>OX276328.1:57304818-60258938 GCA_946251845.1 Andrena fulva | reverse complement strand
ACACCGCGAGAAAATAAAATCTCCCTCCGTTTATTAAAGAGAAAAGAACAGCTTACGGGCAACTGCTGATCAATCTGATATTTAGGATTTTTATTTAGAATATGCAAACACCACTCCGTGGTTTAATAATAGTAGCGCGGCTCACGCGAAACATGTAGCAGGTCATATTATTTTTACGCTATGTCACACGTGCACATAAATCTGTCGGCACGATCTCTCGTAAAAATAAAATTCCGCCGGATACGATTATTTCTTTTACAACACTTTAAAAAAAGGACGGCCAGTGTTATTTCATATCGTCAATTGGATCTGTTACATTTACAATGCGCGTATCTTTCTGACGCTAAAGCTACGAATTCTTTCTGCTTTGCAATTGGGGACGGTTTGGTCACGGAACTTCGTGCTCGCTTTTCAACTTGCTTTCGCAATACTGTCCGAAGATGGCAGCATCGTGTAACGCGAAGTGCTTTGCCTGCGTTTCCAACTTAAGTCGTATCGGTAACGTCGTGCCACTGTTTCTACGTTTTTTCAAAATTGTTAGTCAATAATAATTAAAAATAGAATTCTAATAAAAGTGTGCGATCGTATTTCGATGACAATCGTCGTTAGCTGAAACTATTTGAACTTTCATTTGTACGACAATGGTAAGCAAAGAACGATTTCTAAGATAAATAGAAGCAATATTCACTTTTATAATAAGTCTTTACCGCCCTTTCAAACCGCGGTGCGTAAAATTATTCCCACCGATTAATAATAAGCCGTTGCATCGACCAATCTTTGTAATTTCGTATCTACATAATACCTCGCACAATATTTACCTATAACTGTACAGTGTGTACAGCAAGGGCTAGTCCCGTTTAAATAAATAAATAATAATAATAATAATATTGTGGATGTCCGAGAGGAGTTTGAAATATAAAGTAATAATTTTGCATTGACTCAACCCTTGGTTGTATGTCCATCCAATTTCAAAGGTTATGTTCGTAAACCTTTTCATAGAGTTCTGCGAACGTACGTTATAATGAAATTCATTGTGTTTCGGTTTCAGACGGATCCGTTACAGCACTGGAGTCCATACGCCAAAGAGTACGATCCTCTTAAAGCTGGCAGTATAGATGGTACCGACACAGAGCCGCACGATAAAGCTATCAGCCGTGCGATACAGGCGCAGTATGAGCCACCGCGTTCATTGAAATCGAAGCCAGAAAGAACGCTGTACGTGGCCAGATTTGGTCCAAAAGTTACTAAATACGATTTAAAGGAGGTACGCATCCAGAGCCTCGACAGTCTCAGCAGAATTGCGCGCGATTATGTACACTTTAAACATTAATAAGTTCAGTTCTTTTGTAGGTACGGGGATGTGCTGTCGGTAAAAGTTATAGTCGACGTTGTAACCGGTCTATCTCAAGGTTACGGATTTGTAGAAATGAGAAGCGAAGATGACGCTAGGAGAGCGGTTAGACGCTCGGTCGACGCGACTCTAAAGGGGTGCAGAATTTTCGTTGACTACGAGTGTGGGCGTAGCATGAAAGGCTGGAAGCCAAGAAGACTCGGTAAGTTCGATAGAATTCTGAGTGGAGCGTAGCTTTATATTTTATCCGTATATAGGATTTATAATTCGTTGTAACGTTTTAGGTGGCGGTTTTGGTGGCAAAAAGGAGTCGGGTCAGCTTAGGTTTGGTGGGAAAGATAGGCCTTTCAAGAAACCGATTGTACCTAACATTATAAGACATCATAATTAACGTAATTTAACTAATTAAAAGAAGTTGACGAAAAGGCCCACTTTGCAACAAATAACGAGTAAAACGAAACATTTCGAAATCTCCTATCAATAACGTTACATCTGTACATTGTTGATAAGTTTACCCATAAAATATTTCCATTTTGACTTCGATCCAATACAAATACTCGAGAATCATATTACTTGTGTGTCCTCCGAGCGTATTAGGCACCACTGTTTACGCGTTATGAAACATAGGGCTATTACTGAATTTTTATTTCTGACCCGAAGTAACAATAATGCGAGAAGGCGCTTTTAAATATGACTATTATAAATATTATAGTAATTTATCAACGTTAGTGTTTTAAGATACAATAAATTTTTTTAAAGTCGAATGGAATGCTTATTGATCCCTAGGAGCATAATATTTTTAGCTCTTTCTTTCCCCTATCCTATATCCGAAGCCTCTTGATACATGACCTCCAAGTTTCGCGTCACCGATGTCGTGCAGAAAAGTCTACTTATTTTTTTTTTTTGCATTGCATAAATCGTGGCTGGTGCCAAAATCCCGTCGGTGATTTATATCCCTGTATTCGTTTTCTAAAATTACGGGACATCGATGCTGAGGAAGATATTTATTCACAGCTAGTCAGGCTGCATCGATGAAAAAGGAAACGGAAAAATCAGCGACGATCGATTTCCAATGAGAATTATACCCTTCCGAGGAAGCTCACTAACTCGGAATCGATTCAAGCCATTCAAGATCACATATCCTGCGCATTCAGAAATCCAGTTAACCATTCACACCGCTCGGCCCGAAGTTAATTAACGCATTAGCGTTATAACCGATTTAATTTCATTAAACGAGCACGTAGCGGATTTCGTGCCGCAGCGGAATTAAAACGCTGCCTGATCGGATCGTGGTATTATCCAACGTCGATCCAGCTGCGAAATTACCGAACATTGTTCAAGAGTTGGAAGTTTAGGGGAGGTTGAATTACGTGAGCGTAAAAGTGCACGTTCGGAGTTGCCGAAGAGCGATTACCCTGCAATCATGAGAGAACGCGGAGGTGAGGTTTTTGAGGCGGTGTGAGCGTACGTGGCCGGCGTCGTGGAACTTTATACCCGAGCGTCGCGACGCCCTCTCCCCGGCGCGGCCCCCTCCATATAAGGAGCCGCCTCGTGGCTCGACGCCGACCACGCGGTCGAGGATTTCGGCTTCCAGGCTGCCTCTGATAAGGTAGCCTCCTTCCTCGATGTCCCTCTCTCGTTCTACCTCCTCCACCTTCGCCAAGGTCTCGGAGGGCCAACCCACATTCGTTTATCGCGGCTCCTATTTCGTCGGCTCCGCGGCCGCTGCTCCCGTTTCCACAACACACAACGCCTCTGCCCGCCGTGCTTTTTTTATTCACGGACACAGCTGCCCCGAGTAGTGGCAAGCTCCTACTCGGGGACCACTCGTCACGATTGCACGGGGATTTCCTCGTTCGAAGAGCCCTTCGCAACCCTTACCCCTTGGACCCTTCAAAGGAGCGATTCGTCGGCGACACACTCACCCTCCACCTGCCCCGTCCCTCAGCAGCTAATTCTCGATCTAATTCTCATCTCTTCTTGGCTGACGAGGTCTCTGTGGTAACGGTTACCGTTGAAACGGAAAATCTGTCGAAGTGAACCAACGAGATACTTGGGAAATGTGCAGCGCTGTCAGCTCTAGAAATAGTGTAAAGACAGTGTGCCTCGCGCGAGAAGATAGACGTGAGAAGGATCGGTTGCCTAGACCGATTAGATTATTCGCGAATATCGTTGTTCGTTCGTATAATCCAAGTACTACCTACCGTGTACCTAATCACGCGGAGTGTCCTCAGTGGATTTGATTAAAGTAGCCGCTATTAGCAGGTTTTGCCGGTGTCATTGCTGGAGGGTAAATGTATTCGGTGCCGCGTTGGACGGGCGAGCAGCGAGCTGTCTAGCAGTGGCGAACTTAAATACGAAATGGCTACGAGGCAGATATAATGTAGCTATATCAGCGTCGGAAATAGATTGCCCGATGGAAAAATTCGCCTTTCCCTTTTGTTCCTGCATATCGAATTTTACAAACGCCAGGCGACGTAACTCTGCTTCGCGCTATTTCTGATACCAGAACAGTCTATTTATGAATGAGTCAGCCGTACATCTCGCAGAATTTTATGGCAAATGCAAGGCATATCTGGGATTCCGCCCTTACGGCCTATTCGGGAGACCCGAGGCTCTTATCGCGGATAAGCCGGGCGGATATCTCGCGGAGTTCATTTGAAAATATAGGTACTACACCCTCTCAACCCTCTCGAGAAGCGGGCGAGGATATTATGCGAAAATGAAAGGAGAAAAAGCCCGGAGATGGAAGAATTTACCACTTTCGCGTCCCGCGATATAAATAGCCATCCGCTGAATGACAATTCGCGAAACGTTTTACAAATTCGCCGCAATTTCCAGGCCCCCGTTCCTCGACAGCGTCACAATTACGGGCTCGAGACTTCCTGCCCGACCATTAAAAATACACCTCCTTTTTCTCCTTTCCCTGGCGCTGGCGGACTCTCGCCGGATGGCAGGTAAAAAGGAAATGCGAAAAGGTTACGCGAGTGGTTGGTACACTTTCGAATAAGCTGCTATTTCTAAATGGCTAAAATTACGCTCGGTACTCCGCTTTGCTTGCCCTCCAAGCTCTTATCGTCCAGTAGGGGAATTTGGTTCGAAGCATTGGTGGTTTTGAGACTTTTAACATTTTCCACCGCTGAGTGTAGGAAACAATGGGGAACCCTGAAGGCTGGATGAAACCTCGATGAAAATATCTATAAAACACTTGAGCTAGGAATGTAGCGAGGGTACCTGCGAAAGAGTAAATGGGGGAAGTGTTAGTGATACCCACATTGTGTATAAAACACCAAAAATGTCGACGCGTCAGCTGTGAGGCGAGCCAGACGCGGATACAGGGTTGCGTGAAACGTAATAGTTCCTAAGAGGATCCAAGGCGATTCAATTGTACGGACTATATGATCCAAGTACACCAATTAGCTGCTACTAATTAAAGCCGCTGCGACTCATTGAACCGTTAAGCAAGTTACTCGGGATTCGGGAGCATCCACCTGCTCCTTCATCGCGGAGCAAGTTCCCGAAGTGGGAGTAATCTAAAGGGCGTTGGAAGATAGATACACCTACGAACTTCCTCCAACCTGCGAAATAGTTAAAGCCAATTAACCAAAGTTTACGATCCTTGGGAAGGAGAAGATCCATCGCGGGTACCGCAATTCTACCGATCGTTACTTTGACCATACTATAGATTTGCGGTAGCCCAAAGGATTCTTATGATCAGATTTAATTGTGACGATTTGATGATAAATAATGGGGATTTTACTATATCCACCGAATTGATCAGACCAGCGACAGGTTGCTCTGCATGAGTCACTGGGCGAGCAGCTAGCGAGGCTATTGAAAATACGCCGATCCGTTCCGATTTGCCTCGAATCGATGATTCGTGTCGGACATGAGGTCTGCGGGGGCGGAACAGGCGAAAGGGGTCCACGGTAGAGCGGGCGGTCCACACGGGATCTAAGAAGGGACGAAAATAGTAGCGTGCCAGGATCGTATCACGCTCGCGGCCCCACGGACGCGTATCTGCCGTCTATTAATAGCGGGACGAAAGGGAGCGATCGACTCGGCCGAATCCCGAGTAGGCATCGTTCACCGAGTCTTGGTGCTGTCCAGAATCCGCTCGCAGGACTTCAGAGCCGCTCGAGCTGTCGCGGACTCCACATTCCACCAGCAAAAGCTCTTCGTGCGTGCCTGTTGGAAGCATCTGTTGCTCGGCTGGTGCCCCGAGGCGAACCCTCATACCACACATTACACACTCTCCCACCCACCCACACGTCCACACACATTGCCACACATTGACACCGTTCGAGTGTAAGTTCCTACTATTTTTCATTGTGTTCAACGTTGCGACATTGCCGTTCCACCTTCCGTAACGTATCGGTTAATTAGTGTCACCTCTGAGTCGCGCCTCTCTGTTCGAACGGTGGTGTACCAGAAACGTTCCCCGTACGAGTTCGATTAGTGAGCGAATCTTCCCATGCGTCGTCAGTGCGAGCGCCGCAGAGAGCATTGCTCGTCTTCGTTGCCGTTCTCGTGACAGAGCATTGCACGGTTCCGAGTCCATATACCGGGCGGAAACCAAACGGAAAGGAGCCCGAAGCAAGTGTGAAAGTGAAACGTCCGTAAAGAATCGGATACGCTTGTACATCGACGTCCCATGGAGCGTGGGGAGAGATCAACCTGCCGGGTCCCGTGGATCGAACTTTCCCGAGGATGATCGATGTTACCGTGGATCGCAGGGATGAACAGGTTTGGAAGTGGTGCTAAAGCGTCGTGTAAATCGCCGTTGACGACCGAAGGATTCGGCTCGCGAGGGATCTACGAGCGGCCCCGACCAGCCGGAGTCCCAGCGCGAGCGGTGTCCGACCATGCAACGACTTAATCCACTGAAACGTACGGGGATCGGTCTCGACGTCTCGGGCCGATCTCGCGGCGAAACTTCGGAGATCGGGAGAGAAAGTTCGTGCAAGGGATCGGACGAATATCCGCGAGGGGAAACAGCTCGAACAATGTACAGGAAACTTGTCGAGGCTGTGCAGGAGTTTGGCTCCCGTTGCTCGGGACGTCTTTCGCGGTGCGTTCCCGCGCCCGACAGGGACGGCCATGTGACGCGCTTAATCGGCCCGGAAATTTACGCCCGGAATGTTGAGGACGACTTTGTTACCGTGAATGGCTTTTAGTTTAATAGCGCCGGCGATGAACGACGAGGACAAGTATTCGGTGTTTGACGCATTTAACGAGTGAACGAAGGGAATCGGTGAGGTGCCGTCGTTCCCAGAAGTTCGTAAGCGCTTGGGGGTACTTTGGAGTTGCTTCGCGATGAGTTCGAACGTTTCTCCGCGGCAATGATTGTTACGAGCACTTTCTTTTTATGGTGATATCTTACATCCGCAATTTCTGAAGATGTACAAGTACTTCGGCTCGAATTTAACGCTCGAGTAACCGCGGGGCAACGAAATTCCTTCCATTTCCCAAATATGGCGGGTCAGTGGGTACCGATATAGAAGCGAATCGCGTTGGCGCCGTGATAACTATAAACGCCCGTCCAATATCCCGTTTCGAGACATTCTAGGGTGACGTGCACAATTATGTAATATCGTTCCTGTTCGTGTGCAATGCCATACTATACGGCATTGCGCACCGCGTCGAGCAGTTCGTGGGATCTGAAACACGGTGGAGGATATTTGGATTCTTGAAATTCCTTGCGGATTCGGCGCTTCGACGAATCGATTTCTGATGCACAATCGCTAGAAACTCACCATGTCCGGATGGCAATAGGGATCTCCCCTCGTCCCATGGTAAAAAGAATCGAGGAAAGAAAAGAGAAAACTCGGTCCGAATCGACCGAGAGAAGTGTTATCCGATTCGATGGTTAATTTCTCCGGGAGGACAGGGAAGCTCGATGACGACGATGGTAACGGCAACGAAGACGGGATCGAGGAGGAGGTGGAGGGACTGCCATAGAGAGTGAGGGAGGCGAAAGAGAGAAGCAAGGGAGAGAGAGCGAGCGATAGAGTCGGTTCTCTAAAATTAGAGCGACGAAGAAGAGAAGGGGATGGCTCCTTATAGAGCTTGCGACGTCGAGCTTGCGGCCAGGGTTAGCAAACTGGCACTCTCTTTCTCGTCTCAGAATATCAGATTACCTTTGCACCAGTGCATCGTCTCGCCCCTTCGACTTCCTTTCTTTTCCAGCTCTTCTTCTTTCTGGCGCCTGCAAGGTTCGATTTATGCTCGGCAACCATCGCCCTCGCCCTCTCTTCTCTCTTTCTCCACCGTTTCCTCTATTCCCTCTCGCCTTTCCCGGCTTGTTTATTTAAAATTCCCCGTGAGAGGTGCTCCGACGATCGCGCGTACCAAGCGAAAGGGACGATCCGGATTGCTCCACGCATCGGATGGATCAGATCTTCTTTTCGGGGACTCTGCTCGCGAGTGCGTCGCTGTTCTTCTCACCCGCGAACGTGGCAGGAGAACCGTCGGGTCCTCCTCTCCCCGCCCTGGCGCCCCGTATAAATCGGAAGATCGCACCTGCACGTAGACGATTCGGCTCGTCCTTTCCGCTTCGTCGGCGTGAAACCGCGGCCGGGACGGAAGGATCGGTGTGAAACGACGTTCGAAGGTAACCGATAAGGAGCTGGTTGTGCTAATCGGTGATCCCGTTTGCCTGTTGCAGCACCTTAACCACCCGCAAACATGTCGGACGACGAGGACCAATACTCGTAAGTATTGAAACTGGCCACAAGAAATAGCGAAGAATAATTGGACTCGAACCTCGACATTCCCTGGCGCTTGATCCGCTCGGATTTTAGAGATTTAACCCTCGAACGAAGCAGATTTCGTAGATAGAATGGAAGCGACCAGTGAAATAGGATCGCGGCTTCCGATAAAGCGGATACGAGCTGCGAGTTACGTAAGACAGGCCCCCACGTGCGCGGGACAGGGGCTGAAAAATGATCGTAGCCGGGCGGTGAAATATCCATGAAATCGGAGCCACGGAGAGCGCCCTTGCGGCGGGGAATGTCGGGGATATTTCAGCGAAGCGTAACTTTTAAGTAAGAGATAGTAACGGTAGCCCAACGAAGCGTCGAAAGACGTATGCCGTCGATAGATCACGCTCAGTGTTTCTTAGCGGCGATTTTCAGGGTAGCGAGAATCGCAGATTTCTAGTTACTTTGCTCGATGCGACTCTATCAGATCGCTAGATAAGTCGAGGATAAACGAGATCCCGTGTTGATCGTTGTCACGCTAGGAACGATATCCAAGAAAAACGAATAGCCTCCACGTAAGATCAGAAAGAAATCACCGTAATTATCTGCCCCGATCGTGACCCTCCCCTGTTATTCGATCAGCTGTTATCGATTCTACATTCAGCCCCACACCACACCCCAACCCTACATTGTCGATTTTGCTGTGAAAGTAACCCCCCCCCCTCGTGCCCACGTGTATTTGCCTGGATCGAATTGTAGTTATTGCACGATACCCTGATTAAGTCGCTCACTAAAATTGCCAAGAGAGTTGATTACGGCTGCAAACGCCGTGCGCACCAACGATGATTCATCTGGTTAGATCGACTTGGATCCATATTCAGTAAGGTGGACGGATGGGTCCGAAAATGTCGTGACAGATCAAGAGCCGCATAGGTTATTGTACTCTACGTTCCACTGTTTTCCCAATTTGAAAGCTGTGCAAGGTAAATGTAGCTAAATACGATGATCTTGGCGGGAAACAGTTTTAGTGTGCGATTAAATGAAAAGTACCCCATGAGAACTCCAATTTGCCCCAAAGTCCATAGACCCCTCTATTTTTGTGTTCGTTTTTTTTCTCACGTTTTTTCAATAGCCCCCCCCCCCCCCCCCCCTTGTATACTACCTGTGCCCCGTTCACTAACCGATTATGTTTTCCGTTTTCTGTTTTGCAGCAGCGAGGAGGAGGTGGTCGAGGAAACGTAAGTGTTGCCCTGGCATATCCCCGACTCCCATCGTGATACATTCCCAAAGATATTTCTAACGTCCACGTTCTCTCGTTTTCTCATTCCAGGAAGTAAGTTCCGGAGGCGTGTCTGCGTATAGACGTCTGCTACTACTGCGCAGAGTCAACCGCGGGATCTTTTAGCTCTCGTTTTTCCCCCCGATCTCAGTCTTCTAGACTCTAGGCTCCTTTTGAGCAGCGCCCCGTAGTCGATCGGAGATAGCTTGTTCCACGTGTCGTTTCGCGCACGACCGCTTTGGTTTCTAATTTGAAAAAACAGACGCCCCCTTTTAGAGAAATTAGGATTCCCAAACCATCACTTCTGCCATTCGAGAGAGAGAGATCGCTCTTCCGTTCCGTCCGCTCCGAAGTCTGGCTGGATCGATCTCCTAGCCGCAGACTTCGCTTCGTTTATCCGCTATCGGAGCCACCAGCCATCGGCGAACCTAGCCGTTCGAATTTAGCATATCGTTACGATTACTGTCACCGGCTCGAGTTACCGTCCCACGCGTTACAGGCTTGTGCAACTGTGCGATCATAGGCGCACGACTCGGAGCATCGAACACTGCGCTCGGTCGCCTAATACGAACACGGTTGGAATTAGAACGGACACGCTCCTTTTCACAGAAATAGGATCCGCGGTCGGCGCTGTCCTCGCGGCACCCTCGAGTATCCAGTTCGCACGCTTTTGTAAGAGAATACACCTCTTAATCCCCGAAGTAGCTAGTAACGCGACACGCCGCGGCGTTTGAGCGCGATAACAAAGACTTTTCGCGCGAGCAAAGATTCTCGCAGCCGTCCGTGAACGTTCGCCGAGCCCGCGACGGGGAATTTCTGACGCGAATCGCGAAGAATTACGTTCAGCGTCCTACCTAGAGCGATCTCTCTCGATGAACCGTTAAAATTAGAACAGTCGTGCTTCCCTCACGAAAATAGAGCAGACGAATGACAACGTGTCTACGAATGTCTAGCCGCATAGTAATTCAACCGCTGAAACTTATCGCCGGGCCGAAATTACAGTCAGAATGTCTTTAAACGTGTCGTTCGTTTGCGCAAGCACAACAGACCACGATTCAACATTTTCTTCCGGCCGGGCGGCCCCGCATCGTCAAGTGAAAACAATTTGACGGGCAACGAAGCAAAATATTGAGTCGTTCCGAGCGAAACGAACCGCCGAGAAATATCGCCGTCGACGGAGGCTGAAACGAGACTAAAACGAAACGATCCGATGGCAATCGTGTCGCCATACTTCGCGGGGCGAGGCGATATTTCTCGGCGATTCGTGGGGTAGAAGTATAATTATCGAGCGGCGGCCGATCCGTCGGCTGCCCGATAATAGAATCAAACCGGCTACCCATTTTCTCTGACTTTGGTTTATGATCTCCGTTTCTCTTTTTTTTTGTCTATCTCTCTCTCTCTACCTTCCTACGCCTGAATCTCCACATACAATACACAAAAAAAAAAACCAACCAACCAACCAACCAACCAATCAAAAACCACCAATCACCATCGACCAAACGACGAACGCGCGGCGCGTATCGAAAAATCCGAAAATCGAAGGCACACCGAGAGGAAGATCGAGTAAGTTTTTCCCCGACAAACAAAAAAAACGAATTGTAAAAATCGCCTGTTCGCAGTGTTCTTTTTCTTTCTCTATTTCTTTTTCTCGCTCTGTTTAATCGCCTAACCGTTGTACTGTCTTGTATCGATAAATATTGATTGTTCAAAGTATACATCCTGTACGCCCGCTATTTCGCTCTTAAATCTCTGTCTCTCACCGGTCGCTGTTCACGCAATGTATTCTTTCTCTTTTGTACAAACAATTAATTTCTATTTGTGAGACGTTCGCATTGTTTTCCTCTATCTCTCTCTGTCTCTCTCTCTCTCTCTCTCTATCTATCTCTCTACCCACTTCTCTCTCTCCCTCCTTCTCTCTCTCTCTCTCTTTCTTTCTCTGTCTCGCTACATCGTTTTTAGTCCGTAGTCATCGTCCTCTTTGTCGAGACACCCCGTTTTCTTTCCTCCAGCGAGTTATATCGTCTTTCCTCCATAATCGCCATCGCTGGTTCTTTCTGGAGCGACACTTCCGTTCTGTCCCTGCCCCATTCTGCTGCGCCAGAGGCGAACGTTGTACATAGCCGCGGCTAATTTCCGGCAATTCGCGCGGAGAGAAAGATTTTTTTGCCGCGAGACAATTTCGCACGATCGTCCCGACGGACGACTCGCGATGACGCCCCGCTTTGCGGCGCAGGGGCGGGCGAGGACCGCTTCGAGAAGCTCGTCCCACCCCCTCGCTCCGCGCCGCGCGGGCGACCACCCTTTTTCGGCGGCCCTGCCCCAAGGTTTTTTTTTTTTTTTTTTTTTTTAATTTCACGGCAGATCCGCGAGAATCGCTTTCTCGCCCGACTAGATGGATTTTTCGAGTCAAACGCTAAAGTAATCTGATATCGTTGGACCCCGTACACGGGCTCAGCATCCTGACAATGAAGGATCGCCTCTTCCACTTTAGAGGCGAAACGCGGCGGCGCCGGCGTCCACCCTCTTTTTCTTCTCCCGTTTTTTCTCGCCGGCACTTAAAAATATTGTCCGCGGAGCACGGTAACGTGCAGGGCGCCCTGCGAGTTTCCCTTTAGATTGTTTTTTCCAGCTTTTTCGAACGCGTCGGATCGCCGACGGCACAGGCTTGCGTTCATGCGCGTCATGTTTTTCACCCCCACCCACCCCCCCCCCCCCTTTTTAAAAAAGAACTCCTTTTTGGTCCATGGACTTTTTAACATTGCTGGCGTGAATATTTTTGAAATCCTTGCCGATCGATGACTCGATGGTTGGGAAGTTAATATTAGCGCGATGAAAGGAAAAGGGAAGCGACGAGGGCTGATTTTGTTACGCGCGCACTCGCTCGTGTACCTTTCTACTTCTGACGTCAATCTCCTGTTGGTCCGTCCGCTGTTATTCATGATTCTGTTGTTTTTCTTTACCTTTTTTTTTTCTCCTTTTTTTGGTGCTGTGTCGCTGTTGTTGTGTCGATGGTTAAACAAATACGTCTATCGCTGCCACCCTGTCCCGTCTGATACACGTCCATGTACACGCCTCAGGTGTCCCTCGCTATACAGTGTGATCCTTGGTCGTTTCGAACGGGACAGAGGCACATCTGCACGCGGTCACGCGTCTCTCAACGAAACGCAGACGATGGGAAAGTAATTGGTGATTCCAAGTCGCGTTTCCTCCCGATTAAAGGGAGATATCTCTCTCCTCTCTTCTCTCCTCGTTTCTTCTTTGCTCTCTCGTTATCCATTTCTTCGACTTTCGTCGAGAAAGAATCACTGTTACTTTTCGATCGAGCCGAGGGAATGCCGCCCATCATCACACACCACAACACCTAACTCTCTCTCTCTCTCTCTCTCTCTGTCTCTTTGCGCATTATCTCTGTCGCATAATCGTCGTACTTTTCTCGCATTCCGTGCCGGGCGACTGGGAAATGTTTCGCGAGGAAGCTATATATAGGTGTGATCTCAGGATCCTCGAGACGAAAGTGACGGTAGGCTGCCTGTTCTCCACTTTTACGTCGTCTATAAAAAGCCAATCGAGATGCCCGCGAGCACGCGAGCATCGTTCCCTGTTCCGCCTGCGGGCAAAACTTTTCTAACGATCAGTCGTAAAGAAAGAAAGAAAGAAAAAAGGACGAACGGAAGGGTATAAAAGGGGATGGAACAGCGGCAGGCCGTCGTCGATTTCTAACGATGCTTTCTTTCGTCCGATCGATGGACACTGGATTTAATCCCGTGACGGGAGGGATAATGAAACCGCGAAAGGCGAGCTCGATCGTATGATACCGCGGCTTTGTGCAGTCCCACGTTAAAAAGACACCAAAGACATTTGTCACTTGTTATTAATGTACCTTTCCTTTCTGTTTTTGTAGGGGTAGGGCGTCCCAAAAGTAAGTTGAATCTCTCGAGGTGTTTACACGTCAATAATACTTTCCTTTTTCTTCTTCGGCCGCTCTCACACACTACCCCTCGCCCCCTAAAGTCCGCGCTTTCTTTCGAATTTTTGGCGGGAACGAGACCCCCCGATGAGCGATAAACGTTCGTCGCGCTATTATTGAAAGTGAATGGCGCTTCTGATCTGCCGAGTATCGGGAAGAAGGAGGGTCGGTTTCGAAGTAATCTTTTCAAACTCAATCGCTCCTCCACCACCTAAGGACTTTCTACGTCTAATTGTTTCGAAAGGGTGCCACAGTTTCAGGGTCGTTCGACTGCGAGAGAATTTCTGTGGGCATAATTTCTGCTCGAAGTCCTTGACCGTGTAACACGAGCTTTTAAAATGGGGCGGTGCATAATCGCGCGGGGCATTTACGAGCGACACGGTTGTTTAGTCGAAAAGTTTTAAAGGCTCTTGACCGTATTATACGGGCGGCAGTTGCATAAGGGGTTGTGTGCAACTAACTATAACTTGCGTCGACTGGACCGTTGCCAAACGTTTCATAAATATGTGTACGATAACGTAATGCGGTTTATTCTTATACCGAAGCCTCGGTGTCCGTTTGAAACGCTCCACGTTCTAAAGGGATGCAATCTGATTAATGAGTACACTGTGTTCGATGGAAAGGCGCGACCATTGAAGCTCCGAAGCCAATCTGATCGAGGGGGTTGATAGTCGCGATCTCTGGAAAGAAGAATTTATAAAAACGAGGGGACGTTTATTCTCCGTTTCTAGGTCAAGGAATCTCTCTGCAGAAACAGCAAGCTACCCAGCCTTTTGTAAATTTGAATACCTCGAAATTCCTGTTGTAACGTTACTCGTGTTCCCTGAAACATTGATTGTTCAACCTCGTGACTCCTTTCGAACGTACTCTGTTTCTTTGTGCCCGAAAGTCTGCCCACGTAAATTGTTTTATGTCACATCGTTCGACGCGGCTCACGAATACCGTTACCTATTTAACCGTACAATCGACGTCTCGATCCTGCCAAAAACCTGAAACAAGTCTAATAATTCGTGATCAGTGCTCGAAGCAACCACCCCCGCCCCAAAGCTCATGTTTCTCTCTGTCTCTTTCACCCCCACCCCGTTCTCGTGTTTTTTACGTTTTGTCTCTCTATCTCTGTCTCTCTGTCTACATCTGATTAATCACGAATTAACGGCTCTGTACATAATTCCGTGTGCCACGTGCACGTATACGTAATCCGTTGTAAAAACGCATCGACCAGTCCACCCACGTTTTCGTTGATCTCGTTTCCAGCCAACCAGTTGGTGTCGTGTTTCGTGTTTATTTTTTCTTGTGTCCTGCGTTTCCAGGAGTCGTTTTTGTTTTTCTCCCTGCCAAATTCGCGCCCTTCGTCCACCCCCCCCCCCAAAACCCCACCCCCACCAACCCCGTCTTTGTCACGTTCTGTTGTTAACGATGTTGACCTTGCGCCATAATCAATCGACCCGCAGCAATAATCGTCCACCAGCCAATTCTCCTCTGATTTTCGGTCTCTTTTGTCGCAGTAAGATCGGCTAAAGCGTTAGGGGAGGTCACTGAGTTCTTCGTGGAACCGCGGATTTCGAGATTCTGGTTCAACACAATCCGACCGGGCTGTTTCGTAACATACGGTTGCGCAACACGTCGCGTTGCCAAGGATGTTAAACGTTGTTTATGATTTCAGCCGGACCTGACCACCGGCAAATTTTGGAATCGGTCCCAATCGGTCGGTTTCGCTTCTGTGGTCGCTCGCGTTAAATTGAATCCCCCGGCTACGAGGGGAGGGACTCGCGATTAACAGCTCGCGAAGTATTCAGGGGATGCTGATACGTGATTGCGCGGGGGGAGGGGGGGGGGGGGCGGCTCAGTGATCTCCCGAGATGACACGATCGTCCGGAACCTCAACTCTCATGTAAACTGGCCAGCTCCTTGGCTTTCGACTGTTGCTTTCTTTCTCACGGCGTTGTGGATATTAATTGACAATAAGAATGACGACAGCGGCGACGCTGATAACGGCGGCGACTGTGTGTTGCTTGCGCTCGAGTTGGGAGAGCAGAAGAAAATGTCTGACGAGAAGAAGAGTGAGTGCCGAATCATTGTGCTCCATTTCTATCCCGTTTTTCCTTCATCATCAATCTATTTATTTTTTTTTAATAGCGTGAAGGATCGTGCGACTCGGTAAAGTCCAATTCATTTATATCGCTTGATGCTCGGGCACCTATTTCGTAAATTGTCAATAATATATTGCAGCGCTTTTAAAAGAATATCGAAGCTATTATTGGATCGCAGTATTTGTCGCCCCAATTTCGTTTCAGACACGACTATTCTTGTTCTCGTTGTACGCTGACCAGTTTTGTCGGATTTTCTCCTCGAACCTGCTAAATCGCTTCTGTACAAATGCTTAATCGCTTGTTCACGAGCGGCTTTTTTTCCGTATTATTTTTCTCAAACTAAACCCTAAACGAGCGTCCCCTATCGATCCTCACGATCCAAGAGTCGGGCAGCCACCCATATCTTGCCGCCACGGAATCATCTTTAAAATTAGAGATCCTTACCCGAACGTCATCCTGGATTCGATCCACCTGATGCAATTTCATCTGTCGCTAATTCAACTTTTGAAGAGCGTCCAAAATTTCTGATAAACTAAATCCATCATAAGAACCTTTAATTTCTCTCGTTTCAACATAGAATATACCACCATTTACCTAGATTTCAAAACATTCAGATGCACACTGAATCAGCGAGAAGATTCTCAGCCCCTCGGTTCACCACGAACTTGAGCCTCTTTTCTTGGAATTTCATCAAACGCGCCTACCCAAGAGGCAAGGCGAGATTAAAATTCAAACGACCGCGAAATCCTCTGCGAAAGCCTTCATATTCCAAACCTCGTTAAAGTCTGCCCGCCTCCGCGCCCCACACACCCCAAGTACACGTATTCTTCAGTTTTCTTTTTTTTCACGCTGCGCGCCTAATTATCTTCTGTCCACGCGCTTCGTACAAAACTTTATCTCTCTCTGTCTGTCCGTACGTCCGTCCGTTTGCGTGTGTCTGGCTGCGTGTGGTGAGACGAAAGTGGGCAAAGGGGGATGCAAAAGGGCGGGGATCAGGGAGACGTGCAGACGAAAGAAAGAGTTATTCGCCAGGAGAGAGAATGGATGGGGGATGTAATAAATAATGGAAAGTGGAACGCGAGAGTGGCGTAACGGAGTTCTGGAGGATCTCTACGAGATCCCTCCGGAGGACGAGCGGCAGCAACTAAAGAGAGTTACTTTTGTTTTCGCTCCGGCCTACATCAGGGACTCTGGGGAGAATCCCGAGTTTATGAAGGTGAGGATAGATCCCGCGGATCTCTTAGACACACGATACTCGTCGCCGATTCTACGTGCACGCGTATTTACGCTCTATCTGTTTGGTTTGTTGGGCGGCCACAGAGGCAGGAACAGAAGAGAAGCGACTTAGACGAACAGCTCAAGGAATACATCGCAGAATGGCGGAAGCAGAGGGCCAAAGAGGAGGAGGAGCTGAAGAGACTGAAGGTTCGTATCTGCGGGTCGGGATCATCCTCTGCTCGGCGCTGGATTTCATTATTTGCTTTATTTGCCGCGCCACATAGGAGAAGCAAGCCAAGCGCAAGATCACTCGCGCGGACGAGGAGAAGAGATTGGCCCAGAAAAAGAAGGAGGAGGAAGAGCGTCGTCAACGCGAAATCGGTATGTCATGCGCTCTGTGTATTCCCGTATCGGGGCTGTGCCCGAGAATTATGGCTTTCAACGTTCTTTGATATTTACAGAGGAGAAGAAACAACGTGACATCGAGGAGAAGAGAAGGTACGTTTGCCTCCGTTCGCCCGGGGTCTTGTGCATTGTGTGTTAAACGGTGAGATTTATGTAGAAAATGGTTTACACAGGCGTCTCGAAGAGTCAGAAAAGAAACGCCAAGCTATGATGCAAGCGATGAAGGACCAGGCAAGCAAGAAAGGCCCCAATTTTACCATCACCAGGAAAGATCTGACGGTTAGTATCGATCGGCGACGCGGTTGAATCGCGACCAGGCCTGCCCGCGAGCCACGTTTCCGAGTTACTAATGCGTTTCCGCGCTCGACACAGGGACAACTTACGTCGGCGCAAGTGGAGCGCAACAAGACGAAAGAACAGCTCGAAGAGGAGAAGAAAATCTCGCTGAGCATCCGCATCAAACCATTGGAAATCGATAACCTGTCCATCGAGAAGCTCCGATCCAAGGCCAACGAACTCTGGGACACCATAGTCAAGCTGGAGACCGAGAAATACGATCTTGAAGAGCGACAGAAACGCCAGGACTATGACGTCAGTGCCGTAACTGTAGCTAAATAATAATTAGAGACCTCGTTGGACAACGATCTATTATCTGTTCCAGCTTAAAGAATTAAAGGAACGTCAGAAGCAGCAGTTGAGGCACAAGGCCTTGAAGAAAGGTCTCGATCCCGAAGCCCTCACCGGCAAGTACCCTGTAAGTGAATCGGCAGAATGATCGCCGGGATAAGACCAACACCTTCGACGTCGTAAAACGACTTTTCTCTCTTACAGCCCAAGATCCAAGTCGCCTCCAAATACGAACGTCGCGTGGATACCAGGTCCTACGACGACAAGAAGAAGCTGTTCGAGGGTGTAAGTATACTTTCCTCTGGATTAAGTCAGTCGCTGATTCTTCGATTATTCGGCCGACCCAAAAAACTTCCACGTACTTGTACGAAATAATTTGGCTAAACGCGAGGCCCCAGAATCGCCTGCTAATGAATCGGAAATGTGGATGCATAGGCATCATGATGGATTCAAAATTCATGCGTTAGACTTCCTGTAGTAGGGTTGCATTCGAAGAAAGAGATCTGTTGTAATAATAATTATCACGGAGGCGGAGATATGTTTGTCAGAGGCGTGAAAAATTCCTGCAAAGTAAGAGGGGGACAAAATGGAAAAGAATAAGCGACGTAGCTGGTTAGGCAGTAGTACTTGTAGAAAGGCGAGTGATCAGTGAAGAATGTCGATTGAATCGCAGGGCTATGACACGCTTTTAGCAGAGTACAACGAGAAACTGTGGAAACAGAAAACAGAACAGTTCATGAAGCGCAACAAAAGTGAGTCTTCTCGAGCACACTCTCTATATCTCTCTGTGTATTTCTCTCTCTCTCTCTCTTCCTCCCACTGTTACTGTATCACCCCGTTTGCTTGCGTTGCTGGTTGAAACCTCCCCTTTTGCCCACCCACGGTCTACGATCGTTACGACGATCGTGTTTCTAATACCCGTGGGATTCGTGTTACTACTAAATAGTGGAACCAGAACACAATGGAGGCCACCGAAAGTGTACCGTGCCCAGGGCTTTGTTTCGTCCATAAAGCACAGTAATTACGCTCTGGCCTCTGATATCTGTCGTAATTCATTATCGTAACAAAGGTGAATACAATGCCCGCGGATACCTCTACGCTATTTAATGCAGACCTTCGAGCCACAGACATACGATCATTTACGATCCTACTTATTACGAATCCACTTCATTGACGAGTTCACGATTCCATGTATTATTTTTTACCACGTCTTTGAAGGGATCATCAAAGATGTATCCACGCGCGCTAAATCGATACGATCTTCGAATATACACCCGCACACTTTCCTTACAAGAGATCGTCACACCCCGACATCACTGTCAAGTGACTAACGTCCACTCTGCGTAACAGGAGAGTAGGTACCTACAGAGATTTGTGTTACAAGAGTCCGCCATTAACAAGAATAGTGAGACAAGCTAACGGGTGTTTGGTTGATCGTGGTATGTCCAGCCCCTTATCGTCCAATCGATTCGTTAGCCGGAAAAGGTGACGAAGCTCCAGCGGAATACGCTAAATGGATTATGGAATAGGATCGATTACTTTCTTCTCCGTGACCCTTGAACCCCCTCGAGGACAGATTAGCACGTGATTGTCTCGAATACCGATGGTCCAGGCGAGTGCCCCCCCCGTGTGACGATGTATCCTAGCATGCCATTTTGTCCGTTGGTGTTTCAGGGTCTGACCGACCAGCAGAAGGAAGTCATAGAGAAGCAGTGGACCCAGCAGAAGGAACAATTCCTTGGTCGCCAGAAGAGTACGTATTCTATTGTCAATTTCGAGCAGACGCATATACGAAAATTGTCAATGAGGTCAGATTGTAGATTCGTGGTGTTTGGATTCTATAGGGTCCCTGCGAGTTTTAACCCTTTCAGTACCGCGCACATTTCCGCCAAAGTGCTTTTGACTAATTTTTTTTTTTTTAAACTATCGGAGATGCCGACTAAAGTCGGCGCTAGGAACGACGGCTCGTTCCGTGACGCCGGATATATCCGGCACTGGTACACACAGGTCATCAGATGGATGCCGGATATATCCGGCGCTGGTACCGAAAGGGTTAACAGAGAACCCGCGGAATGCTTAGCGGTTCACGTGATTCGAGTAGCAACGTATCGTGCTCCCATTGTAAATACAATGGAGAATTTTTCCGTTCAACAGGTTGAAAGTAGTTTCAGCCGTTTGTCGGCGGATAGCACGACGATAACTGTGCCCGCAGCCGCGAATAGCGTTCCGTTCTTTCTCGCGAGTTTACTATCTGACCGTGTAGCATCGTGTGCGTTTGCTCGAGACGCGGGTCTCGGGGCCCGGACCGTCCAGAACGTTTTCTGGAAACTGGGTCAAACTGCAACGGCCGCAGAGTAGTGTACTTTCGCGGGCATCGAAGGCAAGCCCGTCCGTTGAAAAGCGGGTGAAAAGTTTCCGCGAAATTGGAGGCGCGTGTCGATACTTTTTTCACCTGCCGTTCGTTATTCATAGCGAGGCCAGCGTTTCGCGAATTCCCTACGTTTCGCATCCCGCGCTTCCTTTTCATCCGTGAATGATAAATGTCAATCGAAGCGCAACGACTGTCTCGTTGCGCTTGTACAATCCGGGAACCCGAGGTCGCGGCTTCGACGAATGGGGTTCGCACGAAATTGGGGGTGAAACGTAGGGATCGACGAGCGTTGGTGATTTTCGGAACATTTGGACTTGAATATTAAATTTGAATTTACGCGATTTCTAAGCTGCGCAATGGCTGCAGTGTTCTAAATCACGACTCGAAAGATCGAGTTTCTAATCTCTCGAGGGATGCTTCGTTCCTTTAGTGTTGTACTTTTGGAAAGTGGCACGGAATCAAAGAGAAAGAATTGTTCCGTGGAGGATTTGAAACTCTGATCCCGTCATTGTGTTACTTGAAAGCCATTGAAATTGTAACGAAATTCATTAATCGAGTCAGGAACGTAATATTTGAGGCGTTAGTGGGTATTATTCGACAAGTTATCAATATTCATCCGTCCAGCTAGGTCTACCTCGCGATAAGAAATTGTCTAAGATATCCTCGCTTCCATCGTATGACATATAGCCACGGCAGTAAAAAGCCTCAATAAGAATCGACTAGCCCTAATAATTTAACACGTTTCTTTTCGAAAAACAGCGAAGTTGCCGAAGTGGTTCGGCGAGAGGCCAGGAAAGAAACCTGGAGACCCCGAGTCCCCGGAGGGCGAGGAAGACGTGAAGGCTGCGGCTGAGGACGAAGAGTTGGAGGAGCCACAATTCGAAGAAGAAGAAGAAGAGGAGGAGGAAGAGGAGGAGGAGGAGGGAGGAGAAGGAAAGGAGAAGGAGGAGGGCGACGAGGAGGAAGAGGAGGAGGAGGAGGAAGAGGAGGAGGAAGAGGAGGAGGAGGAAGAGGAGGAGGAGGAGGAGGAAGAGGAGGAATAAACAGCTCTTCTGGAGAACCGATACCTAACCGCAAATTCAATCAAACGATCGATCATCAAGCAATCTCGAAACATCCTTCGAACCGACGAATATAGTCGTGACGGCAGTAGAGGCAACAATGGCGCGACATTGTCCCAGAATCTCGTGGTTATAGGTGGCTTTTCGTTTCGTGCCTTACGCGACACCGAAACAGTCACGAGAGGACGACGCGGGAAGGCGAGAGAAGTCCGCGCGCTGTATCGCACCGCGACCAACCTAACCTGTAATGCCGTGGATTCCGGCGAGATAAAACACGCTGTTACCACTTCCCAGCTGTTCTACTACTACTACTTCTCCTACTACTATTGTTCTACTATTACTTCTATTGCTACTATAATTATTATTATTATATTGTACAAAATACACGCACACACAATTATTAAAATAAAACGGTTTATCGTATAAAAGTCCTGGCAGGAATCTTCCCCCGGCCCCGGAAGCAACCCGATTCTTTAATTTTCTTCGCGAGGGTGCATTTAATATTTATGAAATTCACCAGAACAGTCTCGGATTTGAATCGAGACTTTCGTCGTAATCTCGTTGGCGATCGACACATACTTAAATCGTGTAAATTTGCAAAACATAATATTATTATTATTATTATTATTATTATTATTATTGACTCAACGGGAGAACCCTTTAGAATACAAAGTGTAGACAAAATACTAAGATAAAGAAACATACAATAAAATACAATAAAATTAAAAATAAAATAAAACGAAAAAACATAGAATATAAAGTAAAGTAACAAAACAGTAACAACACAAGAAAATGCCAGTCTATACACGGCTATATCGCCGTTCCCGGTGAAACGCTAATTTGATTAGGGGTCTCGTTTTTGAATCCGTCGTTCGAGGGGAGGTTCGAACAACATTTGGCGCCATTTCAACTTAACCTTGCACACATCACGTAAGAGGAGTAGCCGTGAAATATGATTGCGTGCTCGTAATAAGAATAGTAACGACGTATTTATTATACCATTTACAACGATTAACGGGCAAAGTTTAGCAAGCGGTGGTATGAAACCTAACCCTAATCATCTAATGGTGGAATTTCTATTTCATAATCTATTGTTAGTGTACTCGCTTGGCCCGCTATCCAAGCGTTTATTCGACGGGAGTGCAATGCGCCGTTGGAGAATAATATACCTATCCGCGCTGCCGATGACTCACCTCACTCGCGTTAACGAAACTCGAAACACTACGTATCACTAATTAAAGTCACATCCGCGGTCGCGTCAACTAAAAGCGGGACTGAATGTATATCGATCGATTTATGATCCTACCGTAAATACGCGGCGAACGCAATGACACCTAGGATTCGCGCCAAAACTTATAAACAGGTACAAGGCGTGGAAGTGTTGCCAACAAACGTATCCTCGTCAAAACAAGCAATACGATCGCGGCGATTCGCGATAGCTGTCGCGCGAATTTCAGTACCTTGGATTTCGCGCCCAAAAGAAATATTTTGCAACCGGATAACTTAAATAAGTAAACAGCGATCGTTCAGTTCCATCGAGGAAACAGAATTGACAGCCGTATAACTTTAAAATTGGTGGCCTCTTCGGTGTCGCATATCGTTTTCCGCAGTGATTGGTTAGGAACGGAGTTAAGAACTGAAGATTTACAAATATTCGGATAATCGTAAGGTAATTTATAATTTCCTTTAACATTTTTAGACATAAGAAAGAGATTGCTATTTTTGGAGTATACTCGAAGCTAATGCCCAAAATGGTGATTTCCTTGAAATTAGAATCGGCGCTGTTGTCGAATAGCGATTGCAAATGCAAATTTATGAGAAATTTTCTACCGCATCGTAGTCGTACGAGTGCGTTTTAGTTATGAACATTTCCATTGTCTCGATTCGTTAGGTACTGTAAAATTGGTGATTGCCATCTGTCGAAAGGAAATCATGCAAATTTACAACGTTTGGGTCGCAGTTCGTTAAAATTCACGGCAGGCTTCAGTGACGGAACAATGACGCGAATAATAAAGGTGGAGCGAGCAAGAGACAGTCTTCCGTTTCTGTCTCTCTTCCTCTCGCACGCATACTTCCGTCGACGTTTCCCCTTTCTGTTCCCCCTTCGAACTCATCTCTGCCTGACCGAACCGGTCGCCAGTAATGGGAGTGACACGATACCGAACGTTATCAAACAATTCGAGTACATTTTTCACACACTCTGAATCACGCGCACCTTCTTCGCTAGCTTATCCACCAGTGGTGGGCTTCGCTATGCTCCAAATCATTTCGAACATAGCACAGATTTGAATCGCTTTGAATATTTTCCGCAAGAAGAGAAACTTCTCATAGAACGAGGAACAACAGACTCGTCGACACTTCCAAAAAATTCATCAACCTTTCGAAACCCACGGGACTCTACCAGGCTCGTAAAATGCAAAGTGATTCAAATAGCCATTACTACTCCGAATGGAATGAAATTGCCGGTATCTACAGTCGTTCCACCTGGCGGACGCGAGGGTATTACTCCCATCGCTATCGTACAGCCGCTACTATTTATAATGGGCAGCCGCCGCTGGCTCGACTCGTATATTTCACCTCTCTTTTACACGAAATCCTTCTCTGTTTCTGGCCGTGTCTCTATCCCGTTCCTTTCCGCTGTTCAGGTCCGTGCAGAGTGGACGTTCCTTAAGCTCGGTTAATAGTGTCGCCGAGCACTCGCCCGAGCCAGACTGCGGCTGTCCCTCTTCTCCTACCTAAGGGGACCGAAATAGAGTGGCGGCGAGCGAGAGACCGACGCTACCGACGCTACCGACGCTACCGACGCTACCGACGCCGTAGGTGTCGTGACCGAACAATAAACAATAACACCGGTCGAGGTCGCGTGTCACGGGACTAACGAGCGGCTCCGCGACTTGTTGCCGGTCGCCGAAAAAAGGAAGCCAGTACGTAGTCGCATATGTGCGTGGTGAGATCGTGAGATGTTTGTCGCGGAGCTGATGGAAGCCACGGGAATGCAATATAATCGTGTGTCATGGCGGTGATCGCCGCGCGGAACGGCCACGTTCGCACACGCATGGCTACGATGCTGGTCGCCGCGAAGGAGCGAAAGAGGGGAAGGATGAGGAGCTGACTACGAAGAAGCGGCTCGACCACGTGGAAACCACTCCCGATGAGGTAAGCGGACGTAGAATAATTCGGCCGTGACGGGCGATAAACTAACGACAGACGCCGCGTCGTAAGGAGATCGGCTGCAACCTGCAACTGTCACGTCACGTCACTCCCGTGTCGCTTGCACGACGCTTGGCGAGTGCCGCGCGAGGACACGCTTCGCGGTTGCCGGGGCCGACGGTTGGTCGCGCGACGCGCCCGGAACTCCACGGAAATTGACGATTTCTGTCGAGGAACGCGCGAAGCCGGGCCTCGCGGTGCTTCGTGCTAATTCGCGGTTCCCCGATAAACGGCGGGGGAGCACGCGATAAGAACGATTGCGAAATCGCTCGCGGCGAAACGGGAGGATCATTCGTACCTACCGCGGCGCGTATACGAATGAAAGGGCGGATATGCGTGATTCTTTTCAATTTCCCGCTCGTAAATGAGTTTTCATGGGAGCGTTGAGCAACGAAGGGCACGCGAGGCTGGCCATTTATCGTACATTTGGTTCCCTCGGTTTTGATTCGAACCAAACCCAGGTAGATGACGCTTTACGAAAAGTGGTGGGAAGTTGGTGAAGCAACTCGGATCGCTCGCCAGCGTGACGAAACTCTAGGTTTCAGATGTTTGACGTCGATAGCGGGATTCGCTGTATCTTTCGCGTAGGAATATCAGATAAATTGAATTTAATGTGGCAGTGGTGTCCTTGGCACCGTCTTTACGTTCACTTTTCAGCACTGAACCAAGGTTACGTGAACAGGTTGGAATCCTTTGTTTCGTTTCAAGTTAAAATTCTCTTTTTCCCCTTTACGTTAGTTTATTAGTTACAATACGAAAGCTCGAACAGATTCATTGGTATACTTCACTCATTGGCCCCCGTTTAGGTTAGGTACACTCAGGCTAATTAAAGACGTCTGCAATTCCCGGCTTGTTGACCGAGACAATTCTTTACATTTGAATACTTGATCGAAGTTATTTATAAGACAGTACCTTTAAATATAAAACAGCACCGTCTCGCGTGCCAGTGATAACACTTTAATCTGTAATTGTCCTCGGAAGGCTGATGCGCAGCATTTGGTAGGCGACTGCAGGAAATTACGTGGCAATAACGAGAAGGTCACGTTTCCATTACAGGCAGTTATGGTGACCGCGGAGCCATTTATTACACGTAGGCAGAAGTAGTTATAATTGCCATACCGAAGTGGCAGGTTCAACAGGCAAGAAGGTATACAAACGTATAAGGTAAATGTAAGGCAAATGTCCCAATACCTGGACATTTAAGGTACGGCGTACACATATTTGAGAATTTTTCAGTTATACAAATCGATTTATATAAAAACGATTTTGCAATTACATGGGGCATCGTGTGTACTTTATCATTAAAAAAAAAACACATATTGTAGGAGTGAATAATTTTGTGAAATATTGAAAATTCATAGACCTTACAATGGCCCAATACTTGGACAGCTTAACTAGTATGTCCCGGCATCCCGATTTTACTGCCCCATTACATGGACACATAATGAAACATCAGCAATTTGGATGTCTTCTAGAGAAATTAAATAAAAAAAACAACACAATAGTTTTTCTTTTTGCATATTTCTTCTGTATAAGTAATTCATTCAAATCAGTAAACAAACTTGAGTAAAAAGAATCTATTATTGAATGACTAATTTTAAGGTTATGTGTATTCGTGTGTAACATCGACTGCTTAGCAAATCAGATAAATCCAATACTAAAATGCTGTAAACCGGACAGTTCAAGAGAATAAATTGTTTTTTTACGAAAGTGTTACAAATATATCAAATATATATATATATATGAATATATTTTACGAAATATTTGAATAATTGAATAAAATAGTTATTTTTCGGATAAAGCGAATATTAAATGTACTAATCAGTATTATTTGCACCAGTGTCCATCTACTGGGACGTGTCCACGTATTGGGTCTTTTACCTTACCAATGACTGGCCAGCTAAGGCCACCAGAAGAATATATTGCCAATACAGTAATTCGTCGTTAGTGTCACGTTTTTACCATGCGTTATAATCACGCTCACTATCCCCACCATTTCTTGGAATCCTTCAGTCGAGAGTGAGAGAATCCGAGAACGTGCGAGAGAACAAAAGAGTCGACACGAAGTTGTCGTTCGGCTACGAATGGTGTCCGCATCGCGTTAGTATCACGCTGCCAGCCCCGATCGTCGTGATTCTAACGAGGCATTACTGTATCACGTAAAAAATTAATGCTATCCTAAGCTTTTTGTATTTAATAGGTAGATTGGATCTTCCTTTATTTAAAAAAAAATGTCATGCATTCATTTTTATATTCCTGGCATATAAAATAAACAAAAAATTCAATGAATACGTTTGTACCAATACATGACCAGTAAAAAGGCGATTGACCCAGTGTCTAAATTTCACTGTCCCAGTACATAGCCATAACATTTATAACCCGTCAGAATTGATTGTAATACCAAAAGAATTGTTATTTATTCTAAGGGTCGTTAAGAAAATAAGAAATACTAACAGATTAACAGATTAACTTGACATATAAAGTACTTCTTGGTACTATGTATTGTATAGCTGCCTCACGTGTACTCGTACCATTTCTCACTTGTTCAAGTGCATTATTAACGTTGTTTTGATTATAATTTTTTTTTTACACTTTCCTTTTCATTTTGCTTTGTCGTTCTTTCATTTTTCTATTTTACAACGTAATTAGCGATATTATTATATATTACTTAAAGCGTAATTCAAATTTTGAGGTTACGTACTATAGACAATAGAAAACGCGTAAAATATTGAATGAATGTATATACTTACCTTTTTAAATATTACACCAATAATTTTATTTACACTTTATCTATTAGTTTCAACTTATGTCTAATGAAAACACTTGATACTATCAAAAAATACTCCTGGTTATACACTAGTACAAGTCTTTGAGTATACTAAATCGCGACTTGCCCTATACATGGACGCTTGGTTAGTAATTGGGTCAGACACGAATATTATGTACCGATATACAGCCACGTATTTTTTACATAAACTAGAATCTAAATGCGTAATACCGCGTTAATGACTTGCTTTAAATACTCTTAGGATTCCATTATAGTTATTCGTTCATATAAAGAAACCCAATATTACAATAATTATTTGCTTAACAAACATCGCTTTCTCCTTAGCAAATTCTGAAGAATCTATCAAAATTCGTCATGCGTCTTTACTGTGAGATTTCAAACAATTTTTTAAGTGTTTTAAACATAATATTTATCAAAATCATTTTTAGGGTATGCAGTTTAAGGATTATATAGCACAAATTAATCAATATATTGTGTCTGATTGATATACACAGCTTAATAATAATTAATATCTGCATCAGTGGCCATGCATTGGTACATGGCTAGTCATTGGTACATTTACCTTATCTACTTACGCAACGTACTTCGATGAAGTTACGGCCATTCTACAATTTCAATTCCGCGACGAATTTAAATATCGTTCAGGTGTTTAAGAATTCCTTGCATGGGTGAAACGAGCGATCCGTTTTTTAATTAAACAGTTTCCGTCACGTTCGATTCAAGGATAAATTCTTAGATGAAAAGATTCTTGTACTTTCCATAGACGTGGAAACTTTTACGTAGGACGTAGAACATCATATGTTCTTCAATAACCCTCGTGCCCGATTGGAAAATTATTCTACACACATACGTGCGCATTTTTCACAAATCCTGCTTTATTTCCTTTGAGCATTCTTTCCATTCGCATCATCCCTGCATCATGCTCCTTTCTTATTCGAGATGAAAGTAGATCCTTAGTTTGCGCGGTACAGTAGGCGAGTGCATCGAAGCTTGCGTTATGTTGTGTTGCGCTGCTTTCCAGTTGAGGTCGGGATAAAAGCTTTTATCACAGATTAGCATCCGCGGTATGCTTTTATATTCTCAATTTCCGCGCTTCTCAGTATTCATCGTTGCCTCATACTATTTCGCCGTCGGACTTTTTAATCTAACGGAGAACGTAATGAATCTTGTCTAGTATCCTTAACATGAACTTTACGCGAAGGAATTGCACGAAGACGCCTGGACAAAAGTATCGCTTTATGTTCCAGCGCCTTTATATGAACACGAAAGTAACTGCGTTAGGAAAAAGGATGTGAAATACATAGCTCTGAAGTTGATTTATTCCAGGTGCGTTACATTCAGAGTAAAAATAGTGTTAAACTGATGCTTATAAATTACAGTTATCGTAAATTTCATAAGGGATGTTTAAAAGTCTCTAGGGACGATGAATGTGGTCGTATTTTCGGTGAAATAGGGTCGATTTATGAAGGATTAAATTTAATGTAAACGGCGCGCTGCACCACCGCGCGGTTTAAACGATTCGAGATTGCCCACGATGGCCCATATGTGTATAGGTTGCGGATTGTTGCGTAATAATGAATAAGAGCGGTGAATACGTATTTCCTGCTATTGCGGGTTCGCGAGTGAACAAAGGATGGTAACGCCTAGAGCGCAAACGTTCCATTCAAATTACAGGGATACTTTATTGCGTGTTCGAGTGCATGGCTCGTCGTAATTGCACGGACGAGCGACACGCAACCTTTGATTTCTCTATAAGAAACGTTCTCAGAAATGTCCTGGCATTACCATATTTCAAACAGTATAATTTTCGCGACGCCTAGATTGATACCTGATAAAGAATTCTTTCAGCAACAGTTCTATCCAATAAATCGACATTCGAGCAGAAATTGCATTCGCCAGTTGGCGTTAATTACCCGCTATTCATTGTTCCCTGTAAAAAGCTTTCGTCTTTGTTAACACATGCTCGAAGGACGTTTCCATGTTATCAGTGGCGGGGTGTTAAGCAGACGGTGCTGTTATTCACACAGGAAATTAAACAAGAATGCATCAGTTGTCTGTGGTGTATCGGAAGTCGCTTAGGCGACGGTTCGTTACATTTTCACAATAGCCGCGATTCAGGGCTGCTCCAGGCGAATGTATAAAGCCGAAGTCAGCGAGGTGCATTCGCATAAGAGAGATGGTCGCGCACGCTGCACATAGCGAAGTGAATAGGGGCTCTTCTGTGTTACCCAGAGTCCCTTCAGTCTTCACCGTTATGTACGCGTAATACGGAAACTTCCGTTTATTATGGCGACAGTGAGAGTGATGAGGGTCACACCTTCCTGTCATTTCGCCAATAAATAATAGCTCGAGGGAATGGTAAAAGAATGTAAGGTATATACACTTGTGAGCTGTGGTCTGGCGTAAACAGAAGTTTGCGTCTGCATCTACTTAATTTCGTATAAATGGGAGTGCCAAATTATTATTTTGTAAACGCGTGCTTCTTGTCGATCTTGTACCTCCAAATGTATTTTAAACCGAATTGTTTTGATGGCGCTGCAATAATTAACACTCTGTGATATTTTATAACGACTCACATAAACTCAACCAAAGCTGCATTGATTTACTCCACAGTTCCAAATTGAGCCTGTAAATCTGCTTACGCATTCATGGAAACAACCCCACGACCAGTATCGATCTAATCGTAGGTCCATTAACTCGTTTAGAATCGCAGGAAACTCGGTCGGGAACAATATTGGAATCTTTATAGTTTAAATGAAAAGACCGAAGCTACCTAACCGTGGCTAAATTATTCCGTCACATTTTCCACAATTTAGAGTGCTGAATCTAACAGTCATCTGGGGCTACATAAACGCTCTGGACATTCTATTAATCTAGATTTACGATAAATCCATCACAACCGAACTGCAATGGATTCGGAGCACACATTTGTAGGAGAAGCTCCTGTCACACACACTCCTCTAATTTCGTTCATCGTCTCATCACATTTTATGACGAAGTCTGACGTTTTATCTAACATTTAAAGAATATTATTATATTTATGTGGGCAAGGTTAGCTGACTCTACATAGGCCAGTGGGACTTTCATCTTGTTAGTACGATTCTACTTGACTTCGCATAAATCTGCAGATGTCCCATTCAGTGCACCTGTTCCTTTCCGTTCCATCCAAATTGTGACTGCTCCAAGTGGCTGGTAATATACCAGAATAACTATAAAATCTTTGGCAGAAGCCACACCACTGCACATAGTATTCCACTACACGGTAATTAGTTTTGGTCAGTGTCCAGACTAGTCTAAACACCGTCAAGTAAACCTGCTTCCACGTGACTTCAGACATATCGACTTACATCTAATTGATTTCGAATTGGATGCAAATTGGCAGTGTATCCTCTGCTTGGGCGATTTTCTAAAGGTGGTGTAACAGGTCAACGATGCTGGATCGTCGATCAGTTAGGTAAACGATCCACTTAACACAATTCACAGAACCTGGTCTCCGTTGCTGATAGATTTACTCGCGCACTTAATCTACCCTTTACCCCGTAGCGCTCGACTAATTAATCCTCCACACTAGCCAAAGTCATAATATCGTAGCAGTTAGTACTAAAGATAACAGATTGAACTTTCAGTATTCCTGTCGTGCACGTTCGCGCACTTGCGAGTGGAATACGAGCTGTTTACGCGCTCCTCTTCGCCGTCGGGCGTGTACGTGCCAGTTTCGCGGCACTGTGTAATCAGGCGCAAGTACGCAATGTTTTCAGCTAACGATGGACGCAAATGAAAGTGAGATTACGTGGTTATTGCTGCACTAGTTCCTGCGAAATTACCTCGCACTATCTTATCTGGAATTTCTGCCACAAGTACCGCCGAATGCAAGGGGTACTACGGTAGTGGCATCTCAATGCTACCATTTCGCTATCACTAAAGGTGACTGTAAAATTCGCGGCGACGACGCACAGTGGGGTATTTGGCCCCAAAACCCGGACATAAATCGATTTAAAAATTTTTGCGTAAACCGTAAAATTTTTGGTGCTCGAGGCAGTTAAATATCTGAGGAACAATGTATGAATATTGTTTTTTTCATTTGTGTACTCATGAAGCAACAGGCTTCGTCGAAAGTTAAGAGATTTTAGAGCTCGCGATTCATTCTTAACCGTCCTCTGAAACATCGTTGGCTTATTAGAGTTTTCAACATGTTGTAAAGAAATTTGGTGAATTCTTGCATTATGGAAGCTTCTCAGGTAGGTATATACTACACTTTCCAAAAGGTTTTACTTTTTATCATATATATTTGCATAGTTATTAACATTTCAAGATAATCGAGAATTCAGTAAATTTTCTTTACGATTATAAGATTTCATTAACGATTTTGTTATACTGCTAAGCCGTGTTAACTGCTTTTGTTGGTGCCATTACATTTAATAAAGGTTTGTGAAGACAGTGCAAAAAAGATTGGTTCCGGATTCGTCCGGATTTAAGTTTTATAGCTAATTTAGCTAGAAATGACAATCGAGAGCTGGTGCGTTTTACGTACGCCTGTACGGTCGCGCTCCCCAGGCCTTCGTGAGATGTTTAGGAACTCTTCAATGAAACTGTTTAAATTATGAACACATATGTATTAACTGAGTAAAATGAAAGAAAAACTAAAATATAATATATAAGTACGTAAAAAATACTTTGAAAATTTCGCCGTGTAGTCTCTGATGATGACACTGTTTCAACTGAATACAGACATAAAGTAGAGGACTTACAATTAGTAAAAGATTTATCTACAGCATAACATAAACATTTTATGAAATTCTGTCTGTAATCAGATGAAACAGTGCCATCAAAGACTACACGGCAAAATATTCAAAGCTCTTTTTACGTACTTATATGTTATATTTTAGTTTTTCTTACATTTTATTCGGTTAAAGTTTTGTTTTGTATAACCTATATTTAGTGTGTGTTATATATATTTATCCTGTGTTTATTAAGTTCATTAGTTGAGTTCATATTTAAGTGCTGTTTTGATTTTACTTTTATATTAAATTTCATTTTACTTGTACTTGGTAAGTACGCTTAAACATTTGTCACATGAACTAAGATATTTTCCGCTTTTGTTATTCAGATGTTGCTTATTTCACGAGAATATATATATATATGTATAGGTATTAAAATGTCAGCAAATTGTTCGGTTCAAGCTGCGGGTCCATCTGGAATTAAACTGATGACGCGAGAAAATATAAAATTTATTAAAAAGAAAGCTGTCAAGATGCAATTCCTAAATGAAACAATAGATTTACTTCTTCCCCCTGAGCTCACGATTTGTGTAAACGAAGAATTTCTGTAAAAACATTAAAAAATGTAGCTTTTTTTTAAATGGCTGTATCTTTGTTAAAAAACATCCTTTTTTTATGAGGTTCGACTTATCGTAAAGACAAAGGGTCATACTTTCCGGTAGTATACATAAAAATTACAAAAAATATTGTTTGCACTCCGTAGCACTTGACAAACATCAAGAAAATTTTTCAGTCTGGCACATTCCTCTTTAAGGGCGAATTTTTCCCCCTGGATACCGATTTCGATAAAATTGATTTAATGAGTCGAAAAGTAGAAAGTTTAAACTTTAAAATGATTTTTGTTTCATCAACTTTGGATGAATTTTAACAAAGTTATGGGGGTTTGAAGATTTTAAAATAGCCATGTCCGGGTTTTGGGGCCAAATACCCCACTGTGCGACGACGCGTTCAGAAGAGTTGCATCAGAGCGGCCCGAGTGCTTCCCCTATAGTCAGACCAGCGAAGCTTTTTAATCTTCTTCCGTATAATAATTCTGTAACCGTGGACGTATATTGACATGTCGACAGGCATCCCTTTAACGGCCCTATATGGACAGGATTAAAATGCCATTTCGTTTCAGAGGAACTAGCCCGTCTTTAGGCGAAATCCCTTTCATTTTTCCCAATTTCTGTCCGAGCCTCCGAAGGGACGTTAACAGCTTTCCTACGTGGATTACTGTCTTCCCCGGTTCCGTCGCGGAGAATGTATCCAGCGGTAGCGGAGTATTGGTTAATCCGATGTTTCCTTTCGTCCGTAAAGAGTTTCGTAATGATAGCCGGTCGTTCGTTCCAGGATTGGCATTATGCTGAGCGTAAAGTATCCAGCGTTACCAGCGTGCTAAGCGCTAGAAATTACGGCCCTTCTGTGCTGGAACCGGCTTAGAATTAAGTCCCCTGGCCTGGTTCCGCTGCACGCTGGCGATTTTCCATCGCGGACCATCACTGCCCCCGTTGTTTTTCTTCGTCCGTGACACACCGCACGCGGGAAATACACCCGATATAGGATAGCCCGTAATGGCATTATGGCATTATACAAAATAGAATTGGGTGCTTGCGGGATTTCAGAAGCCGTAACAGTTAACGATGCCTTGAGCTACTTCGTGCCAGCCAGTTGAGGAAAATTTGATAGTGAGTCCAGGCGGTGTTCAGCTCTCTATTCGCGCGTTCTTCTCTGTTCTTTGGATCGCGGTGCGGCAAGCCAGTCGTTTAAAATCATCGCCGACGAGCGGTCAAGCTGTATCGATGCTTCCGTGATGACCCGTTCGAAGGAATAGCCTCTTCCTTGGAGATTGGTAAACGAGAAGCCGTCGGCGAGCCATGGCGGACGAGGAGAATAAAGAGGAAACGGAGCGGGACGTGGATAACGAGGGGTGAGGACCGTGCAATTTCTTTCCTAAACGATCGTGTGGAGCTTCCTCTTTCGTTTCTTTAATTTTCGAGGGAATTCGATGGGTGAGATTAGCTGCACGAGATTACTGACGCTCCTAGACGAATAGCTTAAACTCTTCGAGCACACATTTCTGGATAGTACTTACTCGTCGCGTGTGTCGCCCTCGTTGATAATTAACCCTCTAGGGACGACTGGGACTCCAGAGTCCCATTCAGATCAACACATTTTTATTTACGTTCCATCAATAAGATCGAGATTTGATAGGTATAGTGACCTTTAGTAGGCAGAGAAGAAACTGTTGTACCATCAGAACCCGAAATTAAACTTTTTTTTGTTATATTGTTATAAACAAATTAAAAAAAAAAATTAAAAAAAAAACTAACGAGGAATTTCCAATTTCGGAGTATAAAATAGACTATTTTAACGCTCAAAAAAATTCTACGTTAAGTTTAAAACATCCCCGTCCCTAGAGGGTTAAATGGCATCTGAATCTCAGCGTGCCTCGTTGCGTAGATCAGAGGTGGAGAGATGAAATGATGTTTCTGAATTCGATGGCAAGTGTTCACGCACTGCCCCGCAAGATTGCCAGAGAGATGCGTTTGCCTTTTAATTCTTCAGTGGTTTCTCGGTAAATCAGTCTAGGTATGTTTGTATCGTGGCATTTCTTCTGTCCTTCAACTGGCTCTCAACAGAACGAAAGTTATAGCGTCATAGCAAGCGGTGTTCATGGATAAATGCGAAGCTCCCGGACCTGATCGACTCCGAAGCCCGTGGATCGAAGTCACAGCGACATTTTACCTCTCGCCACCATATTTCTCCGAGTTGTCTCTCAGATCCAGCTCGCTTCGCTCTCGATCCCATTATAACGAGGTATTCTCGATCGAGCTTCGAGGGTTATTCCCACCCCCTCCCAGCTCCGTTCGTTTCCTCGCTTTTCTCTCAGCCCTTCCATCTGCCCGTTAGGTACATTTTTATTTCCTTCTTAACGAAGTTCCACTTTCAGCGGAATTAAAAGGCGACCCTTTCCAGGGCGTTTGAAACGAACTCGACGGTAAACTCTCCTTAGGCGTCGCGATGCTGTTACGTGTTTATAATTCAATCTCACGGTGGGAAGAGTTCCACTTTTCGCCCGTTTCCCGCGTGCGACAGAGATGCTTGAATGGAAGCTGGAAATTCAAAGGAGGAAATCAACTTTCTTCGACCGGGGGACGATGCTCGGCGTACTGTAAACGACGTAAAGTTGCGACGACAGATACTGCTCAAACTATATAATTGGAGGATTGCCCATTATAATATTTTCAAAGCTTCCACGTTCTATATTAAGTAGACCATTCTAGGAATTCTCCAGATACCCGATCCATTAATTCTTCTGGGCAGAAGTGATCTGCATATTTAATATTATGTATACCACAACTCTGATATTTCGAAAGTCGATGATCGCATCGATGGCTTAGGCTTAGGGCACAAATATTCTATGTCCACTTTTCGTGAAATTTCAGTTTTTATATGCAACATTTATGTTCTTGACATTTATATCCACTTCATAAATTTGTCAAAAATAATATTTCTATATGCATATTTAAACCTGTTCCTCTCGAAAACACGAAAAGTGGACATACGATATGTGTGCACTAAGCCATCGGCATTATCTTATTAGTAGCAGAGAAGAACTTTTTCTCTCTGCTCTTAAAACTAGCAAAGGTATATCCCATGTAATATTGAAATGCATGATTCAGGAGGGCAGTCGTCCCGTTCCGCGTGCAATGCAGGACTTCGCCTAAATTGTTCCCCTGGGCTATTCCAGCGACCCCAGGAATTGCTCGGTTACAAGACGGTTGCACGGCTCCTTCGAGCGGTTCTTATTACGCATTTACAACACAGTTCCTGTTTCTGACGGTCGGCACGTGGCTGGCCATTTGCTTACGTTCGCCCGGTGGTATCGACGAGTCCTTGAACGTCTCAAATCGAGCTGACGCCGTAAAATGCAAAAACCGTCGCGGTTGAGTCTTGTGCAAAAGGCTCGAGCCGGCGTGAAAATTTATTGTCTTTGCCCCGTGGAAAACGGCCATCGCCACCTACGATCCTCGATCATCCGTTCAACATTCATTATTCAGGCATTAAAGCCGGTCTCGTGCAGCGATCATCGATTTCTTTAGCCAAGAAACAACTTCTGATACTTTACTCTCCCGAATTACGCTCAATGTTTCTCACTGACCAAATTGCCTCAACATTTGCATTAGGTCGGTGCTCATTTCACGAACCAATCAACTTCAGAGTCTTGCCTCTCAGCTGTGATTCGCGTTCCTGTGATTATTTTATAATATTGAAGAGTCCTTGTAAAAAATACTGGTAATGGTATACATAGAGGGCAACCTCACGGATTTTGACGACCTTGAAATATGTTGTCAAGGACGTCATTCTGAACAACTTTTTCCTCTAAACTTTTTGGCGGTCGACCTTAGTTTCCGAGATAATTGCAAAAATCTTTGGGTAAATATTCACACTAGAGCAGGGGTGCACAGGGAGCCGTTTTTAACGCCTAGCTGCGAGTAACCCGCCTGTCCCGTTGCTAAGGTAGAATCGGTGAGGAGAACTGCAGTAGTGTACGTGCGTGGTAGCGTAAGTATATACGGCTGGGTTCAAGTCATACCAAATGCACGTACACTACTGCAGTTCGCCTCACCGATTCTAATCTTAGTAACGGGACAGGTGGGTTGCTCGCAGCTAGGCGCCAAAAACAGCTCCCTGTGCACCCCTGCACTAGAGGAACCACCCCCAATTTCAATGGCCTTGAAATATGGTGCCAAGGACGTCATTTTCAACAACTTTTCTTTATATATGTTATACTATATACTGTCGCCTGGCCGTAGGTTTCGAGATATTTGCAAAAAAAGTAGATAAATGTTGATTTTAGGGTCCTTTGAATCCACGGTGGACTCGAGGTGGTCGGCCGCCGGGGGGATTTTTATATAGTTTTTATATAGCTTACGCGCCGTGAGACGGCCAAAATTATAAAAAAATCCCCCCGGCGACCGACCACCTCGAGTCCACCGTGGATTCAAAGGACCCTAAAATCAACATTTATCTACTTTTTTTGCAAATATCTCGAAACCTACGGCCAGGCGACAGTATATAGTATAACATATATAGAGAAAAGTTGTTGAAAATGACGTCCTTGGCACCATATTTCAAGGCCATTGAAATTGGGGGTGGTTCCTCTAGTGTGAATATTTACCCAAAGATTTTTGCAATTATCTCGGAAACTAAGGTCGACCGCCAAAAAGTTTAAAGGAAAAAGTTGTTCAGAATGACATCCTTGACAACATATTTCAAGCTCGTCAAAATCCGTGAGGTTGCCCTCTATGTATACTATTACCAAAATACTACTTAAGTACCAAAAGTAATACTATGAGTGTAAAATTGGATTTTTCTCTTCAATTGTTTCTACGATTAGCTCTTCAGGCGAAGTCCCCGCTTACAGATCCAGGATACGAAATTCTTCGCACTAGACTTTTCTGCGAACAATTGAACAATACTGCGTTGCCCTACATTTAGAATTCTTCAGGGCGCTCAAGAACACTCTGGCCAGTTATGCAATCATTAATACCTACCGAGAGATCTTATAGACAGTTCTAGGTGCTTCGCGAGTATAGATATGAAAGGGAACGGTGGAGTATGTGGGACTCGATTATGAAAATATAAAAATGGCTCTCGGAGTGTCGGTAGGTATTCACGGCGCGTAATGAATGTGTTTCAACCGGCTTACGTTGGCCACATCCGTTTGCCTGTTCGTCGACCTTGGTATTGTTAATAAATAACTCGGCGAACCTGGCCAAAGCCATTACAATACAATGCGGTATCGCGACGGTCATTATTCGAGGCGGTAAACTGCACATTTTCCGTGCCGTGCAGAATCAGAGATTCGGTCGTTCGATTCCGTTCCTTTTCGTTCCGCGATTTTCCGGTGAAATCGCGGCTCGTTGAATATTTGAAAACGTATATGCCGATACGACTGCGAGCCGGGAATCACGGCGGTTTTAGCGTTTACCCGCCGACTATTACGTGCAGCGATAGCAAACAAACCCGGTGACATCGAACGAGAAAGAATCACGTAGCAAGGTGCATGCATATTCATGCGCCCCGCCGAAATTAAATAGATGTTGCTGGCGGGCTCGTTTAAAATGCTGATTTTATACCAGCCGCGTTGAATGCAGACAGTTAATTAAGAAAATTGGGGGAAAAACAAGGATGATCCGTATTCGGCGCGGATAGTCGATCGACGTGCAAGTTAATTAACAACGATGTCGGCGCTGTGATCAACAGCGCTTCCAGCCTGGCGAAACGTGTAATCGAACTTCCCCCGGATCAGAACTTACGAAGGGAACTTTGCCACTCTGCATACTGCGAACATTACGAAACGGAAGGCACGGTTTAGAAATTATGATTTTCTCGCTGGATCAATAGGCAGGCGTTCGTAATTAAATCTCTTCACCTCGACCTCCTTCGTGTTCATTCAGGTACGTTTATATCTACCGGATTATCTGGAATTTTTCTCAGTTTCTCGTCACTCCTACGTGTTTCTCTCCTCGCGGAAAGTTTTCACGGCATCAGAAGCTAAAAGTTGTGTGTCCCCGCGGAAAATGTTTCCTCGTACGTTCGCAGGACATTCGCCCAGTTAAGTAAGTTCCAGGAAATATCGACATTCCAGCGACTACACGCTCGCCAGACATCATCTTTCTGGCCGTGTCGGTTCGAGATTTTATATTTCACCTGGAACAGCTTGCGCCGTCGCCTGGAAGGCAATTAGTGGAGTTACTGGTAAATACTTGGCTGGCATTTAGTTCCTGGGAATGCTTCTCGCAAGATGGGGTCGCGATGGAGAGGAAAACTCTTATCACTTTCGCGACTAGCGCCGGTTATATCCGGCATTCACTAAATGCTTCACACTGGCTAGTGCCGGCAGCGTTGCCGGGAAATATGTTACCGTGTGGCGGTATAGTTAAAAGTAAGGTAATTAATCAGCAATACCAACGAAATCCTCGAAGATTTTGCACGGACACGTTGGGAGCTCCAAAAACGCGGGACACTCTTGATGTGTACGGTGTGCACTGATGGTACGGCGCACAGTGGTCCGACGCATAGAGGAGAAAGTGGAAAAAACTCATATCATCAGCATTTCTCAATATTTTTTAATTATTTTTGTTTCGTATTACTTCTTAAACATCAAACTTAATATAATATTAAAGAAATAATTTAATATGACTTTTTACACATGATATGTGTAATTTTATCAAATTTTATTCAATATATAATATAATAAGGCGTTATAAACTAATATTTGAACATACGTAAATTATTTATACATTAATCTATATACAACAGTCATGTTTATTTACAAATATTTTTAAGTAGTAATAAATCTGAAATAAACCGTGATCCGCTATCAAGCCGTTTACACAAGCCGTAAATTATAAGATATATTAATTTCAATATAAGATAAAACAAATCTTTAAAACAATAAACAAAAACACTCTTTTATAGTTTATACTTGCTGTTTTCATGTCACGAGAGCATTCACAGGTATTACTAACGATTCTTTGTATTGCGTGGTTTCAAATTTCCTTTTATGAATTTCATATGATTTGCAATACACACATTTGGCATGGTGATAAATCGTTTTGTTGGAATCTATTCCTATGAGAGTAACAATTTTGTATAGGCACGAAAATCATTCGAAACGCGCAGCGAAGAACCGGGAACCTATTCGGGAGTCCTGCTGTACCCCCAAAATTTCATGCGTTTTCACACTTTAAACATTAATATCAGCTAAAGTTGCAAGAAGTAGCAGCTGATTTTTGCAGGACATTTGTGTGATGGTATCTACTTTCAAAATATATCATCAAGAGAACGTAGGAACGCGTAGCTTTTTTTGTAGGCCTACAGAAAGCAGTTACAACCTGAAATTATACGTACCTTACTTTAAGGCTCGAAAACATGATTTTGGTTCTGTATTTTTGAAAAGTATTTTCGTCATACATAGTTGAGCCTATACCCGTTTATAATACATAATACATTTGATTATAAATGTCCCCAAAAGTGAAAGGAAAATGTCGAAATTTTGGTTAGAAATCTGTCAGAATCCCGCTAGAATACGAAAGGTCTACTTCAGATGCATTTTACTTCCGTATTAAAGAGAAAATCATATATCCCTTTTCATAGTAAGATACATTGGTTCATTGGCTACCAGAAAATAATAATCGATACCTAAAAATCCGGCTTTCATAATTTAGGGTTTTTTCCAGCTCGGGACCACTGTGCGGCGACCCGCTCCCAGCGGCGCGCCGCGCCGCAGCCCCGCCGTCGCGAAAGGGTTAAAAGTTCTCTTATTTCTCTGTCTAGAAGAAACAGACTTTGTTTGGAAAACATTTACAATTTCATTTCAAATAATCTATGATTGAATCCTGATTCTATTATGCCGTTGAAGCTTCATCTTAACAAGTTTGCATTTTCAACCCACAATGTGTGATCGAAAATAGGAGGGTAATACTAAATAAGCAAAATATCTAAATACCTAAGAAGTCTCTTTGTTATTCAGACTAATTAAACCCTACGCTTAGCTTCCATCTATGTCTCCATCCCACTTGCAACGCTCCCCATAGATGCAGCGGAGAAAAACGCTTGCATCTCGAATCGACGTTGTCGGATAAGTTACAGGGGGTTACGTGATCACAACACCATCCATGGTAATCGGTTTCGATCATCCTTAGCCTAGCTATTAGCAGAGTTGACGCAGCTGTTAAGCATCGCGCACGTGCAAATTCCATGTCGAAATAAACTTGCCCATGAAACAGCAAAATTCTGTAGAAGAAGGGGTTTCCAGTGACCTCTCTAGATTTGTTAATATTTTTGAGAGATTGCGCAACACCACCGGCTGGTTTAGGCGTCTGCCATATTCTAGATATTCTGCAAGAAATCTGTCAACTATAAAGATTGTACAGAATGAACATTTAACAGATTTATCGACACGTATCGAAGATCGTGATAGGTGTTCCTAGATCGCAATCAAGGTGGAATTCAATTCACCCTTCCGGACGGATTGCACACGGCGAAGATCCGCGTAGCAGTCGGCCGATTCCATACCGGTAGCTCCTGTTTATATAGCCGGCGGAAGGAGAGGGAGACGCCACGCGGGAGACAGAAACTGTGTAGGAGACAACGGACGAGAAAGAAAGACGAAAAGCACATTATAGTGCTCCTTCCGAAGGCTTCGAACGCAGTACGCCTCGCGTTATCGATATCCGTGGACGGTGCACCTCTGCATGGCGATCGAAAGCCGGCGGATCGTGACCGGTCGTCGCGCAGAAATGCTTGCTAAACGTTTATGCCCAAGTGGCTGACACATCACGCGCGCACAGTTGCCTGCTAGCGGGAAGAACAGTGGAAAAGTATGCGGCAAATTGAATTCGCTCCGTCTGAGTAGACGTCGCCGGGACGTCCTTTGTGCCGCTTCGAGCCCGCTCACCCATATTCGCCGGATATTAACGTCAATTTGGAGGGAGTCGAGCTTGGAATGTATTTAGATTGGAATTCCACGGATCCATGGTATCCTCAAGGATATATCGAGGTTACCTAATTTCGCTTAGTTTACAATTGAATCTCACTGCTCCTCGCGCTGCTCCGACTTCAGCTGGCTCGCTGCAACTTTTCGAATATCATCATGCTTTTTGCGGGATTCTCGCCGGATTCGCTCCGCGAAATAGGTTTCATGGATTTGGGTATATCTCGCGGGATAGATGTGGGAAATTGAATAGGCAGGTGGCAGATAAATAGCGCGTTGGCGGGAGATACGCGCGGTAGAATGACAGTTTCCATTATTCCCCTGGTATTCACGATCTTACGTGATTCAGTGAAGTGGTTTTAAATGGAGCACAAATGACGACTCCTCGACGGGGGATGAGATTGCTGGATTATAAAGAGCATCTTTGATAATACAACTTAAGTACCTCCTGCGGTAATCCGAGGATTTTCTGTGGAAGCAGGCGTTATCTGAGAATCTCAAACTATCGAGGATCAGGAAATTGTTAGATGAAGGTCGGGAGTTCCTCTGTTTCACTTTCTCCAAATGGAATTTAAATTTAAATAATTGCGGTTCGGTTAACTAAAAGTAGAAAGCCATCTCTAGCATTCCTTCGAGTAAACTCCATTCAAAGAAATTGGAAATCACTCAAAACCAAAGGTCGACCGAGCCTTTCTCTCAAAATGTATTTCACCCTTTTTCGCTCGCTTCCAGGTGGCTTTTACCCCAATAACGGTAGTCAAAAAACCTGCCCATTGTGAAGCCCTTTCATTAAAAAAGAACCTTGAAAAAGAAACAGCGGTCCACTTCGAACTGAGTGAGTACCCAAATGCGGCCCCTTTCATCTCGTTCACATTGTTCCGCTGTATTTGACGATTTCGACGGGCGTCGGGTGGTTTTTAATGAATATTTTCAAATGGCTCCCGTGCCTGGGGCACCGAAGACGCACGAAACGCATCCTCCCGCACGAAATTACACCCTCGGTAGCGTCACGTTCTCGCTGTAATTGAAACGTATCGGTGCTCGAACGCAGGCGGCTAACGACTCGCAGAGAATGCCTCGAGGGCTGGGACTGTAATTGAATTTTTACCCCGAGGGGAGGTGGCACATGTGACCGTGTAATACACCTCCGACGAATTCGATAAACTCGCCTTTGACCAGGCTCGGGTCGCGCTCGTCGCGACATATGTATAAAGGAACCGCGCAACAGGGTGGTCGAATTCGTCCGTCCCTCGCGTTCCCCTTTAAAACGTTCACGAAACCGTTTAAATGAGTTCGTTAATTGACCATTGGTTCCAAAGCCACTCAGAATTGGTCCACTCGAATTTTCACTCCTCATTCGTACCCTTGCATACGCGTTCTAGGCGAGCACGTTCACCGGCAATCAAACGTTTGTATCGTCTGGTCGGACAACTGTGTGGATTCGATTCTTCCATGCTCGCAATTTGTCGCGACTCCAGTGCCTTGTTTGCACAGAATAGGCGCCATCGAGGTTTAGTTGCTCGCCCCACGATCGCGTTGATCGAACTACTATTAACCTTTATGTCAACAGCAACATACCCGGGTATATTTTGCGTTTTCAAATCGCTATATCTTGGAAACTAGCAATCGGATCGACCTGAAATTTCATGATATCCTCAACAAAAGTGTTTTACACCATATTCCCAAGTCTGAGTGACCATAGTTATGGCCATTTTTCGATTTCTACCTCTTACGTCAACAGCTGCATACCCGGGTATGTATACGAAAACGCATGCAAATATGTTGATATAATTGAAAAGTAAACTTTATTTTTCATCAAATTCTTAAAATAGTACAAGAATATAATGATAATATAATAAAATAATACATATAAAATAAAAAATTATGAATAAATTGGAAATTATTAAGTTTTTAGCTACATCTATTGCATTGCGGCATATTAGTAGATGTTCGTCTCCGATTGTTTTGGGTTTTGGATATGTTTTAGAGGACAGAAGAATAAGATATACGTGTTTTTTTATTTTGGCCTGTTTGCATCTTTAGGGGGTGAAACCACCCCTCAAAGGTTTTCAGGTGTTCGTCTTCGATTGTTCTGGTTTTTGGATATGTTTTAGAGGACCGAAAATTAAGATATACGTGTCTTTTTATAGCGGCTCATTTTCATATTTAGGGGGTGGAACCACCCCTCAAGTTTATAAGATTTTCAGGTGTTCGTTCCCGATTGCTTTGGTTTTTGGATATGTTTTAGAGGACCGAAAAATAAGATATACGTGTCTTTCTATTTTGGCCCATTTGCATGTTTAGGGGGTGAAACAACCGCTCATAGTTCATTTAGAGGTACAAAGTTGTGTTGAATAAAACGTTATATGAATTTGATTTTGCGTCATAACTTGCTTTATGGATGAGGTACTTGTCGCCAGTGACCGTTATTAGGGGGTAAACTACCCAGGAGGTGGTTCACCCCTCATTGTAAGTAGCGATGGGAAGCCATAAAACCACTAATGTGTCATCCTGAAATAAACTATGTCTAAGGTTTTTTTTAAGAATTTTATGAATTTTTTTTACTGGTTTCAAGTCTCTAAAATGCGCAATTAACCGATTACGGCTAGTTTAGGGGTAGTTTCACCCCCTAAACATGCAAATGGGCCAAAATAGAAAGACAGGCATTTCTTATTTTTCGGTCTTCTAAAACATATCCAAAAACCAAAGCAATCGGGAACGAACACCTGAAAATCTTATAAACTTGAGGGGTGGTTCCACCCCCTAAATATGAAAATGAGCCGCTATAAAAAGACACGTATATCTTATTCTTCTGTCCCCTAAAACAAATCCAAAAACCAGACCAATCGGAGACGAACACCTGAAAACCTTTGAGGGGTGGTTTCACCCCCTAAAGATGCAAACAGGCCGAAATAAAAATACACGTACATCTTATTTTTCTGTCCCCTAAAACATATCCAAAAACCAGAACAATCGGAGGCGTACACCCGGGAAACTTGAGTACACGGGCGCGCTAACCGTAGGATACGCTGCATACTTTCGTTTTCATTCAAGCAGAGACACTTTCAAACCGAATTTGAACCTGACAAGTACGTAGAATTATGCAGAAATGTCCGCTGGAAGAAAACATAGGGGTGCTGAGTACAATACATCAGGGTAAAACGGTTCTTCAGCCAAAACAAACCCCCGTGTACGGAGTACACGACGCGCCCGCTCGTGTAAAACTTTTAGGCGCGCCCGCCAGCGGGTTAAAATAAACATATTTTCCAAGAACATAACAATAAAAAGTTATCCAGATTAAAAGAAATGTGTTAATTATTCACATTTTTGTCACAACGCCATGCCATTTCCGATACAAAATGTATGTATGTGCATACCCGGGTATGCTGCTGTTGACGTACGTATAATTTTTCTGCTGTTGACATAAAGGTTAAAGTGGCATGCGTTCGATGGGCATGCAATTGTTTCTGGTCGAAGAGTAGAGGAATAAATGATTTTCTCTTTAATTTCAGGTGTGGAAAGTTGTGAAAGAATTCTTTTGTTGGAGCCTGTTTTTTTACTCACGCGTAGAGGTCGAGCTGACGTTAGAATGTCGTCAGATATCATAAAGCTAGATTATAGACTGTTCCCTGCATAATTTTACGTTACAAGCCACGTAACGCACCAACCCACGCGTGACAAATGGAAGTTAGAGAACACTTAAATCCGGTTATATTCACCGCGGTTGCGTTGTTTTATATTTTACTCACGTTCCGTTCGGTACGTTTCAATCGCAAGCTCTTAAGGGGACTAGGGAGTTAAATCGCTCGAAGATGAAGTGTTTTTTGCCAATTAATTACAAGGAGACAAATACAAGTTGTGACTACTACTTTTGAGTAACGTTTATTAATACTATAAACTGAAAAAAAATTGTTTTTTGATAATATATACCAGTGCCGTCTTATCGTTTTCGGGGGCCCTGAGGCGAGCTACACGCGATAGTAATAAACATTGTATAAAATAAAAAGTCTGTGCTTGCTTTCATCTCCTCGTAATTAATTCGGAAAAAATATTTGATTTTCGAGCGATTTGACTGCCTGAGTTAACGCAATTACGTTTATTCTGTACAGAAGTGGGGAAGTCTCGAATTTCCTAAGTAACACACCTTCGAGCGATTGTTACATAAGTAGCACTTGGTAATTCACTTTTTTTTTGTGCGAGTCCGATTTATGAGGCATATTCATATGAATAATAAATTTCCCGCGTGTCTCTTTTTCTCGTACGATAATCCTTCTTCGACGTTCGCATTGCAGAATAGTGACGTTCCAGTTACATGCTCTTGCGAGCGTTAACGTTTACTCGTATTCGTCAGAAATCAATGTATGTATCTTTAATCAGTCCACGAAGTTAATCAAACAAATATACAACGTCGAAAGCGTTTATTGAAAGTTTGGCCAGCAAGTGCTTAAGACTGTCGAGTAGTAAATCCAGGTCCAGCTGTATTACGCGAGTCGAAGCAGCCTTCTGTGCGAAACATACTTCATATTGACACGACGTACCCAAACAAATGTACGACCGTAAACTTCTTATACGGCGCGAAAGACACCTTGACATTCCAGTCTTTCGGTGTTCGTGGCTGCAACAACATCGCGTTTTAAAGTAAAACTTCCTCCAACAATTTTGTCATTAAATTTCGTCGTGGGTCGGTGGATTAGATACTCGTTGCAACTTCGCAACTAAATCATATACCCAATTCCGAATTACACACGCGGTTCGCATAATTCATTCAGCAAGTTTGCGACGATCCATCACGGTGAATGTAATACGCACCAGGAATGTTGGAATTACATTGCGCCTCGCGTGTTGACTTCAGGAGAGACTTATTGTTAGAAGAAAGAAGACGAACGAGTTAAGTGATCGGGATCGTAAGAAGTAGATGATATTTCTGAATTAATTTTATCACGATCTTCAGTGATATAATCCACGGCCACTCCGTGCCGGACAGTCGGCGCGCTCAGGTGACAGAGTTTGCGAGAAATCTCGCGATTCCTAGCGGGCGATCAAGGCGAACAAGTGGAGGATCTGAGAAGTGATCCACTTAATGGTGATTCGCGTTCAAGCGACATAATATGAAAGTGTTGAGGCGAAACGGTGCCTCAGTGACATAACGCCTCGGTAAGAACGTGGATAACACCGGCAGCACTTCCAGTGAAACTGCGACACGGAAGGAGATCAAAAAGGAAAGTGCATAAGTGCATCAGCGAGCGATGCAGCCGGGCTTGGAGGCAGGAGTTACCGTCTTGTGTCATTTTTCCTGGGGATTACTGAAAATGTTTATCGAGTCCTGTTTCGGGTGTCTCAAGTGCCAGTGGGCCTGCCAGGAACCGAGCAGAGTCTATGGCTTGAGTTATAAGTGAGTGCCCTGCTATTTCTTTTCTTAACCCCTACAGCACACTTCGTTGCAGGAACGTTGCACAGCCGTTGCAGTACATTGCAATGTTGCCGTTTGGTTGCAGGTTGCATTGCAATATTCCTGCAACATTGTGGAAACATTGCCGTGCAATATTGCAATGGCCACGTTTGTGCAATGTTTCTGGAATATTGCGCACACATTGCCGTGGAATATTGCGCACATACTGCGTTACAATAATCCAGGAATATTGCGCACACATTGCCGTGGAATATTGCAATGGCCGCGTTTGTGCAATGTTTCTGGAATATTGCGCACACATTGCCGTGGAATATTGCGTACATACTGCCGCACAATATTCCCGGAATATTGCGCACACATTGCCGTGGAATATTGCGCACATACTGCAGTACAATACTCCCGGAATATTGCGCACACATTGGCGTGGAATATTGCGCACATACTGCAGTACAATACTCCCGAAATATTGCGCACACATTGCCGTGGAATATGGACTTACATATTTTCACTCCTCGCCTACGCAAAGCGTTCGTGAAATGCAAACACACGGAATACAGTCTTAAATACCACAGGAAACCTCCGGGGAACATAGGCGACCATGGAAAGTATGTGATATTAATAATTAATAACATTAGTTAATTATAACTATATACGGTTGAAGCAAAGTGTGAAACTGTAAACAGTGACAAAAGATATTTGTAAAAAAGAAATATTAGATGTCCAAAGTACTGCCAGTGTCTTTACTAAGTGATGAACCCAGCGATCGTGAAATTCGCCCGGGAATGGCGAAGTTTCGCTTCAAGGTTAACCAATCGTCCTGCATTCCGCAGAACCATTATCCTCGGCCGCGGTACTCCTCGCAATAATCGTGTCGCGTTATTAAATTGTACGAATAATAATCACCTTCATATTCCTCGTTCGATTTCAGCGGGTAATTTATGTGACAAACGCTGTTGGGGCTTGTGCTTGGTGATTAATTTCTCAACTGATAAAAATCTTAGAAATGTATCCTCCACAATATTTCTCTTCTTTCTGTAATGTTGCGACAGCTGAGTTTAATCTTCTCTCAAGAAGACGTACCCCGTTAAAGGGTCTCTACTGGGATTTTTAAAGAGCGATAGCAGTGCTAATTGAAACCCAGTGTCTGCTGTGTACATTGACTCTAAGGTGACAATTTTTTCCCCCTTAAAACTATAAAACTTTCAGTGATATGGACGGCAAGCGGACGTGAACCAGCCCCGAATATATTTCCATGAATTGCGTGGAGTCAATTTGCAATACGTACCGTTGACGATCTCATTTGAATATTAGCGTGACGTGCGCCTCGAATTCAGCGCCAACCATGTGAAACGTGCCTCGGATTTCTCTCGTTTAAATCCCAGTGCAACTACTTAATTCATTGCTCCTGAATTAAGAACAGAGGGGCATCCTGTGATTCACGTCGAATACGTTTTGTCATGCCTTCTTTCACTATTCCTCCGACCCTGCTCCCGTGGAAACGGAAATTCCATGGCTCCTAACACATTACTCTCGCGTTTTTCTCTCACCGTCTACAAATTAATCGTATGAAATCGCATTCAAACACGTCGGCGTGTTGTGGACTGCTAATGACGTCTCCGCCTGCAGCAGAATTCCCAGAAAACAAATAACGCCGCACGGGTTCGCGGCATTTCTCGTGTTTTCACGCCGCATTAGCAAATTCATGTAATTCAAAGCTCGCCGATGCTCAGTGCGAACTATACTCCCCCCGGAATCGCCTCGAGAATGGAGAAAAACTGGATGCACCTCGATGTCACGTCTTCGACGGATAAAGTAGACAGAAGCAGGTACAGCGGTACGCTCTATTTTCGTTGCTCCCTGGGCGACGAAAACCTAATGCACCCTCGAATTTGTAGTCCGACGGAATTATGTAAAGCGTATGATAATTCTGATGGGAAGCTCACGGTCGCTGCTGAAACTTTCACGCTCCGAAATCGGGGCGGGCGCTCTTGCTGTACTCAAAATTTGATGAGATGACGCATTTGCTATTCTTACTCACGATGGATCCTACGGGGTAACTGACAACCTTCTGTACCGTGTTTGCCAGGTGATTCTGAATCGAGAAGATTGTATAAATCTGTGGGACTCGTTCCATCCATTCTTAGAATAAATGTTTTGTCCAGTGCGTTTGAAGTCAGACGCCATAACTGCGAGGGGACCGAAGATATTCATCAATTATCCTGAACTACACGCTCCTCTCAAATTAGCAAAGGAAAGCGGTAAGAAAAATGGTGGTTGCCGTTAATACCACCGAGGGTGAATCCAGCTACTTCCACGAACCCGTTCAGGCTTCTGTTTCGTAACCCCAAGTATAGATCGCGAGCTTATTTTGGCCACGCTTTCCGTGCCTTCCGTTTCGTCCTGAATTCAATATTTAAGCATTCGATTTCCTATACAACTTGTATTCTTTCCCTTGCCCCACGCTGGCACTAACCAGTGATTAGTGTCGGTATCATAGCTGCAGACTTGGATAGATCCTTGGTTTACGTCGTTTACAACACATTTGTCGGTTCCAGGTGGTTGCGCTTATTAGAATTTCTAATACTCTCCGTCTGAGAAAGCCTTCTTACCCCTACAGCCCGTCTTTCAGTTCTTTCCTCCACCAAAAGGCACCTCTATCGAAATTTCGCCATCCTATTTAGAGAGGCAGAGGGAACTCATTCAGTGATGACTTTACCTGAGGACGAAGGTGCTGAAGGGAGGTTCATCAGATGCTCGCAAATAACGACGAGGCAGGCACAAAAGCACGGCTACGAATCCCTAAATGGGTCGCAGCTTTTTGATTGAGCTTTCACTCCTTCGACGGGGGAGAACGCTCGGTTTGCTCACCCTTCATACCTACTTTCACGCTTCCTCATTGTGATACCTTTGGGGGTGAAAATGATTCCTTAGCCGGATCTCTACAATGAGAATCAAGCGGACATTCCTTTACTCCCCTCCTATTTAATTTAAGCCGGCCCCCGTTCCGCAATTAATCTTATCGAGATCTGCCTTTCTTAGAACTCTTATTTCTCACTTCAAGTAGCTCGAACGTAGAGAACACTTTTTCCGCTTTACCTCCTTCGGGACTCCTCCGGATGGTCCGACGATTATGAAATCGAAAGGTGTAACAGTTTCTGCACAGAACGTAAAAGAACGACGGGCCAGCACGTGATGCATGATTTGGGGCAGATTAATTCCACGTAAAAGTAGATAGATCGATCCCAGGCACGGCTGTTATGTCACCAGCACTACACTCATTAATGGATTATTTTCTGCTGGAAGAAACTCTGGCTGGAGAGAACGAAGAGGAGGAAAGAGCTGTTTCCCTTTCCGTTTGAGTTTCGCGGCGTCTTCGTTTAACTATCTCACTCGATTAAATTCCATTAGAAGATCCCGCGTAATCGCCACCCTGTATACACATTTATATAGCTCGCTCCTTCTTCTCTCTGTCCTCTTTTTTTCTTCACGCTCGGCACCGAAACGAGCGGTCTTCCTTGACCTCCATTCATAATGGAATTAAAGTGACTCTTTTCGGTGGATACACTCGCGGCCCTGGGCGAAAGGTCAGGGGTCGAAGCACAGGGCGCTCTCGCGAGTTGTTTCGTTCCCACGGCAATATCTTAATTGCGACGCTTTACGAATTAATTAGCAATTAAGTGAGACAAAGTGCATCGACGTAATGATTTTCAACGAGTCGCCGCGGTTAGCCGTCGAGTCTAGGATTTCGGAAATATCGCCGGGGCGTTGCACAGTGGCGTGTTTATAGGGAAAAATTGTGAATAAATTATTTTATGCCCTATTCCTACGTATTCTGACCTGCTGATTTCAAATATATTGTTATTTTTGTTGTAAACTAAAAAGTGGTAAAAATGAAGGTTTTATTTGTTTTAAAAAGATCATAACTCATAAACTATTTATATGTATGAAAAGAGGTTATCCAATGGTATTTCTGCATATATTTACAAAATACAAAAACTGAATTTTAAGGGTTGGTGGTGGGGGTAACTTGAAAGGTATGGATGTTTTGAAAATTAATTTTACGCGGTTATGTAGATATAAAAGAAAGATGTAACTTCTGTTTTAACTTCTTTTCGATATCTCTCACCATTCTCGAGATATTCCAAGAAAATAAAATTCTGTTTGTTTTTCGAGGGGTAATTTCACCCCTTAAAACCGTACGATGGCATCAACAAAAAATATAGTTATGTTACGGGTGAATTACTGCACAATTACTACACTATTTGCACACCATGTTTCATAATTTTCTGAATTTCCGGGTTCCCTAACTTCTCTTGTTAATCAGCTATTGAGCATTCGGACGTTGAGCTCCAGGAAGAAGATATATCACTTTTTATGTGATTTCTGTAAATTGTTTATTGATATTAGTATTTTTCTAGTTTTAAAATTGAGTAAGTTCCTATTGTTAGTTTAAAGAATATTATTATTTTTTTTTATTATTATTATTATTATTATTATTATCGACGTATAACATTATAACATTGTGTTGAATAAAACATGATATAAATTTCATTTGCGTCATAACTTGCTATGTGCATGATATTCTTGTAGTCAGTTATTTTTGTACCTCTTCTTATAACTTTGAGGGGTGGTTTTACTCCCTAAATATGCAAACGGGGTAAAATAAAAAAAAAACGTATTTCTTATTTTCCGGTCGTCTAAAACATATCCAAAATCGAAAGCAATCGGAGGGAACATCTCCTTTTAAATCATAAAAATGGAGACGGTTTGCTGCCTAGTTACTTTTACTTTACAATGGTTTTCGGCACCTAACACAAAAAGGTGCGCCTAGCAGCAGCTGATTCCTTTTCTATTCGATAGTATACACTTCTGCCTTCCTTATAAAACAACTTTCAGCGTGTCACATTGTGTCACATTTTTTATATACGTAAAATTGCCGCAAATAAAATGTGCTTATCTAAGAACGTTACAGAAAACGTTTAAAAAATCGGAAAACGTTGATCCATGGATCATTTTGTTCGCCTTGAAATATACTATACTGTCAACTATATCACAGATTTGTTGCAATTTTGGATGCGCCCAACACAGGAGAAATAGAACGCCCCTAGAAGTGCCTCAAATATTTTGTTGAACTTTAAACATTTATAGAGCAGTCGGTAATACTTTTAAAGAAAAAACAAACTTTGACCATTATACTAGACATATTTAAGAACATTTTCATGTGTTTACATTTTCATTATCTGTCAAATCGGAAATTGAATTTATTCACAATTCCCTAGAAAACACGCCACTGTGCGTTGGCGACGATTCGCGAGCGCGGGTCACTGGATAATTCTGGTGAATGAAGTGAACGAAGCGAACGAAGTGAATTTCAGGGGGGCGAAAAGAACACTGCGTATTTAACACGACACCACTGGCATTCATCAAACGCTCGACGATGTAATACAGAATCGTTTTCACTGTACGTATATTTAAGTTCAGAGCTTTCGAGGTATTGGATACCTTAATGACGCTTCTTGTTGAAGTGAACTCAGAATTTTCTGTGCAGGGAGAATACGCTGGTAATTTGCTTAATTGTTCGAAGCTTCCTACTCCATCTGAAGCGCAGTCAAATGAGCATCTGAAATGATCGCGTAGAGTGCCTTCGCTACGTCGTCTCCCTTATTACGCGCCTCTACTACTGTAATCAGAACGAACACAACTGGCCACTTGAGATCACTTCCTTCAACGCTCGCTTTCGAAAATCATGTTCAGCTGCGTCTTTTTTCACGCCTTATGGTGGGAGAGCCGTTCAGAGAAGCAATTAGAGCAATCAAAACCCTGGAAATAATTCTGGGAAACGAACCACCCCACACAGCACCATAACATTGCAGCAACGTCTCTGCAATGATGCGGTGCAAGATGGCAATGTTGCAACATAACATTGCAGAGACGTTGCAGGTTCAGTCCTATGTCCGCCTTCGCAATATTGCAGGTTAGTATTTTTGCAAAGTTGCGGCAACATTACGAATATGTAGTCCTGCAACGTTCCGGCAATGATTCTGCAACGAAACGGCAAAATTGTGGCAATGATCCTGCAACTCTTCGGCAATATTGCGGTGCGTATCCAGTTAAATGAAACACGCCGTAGAATCCACTCGACGTCATGTACATATTTCGAAAAATTTTGACAAAGTCATAGTTGCTTCAGAATATTGTTGTAATGTTTCCACAAGTTTTCACTACAGTATTGCACGAAGATGTGCGCGCAATATTGCAGAAATATTGTAGGACCGTTGCCACTGGAACATTGCACGTCCATGTGCGCGCAATATTGCAGAAATATTGTAGGATCGTTGCCAATGGAACATTGCACGGCAACGTTCTTGCAATATTGTAGGATCGTTGCCACTGGAACATTGCACGACGATGTGCGCCCAATATTGCAGAAATATTGTAGGACTGTTGCCACTGGAACATTGCACAACGATGTGGGCGCAATATTGCAGCAATATTGCAGGATCGTTGCCAATGGAACATTGCACGGCAACGATCGTACAATATTGCAGCAATATTGTACCATCGTTGCCAACGGAACATTGCACGGCAACGAAATTGCAATATTGCTGCAATATTGTAGGATCATTGCCACTCCAATAATGCACGACAATATTGCAGGAACGTTCCTACCATATTGCAATGCAACCTGCAACAACGTAATATTGCAGCAACGTTCCTGCAATACTGCTGCAACGAGGTGTGCTGTATGGGACGTGGAAGAGTAAAACGAAAGATTCGTTTCATCGATTATCAAATTTATCTAGGGCACCTAGCATTTTTAATAATTACACACCACCTCGAGGTGTAAAGTCACTGAAGTATAGACAATCTTTCCATCTTGCCCATCCCACAAACTACTGTTTTCTTCATTCAGACCTAAGGCTCACTCTCGCCAAGCGAATTCTAACTTCTCGTGCCCGTAGTGTGCCGCTAATTGCTTGACTCGCCAGATCTCGCGGCCGATACATAAGCCAAATTCGCCCCTCTGAAAAATATCGCCACTTTCGCTGCAGCATTCCACGTTTTTGCATGTTTATTGAATAACAACGAGGATGGCCAGTCCCCACGCGTTAATTCGAATGAATATTCAGGAGCTGGAAAAGTCATAGCGGGCGGGGAACACGGTATTCTGCGATCGTTGAAATCCCGCTCGGGCCGTTATCGGCTTATGAAACTCCTCTTCTGCAGCTTTTTCTATGCAGCGGATAGAAGAGTGGGTTTTATCGCGCAGGCATGAATTCGAGTGAGTTTCTTGGACCAAACGGCGACGGATACAAGCGCGACTCGATTCTCGGACCTTATGTACGTATATGTATACGGCGTGGCGATTTCATAAACCTACAATGTACACGAGTAACGCACCCCGGGGTAACTTTACGACGCCGCTAGTTTTATCGCCCTCGTGTTCGATTCATCATCCGAGGACATATTTCCGAGATACGTGGAAGCAAACTTCCCCGTCATATATCTCGGACAATTGTGATTTATGCAGTCGCCTTTTAATTAATGGCGACGAAACGCTCGGAAACTCTACAATGGCCATTCGAGTAACTCTTCGTTATTTAACTTCGAATAGCGATAAAAGGAAGGATCCTACGTGACACGATGGGTTTTTTGGTTCGTAGACGGTGAAGTGAAATATTCAGCTTTCAGCGAGATCGACGGGGTAGTTTATATTTTGGACTGTTTGGGTGGATTTTAACATGAATTGAAATGAATTAGGATTGGTATTTTGTCGATGAAAGATGTATTGTGCGATATCCGGTGTTTCTGAATCGGGAGCGAAGGGGTTCACCATGATTTTTCTGCGTGTAGATGTTTTGCGCGTGTATGTTTGTACAGTAATGTGTAATTTTGTGTTTGCCCCTGCTTTTTACGTACCCTGCAGTATCATCCGCGAAGTCTGTATTTACCATTTACTCCACTTTCTTTGTTTTAAGTGCCACGAGGGAGGGGGCACACATTCTTGAACGGACTGTCGCGAGATTTTCACGAGTCGTACAATTACCTCGCACACAATGGTCCTCTTTCACTATGCACTCAGGTGTATCCGCGTTTCAATTCCACGGTCGAGAAAATGTTTCTGCAGCCGAAAATTTTTAACAATCACGGCTTTTTCTCCATCCTTCTTGTATCGGATGGTTTTCATTTCGCATTTCGCTTTTCCAAACTGATTTGCACGCCCGTGTATTCCGCGGTCGGTGTGAGAAAATATGTAACGTCCTTTATTCATCAACATATTCTTTCTTTTTACCCCAGCCAGTTAACTTTCATTGATACATGATACACCTTTTTCTTTCCTGTGTGCTAACAGCAATTCCTTGCAGGACTGTACTCGGAAGAAAATTAGTTTCGCATTGGTTAACGTACTCTTTCGTCTTCTGCTCCAAAGAGCCTCTCCATTTCTCATTTCTTCGCGAAAGTTTTCAATGATTGTACTATCCGCGTCTCTCGAGCAGAGGGGCAAGTTGAGTTGAGTTAAAACTCTTAAAAGTATAGTGGGTGGAAGGTATCTAGAGAATTATGATGCTCGGAGCAATTGCAAGACAGTGTTCTAAAATGACAGCTCGCCTTGACACGTTCAGGTCATTGATCTATCGCTACCGAAAAACTATTTACACCGATTATATTTAGAAGTCGTACCTGGCGCGCAGATCAGTCGCCTTTGTTCCAATTATAGCCACGCGAAATTGTCAATCATGCTCGACCTAGGCTAGCGTAAACGAATAGTACAAGCGTTCCTATACTTTACGACACAGCAATAGTTCTGTCGATGGTATCTCGGTTTCGTTTCTTCGCCCATCCGACGATACTCGTACGCGTCGTCACGCGAGGCTGCTCCAACTTTTGCATATCGATCGACGAGGTTCCGACGATCGTGATTCGCCCGCGAAACGTGCAACGATTCCGTCTCGGGTGTTTAGCGACGAGGGAAAAGAGAGAAAGGGGGATAACGAACGATGTCAACCGAAAACCAGATACCTCTCTGCTCTAATCGTATCAGATTCACGCCGGACGTTATTTCGCACGGGTTTCCATCGATATCCTTTGGCTCCGCTTAAATTACCCACCTACCCCGGTCTCTCTACGGATTCCAGCGACCACGACCGTGCGATCGAGGCAGATCCCGGTTTTTCAATTGTCTCATTTCCTCGGAATCTCCATACCACGTTACCGTGGTATCGATTTTTACCTGGGCCAACAGATGCCACCTTCTTTTCCCCCCCAGCTCTCTGTGGCCCGCGGCGAGCAAGCACCGATGCCTTAATCGCTTGTCCAGTCACTTGAGAACGAAACACATTAAAGCAGCGATGCCCCAATGGGCGGCCCGAGGGTACGAGCATCCATCGCATTTTCCAAAGCTCGCGTGGAGAGTTTTAGAGTTTTCCTCATGCGTTACATGCCTGCAACTTCATTGGTTTCGAGACCCCCTTCCACGCGAGCTTTGGAAAATGCGATGGATGCTCGTACCCTCGGGCCGCCCATCGGGGCATCGCTGCATTAAAGGACGAACCGATGGGACGTTTCAGAATCGAAAGCTTCGGTTGTTCTGTGCTTGACGTCCGAATACGAAATAGAGAACGAACGGCGACGCATAGCTTTGCGCCGTTATTCACGCTTCAGAATGTCAGAGCGACGACGCAATACGATTTTCGAGTGGCATGTATCGAGGGACACGTACGTGCCACGTCTACTTGCTTCTATCGAAGCTACTATATTTAATAACCTGCAAGATTCTCAGGCGCGAGCCGTATCCTTTCCGAGCTTTCGCCTGTGTCGTGGCCAGGCGTCAGTTCCTTCTCAAACGTTGTACTTTTCTAAAGATCGCACCTTCATTGCGATCGCTCGAAACTTTCTCTTCAAACCGTTAAATACCGGGCCGTTAGGCATACGCGAGTCGTGTCTCGTTTGCTCAGCTTTGCAGTCTACATCTCTTACCTTTCCAAGGTAACGATCTTCCCAAACGACGTCTTCCAAAAGTACACAGTTGACGTCCTCAGGCAGTATTAGCTACGAGAGCACTCGACGAAGTCTTCGCTCTTCTCCTCGCTTCCTCCATTTGGCTGCAATATAAGAGCACCGTGCCCGCCTATTTCCCAGCCTCCCATCGTCGATACAATCGCCTAAATCGTTTTGAATAGCCGCCGACCGCTTCGGGCTCCCCTGTTACCAACCCTCTCTGTCCCCGTCTTAACGCTCGCCGATTGCGCGCGGATACGCTCTGTAGCATATAGATTGGGTTGCCTATGCGCGATTTAAACGAAACGAGCAGCAATCGCGAAAGGTTGTGTGCCCCCGTCCCCGGAGGGCAGCCAGGCCCATTTTTGAGATCGTATACCACCATCTCGGTGTTTCTCGTGTGCATTGTAGGTTGCTCGGATTGTCGCCGGAACTAGGACAGCGGGTGCATTTCGCAGAGGGCACGAACTTACGGTGCCGCGAAGATAAGAAACCGCCCGATGATTCGGAGGAAAGGTTGGCTATGAGCGGGGCGAACGAGATAGGAACGACTGGCTGGGAGCGAAAGCTGCGCGCGGGGCGGACCGATAAAGCTCTGGGCTGTTGATAGACGGACCGGAGGAGAGATAGAGTCGCTTAGACGCTCGAGCGTAGGTGTGCCGAGCAATAGTGAGGCTTTCGGGAGGAGTTAACGAGAGTGTGGCCGGGAGACAAAGGTGCCTTTGATCGTGGGCCAACTCGCAGCGGCAGCGCCTCGCTGCTATCGTAGATCACCTGGCAGACTTTCAATCTATTCATGGCCAGCCTCGCAGAATACACGCAGGGTTTTCACGGGTTCAGAAATCGGGCGCATGCTCATTCGAGACCTCGCTATTGCTAGGCTCGCCTAGAGACGCGACTATGGAGGACGGAGCCTCATCGAACATTGTTCATGGCCCACGGTGTTCCGCGGTTTTGCAACTCCATCGGTCGATTGCTCTGGCCGTTAGCGTGCGCGTCGTTGGGCGCTCGGACGATTGGCGCGGCCGATGCTTTATCAACGAGGGGAAATGGAAGAATTGTATGCGTTAAGCGGAAGAGGAATGAGGAGATTGAATTATTGATTGCCGCGATATCGAGGGATTTTCGATTGCGATGTACAACGGCGGGTGAGTGCATTTTGGTGGGTTCGCGAAAAGCGATAGGGGTTATCAAAAATCGCTGTGGACGTTCTGGGTATTGCGGAGGCTCGCGCTCGTGGGCGTAAAGAGAGCAACGACGGGCGAATCTGTGCACCTAGATCGGTGGAGATTTGGGGGACAATGGGGGAATTATGCTGGAAAACTCCTCGTGACCTTGGAATTCAAGATCAATTTATCTTATTCCTACATTTGCTGCTGAGGTGACCTTGAACTAACCTTGGAGCAAACTTCAAGAATCCTTGAAATACATTCGTTCGGTCTAATCACTCTTTATCGCTGATTCAAATGAGTAGGGGAGAGGCTTGCAGGTTGCCACTGCTTGCAGGTTGCCACCCCTGCTGTATTTCGACTTTCTAGCAGTGTCAGAACCACGGGTGTAATAGACAGGTGTTCCGACTCCTCTTCAGAATGTGTGAATTTTTCGTCCTAGTTCCTCTGGCGGCCGCTAGGTTGGCGCTCAAGGAGAAAAGGCTGACTTTTTGCGCATAATACGACTAAAAGCTCTACTACTACAATCACATAAATGCATGCGTACATGGATTTCTTATCACGACGCCTCTTGCGACGGCCAGAGGAACCACACAGAAATCGGCACACAAAATCGTTGGGGTAAAGGTGCTGAGTCGGAACACCTGTCTATTACACCGTGGTCAGAACCTCAACTCTGACTCACATCGACGTTAAAAGAGTAGGTGTCACTATTTTATAACCTCTGGAGCGGACAGACGCAATAACGCTGTGTTTGCTGAGCGAAGGGTAATATAGTGTTTGTCAAGAAACTGAATTATTGAAATTGTGTGCTTTCCTTGTGCTCGTAAATTGAACATTTTCATCGACAATTCAAGATAACTATACACGTACTGTGTTGTCTTTTTTTATCTAATTTACATATGCCAAACAGGTTTCCAAACATATCATGAATTGACAATTTTTTCTCATATTTTCCTAAAAATGCGTCGGAATGCAAGTTGCCTCCTTTTTTGGCTTGCAGGTTGCCACCTCTCTCTTTCCCGCTTGTTTACACACAAATGTCATTGAGTTTGAAGTGAAGTGTTTTTATTGCATTTTAGTCATATTTTGGTTTATTTTTTACATTTTTATAAATTTTTAGTATGGCAGCACGCAGGTCAAGAAAATCTGAATAATATAATTTATTAATAAAACTTAATAAATTTTGAAAAGTTTTCTGAATCAGGTTTTTACTTGAGTTTTTTTACACTTTTAGCAATTTTTCTAGGGGGTGGCAACCTGCGAGCCAAAATTTCAAGGAGACAATTTTAGATACTTTCGATAATTTGCAGTATAATTTTTCTTTTTCGAGAGTTTGTATGATTTGTAGCTCAGGATTGTAGCTCAACACTTCCTCTTTCCAACTTATACCATAAATCAACGATACGTTAATTTTATGACGAGTTATGATCAAAAAAGCTTAGGGGTGGCAACCTGCAAGCCAAAATTTCAAGGAGACAATTTTAGATACTTTCGATAATTTGCAGTATAATTTTTCTTTTTCGAGAGTTTGTATGATTTGTAGCTCAGGATTGTAGCTCAACACTTCCTCTTTCCAACTTATACCATAAATCAACGATACGTTAATTTTATGACGAGTTATGATCAAAAAAGCTTAGGGGTGGCAACCTGCAAGCCTCTCCCCTACTGTCACCGTTCATTGTGCCGATTAGATTTTGATATAAATTTTTTCTAGCCACTACAATTACAATTTTTAGAATATACGAATATCCAAACGTACGCGCGGACGCGTTACAAATAATAAAAAAGCTATAGTACATTTAGAGTGGTCTCTGGGGGGGAGGGGGCTTTGGCGTTGCTCTACAGTTTGCTATCATCGCAGATTTAAATTGACGCTTCGAAAATCAAATAGACACAGAGGATCCTCGTACAACCAGAATCAATTGGAACTGGCAGCTCCGATCAAACATCCGACAAAGGGGCGGAAATTACTGTAGTTTTCGAGGATTGATCGATTTCACATTGTAATTTCGCGATTACTGACAGAAACTTGCAATCGCGTCGGGAGGTGGCGCGACACCGATGATTGGTTTCGATTAAAATTACACACGCTTGCTCATTAGGCTTCCGTTTAAAGCGCGATAGTAGGATTTCCGTTTTTATCGTCACCTTCTAATTAAACGAAATTAATCAATCTGAATGGCCCCTAAAATTGCATCCTCGATTAAATATTATTTCCGGCCGAATCAAGAGTTAATTAATCCGCCAGTTCCCTTTATATTCTTTTGTGGATCTTTGCGCGAGGAAGGTGTCTGAAAAGGATGGAGGGCAGGCGTTCTACTTTACGAGAGGACTATCACGAATTGTTCCAATTAACCCGTACAATGGCACGGGTTCGCTGCGGAAATTCCTAAATTGCGACTGTCAGTTGCTCGTTAAATTATTTCAAGGGATTCGGCTGAAATGGAGAAGCCGCGCGCTGACATTTCAAATTTAATCGTTCGGCCGAGCTTTTATTGTGCCGTTACCCCTGCTTAACGGGCAGTTAAATCGAGATTAACTAATAGGATACACATAATTTATTTATTTATTTATTTAATTAACGGGCGAACCCTTTAGTTTACACAATATTTCCAGACTAGTTCAGATATAATACAGATATAGCTTAACCTAATAAGAACATAAAAGAGAACTTATTTAGTAACAATAAAGCTAGACAAAAACAAAAACAAAACAAAAACTTGACAGTCCTCATGGGCGACGTCACAGTACACAGCTATTTCATGGCAGTCTGCTGAGCAACTTGCCCCTGAATGACGCAAGGGAGGGCGTGAATAAGTCCAAATCCAAGTCGGCAGTACACTGATTAAACTCGTCCATAGCGCGATTGATGGGATCAGCTGTGTAATGGTGGTAATCAGGGACTCGCGGTGCAAACAAAGGTCTCGGGCGCAGTGACCGTTGCGGAGCTTGGATGCAGATCAAAGAAACCAGCTCTTGGCAGTTTATTTGCCCATGGAAAATCTTGTATAACAATAAAATATCTGAGCAGACACGGCGGTCACTGAGGGTGGTGAGTCTAGTCATTCGCAAGGCTGGACTATAATCGTGGTCATCAAACCGCATGGGGCTACCAGACGTCCTCATGGCCAATCTAAGGAACTTATGCTGGACCCTTTCCATCGCACTGTCATACAGTGTATGCTTAGGGCTCCAAATAACCGATGCATACTCGATCAGCGGCCTTACCAGTGCGACATACAACAATTTCAGTGTCCTGATCCGTTTAAAATGCTTCCCAAAACGGGCAATAAATCCAAGGGTTCTCATTGCCTTACAACTGATGATACGGTAATGACTGCGAAAATCAAGGCACCCCTTAAACGTAACCCCGAGGTCTAAGACCTCCGCTACCGCGATTAAAGAGGTACCACATAGCGTATAAGACGAGGGAATACCGTTAGCAGACCTGTGAGACCTCAATAACACACATTTCGCGGTATTTAGCTTCATCCTATTGACGGTACACCACTGCTCGAACCCCCTGAGATCAGCCTGGAGCAGGGCCACATCCGAAGCCCCACTTATAGTGCGGAAAATTTTCAAATCGTCCGCGAACATAAGGAATCTACTATGGAGGAGAGCTTCCCCAAGATCATTAATAAAGAGCAGGAACAAGAGAGGACCCAGGTGCGAACCCTGGGGGACACCCGAGGTCACATCAACTGGATTCGATAACTGGTCCCCCACCTTGATAACCTGCACTCGGCCTTCGAGGTAACTAGCTATCCAAGAAAGGAGCGGACCACTAATCCCAATTGAGGCTAATTTATGATGCAGGATAACATGATCAACAGAGTCAAATGCCTTACGGAAGTCGGTGTAAACAGTGTCCACCTGAAGGCCCGCATCCAGCGCAGCAGAGACTGAGCAATGGTATACCGACAAGTTAGTTGACGTCGACCGCCCGGGAACAAATCCATGTTGTTCGTCGCAAATAACGTTCGTAAGGCTTGGTGTTAGCTGCTCAGTAATAATCTCTTCGAAGATCTTCGGCATGACCGATAACTTGCATATCGGCCTGTAGTTACTAACGTCCGAGCGGTCGCCAGCCTTGAATACCGGTGTAACTAAGGTAGTCTTCCAAGCTGCCGGGAACGTCCCCCTAGATAGTGAAGAGTTAAAAATATGCCAAAGAGGCCTAGCCAGAATGAAACGACACTCTCTTAACAACCTAGGAGGGATCCCGTCATATCCTGGGCCTTTCGACATATCGAGCGATTCAAGCTTGGTAAAGATTTGACTAATAGAGATGGATATTGAGTGAATATTTACGTCGCTATGCGATGACGGAGCAGGATTCAAGGCCGGTACCGCCCCGACATGAGGGCTATATACTGAGCCAAAGAAATCAGCAAAAAGATTTGCCGCTGTCGTATAATACGGGCCGCCACGTAGAAATGGGGCATTGAATGGGCACGCTCTTGCGTATCTTTTAACCGGCTATGGCCTAATTTTGTTAATTTCACAGTATATCGTGATAGTATTGCTTGCATGGACGAATCATTTCAACTCTATTCCCGAGAAAAATAAATGAATATTTAGTTGAAATGAAAGGCTAAGTCGTTTATAGCAAACAGCACACAATATTGCGAGCTTCGTAGTTGAAAATCGTATCTACTGCCACGAATTCGAGTTCATCTGTTGATCGAAGGAGACGTCGCGAAAATATTCCCTTTAATTTCATCCTGTTGGGCCATCCACCGCGAACATCGTTACGAATTCAGTATGCTGCGACCGTGTTATGCATGCTGTACAACGTTTGTTAGCCTCGTTTCATGACGGAGCACCGTTAAACTGCCTGATTTAGGCGACTCTGGAAGCTTACGAAGTTGCTTCGCAAATTCACCCTCAGAGATACATTCAGATTCTGTTTGAAGCATTCTGCGTTCCATCACAGTTGCCTTTGTTCTCCCTTCGCATTCGTACCATCCACGGAGGCAAGTAAATAATATACTACTTTAACAGGGTTGGTTTCGCAGACTTGCATTCATCGGGCATCGTTCATCCATTTTTACCAGAATTGTATCCCCTTAGATTCATCGATCCGTTTACATCATTTCTGTGTAGCATCCACCTTACTTACTGCCACCTTACTCTCCACCCCTTCACCCTAGATCATCCCCTAAAGAACCATAGCGCTCTTACGCTTTCACCTACGCTTTGCGCACAAATCAGGATGAAAAAGCCCGAGGAGCCAGAGTTTAATTCCACGGGGAGCACACCCTTTCCACCATCATCTCGTGAAAAATGGACTGCGGAAAGATATTTGCCGCTCGCATTAGCGTCCACCCCCGCGGCTCTGCCGCGATATCGATTCCGTCTCATCTCGTCCGCGGCTTGCCGCGAACTTTAATCGTTCTTAAAACGTGTTCCACAGCCGGGCGGCCACACTCCTCTGTATTATGCATATGTGCGTGGAGCGTACTTACGCACGAGGCACGCGCGTGCCCGTGCAGCTAATGTATTCGCGTGCGTGAGGATTAAACAGGGCGACATGTAAAACAGGTGAACCGCCGGTAAGGCGCGCGGGAATAAAGAATCGTGCAGATATAACTTCGGTGTACCTACACATTACGTATGCGCATAACTTACGGCAGCCAGCCTCGACATTTTTGCAAATATAAATCCGTGACTTCTCGGCGAAGCTCGCGTGCCCCGTGATTTGTGAATCGCTTCGAGTGCGACGCGGCCATTGTTCACTCACTCGCCGGGGGGATGAAGTGAAAAACGCAGGAGGTACCCGAAAGGGATGCGCCACGCACCGCGCGATTCTCTTCGAGAATATGCTGCTCGAAACGTACGACAAATGTTTTCGTGGAAAATGGCTCAAGATGGATATCCCCGTAGGGAATAAAAAAGTTCGCGGTAAACGTGACTTCAGAATTTTCATTCGACCCCACTTCGAATACCATTGTGACTCACGTCGGTTTCTTCGCGTTCACTTAGCAGACGTTGGAACTCTGAAAGAGCAACGCTATTTTACGTATCGATGGCCACTTTCTTCTTGGCTTTTTCGCCGGAGTAACTCGTTTTCAAGGCTTATCGATCGACTTCCCCACGGTTGTTCTTGGTGTAGTTCGATACGGGCCACCTTTCGAACACCAACAACGCCTAACCTGTGATTTTATCGCTAGCAAAGTAACACGAGAGAGGAAAGTCTGTTGTAACCGGAGACGCGGTAAGCTTTTGGAAGATCAAAGCAAATTAGGAAATTCTGGTGTTTCATCCAATTAAAACGACTCTAAGCGAAGGAGGATGTTATCGGTGCTTGGAAATCGTGGGAAGCTGATCGAAATTCCGGGTTGGATTGTAATTAGGGGCGCAAACATTACGACACACCGTTCAAATATCCATTTAGGTACCAAGAATCGGCAATTAGACGCCAGGTTACAAGGGTTCGTGTCCATGCAAAATTATGTGAACAGCAGAGGGGTGGAATGGCGGATTAATTTATTTATTCCACGTGGTCTACGTTATTAATCGGAGCAGATTTTGTGCAGTGGGTGACACTATAACATTCGACGTTGTAAAAAGAATTCAAGGTCCCTTGCATGTTACTCCAAAGCTACTCATAAAAATATTATCGAAAGATCGAACGATAAGCTCAGAATGTAGCTATTCTCCTAAAAGCAAATCTAATTAGAAGAGTGTAGAATGATTATCTGGGGATCTCATTTGAGGACTACGTCAGACTGCGCAGTGTTTCTATTTTCCAACTAAAAATGTCCGGTAGTACTAATCGGTCATATCGATTATTCCGTGTAGAACTAGGACTACAACTTTATGCTTTGAATAATGCAGGTGGGGCAAAAGGCGAAACTAATCTCGTGCATAAATACTGCAGTGACTATTAATCGATATCAGTTATTATTCAGCGACTTCCTTTCGCGAGACTCCGGAAGCCTTTTTGTTTACTCCATAGAGAGATTGCCGGTAGTACGGCGTACACCACTTTTCGCGTTCTCTTGCACCTGAAAGTTATGACAGGTAGTATTACCTGCTCGATCACGGATGATCGATGAATTCGTGGAAATCGTATGCTCGAAATGTTTCGTGGCACGAAGAACCTGTCTTGATTACGAACGACCTGTGCTTACCATCTATTCTTCGTCGGTAGTAATTGCCACAACAAATAATCTCGAGTGCCTGCCGACAATTTGCCGGTCACGTTATCGCGTTCACATATTTCAATATTGACAAGCGTTAATCAACCCAGCACGAAGAGAACGAAAGAACAATGCCTGACCAAGCAAGAATATCCAACCGCTCGGTCGCGAAACTGCCATTTGTTACCCAAATGCGCATCGCGGCGGCGTAACAAAGTTACAGCCAATCAAACATCTGCAAACTTAACCCTTTGCCCTTCAGCATACTCGCTCGCCGATCGACCAGAGACATTTCCTCCTCACGCTACATTCGCTAAATACGAAACTCTGAAATCGAAATCAGTAGGTACCACTAACGTTACCTACTCTGAAGCCTTCGAATTCACTGAATTCACTTAACACTATGAATTACCGATCGCTCCAATCCCTCCACCGCCGCAGGCACATAACAAACTCACTGGCTGCCATTTCAGCGTCAATGTACAATACCTGAGACGCACCCTTGAAGTGGAGATGCCTGGAACTCGATTCTCCGAGGATCCCCCGATCGCCTCGACCTGCGAGGGGTGGAAGATCGCCAAGTTCCAGAAGACTTCCGGTCCGCGTCTCAGAAATTCTTTCGGCCGTACTCTCATTCTCGTCGGACGAAAACACGCTCGCCAACGGTCAGGTGATAAGAGGCAGGGGGGAAGGGAAAAAAGGGAAGAGATGGGATGCGAAAGACGACGGGGGCGGCGGTGTATCTGGACGCGTAGCAGAGGGTGAGTGGAGAATGCTCCACACGTGTCTGCCCTTCCTGCGTCACACGTTTCACCGATAGTGGGCCACGTAGCGCAATCTCCAATTCGTCGTTCCTCGGCATCGGTGTTCCTCATTCGCGGGCGTCCGTGTGCACGTTCACAGTTGGAATCCGGTCGGAGGGCGCATGTCTGACCGACGACGGCTGCGAGGGCGCGAGCAAGAGGGCGACGCGAGGGTTAGAGGGAGACGGGAGGTCCCCAGTGTTAACCCCCACTTTGCCTCTCGTGGCATCCGCCACTGCCGAGCCCTGGTCACTAGTCCGACCAGTCTACCCTGTCACGGCACCTTACGCGTACGCTCTTTGGCCTCTGGGCTCCTTCAACCGTCTCTCCCTGTCGCCACTCTCGTGGGCGAGCGACAACAGAGAAACCATCACGGGAAAACAATTTCAACGTTCGGCGCACACCGCGGGGGCGATACGGACGATAAACGTCCGTCGGGGGACGCGGTCCGCGTGCACGAGGAACGGTGCACGTTGATCAGAGGGGGTCCCTTTCATCCGATCTGCGGAACGTTGATTGGCGCTGCGATGTTTACATAGGAAGGATCGTCGAAAATAAGTCGCGTGGAACTCGCGCCAGGGATTCTCGAGCCTCGTTCACGGCTCTGAGATTCGGGAGGGTGGCAACCGGATTGCATCCGATCTAACGGCAGGATCCGCGATTTCGATCGTTCGATGGAGAAGGGATCGTGACGTTCGTCCCTTCTGACTGCCCATAGCTCCTGTGCCATTGGATACGTCGGACGTCGCGATGATCCCCTGAATTTCGCTGTCACGCGGTCGGGCCATTGAATCTAGGGTAAACCAGAGCCAGCCGGCGCGTCCCCGTGGATCCGCGGCGCCGCTGAGATGGAGATAACCTGAGCGCGAGCGTGGGTTCCTCCGACGCAGCTACGATCACCGTGACACGCGTGCCCGACGGCGGAGTTCCATGGGATCTCCAATGGCGAGATAACCGCTGGCGTCGCACGGAAATTAAGTTACGGGGCTGGAAAGCCTGCCGATCGATGCTGCTAGTCACTCGAGAGCAGTGAGTCTCGACGAAGCGAGGGTGAAACGCGCTGGCAGAGAGAATAGCAGGGGGGCGAGAGCCAGTGGAGGTGTTTGGCGACGAGCTCACGTGCTGCGAGGTTCGCCGAGGTCGTCGACGGTTCCTGGCGGACGCGTGACCTTCGATTATGCTTCACGCGTCGGTGGCCAGTGCACCCGACGCTGGTTTATCAACCCTCCAAGACACACGGGAGAGCGTTGGTCCGTTTCACTTCCCGGTGGGACTTTAGGGGAGTGATACCTGTCAGACTTTTAACCGTTGTTAACGGAACGACGAGATCTCGGGAGAAAGTGCCACTGTGTGTTGGTTCAGGGACTTTGAGAAGGAATCGGTTGGCTCGGTCCAGTCGAATAAACTTGACTGATCTTTCAGATGTCCTTTGAATAGAGGACCGTTTAACGTGTGTGTCTTTGTATCGGGGGTAGATTAACTCTCGTGGCGGGCTCATCTAAACTCGGAGGAGGAGTTTCGATTGTCAATGAGTTTGATTTGTTTAGCGTCGAGCACTGGAGATCGAGGAGGAAGTCCTCCAGCCTCAAGGACATCCTGCCGGAAACAATCGGTGTATTCTCTGGTGCCAATCTGTTCGTGGTATTTAAAGACCGAGAGGATTCGTGGTTCCACTGTTCGCGTTTGAGGGGCCTTGTGGTGAAGCGCGTCGAAGAGAATAATTGCCGCAGTGGTGGATGGTTCTCGATGATACCGGATCTTTGTTGTCTATGAGGTGCAAGTATAAAACTTCGGGGAAGCAATTGTTCTCGGGCGAAGAAGAACAACGAGGCGTGAAGACTAGTCGATTCGCCTTCGTGAATTTCGGTTCGTCGGATACAATGACGTTATTGGAGAGTATTTACGATGGTGATTTCAATGGAACAATGACTCGACGAATGTGCAGACTCTGATTGAAATATTCGTCTGTTTGATTTGAAAAAAACACACACCGAACATGCTCATTGATTAATTGTGCGAGGGCGGCTATTCTGTCTCCACGTGTTTAAACGACTCGAGGGGGGGAAAATAGGTTGGAATAAAGTTCATCTTTCCGCGCGCCGCAGGTGGAGCGTTTAATTCGAGAAAGTGTGATCATTGGAAGCGGTGATGAGGAAATTCCATCGGCTGGGGAAAGGAGGTTAAATTGCAAGTGCTGACGGTCGAGGACGTCGTTTCCACGTGGCGTCGGGTGTGTGTCCCGGATCGGAATGTAATTTTAGCGAATGAGGATCCCAGCCCTATGTTGTTGGGAAACCACGTAAGACCTTGTAACTCGCGTCTACGTCAAGTCACGAAGATTACATGCATTAATTAATCGACCACTCTGTAAGACCAATGTGACAGTTAATCATCGCGTAAATGAAGATTAATCGGCTAAAGGCAATCGCGTAAACGCAACGTGTATTAACCACTATTAATTCTTAAGACTCATCAGTGATTACGCGGGAAGTAGTTATTGAACTCATAGCGAGGACATTAAATACAGTTAACCAGAAACACGCGACCAAGAAAACAGGGTAGACTATCATTCTTCCTGGACCAGCGCGACAGTGCTTAGGAACGTCAGTGCTAACGACTCGGGAAGACGAAAGGCGGCTACTTTTAATCGTTAAGCAGTAGACAATCTAATGGACGCGACGCGAGACCCACGTATGGATTGTGCCGTAAATCAAGTCCACCTTAACTGTTGCTCTAAGCGACAACCTCTGTCGGAACGTTGAAACGAGCGTGTCGAGGCCAGCATACCAAGCGAAGGGAAGAAAAAAAGTTGTTAAGAAGATTTAGCGAAGGAAGCCGATATCTTAACCAACAGGGATCTTGATAAATCGACAGGCGTAGGAGCCGAGGTGGAGCGTCGAGGTCACTTATGATGGGCTGCAGACCGGCAGCTAAGTCGAAAGTGGAGGAAGGGTGCGGTCGCAGGCAGCTCGAGGCGACCAGCTCGTCGCCGAGGTGTACCGAGGTCATCGAGCTTCTCACCGAGACGAGGATCGTTCAGAAACGAGAGGATCGCGACACGAGCGGCGCCGGAGGAACCGACGACGAAGAAGAGGAGGAGGAGCTGGGAAAAGTGGGACCTCAGTGGACGCGGCGGTACGGCCTGTCCACCGGCGCGAGCGAGCCGAAGACACACTATCTTAGCAGATAGGTGCCAAGTGAGGATGCAGAGGCTGCGCTCGACCTTTAAGAGGTCGCGCACCCCGACGGGAGCGGAGATGAAGTCGCAGTCGAGCCTCGAGGTGCCGAAGCAGGTCAGATCGGCCTCGTTCGACGAGATCCAGTTGGAAGCGAAACGCCACGACGACGTCGGGGACTGCAGGTCCGCGAGGACCACCGCTTCCTCGTCGTCCTCCTGTTCGCCAGCCAGGTCCCAGGAGTCGATGCGCGGTAGGAGAGCATCCATGCTGAGGGTGCCGCAACTGCAAAGCGGCCAACGATCAAAGAGCTTCGACGTATGCGTGAGAGGCTACGGCTCGTCCTCCAGCCAGCAACCTCTCGGCAGCGTTCGACGCCCGGAAACGCCGACGATTCAAGTCTCTGGTTGCTACCACTGTGCCTGCGTCGAGGAGTACAAGAACCTTTACTCGAGCAGGGACGACGACGACCCGTCGTCTAGAGAAGACGACGATGTCGACGACGCGGACGAGGATACGTCCGACGACGAAGACTCCGAGCTGGAGCACAGAAGCGGGGGTGGCAGCCCCGAGATCAGAGTCACCCTTACGACCTTCACCGAGAAGGCAGCCGACGATGAAGAATCCTCTGTCGAGCAGACGGCCGCCGCGGCATCCCCGGAAATCGTGCCAGGAGTGGCGCACGACGAGCTAGATACCAACGACATCAGGCGCGGATTATTTCCGGAGAGGCAGCGCAGAAGGTCGGTCGCCTCGCCGAAACTCGCTCGGCAGGAGGCTCTGACCTCGTATTCCGTCGAGCTGCCGACGGAGGACGAGGAGAAGCCGGACGACGATGAATCGAGCAAGTGCAAGCTAGTCGTCAGGGACATCTTTCTCACGGTCCCGGGCCTGAAACGGGACCGTGCCGCCTCCGTGGACTCATGCTTCAATAACAAGAACGGGAACGTGGACGCGGGCGACGGGAGCGAGGACGCGGACACGCTCGCCGTCCCTCATCAGGGCATACGCTCGAAGAGCGTCGATATCGTGCTGCCCACCAAGGCGCAGACGAGGTACACGGCTCTACTGCCTGGGAACGAGGCTCGACCTCCAAGAGGGTGGGTACGTCTGGTGAAGGGAACAATTCTCCTTGTTCCGAATACTTTGAATTCTCTAAATGTTCTTCACGATCGGCTTGTCTCGCAACGGTGGAACGCGACCTGGACGAGTGCCGCTCGCGTGGAGCCTGGCTTGATACGTGGGAGCCACTGATCATGGATAATTCGTAAAATATTAGTCGCCAATGATCGACTGTTCTTGTAGCGAATGGTCTCAAATATTACACTTGAAAGTCGTGTTTCTTAAAATCTCAGTCGTTTTCTAATTGGCAGGGATAAAGTGTCGCTGATTGTAGGAGAGCTCCTTCCTTCGATTTCATATCACTTTGTGTAAACTGTAAGGTTTTAAAGAAGAATAAGGTAACAGTAAAGTACAATCCTGAATCCTGATCCTTTGAGATTGTAATTCAAACGCCTGCGGGCATTATGCTACTAGGAAAGCAATTCACTGTTAACGAAATGTATGAGACGACTTGGAAGTGTAATGTTTGATGCCACTGTGTTCAGAAAGACAGTTCACCATTAGCGGTTAACACTCCGCGAGTTGTCGGCGTTCATTAGCTCCCACTTTCTATGCCCGATTCAATGTAAATGACGCTCAGCCAGATCGTGATATTTCCTTTGTTAATATTTCTCGATTCTACTCGGTAAGCTTTCTCGCTCGTATTATTCTGCCTGGTCAATGTTTCGTTGTGTTTATGTGTCTCTGTTGTTGTTGTTGATGTTGTTGTTGTTGTTGTTGCGTGCTGTTTACACTCCATACATATACTCGATGTTGTAGTAATTGAATACTAACTTGATACACAGAGGTTCATACAGAGCTGATACCCAAGTTTTTCCCAGTGACAAATTCCGTGTTCTAACTGAGAAAATTTAAGAAACCTTCGAGGACAGAACGATACTTCATGATTCGCATACTAATTGTACCGACTGTAGACGTGATTAATCTTAACACGATTCAAGACATCAAGATACTAACTGAGGGAAAGTTTAAAACACCCTCTTTCGATTTTCAATTATTTCAGCAGGGTAGTGGCATACAGTTTCTCTTTGAGAAGCGTTTCAAACGATTAAGAATGTGAAAGTTGTCTAGGAAAAGCTATATTAATCAAATACGCGACAAGACACGTTTATTGCCTGTTCGACTACCATCCTCTAAAATCAGATTAGGGCTATAAGCAACCCCTCCAATCCACTCGTCCCAAGTACGCGAACCGGTACCACGCAAATTCTGTCATCTAGCCGTCCCAATTTATTTCCCCGATAAAACACAGCGGCAGACAATCGCCAGGTCCCGCTCATAAAACCAGGCGTGTTCTAGCGCCGTGAAAGTTCGTGCGCGGTGTTCAATCGTATTGAATTCGATTTCAGTGCCGTCGCGTTCGCGCCCAGTCGGTTTATCGGCGTCCTCTCAGTCCTCTGTGACCCAGGGCAACAAGCTCTCCGGCCTCTTCTATTTTGGGAAGATTAAGATGTCAATGATTCACGAGAGAAGAGTTGATTAGGAGAGCGACGCGGCTAATTGAAGCGCGCGCGCGCCCGCTCCGAGAGTTCATTGTGGCTGGGTCGGGGTGAAGTTAGTTAAACGTTAAGCTCTCTAAAACGAAAGTTCGCCGTGCTTTCTGCGAGTCGGCGGCAGCTCGGATAACGAGATTTTTATTACCTTTGTTAGCCCCACGACAACGGTGTAGGGATGAAACACTGCCGCCTCCAATTCTGTCAACATCACTCCCATAATCACCGTTTCGTCCTCCTTTTTCCAACGAGAGAACAAGTTCTTTTTTCTCGTTGCCGATAGGTTGCTCATGTCGTAGCTCATTTCCGATACTTACACCGTCGCGCGACGCAAATGCCAGCAAGTTCTAATCTAACAATTTTACAAGCCGCTGGCTATGCAAACGAACGCTTACATCCGTCGCAAAATGGCGCGCGACGATGACGCTACTCCTGTAACTACCCTCGGCCTCCGGAGAATTTCGTTTAACGATTCTTTGCCCGCGAAGGCGGAAGGGAAATAAAGTGAGTTAATTATTGTCATCTTGGGCTTGTCAGAGCCCCGTGCCTCGCAACTTTTATCCAGGCCGTTGATGATGTGCTAACTTGCGAGATACTTTTACCAGTTCCTTTCACCCCCGCCCCAGTACGGGGAATAATAGATGGCCCGTTTACATATACTTATTGTTGCTCCCGGCTGGTGGAAGGACTCGTTGAAACGTAGCATTAAAAACTGTACGACACGAATTCCTGACTTGGAGAGTTCTTTTTCATCGAACTCAATCGCCGATGGATTGTAGAGGGTCGTTGGAGGTAGCAAGGAGGGAAAATGGATATGTTGGACAGAGAGGCTGGGCTCTTGAGGCGATTTATATTATTTCTGTGCCACCTTCGATTGCTTAGGAAAAGAAAGTCTTAACGAAATATTGACTGACTCACAATTTCACGATTTATGTTACCTATATGTAATTCCTCGCAATCTACGAGACTTGGTTAGAAATCTACGCCAGAGGCGGACGCGATATCGATTTCGGTGCTCCCTAGCGAGTAATTTGGATCGCCTTGCATTATACTTTGCTACCTAGTAACCCGGCGATGAAAGTCAAATCACGGCTAATCGTTTCGAAATCCACTTCCCCGTTGGGACTCGTCCAGGTCTACCGCGCACATGAAATTTCGGCCAAACTTGGAAACTTGGCGGTTCTGTCGATTTTAATTCCGCCCAGGGTCGCGCGCCAGCGAAGTTTTCGCAGTTCCCTCGCCCAAAGTCCTCCACGAAAAGAAGCATTTCAATGTCCTGGAAGGCTGGTCATCCGCGCTCTCGTTAAAAATACGTCCCTTTCAATTTGTTCTTCGAGTGACCGGGATCCAAACCGGCGAGTACATATTTGGTCGCGCGAATAATTTATGTCGCTTCTGGTGTGCTAAAACGACCTCACCGTTGGTCGCTCGTTTTCCCGGCAAATGAGCCGCTCGACTCGCGCGAATAAGTTCAACGACGACGTACCTTTTTTTCTGTCGCCCTCCTCTTCTCTTTTCTGTATTCGCTCGACTATTTCTCGGACGATAAAAATCGCCCGTTTATTCGCGAAAATGATGGATCACCGCGGCGGGAAAGGCGACGCAATTGAAACGCCCTCGGAACCGCGGGGACTTTTCATTCGACGGGCAGAAAATGCAGTGGCAGCTTTACGCCTTCGATCGGGGCTATTTCCGGTTTGCTCCTCGGATAACGAACACTCGCAATCGAATTACGGGAGCCGGCGAAACGAGCGGCGGAGCGCGGTACGAGGCTTCGTACGGGATCGTCGTGGGTGAGGTGCCGTATTTTCGAGAAATTACATGGAAGCGCACCGGCGATCCTCGAACCGTTCTCTATACGCTCGCGAAAGATCGCGTCCGGTGGTTCCTACGTCTATTTTATTCAACAGATCGGCCGCTCGTAAGTTTACCCAACAGTTTCCAATCAACGCGGCGTAGGTATTTGTTGGCGGCTCTCATGTTTGTCGCCATTTCCGCGGCGAATAAGCCCCTTACCCATTAATTCCCGTCGTTATCCGTGTTTCCTCAATCATTTCGCGCTCAAGCGAATTTTATGAAGCCCGGAATAGATGAATATTTTAGGAAAGGAGTCACCTTGCGCGCGCGGGGCGAATTTCCGTGGGAAAGCTGCTGGAAATTCCGTCATTTTCCCGAACACGTCGTCATATTGCTACTGGCGTGATAAACGAATCGTTGGAATTAAAGGCAGCCTTGGGGAAAGTATATTTTTGCCGCTTCTCTCGAGATATTATGAGAACTCGGAGTCAGAGGTAAATAGGTAAGGTCGAGATATCGCGTCCCCCGAGGCGAGCCCTATAATACGTCCAAGTTGCACTGCGATAATTTTGCTATTTTTCGTTGCCGGGGACGCGTCGCGACGCGACGCTACGATACCAAGAAAACCATTTCTTTCCTCGCGGGCTAACGATGATAAACGTCCACTTATTGCCGCCATTCATTGGAATTCATTCATTCGTTTCAACTCGTTGATTATTATTCGCCGCGCGTTGCTCGGTGTCGATACGAGAGCAATATGTGCACTTCCGTCGTAGACATAAAAGGGAATGTTTGCGCCAATTTTCCCGCGTTCCAGTTTCGTATCCTACTTGATACTGTTTGCTGCGAACTGTCGATACTCTTATCCATTTTTCGCGTTATAAAAAGGCCGGGAGAGCGCTCGTAAACCAGGGCACCGAGCACGTTTCATCGATAAAGTAGAATTTTCAAGCGGCCGCCGCTGCTCGTCCAATTCCACGTGTCCGATTACTCGTTTCGAGGATTTTTTCCTGCCGTCCGCCTGGGCGGCCACGAAGCTCCAGATCCGTTAAAAACTATGTAGACGGGAACACGGATGATCGATGGCGAGATTTCCTTTTGAAAGTCCTCGGGCGTGACATGGAACGACGTCGATGTAAAGAAGATAGCGACGATCTGTCGGCGCAGATGCCCCCCAGCTTCCTAAAGAATTAAACGGGGGAAATATGAGTTGCGACGTTAATGTAACGGGAGACTGTGCCCCATCCCTGTTGCAGCGAAATTTCCCTCTCGTTCCAGACGATCAAAGAGGGCTATCCGCGTCTCAGAAGTCAATTACAGATGCGATCAATAATACCCAGGGCTTTAGCAGATTTACTCTTCGTTTCGCGTGGTTCGATTAATCGGGGAGGCTCCGCGTGCATTAATTAAATGCAGATGATAATTTATCGTTGGCTCTGTCGGCTGTCCGTCGTGTATGAATATTACATAGTCCGTCTTAAATATCGATTAACACAATGCCGATGAAGCTAATTACTTCCATGCATTCTGGCGGTGGCTAAAAATTAAATGCATCGCGTGGGCGTGTTCCCTTTGCGCGATCGTTACCGTCCCACGCTAAATCGTCGGTTTGTTATAGCTCTGTCTGGAGGTACGGGGAACAGTTAAGATGAGAGAGATTCAATAAGATGAGAATGCCTGAGAGTTCGCTTTGCACTCGAACGAATAGTTTTCAATTTGTCTAGCGAAGCGGTTATCGTTCTTTAAGGGGTTAGGTTACTGTAGCGATGCGGAAAACTAGGCAATTTGTAAGTGGCAGTAAAAAAGAAAGTAAACAACCGATTAATACGAACACTTTGTACTTTATTTATATATAATAAGTATTCAAAAAAACCGCTGCGATATTTAAAAAATGTTTATAACTAAGTTCGTACGACGCCATTTTCCGGAACACCTTTTATTTTTAATGTCCAACTGGTGTGCAGGATTCCGGCAAAACGGCTATTACTTGCAACAAAAACAGAACAGATTTCATTAATTATGATAAATTCCTAAGCATTGACGATCAAACATTTCAATGTTTGTAAAAATTAACAAAATGGCGGGTATTTTAAATTTAGGGTTCGAATTTCAACGAAAAATGAGTCGATTTATTGTTTATGTTTCGCAAAACAATTAGAAAATTTAAAAAAACGGATCGTCAATGCTTAATAAATGTAATAGTAAGAATAACTGTAAATTTTCAAAGCGATTGATTAAATAGAACTCGAGCAATCTTGCACACCGTTTTGAAAAACACGGTTCTGAGAAAAACGGGTTTAAAGTTTGAAAACGTAATTTGTGATGTCGCTTTGGGCTCTCTATCTCCAGAAAAAAAATTTTTTGGACACTGGGACCTTCTACATAATGTTTTAAGACTTTAAACTATTGTTTAAGCCCGAAAAAGAAAAATCGATTTTTTCAAAATTCTAGAGTAACCTAACCCCTTAAGGGGTAACACCACTCTAGAGGCAGAAAAAAATACCTAAATTTGACAATTTATTTTGGGAGTATGACAAACATAATAGAATTTCTTTTCAGAGGGTTTATTTAACACATATTGAAGTACGAAAAACAATTTTTTTATTGTCATTTTCATACAAAATGGCGGCCACAGAGCCCGTCGTCGAAACCACTCCTTTCAAACTGGGAGGACGGATTTCTCGGAGACTATTGCATGGATCGATTTGAAATTTTTACAGTAGCTTCACAACAATATTCTCTTTGGAAGTACGTAGCCGTTTTTTGATTGAATGTAAACTCTTTTTTTTATAAACAATTTAATGCTCATGTTTAGGGCAAAAAATCAATTCATTTCTTAAAAAGTGCACCACTTCCACAAAAATTTATTAAAAAAAAAACACTACGTACTTCCAAAGCCAATTGTATATAGATTATAATTTTTTTATATTTTTTGTTCCCGGACTCATACATGCCGAGAAATCCGTCCTCCCGTGGCGGTGTTTTCAAAAAAGCTGTTTTCGACGACAGGCTCTGTCGCCGCCATTTTGTATGAAAATGACAATAAAAAAAATTGTTTTTCGTACTTCAATATGTGTTAAATAAACCCTCTGAAAAGAAATTCTATTTCGTTTGTCATACTCCCAAAATAAATTGTCAAATTTAGGTATTTTTTTCTGCCTCTAGAGTGGTGTTACCCCTTAACGTCCAGGTCTGTTAAAAGGCTGCGTTTCGTTCCGTAACAGTTAAGAACTCGATCCACTGATCGTCTCGACGACAGATTTGAGGAACGAGGCTGATTCCAGTAGGGATATGGCTGTGGAATCGACTTTTGAATATTGAGAGGTCTCGGATGGGCCATAGACTGCGCGGGCCGTGGCACGGTCTATTGGCAAATGAAATTTTCAGGCTCGGTATTACGGCCGCGTATCCTCGGGGAATGCTCGTGAATCATTAACGACCGCGAAGCGTTCATTATTAAGGAACTAATTCTACATAGCGTACCGTTCCGCCGCGGCGGTCTTCCTTTATATTTAGAATTTATCTGCGAGGACAAGTACACGGGCTCCCCCGCCACCGCCCCCCTTTTAACCCTGCTTTTGGCTAGTTTCATTGTTTTCAGTGGATAAAGTTTGATCAAATCGGAATTCACCCGAACAGAATTATTTGCAATGCATGTTCCATTCGAAGATACGGTCTCATTGTTTGATTATTGCATTGGATCATTGCATTTGAATTGTGAAAGAATTATTGGGTTGTAAACGCGGCTCTGCTCTATGCCAAGTTTACATTTGATTTAGTTTATTGTCGAGTAACGAAAAAGTGAAATGCTGTTCGCCCTTCGCGAAATGTATTTGTACAGTTTGATACGACGTATGCAAGGTTTCGCGGAATCCAAGACATAAGCTATACATAAGCCTTGTCGAAAGGGCTCAACATAAATTTTTGAGACTGGCGTCAAGAGCTTCGGGTTGCCCAATGCGTTTCTATGACCATGACTATGGTCCTGCACTTCGGACAACAAGGATTGCTACCCTTAGTGATCGGGGGCTCGTTTCCGATCTGATGTTCCTTTATCCTATATAATAAGACGCTTAAGGTGGATGTTCGTTTGTTAGGAAAATCTTTCCAGAGGCTTTTTTTCGTACTTCCCGATGACCTACAGGGTTCAGACTCGGCATGAAGTTTCCTCGGCACCCAAAGATGCCGCAAAAAATCCAAAACCTGGAAAATTCGATAATGGGTAGTAGATACCCTTCTGGTATCCAAAAGTTGTAAAATTTCGTATTTTGCAGGGAAAATTGTTTCTAAGGGGTTTCCAACAAAAATTGTGATTATCTTAGGCGTCTTATTATATAGGACAGTAATTCCTGGCGAAGACAGGCTAAAAAACTAGTAAGTTAATAAACGGTCAAATTGACTGCCCGGAGCTCTTGGCAACAGTACGCTTTCACGCCCCACAACGGCATCTGCGCTCCAGACCTCTGTTTGTGTCTAAATTACCTGGGTACTTTAACTACACAGCTGATCCCATCAATAGAGCTATGTATGCGGCGAACCAATATCTCACTGATATTGATGTGTTCTCTGTATCGTGTGATTCATTCCGGCACAAATTGCTCAGTCGACTCTCCGAATAACTGTCCCCGATGTGTAAGCACATATGCTTAGGTTATTAGAATAAGTTACCAGACTCATTTCTCTTTGTACTAGTTAACATGTTTTGTATACTAAAGGGTATTCCCGTAGATAATAATAATAATAATAATAATAATAATACAATGTAGGTATGTGCGCGGTACATTAACGAGGCAGATACCTATAGAGATAACATTTACCTACATCGCCGGATGGTTGGTGATTTTTGATGGGCGAATTTTCATCTCTAATATGGTCGAGATTCCCAGAATTAGTTGTTAAGAGTCTTCTAATATTTTACTACCTGCGTCACGTTAATCAAAATTCCTAAGAATCGAGATCGATTTATCGGCACTTTTACAGCATCACGCGCATACACCTTTAACGCAGCGGTTTTAGTCGATAATTGTTGTCCACTTAATTATGCCATTAACAGTTTCCTTGTTAATGGCAGGTATCGCAGAGGGGTGCTCGCGCATGCTCAACTTGATTACGTGCAAATTTGATTGCCATACTTTCCACGAATTTGATTAACCCCCTTGCAGTAACGAGTTTGAAGAGCTTCCATGGTGCATTCTCGATTCCGTGGATATTAATTTCTGAATATCGTAAAACAGCGTTGCACATACAATCCCTGAATGACAGATCTCAGTGTCTCGATACATGATCGCAATTAAATCTTTCCCCCCCATTTCAATGAAAATGCATCAAGACGAAATTGGTCTCAATCCCGCGCACACTTGCCCTCTTCGTAGTTTCCCAGAATCCCATGACTATTGATGCTCACAGGATTCGATGCAAGGCAGATATCCCTGGGCTAGGGAACTTGGCATGCAGAAGCAAGCGTCATTCCGTGTTCCGTCCTCCTGTCTCGCGTTTGACCCAGATACCCGGGTAATTTCCGTGGGCTAATTATGCAGAAAGCGGCTACAAAGCTTTGCCAACGTAACCTAAAATTTTTATGTAATCGCCCAAAGGGACTCGAAGCCCGTGGATGACTTTTTCCCATTAAAGTTGCATGCGGCGGCTCGCATTATGTTCCGCTCGCGTCTCGGAAATTTAAAGTGCCCTTGAATCTTTCACGAGGCTCCGGCTCCTTGGGGACTGCCGGATAGCATTAAGTCCCCTTTCGGCCGTCATATCGTCGAAAATACTGAGCCGCTTCAACTTGGACGTTTCGTTGCCCTTCCTTCGGCAAGGAACCCTTTAAAATAGAATACACTGGAATAGAAACGGACGGACCTTCTAATAACTTCGATATCAACAAATGATAACCACTGTTTATGATAGCATTAAATGGGGCGAAGGCGCGCGTGCCACTACAAGCATTCAAGTAAGATAGAAACTCGCGACTCTGGCCAATCATGCATTCACAGAAATCAATTAGTCGCTTCTAACACAATCATAATTGTGTGCAATCAAGCATGGGTAAGTACCAACGAGGTCACAGAGCTAGTGATCGCTATTAAGCCTATTATGATCCTCGGGTCTTCACCGACCCAATCACGCTTTCATCTCAGAACTTTCCCAAATTCGGGAATGACATAAAAAAGTTGTTAGCATTTAACATTATTTATAGTAAAATGTATACTGCTCGACACTATTTTTTGCCGAATATATGATTATGTATACATTAACTGAAACATAAATGTTGAAGAAAAGACGTAGGGTAGACCGGGGGCGGTAGTAACACTTTGACTTTGGAATACGATTACGCAAAAACTATTACAGTTACAACAACAGTTTTTTTACGAAAATGTTACTTACTTATCTGACATTATTTGAGCCACAACAGTTTCGCTGTATGTCAAGTAATATTCCGGTTATTAATAAAAAATGAGAAGCGGAGAAAGTGTTACAACCGTCCCTGACCCCGGGTCGGTTGTAACACTGCATGGAGTCGATAGTAGCACAAATATAACTTTACGAAATTAAAATATTTATTGATTTAGATTATAATAATAAATGAGAAAAGTAAAATCTATAACAAATTATGTGGTATCGCAATTCTGGCAGAAATAAAATACGTTTTGGCTGGTGCATTCTGCATCTGCTCAATCCTTACATTCAGTATATTGCACCAATTTTTCATTTGGTTTGCTTGTGCTATGCTATAGGATTTCATGCAAATAAGACAATATTATTCGCCTTCTTTGTCCCTGTTCGGTTCTGTTCCGGTAAAACCGACCCCGACTGCCGATGTTACAAGCGCCCCCGACCATGCTTTTGAACTTAAATTATAAATTTTGACTAACGAGACGCTTAAAAGTGCCAAGTAACGATCAATACTAGTTTAAAAAAGGTCGAATTACAGATTAAAAAATCGAACAAGCACATACTTGCGAAGGGAGTGTTTATATTACAATTTTAAGTCAGTAAGGAAAAGTTACTTTAGGGTATCGAAAAGTTATTTTCTTCACTATCCATGTCTGTTGCGTATCTGTATTCCTAGGGCATGGATGTGTATATTCCAAATGTCATTCTTCATCATATATCCAAAATTGGTGTTAATATCTATTATATGTTTTGAGATATTTAGCGTGTTACAATCGCCCCCCTGTTAATACCGCCCCCGGTCTACCCTATACAATCTTTTTAAAAATTGTGTAAGAAGTAAGAAATTTACATGCATCTTTCGAAAACTTATAACGAGGCCTAATTTATTGCGACGCATTATTTGACGATAAAGTTTGTTTGGTTTATTGATTCTTAAATTTGAAACAATACGCCGTCCTCTTCGAATCAATAATTGATCATTTAAAACAATGCCATCTATGTACCAGATGATCCACTATTTACTTTACATGAATTTCGTTTAACTTTTCGCGTGACCGATCGGCAAAAAATAGTGTCCAGTAGTATATAGATGAGGACCGTAGCAGGGTTAAAATACCGATTTCAGTGCCGTCCAGCAGCTTTGTTCGACGAGTCGATGTGCAGTCATGTCTAGATGTTGCTTTGCAGTTTCAATTAACGATTAACATTCACCGCGATACGTACGGAGGGATCCAGTTTCGGAACGTTTCTGATCGACAGTTCGTTACTATTCTTGCCAGCGGACGCATTGTACGCGTCGAAATTGAATTCCGTTAGAGGAATTAACGCCAGGTGCAAGAACGCGCCATCGATATCGAAGTGTCACCCCGTAATCGAGTGTCTTGCGGTTTCAGAGGGAGAGAGGAGGGTGGTACGAGTGGCGGTCACCGCGAACCACGATCGACGCCCGATTGGGGACCTGGTGCCCTTAATGGCGAACATCTTTGGGTGCCGACGTCGGCTTCCGGTGATTTCTGTTACGTCAACGATTGCTCGGTAAGTTTCATATCCGTTGCACAATATTGAACGCAGCTGTGTTTGGACGCCACAGTTGGGGAATAACTCCTCGGGCACCCGCATAGTTCAATCGATAGAACAGCCGTCGGATTGAACGAGAGATTTGGTTGTACATTTTGGAACAGCAATCTGATCTCTCCCTTCCTACACTTCTTCGAGATTCAATTCGTTCTGACTCCCTCGCACTTTGTTTTCGTCTTATTTCGTGTCGCGCGTGGGCGAAGCTGATCTTCTCTTAGGTGCATTCAGTATTAGGTGGTGGACAGTTTCTAATATTAAACTTGAAGAGGAGGAGGTTATTGGTAAACTGAATAGGGGTAAACAGTGTAGTTGTTGGCCACCTAAGTCAGAGGTTCACATAAGCGTTGAATTATAAGTCTTATTTTGCTATCTTCAGGAACACAATTAGTGTTAATAGCTGTAAACGACTCTAATAGTCTAGAAATAGAATTTGTTTAAAGAAAGAGTAGAAGGATCCACAAAAATTTTACAGAAAATACGTTTCCTATCAAAACACATAGTTATTGGCCAGACAAAGGCAATGATTGGCCGATCGTTTGGCAGTTATTGGCCACTATTTCATAACCTATATGTAACATATACCCTACCTAATTCTTAATGCTCTAAGACCTAATTATGAAATAATGTTAATGTAAAATAATGAATTAATTCGGTTAGAAACAGGATTTAAATTATTAAATAAAAATGGATATATTCATAAAATGAAACTAAATGTAATGTAATATTATTAAAAATATATAACCTATAATACCTTTTCTATTTAAATGTTTCTATATTAGCTAGTATTGCACCTTCTTTTACATTGTATTAATAGTATTTTCTTTTAAAACATAACCTTTTAAAATCACAACACAGCTATTTCACTGCTGCTATGACAGTTAGGTACCCATTGGCCTCGTGGCCAATGACTGTCCTGAAACATTATTTACATTACAGTTCTTGGCCACCTATAATTTCTGCAATAATGTATAATTTTAATGAATAAATAATCATTTTTTATAAAGTTTAAACCTTTATTTGTCTATATAACGAATATGAGAGTTATATATATATATATATATATATATATATATATATATCATAAATGCATTAAATTATCTAAGAATTGCCTGATGTAACCGTATGGCTATTCAATTCAATCACTGTAGTTTTCAAGCATCGATTTCAAGTCGTCTATTTTTTACACGTAGTATAACAATTATTAGCGAAATAGTCATTGCATTCGACGCATGAAAGTAGAAGGTATCTGAATATGTTCATTATAAAAGGCATAATGTACATTATTTCTTAATATTCATGTTTTTAAAAAAAAGGCCAATCACTGCCAGGTGGCCAACAGCTACACTGTTTACCCCTAGTTCGATCAGTAGTGGATCGAAGTCTACTTCGAATTTTCAGTTCCGTTGGTGATGGAATAAATGGCGGGTGCTGTTAAGTGTCAGACTCAGGATGGAGGAATCTGCGCTTAGATCTTGTTTGCAACACTCCCGTGAGTTAATCCCCTGTTGTTTGGAGGAACGAACGTCATATTCTACAATTATGAACATTTGCGTTCGAGTTCTCTCCGCGATGTGTTTAAGACAACCGCCGAGCAAAGCATCCAATTCATATTCCAAAAGTCGTTATGGGTAACGATAGTTAGGAGGTATCAATTAGTGGATTCGTTAGAGAGATAATTACATCTACACACGGAGGTAGCGTGCCAGCTGATGCGGACTGCAATTTACTTCGTTTTGTCATTTTGATCTGTGCAACTGGATCTAGAGAAAACGTTACGGCGGTACAGAAGTAACCTGACGTAGAAGCAATTAATTGCGTAAGAATTATTTGACGACCAACACCCGCCGAGAAAAACACGTAACGCGGAGAAAACGAACGTCGTTCTCGTTGCGCAAGAATAATACAGATTTCCCAGGAATAAAAAGGCATTGTTAACGACAGAGCACAGCGCTCCGAATGTTTGTCAAAGTGTTTCAATCATCACAGGGAACAACGCACGCATCCACGCGCCATGGAGGTGCATCGTTACCAACACAGACAGCCGCGCTCTGTTAAAACTCGAAACGGAACGCTATGGCTGGCTGAAAATATTTGCGACGGAAATGTGCGCTACTGTTTCCCAGTTATTCCTTCAGGCGCCGCTTCTTTTTATTCGCAGACGCTCCTTTAAGTCCCTTGAAATTGAGTTTCCTTCCGTTTAGATTGAAATGCAGCCCGACGGAAACTGCCTTCATTTTTGCGTGTAATTACAAACAGATGTCTGGGGTTTCAATAGGAAAAATTGATTTCCCCGCGATCCGTGCTCCCGGCAACGGCCGCACCGGGGCGGAGTTCGGTAAACGAGGCTTTACAAAGGACTTATATAGGAGCCGAATGGTGCCACCGAAACAGGAAATTAACTAGCCGGTTGAATACACTCGCGCGGAGTAACACGTTCATTGTCTTTCTGGTATTGTCATTTTTGCTGCTGGTTTTTGTTTAATCGCTTTTCACCTGTCTAGCCGCCAGCGGGGCGAAGGAAGACGAGAACGGCGACGGTATACCGTGGAAATTCGCGCGCGCCAATAAAAGCCTCTTTGTCCGGGGCGGTGTTTTGTTGTCGGTTACACTATCGACGCTGCCACGTGAATTTTTCCCTTCGCGTTCCGAAATTTTCATTTCTATATAACAGCCCCTACGCGCGTCACCGTTAACCACAACTTTGTTCGACGCCGCCGCCGCGGAATACTCAATCTGCGCGCATCAGAATTATGTAGCTTGTTAGATACACTCCAGGGGAACGAGTTCGATAGAACGCTAGACGTATTCGTTGATCTCGTTTCGTTTAATTCCACAAGTGTTTAAAAACACATTCTGCTGCAGGCATGAATAAAACATGGCATCTAATTTCCCCTTGCGCCCTCGTCGTTATGCAAATTAGCTCCCGATGCATCTTTAGCTATCTAAACTGGCGAGGAGGCTTCCGAAGGGGGGTATCGGCGAAGTCGAGGATGGAAATCGAATGGAATGAGACTGTGAAAGGCAGAAGGAACGTGGAAAACATGCGATACGCGGTATCGAGCGATCAATCATATCGAGCCGCTCGTATGAGCGTACTTTGCTACTGAACAGGCACGTATGTACAGCTGTATCGCAAGGGCGATGTCACAAGTTATGCTGCGCATCAAATTTTACGGCAATTGTTTCCTCGTCAGGACGATTAATGGGCGTTCATACGGTAACGAGTAAATAATTATCGCTGCAATATGTGTCCGTTCGTTTAGCTGCTGACCTGCTCGCGCACTTGCTGCTATCAGCAATTCTTGCGCAACATTCAGCGATAAGTAACTATTTAGACACGTAGAAGAACGTACCCGAGTTCTATTCACAATTAATTTTCAAAATTCCTGGAGCTAGGGTAGAACCCCCAATTACTGACACCTACCCAATTACTGTCACCTTAAGCTATTTTACTGAAAATAACGAATAAATAAACGTTGTAAAGTCATACACAAAAAGAATTATGTAATTCAACCTATAATCTATACGCTAGAAAATGCCCCACTTAATATTTTTTGTTCATTAATTTCTATAAGACGATACAAAATTTTAATTTGATGACAACAGTGGAAATGGCGACTTCCTTACTAGTGAAAGAGAAAACAGGGCATTAAAGAAAGGGCTATAATTACTATATTTAAATTATTTACATAATAAACAATAATTTTTTAGTATAATATAAGTATCATAGAAAGTCACAACGATCGTAATATAACGATTAATTAAGCCTTTTTAATTAATAAATGGGTGATAGTGATTGGTACAAGCGTTTCAAGCATTTTGGTATTACTGTCATATAGGGCTGCCATCTGTAAAATCACAAACCCCGGACAGAGAGCATTAAAACCCCGGACATTTTCACTTGAAACCCGGACACTTTTCACTATTTCTTGTATGTATGAGGTACGATATCCCAAGACAACAATTTCTGTAAAATATAGACTGTGACCGTAATCAAGAAAGATAGATAAAATATAGTTGTACAAAGTAGGAATTTATATATGACTTTTTTATACACTTAACTTATAACTAAAAGAACACATAAAATACGCCAATTTAATTTACAACTAAAATAAAATAAAAAAATTGAAACCAATCGATTATGTTAAACGTAGAAAAACATAGTGTTTTGTCACTATCTTCGACTGTCAATTTATACATCCACGACCCGAACTCTTTAGCCGGGGATTCACCGCACGCAACGCACACATAGCATGGGAGAACACGGATGATTGGTGGGGTCTAACCACACTTAGCAGTTGCGTGACGATACAGTGTAGCCATAGGTGATCCCTTCTTCTTACCACAGTACCGGCGCTGTGCCCTCGCCTAACTATAAAGTGTGCCTAAACCTGAAGCGAGCGAGCAGCATTGAAAAACCCGGATCATTACAGAAAATTCCCCCGGACGCCCTAAACAAGAGGACGAATCCGGGGAAACCCGGACGGATGGCAGCCCTACTGTCATAGCAGTAGTTGCTCATGTACATGAGACGACATAACCGTAAAATGAGTAATAAACAGTATTAGGTTAGCTGGCAGTAATTGGGGTGTCAGTAATTCAGTCACACACGTTTTAGAGGTGTCAGTAATAGATCTCGAAATATGTTTTTTAGATTAATGAATTTATATATAAAAATAGAAATTCTAAGACCCACAAAATGTTTTTCATGAAGTAAACATATTAAACCATAATAAAAAGAATAAAAAACTTATACTTTTAGTCAATAAATACAGATACTATGCAATAATATTAGAGTCAGTCCTTAATGTGTCAGTAATTGGGGCTTCTACCCTAGGTCGGAAAAAGACCTCTCATTTTTTGTCCCCTCCCCGTTCAGAGATTTTATACAGTTTCGCGAATTCCCAGTGGAACTTGACTATGTGAAAACGGAGCGGAGAAAGCCGTAAAAACGATTTTTAATTAGTTTTTCAGCAATCTGTTTTTACAGGGGACACTAGCGCGCTTTACGAAGTACGCGAGCTATATTATCACACTTTGCCTCCGCGCTCGCGCCTCGCTTTCAACTACGATTCCTTCATATTTGTTGAACTTCTAATTACTGTTTAATTCAGAAACACGAAGCCGCCCGGCGTCGTCTCGTTACCAATTATGCTTCCTGCTTTCCCGCTGTTTTTCATTTTCCTCCACTGCCACCGTTTCTTCTCGCCAACGGACTATTAGTCTTGAGGCGTTGCGATACGCGTTAGTTTCCACTAATTCGACTTCTGAGAGAAGAGTTAACAGTGCAGCTCTACGTTTAGTTAATAAAATAAGAAGAATACAGGCGTACGTGCTTGAGTTTTCGTAGCGGGGATGGTGGTCGTAAAGGTACTTTACATAAATGATTAAATAAACAGAAAACACACCTGAAAATACATCGTGTACTGTAATTAACATTTGATATCTCGAATCAAATGTTTGCAAAGTGGTTGAAGTGCGGGCGTTCGTGCCATCCCTCGGAGCGAAGTGAACTTAATATAATCAAAGGATAATTTCAGAATGGACGCTGCAAACACCATTCTGGATTCATCAGGGGAGTCGTATTCACTCCATTCCTCTGCTTTTACCTCCACGCGGTGCTTCCTCGCGTTCTCCATTAATCCTTTACGGGTAGCATTGTAAAGAAAACAGTTTGAAGCACACCGTATTATAGCACGAGGACCGTATAATCGTAAAAAGCGGAAAATAAAAACGTGGAAGAAAGTGCTTCGCAAATGTGCATCCGTGAAGCGTGTTTTTCAGTGATACGTAATGTTTGGAGCTCGAAAGGCAATACAACGTCGTTCGGGATGAAAAACTGCGTCTGTCAGGCAGCGATAAATACTTGAGAGGGAAGGAACGAGACACTCTTGCTACGTACTAAAAATACTTTCTCAGAATATCGCTCGGCGTTGTTCATTTTTCATTAGCAACATCAAAATGGTATTTTAGGGCACGTTCTTGCGCGGTGATCTATCGGTCGCTTTCTAAGTTCGTTTGTTTCGATCGAATTTTTATTCCGGCAGCCCCGGGCGGTTACGAAGGCCTTCGAAATTAATCATTAGGCACAGACAGGATTATCGCCGAAAGGGCCGTATTACACGACCTATTGTTATTTCGCGAGACCGTTTTTTTTTTCATTTCGCCTGCTGCAATTTTTTATTTACATCCAGAACTGCTGCGTCAAATGGGAGTTCCATGTATAGGTAGTATGTATTCCATCACGAATTCCGTCACTTCTCGTTTCCATCGAAACACGTCGTCTCATTAATGCAAAAAGGCTCATTGATTTGTCGTCTTTCTATCCAGCCAATTATAGGATATTAATTGATTTCGCAGAATATGTTCGTACGCAATATCTGTTTTTACGACCATACGACGTATCTACAGAAATAAGCGCCGAACACTTAAGAGCTATTCCACGTCAAAACGGATAGGTGAAAAATTTAGTTTGAAAATATTCTATATACGGGTTGAGAAAGCATTCCTTCAGCTTTAAAATGAGCCCAAGACGGAGGCATTATATTTAAAAATGACCGAGATATTACAGTTTAACTGATGACGCGTCAGCCGATTATGTTTCAATTTTTAAAACTTTAACATTAAATATTTCGAAAACTATTTGACAAAGGCCTTTAAAATTCAGTATTCTTTGTTTTTGCAAGGTTATCGACAAATGCTGTAATTTTGAAGAGAATCGGTGAAACTAAATTTTTCACCTATCCGTTTTGACGTGGAATAGCTCTTAAGCAGTCGCATGTAGGGTTACAACGATATTATTGTGGATGTTTCGACATAAAATATATTTTATTAAATTACCAAGGCACGCTTCGCTTTGAACAACTAGTGTCCACATCGTTACAGATTATTATAATAAGTAATATGTGTTCAGCGACAGTGTCAACGTAGAATATTCAACAGCCCTTTATTTTTTCGTCTTTCATAGCACTTTGCACAATTTTCTCGCTTATGCAAATGATTTCACCGTCTCGTTATTCACACTCACGGTTTTCCAGTGTGCTGGGTTGTTTAGCATTTCCCGTGTACCGCAAGGAAGTGTAACCAGCAACACCTGATTAGCAAGGGAGAAAAATCAACCCTATCAGCTTCGCCACGCGGTAATAATGGGAATTGCCAATCTACGAAAATGCTTTCCTCGTGTATGAAAGAAAAATTATCGGTCATGCCCCGAGTATAGGGTAGCGAGCATTCGAGGGCACGGAGGGTGCGCGGTGGTATGAAAAATTTCCGCGGGGTATCTAGCCGGGTAAATATTTTCGCAGCTAGTTTGCACGACTCGAAATGAGTAGTTGCTGCGAGGCGTGCCCGCGACCACGAATTTTGCACATCGCTTGTGCCGCACCGATTGGAATCTTCGGCATCCCCTATTGGCAGGTGAAAACTTGCAAACTCAGTTCACCATAGGAAATCTAATTTTTGGGGAAAACCCAATTTATAACAAATTAGAAATCTTGAAATATCAATGAGATCTTTACGTGTTCGCTGGAATTCGAATTAATACAAATCATTAGTTTCTTAGTATCTTTATGATAATTAACAAGCTGTCGGATGAGTCTAGAAATTCGCGATTACGCATTGTCAGAGAAAGGGGAATACATTTCTTTATGGTCTCCTGAAACTATAGGGGCGAGAGTTGTTGCGTAACACAATTCAAGATATGGGTTAGTGAAACGATGGTATTTCTAAACGAATGATGGAGGCAGAAGCCAGCTGGTGCACTTTTGACCCAAAGACCGTTTGAATTCGAGCCTGCATAAAATATAATCAACCTGCCGCCGCAATTCCAATGTGGGCTCGCGAAAATACGGGCGCATCGATTGTCAGACAATAGAAGAGTATATGTAGTTTAGGACGCAACGGGTTGGCGCGATGTAAAATTACCTGAAGTCTCCCAAAATTCAGGCTCTATATTTGGCATCGATAATGTAGGAGCCGGAAAAAGAGAGCCACCGGCGCCGGGAATCGAACCCGGGCCGCCCGCGTGCTGATCAGCAGCGTTAAGGCCGAGTTTCCTAGCCGCGATCGGCGGCTAGGAAACTCGGCCTTTAGCCACACCGCTACGCCGACTCTCCGCGGTCCCTCTAGTTCCGAACTCCTATCTAAGCGACGCCACCTATGGGCCACTCCGCACCATAGGCCGTCTTCTCCGAGCGCCCAACGCCTACAATAAGAAAATTCTGTTACTTTCCACTCACAGTAACCCATACTTCGACGTCCGAAAGATTGAATAAATCGTCCGAAATAAAGCAACATGTTCGGGGACTGCAAATTCTGTTACCACAAAAATGAACGACGCGTGGTTAATTCTGTTAGGTCATGGCTAAGCAATCAGATTATATTTTCATTAAAAAGATACCGTAAGAAATCTGAGGGCGGACCGTAACGTTGTTAATGAACCAGCGAAAACTTGTCAAGAAGTTTACTCTACATCGCGATGCACCAACGCCATTGCATTACCTCGGCGGTTTCAGACAATTTGCGAACTACCACCCGGGCATAGCGTCTAACCGAATTCAGAAATCAATTTATTTTGCAGGAATATGCGCGTGCACTGTAGGGTTTACAGTGCACGCGCATATTCCAACGTTAGCAATTCGTGGCTTCCCTTCTCTGCGTGAATAATTGATATGGAATTACATTGAACGCACTGCAAGGTAAACTTAAACCAATAGTAAAGTAATTCATTCGTTCCACGCACGGCTTCGATAACACAGATAAACGTTACAAACGGAAGTAATGTTTCACGAAGTGGCCATATCGCGTTCCTTTCTCGTACAGCTTGGTTTTATACTTCTTCAAACGTCGTCTAGGGCAGACGATGAATTTTTCATTCTTCAGAAATATTCTCTTCAAAATTGCACGGTCAAAGATACACAGCACAATTGTTCCCACGTATTTCTACATTTTGTGTGTTATTTCTACATTTCTACATTTAATTATCATTCTTATTCCCTCACATCTCAGCCCCCGCAACAGATTTTAAACGGCAACGCGGAGCTCCCTTGAGCACGTGTAGGTATTTCTCTGTAAATTACGCAGAAATTCATTTCGCTCGCGAATTTTCCGCATTTATGAGCAATGCAGAATTAATACTGCTCCGTAATGAATATGCTCGTGTATTTCAACGCACCTGTTTGGTCACTTTGATATAGGGTGACTGTACCTAATATCGCCAGTGTTCCTAATATCGCCACTCGCTATATCTCTTAAAGTAAGCTCTAAAATTTATCTGTTATGCACTGAATTAGTACCTAAACATATGTAGGAAGACATACTATAATTGCAGCATCATGTGATCAACAATTACAGAAAGGGAAGGATTTTAGAGAATCTTAATAGTGTAAAAATTTATTGGACTGTCACAATTTTACGTCACATTCGGAGAAGGTAAGTCTAATAAATCTGTGAATGCAAGAATATCTACTAGAAATACCTAATTAATGATGTACTTAAGAAATGAAATCGATTCAAATATTTTTCATAATGAAAATAGCGTTTTTCTTTTAGCAGTATGCGTGTTCTCAATACCGCCTACCGGAGAACAATGGTTTCGATGTAATGCTTGTTACAGGTGAGGTCACGAAATGTGCGGAGCAACCGAATTAAAATTTATTTGCCCAATATGTACATCGGAACGTAAAAAATAAAATATTTTAAAAATCTATATTTTCAAATTTCTATATTATTCTAATAAAAATGAAATCAAAGATGGATAAAAAGACATTTATAGAGCAAGAAATAATAAAAGCACATGTGAAAATGAGTTTAAAAACTCATATATACATGAATTAATCAATATTTCTTGAGTAGGCGATATTAGGTACACTTTTTTCAGGACCCGATTTTTGCATGCTTACGTTTTTTGAGTCCTAATTAACAATTTGTAGGTTTCAACGATTCTAACATATGCTACATGAAAGATGAATAATTTCTCTTTACTTTGAAACGAACTGCATGGAAAAATATCAATTATTATTCAATCGACAGCGATTTAACTTTTGCCTGGCGATATTAGGTACAGTCACCCTACATACAAACACGTGTCACTTAATTCAGTTACGAAGCAGAAGGGGCCACTACGAGAGGCGCCTGCTCCCGAGTGTACAGAAGTATACTTCTAAAGCTTGTACAAATATTTATGCAGGAAATTACAGAAATACGTTGCATCACCTATAAATTTATTTCGTAATAATATGAATTTCAATTCCTTCCACTTTTTAATCGAAACCTTCTCGCAGCTCAGAGTTGGGCAAAAATTTATCTAAATAAAAATCTCAAATAACGAACAAAAGATAAATAATTTTTCTTCGTTATTCGAGGCTCGAATAAACGAAATTATCTTTATTCGAAGAGCACCGAATATAATAATTTTATTGGATGAGAATTTATTCGACGAATAAAGATAATTTTTTATTGGATGAGAATTTATTCGACGAATGAAGATAATTTTTTTATTCCATGAATATTTATTCGACGAATAACGATAGTTTTTTATTCGAAGGTTTTATTCGAATAAATGCGCCGAATAAATTTTTCATCCGTAACATTTAATAACTTTCGTCAGCGTCGCGCGTGTTTATTCGAGCCGCCTGTTTCTTCGAATAAATTCCCATCGAATAAAACAATTATCTTTATTCGTCAAATAAATTCTCATCCAATAAAATTATTTATTCGTGGCTCTTCGAATAAAGATAACTTCGATTATTCGAGCCTCGAATAACGAATAAAGATAAAGTATCATTTATTCGATCGTTATTTAAATAATTTTTTATCTAAATAATGCCCAACTCTGTCGCAGCTGACCCCAATGAAACCTCTATCAACAACCAAAAAAAAAAAACCTGCCACTCAGAAACAACTGCTACAATGAGTGATGATACGAGTACATTAGCTTACAACGAGACACCCCATACAGCTCTAGGCCTCGTTAAGTCGAATCCCACGGTTGCCCGTCGTGGATGGAAGGAAGGAAAGGAGGAAAACCATCAAGCACAAACGTGGGAAAATAGGGTGTCAGGCATGGGTTACAGTTACGATTTATGGAATTCCCGATGGCCCACGGTTGCACCGTTGGCTTGGAAATGGAATGCCCACCCCGCCGTTTAACTACAATTTTCGCTGCTCGTGGCGGGGTCGGTGCGGACGGAAGGAGGGGTGGCAATTTTTGGGCACGATAAATAAATCTCGCGGGCCGTCAGTGGCGTGGTAGCGAACTATTTTATCCTCGTCGAGAGGAATCCTAACAGCGTGTACCTCTAACGAAGATCGATTCCACCGGTGGCCGTGGACTTTGATGAATCGTCAGTCGTTCATCCGCTGAATTCTCCATTTAAGTTTCCCGCTCATTGCCCGCCACCCGCGCTCCCTCCATCCTCACCCTTTCTTCCACAAAGATCCTCAAACCATCGCCCACCATTGTGCGAGCCGTGGAATTTGCTCGCGGACGCAGTTATTAAGATGATTGATCGGCCCCGGCGTAACGTCACGCATTTTCCTCCCCGACGATCAGCAAATTTGCAAAGTAATTCCCCATTGGATCGGGCGCTCTTGACGCCACGCTAACTTCGAAAGTCGTCCATCGAGGCAACCGGGTAAAGAGCGGACAGACATCGGGCGCGATTGAATTGGAAAAGTAGCTCGATTCAACGCGCTCGCTCCGCGTGCACGCAATTACAACTATTGATTTAGCGATCATCAAGCCGGGACGGGGTTCGATGGGAATCGACTCGCGCTGTCCCGCGAACCTCCAACGCCGTTCCGTGCGTTCGAACATGGAAATAGGGTGTTTCAGCGAAATGCACACCTCTTCAAACGGCTTTCTAATCCCCCGGAACGTGTGGTTCTTCTCGTTCGCGTTATTTCTGGAACAAAGTGTTCCCCCCCCCCCCCCCTTTTCGTTGTACCTCCTTCCGCGGGTCGAGCAACGAATCTGCGACTAAAATTAGCCGAAAAGTGTCGGTGGCATTATACGTACGTAGTAGGGGAGAGGTGCTATAAAAGGGACACTTTTGTTTAGCGTCCATTTCTGACAATGTCGTGATAGGTATTTAAAAAGCAACTACATCACAAGAAAGCGTGTTTATTTCCCTTCAATAAAAGTATATTGCAAACTCATTAATTGTACTAGAAAATAACAAAATCTTCGATTTTCAAAAAAGTGGGAAATGTCCCTTTTACGACTAGGTGGTTTTAAATGGGACAGTGTAAGTCATGAAAGGGACACGTTAATAAAGATAAACTTATTAAGTGTTACAATTATAATTCTAAATCTTAATGATACAAAACAACGAAATCTACGAAAAAATTAACTCTTTGTAGTATAAATCATCAATATTTTATTATTAATGACACACGGAACAGAAAAAATTGAATGTGCCTTTTATTCCGCATGACTCATTGGCCCATTTACCGCAAATTTACATACAACTGTAGCAAATTTATAACTTATAACGAGGGCTAATTTATTACCACACATTTTTTTGACGATAAAGTTTGTCGCTTTGAATAGTCACTTTATTAATTCTTAAATTTGAAACAATACGCCATCAACTAATAATTCATAATTTAAAACAATGTCGTCTATGTATCAGATGATACACTAATAACTTTACAGGAAAGTATAATACATATAGTGTCCAGCAGTACATGTGTATGAGGGGGACAGCCATGAAACGGTCATCCCATTTAAGACTTGTTATGCTGCCCCTTTTACGACTATAAGTGAGTTTAATATAAAATAACCGCAAAACAAAGAAAACAATTAATTAAGCTTACCTGTTAAGCGTTTTCGTTTCAGATGAATACAGGCTATTTTAATGATATAACACTTTAACACTTTGTATATATCTTAATCTCAGAAAACGACACAAGAAACCAATGAAAATTTCTCTTTTACTGCCGTAAAACATCAACCGTGGATTACTACTCTGTTGCAAGTGAGGTCGCAGTGAAGTTTACGTCAAATGACTAGGCACTAGTGTTGCCATAAACAGGAAAATAACTTGCATGTGTAATGCGTTTAGAATTTCGGAAATTCGATTTGTCCCATTTAAGACGTGTCCCCTTTATAGCACCTATCCCCTACTTGGATCAAGATGCGCCTGTTCGTCTCGCTCGTGTGTGAATCCCTCCTTTCCTCTGTCCTGATCTAATTCCTGGCGAATTGTTTGCTGTGGCGACTGGATTCGAGTCCCGCCACGTTTCAGGTGCTTCATTGTAGGGCAATGTAAACCGCGCCAGTAATATCGAAAGGGAAAACGCTTTCCTTGAGAGGAACAGGAATGACGGGGGGAAGAGGTTCGACGAGGGTCCTGTCGACCAGCCTTGACCCTCTAGACGCGACCCTCGCTCGCTCCATCTCTCTACTCGACCGCGTTTCTCACTGAAATCGTCACCATTTTAGAGCTGGCCCTCTTATACTACAGTCGCTGCGGGGAATAGTTTGTTTAACCACGCCGGCCGTTTATCGCTTTGATCGTTGCACAGACAATGGAAGCCGATGAAGCTTTTAAATCGCTTGAAACCATCCGAAAGGGTTTGTCGCTCGGTCTATCCGTGCATCGGCAATTTTGAGGATTCGTCAGAACCCTATAGTATCTCTGTGTGTTTTGCTTTTGTAACTCCCCTTTGCACTGGGTCCGGAAATACGGACCACTCCGTTCTGTGTAAAACAAAGCGTCTGGCTTTTTGCAGCGAACTTACATCGGTGTGTGGCAGAAATGAATCGATCGCGCGTAAACAAGGTTCCGTTTCGAAAGCTGGCCTGATACCGGTAATCGCGATTCAAGCTTTTAGAAGCCGTTTTTTATTTGTTTCAGTGGGATAACCGAGTTGCACTCGTGATATGAGAGAGAGAGAGAGAGAGAGAGAGAGAGAGAGAGAGAGAGAGAGAGAGAGAGCCCCGTGATATCGTATTCAAAAACGACGAAATACCCTTGCTGTCCTAACGCGATAACATTTATCGATTATGAAATTAGAGTGGCGAACGATGTTTCAGTCTCCCTTTGAGCATGGCCCAACGAGTTCGCGCAGACTGCGGTTCTTTTCGGCGCAACCACTTTAGTTAAAAGGATCCATAATGTTTTTAAACACCTCCGAGGTATTCGTGAAAAAGTCAGTTGCATGAAAATCCAATTATTATTACGTCTTTATCGCACTCACATTGTGTACGTAATTGCGAAGAGTAGGTATAATCTGGTCGTAAAGATAGAAGGGAAAGGGAGAGAAACGGAAGCTCTTAATAATGCAAATGTAAGAAGACTCAGCTTTGATGGCTGTTGGGAGTCTAACAAGGGAACACCGCGAACACGGACTCACCGATTGGAACGCAGCTTGGTGAGTTTTTAGAGTGACTCAAAACAAGAACAACGGTGTGTTTCATTTGGGCCCTATCGCCCTTTAAGGGGGTGAAAACTAACCTCAAAGTCAAACTGGCACTTCCACTTTTTCGCGTATAACTCTCAAAGTACAACAGACAGAAAAAAATGTTTCAAACAAATGTTTAATCGCACAGTAAGCGCTGAAAACTTGCGTTATCAAAATATTTGAAAAAGTTTTATTTCATCAGATATTTTTCTTTTTAAACTCTTTTCAAAATTTTGTTAACCCAAGTTTTCAGCGCTTATTGTACCATTAATCTTTTGTTTAAAACATTTTTTTCTGTCTCTTGTACTTTGAGAGTTACACGCGAAAAAGTGGAAGTGCCAATTTGACTTTGAGGTTAGTTTTCACCCCCTTAAAGGGTGATAGGGCCCAAATGAAACACACCGTTGTTCTGGTTTTGAGTCACTCTAAAAACCCACCAAGTTGCGTTCCAATCGGTAAGTCCGGGTTCGCGGTGTTCCCTTGTAAGTTAGATAGAATCGTATTACCTAGGAGCAGCGCATTCATCCCACGGTTCCCACGAACGTAATCCGAAATTCTATCACGTATTCCGTGCGCAATCTGCAACGGCCCTGAAATCTATCCAGCAGAGGGTAGGGTTCTCCTGAATATCATCCGTGGCGTATACACCCGCTCCGTCCACTTCATTAACGAGAGACCGATACCGCTGTTGCAGAAACATGGAGCCAGGATGAAATGCGCGGCCTGCCGCGTGGTCGCCCACGAAGCGTGCGCGGTCGGTCTGAACTTCGCGTGTAAATCGAGCTTCCGCGACGTGGGTGTCCGGCAGTACCGCGAGCAGACGAACACCCACCATCACTGGGTCCACCGCCGCTCGCAGAAGGGGAAGTGCGCGAATTGCGGAAAATCGTTTCAATCGAAGCTGAGCTTCACCTCGAAGGAGATCGTCGCGGTGTGCTGCAGCTGGTGCAAGGCAGCTTATCACAACAAGGAGGCGTGCTTCAGCGTGCAGAAGATAGGAGAGAACTGCGAGCTGGGGGCACACGCGTCCATCATCGTGCCGCCATCGTGGATCGTGAAGCTTCCGAGGAAGGGCAGCTTCAAGAGCAGCCTGAGGAAATCGCCGCGCAAGAAGAAGTCAGGCGAGAGCAGGAAGAAGTCGAAGGACAAGGAACAGGACAAGGACCAGGGGAAGCTGTGGGTGGTGAAGCCGATACCCACCCCGTCCGTGAAGCCGGTGCTGGTATTCATAAACCCGAAATCGGGCGGCAATCAGGGCGCCAAGCTGCTGCAGAAGTTCCAATGGCTGCTGAATCCGAGGCAGGTGTTCGATCTGACGCAGGGTGGACCTAAAATGGGGTGAGTTTGCCGATCTTCTATCCGTATTCTGGCTTCTTCTATTCCCGTCGGGTTGACCGTGTGGCGCGGCATTAGAGAGCCGACGCTTTTAAATTTAGCCCTGTGGTTCGGTAAAGAATTGGGTTAATTGAATGGAAATTGAGTTGAAAATGAATTGGCCGAATGGATTCGGCGAGTCCCGGGGGCCGCGGATATTGGAAAATATGATAAATGAACAAGAGGTTTATTTAAAGTTCCACGGGGCCGGGCCGGTAGCCAGCAAGTGGGCTGAATGAAGGTGAGCAGTTGTCGCTACGGCATTATCGAAAACTTTCTCGGCAACTTCCTCCGGGAAGCTGAGGCATTTCGCTCGGTCGCATTCATGGCAGCGTAAACAAGGATCCACGAATATTATCCTGCCCGGACGGAGATACTAATAAAACTTCCTTTAAACTGCCAATAAATTGCCCGCCACTTTTACAACGAACCATTGTATAGCTTGCCGTTCATCAAAATCGTTCGCAAACTTCTTAATAACAAAACTCGCGCGAGGCTGTCTAAAGTAAAAATACGAAATTGATCATTTTCAATTGGTCTTAACACTCTTGAGAGTAAAGCCGAGTTTTCTCATTTAACGGTCGATCTTTTCTGCTGGTGAGCTCCCAGGAGCATATCTGTAAAGTGGACTGCCCTTGAGGCTTCCTACCTTCGTCGAGACTTCGTCATATACCTATAAACTTAACGAAACTGTCTGTATAGAACAAAAGGCGAATAGAAGTCTATTCTTAGAATGTATATCTTCGTTACAGCGATCCCTTTGATTCACTCATTACTCGGAGACTCGAGAGTCGGGGATCTTCTATTTGAAAGCTTAAAGTACAGAATCCTCTTATTCTATCCGCGAAAGTCCGCCATCCGTTGAATTATTAACCGTAATCATTCTTGTCGGCATTAACAATGGCGCAAAACAGGAATTCCTACTTTTAGGCTGGAATTGTTCAAGACAGTTCCTAATCTCCGAGTCCTCGCGTGCGGCGGCGACGGTACCGTGGGTTGGGTGCTGTCGATCCTAGATCAGATCGGTGCTTCGTCGCCGCCAGCGGTCGGGGTGCTTCCCCTTGGCACGGGGAACGATCTGGCAAGGGCGTTGGGCTGGGGTGGCGGTTACACGGACGAGCCGATCGGGAAGATCTTGATGAACATCGGGCAGAGCGAGACGACGCTGCTGGACAGGTGGCAGCTGATCGTTGAAAGGAACCCGGACGCTCAGGGCGACGAGGACAACGGCAAGGGGAAAGAGAATCTGCCGCTGAACGTCGTTAATAATTACTTCTCCCTTGGCGTGGATGCACATATCGCTCTTGAATTTCACGAGGCACGAGGTTAGTGTTGGCCCCAATCGTCCCTATTCTAAAGTCTCTCAATAGTCCGTGTGGCGTGCAGCAGCACGCTTCAATTTATCGGAAGCAATTAATCGGCGCTGGCGCTGAAAGAGCAACTGATAGCGCTCAAGTGTGGGAGAAATGTACGAGGGGCTTTAAAGCTGGGGCACAATCTTAACTGGTTGATAGAAGTCGGGGCGAGAAATGGTACAACTCTATGCATTGGAATAGTAACTGTGGGGCCAAAAAAATAATCGTTTTTTTAAATACTCAGGGTGTGTATGATTACTCACGCCTGTCGAAAAACAATGCATACACTTCCGGATGAAACTTTTTGTCAATTCCGTTACCCAGTTAAGCTTGCAGCTACAGTCTAAAGACGCTTCGTATGAATTCGATTCTCGTGTTCTATTGCAGAGGCACATCCAGAGAGGTTCAATTCGCGATTGCGAAACAAGATGTTTTACGGCCAGATGGGGGGCAAGGATCTCGTGCGACGGAAATGGAAGGACCTCTCGGAGTTCGTGACGTTGGACTGCGACGGCCAGGACATGACGCCGAAATTGAAAGAGCACCGTGTCCACGCCATAGTTTTCCTCAACATCGCCTCGTACGGCGGTGGGACTCATCCTTGGGGCGCCGCGAGCGGGACCAAGGAGCCATCTACGGAAGACGGGCTGATCGAGGTCGTTGGCTTGACCACCTATCAGCTTCCACTCCTTCAAGCTGGCGGGCATGGTACCTGCATAGCTCAATGTAGCGCGGCTAAGCTGGTTACCACGAGGACCATTCCAATGCAGGTTAATAACACCCTTCGTACAACACTTTTTCACCTTTAAAACGTATTAGTGGAGGCTGGTGGTAAAATAAAGGAAATAAAGGAAAGCAGATATGATTTTTCATCATCGCACGGATGACAGTAGTCGTCCGTTATTTTCTCTGTGATTAATGGACTTTCGGCCACAAGAACGTACCCAGTATAAGAGAAAACTGGAGTAGACGATGTCGTTCGGGAAAGTAATCGTTCAATGAAACATCAGGCGACCATTGTAGGGTTAATAGAGATTACAATGTTCCTTTCAGGTGGACGGAGAAGCCTGTCGACTGTTGCCATCCATCATAGACATGAAGCTGTTGAATAAGGCGACGATGCTGGCGAAACGGAGAAACGCGAGCAAACCGCCCCAGGACGTGACGCTGGATAGATTAAAATTGCCAGTGATGAAGATAAATATGTCAGACTACGAGAGGTACCATCACGACAAGGACATGCTGAAGAACTCGGCTGTCCCGTGGATAGAGGAGCCGCTGGATCTGGACGCCACCACGGATCTAGAATCCTTGAGGAAGATCTTGGCGAAAGATCATAACATGGACACTTGTTGCTTCATCGACTGTGAGTGTTGGCCCGCGTTGGCCCACGGAACGGCTGAGTGTGATTAAAATTCTATCGCATTACCATCGGGACTCTCGTTTCAGCGTGTACCGCCGAACGATTCTTCAGGATCGATCGTGCCCAAGAGCAGCTGCATTACGTCACCGATGTCGCCGTCGACGTGGTGTACGTCCTCGAGGAGAGTGCTACCAATCAATCATCGAACGAACCTGGGGCAATGAAGGTTTCAGCAAGCCAGGAGCCCGTCACTGCTCAACCATCGCCAAGGTAGCTTTATTACGCACGTCGCGCCTGGCGAATTTCATTCTTCATGCACTAACACGTAGCTTCATTGCGATTGTATGGCCCCCTGTGAGTTGTGTGATCCTTTCTAATACTGTAAACACGTGTACCGTTATAGTATTATTATATTATTCTTGTCTGTTGGTATTCATTCGACGCGAGTTAGGCGCCGTGGCTACTTGTCTTCTGCTTGTACGTACACGACTAACCGTATCTGCGACTAATGACATATACGTCCACCATGTAATAATAATGATACCTTACTCCAGCGTTCTCTCCCTACTTCACACATTCGTCTGTGTGTCCATGATAATGTAATGGTAATGGAATCGTATCATTAGATTAATAGAAAGAACGTGTAATATAGCGAAGAACGACCAAAGACAAACGCAGCCATGACACAAGAGCAGCCTAACGACGAGCCGGAGGCGCAACCATCTCCGGTGCCGGGAGTTCCAGGGAACGAAGATGCGCCTAGCAGAACGGCCGAGACCAAGCCGGAGCCGGAGCCTCTGGCCACCAGCAGATCTCAGGCATCGATGAGCAAAACTACTTCCCACAGCGAGACGAAGAATGCGAGGAACGGGGAAAGAATATCGACTAACGAGGACAGAGTATCTGGGGGCTCTATAAAGCAAAGCAGCTCCTCGAAATCCATCTCTACAACGGTTGTTGGACAGTCGCAACATCAGCCACCACTCACCTTCATTAGGTGAGACTCTACTTGATTCTTCCACCGAGTTTCAGGAATACCTATAAGAGCCGCATTGCATTCGTAATAACTGAAACATTTTTCTGACCGAGAGCTGATTGAGACTTGAAAGTGGAGCATGTAAAATAGAGAGCAAAACTGATATTTATAGTCCGCGGGATAGGCTGTTCGGTCTGAGCTCGGAGGTCCACGCATTTAGCACTGGATTACTCGAGAAAACCAGCGACGGTATCCTGAGGGCGGCGAAAATCGGCGATCACCAGGCGTTGAAGGAACTCCACGTGAAAGGATATTCCCTTTTGTCGATCGACGCCACTGGACAAACTGCTCTTCACCTGGCCTCGAGGCATGGTCACAAGGATATTGTCAGATATCTCATTGCTTGCGCACCATCGAGCATCCTCAACATGGTTGACAACGACAAGTAAGTTTCCATCAGCTAAAACGGTCCGGGTATTCAGCTTGATATTTCATCGGTTCGAAATGGCGCGAATCGAGAAGCTTCTCCCCCTCTGCATTTTTAAAGCCACGTTTATAACGCGGCGTAACGCGCCGGCCAAAGGACAGCCTATTCTTGGCCATGTAAATGGGAACCAAATAAAAAGGTGCCTCTCTTTTTTTTGTGATTGCAGAGGTCAGACCGCTTTGCACAAAGCGGCTCAATATAAGCGTCGTTCCATTTGCTGCATGCTGGTAGCAGGCGGTGCTACTTTAACCGTCAAGGATCGACACGGCAACACGCCCCGTGATCTTGCACTGCAAGCGGAGGACCGTGACCTCGCAGCATATTTATACAGTAAGTGTTTTGGACTATTTTCCTGAACAAACTTTACTCAGCCAAGGAGAAAACTACTCCGCTAAGCTGAACAAACAGATCTGCGCATATGAAGTCTGAGAAAATACGGGTAGAGGCGCGTATGTATATGCATACAGCAGCTTAAATAACTTTCATATACCGCAGCATTCCTTCTTTTTCATTTACTTCTAATACTCGAATCTACAAAGTCTCTCGCAGTTCTTTAAATAGCCCTTAAATATATTTCATTTTAAAATATATTAATTCCCGTTGAATTGCCCTTATTCATTCTATCTTGGTGTTAAAATACAAAGGAACAAGAATGATCCGAACGTGATCGTTTTAGTTGAAGGGCACGGTCGAGTATTTGGCTGACCGTCGGGTCAAGCAAGATCCCCTTAAATTAACGTCCCTTTCACTATTGTTCGTCGCTGGGCGGATCGTTAAAATCGACGTTATTCGGTGATATAGGTCAAGAGCAGTTCCAGCTGGCAACGGAAGAAATGGAGAACGCCCTTTGACCTCCGGCCGTAATTGGCAGGGCCTGAGCGAACCCTAGCTGATTCCGCCTTCGATCGAGTCAGGACGGGTCCAGTTCAACGATCGGTGATCGTCGTCGGCGACGCGACGCGCTCATGTTTCGGCCGATCCTAGCGTAAACCGTACTCGTGATTAAATCGATATTCTTCTCCGGTGATTAGGTAAGGCGGTAATTTATTCAAGTGCTCCAAAAAAAATTTCTCGTCGAACGCTCGAGATCACTTTCCATGATCGTATACCTATATGAATGATACGCGTCACTGTACGTCATTAGCTGATTACACGTGTCGCACACGGTATAGCGATTTCTCGATCGACTACGAGTCTATACACGCGTGCGCGCGTACACGTATATTTTTAAATCATGCCTCATACATTCACACGGGGGACAAACATCTTACACGTCTATGAATTACACGCGTGCCTCCTCTGGAGCTTCGTCCTCCCGCCGGGGACGTAACAGTTACGCGCGTCTCGCTCGTGGAAGGAGAAAAGCGATGCAAGAGAAAGGCAAGGGGGAGAAAAAAAGATATCGGTAAGAGATTTTTGCTCATTGCTTTGTTGCGTCGTGAGTTTTAGGGGGGTCGGCATTCGCGTTAAGCGATCCTAACCGAATTAGTGAGAAATTAGGATTAGATGGCAAAAGGTTTGATCGGATTAAATCGTAAAGACTAATGTTCGTGGGATTCGTTTGTATGATTTTTATTTTATATTTTTCTACGTTCCAGTTCTAGGTATCTGTGTATTGGCAGCGAGTGATTTCGTCGATTATCCTTAGTAGCGATTTTTATATTTTACCTTGGCGATCGTCTAGCGATAGGGACTCTCTTCGCGCGGGGCAACGCGAACTTAGCGGTGTATTCAGAGTTGGACGGAATTCTAGCTTTCATTCCAATGATTATTTTCTATTTCGGCGATTGTTAAGGATTATATTGTTCGATCATAGTTTCGTTCGCTGCGAGTTGCATTGTACGGAGGATATTATCCTATTGCTATCGATGGCGAACTCCAAACGGCTCCGAGAGCTGCTCGATGTGAGAATTCTATTCCTCATCAATAATTCACAAAAAAAAAAAAAGAAAAAAAAACGACGAAGTGGAGGGAAGAAGTTCTATCCGACTCTGCTCGTATCCAAGTATTTCTATTCTCCCGTTGAATTTTTCCCCGCTTGTTCTAGGATATCTGGTTGCATCGGATACATATCTTTTTCTATAAGTGTCGCGTTAATACATACATATATATATATATACATTATACATACATATATATATATATACATATATTTTCTACGTTCGTTAATACTGATATATATTTATTATCCGTAAGACGCAGAAGTTTCTTCGCGATACTGTTTTTCTTGTCCGTGAACGTTCGTCGAACTTCTTCACATTGTTTGGACACACACAGAGACACGTGCATACACACAGAGGGCACACAAAGGGGCTACAAAGATGACAAATGAGTGAACCAAGGCGGCAAACACAAGAAGTAACAAGCGAAGCATTCGATCTCGCTTTTAAATTTAATCGACACGTTTCCCAATGGTACTCCCTTGCGAGACACGCGCGAGTGACTTCGAACCTCCTCTTTACCCACGTGGAAGCGTGCCTTTGAATCGCCGAAGCGAGATTGTACCTGCGTTTCGCTCTGATCGATGCCCGTGGCGAATGTGCCGTTCAGTGGACGCCGTATTTCGATGTACCATGCAGCCATGCTCACCTCGTAGGCACGTTAACTCATTAGGCGTTAATCAACTGAGCTCGACGGGGACGACAACGGGAGCGGAGCGTGGAATGAAAGTGTGGGAGAGAAAGTGTAGAAGAGCGTGAGAGATATATAGAGAGAGAAACGTGATAAAAGAGAAAGAGAGAATTATCTTACTCGGTACCAAAATGAAAATGGGGATCAACGTACGAACACCAATTAGTTCTTAAAACGACGGTCTATCGTCACTATTATTATAATACTGTTACTAGACTACTCTAATTTTACTGTCGGATTACATCGTATAACTGTACGCGCGTGGGCATCCTTTACGAACGATCGTTCGACGGGCACCGCGAATTATTCTGATAAGAGCGGGGGCCGCGACTGGCGTCTTCCTGCGGACGCCTGGCGGGGTAAGTTGTATTCCTTATCGGGCACGCGCGAGCGGGTCCACAGAACTGCTCCACCTGTGCGGCTCGATTCGATTTTTAACCATGTAAATACATACCTGGCTAACAAGCCCCGGTGCGTGGTTAGGGTATAACGGTAACGAGTTTCTTGTTTTCAAGTATAACTTCGTGTCCTCTTTTCTGTGATCGTTAGAGACTGTCCTATTCTCAACTTTGTGATCGTCGCGCGCGCGAGCGCCAATGTGTGCATGTATTTTTATTATTACGACCACTTCGCAAGTTCTACAAGTAATCCCTTCGACGCCCTCGACCGACGATGATCGCCTGCTTGTACAGCCCTCGTGGCAGAAATGGACCTCTCGATCTTCGTGGTGAATGGAGATATTATCGGGGCATCGTTTACGAAGAACCAGCCCCGTATACTCGGGGGATGAATTTATTAAGAGATATTAAAGAAAGAAGATCGAGTCGAGTACAACGAAGGGTCCCCGCGCACTCGCGCGCGTGTCTCTTCCTCGTGTCTCTCTTCATCCTGTGTAATTATCGATACCTTTAAGGATCATTAGGTCGATAGAGGAAATTTTAGGTGCTAGCTACCGTACGTATACATATAAATAGATATATCCGTAGAGTACCTACAGGTAACCAATGACGATGGCGGGAACGATCTAGAAATGCCTTCGTGTGTAAGATACGTTGTTCTTGATTATTTTTTATATGTAGAGTATAATCGTAATGCCTTTGTAATGTCCCCGAGGGCGCGGTGTTGATCGCGCGAACGACCACCCCGCCGTTGTATTTAATGTCCTCTATTTAATTAATGAATAGCTGTCGCTGGACAGACGTCGTTCGCGCGATGATCGCCGCGGCGATCTAGACACAAGAAAGGAGCACGGAGCATTAAAGACTTGAACCATTAGTTGAACGTTCTATTTAATTTTGAAGCGCTCATTTGCTTGCCGTTTCTTTCGTTCACCTCGGTTCGCCACGCCTGATGTCTAGTTGTCAGCTAATTCTAAGTCGGAACAAGATCAATTGGCCACTTAACACCACTTACCTCGCCTCCTTTTACTTCCTCGTCACCATTCATCTTTCACACGTTCGGGCACTCTTTAGCTGTGTCTGGGAAAAGGAGACGTGAAATAAATCGCAGTGGGTCAACAGACAATCAATAAAACCAGGGCGCTAGGCGTTCCATAATTTCTCGAAACTGGGAACACAGTGGCAAGGGGATTCCTAATTTTCAACAACCACTTGATTATGTTCCGACTCCTCGTGTTTCCTGCAAGTTAAAGTAGCCCAGTCGGTTCTCGATTATGTACCAAGTTCGTGGTTTGCCGATTTTTATAATCGCCCGTCGTGATTGTAGACACCTGTGCAGGGTTCGATCCAGAGGGCAAACGTTTCTTTTAGGAATTTAGGATCCTTCCACGAGACCCCTTTCAAGCATATCCTTGGTTAACAGATAGAAAGGGGCTGATTACAATAGTTTCGATCGTTGCATCCTTCGCGAGAACTCGTGGCGTTAAACAGACAGATGAAAATGTCATGGTTACTCGGGTTATTCGGAGATTACGTCGCGCCATTCAATTTCCATGCTGGACAAGTTAGGCGTCAATTGTTACAGCCTTTACACTTTTCAAGACGACATTTACCGTGCAGGAAAATGTTCCTCGAGACGTTCATTGATAATTATCGTTGGATGGATCGCGAGGTGATTTACAAATGTTGTTCCTCGAGGAAGAGGCTTTTCGGTGACAAGCTTGTTGGATTACAGCATTTGAGTACTCGATGATGGTGAGTCTTGGAGCGTGCTGTGATCGATCAATTGGCGAGGGAATGGCAAATTAAGGAGAAGGAGTAGCTAAGAAGTCTAGTAATTGACAATTGAAGTAAAAGTATTAAATTCTTGTCAAGCCTTAGGACATCTTTATGTTTGTATTATTTTGTGGGAAGCCATGCTCAGGAAAATTGAACTATCGAAATTATAAAGAAAGTTCTTCTCACCAATTGATCATATTTTTCAATCTCGATAGAAATTATCCCATACACGCATGGTATCAAAATTACACAATTTATTGGAATGTTCTCGTCACGGTACGATAATACCTACAATTTTACAAATTAATTAATATTTTCTGTGAGTGGTGTGTATTTTGAGAAACCTCCCGTATCTGTATTCGAATTATAGATAATTATATATTCCCCTTCTGACGCAAGATCCTTATCGATTAACTCTGGAAGCGTTGGAATTCCTTGAAAATTTCCGTGGCATTTAACCTGATGACGTCGGTGGTCTATTTGTTCGAATATATATTCGATATATGTACATACATATGTATATATACGTATATAAGTGTATTTTTACTAAAGTTACATTTATCGATCGTCGTAAGTGGCTTAAAACGTAGTCCGTCACGAATTCGAATGTCCTCGTCTTCTGCAAATTTCATCGTACACTTTCCTTATTCTTCCACTTTTGGACGACTCGTTTTCGAAAGGAACAGGACGCGACCAACGCGATATTCCCTTTGAACTTTCTAGAGTTAATCTTAGCTCTTAACCTTCGTGGAGATTCAATAATGAACGCGACCCCTGCTCTTCGTTTTCTTCTTTTCCTTTTTAGGCGAGTCGACCGGTAAGCGACCGTTCTACCGTGTCGCAATGTTGTTACAGTGTTCCTTAGAAACTTGAATCTCGAAAGGGAAGCATGCGTAGGATTGGCCAGACAAGCCATTGTTCGCTTCAAACTCAACGAGTTCAACGGAGAAATTCTCGGTAGCTAGCGAGGTCTTCAAATATTTCTTGTATAATGATCAGGCTTATCAAGCATTTTGTATTTCCTCTTCCTCATCTAGCTGTTGAAGATGATCCAGTCGTCGAGCATAACGAATCACTGTCAGCATTCTCTGAATAGGCAGTTCAATCGAACAATTCAATTAACTAAGGGATCATGTACATAATGACCAAGAAGAATATCAAGGAACACTGTAATCTCGACGGTGAAACGTCAATGACATCGAGTACAGCGTGAAGCCACTTTCGTCCTACACTTGCACAGTGTAACATACGAACCCCAATCTGTACATACCTAATAGCTAGATACGTACGTTAATATATTTATCGAATTTTTCGAGTACTTAAAATCAATGCCTTCTGTGGTTCACAACTGCGTATCGAATTAAGGGGTAGAACGAACGATGGTGTTCCCAAGAATTCGAAAATGTTTCCTTCGGGCCAGGTCGATTACACGTCACAAACACACACATACACTCATTTCCGTTTTCTTCCAAGAATCTCTTATTCGTCGTCGATTAGGTATCGTGTGTCTATCACTTGGTTTCGTATTAAATCGTTAGTGTGGTAACGAATTAGGAGTCGAATTTAGGGGTCGTCTCGAGTCGCGAGTAACTCGCGAGTCAAGCTTCTAAGGATGAGTCGCTCGAATCGTTGCCATCGACTGAGCTTCAAGATAGGGAGAGCCATAAGTTCGCGTGTCGCGATTCGAGAGCGCGTGTGATCTGAAATGAACGTTTAATCCGCGAGATCGATCTTTTGGACGGGCTTTGAGGAGTCAGGCACTCCTTTGAAAGTTAACTTTCTTGTTTCGAAGTATGTTGGACCCCGAGTGTCCCGTGTGCGCCGTAAAATTCTACCACGATTCGGCAGTAGATCGTGCGATATTAAGCGTCGAGTTGCTTACTATGGCTGTCAGTCATAGGCGATGTTTATAAAGTGCTTCACAAATAACTAATACTCTGTCACGGCATAAAGGCGCTGCACTATTTTCCAAGGAATATGCTGTGAAATTTTCACGAGGATCGCGGGAAAGGTGACCCTAGGGAATGGCACCCCATGGCCTGAAAGGCCAACGCGTTAAAAGGCGCGACGAGCACTTCGCCGTGGAAAGGCTGGTCTTGCGAGTTAAATTTTAACGAACCTGCTGCTTAATCTCGCGGAAGCTTTGCCCTGCCTCGACTTTAGAAGCGTCCAGGCGCTATTATCCACTATTAAGTGTATCGAAAACTACACCGTGACCAAAGCACGGTCGCTGCATTATTTAAAGTTCGTCTTTTTACTGGCTTTGGTAGCTGCCAAGTGGCAACAAAGGATTACAGCGTGACTGTGCGATCAAGTTATAATTCACTATCGATCACTGTCAACTTAGCTGAACAGCGGGCCAAAGCTTCACGCGATCGAGCACCGTGGGCGACTCGGGGCAAGGGCGACGCTGGTTCTAGTTGATAAGTCTGGTTCTAGTTGAGTGAGAATAAGGTGGCGTGGAGTAAGAGTGTTCGAGAGAGAGAGAGAGAGAGAGAGAAAGATACATAGAGATATAGTAGAGAGTGTAAAAATTTGCGCGGAATTCCCCGAAGGGAGGAAAAGAAACACAGTATTGCCTTTCTGAGGGACGCGGCCTCGGACCGTGAGTTTCATCTTAAGTTCTAGAGTAATAAATCGGCGACAATCACGGCGTTTCGGGCCGAGATCGCGTCACCCACTTTCTCATCTATCCGCGCGTTCATTTCTTTCCTCTCTGCTTTGGCCGTCGACGACAAGAAGAACCACCCCCGCGAGTGGCCGACTACGCGCGCTCCACATTGTTACGGTCTATCGTTCGCGACGCGTCGTCGACGTCACGGTGGCCCTCGCCTCCCGGAATCACACGGAGTATCGTGGAATTTTGCGGAATTTTCTGGGATTTCATAACACGCAGGGGCGAGCACCCGCGTAATCCGTTGGCACTCGTGCCGCTAAGCTGGCCAGAGTCCTGCGAGTGTTTCCCTTCCCACCGCGATACCGTGCGGCCAGACATACCGCGGGAAGTTGGGCGTTGCCTTGTTCCAGTGGCGGAGCAAATTTTCGTACACCATCCCGCGGGTCTCTCGATACTCTTCACAGGGAATTGATCTACAGTTCCTTTGTGAGAGGCTGATCGTCCCACGTTGTACACCCGACAATAGACTCGCTGTGGACGCAGTTGCACGCTCCGCGAGGAATCGATAAAATATTAGAGTTACTTTGCGTGGTCGTCGATGCGTTAAGGGTTGCGAGGGTGGGGATCTGGGTTACAGAGTGGCGACTGGCTCGGCTGGCCAGAACTGTGTCAGGTGAACGAATTGTTTAATTGATTCGTCGAGGGATTTCAGCCGGTCGGGTAAACTGCGCTAATTTAAACTGCAGACTCTGTTTTGACTGCAACAGAGCGCGAGACAATGGGGCCACTGTTCTGTTCGGCCGCGTATTGTGAACGGGCGACCCAAATTCCCGGATTTTCCCGTCGGTAACGAGCCGAGCTTGTTCCGTTCGTATTTTGTTGCCACGGCAGTTGGGCCTGTTCTATTCTATCATTGCCAAATACAGGCACTTGGCGGAGAGGCGCGGGGTTGTTTGACGCAGAACGGCCAGGCGAGATCGATTTCGCCGATCGCGCGATGGTCGCTCCTATTTTCTTCCAACAAAGTACACGGTGTACATCTCCCTGGCTTCACAAACTGTTCACAGACTACTCGTTTACTCTAATCGAGCCACTGGGAGCCGCTCACTTTATCGTTCGATTCCCTTGTTCGACGCTTCACGATTCCTTTCAATTCGTAAACAGACGAGTGCCACGACGCTTCGATCGGCTCGTTCTGCCCGTTTCGCGCGAGCCGCGACTTTGCCAAATGCGAGTATTTGGTAACGGATAGGTGTCTCGAGCCGACGTCGTTACAGGAACGATCCTGTGTACGCGATCGTAGATACACATTGAAGTCGTAAGAACAACCGAGTGCTTCAAACTAAATCTATCTCCAGCTATTATGGGACACTTGTAGCCTAATTCTACTGTCAAATCGAGGCGGCGAGGCTCATCGATGGGGCCGTCCGCTGCGCCTCGGCGTAGCCTACCGTGCGTACTTCGATGCAACGGATGAGGGGCGAGTAAGGGGTGCCGGGAGTGAGACGGACGCTCTTAGCAATCCCAACCGTGGCCACGTGTTTACGTTTCCACGTTTTTTCCGCAAGGACGTGGTCCCGACGTTCGAAACCTGTTTACTTTAACGCGCGGATGGGCTGACCCCGTTCTCGTATTTCGCTAACCACGCGTACATAGTGCGAGTGGAAGAAATATAGGGAAGTGGGTCAGCCATGTAAGCGTGAAGGCAAACTGGCTGCGAATCGTCGCTAGCAAGGACGTTGAGGATGCAAACCCGGGGAAATGAGAAGCCTGGAGTAAAGTTGTACAGAGCTCGCCTCTCATTCAGTTTCCGCTAATCCATTGAAAAGTGCGCGCCACCCAGGATAACACCGTAGAAACTTCTCTGACTCTGCCTCGGTTTAAGACCCTCGCACACATATCTGCTCCGCGACGGTTCGGTGCCGTCTGCGTGAATGGTCTTTTTGTTTCACAAAGTAACTGATTCAGAGAACTGCTCCATTCCAAAGCAGGGAAACGATATTTTTTACCGCTGATACTCGTGGCACTGAATCTTCGCGGAGTTGATTGTGTGGGTGCACCTTCAAGCTGCCGTTTGATTACTGAATTTACGAGTTCACTGGGTCTCTACTTCCATGTACAAGTTCAACGACTTCTCCAATTACTTCTCGCTATTTTCGGAGTCTATGTAACTTTCACGAGTAACTTCTGATTAGAAGGATGTATCATGCGATTACTTTATAAGTAATAAAAAGATTTCTGATTCTCGATGTCTGGGCTTTTTTGTGCATGCGAATCCTGCGTCGGTTAGTGATTGTATTCTGCTCAGTTCGTGGTTGGTTATTGAGAGTTGGGGATGACTTTTTATGGTCACCGTGAATTACACTTTGTCATTTTCAGATGCGTGTGGAATGCAGCGTGGTAGGTCCTCCGCTCGTCAGCCGGAGATTTTTCATCGAGCAGCAGTTTCAAGTGTTTTTGAACAACATTTTTCTAATACCTTCAGAAAATCCTTCCTCCTATGATGAATCCCTCGGTATCTATGATAAACAGGTGTGTACAAGATAGCTTTGTTAAATAGTTATTATACTCAGCATCGGAAACGTCATGTTGAAAAATATCACGTTGATAGTTTTTGATAAGTATGGATAGTATTGTTCAAGAGTCTCCGAATGTTTACTTGGAAAATAAAGCAAGCTTAGAGTTCACTTTATACAGAAGTCTCTCGGCAGAGGCGATCGCTCAGAAAGGCCTGACCATTTATCAAAACCCTTGCGCCATTCTAGTGAAAATGCAGCTACATGAACCACATCGTTTGCCTCCTCCATCCCTTCATCCTTACGTAAGCCCACACAGCCAACATTTTCCGTCTTGTTGGTGGTATAACCAGCTCAGAGCAAAATGCGTCTTACCTTCACCTCATTTGCTCGTTCTTTTCACTTATTTCCCCAGCCCCATTTTAGCTGCAGGAGGCACACAACCAGCCCCAAGGTTTCCATTCACAATATCCCCGTCGATCAAAGCGCGTCTTGCGTAATTGCACGGAATAAGAGTATCAGCGTTAGCGTTCAGTGAATTGCAGTGTCCATAGAAAGGGGCTGCGAGCTGCCCCTTATTCCTAGCGACGACGATCATTATCTTTCGCCTTTCGTTCCTTTGTGAGATTGGGATAACGAGCGCGAGGCGGGCGAGCAGCCCAGACAATGCGAGTTCCCAGTGTTGCGAGAGCAATGGGAGGATAATGAAGATCGATTCCCTGGTATTCCCTGGTGTTCCCCCGTTCGAGATACCGCGAGGAGGACCGTCGAGTGGCACGGTTAATTAACAATTCGTCGATACGGATGTCCTCGTGGAGGGGACCCTTTTCATTGCAACATTCCGTTAGCCATCGATTCTACCATTATCTCCGTACAAAATACGAATTTCTCGGAGCCAAATGTGGGGGCTATTTTATTCTTATTTCTCCTTTCAGCGTTAATAGTCCGTACCTTGTAATTGTAACTGTTTAACCGGGCATTGTATTTTTAACGAGGTCTCCAAAGTTTGACGTTTATAGTTAATGCTCGGGATGCTCGTTAATTGGTACGTAATTTTATTGTAGGTCCGAAGTAGCTAATAACGAGTCCTCGAAGCTTACGGTTGTATTAAACGAATGAGAATTCTGTGAGGAAAGGAGAGAACGGGGCCGTCCACTCTCAACTTTCCGCCACAACGGGAACTTGGAAACTACTTTTCGAGCAGGGAGAAATTAAACTCGTCTCGGAACTTTGCTTCGCCTATCGAAACCTCCTCGAAGACTTACTGGTCAACTTCCCCAGCCTGAAATCGTATCGCTGTGATGGTTACTGTGAAACTTTCCTCGACCTTTTTCTTCATTCTACCCTGTAATTGATCCTATCGCTCTGCTCTCATTCGAGATAGAAGGATTATGTGCTTTCTATGACGGTGCACGATGGCGCTGAAGGGAACCAAGTGACTGAGATTAACTGTAAGACCTCTACCGTGATAACGAGCGTGGGCTCCGTTATCTTCCTTCTCCCTTTTATGCAAATTAAATGCAAGAAGTTACGTTCGTTAATCGGCCCATGTTTATTCACTTTCGTGTGCGTTTATCATAAAAAGTCATACTGTTCGTCAATAATTTTACGAGAAAGTAAAAGTGTAGTAGCAAGTTGAAGTGTATTTCATCAATTCCCATGCAATTTCATGCACACAATTATTTATAACGGACATGTGGAATTAGCAGTTTCAACTCATATTTGGTGTATACTGAAGAATCATAATACGGGGTAACATGAATGATAATCTACGTTCAGTAGTGTAACAAATTCATTATAACTGAATAACGAAACATCCTCGTTTCTGTGTCATTGTTAAAATATTGGTATTTCAAGTAAAGGCTAAGTGAATTTTAGGTGAAAAGCGACACCTCGACGCAACCAGTCGCCATGGTCTTGTTTACAGCATCCAACTGGAAGCGAGCAGATCAACACGTCCCTCCGCGGACTCGCGTACACTGGAATGTTAAGCGTGTCTTCCGAATCGTTGCTTCGCAGAGAATCGCCCAATAGATTGCTCGTTAAATTGTCCTCGGTGTCGTCATCAGGTAAGAACGCAATTTGACAGCTCGGTGCAGCTGCAACGGACGCTGCATTCGCATCCACGTCCCTCAAAGTGCCATTCTCTATCAACGCACCTGCATTTCCAACATGCGACATTGTTTATTGCAACAAACGATCATAGATGGATTTCATTCTCAATATTTGTTCTCTAACGAAGTAGGTAACATTAGTACAGCAACCGAAGCAATTAGTGCTTCGGGGTCAATTTAACAGTAACCAGATTTATGGCACTGTAAAAGGTTTAACGAGTATAATTACCTGATATTAAAAGACCTTCGATGATCACTGATACCTTCCACTCCTCGTTCCTCCGATTCTCTCGCCAATTCACGCGCAGTCGAAGGTTCTCCAAAGGTTGCCTCGTCTCCCACGCAGTGTGTTGTTTCAACACAGTCAGGAATGCACGCGGCCGGACCAATCTGGAGATATCAACTGTGGACGAAGAAATCGACAGCATGGACTCCAGAGTTTGGTATCTGGACAGCAGTCCCTTAACGAAAGGCAGAACCTCTTTGGGTCCGAATTCCCACTCGTCCATCCAGTGTTTCGGAGTCTGTCAATTAACGACAAATCATTCCCATAACGTACGCACTTATCGCAATGATCGTTTCGATAAGTTAAAGAATTCACCCCCACCTTGGAATCTTCGAAACATATCGTATCGCTCTCCATTCGAACAACGTTCAGAGTCTTCCTAGTTAAATTCATCTCATCGGCAAAGAAACGTTCCAAAGGATTCTGGCTCCTGCCACTCTCCGTCCTCCCTGCTGACTCGAAAATCGAGCCATTACGATCGATCAGTTCCTTCAGGTCCCTCTTGATCTTCGACTCCAATTTCTTGCTGATCCTATCATCGCCACTCGACACTTTGATCAGAACGCCTACAAACAGTGACCGCAAACTCGTCACAAACTCCCCACGCAATTCACCTCTTCGACCCTCGAATCTCTCCAATTCTCTATTTAAATCCACCCAAATCATTCCCACTAACAGCAACGAACCTTTCAGATGCGACAGCGCAGCTTCAGCAGCAGCTCTTTCCCAAGCTCTGTGCGCGTTAGCCGGCAGGCCGAAGCACTCCTTAGGCGAGTCGTTGTCAGGAAGCTGCTCCAGAGCCTTCACCGCGTTCTCGAACGAGCTGTCAGACACCTTGAGCACGCCAGCCAGCTTCCTGCGGCCCTCGAACACCTCTAAGGACCACACATCGCTGACCATCGAGCACAGTGCTCGCATGTCGTAGTCGTCCTGAAGTCGACCCCCGTAAATAGCAACGTCCAGCAACCCTCTCCCAGTCTGCCAGCTCCCATCCTTGTCCTTGCTCTTCTTCAGGCTGGTCTCCTTCACGACCAGTTCGTAAGCGGCTTCTAGGTCGGACTCGTTCCACTCGTAGGCCCTGATCCAGCCTTGCGGCACGAACTTCCGTCGTTCTTGAAGCGTGGCATGGAGCCAGGACAGCAGGACACTGCCAGGCACGTTGACGGTGTCCTGCTGCTTCTGCTGGAGCTGCTGCAGGGACCTCTTCACGTTCCTCTTCACGCCTTCCGGTGGCTCGTAAGCGAGCTTCAAGCAGAGGCCAGCGAGGCTCGGGTAGAAGCCTAGACACTCCTCTGTGGTCAGCCAGATCCTCGTGGCAGGGTTCTTGTCCACTGTGCACATGGGGGACCTCAGGAGGCTCTCTAGCCGGGGCAACCAGTTCAGAGCGAGGTGCAGGTTGCTTAAGAGAATCCAGCCACCGTTTCTGTTTAACGAGCTTTAGATTAATCTCCTCAACACGTGATGTTTAAGGTTGACAAGTCTGCATCTTTGGTGCTGTGGCATACAGCGGACAGAGTGCTTTGCAAAGTTCGGAATAATGCGCGGTGCACTGTGGGCCAGAAGACGAAGCAAAGTAGCAGAAAGCCACCTTGAAAATTAACCTGACGGAAACTTATCATGTTGGGAGTGGAGCAGGCGGAGCTTTCCGTCTTTGGAAGATTTCTCCACGTAAAAAAAGGCTCTGGAAACCCATATCTTATTTTTTAAATTTTATACCAACCGTTTTGAATTTTTATATCAGATTCTTCATAAGTGACTTGGCAAAGTTTCAGAAAAGTAAGATAAAATGTTGAATTTTTGCCACTTTCACGAGTTGCCTGACCCACTGTGCAGTGGTGGTTAATAGGAAGTTTGAAACTCATGTTTTTACATGTCTGCATAACAAAGTTGTATTAGTACATTACCGACAAGTAGTTTCTAGTGCAACCTCAGCCTGAGCAACTTGACCTTGGCCCAAGGACACCTCCACGAACCCCGTGGCAGACGCAACGTGACTATCGGCTAACGATCTCAGCTCCGAGCCAGGATCTGCTCCGGGTGATAGAAGCAGTAACACAGGATACGCAGTTTCCTTTTCTGCCACGTTTCTCAGTGACCAATTCGGCGGTGCTAAGCCTTTCACGCCTTCGTGACAGTAAATAACATCAAGACTTCCTTTTAGTAAGGTCGAAAAGATAAGGCTGGAGTATCGATAGAAATTTCCAAACATCCGAATCACCTAGAACTTCCGCAGCCAGTTTTGAAAGAGCTGTGTGCAAGTAGTCAGGTCGAAGAGTCTTCACGAGCAGAATTTTCTGGAACGTAGTCAAATTACCCTCCGCGTAGATGCTGCTGACGTCGTTCAACCAAGCCGGCTTCATTTTGGTGGCTATCTGAATGGGAACAAGCATTTTCCAAGAAGAGAAGGCAGGATATGAATCGCGTAAATAGGGATTGCATGTTACTTGAGGCAAGGATGACACCAAAGCTCGAACGGAAAGGCGTCGTTCTTCTGGCACCCACTCTGGTACTCTATACTCGGAATCTTCGTCGTCGTTCAACACCATCTCACCCAGCAGGAAGTTCCTCTCAATTTCTGGTACCGAGCTCAGAGACAGGGCCAGCTGCAGCGCCAACGGTAACCTGTGCTTCCGATAGACAGCTTTGGAGCAATACTGCAGAGTTAAACCTATTAGTCTGTGAGGAAGCAGATAAGATTACGCGTTTGCAATTAGTGGAATATGACAGAGGATAACGGCTTTGAACTTTCAGCTGACCGTTTCTCAATCAGCTTATCCTGTTCCCTTTTATCCTGGGACAATATCGAGCTTCTGTAACCCTCTGCCTCCAAGTAGATGTCAGTGAAAGCTTCCCCTGAGAAGACGTACAGCGGACTCAAAGCCGTCGATGCTTTCACAGTTTTGTACAAGTTGGCCGCGAACTTGGCTAACTTCTCGTGATCCTCCGCTCTCCTGGGAGGGAAGGAATAATTGGGGTTGGGAGATGTTTAGAAAAGGATCTCGATATCGAATGCACTTATAGAGAGACTTCTTCTGCACCTAGTAACGTCCTCGAAGCTTCGTCGACTTTCCTCGAGGGCGAGCGCTATTTCCTTGGCTTTCGACTGAGTGGCTTGCAGCGACGATAATAGTCCACCCTGAGACCCCTCGGTCTCTTGAAGGAGATCTTGACCCCTCGCGGTGGCCAGCTGCGCCAATAGATCCAATCTCGCCGTGTCTCGTTCGCCAGATAATTTCTCTTCTCGCTCCAGTGCTTCCTTCCTCTGCGTCGCCAGCTCCGGGGTCTCCTTTAACAGAACCTGCCCCGAGGAAGCAATTAATCCTTGTGCCCAGTCTTCCATTCTCTTGCTTCCGAACTGTCACTTCAATACTACGAATTATTCAGCGATTTTCCATGAAAGAAGTTATCGACTTCAACGACCGGCAGATGGAAGTATCAAGTAGGAACAGAAGTAACCGACGAGTTTCGTATTGAATGTAATATCCCTCACCCTCTCGACGAATCTCTCCGCCAAGCTCTTGGTACCAGCCCCAAGGGCAATTCTGAACAGGACCGCGTCAACTTCCTTTGGGAAGCCGTCCAGCTTGTCTCGTCTGGTGGCCAGGAAAAGTTTGAAGCCTTGCGGAGCTGGCAAAGTTCGTTCGCCGAGTCGCAAAGGACGCTGACGTAGCAGTGGTAACAAGACAGACGGGAACTCGACCAGTTCCTCCACCAGCAAGGGTTTCCCAAATCGTACAGCTAGCTCCAAGGTGGTCAGAAACTTGGCATCCTCGGGCTTGGTGACCTCCATTCTGGGCCCGATGTTGTTCTTCAACCATGGCACTGCTACGCCGGATGGGTCCACGAAGATGGGAACCAACGGGCCTCTAAGGGCGCATGAGGCACCCACTAGGCTTCCAGTGTCTGCTGGCAACCCCTGGGCACGCCATTGTAACCTTTCTCTCTCGGTGATCAGTAGATCAATCGCTGATTTCTTCCATTTGTCGTCTCGTCCGGGGTCCTACGGTTTACCATTTAAACTGGGATTCATTTTGAAGGTGCTTTTGAAGATCCTGGTCACCTAAAAATCATACATTATTACACACACCTGGTATACCAGCAACGACGCCGCATTGGCAGCTTCAACGTCTAGCTTCTGCTTTCTGGCTGTCAGCTCCTCCAGCTGTGCCTGCCAGTCACGGTGTTCCGTGTCTAGTTTCTGCAGCAGCGCCCTAGCAGTTGTTAGTCTCGCCACGGTTGCCTCCGCGCGCAACTGCAGCGCAGCTGCGCCTCTGGAGTGCTCTGCCAGCTCTTCCTGAAGCTGCGACACGCGACTTTCAACGCTACTGAGGCCAGCTGCCAGCTTGCCGATTTGAGCCTCGGCCGCTGACAGACGCCTGAAGCGTTGAGAATTCAGAATTGTTAGAGTAATGGCTTAGGATTCCTCGGTTCGGTGTACAACGAGATTATGACCGCGAATAACAATTTTCTGGTAGAGAGTTCGCAACGTACTCGGCCAGTAATCGTTGCTCCCTCTCGAGGGGCGCTACTTGCTGAAGGATCTGACCATATTGAAGATTAGCGAGCACCCAGCCTGCCAACGGGGCTGCGGCCACCGAAGCTCTCTTCGCAGTTTTCTCCTCGAAGCTCTCTGGTCGCTCCTTGACCAACTTGGCAACCGCCTCCAGGCTGGATGATGTGCTTCGTCTCGCGTCCCACGTCCTAAATCGAAGAACGATGTTGGAGTGGCGGATTCGTGTGGAAGAACACCGATATTCGAGGAAAGGCGCGAGAAAGCACGTGGATTTCTATAATTCATTGACACCACTACCCAAGTGGCACCCTTACACAACTTTCACCACCAACGTGTACAAAGAGAGAGTGGAATACAATGGGGATTCTATCGGTGCTTTTATTCAGTCCAGTGAAGATATTACGAAAGGAGGAACGAAGGTATTTGCCTGATCTCATCTTTGATCCCACGTTTCGCCAGGAATGTCTTCATGCTGTTCCAAGACGTGTCTTTTATACCCATCAGCCGAAGGACACCCTCGAGGACATCTCGAACGGGGGCTGGTGGCGCTCTCAATGAACGAACTTCTGCCAATGCGTCAGCGCTGATGCCAGCTACTGCTTGTGCTGCTTGCTCTACCAAGGGCTCGACCTTTCCCAATTCTCCCTCGATATCGGTCTTAAAAAAAAAATAGAATATGTTGGCTACAGATGGTGTTCAGAATGATGTTTACCAGTGTTACCTTTCTACGCGCGAGCTCTGCGCTCTCCCGTTCAGTTTCAACCTTCAGCGTGGCCATTTCCCCTCGCTGCCCAGTAGCACCTCTCATGGTGGCTGTTATCTGCTCGAGGGCTGCGTTTGCTCGCCCTTGTTCTGCCTAAAAGATACAGTGACCGGAGTTCTTAGCTGAAAATGGTAACTATAGGTTCGTAGGCTGAATAAATGAAAAGAACATTTCCATGGAAATTTACCAGAGAAGTAAAAAATTGTTTCTTTTAGTGTAAAAGGATGTAAATTCCATGCTAAATACGGGGTGAACGCTGTAGGTGGTAGAATACTTTATTTCAGTCTCTAGGATTATCGTAAAATAAATTTGAAGTCGCAAGTACCAACGCCACTGTGGTTAAAAAGACAATACTGAAAATTTTCACTTCTGGCGCTTACACCATTTACCACTTCGACTCCTTAATTTTTAAAGTGCATTGGATCGATAGATTGATACGTATGTCAAGAGATCAGGGGATCGTTATAGCAAGAGGTCGCGAGATTGATATGCAAAGAGATCAAGAGATCAATAGGCACGTCGCCAACTTGATGACCAGAGAAGATCGGTGGGCAGAAATGTCTAAAATCTTTCACTGGAACCGCAGTGCGAGAAAATCAGCCAGGATCGATGGAGTGAAAGCGTACCTCGAGCTCCTGGCGCTGCTTGGAAACTTCGTCCTCCAACTGGGCCACTTGTTCGCCAGCCTCTTTCAATCTGCCTATCCCAGCCTCGAGGCTATTCAGCTTCTGTTCTACCTCCTCGCCCCAGGTCACATGCAAGTGCTTCCAGGTGTGCAGCAGGGCGAAGAACCTCGCTGGTGCTTGTTGCTGCCGCGGAGCCTGAAGGTGGGCCTCGACCATCACCTTCAAGCCGGGCGCCGTCTCCTCGAAGTCGTCCACTTCGAGGCTGTTCTGATGGCAGGCCAGTTCAGTCAGGGACCCCTCCCTGCACCACCATTCGCTACCGAGGCCAGGACCGATCAACGGACAGTGCCTAAGAAGTCCTGAACGCGACAACCAGGTCGATCGTACTTCCCCGCTGTCCAAAATCATGGCCACTCGAAGATAGTTCCTTATACCTACACACGCGAATAATTCAACAGAAATCCTAAAGATGTGTACAATCCTCCATGTCGAAATGGCCAGATCGTAGCCGTGCCCTCGCGTGGGTGGAATATTAATGAAACTCTGTAAAGCGTTGACACGCGAAATCTTGAAATTGAACTGTTAATATCGCACGTACGATGGTAGAGGTATTGTTCCAACGTGCCCGAGAAATCTTCCCTCCTCGCCACGTCAGCGAGGGGCGCTATTAAACCGTCGAGTTCCTCCGCGGTAAATAGTCCTGGGAGCTCGCCCCTCGACACTATTGCGCTCGCCAAAACAGCCAATCCATTCTCCCTCATATGGTGCTCCTCCAGCAACAGCAGCGTCGGCTCACCGTCGATGCCCGCGGCCTGAACCGCGCTTTTCATCGATCCCCGACCGCGTCCTGGGCAAAAAATCTACCTTCCTTTCCGTTCCCATTCGCAAATCCCGAGTTCAACGGTCCATCCGTGAAATTAAATAGCGTGTTTCGTACCGGGCCCGGAGTCCACCAGTCGATGGGCAGAAAACGCCGCGGCCAGCCTCACGGCGGATTTCCTTCCCGCCCCCGGTCGCCCGATTAAAATGGCGCCCCTCAGATTAGTCCCGAAAGCCCAGCTTAATCCTCCAGGCAGAAAACAAATCGGGAAATTCGGTATTTTGGGGGCGAACGAATACCGCGCGTGGCACCGTCAGCCGCGGGATCTGCAATTAGCAGCGACTGCAAATTGCCGATTACACGGATTGTCGGGGGTGGGATTACGCGAACTAACGACGGGCGTAATCTTGTTAAATTTATGGGGAAACATCGGGAGGGGCGCGAGGCGAGCGATCGCTGGGATTAAGCTCGTTTCGAAATAACATAAAATTAAGTTAATTTAACGGGCTTACCGGCCACCGTGCGCAACAGGTGAGAGGAAATCGACGCTTGCACAGGATCACCTTCCCGAGCGCATCTCGCCGCGGCGTTAATTACCTCCTTCTGCCACTGTTCCTCGCCCAACAGCAACAGCCCGTTACTCCCAGCCTTCCATATGTACACATCGCTCGCGGGAGTTAGCGGCCTCGACGTCTTCGACAGGAGCGTCGACTCCCAACGCGACTGATCCCTGGACGTCAATCTAACAGAACGAAACTTAATTACAAGAGACTGGGTGGATTGAATTGCACGGGGGCCTGCAAGTTCTCCTACTTTTCCTTTCCATTAGATGTATCTTAGGTTGATTAAGGATCGACTCGTAGGGCGTTACCTGGAATGGAACAATCGTCGTCCAGCATCCAGCAAATGATGCGTGATACTCGATTCGTCCTCAGGGGGTGGGTAATACTTTAAACTGTCGGCCCATAGGATCAGGTCTTTCGGGGTCCAGTCGATGGAGGACCCACGAGAAGATTTCATTAACTCGAAAGCTTCCAGTATGGCGGGCCCCGTTTGTGCGATCCAGGAGTCGATTAGAGTGTGGTCTCCTTTTAAGGAGCTCTTTAAATGTAGTTCCAAGATCGCGACCGTGTCCTTCGGTGTTGGATATCTGGCGGACGAAGAGCACTTTCCAGTATTTTATTTAAACCGAAGTAAAATCATTAGTTAAAGAGTGTAGCAATTGTCTATTTCATAGAAAGGACACTAACGATAGATAGTGAGTGGATAAAAGCGCGTTTAATCTTGGATGCAGCCTGGTCGTTGCATCGGCTGTGCAGACGATGGTCAGGGGAACTCTGGCAAATTCGAGATCCTCTTCGTGAAATCCTCCTTCTTGAAGCAGCTCTCGTACCAGCTCCTAAATAAATTTCAATGGACGTATGGAGAACTTGAATTATTTCCAGCACTCGTACCTAGCTTTTATTTGGTAAAAAGTCTCGATAGTGTTACTTGTGTGGCTATTATGTCAATGAAATGAATGCTCAGAGTAGCCACGCAATGATACCTGCAAGTCCTTGGAAGCTAGATGCAAATCTTCCAGAATCAACACGACCCTCGATCCGCTCCTAGGCTTGTACGTTCTGCCATGAGAAGAGGAATTCAATTGCACGCAGCTCCTCTTCAATTTCGTCACTAGGTCCTGCGACCCATAGAGGGACGACCCCTTGACCAAAGTCGATGGCTCGTTGCTTCTGATCGCAGAGAGTACAACGGATATTAGAGTGCTCTTTCCGCATCCCTCTGGGCCTCTGATCATTATAGGCTGATTGTCTTTGATCCATGGTAAAACGGAGGACAACGCTCTCTTCATTGCACCTAAACACATACACATCGGAGTTATCGAACTGCTTTTCACATCTAGAATACTGTAATAGAAATTGAAGCTGATAGATGCAAGTAACTAATTCTGCTCAATTCAAAGCCGCTTTATCACCTGACAGCGAAACAGGACCGTCCTCGGTGTCCGTCGATTGATCGGCGTCCCCGATAGTTTCAAATCGATCTGTCTCCTCGTTATACAGCACAGAGTATGGGTTCTCTTGATTCGGACACCTGTCGTTTCAAATAATTATAGACTAACGATATTGGGCAAAGTCCAAGCTTGAATAATGGACATCGACTGCAAGCAGGCACTCGACAGATGTCGAAATCCTCACCAACAATCCGTCGATTGATAAATCATCCTCGCCAAATCCTCTCTAGGAGCTTCATCCCCTATTTGACCACACAAAGACGCGAGCAAAGCGTAAGAAGCTGAGGTGCGAGTGTGAGCGCCCTTTAAATGGCAGAGCGTCGAGTCCATTAAGCCTATGGCCGAGGAAACGTCCACGTTGATCTTCAAACACTCCTCGGCGCAGGGGCAGAGGTGAGAATTCGCGAGTTCCTTCGCTGCCTCGGGAAGTGCTTTCAATCTGGAGGCTACCAGTAAGGAGTTCGGAGCCGTTGAGCCCAAATGAACCACCCCTAAGCGCGAAACGGTGGCTGGACTCGCTCCAGCGAGTTTATGGGTCTCGAAGATGAACCTGTAGCCGCGAGCAGAGATAAGGAGGTAGTCGTAATATCGCATACACAGTGACTTGGAAGTCTCATCAAGAAATGGTACTGGATCATCCAGTTTAGGAATTAGAGTTAGGGAAATTAATTATGATAACTGAAAGCAATGTAAATACAATTAACTCACAATTAAAGTTCTCTTCCTTTAACAAATGTATTTGGGAAAGAAATAGAAGTAGGCGAAACTAATTAGAAAAGTAATGGACCGACTGTTTAAGTTCTAAATGGTGGACGTTTACTTTGTCCGAGAGCCAAGTTTCACGCCGACGCCGTTGGGCAAAGTCAGTAATCGATTGTCGTCTAGAGCGGAGTTTAGAGCTTCAGCCCACTCGGGCTCCACGTCGCCATTAAGGACGATCCATGTGTTCGATTCGCCTGCCGATGCTACGGCGTTGGATAGCAGACCTTCCTTCCACTCCCTGGTAACCAAACACGAGGATTTCCTCGGTATTAAGTTTCAGTGCAGCTACCCGATGGATCTCATCCACTGTGCTTCTACACTAATCACGTCTCTACACTTCAACCCGTATCGCAAAATAAGGACGTCGTTAATGAGCCAACAGGAACTGGATCTTGAAGAACTATTACTCGTTAGCGCTTAATTAAACTATTGACTAAATTGTGAGATTAAAGACGATTAAAAGACAATTTAATATGGCGCAAAGATTCGGTCGAACGACAAATGAAATGAACTGGAATGAGAATTCTAAGGGCACGATACCTAGTCTGAGGGACGACGCGACCCAGAAGCCTCGATTTGGGCATGGCGCCAGGGTACACGTGAAACTGAACGACCGTTTCCCCAATTTTCGACAATGCCTCGCAAAGCAACTTCCTGATGGTCGTTTTACCGCTTCCTGGCGGGCCAACGATCGCCACGCCGGTTCTACTTTTCAGCTGGTCGTTCAACTGGATGCATCTGTTCGCCATTTCATTGCCCAGTTCCTTGTCGGTGCATAGCTCCACCAGAACATTCTGCAAATCTTGTCTCTCAATGAAAGTGGACAAAGAAGAGTCTACTTTGGGGAAAACGTCTTCCAGCAGCGAGAGGAAGTTCGTCGTGTCTTCCTCTGTCAGTTTTGGCAAAGTTGACGCCTTGATCGCTGCGACCAGTCTGGAAAATAAATCGCGTCGATCTTGGATTCGTCTCGATGCCTGTTTGAAGACAGTGATCTTTCAGAAGAAGCACTTGGAGAAATTGTCCTCAAACGCTTCGAATTCTCAGTATTGAAAAAAATACACTTTCCCCTACAGCACACTTTGTTGCAGGAACGTTGCACACACGTTGCAGTCCATTACAATGTTGCCGTTTGGTTGCAGGTTGCATTGCAATATTCCTGCAACATTGTGGAAACATTGCCGTGCAATATTGCGCTCGCAACGTATGAGCAATATTTCGGCAATATTGCACACACATTGCCGTGCAATATTGCGCTCGCGACGTATGAGCAATATTTCCGCAATATTGCACACACATTGCCGTGCAATATAGCGTGGCAATGTGTGTGCAATATTGCCGAAATATTGCACACCCATTGCCGTGCAATATTGCGCTCGCAACTTATCAGCAAGATTTCGGCAACCAATCCGCAATAAATCCGGAATTACGCGGAACGATACTGAAATGTCGACACGCGGAATACAGTCTAAGATTTCACAGGTCATCGCCGAGGGAATATATGCGAACGTGGACAATATCTGACATAAATAATTAATACAATTATTTAATTAACACTATAGAGTTTAAACAAATTCATTAACTATATACAGCAACAAAGGATATTTGTAAAAAAAGTGTTACACGTGCCAATTACTGCCAGTGCCCCTACCATTGACATTTAATTTATTATGCGTAATGAAAAAGTTCGGTATTGTCGAGTGAAAATTTCTAAGTCCCGATTTATTGCGGATTCATTGCCGAAATCTTGCTGTTAAGTTGCGAGGTCTCGGCAATGAATCCGCAATAAATCGGGACTTAGAAATTTTCACTCGACAATACCGAACTTTTTCATTACGCATAATAAATTAAATGTCAATGGTAGGGACACGCGTGTCCCTAAAATATATAAAAAAATTATGTCAAATGATTGTATTAAAAATGCGCTAAAAACTAAAAAAAAACATTATTTTCTTGTACTACGCAGGATATTTCATAACAGAATATGCATCAACTTAATACAATATCAAGCGTCGAAATGAATTTGTTGTGAAATATCCGACTCCGCGATTAGGTAGATGTAATGGAGTTTGTCAAAACGAATCTTTGTTTTTAAATAATTTGAGTTTAAAGTGTTGCACGCTAGGAGTATAAGTTCGAATACGTAAGTAATGTTCTCAATCAACAGTTCTAGCTGCAGCGGTATAGTGTTCGTCTACGGTGCTACGGGTCGCGGGTTCGAATCTCCCTGGGGTAAAAAATAATTTTCTATTTAATAAAGATACACGGACGTTATACTACTATGATTCTGCACACATTCATGTCGTCGCCCCCCTCGGAGACACGTCCGATATATATGATTAAATAAAATACCGTTATTTTTTTTTGTAAAATCTCAGAAATGTTGCACGGACATTGCTGTAAAATCTCAGAAATGTTGCGCGAACATTGCTGTAAAAACTCAGAAATGTTGCGCGAACATTGCTGTAAAATCTCAGAAATGTTGCTCGAACATTGCTGTAAAAACTCAAAAATGTTGCAGAAATATATTCTGCAATGTTGCACAGGGCGGACATAGCAATTTACTTGCAACTTTTCGGCAATATTCCGTGCAATGTTTCAGATATCAAACCGCAACGTAACTGAGACATTTCGGCAACCAATGTACTGTAGGGGTTATTAAAGACAACCTGGTGGTCTCGTCCAACTGATTGCTCGCGGGGATGGCGTCGAGGACAGATCTGAGAGCCCTGAGGCCCCAGTCGTAGTGGGGCTGGTTGGACAGCAGAATCTCCGCGATGTCGAGCGTTTCCACGAGCTGCTTCGCGAGGGTGGACGCGTCCAGGAATCCAGCACACTCCAGCAATGCCTTCACGATGTCCGATCTGTCCGGATGAGCCATGCCGATCGGCCTGAACAGTCGCGCCAGGGAATCGGGAAGCTTGCGTCGCCCACCGTACTCGATCCCGGCGGGGTTCATTGTGATGAACACGCAGCAATGCTGGTCTAGGTTCACTGTCTGGTCACCTAGCAGGATCTGAGGGGAGCCATCGCGGACTGCTTCCTGGAGGGGTCTAACGAGCATAGCCACCGCGCTCAGTGTCTCTTCTTCCAGGCGATTGAACTCGTCGAAACAACCCCATGCACCTGCTTGGGCCAGGCCGCCGAGGATCCGTCGCATGCTGCCAGTGTCCATTCCTAATATCGGTAAATAAAGAAGATTAGAAAATTCGAGGAATTATGAATTTTGAGGAAGAAGGTCTCCATGGTGGAAATTCTTTGATGAGTGCAGGAACCTGCTACGGGTATTAATGTGTTAAATATTAGTGAACAGCTGTTGGGGAGCAGTGGAGATCGATTTCAGCCTCGTAGACGTCGGATCGTTACCTTCGTCGCAATTGAAGACTAAAACGAGCCGGCCAAGAATAGCTCCAAGCGCTTTTACGCTCTCGGTTTTTCCAGTTCCAGCCGGTCCAGTTGGGCTGCCGCCCAGGCCTAGCTTCATGGCCTGCGCGAGTGCCAGGAAGCACCGCTCCGTCAACGGCGTTTGGACCAAGCCTACTGCTGCACCTTGGTACTCGAAACGGTATGGGAATTCTGCATCGACGCAACGCACGACTGGTCCTTTATTCTGAAAAACAAATCATTATGACGCCAGCAGGTACCTGAAGCAAGCTAGGATAATGCAATTTTATTTTCCTCAATAGGCAACACATTGAACAATAGAATAAGAATCCTACAGTTCTGTAACTCCTCAGCTGCCTCTGCCAGGTCCAAGCGGTGCTCTCCCCCTGAAGAGTGACGCTCAGAAGATTCCTGGCCACCTCGAGATGATGAACGGTGTCCAATAAAAGTCCACGCGCCTTTAAAGCAGTCAGCTTGTCAGCAGTGTCTTCCAACCCCCTGTACCTCGCCCTTTGCGTCTCCAGATATTCAACGAGGTTCTTCAAACCAGCCCGACCTTCCTTCAAAGCTTTCTCGCACCGTTCGGTAAATCGAATCCTTTCCGCGAGCAACAGCACCTTAAGAATTTATTAGGACACGTCAGAGGCAGGCGGAACCCCTCGCGAAGCTCAGCAATCTCGGGGAAAGCCTTTATCTTACCTGAGTGGGATAGATCGATGGATCAGGCGCGGCGTCGACCAAGCATTTCTCCAGCTTCTGACTAAGGGCGCTTTTTATTCCCTCCTCGAGATTGCCCAGCCATCGCGGTAATGGGTCTCGGAGGTCGACGGGCTTGGTTAACTGTAGGATCTCGCCTTCTGGCGATACGACGGCCGTCAGCCCATTATCGCCCTTTATTATCGATCGCACGCCTTGATACAGTTTCGGTAGATGAGCTTCCAAGCCACGTCCGTTGGCTGACACTAATTCCAGGAGATCCTCGTCGCTTAAGAAGTACAGGCGCGGGTAAGACGACCTTTTTTCCTAGAAACATTGAGGTCCGAGGGGAAAGATAAGGTTCCCATTAATCTGAGATACTGAGGTACAGAGGATCTAATGGTTAGGCTCCCCACTTTGCAACTGGGGGGATGTAAGCGAGATCTATATACTGTTTTGAAATTACAAAGCTATAGATTTTCAGAGAGCAGAGTCTCTATGATACCTCCAAGTATTCGTCGAGGCTTCGCTGACACCTATCGAGGTGGTCCTTCAAGTTTTTGAAGGCTGAAAGGGGAAGCCTCCTCAACGAAGACACCCTCGGGTCGCGAGAGACCTCGCCCATGAGATACCTGAACATTCCCCCCGATCAAAATACAGAATTTGAGAAACTGCACCGCAACAGTTCTAACGACTGATCACCTGAATTCCTTGTTAGCTCTGGACCACCTTCCAGTATCGTTAGGCGCAGCGCCTCCTTCGTAGACTGGTTCCAAGTAAACCCACTTCCTCTGGACAGTGCTCAGGGTCTTTATTCTCTCCTCCATCTCCGAGAGTCCTGCTTCGCAGCGAGCAACCCTCGCTGCGAACCTTTCGTAGCCTGCTGCCCCTTTCGCGCCCTCCAGCAGCAGCCTTAGTTCACCTTATAGCGAATCAACGTAATTACTTTGCACGGTACATTGTAAGAGTGCTTGTTGCTGGTTAGATCGCGAGGTAAGGTTCACCTGCTCTTGCCAACAGACTGCCATATTCCTCAACGAGAAGGATGTCGGTATTTCTACCGTCCTTCGATTGCTGAAGCTGAAAGCGCGCGGATGCCTCCCAGGACTCCAGCTCCATCAGTCCTTGACGAATGCCGCTTTCCGCCGCCGCTCTTTTCGCTATTTCCTAGACATAAATTGCGCTTTCAGCGTGCATCGCCTTGGGCAGATTCTCGAGTCATTGCGACTTGGGATTATCGTAGGGATTAAGGATCGCAATCGTCACCTTTATCTTCTCAGCGTTCTCTTGGATGCTGTCCACGGAACGAAGCAAATCACCCAGAGTGATATCCCTCGCGTCCTTGATACTGTTCAAGTTCAAAAGTAATTTAAATTCGCTCCAATGCTCCTCTGCGATCTCGTCTCCGCGTAGAAGCTGCAGCCACTCGATAGCGCCTCTGACCTGTCGCACTTTCCTGCCAACGAACGTGTCCACGTCTAGACTTTCTGTTTTATCAGTAGACTCGTCCTTCGATTGATCCTTTAGCTGGACGCGTATCCTGTTCTCCCAGGAATCTAGCCAATCGTGCAGCCTGGGTAGTCTCCTTCTTGCCACTGTCCACTCCTCGTCCTCTTGGTTCCTCAGCTCTTCCAGAAACTCAGCCTGGAACCGGCAGTTCGACTCCTCGGCTTCCAGCTGCTGTTCCAGCCTCTTCATCGCCTCCTCGTTGTCCTCTAGGATATCCTCGATGCTCAGCTCGATTCTCTGGCAATCGACTTTCAAAGCGTCCAACTGCTCCTTCAGGTTCGTCCACCTTTCCCTCATCGACACGATCCAGTCTAGCGTGAGCATCTCTGGCTTGGAGGACCATTTCGTCTGCCATCTTTCTATCTCGTCTCGCACTGCCACTGCTCTGTGGCGAAGGTTCACCTTGGCGTCCTCCAGTTCCCGAGCTACCACTGTCTTGTGACGCTCCAAACGGTCAGCTAGCTGCTGCCAGGAAGCGTATGCCGCGCTGACACCTGTTTCAAGAAATTTTAAGCTGGCTTCTAACAGTGAAGTATCGACATTTTTTCGGAGAGGGTGGATTAATCAGCAAATAGCTGGTCCGGGGTTTCTATGAATCTCTCCTTTTGTTTTAGCATCGAGAACAATATGAATTACCTTCAAGTTTCTCACTAGTCCACGCGGCCAACACTTTGGAAAGTCCAATGACAGCCTCCATTTCTTCGCTCATGCCAGACGATTGCGCCTCGATCCGAGCATGTGCTTCGTAAGCTAGTCCAACTTCCTCCACGCTTCTGGGCCTACGTTCCAGCTCCTTGGAGGCAGACGAAAGGAACTCTACGATGGCGACCAACCTCGAAGAAGCCTCCACCCTTAAATCGGAGCACAGACGCTCCCAATAACGACGAGACGCTGATTCTAAGTCGCTCCTGGTCGTCGCTGTGTCCACGCTCACGCACCATACTTTCACTTCGCTTCCTCGCAATTTGCCAACCTAATTATCGAGCACCGATTACAGAGGGTGTACATAGAACTCTTATCATAGTGTATGTGAAGGATTCTCGCTAGTTCGCTGACCTCTTGCGCCCATTGCTTGGCATCCTTGAACGCTCTCGTCCACTCTTGCGGCGATCGGCCTTTCAGTCTTTTCATTGAACAAAAATTCAGTTAAACACTGGCTATTACGTACCATTTCATTCTATAGATTACAGAGGTAGAATATAAACATAGATATATATGTAACGTCGAATACGATGGAAGATGATGGAAATTGAAGACACATTCAGTCAGGGTTGGATTTGGGTATACGCTAAATACGCTGCAAATTTGGGGGAGCGGCAAATGTAGCGAATTAGCAATAACTCTATGTAAATTGCCATGTTGAATTAATATTGAAATTGTTTCGACTCTTTTAAATTAAAATAATTGATAATATTTCGCGGAAAGGGCGGCATATACTTGTTAGCCTAGGGGCGCCAAATCTCTTGAAATACTTCAGTCGTGGTTACATTAATTTCCTTTTTTCTTTTTCTTTGGGGGGTGCCCCTTGGCCCCGTCTGGGTGCGCCACTGATACATATAAGCAAGTGCCAGAGAAGCACAAGTTCCCACATGGTTTCTTAAACTTCTAATAAACCAGTACACAATTTTCGAGCAGCGCTGCTAGTATAAAATCATCTGCAAGCTCGTACCGTTCCGCAGCGTCTATTTTCGCCGGCGCGGCCACGTACAGCCATTTCCTCCTGAGCGTTTCCAGCGCGTAGAGAACGATTTCCGCCTGCTTGTAAACACCGCCGAACAGGTAGCCGCTCCTTTGAATCAGGTCGCCGAAACGAGCGTCAGCCGCATCCCCGACACCCCTAAAGTTCGCGGGGATCGAGAGGGATCGCCGGATCGACGAGTACAATTTCGCGCGGACCTCCTCGATCGACGGCCTCCATTGCAGGGATCCGTCGCGGAACGTCAGCTCCACTTTAACGTCGGGCAGCTTCTTCAACAAAGACGGTAACGCGCCTCTGCAAAAAAAGAAAACCGAGGGGGAATCTTCTGTCTTGAATCTGTTCTATGCAAATCGCCTATGAATATGCAAATTGCGCATTAAAATCGCGAGATGGTTTCAAGGACATTGGGAGTTCATTAGGAATGCATTTCGCGGGGTCCCGCGTTTTCCGCGCAGGAGGAGAAGCTAGTCGGGAATATCAATTTTTTTCCATTATCTCATTTGCAGTCCACTTTACATTCATTGGCGAGTGCTTCGCGTTTCTTTATAGAGCTTTGGGGAATCGTGAGGGAACGATTTTTGGGGTTAAACGAAGCTTCTTTATAAATATTGAAATCCAGTATTCGTGTAATGAGCAAGTAAAAGGATAGTACAATGTTTAGTGACAGTAACTTGTGCAATACTGTAAGTAGTAAACGAAAACCACCAGGATGCATAAGGTTTCCATAGTTCATGGTATCCTCAATGAAACCTGACGAGGTGCAAGCACATAGTGTCATACATTCTTAAAAAACCAGCCTCTGCAGCGCAACTGTGTTCACCTGTAGGCTACACCCAAAGCTTTCAGCAGCTGCCTGTCCCAATGCAGCTTCCACGCTTTCGTGTTCCCGTACTCGGCTTCCACGGTGTCGACGATGGTCCTCATGTTCACAAGAGCGTCTTTCCAAGCATTTTGGTTGCTAATCAGATTGACCGTCTCGCCTTTTAGTAAATTCGCCACCAAGTCTCGCAACGAGCCGTGTTTCGCTGCCAGCTCGGAATTCTGTTGCGCGAACTTCCTCACCTGCATCAGCGAAGATTGCAATTAAACTTATGTGTTGGACAAGAAATGTTTGAACAAGGCATTGCTGGAGATTACCAGTTCCTTCAACCTGGCGGTGTAAGCGTCTACCGCCTGAGGATCAGACCAAACGACACCTTTTTGCTCTTGAACGGCACGTGCCAACTCCAGCGCTGTCGTGAGCATCAATGGCCTCTGAGATGGCACCATACGGTCACCAATGGTGTTGTGGAAGGTCGCCACTTGCTGGAGGGCCCTAGCACGACCTGCCAGAGCGCCTGCCCTTTCTACGAGGTCCCTCACTTGTCGAGGAAGTTCCACCCCTTGGCTGGAAAGCGCCCTGGCCTCTCTGATCAGCGTCATCAATCTTGGATCGTACGTCACTCGCATCATGCTGGTGCCAGTTAGCTCCACCACAGCTGAATCGGTACCCAAAGTCAGCTCCCTCGTCGCTACAGCGTCCTTCGTCTCTTCCACCTGTCGAGCGCGCAATATTCCATGCACCAAGTGTAAAACTCATTATCTGCAAAGATTAGAGAGCTACCCAAGCCTCGACGAAGGTTTCCCGCTTCCTCTCGATATCCTTCAGAGCTGCCGAAACATTCGAAGACACTCCCTGGTATCCAGGAAGATCGGCGAGCAGCTGCTTCCCCAATTTGCTCAAACTCTCCAGCCTCATCTCCGACGACCTCGCCGCTTGAACCTCTTGGAGTATTCGGGGGCTGTCTAAGAGGTCTCCCGTGTCTGGCCCAGCCAAGCAACTTTCTTGCGTTTCGAGGAATTAAAAATGTCGATTTTTATCAGACATAGATACTATTTGCAGAGGCAAGAGTGGGATGCAAGCAAGCTAGACAAGTATTAAAGTTACCTATGAGATCTCTGTACGCAGAGAGCAGTGCCTCGCGTTCGCCACGCAGGGCCCTCTTCAAACCTTCTCGTTTCAACAGCTCGAGGTAACGCTGGAATTCAGCGAGCAACGAGTTCGGAGTGGTGGCGTCGGCGATCTGGGATTTCAGTTTCTGCGCGACTCGTTCCTCGGCTGGTAGCAGGCCTTCTTCGACTTTTCTGCAGAGGCGATTCCAGTCGGCGCTCTTTTCATCGTCGTCGAAAACCACTGGCAAGGGTTACCATGGGCGATTAACAGGTTGCGATAGCCAGTGATTAGGAAATAAATTCTTAGCGAGTACTTGTGAACAGTTTTCTCAGCGGCTAAGCGTTAATTTCTTTGTCCATCGTTTGAAGAGACATTTAATATTTGAATATAGGAATATACTTTTCGCTGAGAATCTACTAGCAGCGTATCTTCAAAGCTATAGCTGTTAGGAACAAAGAATTATGATCGATGGAAACGAGATACCTTTAACGTCATCGAAACACTGCATCAAGGTGTCAGTGCCGAGTCCAGATCTCTCATTGGGCGTGAGCAGTCGGGTTAGTTGCCGATACTGGGCACGTAACTCGGCAATCTGCCTAAAGATCGCGCAGATCATTGAATTTTACCGCGAACCAGGAAGAGGAAGTATCTCCAGCCAGTACCTGAGCCGTGTTCCAATTCGAGAGCACCTCGTGGGAGTGTAACTCGGGCCCTTCCAAGGGTGAAGGGAGTGGTGGGGCCAGAAAAGGGTTGTGAACTTCTCGGACATGTTGGCCCATTTTTCGCAAATATCCGCGCCAATGGAAATCGCTTCAACCTTCACTCGATCGTCGGAAGCACGGATCTATTTTCAAAGCGAACTTGTTCTTTAGTGAACGAGTTTTGGAGGCTTGTAATCTACTAAACGCTAAATCGACGAAATTGAAATTGATAGGTACAGCTGTCACTGGAGTCCTATAATCTGTTACCTCGTCTATTATATTTCTCACAAGGGACACCACTTCGTCCCCGATGATATCCAGGAAGGATTTCATACGTTCTTCGGGGTACACTGCCTCCCCTAATTTCCATAAATCGTCTACGTATCCGGATACTGCCTCGACAGCATCCTCCACTCCGATTAGACCATCTCTGCGGCAATGAAAATCGTTAAGAATTGAATTTCAATAATGTCTACAAATTAATAGCGAGGAACGTTCAATAGACGATAACTGCTTTAGAAACAAGTGGTGTGTATGGATGAAAGTTGCCACGAATCGAGTGCTAGGTTAATTGGAGTCTGTTTAACGCGATTTTTACGGCACCTAGCCACTGCTGCGCTCTCCAGCTCGGCCCTGATGCTGGTCAATGTTTTCACAGCCTCTCCGTAGATCGTTTTGTCGTGTGAACGCTTCGCGTCCTCCCATCTCTTCCTCCAGTGGTCCTCCTCCTCGAGGATGGAGGTCGTTGTCTGTGAACCAAGAAGATTCTCCTCCAACTTCTTCAAGCACGACGAGCTGAGGCTGGAGGATCGCAAAGTCGGTGCCCATACTTGACGAAGTGCCTCGATCAGGGTCGACCCTTTGCCGCTGCCAGTCGTAGTCACGTGAACCAGGTCGTGGAAATTCTTCTCCGTGACTGGTGAATCTGTTACCTATATCAAACGCTCCATTACCAATATGTCGAAGAAAGTGGTGGATATCTAATTTGCAGGAATGAAAAGAGCAATTGGGGAACAGAATTTCCAACATTCCAACCACTGACGATCAAAGATATCACACGTTACATATTAATATTCGCTATTGATAAGACAGATGTGTCGAGCTACCAACGCCAGTAAGTTTCTTGGAAATATACCAATTACGATTGACCTAATGATCACTAATTACTTATCGCCAGTTCCTCCACCTGCTACCAGCAACCTAACCCAGATCAACTCCCTCCTACTCCACCTTCGCCATCAACTTGCACTCTACCTTGAAGAATACCAAGGTGTTTCTGCCAATTGTCAACTCGTTGCTCAGCTTCAACCGTGCTTCATGGCCACCGGTGTCGGCAGGTTGCGCGCAGAGCGTTCTGCACGCGGCTCCGTCCAAGAAATTGTCCAGCACCGATTCTCCATCAGCGATGGTCTCGTCATCTCTCAAAGGCACGCCGAAGAAGTGGCCAGCTGTAGCCACTATCAGCGACCTCCTTTTATCAACCACCACCATTATTCTCGCTGAGTAGTCTATTTCCTCGTACAGAGAATTCAGTGTCAGTCACGCGAGTGCATCGCAGAGCTGCACCATGAAACGACGACGAAAAGGTCGCCCTTGTCGCGTCGCGTGTAGTGATCGTTGAAGTTGTCATGACGACTCCCGGTCAACACAGCCCAGTTGTCAGCTGGCTCACGTGCTGGCAGTGTCGTAGCTGTAAGTGGTTCTTGGCAGGTGGACGAACCAGCAGGGCTACCTTACTCCATAAGCTCCACGAATATAGACAGAGCTGAGAAAAGATCGCACTCTGAATATTGAGTTGCGAGGGAAGTTCGCAGCATTTCTGACGGCTGGTAAACAGATACGACCGAGGAACTTTTCATGCTTTTCCTTTGAAATGAAGTTGAAAGTTCCTGAGCGTTATTGCGAAAGAAAAGGCATGAAAACTTCGCGAGTTCGATCTGTTTAACAGCCGTCAGAAACGCTGCGAACTTTCCGAGCAACCCAATATTTGCCTCCTGATGCGTACGTCGATTTAAGTATTGGTTCAGGTGTATGTTTACAAGCTCGAGTAGTTAATATATTGAGGATCTGACAGTACGGGATTAATCGATTACAAACAGCTCTTTTTGGTTTGCATAACTGGTTTCTATTTAGTTATGAAGTGTATTAGGATCTACAGACGAGTTCCTCATCTACTCTGTTCTCTATGTTTTTTCTTCGCGAATATAGGAAGAACCCAATTGAATTAGACTATTGCGTGCCTCTGGAAGCATGCAAGATGACGGTTCGCGATTACCAGCAGTTGCAACCAATTGAAGAATAGTGTAACTAGAGGATAGCAGTGCGTCAGTGGAAAGATATGTAAGGAAAAAAGGACAGGCTGGTGAATCGACTTCTGACTCAGTTTACAGCACGTGTCTACATCTCTGCCATTGAACTACATTGTTTTTTAAGAATAACACTAAACGCTGCTAAATCGAAGCGCGTTCGGATCGAGAAATGAATGAAAAATTTTCAAAATTCTTTAATACCGCTGTCACCGCGCTCGATGCGCGCAGCTTCGAATGAAGCATCGAGGATGCGCGCGTGCACTAAGATGCCGGCACTCTTAATGTTATTACCGCCGAATATTTGCATAATCAGGGTATAGTTGGCATCCACGCCTCGAATAAGCAATCAGAGTACATTCCGACGATCGTCGAGGCCGATTTATGCGCGCACGTGCATACGTATGGCCTGTCCATGCACACTTCCGCCGCAACAAATGGCGTGTGCGACGAAGGAATGATCGCTCGTTGGATTTGCAAGTGATCGTACACACGCCCATTAGCGAAAAGCATATTGCAGGCCATGAAAGCAAATTTCGTACGACGACATCTATTTATGGAGGACGATTTGCTTTGGATCAATGAACAGCGCGCACATCGTTACCGTTATCAGATTGCTTCATTATTGTTATCATCTGATAACTGTGTCTCGTGCGAAATTGCTTTCACGGCGGCGAGAAAGCAGATACAGATGAAGTAACGAAAACAAAAGAAACATTTTTAAAAAGCCTCTTTAATGATCCATCTGTAGCGTCATTTGTAATGCATATTTTCGGCGAAATAAACAGGTTCTTTTAAACGTTATGATGTTAATAAACATTGCGTCAAAGAACAATTCTCAGCTTCAATTTATTTCTTTGTAATTAATTCAAAAAGAAATGCTTCATTTTCGACAAAAACGAATGCCTGGTACTCTTAAATTCGAGACCCTTGAAATCGCTTTGAACATTGTTCTAATGGTCTCTGCAGTTCTGACGAGTCTCTGCTTCTAATTCAACGAATGATGACAACGACGGGCACAATTCTTAAAACGCACGCGTGCAGTCTTGCAGCGACTCATCGAGACCCATCAAGATTTTCAATACCCGTCGCAGATCTTTCTGCGGATCTTTCAGATTCGACTGACGTTCTACTCGTGGTTCGAAGCAGGATGGATTGGAAGCGTAGTACCCACAGTTCGTTAACTAACACAAGTAAGAGGAAGTTGCACCGCCACGTGGAGTCGTTGAACTTGGAGAATTTCCATTCATCTCTGTGGTCCGCGGTCGAATTCTCCGGGCCACTAAAAAAAGTCTGGATTACGTGGGCGGAGATGAGAAACACGAACTCTAGCTAGCGATCGCGCGTAATCAGAGGGGCACGTGGTCTTGTAATCAGCAGCCATTCGCGCTGAAGTGCCGCCATAAACGCTGCCATGGTATTTAATGCACAGCTTAAATCGACTGCCTCTGCACGACGGAGTCTGGCTGTTCATAGGGTGTCTCGAAAGTATCCTGAGAGATGGCTGGCGGAGGAGACAATAAGTTCTCCATTATAAAATATCATATCACCAGGAACATCTTGAGGAATGCCTTCCGCTGGAATTCCGTTAGAATTGCATAACAGCGATTTGCATAACTGTTACGTGGTTGCGATTCATGAGCTGAGAGCTGGTATCGTGGCGTTAAGAGGATGGTATTGAAACGAGTCTTGTTACTTAGCACTGACAGAGAGAACTGATAGTGCGATACACCGGTACACTACATTAAATACATGTATATTCCCTGAATAGACGCGGGGTGACGGAGAAGTTCCAGTAAACACTTAATCCTTAGTCTAATTAGCTCTGTGTTACGAGTGTTCTCGTGTTCCAGTAGTTCAACAAACACAGCTGGAGTATGCCACGTAAACTCGATTAAATTGCAAATAACTCCTCGTGCCATGCGTGCAATCTTCATTCTTGACACCTCTTTCAGCGTTCTCTACGAAGCGTTTATAAATAAGAATATTACAGAAGGTATGTTGCTCCAGAAAGATCAAGTGGGCGGTATTAATGGAAATTGAGGAAGATCAATGGATCCAGATATGAAGCACCTTTCAAGGTCACATCTCATCCTCATTTATATTCAAAATCAATCATACTCGGACCAACGGAGTATATTTATTATACTTCCATAAAAAAATCTTTCCTACATCCCTTCTCATCAAAGACGAATTACTCCCTAAAGATACAGTGCGAAGGGAAGGAAAACGCCGCCCCAGAAGGAAATACCCAAAATAGGAAAAATACCAAAAACAACAGATCCTCAAACGACGTAGGAGTCTCCAGCATCCAACGCTTAATGAAAACGTGATAGGAAACGATGTTCTGCTCCAATCACTGCTCGTCCATCTTGTTCCGACCCAGAAGAGAACACGGCGATGAGACTCGTCAAGGCCGCCTTTACTCGACGATTTTCCTCGTCGTTTGTAAGGAGTATCGGCAACGCAGCGATAAATCGCCCACCGCTACGGTTCCGCGCGTGCTTCAGTCGAGCCGCGAGCGTCGCCCAGTGTACGTCTACGCGCGTGTGCGAGCAAGATTCTGGAGCTCGGCGCTTCTGTTTTCTGGAAAATCTACACCCTCTTCTTCCGGAGGCTTGACCCTGCTATTTCATAACGTCTTAGGTGAGCAACACTCTCGAGATTCATCGAGTGTTTTTGAAATAGTAGCTTGCGTGGACAGTTTGATAAGGTGCACTTTCAAATCCGACGCCAAGTTTCGCGGGCAAACTTTCGTCGTTCGATTGCAGCTCTTCTCATAAGGGAAGTTTGGCAAGCCGGAAATTCAGAAAATTATGAAACTCGGTGTGCAAGTAGAGTAGTTCATCCGTAACGCAACTCTATTTTTTGTTGGTGCCATAATGCAATTTTTGGTGGTGAAATCACCCCTTGAAAAAAATGCAGAATTTTTTTTTCCGTGGAATATCTCGAGAGCGGTGAGAGATATCGAAAAACAGTATAAACAAATGTTGCATCTTACTTTTGTATCTACAAAATTGCATAAAGATAATTTTCGAAAAATCCATATTTTTCAAGTTACCCCCACCACCAATCCTTAATTCCATAATTACTTTTACGCGGTTTTGTAGATATAAAAAAAGGATGCAATTTTTGTTTAAACTTTTTTTCGATATCTCTCACCCTTCCCGAGATATTCCACGGAAAAGAAAATTCTGCATTTTTTTCAAGGGGTGATTTCACCCCCAAAAATTGCATTATGGCACCAACAAAAAATAGAGTTGCGTTACGGATGAACTACTCTACTTGCACACCGAGTTTCATAATTTTCTGAATTTCCGGCTTGCCAAACTTCCCTTGTAAGTTTGGTAATACAGTTGAACTATCTTTCGGGAAATCTTCTATTGAGCTTTGCACGAGCAAGTTGGCTGAGGATTGTGGTGTTTTGGTGTACTTTTAGTGCGTGTGATTCGTTACTTTTTTCTGTTCCCCGCGAGATGCAGGAATCTTCGTTTCGTACGGCTATTTTTATATGTGCAAGGTTACGTAACGCAGATTTGCTAGCGTCGAACGATAGTCTTTATCTCCGTAACGGGAGATCAGCTGAATCTGCACAGCTTTCGATACGGTTCGTGTAAACACAGGATTCCGCGAGCGTTATGGCTGGTATATTTCGCTGCGAACCGTGAAAGTGGAGCGTATCTGAAAGTATGTCGGTTTGGGTCAACGAATCGTTGTGCGATCATATTGTGACAAACGTAATCGCCAGGGTAACGTGGCAAGTATTCGCGAGTGTCGCTGTTGACCAACTTACTAATCGACTGGCGATTCCCTCCAACTTAAGCATAGATAACTTCGTCCATGGTGACGCTAATTACTTCCAAGTGTTCCACATTTTTCTATACCCAATTATATACTTTCGATTATTCTTAACCCGGGAGTAGGCGCATGTTGGTCTTTTCGACCGATGATTTCGTATGTTTTGAAACATGATCCATAGCGTTCGACTGTTCTGGGGGCACGGCAGTGCCCCGCCGAGTTTACTTTTTTCGTGAAGCGATTCTCATTTGAAGGAAGTCTCGACTTGTTTATGTTGCGGAGCGACACTTATTGTTAGTGCACTCGTGTAGGTTTTAAAACATACATTGGTACGCGTCGGTCTTTTCGACCATAGCGCGCCTGCTAACGTAAGTTATTTGGCGCGCCTACTCCCGGGTTAAGACGTTGACTATATCTGGTTAATTTAATTTCGGTTAAATGATTAATTCAATTCATTGATTTGTAAATATAAGTTTTAAATAAGAATGATAATTTTATGAAGAAATTAAATTTAAAAATAAATGAAAGTTCAATTTAGTTATTCATTTAAGTAAAGGTAATTTTAGTGCCAGCAACAGCGGTTAAACTAAATCTGTAAATTAATTTAATGAGATATAGATCATATTCGTAATTGTGGCAAATACCAGTCGTTTTTTAAAGCGCGGTAAAGTGTGGTTCTTTATTTATGCAAATATCCTGTTGACCAACTCGCCAATCGTTCTCACACGTTCTCCAGCGTGGTCGTGAATAATTCCTTTAAATTTCTGTCGATCGTTGCAGTTTGAACGAAATGATTAATACATACTGTGCTGGTCGCAATTGTGACTGTCAAAAGTGGAGTCGTTTCTCACAGAGCGATGGGATAAATCCTGCCTCTATTGTTTTTATTCGTAATTCAACATACGCTCGATGTGAATATTCCCATAAACGATTACGCGTGCCCTTGGATCGCATTCCGTACCTCGCGTTACGGCGGTTTTTAAATATTACCGTAGAATTCAGCCGAATCACGCGCCATTACTGCCGAAGGTAAGATGAATCCTCCGGTTGTTTACCACTTACTGTTTCCTCGGCGTTAATAAATTCGATACAAGTGCGCACACATCGTATGAGTGGTCTCGTCTAGGAAAAAGGCCGTCGAATGTAACCGACGTGAGATTTCCATGCGTTCAACTGACACTGATAACCGTATCACTATCAGCAATGTCTCCGATTCGATGAACTAGCTTTCATCTAAACCTTGACACCCATTAGACATCGCCAATGTTAACTGGAACGCATTCAAACGAAATTTCTCGGCTAACATCAATTTTCCACGGCCACTTAAAAATTTTTCTTCTAATCCACCATAGGCGTGCTTGACGTAATTAAGGTCAGCTCTGCAACCGTTCCATATTATCCAAGCACCGTTCCTCCATCGACCTCGATTGCAGTCGACATTTAAACGCCCAAGCCATTGTCCGTCCAGTTTCTGTGGTTAGCGATTTTTTTTAAATTTAAACGGGACGTGGGAAATCGGGGAAGTCGCACTGTGCTTTCTAATGGTCACGTTGCCGGGAGTGTCAGTCATCCGAAACCTCCTCGCTCGCCGTCGAGCGTTCATTCAATTTAAGGAAACGGTGGCTGGAATTTACAGTCGTTAACACTTGAACCCACCGTGCCTCGCGATAATTATGGCAGTGCGCTACCCGCGACGCTGGATAGGAATCTTTGAGAAAAGAACATCGTGTTAAACCCCGTGAACGCGATAACGCTGACGGGACGATAACGCAATTAAACGGTCACATTGGAAGGCTCGTTGCAACATAATAATGATAATTATCTTCGCACGTACCGGTGATAATGTAATACATCAGCGATCGAGTAATCGCCGCTGTCAATTACACTCCGGGAAATACGATAAGCGCCAGTCCATAGGATCTCGAGTTTGTTACGGGCTCGTTAACTTTCAATTAATTCTAGCCAAAGGATATTCATGGTAATCACTAGAGGTGTAAATATATCACTACCTGTCTAATATTGGTTCTATTTATTAAGAAAAATTTAGACAATAGCTGGGAGAAAGTGTGACATTATAGTGCTTATTTGGAGCCACGTCGATCCTTGTGTAAAGTGTAAACTCTTCCCTTTTTGCTTTACTCTTTTGCTTTATCGTTAGAGATAAAGGTATCTTTCGTGATGATTCCAAGCAGACAGCTTTACATAATTGGTAGATATATGAAAGAGAGATAACTTAAGCCACTGTTACGAGCTAATGTGACAAAAAATACAAATGGTTTATTACATGTTTTTTTTTTCAATTTAACGTATCGCTCGACTCTTTAAGCTGTTCATACTGAACGCCAAGAAAGCTATGGCAATAAGTAACTCTCCAACGTCTATCTATTTAATCGGTAACGCTATTTATTACGCTCAAGCTTGTGCAACTGTCGAAGAGGACGTTCTTCGAGTTTGCCCAAGTGGATGCTGAATGAAACCAGGGAATCGTGCTGCGCAATTAGCAATGAATCACACGTCGCGCATCTAAACGATCGTAGGAGCAATTGCGACAAAAGAATTCCCCGTTTTTCTCTTATACATCGAAGAATAGTAGTCTCGCGCATCTTCCCTCGCTATTTTACAGCATTGATTCCTTCGTTTTTACATAAATCTTGACAAATCTAACTACCACGCAAGTTACTTGAAGAAGGAAAGGAGGGATAAAAGGAAACATTACGGCTTTCTTTTATTTACGACAAAGATCTACCGTCAGAAAATATAGGAGGAAGTAATTAGAATTGTTCAACCTTTGTTTTGTGAGAAAGGACTTATACTTCGCTTCATTTTATTCTTCAGGGCGAAGGTTCTTTGAAGCACCGCTTTCTTCTTCTCTGTTCTTCTGCGCTAGACTTGACGATGCTAAAGCATGCCGTGCCAATATTGCAATTGCAATGGTTGTTGCACTTTTAAAATTTTAATGACGTATCCTTTCAGCTTTAAAGGTATCGTTAGCTACAGAATGACTGACCCACCAGCAGGCAAAGGACCACCAAGCGCCATCACGATGGTGTTCTCGGCACTCACACATATTCTTCTACTGGCACCGGTGATCTACATCCTCTCCTTGGCTTTTGGAAACTACAGCTTCTTCTCGTGGCATCCCATCTGCATGAGCCTCGGGGTAAGTAATTAATTGCCTGATATCGACGCAAAGCAAGTACATCAACGTGACGTTTCAACTTCATTGCCTTTCATGTACAAATGACTCGATAATGCAAAACAATTATGAACAAGCACAGTAGTAGCTCTTTCTCCGGGAGGAGTAGGTGAAATGTTCTCGTCTGAAGTGGAAGAACATTTGCCACTGTAAACACGTTTCATAATGCGTTGCTGCAATAAATTCTTCCTCCGCGCGTCGAACGGTGTGACGTTACGTAACATTTTCCTATTCGAAACTCGAGACAAGGGAAACCATTGGAAAAAAAAACGCCGATAGAAAGTCGTCCGCGAACTAACAGGACATGGAAGTTCGAGATCGTGTTTCCGCGGGCAGCCGCAGCTTTTTCGTTTCGCTCTGCAAACTTGGGCAATATTTCACGTAGATACTCTGGATGGAAATAAGGAGAATAAGAAAAGTCTTATTGAAGAATAGGATCGGTAAATGTTTATTTCTTCCTACTCCTCATGTCGCATAAGAAGATCTATCATTCTTTGAAACTTGCAAAATTCTGCCATTCCTACAAAGTTCAACGAAACGACCCGCACCATTCGTTTAAACCTCACTGTCCCTAGAATTTGTACAGTGAACTCCACCGCTGATTCCCTTTTCCCTCCACAACATCGAAGAATACAACCGTCAAAGATTGACACCTTCCGCCTTGCAGGTCGGCCTTCTGATCACGGAGGCAGTTTTCAGCGTCTCTGGCGAGGCGTACCTCGGTTCCAAGGTCTCCAGGTTGAACAGGGTGACGATGCACTGGGTGGCGCACACAGCAGGCCTGACCCTGGTCCTGATCGGTCTGATCATCATCGTGGTGAACAAGGTGACCAACAACGGAAACCATTTCGCCTCGCCACACTCGGTGCTCGGCCTGATCAGCATCATCCTGGCATTCCTGATAGCCAGCTTCGGTATCATCACGAACAACCCCAAGTGGCTTTATCCACGCTTCAGGCCAGTCCTCCTGAAGATCGTCCACGCTTTCGGCGGCGTCGCCGTCACGATACTCCTGCTGGCATCCGTGATCACGGGGACGTACAGCCGCTGGTGGCCTGGTAGCGACACAGGGAGAAGCTTGGTCTTCTCCTCCTTCTTCATCGCTGGATTCTTAATACTGCTGAAGCCTGTCCTCGGGGCCGTCTCCAGGAGCAGAGTAGTTTTCGGCCCACCGCCTGCCACCCCCTAACTTCCAACTGCCAATCACGATTTGATAGTCAGCATTCGCAAGCAACGCGAATGCTTTCGGTGGAATTGCTCGACTACGAGATTGTGAATTACAGTAATCCAGCTTTGAGGGAAGGTGTCATTAGGTTGACGATTTACTAGCAAGCTGATCGGTCAACGCCACGTTTATTGCGGTGCTTTAGATTCGATCAGAGATTACAACAGTAACGACCGATTAAAGGTATTTAGGTCTGTTTTCTTTGTGACACTGATAACGTGCACTTCCCTAGAAAGCGTAGATTTATCGTGTCACGTACGATCAGAGGGAGTCTTATCGATGATATCGCGATGAGCCTTTTATCTGCCACGGGTGTAATCGTCGCAGAATCAACGACTCTTTTCTTCAGCCTTTTAGGCAGTTTCAAAGACTTACGGATATAAATACGAATAATTTCGAGCCTATTTTTCTATACATCTAGTGTTCGTAAATTTACTTAAAATTCAAGCATTCCGTCCGCCAATAATTGCACGAAATAGATATAATTCTGTGTAGTCATCGATAAACATATTTGTTAATGTATAATACCTCACTCTCTGCCGTCCCAAACTCGTAGATTTAGAAGGAAACTAAAGCGGGCCCTACACGATGAGATTTGTCTTGAGACATGTCCCTCTGTCTTCTTCTCTCCACCTTGACAGCACGAGACAGAGAGACCTGTCTCGCGACATGTCACAAGATAAGTCTCATCGTGTAGGGGCCGCTTTACACTTCCGTCATTGTATCGTAATTTGGAGAAATTCTGAGGGAACATAAAACTTTGGCGGAACTCGAGCACAGATAAATTCCACCAAAATTAGTCGAGAAAACCTGAGTCAGTCGTGGACAATAGACAATAAGAAACTGATTCGAGCAGTTGGCAATGTTAATTAAAAATCGAGCACGGTTGTTTCATTGCACGTTATTTCTGTGTTCGTCGAATTGCTAATTGTTAATTGCTAAAACACACCAGTAACGCTTCCGATGCCGCTGATATGGGAGCGCGCAGTCCAGATTTAACTGTAAATAGTATTTACCAAAAAGGAACGAGACTAGAATCAAATGTTAATTTAATTAGAAAGAAAGGAGAGAGAATATACGCGGTCAGCGTATCGTCAACCATATACATATATCAACACTTTATTAATTACACACGTATCATACACATATACATAGAATTTACATAATGTATATATACCTTTCGTGATGCAACCTACATGTAATTAATACAATTTCTTATTTTTCAATTATACATAGAGTGACCGTGTCTAATATCGCCCATTTTCCTAATATCGCCATTCGCTATATCTTGCGAAGTAAGCACTAAAATACTGAATTAGAGTAAGCGTAGGTAAAAGTTCGCACCATGCGAATTTCATGGTTTGAGTTGTGGCAGTTGCCAATGGTGATTGGCAGTCAATTGTCAATCAAGGTAGAGTCACCAGTGTCGAATTGTGTAGCTGTGCTTCGGTTCGTTATCGTACAGTGCGATAAGTACTGAATTCGTTAGTTCTGATGTAATATTCTCATTTTTAGGAATCAATATTATTCCTATAAATTGATCAGTAAATATTTTAAATCATATGTCGTCTGAAAGAGCTGAAATTCTTCTATTCAAAAGTGCCAATAGAAGTTTTCAATTCTCCTCACAGATAACAGGATTGATTAAACAATGTAAAAGTAGCTGGGGGGGGGGGGGGGGGGCAAAAGTTCGCACAATGCAGTGGGGCAAGAGTTCGAATGCGAAGTTTTGTCCCAAAATAATTTGACAGGTGTTATATATTCATTAAATTTATTTTATTTCTAGAGTTTGCTAAATTAGTAACGAAGACTGATTAAACCGACTATAAAAAATAAATTTCAAATTAATTATCAATTACAACATGGAAATAAATTTTGAGTTTATGATATTTGAGCCACGCGGATATCAGCTTTTGATTTTTTTTATTAATTTTTAATCCGCAATATTTTTCCAAGATACGTTTTTTATTAACTTTTTGATTAAAAAATATGACTTTATGTTATTGTCTGATTCATTTATTGTTAGAACTTATAAGAGGACAACCGGCCGAAAACCAATTAGCGAGGAGATGCTTCGGATTGCTCGAGACAAACTAGAAGCAGGACTTTCAAAAAGAAAAATCGCTGCAGAATTGGGAATAACCGAAGCGTTCTTTTACCCCATAACCTGCGAACTTTTGCCCCACAAATTCGGCCACTTTTCGGTGATGGTTTTTATGATGAAATAAACACTTAACGTTTTCGAACTTTTGGGGGTATATTGTAGCACCCTTGAAATACAAGAAAAAATCTACGTTGTTTGTTTATTTCATTTGTTTAGATAAATATTTCGCAGTGTGCGTATTCCGTTGGCGTCTTCGGAAAAAAAACCAAACATATTTTTAATTTGCAGGAGTATGGCTATCTCGCTTTCCACGAATATGTTAACTCTTTTAATATTTCTCCACTTTTTTATATCGATTAAATAGAATAGAAATGCCATTTCCGGCACTTGCAACTTTGATCGACAGGCATATTAATAATTTTGGTCCCAAATTGTTCTTTCGTGGAAAGCGCGATAGCCGTACAAATTAAAAATATGTTTGGTTCTTTTATTTCCGATGATCCAGTCGTCCGAAATTTCAACCGCCAGCAAGGGGTCAAATTCTGAAAACGCAAACTTCACTGCAAAATAATTAAGGGGTCTCCCTAGTGTGACGGATTAAAAAAATCGATTTTTTGTTTTTTGCGTTTTCTGAAAGTTCAACATTCTATGAAGAAGAGGAACGTGTTCTCTATGGGCCAGGCATTGGAGACTAATTGTAAGTATGATTTATTATTTGATAAATGGTATTTGAATATTTAAACGCATTTTACTCAAAACGACATTTTTGGCGCGGCGATCACGATATCTCAAAAACTACTCAACCAAACGACTTAAAACTTAACATATATATTCACTGCGTGTTCTGTTAGAATCTGAACTAGAATGAAGTCATTATATGCAAAATTCGAATTTCGCAGCTCAAAAAACTGACCACTTTTTTGCCGCGAAATGAAAGCTTTTCTTTAAAGTACTGCCATTTTTGTATTTTGTGATTTTATATTTTCGTTCTAGTTCAAACCCTAGCTACGTTCATATAGATTAAGAAAATAACTGTGTTTTTTGTTTCAGATGACCATGACAGCCGGGATCATGATCGCCATTTATTTACGAGCTCCTCATTGTAATCCTTCAAACATAAAATATAATTATCACTAATGGTTCAAAAAATTTAAGTACATTGCCCAAATGTAACTGAATAAATACTCCAAAGTTTGAAACTGCAATATTAAGTACATTTCCTTCAAAAAATTCCCAAATGTTGCTCTATTTTCCAGGCGTCACACTAGGGAGACCCCTTAAGTAAACAAGTGAAATAAACAAACAACAGAGATTTTTTCTTGTATTTCAAGAGTGCTATAATATTGTGACGTCCCGGCCCCACCACGGTATCGCGACTTAGTGTCGGCGAGCGCCACCAGAGGTCTAATCTTCTCGCTAGTTCTCAATCTCCAATCCATTCGTATATATACAAGTTCCGAAATCATATCCTCTGTGTCCCCGTGTGTGTCTAGGGCAGGGGCCGTCAGCTGTAGCCCTACTGATGAGTCTAGCTGACGGTCCCAAGACGAAACACACCTCTTCTTTTCCTCCTCGATCCTTTAAAGCCAATCCACCCGCCCCGCACAGTTTACTCCATTGCGGCGTAATCCGGCCGGCCTTAGGGCGCGACGGTACGTTGGAGGCAGCGGGGCAAGAACTCTCCTTGTCATTGTCCTAACCTCCACCCAGGACGTGACAATATACCCCTAAAAGTTCGAAAACGTTAAGTATTTATTTCGTTATAAAAACCATCACCGAAAAGTGGCCGTTAAAAGAATAATATCGCGGAATGTTTGTACATTGTACAAAGGCGCGGGTGCACGGAAACGTTGTGTGCACCCGACAGTCGCTCTAATTCATGCCAAAATATTACATTACACTTGTATAGGTAAACAGTTCGGACAGATCAAGCGTTCTTCGCACTCCATCCATTCGTGTTCCCGGTCGAGCGGTGAATTTAAGCGGACTATTCCTCCGATCATACGTAAACAGTTATTATACTTTGATGTTATATTTATACGTTATCTTCTGTCCACTTAAATTCACTTTCCGACCCAACACGAGTTGCTCCGATTATAATTAACGCTTCAGAATTATACTCTCGATCCCGACGACTCCGTCGATCTAACATTTAACGACAAATAATTTTATTCTCTTCTATTCGTGGTAACTGCGTTTCTGCAGCGCTCGACGATGCGACCCTTTTAAACGCTGCACGGAGTTCGTCACGGTCTCAATGTCAATATCGCTGTTACTAATAATAATAATTACCACTTGGCCCTGGAAAATCAGTGAAGTACTACATTCACGGGCGTTCCGTGGTTGCTTTCTGTTCAACGAGCACGGCGGTCGATATCAGAGAAAAAGAATAATCCTGGGATAAAAATAAAGATTGACACGGTTCAGTAAACTCGCGGAATAACCAGGCTTCTTGAATATTGGAAAACAAAGGCGAACCTCGTAATTTCGAAAATAATATAAATTATTTTAGTTGTCTAATGGTTATTAGGTTCCTTATGTTTTCATCAAATAGAATCATATCAAGATCGCACGCCAATGCTTAAAGGGTCGAAACGTCGCGTCGGGCAAAGATAGGGCAGCAATCGCTACGCCCGTTAAAAATAATATTACAATCTCGCTGGGTAACGATTGTTGCGACTTGAGTTATTGGAGAACATCGATAAGTGAACGCAGGAAGAAGGATATTACCACTAATCGCGCTGTTCCTCGGAAGATAATACTGCCTACAGTTGAATCTCGTCGCATGTCGGCCCATTCGTGCGGTTGCTCCACTGAAATCACCGCGTGGACTCCTTCGATCGTGTAAGTAGTATCGCCGTTAAAGCACATCCACGAGTCCTGCCGGAAAGGTCAACAAGTTTCCATGTATGTATGTCCAAATTTTCCAAACTGACGGCTCGTTTTTGCCTGACTGTAACGATCTCGTAAGAGTGAACCCTGCGCGGTTAAAGGATCTGTCGGGCACGGTGAACGATAATACAGTAAATCCTCGTTATAGCCCCGTTTTTACCATACGTAGTACGCCCGGTCACTATCCTCACCATTTCTTGGACTCCTTCGGTCGAGAGTGAGAGAACTCGGGAACGAGCGAGAGGGAACGAAAGAGTCGACGGAAACTTCGTGTCAATTGTTTCGTTTCCTCTTGCTCGCCCTTGGGTTTTCTCACTCGCGGCATTGGCCACACGGAATAGTGTCCGCATCGCGACGTACGACCGCCTCCAGCCCCGTTCGTCAGGTTTAATACGAGGATTTACTGTATTGCGCCGCATTCCCCGTGTAATTCCCTCTAGATGGGTTTCAAGTTTCAACTGGCTAAAAATTGGACACCTATCGCTAACATTACCTCAGATTCGTTAGCGATTAAACGATGGTTGCATACAATCCACCGACTCGAATGTTTTTCAATAGGTTAATGTTCTCTCTCTCTCTCTCTCTCTCTCTCTCTCTCTCTCTCTCTCTCTCTCTCTCTCTGTGTGTGTGTGTGTTGGGTGTAGTGATAAACACGTAACTGAAAGGTGTCCAAGTTATTCCTGTGACAGTAACAGAAGACTCCCGATTTGAAAATAAAAGCGTCTACTTTGGGCGAGTTCCACTTACGCCCAGATCGCCCGTCGCGGTCGCGATATGTAATGGAAATCTAGGAGATTGCGATCGATTTTGGCGTAAGTGGAACTCGCCCATAGTGGGGCTGGAATATGGGGTAAACTTGCCTAATTCGTACCTGCGCCTAAATCATACCCCCGCTGTTTCTTTTCACCAACGACAGTCACAATCGCCCCTAGCGGTAGAAAGTGTAAATAACAGTTAGCCATACGCCAATGCCAATAACAAGCCGAATCACCATGCCGTCACTCCACAAAAAAAAAAGTATAACGCAGGTAAGTTTTTCGGGAACTTTTCACTAAAATTTTGGCATGATTCTTAAAGATTTTGTACAATTACTATTTGTGAGAATCGCAGAAATAAATTCCTATGCGAAACTACGTCTATTTTCAAGTTTATTTCTTGTTTTGACATCAACGAACAGTACCCTATATTTTAGCGCCATAGATTTGAATTCCAATTGGCCCATGTGCCTATTTCGTACCAAAGTGTGTAAGCTTAAATCGTACTGGTACGAGCATACAAAAACAATCTAGAAAAAAAATTGGGTGAGGCCAAAAAGAAAATCATAACCAGAAAAACCAGAACAGCAAAGAAAACTCGTAACCTCTTACGTAACCCTCCTCAAGAATACCGCCAAATCCAATACACACAAGGAAGAAACAAAGAAGGAGAAAGACGATGAAAGTCTGTATCTGTATCTGTTCTCCTGTGGTTAGCAGGATGGCATTTCAAGCATTATCGCTTATATAGCCCAACGAGCTATAGACGTATCTTTTCCTCGACGATGAAAATGAAAGCTGCTTTTGTAAATTGGGGCAGGAAAATAGACAGGAAAATATGATACTGTGACGTCCCACTATTTTTCGCGCGGTATTATTCCACCATCTCTTCGAAAATCAATTCACAACTCCATTAAAACCTTCAATCTCTACTCCCTCACCCAACCGATCATTTAGACGATCTAGAGACGCGGTAGCGTCTCGACGCCAAGTACAGGAAAGACACCCTGTATATGTCGACTGTCGCTACCGCTATCATTTACTCGTCGCCGGGCTATTCCAACCTAACCTGAAACTTATTTCATTAATATCTCATGACGCCTGCAATATTTTCTAAATTTAAAGGCATTTTTCTTATGTAAACCGCATATAAGCTTTCGAATAAGACCAAATTTCAATAAAATCTGTCCACGCATGACAGAGATATCATAATATCGTCTCATGGATCAGTCAGAAACGGTAAGGTTTTTCTTCTGATTCTGATTCTCCAAGGAATTTTTTCGTCAAACATAATACGTATACGCGTTACACGCACACCTTCAGCCAAAAGAAACTAGCGTATGCTGATCGGCGTCCGCCATTGTATAACCTATAACCTAACCTACCAAGTGTCAAACCGTCATAACCTGCCAAGTGTCAAATAATGTAAGTGGTCCAAATTTGAAATGTCAGGAGCTTTTACACTAAATAGAGACTGAATTATTGTCTCAATTAACAAGGTAAGTCGCCAAAATTTTTTTAATAGATTTCTTATGTAGAGTCGCAGACTTGGAAGTTGTCCGGAGAAGGTTCGACAAAGAAGTATCTTCTTTCGCATAAGTTTCTGGAAATTTGTACCATGCATGTACAAAATAATATATTGTAGTAAAAAATTGCATTGCATTTAAATTGCCAGATACTTGTATTTTTGTATATACCAGCAATTTAGAGTTTTTATGTAAAGCTTATTATATTATAGAAATGAAGGGGACGCACAGGACTTCGATAAAAATGAAGGGGACGCACAGGCTTGGATAGTAGAATTGAAGGGGACGCACAGGCTTGGATGGATAGAAATGAAGAGAATGCACAGGCTTGGAGGTTGTCCGGAGAAGATTAGATAGAGCATCTTGTTTCGCATAAGTTTTTATTATATTATAGAAATGAAGGGGACGCACAGGACTTCGATAAAAATGAAGGGGACGCACAGGACTTCGATAAAAATGAAGGGGACGCACAGGCTTGGATAGTAGAATTGAAGGGGACGCACACGACTTGGATATAAAATTGAAGGGGACGCACAGGCTTGGAGGTTGTCCGGAGAAGATTAGACGGAGAAGATTAGATAGATAGACAGAGCATCTTGTTTCGCACAAGTTTCTGGAAATTTGTCAAATAAGGTAAATCTACAAAATTTGTCAAACGACGTAGCATTAAGAATTAAGATTAAGAATATTATGGCGTACCGCTTGCAATGTAGAGTCAGTCACATTAGTCAAGAAAGTACGCTAAAAACACATCTCCCTTGATGCTTTTCAATCTTTTGTGAAAGACATTCGTAATACTTTAATATAAAATCCACAGTAGTTGCCACGCTATTCATTAGTTCATTAATTTTTTCGATTCCCGTTATTTCAATTCACCAATAAACATTCTAAATTAATTTTATTCCAACACCAATGAATTGTGCGTTAAAATATTGGTTCTCTACGTTCATTTTCGCTGAATTATTACCATTAGGATTTAATTTAAATTTCCTGCAATAAGTTCTACGTTAAGTTGTAGTATATAACTAAAATGTGGCTTTATAAATATATTATATATATTTACAGATAATAGAAGCAGAAGGTGATGCACTGTGATCTACGCCAGACTATGTACGCACAAATTTGCAGGTAGAGTTTTGCATACGTAATTATTCATTCAATGATCTTGAGCATGTGTGATAAATTATAAATAAATAATTATTAAATGTGTCCCATTTTTCAGTTAACGATACAGACAAAGAGTTGACAGATAATAGAAACAGAAGGTGATGCACTGTGATCTACGCCAGACTATGTACGCACAAATTTGCAGGTAGGGTTTTGCATACGTAATTATTCATTCAATGATCTTGAGCATGTGTGATAAATTATAAATAATTAATAAATGTGTCCTATTTTTCAGGTAACGATACAGACGAAGAGTTGACAGATAATAGAAACAGAAGGTGATGCACTGTGATCTACGCCAGACTATGTACGCACAAATTTGCAGGTAGGGTTTTGCATACGTAATTATTCATTCAATGATCTTGAGCATGTGTGATAAATTATAAATAATTAATAAATGTGTCCTATTTTTCAGTTAACGATGCAGACGAAGAGAATTATTTCAACAGCTGAAAGGGAAAGTTACTGAAAATGAAATAAATGTTAATAAAAAGAGTAAATGAAATGTACTGTACACAAAGTACTATACATGTCAGCAATGCAGTGCACATGGTTTCATTTCGTAGTTGTTAAACTTACGTAGAATTTATCCTTAATCAAAAAATAAATAAATTACACTCGCTGAGCTGCTTTGCGCTATTACGAGTATTCCAAGTATATACCTTATCCTCTAACGTCACTAGATAGGCTGCAGGGCGCCATAAACAGATCAGAATTTATAATTTATTGGGATTTCCTTACTTTTTCCTTATTTTTAGCACACGTGGCAGTCAACTTCAAAAAAGTAAAAAAATTACGCCAAGTACATGAATTATCTTTGTAAAAAGAAGTGAGATCCCCATAAAAAACTTTCAAAAAGTAGAAAAATTACGCCAAGTACATGAATTATCTTTGTAAAAAGAAGTGAGATCCCCATAAAAAAACTTTCAAAAAGTAAAAAAATTACGCCAAGTACATGAATTATCTTCGTAAAAAGAAGTGAGATCCCCATAAAAAACTTTCAAAAAGTAAAAAAACCACAAAAAAAAGATAATAATATAAATCACAAAAAATAGAAGAAAATATGAATTATCTTTGTAAAAAGAAGTGAGATCCCCATAAAAAACTTTCAAAAAGTAAAAAAATCACAAAAAATAATAATAAAATAGAAGAAAATATATAAATCACAAAAAAATGAGAGAAGAGGTACATAGATATTACAGTGTCTCTGGGCCCGGCGCGGCTCGGCTCGGCTCGGCCGTGCCAGGCCGGCTGTTTTCCGCGCTGGTGGAAAATCAACGACGCGAACGTCGCCCCCCTTTCTTCCTTCCCTCTCCATACCCTTCCGTCCTTCTTTCCTTCTGTTGCCAGCGTCCGAAGCGTGTCGGAGCGAGGTCGAAAGGGCGCACGTTTATCGCAATTAAAGGGAACCCCATAAAGTCGGGTACGGAGGAAAATAAATGGATTGGATGAGAAGCCAAATTGGAAGACTGGAGTAGCGCGTTTTACGGCAGCTGGAGGATTGTTAATGGGTTCCGTTTGGTTGGCGCCTGGTGTTGGACGGCGCGGTACGCGGTCGTCAAGCAGAATAACGTCGTTTGTGCTGATGGCATCGACGGGAGAATATTTTGGGATATGATCGCGTAGAATGGAACGGTTGGGTAGGCGACACGCTTGGGCACGACAGTGGACACGAAGCGGTGTCGCTGGTGGTCGCTGGTGAAGGCGAACGGACAAGGGCCGATCAGTTTCTTCTGTTGACCGAGTCGGGCACGCAGGCCACCGTTATCAACATCGGCTTCATTTGCCATTTGTGACGAAGAGACGTTGGCAGCGGCGTTTCCGTTTGCTTGCCACTATTCAACTTCCATTCTTCCGTTTCGCGTTCACTCAACACGTGCACCTGCAAGAGAAACATCGCGACGAGCACCAACACCAGCGTCACTTGTCAGAGTTGACAGTTGGTCGCGGCGCGGCCGTGGATGTACTCCCTTACCGTATAGTTAAGCTGCTTGCACAAGTGAAGCTTGCTTTGGCAAGTTTTCGGCTTGCACCGCGATTCGGACAGGTACCTCGGATAATGACCCACGCCCAGATCGTTAACCCTATAGTCGGACTCGCAGGAGCAGGAGGACTGCGGACAGAGTTGCGGATAGATTCGTGTCGCGACCAAGCTGTTTCTCCTTCAACTTACTCTGGCTGTTACTCGTATCCGGGCGGGGGACTCTTCGGGATGGTCGGCGGGCATGAATGCCACTCGCTTCCGTTCTTCTATCCCTATCGGCTCGCCCAACAGCCTCTTGTCGCTCCACGACCGAGCGTCGTCCGGTGCTCCGTCGTCGTGACTGAGCAACGCTTCGATATCTAGGGATTGCTGCTGCTGCTGGTGTAGCAGTTGTAGCTGCTGGCGTAAGCGAGCGAGTGCCAACGGTTCCGCGATTCGTAAATCGTGCAGTATCATCTGAAGGGAAAATGTCGCTGACCACCAGCCCTTTTACCAGCCTATGCGCGCTACTTACGTAGACGATCAAGATCTTCATGTTCCTCGTAATAAAATGCCGAGAATGTTGGCCGCAAACGCAACAAGATCGTGGTCGAACTGAACCGGTGAACTGAACGTTCGACCCTTGGAGGACGCGCCTTATATACTACAACCGACAGTCTTCGGGCAGAGAAATAAAGAGAAAAATTCCACCCTCATTCGCTAAGACAGTTCCGCGCGTTGCGGAGGTAATGAGAGAATCCATTAACGTTACACGATCTCTTTCCAAGGTGGATATCCGTCCGTCCCGCGTTCCTTTATCATTCGTGACAGCCATCGCGTTCGCGTGACGCGTACGCGCCATCTCATCTTCGATAGGCCTTCTCTTCACCTTTTTCATCCTCTTTTCTTTTCTTTTCTCCTCCAAAATGTATCCCTCTATCATTCTCGGCCTACGTACGTAGGACACACAAGCAGACCCGACCAAATGGCAAAATCCTTTTTCACGCTTTTCGGCTGATCGTCCTTCGTTCACCCCAATCGCCGGAAAGCATTAACGAGACGTGAACAATTTGATCCAGCAGTTACGCATCGCGCGGATCCGAGTAGGTACGCGCGTACGCACGCATGTAGCATTGAATTTCACGGCCGTCAGCAATTAGTTTCTGCACCAGATACGAGAAAAATCGATGCCGCGAGAACGCGGTATTTTCTTGCCCCTCCATCGGGTTCTACCCTCTTCTCCTCTAATCATACGCGAATCTGCTGGCTCTTTCTTCCTTCTTTCCTTTCCTCCTTTCTTTCTTTCTTCCTGAGCCTTGCCAGACAATTCCCTTCGCGGGCAATAACGGTACATGTGGGTACTTATTTGCGTTGCTTGACGCGGTGCTTTCCGCAATTTTATTCACCGCATAGCGTGATTGGTAATATTGGTGTACACGTCTATGTGACGTTACGCGTAGGGAATTGCCGGACAACTCGTTGATCGTCGCGGCAAGTAATCGTACGCGCCTCTTGGCCCGTTCTCGTCCTCCGCACGGCGGATAAAAGTGGCAAACGGACAGGAAAGGTGAAACGACGGTGTAGCTACATTAATCGATCGCTCATCTAGGATACATTACGATCGAGGAGAATTCTTTCGTCTCCGTCATGAATTTACGTCGCAACCTCGTCGCCGCTAGAAACTAAGTAAACGCTCCGGATTACTATCCTTTCTTCCGTCCACAAACTAGCTGAGGAGCTACTTTGCCTTCGTTCCAAAAGCTTACGCGTTGGCAGACGTAGAACACGGTCGCTATATGCGCGAACATGGGGATCGCGCTGCCAAACAGATGACGCATCAGACGCATGATTGATCCTCGTCGACAGAGGCGAATGGGACGGAGATTGCGATCCGGACGGAATCCAGATAACGTCCGAGAGCGATCTGTAGATCGTTCAGCCACCGAGCCAATGGACAGCGAACATTCCTCTCGTCATCGTTACTCCAACTTACTGCTGCTGACTGCTCCAAGCTCCAAGCTTCGTCGAATCTGCCTGAAGTGTATCCATAATCGCGGACAGCGAGCGACGCTCGGGCGCATTCGTGCGAGAGAGAAAGCATCGTGCGAACTGGTGCGAGAGAGAGAAGTATAGCTTCCTAATCGACCGTAATGCGCATGCGCCGAGATGTTGCTAGAGAGAAAGGCTGTGTTCTAAGGCTGTTCGAGTACTCGAAAAAAGCGAGCCGAGTCGAGTACCCGTAAAAACCGAGTGGCTTGAAAGAACCGAGCGGCTCGGTAAAACCGAGTAGCTCGAATTTTTTCGAGCGGCCCGAAAGAACCGAGAAGCTCGAATTTTTACGAGCGGCTCGAATATACTTGGAGCAGATCGAAATTTTCGAGCAGACCGACTGTGTCGAGCAAGGAGTCGAGACCGATAGAATTTCGGTTTCGGTCGCGGTCGCGGTCAGTGAGAGCGACCAATATGGCATTTACGGGTCTCTCGACCGAACTGGAGAGCGACGAGCGGTCAGGAGTTTTCTCTCGACCAAAACTGAGAGAGAATTTCTCTCTGACTTTCGGTCGACCAAAAGTCTTGACCGGTCGCAACCGGTCGAGTTAATTTATGGAGAGGTTTCTGTTCCTCTCCATAAATTACGAATCGGAGCGGTTCGGAGCGGTTCGGAGCGGTTCGGTTCCACCTAGCTGAATAGGTCGGGAAGATATGTATGCTGTTCCTAGCAGGGATTGTAACCGTAACCCTAGGCCGGTTCGGTTCTCAGTACCGTAGACTAATTTACATAACCGGGTAACCCGAGGCATCTAGGCACAGAGTTACCCGGTTAACCCGCTCTCGGAGCGGGTTACCCTAATCCGGTAGAGGGCGAAGTGTTTCCCTATTTTTGTGAAATCGACCTGTACTTATGAATTTTTATTTTAAAAACTATCTATCGCATTAGGTTCATTCCTTTTCAATTTTAATGCAGAAGATTTTGTCTATTTGAATAATATTTTTTTGAAATTGTAAAATTATTTATGTACCGTCAAATTATAAACAAATTTTTATTTTGCAAATTTCTCCTCGAGGGTGACATGTTTCTAAATTTGAAAAATGACAGTATTCTTTGAAATTCTACCTACAAACTAAGCTCCCTCCTAGAATGGAGTCTTTAATATTAACGTCACATTGAGTTGTTAAGGACAATAGTACGCCCCGTTTCAGGTAAGCCAGCCGCTACGCTCCGCTACTACAATCGGTTGACCATACATATGTACCACTTGAATCCCCTATTACTTGATTCAGATGTAGAAATTTGTGTATATTGTATATATGTGTAGTATTCATTTTTTATGTTTTGTGTATGCACACACGTTACTTATTTTATATATATTGTATATACAATGTGCTAGTTCTTTTGTATGTACTTATTTCTGTATACATGCTGTGTATATATTTCACGACCGTATAGTATAAACATTGTGTTTTCATTTTAACACTTGCATACTATTTTCTTACAAATCAGTAAATTTCGTATATAATAGTTGTGTTACAAAATATTATTTTTATTATAAATAAATAAATTACCTTTCGAACTTCTACAGGATTGTTACATTTGTTATAGGCTATTCATCCACCACGGTGATGCAATTTGACCAAGAAACGATTTGCATGTAATGTCGTGGGTATAATTCAAGAAAATTCATCACATTTTTCCTCGAGAGATTACAAATTAGATCGAGAAACAAAACCCTGCAAGTGATTGACGTGATTGCATGTAACCCGGTTCTTGTTAAAATTGCAGTTGCATCGCAGCGGTGGACGAGCGCGGAGCGACCATAGTCGGATTTTGGACGTAGAATGTCGTATGTCACTTGTAACCCGCTCCGAGCGGGTTAACCGGCTCTCTGTACTCTTTGGGAGCCGTTCCTTCGGGGTTACTACGGGTTACAGTAACCTTCGCTCGGTTAACCGGGTTCGGGTTAGGGTTAGGCGGCGGTTACAATCCCTGGTTCCTAGCGCTCACATTGTTTATCTCTCTCGTGACGGGATTTTTTAAAGCACATTGTTGCAATGATTTGTTACTCCAAGTGTGGAAAAAAAACAGAAGATAGGAATGTAATAAAATGTAAATATATATTTAACAATAGCATAAATAACAAATTTTCACAGCAAACTTTATTACAATGTTTCAATTTTTATCTCGTGGGATAAGATGCGAAAATATTATTTTATATCTTTTAAATCAGTTGCTGTATAAGAGTTACTTCTTCAATTTTTATTACGAGATATATGTATAAGAAAGGAGAGTGGTACATCGGAAAATACAGTCATGTAGAGTGACCAAAAATATAAGGTACAATCTTTGCTTAACACAGAGTAGATATCTTCTGGGATGCGAGTAGCACATCTAACGTAAAACAAAAATGAGGACGTGATAAATTCCACCGTGGAATGATTCAAATAGAAAATATGTATCGGCTGTAAGGCTATTGTGCCGACATTTTTTGTTTAAAAAATCCGAAAAAAAGTTTTTTGATCTTCTTCATACATACATTATCATAAGAACATTATGTTACATTTTTAATAAAGTTCATAAATTTCGTTAAAATCAGCACCAAAGTTATTCTACCATTTTGGGGATTCTAGAAGGTTTGACCTATTTGATTAATACTTTTTCAAACTGAAAAATTATTTTTGTAACATGGTAAATTACAAAACAAATTCTTATTTTACAAATTCTCCTCGAAGGTTGGAAATCTAAAGCTTGAAAGAAGTATTACCAAATACCTTGAAATTCTACCTACAAAATAAGCACCTTTTAAAGAGGGAGTTTTTAAAATTAGCGTCGGAATTAGCCATCGAAGGCAGCCGTGCGCCCCGTTTCAGGTAAGCGAGCCGCGCGCTGCATTATTGCGGACGGTTTACAGTACCACTCGCACCCCGTATTACTTCAATCAGGACGATAAAATCGACTGGTCCCGTATCCGCCTTAATGGTGTCATTTATGCCAGCGAGATTTCTTTAACTGCTTTTGTTTGAATTTCATTAGGGGTTATACCCAAATGTTCTTACGTTAGATGTACTACTCGCACCCACATCACAGGAGTATTTTCCGATGTACCACACTCCTTTCTTATACATTAGGGTGTTTCATATTATAGGGTTAAAATTAAAATATTACAATTTTTTTTACTTTGCTCATGCCCTGATTCCTATTAATATAAAAAGAATATCTGACAAATTTTAGGAAGATTGAGTAATATTTAGAGGTTGCACACCTTGCACACTAAATAATGTGTAATAGGCTAAGGAAACACGATTTCCAATGATAATTATTTTTATTCTCAAGTCCTTGAAAAAGAAAGTAAACTTCAAAGAAGACTTAGACTTAGATAAATTTACATTTTATTATTATTATTATTGTTCACACCTATAGAAATTCTGTACCTTATTATTTTATCCACATTTTTAAAACCTGAAAAAGCGAAAATATGTAGGGTAGACCGGGGGCGGTAGTAACAGGGGGTGCGAATGTAACACGCTAATATCTCAAAATATATAATGAATATTAACACCAATTTTAGATATATGTTAAACAATGACATTTGGAATCCATGTCCTAGCAGTATTGATACGCAACTGACATGGATAGTGAACAAAATAACTTATCGATACCCTACAGTAACTTTTTCTTACTCACTTATGATTGTAATGTAAACACACCCTTTGCAAGTATGTGCTTTTTTTATTCTGCAATTTGCCTTTTTTTAAAGTAATACGGATCGTTACTTAGCACTTTTAAGTGTCTCGTTAGTCACAATTTATAATTGAAGTTCAAAAGCATGGTTGAGTGCGATTGTAACATCGGCAGTCGGGGTCGGTTGTACCGCAACAGAACCGAATAGTGTCAAAGAAGGCGAATAATATTGTCTTGTTTGCATAGAATCCGTGCAGTGTTACAACCGATCCGGGGTCAGAGACGGTTGCAACACTTTACACTGTAACGTTATGGCTATTAACACTCCGCTTCTCATTTTTTATTAATAACTTGGATATTACTTGACATACAGTGAAACTGTTGTGACTCAATGATGTCAGATAAGTAAGTAACATTTCCGTATAAGAGTTTTTGTTGTAAATGTAATAGTTCCTGCGTAATTGTATTCCAAAGTCAAAGTGTTACTACCGCCCCAGGCCTACCCTAGTGATAAAACTGTGCAACCCCTAAATATTATTAAATTTGTCTAAAATTTGGCATACAGATCACTTAGATGAATAGAACCAAGGGGGCGAGCGAAGTTACGTGAAAATAGCACCTTTGGAAAATTGAAACACCCTATTATACATGTATATCGTAATAAAACTTGAATATGTTACTTATACAACTGATTCATAAGATGTTAAATAATGTTTTCATATGTTATTCCGAGAGATAAAAATTGAAACTTTGTAATAAATTTTGCTGTAAAATTTGTTATTTATGCTATTGTTAAATATATATTTACATTTTATTACATTCCTGTCTTCTGTTTTTTTTTCGACACTTGGACATACTTTTAAAATATCCATACGAAAAATTATAAATTCAATCATTTTCTTCTTATTTCTATATTAACAATAATTTATTTATATTAACTACTTCTGTTAAAATAATGCATAACTAGTGTTTGAAATACAATAATATCTCGGAAAATCGACATAGTTTGAAATGAACAGTGGTACAGTAACAAATAACTGCAAAATTCTGCTGTCAACAAACCCGTGACGAGAGTGACAAACAGTGTGAGCGACAGGAACAGCATCCATACCTTCCCGGCTTATTCAGCTAGGTTGAACCGATCCGAACAGAACCGAACCGCTCCGAACCGCTCCGAACCGTTCCGACTCGTAATTTATGGAGAGGAACAGAAACCTCTCCATAAATTAACTCGACCGGTCAACCGACCACTCCGACCAGTCGCCAGAGCGGTTAGGCCTTCGGTCTGAGATTCCCGACCGAGAGGCAATCGGTCTGGAGTTTCGGTTTCTTTTCGCAACCTCTCACTGTTACGGTCGCAATATCGGTCCCTTTTCGCTTCGGTTACTGGTCGCTAGACCGGTCAAGACCGGTCAGAATTTCGGTTTCTGCTTCGGTCTCGACTCCCTGGTTTCAAGTATGTACATACCGGACCCCCAGTACTCGAAATGTTAAAGGACGGATAGGTAGCGTTTAGAGTAGTGCAGACCGACAGTTTGACTGTCATGTGGCATGAAGAAAGGGACTGCGGGAGTCGGGATCCCCGAGTCCCAGAATACCTAAGAAAATGTATAGGCTAGTTGCGATGGTCGGGGTATTATAGTTCGAGTCGATGTTGGTCTTTAACCGACCCATTGAAAGGATGGCGCACCGACATAGCGCGAACCACTGTAGTGGTGCATCCCTATCACTTACACCAGGCTTGGGAATTAAGTGATCTTTTCGGCCGAGTTTCAGAGGCGACGCCTCCTTTCTCCCGCCGCGCGTCTTGGCCCCCGCGGCGGCCAAGCAGCTTGGAGCGCCTCAGGCCCGTACCACGTGAACCGCGCGTGGCGTATTAGGGCGACATTGTATCAATAGGTTTCTACATCGGCCCAGAGAGCACGATTGTCGATACGTTTTTGTTTTGTCAACGCGCCACGCGCGGTTCATATGGTACGGGCCTGAGGCGCTCGAGGCTTCTAGGCCGCCGCGGGGGCCAAGACGCGCGGCGGGAGAAAGGAGGCGTCGCCCAGGGGGGCCAAGCCGTCTTTGTTTGGCCGAAGTTCCCGTTTAGTTAGCACTTTATAGGTAGGAGGCGCTAGGTACATCACACACACATACCTAGGTGTATCAGTGAGCACGACACACATCCTTTCGACGTTGGTGAAATGTTACCATGACGACCATCGCCATTTGTAAATGTTTGGCGCAGACACGAGGAAGTGTAACCCACGTGCACCCACGTGGATCAGTCATCACATAAGAGACCCCTGTCATTTCTAAAATAAAATTTAAAAGATTAAATTTTGGAATGACCAGAAATCCTTCAAATGGCGTCCTCACTTTCCCTGGTTTACCTTTTCTAAGGCCGTCTGACCATGGATCGTCGCGTCAGTGACGCGTATGCAGCAGATAGAAGAATATACAAAGAAATTGAATATATTTTATTTTCCTAAGAAAAGAAGAAATATTCAATTTCAATGTTTATCCTTCTATCTGCTGCATACGTGTCGCTGGCGCGACGGTCCGTGGACAGGTTATTGCAGGTTATAAAGTAAGCGGTGCATTACACGTATACACATACACATACGTCCCGATTCACACTGATTCACACATTCACAGTTTAGTACGCACTTTATAGGTAGGAGGCGCTACAAACTCTGCTTCAACTTTCCAAGAGGGAAGCTTGGCCCCCCTGGCGTCGCCTCTGAAACTCGGCCGAAAAGATCACTTAATTCCCAAGCCTGACTTACACTACTATGACTTGCTGCCGCCCTTTCCCTTGAAGGTGTGAAATAGTTAAAAGAGGCAAGACAGGTAGCTAAAAAACAAAGTCGCATCAAGTTCGATATAATATTATGTACTCTACGAATGCTTCAAATACTTCCAAAAAATTGTTTGAACTGGTTGGAATAGGTATTCATTATATTCTGCTGCGTGATAAGTTGAATTATTTGTTTAATTTCTGTATTATTTCATGTTTTAATAAGTATATCAATATGTTTGAATTTATATTAAGTGTCGTTCATTTGGTTTATTACACACCCCTCACATGGCATGTTTATATTTTCAAGAGTAAAAAACCGCCCTTTCACGTTCGTATTTATCGTTTTATTTTATTATTTCCGCATTCAACGGCCGGCTATCCGAAATGAACTGAGCATATAACTTCGAATATGTTTCATAATCAAAGTAATAGGATGGACAATGTTGAATATCTGAGAAACAATAAGTTTTAGGATTAATGCACCTTAGTACTTTCATACTCAGAATTCGCTATTCTATTGAATTTGGCGATAAAAAATTTGAGAGTCCATTTGAAAAAATAAAATTGACCTCCCAATCCGATCTATCCTTGTAAAGAAACTAGTTCCACCGTGTTTTGTGTTTCTTACAACCAGACAAGTTTTATAAATAATATTATCGCTTATTACTTGAAATAATAGATATTTGAGGTGAACCGTGTTAGTGGGACACCCTGTACAACACAGCTTCTATACTTTTCTCGGTGATACCGGCAGCTTTACCTGTGGCAATGCTAGAAAAACATTATGTTTCCCGCACCCACCGCTCGAAAATCGGAGAGGGCGCTCGAAAACCAGTGGTTGTTTCAGAATATCGGTACTTCAGAACGGTGACACTGAAGACAATAGGATGAGAGGTCTATTCTATACCTGGTCTGTGGTCTCATGATCCCCGAAATAGACTTTCGAAGAGAAATCCGCGTGAGTCGTTGACAACCGAGCTAAAGTGTAGCGTAGCGAAAGCCCGCCCTCTATGTCCAACTCTCACTCTAAACGAGTCACACGTATACAAGCACGCACACACCTTTTAAAATTTCAACACATTTCAGTGTAGTTGCTGAGTTGGACGGTGTTCATGAACAGAGGCCGCTGAATTCAGTCCTGAAATTATGGGTCGGTAACACAGTTTGGGCGGTGACACGAACATCCATAAGGTGATAGGTCTATTCTATACTTCGTCGGTGGTGATAGGTCTATTCTATACCTCGTCTGTGGTATCGGCACAGACCAGGTATAGAATAGACCTCTCATCCTATTGTCTTCAGTGTCACCGTTCTGAATTACCGATATTCTGAAACAACCACTGGTTTTCGAGCGCCCTCTTCGATTTTCGAGCGGCGGGTGCGGGAAACATAATGTGTTTCTAGCATTGACACAGGTAAAGCTGCTGGTATCACCGAGAAAAGTATAGAACCTGTGTTATACAGGGTGTCCCACTAACCCGGTTCACCTCAAATATCTATTATTTCAAGTAATAAGCGAAAATATTATTTATAACAGTTGCTGGATGTAAGAAACACAAAATACGGTGAAACTAGTTTATTTACAGGGATAGATCGGATGTGGAGGGCAATTTTATTTTTTCAAATGGACTGTCAAATTTGTTATCGTCAAATTCAATGGAATAGCGAATTATGAGTATGAAAGTACTAAGGTACATTAATCCTAAAACTTATTGTTTCTGAGATATTTTATTACTTTGATTATGAAACATATTCGAAGCTATGCTCTGTTCATTTCGGATAGCTGACCGTTGAATGTGGACATAATTAAATAAAACAATAAATACGAACGTGAAAGAGCGCTTTTTTACTGTTGAAAGCATAAACATGCCATGTGAGACGTGTGTAATAAATCAAATGAACAACACTTAATATAAATTAAAATATATTGATATATTTATTAAAACGTGATACAGAAATTAAACCAATAATGCAATTTATCACGCAGCAGAATATAATGAATATTCCAACCAGTTCAATCAATTTTTTGGAAGTATTTGAAGCATTCGTAGAGTACATATCGACGTGCGTTACGAAAAGTAGCACGTTTCAAATTTCTTACGAAAAGTAGCACGTTTTGGTTTGCCACGAAAAGAAGCACGTTCCATCGTTTCTGACGAATATTAGCACGTTTGGTCTTCTGCCGCGAAGACTAACACATTTGACTGCCTCGCCACGAAGAATAGCACATTTCGTACTGTTGCGACGAAAACTAGCACGTTATACTGTTTCGCCACGAATAATAGCACGTTTGGGAATTTATGGCGAAAACTAACATATTATCCGGTTTGGCCACGAAGAATAGCTCGTTTTGGATTATACTGCAGACTGCAGAAACTATCGCGTTTCAGCGCGTGGGCAGTTTAAAAGAATTCAACTGTTGAACATATTGTTTAATAAATAATAATTCCATCTAATCTTCAAAAGACAACACATATGAAAATTTTAATCTACATAATTTAAGTAAGGGTGGGTGCGGGAATTGCGAACGCGGGGTAAACGCGAACATGCTACTTTTCGTGGCAAACCGCTCTAACGTGCTAGTTTTCGCAGCGAAAGACGCAACATGTTATTTTTCGTGGCAAACCGCTCAAACGTGCTAGTTTTCGTAGCGAAAACCGGAACGTGATAGTTTTCGTGGCAAACCGCTCAAACGTGCTAGTTTTCGCAGCGAAAGACGAAACATGCTATTTTTCGTGGCAAACCGCTCAAATGTGCTAGTTTTCGCAGCGAAAACCGAAACGTGATAGTTTTCGTGAGAACGAAGGCAAACGTGCTACTTTTCGTAAGAAAATTGAAACGTGCTACTTTTCGTAACGCACGTCGATATTATATCGAACTTGATGCGAATTTGTTTTTCAGCTACCTGTCTTGCCTCTTTTAACTATTTCACACCTTCAAGGGGAAGGGCGACAGCAAGTCATAGTAGTGTAAGTGATAGGGATGCACCACTACAGTGGTTCGCGCTACGTCGGTGCGCCATCCTTTCAATGGGATGGGACCCGACCAGTGATGCCAGAACCGTGGGTTTGCGCCCACGGACCCTACCACCACTCCACGACCAAGCGTACCCCCTCCTAGCGCCTGTACCGCACTACACAAGCATACCCGTCCCTCCATCCGTGTGCCGTGCGCGACGCCTGGCCGGCGCTCTCCGGCGAGAATTCGTTTTCCCGACATCGAAGCGCTTGGCGCGCAAGCAAAAAGTCATGAGTTCAAATCCCGGTGCGGATATTCTACTTTTTTTCTTTATTTATTCTCTAATTTCTCTTCCTATATTCTCAAAAGACTAAAGACTTGAATACTGTTAATTTATAAACCATTTTCGAAGCTTGAATTGTTGCTAAAGATGCGATCTCCTTCTGGCTTGTACCGCACCACTACAAGCGTACCCTACCTTCTGTCCGTGTGCCGCGCTACCTGGCCGGCGCTCTTCGCCAAGAATTCATTTCACCAAAGTCCTAAAGCTTGGGTCGCAAACAGAAAGTCCGAGGTTTAAATTCCGGTGCGAATATTCTACTTTTTTCATTAATTATTCTCTAACTTCTCTTTCTATATTTTCAGTAGAATAAAAACTTTAAAACTGTTAATTTACAAAGCATTTTCGCAGCTGGCTAATGTACGATGTTGGTCTTCTGCCTTTTTTTGTACATAAACAGAAATAATTCCTTGAAATGCTACTTAGAAAATAAGCTCCTTTCTAGGATGGACTCTTTAAAATTCACGTCACAATGAACAGTTACAGAATCGGTGATTTCCGTTTCAGGTAAGCGAGCCGCCCGCTCCGCTATTACGGTCGGCTTACCACTCGCACCCCGGATTACTGTAATGAGGTTTGAAAACAATATCGACTGGTCCCGTACCCGTCGCAATCATGTCATTTATACCTACAGAAGAGTTTTATTAACCCACTCTTGGCCAACGACACTCTTTTCGTGTTAATCAGGTTTATACGTATCTGCTTATTTGCTTCTTGATTATTTACGAAAATTGTGCCATTGCTCGATGGAAACCACGAGAAGGTGGTGGGCTTCTTCCATCAGGAGAGAATAAGGATAGGTCGAGATGGATAGAATGGATAGGATCGGTGTGAATGATGGAAGTAGCGGTCGAAACCTCTACTCCACGGATATAAAGGTTTGGGAAAGCGCTGGATATAATAAGATGTTTGCCCCATTCCAACGCCGAGGCCGAAAGGCTTTTCTCAATTTTGCCCGATGCAAAAACCAAGAAGAGAAATAAAATTGGGAGCGATCTTATGAATTCCATCTGTGTTGTGCGCACATCCTTAAAAGCCAGAAATGAGACAAGTTGTAGCATGACTGTCGACGATAGGCATCTCGCTCTTATGTCGGGAGATCGTTTGTACGAAAGTTTGTCTAATCCCCAACAATATAAACAACTCACCCTCCATGCATGTTGGAACATATAGCTCCGACAGCCTCAGCACATTTTACCGATCTCTTTCTTGTACAGTAATTTACGAAACAGTTACAATAGTATTGCAGTGGTGCTATCACAGCTTCTACGCGTATCACACTTTCCCAAACCTTTATATCCGTGGAGTAGAGGTTTCGACCGCTACTTCCATCATTCACACCGATCCTATCCATTCTATCCATCTCGACCTATCCTTATTCTCTCCTGATGGAAGAAGCCCACCACCTTCTCGTGGTTTCCATCGAGCAATGGCACAATTTTCGTAAATAATCAAGAAGCAAATAAGCAGATACGTATAAACCTGATTAACACGAAAAGAGTGTCGTTGGCCAAGAGTGGGTTAATAAAACTCTTCTGTAGGTATAAATGACATGATTGCGACGGGTACGGGACCAGTCGATATTGTTTTCAAACCTCATTACAGTAATCCGGGGTGCGAGTGGAAAGCCGACCGTAATAGCGGAGCGGGCGGCTCGCTTACCTGAAACGGAAATCACCGATTCTGTAACTGTTCATTGTGACGTGAATTTTAAAGAGTCCATCCTAGAAAGGAGCTTATTTTCTAAGTAGCATTTCAAGGAATTATTTCTGTTTATGTACAAAAAAAGGCAGAAGACCAACATCGTACATTAGCCAGCTGCGAAAATGCTTTGTAAATTAACAGTTTTAAAGTTTTTATTCTACTGAAAATATAGAAAGAGAAGTTAGAGAATAATTAATGAAAAAAGTAGAATATTCGCACCGGAATTTAAACCTCGGACTTTCTGTTTGCGACCCAAGCTTTAGGACTTTGGTGAAATGAATTCTTGGCGAAGAGCGCCGGCCAGGTAGCGCGGCACACGGACAGAAGGTAGGGTACGCTTGTAGTGGTGCGGTACAAGCCAGAAGGAGATCGCATCTTTAGCAACAATTCAAGCTTCGAAAATGGTTTATAAATTAACAGTATTCAAGTCTTTAGTCTTTTGAGAATATAGGAAGAGAAATTAGAGAATAAATAAAGAAAAAAAGTAGAATATCCGCACCGGGATTTGAACTCATGACTTTTTGCTTGCGCGCCAAGCGCTTCGATGTCGGGAAAACGAATTCTCGCCGGAGAGCGCCGGCCAGGCGTCGCGCACGGCACACGGATGGAGGGACGGGTATGCTTGTGTAGTGCGGTACAGGCGCTAGGAGGGGGTACGCTTGGTCGTGGAGTGGTGGTAGGGTCCGTGGACGCAAACCCACGGTTCTGGCATCACTGGACCCGACCATCGCAGCCAGCCTCTACACAGGTACATTGTCTTAAGTATGTCGGGACTCGGGGATCCCGACTTCCGCAGTCCCTTCCCCGATGCCACATGGCAGTGAAACTGTCGGTCTGCACTACTCTAAACGCTATCCGTCCTTTAACATTTCGAGTGCTGGGGGTCCGGTATGTACATACAGGGTGATTCTGGAGCTCCGCCGGACAATGGATGCCCCCAGGTACCCCGTGGCGAGGACAAGCCCCCGCAGTGCCTCGCCGAATTTTATGGGTTTCGATCCTCGAAGGGGTTCGAGTGCCTATTAAGAAGTTAAAATCTTCGATTTCCGCATTTCTCATCAGATCTTTGCGAAAACGACGCCAATTGATTCCTTCTGTTTCGCCGATGAAACTGACCCAAAGAACGACGTAATTCGGAAAATAATTAAGGAAATTGCATGAAAAATTAATTTCCATAACTTCAAGCTAATTTCGTTAATAATAGTCCGATTTACATGAAATTTGGTATGATTTTCATCGGACAAACATAAGGAATCCATCGGCATCACTTTCATATCGATACGATAAAGAATAAAGAATTATTTTATTCTGAAACAGGTATGAATCCTCGGTCGACCCCGGCAAATCATGGCCACGGGGTACCTGGGGGCGTCCATTGTCCGGCGGAGCTCCAGAATCACCCTGTACGTGAAACGAAAGCCGCGCGCGTTTCAAATTTCACTTTCCACATTTCTCATCCTACCTTAATGAAAATAATTAGAATTGGTTGGCGAGGTCTTCCCGATGAAAATGAGTCCAAACACGACATAAATCAGACTGTTTTAAGGATTATTACCCTAAAAGTAGTCAATTTCTGCACCCCTTTTCCAATACTGTAGTACGTTCGAATTATGGTTTAAGATCAAGGTTTAAGGATCGGTATTTCGATTATGCTTTACCTAATTATGCAGGGTAACCCGCGTCAGGTATAATACCTTAATTTAACATGTATGCATCCCAGGGGTTTTTAAATCTGTATTAATACTGGCTCGCACTCATCCCTCCTTATATTTAACGGGGGGGGGGGGGGGGGGGGGTGAAACTAATTATTTTCGTAATCCAGGTTAGAAAACAAGCAACTTTTGTCCGAAACTTTTTTTCTTAAAACCGTTCCAAACCATTTCTCGATGTCTAAATGCTAGAAGACAGGCAAAAGGTGGGAAGCGAAAATGGTTCCATAATGAGAAGCGAAAATCACATTTAGTATCCTGACCTGCAGGAGTATCGTTTACACCACTTGGGTTTTCCCCAACTATTTACCCGATGACCGTCTACCCAGATTATTGTTGCCGCGACGCGACGCGACCTCCTCAACCATTCTTTGCACGCTGCCTGACAACTGACTCCTGCCACAATCACACACCCCAAAAATCAATCACACCGAAATCACGTCACACGTCACTCTTTCAAACAATACTCGCTCCTACAGAACACATCTACCTACTTGTTCATTCTCCACATTCATTGTACAGTGTGTAAAAAAATTATTGGTCAGGGCTCTTAGGGGGTGAATCTACACCTCTGGATCGGTAGACATTTGTAAAAAAAGGGTCCGCGAAATTGTTTATAACATTGAAAAATTAATGTTAAATTTTGTTTACACCAACGTATTCTGCGCGTTGAGAAGGGAAAATGTTTGAAAGAAGGCGTATGGTCAGGAAAAATTGTTAAAGATTTCGGAACGACTTGATTGTGTAGAGTTATACGTATAGATGGGCCCACCACTACTCTGCTGCTTGCTACGAAACACATCATAAGATTATCATAATTTATTAATCATTTTTTAATTAATTATCATAGGAAGTATTCAAAATGATAAATGTAAGTGTATCTCTGTACACCGAGAGTAGGTTGGTGCCAATTTAATACAGCGTATTTAGGAGGTCAAATAGTTGAAAAAAGTTAATATAAACCCATGTCCGCAAATAATTTATTAAGGAATTATAAGATAGCAGAGATTCATTACATCGTAAACGAAGTGGTAAAATGCATGGGTCTGTTGATAAACAAATGAAGAAATTTTTATTTGCCTCTTGAATACCTATGCTGTATTAATTTGGCATCCGGACACCCTGTATCTAAATTTTCACCGTTATTATAACTTTCATTCCTACCACTTGTAGCGCTGCACTCTTATTTGATGCTTAGCCGTTAACGTTGGGTGCGACACGGAAATGGTAATGGGGCTCTAGAGCCCCAAAATCGAGTGACACGGAAGACAATAGGGTGAAAGGTCTATTCTATACCTGGTCTGTGGTATCGGCAACTATGTCTTTCCTACATTTATCGGCTAGTGTTGATGTAAATTATTTGAAGTATATATTCTCGAGTGGGCATGTTGCTCGTGCTTGAGACAGCGCTGTTCGGCCAGCTACCGAACTACGTTAGAGGCATCCTACCACCCATCGAGTTGCCCTTCTCAAGACAAGAAGGAAGGAGGCCAAGCCGAGTACGGGAAGCACAGGGAACAACCGGAGACAAAAGAGACAGAGTGCAAGAATCCTTATAAGACTGATAATCAAAATATTTTTTTATTGTAAACCTTATATCCAAATATATTAACAAATATTAATCCAGAACGAACACAGCTTGTTTAATTATATCAGCTAGCTTGGACTTCCACCGGTTCTGGTGGTACATGGCACGAATATACCATCAGCGCCGGTGACGGAGGATCCTTGAAGCTTCATTCTGTCATTTTTCGGGCTGTCCTGAGTACACGATTCATAAATTCATTATTATTTCAACGTACGGTGCTTATTAGCATTCAAACGCACCGTTCCACCCTGCACTGATGTCTACTGGAGGCAACTATACCCGCAAAAACTTTCTTCGTGCCAATTCCAGCACGAAAGATGGTTGAAACGGTTTGTTTACTACATCGCGTATACGCAGGGTCGGCGAAACCACTGTGCAAGTTATACGCCGCATAAGGGCGCCAGCCGAAAGTGGTGCTAAAAAACTATATCACACGCTTATAATAAAGGAATCCAACTCCCACATAAACAAAATGTAAATATATTTCTTTTTTTATTGCATCCAGTGCAAACAGGTGCAAAAATTTGGGGGCGCCAAAAATTTTCTTGCATACAGGCGCCAGCTAACCTCGCGTCGGCCCTGCGTACACGTCACGCTGGTGCTACGTGGCTCGACTCGCTCGACTATACCAGTGGCGCCACCAACGGAGAAGCCTTGAAGCCTCATTCTGTCAGTTTTCGAGTCATAAATTCATTATTATTTCAACGTGCGATGCTTATTAGCATTCAAACGCACCGTTCCACCCTGCACTGATGTCTACTGGAGGCAACTATACCCGCAAAAACTTAATTCTTGCCGATTCCAGGTCGAATAATGGTTGAAAAGGTTTCGCGTATACGTACACGTTTTTCCTAGCTTATGTGAGCGTACGCACACATTCAAGGCCCGCTGAGACGGCCCCCTTAAGGGGGGAACCTGGTGTAACTAGCTGGAAATCGAGGCATTTTTCGGGAATTTTTTTTAAAGAAAGTATTTAATCGATCTTTCTGAAACTTTCAGGATATTGTATTATCAGGTTATGGAAGATAAAAAAAAATTTATTAAAAATGAGCGGTAAATAACAAAGTTATAAGGGCTTATGCCCAGTCCGTTGGCGACGCAATTGTTGCACTGCGGGCAACGTAGCGTCTTTTGGTTTCATCTAAAACTAAAAATCGAACAATTTTCGTTTAGTTTATGAGTGTACGCACAGATCGTATAAATTCATAACTTAAAAGATGCAAAATTGAACAAATGGCGGCCTCTTGAAAAAAAAATTCACTTTTTCCAACGAAATTTTGCCTTAAATGTGTAAAAAAAAGTTATTTATTTAAACAATATCATTATACTAAGAACGTAGCCCTATGAAGAAAATGTTCACAAATATCCGTGTACAAGGCCAAGTCGATTGGTTGAATATTTTTGGAGTTACATTGCCCGCAGATTGTAAAACTGTCGTTTCGAGAAAAACGCATTTAAAGTTTTGTGGTAACCTGGCGCTCCGTAGCAAAACCGGCCATATCCGCTTTAATTTTTCGAATTTCGTTTTGCGGCTTTGGGAACATATTATTGTGATGTTCAACTATTGATTTATGCAAAAAAAAAAAATCGATTTCTTCGATCCGCTACACCAGGTTCCCCCCTTAAGGGGACCTTCCGGTCTAAAAGTCGATTTTTTTTATTTCATTTTTCGAATGTTCAACCTTTTAGGAATACGTGTTTAAAAGGATTTGTTGAAATTCGTAAAATTCCAGAAGTTATAGGCATTTGAGTAGCGGCAAATGCATGGGCAACAACCGGGCACTCGGCGCTCACGTAAACCTTTAAGGGGAGGTTCTGGTCTAAATGTCGATTTTTTTTTTATTTCATTTTTCGAATGTTCAACCTTTTAGGAAAACGTGTTTAAAAGGATTTGTTGAAATTCGTAAAATTCACGAAGTTATAGGCATTTGAGTAGCGGCAAATGCATGGGTCACGACCGGCCACTCGGCGCTCACGTAAAACTTCAAACGCGTTTTTCTCGAGACAGTGTTTTCAAAACGGTGGGACCTGTATCTTCAAAAGTTATTATCCGATTTGACTGAAACTTTTTTTATTTTGAAGAATATACTTCTGGCTAGGGGGGGGGGGGGGCTAGAAAAATTACAAAAAATTGAAAATTTATAATTTTCAAAGCCGTTGAAAGGACGAAAAATACAGGGAAAAGTGATTTCAAACGTGAAGTGTCGTTATTTTCTAAAAAAAAATGTAATTTTTGTAATTTTTTTTTAGTTCCCCCCCCCTAGAAAAAAGAATAATCTTCAAAATAAAAAAGGTTTCAGTCGAATCGGATAATAACTTTTAGAGATACAGGTCCCACCGATTTGGATCAATTTTTTGACGCCTTAACTTTAACGACTCCCCAGGGCTGTTTGCACTGATTAATTATAAAACAAAAAATATATTTCTATAACTTAAGACATCCTTAATACAATGCAAAAAGTCCCATTAAATTATATATTTGATAAGCAGAGATCAATTCAAGATGCATCAGTCTGCACGATAAATTTTGATCTTCAAAAGATATTAACCACTCCTCGGGCAAATATAAGTCCTTTATATTATATGTCTAAACTTTGCGTGTGGAATTTTACTATTTTTTAAATGGCTGTTCACGTGGGTCACTGTAATGTTTGGAATGAAACAGTTGGATGCAGAGGCTTAAATGAAATAGCATCATATCTATGGCAATTTATTAATGAAAAATGTAAAAATGGAGTTAAAGAATTAATGTTATATAGCGATAACTGTGGTGGACAAAACCGTAACAAAATGGTTTTCACCATGTTTATTAAAGTTACTGTAGATTTAAACGTTACTCTAACTCATAGGTAAATTTGAATATTTTACATTACTATAAAAGGTTTTAGTTCCTAAACATGAACTTGGTTCGATTAAAAGAGAAGTATTATATGTATACTGTTTGGGAATGAGTAGTTCTTTGCGCCGCCGCACTCTCGATCACCGCAGCACCTCCTGGGCAGCGGAAGTCGCAGTCGATCCGCGATCAATCAACCAATCAGCGTCCGTCTTGTCGATCGACGCTCGAGAATGTTCGAGAAGACGCTGCGGCGGAAATGCGCATCCATCTTGAATTCAATCTGTTCTCAACCGTGCGCAACGTAACACACCTTTTTGTTCATTGTCAAATAGTCTTGCTCATCTAACAAATTCAGTGCACAAATCACGTATTCTCAACTGTCGACTCAACGCGGTGTTCGCGACACAGTTCGAAAGTATAGATCATCTGATTGTGCATTCGCGATTGTGCGTGTTCTCGCGTCCACGCGGTTAACCGGTGGTATTGTACGATAAAGTGTACGGGGGCTCATCCTCCATCTTCATCGTGTGCACAACGGCTTGTCCGTTGGCAGACGTTTTAAATAAAGACCTCACATTCTTTTGTGCAACTCAGTGTCTGTGTGGCTCAACACCGATCCTAACCCTACCAGCCTCCTCGTGCTCATCCTAACCTAAGAATTTTACATATACATTGTTTCATTATTTTAACATTCAGTTTTTCTTAGATTTTTAGAGGTTGGTCATACGCAGAATGATGGTGATTCCATGCATACGCGTATTGAACAGCATTGTAAAAACAAATCAGTATATACACAAGACGAGTGGTGCAGATTAATGAGAGAATGCAAAATTCAAAATTCATATATTGTTAAACAAAAATCGCAAACAGACATATCCCTCAGGGACTTATCGAAAAAATTTAACTGGTCTCTTCTTAAAATTGCTTCAGTTCGAGAGATATGTGCGCGACCATACAGGGTCATCCGTTAAAACTGCAACCCGCGCTCGCGCGAACTTGTAAAATGGCAACACCGCCTCACGGACGCATTCCACTACAACCATGCGCCGATACTTCCGCCATCTATGAGCCAATGATGAAAGTGTACGGTCTTTTAGATGCCAGTAGAGAGCGCAGGGTGCTTTTGGCTTTCACTAGAGGATATTAAATTTGACGTAGCAGACGGGAAAGAAAACGTTAGCCATTTTAAGAGTGCGATCGCACCGATCTCGTTCCGCGTGAAAATATCTGCCTTTACGACGGTCCAGCTGCGGGATTAGTTCACACTGGCGCATTATTGGCCCGGGTAGAAGAATTAGGGGCCTTTTTCGTATAACTTTTGAACTATAAAAGATATCGGAATGCAATTTGCGCCGAAAAATGGGGAAAAATTATCATATAATTTAACATATGTTTCGTTTACTTAATTTTTCTTTTATCAATATTTTAACCGTAATTGCAGTGAAAAGCGTTTGCAAACTGTGTATTTGATACTTTATTTAGTGCTCTGTATAAAAATCATGGTGTTGTTAAACAGTAGGCTGGTTGTTTCTGTATCATTACTTTCATAAATTGAGAAATTAAAATTTTATTCAATTATATATTAGTTCTGCAGGCCTCAGAATCTAATGTTCTGGTTTTCTTTTTTATGATTTTATCTTTAAGGGGGATTCTCGTCTAACAGTCCCAAAAGTAACTTATATTTACGATTTTTCCGGAAAAAACTGTTCGTCATATTGGATTAAATTCGTTTGGGATATAAGAAGAGATTTTTGAACTTGCAGAAAATATTTTTTTTATGTCGATCCTTCTTATTATTTATTAGTTATTGTGGAATCTTGTCCATCTGTGATGTAACTCCTGTTGGCGGGATGTGTAGCACCTGTAACAGTCATGTGATTGCAAAAAAAATAGAAGTTTCTTAAAGTTAGATAATTTACGCGGGGATTGGTCCACTTTAAGGAAAAAAAAATGAAAAATTGAAAGAATCATAGCGTTCGAGAGAAAAAGTAAGTTTTTTCCTTAGACAAATTTGTCATATTATTCTTTATATCGACGAAAAAAGTATTATAAATAAAAACTAAAATTAAAATTTTAGCTCCAGTCCCAATGTAAATTATTTAACTTTAAGAAAAGTTTATTCTCTTTGCAGTCAGATGACTGTGACAAGTGCTACACTTAACGTCGAAGATATTCCACAATAATTTATAAATAATAAGAAGGATCGACATAAAAAAGGATTTTCTGCAAGTTTACAGATGCCTCCTTATATCCCAAGAGAGTTTAATGCAATATTAACAATAGTTTTTTAAAAAAAATTCATAAATTTCGGGGGCTGTTCCACGAGAATTCCCCCTTAATGGGACGTGTCTTTGTTTGTAGCGGTGTTTAAAAGTTTTTCTACAATTTTTGTGTCTGAACGTTTTGACCTTTTAGCTACCTAACGCCACACCTGCACCGGCTTCCGTTTATGTCATTTTTTGGAACGATGCGTCATTATTGTGGCTTTTACACGCAGGTGGCGAAAAATCTCCGCGTACACGGGCATAGCACCGCGGTCAACCCTGTCGTAGCTAAAATTTTTGAACTGGAGACGGGGACGAGACCTGTCGATACATTGTTTTCAAACCTCATTACAGTAATCTGGGGTGCGAGTGGTAAACCGGCCATAAAAGCGGAGCGACCGGCTCGCTTACCTGGGCCGGGGACCTCCGCTTCAATACCTAATAACTGTTTGCGACTTTAATTTGAAAGGGATAATTCTAGAAACGAGCATATTTTGTAGGTAGCACATCAAGGAACTGTTTCGGTTCATGTATAAAAACGGCTGAATACGAACATCGTACATCAATCAGCTGCAGCGGTTTTCGGTAACGAACGTCTCGAATCGCTTCGTGTGTTAGTCGAATGAGGAAGTTCTGGGTTATTATTTCAAAACCACCGACTATTTTACACAGAGACATAGAACATAATTTTACTCGGCAATTAATATTTTTGTTTTAAAAGTACTTGGAAGTTTTACAATATTCAAAGGATATCTAAGACTTCCCAAAACATCTTAATTCGAGTAAAAGTCGAAGCAAATTCGAAACATTCGTCCGGAATTTGAATAGAATCTCGCGGTATCGAGATTCGAGATCTCGCCCGAATTTTGCCAGCCCGTCCCGAAGCTCCGATTTCCAAGTCCCCGGTGACCGAGTGGTACGAACCGCCCGACAGGCCGGGGGTCTGCCCGCGACGAGGCCCGAGTGTGACCGAAGTTCGACTTTCAAACGGAGGTACACTTCTCGAAACCACTTCTCGCACCGGCCCGGCATTCACAGCTGCCAGCGACCGCTGGATAGCAGCGATGCCCGAGTTACGAGAATTTTAAGATGGTCTCTTTCAAATTAACGTCGCAAAGAGCTATTAGGAACTCCCCGGCCCAGGTAAGCGAACCGGTCGCTCCGCTTTTATAATCGGTTTACTGTAATAATAATGAGGTTTGAAAACAATGTGTCGACTGGTCTCGTCACCGTCTCCATTTCAAAAATTTTATCTACGACAAGGTTGACCGCGGTGCTATGCCCGTGTACGAGGAGATTTTTCGCCACCTGCGTGTAAAAGCCACAATAATGACGCATCGTTCCAAAAAATGATATAAACGGAAACCGGTGCGGACGTGGCGTTAGGTAGTTAAAAGGTCAAAACGTTCAGACACAAAAATTGTAGAAAAACTTTTAAACACCGCTACAAACAAAGACACGTCCCATTAAGGGGGAATTCTCGTGGAACAGTCCCCGAAATTTATGAATTTTTTTTAAAAAACTATTGTTAATATTGCATTAAACTCTCTTGGGATATAAGGAGGCATCTGTAAACTTGCAGAAAATCCTTTTTTATGTCGATCCTTCTTATTATTTATAAATTATTGTGGAATATCTTCGACGTTAAGTGTAGCACTTGTCACAGTCATCTGACTGCAAAGAGAATAAACTTTTCTTAAAGTTAAATAATTTACATTGGGACTGGAGCTAAAATTTTAATTTTAGTTTTTATTTATAATACTTTTTTCGTCGATATAAAGAATAATATGACAAATTTGTCTAAGGAAAAAACTTACTTTTTCTCTCGAACGCTATGATTCTTTCAATTTTTCATTTTTTTTTCCTTAAAGTGGACCAATCCCCGCGTAAATTATCTAACTTTAAGAAACTTCTATTTTTTTTGCAATCACATGACTGTTACAGGTGCTACACATCCCGCCAACAGGAGTTACATCACAGATGGACAAGATTCCACAATAACTAATAAATAATAAGAAGGATCGACATAAAAAAAATATTTTCTGCAAGTTCAAAAATCTCTTCTTATATCCCAAACGAATTTAATCCAATATGACGAACAGTTTTTTCCGGAAAAATCGTAAATATAAGTTACTTTTGGGACTGTTAGACGAGAATCCCCCTTAAAGATAAAATCATAAAAAAGAAAACCAGAACATTAGATTCTGAGGCCTGCAGAACTAATATATAATTGAATAAAATTTTAATTTCTCAATTTATGAAAGTAATGATACAGAAACAACCAGCCTACTGTTTAACAACACCATGATTTTTATACAGAGCACTAAATAAAGTATCAAATACACAGTTTGCAAACGCTTTTCACTGCAATTACGGTTAAAATATTGATAAAAGAAAAATTAAGTAAACGAAACATATGTTAAATTATATGATAATTTTTCCCCATTTTTCGGCGCAAATTGCATTCCGATATCTTTTATAGTTCAAAAGTTATACGAAAAAGGCCCCTAATTCTTCTACCCGGGCCAATAATGCGCCAGTGTGAACTAATCCCGCAGCTGGACCGTCGTAAAGGCAGATATTTTCACGCGGAACGAGATCGGTGCGATCGCACTCTTAAAATGGCTAACGTTTTCTTTCCCGTCTGCTACGTCAAATTTAATATCCTCTAGTGAAAGCCAAAAGCACCCTGCGCTCTCTACTGGCATCTAAAAGACCGTACACTTTCATCATTGGCTCATAGATGGCGGAAGTATCGGCGCATGGTTGCAGTGGAATGCGTCCATGAGGCGGTGTTGCCAGTTTCGTCTTGTGACGTAGCGTCCCAGCGCGAGGAATCGAGCGCGCCGCGGTACGACCGGGAGTGAGCGAGAAGCCAAACGCACGCGGGCGACTGCGACCGAACCCGACCGAACTCGCCCGAAGCGTGCCGGTTCCGCGACGCGTCAGCGCGATGACGCTCACTCCCCACTGCGCCGCTAGATCGCGTCGGTTTCTCGCTGCTGGGAATTTCCGAGAATCGGGACATATGCCGCGATGATTCCGAGCCAAGGCAGTTCCAGTGGGGAGACGGTCCCCCACCACCAGACTTGCCTGGATGTTGCCCGGTGCAAACCTCGGTGAAACGACTCCGTATATCCGCCGATCACCGGATCGCCTCCTATCCCAGTTCCTACCACCTGTCCCGTTAAAGAGACGCAGGAAGTTGCCCGGTCTCTTTCCCGCTCCTAAGTGTTGAACAGAGACGCCCGGATGCTGCCCGGTCTCTGCCGACACTTGTCCCGTTAAAGAGACGCAGGACGTTGCCCGGTCTCTCTCCCGCTCCTCGTGTTGAATAGAGACGCCCGGATGCTGCCCGGTCTCTGCCGACACTTGTCCCGTTAAAGAGACGCCGGACGTTGCCCGGTCTCTCTCCCGCTCCTCGTGTTGAACAGAGACGCCCGGATGCTGCCCGGTCTCTGCCGACGCTTGTCCCGTTAAAGAGACGCAGGACGTTGCCCGGTCTCTCTTGCTCCCTAACCCCGGGTCCACACCAAGGCGAACACGAACAAAAACATTGTTCGCGAACTTTTTTGTCTGTTCTTGCCAAGTCCACATTGCTGCGAACATGGAAAAAACTCAGCGTACGAACCGTATGTGAACGTACGCTGAGTTTTTTTCATGTTCGCAGCGACGTGGACTTGGCAAGAACAGACGAAAAAGTTCGCGAACAATGTTTTTGTTCGTGTTCGCCTTGGTGTGGACCCGGGGTTACCGTCCCGATACGGAGACACCAGGCGCGGAGCGACCGAATTGTTCCGTTAAGCGGACGCGCGCAACATAGACCGACGACGCCGTACCGCGAACCGCGCCGCCGCGCAACGACGGCTTGACCGCGATTAACGCGAAGTACCCCGCGTCTAAGTTATATGTATATAAGGTAAACGTACCGATTATGGAACACCTTGCTAACTACGTCCTCCTTTTGAAACAGTACCACAAATAGTAAAGTAAAAAATTCTCACAAAATATAAAAATAAGTATGAAAATTTTATTGATATTTGTAAACATTTCTGTTTGCAAGATTTACAGATATGACGATTTATATGCAATATGTAACTTAAAAAAAATTAAGTAAGTTACTTCCGATACTCGCAAAAAATATTAGCTTCCGTGTGCACGAAAAACGTTAATATGTGAGCCTGATTCTTTTAAGGATATTTACAATTTTCAATTATTTTCGAATATGCTTATTGGTGTATATGATAATATTAACCTTAGATTTTATTTATTTTTACAAATTTTCCAATTCCGATGTATTTTTTAATAATTAAATGACTGTTTCATATAGCGTACTTGAATTTTTCGAATGTCCGTAGTTATGGAACAGTTGAAATCAGCGAAATTTAATTATTATAATTATATTAGAGCGATGTAAATAATACCTATAACTCCATTTATACGAGTATATCAAGCATATAAGAGTAAGTATACCAAATTAGAAGGTTTTATATGAAACTAAAATTCTAACCTATAAACATGTCATGCACAACTTGTAAGCGCAAATTTTTATTTTTAATTTATTACTATTCCAAGCCTTGTAGATACTTAGGTATTTTAAGATTAAAGTTGGTTTAAAGATATTTTCTTAAAAAATTATTGCCTTGAAATAATTTGTCATATTTAAAAACACTAACCAACACTAATGAGTTTTTAAAGTTTTAGTACCTCGCAAAAATACTATTTTCATGATAATTTTGATTTGCGAATATTTTTTATGCTAAAAACTCAATTCAATCTTTGTTTCTACTTAAAGTGGTACATTTGTAACAACTTGAATGACTGTTTCAAATTAGGGACACTGAATCTGGAACACCGGGTCATGGTACGAAAGCGGTGTTTCATAACACGTACAGATCCTTACTTTAGTTTTTTAAACATATTATTTTTTACTCTTAATAAATAACAATTTTATGGCTCATTATGTAATCACAAAACATTTATCTATCAAATGGTGTACAAGGTTTCCAAGTTGATACGTTTAATTATTTAAATTACATGATAATTGAATATCCCTGCCGAAAAGCGTTCCATAATCGGTACGTTTTCCTTAGTGTACATAATTACTGATAGTGAATAAACCTAATTTAACCTACCACGGAAGGACTTAATTAAACCCTGGCAAAGCCGACTGAGACCGTCCTTCCGACCGGAGTGACAACCGTCACAGTCTGTTCGCGCGCGCGTAGGTTGCAGTTTTAACGGATGACCCTGTACATTAATACCATTTGCGTAAATATGATTTAAGTGAAAACAGCTTCGACATAAAAATTTTAAAACGATATATTTCAAAACAGGATATTAAGGAATATTCTTTACAACATGCATATGATACTAAAATTCAATTATCATTAAAAAAAAGAAGATTTGTCGGCAATAGTGTCCAAAGGTCTTAAACCGAGAGAATATATTCAATTTTGTAATGATATTTTAACTGAATAAAGTTTCACTTATTTAAATAAAGACGTTTCTTTCCCTTAAAAAAACCTTTATCTTTTTATTTTTGCAGTAGAATCCTAGGCAATCTATGAAACGTGATATTTTTCGCGGCTAAAGGCAAACCGTGCTATTTTTCGCAGCAAAGTACCGAAATACAGGGTTCTCCTTGTGTTTTCCCGACGCAAATGATATCAAACCTGACATAATTTGAACTATAATTAACGATAAAGTAGTTAGGGTATCGACCGTATTTTTAGAATAAACAGTAAGTGGTTTCGGCGCACTGGTTCGGTCAGTTTAATTATTTAAAAGCTGATTTGCAATTTTAAAAATTATAAATTTTCGACGTTTCGGTCTGCGGTTTAGACCTTTTTCAAGGAAAGCATTTTATAAAGTATATTGCGTTCGCTTTAAAGTGACACGTTTTATAAGACGTGTAACCCACGAGTCGGTTGTAGCGTGACTTTAGCTTTTAAATAATTAAACTGACCGAACCAGTGCGCCGAAACCACTTACTGTTTATTATAATTAACGATATTAGGCATATAATTAATTTGCAGGATTGAAAGCCCGTTTCGTTAAAAATAGTGCGATTTAAATAATTTTTTGTCCATTTAATCGGGAGAATGCAAGGAATCCATTGGTGTCACTTTCATATTGATACGACGAAAACTAAAGAAATTCAGTTTCTGTATAATCTATGACACATTGCCGAGCAACTCCGCGCTGCAGTTTATACGGGTGAACGATACAACGTCGCTTGGCTCGAGAAGCCAGCGGCTTCGACAAAGGCTCTCGAGGCTCGCCCAAAGTTATTCGAACTTCGAATAACTTTCGAATAAAAATACGAATAAAACTGAGAAAATCATAAAAAGACGAATAAAACTGAGAAAATCCATTCGAAGCTTAAATTGAATTCCCGTCGAATAAAAAAATCATGCGTGACCGCCGAATAAAAAAGTGATTTGAGGCGCTTCGAATAAAAATAACCCAAAGTTAGACTCTCGAATAAAATTTTTGTCTTTTATTCAAAATCAATTTTTTATTTAAAATAATTTTTTGCCCATCTCTGGTTCACAGGGATTAAGCGCAGCTAAACACCTACAGGAGTGGTGGTTATGTGTGCGTGACTGACATAGGCCCAGTTCATGCACACATAACCACCGCTCCTGTAGGTGTTTGGCTGCGCTTAATCCCTGTAAACCCTGCCGAAATGTGCTACCTTTCGTCGCGAAAGAGCATAACATGCTATTCTGCGTGGCGATGAATGAAAACATACTACTTTTCGAGAACAAAATCGGAACATTCTGTTCTTCGTGGTCAGAATGAGCAGAGTGTTAGTCTTCGTAAGACAAATGAAATGTGTTACTTTTCGTAACGCACGTCGATATGTTCAAGATATCGTAAAATTGGTATGTAGCAGAGGTCCCTATTTCACGTGTATTTACATACACGTGTACACGTGTAGTAAACCTATCCGAACTTGAATCCGTGTAATTTTCAATACACGGATGCCCGTGTAGTTCTGTTCACGGATATCCGTGTATATAGTTCTGTTCACGGGCAACGTGAACGTTGCCATGCCGACGAGACAACAAAGTATGTATTTCTATTTAGTTGTATTTTACGAGGCGGTATTTGGCGACCATGCATCCGTGTACTTATAATCCGTGTACACGTGTATTAAGAACACGGATTTTTAATTCCTTAATACACGTTTCACGTGTCCCGTGTACACGTGTATTTAGACACACGTGAAAAGCCACGACCTCTAGTATGTAGGTACTTCATTAGTTTTAAGCATGTAGAAAATAAAACTTATTGGTTTTTCGTCCTGCGTGAAAGGGTAGGTAGGCCGTGAGGTTAAACACCGTGGAAAACGTCGTTCGGCAAGATATTACGTATCACGGCTCTACCGCCGCCATTTTGTACGAAAAATAAATACATCATTTTCCGTCGAGAGTTGTACAATAACAGGCTTCATATTGAATTTTCCATTTATTTCATTATCTCCCTCAAAAAATTGCCGAAAATGACTATAACTTTGCTTCGTCCAAGCTGGCCTAACCCCTTAAAACTTTCTTGATTCCCTGCTTGAAGGAATCGTCTGCCCGCTTCGAAAGTTTTCAACCGTTCGAGTTATGCGGGGTTAATTGATACTCGCTTTGTGGCTACCTAGCGGCTTCGTGCCCCAACTCTTCCTGGGTAAAACTGATTTCACGAGTATCCTGATTCGATCAAGTTTCGAAAAGGAACATCCCGAGACGTATGGCCGTATAGCAAGTTACCGGCTACTTTCGCGAGTTTCGAGCGTCGTTCGTATCATTCTGAGGTAGATGCTATTATGTGAGATTCTAAGGAGATTGAATTATTCATCGAGCCTGCGGGAGAAGTGACGGTGCACCTTACCCAAGGAAAGTTCCATGAACATGAGTGGCAACCCGGCGGTAATGAGCATCACCGTGAACGGTATCAGAAATGCACCACCGCCGTTCGCGTAGCAGAGGTAAGGGAAGCGCCAGATATTTCCCAGGCCTACGCAATACCCCAGAAGGGACAGCAGGAACTCGGCTTTTCTCTTCCATGTGCCTCGTTCTGGGTGCTTCTCCTCGCTAGCCTCCAACGACACTTGGCTGTTCTCCACCGAGCACTTATCTTCTTTCTGCTATAGAAAGCACAACGAACGATCCTTTAATTCCACTCTGTATTCCTTTGTCTCTTACTCCTTCGCAACAGTATACAGTACTGAAAATATTGATTGCAATATTGACACCCAAATCTACGTCCTATGAAAAAATCTTCCTAATTGCATGATTGATAAAGTAGTTGTAAGTAGTAGTACTTTCCGAGTAATAGAGTGACATGTCCAGCGAATGAACACTTAAGCTGCATTAGTATTCAAAAGTCGTTATTTCATCCGCTGAATGTTATTTCTGTAAGCGTGCTGTTTTATTACTAAAGTTAGACATCCCGGAACACAATTCTAGCAATGTTTGATAGCTATAAATTTCATTAAAAGTCTGGCAGAGGCCCATTAATTAAAAAATGGGTCAATGACCTTTAGTGAATGAACATGAAGTGAGCGCGATGGGCGTTCATTTTTTGTATTATATGAGCAACGTTCATTCACAGGGGGGTGTTCATTCCCTGCACATGTGACCCTAATACTAAATGAGGTGGGTGTGAATACCCGCTAAATATTCCCGTAAAGCAATAAATATTTCCAATTCTATATGTTACAATAGAATTTATTATACAGAATTATTGCGGCAGGGTTCTGGTAGTAATAGCGAATCGTATTTATATCAGAGACCATAATTGTTATAACCTAAATTTTAAAAGTTATGGCATAAGAATTAATATCTTTCTATAAATGATTTTGGTTATGAATAACCATTATTGTCGACGGAAATATTTTTTGGTCACTAATAACCGTTATTGTCGACAGAAATATTTTTTGGTCACTAATAACTGTTATTGACGACGGAAATGGTTTTCGGTCACTAATAACTGTTATTGACGACGGAAATTGTTTTCGGTTACGAATAACAATTATCAATGACCAGAATTTTTTTTAGAGTGACCAAAATAAAACTCCCGTAATCGATATTGGTTACCGGTAACCAAAACAGAATTCCAGCAAGAGATTTTGGTTATACTCATTGAACTATAAAATATCTGGAATGCAAACACGGTACGGAAAACTCCGGAATGGCCAGGCCGAGAGAGATAGTGGCATTGAATGGGTGTATATCCTGTATTATACACCATCCTGTAGTAAATGTTCTTCTACCCTGTAGTAAATTGGAGCACAGGCAGATATAGACGTGTGTGTAAGAGTGAAACAGCATCCCACGCAGAGCAACTATCTCTTTTCAACAGCGCGCCACGGCTCCTAATACTCACAGTTCGCATTCCAGATATTCTATAGTTCAATAGTTGTACCGTAACCGAAAAAAAATTCCCGTAATTCATATTGGTTATACTGTAACCAAAAAAAAATCCCGCAAGATATATTGGTTATACCGTAACCAAAAAAAATTCCCGCATAATATATCTAGAGACGCGGTAGCGTCTCGACGCCAAGTACAGAAAAGACACCCTGTATATGTCGACTGTCGCTACCGCTATCATTTACTCGAGAAACGGCTAATCCAACCTAACCTGAAACTTATTTCATTAATATCTCATGACGCCTGCGATATTTTCTAAATTTAAAGGCATTTTTCTTATGTAAACCGCATATAAGCTTTCGAATAAGACCAAATTTCAATAAAATCTGTCCACGCATGACAGAGATATCATAATATCGTCTCATGAATCTGTCAGAAACGGTAAGATTTTTCTTCTGATGGCGTTTTCGGACGGTCGCACTGGGGCGGACCGAGTGCGAACCCTACCCAATCGGAAGCGAAGAGTGTGAACTTTTTCGCCTTCGATTGGCCAAAATTCGCACTCAGTGCGCCCCAGTACGACCGTCCGAAAACGCCATGATTCTCCAGTCAAATTTTCGTCAACATAATACGTATACGCGTTACACGCACACCTTCAGCCAAAAGAAACTAGTGTTATAACCTACCAAGTGTCATCGCTTTATAACCTACCAAGTGTCAATCCAACATAACCTGCCAAGTGTCAAATAAGGTAAGTTGTCCAAATTTGAAATGTCACGAGTTTTTACACTACATGGGAGACTGAATTATTGTCTCAATTAACAAGGTGGGTCGCCAAAATTTTTTAATAGATTTTTTATGTAGAGTCACAGACTTGGAAGTTGTCCGGAGAAGGTTCGACAGAGAAGCATCTTCTTTCGCATAAGTTTCTGGAAATTTGTACCATGCATGTACAAAATATATATTATAACAAATTGCATTGCATTTAAATTGACAGATATTTTTATTATACCAGCAAATTATTTTTAATTTAGAGTTTTTATGTAAAGCTTATAGAAATGAAGGGGACGCACAGGACTTAGATAAAAATGAAGGGGATGCACAGGCTTGGATAGAACTGAAGGGAATCTTCTTCGTTCATTTTCGCTGAATTATTACCATTAGCATTTAATTTAAATTTCCTGCAACAAGACTTTCTGCCATACGCTCTCACCTCCTTCGGACACATTATGTAGTCTCTACACTTACTATAGCAAAAGGCCACTCTATTTCTATATTTCTATATAAATTCTACGTTAAGTCGTATAACTAAAAAAAATTTGGCTTTCATATAGTTACAGATAATCGAAGCAGAAGATGATGTAGTGTGATCTATGACAGACTATGTACGCACAAATTTAAAGGTAGGGTTTTGCATACGCAATTATTTATTCACTTATCTTGACATATGAGCACGTATGATAATTTATAAATAATTAGTAAATGTGTCCTATTTCAGTTAACGATGCAGACGAAGAGACTTATTTCAACAGCTGAAAGAGAAAGTACCTCTGCTGCACGAGCAAATGAAATAAGCACATTTTCATGTATATATATGAAATAAAAAATTTATTTCTTTAAAATTATTATAATATTTATGTTATTATATAAATATATCATGGGGATTATTTTTATTACTGACGGCCCCCACGGCCCCGGTAATAATATGATATTAAAAATTATTTGAAGCCATTCCCTATGGAAATTATCTTTGTAAAAAGAAGTGAGATCCCCATAAAAACTTCAAAAAAGTAAAAAAATTACGCCAAGTACATGAAATCAAATTAATCACCAAAAATAGAATATAATATAATATTAAAAATTATCTGAAGTCATTCCCTATGCAAATTATCTTTGTAAAAAGAAGTGATATCCCCATAAAAAACTTCAAAAAAGTAGAAAAATTACGCCAAGTACACGAAATCAAATAAATCACAAAAAATAGAAGATAATTGCAAAATAAAAAAAAGATGTGAAATCAAAATGTGTTGCAAATAATGGTGCTTTCCCGCAGCGTGCAAAGGCGACACTGTGTAACGCAATGTAAGATTCGGTGCTTTCCAACTGCGCTTAATAATATTAAGCAGATATATTTTTATAGAAATAAATATTTCAATACCAATAAATATTTTATTCAAAATACTTGGCGCTGCGAAACAGAAAAAATGTTAATTGTCTTATTAATAGTAAATTAATAATTTACAATAACTCACTTACAATCTAAAATACATTAGGAACGCACACACAAGAAAAAAAAGAAAAAGATTAATGCAATTTATACATATTTATTCAATTTAGCAACCCCAATTCGAGGCGCAACGCCAAGTATTTTGAATAAAATATTTATTGGTATTGAAATATTTATTTCTATAAAAATATATCTGCTTAATATTATTAAGCGCAGTTGGAAAGCACCGAATCTTACATTGCGTTACACAGTGTCGCCTTTGCACGCTGCGGGAAAGCACCTTTATTTGCAGCATATTTTGATTTCACATCTTTTTTTTATTTTGCAATTATCTTCTATTTTTTGTGATTTATTTGATTTCGTGTACTTGGCGTAATTTTTTTACTTTTTTGAAGTTTTTTATGGGGATTGGTTATACCGTAACCAAAAAAAATTCTCGTCAACGATAATGGTTACTCGTAACCAAAAACAATTTCCGCCGCCAATAACAGTTATTGGTGACCGAAAACAATTTCCGTCGTCAATAACAGTTATTAGTGACTAAAAAATATTTCCGTCGACAATAATGATTATTAGTGACCAAAAAATATTTCCGTCGACAATAATGGTTATCAGTAACCAAAATGGATGTCTTAATATTTTTTAATCACTTCATTTTTCGGAAAATTTATGCAGTATTTAATGAAAACTGACTTCCATTTGAATAAAAATTAACTTTTTCTCAATGATTTTTTTCGAAAAAATTAAAAAAATAACTGTTATTTCTGGTCTCTAATTTATATTAAATTAAATTCAGACATTAAATTTCGGAGAGGTTCGAAGAGAGATTTGGTAGATCTTATTTCAATGGGTTTCGATCCTTAGGAACTCATAAAGCGTAGGTACTGTAGATACACAGGATTGTTCTTAATTACTTGTCAATACTATAAGGGGTGGATCTCGGGCACAGAAAGATGTGAAAGTCGAATTGTATGGTAGATACGTATTTGTCATTCGAGGTCAAGTTTGCGTAGCTGTTTAACCAGTTTGTCACTGAAATAAAAGTAATAAACAGAAGTCCGTTGCAGAGTGATGAAGCAGGGATTGCGGCAGTGGTAAACACCGAATTGTGCCAGACCGTGGTGTAGAGCGTATTGCGCGTATTCTTCCTCACCTCGATGTGATTCAAGATTGACGCCTAAATATCTCATGTTCATATATTCTCTGCGCCCTAGATTCACCCCCTGATGTATCAACGATTGAAAATCACCCTATGAAGCAACAGAAGCTTGTTTCTTGGCGAAATGAGGACTAGAAGGATTCGCGATTTTCCTTATATAGGGAATATTCCGTACTAGATAGGTACTCTTCCCCAATGGTCGTAATCCGATTCGCGCGGGAGTGTCGTGCAGTGCAACGTCTTGACGCAGCAAACTGCAATATCTGTGAAATTTTCACAGTAATTGCTAACGATAATGACCATTAAGAAATCAGACCTAACAAATTGGTTGGACATTTGAATCTACCGTCTAACTTTACTATCGCCTAAACTTCTACTGACTGACATGCGTATCGTCGGCAGCTGCATGCTGGTCTGCAAGACACGCGTGTCAAGTGCCACATGAGATCGATCGCTTCGCTTTTGTGTGGCGTGATGCGCGCGTGCTGCGTGGAAGCGTGATGTTATCAAAACATCGAGATTCTCTAATCAAGATGCATAGACTAAATGAAATTGCCATGAACCTTTCGGAAAACATGAACATACATTTAAATCCTCGATTCTTAATTGTGAAATCAAAAACTCGTAAATTAACTGTTATATGAAAGGATGGTAATTACACAGAACAGGTGTTTCCTCGCCGATTTCAATGATTTTTGGATATGTTGTCGGGGACATGATTCTGAACAACTTTTTCCTATACATGTTACTCCCGCTCGACCTTCATTGCCGAGATATTTACGAAAAACTTCTGTAGATTTATTCCGACGCAACGCATTTCACTTTCCAACTTGTCCCGATTATTAGTATTGGTTGGAGCTATACAGGGTGTCCCAAAAATGTCGGTTTTCCTTGAAAGGGGTGACTCAGGGGGTGATTTGAAACAACTCTTTCCTTAGCGAAAATATTGTCCGAAGCTTCGTTAAGGAGATATTAAGCAAAAACCCCGACCAATCAGAGCGCGCGCCTTCCGCCCGAGTTCCCGCGGTAGCGTTGGCTACGCGGTAGGCGACCGCGCTTGTGCTACGAACGTACGAACTTAATTTCAGTGTTCCCGTAGTACCCAATTCCAGCCCACACCATTACTCTTCCACCACCTGAATGTCGACGACTTAAAATGTGTTTCTTTACGCAAATCATGGAAATAACAACGATATCCATCCGGTCCATCTAACGTAAATCTCTTTTCGTCACTAAAAATAACTCTCCGCCATTTTTTCCTCCAATGAATATATTTTTCAGCAAATTGTAACCGAGCTTCTTTATGTCGCTTCGTTAGCGGTGGTTTAAGTTTATAAGTGGAACAATGAAGAGTCCAAATTATATTACTTTAATAGACGAACAGTTGAAGAAACACGCAGTAAAGAGTGGGGGTCCTAACTATATTTTCCAACAGGACAATGCAAGTGTTCATACAGCAAAGGCTGTCAAAGAATACTTTCGACAGCAAAATATCAAAATTTTAGAATGGCCAGCCAGGTCGCCGGACTTGAACATTATTGAAAATTGTTGGGCACAATTATCGAGATCAGTATATGCCAAGGGAAAACAATTTCAGACCGTTGAGGAATTAAAAAATTGCATCGAACGAAACTGGATATCATTAAGCCGAAAATTTGTTAAAAAATTATTTAAATCTGTACCAAAGCGTTTAATATCACTTATACAAACAAAAGGTGGAACTACAAAATATTGAAATAATATTTTTCTGTACATATTAAGTATTTTAAGAGAAATGTGCTATCTTTTGACGCGCCGATTTTTCGATATTTTTCAATAAGTTGTAAAATAAAATTATTCGTTTGTAATAAATGTATTCATCTACGCTGAAGTAATTAGTTATTCTTCTTAAACACTGTAAACGTCAAAAGCAATGCCATATATTGTTCCAAATGTTAAAGAAACTTATATTTACATAGTGTGCTATCTTTTTGCCGCGGAGTGTATCTCCTTAACGAAGCTTCGGACAATATTTTCGCTAAGGAAAAAGTTGTTTCAAATCACCCCCTGAGTCACCCCTTTCAAGGAAAACCGACATTTTTGGGACACCCTGTATTAGTGCGGGAGGCGCGCGCCCGCGGGCGCGTAAAGCATGGTAGCGAACCGAAATGAGTTTGGGGATTTGAACCAGAAACTTGCGGATGCCTGTCAACACCCCGACTCTGTGCGGCGGTACCGGCGCCGCCGGATATTAGGATGACTCTGATTCTAAAAAATAATTTTTTTGCTAGGAAGAGGGTGCATTCGAGGTTGGGGGTGTGGGGACTCCCGTCAACACCCCGACTCACATCGGTTCGCTACCATGCTTTACGCGCCCGCTCGCCGCCGCACTAATCTAGCCCCAACCTATACTAATAGTTGGGCATTATTCGACTAAATTTTCATTCGAATACGTATTCGTATAAATCCCCAAGATTTATTCGCGAAAAACGAATAACGATTTTATTCGACGAAAAATTATTCGTTATTCACGAATAAATGTGTACCGTTATTCGAGCCAGATTTATTCGAATAAGAATTTAGTCGTTATTCGACCTGATTGAACGGCGAATAAATGTGATTCCCGACATCTATCGATGGAAGTCTGTATCTGTGTCCAAACGTGTGTTGGACACCTGTCACCTGTGAGACCTAATGTTTTAGGTTGAGGCATAGCCCTTGTCATCTGTGATGCCAGATCGGGGACGGGTTCCCTCGAGAATTTCCCCCACCTCGCATGCACTTTACCCCGGAGCTGCGTCAGCCCGAGAGAGAGTGAGAACATTGAGAAAAGGAGCTCCGAGGCAGGCGAGCGGTGTGGTGAGAGAATACTCGTCACGAAACTCACCGGCCAATATATCTGAACACGACTTTAGCGTCCCGGCTTCTTAAACGATTTTATTCAGCTTCGATGCTCTGTTTGTTTGTTTGTTTGTATGTATGTATGTATGTATGTATGTATGTATGATGGTTTGTTTGTATAGTTCAAATCTGGCAACTCAAATTTAACCCACGATACGGAGTTGAATTTCGGCCAATAACTTTGAGAATATGTATTGTTGAAATGATTTCGGGGCGATTTATGGAAAAAATTTTGTTTCGATTTTTCGATCGATTTATACTGTCTTCTCCTCGAGATTTCCCCTCTGCGTATAGGTGGATGGGTCTGGGGATTATGGAAACGCTCAACTGTGGAAAGCTGTCTACTCACGTCGCAGCATTCCTTGAAGGGGCGAATCTTTGGTGAGGACTCCACCATCCTTCCAACTGGCACCGAACGCGTCTACCAAGTCAGTTGACCCTTCTCCTCTTCCCCCGCCGTCTGCCTTCTGAAAAATCGTGCATCCACTCAGAATCTCCCTGCCTCTGCGTCAACATAGAAATTAATGATGTATAACGAAGCACCCCCCAAACAAACGGTACTGTTGTTTGCAAAAAAGGTCGTGTCCGGGTGCTGAGCGGGGCAAGGGGGTACCTCACTCGCACCCCCCACTCTCTCCCGCGGAACTCCACAATTCCCCACTCGCTCTCTTCGTCACGCCGTGCTGCTGACCGATTCGTTGACGTGACGCGTCGGCCAATAGCGACAATACGTGTGCCTTACATCTACCACTGTGTTAGAGAACGTGGGCATATGTCATAGTATAGACCAGGCCTGCCCTTTAGGGTGCAAATACCTCCTCAAGTTCTGGGACCAGGGCAACAGCCGAGCGTGGAACTGTTACGTTGCTAACCATAGCATGGGCTGCGGGAGAACTGCAAGACTGTGCGTGCGTCCATACTGGCACGTACCACGAGTCTATACATATAGCTGGGCCTCACGCGTATGGGCGCAGACACACTTGCAGTTATCCCAAAACCCACACAACGGTTAGCAAGGTAACAGTTCCGCGCTCGGCTTTTGACCGGGTCCCAGAACTTGAGGAGGTATTTGCACCTCAAAGGGCAGGCCTGCTATAGACCTTCTACATATCCCTGTTATTGCGGGGATTAGTACCGCGCCACATTTAGGCCTGGTGTACCTATGCTGGCTATTCAAAGGACATCTTAGCGCCGTATGCCACAGTGCAATTACCCAAAACATAATAATTTATAACATTTTCGACGACATATTCTCGAAGACGCGATTTTGCACAGTATAGGAGTAAACTACGCATATAATAATAGTTATTATACGGCTAAAAGTAAAAAATCCAAAATATCCGCATTTGTTATACTGGTCCATAATTTACTTGAAATTTGCCACCAATGTTCATAAAGATATCCGAATAAATTATTGTTCAAACATGCGCTCCATACACATCGTTGAGCGCGTTTTGAAATGCATAACAAAAAATATACAATAGTTCCATTTAAAAAAAAATTACGATGATATTGAAATCTCTGTAAATAATAGTTCAAACGTAAATCCTAATATTCTATTCAGTTTCCTCCATCAAATAAAAAAAAACTTTAATATGAAACATTTTTTTGCTATTTCAATAGTTAGAAAAAGAATAGCGTGTATACGAACAAATCGGACATACTGTATAAACTTACTGAAACATCAGTTAACATTTCGCCAGAAAAATGGACAAATAAATGTTATTTGTTAGTATATAGTGTAAACAAATAAATTTTTCTAATATCTATGGAGGAGAATGAATTCCTTTTTCAAAAAATATGTATCGAATATTTTTGGCTACTCTACAAACTTGCAAAGTTGCACCAAAATCGGTGTGTACGGGTTTGATATGTTCCTCTTAAATAATATTGTACAGTAGAAGGATATTATTATTATTATTATTGTTATTAGTATATGTATGTCTGTATTATATCGTATAGACCAGGCATCGGAATTAAGTGAACGCGGCGGCCGATTTTCAGAAGCAACGCCTCCTTTCTTCCGCCGCGCGTCTTGGCCCCCGCGGCGGCCTAAGTGCTTGGAGCACCTCAGGCCCGTACCATATGAACCGCGCGTGGCGCGTTGACAAAACAAAAACGCATCGACCATCGTGCTCTCTGGGCCGATGTGGAAACCTATTGATACAATGTCGCCCTAATACGCCACGCGCGGTTCACGTGGCACGGGCCTGAGGCGCTCCAAGCTGCTAGGCCGCCGCGGGGGCCAAGACGCGCGGCGGGAGAAAGGAGGCGTTGCGTCTCAAAATCGGCCGCCGCGTTCAATTAATTCCGATGCCTGGCTTACATCGAGACTTTACTGTACAGGGTAAAAGTGGCAGAGACGCCATACCTTCGCGAGTTCAGTATGTGGGTGTTACTTACGCAGATCTATCTTTGACTTTTTAACCCTTTCGGGTGTCCGGAATGCACGTGACCCGGCAGGGTCACCGTTTCCTGCAGTGGTGTGATGCAACCGAGTTTTCCCCGAAAACCTAATATTCAATGAAGGCACTCATATCCCCACTACTTTCTAGCCGAATTTCACTGTATAAAAAGGGCCACGAACAGGGCCGTTCGGAGGGGGGGGGGGGGGGGCAAAAGGGGGCAGTTGCCCCCCCCCCCCTGGCTTTTGAGTAAAGATCGCTTATTTTTACAAAGTGATCGACATTACGTCACATAAACCTAAGTATATACACTCGAAAACGAATCTTTATATTTTCACTAGCGCTAGATGCCAACCATAAAGTTTGTCATAATAGAGAGTTTAATTTTGTTTTTTCATTACATATTCTTCTTTAGCGACACCCCAAAGTTCTTTACCGACACCCCAAAGTTGCCCCCCCCCCCCCTGGAAAAAATCTACGGCCGCCCCTGGCCACGAATCCACACTCGTGGGCTCATTTCAAGTTTAGTACGTTTCTCCTTCAAGTATTATTTCAACTTTAACCATACAGTACGTAGAGTTGCTGATAGGTGTTGTAATCATTAAACTCTTTGAGACCCCCGCATTTCTCAGTGCGTTAAAACCGAGAGGTCGACTTAGGTACCGCGACAAACAAACACTGAAACAATTGTAAAAGACTGAGCTTATAGAATATAATTAGTTATTTCTAATTCAGAGTTCTTTTATTTGAATCAATCAGCATCTAAATTTCCTCTTCGAGACCAACCCACATAGATACTCCATTACCGCTCAAGGTGTATCATATTATAAAGTTACGAGGCTAATTAACATTCCTAGTGGCTCCCGGGGATACCAGACCCCGGTTCGTCCACGATATTCACCTTCCTAGCGGCTCCCGGGAATACCAGACCCCGGTTCGTCCGCTACTAACAAACTCTAACAAACAAATTCAATCCTTGGCCTCGCAGCCGCCATTCTCATTGCCCTCAGGCTCGGTTCGTAACATGGGAAAGAGATGTCTATATTTTTGACTCTGCTTAACTACTCATAGATGGCGTCATACCGCGGAGGAGATTAGTGATCCTCTAGGCAGTGATCGGTCTAACCGCAGTCATTTGATGCAAAACCGGAAATAGTAGTTTTGGCGCAAAAGTTTGAATAACTGTTGTAGACTATAAATTTGAATCTCCCGCCTGCCACCGGCGACGGCTCGCCGTACGTCGCACCTGTATATGTAAGCAAGGGGAATAAGGAATAAGAGGACAGTCGTTAGTCAGACGCGGCCAAGGGTACGCGTGTGCAGGGATTGTAACCCGCTCGGAGCGGGTTACTAGTAACATAAGACAGTCTAGTCTAGACAGCCATTTAACGTACTCTACTACTCTGGTCATCCGGCCGAAAATTTTTTTACTCAATGAATAACAAATATAATCGTGCAAAACTTTTTACATAACATTCATCTACTTGTGCCCTGCTCAATTTTTTGGCCAGATGTCCAGAGTATCCCCTTAAGTGGCTGTCTAGATAAGACTGTCTTATGTTACTAGTAACCCGCTCCGAGCGGGTTACAATCCCTGGTTACAATCCCTGCGCGTGTGCAAAGAAACAGGACTTAGTCTACTGAACGACTCGCCATATTTCGTCCTGCCTGTGCCGTACCGGCTATTTCTCCTTATCTAGTCCTACACTGTAAATATAAATTTTAGAATTTACTTCCTGGTGTTTTATATATATATATATATATATATATATATATATATATATATATATATATATATATATATATATATATAAAAATTAAAACTACCAGAGGTTAATACATAATGCAGTATTTAAAATATTAGTGGACGAAGAAAATAATAAATTCTCAAATATATAAAAGTATATTTCATTGACTTATTAGAAAAGCCATCTCGTAAATTTAATGGGTCATTAAAACGTATAAAATGTCATCTTCAAAAGAACATTATTTTGAGAAGATATACAAAAAATATTATGAACATTTCGAGGAAATGCTAACTGCTACATTTTTTATGATGTGAACTTTCTAACCCCTAACCTACACATTTGAAAACCTTTCTTCGACGAATTCGTGCAATAATCTGCACAGCAGCCTCCCATTTCTCCGGATATAACGATAACACACTCAATAACTTCCCCTACAGCACATTTGTTGCCGAAATGTCTCAGTTACGTTGCGGTTTAATATCTGAAACATTGCACGGAATATTGCCGAAAAGTTGCAAGTAAATTGCTATGTCCGCCCCTGTGCAACATTGCAGGATATATTTCTGCAACATTTCTGAGTTTTTACAGCAATGTTCGCGCAACATTTCTGAGATTTTACAGCAATGGTCGCGCAACATTTCTGAGATTTTACAGCAATGTTCGCGCAACATTTCTGAGATTTTACAGCAATGTTCGCGCAACATTTCCGAGATTTTACAGCAATGTTCGCGCAACATTTCTGAGATTTTACAGCAATGTTCGCGCAACATTTCTGAGATTTTACAGCAATGTTCGTGCAACATTTCTGAGATTTTACAGCAATTGTCGCGCAACATTTCTGAGATTTTACAGCAATTGTCGCGCAACATTTCTGAGATTTTACAGCAATTGTCGTGCAACTTTTCTGAGATTTTACAACAATGGTCGCGCAACATTTCTGAGATTTTACAGCAATTGTCGCGCAACATTTCTGAGATTTTACAGCAATTGTCGCGCAACATTTCTGAGATTTTACAGCAATTGTCGCGCAACATTTCTGAGATTTTACAGCAATTGTCGTGCAACTTTTCTGAGATTTTACAACAATGGTCGCGCAACATTTCTGAGATTTTACAGCAATTGTCGCGAAACATTTCTGAGATTTTACAGCAATTGTCGCGCAACATTTCTGAGATTTTACAGCAATTGTCGTGCAACTTTTCTGAGATTTTACAGCAATGTTCGCGCAACATTTCTGAGATTTTACAGCAATGTTCGCGCAACATTTCTGAGATTTTTCAGCAATGTTCGTGCAACATTTCTGAGATTTTACAGCAATTGTCGCGCAACATTTCTGAGATTTTACAGCAATTGTCGTGCAACTTTTCTGAGATTTTACAACAATGGTCGCGCAACATTTCTGAGATTTTACAGCAATTGTCGCGAAACATTTCTGAGATTTTACAGCAATGGTCGCGCAACATTTCTGAGATTTTACAGCAATTGTCGCGCAACATTTCTGAGATTTTACAGCAATGGTCCCGCAACTTTTCTGAGATTTTACAGGAATTGTTCCAGTTTCGATAATGTTATTAGGATATTACGGGAAAGTTAAAGAAATGTAAGGGAAATTAATTAAATTATAATAAACATTGACAATTAAATATTCATATATTTTTTTTCCTTCGTGACAAATAACAGTAGCAATAACAAGAACAACAATAACAATAATAATAACAATAATAATAACAATAACAATAATTATTGAGGTCCATAGCTGAGGGAAGGCTGCAGTGCGTCCACGGGGGAGGGCCGGAATGCATTCGCGTGGGAGGGCTGGTGTGCATTCGCGTTGAAGGGCTGGAGGGCATTCGCGGGGGCGGGGAAGGCCTGCTGTGCGTCCGCGGAGAAGGGCTGCTGCTGCTGCTGGTTCTGAATTTCCCCGCTGAAAGTCGGCTGACGATGCTCTTTATTCATCATGCGTAGTTCGGCACGCATGTTCCTTGTTTTCGCCTGGGCGAACCATTTTCCCGCCGCCAGAATTATATCTAAATCTGTGCACCTACATTGAGTTTGGCTGCATGTAGCGTGTACTGAACCTGGGATAATACATACATTTATTTTACAATTTTAAGTGCTAAAATGAGATAAAATAATAAAATGACATACTCAGTATTAAGTCAACAATGTGAGAAAAATTGCGGAATATTTTTTTGTGTTTTCTCCCGTGCCAGCTGTATTTTTCAGCTATACAACTTCCCATTAATTTTTCCAAAATTTTTGCTGTTGTGAGTGCCACATTGTTTCCGCCACACCTCGTCAGAAAATGAGTCTATAAAAAGTCATTAATAAATTATTTAAGTCCTGATAATTGGTTTCATTAAAAGCAGTATTCATATCAGTCAGTCAATCACAGGATGCAGTGAAGTAATGAACAATAGCAATCACCATTAGTTTAAATAATTGAACCTTACTCATTAAAATGTATATAAATGTTTCATGCTCTCAAAAATGCAGTGAAAGTTATACAATATATGCATGATTACAACGAAACTGTATGAAATAAAAAAGCTTGTAGCGCAAAAAGCAAAGAAGGGTGTCCCAAAATGGCGGGACAGTCTCAAACATGCAATATCCCGATGCAAAAAGACATCGAAAACTACTTGACTGTTTTAAAATCCGAGGCTTTCATTCTCGAGATACTAACAGTTGAATATTGGGGGTGCAACTTCCGGCCCGCGCATTTCAAGCCGAGTCAACTGACAATGAGTACGCGGCAGCATACCGTACAGGACTTTTCGATGTCTTTTTACATCGGGATATTGCATGATCCGGATTTTTTCGCAATTTTGGGACATCCTGTATGTACAAGAAAATTCCATCGCCGTAGAATAGTATAAGTGCAGTGCAATGCATTTTACAAATTACAGGCATGTTCCTATTATTTATAATACTCAATTACTTCTCTGTAGTTAATCCACATCTTCATATGACTGCAATGCAGTAAGACAAACTAGCTGCTCAATATAAAAATAATTAATGTAAATATAAGTTTTTCACATTATGATACAACTAGAACATTTATTATTCTTACGTGGCCGGAAAACGTACCATATTGATGAATGTCGATGGGTCCTGTAATTTGCTATCTAAATTCGATAGACCCTCTTCAGTAGTTACTGGAAGGCCAAGGTCAGTGGGGTTGAAAACGTTGTCGCAGGTATATCTTTCATTTACAGTCCTGTTGGGCAGTTTCTCCTCAATTAGTTTTAACCGCTCACCCATTTCTTTGATGGCCAAAGAATTCTTCTTCGTGTGCCTAATCATGAATTCTTGGAAATCTGAATAAAGATAAGAGAGGTTAATTAACATATAATTTTTTAAAAACAATCAGATTTAGTCAATATTTTACCAAATGTTGTGGTGTTTTTCTCGTTTGCCGTTGAAGTCTGTGGTACGGGGCCCGATGCTATTTCCATTGAATTTCCTTCTCCAAATGGCATCGTGGGAAATTCGTTCAAATTCATCGTCGTCAATTTTCGCGGTGTGGACGAATATGTAGGCGCTGGATTGAAACCCGCAATAATTCATCACATAATTATCACCATGCTCCGGCTAATGTTCATGCGGGTGTCCCAAAATTGCGAGACTTGTCGGAACATGCAATATCCTGATGCAAAGACACATCCAAAAGTTTTTTAATGTTTTCGGATCTGGGGCTTCGTTCTCCAGATATTAACAGTTGAATATTATTGTTACAACTGGCCGCCCGCGCGAGTCAGGTGAACGCGCGGCAGCGTACGGTAAAGGACTTTTCGCTACCTGTTTGCATCAGGATATAGCATGTTCAATTAAGTCCCGCAATTTTGGGATACCCTGAATATTATTTCAATTTTGGTTACATAATAAATAATGAATGAATAATATAAAAAATACCGTTTTCCACATCCACTTCCGAGATGCCACAATGTTTGCTTTTTTTCTTCTTCTTTTTTGCCAATGGCGCTTCGGCGGTCGGCATGCAAACATCGTCACCATGTTTCCTTCGCAGCTCTTTGTTCTCGGTTCTCTGACCTCCTTCCTCAACAACGTCTGAATCGAGAATGGTGGAGGTGTCCACCGCCCTATCACGCATCTCTACCGCCCGCTTATATGTATCTGACACAAATAATTCATTAATACGTAACACATTAAGTTATGCATATTGAGGTTCAATTAAGGGGTAATGCCACTGTAGAGCCGGAAAGGCAGCCTTATTTTGAGAATTATTTTATGCGAACATAGTGAATGGAATACAAAATTTGTTTGAAGGCCTTTATTCTACATACCTTGAAGTATCATCACAATGTTTTTTAATTTTTTTAATACAGAATAACGACGCCACAGCTCAACGAAAGAAGCTTTTTCTGAAAAATAGTGTTCCGCGGCCGGAAGGATTTCTCCTTCAATTCTTGACCTAGAACAAAAAATCGAAAATTTTTGAGACCTATATAAGATTATCTCGGGAAGTACACGACGAAATTAAAAAATACTGATTGTTGTAGGAATGGTGCGTGATTGAACAAAACACGGAACTGCCACAACCTCAGAATTGTTGGAACGTTTTGTTTAATCGCGTACCATTCTTACAAATAACAGTATTTTTTCATTTCCTCGTGTACTTCCCAAGATAATCTTATATAGGTCTAAAAAAAAATCGATTTTTTGTTCTAGGTCAAGAATTGAAGGAGAAATCCTTCCGGCCGCGGAACACTGTTCTTCAGAAGAAGCTTCTTTCGTCGAGCTGTGGCGCCGCATTTTTGTATTAAAAAAGTAAACAAAAAATTGGTTTCATACTTCAAGGTATTTTCAATAAAGGCCTTGAAACAGATTTTGTATTCCATTCGCTATACTCGATTAAAAAATTCTCAAAATCAGGCTGTTTTTCCGGGCTCTACAGTGGCATTACCCCTTAATAGAAATAATGCTTCAATGAAAAAAATTTACCTGCTGATCCAAACCACTTTATAATTGGCCATTTAACCCACTGATGGTGGGCTTCATCCATTTCTGGTAGATCGGCCTGAATTATGATTTTGTTCAGTTTACATAAATTTTTTACGTAACCCGGCCAACCACTCTCCGTTTTAGTTGCGTTCATCCAACAGGATGGAATCACCTGTACACCGTCGCTGAATTCAACAATTGAATATTTTTTCACCATTTTTGTAACTAAAAAATAATTGGGAATTTATTAAATAAATTACACTGCACTTAATACTGAACATTGTAGTATGACAGGATTGTCTTTACCCTGATGTTACTCGTACTTACCGTTGATGAAAGTGATTCCGAATGATTTTGAAGTTCCCTGTGTACACACTACACTAACACGCGAAAAAAAACAAGAACAATGAAAACAGTACAAAAAAAAAACACGAATTATAGAGGGTACAAAGCAAAACTTAAAGCAAAAACTATGGTAACTACAAAATATTAAAAAGTTAAAAAAAATGATATATATATTTTAAAACACACTAACTATAAAACAAAATAAGAAAAATGGAGTATAAATATTTAAAAACACACACTAACACGCTACTATCAAATATTATAAAGTATTAAAAAAATGAAATATATATTTTAAAAAACTGAGCAAAATGAACCTTAATATTCTAAAGTTTTAATTATGCCACACGTTCAAAATCTAGGAGAGCAGGTTAATCGGAGAAACGACTCGTGTCCGTAATTGTAGAATATAGTTTAATTCTTTCGAAAACAGCGTTTCGAGCGCGCACAGTGGAAACAATTCCCGCTGGTATTAATTATTGAAGGCTCGTTAGCCCGAAACCTTCGTTCTAATTATACCCTCGTTCCAGTGGAAAACGAGGATTCTCGCGGTTCAGAGGTCGCGAGACAACGGTACGTGTTGTCACTTTTGAAAGCGCGTGAACAAGATATCGGCACGTAGGCCGCAAGATACCAGCACGCCGAAAAAAAGATCATCCCCGCTCCGCCGATCCCGAGGCCCGAGCTACTCGGTCCACCCAAACCACGGGAGCGACGAGAACGGCAATATCAACTCTCATTGGGCGTACGAGAGCGGGCAAATACAAACTTAAGTTAAGACACGCTTAAGATTACGGGTTATGAAACTGTACAATATTAAAACAATAAAGTGAACGTCTCACATATTCGTCACAAACATGCCGCCCGCCTCGTCCGAGGGCACGACGACGAAACCATAAAAGATAAACGAATTTATACAAAGGGAAATGCGGCCGGGTTCGAAAGACTAAGCATGTACTAATGCTTCCCCAGTGCAGCGATAAGAGGCCTCACCGCCCGCCGTGACGACCGAACACCAGGGGGCCCTAGTGCGTGTCGGACACGGCAGTATTGGGTTCCCGCTCCCGGTCCAGTGGTTCGTTTGGTGTGCAGTCCGGTAGAGGGCACAACGTTCCAATAGAGCGTGTCATCGTTTTCGTGGCGGTACGGACCTTGACGACGCGTACTAATCCGTCCTTCCCCGGATGGACCTCCAGGAGTCTGCCAAGGGCCCACTTTGTCGGAGGTAGGAGCTCGTCTTTGACGAGAACGAGAGTCCCAACCTTCCAATTGTGTTGGCGTCTCCTCCATTTAGGCAGTTGTTGGAGTTGGTGAAGATACTCCTGGGTCCATCTACGCCAGAAATGGTCACGGAGGTTAGAAATTAGCTTCCACCTTGCCAACCCATGGATCGAAATATCCGAGGTATTTTGTTCAGGGATGGAGATCAGGGGCTCGCCGACAAGGAAATGACCGGGTGTCAAAGAGGAAAGGTCAGACGGATCATCAGATAGGGCTGTGAGCGGTCTGGAGTTCAAACACGCCTCAATCTGACACATCAAGGTTGTAAGCTCCTCGAAGGTCAACGTGTGGTCTCCAACAACCCGTCGGAGGTGGTACTTTGCCGACTTTACGGCGGCCTCCCACAGACCTCCAAAGTGAGGCGAGTAAGGCGGGATGAACGACCATTTCGTCCCGTCCATTGCCAAGGTCTCAGCGGCCTCCTTATAAAAGCTGGACGCCGCCTTGAAAAGGTTCCTCAGCTCCCCGTCGGCTCCTCGAAACGTGGTGGCATTGTCACTTAGCATTTCAGCGCAGTGACCCCGTCGTGACACAAATCTACGGAACGCTGCAACAAAGGTAGTGGAGGTAAGGTCTGAAACCACCTCCAAATGAATTGCCTTTGTACAGAGGCACACAAAGACAGCGATATAGCCCTTATATGCCTTGTGACCTCTTCCCTTTGTTGTTCGTAGTGAAAGTGGTCCAGCATAGTCTATGCCACTTTTTAGAAATGGCCTCGAGGGCTGTAACCTCGAAACCGGAAGATCACCCATCTGTTGGCGCCCGGTGGCGCCCCGGAATCTCAGACATCGCAGACAGCTGCGAAGGATCTCCTTGATTAAAGGACGTCCTCTGGGAATCCAATATCTCTGCAGTAAATAACTACGAGTTAAAGTAAGACCACCATGAAGTGTGGCCAAGTGAGCATCAGTCACTAGAAGTCTCGCCAAAGAGGAATGTCGACTAATAACGACTGGATGCTTGTAGTCCAACGAGAGGGCAGCTTGACGCAGCCTGCCGCCGACCCGAATGAGTCCTTGCTCGTCGAGAAAGGCTCGAAGAGGCGCCAAAGGAGAGGCCAGTTTGATTGGCCTTCCTTTCCGTAGATCGTCAGCCTCGTCTGGATAGGTTTCTGATTGACTCAGCCTGCAAATCAAATTTCGCGTCTCCGACAACTCAACTGAGGTAAGAAACCCGGTTCGCTTTTGACCTCTATGTCGTAGATTAAAGACAAATCTTCGGACCAATGAAATGACCCGACAAAGTCGAGGGAAGTTGGAGAAACGAGCTAGCAACTCATTTGGTTTACTTTCCTGTACAGCATTAACGACCACCGAGTTTCGTTGTTCCGGAGCCTCAACCAATTTCAGGTCCAAATCAGAAGCAGGCCACTCCTTTGGACAGCGAATTAGCCACTCAGGGCCGTGCCACCAAAGAGGGAGTGATTTAAAGGAAGAGGAGTCCATTCCTCTTGTCGCAAGATCGGCGGGATTGTCCAAGGAGCGAACGTGACGCCAGGGAATGTCAGGTAGTAGTCTCTGAATTTCCGCCACTCGATGAGCCACAAAGGGCTTCCAGCGTGACGCGTGTGATCGGGTCCAGGCCATCACAACCGAGGAGTCGGTCCAGACGTAGATCCGTGCATCTTGAAGAACCAGCTCTCGTTGCGTTTGGTTTAATAATAATAATAATATTTATTTTACGGGACAAGCCCATTACAACAAGTATGTGCAGTACAGTAGTTTGCACAGACAATATAAGAACAAACACCATGTTCGAATCAGCAAAAAAAAAACAAAACAAGTAAAAATATACTTTCTAAAGAGTATAAAGAGTTCGGCGTGTCGGTCAGGCGTAGGTCTGGAGTGTAGGTCTGGGTTACACTAAATAATGCCATCAAGTAACAAGGCTTTCTGAACATTCGTCTTGAAACTAGAGAGGGAATCGGCAAAAAAATCGATGCTCCCATGATACCTGTTCGCGAGATCGGATATTCTGTGTAGGGGATCCGTATGTCCGACCCAGGAGGAGTAGCCAGGAGATCTAAAAAGGAGAATATGCCTTGTAGCACGTACAGGCACGCTGAAGTTGACCAGCGACAGAACATAAGGGTTATCAACCAACCCGTTTAATATCCTGTACAAGAAGGACAGGTCAGTGACTCTCCTCCTGTGCTCCAGAGACCGGATACCCATTCTGCTCATAATGGGGCCATAGTCATGGTTGAAACGATCAAGAGGCTGGCCAGTTTTGTAAGCCAGTAAGCGCAAGAACCTATGCTGAACCCTCTCGAGTTGTACTCTGTATTTGTTCCAACGCGGCGTCCAGATCACCGAAGCGTATTCGAGGTGAGGCATCACGAGGGTATTGTAAAGATATCGCAGCGTGGAGGGGTTTACAAAGTCAGCGCTACTTCTGGATATAAACCCTAGAGCTTTGTTTGAGATCGCAACGACATGTTGAATATGCGGTATAAACGAGAACGATGAATCGATAAGAACTCCGAGGTCACGCACAATATCAACGCTGGATAGTTGGGTACCAGCGATTTGATAAGGATACAATGACGGATTTTTGCGGCGAGACAATCTCAAAATGTGACATTTACTGATGTTTAGCTCCATTTGGTTCGACAAGCACCACTCCGAGAGTCTATCAAGGTCCGATTGGAGTCTTAAGGAGTCGGAAGGGCACGAGATGCATTTGTAGATTTTGAGATCGTCCGCGAACAGCAGGAACTCACTACATAAGATAATCTGGCGAATATCATTTATGAAAAGCGCAAATAGTAAAGGTCCGAGATGGGATCCCTGGGGAACTCCTGACGTGACGGAAATCTTACGAGACAGAACGTCACCGACTCTAACCCGCTGGACACGCCCGGTTAAATACGAGAAGAGCCATGCCAGCAGTGGACCCCTAATCCCAATGGCCGAGAGTTTGTCGATAAGCAAGAAGTGGTCCACCCTGTCAAAGGCCTTCCTGAAGTCGGTGTAGATGACATCAACCTGCCAATTCCTTTCCAGACCCCTGGCCACGAAGCCGCAGAAGACGGTCAAGTTGGTGACGGTAGACCTACCAGACAAAAATCCGTGCTGCTCGTCAGATAAAAAGTTCCTTGTCAGGGCACTAAGTTTCTTAGTGACGATAGCCTCGAACATCTTGCCCATAACATTAAGCATCGAGATTGGCCTATAGTTAGAGATGTCGGACTTCGCGCCAGCCTTGTGGATTGGAGTGATAATGCCGGATCTCCAGACTGAGGGAAAGTGACCATGGGACAGAGATCGGTTGTAGATCAACCAGAGCGGTCTAGACAAGATGAATCTACAATTTTTCAGAAGGATCGGAGGGATACCATCGTCGCCGGGACCTTTATAGATACTCAAGTTGTTAATTTCATCCATGACATCGCCTATGCTAATACTAAGACCAGCGATGTCCAGCGGCGTGTTGGCGCCGGTGGATGCAGTATAGCTAGGATGCGCTGACGTGTATACGGACTCGAAAAACCTCGCAAACAGGTCTGCAGTCTCAGAGATATCGGATGAGTTCGTGTTGTCAAGGTACATTGATCCAGGAAGACCTTGGGCGGCGCGCTTAGAATTGATAAATTTCCAAAAAACTTTGATATTTAATGGAATAGCTGCTTCCGTGGATGCAACGTATCCCCGATAACACGATCTAGAAAGCGATTTACATTCGGACCTCAGATGACAAAAGGTTAGGTAATCGTTAAAATCGTTGCTTCTCTTGTAAGCGAGGTGCGCTGCCTTAGCAACCGAGCAAGGAGAATGGCACCACAAAGCTCGAGACGCGGCACGCTTATGACCTTTACCGGCGCAACCTTAGTTCTAGCGACCAAAAGATGGGAAAACGTTTGTCGTTGGCTCGTAATATGGACCCGGAGAAATACTGTTGCACAGTAGGCCCTTTCCGATGCGTCGCAAAACCCATGGAAATCGACCTGGGCCTGATCCGGTATATAGGAAACCCATCTTGGAACTCGAACGTCACCTAGCTCAGGTAGACTCTCCCTAAAAGAGTTCCAAGAGGCGTCCACTGGCGGAGGGATCGGATCATCCCAACCTACTCCACAGAGCCAAAGGTCTTGCATCAAAATTTTACCCCTCACCAGCACAGGGGCGAGCCAGCCCATAGGGTCGAAGAGGCGAGCCAATTCGGACAGCACTTTTCGCTTGGTCCAGCAACCGTCCAGCTGGACTGGTAAGAACGCCGGCCCTTTGATCGATAGCGTGTCCGTGATTGGTGACCAGAGAAGTCCCAACGCACCGTGAGTGTCCGGCTCGTTGAACAGCTTCGTTCCCGCTGAGTCCTGCAGATCTAATAGAGGATGACTGGTGGCCCACTTACTTAGGTGGAACCCTCCAGCACTCAAAATGTCGATGAGCTCCCGTTGAACCGTGACTGTGTCCTCTAGGTGATGGCCGCCCGCCAGGAGGTCGTCCACATAGGAATGCTGCAGGAGGACTTGAGCACCAAGCGGAAAACGCTCTCCCTCATCCATCGCAAGTTGTCGTAGGACTCTCAACGCCAAGTACGGCGCTGGAGCAGTTCCATAAGTCACCGTGGCCAGCCGATACGTGTCCAGTGAGTGACTTGGGTCCGGACGCCATAAGATGCGTTGCCAATCTCGATCAGCTGGGTGAATCAAGATCTGCCTAAACATCTTGACAATGTCCGTCGAGAAGGCATATCTGAAAAGTCGCCACTTCGTTAACACGCTCCAGAGCGTGGTTTGCAGTTTCGGCCCAGGGGACAACAAGTCGTTCAAGGAGACTCCCGAAGAGGTTGTACAGGAGGCGTTGAAAACTACTCGAATCTTAGAGGTATCCCCCTCTCCTTTCCACACCGCGTGATGGGGTAGGTAGTAGACCGGCAGTGAAGCGGTCGACCCCTCCGATAATCTCTCCATATGTCCAAGACGGTGGTACTCCTCCATGAACTCCACATAGCTGCGGCGTAACCTTGGGTCCTTCTGCTGTCGACGTTCATTAGTGAGCAACGTGCTCATGGCAGCTGGCCTGGAAGAGCCAAGTGTGGACGCGCAATTACGTCGAAAAGGTAGACGCACGATGTATCGTCCTGTTTCGTCCCTCGTATGGGTTTCCACGAAGTTGTCCTCACACCAAACTTCCTCAGGGCTCACAGGCGACGTCTCCGGAATCTCCTCCAGTTCCCAAAATCGCTGCAGCTCAACGGACAAGGGATCCTGTACACGCGTGTGGAGCACACGACGCTTGGAAGACATAGCAGTGTCAGCCTCCTGGGGCACTGGCCCGAAGATCACCCAGCCGAAAGGCGTATGCGTAGCGGCAGGCGAACCAAATGGACCTTGGCGCGTCTCTCCAAACAGGGACGCGCAGACATCCGCACCGAACAGAATGTCGACCTGGGAAGGCTTGTGGAAGTCCGCATCCGCTAGGTTAAGATCCCTCAAGTGAGGCCAGTCAGTTATTGTAGCCAGGCGTGAAGGAGTCGGAGGAATCACCTCGCGAGTCACCAGCGCAAAGAAGGAATGTCTGAAAGAGGAATCGAAATCAGCTGTCACGCTCAATTGGACCTCGTGTTTTGCTACGCCGACGTCTCGTCCCTGAAAGCCGGCCAGAGTAACGTGAGTAGGCCTCCTCTTTAGATGAAGGGTTTGGGCCACCCATTCACTGACAAACGACGCATCAGCGCCCTGATCAAGCACTGCGCGAACCGAAATGTATTTCCCATTCGGGGCCCATAGGCGTACCCGGGCCGTTGCCAATAAAACCAAACGTTTGGCGCAAATGGAATTAACCGCAGCTCTGGAGATAGATTCCTGTGGAACACTGGCGTTGTTTTCCGTCCTTTGGTCTGAGGTCACATAGGCATCATGTAGGAGTGTGTGATGCTTCGCTTCACAGACCAGACAGCGAAAGGCGGAAGGACATTCAGCCACCATGTGTCCCACGTTTAAACAAGATAAACAAACGCCTACCTTGATGGCCTGGATCTTACGATCGCCCGCGCTCATCCCCTTAAATTGCGGACAGTAATTTAAGTTGTGAGTGCCCTGACACATTGGACACTGACGAGTGCGTTTGCCCCTTTTAGGTGGAGCCTCAGCCTTTACCGGGAGCGCCGTCCTGGAGCGGTCGGAAGATGGCTTCGTTCCTTTTGCGGCATCGCGACGCTTCTCGGGCACAGTCGACTCCTTGGTGTGAGCAGCGTAGAGGGCATGGACCCTATCCTCGAAGAAATCCTCGAGAGTAGCGAAGGAAGGGCTGAAGGTTCGGTCCTTTAGTGTGACCTCCCATTCTAGTCGAGAAGTGGAGTCCAGCTTCTCCGCGAAAAGGAAGACGAACCATTCGTCCCACTCCTTCACTGGTCGTTCCAACGCGGCAAACGAGTCGATGGCCTGGCGGAATTCGTCTAACAGACGTTTGATTTCGTCAGGGCTTCCTTTCGTCACCGGGACACAATGCACTAGTCTTCTCATATGCGCCGCGGAAAGAATCCGTTTATTTTCAAAGCGTTTTTGAAGGCTGGTCCAAGCACCGTCATAGTTTGCATCAGTGATCGGAGTGCGCTTCAACATAGTCGCAGCCTCACCAGTCAGGCTCGACTTCAAATACTGAAGTTTCCGCACCTTGGAAAGACGCGTGGAATCGTGGATTAACGATCGGAATCTATCACGGAAGCTCTCCCACTCTAGCAGATCCCCTGAGAAGGTGGGTAACGGTATTTTAGGAAGAGTAGAGTCTTCCTCGTTGTCCACTCGTCTAGAGGTCGAAGGGCTCCTGGTTTCGTCAATAGTTGACGGATTCAGCTTTCGAATCATGTCCTTCAATACCACCGAATGTTGGAGATAAATTTCCTCAACATCTGCATACCGATCGTTAGCAATATAGTCATTGTCTCTTGCATCCGGTTTCCGAATTACTTGGCGATGTCCCTCGGTGAAGCTCTTCCAGTATGACTGTAGGAGCTCCTGTCGAGTTTCCAGCACGGTTAGTGTAATATTATTCGTGCCTAGCTTGCGAAGATTAATTAGGAACCGTTCAATTCTTCCAGCGGTTTCGGCTTGATCGGCAATCAAATCTTCCAGCGTAGTCGCCATTTTCAACCGGCAACGAGGACAAAGTTAAACCCAAAGTAAAATCGGAGCAAGCCCGAAATAGTGCGAGCTCACAGTCGGAAGGCACTCCACGCACTTTTCCTAACGCACAGAACGGGATTCGCGCTCAGAGTTGCGAAACCTTGTCGCGTACTTCACAATCGCACTATCACCTTGTGTCGCGAAAGCGCGCACAGTGATCGCGAAACTTGCAAGGACGAACACGAATCTAAGAATCCGACGAATCCACTTAGCACCGGTTAATCGGAAGAGTCCGAATGATCCGGCTCGAAGGACCAGAAAATGAGCAAAATGAACCTTAATATTCTAAAGTTTTAATTATGCCACACGTTCAAAATCTAGGAGAGCAGGTTAATCGGAGAAACGACTCGTGTCCGTAATTGTAGAATATAGTTTAATTCTTTCGAAAACAGCGTTTCGAGCGCGCACAGTGGAAACAATTCCCGCTGGTATTAATTATTGAAGGCTCGTTAGCCCGAAACCTTCGTTCTAATTATACCCTCGTTCCAGTGGAAAACGAGGATTCTCGCGGTTCAGAGGTCGCGAGACAACGGTACGTGTTGTCACTTTTGAAAGCGCGTGAACAAGATATCGGCACGTAGGCCGCAAGATACCAGCACGCCGAAAAAAAGATCATCCCCGCTCCGCCGATCCCGAGGCCCGAGCTACTCGGTCCACCCAAACCACGGGAGCGACGAGAACGGCAATATCAACTCTCATTGGGCGTACGAGAGCGGGCAAATACAAACTTAAGTTAAGACACGCTTAAGATTACGGGTTATGAAACTGTACAATATTAAAACAATAAAGTGAACGTCTCACATATTCGTCACAAACAAAAACAAACTAATACACTAATTATAAAATATTAAAAAGTATAAAAAAATGAAATTTATATTTAAAAACAGAAAGAACGTGGTGCAGATGCTTGTACTACGACAGTTTACTTCGATCTAAGGAGCGATGGTCGATGGATCGCACGCCGCATGAGGGTGGGCGGAAGTCGAGTGACGTAGTAGGGAATAGTAGAACGGGGAACAGTTTATATAGAAATAAGATTATATGACTTAATTAAAGGAAAACTAACACACATAATTTAATGGGACTTTTAACATGCAACATGTTATTACCGATGGGCCGTAACGCTAAAAAGAGTCACAGAAAGTTGTAATGGAAGTGATGTAAGTTCGACGATTCCGAGCCGCCAATGATGCGCGAGTGAGTGAACCGTAGAGGGGGCGAGAGGGTTGACGAACAGGGTTGCCAGCCACCTTTATGCAGGACGTCGCTGACACACACATTACCATCACGCCTGTAGGTGTTCGCCCTCTCCTAAATCGGTGGCCCTGCATAATGTTGGCTGGCAACCCTGTACACGAAGTCGCCGCCGGCTACGAAAACCAGACTTTCAGTGCGAAATTACACTGTTTGTTGGGATCAGAAAGATCGTTTGAAAGGAATGATAACTGTAGTTTATTCGAACATGTCTTGAGAGTTTCACAGTAGGTGTTTGTCTGTAGGATATACAAAGAGTACTGGTCGCCTGACGACTCTCCCCGAGAGCGCCTTACAGTTTGCTAAACGCGGAAAGAAAATAGAGTAGGAGAAGCAAGAGAGAGAGAGCGTAGAGGAGAAGATAACACGAAAGAGATAGTAGAGTAAGAGAGAGAGAATGTACAATAACTGAGAGGGATGTTCGTCCCGTGACATTCCGCCCGCCTCGTCGTACGACGAATCCATAATGGCCTCGTCTCAGCGTTCTGTCATTTCTCCAGTGCTCGTGGGAGAATACACAGTTTTACCAAAGGACGTCTGATAGTCGAACTCTGGGTGCGGATGGTGACGACACGAACGAGCCCATCTGGTCCCGGGTGCGTCTCTAATATTCGGCCTAGCGCCCACTTGGAAGGTGGGAGAGTTTCATGCTTGATTGCACAAAGGTCTCCAATCCTGACGGGCACCTGCTTCAACTGCCATTTGGATCTAGCCTGTAATGACTGCAAATATTCAGATGACCAACGTCTCCAAAAATGGTCATACATTTGTCGAAGACGCTGCCAATGACCAAGTCGTGCAGGCTTAATGTCAGTTAGTGATGGTTCTGGAACTGTATTAAGTGCAGTCCCAATCAAAAAATGACCAGGAGTTAAGGCCTGAAGGTCCTCAGGATCATCTGAAAGAGCCTGTATGGGCCTTGAGTTCAAACAGGCCTCCACTTGAGTGAGCAACGTTGACATTGCTTCAAAGGTCAACAGCGAATCTCCCACGACTCGTCTGAGATGATGCTTTGTCGCCTTGACTGCTGCCTCCCATAGGCCTCCAAAATGAGGAGCAGCTGGGGGGTGAAATCTCCACTGCGTGCCATCATTTGCGAGATAGCTTGCGAGAGTCCGTTGTTCATTGCTGGCTGCAGCAAACATCCTGCGCAGTTCGCGATCGGCTCCCACAAAATTAGTGCCACAGTCACTAGTGAGAGTGGCACAGATTCCTCGTCTTGCTGTAAATCGCTTGAAGGCAGCTAGAAAGGCTTCTGCGGTGTAGTCTGAAACAAGCTCTATATGGACGGCACGAGTGGAGAAACAAACAAAGATGGCCAAATAAGCCTTGTACGACTTATATCCTCGACCCTTCGAGGCTCGAATGTGGTATGGGCCTGCGTAGTCAATGCCTGAGTGAAGAAAGGGGCGTGTGGGTGTCACACGAGCAGCCGGTAGATCTCCCATCAGTTGAGATGCGTTCTTCGCTCTCCATTTGATGCATGGAACACAGCGAAGTATGACTGCTCGAACTGCTCTACGTGCTCCAATTATCCAAAATCTACGTCGTAACGACGACGTTACTAGCTGCACTCCGCCGTGCAGCGTGCGCTGGTGATAGCCTTCAATGAGAAGGCGAGTAAATGTGGAATCTTGTGGTAAAATTAGAGGATGCTTCTCATCGTAGTCCAACAGAGAGTGCTTCAATCTTCCACCGACTCGTAGTAAACCTGTCTTGTCCATGAATGGGGCAAGTCGTATCAACTTGCTTCTTTGGAGCCCCTTCTTGGAGCCCAAAACTGCAATGTCCTGTGCAAAGGCGCAGCGCTGCACTTGGCGTATCCACACTAACAGTGCCTTGTCCAGTTCTGACACCGTCACTGTTCCAACTGGAGTTTCTTCAGAAGCTCTGTTCCTGATCCTGACAACAAATTTCAGGCACCAGGCAGTTACTCGTAGAAGCTTAGACAATGAGGAGTAACGCTCCACGAGATCCCATGGTTGTTGTTCTGCCGTCGTGATCAGAGAGTGGGTTTTTCTTTCAAGATCTGTTTCCCTTTTGCAAATGTCTTTCGGCCATGAGGCCAAATCTCTTGATTGTAAGAACTCCGGTCCTTTCCACCACAGTTGATAAGTAATGAGCTGTGAAGGAAGCAATCCTCTGGACGCACAATCAGCTGGATTGTTGCACGAAGTGACATGGTGCCAGTGGGCATCTGGAACAAGCGTTTGAATCCGTGATACTCTGTTTGCCACATATGTTTTCCACTTTGTTGGATGGGCCTGTAGCCAACTTAGCACAACAGATGAATCAGACCACAGGTGCACAGGTGATGTCTCGAGACCGAGAACAGATCTCACCTGGCTAGCCAGAGAGGCCACCAAGTCTGCTGCACACAGCTCCAATCTGGGTAGCGAAATTTGCTTAAGAGGTGCTACTCTTGACTTTGAAGTTACCAAGGATATCTGAATGTCACCATCAGATGCTGTTGTGCGCACGTAAATCACCGCTGCATACGCCTTTTCTGACGCGTCTCCAAAGCCATGAATTTCAGAAGGTCGTGAGTGTGTGAACATTCCCAACCAACGAGAGATCCTCACTGACGTGAGAAGTGGAAGTTCCGAGTAAAATCGGGTCCAATGGGAAATTATTTCTGACGGCAGGGGGTCGTCCCACCCCACCTGCAAGAGCCAAAGCGACTGAATTAAGATTTTTGCAATGATAATGCAAGGAGCCAACCAACCCAAGGGATCGTAGAGTCTTGCAATACGTGATAGAATAGAACGTTTCGAGGGTTGCTCTAATACTCGGTCCAGTTTCACCTGAAACAAGAACGAGTCAGAAGATTGTTGCCAGGTAAGGCCCAAGAGACTATGCAAATCTGAGTTCCACGAGACATCCGTGGAAACTTCACAGTTGTGACTTGATTGTGTTAATAGTTCTCTTGAGTTAGAGGTCCATCGACTCAAAGGGAATCCGCCCGCCTTGAGAAGATCCGTTAATTGTTGTTGCTTGATTATTGCTTCCTCTTCGTTATCAGCGCCAGAAAGTATATCATCGACGTAGGAGTCATTGAGCAATGCCTCCGCACCGATGGGGTAATTCTTGCCTTCATCTTCGATCAATTGTTTCAAGGTACGAACTGCCAAAAAGGGAGCGCACGCGAGCCCGTAAGTCACCGTGTTCAGAAAGTAAGCACGAACAGGCTGATCCTCACTGGCTCTCCAGAGAATGCACTGAAGACTTCTGTCTTCCTTATGTACCCAAATTTGTCTGTACATTTTTTTAATGTCGCTTGAGAAGACTACAGCGTGACGTCGCCAACGAAGCAGGATTGACGATAGGTCAGGCAGCAGATTTGGTCCGACCATAAGACATTCATTTAACGAAAGACCAGAATCCGTTGGTTGTGAACCATTAAAGACAACACGAATTTTGGAGTTCTCACCTGATTGCTTGAAGACTCCATGATGTGGGAGAAACAAGTGTTGCTTTCGTGACTCGTTGACAACAGGAGTCATGTGTTCCATTTCCAGATATTCTTGCATGAAGCTCTTATAGGCAGTGTAGAAGCTGTTGTCTTTCTTAAACCTACGCTCCATTTGTTTCAACATCTTGAAGGCCGTTCCATAGGAGTCACCCAGATCAGACACGCATGACCTGGTTGGTAGTCGAACAATGTACCTTCCTTCTTCGCTCCGAGAATGAGTTTGCGAAAAGTGTCTTTCACATTGCTGTTCCTCTTCAGTTACAAGAGGCTTGGCAGACACAATCTCTTCTTGTGTCCAAAAACGCTGCAAGATATCACAAAGTGATAGATCAGTAGTACAGTGAAGTGTGGTAACTCCACAGTTAGTCGAAGGTGATCTTCCTTCCGATCCAGTAAGGATCCAACCCAAGGCAGTTTTCTGAGCAATTGGTGCACCTAGAGGACCACAGCACAACCCTGCACGTATGATGAAGGGAAAAATGTCTGCTCCCAACAGTAAGTCTATTGACTCAGTGGAGCTTAGATATGGATCTGCAAGCTGCAGCCCCGCTAAGTGGCTCCAGCTGATTATGTTGCGTCCTTGGGGCACATATGCAGTTACCTTCGGCAATATGAAAACTAGAACCTGCACGCGATAATCTGATTCAAAGTATGGTGTTATCACCACGGTTGCCACACTTCGAGAGCGGCTCAAAGTTTTGGCACCAATTCCATCCACTGGCACGTAAGCAGCCTTACGTGATAGACGCAGTGTTTGCATTGCTCTTTCTGAGATGAACGACACTTCGGAGCAAGGATCCACCAACGCTCTTACTGTCACATAATCACCAGAGGCAGCGCATGCTCGCACCAGAGCGGTGGCAAGAATACGATTCGTCGGTGACGTTTGTGGCACGTGTGAGCGCTCACCCTTTGTGCATGCTGCAACATTAGTAAAAACAGTATTGACTTGTTGAGCTGAACTCTCACCTCCTGTGTTTGGTGTAGTATTTGTCTCTGCCACAGCATCATGGATTGACGAGTGATGCCTTTCATTGCATCTTTGACACACCTTAGACGACGTACAATCACGCACAAAGTGCGGACCGAGACAATTTAGGCACAGATTGTGCTGCATCACCATCTTTTTCCTCTCTTGAGGACTGCGCTCTTGATAGCCGCTGCAATGCAGAATGAAATGGTTGCGAAAACACAATGAGCAGCGATTGTGTCTTGGTTCCTTCTTCGTTGTCACATGGGCCTTTATCCTGGAAGAAGAAGTTCCTGCAACTGGTAGTTTCGTTGCTTTATTAGTTTGTCCTAATCCAGCTTTGGATTGACGCTCAGAATGAGGAAAGGCATCCTCGAGAGCCTTTAGGGCATGTATGCGCCCTGTCAAGAACGTCTTCAGCTCCTTGAAAGTTGGAGGAACGGTCGTTGGTCCGATTGCGGTTTCCCAGTCTCGTCTGGAAATGACATCCAATCTTTCCACTGTGTTATGCACAAACCAATCGTCCCAATGTTGTACAGGACGTTTCAGCGATTCAAGACCTTGTGCGGCTTGAATTGTACTATTGAGGAGTTGTTTGATCGCTAAAGAGGATTCAACCTTGACTACTGGCAAGGAACCCAAGGCGTACAGACGTGCGTTTACTAACAGACGCTCATTTTCATAGAGCTCCGTCAGCTTGTCCCATGCCTTCGTGAAGTTTTCCGTCGTGATTTCGATGGTATCCAAAAGTTGCAGCGGTTCATCACTGAGGCTCGTTTTGAGATAATGTAAACGATCAACATCAGAAATGGAAAAATTATTGATCACCAATGATTTAAACAAATCTCTAAAACTCCGCCACTGAACATAATCCCCAGAGAACGTTGGTAGATTTATTTTTGGTAATGGATGAAAGTATTGAGAAGTGTGAGGAGTCACCTGATCTGAAGGAGGTCTCACCATTTCCGTAGAGGTGGATGCCGAGAATTTGTCAATAGCGTCTAGCAGCAGACCCTTCTGCGTTAGATATTCCTCCTCTGTTGAGGCAAACCGATCATCCTTAAAGTATGAAAGAGATTTGTCCTTTTCCTCCGCAATGTCCAAGAGCTGAGCATGTTGTTCTTGGAACGTGGACCAGTTGGTCGCTAATGCTTCCAGTCGTGCTTGAATAGCACCTTTCGTGATTTTTGCTGCTCCCATTTTCCGGAGATTTTCCACAGTTCGACTAATACGAATAGCCAAGTCAATCTGTTGCTTCACACACTTTTCCATTTCCAGGAAAAACTGAGCACTTCGTGCTCACAGGCTCGTGAAAACACTGGTGACCACGATTCAACTCACACACGTGAATTTACAGTCACCCGTACTGAGGCGTTCACAACAAAGTATATCGTCCCTGAAAGATCTAGAAGCTTCTAGCAAGTTCAAAGGACAGAGATTTCCGCTAGGCAACAATCGTCTGTTGTCATGAAAAACTGAGCCCGGAAGTCGGGAGTGCGACTGTGATTGGAGAAATACCACAGCACTCCGGTTCACTATGCAACCTTATGGTTATTGCGCAGAGATTGTTATAAGTGATATTAGATAAACGTCCAATGTTTAATCACTGCACTGATTCTCACTTATTTCTTGAGAAAGCGTGCTAATGTTCGCACAAATGCACTTCACTAGTTCGATTCTCTCGATTCAGCGTCCAGAAGGGAATTCCGCGACTCGAGAAAATCCGGCTCGAAGGACCATTTAATGTTTGTTGGGATCAGAAAGATCGTTTGAAAGGAATGATAACTGTAGTTTATTCGAACATGTCTTGAGAGTTTCACAGTAGGTGTTTGTCTGTAGGATATACAAAGAGTACTGGTCGCCTGACGACTCTCCCCGAGAGCGCCTTACAGTTTGCTAAACGCGGAAAGAAAATAGAGTAGGAGAAGCAAGAGAGAGAGAGCGTAGAGGAGAAGATAACACGAAAGAGATAGTAGAGTAAGAGAGAGAGAATGTACAATAACTGAGAGGGATGTTCGTCCCGCGACATACACTGTCCCACAAAATTTAATTTTATTCTGATTTGTAAGATTCAATAGCCGTTTCTTATACATTTTTGTGCGCTGAATACGAATCCGCACATCGTTGATCGCCATCACCCGCAGTTTTCGAGAAATTCGATTTTAAAAAAAAGGCCAATTTTCAACTTTTGAACGCCTTTTGTGTTCAAACAGCAATAATTATTCGCTTGCGTGTTCCGTCAAATTATGCTACGAACCCTCGCGAATACAATGATATACCTATTATTGAATTAAGATCATTTATATATGTTTAAACAACGATTGAATGGAAAAGGACACCCGAAATGCACCAAATTTTCCACATATCTTTCTATGTATTTCAAAAAGTAAGGCTCTAGGAGAAAATGTGACTACTCAACGCGATGCAGCAGACATTTGTCTGTCGGAAACCATTAACAGAAGTGGTGAAAAAAAACCCTTTTGTTTTCAATACAGAAATGATAGAGTTTGGCAAAACGTGCGGCGCCGACAGTGGTAGTCAATGGCGGTGGCCGCCATCGGTCCCACTGTTACGCCCGTGAATACCACTGTTTATATAAAGAAAAAATAATTTCAAGTTTTACGCAAAGGGGTTTTATCAACGCATTCGCCGCTACTTAAATGCCTATAACTCAGTACAATATAACTCGAACATTTTGGCAAATATATTTTCTTGTATGCGTGTTGTGTGTCACTGACGAGTCAGGGTCCTTAGGAAAACACGATGCGTCACCGCGGGGCCCACCGACGCGGTCAGGAACTGAAAACGACGTTTTCCAATTATACGGCTCTTGGAAAAACCCACGTCTCCCGGCCGTGAAAGTCAGGGGCGTCTTAAGCGAGGGTGCAATGGCTGTACGACACCTGGGCGCCAGTGCCTAGGCAGCCCCTACTCACACAGGCTCGTCCCTGTATGCAAAATTAGGCAGTTGCATAGGGCGTACAATTGACAAGGGGCGAAAAATGGTGCTTTCATTGTAGCTATTTTTTAAAATAAAGGTTTACATGATATATTACAAGTTGTAGTAAATTTTTAGTTTCGGCGCATTGGTTCGGTCAATTTGAACTGATAAATAAAACAGCTATTTTGCAAATTATATCTTATACTCCTTCGACGTTTCGATCTGGATTTAGATCATCCTCAGGAAAGAATTATAAATTATATTGCTATTGCTATTAATATTCGATTAATATTCAATCACAGTGTCATGGCACTAAGTGTGAATCGCGAGCCGGTTGGAGAAAGACTGACATATACGTGAACAAAACGTCTGCTTACAGAAAGGTGAATACAAGGTAATTACCGTTGACATATAAAAACATATTTAAACTCCTTGAATTTCAAAATTAAAAGATATACCTTTTGCAGTAACAGAGCAATTCATGCCATGTGTTATGTTATACACTTTAAAGATGTTAACCAGTAGATAAAGAATAATTTTTTTTCCTCATACCTTTCGAAGTTTCGCCATTCTTTTTTTAACAAAATGAATTTTTAGTTTCGACCGTAATAATTGATAGTAAATTTTTAGTTTCGGCGCATTGGTTCGGTCAATTTGAACTGATAAATAAAACAGCTATTTTGCAAATTATATCTTATACTCCTTCGACGTTTCGATCTGGATTTAGATCATCCTCAGGAAAGAATTATAAATTATATTGCTATTGCTATTAATATTCGATTAATATTCAATCACAGTGTCATGGCACTAAGTGTGTGTTACAAGTTGTATTATAAATGTTTTAAGGTACGAATAAAAATTCAAAGTAACGAGATGAAAAACCTGAAATAAATATAATATTATAATAATACTATAAAAAATTGCGGTATTTGGGCAGTTCGCCTATGGCGCAAAAAAGGTTCGAGCCGGGCCTTCCGCCCACCCTCATGCGGCGTGCGATTCATCGGCCATCGCTCCTCAGATCGAAGTAAACTGTCGAAGTACAAGCATCTGCACCACGTTCTTTCTGTTTTTAAATATAAAATTCATTTTTTTTCTACTTTTTAATATTTTATAGTTAGTGTTAGTTTGTGTTTTAAAATATATATTCCATTTTGTCATTCTTTTTATAGTTAGCGTGTTAGTTTGTTTTTTAAAATATATATTCCATTTTGTCAATCTTTTTATAGTTAGTGTGTTAGTTTGTGTTTTAAAATATATATTCCATTTTTTCATTCTTTTTAATATTTTATAGTTAGTGTGTTTTCTAAATTATATTCCATTTTTCTTTTATACTCTTTACAGTTATTTTTTTTACGTGTTATTTTTGTCTTTTTTCCATTGTTCTTTGAAGTTTCGCGTGTTGGTTTGTTGTATGAAACAGCGCAATTCGAATACCGTCGAAATCACTTTCATCATCGGTAAGTGCGAGTTCCATCACAATTATATATTTATGAATAAGCCAAACAAAAAGACTCGCAGAAGTGAATAAGGAAAGTGTTTTTTGTAACTAGCATAAGGGAAGTTCGGCAACCCGGAAATTCATAAAATAATGCACTTTGTGTGCATAGAGTACTTAGGTATAGAGTACTCTATTCTTGCTTGCCTCGTACGGCTTATTCACAAATATAAAAGCACACTTTTATAAAAGCACAGGGACAGGCAGTTTTCAATAAATTCTCATTATTTTTAGCGAAAAAGGATAAAAGATTCTGACATCACTGCGCGCACTACTTTTAAATTCTTGACGTGCATTGTCCAGTCCGTCCATTGCGTTTCATCATCCGGTAAGTACCAGTGATGAAGTAGATCATCTGAAGCTGTATATACTTTTCAATAAATTGTTACAATTATTTTTCATTCCTGTATGTTCAGGTTATTATGGCGGGCCGAAAACGTTTCAGGAAGGACTATAGTCTATGCTCTGATAGACATAAAAGGAGAATAGTCCAACAATATGTGGAACGTATTAAAGGCCAAATCGGACAAGGCAGTGCTGCAGAATTACAAATTAATAAGTTTGTTCCTACACAATCGCATTCCTTAGAATGTGAAAATTCCGATTCAAATGGACACATTTCGGACAATGGAGGAAATAGTTCGCAGGAAGAGTACGAATCTTGCAATGAAGTACTTACAATTAGTGAAAGTGATGCAGAAGAAGAAGTTGATGCATTATTAGATGAAAGTAATGATTACTATCATTGTATAGAGGATCATGACTCATCCAGTGATGAGTCAGGGAGTGATATTGACTATAATGAACCCGAGAGCCCTACATTAAGAGTGACTTTATCTAATTGGGCCCTAACAAATAATATCACTCATAAAGCCATTAATGAATTATTGAAAATTTTTTTATCCAACATTCCGAAATGTTTATTGCCGACAGATGCCAGGACACTATTACACACTCCCCGTACAAGTAATTGTACCGAAATAGAAGGGGGAGAGTATTTACACTTCGGTGTAGAAAAAATTTTGAACTGTTATGCTGAAATGTACGTTCAGGCAAAGATAAGCGTACGTCACATCAACCTATCGTTAAACATTGATGGCTTGCCGGTGTCGAGGGCCTCCTCCAGCAGTTTCTGGCCCATATTAATAGCTGAGGATATATTCAAGCAAATAAAGATCGTTGGGGTATACTATGGACACAGTAAAGCAAATTCATGCAACGAGATGCTGTCGAAATTCATAGACGAAATTACGTTTTTTATAAACAGTGGGTTTATGTATGACAATAATGAATTTTCTGTCACATTGTCAAAAATTATTGTTGATGCCCCAGCAAAATCCTTTGTACTATACACAAAAGGCCATACTGGTTTTTCCAGCTGCTCCAAGTGTACTATTGTTGGGAAATCAATCAAAAGAACTACATGTTTCCCATATACCGGAGTCCTTGATACACTTCGAACAGATGAAGATTTCGAACGGCAAAGTGACGAAAACTATCATAGAGGAACAAGCTCTCTTTTAAAAATTCAAAGTATTGGACTAGTCACGAATGTGCCCCTAGATTATATGCATCTAGTTTGTCTGGGGGTCACGAAGAAGCTGCTGTTATTATGGCTTAATGGACCATTAAACGTTAGAATTGGTGGGCGAGCCACAAACTCCATTTCGCAGAATCTAATATTTGTGGGGAATTATGTGCCGCGCGAGTTTTCCAGGAAGCCGAGAAGTTTGACGGACATAAAATATTGGAAGGCGACGGAATTTCGGCAATTTTTGCTATACACAGGCCCTGTAGTACTAAAGCCTGTACTATCGAAACATATTTATCGTCATTTTTAAACTTTGCACGTGGCTATAACTATATTAGTTAGTCCGACTTTAATTAAGAATGAATCCAACATTAACTATGCGGAGCAGTTATTACAATACTTTGTTAAAAATTTCGCTGGATTATATGGAAAAAAATTTATTTCCCACAACGTACACAATCTACTACATTTGTGTAATGATGTGAGAAATTTTGGGGTACTGGATAATTACAGCGCATTTCCCTACGAAAACTTTTTAGGAACGTTAAAGAAATCATTACGGAAAGCTGAAAAGCCGTTGCAGCAATTGGCGAGACGCTATGGAGAACAGGAGCGGGGATCTATTCGCAAATCGTTAGCAACATTGGAAAAATGTGTTTGTAAAGGTTCGCATAACAATGGACCACTACTGCGCATTTTTCTCAATAAAACTGTAAAACAATACAAACAATTAGAAACAGAAGGGTATTATATACATACCGAGGACAATCGAAACAATTGTTTCATGTTGAAGGATGGAACGATTATTAGAATTGTAAATATAGTAAAAATAGGGACGGGCGAGGTTTTTAATACATATAATAGGCCACAAACGACAAATAGCTGGTCATAATTTATATAAGAAACCCTGTCCATCTTCATTTGTAAAAATTTTAAGTGTTTGTGAAGAGACACGACGATTGCATTATTGGCCAATATCTGAAATAGTATGCAAAATGTGGGTTATTAAACGAAGCGAAACACAGGACTATGTCCTACCGTTGCGACATACGCACAACTAAAGGCGGAAATTGACTGTTATAGCGAATTCAGTAGTTCGCACTGACTCTGTGCTGGTGCCACAAAATGACTTGGATTGTTTGTTTCTGATAGAGACGAAGATAGCTGTAATACATATAATAATCAAGCAATGAAAGTCATTTTCCGGCACCAGCACAGAGTCAGTGCGAAGTAGCGAATTCGTTTTCAGTATCAGAACCACACTGAAGTGACCTCATGGATATCATCATCATTAAGTCACAAAAATTTAACACAAAAATTGCGCAACAACGACGCCACCAGAGGAGAATACCCCCTTAACAAACAATTTAATGTATGCGCTGTATACGCAGATAGCTTACAGCATCTTAAAGACGTCGTCATAAGAGACTGTAAGACGTTCACGCTTTAACACGTCGTGTCATATCTGAGTAATTGTCTGCATTAATTCTAAAAATATGGGTGCGGTATATCACATGTATAATATATATATATATATATATAAAGACTTTTGTGAGTGTGTAGGGTTGAATGTGTATGCGCGCGGTTACATATCATTTATTGATGAATGAGTGAACTTAATTCTTATTTTTTACACTGCATGTTTTACCCTTCATTTCATATTAAATGATGTTATTGCTTGTTATGAAAATATTTATCTATCTACTGTACATTATAAATAAAATAATGATTTATTCACTTTAGAATAATGATGATGTTTATGTTTGTAGCTCATGTATTGTACAGAATATAATTATTACGTGGTATAAATAAGGTGTGTGTTTTTGTACCCTCTACCTCACCAATGCTAGAGTAGTAATCTCTCATAATAAATAATATATACACTTATAGTACTTAAAGTAATATTTCCATGTTCAGTTAACATTTTCATTAAAATTTTTTAACCAATCACTAAAAACAGATGGGGTACCCTGGGTGATAGGGACACCGGCAGCAATTTGTACATCTAATACTTCTTTAAACAAATTGTTTACTGCTGTATATAGTTTTAAGGGCCCTTTACACGATGAGACATGTATCGATACAGATCGCGATACAGGTTTTATGAAACTGGCATCTTGCTCGCCAGCCAGGGTATAAAAAAATTCATAAAGTATATACAGCAACAAAAGATATTTGTAAAAAAGTGTAACCAGCTGTGGCAATAAGTGCCAGTGACCCTTCTATTGCCATTTAATTGATCGTAGATAATAAAAAAGTTCCGTATTGTCGAGTGAAAATTTCTAAGTCCGCATTCGGGCGAATTAATTGCTGGAATCTTGCTCATATTTTACGAGCGCAATATTGCTCCCCAATACATAAGCAAGATTCCAGCAATTTATCCGTGCTAAATACAGAATTACGCGGAACGATACTAAAATGTAGACACGCATACTACAGTCTAGGATTCCACGGGCTATCGCCGAGGAAATGTATGCGAACGTGGACAATATTTTATATAAATGATTAATACAATTACTTAATTAACGCATAAGGTTTAAACAAATTCATAAAGTATATACAGCAACAAAAGATATTGGTAAAAAAAGTGTTACAAGTTCCAATTACTGCCAGTGTCCCTACCATTGACATTTAATTTATTATGCGTAATGAAGAAGTTCGGTATTGTCGAGTGAAAATTTCTAGGTCCCGATTTATTGCGGATTGGTTGCCGAAATCTTGCTGATAAGTTGCGAGCGCAATATTGCACTCGCAACTTATCAGCAAGATTCCAGCAATTTATCCGTGCTAAATACAGAATTACGCGGAACGATACTAAAATGTAGACACGCATACAACAGTCTAGGATTCCACGGGCTATCGCCGAGGAAATGTATGAGAACGTGGACAATATTTTATATAAATGATTAATACAATTACTTAATTAACGCATAAGGTTTAAACAAATTCATAAAGTATATACAGCAACAAAAGATATTTGTAAAAAAAGTGTTACAAGTTCCAATTACTGCCAGTGTCCCTACCATTGACATTTAATTTATTATGCGTAATGAAAAAGTTCCGTATTGTCGAGTGAAAATTTCTAAGTCCCCATTCGGGCGAATTAATTGCTGAAATCTTGCCCATATTTTACGAGCGCAATATTGCGCTCGCAACTTATCAGCAAGATTTCGGCAACCAATCCGCAATAAATCGGGACTTAGAAATTTTCACTCGACAATACCGAACTTTTTCATTACGCATAATAAATTAAATGTCAATGGGTAGGGACACTGGCAGTATTTGGAACTTGTAACACTTTTTTTACCAATATCTTTTGTTGCTGTATATGGTTAATGAATTTGTTTAAACTCTATAGTTTTAATTAAATAATGGTATTAATTATTTATGTCAGATATTGTCCACGTTCGCATATATTCCCTCGGCGATAGCCCGTGGAATCCTAGACTGTAGTATGCGTGCCGAGATTTCAGGATCGCTCCGCGTAACTCTGTATTTAGCACGGATAAATTGCTGGAATCTTGCTGATAAGTTGCGAGTGCAATATTGCGCTCGCAACTTATCAGCAAGATTTCGGCAACCAATCCGCAATAAATCGGGACTTAGAAATTTTCACTCGACAATACCGAACATTTTCGTTACGCATAATAAATTAAATGTCAATGGGTAGGGACACTGGCAGTATTTGGAACTTGTAACACTTTTTTTACCAATATCTTTTGTTGCTGTATATGGTTAATGAATTTGTTTAAACTCTATAGTTTTAATTAAATAATTGTATTAATTATTTATGTCAGATATTGTCCACGTTCGCATATATTCCCTCGGCGATAGCCCGTGGAATCCAAGACTGTAGTATGCGTGCCGAAATTTCAGGATCGCTCCGCGTAACTCTGTATTTAGCACGGATAAATTGCTGGAATCTTGCTGATAAGTTGCGAGTGCAATATTGCGCTCGCAACTTATCAGCAAGATTTCGGCAACCAATCCGCAATAAATCGGGACTTAGAAATTTTCACTCGACAATACCGAACTTTTTCGTTACGCATAATAAATTAAATGTCAATGGTAGGGACACTGGCTGTAATTGGAACTTGTAACACTTTTTTTACCAATATCTTTTGTTGCTGTATATGGTTAATGAATTTGTTTAAACTCTATAGTTTTAATTAAATAATTGTATTAATTATTTATGTCAGATATTGTCCACGTTCGCATATATTCCCTCGGCGATAGCCCGTGGAATCCTAGACTGTAGTATGCGTGCCGAGATTTCAGGATCGCTCCGCGTAATTCTGTATTTAGCACGGATAAATTGCTGGAATCTTGCTGATAAGTTGCGAGTGCAATATTGCGCTCGCAACTTATCAGCAAGATTTCGGCAACCAATCCGCAATAAATCGGGACTTAGAAATTTTCACTCAACAATACCGAACTTTTTCGTTACGCATAATAAATTAAATGTCAATGGTAGGGACACTGGCAGTAATTGGAACTTGTAACACTTTTTTTACCTATATCTTTTGTTGCTGTATATACTTTATGAATTTGTTTAAACCTTATGCGTTAATTAAGTAATTGTATTAATCATTTATATAAAATATTGTCCACGTTCGCATACATTTCCTCGGTGGTGGCCTGTGGAATCCTAGACTGTAGTATGCGTGCCGAGATTTCAGGATCGTTCCGCGTAATTCTGTATTTAGCGCGAATTAATTGCTGGAATCTTGCTCATATTTTACGAGCGCAATGTTGCACCGTATTTTGTGGTCGACGTTGCAGGAAAGTTCCACGTGGGTTCTACCGCAATATATGCGCACTATTCCACGGCAATGTTTGCTCAAAATTCCCGAAACATTGCGCAAACTGGGCCATTGCAATATTGCACGACAATGTTTGCTCAATATTCCCGAAACATTGCACGAACGTAGGCATTACAACATTGCACGGCAATGTGTGCTCAATATTCCCGAAACATTGCGCAAACTGGGCCATGCCAATATTGCACGGCAATGTATGGTCAATATTCCCGAAACAGTGCACATACGTAGGCATTGCAATATTGCACGGCAATGTGTGCATAATATTCCAGGAACATTGCACAAACGTAGGCATTACAATATTGCACGGCAATGTGTGCATAATATTCCAGGAACATTGCACGAACGTAGGCATTACAATATTGCACGGCAATGTGTGCATAATATTCCAGGAACATTGCACAAACGTAGGCATTACAATATTGCACGGCAATGTGTGCATAATATTCCAGGAACATTGCACGCACGTGTCCATTGCAATATTCCTCGGCAATGTTTCTACAATGTTGCAGTAATATTGCAATGCAACCTGCAACCCACCAGAAACATTGCAATATACTGCAACGGTTGTGCAAGTTTCCTGCAACGAAGTGTGCTGTAGGGGAAGCAGTGACGAATCTGCAGTTATGCATTTCTAATCAGATCTTTGCGAAAGTGACGTCAATCGATTCCTCATATTTTCTCGATCAAATTGGCCCCAAAAATGATATAATTCGAACCATAATTAAGGAAATTACGTGAAAAATTTGTTTATAGAAGTGAAAGCCTGTTTCGATAAAAATAATCAGATTTAAATAATTTTCTGTCAATTTAATCGGGAGAATGCGAGGAATCCATTGATGTCACTTTCATATTGATGCGATGAAAAATAAACAAATTCTGCTTCTGTATAATCGATGACGCATCGCCGAGCAACGGCGATCAAGCGCGACTCGGGCCACAAAGGTTTTCGTCGGCATTCGAGCTTCTAAGGTCGTATTCAGATACATACAATATTGGCCAGTGAGTTTCGTGAGGAGTATTCTCCCACCATACCGCTGTCCTGCCTCGGTGCTCCTTTTCCCAACGTTTTCTGACTCGCTCTCGCCTTCGTAGAACAAGAGTGGGCCAGAAGTGGTAGAGATTGCGCCAAGCACCTGACGTGTAGGCCAACCGAGTTCTGAGCGTAGAAATACAAACATCAGAATAGGTTGTGCGTTAGCTCCGAAAAATTCAGAAGTTTTATGGTCAGAACATTCATTCTTTCTCGATAGCTTCATCTCATATTGGTCTACGCATAACTTCGTAATCTTAGAGCATATAGTAGGTATACATGGAGGTCTCATGACCTCTTGTCTCCTGTGGATCCAATTGCCGACCAACATCGTGCGAGAGAGAAAGACATCGTGCGAGCGAGAGAATCTATACTTCACTCTCTCGCACCAGTTCGCACGATGTCTTTCTTTCTCGCACCATGTTGGCGACAGTTTCAAGCTTTCGATGAGACCTCCAAGTATGTATATATGCTCTAAGTTCGTAACGCACACAACTATTACGCTAAGAATAAATAACAGCCACACGAGCAGCATTCCCGTTACCCCGCCATACCCTTCGGGGGCCCAGGAACTCCAACTGACAAATCCACGATCGTCAGACCGGCCAATATATCTGAATACGACCATAGGATAAAGATATAATGAAAGAAGAAAAATTATTCGAAGCCCAAGATGAAAAACCTTCGAATAAACAATGGGAACTAATCAATACCCGAACCTATATAGAATTTTAGATTTAGGGTACACACCCCTCCCCCAAACCTCGTGTCGATCAGCCACTGGGGCCATTCGGAAGTATATCCTTTTATTTAAATAATGCCCATCTCTGCATTGGACCGTAAAGAATTACAAAAAAATCAGGGAGTCAACTGTTGACCGGTTTGGAGACTTTTCCTTATTACATGTTTTATACAATAGTCAGAAGAATAAAAAAGAGTAATAATAAGAGCAATAATTATAAATAAGTGCTGTAACTTCCACATTCTGAAATATGATATCAGTAAATCAGTATTTCCAGTATTAGTAAAAATGTTCCAATCTCTCTTTTTTTACTTTAAATAATGTGGCCATATAATTATAACATAAATTCGACAGCGATTTCAAGTGATGTATGTGTCACGGTAAAGGCGTTAATTTAGTAAATGTATACAGTTCCCAGCAGTTCCTAGTAAATGTATGGCTAAAATGCATATAACCTAACCTCTAATCGTACGAAAATGTATACATTGACTGTATCACGCTTTTACTGTGGCACATGTATCCAGCTAACGCTTCAGTTTTGCTATTATTCCACGCTGGCAGTCCTCCCGAGTAGGCGCCATCTCGTATCCACTAGCTGAACTAAATTTGTCACGTGACTTGCTCTACTTATCGCCAATATCCTTATATGAGCACATTTTGGGCTGGGTGAGGTCTCATTCGAAAGAGGAAGACTCGATACAGCGCGCTCTGGTCATCGTTTGAGTCACAAAACACTTTTTTTTTTCAACGTTTGCTCTACTTTGTACACTCATATTATTAGATAATAACACAATCTCGTCGAACCATGACCAGAGCGCGCTGCACTGAACCTTCCTCTTTCGAATGAGACCTCACCCAGCCCCAAATGTGCTCATATAAAGACAAACAACGTATCCTATAAAACCCATATTTCGGGCCAATTTGTGTCGATTACAGAGCGCTGTTTTACCCGTGTCTACCCCCTTAAGGGGCACATATCGAATGTTTATAAACAATGCTCATTGGCATAAAATATTTTGCAGAAGATCTAGGTGACCTCCAGATTCATCCCCTAAAATTTCATTAAAATCCCCGGGGATAGGGGAGACCGGGGCAGGTTGTAACACGGGGTAAATTGTAACATAAGTAAAATCTTTTGAACGACAAATCTGGTAATCCACAGTATGCGACAGCTGCTCGACGATATCAGCACCGTCGGTTTTAGTGACACAAACGAGCGTTATGTATTCATTTTGTGGTAATAGCCCAGAATTTTAGTATTTAGAGCATGAAAGTAAATGTTGTCTTAGCACTTTTATTTCAATTAACCGTCATTAGGAACCGTTTGAATTTTTGTTTCTTTGTCGCAAACGAATCAGTACACATTGGTTTAATATTATGTGTAGGCATTTTAGTGATTTGATGTTTAGTGTCTCGTTTGCTGAGATAAAACGCAAAAATTCGACCTCGGGGTATGTTTACTCTATTGCCTGGTGGAGGCGGTGTGGATCGCCACTGGTGTGGCCAGGGAAGGGAATGCACTCCAACGACGATTTTGACGGTGACAGGACGGCACTTTATTGGCCGAAGTGGGCGTCGTTTACAAGAAACACGAGCACTCCACAGACAGATAACACGAACAAACACGACTCACAAAGCACGCAACGGAAACTATGTACAGACTTATGTACAATGGGCGCTGGGCGCGAATGGCTCGAAGGGCCGTTTTAAATCGTTTCGACAACTATGGGTCGCGGGGCGACAAAAGAACGATATTGTTGGTGCGTGCGAGAGCGTGTTTATCTTCGGCAGGTGTTCTGACGACTAACTGCCGGATTCTTGGAAGCGCGCAACGCTCGAATCCGGGCAAAAACGTGTGACGTAGCTAACCGTCTTACCGGACGGTGTATCACCGTGTTTACACGCTCTCGCACGCACATTTAAATCCGCGCAACAGCTGAGCGGTGAATCTCGGCTGCAACATTCCGCCCGCCTCGGCTCGGTCGACCGAGCCGATCGTGACGGACGCCGGCGTCAGGCGTCCGAGCCGATCGTGACGGACGCCGGCGTCAGGCGTCCGCCCGCCGTGACACGCAATGACGCGACAAGGTGGACCGGAGTGGCGCGTTACATTGGTGGCGGTGGTATACAGGGGTTGTTCACGTCGTGGCCACGTCAGCAGGCGCGGGGGGACACGGAAGGAGCACGACGCGAGTGATCGGTCGCCGGGATTCGCAGGGGGCCACCGAATGCACGGGAGGGTCGCGTCGCTCGGTGCACGAGGATTTGCCGGGCCATCGCCTCGATGTCGGCCTTGAGGACGAAGCGAGGGAGGCGCCAGTCGAGCGAGCTCAGGAGGGCGATCGCGAGCAAGCCGAACTCGCTGACATCGAGCGTACGTCCGGCCCTCAGAAGGAGTCGGACGGGGTCGCGATCGTCCGCCCGCCGTGGGCACGTGCTCACGACAAACCGCTCGCAGCGTGTGTCGTCTGGATCGAGGGTCGGGGGCACGGTTGCTTCGTCGACCCTCCAGAACCTTCGGTGTTACCGCACGGAGGTCGGTCTCCACGGTCACGGGCTGGGCCGTGACGTGGTGCACCGCACCGGCGGCAGGCGAACGACCGTTGGGACCGGTGGGACCGGAGACAATCCATCCGAAGATTGTCTGTTGCGCAATCAGGGCCGAAGGGGTGCCGCGACGAAGCCCGGGGAGCAGCAGGGCTCCGAAATAGTCGGCGCCGACGATCAGGTCAATCGGGCGACTGGCCGACGGATCTGGATCCGCGAACTTCAGACCGGCGAAATCCTTCCGCTGCGTGGTCGGAGTCCACTCGTGCATGTACGAGGACACCTTGGGCACAACATGGGCGGTGATGGTAATGGCTGCCGGGGATGCTCCAGCAGGCGGCGTCAAGGTCAGCCTCACCTGCGACTGCGAGGCTCCCAGTTGGCCATCCAGAGCGCCGACAAGGTTGGTCACGTGCGGTTGCCGGGGGAGACCCAACGTCTGGACCACTGACTCCGACACGAGAGACACCTGTGCTCCTTGGTCCAGCAGGGCGCGGATGGTCAGCACATCGTCGCCCGATGACCGAATGCCGACGATCGCGGTGGCTAGCACCACTGGCGCTCCATCCGTACTCGCGGGCGACGCGATAGAATTTATCGCAGCCTCACGGGGCTGCTCTCCGTTTGCCGACGGGCCCGCAGTGACCTCGTCGACATCGTGGGCATCGGGTAACGTTTCGGCGTTCGACGGATGGAGTAGCGAGTGATGCCGCCGGCCGCAATGCGAGCACGTGGCTGCTACGGGGCAGGACGGGGCCATGTGGCCGGGCGTAAGACAATTGTAGCATACGCGCTTGTCCGCCGCGAGTTCGCGGCGTTGATCGAGGCGGAGGGCTTTAAACGCCGGGCACCGATACATAGCATGTCGCACCCGGCACACAGGGCATTGGGAATTCGTCCCGTACGACGAAGGGTCTGGCGCAGGGTTGGTCGTGCAGACCCGAGCGACGGACCCGCGCGACGATTTTCCGTCCTGGCTTCGATCGGATTTGGCGGCTTCCTTCGCGAGTCGCGCGGCGTCAAGCGATTGAATTCGGGATTTCATAAATCTATCTAATTCCGCGTAAGAGGGGGTGTCGGTGCTGACGCCAAGCGAGAGCTCCCACTCCTCTATCAGCTCGGGATCGAGCTTCATCGTCGTCAGAGCGACGATGATGTCATCCCAATGCTCGGTGGGGCGCCCTAGGTTGGCGAGGAGGGAGAGCGCTCGGTTGGTGGGGCCACGCAACCGCTTCAACTCTTCGGCCGACGCAGCCGCCATCGGCGGTAGAGTGAGAAGGTCACGCAGGTGTGCCGAGACGATCGCACGTTTGTTTTCAAACTCTTGGGTCATGAGGGCCCACGCGGTGCCGAAATTGGTCTCCGTGATGGTAATGTGGGCGATCGTCTCGGCCGCCTGGCCCTCCACCGCCGATTGCAGATATTGCAGTCGCGTCGTGTCGCTGAGGGTCGCGTTGCCGATGACCAACGACGTGAACAAATCGCGGAAACTCGGCCACTCCGTGTACTCACCGGTAAACTTCGGCAACGCGATGTGCGGAAGGCGCGCCAGGCCTTTGCTGGACTCCCCGCTGGTAGGCTCCGACGTTCCCGAAGTTGGCGGCGTCTTGAATGACCGGATGACCTCCCGCAGAAAGTCCCGCGCTGCCCAATACTCGTCCTCAGCCCGGACGAACTCCTCCTGCGCGACGAAGGGGCACGCCGTCCTCTCGGTGTCAGGAAGCAGGAGCTCCAGCTCCAGGTTGAGGGCCTCGCACCGGGCCCACGTCTCGGTCAGCTTAGCCAGGCGGTCTTCAGCATTCTCCTCCGTGAATTTCGCCTTCCCCATCTTCTTAAAGTTGGCGAGAAGGCGAACCGATCCCTGGAGGAGCAGGCGAATCTCCTTCACTAACGCCTGCCATCTTGGAGTTGATGTCGGAGTAGCCTCATCGTCTCCATCCCGGTTCGTTGGAGCCATCCTTCAAGGCGATCCGGCTCGAAGGACCAAAATGTTTACTCTATTGCCTGGTGGAGGCGGTGTGGATCGCCACTGGTGTGGCCAGGGAAGGGAATGCACTCCAACGACGATTTTGACGGTGACAGGACGGCACTTTATTGGCCGAAGTGGGCGTCGTTTACAAGAAACACGAGCACTCCACAGACAGATAACACGAACAAACACGACTCACAAAGCACGCAACGGAAACTATGTATAGACTTATGTACAATGGGCGCTGGGCGCGAATGGCTCGAAGGGCCGTTTTAAATCGTTTCGACAACTATGGGTCGCGGGGCGACAAAAGAACGATATTGTTGGTGCGTGCGAGAGCGTGTTAGTAGTAAGGCAAAGCCGATTCTAACCCAGGTCCTCTGAGGGGAGCGCGGGGGCGGGGGGAAGTGAGGGCACGCGGGGAAGTGCGGTGGCGGGAACTATAGGCGCGGGGAGAGTGGGGAGTGGAAGACCTGTTGCGCGCGCACGAACCGCGGAGTGGGGGAAGCTGTAATCGTGGTGGGGATCAGTCCGGACCGAGCCGCCACGGAGACCTCTCCAGACCTGACTCATTGTTGGAAAATTTTCAGAGGGTTGCCCCCTCCCTCTAAATATTTCTGGGGCCGGGTCTTGTATGAAAAAAATCTTTTTTCAGACTCGATCCGGCCCCAGAAATTTTTTTTCCCCAAATATTGGTTCTAAATCAGATCTACCGCCAGAATATTTTTTTTCCAAACCAACCGAGCAAACAAATATGCATCATACATTCTAAAGCTACCAATTTTTCAAACTCTAGCAAACAAATATGCATCACGCATTCATAGCACTGTGAAAATGGTATCATCTCGCGCGATAACGCGTGTAATTTGATTCTTCTTCTGGCGCAGTCGCGCGAGACGATACCATTTCTTCACAGTGCGAAGAATGCATGATACATATTTGTTTGTCGCGCGAGACGATACCATTTTCACAGTGCTAAGAATGCATGATGCATCTTTGTTTGTTTTAAAATTATGCGAAGAGGAAAGAAGGAGGATGGATGACAAGTAAATAAAATTGAGAAGTAATGTATGTTTAAGAAATTATATATATTGTTACATAACATAAAATAAAATAGAAAAAGAACAAAATATATATAATGATGATGATGATATTGTTACATAACATAAAATAAAATAAAAAATAGAACAAAATATATATAATGATGATGATGATGATGATGATGATGATGATGATGATGATAATGATAATGATAATGATAATGATAAATACTATTCGGGTGGTGATGGTGGGGGTGTGAAAAACCCCTCGGGCCACAGAGAAGGCGGAGATGGTGGTGACACCGGTGGCGTAAACAGCCCGAGGGGCCACTCAGGGGATGGAGATGGTAGTGATGGGGGCTTTACAGATGATGATGATGATGATGATGATGATGTTGGCGTTGATGTGTATGGAGTATAGGGAGTGGATGGTGGCCACCAGGGCGGCGTGTCAAGTGATGTCGATGATGATGATCCAACCGCCGTCGCCATCGATGATGATGGTGAGGGGGGCCTCATCGCCACAGATGGTGATCGTCGCAACCGCCCCACATCTATCCAGGGTGGAGACGGCGGCGACGATGTTGGGGGTGGTGATGAGGGTCGCAGTCGCCTCGGCTGCAGGGGTCCCATTCGTCTATATGGCACCCACGGGCGCTGCAGCCGAGCCGCCATCGATGAGCTGACAACCATGCCAGATTGCCGTCGCATGTTCGGCTCCCGGGGAGGTACCACCGGAGATACAATCTCCTCCAGAGGTACCCTCCCCGACATGATACATGCCAGCAATCTCAGCCGCTCCAGCAATAATTGATTATCCTAGAACACAAACACCAGTATAAGAATAATACATCAAAATACACACACACGCACACACACACACACACACACACACACACACACACACACACACACACACACACACGCACGCACGCACGCACGCACGCACATGGACACCAATGCAATGTATTACATACCACTGAAGGCAGCGGCGGCGAAAGCGATGGCGATGGTGTTCTCGATAGCGATGGCGATGGCGACCGCGACAGCGATGGCGACGACGATGATGATGATGACGATGATGATAATTGTGGCGGTAATTGCTAAAACACAGAAAACCAGCGATATAATATTGGTATGATTTAATCTCACACGATTTAAACGGTTAAATGTGATAAAATATTAAAAATATTGATATGTACATACCTCTGGATTGTGTTGGCACGGTTCAGGGTCCCACTCGGGAGCAATTCTTTTGAATCCCATGGTGGCACTTCCACATATGAATGACAACTAGGCTCGCAGCATCTTCAAGCTCTTGCGTATAGAAACTCTTCCAAGCTCACGCATGCAAAAACCCCCACTATCATGAAATCGAGAAGTGCATAGCTTTGCAAAGTAAGATGTTGTTGTTCTCCACCTTCAGTTTCTTCTTCGTTGGTAATCCTCTCAATATTTACACGCATCTTCTTCGAATTCTACTTTGGACACATTATTCGACTAGATCATACCACTCTGAACATGTATTGAACATGTATCGAACTAGTATGGTACCACTCTGAACATGTATTGAACGTGTATGATACCACTCTGAACGTGTATCGTACCACTTCTAAATAATTACAACTACCATCTTAATCTAGCGTACATCATATTAAGGAGATTGGGTTTGGAAAGGGTGAAGAAAAAAACATTTATACCTTAAAAATTGATTATATTTATTTATGAATTTCCATCTGATGTTTAGACCACCAGTTGAATATTTTAAATACATTTTGCAAAGCACAATGCTTTACGTGTCTACAGCATCGCAGAGTATTAACTACATTTAGCTTATTTAGAGATTTGATAGCATCGTAGTCAATGTCCAACGTCTCAATGATCACATTCGCTCTCGTATTTTCATCGAGGAAATCCGCAAGCCAACCGCATTTCTGCAGCCCTTTAACGTATACGATATGGGATGTGTCATCTTCTTCGTCGACAGCATCAGCTATAGCTTTCGTAATTAGCTGTTTAGCCATACTGTATGGAACGGCTCCATCATCCCACCGTAGCCCATGATGTTTTGCAACCAACCATCGGATGCTTGATTTGTCGGATTTTGTAAGAAGATATTGAGGCATCGAACTCCCAAAAATATAGTGTGAGAGAATTGTTCCCATTCGTAGGATAGCCACTTCCTTGACAACAAATCTTCCATCAACGATGAATCCTTGCAGATCAACAAATGTTGGTACAACCATTATCGATACGATTTAGAGGTCCACTCGCTTCCACAACAGATGGGAGAATGCAGTCTTTCTTGTAAAGCATCTCAATTTTCATGATGAAATTTTTGTATGAATTTTGATATAGGAGAGGGCGTGTAAGTTAGAGCTGTTCGAGTATTCGAAATAATCCAGCCGAGCCGGGACCCGAACGGATCCGAGTAACCCGAATGTTTCGGGTAGCTCGATTCTTTCGAGTAACTCGAATGTTTCGAGTAACCCGAATGTTTCGAGTAGCTCGATTCTTTCGGGTAGCTCGATTTTTTCGGGTAACCCGATTTTTTCGGGTAGCTCGATTCTTTCGGGTAGCTCGATTCTTTCGGGTAGCTCGATTCTTTCGGATAGCTCGATTTTTTCGGGAGCCCGATTCTTTCGAGCAGTTCTAACGTATTCCGGGCAACTCGACCGTGTCGGGCAGTCTGCTTGGTTAGAGTAGATGGGCAGTTTTAAAAGTTAGTATATTGATCATTTTCATGCGCCATGCTGTATGGAGTAATTACACATCTCGCACCTACGAAACATAAGCTTAACCGGGAGCAAAAATTGTCGTATTTCGGTTTGAAATAACATTACAAAAATTGCTATGGCTGAACAAGTATCTACTCATTATTCGGGTATGGAATTTAAAATATAATATATCAAGCCAGCTTTCGTGAAATATGAATATTGTTTTTTATATTCTTACCAGTAACGCTTATTGTATTGTAGAAATGTATTTGTATTTTAAATTTATTACAAAAAACTGAATATTATCGTGACTCAAAATAAGTTATAATAGCAATTGATTCAATTTGTTTGTGATATTAAACTGTATTATATTAAGGGGACTAGGCAGTCGAATTTGGTAAAAATATGTTTTTTGCGGGAATTATGTAGAAGGAAATGAATACAAATTATGATGAGTACTTTTGGGTAAGGTTTATTGATAAATATTATTATAAATATAAATATTCATATGCTAAAAATTATATTTGTTCGACTTTTTTCTTTCTCAAATTAGCCGAGAGAAAGCAAATTTGTTCAATTTTTTCTGACATCAGAGAGGTACGTTTTGCGGTTACTATGTTCCCAGCTGTTGAGAATAATCTCTCGCTGTATGCTTCCGTTGCCGGAATTCCCAAAAACTGCTGGGCCAAATTTGCCAAATTTGGGAATCTTCGGGAATTATCATTCCACCATTTGAGGATGCACGACGTGGTTGGAATAAGTTTCTCCTCGTAATACCACATCAATTCCTTATCAATGGTACAAACCTCGTCGTTAATGTTTGGTTTTTCATCTTTCACAATATTTGAAAACAATTCACCTAAGCTTGCTGGCGATGTGGATACTATAAGGAAAATAAGTAAATTTATTATTGTTCTAATTAGTAGTGGCAGAAGGAATATTAATATTTGTAGAAACATACCTGAAGTGGTTTTTGGTGGTACATCAACAGTTGACGATGCCGCATCTACTTCATTTACACCTCCGTATTCCATAAGCGCAGAGTGCAGCAACATGTGCGCCGATACCTTTTTTTCCTCCGTTAGTATTCTGTCCTTTATGCGAGGATCCAAGAGCATTGCGATCACTAAAGGTTTATTATTGTCAATAAAGCGAAATCTAGTGTTGAGGCTGAGTAATAAATTATTACGTAGTCGTATTCCGTCAGGAGTAGCGCGTTTTTTTTCTATTGGTGTTGCCAAAATTTTCTTAAGTTGTGTGTGGTGGTTTACGAAGGAGAGCCGTGAACAAAGCTGTTGCACGGTGTGCCATAAGAAGATGAAAATGACGGCGGGATCTACCTCATCATTAACGAGGCATATCACAACATACCACAAAGAGGTATACAACATCACTGACATGGGGGCGAAGGATTCGTCGACGAATACGTCGACGGATACGTCGACGAATACCTCGACGGAAACGGGAGGGGAACAGCCGGCCACAATCTCCATGTTAGACAAAAATTCATCCCGGGCAGAGAAATTAACAAATGCAATTGCCCGTATGATAGTATTAGATTGCTACCCATTTTCTTTATTGGGCGATGAGGGTTTCAGGGAACTGTTGCAAGTGGCCGAACCACGCTTCGACATCCCCGACCAAACTACTTTCTCACAAGACATTATTCCCGCAATGTATGTGAAGGAAAAGAAGAAAGTGGAAGACAGTATTCACAGTGATGTTACAACTGTAAGTAAAATTTGTATAATACTTGTAATGGTTATCAGCATCTCCCGAAGCGTAAGAGTAATAGTACTTAAATCTGTATTACGATGTCTTTCGAACCGCATATAAAATGTTTAAAAGCAGTTCTAATTATTCAGGCAAATGTACAAAGTCTTGCCTTTACAATGGATGGCTGGGCATCAGGGACCAATGAAACTTATATTTCTTTAAACGTCCATTACGTTACTAATGAGTTCCAAATTAAAAATTTCACGTTAAGAATACAACCGTACAAAGAATCGGAAACTGGTGACAACCTCGTGATATGCCTCGTTAATGATGAGGTAGATCCCGCCGTCATTTTCATCTTCTTATGGCACACCGTGCAACAGCTTTGTTCACGGCTCTCCTTCGTAAACCACCACACACAACTTAAGAAAATTTTGGCAACACCAATAGAAAAAAAACGCGCTACTCCTGACGGAATACGACTACGTAATAATTTATTACTCAGCCTCAACACTAGATTTCGCTTTATTGACAATAATAAACCTTTAGTGATCGCAATGCTCTTGGATCCTCGCATAAAGGACAGAATACTAACGGAGGAAAAAAAGGTATCGGCGCACATGTTGCTGCACTCTGCGCTTATGGAATACGGAGGTGTAAATGAAGTAGATGCGGCATCGTCAACTGTTGATGTACCACCAAAAACCACTTCAGGTATGTTTCTACAAATATTAATATTCCTTCTGCCACTACTAATTAGAACAATAATAAATTTACTTATTTTCCTTATAGTATCCACATCGCCAGCAAGCTTAGGTGAATTGTTTTCAAATATTGTGAAAGATGAAAAACCAAACATTAACGACGAGGTTTGTACCATTGATAAGGAATTGATGTGGTATTACGAGGAGAAACTTATTCCAACCACGTCGTGCATCCTCAAATGGTGGAATGATAATTCCCGAAGATTCCCAAATTTGGCAAATTTGGCCCAGCAGTTTTTGGGAATTCCGGCAACGGAAGCATACAGCGAGAGATTATTCTCAACAGCTGGGAACATAGTAACCGCAAAACGTACCTCTCTGATGTCAGAAAAAATTGAACAAATTTGCTTTCTCTCGGCTAATTTGAGAAAGAAAAAAGTCGAACAAATATAATTTTTAGCATATGAATATTTATATTTATAATAATATTTATCAATAAACCTTACCCAAAAGTACTCATCATAATTTGTATTCATTTCCTTCTACATAATTCCCGCAAAAAACATATTTTTACCAAATTCGACTGCCTAGTCCCCTTAATATAATACAGTTTAATATCACAAACAAATTGAATCAATTGCTATTATAACTTATTTTGAGTCACGATAATATTCAGTTTTTTGTAATAAATTTAAAATACAAATACATTTCTACAATACAATAAGCGTTACTGGTAAGAATATAAAAAACAATATTCATATTTCACGAAAGCTGGCTTGATATATTATATTTTAAATTCCATACCCGAATAATGAGTAGATACTTGTTCAGCCATAGCAATTTTTGTAATGTTATTTCAAACCGAAATACGACAATTTTTGCTCCCGGTTAAGCTTATGTTTCGTAGGTGCGAGATGTGTAATTACTCCATACAGCATGGCGCATGAAAATGATCAATATACTAACTTTTAAAACTGCCCATCTACTCTAACCAAGCAGACTGCCCGACACGGTCGAGTTGCCCGGAATACGTTAGAACTGCTCGAAAGAATCGGGCTCCCGAAAAAATCGAGCTATCCGAAAGAATCGAGCTACCCGAAAGAATCGAGCTACCCGAAAGAATCGAGCTACCCGAAAAAATCGGGTTACCCGAAAAAATCGAGCTACCCGAAAGAATCGAGCTACTCGAAACATTCGGGTTACTCGAAACATTCGAGTTACTCGAAAGAATCGAGCTACCCGAAACATTCGGGTTACTCGGATCCGTTCGGGTCCCGGCTCGGCTCGAAAAATCGAGTCCCGCCCGGTTCGCACTTCAAGCTACTCGATTATTTCGAGTACTCGAACAGCTCTAGTTCCCGCCACCGCACTTCCCCGCGTGCCCTCACTTCCCCCCGCCGCCGCGCTCCCCTCAGAGGACCGGGGTTAGAATCGGCTTTGCCTTACTACTCGTGTTTATCTTCGGCAGGTGTTCTGACGACTAACTGCCGGATTCTTGGAAGCGCGCAACGCTCGAATCCGGGCAAAAACGTGTGACGTAGCTAATCGTCTTACCGGACGGTGTGTCACCGTGTTTACACGCTCTCGCACGCACATTTAAATCCGCGCAAGAGCTGAGCGGTGAATCTCGGCTGCAACAGGGTAAATTGTAACATGTTAGTATACTTACTCCGCTCCAAATGGTGATGAAGCAAGCTATTTGCTGACACACCGGAAAAAGATGCTCTAAACGAACAACAGAACAATCAAGAATCCAAAAAATTTAAAAAAAGTATGAAGGCAAAAGTAAAGACAGCGAAGAAGAAGATTTTGATAGAATCAGATGAATAAGCAATGATTGCTTAACTCATGTATATCAAATGTTTAATAATGATCTGTGTTTTCATTTATATTGTTTAGAAATGGTTATTTATGTTCATATTTGTATTTAAATAAGGAAAACAGATGTGTTACAATTTACCCCGGACTGGGGCAGATTGTAACAAAGGTTCAGATTTGTTTAAGATGAAGCTAGAAGTTTAAGTGTCCAAGATTTTGTCACGTACTTTCGCGCAATTAGTTCACCACATATGTAAGTAGTAAATCACGCAAATTATTTCCTGATCGAGCAAAACACTTTCGAGAAAAAACTGTGGAAACTTTTTTTGTTACAATCTGCCCCGGTCTCCCCTACCGTAGGTATCAGAAGGTATCGATACCTAAATGATACGTACTCAAAAGGTTCGATCCTTGTAGGTATCAACATCTTGGCTGGACTTGGTATCGATACTATTCGAACCCGAAACAATCATCCATAGGTATCGAAACAGGAATGAGTAGGTACTTGGAAAGAATCGTTTCCCAAATGATACCTACAAAAGTCTCGGTCCTTTAAACTCGACTGCGTTCGGGTCCGACGAGATGCCGCGTGGCATCCAGATGGCGAGGACCCCCCCCCCCCCCCCCCCCCACCCGCGAAGGCCTCAACGAGTGTTGCGACTTTCGACCCTCGAAATGGTTGGAATAACCATTAAGAAGTGAGAAATCTTTCAGTTCCGCATTTCTCATCAGATCTCTGCGAAAACGATGCCAATCGATTCCTTATGTTTCGCCAATGAAACTAACACCAAGATCGACGTAATTCGGAGCCTAATGAAGGAAATTACTTGAAAAATTCATTTCCATAATCTCCACCTAACTTCGTTAAAAATAGTCCGATTTACATGATATTCGGTATAATTTTCATTGTAACAACATAACGAATCCATCGGTATCAATTCCATATCGATACAATAAAAAATAAAGAATGCAGTTTTTCTGAAACAGGTATGAATCCTCGGCCGACCGCAGCGAAAGGAGGTTGGCGCCTCGCAGTCGGGGCTGAAATGTTCATTTCAGCGTATTAAGAAATCAACAGACGCGGTCGCGTCTGGAAGCTAATTCCCCTTCCCCCTCTACCCATAGGCACACTGAGCGACCATGTCTCTATACACGAAAGATAGCGAAATTGACAGGTCGTCGGAGCTATTTTAGCCTTATTATCTTACTTTATGACATAGTCCCGGTGTTTTTACATGATTAAGCGAATCATTTATTTTTTTCGAACCCATATGTCGTTTTACTTAATGTATCAAGCTATTTGTCTAAAAGATATAAGATTTATTCTGAATTAATAGTTATCAAAATGATACTTTTTTGATTAAGACGTTTCGTGACGTCACGTTTTACTTTTACAATTGACGCAGGTAGATGTCGCCTAGATAGCTTCCTGAAGTTATCCGGAATGGTTTTGCTGAAAATGCGGTTGCGCAGTTGACGAAAAATGCAAAAAGTCGCTGCGTTCGGGTCTCTAGTAAATGTCACCTAGCTGTCACTCAATTATAACCTGCCAAGTGACAGTTATCAAAATGTTAGAAATATCACGATCACGAGTTTTTCGATCATATAGGACACTGCCTCAATTATTAATTGCCTCAATTAACAAGGTAAGTCGGTAAAATTTTTTAATAGACTTTTTTTGTTCAGCTTATAGAACCCAAATTATTTAATAGACTTTTTATGTAGAGCTGATAGAAACGAAGGAGACGTACAGACTTGGAACTTGTCCGGAGAAGGTTCGACAGAGAAGCATTTTCTTACGTGCCAGTTTCTAGAAACTTGTCAAATAAGGTAAATCGACAACACATTATCAGTCACATTATTGAAGAAAGTACGCTGAAAACACATCTCCCTTGATACAAATATGTTTTTGTTGTATTATTTGTTATACAGTCACGGTCTATGTCCACTGATACTTAACGTATGACTTTCTTCTATCTTTCGCCACTTTTATGAACTCTGGATGATTTTTTGTTAATTAATTGTTTATTAATTTTTGTAGAAAATGCGGGAGGCCGCTCTACTTGATGGTGAGTTTTATTAACGATAAGCTTACAGACGAATTAAATAATAATAAAAAAAAATTATATATACATTTATTCAAATTCATTTTTCCAGACTCGAATGATGCCGAAATACTAATGGCAGCGAACAAGGTGCCGAGAACGGCGGCGTCGCCACCACCACCACAGCAGCCGGCGACAAACGGTATTAATTCTTAATAATATTAATTAATACTTTTTATCTTTTAACAATATAATAAAAATTGTTGACTTTAGCTTATATCAGGGGAGTCCAGTCCGGTTCGCTGTCACTGGCAGCCGCAACTACGGCGCCGCCGCCGCCGCCACCACCACCGCCACCACCACTACCACCACCACAGGGCCCGGCCACGGCACATGGTATTATTTCTTAATACTTTAATTAAATACCTTTTTATGTTTTTACAATATAAAAATTGTTCGGTTTAGCCTATATCAGGGGAGGCGAACATTTTTATCTGCGCGTGCCAAAAATATATAAATTATTATAATATAATTGCTGACGTTTATTACTAACTAATTACAGGGGGATACACGTCGAAGCGCCATAAGAGGAGCGGCTGGAGGGTGCGGGCCCGTCAAGAGCATTGGGCCACCCTCCAGGCGGTACGGGCACAAGCCGTCAGCCTCCGCTCGCAGGCGAGTACCCTGCGAGATTTAGTGAAGACCCAGAGCCGTGGCCGCGGCCGCGGCGGCCTATTTTGTAAATAAACAATTGTAAATAAATAGTTCCATTAAAATTATAATTAATATATACCTAATTTAAAATCGTTTAATTTATAATAATATAATACTATGTTCCAATTTTTTTTCTCCTTGAAATTATTCATTTTTCCTTTGCAATCTTTAAAGCTGCCAAAAGTCATCCTTTCTTGTTTGAGAACACCTTCAATGTTTTATTTTTTTTTCTATTCGTTCGTAATGAATCATTTCTCGATATAAATTGTGTATTTACGGAACTCGTGATGCGACTAGCGACGCGAACGCAGCGGCTTTTTGTCTTTTTCGTAAAACCGCGAGTGACTGATTTTAAGTCGTTTGGATTTGTGGTTATGGGTAATATTTTTATTGATTATTGCTGACTGGGTACAATTTTCACCTCCACGGGGTCCTTTCCGTCAACCTTTTCCAGAAATAATGTCACTCCTCTGCCCTACCCCCCTCAAATACATGAAAAAGTCGAGGACAAAAAACAGTATTATTTGTACTTCTACGTTAGATTTAGCTGTATGTATGATCCGAATAAATAAGGCTGGCGGCGTAACCAAAAGGCGATGGTACAGAAGACTTGATAAGATCAACACAACAAAAATTCACAAATTATGAAGAAAGTGATGAAATCCCCCCCCCCCCCCCCCCATAAACATGACTCATGTATGAAAGAAGCTAATTCCCTTTAATTCACGAAAAAAATTAAAAAAAGTTCACATGCAAAGATTGTGAAATCAACTTTGCTAATTCCAATTGTACCTTCAATTCAGGAAAAAAATTAAAAAAGTTCTCACGCAAAGATTGTGAAATCAACTCTGCTAATTCCAATTGTATTCTCGTTCTCCGCTCGAACACTGATTCCTCTGTCACTTTTTATACTTGACATTCCTTTATTGGCCACAAATCAATTCAGTGCTCAGATTTTCAGCTTCGGTTTTAAGGAATTAGCGGGCCGTTGTGTTTAAGTTCGCATTCAGTGCGCACTAGTGCAGGTTGCCGAATGTACTATTAATCTATTACCGACTTTGATTCGTTTAAATTAGTCTCTACCAAGTTTTTATTATCTTCCATCGTAAAATGATCTTCATACGACATTTTTAACAGAAGATGTCTCTCTTGTAAAAGTTTTTGTGTCAACTACAGGCCGCTCGCCCGCTAATTCCTTAAAACCGAAGCTGAAAATCTGAGCACTGAATTGATTTGTGGCCAATAAAGGAATGTCAAGTATAAAAAGTGACAGGGGAATCAGTGTTCGAGCGGAGAACGAGAATACAATTGGAATTAGCAAAGTTGATTTCACAATCTTTGCGTGAGAACTTTTTTAATTTTTTTCCTGAATTAAAGGTACAATTGGAATTAGCAAAGTTGATTTCACAATCTTTGCATGTGAACTTTTTTTAATTTTTTTCGTGAATTAAAGGGAATTAGCTTCTTTCATACATGAGTCATGTTTATGGGGGCGGGGGGTTCTTTATTCTGCATCGTATCGATATGGAAGTGATACCGATGGATTTCTTATGTTTTTCCAATGAAAATTATACCAAATTTCATGTAAATTAGACTATTTTTAACGAACTTAGTGTGAAATTATATAAATCAATTTTACATTTAAGTTCCTTCATTATGCTCCGAATTGCGTCGTTCTTGGTGTTAGTTTCATTGGTGAAACATAAGGAATCGATTGGCGTCGTTTTCGCAGAGATCTGATGAGAAATGCGGAACTGAAAGATTTCTCACTTCTTAATGGTTATTCCAACCATTTCGAGGGTCGAAAGTCGCAACACTCGTTGAGGCATCGCCGGGGGGGGGGGGGTCCTCGCCATCTGGATGCCACGCGGCATCTCGTCGGACCCGAACGCAGTCGAGTTTAAAGGATCGAGACTTTTGTAGGTATCATTTGGGAATCGATTCTTTCTAAGTACTCATTCCTGTTTCGATACCTATGGATGCTTGATTCCGGTTCGAATAGTATCGATACTTTACTGTTGCCGTGATACCAATTCCACTCCGTACTCATTTTAGCTCCTACTGGTATCAAATGTCGATACCAAGTACTTACAATTTCGATACGTATCGAACCTTCCAAACGAGTACTTTGGGTATTGAACTACTTGAAACGGTGGTAATGTGTGCGTGAATTGGCGACAACGCGAAGCAAATGTGACGTCACATGCTTTTACGTCACTACAACGTTGACTCGCTGCTAGCGTAGCTTTGGCCGACTCTAGCTCGCGTAGCTGGAGTCAACTCACGCACACATTACCACCGCTCCTGTACGTGTCAGCGAGAGCTGGAGTCAGCCGATCCCTGGACGACGATCCCTGCCGAATGATCTCGAGAGTCGACGAACGAAACATGTGTCAGGCTTTCTTTTGGTTGAAGGTGTGCGTGTAACGCGTATACGTATTATGTTGACAAAAATTTGGCTTGAAGAAGAAGAAGAATTAGAAGAATCAGAAGAAAAATCTTACCGTTTCCGACTGATCCATGAGACGATATTACGATATCTCTGTCATGCGTGGACCAATTTTACTGAATTTGGTCTTATTCGAAAGCTTATATGCGGTTTACATAAGAAAAGTGCCTTTAAATTTAGAAAATATTGCAGGCGTGATGAGATACTAATGAAATAAGTTTCAGGTTAGGTTGGAATAGCCGTTTCTCGAGTAAATGATAGCGGTAGCGACAGTCGACATATTATTATTATTATTATTATTATTATTATTATTATATAAACGGGAGAACCCTTTAGACTGCAAAATTTAGACATAATGTACAAGAAGTATAAAAGTATAAAATATAAAATTAAAATATAGATAAAGTAACAGAAGATAAAAAGAACACAAACATAACAGTCTGAAAACACGCAACAAGACTAAACCAATGAATGGACATTAAGGAGATGACAGACTCCTCAGAAGTAGAGCCCTAAACGTTGTTAGGGAGTCCATGCACAAATCAATATCGGCAGGGCACTGGTTCAACTCACTCATAGCGCGATTAATGGGGTCCGCAGAGTAATAGTGATATTCGGGGACATGCGCAGCAAAAAGGGGTCTAGCCCTGACCACCTGCACACGGTCTCCAAGGTAGCTATCAATCCAATCAAGGAGCGGCCCATTGATCCCGATTGAAGCTAATTTGTGATGCAGGATACAATGATCGACAGAATCAAAGGCTTTCCGAAAGTCGGTGTACACGTATAACAGACATATACAGGGTGTCTTTCCTGTACTTGGCGTCGAGACGCCACCGCGTCTCTAGATAATTTGCACAATTCTGTTTTATGATTCTGCACTCTTTTATATTTTCAAATAGACAATCAGACGGGTACGTTCGAAAATGATCCTGCAAGCCTGAAATTCATTTCGCCGGGAAACGACGAGCAAGAGAAATTGCAATAAAATGTACAATTTGATTGAGATGCCTTGGTATTGGTAATAGATCGCAATAAATCGCAAATTCGTGACGTGATATTGGAAACGGCAGGATATTTAGGGGAATGGTGTCTAAAGCGATCCTTTTACGGCGTAATTCATAGAAAAAATACAAATGCACATTATTTCAATAAAATTAAAGTAGTTTTTGTGATCAATTATATTTTTCATTCGCATTTTTGTGAAGGCACACTAAAAGACCATTTTTTACACCTGCGTGTATAAAATGTTCGACGAACATTAAAAAGCATTTGATTTCTAAACATTTATTTAAGTAAAAACAGAAATTACACTCGATCACAAAATATACGAGCATAATATATTAAAACAATCTTGTAAAAAAAATCAAATTTAAGATAACTTTGAAATCAACCAACAAACATAAGAAAATGAAATCAGCTTCACGGACACAAATTTTTTCGCGCACTACCTGGAATTCCTGAGGTCATTTTACCCTGCTAGAGAGGGATCATATCACCCCAAACACCCAACTCATATTCAGTGGTTGAATGTAACGTTAAATTCTTACATACGGCGACCAAGCATAAATTAAATCATTGTTGAATTGTCATTAAATCCGCGAAACAAGCAACTGTCACATTAAACCATTTATGACAAAAGTTACAGGACATTAAAAAGGACCTCATGTCACGTCCCGGGTTGAGGTCTTCGGGGAATGACATTGTTAGGGTAGGTTAAGAGGAGGTTTCGGCACGAAAGTGAATTTCGCAGCACAAAATTTGGGTAGGAGCCTCGGCACGAAAATGTATTTCGCGACACGAGGAGGGTAAGAGTCTCGGCACGAAAATGTATTTCGCGACACGAGTTGGGTAGGAGCCTCGGCACGAAAATGTATTTCGCGTCACGAGGAGGGTAAGAGTCTCGGCACGAAAATGTATTTCGCGTCACAAGACGGGTAGGAACCTCGGCACAAAAATGTATTTCGCGTCACGAGTTGGGCAGGCATCTCGGCACGAAAATGTATTTCGCGGCACTAAACGACCAGGGAAGGTTTAAATGGTTATTGTGTATTTGGGAGACACCCGTTAAGACGCTAATAGCTTTGTTTTGATTTACTGTTGCATTTGTTTCAGAGAACCGCTCGCGATATTCCGCGAACTACGTTTAGATGCGCTGATTCGGGAAAAGTCATGTAAACATAACAAGAGCTCTCGTGTTCGCGAAACGAGATCAGCTGTTGTACCGGCGTGTTATGTATTGTAATCTTTATTATCGTAGGATTTATGCAATAATACGAGGCGTGTTTAGGAAATAGTAACGTTTGTTTATTTTGGGTACCGTCTTGTTTTGACGTGTACCGTTAGGAACATATGATTCAAATGTAATAATAGTGATGCACATGAATATTAGTAATGAAGATGCAATACGAAAAAGGTGATACAAATTAGCCAATAAGCTTTAGGCAATAAGCAAACACACGTAATAAGCCAATAAGCTTTAAGCAATAAACAAGTAATAGCAAATAAGCCAATAGGCTTTAGCAGCAAGCAAGAAACAAAAATAATTGAATAAGCTTTAGTAGCACTTAATGTTATAAGTGAATAGTTATACAAAGAAATATGATTCGCAATAAGTTTTAGTAAAGTAAATGAATATGACATACAATGATATATAATAGTAATAATAGCAACTTACAATGAGTAGAGCAGGACGGTTCTCCTTCTTGGAGTATTCGCACTGATTTTATATAATATGAAATTGGGATTCGTAGATGGTTATCACTTTTAAAGCCGCGAGGTTTATAATATAACTTGTCGCAAAAATGGTAAACATGGTAATGAGCTCCGGCCTCTGTGGGCCTTGTATTTATAGTAAAGATCGGAATGTCAGGTATGAAGGGTAAGCGCGGTAATTAGCTATGGCACGTACGCCAAATTTGCGTCGTAGTAAATAACTGAGTGATGACTAATGCGCAAAGTATGCGTCGCAATTACTTTTTTGGGGTTTTTATATGGGAATACTCAATCCGACGGATTTGGAGTAGCTGGATGGGTACAGGGGTAAGAGTGGAGTCAAATTAAAGGGCAGTTTGAGGGGGTGAGACGTGGTCTCGAATTAGTAAGTTTTTGGGGCGAGGGATTCATTTAAATTGAAAGATAAGGAGGACGTAGTTGACCATCTTGAGATGGGGACCGCTAAGGTACATCGCCAAGGTGATCAGGAATCTGGATTGACCGTTTAGAGATAGGGACCACTAAGGTATATCGTCTAGATGATCGGTTGGGTGAGGGAGTAGGGTATGACTCGAGATTGAAGGTTTTGCTGGAGTTGTGAATTGATTTTCGAATAGATGGTGGAATAGTACCGCGCGAAAAATAGTGGGACGTCACACTCACCTTAGATAAAAAGCAGTAATTTTGATTTTTTCTCGATTACAACACACAGAGCGCTGATATTCGCATGACACTTGGGAACGAGCGGTCAGAACTCTTGTACATCGACATTCCGAGATAGCACCACTAATTGCTGAAGACCAACCAGGAATCATTTTACCCCGAGGGATCGTTTTAGACACCTATATCGATCGCATTCTGCACGTGAAACGCCCTTTTCATCTCGCTAATACTTCATACGCATCTCGTTCTCTGTGCTCAGCGATTGAGCGGAAATCATTTACTTGTCAGAGAAAAGAAAGCAAACCGAAAGCAAATACCTCTACGAATTACATAAGTACTACTGCGCAGATCAGCGATGGAGTTTGCTTTGAATTATTCGGAGTTGCGTACCTTGCTTTTAAATTCCATTTAACAGGATCTCTCCAACATTCTCTCTTTTCTACGTCTCTGTGCACACCATCCGATAAATTAGTAATTACAAATTTTTCATAGTAAATAAATTTTAATCGTGCTTCGAAGAAGACGATTACTTTGCGGAATTGATCTATGTTTGAGAATTGGTCGCGTAAAAATAGAAAATGATGCAGCACCCACGATAAAAGATATGCCAGCCTATTTCTCGAACATTACTCTACGGGCTCTGCATTCTGAAAATCCCACACAGCACACGACGTCCCGAGGACGTCTGTTTTAGGTCCCTTCTAGGTCTGTAGGTCTGAATGTCCCGGTTTGTAACAAAACGTCCTTGGGACGTCTGTGGACGGCTCTGGGACGTCTACAGACGCTTTTGGGACGCTTTTGGGATGTCGTGTAACTACAGTGGCGCCATCTGTACAAAGTCGTAAAGACGTCCTTGGGACGCGTTTGGGACGTGTTAAATACGTCTTTGGGACGGCCTTGGGACGCTTGGAGGACGTCGTGTGCTATCTGCGATATAAGCGCCATCTATAGAACGTAGTATATACTATGAGCACAGACCAGGTATAGAATAGACCTATCACCCAATGTAATTTTCTGTCACCGGTTTGGGGGGTCCTAGGACCCCCTTACCATTTTAGTGTCGGATGCAACGTTACCGGTGAAGTCCCGAAACAGATTGTAACGCTACGCGTGGTAGGAATTAGAATTCAACACGGGTAAAACTAGGTCATTTTTTGAGAGTCGAAGCCCGCGATTTACAAATGTTTCTGTTAGAGTAACAAGTTAAAGATCGTCTTATGAACATATTCCGTTAAACGGAAGAGACAGGAGAATCAAAATAAAACGATATCACATTCGCCTTTTAACCTTGTTGTCCTATTCGGGTTTATTTACCGCAAAACAAATTTTATTCGCTCGCAATAACGTAATTTCTAAAAACAGTGCTTTAATGTTTTTTTTTAAGAGCACCTGTTGCTGAACCCCACCCATACATCATGTGTTTGCGCATACATTATGATGGTCTATACGATATCATACAGACATATAGTAATAACAATAATAATTAATAATAATATCCTTCTACCGTATAATATTATTTAAGAGTAACATATCAAACCCGTACACACCGATATGGTGCAACTTTGCAAGTCTGTAGAGTAGCCAAAAATATTTGATACATATTTTTTGAAAAGGGAATTCATTCTCCTCCATAGCTATACGAAAAATTTATTTGTTTAAACTATATACTAACAATTAACATATATTTGTCCATTTTTCTGGCGAAAAGTTAACTGATGTTTCAGTAAGTTTATACAGTATGTCCGATTTGTTCGTATACACGCTATTCTTTTTCTAACTATTGAAATAGCAAAAAAATGTTTCATATTAAAGTTTTTTTTTATTTGATGGAGGAAACTGAATAGAATATTAGGATTTACGTTTGAACTATTATTTACAGAGATTTCAATATCATCGTAATTTTTTTTTAAATGGAACTATGTGTGCTCAATATTCCCGAAACATTGCACAAACGTAGGCATTACAATATTGCACGGCAATGTGTGCTCAATATTCCCGAAATATTGCGCAAACTGGGCCATTGCAATATTGCACGGCAATGTGTGCTCAATATTCCCGAAATATTGCGCAAACTGGGCCATTGCAATATTGCCCGGCAATGTGTGCTCAATATTCCCGAAACATTGCACAAACGTAGGCATTACAATATTGCACGGCAATGTGTGCTCAATATTCCAGGAACATTGCACGCACGTGTCCATTGCAATATTCCTCGGCAATGTTTCTACAATGTTGCAGTAATATTGCAATGCAACCTGCAACCCACCAGCAACATTGCAATATACTGCAACGGTTGTGCAAGTTTCCTGCAACGAAGTGTGCTGTAGGGGTTGTAAGTAGCCTATTGTTTATCAACACCATGAATTTTAAAAAGAACATTAAATACAGTATCAAATAAACAGTTTGCAAAAGCTTTTCACAACAATATTATGGTTAAAAAATTGATAAAATAAAAAATAAGTAAACGTAAAATATTTTAAATTATCCATCATTAGCAGGGAATAATTTTTCCTCGTGTTTCGGCGCAAATTGCATTCCGATATCTTTTATTGTTCACAAGTTATACGAAAAAGGCCCCAAATTCTTCAACCCGGGCCGGGAAATTTCAAATAGCTCTTTGCGACGTTAATTTGAAAGAGACCATCCTAAAATTTTCGAAGCTCGGGCATCCAGCGGTCGCTGGAAACCCTCCGAACGCGTGGCTAGTGAATGATTGTAGTGGACTGCGTCCGTGAGGCGGTGTTGACATTTTCGTCTGTTCCCGCGCGCATAGGTTCCAGTTTTAACGGATGATCCTGTAGACCTTCTATACCTGTTATTGCGGGGATTAGTACCGCGCCACATTTAGACCTAGTGTACCTATGCTGGCTATTCAGAGTAGAGCTATTGTTTTTGCCCGGGTATCCGGGTACCCGGGTACTCGAGTACCCGGTGAGACCCCGGGTAGAAAAAAATTACTCGGGTACCCGGGTACCCGTAGGATACCCGACTACCCGGGTACCCGTGCAATACCCGGATACCCGGGTAGACAAAAATTACCCGTGTGTCCATGAGATACCCGAGTAACTGAAGTGTGATGAGATAGTTGAGAATTTCGATTTGACAGCCGATCGTCTTTCGACTTTCGATCATTTTCGGCTAACATCAGTAATGAACGGAATGAACTTCAAGCAATTCAATGTATATTGTATTGTGTGCGCGTTACGGTTATGAATATTAAAACTTTTTAAATTAAATTTCGACCGTAATTCCTAACTTAAAATTTAATTGACCGAACCAGTGCGCCGATACCATCTCGGTTATGAATATTATGGTAAAATGTCTTTTGCTGCGAGGGATCGGTGAGTCGTCGGTGTCGGTGGCACTAGGTTACTTCCGCACCTCACCGTAGTATAGTGCGCAACGGTAAGTAGAATAATAAATTCTATACAAGAAATAGTGTGTGACGTCGAATCACGATTCTGTTCGCAACTTACACACATTTCTGTTTTGATGTAAAAATACTAATAAATCTACATTTCCAGGTAGTAACCAAGCTGAACCAATGTAATCGGAAGACTTAAATACATTTTTGCCAATTCTGCCAGGTTTTTATATTCGTCCATATACATATCAATTTCTGAAGAACTTGAAATGGTATTATCATTATGTGTATTATTTTAATTAATTGATATATTTCCACTCTGTATTTTTTAATCTCTAATAAATTGGTTGTTGCATTCATGTTAGTCGCATTGTCATGTTCTAGAGTAATTAATTTATTTGTAATATTGTTATGTTCCAATCTTCCTACATTCCCATTTCCTATTATAACGGCTGTGACATTTTCGGCGGTATGTCGTCCCTCTATATCATGCGAGGAAAATGTGAAGTTTTTTATCTCCCAATTATCTGTTATAAAATGCGTCGTTGGGGATAAATAGGAATCTTACGATCGAGATGACCATTCATCGATGGCCACAGACATCGAGGACAGTTTAGCAAGCTCTTGTTCAATTTCCTCTCGATTCCCCCGTATAGCTTGGAATTTCCAAGCGTTTCAGAAGAGTTTTGCGGCACGGACATCGATAATCGGCATCCATCACGATCATAAAATCTTTAAAACCCGCACTATTGCCAAATGAAATAGGCAGCATGTTTGCCGCAACGACCCTTGCCAATGCCTGAGTTATCTCCTCCTCTTGTTTCGCCGAAAATGAGTGTTTTGTCTGTACCTTATTGGGTACACAATCACTATAATCACCTCTCACAGATTAATCACGACAGTTTAATCTGCACAGGTCATAAACTACATGATTCTTATCTTCGGAGTTCGGACAGCGTTAAATGTTAATACGGAGGACCATACCCACATTTTACATTGACCCATAATCAAAGAAAATAATCTATAAATAATTGTCAATACTTATTAACTGAAAAACTAATTACTCTATGTACAGTACGTACACAATTAACAAGATACAGATCCGAAATATGATATGATTACATCATTGCAAATAGTACAATGGTTATTATTAAAGTAACAGTAATTCATGTTCACTGAACAACTAAATTAACTAATATCTATTATACTTAGTACCATACAATTAACGAGAATAATATAAATAAACGTACAACAAATCAAATAAAAGAAACAATTTAACTTAATTCGAAGCTTGGAACACGGAATTAAAATTAAACTTTAATTTTGAACAAAACTATTTCCAGATATGAGTAGGGGAGACCGGGGATAGTTTGGACAATTTTTGATTAATAGTCTTTAGCGGGCCTGTAAGATGCCTTACGGCTATAAATTGTACACCATTCGATAGCTCAGAATGTGCGCTATTCATTTGAACGTAAGAAACGGGCCTTACATTCCCTAGTATTACTTTGAGATGAAAAAAGTTCAGAGATGCATATTGTCCAAAGTATCCCCATTGGTGGGGTTACATTGGACATAGCACGGGGATAGTTTGGACAGATGGAAAGAAATGATAATGAATAATCCAATGAATACCTATATAATTTATTTAAAAATGACAAATAGCCTGTTGGGCCATTAAGGAGCCCGACCTCCATGGTGTTTTCCAGAGTCGCGCGAAAGGGGAACTCGAAGCCAATGATACCGCGGGTGTTCATCGGATAAGAAAAACTGTAAGAGTGTATGTAGTAGTGTGCGGTGCAAGCTCGTATTCATAGGCTGAAATAACTGGCCTCTTGGGCCAGTGACAGCACTGGGGCCCCTAAGAATCCCAGTCATTCAAGCCTATCCTACGTGTTATCTGTCCAATGTAACCCCTCATATCATATCAAAACAAAATTATTCGTGCCTTTCCTAAAAAAGGATACTTTGATTTTTGCATAGCATTACTTTATTCTAAACACATTCAGCAATGCCTCAAAAAAGTTACAATAAAATTTTTCCATAATGAAGTATCCGAATCATAACCAAAAGTAGACGAAAATATTATACAGTAACATACAAGAATTGAAAAGTGTGACATGCCTTGTCATTCGTGAATGCAACACGCCATATTGAATATCAGTTGATTTGGTGTGCATATAGGCACAAACTACAAAAAAAATTGCAATCATCATGACACTATGGAGGCAATTTTCAAACTGTCCAATGTATCCCCGTGTCCAAACTATCCCCGGTCTCCCCTATGTACTATGTAATGTATGCGATTTCGTAGATTTCGATAATACGTCCGTAAGTACTCTTTGGTTTGCGGCTGCAGAATGAACGCTTTACAAAATCGATCGTTTAAATGTTTAAAACATATTTTGTTAATTACAAAATGTCCTTAGTTAGATAGTGGATAGTTGGATAAGATTAATAAGAGGCAATCTGAGATTCGTTAATAAAAGAATTGTTTTAAAATTTGAACTCTCTTCTGTGCCGAGAAGTTAAACACTTATCGAAAGGAAATGTATGGACGAATCGGAATTTATATATTAATATTAATAAATCTCTAATTGGCTCTTAGTATCTAAGGACATTGTGAAATTAACAAAACATGTTTTACACAATCGATTTTGTAAAGCGTCCATTCTGCATCTGCAAACCAAAGTCTACTGACGTGTTATCGAAATCTACGAAATCGCATACATTACATAGTACATACTCATATCTGGAAATAGTTTTGTCATTATTAAAGTTTAATTTCAATTCCGTGTTCTAAGTTCCAATTAAGTTACATTGTTCCTTTAGTTTGTTTTGTTATATGTTTATTTATAACTTATATTATTCTCGTTATTTGTGTTATTAGTTACTATATGTATATAATAGATATTAGTTAATTAAGTTAATTTAGTTGGTCAATGAACAGGAATTATTGTTAAATTTAATAATAAAATAATTGTATTTGTACTATTTGTTTGCATTTTGCAGTGGTGTAATCGTATTTCTGGTTTGTATCTTGTTAATTGTGTATTTTATATAGAGTAATTAGATTTTAAGTTAAAAAGTATTGGCAATTATTTACAGATTATAATCAAAGAATATGGCCCAACCCGCTCAACGTAAAAGCTGGGTCTGGAGTTTTGTATCTTTATCCGACGATAAAAGTCATGTAATTTGTGACTTGTGCCGTGCACAATTATCCTATGGTGGCTCAACATCGGCCAGTGCGCGACATCTGCGTTCGAAGCACATTGAAGAGTGCCCTGGTGCATCAGCTAATGAACCAGCACTTGAATGTGTGAGAGGCGAAGGTAGCAACGAGGATAACGTTGTTGCTGATTGTGCGCCTACACCCAGCAAGGTATTGCGAAAAGGACCATTTTCGGCTAAACGCCAAGAAGAAATAACACAGGCACTGGCGCGGTTGATAAGTACCAACATGTTGCCAATCTCATTTGCGGACAGCTCCGGATTTGAAAAATTCATGGAAGTCGTTGAACCGCAATATCAATGCCCTTGCCCGACCACAATTTTAAAGCGACTGCAACTCGTGTATAAGGAAACGAGGGAGAAAATTATTAAACAAATTGAGGACGCGTCATCGGTATCGGTGACCATCGATGGATGGTCATCGCGTAAGCAGGACTCCTATCTTTCACTTACAGTGCATTTCATTACAGGCGATTGGGAGATGAGAAGTTATACACTTTGTACTCAGGATATAGAGGGAAGACATACGGCAGAAAACATCACAGCTGTCACAATAGCAATGCAAGAAGAGTGGAACATAGCAGAGAAATTAATTGCTGTAGTGCATGATAATGCAAGTAACATGCATGCAGCAGCCAATTTATTAGATAATTTAAAATACAGCGTTTCCTGTGCTGCACATACTCTACAATTAGCTATAAAAGACGCCCTTGATACAATTGGTAAATTTACAGATATGATAAAGAAAGGCAGTAAAATCGTGCAACATTTCCATCATTCCAATTTGGCGACATCTGCATTGCAAGAGGCCCAGAAGCACTACAAATTACCTGAACTGAAATTATTTCAATCGTGCCCAACCCGGTGGAATTCGACGTACAGTATGTGTGAGCGCCTTTTACGTAATCGGGAAGCAATTCATTCTGTTTTAAGTGATAGAAAATTAACAAAATTAAACGTAGCCTTGAAGCTTGATATGGCATTATCTGATTGGGAAGTTCTGGGTGAAATTATCGCAATTTTAGAACCATTTCATTTAGCGACCGAAGTATTATGTTCCGAAACTAAGGTAACTATTTCCTTAGTCCTGCCAATCATTCATGGCTTAATTAATAATCATTTAAATGACATTAATACGGACACTGTAGAAGCTAAGGAATTTAAGAATATTTTAAGAACCTCCCTTGTTCGTAGATTCGATATACATTCATATATTGAGAGTGCCCATCAAATTGCTTGTTTTCTCGATCCTAGAAGCAAAGATTTGACTTTTGAAAACATTGAAACAAAAAACATAATTATAAATTCTATTCGGGATAGGATTAGAAATTTGTCAATAAATGAAAATAATACTGATAATGATAAAACAATGCCAAGTGCTTTGGATTTTATATACAAAAAAAAACAAAATTCTAACAATAGTGATTTAGAAATTGACATGTATTTATTAGAACCACAAATAGATCATAATTCAGACCCATTGCCGTGGTGGAAGGCTCATGCGGGCAAATATAAAAGACTGACAGAATTGGCAAAAATATATTTAAGTATTCCGGCTACGTCTGCCAGTTCGGAGCGCACATTTTCTTCTGCTGGAAATATTGTTACGACAAAACGTACAGGTTTACTACCTGAAAATGTAGATTTATTAGTATTTTTACATCAAAATAGAACCGTGTAGAGATGTAAGAAATACCAACAAATCAACATTCTCAGGTAGTAGGGTGCTACGCTTTGTGCTAACATTATTTCCAGCTGTTGAAAATACTCGTTTAGAACTGACAGAAGTCGCAAGTAGGTATACATTTTAAATATTTTAGCCATTTCTGAAAGTCTAGGGTATTTGCTTCCACGCGTTGTTCTCCACTAATGAACATAAATTACGGTTTATTTGTGCCTTTTATACATACATTTGCAGTTCGGAACTGATATCGTTGTTAGATTGTGAAATTTTGAATATAAAATCTCATTAGTGCAGTTGGCATAGAATTATCAATTTCTATAGTTTCGTTTATGGAATGTTTTCTATCATATTACCAGTGGAAATTGTAGTAATCTTTTTCATATAATTGATTTCAAATTACATCTGTTTGCTTCTTAAATCGAGAAACGAAGTAAAACGATGTATAGTTTCAACATGTGAATATAAATTAAATCTATTCACAAAGGACGTCACTAAAACATTTTTAAATTGCTGAGTCTCAGCTCTGCCCGTATTATTACCTGTCAAATGGTTATTAATATTAACAATGCCATGGATAATAGGCAGTACAAAAGAAATAGTTATAGTATTTTCGGAGCATAATGCAGTAGTTGCTACTTGTAAAAGTTTTAACAGAGTAATAATATCACTCATTATTAACCAATGATATTCTGACCTTTCAAGGTTTAAGGCAACACAAAATTTTGTACTATTGCCCGATGAGAAGAAAGGAGACTACCCACAAGCTGAAATGTCACAGGGGTAAGGGGAATCGTTCACACGCGTAAACCTATCCTCTCCAACACGGTTCGTCCCGTGACGTAGACGCGAACGAAACCAATCGCGACAATCGGGGGATATGGACACTGGGCAGCCGCTAAGAACCGAAAAGAAGGACTTCTTGGAGGGGATAACGTGGAGCGAGCGGGCGATTCCCCTTGCCCCTGTGACATTTCAGCTTGTGGGTAGTCTTCTTTCTTCTCATCGGGCAATAGTAATTGCGTTTCTATTATTCACAAGTCGCTCACACATACAGGAATATCCACTTAACTCAGAACTTAACTTAACGCGTGCGCAAGAACAGATGAAATGACCGAGTGAGTCACTGTCCTAAAGAAGAAATTGGATTTTGGATGTAACAGCTAACAGCACCTTGCTTAGGGTTTCGGCGTCGTTATCCCCTGACCCAAAGGACAAATGTCGAGGCGATTATCTGAAAGAGGCCAAGAGAAGCATCTGTTCTCGCGTGCGCGCCCTGAGCTACTGAGTTAAGTGAATAGGAATTCCACCTTGTAGGACAATTTTAAATTAATTTCTGTTTACTTACGGAGTTAGGGCACCTTGGAGGTATGGAAATCAGATGTACGTATGAGAATTTTTTGGTTTTTAAAGGTTTTATTCTACGTGAATAAAGCACCAACAACGCCGTTTTGTTTAAAAAAGTAGGTAATGTTTTTTACCTACCATAAGGCATGTAGAATAGAGCCCTTAAAACAGTTTCTTCACTTACATTATAATTTCGCCCAAAAAAAATCTGAAACATACATCTGATTTTCATGCCTCCAAGGTGGCCTACCCCCTTAAAGTTTAAAGCTTAAACCTAGCTCCTGTTTTTGGGTTAAAGCAATTATAGACAAATTGGAATGATTAACCCTTCGTGGGCACACGGAATGTATCGCACCCCAGGATATCTTTACCCAGATTATTCTAAATTTTTAGACCTTAGACGAAAATGTTAATTCAAAAATGACGCTGGGGTGTAATGAACTCCATGTGACCAATTTGGGATTATAAGAAGGTGTGACCACGGAGAGTTAAAATATTGCACAATCTTACTGCCTTCTTTTACCACTTGTTTCAAATTGTCAACTGTATCCAAACCTTTCTCACTCAATTATACATTATGTGCTGCATAAGAAATGCTGTATTGCACATTATCAAACAGACTTACAGCCATACATAGGGTAGATGTACCGTTTGTGGCCATTGTACCGTTTTTGACCATGTGCATAATTATCGCGTTTTTTAGCTTGAAATTGCTTGCAGACACATAATTATGTGTAGAATTTCAAACCGTAAATATTTTGTTTAGTTTACCACCAGAAATATAAAATTACATTTATTGTTTACGCGAAAAGTGACAAGTGGCCACAAACGGTGAAAAATGGATTTCTTATATTTTTTAATTTTCTTAATTCTTTAACGATTTCTCTAGTTAATGGTAACTTATATATTAATAGTAAAGATAATTACGATGAAAGTCACTGAAATCCTTAAAGTAGCCACAAATGGTGCATCTACCCTACATTAGATGCATTGTCATGGACCATGGCGTTCACTCTACTGCCAATATTTCATTCTCTATTATGTGATGGCTAAATTCTCCCCTGAAAAACGATCTTTCATGAAGTGTGTGCAAAGTGTATAATTTTTTCTCTCGATACCTGGAGTATGCGCCCTAGTAGAGGATAGGAATTGTATGTAAAACAATGAGATTAAATATTTGTAAATTGAACCATAAGAATAAGATTTGTTGATCGAACAAATGTATTTAATGTATTTAACAATCGAATATACAAAATTGTATGTAAAACAATGAGATTAAATATTTGTAAATTGAACCATAAGAATAAGATTTGTTGATCAAACAAATGTATTTAATGTATTTAACAATCGAATATACAAAATTGGAATGCTCATTTTAAACTAATAAACGTGCTGTTTTATTTATTTCTGAAATTTATTTAAATATAAAGACACACTAATAGGGACAGGCACTGCAATAGGGCGAACTACCCTATTGTAAGTGCAAAGGACGTTGACAGTTCGCAATTTTCACATTCTGATACAGAATGTGTTCTGCGGACAGTACCACATTTAATTGCTTGAAGTATATTCCGTTCATTACTGAGGTTAGCCGAAAATGATCGAAAGTCGAAAAACGATCGGATGTCAAATCGAAATTCTCAACTATCTCATCACACTTCAGTTACTCGGGTATCTCATGGACACACGGGTAATTTTTGTCTACCCGGGTAGCCGGGTAATTTTTGTCTACCCGGGTACCCGGGTACCCGAGTAATTTTTTTCTACCCGGGGTCTCACCGGGTACTCGAGTACCCGGGCGGGCGGGTAGTAAGAGCTCTAGTATCGATACTTTACTGTTGCCGTGATACCAATTCCACTCAGTACTCATTTTAGCTCCTACTGGTATCAAATGTCGATACCAAGTACTTACAATTTCGATACGTATCGAACCTTCCAAACGAGTACTTTGGGTATTGAACTACTTGAAACTCATGAGAAAGACTGGTATCACGCCCATCACTAGTGTCCAGTTCTCGCTGACACGTACAGCAGCGGTGGTAATGTGTGCGTGAATTGGCGACAACGCGAAGCAAATGTGACGTCACATGCTTTTACGTCACTACAACGTTGACTCGCTGCTAGCGTAGCTTTGGCCGACTCTAGCTCGCGTAGCTGGAGTCAACTCACGCACACATTACCACCGCTCCTGTACGTGTCAGCGAGAGCTGGAGTCAGCCGATCCCTGGACGACGATCCCTGCCGAATGATCTCGAGAGTCGACGAACGAAACATGTGTCAGGCTTTCTTTTGGTTGAAGGTGTGCGTGTAACGCGTATACGTATTATGTTGACAAAAATTTGGCTTGAAGAAGAAGAAGAATTAGAAGAATCAGAAGAAAAATCTTACCGTTTCCGACTGATCCATGAGACGATATTACGATATCTCTGTCATGCGTGGACCAATTTTACTGAATTTGGTCTTATTCGAAAGCTTATATGCGGTTTACATAAGAAAAGTGCCTTTAAATTTAGAAAATATTGCAGGCGTGATGAGATACTAATGAAATAAGTTTCAGGTTAGGTTGGAATAGCCGTTTCTCGAGTAAATGATAGCGGTAGCGACAGTCGACATATTATTATTATTATTATTATTATTATTATATAAACGGGAGAACCCTTTAGACTGCAAAATTTAGACATCATGTACAAGAAGTATAAAAGTATAAAATATAAAATTAAAATATAGATAAAGTAACAGAAGATAAAAAGAACACAAACATAACAGTCTGAAAACACGCAACAAGACTAAACCAATGAACGGACATTAAGGAGATGACAGACTCCTCAGAAGTAGAGCCCTAAACGTTGTTAGGGAGTCCATGCACAAATCAATATCGGCAGGGCACTGGTTCAACTCACTCATAGCGCGATTAATGGGGTCCGCAGAGTAATAGTGATATTCGGGGACATGCGCAGCAAAAAGGGGTCTAGCCCTGACCACCTGCACACGGTCTCCAAGGTAGCTATCAATCCAATCAAGGAGCGGCCCATTGATCCCGATTGAAGCTAATTTGTGATGCAGGATACAATGATCGACAGAATCAAAGGCTTTCCGAAAGTCGGTGTACACGTATAACAGACATATACAGGGTGTCTTTCCTGTACTTGGCGTCGAGACGCCACCGCGTCTCTAGATAATTTGCACAATTCTGTTTTATGATTCTGCACTCTTTTATATTTTCAAATAGACAATCAGACGGGTACGTTCGAAAATGATCCTGCAAGCCTGAAATTCATTTCGCCGGGAAACGACGAGCAAGAGAAATTGCAATAAAATGTACAATTTGATTGAGATGCCTTGGTATTGGTAATAGATCGCAATAAATCGCAAATTCGTGACGTGATATTGGAAACGGCAGGATATTTAGGGGAATGGTGTCTAAAGCGATCCTTTTACGGCGTAATTCATAGAAAAAATACAAATGCACATTATTTCAATAAAATTAAAGTAGTTTTTGTGATCAATTATATTTTTCATTCGCATTTTTGTGAAGGCACACTAAAAGACCATTTTTTACACCTGCGTGTATAAAATGTTCGACGAACATTAAAAAGCATTTGATTTCTAAACATTTATTTAAGTAAAAACAGAAATTACACTCGATCACAAAATATACGAGCATAATATATTAAAACAATCTTGTAAAAAAAATCAAATTTAAGATAACTTTGAAATCAACCAACAAACATAAGAAAATGAAATCAGCTTCACGGACACAAATTTTTTCGCGCACTACCTGGAATTCCTGAGGTCATTTTACCCTGCTAGAGAGGGATCATATCACCCCAAACACCCAACTCATATTCAGTGGTTGAATGTAACGTTAAATTCTTACATACGGCGACCAAGCATAAATTAAATCATTGTTGAATTGTCATTAAATCCGCGAAACAAGCAACTGTCACATTAAACCATTTATGACAAAAGTTACAGGACATTAAAAAAGACCTCATGTCACGTCCCGGGTTGAGGTCTTCGGGGAATGACATTGTTAGGGTAGGTTAAGAGGAGGTTTCGGCACGAAAGTGAATTTCGCAGCACAAAATTTGGGTAGGAGCCTCGGCACGAAAATGTATTTCGCGACACGAGGAGGGTAAGAGTCTCGGCACGAAAATGTATTTCGCGACACGAGTTGGGTAGGAGCCTCGGCACGAAAATGTATTTCGCGTCACGAGGAGGGTAAGAGTCTCGGCACGAAAATGTATTTCGCGTCACAAGACGGGTAGGAACCTCGGCACAAAAATGTATTTCGCGTCACGAGTTGGGCAGGCATCTCGGCACGAAAATGTATTTCGCGGCACTAAACGACCAGGGAAGGTTTAAATGGTTATTGTGTATTTGGGAGACACCCGTTAAGACGCTAATAGCTTTGTTTTGATTTACTGTTGCATTTGTTTCAGAGAACCGCTCGCGATATTCCGCGAACTACGTTTAGATGCGCTGATTCGGGAAAAGTCATGTAAACATAACAAGAGCTCTCGTGTTCGCGAAACGAGATCAGCTGTTGTACCGGCGTGTTATGTATTGTAATCTTTATTATCGTAGGATTTATGCAATAATACGAGGCGTGTTTAGGAAATAGTAACGTTTGTTTATTTTGGGTACCGTCTTGTTTTGACGTGTACCGTTAGGAACATATGATTCAAATGTAATAATAGTGATGCACATGAATATTAGTAATGAAGATGCAATACGAAAAAGGTGATACAAATTAGCCAATAAGCTTTAGGCAATAAGCAAACACACGTAATAAGCCAATAAGCTTTAAGCAATAAACAAGTAATAGCAAATAAGCCAATAGGCTTTAGCAGCAAGCAAGAAACAAAAATAATTGAATAAGCTTTAGTAGCACTTAATGTTATAAGTGAATAGTTATACAAAGAAATATGATTCGCAATAAGTTTTAGTAAAGTAAATGAATATGACATACAATGATATATAATAGTAATAATAGCAACTTACAATGAGTAGAGCAGGACGGTTCTCCTTCTTGGAGTATTCGCACTGATTTTATATAATATGAAATTGGGATTCGTAGATGGTTATCACTTTTAAAGCCGCGAGGTTTATAATATAACTTGTCGCAAAAATGGTAAACATGGTAATGAGCTCCGGCCTCTGTGGGCCTTGTATTTATAGTAAAGATCGGAATGTCAGGTATGAAGGGTAAGCGCGGTAATTAGCTATGGCACGTACGCCAAATTTGCGTCGTAGTAAATAACTGAGTGATGACTAATGCGCAAAGTATGCGTCGCAATTACTTTTTTGGGGTTTTTATATGGGAATACTCAATCCGACGGATTTGGAGTAGCTGGATGGGTACAGGGGTAAGAGTGGAGTCAAATTAAAGGGCAGTTTGAGGGGGTGAGACGTGGTCTCGAATTAGTAAGTTTTTGGGGCGAGGGATTCATTTAAATTGAAAGATAAGGAGGACGTAGTTGACCATCTTGAGATGGGGACCGCTAAGGTACATCGCCAAGGTGATCAGGAATCTGGATTGACCGTTTAGAGATAGGGACCACTAAGGTATATCGTCTAGATGATCGGTTGGGTGAGGGAGTAGGGTATGACTCGAGATTGAAGGTTTTGCTGGAGTTGTGAATTGATTTTCGAATAGATGGTGAAATAGTACCGCGCGAAAAATAGTGGGACGTCACACTCACCTTAGATAAAAAGCAGTAATTTTGATTTTTTCTCGATTACAACACACAGAGCGCTGATATTCGCATGACACTTGGGAACGAGCGGTCAGAACTCTTGTACATCGACATTCCGAGATAGCACCACTAATTGCTGAAGACCAACCAGGAATCATTTTACCCCGAGGGATCGTTTTAGACACCTATATCGATCGCATTCTGCACGTGAAACGCCCTTTTCATCTCGTTCTCTGTGCTCAGCGATTGAGCGGAAATCATTTACTTGTCAGAGAAAAGAAAGCAAACCGAAAGCAAATACCTCTACGAATTACATAAGTACTACTGCGCAGATCAGCGATGGAGTTTGCTTTGAATTATTCGGAGTTGCGTACCTTGCTTTTAAATTCCATTTAACAGGATCTCTCCAACATTCTCGCTTTTCTACGTCTCTGTGCACACCATCCGATAAATTAGTAATTACAAATTTTTCATAGTAAATAAATTTTAATCGTGCTTCGAAGAAGACGATTACTTCGCGGAATTGATCTATGTTTGAGAATTGGTCGCGTAAAAATAGAAAATGATGCAGCACCCACGATAAAAGATATGCCAGCCTATTTCTCGAACATTACTCTAAGGGCTCTGCATTCTGAAAATCCCACACAGCACACGACGTCCCGAGGACGTCTGTTTTAGGTCCCTTCTAGGTCTGTAGGTCTGAATGTCCCGGTTTGTAACAAAACGTCCTTGGGACGTCTGTGGACGGCTCTGGGACGTCTACAGACGCTTTTGGGACGCTTTTGGGATGTCGTGTAACTACAGTGGCGCCATCTGTACAAAGTCGTAAAGACGTCCTTGGGACGCGTTTGGGACGTGTTAAATACGTCTTTGGGACGGCCTTGGGACGCTTGGAGGACGTCGTGTGCTATCTGCGATATAAGCGCCATCTATAGAACGTAGTATATACTATGAGCACAGACCAGGTATAGAATAGACCTATCACCCAATGTAATTTTCTGTCACCGGTTTGGGGGGTCCTAGGACCCCCTTACCATTTTAGTGTCGGATGCAACGTTACCGGTGAAGTCCCGAAACAGATTGTAACGCTACGCGTGGTAGGAATTAGAATTCAACACGGGTAAAACTAGGTCATTTTTTGAGAGTCGAAGCCCGCGATTTACAAATGTTTCTGTTAGAGTAACAAGTTAAAGATCGTCTTATGAACATATTCCGTTAAACGGAAGAGACAGGAGAATCAAAATAAAACGATATCACATTCGCCTTTTAACCTTGTTGTCCTATTCGGGTTTATTTACCGCAAAACAAATTTTATTCGCTCGCAATAACGTAATTTCTAAAAACAGTGCTTTAATGTTTTTTTTTAAGAGCACCTGTTGCTGAACCCCACCCATACATCATGTGTTTGCGCATACATTATGATGGTCTATACGATATCATACAGACATATAGTAATAACAATAATAATTAATAATAATATCCTTCTACCGTATAATATTATTTAAGAGTAACATATCAAACCCGTACACACCGATATGGTGCAACTTTGCAAGTCTGTAGAGTAGCCAAAAATATTTGATACATATTTTTTGAAAAGGGAATTCATTCTCCTCCATAGCTATACGAAAAATTTATTTGTTTAAACTATATACTAACAATTAACATATATTTGTCCATTTTTCTGGCGAAAAGTTAACTGATGTTTCAGTAAGTTTATACAGTATGTCCGATTTGTTCGTATACACGCTATTCTTTTTCTAACTATTGAAATAGCAAAAAAAATGTTTCATATTAAAGTTTTTTTTTATTTGATGGAGGAAACTGAATAGAATATTAGGATTTACGTTTGAACTATTATTTACAGAGATTTCAATATCATCGTAATTTTTTTTTAAATGGAACTATGTGTGCTCAATATTCCCGAAATATTGCGCAAACTGGGCCATTGCAATATTGCACGGCAATGTGTGCTCAATATTCCCGAAATATTGCGCAAACTGGGCCATTGCAATATTGCCCGGCAATGTGTGCTCAATATTCCCGAAACATTGCACAAACGTAGGCATTACAATATTGCACGGCAATGTGTGCTCAATATTCCAGGAACATTGCACGCACGTGTCCATTGCAATATTCCTCGGCAATGTTTCTACAATGTTGCAGTAATATTGCAATGCAACCTGCAACCCACCAGCAACATTGCAATATACTGCAACGGTTGTGCAAGTTTCCTGCAACGAAGTGTGCTGTAGGGGTTGTAAGTAGCCTATTGTTTATCAACACCATGAATTTTAAAAAGAACATTAAATACAGTATCAAATAAACAGTTTGCAAAAGCTTTTCACAACAATATTATGGTTAAAAAATTGATAAAATAAAAAATAAGTAAACGTAAAATATTTTAAATTATCCATCATTAGCAGGGAATAATTTTTCCTCGTGTTTCGGCGCAAATTGCATTCCGATATCTTTTATTGTTCACAAGTTATACGAAAAAGGCCCCAAATTCTTCAACCCGGGCCGGGAAATTTCAAATAGCTCTTTGCGACGTTAATTTGAAAGAGACCATCCTAAAATTTTCGAAGCTCGGGCATCCAGCGGTCGCTGGAAACCCTCCGAACGCGTGGCTAGTGAATGATTGTAGTGGACTGCGTCCGTGAGGCGGTGTTGACATTTTCGTCTGTTCCCGCGCGCATAGGTTCCAGTTTTAACGGATGATCCTGTAGACCTTCTATACCTGTTATTGCGGGGATTAGTACCGCGCCACATTTAGACCTAGTGTACCTATGCTGGCTATTCAGAGGACATCTTAGCGCCGTATGCCACAGTGCAATTACCCAAAACATCATAATAATTTATAACATCTTCGACGACATATTCTCGAAGACGCGATTTTGCACAGTATAGGAGTAAACTACGCATATAATAATAGTTATTATACGGCTAAAAGTAAAAAATCCAAAATATCCGCATTTGTTATACTGGTCCATAATTTACTTGAAATTTGCCACCAATGTTCATAAAGATATCCGAATAAATTATTGTTCAAACATGCGCTCCATACACATCGTTGAGTGCGTTTCGAAATGCATAACAAAAAATATACAATAGTTCCATTTAAAAAAAAATTACGATGATATTGAAATCTCTGTAAATAATAGTTCAAACGTAAATCCTAATATTCTATTCAGTTTCCTCCATCAAATAAAAAAAAAACTTTAATATGAAACATTTTTTTGCTTTTACAATAGTTAGACAAAGAATAGCGTGTATACGAACAAATCGGACATACTGTATAAACTTACTGAAACATCAGTTAACTTTTCGCCAGAAAAATGGACAAATAAATGTTAATTGTTAGTATATAGTTTAAACAAATAAATTTTTCGTATAGCTATGGAGGAGAATGAATTCCCTTTTCAAAAAATATGTATCAAATATTTTTGGCTACTCTACAGACTTGCAAAGTTGCACCATATCGGTGTGTACGGGTTTGATATGTTACTCTTAAATAATATTATACGGTAGAAGGATATTATTATTAATTATTATTGTTATTACTATATGTCTGTATGATATCGTATAGACCATCATAATGTATGCGCAAACACATGATGTATGGGTGGGGTTCAGCAACAGGTGCTCTTAAAAAAAAAACATTAAAGCACTCTTTTTAGAAATTACGTTATTGCGAGCGAATAAAATTTGTTTTGCGTTAAATAAACCCGAATAGGACAACAAGGTTAAAAGGCGAATGTGATATCGTTTTATTTTGATTCTCCTTTCTCTTCCGTTTAACGGAATATGTTCATAAGACGATCTTTAACTTGTTACTCTAACAGAAACATTTGTAAATCGCGGGCTTCGACTCTCAAAAAATGACCTAGTTTTACCCGTGCTGAATTCTAATTCCTACCACGCGTAGCGTTACAATCTGTTTCGGGACTTCACCGGTAACGTTGCATGCGACACTAAAATGGTAAGGGGGTCCTAGGACCCCCCAAACCGGTGACAGAAAATTACATTGGGTGATAGGTCTATTCTATACCTGGTCTGTGGTTGTAGATTCCACGTTGCTCAGGTGCTTTGTCAAGAACAGCCTAAGATGGTAGCCGAGGTGCCTAGTTGAGCGCCCCAGATGGTTGCCAGGTAGCTTGATTAGAGCTTACCCAGATGGTAGCCAAGGTGCCTACTTAAGCAGCCTTAGATGGTAGATTGTGAATGATATTGAATGTCTTTGGAAATCCAAGATGCCGGTTCAAGCGTCTTGGTTTGAAATTTGGCTTGGATGTGGAATTTTAAGCGTGGTGCCTATTCTAGCGCCTCGGAGTGAATGTTAGTTAGTTGGGTTGTTTTAAGTGGTGCGTACTTATGGTATCTTGAGGATCTCTGCTGATCTCTCTCTGCTTTCCTGCTGCTGGCGGGCCCGTATTTATACCTATTTGGTGAACCTAGCTCGGTCCAATCACATGTCGCACTTTGCGCGCACCAATTAGCTTTCGTATTTAGCTGGCGCCAATCAGGCGTTACACTCGCGTTTCACTTGCCGTTCCTCCGATCGTGCGTCTCGCGCATGCGCACTTGATCCGCTCGCGGTCCGCACTCGGTTCACTCGCTGTGTTGAATGATACTGCGCATGCGTTCACTTCACTTAGTTTGTTCACTGATCACTAGGTTGCATTCCTCCATACGTGCATTCGTCCATACGTGCATTCTTGTCTTACTACTAATACAAACGTTTTAGGTATATGATAATAAGAATTAATATAATAAAAGAAAGAATTTTTAATGGCGGCTCGTCGCAGGACGTTACACCTCGCCGCCCGGTTTATCTCTCGTCTCGAGAGATGAGATTTCAGAATCGCTTACGCTTTGAATTTGTACATCGGTGGAGGAAGTTTGACGCTCGATCGCTTCCTCCACTTGTTGGAGCGCTTTCGCATCCTCGTTTAAATTTCCTGACACTCCCATCGTTTGGGGTGGTACGTTGCCGGTACCGAACAAAAATATATATTTCCACGCGCGCTGCCGCGGATCGGAATGAGGGAGTTTAAGATATTGTTGCCAATCGACTTCTGGCACGGTTAATTTACGTAAATTCCACTGGCGTAGCTTCGCCGCCTTTTTTATCGCTCTCTACTTGCCTCCTCTTTTCGGCATTCTGAAGGTATGTCTGCGCTTTATTAAATGTCGATACTGAATGAAGCCTGTGATTGAATATTACTCGTGTCATGTTATGATGTTACCCCCCATTGATTGTCTATGCGTCCCCTAAGGTTCCTTGTTTCGCGACCTAGTTTCCTACGGCTCAGGAGTGTGGTCTGTTTACTACACCGGCTGATTGACCTACTTTTCTTACGCGTCATTTTCGCCGAATTGAATGAAGCTTGTCGTAGCGTGATATATATCGTATAAGACCTTTAAATGAATCGAACGGTTTCGCTTGGTTTTGGAGTAACGGAGGTGAAGGTGATAGAATCAGATTCGATTATATTAGGTAAAAGGAGGATTTATTCAAGAAAAATTTTCCTTTAGCGTTCTATTCCATGATTATGGTCGAATTCTAGCACATTTAATGCCAAACCGAGTGCTAACGCCCTCCAATTTTCGTGGCGCAGCTGCACGAACGCCTCTATGCAGTCGGAGCATTGACTCGCGCTTCCTCTGGCGTATAGTGGCTCCGTACAACGCATACAATACTTGTAATTTATTAAATTTGTATGAAGCGTGACGAGATGGTTGCTGGCTGGCGTGTGGTATGCCCTGTCCTGCTCTGTCATGCTCTCATGGCAGGTCCTGCACACCTTCCGTCTGTAGAGGTCATTTCGATTCGTGAACGCTGGCCCCATCGCCTGGAGGCAGATCAGCCTCGTTAGTCGTCCGTAATACCCTCCTCTCGGGTCTTCTTCCTCTTCATATGGGCGGAACTGCCACTCCTCATATGGTGACGATAATCTATCGTACAATATTTTTTTTTTTGTAAGAGTACTGTCCCGATTCACTTATAATTCTAAAAAGGGGTGTACTTACCTCCTATTTCCCATCGTTCGTGCGTGGAATGGCCTTTCCTTTCAAGTATAGGTGATGATTTAACTTCCTTTTGGTAGATTATACTTTCAGAATTAGCAATTGATGTTTAGAGTACTGGTTTCGCGAATGAGCTCCTGCGCTAATTGCGCCCGAATTTATAGACACGCGGTCTGGGTGTCCTCTGGTGGGGAGGGGTTTTCCTAGAATTTCCCTTGGTCCTGTGGCACATAGGCTCTTTTGATACGGTCCTTATGGACGATCTTAGTTCGGTGGGGGCCTATCGCCAATTTTACGTTAGGGTGACTGTCCTTAATATCGCCAGGCAAAAGTTAAATCGCTGTCGATTGAATAATAATTGATATTTTTCCATGCAGTTCGTTTCAAAGTAAAGAGAAATTATTCATCTTTCATGTAGCATATGTTAGAATCGTTGAAACCTACAAATTGTTAATTAGGACTCAAAAAACGTAAGACATGCAAAAATCGGGTCCTGAAAAGAGTGTACCTAATATCGCCTACTCAAGAAATATTGATTAATTCATGTATATATGAGTTTTTAAAGTCATTTTCACATGTGCTTTTATTATTTCTTGCTCTATAAATGTCTTTTTATCCATCTTTGATTTCATTTTTATTAGAATTATATAGAAATTTGAAAATATAGATTTTTAAAATATTTTATTTTTTACGTTCCGATGTACATATTGGACAAATAAATTTTATTTCGGTTGCTCCGCACATTTCGTGACCTCACCTGTAACAAGCATTACATCGAAACCATTGTTCTCCGGTAGGCGGTATTGAGAACACGCATACTGCTAAAAGAAAAACGCTATTTTCATTACGAAAAATATTTGAATCCATTACATTTCTTAAGTACATCATTAATTAGGTATTTCTAGTAGATATTCTTGCATTCACAGATTTATTAGACTTACCTTCTCCGAATGTGACGTAAAATTGTGATAGTCCAATAAATTTTTACACTATTAAGATTCTCTAAAATCCTTCCCTTTCTGTAATTGTTGATCACATGATGCTGCAATTATAGTATGTCTTCCTACATATGTTTAGGTACTAATTCAGTGCATGACCGATAAATTTTAGAGCTTACTTTAAGAGATATAGCGAGTGGCGATATTAGGAACACTGGCGATATTAGGTACAGTCACCCTATTAGAATCTAAGATTTCTATTATTTTGTATGGTCCGTCATATTCGTCACTGAATTTATTCCTTTTTGGTTTCAGAACCAGGACTTGTTCTCCTCTTTGATAGTTAATAGTGGTTACTCTTCTGTCGTAATAGTATTTTTGACGATGTTTTGAATTTTCCAAGTTATTTCGGCCTGTTTCGCGAATATTAATCAACCTAGTTACTAAGGTCGGGGCCAGATATATTGGCCGGTGAGTTTCGTGAGGGGTATTCTCCCACCACACCGTTTGCCTGCCTCGGTGCTCCTTTTCTCAACGTTTTCAGACTCGCTCTCGTTCCATCTCGCTCTGGCCTTCACAGAACAACAGTGAGCCAGAAGTGGTGGGGATAGTGCCAAGCTTCTGTCGTGTAGGTCAAACCGAGCTGTCAGCATAGAAATACACACATTAGAATTGGTGTGCGTTGGCTCCGAAAAAATTCAGGAGCTTTATTGGTCAGAACATTGATTCCTTCTCGGTAGCTTCATCTCGTATTGGTCTACGCATAGCTTCGTAACGCACACAACTATTACGCTAAGAATAAATAACAGCCAAACGGCTAGATTCAGGCGGAGCCGAGCAGCGTTCCCGTTACCCCACCATACCCTGCGACGACCACGCAACTCCAACTGACAAATCCACGATCGTCATATGGTGGTGGTTGATTTCTCCTCAATCGTTGCTCGCGAAAACGAATTCACCGGCCAATATATCTGGCCCCGACCTTAGTCTGTCTACGAAGTCTGGATATGTGTTTAAAGAATCATTCGGCGTTATGCTCGACGGTAGCCTTGCCTTTTTTCTATATATTAGTTCATAGGGGGTGTATTTCGTCCCTTCGTGTTCGCTGGTATTATATGAAAACATGGCCTGTGGCAGCCACTGGTCCCATTGTTTTTCCTTAGTTATGTAGTGCTTTAAGTATTCAATTAAAACATGATGACTTCTTTCTAAAGAGCCGTTGGATTGCGGGTGAAACGCTGATGCTTTATATTGCTGGATGTTTAACACTCTTGCGAGTTTTCGCATAAGGGAACCGACAAATGAAGTTCCTTGATCTGTTAAAATTGCCTTTGGACACCCGTATTGGCAAATGAAATGCATGGTAAATGCTTCCGCTATTTCTTCGCTCGTGAACGAGACTAGTGGTATCGCTAATGAATATTTCGTTAAATTGTCCTGTATAGTAAGTATGTATGATTTTCCTGATTTTGTAGGCGGCAATGGTCCCACAATGTCCATCGATATTTTGTCGAAAGCGTCTAGTGGTGTGTCCGTTATTATCATCTGTTCTTTGGTTTTTATTCGTACGAGCTTCTTCTTTTGGCAACTTATGCATGTCTTGATAAATTGTCGTACTTCCTTCTTCATATTTGGCCAGTGATACAAGTCTCTAATTCTTTTATAAGTTTTGGTTACACCTTTGTGTCCTCCTGTCGGCGACTCATGGTTTTCTTTTATAATAGTTAAGCGATCTTGTTCTGAAGGCAGTTGCACTGCGCCGGTGCAAATCGTAATGTTAATGTTAGTCTGTAGGAACCTTAGATTTATCATTTGTTTCAATTTCTCCCACGTTATGTTAATTTCCGTTTTTGGTATTGAAATTTTGTTAATGTTTCTTTGTGTTAGGTTGTTATATAAATTCTTAACCGCGGTATGATAACCTTCGTCGGTCGGTGGATTTGGTAATATCATCCCTAAGATGATTCGTTCCGATTGGGGAATTTCTATTATGTTCCCTGCCTGGAGTGGTGGGGATGAGGTGATTTTAATCGACTCTGTTCTTAAGAATTCCGCGCTTCCCTCGCCCACTGGTTCGCCATATACATTTATGAATACTCCTACAGTTTCTCTTCTTATCCATAAATGGTCCTTAATTTCCTTTACTCTGTTTTGGATTCGTTCTTGCCGAACTATTTTAGGTAGTGCTTTCGGTGGCGTTCGTATTTGTCGCCGTGGTGATATTCGCCGTCGGGGTTGACCCTTGAATGTTTCAAGTTTGTCTCCCGCGTTCTTTTTTATTACCACAGGCGATACTGGACCGGTCAGTGTTCCACTAGAGTCTCTTATGCATGACTTTCTGCCTCGCATCGGTAAAGTATTCTTCCTACTACTGCTGCTGTTACTTGAATCGATTTGTGGGGGATCTCGGTAAATGGGGCACCTTGGAACTCCTGTATTCTCGCTAATTTCCATTATTTGATCTGGATCTTCCATTATTGTATCCACTTCCATTCGCTGCGGTCTAGAATGTTGGTGAGAGGTTGTTGGTGCGGAAATAATTGGTTTGGGGGAAGGGTGAACCTCTGCCGAAACTTGTATGTCCTTAACCGCCTCGAAACTGTCAGAGGACACCTCCATTTTTGCGGTTTCCCAACCTGGCGTTACACCTCTCTTTTTTTCTACTGGTTGGTTTGACGACGTGGTTGTCGTGGTCCTATGCTTCCTCTTCAGTTTCCTTTTCACCGATATTTTACCAGGATTGAACTCCGCCGATGACGACGAGGAGTACCCGTCTCCCTTTGGTTGTTTTATGGCGTTAGGGGAGCTGGAATTCGTGGGCGTTCTGGAGCGCGCGCGTTTCCCTAATACTTGTAATGGGAGCGCATTTATTGGATTTCGTGAAAGGGCGTCCGCGTTAGTATTGTACTTCCCGGGTTTGTACATGATTTTATAATTGTATTCGGCGAGCTTTATTTTCCATCGCATTAATCTTGAAGTGGGGTTGGCTAATTTATGGAGCCATTCTAACGGCTTGTGGTCCATGACCAAGAAGAAGTTTCTTCCGTATATGTATGCACGAAAATGTTGGACGGCGTATATTAAAGCGAGCAATTCGCGTTCGGTTGGAGCGTAGCGGGTTTCAGCATCGTTTAATATTCTCGACGTGTATGCTATTGGTAGATCCTTCCCGATTTCTCCTTGACTTAGTACTGCGCCTACTGCATAACCCGAAGCATCCGTAGTAATGATAAAAGGTTTGTCGAAATTTGGATATTGTAAAATCGGTTCCTCGCATAAAGCGTCCCGTAGTGTTTCAAACGCGATTTGTTGCTTCGTTGACCATTCGAATCGGCGTTCCTTTCTTGTTAAGTCAGATAGTGGCTTTGCTATTTTTGAGAAATTTTTGATAAATCTGCGGTAATATCCGGCTAAACCTAAAAATTGTCTTATATTTTTCGGTGTTTTAGGTTGTGGGAATTCCTTGACTGCCTCTAATTTCCTTGGATCTGGCCTAACTCCTTCCTCGCTAATAATATGACCTAGGTAGCATACTTCTCTTTTTAAAAATTCGCATTTATCTGGTTGGAGGCATAGATTAGCTTCTCTTAATCTTTTCATTAATTTCGTGAACTTTGTTGCGTGTTCTTGAAGTGAGCTGGCATAAATTACTATGTCGTCGAGGTACACAAATAATTCTATCCCTTGTAGCCCAGTAAGTACAACAATGCCTCGTTAGTGTCACGTTTTTACCATGCGTTATAATCACGCTCACTATCCCCACCATTTCTTGGAATCCTTCAGTCGAGAGTGAGAGAATCCGAGAACGTGCGAGAGAACAAAAGAGTCGACACGAAGTTGTCGTCGGCTACGAATGGTGTCCGCATCGCGTTAGTATCACGCTGCCAGCCCCGATCGTCGTGATTCTAACTAGAGCTCTTACTACCCGACCCGCCGGGTACTCGAGTACCCGCCGGGTACCCGTGAGATACTCGACTACCCGGGTAAACAAAAATTACCCGGCTACCCAGGTAGACAAAAATTACCCGGGTATCCATGAGATACCCGAGTAAATTAGATGTGATGAGATAGTGGAGAATTTCGATTTGACAGCCGATCGTCTTTCGACTTTCGATCATTTTCGGCTAATATCAGTAATGAACGGAATAAACTTCAAGCAATTAAACATTTTATCATAATATTCATAATCTTAACGTGCACACACACATTCAATTGCTTGACGTTTATTCCGTTCATTACTGAGGTTACCCGAAAATGATCGGAAGTCGAAAGACGATCGGCTGTCAAATCGATGATCATTTACCCGGGTATCGCACGGGTACCCGGGTATTCGGGTATTCTACGGGTACCCGGGTAGCCGGGTAATTTTTGTCTACCCGGGGTCTCACCGGGTACCCGAGTACCCGGGTACCCGGATACCCGGGCCAAAAGAATAGCTCTAATTCTAACGAGGCATTACTGTACTTGATCCATTAATCGTTGGAATGTCGCGGGAGCGTTTTTTAGACCGAAAGGCATTCGGTTGAATTCGTAGTGACCATAGGGTGTTGAAAACGCGGTTTTGTGTTTGTCTTCCGGATGCATTTGTATTTGGTGAAATCCTGAAGCTAAATCGAATATCGAGAAGTAGGGGAGACCGGGGCAGATTGTAACAAAAAAGTTTTCACAATTTTTTCTCGAAAGTGTTTTCCTCAATCAGGAAATAATTTGCGTGATTTACTACTTACATATGTGGAGAACTAATTGCGTGAAAGTAAGTGACAAAATTTTGGACACTTAGACATCTAGCTTCATCTTAAACAAATCTGAACCTTTGTTACAATCTGCCCCAGTCCGGGGTAAATTGTAACACATCTGTTTTACTTATTTAAATACAAATATGAACACAAATAAACATTTCTAAAAAATATAAATGAAAACACAGATCATTATTAAACATTTGATATACATGAGTTAAGCAATCATTGCTTATTCATCTGATTCTATCAAAATCTTCTTCTGTGCTATCTTTACTTTTGCCTTCATACTTTTTTTCTATTTTTTGGATTCTCGATTGTTCTGTTGTTCGTCTAGAGCATCTTTTTTCCGGTGTGTCAGCAAATAGCTTGCTTTATCACCATTTGGAGCGAAGTAAGTATAGTAACATGTTACAATTTACCCCGAGGTCGAATTTTTGCGTTTTATCTCAGCAAACGAGAAACTAAACATCAAATTACTAAAATGCGTACACATAATAATAAACCAATGTGTACTGATTCGTTTGCGACAAAGAAACAAAAATTCAAACGGTTCCTAATGGCGGTTAATTGAAATAAAAGTGCTAAGACAACATTTACTTACGTGCTCTAAATACTAAAATTCTGGGCTATTACCACAAAATGAATACATAACGCTCGTTTGTGTCACTAAAACCGACGGTGCTAATATCGTCGAGCAGCCCTCGCATGCTGTGGGTTACCAGATTTGTCGTTCAAAAGATTTTACTTATGTTACAATTTACCCCGTGTTACAATCTGCCCCGGTCTCCCCTACTTTGCGCTTCCGAGTTGATCCAATATGTCGACGATGTTCGGTAAAGGGTATGCGTCGCCTATCGTTTTCTCATTTAACTGACGGAAATCTATTACTATCCTCCATCGTTTGTTCCCTTCGCTATCGTCCTTTTTCGCGACTATCCACAACGGAGAGTTGAATGGAGAGGTTGAAGGCGCTATTATTTTGTTTTGTAGGAGCTCGTTTATTTGGCGGTTGATTTCTTCCTTATGGACCTGAGGATATCGGTATTATTTCACATTAACGGGTGCCTCGTTTTCGGTGATTATTCTGTGAGACACAGCGTTTGTTGCTCCTAACTCGCTCCCGGGGAGGTGAAACCTGTCTGCATATTGTGCGATCAACCTTTCAATATTAGCCCTTTCTTCCGAGTTCAAGTGATTAAGCCGAAGTAGTTCGAGTACTTGCCTAACATGATTAGGGGACGCCATTAGGGTGACTGTACCTAATATCGCCAGGCAAAAGTTAAATCGCTGTCGACTGAATAATAATTTATATTTTTCCATACAGTTCGTTTCAAAGTAAAGAGAAATTATTCATCTTTCATGTAGCATATGTTAGAATCGTTGAAACCTACAAATTGTTAATTAGGACTCAAAAAACGTAAGACATGCAAAAATCGGGTCCTGAAAAAAGTGTACCTAATATCGCCTACTCAAGAAATATTGATTAATTCATGTATATATGAGTTTTTAAAGTCATTTTCACATGTGCTTTTATTATTTCTTGCTCTATAAATGTCTTTTTATCCATCTTTGATTTCATTTTTATTAGAATAATATAGAAATTTGAAAATATAGATTTTTAAAATATTTTATTTTTTACGTTCCGATGTACATATTGGACAAATAAATTTTATTTCGGTTGCTCCGCACATTTCGTGACCTCACCTGTAACAAGCATTACATCGAAACCATTTTTCTCCGGTAGGCGGTATTGAGAACACGCATACTGCTAAAAGAAAAACGCTATTTTCATTACGAAAAATATTTGAAGCCATTTCATTTCTTAAGTACATCATTAATTAGGTATTTCTAGTAAATATTCTTGCATTCACAGATTTATTAGACTTACCTTCTCCGAATGTGACGTAAAATTGTGATAGTCCAATAAATTTTTACACTATTAAGATTCTCTAAAATCCTTCCCTTTCTGTAATTGTTCATCACATGATGCTGCAATTATAGTATGTCTTCCTACATATGTTTAGGTACTAATTCAGTGCATGACCGATAAATTTTAGAGCTTACTTTAAGAAATATAGCGAGTGGCGATATTAGGAACACTGGCGATATTAGGTACAGTCACCCTACGTCCTGAAATTTTACCTCTTCGTAGGGTTCGATTTCTACGGAAGGTATTTCTATTTTTATTTCTTTGGAAGACGTATTGATCGCATAAAGATATCCTACTCCGTCGTTATTCGAGATTACAGCGTTTCCCATTATAATATTAGGGTGCACGTTTAGTTTTGGCACGTATCCTGTCTTCAGGGTTGGATTTAAAATTTTTACCGGTATTTGATACCTCGTACGGCCCGGAATTATTATTTCTCCGTCCTTAAATGGAAGTATTTCGTTTCCTATTACGACGCCTAATCGCGAATAGTCTATAGTCGCTCCGTTTTCCCGGAAGAAATCTGTTCCTAGTAATCCGTCTTGTAAGAGTGGTAGAGCTTTGACTATGTGAATATCTACTGTCGCATCTAATATTTTTGTTTTAATATAACCCATAGTAGATAGGCAGCCCTCCGTGATTCCTTTTAAATCGTAGACGACATCTGTATGAATTTGTGTGCCGGGGAGAACGGCATCTTGCTTGATTACGCTTAAATCAGCTCCGGTGTCAATCATCATTAATGCTCTGTTTTGTTTAAATTCTGGACCTGACAACGCTATACTGGGAGCTTTCCCGATTTCTATTGATTTTAGTGCAAGCACGGCTTGTCTGCGTATTGGATTCTGGGGAGGATTTGGCGGTTGTTGTTCGGAACGTGGAAGTTGTGTGGAGTTTCGGTTATTGTTATATATCCTTTTACGACATTCTTCTATAGTATGTCCCCTATTCTTGCAATATTTACATTCGACCGGCTGTGACGCGGGATTACGCGAGGACGTACATATGTGGCCTGATAAAGGTCATCCTGCAACTTCACTCCGTCCAGAGCACAGCGAATAGGACGGAAAATCTTTAAATCGTCCGCATACATAAGGAATTTACGATTTCGGAATACGTCTTTGAGATTATTTATAAAAAGGAGGAAGAGGAGGGGACCAAGATGCGATCCCTGAGGGACTCCGGAGCACACATTGATCGGAGTCGATAACTGGTCACCAACCCTAATGACCTGTACTCGGCCCTTCAGGTAGCTATGGATCCACGACAGGAGCGGTCCACAGATCCCGATCAATGCTAATTTCCGCAGCAGGATACCGTGGTCCACCGTATCAAAGACTTTACGAAAATCCGTATACACGGTATCAACCTGCGATCTATCATCGAGTGGCGCTGAGACGAGACAGTGGTATACCGCCAGATTGGTTACCGTCGAACGGCCGGGAACAAATCCGTGCTGCTCGTCGCATATGACCTTCGTTAGACAAGGCGTTAAGTACTCCGTAACTAGTTCCTCAAACATCTTAGGCAGAACAGATAATTTACAGATCGGTCTATAGTTCTTAACATCGGTATGGTCACCTGCCTTAAATACCGGCGTGACTATGCTTGATTTCCAGGCTTTGGGAAAAATACCCTTTGAGAGGGAGGAATTAAAGATATGCCAAAGGGGCCTTGACAGAATGAAACTACAATTCCTTAACAATAACGGCGGAATGCCGTCAAAGCCAGGGCCCTTGACAATATCCAGCGATTCCAGCTTGGTGTATACATACAGTGGGTCAAAAAAGTATTGGCACACCGAGTTTTCTTGGAATATCTTTAAACTATAAAGTAATTTATTAATATTAACTATGTTTATTAGTGTCTTTTGACACACATAAATAGTATGTTTACTGAGAATTCTCAGTTATTTGGTATAAGGAAGTAAAGTAAAGAAATCGAAAAATCCATAGTCAAATAAGTATTGGCACACATACGATGTTATTGAGGAATGCACAATAATAAACAATATGAACAATATTGAACTTACCTAATATTTGGTGTGCATGCCTTTGGCCTTAATTACAGCCTGTAATCGATTAGGTATCGATTCGACCAGTTTTTGTGTAATTTCCGGTGAAATGTTAGACCACTCTTCTAAAAGTATCGCTTTTAGGTCATTTTTATTTTTTATTTTTCTTTTACGGATTTTTAAATCTAAAATATGCCAAAGATTTTCTATCGGAATAATATCCGGCGATTGAGGTGGTGTAGGGAGTTGTTTTGGTACATTATATAGTAACCATTCTCTTGTTTTCATTGCCGTGTGCTTCGGGTCATTGTCTTGTTGGAAAATAAATTTTCCGTTTATGCCCATTTTTCTTGCACTCGTTAATAAATTATTTCGCAACACACCGATATAGACGTCTGCATTCATTATGCCGTCAATAAAAGCCAAATTTCCTACTCCATGGTATGACATACAGCCCCATACCATAACGTGACCACCACCGTATTTCACTGTAGGAATAATATTCTTTTGATTTAATTCGGTATTCGGTTTCCTCCATACAAATCTTTTTCCATCAGAGCCGAAAAGATTAAACTTGCTCTCATCCGAGAAAATAACCGTCTTCCAAAATTCCATTGTCTTATTTATATATATTTTTGCAAAATCGAAGCGTTTCTCCCTATTCTTCTCATTAATGAACGGTTTTTTTCTCGCTGCTCTACCATAAATTTCCGCAGAATGTAAAACATTTCGGACTGTTTGGGCACTCACTTCTTTTCCCGAATATGTTGCGATGTCAACGGATAAACTTTTGGCACTTACAAAAGGATTTTTTATTGCTTCTTTGATGATGTTTCTTCGTTCTCTAGTTGTAAGTACTTGCGGACGACCTGATCGCGGTTTGTTCTCGACGCTACCAGTTTCCTTAAATTTTTTTATTACATTTCTCACTGTCGAGAAACTTAAATTTAATGAATTACCGATTTTTCGGTAACTCTCACCACTTTTATGTAATGAAAGAATTTCCTTTCGCACGCACAATGATAACTCGCTCTTCTTCGTAGACATGATTCTTGTTCAAAGTGTAAACACAAACTGATTGTGTTAACTGAGAAAAGCAACAGTGAATTCTGTTTATGTTTACGTTCCTAGAACCGAATTTGTCGCGTACGAAAGCGAGTAACACTTATTCTTATACACCGTACGTGTGCCAATACTTATTTGACTATGGATTTCTCATTTTCTTTACTTTACTTCCTTATACCAAATAACTGAGAATTCTCAGTAAACATACTATTTATGTGTGTCAAAAGACACTAATAAACATAGTTAATATTAATAAATTACTTTATAGTTTAAAGATATTCCAAGAAAACTCGGTGTGCCAATACTTTTTTGACCCACTGTATGTCCCCTATAGGAACGGATAGCACATGAATATTGACATTACTGCCAGAGGATAGAGAAGGATTTACGGCAGGCGCCATAACGGACGGAGAAACATAAACAGAGCCAAAAAATTTCGCAAAGAGGTCAGCAGCTGATCCCTGCGTCGAGGCCGACAGCTGATCGAGATGTACCTTTCCGGGAATAGTATGCCTACCACGTTTTGTGTTAACAAACTTCCAAAAACTCGATACATTGTCAATGACCGCCCTCTCAACATCATCTATATAAGATCGGTGATCACGCAATAAGACAGATTTACACTGCGATCGGAGATGGGAAAAGTTCAGATAATCACACTGTGCACTTGAACGCTTGAAAGCTTTATGCGCCCTCTTCTTCTGTCTTATAAGGGCCCTTAGTCTTAGGGAGAACCAGTGCGGAAACGTAGAGCGCACTACAGTCCTTCCCGGAATGAAGGCACTGATTGCCCAATTAATATGGCCATACAAGCGTTCAAGGGCTATATACGGGTCGATAGTAAATCGGTGATCTATTGCGAAAGGAGATAATAAATCGTTTTCGAGCCGTAGAAGAGGAGGCACCGCGTTTCTAAGGGTAAATGAATGAAGTAGAAGGCGAAATGACGGAGAACTGATACGGACATATGTGCCCCTAATTGGATTACACAATAGGGGAAGTTTTGTTATTTACTCGTTAAACATACAGAGGGGAATGCGGGAGCCCGATAACACGTTCACGCTTTTGCTGGTCGGGTGCGGCGTGGATAAGGAAATTTCAGGGAGCGTTCAGGAGAGAAGGGTACAAAGGGTACGAAAGGTTTTTTAGTAGAAACAGAACAAGGGGAGGGCGATCAGGGTGAACAGAAGTAGGCGCGGGCAATGGGGAAAGCGTGAAGTATCACAAAAAGGGGGGGCGAATAGATAATGAGTATAAAAATAGGGTGAGAAAGAAGCGTAGGGGGCGTGAGAGAAGGAAGAGGAAAGGAGAGGGTGAGACAGGCGTAGAAGGGGTGGAGAGGGTGGCAAACGAATGGCAAAGTTGGCCTTGATCGAAACTCGGCCGCATCAAAGCGGAAGCTTCATCCTCTATCAAGCGACCCCCAGTCCCTGTAAATCCGTGTACCTTTCTGGTCCCCGACGCCTATATTCCCTACCACACTCACCCCCGTGCCACAGTCTTTTCGGCCGAGGGAAACAGGGGGGCTGTTTACTTGGATCTGTCCGAGTTGCTTTCTCGCGATAACGGTGACAATTGTCTCGCGATGCTACCAGATTTAAAAGGTCCACAAAGCTCTCTGTGCCAGTCGAAAGCGCGATGCAGTAGATTCGATACGATGCAGATGAATCGTTTTCTCTCCTTCTGCTTCTTCTTTCTTTTATCGTGTCATTCGAGAATTGGGATTGCTTCTTTCTCTTTACCGGTTCGATTAAGTGTATTTGTTATTTTGGTTATCCTATCTAGACCCTGCAAGTATATTTATCATATTACAGATTTGAATAGGGGGCGATTAAGCTCTCATTCTCCAGTGAGAGACTGAAGAGAATCGTTAAAGGGGGTGGATGCTGCGAGTTACATAGATTTCTGCCGAGATATCTATCGGAGAGGTAGAGGATACGAACCATTGACATATTTCGGATCGAAGCCAGATATAGTTGTGTAACATCGAAAAAATCTCGAGCAGTTGACTAAGTTGGCTTGGCACCAAATCACTGATGACACTTTACTTGCTGGAGGGCCGATTTCTGTCTAATCAGAGGCTCTCGATCATCCAGCTAAATGGCCCGAGCTATCTGCGCCCCGAGAGCGATCTCGGGAACTTTAAATTACATTGTTAACTCGAAAACTTGGGCAACAGATTGGCTGGCTTATGCTTCCCTTGCGTTGTTTACAAATTCTTTACCGCCAGCTCGCAACCAATTTCCAACTCTTCCTTGCCCTCAAATTTAAACGATTTCGAGGAATACGGCAGTTAACCATTATATACGCGGAATCAGAATAAATTATTCCAGGGAGAGGCAACTTCCGTAAAAATTACCATTCGATCGCAGGAAATAAGCCAAATGGACACCAAAGTACGCGTGCGATTGCAATTATAAATTCTTTTTAAGCGAATTTTCTTTTCCTCTTCCTCAATAGGTACCACAATATTTCGTTGCTAGCAATTAACGCGACATCGTGGCTCTAGACACTAACGCAGTAACCGAATGATTCTGTGCAATGCCATTCGTCTGTGTATTTAGTGTCGCAATTAACGAGAAAGTAGCAGAAACGTACTGAAACAGAACGTAGTGAGCACATGTACGAAGGTGTGACCGAGGGATCGGCTTTATTCGCACGTTTGGCCAGCAAATGGCACAGCTTGGCACCGATAGTTTCACCCCCTTTTCCCGTCAACTAATGGTTTCCTGTTCACGTCAGACTCTCGTTTCGCCTCACCCCCGAAAGCTCAATTTCCCTTTTACATTCAGCCGGAGCCGATATATGTATATAAAACATTATACGAAGCATAGCCGATAAGGCACTGTAATCAAAACTCGCGATAAGAAGAGCTCGAGCCATGAATCTACGGACGGCAACAGGGAGCAGGAGAGCAGCTATTACGGGAGGTGGCGGCCAGCCGGCTACACACACACTAGGAAGGCCCAGCCAACACCAGCTGACGTTCAGCGTGGGACGGAGGCCCCTATCAGCCAATGCTGCCGACATCCTCACGGATCTGCGCTCCTGATCAACGCCCGAAGCTTGCCCTCCCTTTATTTCCCGTAATTCGAGCTCCAATACGGAACCGATGTACATTAACTTCAATCCTTAGTATGTGGTCTGTACGAAATCAATCGTACAGAGCACATCGAAAACCCAACAGCGTAAAAATCTAAAGTATGAATTAAAATAAGAATTCTATTATCGACGCTGCTGAGAGTTTCGTATTACGGCAGAAAAACGTTATAAGTCAAGGAGAGGAGCCAGAAATAGATGAGAAATAGCTCAAATCCTGCGGTAAATAAAACTCTCGGATAACGCGCCGGAGCGAATTCTTCAGGTGGATCCCACGGCAGATGATTGGGAGATATCATCTCCCACCATCCTATTTGTCATGTGACAATCCTGAAGAAGGAGTGATCGACAGCCCTATAAAAAGGGATAGATCACCCACAGAGCTCAGAAGAATAATAATATATTAGAAGATATGAATATATATTTGAATTTGAAAACCATTCAGTGAATTAAAGTGTTTAAAGTGTGAAAAACTCACTAGCAATAATAAAAGTTTTGTTAATAATTACAAGTGAGTGAAGTGTTTCCTCCAAAATTCCCATCCTCCAAATCGAGCGTTCATCTTTTGGAAAACCCATTAAATTACGGAAAATGCCTATTGACAGGTCACGGGTTGCGCTAATTAATGGTATTACCTATGAGCAGAACGTTGCCCACGGTCTTACCAGAGATTATGCGTAAACCGTGATAGACGCGATTGATTTAAATATTAGGGAAAACCTAAATAAATATGGATAAATCATTATTGCCCCCGCCAATGGTGCCGCTGAAGAGCAGAACGTTGCCCGCGGTAGCACCGGGTGCGGAAGGTGATAAGTGATTGTTGGTCAATTAATAATTAGTATCAAAAATTCCAAAAGACGAATGCCGAGGAATCACCGCGCGGGACGACGTGTCCAATTAAGAAAATTATACAAACAGTACCAAGAAACGCCGGTAACAAGTGCCGAACTTTTCGGAGTCGTCGCGACAGCGTCAGTCAAGGGGGACACCGGACCAATCAAGTGGAAATTAATCCCGATAGATCTGCCGTCACCGCGGCCAAAATAAGGTAAACATAAAATAAAAATGTATCCTAATCTACATCCTTATCACTCTCAACTATCCCAGAGCGAAAAGTCCCAGGACTAGTTCGAAAGCGGATCCAAAATATAAACTCCTTACAAATCCCACATAAATAAGGAAGTAGGGACGTAACAATGCTTATTAACCAACTGCAATTGTTTAATTATTTAAAATACATATATTTCTCTGCTTTCTGTGCTACAAGCTTTTACTTTTCACAGTTTCCTTGTAAACATGCGTGTACGGTATAACTTTCATTTCACTTTCCGTTCAATTATTTAAAGTAATGGTGATAGTTATCTTTTCATTGCTTCACTTTAATGCACCCTGTGTTTGGCGTTACACGAATGCTGTTTGTAATGATGCCATTTTTCATGACTAAAATAATTTATTAATCACCTTTTATAGATTCATTTACTGAAAAGACAGAAATATATAGTTGGTACGGAAAATAGCAAAAACAATCATTCAGTACATTCAGACATGTACTAAAATTAGCAATGAGTAAGTAAATTTATTATTTATCATATTTCAGCACTTAAAATTGTAAAATTGTAAAATAAATGCATGTATTATTCCAGGTTCATTACATGCTGCATGCAGTAAGTACATTTTAAGTAAAGAGGGCAGAAGAGCCTGAAACTGCACATACGCGGGTTTGAGAAGATCCACCAGAGTTTTTCAACAGTGTTTTTCAAAATAATTATAACACAATGAATTGTACGTTGTAGGAATGTACTAAATTCTGGCCCAGACCCATGTTCTGTAACCAACGGAAATCTATATGAAACAAACAAAAATATTTCCTTTTAAGGAGTTCGACATAACCTACAAATAGTATGTACATGGGTTCTACCATTTCTTTTGTATCAATGACACACTGTGTCCTCTCTTGCGTCAGTCTTAATCTTGGTGGTCGAACTATACCGGACTTACCCTACAAATATATCTATTTTGTGCTGTATCATTTCATATTTTATGTTCAGATTAGTTTTATTTACATATATTTTTTATAAGATAGGACTGATACCGTATCGATACATATCGATACTATAATTTTTTTATTGTTATTATTGTTGCTGTTGCTGTTGTCCACTTGTACAAAAAAATATATGAATATTGCCAATATTTATTGTAATTTAATCAGTTCCGTGACCATTGCCAGAGAATGTCCTGAGCGCTCCTTGACCATTGCCAGAGAATGTCCTGAGCGCTCCGTGAGCATTGCCAGAGAATGGCCGGAACGTTCCGTGGAATGTTCCAAAAGGGCGGACATAGGATTCTTCATGGTACGTTCCATCAATGTAGCAGGAAGGTTCCGGTGCTGCACCGGAACCGTCCTGCTACATTGATGGAACCTTCCTGCCATGGGAGTGTGCTGTATGGGTACCTTACTTGGCGTAATTTTTTTCCTTTTTTTAAGTTTTTTATGGGTATGCTTTACGAGGCACAGAAGAGTTATATGAAAATTCTCTTTCTTCTGAAGCAACGTGTAAATAGTACAGCATTTTCAAATTAAATTGACAAGAGACCGAGCGTCCACGAGGTATCCTTCTTTCGAAATTCCAAAGAAACTGGAGAATTCTTACAAGAATTTTGCACCGTGCTTATCCAAAAGAATCACAGAAAAGGATGCGCACATGTGTTTGCATTTGCTGACGTTCCGGGACCACGCGTGGATAGACAAAATACGGAGTCAGGGATCAGGAGCCTCGCGGATGCCCTACAGATTGATTTTCCAATTTCCGTTCACTTTGTCTCAGTTTCCAGTTGCCCGCATTGCTCGACGTTGCGAAACTACGCCGGAAGGGCGATATTATAATTTGTATCTAGATTGCGTTGCACCGCATTCAATTTGCCATCGTTCGCCACTGATTTCTGCGAACAAAATGTACCGCAGCTGTAACGTCCTCCTACTCGTCTCTTGGGTTACGCGCTCCACTTTGATTGCATGTTATGGAAATAGAAATTCACGTTGCCCTTATAGCAACTATTTTTACAGCCATGGGTATCATTTACGGTTTCACTGAAATCCGAGAAAGGAGCTACAATGACGGGAGTGGATGTTCACCTACGGGAATTAAATTGCACGTAGCCGCCTACGAATAAACTATTAAAATATTACACTGCATTCTATGGCTGCTGTTTGTTTGTTTGTTTGAACGTCGCAACGGTACCCACGTTCTTCCGCGAAAAGAAACACGAGCCTCGAGCAGTTACCTCCTTTTAGTATTAATTAGTCATTCAATTAGATGTGTACCGAGAATAGGGATTGTATGGCAGAAGCTCCGTACTTGCGACGCGACTACGTCTGAACATTACGAAAAGGTCTTCTCGTCAGCGGATGTGGAGAAAAGAAAATAGGAAGGAACTTCGCAATGGCCTTACAGACAGAGTTGGGCATTATTCGACTGAATTTTTATTCGAAGATTATTTACTATCTACTATATTAATTTCGACTAAAACAAACTTATTCGAAACTAACGAATAAATTTTCATTCGACTAAATTTTTATTCGTTATTCGTTTTATTCGTTATTCCGGAGTTTCCCAACCATTTGTTGACCCACCGCCCCCTATTCAAAGTTTTTTTTGTTCAGCGCCGCCTTCGGGGAAACTATCTCTGTTATCACAATTTCCTGTATACAGTTTAACAGTTTGCTGAAACGCTATAGTGCTAAACTGCCCTCCTTAGTTAAACTGGCCTATCTAGCATTTTTTCATTTTTTGAGATATGTTGAAATATTTGAAGTAGCACACGTCTTTTACTTTTTAAGTAATGTTAGAAAACTCTAAGTGCTTCGTAAAGATTTATAAACAGCCTAATGTATTTAACCTAACTTATTTCCAAATGGTTAAAATATCCTATCTAAAACAATTAATTAATTGATACGTTAATAATACATTTCCTACCGGTATACCTATTACAAAAATATATATTAGGCTGTTATGAAATAATGGCAACATGTTTTAATTTGAATAAAGGAAAATAAGGACGGTACAAAGTAAATGATAAAACTTCAGTTTTCTCGGTTGTTTCAAAATGCTAGATAGGACATTTTAACTAACGAGGGCAGTAAAGTCACTAAAAAATAATTATTTTCTTGTGCTACAATTTCGATGGTGATATACTACGAACGCCTGCAAAGTTTTAGTTTTACTATTCGCACATACGTGACGGATCATTTCTCGATAAATTGTGTATTTTCGGTAATCGCAATATGACTATAGCGTCCCAAACGCAGCGGCTTTTTGTCGATTACGTAAAGAACGCGAGTGGCTGATTTCAAGTTGAACATGGGTTATGTCCAGTATTACTTTTTAATTAAATATTTTCGCATTTTTTAACATAAGAGTTTTGTGCATACATTTTACGGCTTCGCTAGAGTTTTCTGAAGTTATGTTTTAAGTCTCATAACGATCCGTTAATATTTACTCAAGTTATCGCAATTTATGTTTAAAGAAATATTGACTTTGGACGATGAAAAATTTTTTGCTTTTAATTTTTTGCTCCAATTGTAATGATTGGATAAACTAACTATAAATAGAAAAAATGTGTGTCGTGACGAGCTTTACAACACTATATTTTTTAAAATACAGTTTAACAACATTTAATTTTCCAATCTTTCTGAGCGTTTGGACAAATAGAAGGTAGGTATACCAAGAGGCGACACTCCGAGCGGTATCTTTGAAGTTCTTCGTTGGCTTGGGCTTGTCCCTTTGAATTGGTTGTATTAGGCAGCTGTATATCTCCGTCTTACTATCGCCTCTTGTTAAACCCTCCTCTCTCCGACTACCGAATGGACATTTAAATTAGTTGTGCATTTCGTGTCTCTCTAAAACTGGTTTCTTCGTCAGAGTGTCGCCTCTTGGTATACCTTACCTTCTCTTTGGTTTGGACAATCATTTTTCCCATTTTCGAGCGCTAGATAGTCCCCCTTATTGCACCGACCCTTCAGTTCTATGTCCGCCTCCTGCAACGTTTCAGGCAGCAGGGCCAAAATTATAAATAACGGTATATATATATATATATATATATATATATATATATATATATATATATGTGTATATATATATATGTGTATATATATATATATTGAATGTGTGCAGGAATCATAGAATTATAAAGCCCGTTTTTCTCATAAAAAATTATTTTCCCCCAAGAGGAATAATCGAACCGGCGCGGCGGCGACCTGTAGCGTCGTAGGGGAACACTTTACCGCCGCAGCTACAACCACTGATTGATAAGGCTGCTAACGTATTCGAACTTATACTCCTACCGTGCAAAACTTTAAACTCAAATTATTCAAAATTATTCTGCAGTTTTAAGTTGTTATTAAAACGTAATAGAGGTAGGGTGGTTCGAAAAAGTGGTAACGTTCTTATCCGCTACTGTAGGTATGTACTACAACTTCCACCCTGTGTCATTCTACACATTAAAATATATTACAGGTTGAGACACCTAACATTTAAACTTAAAATATCTCCGTTGTTTTTAATGATACGAGAAAATGTCTCAGGAAAAAATGATTGCTAGACAAAAAGAACAACATATTATACATGGATGAATTTGTATATTTATTGGCTATAACGTTATAGTAATGAAAATACGTCATCCCTTTAAAAAAACCATCGATGAGCTTGAAATTTCTGGAAATGTACCCTTGAGAACAAAATCGTCTCCGTCAGAATAAATGTCTCTCTGAAGCAAACATTTTTTTCCTTAGACATTTTCTCGTATCATTAAAAACAACGGAAATATTTTAGATTTAAATGGTAGTTGCTGCAACGTTGCCGCAATAGTGGCGCAACGTTGCAGCAACATTGTGGAAACGTTGCCAATCGTTGCCATAACGTTGCAGCAAAGTTGTAGGATCGATGCAGTGCAATATTGCCACGCAACATTGATGCAACTATGCAGCAATAATTCTATGTCCGCCCCGTGCAATGTTGCACGGCAACGTCGCAGCAACGTTACATCGACATTGCGCTGCAACCATGCAACACTGCGAGGTTACTGCAACCATCATGCAACGTTGCCGCCACGAAGTGTGCTGTATGGGTTATGGCCTATCATCGTAGCGTTACTTTAATGCAACGCTATTGTATCCTCGGGAGTATCTATGCGTTGATATATAGAACTAAATGTGCAGAAACTGCTAAACAGTGAAGCCTCGCCGGTGTCGTCAATAGGATTAAATTGTTTCACTCGAATCGAGCTAAACAATTTGTACAAGAGAAAAAAATATATAAAAAAAATTTATGTTAAACGATTTTATTAAAAATGCACTAAAATCGAAGCTGAATAAAATCGTACATGAAACTTTCTTTCCTGCCACTCTCGTTGCAGTTGCTCCATTCTTCTTCACATTCATCTTAAGTTATTAAACTCTATTATCCCTCTACTTCAGAATATCACTATAATCATGTAATAATAACCACTAAAAAGCACAATTATTATTTATATAGATTGCGTTTCACCTGTTGTCACTTATAAGACAGTATATGTCTCAGCCGGTCGTGTATGTACAGACACAAACACAACTATACTGCGACATCAGCGCCCTCTAAGCTATGAAAACCTGCTTCTTCCTGTCTAAACGCTATTCCGGAGGTTCCCTATTCAGTTTCCACCCACTGGGCTGAACAACTGTGACGCCAATGGATTCCTTATGTTTTTCCGATGAAAATCATACCAAATATCATGCAAATCGGACAGCTTTTGCATAGGGAATACAAATAGCTGTGTCAAAGTAGTCCGATTTGCATGATATTTGGTATGATTTTAATCGATGGAACACCAGGAATGCATTGACGTCGTTTTCGCAAAGATCTGATGAGAAATGCCGAAGTCGAAGATTTCTCATTTCTTAATGGTATTCCAAACCCTTCGAGGGTCGAAAGCCATAAAATTTAATGAGGCACTGCGGGGTGACGAGCGTAGCTGGAGAATCACCCTGCGAGTTTTGCTCGAGGCAGCGCGCGGCTGCTTTGCAAACTGACCTGGTCTCTCCAGAGTCCAGACTCTCCACTCCGCGCGGCGTGCCGCGCGAGCAAGCTGCGCGACGTCGATACGCACCTTAATAAAAGAGCGAGAGGAGCTCCGTGTCGCTGTTTAAAGCGCAGGAGTCAAATAAGTATGGAGGGGGTCGTTTTCCTACGGCTCAGCAGAGCAAGTGGGGAAAGGAGCCGCATACGGGCCGCGAGTTGCCATGCCCTGTACGTCATCCTACCAAAGTTCTGCACTTCTGCGCTATTCCGCCGCCCCTCTTTTACTGTCCAGAACGCTTAAAAACCCACTACATTTCCTCATCCACGTCTATTACCATTGCAAAAGCAACCAGCGTCAGACACAGAGTCCAGTTTAAAACAGTCCAACGTTGAATACTCTTAATTTAGTATAATAAATATATTATTGATAAACGGATGTTCGGTATATTCCTTGTGTCCATTACACAAGAAAATTTGGTGCCAGAAGTACGATTACTTTTCAACTAACGAGGGAGAACTCGTTAAGAATTTGAAGCATCCTGCGGTGACAACACAGTGTTTAAATCTGAAAGGGATCCATCGGTGAAGACGCTTCCGGGCCATAGTCAAGCCTAGTAGCAACATCACCTTGCCGAGTGTGTGCAGACTTACATTCAGACAGGGATCTTTGCTGCCGACTAGAGGAAGAACTACCGAAAATTAAAAAGTGAAAAATTCAACGTCGTTTTCATTGCCTATCACTGAATTCGACCTTCTCAGCAACAACTACGGCTGCGTGGCATATTCTTCTTCCCAGGATTGTTTCCGTTTGGGACAACGTTCACTGAAGAAGAATGTCACATCGTCTAATTTTTGTATTGTAAGTTAAGGAACTATTCACGTATTCTATATATTTTTTTTCCTACAATCTCTTACGGGCAAATTAGAGGTCGACATAGCACATTCCGGAATAAAAGTCGAACTTGCGGAAAAGATGTTAATAACGTTTCATGGTACAAAATCTTTATTATAAGAATTTTGTGATAATTGCGACAGAACAATTTCTTTAGTGAGTCCCGAGAATAAAATAATTTTATTTGCGATAATCGAATCGAAAATAACGGGTAAAGCTAGGGCCTTAATTAGAAATCGCGATTTTACAAATCGGAGTGCATTAAAGTCCTATTTGTTAGAGGCTTATAACGGAGATGGTGTTACGTCCCTACTGCCTATTGGGGCGCGTTTTTTAGGGAGTTTATATTTTCGATCCGCTTTCGAGCTAGTCCCGGGACTTTACGCTCTGGGATAGTTGAGAGAGGTGAGAGGGTAGTTTAAAATATATTGTATTCCTTATTTACCTTAGTTTTCGGTTGAGGGCTGGTCCAAAGGGATTAATCTCCACTCGATGGGGCTACTGGGAATCCCGTTGATCTCAGGCGCCTGGTTTATTTTGAGGTTTGCCCAATCGCCGCAAGTTTTCACTGTGTTGTTGATGGATTGGGTGCTCGTGATTCCTAATATGTCAAGGCTTTCGGCCGGTGCACTTGCGTAGGCCGCCGCTAAACGGCGCAACTGGACGCGTCGTCCCGCACGGTGTTTCCGTGGCATTCGTCCTTTAGAAATTATTAATTATTTATTTGATCGATAAATCACTCTTTAAACTTCCACGCCAGGCGCTACCGCGGGCAATGTTCTGCCCTTCAGTGGCACCATCGGGGAAGGAGAGCGTGATTTTTATATATTCGTAACATTTATTAGCTAGATCGCACGCTACGCTCAATTTCTGGTTAAACCTTGGGCAACGTTCTGCTCTTAGGTAGAACCGTCAATCGGCGCAACCCGCGATCTGCACTGTATGTTGTATGGATTTTAACATAATCGCGTTGCTCGTGGTTTACACTTAATTTCGGGTAGAACCTTGGGCAACGTTCTGCTCGTAGGTAAAACCGTCGATTAACGCAACCCACGAACTGTCGATGCACATTTTTGTTCGGTTGCAAAATAAAGGACGAATGCACGATTAGGGAGATGGGTGGTTAGGAAAAAGGAAACATTTCACTCACTGATTTTAACAATAACAAAAATCACCTTTATTTTCCCTCGGGGTGAATACACCACTTTAGAGTTTTTACACTGGTAAGTTTATCGTAACGGTTATAATTCAACGGTAATTAAGACTGTATGTTAATGAGCTGGAAATATATATGAGCTCCGCGGGTGGTCAGTCCCTTTTTATAGGGCACTTGGTCACTCCTTCTCTAGGATTTGTCACATGACAAATCCTAGGTGGGAGGACCTCATCCCACAGTTTCTGCCTGGGATCGTCCAGAAAGAATCTTCCCATCGTTCTTATCTGCGAATGCGTTTACTAGTTAGTCACGTACTTTCTGCACCCTTTAAGGCTCGTATAGACTGGGCGATAATCGCCGGCGACTCGCTGGGATGCATCGGCTTGTCTCCAGCGATTTTTACCGAGCGGCTGGTATCCAGCGACTTATGTCCGGCGACTCGGCAACTTGTGTCCCCCACCTTATGACCAACACCAGTGATGCCAGATTCGGGGCGGGTTCCCTCGAGAATTTCCCCCACCTCGCGCACACTACGCCGAAGCTGCGTGTCCGTGAGTTGGACTCCGAAGCGCCGAGCTCACGGATGCGCTGCTCCGGCGTAGTATGCGCGAGGTGGGGGAAATTCTCGAGGGAACCCGTCTCGAATCTGGCATCACTGACCAAGACCCTTCTTCGGCGTCCATTCCAAATCTTATTTTTAGTAGCCATGGATCCGTCAATAGCTATGGGTGTTGGCGCCGCGTTCATTGCCGCTTCTGTTTTGGAATTGAAACGCGAGTTTTTACTCGAGAGATAAGGGATCCGTCTCGAATTTGCAGGGAAGACGGCGCAGGCGGGACCACGCGCAGTCAGCGGGCTACCATTTTTTCTTCTTGTGTCTCTCTCTCTCCACAAGGCGTATTGATGTTGGATAATACTTTTTAACTGCTATACCTGGCACATTTAGATAACAACTGAAGGGGATGACTTGTATACCACACCTGGTTCTCAAAAATTAATCAAGCTGATCGGCAAGAGTGTTTCGACAGGGTCCCGGTTTATGACCGTATTGTCCCGTGAGTCAGCGGTTGACAACGCTACCTGCGCGTCCGAATTCAGTTATCTTTTACAGCTGGCAATTTAGTATTTTTGAAGCGAAATTTCTTCATTTCTTTACGACTAGGCAATAGCTTGTTCTCGAAGTGTTCGTTGGGAAACATTTGTCTACCAGATGTCGATAATGGGTGGTATACACGGTGACATCCGACGCGCAGGTACCGTTGTCAACCGCTACTCGTGGGACAATACGGTCATAAACCGCACCTTGGCGGAACACACTGGCCGATCAGCCTGATTAATTTTTGGGAACCAGACGTGGCACACAAGCCAATCCCTTCAGTTTTTACCTAAATGTGCCAGATATAGGCCTGCGCCGTCTTCCCAGCAAATTCGAGACGGATCCCTTATCTCTCGAGTAAAAACACGCGCTTCAATTGCAAAACAAGAGCACGCGTTGACCTGTTCCGTGCGAAAGAAGGTGGGCCTCGAAGAGGAGATATGTATTGCTGTGAAGAGAGCCTCGTTAAGGGAGTGTCCGCATATAATAAATTCATTTAATATATATATATATGAAATAAATTAATGTTTTAATAAATATGTATATGTGTGGTGTTTTTCCACGCAGTAGATCATATAGTAGATATTTACGTTAAAAATTTATTATATATATTATATATATATATATATACATATATTTATAGATGTATATATATATACATATATTTATAGATATATATATATATACATATATTTATAGAGATATATATATATACATATATTTATAGATATATTAAATTTTTAACGTATACATTTACTATAGGATGTACTTCAATATATATAGTGCGTGGTGTGTTGCCACAGAGTCGGCGATGTTTCCCATTCGGAACGGGAAACAGAAATATAGGCCCTAGACACTCGGGCGATGTTGCTCACCGTCCACTTGAATACAGTTTTTCGGGAACATGTGGCCAACAGTCATTTCTAGAAGGCCGTTTGAGGCAAGGGTCGAGTTGTTATATCCCACAGCGATTGTTGCAGTCCAGGTATATTCGTATCTCTTTACCCTTAAAGGACGAGTCGCCAGACACAGTTGCCGGACACAAGTCGCCGGATAAAAGTCGCCAGATACAAGTCGCTGGCGACAAGTCGGTTATCCCACCGACTCGCCAGCGACTCCGGCAACGAAGTTGCCGGCGATTATCGCCCAGTCTATACGAGCCTTTAGGTGTGTTTCCTCGCGACTAATGCGCGTCATTTTATTTAATTCCCAGTGGTGACGATAGTAAGATTCTTATATTAATTTATATTTCATATTTCTACGTTATTGTTTATAATGCGCTCTGTACGATCGGCTTCGTACAGTTTACTTGCTAAGGGATAAAGTTAAATCTGTTGGATGGTATCGGTGATCGATTTGCGTGGAATAACGGGAGGGCAATCTTCTGGCGAGGATCAGGGGCACAGCTCTGCTAAGGTGTCGACTCCACTGGCGGATGGAGCCTCTGACCCATCAGCTGGTGTCCACTGGTTTCCTTAGTGTGAGTGCGGCTGGCTAGCTGGTGTGCGGCTGGCTGGCCGCTACCTCCTTGATGCTGGCTCTCCTGTTCGCTGTTGCAGTCCGTGTTCACTTCGCTCGATCTCTTCTTATCGTAGTTTATGAGATAATGCCTTATCGGCGATACTTTGTGTAATGTTTTATATATGTTTTTCATACGAGGTGGTTATAATACCTCAGAGTATGAAATAGTAAATATTATATGTTTTAAAGGGTTAATTAGTTGTAGACTCCACGTCGCGGGACGTGACACCTCCCCCTTTGGTAAGCAAATTTCCAGAGGAAATTTGTTTCAATTCCTGGATGGCTTCTTTGAATTCTCTTGCTGCCGGAGTCGGTTGTCGTCTCTCGTTAGTTGTTGTTGGTTGATCTGCATTCTGCGGTGATGGTTGTTGTTTGTTGGCCAGATGTATTATTAAGGTTGTTAAGGAGCTCCAAATTGCTCCTAACAAGTGTAGTCCGCATCCATAGACTGCATGTATTTGATATCCATGTATGATGGTGTCAAATATTGTTTTTATTATTTTAATAATAATGAAAACTCCAAGTAGTCCTGCGGTGACGGATCCAAATTTAAGGAATCCGTTCCAGAATTTGGCTGCTGCATTTTCTGCCAATGTGGTGATGGTCTCTTCGTCCAAAATTCCCATCATTGAAATTGATCCTGCGGGGATATTTTTCCCGGACACTCCTCTGGCGAGTGTATTTAATACTGCTGCTTTTTCTGCTGGGAACATAATGTGGTCCCGTAAATTTTCCAATTCCTTCTGTGTATATATTCCGCTAGTTGCGAGATCCGAAGGTGATGTATAGTGCCAGTTGAGTTTCGTTTTTGGCTGTAATATTTGGGGTGGACGAACTTCAATTGGATGTGGTGAAATTCTGTGCCATGCTTGGTTAATTTCATACATGACTGGTAGAATGGGACTATATTCCCTATGTGTCCCTTGGGTAGTTAAAATATGTGTCTTCGGTGTTAAGAACATTGAATTATTTCTTAACCATACAGGTAACTCTATATAACATTCGTCCGTTTTACGTATTTTAACTTGGACAGGAATGCATTTTACAATGTGAATCACTTCGCCAGCTACTAGTGCCATATGTCCTGGTGTTTTCGTGACTATATTGGCAAATTCGTCTGGTCTTAGTGTAGCAATTATTAAAGCATTGTTTAGCATTTGTTGTTCCAATAAGCATTTTTGCATGATTATATCCCTGTATAGAGTTTTCAATTCAGTTCTGATGTGTTTCTCGACGTAGACAAATTTGGAATTCACGTACGTGAAAATATCCAAATTTTCTACTGGAATTTTATGGAGAGATACAAATGTTCTTTCCTTTGTTGTTTCCAAGATGAATAATTTTGGATGTTCCGTTTGTATAAGCGTGTAACCACATAAGTGTTGCTCTCCTGTGGGAGTTAAGGCAAACGTAATATCTTGTGTGGTCAGTGCATACACGGAAGGTGTTTTTATTTCGGCTTGGCTGGTGTCGGTAATTTTGGATGCCAGCCCTTCGTAGAGTACATCATAGCGGTCGAATTTGCACGTTGATGGTGGAAAAGAGTGCCAGAACGTGTGTCCGTCTTTGTAAAATTATGAGGTTAGATTGAGCACGAGGTTGCTGGATAGGTTAGGATCGGCGATTGGCACTAAAACACTGTTTTGCACAAAAGGAATGTGAGGTCTTTATTTGTAAAAAGTGTGCCAACGGGTGAGCCGTTGTGCGCACTTGAAATTAGAGAGTTGAGCCCCCGTACACTTTATTGTACAAAAACCACCGGTTGACCGCGTGGACGCGAGAGCACGCACAATCTCGAATACACAATCTAGCGACACTACACCCGAATTGTGTCGTGAACACCGCGTTGAGTCGACAGTTGAGAATACGAATATGATTTGAGCACTGAATTTGTTTGATGAGCAAGACTATTTTACAATGAACAAAAGGCGTGTTGCGTTGCGCACGGTTGTGAACAGAGTGAATTACAAGATGGATGCGCATTTCCGCCGCGGCGTCTTCTCGAACATTCTCGAGCGTCGATCGACAAGACGGACGCTGATTGGTTGATCGATCGCGGATCGACCGCGACTTCCGCTGCCCAGGAGGTGCTGCGGTGATCGAGAGTGCGGCGGCGCAAAGAACTACTCATTCCCAAACATGCTCCCGCCATCAACAGCTGATTGAAGATGTTGATGTTGAATCTGAAACAGGCAAAATTGCCAATTTTGCAATTGGCCTGATTAATGTTGTAGTGGCGGTCTTGAGCGTCACGACTCGGGTGAGTCCATCCTTCCCTGGATGCAAGGTGATAACCCTCGCAAGTGGCCACTTGCTTGGTGGAAATCGCTCATCTGTGATGAGCACCAGGGATCCGACCTTCAAGTCGTTGGTTGGATGATGCCATTTGGTGATGGATAGTTGTCTCTGCAGATAGTGGGATGACCACTGAGTCCAGAATTGTTGCATCTTCTTTTGAATGAATTGCCATCTAGCTGATGGCAAGACTGATGAATTCTCCACAGACGGTTCCGGAAGAGCTGAGAGTGGTTGTCCAACAAGAAAGTGTGCTGGTGTGAGTGCTGTGATGTCATCTGGGTCATCACTGAGGGGCTCGAGCGGTCGTGAGTTGAGCATGGCTTCTATTTGTGTGAGAAGTGTGCTGAACTCCTCGTATGTGAGCACCGTCTCACTGACTGTGCGCCGGAGATGGTGTTTGACTGACTTCACGACCGCTTCCCACTTGCCTCCCATGTGTGGTGCGGCTGGTGGGTTGAAATGCCATTCTGTCTTGTCATTGACGAACAGCTGATTCAGGCGTTGATGCGCCTCAGTCCCCTGGGTGAACATTTTCTTGAGGACGGTGTCAGCTCCAACGTAGTTGGTTCCGCAATCGGAGTGAAGAGTGAGGGGAATCCCTCTCCTGGAGATGAATCTCCTGTAGGTGGCGATGAACCCTTCTGTTGTATAATCTGTCACCAGTTCTAGGTGAACAGCTGATGTCGTGAGGCAAACGAAGACACAGATCCAGCCCTTTTGTGTCTTGGCACCTCTTCCTCTCCACGTCTTCAGTGTGATTGGACCCGCATAATCGGTGCCAGTATTGTTGAACGGTCGTGAGGGTGTAACTCTCGAAAGAGGTAGTTGACCCATCAGTTGATGGGCACGGATCCCCCTTTGTCGAGCACACACAACACACCGCAGGATGTGAGATTTTACTGGCGCTCGCCCTCCAATGATCCAGTAGTTTTGTCGAATCTGGGCAAGGGTGAGCTGGGTCCCTCCATGAAGAGTTTGTCGATGCGCATGGTCTATAATCAATTTAGACAGATGTGAGTGACGAGGTAAGATTGCAGGATGCTTACTTTCGTAGCTCGTGCAAACATTGTTGAGTCTGCCTCCAACTCTAATGACTCCATTTTCATCGATGAATGCGGTGAGTCGATTGAAGACATGAGCAGCTGGTAGGGTTGCGCCTGAGCTGAGCATCTTCATCTCGCTGGAGAAATAAAGCGCCTGCGTTGCCTTGATCCAGAAGATCCTGGCCCATTCTATATCGATGGGTGATAAGGTGAAGAGCGGCAGCGTGACTGGAGCCTTCTTCAACCTTGAAACAAATCTGAAACAAACTGATGTGATGCGAATAAGCTTGTTAAGAGATGAATATTTGTAGATGAGGTCCCAGTGATATTCAATCTTTTGAATATTGAGCAACTTTGAAATGCCTGGACGAGCCTCTAGTGCACTCAAGTCTTCGTCCAGCATTGGTTGTGATGGCCATGTTTCACTGGGTTGCGCAAGCCATGGTGGTCCCGTCCACCAAAGCTTATGATGTTCAAGCTGCGATGTTGATAAGCCTCGTGATGCGCAATCAGCTGGATTTGAAGTCCCTGGAACGTGTCTCCAATGTGCGCTTTGGGTGATCTCTTGAATTTGAGACACACGATTCCTTACGTAGTCCTTCCAGCGTGATGCGTGTGTTTTGATCCAGGTTAGTGTCACTTGTGAGTCCGTCCACAGATATGTTGTAGCAATGTTGAGCTTGAGCGTTGCTTGAACATATTTGGTGAGCTTCGCCAGCATCAATGCTGCAGTAAGCTCGAGTCTCGGGATTGTGAGCTTCTTTAGTGGTGCTACCTTAGTTTTGGAGCACACCAATGTCGCGACCTTGTGAGTTGTGGACGGTGATGATACGGTAATGTAAATTACCGCTGCCATGGCGAGTTGTGAGGCATCAGAAAAGCCGTGTAGTTCCACTGTAGAGTTGCTGAAGGTGTTGAACCACCTCGGACATGATAGCTTGCGCAAGCTTGTTAAATCTTCTCTGATGATGAGCCATTGTGACGTTACTTGGGAAGGCAGTGGATCATCCCAGTTGAGCTTGTGTAGCCACAACTCTTGCAATAGTGTTTTTGCTCGAATTATGACTGGTGCTAGAAAACCTAATGGATCAAATATTTGTGCTACTTCTGATAAGATGAGGCGTTTGGTGAGCCGTAAATTTGAGCTTGGTTTTGAAGTGAAAGAAAATTCATCGTTGATCACATTCCATTGAAGTCCGAGAATTTTGGTATTGCAGTCGTCTAGTGATATAATTGAGCCTTGGGCTCGTTGGGTTTGAGAAATTGCATCAAGCAACGGAGGAAAGGTTGAATGCCATTTGGCTAGTGGAAACCCTCCCGCGTTGCACAGATCTTTTAATTGGTGAGCAATTGTAATGAGCATCTCACCTGTGTCTGCACCTCCAAAGATGTCATCAACGTATCTGGCATGCGTGATTGATGGCACCGCCAGAGGAAAGCGATGACCTTCGTCTTCCACCAATTGGAGTAAAGCTCTGACCGCCAAAAATGGAGCAGCCTTGGTCCCATAGGTGACCGTTGTGAGCTTGTAGGGCACCTCCTTTGAATTGTCATCGATCCACAGTATCCTTTGAAGATCTTGATCCTCCTCGTGAATCTTGACTTGACGATACATTTTTGTCACGTCTGTGGCAAAAATGTACTTGTGCTGGCGTATCCACAGCAGCACGTCGGTGATGTTAAGGAGTAGATTTGCACCCGTATGCATCAAATCGTTGACAGAATACCCAGTTGAAGTAGGGCTTGATCCATTGAAGACGACTCTCAATTTTGTCGTCTGGCTGTCAGGCTTCAATACTCCATGATGTGGAAGATAAAACACAGAGTGAGTGTTAGGTGAAAGGGATGGTGCTCTTACCATGTGACGGAGCTCCTCGTACTCTTGCATGAAGCCTTGATAGAGGTTGCGATACTCGTCGTTTCTATTGAGTTTGACGAGCATACGCTTCAAGCAAGCGTGAGCTGCTTGATAAGAATTACCCAGCAGCTTCGGAGTCTCCTTCAGAGGGATGCGCACTGTGTATCGTCCTGTAGAATCACGAGTGTGTGTCGCTCGAAAGTGATCCTCACATTCTTGTTCTTCAGGTGTGAGCTTCATGGGTGTATCTGTTGGGAGCTCTTCTTGAATCCAAAATCGTGTCAGCATGTCTTGTAAGGAGTTGTCGACATGCTGCACGACTGCAGAATGGTGTGCTGTGACCGTGCGCCGGTCCACTGTAACTGGTCCAAGAATGAGCCACCCAAAAATGGACAGTTGTCCAATTGGCATTGAAGGATCACCCTTCTTGAGGGTGGGCTTGATCACTTGTCCATACACGTCTGCACCAATCACTATGTCTATCGGTCTTGATGTAAGAAAGTCTGGATCGGCCAGCGGAAGGCCATTCAAATGTGGCCATTCTTGGCGTGGCGGTTCCACCGATGGTAAACTTGACGTCAGTGCTCGCAGAACATGTGCTTGAACGTGCACTGTTGACATATCGTAGTTGGAGCGCAGAGTTATTAGTGCGACTCCTTTGGTTTGAATAGATGAGTTACCCCCAATGCCAGTGATCGTGATGGATGCGTGGATGCGTTGAATCCGAAGCCGGTTGATGAGCTCTTCTGTAATAAATGTCAGTTCCGAGCCTGAATCTATCAATAACCTTACCGGCGAAGATGACACTGAAGTGATCAGCTGGGCGTTGGCTGTTGCCAACAAGGTGACTGAACAGTAGGGTGTGAGCACTGGCGATGATTGGTTGAGCCTCCTTCGTTCGGTTGAGCATGCTGTGTGAGTCTGCGTTGTGCGCTGTTGTGTGATTGATGGTGGATTGACGACTGCACCGATACTTCAATGGGTTGCGCCACTTGTTGATGGTTCCTCTGCTGTTCGAGGTTTTGCAAAGGCAGTGGTGTGAGCAGACGGCTTTGTGAGGTGCAGCATCGTGTGATGGTTGGCTGAGCACGTTTTGCACCGACGTGTGGAGTTGCAGTCCTCAGTGCGATGCCTTCCACAGCAATTCCGACACAATTTGGTGGTGGTGACAATTTTGCGCCTGTCCTCCACCGACAGCTCCCTGAACCTTGGACACATGATGATATAATGGTCCTCTTTGCAATAGTCACAAGGGTAGCTGTAGGGTGACGCAGATGGCTGTGCCTTCGGCCTGGACTTGGATGCTGTGTGAGCAGCGCCTTTGCTAGGGTAATACCTGCTTGGTTGAGCTACAGGCGGTTGAGCCTTCTTTCCTTTCTGTTGCGCTGCTGCCTCCAGCCGTTCCAAAGCCACCACCTTGGCAGCAATGAAGGACTCCAGCTGCGTCAATCGAGGGTACTCCTTTGTTGAGCCCACAGACGTCTCCCAGGCTTCCCTGGTGGACTTGTCCATCCAGCTGGTCGCCTGGTGCACGAGCAGGATGTTGCACATGTCATCAGCTGCGCCTAAGGTGGTGAGCGTCTTGTGCACTTTATTAATGGTGGACACAATTTCGCCAAGCGCCTTTGCACTGCGCGTTGCGATCGGCGAGACGTTGAGCAGCTTGTCTAGCTGCTCTTCGATGAGCACACGCTTATTTGTGTATTTCTTGCTGAGTTCCTCCCAGCAAGATTGAAACGACGAGCCTGTGAGCGGGTAAGCGTTCACCAGCTCTGATGGCTCACCTTGGAGGCTGGACCGCAGGTAATGAAGCCGGTCTATTTCCATGAGTTGCTGGTCATGGATGATCAAGGAGGTGAATAGCTCACTGTAGGCCGGCCACTCCGTATATGCGCCAGAGAATGTGGGCAGGGAGATCTCCGGCAGCTTCGAGGCTCTTGACGTGGCGCTCGATGCAGCCGCTGGACGCTGCTGTATCGCCCTCACGTCTTCTCGGAGGCGGTTGAGCCGAATTTTGGTCGTTAAATACACCCGAGCCTCCTGCACAGCCATGTTTGCCTCGAAATATGGGTGGTTGATAAACTTGACCGGCCATATCTCCTCAAAATGAGCGTGTTCGCGTGTGAAGGCTAGGTGCAGCTCCTCAACATGGGCTGCGAGTAGCTCGACCTCGTCGATGGACGTAGTGTGCGCTTGCGAGGGCATGTGCGCCTGCAATGCCTGAAGGGAGTCACAGCGGCCTATCTGCGTTTTGGCCTTGAAAACCAGCTGCGAGGGCAACGTTGCTGGTGATGTCGCCCTCGGTGGTTTTTTGTCCCCACTCGTCCCCAGAGCCTCGGTGGGGATGGTGAGCACAATCGGTGTTGGGGAGGGCGCCCTTGATGAGCCCGCCGACTTGACGACCTTTTGTTCGTCTTGATCCGCCATCACGCACAGGAGTCGCGGTTGTGAGCCTTCTAACTGAACTACACAGCACTGTGGTGCACAATCACCGATCCGGCTCGAAGGACCAAACTGTAAAATTATGAGGTTAGATTGAGCACGAGGTTGCTGGATAGGTTAGGATCGGCGATTGGCACTAAAACACTGTTTTGCACAAAAGGAATGTGAGGTCTTTATTTGTAAAAAGTGTGCCAACGGGTGAGCCGTTGTGCGCACTTGAAATTAGAGAGTTGAGCCCCCGTACACTTTATTGTACAAAAACCACCGGTTGACCGCGTGGACGCGAGAGCACGCACAATCTCGAATACACAATCTAGCGACACTACACCCGAATTGTGTCGTGAACACCGCGTTGAGTCGACAGTTGAGAATACGAATATGATTTGAGCACTGAATTTGTTTGATGAGCAAGACTATTTTACAATGAACAAAAGGCGTGTTGCGTTGCGCACGGTTGTGAACAGAGTGAATTACAAGATGGATGCGCATTTCCGCCGCGGCGTCTTCTCGAACATTCTCGAGCGTCGATCGACAAGACGGACGCTGATTGGTTGATCGATCGCGGATCGACCGCGACTTCCGCTGCCCAGGAGGTGCTGCGGTGATCGAGAGTGCGGCGGCGCAAAGAACTACTCATTCCCAAACAGTCTTCATTATCCACGCAAAATCCGTTTTGAAATTGACTGTTCCGGATTTCAATATGATTTTGTTGGGTTCTAATCGTACTGGTACTAGAGCTGTTTTGAGCGTTTGCTTGTCTTCGCCATTGCTTGTACTACTACCTTCTCCCATGATCCGTAAGGATCGGAAAACTGTGCTCCGGTACATTTTCCATCTGAAGTGAGTGATCCAGCCATGGTGAATGTCCGGGTTGACGTTTGGTTCATCTTGAGTCCCACCAAATAGACGTTATTACCTACAACGGTGGATCCATATTCATGCATGTTTCGGCACTGACGTTCGGTTAAATCTTCGAGGTATTCATTTAACCCGTTGTATACTACGGAAATATGTGAGTACATTCCGCAATAATAAATGGTTCTTGAAATTATCAGCTTGCATTGGATGACTTCTACGTAGTTGAAATCCGAGAGTTGCAGGAGTTGAATGTAGATTTCCTTAGTGGCTGTGGATATTGGGTTAATTTCGCAATCTCCTACTGAATTTAGTGAAACGGTTGTCACGTTTAGATGTTGCCCGTCGCAATCGTATCCAATGAGGGCCAATACTAGATTCAAGTTGATTAGAATTATCCATGGTAAAATCATGGTGATTCTCCTTTTAACAAAAGAAAAATAGAAGTTGTTTTGAACTATCGTTATTTGAATAATGAGTTGTAATAATTCTTTTAGTATTTCGTACTTTCTTAATCTTATTCTATATATATATATCAAACATTTTTATGTGTACTTGATCTTTTGTCGCATATGTCTCCTCTTGCAGGTAATCGTATCAAAATTATCTAATTTTCTTTCCGGAAAACTCCTGAAGGGAGTTTTATAATCTATAATAGACAACAATCTAAGTATTTTATTACTCAGTGATTTTGTCGATCTATATTTTCTTGTATACCATTTTCGTTTTGTGTTTTTAATCATCCCGGATTTGACTTAATATACGCTAGTTTAAGTTTATTTATGTGTACTGTACGAGTTGTTCCATCAGATAATATTTTAACATTCTGATTAGGCAACAATTCGAGTACTTTAGACGGTCCTGAATACTGATCTGCGAACTTTGATCTCCGAGGTTCTTTCAAGAGATATACTAAATCTCCTGCTTTAAAATCTTGCGGATTCATTTTCCGATCATAATATTGTTTAGATTTGGCTTTTGCCTTTATCAAATTTTCTCGGGCTTGAGTTTGCAGATTAGTTATTTTATGAAATAAATCTCTAAGGTATTCGGCGTACGTGGGTTCCAAATCTTCACCAATAGGTTTTTCGCTCGAAGGTTCTCGCGCAATGCATCCGAAAACTAATTCATGCGGTGAAAATTTAGTACCCTCATGTACTGCGGTATTATACGAAAACATTGCTAAATCTATCCAATCATCCCAATTATCGTCGTTCGTTGTATATTGTTTCAAATACTCTGTCAATACGTGATGCGATCTTTCTATCGAACCGTTACTCTGTGGATGATAGGCTGTAGTAACATAACGTTTAATTTTAAATCTTTTAGCAACTATTTTTATCAGATTTGAAGTAAAATTGGTTCCTTGATCTGTTAAAATAGCTTTAGGTGATCCGAATCGGCAAATAAACCGTTTTATAAATACGTCTGCTATATCGGCAGAGGTGGTTCGAGCTAAAGGTATCGCTATTGAGTATTTTGTTAACAAATCTTGTATCGTTAGTATATGTGTTCTTCCTTTCCTAGTTTTTGGTAATGGTCCAACGATGTCCATGCTGATTTTGTCGAACGCTTTTCCTGGAGTATCTGTTAAGACCATTGGTTGTTTAATCTTGATTCTTGTTAATTTCTTCATTTGACAGTCTTGGCATTCTCTGACGAATTTTTGAATTTCCTTCTTCATATTTTCCCAATAGTAATTTTGTCGTATCCTGTGGTAGGTTTTTGTAACTCCTTTATGTCCTCCGCTGGACGACGTATGTTTTTCTTTTATTATGTATTCTCTTAAGTTTTCAGGTGGTGTTACCACATCACCAGTGCAAATAGTGATTATAATCGGTAGTTCTCTGAAGGTGTCCTTTAATCTATTTATAATATATTTCCATGGTACATCTTCTATGTTATGGGTTCTACTTATGGCGAATGAGTTTAGATCGAATTCCGTAACTACGTCCCATAATGACATGAGACTGTGTAAAATGTTACCGGGTCGTACGGCAGTTCTTGAATTTTCTTTAATTGGTAAACTTATTATATATTTCGTTCCATCTGGTACTGACCGGGCCCTTTCCAGGGTAAGGTCTACATGAATTGGTAGTAAATTTTCTGTTTCTAATTCTTTGGCGCCTCTATCGATTGGACTTCCATCCAATCCGATGAAGATGACTCTGTTATCTTTTATTTTTGCCAAAGAATCTCTAGATTCTCTTATCACCAATTGGGTTTGATGAGGAATCGTATCCTCACTTCTGCTTGTTGTTGTTCTAGGTGATATTTGAGTCTGTGATTGAGATATATCTATGATTTCCATTGATTCTTCTTTTCGTGGTGTTTCCGTGGTTTCGATTGATTCTGGTTCTTGTGATGTTTCTATGAATTCAATCGATTCGTCTTCTTGCAGTGTTTCAGAGGTTGCGATTAATTCTTCATCTTGTATTTTCCTTTTTGATGAAGGGCCAGCGATTGACGAATCGGTTGATAAGGTTCTTTTTCGTTTTTGTTCCCAATTTCGAGACGTTTCTGACGATAACGTATTTGGTTCCATATCTTCATCTTCCGATTCCTCTGTCATTGGTCTGCGTTTATGTTTTCTTTTTGAAAAATCTAGATATTTAAGTTTCGTTTTTGGAAAAGCCAAATGTCTGCTTCTCGTCATTGGTCCTTCAAAGTCTTCTGGTGGAGTTGACCGTAAGTTTCTCTTTTGAGGTGGTTCGCCTTCTGGAGGATCCTCTTCCTCCCTTGCTCTTATTGGTAGGCATACTTCTGGTGGATTCCGAGATAACGCATCAGCGTTGAGGTTACTTTTCCCTTTTTATAGTTTATTTCGAATTCATAATCTGATAATTTAAGTTTCCATTTCCAAATTCGAGAATTTGGGTCTTTTATTGAATTCATCCATACCAGAGGTTTGTGGTCGGTTTCTATTTTAAATTTACGACCATATAAATAAGGTCTAAAATGCGTTACGCAATAAATAATTGCTAAACATTCCTTTTCAATTGTAGAATATTTCTGTTCTGCTGTATTTAATAAGCGGGACGCATAAGCAATAGGAAGATCGTCGCCAGAAATTTCCTGACTAAGCACTCCTCCTATGGCGTAACCTGAAGCGTCCGTTGTCACCTTGAACGGCTGTGAGAAATCTGGGTATTGCAGTATTGGCTTGGATATTAGAGCCTTTTTTAATATTTGAAATGCTTCTTCTTCTTCCTTTCCCCAATTAAATTTCGTTCCTTTCTTCAATAAGTTTGTTAGTGGTTTCGATTTTCTTGAGAATTCAGGTATAAACCGCCTATAATATCCAATTAATCCCAAGAATTGTTTAATGTTCTTTGGGGTTTTGGGTTTAGGAAAATTCTCTGCTGCTTCAATCTTTTTGGGATCTAGTTTTACTCCATGTTCATCAATTATGTGTCCTAAATAGATCACTTCATGTCGTAAAAATTCGCATTTATCCGGTTGAAGCATTAGTTTTGCTTCTCGTAATCTTTTCATTAATCTTGTAAATTTTATTTCATGTTCCCGAAGAGATCTGGAATATATTACTATGTCATCCAGATAAACAAAAAGTTCAGTTCCTTGAAGTCCTGATAGAACGCTATTCATAAGGCGTTGAAATGTTGCAGGAGCATTTTTCAATCCAAAGGGCATTCTTGTAAACTGATAATGTCCGTATGGTGTAGAAAATGCTGTCTTGTGTGCGTCTTCTGGTGCCATCTTAATCTGATGAAACCCTGATGCTAAGTCGAATGTAGAGAAATATTTCGCGCTTCCTAATTGGTCCAATATCTCTGTAATATTTGGTAGAGGATACGCGTCGCCTGTTGTCTTCTCGTTTAATTTACGATAATCGATTACTAATCTCCAACGTTTTTTCCCTGTTGAATCTGGTTTTTTAGGAACGATCCATAATGGAGAGTTATATGGAGCTGTGGATGGTTCCACCACACCAGTTTCCAAAAGTTCTTGTATTTGTTGATTTATTTCATCTTTATGAATTGGTGGATATCGATACTGCCGAGTATTTATCGGTATATCATCCGTAGTATGAATTCTATGTTGTATACTATCTGTTCCTTCCAAAGTTTCTCCTGCTAGATGAAATCGATCTTCGTTTTCTTTTATTAGTTGCATCACATTTTTTTTTCTTCTTGATTTAAGTGATCCAACCTCAGTAGTTTCAAGATTTCTTCGAATCGATTTTCCTTTGATATGGTTATCTTATTACATCGTTTAAAGGAACGTTCTTCGAATGGAAGTATTTCGATTGTAGGTACCACAACGTGATAATCTTCGTCCGTACTATTTACTATTCTCATGTGAGCTTTTCCTTCTCGATTTGTTACTAATGCATTTCCTAAATAGATTCCTTCTTTGATATGCAATTTTCCTACGTATCCTTCACGCAGTTCTGGATTTGCAATATTAATATGGAAAGGGACTGAACTTCTTTTTGGCACGAATATCTCCTCGTATGTATTAAAGGGAATATAGTTTTTTCCCCACTTGATTTGCCTTTTCGCATAGTCAATGCTGGCTTCTTGATGTAACAGAAATTCGGATCCTAAGATTCCGTCTTCATCGTCAAACAGTGCGTCGTTTACCACGTGGAAATTCACTGGATGATTCGCAATCAATATTGATGCAGTCCCTAAGGTAGCTTGATTCGAATCGATTATTCCACGGATATATATGATTTCTTGAGTGTTGACGATTGTTGATGCTGTTACCTTTGATTTCTTGATGAGGTTGACATCGGATCCCGAGTCAACCATTAATCGTGCCTTCCCTTCCAGATTAGGAGATGTTATTAGTATTGTTGGAATATTTCGTACGGTATTAATTGGAACAGTTACTGTTCGTCCATTTCTTCGTCTTCTTCCTCTATCGAGTTCCTCTTGGTTTGTTTTTCCTTCACTGACATTCTTTCTTCGATTTCCAACGTCGGTTTCCAGGGTGTTGATTTTCCGGATTGTTTTGCTTCTTCCGGTTTTGGGACTCCTATCTTCATTATTTTCTGGCGCTGTGGAGGGTTCCCACACCGGATTGCGCCAGAAGTTTCCGGACGGCCCTGCTCGTTTCCCTGGTTCATTTTTGAGTATGGGACTAGTTCTCCTGACTCTATTTTGGCTTTGAATTTGAAGCAATCTTTGATCAAATGTCCCAGTTTCTTACAGTAGTTGCAAGAAATTTCTAATTGATTCGGTGGCGATGTTGTCGCTCCGTTGTTTCGCGATGAATTTGATTGCCACGCGCTGTTCCGCGGCTGGTTATTTTGCCATGCATTATTTTGCGTAGGATTGTTTTGCCATCCGCTGTTTCGCGGTTGATTATTTTGCCACTTCGGTATGGCTCCTTCGTATCTTGGAGGTCCGAAATTCGATTTATTTTGGGGTACCGACGGATACGTTCTCGGGTCACGGGACACGGGTTGTTGACGAGTATACGAACTTGCCTTTGCTCTTTCGTCTTCTATTTTGACTTCTTTATCGACCTTTACGGCTAGAGCATAGATTTCATCCAACACTAGTCCTTGACCTTCTAGTCTCAAGCGTAAAGAAATTTCACGAGGTAATCCTTTAATAAAAGCTTCCAGTGTATCTGTATCGATATTCTCCTGAAGCGTTGCGGTTATTTCCCCTTGATTTCGTTTTTCTCCGTCCATTATAGCTAAACGCAGATCTTGAACGCGAGTTATGTAGTCGAGAATATTTTCCCCATGTTTTTTAAAAGTATTCCCCAGTTCGCCTTTATATTGATTTACGTTTTTACTCGGCGCGAAGTATTGTTTTAATTTATTTCCGAATTCATCTAAAGTATTTAGATCGGAATCGCCTATCGCGATTAAAGCATGTCCGCGTAATTTGTTCATTAGTAATTTTGTCAATTGTGTTTCTTGTTGAGGGGCTAACATTGATTTTGACCGTTCACATGCTTTTAAGAATTGAAAAACAGATGGTCGATAGCCATCGAAAAATGGAACTGCTTCTAACGCGAGTTTGATTGGGATTTTTCCGTCCGTCGGATTAGATTTAGTGTCGCGAATTTCTAATTCACGCGGTACTGGACGTTTTTCGGGCGGTTTTGGGGTAATTGGTTCGGATTTAATACTATGAATGTCTTCGGCACGTTGTTGCTCTATTCTTTCTACTCTTGCGGCTACTGACTCTAAACGGTCGAATTTTTCGTCCCACAATGTTAATAGTGAGAGGAGTTGAGTTAAAGTTTCAGCAGGGGTCAAATCACCTCTTGCTTCTAGTGCTGCTTTTGCCTGTCGGATTACCTCCGTTTGATTTCGTATTTCGTCTTCCTCCCCGTCCCTTTCACCGTGGTCTGACATGATTCTTGATGTTACTTTATGATTTTTGTTATTTACGTTCTCAACTATTGCGGATCATCCCACCGCTGCCACCATTAAAATAACACAGTCCAACAAAATGAAACTTTTTTCTGTTCCGCAATATCCACTGGGTGATTCTTGTAGAGTTTTTCGCCCTGAACACGAATCCGCAAACCGTTTATCGCCATCACCCTCAGTTTTTGAGGAATTCGATTTTGAAAAAACTGCAAATTTTCAACTTTGAACATCTTTTGTGTCGAAACGGTAATAGTTATTCGGTTGCTCGTTGCGTGAAATTATTCTACGAACCCTCCCGAATACAACGATATCAGTTATTATTGCATTATGATCATTTAAATTTGTTTAAACAACGATCAAAGGGAAAATGACACCCGAAATGCACCCATTTTTGAAGTTATCTTTCAATTTATTTCCAAAACTATGGGTCTTAGAAAAAATCTGACTACTTACTCCACGCGATGCAGCAGACATTTTTCCTCTGGAAAGCATCAACAGAAGTGGTAAGTCACGTTTTGTTTTCGATACAGAAGCGAAATAGTTTGGCAAAACGCGCGGTGCCAACAGTGGTACTCAGGCGCGTTAAGCGATTGTGTTACGCTGAGCGGCAGTGGACCGCGCGCCGCCGTTGACTACCACTGTCGACACCGCGCGTTTTGCCAAACTCTTTCGCTTCTGTATTGAAAACAAAACGTGACTTACCAGTTTTGTTGATGAGTTCCGAATGAAAAATGTCTGCTGCATCGCGTGGAATGGTCAGATTTTTTCCTAGACCCTTAGTTTTGGAAATAAATTGAAAGATATCTTCAAAAATGGGTGCATTTCGGGTGTCCTTTTCCCTTTGATCGCTGTTTAAACAAATTTAAATGATCATAATGCAATAATAACTTATATCGTTGTATTCGGGAGGGTCCGTAGAATAATTTGACGCAACGAGCAACCGAATAACTATTACCGTTTCGACACAAAAAATGTTCAAAGTTGAAAATTTGCAGTTTTTTTCAAAATCGATTTTCTCAAAAACTGAGCGTGATAGAGCATTTCTGGTTGCGGATTCGTGTTCAGGGCGAAAAACTCTACAAGAATCACCCAGCGGATATTGCAGACCAAAAATCGTGTTGGACAGTGTAATTATATGTAGACTATGTTACGTCCCTACTGCCTATTGGGGCGCGTTTTTTAGGGAGTTTATATTTTCGATCCGCTTTCGAGCTAGTCCCGGGACTTTACGCTCTGGGATAGTTGAGAGAGGTGAGAGGGTAGTTTAAAATATATTGTATTCCTTATTTACCTTAGTTTTCGGTTGAGGGCTGGTCCAAAGGGATTAATCTCCAATCGATGGGGCTACTGGGAATCCCGTTGATCTCAGGCGCCTGGTTTATTTTGGGGTTTGCCCAATCGCCGCAAGTTTTCACTGTGTTGTTGATGGATTGGGTGCTCGTGATTCCTAATATGTCAAGGCTTTCGGCCGGTGCACTTGCGTAGGCCGCCGCTAAACGGCGCAACTGGACGCGTCGTCCCGCACGGTGTTTCCGTGGCATTCGTCCTTTAGAAATTATTAATTATTTATTTGATCGATAAATCACTCTTTAAACTTCCACGCCAGGCGCTACCGCGGGCAATGTTCTGCCCTTCAGTGGCACCATCGGGGAAGGAGAGCGTGATTTTTATATATTCGTAACATTTATTAGCTAGATCGCACGCTACGCTCAATTTCTGGTTAAACCTTGGGCAACGTTCTGCTCTTAGGTAGAACCGTCAATCGGCGCAACCCACGATCTGCACTGTATGTTGTATGGATTTTATCATAATCGCGTTGCTCGTGGTTTACACTTAATTTCGGGTAGAACCTTGGGCAACGTTCTGCTCGTAGGTAAAACCGTCGATTAACGCAACCCACGAACTGTCGATGCCCATTTTTGTTCGGTTGCAAAATAAAGGACGAATGCGCGATTAGGGAGATGGGTGGTTGGGAAAAAGGAAACACTTCACTCACTGATTTTAACAATAACAAAAATCACCTTTATTTTCCCTCGGGGTGAATACACCACTTTAGAGTTTTTACACTGGTAAGTTTATCGTAACGGTTATAATTCAACGGTAATTAAGACTGTATGTTAATGAGCTGGAAATATATATGAGCTCCGCGGGTGGTCAGTCCCTTTTTATAGGGCACTTGGTCACTCCTTCTCTAGGATTTGTCACATGACAAATCCTAGGTGGGAGGACCTCATCCCACAGTTTCTGCCTGGGATCGTCCAGAAAGAATCTTCCCATCGTTCTTATCTGCGAATGCGTTTACTAGTTAGTCACGTACTTTCTGCACCCTTTAGGTGTGTTTCCTCGCGACTAATGCGCGTCATTTTATTTAATTCCCAGTGGTGACGATAGTAAGATTCTTATATTAATTTATATTTCATATTTCTACGTTATTGTTTATAATGCGCTCTGTACGATCGGCTTCGTACAGTTTACTTGCTAAGGGATGAAGTTAAATCTGTTGGATGGTATCGGTGATCGATTTGCGTGGAATAACGGGAGGGCAATCTTCTGGCGAGGATCAGGGGCACAGCTCTGCTAAGGTGTCGACTCCACTGGCGGATGGGGCCTCTGACCCATCAGCTGGTGTCCACTGGTTTCCTTAGTGTGAGTGCGGCTGGCTAGCTGGTGTGCGGCTGGCTGGCCGCTACCTCCTTCATGCTGGCTCTCCTGTTCGCTGTTGCAGTCCGTGTTCACTTCGCTCGATCTCTTCTTATCGTAGTTTATAAGATAATGCCTTATCGGCGATACTTTGTGTAATGTTTTATATATGTTTTTCATACGAGGTGGTTATAATACCTCAGAGTATGAAATAGTAAATATTGTATGTTTTAAAGGGTTAATTAGTTGTAGACTCCACGTCGCGGGACGTGACAATGGTCTTTCCAATAGGCTAATAAATAGTCTTGATGATAGTTTATCGGCTGTCGAACGTAAAGCTAAATCGAAATGGTCATGCAACAGTAGATTGTCGTTTCCGCGAACCCAAGTAGTACTGTAACACAAAGTTCGTATTTCCATAAGAAACCAGCTATCGGACCGTGTAAATTCTTATGTGGCAGGCCGCGATAATAATACATATAATTCTAAGGTGTACTCATACTGCAAAAATAAGGGGCATGTAATTAATGAATGTAGAGAAAACGCGAATGCAATAATAGACGGTATCAACAGGTGGATAGGAATTCCTCAGCAATGGCATATCAATCTTATCGCCCATCACCGAATCGAAATACCTAGTTTTCTGCAAATTCACGGAATTACCCTCAATCAGGTCCTCAAAATTTTCGCAATAATTCACATTGTAATGAAAATACTTTAGACTCCAATCGCGCCTCGATGACTGCAGCACCGAGGGTGATTCGCGAATTACAGGCAGAACGTTAACTCGAATACAGGTGGTTACAAGTTTTGTTCAAGTAGCTTTCTACGAGCGAATAGAATCTCCTTTAAAATTACATGTAGATACAGGTGCAAATATTTCTGTTATAACAGCAATAAAACCGACGGGCCAGATAAAATGTTCATGTTTTTGATAAGTGTTGATAAAAGTATCACCAATCGATTCCTTATGTCTTCCCGATGAAAATGGCCCCAAAAATGATATAATTCGGACCATAATTAAGGAAATTACGTGAAAAATTTGTTTGCAGAATTGAATGCCCGTTTCGTTAAAAATAGTCCGATCTAAATAATTTTTTTGTCAATTTAATCGAGAGAATGCAAGGAATGCATTGGCGCCACTTTCATATTGATACGACGAAAAATATAGAAATTCCGTTTGTGTATAATCGATGACACATCCATCGCCGAGCACCTCCGCGCTGCGGTGAACGATACAATGTCGGTCGGCTCGTGAAAGCCGCCCCGGCTTCGATCAAAGGCTCTCGAGTAGTGATGGCTAGAACCGTGATTTGTGAATCACGAGTGATCCGATCACGTTCGTTCCCAATCACGGTGATTTTTCACAGTGATCCGTGATTTTCGTGATCGCTTCTGATTGGTGCAGGCAGAACAGTGATCGCTTCTGATTGGTGGAGAGCATGACTGCTCTTTGCACGCTCCACATAACCCCAATTTCTAATTTCTCTCGAAACATTCTCAAGTCCTCACTGTTCTTATAGAATCTCAGTTGTATACTTTGAACCAATGATCTATTGAACCAAACCTCTTGATCTATTTAAATTAACGAATATTTATTCACTTTAGTTAAAAAGTATAATGTATATGTGAATACTTTAAACAATCAAATCAGTGCGTGCATACATTGACTATTTATGAATGTATAATATACTATATATTCGCTGAATTAGCACATTTTGACTATAACACAAGCTATATTGAAGTATTTTATAAAAAATAATTCAATCATGATCAAGAATTACGATCACAGTATTCACAGTGAGCAAATTTACTCGAGGTAAAAAAATCACGATCACGGTCGTGATTTAACTTAAATCACGATCCTGATCGTGATTCTGCGATCACGGTGATAAGTCACTGTTAGTGATTTTGCACTCCATCCCTACTCTCGAGGCTCGCCCAAAGTTATTCGACTTCGAATAACTTTCAAATAAAGATACGAACGAAACTGAGAAAATCATTTGAAGCTTAAAATACATTCCCGCCGAATAAAAAAATCATGCGCGGCCGTCGAATAAAAAAGTTATTTCAGGCGCTTCGAATAAAAATAACCCAAAGTTATTTTTATTCTACGACTCTCGAATAAAATTTTTGCCTTTTATTCGTGCTAGGTAAACACAACAGAACAGAAGGACGCCAGACCTTCTACGCGAGTATATCAGAGCTGTACCGCCTTCCGAGCGATAAACACGTATGTATATTTAGTAGGGCTCTTACTTTTCGCGGGTTTCCGGTTACCCGGGTACCCGGGTGCTACCCGGGTTTGCGGGTAATACGGTTACGATTACCCGATACTCGTGTTATACGGGTAATCGACGAAATATCGGTTATTGCAGTGGATCGTAACAAACCTCTTAATATACCTTTTTGTTTCATGAATATTGTTAGTTATAAATTATTAGTAATTATGAGATACATTCATTTTTTTCGACGTACAGCAGTTCTTCCGTACTCCGTTTTTATTCTCAGGTCCGCGATTTCCGTTGCGTGGTTGCAATGAGTATTCCTTTATCTGTATTTCAAATATATAGACAGCAATGTATAAATTATAAATCCTCAAACTCAATAATTCTACGAATCATTAATAAATAAATAACAGAAGGAAATTACATGCAATTGAGGGCTCGGATGCAATAAGGGGACTAGCGCTCCAAACTGTGAAAAAGTATTGTCCAATCGCTAAGAAAAATTGGAAAATTAAATGTTGTTAAACTGTATTTTAATAAATATAGTCTTGTAAAGCTCGCCACGACACATATTTTTTCTATTTACAGTTTTTTATCGAATCATTAGTATTCGAGATAAAAATTATAAACAAAAAAAATTTCTTCGACCAAAATCATTATTTCTTTAAACATAAATTGCGATAACTTGAGTAAATATTAACGGATCGTTATGAGACTTCAAACATAAAACTCAGAAAACTCTAGCGAAGCCGTAAAATGTATGCACAAAACCCGTATGTTAAAAAATGTAGTAATATTTAATTAAAAAGTAACACTGGACATAACCCATCTTTTTCAATGTTCGCCGTTAAAAAGTATCGAAGCAATTTTGATGTACATATAACTTGCAGCGACAAAGTTTTTCCTTAATATACAAGGAAGTTTTTCACCAATTTTCACACTGATTAATAAATAATTGTAGAAGATATGACGATATATATAAATGTCGCGCGCTACCAACAGTCAGCAGCTACGTACTGCGCTACTTACCACTCGCATTACACTGCAAAGACATGACTTTCTCATTATTATATGATTATATATTACAAAAAAATATTGCGATATTATTTTCGAAATATTTATTAACATTTTTATTATCGTATTTACACGCAATATTTACAATATTTACACGTTGTAAGGTATCTACACCATGTTTCGGTTCTGTTCTTTTATAAATTTTACTTTTTCTCCTTTTTTCTACCTTCCTTTTTCATTTTCTTTTTGCTTATCTTGTCTTCTTTGCACACTTTATTTTTTACAGATGTCGTGCTTAAAAATTTGTTGCCGAAATCTAGATGTCAGGTAGATGTATACTATTACAGTTATAATGGGGAACCAACTACTATAAAAATTAACACATCTATTGGAGTGGAAGATTTGGAAAAAGCGTCATTGGCAGGCGGAGTAGGAGTGACTCCTGATAAACGTAAAGACTTAGAACATTTACTTGAGTATTGTACGTCCAGTGGACAAGATTTCGGCAACAAATTTTTAAGCACGACATCTGTAAAAAATAAAGTGTGCAAAGAAGACAAGATAAGCAAAAAGAAAATGAAAAGGGAAAGATATAAAAAAGGAGAAAAAGTAAAATTTATAAAAGAACAGAACCGAAACATGGTGTAGATACCTTACAACGTGTAAATATTGTAAATAGTGCGTGTAAATACTATAATAAAAATGTTAATAAATATTTCGAAAATAATATCGCAATATTTTTTTGTAATATATAATCATATAATAATGAGAAAGTCATGTCTTTGCAGTGTACTGCGAGTGGTAAGTAGCGCAGTACGTAGCTGCTGACTGTTGGTAGCGCGCGACATTTATATATATCGTCATATCTTCTACAATTATTTATTAATCAGTGTGAAAATTTGTGAAAAACTTCCTTATATATTAAGGAAAAACTTTGTCGCTGCAAGTTATATGTACGTCAAAGTTGCCTCGATACTTTTTAACGGCGAACGTTGAAAAACATGGGTTATGTCCAGTGTTACTTTTTAATTAAATATTACTACATTTTTTAACATACGGGTTTTGTGCATACATTTTACGGCTTCGCTAGAGTTTTCTGAGTTTTATGTTTCAAGTCTCATAACGATCCGTTAATATTTACTCAAGTTATCGCAATTTATGTTTAAAGAAATAATGATTTTGGTCGAAGAAATTTTTTTTGTTTATAATTTTTATCTCGAATAGGTACTAATGATTCGATAAAAAAACGTGTCGTGACGAGCTTTATAACATTATATTTTTTAAAATACAGTTTAACAACATTTAATTATCCAATATTTCTTAGCGTTTGGACAATACTTTTTCGCATTTTCGAGCGCCAGTCCCCTTATTGCATCCGAGCCCTCAATTATAGGTGTAATATTGCAATATTGTTTTAATTTTTTTCAAAATCGAATTTCTCAAAAACTGAGGGTGATGGCGACAAGCGGTTTGCGGATTCGCTTTCAGCGCTCGAAAACCTATAAGAAACGGCTATTGAATGTTACAAGTCCGAAAAAAAGTCAAATTTTGTCGAACTGTGTAATCGACGAAATACAGTTAACCGGTTATTGCAGTGGATCGTAATAAACATTGCACTTGTCTTATATGTATATTATGCAAAAAGATTGTAGTATGTAAGTAAGAAACCGAAACTATTAGTATTGTTTTTCGTCAAGTACTGTACAATGAAAATGTAATTGTGCGCATGATATTTAATTTAAAAAGCTGTTTCTCTAGGAAACATCTTTTTAGAATGTGAGGGGAGATGTTGTATTGCCGTGATGTGAACAAAGCTTTTGATTCAGAGGGAAATTTAAACTAAAGGAACAGGGCGGAACTCTTGAAGTTGTTGGTTTTTCTTGTAATCACTGAAAGTTTGAAAACGCTCGTTGAAGAACAAATGTAAATTATTTATGTTAGCAACCGAAATTGAAGATCATTCATTCAAATGCGAGAGTCGACTTTGTAAAGACGTACTAAATATATTAATTTATTGAATCTGTTCTTTTAAGAACAACTACGTTTTTGTTGATATTTGAAGAAGATCTGTTTTTCTCATTTCGGAAATTGTATAAAATTTTCAATATGCCGCGTCAAAAAAGTTGGGTGTGGAAATTCGCAAGGAAATCCGATGACAGCGCAGAAGCAAATTGCAATAATTGTGGTGCAATGTTATATTATCATGGCTCGCCATCGACGATGGCAAATCATTTGAAATCTGTACATCAACTTAACGCTGACAATATCAATGAAAGGTATATATACATTTTGCATTTTACTAAGTATCATTCTTTGCTCTCACCCCCTAATATGGTTCCATTTTATAAAAAAATAGTCCCTGAAAAAGATTATGGCAATCGGACAACAGGATAGGGTGCCGACCAGGCTTTAAAATTTAGAATTCATCAATGGTTTGAATTTGAAGAATTTCTCAAAAATAGTAAACAGTATCGAAATTTTATTCAAATAATATTAAAAGAGCATTCAATTTTCTACAATTACTGTATACATAATTTTCTGGTGCTTCGAACCATTTTTTAGATAATAGCGTTTGAATATAGAAAGGTCCGCACTACGCGCGTACAGACAATACGTCACGCCGTACAGGTGGGACGCGCGAAATGTGGACCTCTATATTCAAACGCTATTATCTAAAAAATGGTTGCAATAATCTTTTTCAGGGACTATTTTTTTATGAAATGGAACCATATTATGGGGTGAGAGCAAAAGGAATCGCAGGTTGAAAATAAGAGCCACCCTAGTATGTATTATATGAAATAAAACTAAAATTAAACATTATTCTTTAGTACCGACAGCGTTGACTTACAATTAGTCGAAGTGGATTCAACTCCGAGTACACCACGTAATCGAAAAAGGAAGAGAAGCGATAGCATCAGAGCAATTCCGTACAGTTCAGAAAGACAGGAGAGCATTTCTCAAGGAATTGCATGTTTAATTTCAAAAACGTTGTTACCAATTTCGCTTGTATCCACTGAAGGATTTCGAGAATTTATGGCCCTATTGGATCCAGGATATTCAGTGCCGTGTGGATAAACTATTCTTGCACAATTGAAACTGCAGTATGAAGGAATGACGAAACAAGTTTTACAAACTCTTGCTAAAGTCCATAGTCTGTCTTTGACAATAGACGAATGGTCGTCAAGGGCACAAGACTCTTACATATCGTTAGAAGCTCAGTACCTTGACGATAATTTCAATATGCACCACGTGACGTTGTGTAAGGAGGCCCTTGATGAGAGACCGAATGCAATAAATATTGCTGCATTCGTAAATGACGCTGTAACGTCCCACGGGGACTCGAACCGTTAGAAATCGACCGCCGGTAAAGTAGGAACCGATCTCCATTACCATATAACCACAGACGAGGCATAGAATAGACCTATCACCTTATGGGACTTCGTGTCACCACCCAAACTGTGTTACCGACCCATAATTTCAGGACTGAATTCAGCGGCCTCTGTTCATGAACAGTGTCCAACTCCAGAACTACTCTGAAATGGGTTGAAATGCTGAAAGGTGTGTGCGTGCTTGTATACGTGTGACTTGTTTAGAGTGTATTTTTGACATAGAGGGCGTGCTTTCGCTACGCTACGCTTTAGCTCAGTTGTCAACGACTCACACGAATTTCTTTTTGAAAGTCTATTTCGGGGATCAGGAGACGATATGGCGCGAAAATATGGCTCTTCTTCAGAGCTTATACAAGCTATAAATTGCAAGATGACATTAATTGTTAGTATTTTACGTGTAGTGGAACACTTAACTAACATTTTCACGTGTCGGTCGCGGAAAAATATTAAAAATTGACGCTGTTACTGACATTCCCGCAGTTCGCGCGTGTCTGAATAGACGGTGCCCATCCTACGGCACGTAAAAATCATTGAAAATAATGAATTGAAACGTTTTTGTAAAATTTATATTCGTAGTTTTTGGCACCCGAGGCCCCTAAATCCCTACGTTTCATTACAAATTGATTGGCTCTGTCCTTATTAACTATTGAATGGATTTAAAAATGATAAAAAACATCTACGATGTAAGTACACGAGCGTATCGCTTACGTTAAGATCTGGGCACACATATCAGTTCCGTGTCAGTTCACGTAGAATTCAAGTACTCTTCATTACTTTCCTTAATTACTTTATTCCAAGTACTTTCCATTACAGTCATTAAAAATAATCAGAATTATATCATGTTTGGTGTCATTTTCATGAGAAAAACACTAGTAATCCATTAGTGATTCTTCTATGATAGAAATTGGCATACTCATTACTGAACGGCCTATTGCTGACTTTGTTCTTATGCCACTAGTCTAGTGTTTATGACCCCCGCGCCGCGTTGTTCGAAAGCTTCTACCTAAGAACCCATCAGGGTCGTAAAAAAAGGTACGCGTTACCGTTCAACCGATTTCAAGAGAGCGTACAGTGAAAAGGCCAGAATGTTGTGGCCATCGAATTTTAAGTTTCTGAGTACGAATACACATCCGACACTGAAGGAAAAAGATGAATGAGTATAATGGGCTTGAAACGCTGCGGATTACTACATACATACATCTGAAATATTCAGGAGTTACATTTCTTTGGGAAGGGGCTGGGTGAGGTGTATTTTGTGAACAATCAAATCGATTGCAAATTGTTTCTCAATTTATTAATGTATTAACAAGAACAGCAATAAACAGTAGAAGATGGATAAACATTTTTAACATAATCATTATCAATTCACTGCTCTATCATTTCGTTGCTTGGGATGAAATGCTTTGCATCTATTGAATTCCATTTTGGTTTTTCGAGTGCAGGATATCTCTTCATTTCTGTAAATACATAGAAAATAATATTAGCGATTATTTAAAATACATGATACAAATAAATGAAATACGTGAATGTGCTATTATCACTCACCCCATTAAATATTTTAATTATTTAACCCCCTTTCAGTCTCTTACACGTTTCCGGCAGAGCAATTAGAAACCATTGTCTGTCCTAAAGATAGTAAGATTGTTATGAAACCAAAGTAATAAATAATCTGTAGAAGTGAATTAGTGCCTTTCTTTTATCTTAGTTCCACTATCACTACTACTTGATAGTGTTAACAGGATGGGCCACGTGAAGGCGTAAAAGAAGGACTTTGCCATCCCGGAATACACTCAATGTTTTTGAATCCAACAAACTGAAATACTCGTTACCAATAACCATCATTCAAAAATGCAAAGCGATTACCAACACCACAAAGTGAAGTGCAAAATGCCAAATGAAAAATGCAAAACAATTGCCAATACCACAAAGTGAAATGTGAAATGTAAAATGCAAAATAAAAAGCACATAAATTGAAACCTTGAATGTATTCTTGATTCATGAAATTAATTCTAATGGTTCAGCCAACACTTCCGATACTGTCCTCTAGAAACAAATTCCTGGCGGAGGGAGGCACAATTTTACATAGTTGCCATATGTTTCGCGAAACTTCTACAATATTTTCTGAATATGGTCTTGGATTAGATGGCCACGTTAGTGGCTCTATCCAAGGCATTTTCGAAATATTGTCGAAATGTTCAAGAAAGAGATGCCAACCATGTAAAGTAAGGCCATTCTAGGCTGTGCATTTGTGTTACAGAGGACACCATGGAATGTGCCGGCTATGTCAATCATATATACACAGAGAAATACATGCATAACTACTCTACAATTATATATATATAGGTCTTATAATTACAATCATGCATTGCAAGTAGACTATTTCGCTGAATACAAAAAATACCTGAAAAAACCACGTTTATAGGTTTTGGAAATGTTGCAATCTCGAACCGCAATTCCTAATAACAGAATTGCGTAGTTTCTGACCGAGCCATACCGTATCTTTATGGATTTTAACCGTCATTGCAAAATAAACCATATCTTGACGATGTGCAGCACAATCACTGTCGGCAAACCATTTCGGATATTTCATATGTACAGTATGAGTTATAATCCGAAACAGTTTATCTAAAATGATTGTTTCGCTGCGCAGTGCTGGATAGAAATGGTCAAATACAGAATTGATAATTTTAAAAACATGTGAAAACTCTACTGTTGGTACTACCAGGTGCCCGAATTCTGTCTCCTCCCTTACAATATACGCCCGGAATGCTATTAAAATCTGTTCATTGCGCTGGAATTCGCGACCTTCATCAATGAAAATGGCGCGACATCTGGGACAACGCGATTTGTCCGTGCTTTTTTTGGCAACGTAACCAGCGAAATACTCCACTGCACATGTTTCTAAGGAGCATGTTGACGTCGACAATGATTCCATCAAATCTTCAATCACTTGCATATCCGGATTATCGATGTCATCGCACTCCTTAGTCACATTTGTATCGCGACTGCATGCAGCCTCATTGCCTAACGCGGATGGAAATTGCGGTGAGAGCATATCCTCCTGTAAAAGCGTTTCGTCGTCATCGGTTAAACAATTACTATTTACAGAATTCTTATTCAAATTAAGTACTATGTTTTTCCTTAGCGCGAGACGCACCGCTTTTACAGAAGGATTTTGGTTGTAACTACCACCATGCATTCTGAGGACGGAAAAAAGATTCTCTACTACATCGGTGTTCAAACGGGATGTCATTAGAAATAACGCGCCATCCTCGTGCAAATCATCCCAGAGCTGCAACGTGGCATTTATAGATTGCTGTAATCCTAACAAACAAGGCAGTGTCTTTAAACCATTTGAACTAATAGCAAACCAATTCGCGACCACTGTCGCGTTGTTGTAATAAGTTATCTGTAACTACCGGATATGCATTTGAAATCGCGCACTTGTTTGGATTAGAATCATAAGTTGCTCTGCTATTTAAGTTGTCGAACAAATTATTGAGGGTTTCAAAGAAGCTGGCAGTGTGCTGTACGGTATTCGATCTTATGCATCCAGTAGCGCATGCAGTAAGCAGGGCAGAAGAAACTCTATTACTAAAAACTTGTAAAGCAAGCTTACATTTCATTTTGTCAAAAGAATTTGGCCGTACGTGTTTTTCGGATAGTTTGTAAGCTGCTCGCGTACCTTTACTAGACTCTAAATCCCATAGTTGTACAACATCAGACCAAGAAACTCGCGAACCGTTAATTGACAAATCATACTTTAATAAATTATTTCTGATGCTTTTGAATAAATGTAAATAATCAAAAAGAAAGTAAATTTTCTGGCCATTTTTGAAAAAATAAGGACGCTCAATGGTTACTCTTCCGTCTGCCATGCTTTGGTTGCTTGTTCCTTGATCGGAAACAACAGCTCTAACTTTCAATCCCGTATCATGCAATGCATCTAAAACCGTGTCCAACAAAAAACCCAAATTCGCTTTAGTTACGCCATTTTTTGCAACAAAAAATGCTACTGGTTGTTTCCAATTACTGAACAAGCCTCTGACCATAAAAACGAGTACCTGAGTACCCACTGCCAGCTTTCTGCCCAAAGGGCCTAAATCTTCAAAGCCCTCGATAATTTGTTTGCCTGAGTGGAAAGCAAAACACTTCTTGATGGCCATTTCATCGAAAGACAGAACACAATTGCGATCCAAATCACGCATATGTGCTGCTTTAATTTTTAACGCGATAAATAAATTCTGGCAAATGCCAGGCCAAATATCGATTTTAGAAAACCAGCGGATAATGGTGTTTGGGGACGGAAGATGAAACTTCAGAGTGTCGCGCATTTTACTGTACAGAGAGGGCGAAGTGTAATGCAATGTTTGGCACAATCTCTGGTCCTTCAACGAATAATTTTCCCATTTAGGAATGGGAAATAACTGCATGAAAATAAATGTTAAAATAAACCCGCTAACTCTTTTCGCGATAGCTTTCTTCAGGCAAACATCGCTAATGTCACCTGACGAAAGTTTCTCCTTTAAGCGATTTATAGCTCTACACTTCGCTAGGACTTGCAAGCGAAGAACACTAAATTTGTCCTTCCCTTGGTCTATTTCCTTCTGAAGCTTCATCACCCGATCCTTTAAACAATTGTTTTCTGTCTCGAATGGAACTTCAGAGATGCAACTACCTTCTACTGGATACAATTCCGGAATGGCACCCTTCTGCAAACGCCCCGTAGCGTGAAAATTATTCGACGTAAAGTGTCGACTACATACATATTTTCTCTTCAATTCCGCGTTTGGCTTTTCCACCCAGTCGTCTATACCACAATTAACCAGCCACGTTATTAAGCGATCATTATCAGAAACTGGGAGCGCATGAAATGTTTTTCCATCACCATTATCGCGACTTGTCTTTCCGCAGTTGCGGTAAACACACTTCTTAAACGTGACTTTACTCTTATGCTGCTCCATCAGGTACTATGCAACCAAAATACAACACTTCGCACAATGTCTACCAATGCACTTATATATGTATTCAGAAGAAACGTACCTTGTCACCGAATGTCACCTTATATGCACTTCACTTTAGGCACAAAGCACACGGGGATTGTTCGATCGTGGAAGTGACGCGACCAGGTTTGTACAACTCGTTGCTTCGCAAGCAGATCGTTAAAACCAATAGGTCGGTGGGTGACAAAAGCAGAAGGTTTATATATCCTTAGAAATTACTGCAGTTCCCCCACCACTTCGTTGGCTACCGACCTAACAAGGAAATATCGCTATCCGCGCCGTATACAAGCGCAAGGTTGCCGAATAATAAATCAGCAGGTCAGGTTTGATTCCTCTACCTGGTGCAGACCATACAGTTTGGCAACGTTGTGCTTGGATTTGACTATTGCTATTTTCTCAAATTTTTCCAGTTTTAGAAAAGCATAATATGTAAAACACAAGAAATAATATAATATTTTTATTAAATAAATATATTTTCTATCATTCGAAATAGTATGTATAGCTCGACAAGTTACAGAAGAACATAATGCATGTTAGAAAAGACTTTTACACAGGGTTGTAAGACACGAGCTTAGAGACGGTTCTGGGGTAAGTGCCGTGTGGTTCATCACAGTCCTCTTACCAGAAAGCGTAACCTTCCCCACTCCGTGGCCAGATCCTCCAGGAACAGAGTCCCTATTCTTTGGCAATACGGCGTCGGGCCGATTGCCATTCCCATAGTCTTTATCTTACTCTAAACAACCAATCCTTCGACACCCGATGGCTACGAGACCCAACGTGGTCATCAGCCATCGCCCGTCGCCAGGTCTGTTTAGTCTCACGTACCCTCCAACAATACTGCGCGCAGGCTAAGTCCCTGTCATAAATCTTTAAAGGCAAGCCAGCATGGGGCTACCCGCCTTCGACCTCACCCTTAAATTTGGTGACGCTAACACGGCCAACCTGGCATGCTTCGCGCTCTCGAGAAGCATCCGTTCACACAATAGCCACAATTAAAATTAAGAGGACTAATCCACTCGGTCATTCCTGACACCATACACGGGCACACATGCCAAAATTAATCAAATGCACCTTGCAGCAGCTCAACGGCCAAGAGACGCAGAAACGTGTACCACAACGTATCAAAGGTCAAAACGCACACAGCGTGTTCCACAACAGATCATAGGTCAAGACACGCACAATTGTGTCCCGCCACAACAGCTCAAAGGCCAAAATACGTACAGTCGTGTTCTGCAGCAAATCAAAGGTCAAGACACATACAGACGTGTCCCGCCACAACAGCTCAAAGGCCAAAACACGTAAATGTGCTTCATAAAACGGTGACAACCAGGTTTCATCCTGGGATTCAAAGCAACACTCGATTGACATCGACTCAGGTCGAATAGTAACAACACATGGTTCGACTAATTTACTATTTATTTTATGCCAGAGATTAAATTCTCACAAACATTACAATAAAACCGTTAATACAAACACAAACTACCGCGCTAACATGGTTCATCCGACGAGTCAATATCGCCATCTCCTGACCATTCCCCTTTCCAAGGCCGTAAACGATCTTTCGGTACTACCTGGGGTTTACCGCTTTCGCCAAGGATCTCATAACGATCCTTAGCAAGAACTTTTACAATTCTAAAAGGCCCAACAAATTTAGGCTCTAACTTAGCTCTACGCGTATCACTTGGGCGTATAAACACGGTATCACCCTCTTTGTAATTTAGATTAACTCTACGCTTCTTATTGAATCTTACATTTTGCTGATCAGCATTCTTCTTTAATCGGTCGAACGCAACATGTCTATCGCGGTTTACATCAATTTCATCATCCGGAGTCGGTAATTGCCATTCTGCAATGGCTGCCGGGCCCGCACTGCGCTCAAAACCAAAAAGCAAACGAGCTGGTGTAAAACCCGTGGACTTCTGTACCGTCGTATTTAATGACAATTGAATCTTTGCCAAATTGTTTGGCCATTCCGATGTTTTTGATACTTCAACTGTAAGTAAATTTATCACCGTTGACACATACCTTTCGGCTTGTCCGTTGGCTCGCGGCGCCCCCGTCGCGATGAGATGCAACTCTACACCGTGTTTAGTTAAAAATTGACCTAATGGTTTATAAGTGAAATTAGTGCCACGATCACACACTACAACGCGTGGTGTTCCGAACAACGTAAGACGATCTCGAAATGTTCGAAGCATTTCAGGGCCACTCAGAGACTGCAATGGAACTAATTGAACATACTTCGTAAACGCGTCAACTATAACCAGAATGTGTTTATACCCATCCTTTGATTCCTCAAAAGGCCCAACACAGTCGCAATGTATTACATCAAAAGGAATTGGTTTCTTTTCTATTGAATGTAAGAGGCCTTGTTTCGGGCCTGCATGCCTCTTAGCTACCGTGCAAGTAATACAATGCTCTACATATTTCTTAACAAAATTTCGCATACGCGGAAACCAATACCTCTGAGCAACCTTGTCGAATGTCTTTTCGCAACCAACATGACAGTTTTCGTCATGATACATTCTCAATAAACCAATTCTATAACCTTTTGGAATATAACTTCGATATATTATCCGACCGTTATCCTTACTTATCTTTCTACATAAAATATTGTTTCTCAACTCAAAATCGCTGCATATCGCGTCTTTAGCGGCAATTCTACCACACATAACCTTTGTCTCATCGTCATTTCTTTGGGCAACCTCGAGCCACGAACCCTCATGAACTACGTTTACTCGATAATCGCGACATGGGTTACGACTCAAGTAATCCACGTGTTCCACACATTTACCCTTGCGGTATTCGAGCTCAAACGAAAAATCCTGCAAGAAGATCCACCACCTTGCAACACGCGGCAGCAGATCTTTTTTACTACTCGTCGCCTTTACCGCATTACAATCCGTTATAATTTTAAACTTAATCCCTAACAGATATACACGAAAATGCTTTAGCGCGTTCACTATCGCCAAAGTTTCCAACTCATAAGAGTGATACCTGGATTCCTCAGGGGTTGTGCGCCGACTATAATAAGCTACTACACGAAAATCGCCCTCTACTTTTTGAAAAAGAATCGCACCGTAACCAATCGAACTGGCATCGGTATGAAGTTCAGACTCCCGTTCAGGATCAAAAATTACTAGCAACGGATGACTACTTAATTTATCTAAAACATACTGCCTCGCGTCGTTTTGATCTTTACCCCACTCCCAGGGTTGATTATTTTTCGTCAATTTTGTCACGCACGCGGTACGAACCGAGAATTCCGGTATGAATTTACGGAAATAAGACGCTAATCCCATAAATTGTCGAACTTGCTTCACATTCGTAGGAGGCGGCGCCTGGAGCAATGCGTTTACTTTTTGTTTGCACGGACGAATTCCCTCAGCCGATACTTCTCGCCCGAGGTAATCGACTGTTGTTTGAAAGAATTTACATTTTTTAATGTTTAACGTAAATCCTGCTTGAGACAAAGCTTGTAACACCCGATCAAGTCTCTCTAGACCTTCTTCGATAGTTAGTGAGGGGATTAATATATCGTCTAGATATACCAACGCTATTTTATTTCTTAAAGACCCCAAGGCAGCATTAATGGCTCGTTGAAACACAGCAGGGGCATTCGTCAAACCGAAAGGCATGCGCAAATATTCGAAATGCCCATCCGGCGTCACAAAAGCAGTCTTATGTATTGAATTCGCAGCAATTGGTATCTGGTGAAAACCGGATACCATGTCTAATGTTGTAAAATACTTCCCCTTCCCTAACCGATCGAGTTGGTCATCGATTAAAGGCAACGGGTAGCGATCTCGCAAAGTTATCTTATTCAGCGCTCGAAAGTCCACGACCAGCCTATCAGTACCATCTTTCTTTTTAACAAGTAAACTAGGACTCGCGAACGATGAAATACTTTCACGTATTATTTTATTATGTAACAAATCGTCAGTAATTACCCGTACTCTTTCGCGTTCAGCGTACGACAAACGATAAGGATGATAGTGTATTACCTTGTCCTCCTTAGTTACTATTTTCATTTCGGTCGTGGTGACTTGTCTCGTGTTGTTACCTGTAGCAATCATGTGTTGATACCGTTTTACTACATCCTCCAGGGGTCCCCGTGCTGCATCCTCGACAGTAAGCACAAAGTAACAATGCGATCCGTCCTGCGCTGTATCTTCTACTTCTTTCAGCAACCCTGGTAACCGCTTCAATCTCGTTCCCGTCACATCAGTCACCATTTGCAGGTCATTATGCTCCAAAATGTTTCTCCCAATGATAGCATCTGGCATCATGACCGAATCTGGTACAACGAAGAGATCCAACTCCACAGAAGCATGTTCAAATTGAACGATCATTGTAGCACAGCCGATCGTTTTAATGGGTACATTTCCTAACCCATGCATCGTCGTGGTCTGCGGGAGCATTTTGCCGTTAATCCGTTTGAACACCCCTTCCTTGATCAACGAACAGTCAGCTCCACTGTCTAATAAACAGTGAATCATGGTTCCACGCAGGAGAATTGGTGTCAGCTTGTGCTTTTCCGTTGTACAAACATTCACCTCATTTTTTTTATTTCCCTTGATGCGAACAGCCCGCTGCTTAACCCAACATTGGGAATCCTCGTGTCCCCTTTTTGCACAGTAGCTGCAAGTAGACACAGTTTTCCGGGTTGAAGACTCTCTTCCGGATCGACGGGAAAGCCCTTCCGCGCTCGTGCTAGGTTTACGCCTTTTGGGGCAATCGCTTATCAGATGCCCGTACTCGTCACACGCGTAACAACGCCGTTTGAACGACCTTTCTGCTACCATTTTCGAATTTCGGTCCCTATATCTACTGTCCCTATTTTTTTCTGTCGATGGCTTTATAAGTTGTGCCATACCAGCAATCAAAGCCGTCGTTGTTTCAAACTGTCCGTTAGTAATGGATTGTCTTACGTTCTGATCCGCTATACCACCGACCACAAGTTCTATATACTCTTCCGGCTTAAATGACACACGCGTTTCTTCAAAGTAAGTTAATTTTTTTCTCGCGTATTGGGCATACGTAGTAGCTTCGTCACTTGAATATGACAAAGCGCGTTGCAAGCGTTCGTGCAGCTTCTTTTCGGAAACGAACACGGCACAAAAGTCATCGCGAAATTTATCCCAATTTCGCGGATTGCCTTTCCATTTCTGGTACCATCTTTTAGCCGCACCTTTCAGAGCATGTGTGGCCAAAGACAGTCTCTGTTGATTCGTAACGTCCTTAGTAATGTCTTTGACCAAATCACACCACACGGCGGCATCATCGCCTAAATCACGGCCGTCAAACTCCGGTATAACGTCCATCAAAGGATGAGAGCTCCCAATACCCGCGCTAACAGGTGCGGGGACACTCACCATCTTCTCCAACACTTGTCGCAAAATGTCTTCCACACTAAGCGGCGCACCCGCGTTTTCCATGTTAGGTGTCGCACTTGTGTCTTCACTATTAAGTGGAACACTGAGGTTTTCCGGATTAGCCGTAGCACTTGTGTTTTCAATGTTAGGTATCACGCCGGTGTTTTCCGGATTAGGCGTAGCACTTGCGTTCTTCATGTTTTTTTTTTTCATAATTTAGAACCACAAGAACACGATTACACAACTCGCGAATAGATAAGACTACCGGGTCTCTTAAGTAAGCTTGAATTAACGAATCCCACTTCTGATGTTAGAAAAGACTTCTACACAGGGTTGTAAGACACGAGCTTAGAGACGGTTCTGGGGTAAGTGCCGTGTGGTTCATCACAGTCCTCTTACCAGAAAGCGTAACCTTCCCCACTCCGTGGCCAGATCCTCCAGGAACAGAGTCCCTATTCTTTGGCAATACGGCGTCGGGCCGATTGCCATTCCCATAGTCTTTATCTTACTCTAAACAACCAATCCTTCGACACCCGATGGCTACGAGACCCAACGTGGTCATCAGCCATCGCCCGTCGCCAGGTCTGTTTAGTCTCACGTACCCTCCAACAATACTGCGCGCAGGCTAAGTCCCTGTCATAAATCTTTAAAGGCAAGCCAGCATGGGGCTACCCGCCTTCGACCTCACCCTTAAATTTGGTGACGCTAACATGCATTACAACAATTAATATCATTATTAAATAAATTAAGTAAACATGGACTTGGTAAGTAATAGGGGTACTGGATGAAGAACAAAATTAAATACATTATTTCCATTAATTAAAATGTGTCGTGTCTATACCGTATTAATTATGCGTTTGTGCGACGACGTTTCGAAAACGTGTTATGGCTGGAAGTCCCCAATTTGGGCTCTATTGACCGACCCATCATAAACCATTGTTACTGATCTTCGGAACCGGGTCTCGGATTTGGGTCGGTTGTTTCAAACTAAGCATACTATACCTTTATAAGGATGGAAATTTTCAAAAATTAATAATAGTAAAAGAAATGTATAACTGGCCAGGGATTCTCGAACTCGAGTACTTCTGTATTACGTATTCTCGAGGTAAAACTGCCGGTCCTGCTGCTAACAAAATGTTCGCTTTCTTTCCAGAAAAGGGACGTTCAATTGCTTAAAACTATTTTTTATAAAAATGTAGGAAAATATGAGGAATCGAGAATGCGTGAAACAGCGCACCAACAAAAGACCCTCAACCGATGGTGAGGCAAATCGGACTATTTTTAATTATAAATACAACATTAGAATTACAGGGATCCCCGGGTTGAGCGAAAAGCGCGCTTCTGTCAATTATGCAGTTAAAACGCATGCCGCTTCACGCGATTCTTTGCAAACATTTATAGGTAGGTACCAGTAGTGCCCGGTTGAGCTGATACAAAATCACCACCACTACATACCAGTTTTTCTTTACTTAGTCTTAAGGCAAAGGACCCTTCGCAAACGAGCGCTCGACACCCGAGAACCACGGGGTCATAAAAGACAAGGATGGCGCCGCTAGCCATTAAGAAAGGGAAAATGTCGAATCAACTTGTCTTTTCGTAAAATTGATGACATCGCCGAGCGACTGTAGGCGGGATTACAATAAGATGGGTGAACGTTGCCTCGCTCGCCCCAAGCCTCGGAGACGCGCCTTCGAATAAAGTCCCTCGCCGAAATTATTCGAGCTTCGAATAACCGTTCGAATAAAGTTACACATAAAAATGGAAAAGTTATTCCAAGCTCAAGATAAAAAGTATTCGAATGAACGCCACGCCTATAGCGGGTTCCGTTAATGTCATTTTTTGGAACGATGCGCCATTATTGTGGCTTTTACACGCAGGTGGCGAAAAATCTCTCCGTACAGGGGTATAGCGTCGCGCTCAACCCTGTCGTAGCTAAAATTTTTGAAATTTAGACGGGTACGAGACCAGTCGACATTATTTTCAAACCTCATTACAGTAATCTGGGGTGCGAGTGGTAAACCGATCATAAAAGCGGAGCGCGCGGCTCGCTTACCTGGGCCGAGAAATTCCGCACAGCTCTTTGCGACGTTAATTTGAAAGGGACCATCCTAAAATTTTCGAAGCTCGGGCATCACCGCTGCCCAGTCGCTGGCAACCCTCCGAACGCCGGGCCGGTGAGTGGTTGTAGGGTGGACGAGGGGCGGTAGTAACACTTTGACTTGAAATTTGCCACCAATGTTCATAAAGATATCCGGATAAATTATTGTTCAAACATGCGCTTCATACACATCGTTGAGCGCGTTTTGAAATGCATAACAAAAATATACAATAGTTCCATTTAAAAAAATTACGTTGATATTGATATCTCTGTAAATAATAGCTTAAAAGCAAATCCTAATATTCTATTATAAGCCGTGCGACGGCCGTACGGGATACAATGTATGTATCCCTAATGTGTGCGCCTCGGGCCGAGTGACCTTCGGCGAACGCATTGTTGGACGTGGCCGAAACCACGACATCGAGCCCGTCGACATCGACAAAAGGACGAGACAATCGGCGTCCGATGAAGGCAGTCGCCTGCAGAGTTGGGTAAAATGTAATCTAATTACAAATTGCAAATTACGATTAAACTGTATTTGTGTAATTGATTACACATTATTTTCTGTAATTGTTAATTTGGGTAGTTAATCATTTGGTTTTGTCAACTATCTAAATGAACGATTACAGAAAATAATTACACAATTACAGTTTAATCGTAATTTGCAATTTGTAATTAGATTACATTTTGCCCACCTATGTATATGTTATATGACAATAAATGTTTATTGGCTATTTCGTTCTTTTACGCTACATTTGTGAACATTTTATCATCCTTCCTAAACATTATTATTACGCCGCAACAGTATCTTTAGGAAATCGGGTACAGCATGTAGGTTATATTTTCTGTCATTTCGAGGACAGAAAATCCGCTTCTCAAATCCGCTACTGAAAATGCGCAGGCTGGATGCGCGTGAATATTATATGGTTGGCGCCTCAAAGTGACAGAAAATATAACCTATGTATATGTTATATGACAATAAATGTTTATTGGCTATTTCGTTCTTTCACGCTACATTTGTGAACATTTTATCATCCTTCCAAAACATTATTATTACGCCGCAACAGTATCTTTAGGAAATCGGGTATATCATATAGGTTATATTTTCTGTCATTTCGAGGACACAAAATTCGCTCATCGAAGTGACAGAAAATATAACCTAACTAAGAGACTGTACAAATGCTTATTACGCATTGTATTTATATAATATTTCTGATCGAAATTCATAGAAATATGTGCAAAATTATGCTTCTATCAAAATTTATTAGTAAACGGAATTATACAACATGTTTCTTGAAATTAGTCGTAACATTCAGGCCGTTTTAGATTTTAAATGTTTCCGATAAGATTTAGTTTTAATTCCTATCACGCGTTGCATTACAATCTGTTTCAAGACTTCACCGGTAACGTTGCATGCGACACTAAAATGGTAAGGGGGTCCTAGGACCCCCCAAACTGGTGACAGAAAATTACATTGGGTGAGAGGTCTATTCTATACCTCGTCTGTGATATAACCATATTCTGTTACCGCGTAAATATATTATAAGACTTTTATGTATAATTAATGATTTAGATAAATATTAGAAAAAACAATTATTATAGGAACGTTAGGAATAATTAATTATAAGTATTAGCAAACGCGCAAAACAAAATAATAAGTAATAAGCGAACAAAACATAAAATAACGAATAGCGATTCACTGCGCATGTGCCAGCCCGCCAATTTTCCAGTATAAAAGGAGGTGCACGCAGCACAGCGGGACATTCAAGCTACGAATACGCTCAAGTGACGAACGAATGCTCAAACCTAGAGGCAGCTTAAGTTTCAACCAGTGGGATTCAGCTCGCTCCGGAAACGGCAGCGGCGGATCTCCAGTGTATAAAAGTTACTGGTGCTCCTCTTTGGTTTGCTCATTTGAAGTCATAGAACCTCGTTCTTACAAAGCCATCGAGCTCGCTCCGGAAACGGCAGCGGCCGAAGTGCTTGGTAAAAACAAGGTCTGTAGAGCATAGAACAGAACTCTGTCAAAAGAATCGAGCTCGCTCCGGAAACGGCAGCGGCCGATCTTACTACAGAGATTGCCAAGAGTATTCGAGCTCGCTCCGGAAACGGCAGCGGCCGAGCTCTGCAATATATAAGAGTATTCGAGCTCGCTCCGGAAACGGCAGCGGCCGAGCTCTGCAATATACATATTCAAATATTACGTAGCATTAAACACAAAAAAACACAGAAAACCCAAAAATAAGAATATTTACTCGTAGTCTGTAAGCAATATTAATTAATCGTTATTGTTATTAGAGTAAGATTTATTAAATAAATAAGTATTGTTGAGTTTAAAAAGCCGTAGATATCACTCTTTAGTCTGTAGAATAGAACCCCCACTTTTCCGTTACTTGAGGGGACGCCGCTCTCCCCTCAGGGACCTCGACCTATAAATGAGTGGAAATTAATGGGAAAAATAGTGGCAATTGTTCATGACAGTGCTGCTGTCATGAATGCCGCTGTCCACCATGTTCAAGGACTGCCAATCAGTATAAATTGTAATGCCCATATGTTACAACTTGTAGTGAAAGACGCAATGGCAGCAGTACCAAAATACGATGATATAATTACAAAAGGACGTGCTCTGGTTACGCATTTCCGAAGATCTAACCTAGCGAGTAATGCCCTTTCACAAAAGCAGCGTCAGCTAGAACTGAAAGAGGAGCGCCTAAAACAAACATGCGAAACAAGATGGGATTCCAAATTTTACATGTGTGAAGCACTATTGATAAATCGAAGAGCAATTGCATTGGTGCTTGCAGATAGATCTCAAACAACGAGTGCCGTTGCACAGAAGTTGGAAATTACAGAGGCAGAGTGGTCTACTATGGAAGATATGGTGAAAATATTACAGCCATTTCAAGTGGCCACGACCGTCTTAGGCCTGTTTCACACACTCACGGCACGGCACGGCACGGCACGGGACCGTTTCTACGGCAAAAGGAACGAAGATCGTATAGAGACCTTTCACACGTGCCGTCGCCAAATAGACGGCGAACGGCCGCCGCGACGTGTGAAAGGTCTCTATATGATTTTCGTTCCTTTTGCCGTAGAAACGGCGCCGTGCCGTGCCGTGCGGCGAGTGTGTGAAACAGGCCTTATGCAGTGAAAAAGATGTTACGATATCAATGGTAGGACCTATTATTAAAAGTATAATGAACAACCACATGTTGAGTTTACCCACAGACAATTTGGATGCAACAGATTTTAAAAGTGCGGCACGCACCTCCCTCAATCGTAGATTCACGATGGACGGAAATGAGCAGAGGGAGGTGACCGGAAGCGAAGTAGCAACATTCTTGGATCCCCGTTACAAGTCATTAAACTCACAACACATTGAGAGGAACACGAAAATAATAAATTTTGTGAAAAGAATAATGGAAGCAGCAACACCAACGGATAGAGGAGAAGAAGACGAAGAAAAAACACCAAAACCTACAGCGTTGGATTTTTTATTTAATGAAGAACGTCAAGAAGAAAATTGGAAGCAACAATTAGACATGTATATATCTGAGCCTGAAATAGGACACAATTTAGAGCCTCTCTTGTGGTGGAAGACACACATGGATAAATATTCTACCATGCAATCTCTGGTGCAAAAATACCTCAGTATTCCGGCAACCTCAGCGTCCTCGGAAAGGACATTTTCGTCGGCTGGAAACATAGTAACTGCTAAAAGAAGCTGCCTCCTACCCGAGAATGTAAAAATTCTCACATTTTTATACCAAAATCGTCGATTAATGAGGTAAGGAAGCATCTTTCATACATTAAAACAATATTGCAATATTACACCTATAATTGCATGTAATTTCCTTTTATTATTTATTTATTAATGATTCGTAGAATTATGAAGTTTGAGGATTTATAATTTATACAGTGCTTTATATATATATTTGAAACACAGATGAAGGAATACTCGTAGCAACCACGCAACGGAAATCGCGGACCTGAGAATAAAAACGGAGTACGGAAGAACTTTTGTACGTCGAAAAAAATGAATGTATCTCATATATTACTAATAATTTATAACTAACAATATTCATGAAACAAAAAGGTATATTAAGAGGTTTGTTACGATCCACTGCAATAACCGATATTTCGTCGATTACCCGTATAACACGAGTATCGGGTAATCGTAACCGTATTACCCGCAAACCCGGGTAGCACCCGGGTAACCGGGTATCAAGAGCCCTAATATTTAGCAATAAACGAATATAGTGGAAAGTTATTTGTCCATTTCTTCTTGTCCCCGGCCGTACAAACTTAACAGTGGCGACGAGGATTTGCACGAACTTACGTTACATTTATACAAGTGGGAGTGCAAAATACAGCGTCGGATAAAGAAAATCCATTACGCATACATATATACGCAATACGTGAAAGTGGGAATACGATATTAAATTGTCTACCTCACCTACAATACATACAGTGTTCACAATTGAATCCTTCGATAATACAAAATTCCGTTGGTACCGTTGGGTGAAGCGTTTGGAGGGAGCCTTCAAAATTTTCAACGTACAGTGAGTCAAAAAAGTATTTGTACACCTAGCTTTTTTGCAATAACCTTATACAAATAAGTGATACACTAACAAAAACTATTCCCATTAATACTGCAATATGTACAGAGGTAATGTACAAATTAACAACTTTTCATAATAGGTTACAAAAAAATAATGCCCTAAACAAGAACTTGGAAGTCAAGAAAGTATTTGTACACTTACAATTATGGTAGAAAGCTTATGATTATTTAAGTTGTACATTATGATTAATATTTTGTATGCATCCCTTTTGCTTCAATAATTGCTTGTAGTCTTCTTGGCATAGATTCTACCAGTTTCTGTGTTATTTCCCTTGACAGTCTTGGCCACTCTTCTAGAATCACTCGTTGTAAATCAGTCTTATTAGATATTTTTCTTTTCCTTACTTCTACATATATCCAACAGGTGCCATAAATTTTCTATAGGATTAATATCGGGGGATTGTGGTGGTGTAATCAATTGTTTGGGAACATTGTATAACAACCATTCTCTCGTTTTTTTAGCGGTATGCTTTGGGTCGTTGTCTTGTTGGAAATAGTAAGTTCCACTTAGGCCCAATTTAACTGCACTTTCTTTTAAATTATCACGCAACACCTCGATATACTTCATGGCATTCATTGTTCCCTCGATAAATGCAATATTTCCAACACCACTGTATACGCCATACAGCCCCAATATCATCACGTGTCCACCGCCGTGCTTAACAGTTGGTATAAGATTCTTTTGTTGAAGTTCAGTATTGGCTTTTCTCCAGACGAATTTCTTCCCATCTGAGCCAAAAATATTGAACTTACTTTCGTCTGAGAAGATAACACGTTTCCAAAATTCGATTGGTTTATTTACGTAGGTTTTAGCGAAACCTAGCCGTTTTTCTCTATTCGCATTATTGATGAATGGTTTCTTTCTCAGAGCTCTGCCATATATTTCAGCAGAATGCAAAACATTTCTAATAGTTTGGGGACACGCATTCTTCCCTGATATTGACGCGACATCATTGTATAGTGTTCGAACACTTACAAATGGATATTTTGTAGCTTCTTTAATAATACTCCGACGCTCTCTAATTGTAAGTATCTTCGGCCGACCTGACCGTGGCTTATTGTCTGTAGTTTTTATTTTCTCGTACTTTTTAACAATATACTGCACTGTTGTAAAGTTTAGATTTAAAGTTTTGCCAATTTTTCTTTAAGTTTCTCCACGTTTTCGAAGAAAAATAACACGGTCTCGCACGGATGCGGGTATTTCATTTTTCTTCGCTGTCATGGCTTCTGTATGAAGTTCGAAGACGCACTACCACCGTAAGCAGACCAAGACCACTACCCCTACAGCACACTTCGTTGCAGGAACGTCTCAGTGACGTTGCTCGAAATGTTCCCGAAACGTTTCAAGGAAATTGCTATGTCCGCCTTGTGTAACATTGCAGGAGTTATTTCTGGAACATTGTTTCGGAATTTTACAGCAATTGTCACGTAACGTTTCTGACATTTTACAGCAATTGTCACGCAACGTTTCTGAGATTTTATAGCAATAGTCACGCAACGTTTCTGAGATTTTTTAGCAATGGTCACGCAACATTTGGGAGATTTTATAGCAATGGTCACGCAACGTTTCGGAGGTTTTATAGCAATGGTCACGCAACGTTTCGGAGATTTTATAGCAAAGGTTGCGCAACGTTTCGGAGATCTTACAGGAATTTTTCGTGAAACGTTTCGGGAAAATTGCAGGAATTATTCCAGTTTCCGTAATATTACTAGAATATTACGGAAATGTTAAAGAAATGTAACGGAAAATAATTAAATTATAATAAACATTGACAATTACATATTCATTTATTTATTCCTTTTTGATAAATAATTAATATAATGACAAAAATAATAATTATTATATTAGGCCAGTAATTTATATGGAAGGCTGCAGTTCGTTGCTAGGGGAGGGTTGCAGTGTATTCCCAGGGGAGGGTTGTACTGCGTTCGCAGAGGAGGGCTGCTGCAGGTCGTGACTCTCCCCGCTGTATGTCGCCTGGCTTAGGAACGCATTGTTATAGCCCTTATTCATGCGTACCTGTGCACGCATGATGCGTGTTTTAGTTTGGGCCAACCACTTGCCGGCCGCGTGAATTATATCTGCATCGGTACATTTGTATTGCATTTCCCTGCATGTAGCGTGTACTGAACCTGGGACAATACATACATTTATTTTACAATTTGAATTACTAAAATGAGACAAAATAATAAAATTACATACTCAGTATTAACTTCACTATATTTATGAAGTTGGTGAATGGTTTTTTCTGTTTTCGGCCGTGCCAACTGTACTTTTCGGCAACAGAACTTTCTACTAGTTTACCTAGAATTGTGGACGTGATCATTGCTACGTTCGGTCCGCCGCTCCTCTTCAGTAAATAAATCTATAAAAAGTCATTAATAAATTAATTAAGTCCTGAAAATGATACAACATTTATTATTCTTACCTGACCGGAAAACATACTATATTATTAAATGTCGGTGGGTCCTGCAATTTAGCGTCTAAATGGAAGAGACCATCCTCAGTCTCCACCGGAAGGGAGAATTCCCTCTCATCGAAAAGTCTTTCGCAATTCTCTATATTTTCTGATCTTTGTGATAATTTCTCTTCTATTCGTTCCAATTTTTTTGTGATGTCTTTGATGCCCCTTGAAGTCTGCATGGCCTTTGCAATCATAAATTCCTGGTAATCTGAATAAAGATAAGAGAAGTTAATTAACATATATGATTTTTAAAGAATAATCAGATTTGGTCAATATTTTACCAAATGTTGAGGTGATTTCCTTGTTTGGCTGTTGCGACGGTGATGCCGTTAATAAGTTCTGTACGGGCTCGGGTGAAATTTCTATTGCATCTATTGCTGGTAAACTCGGAAATTCATTTACATTGTTGCATCGTTCTTCATTCGTCCTTAATGGCGTGGACGAACATGTATGCTCTGGATTGAAACCTGCAATTCATCATATAATTATCACCATGCTCCGACCAATGTTCAAGCGGATGTTGCAAAATTGCGATACTTGTCGGAACATGCAATGTCCTCATGCAAAAACACATTGAAAAGTCCTTTAACTTAGTAAAGGACTTTATGCTGCCTTTTTGCATCAGGATATAGCATGTTCCGTGAGATCCCGCAATTTTGGGACACCCTGTATATTACTTTATTTTTGTTTTCATAATAAATAATGATTGAATAATATAAAAATACCGTTTTCACAATCTAATACCGGAGTACTACGGGTTTTGCTTTTCTTCTTCTTCTTCATCTTCATGAATGGCGCTTCGGCGGCTGACATTTCAATACCGCGAGCATGATTTTTTCGCCGCCCTTTGCTTTCTTTTCTCTTTGTTTCTTCGTCCACCACGTCGGAATCCAGAATAGTGGAGGTATCCATCGCCTTGTCCTGATGCTCAACCGCCCGCTTATATGTGTCTGACACAAATAATTCATTAATACGTAATACATTAAGTTATGCATATTGAGGTTCAATTAATCGAAATAATGATTCAATGAAAAAAATTTACCTGTTGACCCAAACCACTTAATAATCGGACAAGTGACCCACTTATGGTGAACATCGTCGATTTCTGGAGGAGCACCACCAATTATCAATTTGTTCAGTCTGTACAAATTCTTTATGTGTCCTGGCCAAGCACTTTCACTCCTATCTTCATTCATCCAACAGGATGGAATCACTTGTACACCGTCGCTAAATTCAACAATGGAATATTTTTTTACCATTTTTGTAGCTAAAAAAGAATTGAGAATTTATTAAATAAATTACACTGCACTTAATACTGAATATTGTAGTATGACAGGTTTGTCTTTACCCTGATGTTATTCGTACTTACCGATGATGGAAGTCGCTGTTTACTTTACACATCCACACTAACACGCGAAAAACTAAGAACAACGAAAAATAAAAAAAAACCCGAACCTTAAAGGGTATAAAAAAAATTTAATATGCACACTAACTATAAGATATTAAAAAGTATAAAAAAATGAAATATATATGTGTAAGAGAAACTCGGAAATAACGAAGGGACGATAAATTGAAACTATGCAACTCGCAGTGTATATCACAGAGGTTTATTCGTGATAAAACGAAAATCTGTTGCTGGTCAGAACAAACAACCTGAATCGCCTCGCTTTCTTCGAGAATCTATTGTTCTATGCGGGTCGTTCCTGCAACCACGATCACAGAATATGGACTTACATACTTGCACTCGACGTTTTTATTATCTATAATCAATTAAATGGCAATAGTAGGCACACTGGCAGTAATTGGGACATTTAACAGTTTTTTACATATATATTTTGTTGCTGTATATAGTATATTACTTTGTTTAAACTATATATGTTAAATAAATAATTGTATTATTTACTTATGTCAGATATTGTCCACCATCGCATATATTCCATCGGTGGTGGTCTGTGGAATCTTAGATTGTATTCTGCGTGTTTAGATTTCGGAATCGTTCCGCGTAATTCCGGATTCATTGCGGATCGTTGCAGGAACAGCGCTCATATATTACGACTGCAATGTTGCACTCATAACCTATGCGGGTCGTTCCTGCAACCACGATCACAGAATATGGACTTACATACTTGCACTCGACGTTTTTATTATCTATAATCAATTAAATGGCAATAGTAGGCACACTGGCAGTAATTGGGACATTTAACAGTTTTTTACATATATATTTTGTTGCTGTATATAGTCTATTACTTTGTTTAAACTATATATTGTTAAATAAATAATTGTATTATTTACTTATGTCAGATATTGTCCACCATCGCATATATTCCATCGGTGGTGGTCTGTGGAATCTTAGATTGTATTCTGCGTGTTTAGATTTCGGAATCGTTCCGCGTAATTCCGGATTCATTGCGGATCGTTGCAGGAACAGCGCTCATATATTACGACTGCAATGTTGCACTCATAACCTATGCGGGTCGTTCCTGCAACCACGATCACAGAATATGGACTTACATACTTGCACTCGACGTTTTTATTATCTATAATCAATTAAATGGCAATAGTAGGCACACTGGCAGTAATTGGGACATTTAACAGTTTTTTACATATATATTTTGTTGCTGTATATAGTCTATTACTTTGTTTAAACTATATATTGTTAAATAAATAATTGTATTATTTACTTATGTCAGATATTGTCCACGTTCGCATATATTCCCTCGCGGTGGTGGCCTGTGGAATATTAGACTGTATTCTGCGTGTTGAGATTTCGGAATCGTTCAGTGTAATTCCGGATTTATTGCGGATCGTTGCAGGAACGGCGCTCATACGTTACGAGTGCAATGTTGCACCGTATTTTGTGGTCAACGTTGCAGGAATGTTCCACGTGGGTTGTATCGTAATATATGCGCAATATTGCACGGCAATATGTGCGCAATATTCCCGAAACATTGCACAAACGGGGCCATTGCAATATTGCACGGCAATGTGTGCGCAATATTCCCGAAATATTGCACAAACGGGACCATTGGAATATTGCACGGCAATGTGTGCACAATATTACCGAAACATTGCACAAACAGGGCCATTGCAATATTGCACGACAATGTGTGCGTAATATTCCCGAAACGTTGCACAAACGTAGCCATTGCAATATTGCATGGCAATGTGTGCGCAATATTCCCGAAGCGTTGCACAAACGTAGCCATTGCAATATTCGACGGCAATGTTTCCACAATGTTGCAGTAATATTGCAATGCAACCTGCAACCAAACGGCAACATTGCAATGTACTGCAACGGTTATGCAACGTTCCTGCAACGAAGTGTGCTGTAGGGGTATGTAAAAACACTTATTTACGTTTTGATCGGTGTCACGACGGTGCATGCTTATTTTCAGGATTTACCAGTAGAATCATAAGTGTACATGTGATGTCCCACTATTTTTCGCGCGGTATTATTATAACATCTCCCTCACAAATCTCAACATAACTCCATCAAAATCCATCGAACTCAAGCCTCACCCCTTTTCCCCCATTCACTGATCACCTTGGCGATGTACCTTAACGGTCCCCATCTCAAGATGGTCAACTACGACCTCCAAATCCCCTCTTCAACTTACGTGGCATGACCACTTCCCTCCAAATCTACTTTAAACAAGTCCCTCGTCCCTAAAAACCTCTTTTAAATCGAGACTACGTCTCACGCCCTCTCTATGACCAAAGAAGTCAGTACCCCATTTACCCCTTTCCGATACGACCTCCTAAACTCCATCAAATGGGATGAGTATTCCTTTTTCGAAAGCCTATATATAAAAACCCCGGAAGTCCTTACAGCAAATATTTAGTACAAGGCCATGTAAAAACCCCTGAAGGCTAAATCTATTTATGATGTTAATGCGACGCATATTTACCTTCGTGATCAACACGTGATAATTACTACGGCGCATATTTGGCGTACGTGCCATGGTGCACACCGCGCATACCCTTCACCCATTACCAGTACAAGACAAGGCCACATAAAACCCCTAAACACAAAACTATTAATAAGTTATTGCGACGCATCTCAAAGATAAGTCAAGGTGCATACCGCGCATACTCTTCACCCCTAACAATCCCGACAATAGTATAAATACATGGCCCCAAAAGGCCAGCGTACTTCTTCTACGGAAACCACTCCCGCGAAGTACCACGTTGCTATTTGACATTTTCTACAGTGTTAGCTTACTACAGGGGTGCACAGGGAGCCTTTTTCAGCGCCTAGCGGCAGGGAACCAACCGTACGCCGTTACTAAGGGTAGAATCGGTGAGGCGAACTGCAGTAGTGTAGGTGCGGGCTCGTAGCCGCGTAGCGTAAGTATGTATGGTTGGGTTCCTAGTGGGGCCCCAGTGCAGAGCAGGTCCCGTAATATAATTCGGTGGGGTCATGAAATTTCCAAAACATTTGCTACTGCCGGCATTTCGTATGACTTGACGGTTCGATTCTACTCATAATAAAACATTTATTACTAATAATACTTATCTTTTCAGCGACACATAAAATAATTAGAAGGTTAATAATATAGAAATAAATAACTCGGACACAAGGAAAACAAGTAGTTTTCAAGTAACGATATATATCATTTATAAAAGCTAGAGCATGATATATGAATAAATATATACATATGTACAGTACGCATCTGGTGCTTATCATTGCACATAGTAATAGTCTTATAGGTGTAATATTATAGTATACATAATAGTATGTATATATACTGAACAATACACGCAGTATTCATGAAGAATACGAGATGGAGTATGTAAGTCAAATCACACTGACAACATATAATTATAAATAAATTATAATGAAAAAATAATTTTAAAGACAAGCTTTTATTCAAATGTACTAAGAAAGAAAAAATATTTTTGACACTTGTTGCACGTTTTTTCCACTCTATTGCAAGCAGTCTAATTCCTCAATTCAAAGCCTGCCCTGAGATCTAACCAGATTAAAAGTCAATACAAAATTATGTTGTTTAGCAATTAGTTTTTGTATAACCTTTAATATTAAATTTTACGCCCCACGCTGTTTTTGGTTATATGAGAGAATTCTTCTGAGGCAGTCATTTCGGCCGGCATCAAATTTTTTTTTCTTTTTTAGTACATTTGAATAAAAGCTTGTCTTTAAAATTATTTTTTCATTATAATTTATTTATAATTATATGTTGTCAGTGTGATTTGACTTACATACTCCATCTCGTATTCTTCATGAATACTGCGTGTATTGTTCAGTATATATACATACTATTATGTATACTATAATATTACACCTATAAGACTATTACTATGTGCAATGATAAGCACCAGATGCGTACTGTACATATGTATATATTTATTCATATATCATGCTCTAGCTTTTATAAATGATATATATCGTTACTTGAAAACTACTTGTTTTCCTTGTGTCCGAGTTATTTATTTCTATATTATTAACCTTCTAATTATTTTATGTGTCGCTGAAAAGATAAGTATTATTAGTAATAAATGTTTTATTATGAGTAGAATCGAACCGTCAAGTCATACGAAATGCCGGCAGTAGCAAATGTTTTGGAAATTTCATGACCCCACCGAATTATATTACGGGACCTGCTCTGCACTGGGGCCCCACTAGGAACCCAACCATACATACTTACGCTACGCGGCTACGAGCCCGCACCTACACTACTGCAGTTCGCCTCACCGATTCTACACTTAGTAACGGCGTACGGCTGGTTCCCTGCCGCTAGGCGCTGAAAAAGGCTCCCTGTGCACCCCTGGCTTACTACATCGTTAAACTCAGTGCTGTACGACAATTACTGTAAGCACCTATTATTATTTAATATTACTGTGCATATCATCTCCATACCATATACTATTTCACCATTATCAACGCTTATTGCAATCATATTTCTTTATTATTTCATTAATGCTTATTGCAAACATACTATTATTTCATCTATCTACGCTTATTGCATATATATATATATATATATATATATATATATATATATATATATTATAATACTAATATTATTACTTTCATATAACTTTGTCTTATAACCGCTTATTGCGATCATATTTCTTCACATTATTAATGATCAATACTAAAAGTATATTATTCTATGATTTATATTGTGCCTCATGTCCATACATATAATTTATATCTTATACTGCTTTATATAAATGTATTGTGTTAATGCTCAACGTCTTACGCATTTTTATAACTAATCACAAAACCAGCATATAAACGTGCTCTAACCAAGTTAATAAACCGCTTTGTTTAAATCACGCTTCAAATTATTTGTGTTCACCCATTGGTTACGAAACCTCTAAAATACAAACAAACGAGTTAGTGAAACAGCTGATTCTGGTTCGCGAACGCGAGAGTTCATGCAGTGTTTACAAACGTACTTTTGCATAGCCCGCGTACAGCCATAAGTCTAGACACATTTCTAAGAAATATTACGTGTAACTTCTTTCACCTATGCAACGGTAAATCCAATTAGTGAAACCAAAACAAAGTGCTCTAACGGGTGTCACCACACAGGGATCATAACTATCTAAACCTTCCCTGGTCGTTCAGTGCTACGAATCTGGCATTCGCGCCTGAATCCTACACCCCTTAGTGTTACGAATCACGTATTCGCGCCTAAATTCCGACTCTCCCTCAGAACTACGAATCTAGCATTCGCACCCGAATCCTCCTTGCCTCGGAGCTACGAATCTGGCATTCGCGCTCGAAAATCCTCCTTACCTCGGAGCTACGAATCTGGCATTCGCGCCCGAAAATCCTCCTTACCTCGGAGCTACGAATCTGGCATTCGCGCCTGCATTCCCTTCGAATAAAACCCCCATATGTCGTTGTCCCCAAAGACCTTCACCCGGGACGTGACATAATTTTTTGTGACAGCGGTGGGATCCGTTAACTGTTTATAGAAGTAAATTCTCGAACATACGGTGCCCACAATAGCCCGATATCTAGCATGTGTAACAGATTTCAACGGCAACATCTATCAAACCTGTGCCGCCAATTTGTGAACCAATTGGCATATACTAATGAACTGACCTGTGTTTCGGGCGGTGTAGCAACGACCACGGGAGGCTACAATATTTGCCTAAACTGCTTTGATCTGGACCCGATTGAAGTGAATGAAATCAGCTAGGAACATTATTACGCATTAAGGGGTTAGCTCGCCTCAGGAGGTAGAAAATGTATCGATTCTTTGGGAATTTATTTCAGAAAGTACATGCATATTTTTATGCAATGGTTTTTATATTCAAATGAGAGACACTTTAACAGATTATTATATTATGTTTTGGTATAAAAATATTTATTTATTGCACAATTACAACTGGTTTCCCGGAAGCTGTTTTTAGAAACACGTTTTGCGGTGACCAACATTATTCGGAACTGGGCTATCTGAAATCAAAAAACGAAGAAGATTTAGTTAGTACAATAGTTTATCTAGTCTTTAATCGTTCCGTTTTATAAAATATTAATCTGGGACAAAATGGCAGATGTTTTAAGTGAAATGATCGATTTTCGTAGAAAAAAACACTGATTTTTCATCCATAAAATAAAAACTGTGCATTGGAAAAACAAATGCTTCGATTAAAGACTAGATAAACTATTGTCCTAACTAAATCTTCTTCGTTTTTTGATTTCAGATAGCCCAGTTCCGAATAATGTTTGTCACCGCAAAACGTGTTTCTAAAAACAGCTTCCGGGAAACCAGTTGTAATTGTGCAATAAATAAATATTTTTATACCAAAACATAATATAATAATCTGTTAAAGTGTCTCTCATTTGAATATAAAAACCATTGCATAAAAATATGCATGTACTTTCTGAAATAAATTCCCAAAGAATCGATACATTTTCTACCTCCTGAGGCGAGCTAACCCCTTAAACAATATACAGTGGACGAAATTTCTATAAGAACACTACTATTTTTAATAAAAAATGTCAAGTAATGTGCTAATACAATTAATGGAAGATTAGGAAATAGTGACGGAAGGATACAAAATAAGAAAAGGTCTTAAGAATTAAAAAAATCTTTGTATTTTTGTTATAAACTTAAATATAATCAAGAGACACGGTAGTGTCTCGCGCCAAGTATATATAGGTATATGCGCAGCGCGAGACACTCCCGTGGCTATATAACGCCGAGCGGTTTTTGGAAGAACCCTGAGATTATCGAATCTCAATAACGGCTGATCCGATTAAGTTTTGAGTGGTCTTAATGGATAGCTTGGGTTTGATTTACATAAGAAAAGTGTCTTCGTTTTGTTCCTACGTGCCTTATGAGCTGAGATATTCCGATGCAAAGTTGCAATTTGCCGAATTTTATGTTAAGAGATTTTCTCCATCGTCAAGTGTAGGCCAGAGGGGAACATGAAAGGGAGAGGAAATGTCTCTGGGACGTCGTTCATTGGATGAAGGTTCCGGCCTATCGCGTAACAAATTGTTGTCACGTGACAGCCAGACAGCACATCTGTCAAGGAAAACGTAACCTAGGTAGTGTCAAACCATCATAACCAGCCAAATGTCAAATGAGGTAAGTAGTCAACATTTTTCCAATGTCACGAGTTTTTACTCCATATTGAATTATTGACATTGAATTATTGTCTCAATTAACAAGGTAAGTCGCTAAATTGTTTAATACATTTTTTTGTTGAGCTTCTAGAAACGAAGGGGGCGCACAGCTTGGACAATGCCCGGATAAGGTTCGATAGAGAAATATCTTCTTACGCACAAGTTTCTATTATACCAGGCATGTACAGAATAATAATAATGTATTTAAATTGCCAAAAAATTTTATACCAGTAAGCCATTTTTAATTTAGAGTTTCTACAGGATGAATCTGGAGCTCCGCCCGACAATGGATGCGTCCTGATACCCCGTGGCGAGGTCAAGCCCCCGCAGTGCCCCACCGAATTTTAGGGCTTTCGACCCTCGAAGGGGTTGGAGTGCCTATTAAGAAGATCTTCTTACGCACAAGTTTCTATTATACCAGGCATGTACAAAATAATAATAATGTATTTAAATTGCCAGACATTTTTATACCAGTAAGCTATTTTTAATTTAAAGTTTCTATATAAAGCTTATAGAAGTGAAGGGGTCGCATGGGCTTGGTGAGAAATAAAGGGGACGCACAGGCTCTGATAGAAATGAAGGGGACGCACTGGCTTGAAGGTTGTCCAAAGAAGATTAGATAGACAGAGAAGCATCTTGTCTCGCAGAAGTTTCTGGATAATTGTCAAATAAGGTAAATTTTTCTAATTTCTAATTAGCGTAGCATTAAGAATTAAGAAAATGATGGCGTACTTCTTGCACTGTAGAGTACAAATAGTGAAAAAAGTACGTTGTAAAGGCATCTCCCTTGATACTTTTCAATCTTTTCTGAAATATATTCGTTTGTGTTTATGTTCTACGTTAAGTTGTAACTAAAATGTGGCTTTAATATATTTACAGATAATCGAAGCAGATGCGAAAGAGAACATTAGTGAAGAAAGTACGCTGAAAACGCATCTCCCTTAATACATATCAATCTTTTTTGAAATATATTCGTATTTATATATGTTCTACGTTAAATTGTAACTAAAATGTGGCTTTTATATATTTACAGATAATGGAAGCAGAAGGGAAAGAGAAAGTAACCGTGCAGCACGAGGAAACGAACAAATTAAGCACATTTTCATGTATTTTAGATTGTAAGGGAGTTATTGTTAAATTATTAATCCTAAGACAAATAACATATTTTCAGTTTCGCAGCGCCAAGTATTTTGAATAAAATATTTATTGTATTTATTGTATTATATTAATTAAACGATTTTATTCAACGTCGATCCTCTGTTTGCTTGCAATACAACTATATACACTATATACAAGTTTCATCCCAGTTTATAACTATAAAGTAAACTAGAAACATTAAAAAATTTTCAATTATACATTTTCAAATATCAAATATTAAATATCAAGTACCAAGTATAAAGTAAATTTATTAACAAATTACATACAAAACAAACAACTTGGAATATACAAAATTACATATAATAAAACTAACGGAACTTGGATATAAAACTAACGGAACTTGGAAAAATAATAACAACGGAACGGAAAAACTAATAAAAATTACGGCCGCCACGGCCACCACCGCGAACACGGCCACGGCCCCGGCCACGGCCCCGGCCACGGCACTGCTGCATAATGAGCGCCCTTACCGTCTGGGCCTGGGCGTTGAGGCTACGCGCCTGCTCCCGCACGAGCTGGAGGGCGGCCCAGTGTTGTTGCCGGGCCCTCACCCTCCAGCCACTCTTCTTATTCCGGCGGGTTGCATATCCTCCTGTAATTAGAAAAATAAAATAATGTTTTAATAAAATCCTGCAATGATTAATTTTCTACTAATTTTTTATCTAATTAAAGTATTAAGGATTATTACCAAATGCCGTGGCCGGGCCCTGTGTAGGCTGCTGTGGATCCGACGGCGGCGGCGCGGTTGCGACTGCCAGTGGCAGCAGCGGCGCGGCGGAGGAAGAAATATGGCCTCCCTTGATATGGGCTAAATTGAAATGGGAACAATTTTTAAACGATTTTATCCAGCTTCGATCCTCTGTTTGTTTGTTTGTATGTTTAGTATAGAGGAATAATCGACCGTAATGCGCATGCACCGAAATCGTGCGAGAGAGAAAGCATCGTGTGAACTGGTGCGAGAGAATGAAGTATAGATACCTTTTGCCGTGGCTGGTTTTTCTATCGGCTGCTGGTCTACTGCCGATTGGCTGCCACTGGCAACCGCCATAAATACATCGTCATCCGAATCTGAAAAAATAAATGTATATATAAATTCTTTTTTTATTAACAAATTAATTCTTCTGTATGATGAAACTTACCAGCCAGTAGGGCAGCCTATATGATGAAACTTACCAGCCAGTAGGGCGGCCTCCTGTGTATTCTAAAAAAAAATTATTATACAATTAATTAGTAAGAAAGATCAAGAGTTCATAGGAAATACATGTGACGAACACGAATAAATATCTCACGAATAAAACTAACGAATAAAAATAAAAATTCTCACGCACCGCTATCAAGGTTATAAATAACAATAACTGTGCTATGAGTATATGAATAGTATGGTATTTTATTATTTACTTACGGTGTGATCGTCCGCCGAGGCCATTGCAGTTTCTTCGTTTCTCTCTGAAGCTGGCCTAGATGCCAGGTAAACATTCGACGATACGATCAAAGAGTAAATATTGATCTATCGAAAATTTTCATTAGGTTTTGCGTTAAGTAAAGGCGTGTTTAGACCAAAAGAACGAATGCTCGTTCGCCCCCCCCCCCCTTCGTCAAAAATCGTGCTAAATTAGTATCAAATTTAAACCAATTCCACCAATCCAATTGTTTGATGTTGTATAGTGGGATTACGGTGAAGAGTTTTCGAAATGTATTTATGTCACAAATAAGCTGAGACTATACACAATCGAAATACATGAGATACAAAAATTAAAATACCTTTAGGAATTCAGAACAAAATCGACAATCTGGTACGAATATTCACACGACTCCCGTTAGAATACGAAAGATCAACTTCAGATCAATTTTTCTTTGCAAATAACACGAATATGACATATCTGTCATATGTATTGGTCATCAATAAAACTACAAAAAGAGTGAAATCCCCACAAAATTACCTTTTTTAAAAAAAAGGTACAAAAAAAGCGCCAAGTATATAATCCCCCAAAAAACAAACGCATTTAAAAACATTGACAAAAAAAATTGCTTTACAAAACTAATGATATACACAAAATGCGCCAATTAAAACATTGGCTATTTATACAAAGAAAAAATATATTAAACAATATTATGCAGATAAATTTAAAAACAAAAAAATATTTTAATACGAAAAAAATATTTACTCAAAATACTTGGCGCTGCGAAATAAAAAAAAAAGGTAATTGTCTAAGTATTAATTTAAAAAAAAAACACCCGTAAAAACTAAAATACAAAAACATATACATACACATACACACGAACGCACGCACAAGAAATAAAGAAAAAGATTAATGCAATTTATATACATATTTATTCAGTTTAGTAACACGAATTCGGGTCGCAGCGCCAAGTATTTTGAGTAAATATTTTTTTCGTATTAAAATATTTTTTTGTTTTTAAATTTATCTGCATAATATTGTTTAATATATTTTTTCTTTGTATAAATAGCCAATGTTTTAATTGGCGCATTTTGTGTATATCATTAGTTTTGTAAAGCAATTTTTTTTGTCAATGTTTTTAAATGCGTTTGTTTTTTGGGGGATTATATACTTGGCGCTTTTTTTGTACCTTTTTTTTAAAAAAGGTAATTTTGTGGGGTACTTTAAACTACAGAAGACTAACGAAATTTCCATAACAACAGTGTATTAAAAACAAAACATTAGTACAAAAAACATAAAAAAGTATAATATTAATAAGATGTACTTCCGCCATTATGCTGAATTACTTGAAATATTCTGTTCGCCATACTACAAATTAATTTTTGTAATGTTGTAATATGGATTTTACTCCACTCAACTCTAATTGCCTTTTCGAGCTCATTAATATTATTATATTGCTTCCCATTTTTATATACGGCTCTTGATAGGATTCCCCATAAGTTTTCTATTGGATTTAAGTCCGGGGAACGAGCGGGCCACTTCAAAAGTGGCAAATCTTTTTGCCGAAACCATTCGCGTGACTTTTTAGAAGTATGAATTGATGCATTATCTTGTTGATAAACAACATTTTCTTGGTGATTGTCTTCAATAAATGGAATCAAACAATCTTCTAATAAATCTATGTATTTTTCTGAATTCATTCTTGTAGAAATTTTACAAAGTGGCGTCTTAGAGGAGTAACTGAATGCAGCCCACACCATCAAAGTTCCTCCGCCGAAATTTCTACTCATGGCAACAGATTTATCTGTGCGTAAGTCGTGCCAGTAATATTTAAATCCATCAGGTCCGTCTAAATTAAACTTTTTTTCGTCGGAAAATATTGTATCTTTCCATTCTTCGCTCCAAGTCATATGGTCTCGTGCGAATTCTAATCTTGCACGTTTATGCTCCTGCGTAAGAGGTGGCTTCAACGACCTTTTCGTCCACTTCAATCTGTTATCTTGCTGCAATATTTGTTGCACACGTCGCGTGGTCACTGGTAATTCCAAAATTTTTGTTACTTCACTAGCAGTTTTATTTTGGGTCGATATTTCTTTAAATATTCGCGAACGATCACGCCTTGTTAATTTTGTATTTCCACCTGTATAATGATTTTTACCGTAGTTTTCGCGTAATTGTAAAAAATGATATATACAAGTAGTGGATCCACTAATTTTTTTAGCGATCTCTCGAAGAGACAATCCTGCATCGCGGTATGCTTCGATTTTTGCTTGTTCTTCTGAACTTAAAACTTTTCCTCGTGGCATTTTGGTTGAACAGAAATTATTTAATTTATTACTGTATATATTTAACAAATACACATACATATACTGATAACACTGACTATTTCAAATGTTTCTCGTAGAAATGGTGAAACAGAACTAAATCAATGTGACCATTCTTATAGAAATTTCGCACTGACCTCGGTCAGCGAGTGACTGTTGTTTACATAACGCTAGAAAACTCGCGACTTTGTTTACATAAATCGTTCCATAATAAAGGCATTGTAGTGTTCGTAAAGTTCCAGATGTACAACTAGTAAAAATTTATGGAATACATTACTTTTTGTGTGTAAATCAGAGTGTTCTTATAGAAATTTCGTCCACTGTATTCCCAAAGTGCCCTCGTTGCAAAAACCCCTTACTCCAAACGCGTCCCCGAGTGCACCGAACGTTTTCTCCTCTTAAACAGGAACCATTATGGGTTGATAATTTTTGGTTCTAGGGATAGAACACCCTAAGCTTGAAAAACGGCTACCGGACGCCCTAAAACTAACAAGTCACTTGTAAAGTAAATAAATACAGATAGAGTCAAAACGATTTTAAACATGTCTGTGTACGACGAAACTGACGACCCTTGCGCAATGAACCAAGACGCGGGCTCTTCCATGAACCCTATAGATACCGCGACTACCGAATTATTAGAAAAAGTGCAAATACTAAAACAAAAACAAGCGGTAATTGATAACTTGCACACGAAATTTGTCGAACCCAAAATGCATTCGGGTGTAGCTACCAAATCGGGCGACCCCACGTTGGAAGGTCTTACCGAAAAGATGCAAAAAATGGAAGGGATGATGGAAAAACTTCTTACTCCCCCACCATTCGCGAATAATTTTGCCACGCCGGGCTCCTCCCGTTTCGACAGAAATCCGGTGCTAAAGTATAATAAAGAGCCTGAGACATTGAATCGTAACCATATTCCGGACCAAGATCCAACGCCCCAGATCACGTTAAAAGACGCCATAGAAACCGTCCCTAATTTTAACGGACATAATATACCAGTGGTGCAATTCGCGAGAGCCTGCAATAGGGCTAAAGCTCTGGTTCCCCCGCAGGCTGAACCCCAGCTGGCGAGGTTGTTGCGCAATAAACTGCAAGACCACGCTTGTTTGGCCGTTGAGGATAGGGTTTTCGACTCTGTAAATGACCTAATTAAACAACTTAAACGCACTTTCTCCCCTGCCGAAACATCGGACCACTATCGAGGGGAACTTGCTAATATTATAAAGGGAACCAACGAACATATACTAGAGTATATTTCACGCGTTAAGGACCTCCGATTCGCCATCCTGGAAGAGGATAGGGACTATTACCACGACTTCGCACGAACCCAAGACGTGGATCGTCTAACCTTGGACTCGTTCATTGATGGTCTTCCACCTCACGTAAGGGCAATGCTATTACAGCATAACTTTGAAACGCTCGAAGAAGCTTTCGAAGCAGCCGTACTCGTGGATAAGAAGATTGACAGGGATCGTCGAAGATTTTCCGAACAAAAGGCTCCTAAACTAATATGCCAAATTTGTAATAAGACGGGGCACGACGCACTGTCCTGTAGAAACAACCAAAAATTGAACTACCAACCATACGAACGCTATCCCCAAAATCGAGTTACAGGATATGGTAATCAAGCCCCTAACCCTTTGGTCCCCTACTGGGACAAAACTCGACCTCCTCCCTCAAGACCTACGGAATTGCGTATTTGTGCGTATTGCAAAAACCCCGGACATCTAATCTCAGAATGTAGGAAACGTTTATTCAATCGCAATGAAAGGAACCCTGGAACCTTCCAGGAACGAGACTCGGGAAACGCTCTGCCCCCCACGGCCAACTATGGAGGCGTACCGTGGAACGGGCCAATCAGGAGCGCGTCCAATAATAACGCAAGCGGAAACGGGAATGCCAAAACTAGGATCGCCACCGCATGGTTAAATACTGTTGGCGAAACCCCGTCCGTAATTATCCGGTCTCCAGACTTTGAAATAACACCAGAATTAATGATTGATACCGGCTCTGAAGTGAACTTATTGAAAATTCACGCCGTAAAACAATCACAAGATATAGACATGAACAAACAGGTAAAACTTAGGGGCATTGCTAAGGACCTCGTCTCCACCCTTGGGACAATAAAATTAACTTTATTGGGCAAAGATGTTACGTTCCACGTAGTCGAAAACGACTTCCCTATTAAACCACACGGAATACTAGGAACTGAATTCTTTATAAAACAGAATGCCTCAATACATTACTCGAAGAAACAGTTGGAGTTCAACGGAAATTCCATTCCGTTTGTAGACAGGGGTCAAGTCGTGCTACCCGCTAGGTCAAAAACTGTTTCCTTTATTAACATATTCAATTCAAATATAAAGGAAGGGTATTTACCCCGGTTAGACTTGGGCACTGGGATTCATGCTGGTAACGCTCTTGTCCGTAATCAAGACGGCAAAGCGTAGTTACAAATAATAAATTCTAATGAAATGGACATAACGATCGCAATACCTACTGTTGAATTGGGAGAATTTGAAATTGTGATTCCAGAACCCAAACAAAGACGAACAAAAGAGACTATGACGTCTAAATGCGTCACTCCTATCCCCGCCCTAAATTCAAACAAGTCCCTGTTACCCCAGAATCCGTCGATCCACCACACAGAGGCACCCGCGAAAGTGCACTCATTCTCACCCCCTGTGCATTATGCCAGATCAACCCTCCACCCAAATTTCCTTGAGTCTTTTACTATTGCGTCGGGTGAGGAAGTATCAACAATTTCTGAAAAATCCGCAACAAGGATGGAACAAGTGCTCGAACTAATTTCAACGGAACATATGAATCCGGAGGAAAAACTTCATGTCCAAAGAATTTTAAGTAAATATCATGACCTTTTCCATCTACCAGATGAGAAGTTAGTTCATACAACCGCTATCCAGCATGGGATCCAGACAACGGATCCAGTGCCTATCAATACTAAACAATATCGCTTCCCTCCAGTACACAAGAAGGAAATCGATAAACAAGTGCACAAATTACTAGATCAAGAAATCATAAAGCCCTCATTATCACCCTACAATTCACCAATCTGGATTGTGTCTAAGAAACCAGGACCCGATGGAGAACTCCTATGGCGAATAGTACTCGATTTTAGGGATCTAAACAAAAAAACCATTCCAGACGCATACCCACTTCCAAATATTAACGAAATATTAGATCAATTAGGAGGAGCTAAATATTTTTCCGTATTCGACCTCGCTTCGGGATTTCACCAAATACCTATGAAACCGGAAGACGCACCAAAGACAGCATTCTCCACACCACATGGACATTATGAGTTCGTAAGAATGCCATTCGGACTTTGTAATGCACCAGCTACTTTCCAACGTCTAATGGACCATACCCTTACTGGACTCCAGGGCACGGAAATGTTCGTATACTTGGACGATATCGTCCTTTACGCAAGTTCCCTTACTGAGCATTTAATTAAATTTAAAAAACTCGCTCACCGTTTGCGAGAAGCAAACCTTAAGTTACAACCTACGAAATGTAAATTCCTACGTAAGGAAGTCGCTTACTTGGGACATATAATTACCGAGGAAGGGGTAAAACCGGATTCAAATAAAATCCAAGCCATTCAGAAATACCCTGCACCTCGTACACCGAAAGGAATTAAAGAGTTCCTCGGTCTAACCGGCTATTACAGGAGGTTTATCCCGGAATTATATAAGATGGCTCGCCCTTTAACCTCCCTATTCAAAAAGGACGTACCATTCGATTGGGGAACGTCCCAGCAAACCGCTTTTGACCACTTAAGATTCGCATTGCTGAAAGAACCAATCCTGCAATACCCAAATTTTGAACTAGAATTTCACGTCACTACTGACGCCTCTGAATACGCTATAGGAGGAATATTAAGTCAGGCTGCCAATGAAAAGGAACTACCGATCGCGTACGCCTCCCGCGTTCTGAATAAAGCAGAAACGAATTACTCAACAATAGAAAAAGAACTTTTAGCCATCGTATATTGTGTTAGATACTTTCGACCTTACCTATATGGACGGAAGTTCATTTTATTTACTGACCATCAACCATTGATTTGGCTACACAAGGTAAAGGACCCTACGTCACGTCTCGTCAGGTGGCGGAAAAATTAGCAGAATACGAATACGAAATTCGTTATCAACCAGGCAAAAGTAATAAACTTGCCGATGCATTATCTCGTAATCCTCCCGCAGTGGAGGCATATCCAGTACGACCGCGAGAGAAAGCTGACGATGACTGGGAAGATCAGCCCCCGGCTAAACGAGGTCCTGGGAGGCCTCGACTCACCAAGCCATCGACCTCCTCGACTAGACCCACGTATAAAACTCGCCCAAGAGCAAAACCTACCAGGGTACAGCCGCACCGACAGGTGCGCCAAAAATTGACAAGTGCAGTAAACCCACCAGATCCCCTCTTGGTAAACCCGCCGGAACCGATGAGTAGCGAGGAAGAAGAAGTGGATCAGGAAGAAGAAAGGGGATTAGCGGACGCCCCTATTATTTCGCCTCTACAATCGCCAACGCCGCAGGAAGAGAACGACCTTGACTCCGAAGTGGATTCCAACGCATCGGATGAATCAGACTCAGAATCTTCAATAATTGAACTAAACGATTCTTTGGACGCAGCATACGAAGCTGATCCCGAACGAGATATCCGAATAACGCCATCGATCAGTCGCGACCCATTGTCCCTACGAAAAGAAACGCTCGTTTTCTTTTTAAGCGTAGATGGAAAACCTTGCGACAACGGAGCGAAGGAACTGCAGGAAACGGGAATCCTGACAATACCTGGCGACCTCCCACTAGGTAAGGCCCACGTAACCCACAAAAGGGGACAAACTACAAATTACAACTACAACTACAACTACGCTGCATCATCAACGTTACACGTAGATATTGAAGCGAAATTTACTCCCTTTTACATATATGGGAGTGTTAGAACTTTGCAAGTTTAGCTCTACATTAGAAGAAGCTTCACTACATAACCTAAAAATCGCCACGTGCTCGTAAGTGTTTTTAGGGTTATACGCTATTCAAAATTGATACGTTCAAGAACCTTTTATTAAAAAAAGAGAAGGATAGTGATTCAGTTTCTAGTGATTCTTTGGTGGTTGCGGATACAAAAAATTCAGCAGCCAACATGACTACTACCAGCGCACAATTGTCGATTAGCCCGTTTACGCCAGGCGAGTCACAATGGGAGCGCTGGTTACAAAGGATGGAAGGAGCCTTAACCATCATGAAGATCACGTCTGATACGGAGAAGTCACAATATCTATTACATTACATAGGCGAAACTGCGTACAATGCATTGTGCGACACATTCGGAAACGCAGCAGTTGGCACGAAAAATTACAATGAGTTAACTGGAAAGCTGAAAGATTTATACGCCCCTGCGGCACTCGAAATTTCGGAAAATTTTAAATTTAATTGCAGAAAGCAGTTGGAGGGGGAGTCTGTACTGGATTTCGCCACTGCTTTGAATAAGTTAAGTGCTTACTGTGGGTTTGGAGATTTTTTGCAAAAAGCCCTGCGAAATCAGTTTGTATACGGTTTGGGAAATAGAAGAATTCAAGCAAGGCTTTTAGAAACGAAAAATTTGACGTTCGAAGCAGCTTTGCAGACAGCCGTCACCATGGAGACTTGTGAGCGGGAAACCATTCAATTGCGGGATGGAAAGGAGTCAGAAATGGTAAATTATTTACACGGACAGAAGAAAAATTTTAGAAAGTCGCAGAAGACAAATAAAACAAATACAAATCAGAAGAAAGCCACGACGACTCCCAAGTCTCAATGCTACAGATGTGGGGACACACGCCATCGGGCAAATACTTGCAATTTGCCTAAAGAGATCGTTTGCAACGCGTGTCAAAAGCATGGGCATTTGGAGAAAGTTTGCTTCAAAGCAAAAGAATCAGTCAATCAGTTGGAAGAACAGCCTGAGAAGGGTATCTACGGCCCGGACATCAGGGAAATTTTCAACGTCGATGTTTCACTGGAGCAAGTCCAGGACCGGGGAAAATTCTTCAAGGAGTTAACGGTGAACGGAACGCCAGTCAAAGGGTCTAGCAGGGTAAGCATGGGCAAACGGCCCTCATGCCGATTCTTGGAGTTGTTATTTTTTAAACAATGCTCCTTGCATGAAACACCATTATGTAAAGTTTTAGATCGCTACCCCCCCGTTTAAGGGTAATACGGGGGTAAACGCCCCTAACGTTATTATTCTTTTTCTCGGTTACTACTTAAGATATTTGAATGAAAAAAAAACGAAAAAATAGCTACATCCTAACTGTACTTCATATATTTTTCTCTAAATTATAAATCAATTATTAAGGGTAGAAAAAAAATGATTAATTATTTGGGGGTGGTTTTTGGAAACAACCCTTTGAGTGACCACCTCCAAAAAAATCCAGAATAATGCTTTACTATCGAGCTATTATATAAAAAAAAACCGAAGTTGGTCGAGATGGTGGAACATAGTTAAATAATTAAAAGAAGATCATTATATTATAAATATGTGGGGTTTTGTGACGAGAAAGAGTATTTGTCGCGAGCCTGAGTACGTGTTATTTAAATGCGAATGGACGAAACGATTGAGGTTCGTTTGGGTGATCGAAGTGTGAATGAGGAGTGTTTGGGATTTATTGTTTATGTATAGTGTCGGGCAAAGAAGCGAGTCGCGAAGCGTGTCGTGAGAGTAATCAGTGGGAGTTCGAAAATCATAGGTAATAACGAGAAAGGTTGATATCATTATTGATTATTATTTATTAATCCTCGTCGCTATTTACGTCAATAACTGCCGTTGTGTCAGTTCCATCAAATATATTTGTTAATATTTCGGACGGTTTAACTATTTTGGATTTAAAACGCCCGTGTGATAAATAATAAATAATCGCAGCGACATCCGAACAGCAACCCACTGTCCTGTTGCCATTCGCACAATCGCACGTACATATATCGTTGTATTGCCGTGTAGCTGGTAGAATTTGGTATACATATTCGATATAACATTTGTAAGTTTTGCGATTGATATGTCGCGAGCGGACCTTCATCCTTATAATGTTAGTGGTTTCCTTTAAGTACTCCACGGTCAAATAATTTTCGTTATTCATGAGTTCAGCAAGATTCTGAAAATGGCAACAGGACAGTGGGTTGCTGTTCGCATGTCGCTGCGATTATTTATTATTTATCACACGGACGTTTTAAATCCATAATAGTTCAACCGTCCGAAATATTAACAAATATATTTGATGGAACTGACACAACGGCAGTTATTGACGTAAATAGCGACGAGGATTAATAAATAATAATCAATAATGATATCAACCTTTCTCGTTATTACCTATGATTTTCGAACTCCCACTGATTACTCTCACGACACGCTTCGCGACTCGCTTCTTTGCCCGACACTATACATAAACAATAAATCCCAAACACTCTTCATTCACACTTCGATCACCCAAACGAACCTCAATCGTTTCGTCCATTCGCATTTAAATAACACGTACTCAGGCTCGCGACAAATACTCTTTCTCGTCACAAAACCCCACATATTTATAATATAATGATCTTCTTTTAATTATTTAACTATGTTCCACCATCTCGATCAACTTCGGGGTTTTTTTATATAATAGCTCGATAGCAAAGCATTATTCTGGATTTTTTTGGAGGTGGTCACTCAAAGGGTTGTTTCCAAAAACCACCCCCAAATAATTAATCATTTTTTTTCTACCCTTAATAATTGATTTATAATTTAGAGAAAAATATATGAAGTACAGTTAGGATGTAGCTATGTTTTCGTTTTTTTTTCATTCAAATATCTTAAGTAGTAACCGAGAAAAAGAATAATAACGTTAGGGGCGTTTACCCCCGTATTACCCTTAAACGGGGGGGGTAGCGATCTAAAACTTTACATAATGGTGTTTCATGCAAGGAGCATTGTTTAAAAAATAACAACTCCAAGAATCGGCATGAGGGCCGTTTGCCCATGCTTACCCTGCTAGACCCTTTGAAGTGGACAGTGGAGCCGCGGTGACCCTCATGTGGGTGCAACAAGCCAAGCAGCTGTTTCCCACACTGCGCCTTCAACGCTCATCTTTACAATTGGTTACGTTCTGCCAAACTACCATTCGAGTGCGCGGTTACTTTACTGTTTTTGTGGTATACGAAACCACGAAATTCAAATTAAATTTGTATCTGACTGAAGTCAGTCGCTCACCATTGCTTGGTAGAGAGTGGATTCGACGTTTTATACAGTGTAGTGGCGCTCAAAGTTTGTTTACTTCGGTTTTAACGGTCAATACGAACGAAGTTGTGAATTTTGATAAAAAGGCGTTCGTTAAAGATTTATCTTGTAAATACAAGAAGGTGATACAGCAAAATCTATCACCGATTACAGGACTACAAGCCACCTTGACACTCAAACCAGACGCTAAACCTGTTTTCCTCAAGGCTCGCAGTGTGCCATTTCGGCTTATTCCATTGATTGACGATGCTTTGGATTTTTTGGAGAAGGAAGGGGTCTTGGAAAGAGTAAATTCGTCACTGCACGCAACCCCAATTGTACCAGCCCTGAAGAAGGACAAAACCATCCGCATCTGCGGGGATTACAGCGTGACGGTCAACCCTCAGCTCATTGTTAACGAGTGTCCGTTACCGACCACGGATGAACTTTTTGTTGATTTAGCTGGATGTCACTATTTTGGAAAAATTGATTGTTCCAAAGCTTATTTACAATTACCTGTCGATAAAGATACGGCGGATTTGCTTACAATAAACACGCAACGCGGTCTATACAGAGTATGGCGTTTAATGTTTGGAGTTGCGGCGGCGCCGGCGATTTGGCAAGAACTCATGAATGCATTGTTTAAATCGATCAAAGGCGTTTGTGTGTTTCAGGACGATTTTCGGTTGGCGGCAGCTACGCTCAAAGAATTCGTTAGTTTAATTCACACAGTGTTAAAGAAATTAAATGATTATAATATAAAAATAAATTGGAGTAAATGCAGCTTCTTCAAAGAGAACATTTTATACTGTGGTTTTATTATCGATTCTAAGGGTATTCATAAAGACCCTGCTAAATTTGAAGCAGTGTTAAATATGCCGCCACCACAAAACGTCAGTGAATTACGTTCATTTATTGGTATGATTACTTACTATAATCGTTTCATGAAAAATATTAGCTGTATATTGTATCCACTTTACGAATTGTTGAGTGAGAAAGTCAAGTTTGTTTGGTCGAACGAATGTCAGTATGCTTTCGAAACTGCGAAAGGGGTGTTTACACAGGATAAGTGTTTAGCCTTTTTCGATCCCAAAAGACCGTTAGTTTTAGCTACGGACGCTAGCCCTGTCGGAGTTGGGGCGGTTTTGTCGCATATTTATGAGGACGGTTCCGAACGTCCTATACAGTTTATTTCTCAAACTTTAAATCAAGTCCAAAGAAAGTATAGTCAAATTGATCGGGAAGCTTATGCTATCGTTTTCGCAATAAAGAAATTGCATCAGTATCTATATGGTCATAAATTCACATTAATTTCGGATAATCGTCCGTTAGTTCAAATTTTCAGTCCCGACAAAACACTACCAATTTACAGCGCTATGCGTATGCAACATTACGCGATATTCTTACGTGGATTTAATTACGATATAAAATACCGGCGATCGGAACAAAATGGCAACGCGGATTGTCTTTCCAGACTTCCTTTGCCAGAGTGGGAAAATAACCTTGATGTAGTTGATGTGTTTTACATTGAAACTTTAGAATTACTCAATGTGGATATCTCACACATACGTGAATTTGTACGCCAAGATGAAAGTTTACGTAGAATTATCAATGCGATTAATGTTGGTAAAAACTTGAGTAGTAAGGACACTTGGAACATTGATCCCAAAGAATTTTCTATTGAAAACGGATTGTTAGTAAAATCACATAGAATCGTAATTCCGGAAAAATTAAAAACATGGGTTTTAAACGAACTGCATGTGGGCCATTTTGGTGTCGTTAAAATGAAGGGTTTGGCGAGAGGGTATTGTTGGTGGTCGAAGATTGACAAGGACATTGAAAACCTTGCTAAATCATGTAAATCTTGTTCTTTAGTCAGAAATAATCCTGCGAAAGTTCAAACTCATTCGTGGGAGCCCGCCTCAGAACCCTTTGAGAGAATTCATATAGACTTCGCCGGACCATTCAAGAATAGAATTTTTTTCATTTTAGTTGATGCTTTTTCAAGATGGCCAGAAATACATATTGTTAAAAATATGCTTGCAGAAACTACAGTTGAAAAATGTGAAGAGATCTTTGCGCAATTCGGGTTACCAAAAATGTTAGTAACCGATAATGGTAGGACTTTTGTTTCTGATACCTTTCAGAAATTCTTGAGATATCACGGTATCGAGCACAAGCTCACTGCACCATTTCATCCTGCTACAAATGGGCAAGCAGAGCGATTCGTGCAGATGATAAAAAGTGCGTTAAGAAAAATGAATGAAGAGAAAAATGTTAAGAGTGATGTAAATAAAATTTTAGCTCAGTATAGAAGTATGCCGCATCCCACAACGGGAAAATCCCCAGCAGAATTATTTTTAGGGAGGAAGACCAGATGTAAATTAGATTTGCTAAAACCTATCAAAAAGGAGAGGGACATGGAGAGTGTAAATAAGCATCTTAAAGTTAAGCAATTTTGTTTAAATCAAAGAGTCATTGCTAGAAACTACGCGGGTAAACAAAAGTGGTGTCTGGGAAAAATAGCCAAAATTAAAGGCAAATTACATTACGAGATTCTGTTGGATGATGGCAGAGTGTGGGTGCGACATGCTGATCAAGTTGATTCAGCGAGTAGTGTAAGAGAGGACGAATGTACGCAAAAGCTAGATTACTATGTACCCGGTAACGAACAGCACCAATTTAAGAACTCTGAGATCGTAGTGTCGTCCGAGAATGTTGGGAAAACTCAAATTGATACGGTACCATCGACTAATACTGAAGAAAGTTCTGCAGCCAGTACCGATAATGAGGCTGCAATCGAAAGTACTGCTGGTGTAAGTACTGATGCGTTCATTGGTGGGAGACCGAAAAGAAATGCTAAACCGCCCGAACGTTATGGAAGTTCCTCGCATTTGTCGTAATGGACCTCCGCAGTGTAATGTTTTTTTTTACAAGGGGAAATGTTGGATATGCGTGTGTTCAACACACGCATGTGTGTATAGGTTGGGCAGGGGCATGCGCAGTGAGAGCGCGAGAGAGTAGGCACGAAGGCGTGCAAGAACGGAGGGTCAGTTCTCTAGGCACACTCTTTACAGTGAAATAAAATCATCAGGATTATATACGCAACACTGGTTTCAATCCGCTCCTTACCTACCCACGTTTGCAAGAAACACAACATACATGAACTCCAAATACAATCATTTAGTATAGCCAAAACACCAAACTTTGATCAATTAAGTTGGCAAAATGTCATTACGGATATCCTCGAAGCCGTCGACAAAGAGGACATCAGTGTCACCATATGTTTACAAGCGGTACGAATACCAGAGGAATCGGAACACCTAAACATTATTACGGAGAATCACGCATCTGCATTAGCCGGACACAAGGGCGTAACAAAAACATACAACCGAATTCGTCACCACTACTTTTGGAAAGGAATGAAGAAAGCCGTGGAAGATTATATTCGAAAATGCGAGGACTGTCAGCGGAAGAAACTCGTCCGTGTTAAAACCAGACAACCAATGATTCTCACTGACACGCCTGGGCAAGCCTTTGACAAGATTGCATTGGACATCGTATGACCGTTACCTACCACTAGAGAAGGAAATACCTATATATTAACAATGCAAGACTTACTAACAAAATACTTCGTGTGCGTACCCCTTAAACAATCCACTTCAATAAAAGTCGCAGATGCGTTTATAAAGAAATTTATCTGTCAATTCGGAGCTCCCAGAGCCATCCTCACCGACCAAGGAGCAAATTTCGCTAGTAAATTCATTAAAGCTATCGCGCAAAAATTTAAAATCGATCAATTTCGAACCACAGCTTTTCACCCACAGACTAAAGGTTCTCTAGAGCGATCGCACCTCGTCCTAACGGAATATTTGAAAATGTTTATAAGTAAACACAGCGACTGGGACGAATGGACAGATTTGGCCGCGTTCTCTTATAATACCAGCGTCCACGAAGGCACTGGTTACACCCCACATGAGTTAGTGTTCGGGAAAATAGCCCGGGTACCCAGCCCGAAGATTTTGAAAATGAAACTTACGATCATTACCTCTCAAGGCTAACCGCGAGGGTGCAAGAACTGCAAACCGCTGCAGCAGAAAAACTAAAAGAGTCTAAACTTCGTTACAAAAAGTATTATGATCGGCACATAAACGAAGAGACCTTCCAACCGGGCGACTCCGTTTTCGTCCTAATAGAACCGCGTAAAGGAAAATTTGGGGACCAATATTCTGGTCCACACACCATATTAGAGGTGATTCCTTCACAAAATCTAAGGATATCATGGAAGGGCAAAACTAAAATTATACACGCAAACACACAAAATATTAAAAGCTCTAATTACCTTACCACAGATCAATCATTCGCAGCGATGCCGCATAAATGGGGCAACCGCAACCCTGCCAAGGCTCGACCGAAGGGGGGGGGGGGGGAGCCGCGAGGAAGCTCTCGCACTTGCGGTGGCTGCGCCGAGAGGCCCTGAGGGAAGAGAGGAGCACCACCCCCCTCCCCCCTTCGGTAACGGAATTAATAATCATAAGGGAAGAAACACCGGCAGTGGAGACGATAACTATAGAGGACTCCCCCCCGCCTACGCCAAAAGAAGTACAGGACTTCCAAGAGGCCACGACGCCTCAGCCCCCTAGCGGCCCTCCCACTCGTGAGTGCGCGGAGGTTGAAATACTCACCCATCCACCCCCAACTCCCGAAAACCTTGATCCCTTCCACCATCCCGCCTTGGCCAGGAACGGTGGAAATCTTGGACACGGGGTCAGCTACAAAGGTCACAGGACACGAGGAGCTGACACCCGAGTTTTTAAGATGGTTCGATGACCTGTATCAGAGCGGTCAGGACCTCACCTTCCTCCTGAGCGGCGATGAAAATCCCCAGAACCTTCCCCACTCCTATACCCTGTACAGATCCTAAAATTCCTTCTAGTCCTTCCTTCCTTTCCTATCCTTGTAAATAATCCCCTGTAAATAAACCTTTTTTCCCCCATTTATTTATTTCTTTTCTTTTCTGCCAAATCGGCTATATGTTTTATTTTTCTATTAAATAGGCTTGTAGCATGCAGAAAAGGAGCTTTAAGAAACACTGATCATCGAGACGTTTCTCGAACACGCTTGTAGGCCGCCCGTGAGGAGAGACGTGCGGGCGCGGAAGCCGCGGCTCGCGAGACCCGCGCTTAACGACGCGTCTGTTGATTTCTGCGGCCGCGGATAGCAACGATTGGGTATAAATTAGAGGCCCGCAAAGGCATTTTTCTTCTTAGCTGATATGAGAGAGAGGACGAGGTACACACACGGCCGCTCTCGGACAGCTTAGGGACTCCGGCAGGAGAGTTCGGCGATAATACCTGGACGCCTGCTGGAGGGTTTCGCACTAGAGTCTGTTCCTGGACGCTCGACCGATGTGGAGAGTACGGCGATAATACCTGGACGCCCATCGGTCGAGAGAGTACAGAGCATCTCATTAGAAAGAGGAGAGTACGGGAGAATATTCCTGGACGCCCGTTCAGTATGGAGAGTTCGGCGATAATACCTGGACGCCAACCGAACGGGAGAGTACAGAGTAACTCCTGGACGCCTCATTAGCATAGAGCCAAGTGCCGTCTGCACAATAGAATTTTGAAATTGTAAAACTCAACGAGACATAAAGTCTGCCTTTCGAAATTTGTAGCCCCGTCCTACCAAACCATGTATTCCTTCCTGATCCGAATAAATTTTGTCTGTACAGAATATATCCTTGTTCCTGACAATCCTAAAGGCTACAGGCTATAATTTTATTTTTCTTCTAAATCAGTTATATCTTTTATTTTTCTTTATTATACGCCAAATAGGCTATATCCTTTATTTTTCTTTATGTTAAGAGGGCTATGCATTTTATTATTATTATTTTTTTTTTCATTACAAACCACCCGTACCTTATGTTAAGAAATGTACAAATTTCTTCATATAAGGGGGAGGTGTGATGTCCCACTATTTTTCGCGCGGTATTATTATAACATCTCCCTCACAAATCTCAACATAACTCCATCAAAATCAATCGAACTCAAGCCTCACCCCTTTTCCCCCAATCACTGATCACCTTGGCGATGTACCTTAGCGGTCCCCATCTCAAGCTGGTCAACTACGACCTCCAAATCCCCTCTTCAACTTACGTGGCATGACCACTTCCCTCCAAATCTACTTTAAACAAGTCCCTCGTCCCTAAAAACCTCTCTTAAATCGAGACTACGTCTCACGCCCTCTCTATGACCAAAGAAGTCAGTACCCCATTTACCCCTTTCCGATACGACCTCCTAAACTCCATCAAATGGGATGAGTATTCCTTTTTCGAAAGCCTATATATAAAAACCCCGGAAGTCCTTACAGCAAATATTTAGTACAAGGCCATGTAAAAACCCCTGAAGGCTAAATCTATTTATGATGTTAATGCGACGCATATTTACCTTCGTGATCAACACGTGATAATTACTGCGGCGCATATTTGGCGTACGTGCCATGGTGCACACCGCGCATACCCTTCACCCATTACCAGTACAAGACAAGGCCACATAAAACCCCTAAACACAAAACTATTAATAAGTTATTGCGACGCATCTCAACGATAAGTCAAGGTGCATACCGCGCATACTCTTCACCCCTAACAATCCCGACAATAGTATAAATACATGGCCCCAAAAGGCCAGCGTACTTCTTCTACGGAAACCACTCCCGCGAAGTACCACGTTGCTATTTGACATTTTCTACAGTGTTAGCTTACTACATCGTTAAACTCAGTGCTGTACGACAATTACTGTAAGCACCTATTATTATTTAATATTACTGTGCATATCATCTCCATACCATATACTATTTCACCATTATCAACGCTTATTGCAATCATATTTCTTTATTATTTCATTAATGCTTATTGCAAACATACTATTATTTCATCTATCTACGCTTATTGCATATATATATATATATATATATATATATATATATATATATATTATAATACTAATATTATTACTTTCATATAACTTTGTCTTATAACCGCTTATTGCGATCATATTTCTTCACATTATTAATGATCAATACTAAAAGTATATTATTCTATGATTTATATTGTGCCTCATGTCCATACATATAATTTATATCTTATACTGCTTTATATAAATGTATTGTGTTAATGCTCAACGTCTTACGCATTTTTATAACTAATCACAAAACCAGCATATAAACGTGCTCTAACCAAGTTAATAAACCGCTTTGTTTAAATCACGCTTCAAATTATTTGTGTTCACCCATTGGTTACGAAACCTCTAAAATACAAACAAACGAGTTAGTGAAACAGCTGATTCTGGTTCGCGAACGCGAGAGTTCATGCAGTGTTTACAAACGTACTTTTGCATAGCCCGCGTACAGCCATAAGTCTAGACACATTTCTAAGAAATATTACGTGTAACTTCTTTCACCTATGCAACGGTAAATCCAATTAGTGAAACCAAAACAAAGTGCTCTAACGGGTGTCACCACACAGGGATCATAACTATCTAAACCTTCCCTGGTCGTTCAGTGCTACGAATCTGGCATTCGCGCCTGAATCCTACACCCCTTAGTGTTACGAATCACGTATTCGCGCCTAAATTCCGACTCTCCCTCAGAGCCACGAATCACGTATTCGCGCCTAGAACCCAAACCAATTTAGTGCTACGAATCACGTATTCGCGCCTAAATTCCTCCTTACCTCGGAGCTACGAATCTGGCATTCGCGCCCGAAAATCCTACTCTCCGCAGTGCCACGAATCTGGCATTCGCGCCTGCATTCCCTTCGAATAAAACCCCCATATGTCATTGTCCCCAAAGACCTTCACCCGGGACGTGACATACAAATACTTTTTGGACTTCCAAATTCTTGTTTTTACGGCATTATATTTTTGAAACGTATTATGAAAACTTGTTAATTTGCACATTACCTCTGTACATAGTACACTATTAATTGAAACAGTTTTTGTTAGTGTGTCACGTGTTTGTATAAAGTTATTGCAAAGAAACTACGTGTACAAATACTTTTTTTACTCACTGTAGCAGACGAGGAAAATAAGAGGCATTACTTATTACATGACATGGGCCCTGAACCGTACGATATATGTATTGTGCGTTAAAGTGGCTCCAGCAGAACCAACTACAAAGACGTACAACGAACTGGTCGAGGTGATGAAGCAGTACTACAATCCAGCGCCATTGGAAATTGCGGAAAATTTCCGATTCCACCAAAGGAAGCAACAAAAGAGAGAGAACGTCCAGGACTACCTTACGGCTTTGCAGAAACTTGCGATTAACTGTAATTTTGGTGCGTACTTACATACTGCTTTACGTAATCAATTTACGTTTAGTCTAAGAAGCAAGCGTATTCAGAACCGCTTACTCGAAACAAAAAAGTGAACATTTCAAACCGCGCTAGAAACTGCGATTGGCATGGAATTATCAGCTAAAGATGCAGCTGAAATTCATCAAAAGCCATCAGTAAATACCATACATTCTAAAGTTCAAATAAATCGTAATAGTCCCCAAAATATCAGCAATTATGCAAACAAAAATATTACAACTGCTAGTACTCAGCCTAGAAATAAAAATTCAATTTCAAATGCAAATGATAAAAAGGCAGGTTATTGCTATAGATGCGGTAGCACAAAACATTCTGCTAATAAATGCGATAAGATGAATGATACGTGTAATTTTTGTAATACAAAAGGACATATGAGTAAATTGTGTATTAAAATGAAAAAGGACCAACGGGCAAATACAAATTATTTAGAACACGAACAAGCAGAGGATATATTCGCGGATGTTTGTTTACTACAGTGCGAGCAGTCGCAATATCGGGATAAATTCTTCCACACACTGTGTGTTGAGGGTACCCAAATTCAGTTCGAAGTAGACAGCGGAGCTGCGGTTACGATCATGTCTAGAAATAAATTCAATACGTTATTTAAAGATAGGAAACTTCGTGCTACCCATTTGAAACTAATCTCATACTTTTTTTTTTTTTTTTTTTTTTTTTTGACGTGGAGAAATCCCTAACGGATACCCCGCCCCCCGGGGGAGGGACGGGGTTATGTGGGACTTGCACCCACTAAAACTCCACGGTGGTCGTCCTCGGGCGCGGAGTCGCGCGCTCGAGGGGGAGGACTTCTTGCGGGAGCAAACTAGCGATTCATCCGCTACCTCCCCCTCAGCGCAGTGCAAACTCCTCGCTCAACAGCCCCGCACGGCAACACGCGGGGTCTTCCCAAAACTCCGGCGACGCGAGACGGACCCCGCGTCCGCGTCGCCACTTCCGGGGGGGGGGGGGGGGGGTCGCATGATGTTGTGGAAGGGTGAGCGTGCCCTCCGGCACCCCCACACCGCGACCCCCCCGCGATCGAGCAGTGACCCGGACGCGGCCCGAAGGGTCGCGGCCGGGCGGGGAGGCGGCACTAGGTCATATGGTTAATTGACCGCCACACTCACCCTTTACCTGCTCGACCGCCTTCCTCGGGAGCGCGCTAAAAAACGGCGTCAATGGCGCGGCTCCCGGGGGAGCAGCGGATGGTCGGCTGCTCCCCGGGGGGGGGGGGGGGCTTTGACACGAGGACCCCCCCTGATCGTATTTCCGCCGTCGCGCGTCGCACCCTGCCACGACGCGACGCCGACGGCAACTCGCGGCTAAGGCCGCCTCCTTCCCAAGGCGCCCTGAAAAGGGCGCCACCGACCCGGGGTAATGCCGACGGGGAGCGGGGGTGACGCACGAAACTACGTCACCGCCCTAATTCCCCCGGCCCCGGGTCATCTCCTTCCCCTCCTCCTTCCGGCACTCCGAGGGGCGGCTATGCGGGACGGATGCTCGGTGCGGATCCGGTCCCGCTCGGCCTCCTCCTTCTCTTCCATCACCGCCTCCGCAAAAGCGGAGACGGCCCTCCAACACTCCCGGTCTCCCGCCATCCGACGCACGACCGTCGGCAGCGAGAGATCGGGGCCCAGCTGCGCCTCGAGGACACGCCGATGGTCCACCCACTCCCGGCATCTGACCAGGGCGTGGTCGGCCGTGTCCTCGTCGCCCGAGTCGCAGCTGAAGCACTGCGACGACTCCTCCCGCCCTATGTGACGCAGGTATGTGCCGAAGCAACCAACACCTGTTATGACCTGCGTCAGGCGGAAGGTCAGCCTGCCATACGCGCGCCCCACCCATTCGTCCAGAATGGGCAGAAGCGCCCCGACAACGCGACCCTCCCGATATTTCGGGAGGGCCAACCACTGGTGCCATTTGGCCACCATGCGTTGCCGGGCCTGGCCCCGCACCACTTCATGTCCGCCGGCATTCGGGCCCCCAGCGTCGCGGAGATCACGGACGGCGGAATAAACTTCCGCCTCCATCTCCGCGAGCAGGTGGAATGGGGGGGACCCAGCCAACGCGGACAGTTCGGCGTGTGACACCGTGCGATACGCTCGCACGGATCGGAGGACCGCCTGGCGGTGAACCCTTGCCAAGAGCTCACGCCCGACGCGGCAGTCCTCCAGGTCGCCGGCCCATATAGGCGCGCCGTACAGCGCCATGGACCGGACGACCGTCACATATAGCCGCCGAACCGCCTCGTGTGGTCCACCCAGGTTGGGCATGATTCGCCTGAGGGCGAATACCTGCTTCTCCAACCTGGGGGCGAGGGCTTTGAAGTGGCGCGTGAATCGCCAGTAGGTGTCCAGGGTCAGACCGAGATACTTCATCTCTCGGCCGACCCTGATGCAGGCGTCCCCGATCCTCAGGGACGCTCCGTTGGGGACACCGCTCCCAACCCTGTCCGCGAGCCACATCGCCTCGGTTTTCTCCAAGGCGACTCGCAGACCGAGCGTCCCGATCGAGGCTATTACGCGTAGCAGCGCTTCCTCGGCGAGGCTGATCGCCTCCCTCCAATTTTGCCCGGAGGCCACCACCAGGGTGTCGTCGGCAAAGCACACCAACGACACCCCCAGCGATGGCATCACGACCCGCAGTACCGCGTCGTAGGCGAGGATCCACAACAGGGGCCCTAAAACGGACCCCTGCGGGACCCCGCGGTACACATACGTCACCCCGTCGCCCTCCCGGCCGACGTACGAGACCACACGGCCGTGGAGAAAGTCCCAGACCAGGCGGCGAAGGTAGAGCGGGACGTTGTGATACAAGTTTTAAAGGCGTTGGCGATGTCCAGTGACACCGCCACGCCCACACCGCCCCCCTCGACCGCCCGGCGCGACAGCGATCGTACCATCTGGATGGCATCGATGGTCGATCGCTGCCGCCTGAAGCCGTATTGGCGGTCGGACAGGTCCGGGCCCACGGCCTCCAGGTGCTCGCACAGGCGGGCAGCTATTACTCTCTCGAGTAGCTTGCCCGCCTCGTCCAGGAGGCAAATCGGCCGATACGCCGAGGGTGACTCCGCGGGTCTACCGGGCTTCCGGAGGAGAACCAGCCTCGCCTCCTTCCAGGCTGGGGGGTATCTGCCGGTCTTCAAGACGGCGTCGAACAACCGCTTGAGACCGGCTCCTAGGGCGCTCAAAGCGCAGGCCCATACTCGCCCGGGCACACCGTCGGGACCCGGAGCCGCGTTCCTCCTGCGCATGCGCGCCACAGCGGAAGCGAGCTCCTCGTCGCTGACCCCAGGGGCGTCGGAGGTGTCCGCGCCCCTGTCCAACCACGGATCCCCGGACTCGTCGGCGCCACCCTCCCCGTGTACCGGGGGAGGGGGAACAGTGCCTCTAGAACTTGTTCCAGGAGCCGGGGATCGAGGCCCTCCGTGACCGGGGGCGCCCAGGGTCCGAGTTTTATGGACACGGCCCTGTATGGACGCCCCCACGGATCCTCGTTGAGGGTCGCGACGAATTCCCGACAGGACTGATCTTTTGCCCGGGCTATGGCCCCCCGAAGTTCGCGGCGCGCCGCCGCAAAGGCGGAGCGCAGCTCGAGGAGCCGTTCCTCCGAGACCCGTCGTCGATCTTGACGACGGGCCTTGGTATACTGGCGTCTGGCCACGAGATTTGCCGCGCGGAGTTCCGCGATCTCGGCCGACCACCAGTACACCGCCTTCCGACCCCCACCCGGTGGCCCGGTACGCGGCATAGATGCGTCGCAGATAGACTGCAACGCGCCGCGGAACCAGAGCGCGCCGGCAACGGGGTCATCCAGCACGTCGCCCGGCAACGGAGGCCAGGCGACGACGGAGGAAGCGAGTAGGGCCGCGTCAACATCAGGTTGTTTGAGCGCCCATCGCGGGGGATGCCTACCGACTCGGACAGGCGGCGGGGGGGGGGGCGGAGGTGGCCAGCATCACGTACATGTGGTCTGACGCCGGCTCACAATCCTCCGCCACCCAGCAGCTCGACGTTTTTGCGGCGGCCGCGGGGTTAACCCAGATCAAGTCGATAACCGACTCGCCCTGCGGGCCGCGGTATGTCGTAACTGCGTAGGGGTTCTTTAGAGAGAACCCCATCGCCGCCGTCCACTCGAGTAGCACCTCGCCCCTGGAGTCCGTTCTGGGAGCGCCCCACTCAATAGCGTGGGCGTTGAAGTCTCCCAGAAACACGACCGGCTCGGCACTATGAGGGGCGATAAAAGCCCCCACCTCGTGCAGCCGGTCCTCGAACTCCGGGACGGAAAACCTCGGCGCGAAATAGCATCCCACCACGAGGAAACCCCCCCACTTAACGGCCGTCCAGCCGCTGCCATGTCGGGCGACCGAACACGGCAGGGCTCCCCGTTCCACCCCCCACGTCAACGCCACCTGCCGATCCGGATTCGTAGACCGAAAACATCGGTCCGGAAGCGGATACGGCTCGGTGGCGACGACCAGCCCGGCCCCCAACTCCAGGCGAGCCTGCTCAAGCAGGTCGTGCGCTCGCATGGAGTGGTTTAGATTGGCCAGCAGGATCGGTGGGCCTCGGGGCATTACAAAGACCTTTCTGCGGCCTCCACCGGATCCTGCTCAGGCTGGGCTGCAGCCCCCGTTTGCTCGGGGGCCCCGACGTCGCTCTCCGCGGCGGGGGAGACAAGCTCCCCGCCGTATGACGCGGCGATCGACTGCGCGAGGAGAACAGCCTCCTCGGCGCTGATCGCTGTCTCCACCTCCCCGGTTGTAACCGCGTGGGGGGTCGCCTTCCTGGCCTTCAAGAAGGCCTCTCTCCCCTCGGGTCGAGGACCGCTAAGGTGGAGCACTGGGCTGCTCCCCCTCTCCTTCTTCTTCCTCGACCCCTTCCGGGGAGAGCCCCCGGGCGAAGACGGCGTCGAGAGCGCGTCAGCCGAAGCCCCCGGCTCCCCGCCGGCCTTGCGCTTGCCCGCGCCGGACTTGGCCGCCGAGGTGGAGGCCAGCACATCGGTCTCCATGGTCTCGGCGGGCGCGGCCGGGCAAGCCACCGCAGCAGCGGGACGCCGCCGATGCGGAGGGACCAGTCCCCCCGGGAACACCCCCTCCCCTAGCTCTCCTCCTTCTTACTGACGACGCAGGAGGGGGCCGACAGGCAGGGCCCCCCATCCGGTGCTCGCCCGGCAATCCCGCGCTGGTGCACAAGGGGCAGCTGGGGACGGCGACGCAGTGTCGCGCCACGTGCCCCTGCACCACGCACCGGTAGCAGAGGAGGCGTCGGCTCTCCGGGCTGGAGCATTTGGTCTGAACGTGGCCAAACTCCAGACACCGGAAGCACTGTAGCCTCCTCTGCGCGAGCGGCGTCACTCGGGCGGCGAGGGAGTTGATCACTATCCTCCCCGCCTTAACGAGCCCGGACGCCCCCGCCGCGGGAGCGCGAACCCAGAGGGAGAAAAGTCCCGCCTGGTCCCGCCGCTTCTCCCCGACCGTGACGTCGGCCGGCGAGCACCCCCCCTGCGTCGCGAAGGTGGCGCGAACCGCGTCCTCGGACGCCAACTCAGTCAGGCCGCAAACCCTGAATTCCGCCATCTTCTGGGGGCAGTGCACCTTAATCCCGCTGCCCCCCAACTGCTCCAACAGCTTGGCTTTCAGGGCCGCGGCCTTGGCCGAGCCCTGGGCCCCCAGGATTTCGAGGACGAGCCCCCCGGTGACGGCGCGCCTCGGCCGCATCGAAGCGATGCCGAGGTCGGCGACCTTGATCGCCGCCATTGCGCCGGCGACCCGCGCGGAGAAGTCCTTCTCCCCCCCAGTCGGAGCGGTGATCGCCACCGCTGCTGATCTGGGGGCGCGCGGGATCGCAACCGGGGCTCTCCCGGGAGCGCCCGACCGCTGGGGAGCCGGTGCCGCCGCGCCCCTCCCCCGCACCGCCGCCACTGCGCCGCCACTCGCGGCCGCCGCCGCCGCCCTCCCGGCTTTGCGACCCACCACCTGGGCCCACGTGCCCTGCGGCGCCGCCGAGGTGGCGGGAACTCGGGTCGGCACCGCCGGCACCGGGGCCATCACCGCCGCCGCCCTCTTCTTTGCGGCCCTTGCGGCAGGGCCACTCGACCGCGCAACCGGAGGAGGAGCCGCGGCCCCACCCCTCGCCGCAGCGCCCGCCACCGTCCCGCCAGGCACGATGGGGGCCGCCCCCCGTCTCCCGCGCCCAGCTCCGGCAAGCCCCGGTGTACCGGCAGGGGGAACCGGAGGGGGCACAGCCCCCCCCCGCACCGGGGGAGGCAAACATACAGGGAGGGGGAATAATTCCCCCCACCCCACCTGCGGGCGTGTCCGCCGACGGACCAGCGGGACGCCGCTCGCGCCCCCCCTTCTTCTTGCTGCGGGCCGGAGCCACGACCACGCTCGCATATGACGGCCCCCCGCCAATCGCGGCCGATCACCTTCCCCAAGTGGAGGGACCAGCTCCTCCATGCGTTGCAGCACGGCGTCCCAAGGCTGCATAGCGGCCCCGGAGCCGGCATCACGGGAGGAGTCCACCGGAGGCGGGTGGGGGGGCACCACCCTCCTCCTCTTCTTCCCTTTACCACCCGCCGGCGTTTCGCGAAGGGGGAGGGCTTCGCCGCCGCAGAGGGGCCCGGCACGGGAGCTACCTCCACCTGGACACAGGTGTCCGTTCAGGGGGGCAGGCACGACGGCAGGAGCCCCTCGCGGGTGGGGATGGGCACGGCGGGACGGAACGACAGAGTCTCCGACTCTGTCACGTCCACGCCGGCCATAGAAGCGCGCGCCTCCAGGCGCGCGTACTTCCCCCGCAAAACCTCCAACTCCCGCTCCCCGCTGTGGAGGAATTCCCTCAGGGTGCGCGCCTGGTCCGTCAAGGCCTTGTTCTGCGTGGCGAGCTCATGCGAGCGCCGTTCGCACGCACCCTGGCGGAACACAACTTCCCGTGCCGGCTTGTCCGGGTTCTCCCCCCTCTCGGCCCTTCCGGTCAATTCGGCGGCCACGGCCGACGCACGACGGATGGCGATCCTACTCGCCCGTTTGTCGGTCGTCTTTAGATTCTTCGCCGCGCCGATTGTCGCGGCGACTGAATCCAGCTCACTCTGGGCCTGCCCGGCGAGACCGTCCACCGGCATCGTCTCGGCCCAGTCGCGGAGCTCCGCGCGGCCCGGAAGGGCCTTCATCCCGGGGCCGAGTCTGGCCGGGTCCGTCCACACGCCCGGCTTCCAGCCCCTCTTACCGGGCACGAAGCCCGGCCTCCGGCTGGCGTCGGTGTCGCCGCCGGACGACGGCAGGGGGACATCCAGGCAGGCGTCCCCGGCGTCGCTCCCCCCGGGGGCACGGTCCTCCTCGGAAACGGAGTCGACGACGCGACGAGCAGCCCCGGCGCGGTAACGGGCTCGTCACCGCTGTCAGCCCCCCCCCCCCCCCCCCAGTCGAGTCGCCGACCTCCATCGCCGACATGGCGCCCCTCCCTGGGGGTCCCCGGGGCTCGGAATCCCCGGCATCCCCACACACCCCCGTCCCCTCGTCGGAGGAGAGGACAATGGCGTCGCCGGCGCCGGCCGCGGCGCCGCCATGCGGCAACATCCCGTCGCAGCGCCGTAGCATCACCCGTGCCGCCTCCAACACTGCCACAGCGGAGTACTGCGGCGCCAACACGACGGAGGCCCCCGTCGAACTCCCCCCAGGGACCAGGGAGACAGCGTCCTGGTCGAGCCGACTGATCAAGTCGGCCACCTCACGGCACACCTCAATCGTGCCAGGTGCCCAGGTTGGTGGTCGAACCTCCACCACGCTCCTAACGTATGGGACGCCACGCGTGGTGTGAGGCGCCGGCAGCGGCGCACCCCCGGAAGTCCCCCTACCCCTATAGATAGCGCCGGAGCGCAGGGTCCTCAAAACTGGGGAGACGCAGCGCGCCTCCCCGACTGCGGAGGGGTGTTCCCCCGCTTCTGCCGCGGAGCGCTCGCCGCAGGAAGCGGCTGGCATGCCGCCCCCGCTCGTCGCGCTCTCCAAAACTCCCTCCTCCCACAGACTAGCCACCCGCGAAACCGCGGGTGACAGCCTGCCCCGTGTTGCGGCCGGTGACCCGCACGTAGCGATCGTGCACCGGTCCGCTGGCGACGAAGTCCGGTCGTCGGCCGGAGGCGTTTTTACCCGGTCACCTCCCGGGAGTGTATAAAGGACACTGTCCTGTTCGAGAAAACCATGTGAGTCCCACGCGTGACCGCTTAGGAAGGTCGCACAACGGTAGAGGCGGCCTGCCGTTGTGAAGCCTGTGCCCGGGCCCCTAAAGGCGGGATCTCCTACCTGCGACTTGTCGCAGCGACCGGTCGCAGTATACTGGTTCAATGGGAAAGCATTCATCTGTTCTCCTACAAGCGTCTGCGATCGTCGGGTATGCGCCAGACATAGGAGCCTGACGCGAGTCTGTTTGAGTACCAGCCTAGGCTACTCGAGAGGCAACACAATGCGATAGGGTCTGTTTCCCCTTATACCTAGTCGCAGGCTGGGCACCTCCGGAGGGAGTCTAGCGACCAGTCGCACTGCGACCCATTGCCACAGTGGGACAGAATCCCAAGAAATAAAGAAATAAGTCAGATTTCAAAAGATATGGGAGTATGTATTTTTATATGTTACCTGTAGAGTACTAATATGAGCACCTAAAAAAGGTAAAAATATCATGACGCCTACTTCTGATCTGTGTGTAAACACGTGTTTATGTTTGACACACGCGCGAAGTTCCATGATGTAGCGTGGTGAGTGATGCCCTAAACGGATTGTTAGCGGGTCACGGTTTACTACAGCTTTATTACACTAGACCTTTGGCCCCCTACACGATATAAAGTAATTAGGAAATATCTGCCAAGTAACTTTCAGAACAGCTGAACAATTTTTAGGCTTAATCCCCAATTGCTACAAGCTAATTCCTCTACGTTCGACAGGCAATAAACCGTGTTTCGCTACAGTATAAAAGAATAAGTATGGTCGGAACGTTGACCGTGACGATAATTAATTTTATGGTCCGCACAATTACCAAAAGAAGAAGATGTTCTTATGTTAGATCGAAGAATGTTTCCCTGACAATGGGGTAGGAATCGAAATTATTCTGCAGAAAGACCAGTACGCCTCGCGGAGAGCCGCAGGAAGATAATGGGTGGACCGCTGACTGCGCGTGGTGCCGCCTGCTTTGTCCTCCCTACAAATTCGAGATCGATCTCTTATCTCTCGAATATAAACACGCGTTGGAATATCAAAACAATAGCACGCGTTGACGTATTCAGATGTGAGAGAAGGTGGGCCATTGGGAGGATAGAATATTTTTAGCTACAATTTTTTCTATAATTTTTAAAATCTTTATTTCTGGCTTCTTTTTGGGTCTTCTTTCTGGGTTTTTACCTTTTTTAGGAGCTCATATTAGTAGCTTGCAAGAAATATTCGGGTCAGGCATGAATAACAGTGACGCTGGCGCCTCGCCCATTCTGTAGGTACTTTGCGTTTCTAACTCCACTGCGTTGTATCAAATATTATAAAAGAATAAACACGATTTATTATTATTATTATTATAAATATATAAAAATACATAATCCTCCCACAACTTTTGAATTCTGACTCGTTTCCTTGTTTCTTGGGATTCTGCCCCACTGTGGCAATGGACTTGGTGGCAGGTAGGAGTGTGCGGATCGTCCCGAGGCTCGGGTACCTGGCCCTCGGGACGGGTCGGGAAATTTCGGGTGGGGTCGGGCGGGGTCGCGATACTTTCGTATTGCTCGAGATCCCGAAGTTTTCGGGATCCCGAGACTCGTTTCGGGCTACAAGCAAAGAGGAGATATAATAAGAGGCGTCACTCGACAAGGACAGAAATAAACTAGGGAAATCACTAGACAACCAATTTAAATGCCCATTCCGCAATGATTGGTAAACTTCGCCAATAATCAGCAAACTGCGGTAAGGTACATTTAGTCGATTTGAATATCCCGCTCGAATAGACAACCAGTTTAAACGTCCGAGTTTTGCCGAGCCGACCTGAAATCAAATTGCCCGCTCATGGCGGCTATGCTTGTAGCCCGAAACCGTCGGGATCTCGAGCAATACGAAAGTATCGGGACCCCGCCCGATCCCGCCCGAAAGTGTCCGGCCCGTCCCGAGCTCGAAAAGTCGGGTATCCGCACACCCCTGGTCGCAGGAAAGGAGATTCAGCCTGGGGCCAGTCGCTGGGTCAAATCGCTGCGACCAGTCGCAGGTAGGAGATCCCGCCTTAAGGGCGCGGGCTACAGCTGGAGGCGGCAGTATTCCAGCCGGATCGCGGTTAGGTGGAGCATACCCGCTCCACCCACGTTCCCCTCAGACACGAGGGAACACGTCGCCTGGCACCACCGCTGGGGCTCAGGGTTGGGGGTTTGATTATAGAGGTTTTTCCTTACCTCGCGGCCCGGCCGGTTAAGGCAAGACCTCCGGTCCGCGCGGCTTCGCGTACCCTCGGGAGGTGTCTTCCCGAGGGGTCGTTGTTCCACCGCGCGGGCTACGGATCTCCCGGAAGCGATACGCTTCCAGGATTCCCCACTAAGGCGGGGGTGGCACCATAACCCCGGAGACACCCGGGGCTACTGTCCCACCCTTGGCGGGAGGCGTCCCGCCAGGGAGGACACCCTCCGGATAAATCCGAAGGGAACGCAAGTTGCCATGTCCGCGTCCGCGTCCCCCAACGAGACTATGTCTCGCGGGGACCCCGGGAGCACCAACTTGGAGGTGCGGTACATGGACTTTCCCCGGTCGGGCCCCCAACTTCGTCCAAATTCTCCGCTCCGGGCTGGTCCTGGATCCTCCCCACGCGGCCCGAAGACCCGGGGGTACCACCAGAACCGGCAACCCGGTTGAGAGAACACGGAACCCATTGGGGTTCCCCAACGGCCATGCGCCGGCAAGCCGACGGCCGAAGGGGTGCCGTTCCAGGGCATCCAGATCGTGCAATGATGGCCAGAATCCTCCCGTGAACGGCGCAATGCCAGAACACGGGCACGGCACATCCGATCTGGATACTTCGCTCCCACTAATCTCATACTGTGGGAAACCAATACCAATTATCGGTTACACGACACGTAAAGTCAAATACAATAAGAAATCATATGACTTAAATATTTATATAATGGCGGGAGATAAAGATACACTAATGGGTAGAGAATGGATACGGCAACTGCATTTGAGTCTTTGGAATAATGATATTAACAACTTACAAGACTTTAATACAGAATCACAAGTTCAAAATTTACTCAGCAAATATAGCAAAATTTTCCAACCAGACTTAGGTAAGGTTGAAGGTAGAGCTCTGCAACGGGCGGGTATACCGTGGGTCAACCCGCCCGTTACCCGATCGTTTTTCGACTCACCCGGCCCGCCCGGCCCGCGTCGGGCAAGACGGGTTAGCGGTTCATTTCTACCCGCCCATCAAGCCCGAAACTGTTGCCAGCCGTGCGACGTATCCGACCTGTCCGTGTCCGTATTTGCGCCTTTCCTCTATTCATCGTGGTCAGCTGCATTTTTTATATACTGTATTTCTAAATTGTCTGATATGTTTCTACTACAATGTTGTTGTTTGTAAAAAACATAAATTAAATCTAAATTTTTTAATTTCTTACATTTATTTGTATTTTAACTTGTGTTATTTACATATGGTTAATAAGTATAATACACATTAATAATAAATGAGTTGTCAAGGTTTGACTCTCCATTCGAGGGTAATAATAAGTCAGAGTGAAAATCGAGTGAAGTGCGGGAAATGTCTCGGTAAAGAACGGGCACGGACGGATCGGGCGTTTTGGGGCGGGTATTGGCGGGCTGGACAGCCGCGGGTTCTTCGGGCTTTTGACGATTCAAGTGCGGGCGGGTCGGGTACACCGAGAAACAGTCGTGGGCCGGGCGGGCCAAACCCGCCCGTTGCAGAGCTCTAGTTGAAGGTATCCAAGTTCGTTTGAAGCTTAAAGAAGGTGCTCAACCCAAATATATGCGAGCCCGTATAGTACCGTTCGCGATACTATCTAAAGTAGAGGATGAATTAAATAATCTAGAAAAACAAGGTATAATTACTAAGGTTGATCGATCAAATTGGGCTACACCAATTGATCCCGTAGTTAAATCTGACGAGAGTATAAGGATATGCGGCGATTTTAAAATAACAATTGTAGGCTGCGGCCCTGAACTAGCCCCGGGCCTGGGGTTTTTCCCTACGCCTGGTCAGCGTATGATCGGTTCGGCGAGTACGCTTGACTCGCCGAATACGCGGGCGAAGACGATGCGACCGTTTATGACAGGGTCGCTAGAAGCAAGGACAAAGTGCGAGTCGGCTTGAGGGCGGAAGAGTCATTCTGTGATCGGTTGCCATCGGGTCCACTTCGTGTCTACGTTAGAAGAGACTATTTCTTTTTATTAAAGTATTTGTTTAAAACCTGTTTATTCAATTTCCCGTTTAACCTCAGCCATCCTTACACAATCAACCCAGAATTACAAGTTGACTATTATCCCGTGCCTTCTTTAGAAAAATTGTTTGCAACTATGGCCGAAGGAAGGAAATTTTCAAAAATTGATATTAGTAAAGCATTTTTGAACATGGAAGTGCATCCTGATGATCGGCATTTACTTACACTAAATACACATAAAGGGTTATACATCAGCAATAGATTGATGTTTGGCGTAGCAGCGGCACCTGCAATTTGGCAACGCGAGATTGAAAAAATGTTGGTAGATATCAAAGGTGTTGCAGTATTTTACGACGATATTAGAATCACGGGGTCTACAGATAAAATACACTTATGTCGTTTAGAACAAGTCTTAATGAGGTTAGAGAAATACAATTTGCGAGTAAATAGAGTAAAATCAACATTTTTCGCAGAAAAAATGGACTATTGCGGCTACACGATAGACGAAGAAGGTATACATAATGTAGCGGCTTGATCGCTACTTCGCTTCTATATTTGAGAGGCGACATTACCGTTAGTTTCGGTACGCTTGGGTTTTCCCCCGTGGGCCTGGGTGAGTCAGGCTATGGCCGCGTACGCATCTGGCAGCTAGACTCACCCAGGTCAGGGTTGTTCCAGCGTGCGGACGCGTTTTCGCGCCTAAATTTCCCGCGCGTTTTCGGCGCCGCTTGAGGGACGCGGCCCTCTGCGGGGGCTGAATAAATAGTCCTCCAGAGGTGACGCGCACTCTCACTCACTTACGGACGCAGGCGCAGTTCACGCACACATAACAACCGCTCCTGTAGGTGTTTCCCCCTCCATTCACTGCGCTTAATCGCTGTGAACCCTGACGAAACCCATTAAGGTCTGCGCACACATATGCATTCCGTGTCAGTTCGGTTTCGGCGTGCCAGTGATAAGAAGAAGAGGGGCGTAGAGTGAGGGTCTCTTCTTCTTATCACTGGCACGCCGGAACGGAACTGACACGGAACGGATATGTGTGCGCAGACCTTTAAGCGTCCACCAGACGCTGATGCATGTTGCAGTGAAACATTGATAAGATGCATCATGATGCAAGTTTCATGAAACTTGTATCTTGCTCACGTGCCTACACTCCATTCCATATAAGAGCGTATCCACGCCCCTACCGATTTACGACCGATCTGCGCAGCTCCCACGGATCTGACACACGCGATTGGTCGTAGCACTTTTGCGATTGGTCGTGACACTTTCCCTGCCGGTTTCCTACCAATCAACAGTAGGTACAGTCTTCCCCGGATTATCGAGAAAGATTCGGGACCGGGGAATTCTCGATAAACCGGGGCAACAGAAGTTGTTTGCGATTCGAGCGGTAGTTCTTTTCACCACCGCTCTCATCTCACCGCAGCACCTCACGGGCAGCGGAACACGACGGCAGATCTACAATCGATAGACGAATCAGATCTGGCCGTCCGCGCGATCACCCAATCAGAGCTCGCTTCCGCTTGGCGCGTCGAGAAGTTTCGGGAAGACACCAAGGCGGAAACGACGCTCGGGCCATTGGGCACTCTTGTTCGTAGCGTTCACTGACTCAGACGCGTCGCGCTCAAGCTCTTTGTTCAGTACAAACGCGCATTTTCTCAGCTTTCTCTAACGCTCATTACAAAACTCGCTCAACTCTCGCAATCATCGCGCGATCTCTCAAGCTCAACGCGCGATCGTAGCAAGATCTCAACGGCGGAGATTCGTCGGCCACCAAGCACGTGTCGGTGCGAGAATTCTCCACGCTCACCGTGTTCTTTACCTATCGAAAGGTCGGTGAGAAGCTCGTCGCCGCTCATCCGTCGCTCATCCGTTGTGCTTTTAATAAACGACGTACTATATTTTAATCATCGCTGTGCTTTGAATTCACTTCGCCACCCTAACCTCAATCCCGGCGCGCGAATCAACATCCATTCGCGAACAGAAGTAGTTAGCACCTAATAAACTGACCCTTGTCAGGACCCTCGCCCGAACCGTCTGACAAGGAGATTGAACGACGTAAACCGAGAGTGAGTGAAATAGCGCATCAGCGGGAGACCCTCGGTCGCCGGCGAATTAAGATTCAGTATTGAATATGAAAATTTTCATATTACTGATTACATCTGGGAGAGAGTATTACTGATGGATTGGTGGGTTTATGTCGACGAAAATGAGTCCAAACACGAAGCAACTCGGTCTATTTTTTATTAGTGATTTATTATATCACGTAGTGACGTTGTTATGAAGGAGTTAGGTGAATATAAAAGATCACTAATATGTTCACTAACTTCAATCGTTAATATATATTTATTATAATGTTCCGACACAATATACTCGGAATATGCGCGGTAACATCGGTAACCGTTTACAAGAAGAAATCAGGAGTGTTTCGGCGTTGAGACTAATACAAGAACTGCGCCTAGGTCAAGGGAGACAAGCTTATAGTATACTGTCGAGATAGGTAGGTACGTAAGGGCGAGCCTGCCCTATGGACATGACTCGAAGTGACGAATCCTGCGTGGTGATGCGGCAGTTTGGGATGACGCGTTGTTGTTGAGAATACACTCATTGTGTATTCTTACTCATTACAACGTTCATTAAAAGTGGACCGAATTTCTCCATATTTGAACTCATTTTCATTGGGAAATCCTAAAAAATCCATTGGTAATACTTTCATGAACATTTATCAAAAACATGAACATTTTATTTTTCTCTACTGGGTAATTTACCTGGCCCAACGGTTTTATTGCTCTCCGCCGTTAACGGGCAGCCTACCCGGGACCGCAGGCCCTCGCTCGCAGCGAGGAGGCAAAACTGTGGGGTGAGTAGGTCTTTCTCGATAATCCGGGGAAAAAAGCATTTCAATAATCCGGGGAAGACTGTATAGGTATCCCTGCGCGGAACGAGTACGCTCTAAAGTGGAATGCAGTGTAGCTGGTGAAAAACAATGTAAGCGGTTAAGCCGGGGCCAGACCTGAATGCGTATACGCTGAGCACGCTGAGCCGCGCACGAATATTCTGATGTGGTCGGGTGAAACGGTAGCCCCTGGCGCATGCTTCCACGTCAGAAAGGGTGAACGTGAACGCATATGCTAGTGTGGACGGGTCATTCGTGGTGGCTCGGCGCATGCGACCCGATTCGCGCATGCCGGCGAAGGCACATGGCCTGAGCCGACCGTTGTCGGTTTTCTTCCACAGATCAAAGGGAGTTTGAAGTGCATTGCGTTCAGCGTGGAAGATAGAGGCAGAATGTGATACTTTTCTAAAATCCTCGATGTCTCGGATTTTCATGATATTGAAATACATATATGGTAGTCCATATGAAATTATGGAGGGTTAAGTCCTCATTTTTGCAGATTCGAAATTGTTTAAAAAATACAAATCTTCAATGTTTCCTGGTTTCGGTGATTTTTACGAAACTCCTACAGAAATTATTGAAGGCATAGACTAAATAAATTTAATCCATTGTTAATATTGACATAAACAGATAATCAAAATTTTAAAAATTACATTTTGAATAATAATAATAATGCAATTAACATATGATAGACTTTAAAGCTCTATTTTACTGAATAATTTGTCTTTCTTCTCTTCACTACATCCTGCATTGTTCTTAATTCATACAGCCAGGCCGACTCGCTGTTGTGTTAAAAAATGACACGAGATTCCTCGGGGGGGGGGGGGGGGGGCAGCAATAAGCCTCGTGGAGGGACGCAGGTAGAAAATGAGGTGTCCGCTGCACTGCGCGTGATCCCGCCTGTGACGTCTTCCCTTCGAATTGGAGACTGATCTCTTATCTCTTCAGTATAAGCACGTGCTACAATATCAAAACAAAAGTACGTACTGACATTAGGGTGGGCCGAAAAACCCAAATTTTCGAAACTCGAAACGGCGTAGTGCGGAAAAGTTGCCGTTGGGGAAGACAAATTGAGGCCAAAAAGAAAATTTGATATCGGTCAATATTTGACCCTCGCGCATCGCCGTCAAAGTTTTTAATTTTTGACCGAGTTCGGCGACTTTCGTATATTTTCTTAAAATTGTCTATATTTCACTGTTGAACATCACAAAATATTATTTCAGCACATAAATACATACAATTCTTTAGCTGCGCAGCTCTTGGCTCGAGTTAAATACCTAACGCGACTCAGAACTCACCACGGGAAGGTGGCTGCACCTCGAGTTCCACCCACGCTCTTCCCCCCCAACCAACCACATAAGGCATACATACTACTTATTGTCGATATCTTTCACGACTTTTACTTCTTCACATTGAATTGTGCCTTGTTTGTGAAGGAAGGCATGATTTCCCTGGACATCAACGTGGTCCGGATAAAACCATCTCTGTTTTTATACCCAACAACTGTTCCTGCTGCTTCCGTCACTAACTTAACACAGCGCTCAACTGATTGGGTATGGCAAGGAAAGTTCCTGATATCCCAGTCTGTCGTAACTCCAGATTCTATTAGTGATGTAATGTGTTCAGTTGAGACATGACGTAAAAGAGGTGGTGAAGAGTTAATGGAGCTCCAGTCGATAATTTCTGAATAATCTGTCGCAGCAAAGTTGATTTTTGGAATGAAGAAGTCACGAACCGGCTTTTTTTTATTCAGAGGTGATTTTCTTGCCTCGGTGATACTTTTTAGGCCAAGTTCTCTAATATTTCTTCTTTCATCCATCGCCATTGCCAAGAGCAAGTTTTCAGGATGTGCAAAGAACCCGTTGCGTTGGATGACAGGATCCAAAATTTGGAGGAGGTTTTCAGGTAAGTATCTTGATGTTTCAATAACCTTGAACACATGTTTGGGACCGTCTATGATGGAACTATTCTTCTTTGTGGCAAACCATGCAGGCATATAACATGCAAGTATAAAATTCACTACCTGTATCAGTTCATTAGAAGGATTGACCGTTGATACATATAACCTCAGATTTCGATTTGCAGCTGTCAGCCACCGGGAATGACACAGCGGCCCAGGATCTGAGACAGCTAAATCTGGAGGACAGAATCCTGACTTGATAGCTGAAGCTATATTCAGAAGATATTTCTGATCCTTACTAAATTGTTTCAGATCTTTCTCATCAATAGATGGAATGTCGCAATCAATACTCTCAAATTTAACAACAGGTAAGTTTTCGCAGCTCAAAAGACACTTCCCAATAGGACCACAAAACGATTTTGGACCTGCAGTTTGACCATCTAAATGTTCAAATAAATGTCTGAATGGAAGCTCATTGAAGTGCAACGTGCATATAATCCATTGGAGTGGTCTTTTAAGAATCATTTCAATATTGTGAATTATACCATTCTTCCAGCAAGATTTATTTATTTCTTTATTTATTTACACGGTACAAGCCCATTTTGAAACATCCGAAGGTACATGCACTAGTGCACAGACTATAATAAATATAATACATAATAAACGCCGGAATCCAGATTTCCCTGGATTTAACTCGGCATACCAAAAGAGAATAACACTGAGCGCTTGAAGGCCTCGATTGAAGTGCCAAAAAGGCTGATATTGTCGGCAATGTTATTCCCATTTAGGCTGGGGAATGAAATGAGGGGGGGGGGGGAGATATTGGGAAGAGGAGGAGAAAAGGTTGTGTAGGAAGTGTGGGTGGACGGAGGAGACCTGGGAGCATGTGTGGGAGGTATGCTCGGGGTGGGGGGAGGAGAGAGGGTGGCAGGAGATGGTGGGGGAGGTGCTAGGGGATGAGGGAGAGGGGGAGGGGTGGTTAAGAAGAATAGACAGGTGGAGAGGGGTGGGTGGGAGTGTACAGGAAGTGGATGCGGATATGAATGGGCAAATGGAAGTGAAAGAGGATGCGAGCGGAAGCGGAGGTCAAGGATAGGGAGGGGAGTCGAGGCGGTGTGTGCGAGCGTAAGATAGGAAAAGGGGAAGCGCGCGTGTGAGAGCGGTATGGCGATACGGGTAGACGGGCATAGGCGTATAATAGGTTAAGGTATAGGTTAAGTGTAGGTTAAGTTGTAGGTTAAGTATTAAGTATAAGTTGAAATGTAATGGCGGAGGAAGGAGAGGAAAGAGGGAGATTATAACCCCAAGGGGATTAATAAAGAGCTATATATACCATTCTTCCATCCAGTATTAGTTGCTGTTCCATCACAACCAACAACATCTAAGTCTCCAAGGGAGATTTTTAATTCCTTTAGATGTGAGATAACACTATCAGTAATATTTCTCGCAGAACTTGACCTTGGAGAAACATGACTGATATAGTTAGATCCCGGCTCTTGAATTAATGAAATATGTTCCTCTTTCACTCTTCTGCGAAAATTCTTCGAGTGCATTGTTTCAACAACCAAAGTTTCATCTTTTCTGCCATCAAAATATAAACCTCGAAGAATTATATCAGCACTATCCTGTAAGCTTGATCTCAAACGTTCCTTTTCTCTCCTTACTTTATTTTTGTCAATAACAAGTGACTTGTCAGATTCATTTATAATCCCTACATCTTTCAGAATACTCGAAGCGATTGCCGCAGTTGCCCTGTCAGAAATACCATACCTGTCGCTTACTAAAGCAGTCGACTTGAGTTCAATCCTCATCTGTGTACCTGATGATGGTTTATGCTTTTTCGAAGGGACAAAATTGTCATTTTCAGTCTCTTCTTCAGATTCAGGGCTTTGGTCTTTGACTTCTTCTGAGGTCTGTTCGAAAGAACTACCGTTCAGGGCTACGTCAAAACGAGACAGGCCTTGCTCTGCCCTCAGTAGTATTTTGATTCGTTTTTCTGATTCTTTTTTGTCAACTTGTCCTATTCTTCCAAATCTTCCATTTCTTTGATCATACATAAATTTAACCGCTTACATTGTTTTTCACCAGCTACACTGCATTCCACTTTAGAGCGTACTCGTTCCGCGCAGGGATACCTATACAGTCTTCCCCGGATTATTGAAATGCTTTTTTCCCCGGATTATCGAGAAAGACCTACTCACCCCACAGTTTTGCCTCCTCGCTGCGAGCGAGGGCCTGCGGTCCCGGGTAGGCTGCCCGTTAACGGCGGAGAGCAATAAAACCGTTGGGCCAGGTAAATTACCCAGTAGAGAAAAATAAAATGTTCATGTTTTTGATAAATGTTCATGAAAGTATTACCAATGGATTTTTTAGGATTTCCCAATGAAAATGAGTTCAAATATGGAGAAATTCGGTCCATTTTTAATGAACGTTGTAATGAGTAAGAATACACAATGCCGCATCACCACGCAGGATTCGTCACTTCGAGTCATGTCCATAGGGCAGGCTCGCCCTTACGTACCTACCTATCTCGACAGTATACTATAAGCTTGTCTCCCTTGACCTAGGCGCAGTTCTTGTATTAGTCTCAACGCCGAAACACTCCTGATTTCTTCTTGTAAACGGTTACCGAGGTTACCGCGCATATTCCGAGTATATTGTGTCGGAACATTATAATAAATATATATTAACGATTGAAGTTAGTGAACATATTAGTGATCTTTTATATTCACCTAACTCCTTCATAACAACGTCACTACGTGATATAATAAATCACTAATAAAAAATAGACCGAGTTGCTTCGTGTTTGGACTCATTTTCGTCGACATAAACCCACCAATCCATCAGTAATACTCTCTCCCAGATGTAATCAGTAATATGAAAATTTTCATATTCAATACTGAATCTTAATTCGCCGGCGACCGAGGGTCTCCCGCTGATGCGCTATTTCACTCACTCTCGGTTTACGTCGTTCAATCTCCTTGTCAGACGGTTCGGGCGAGGGTCCTGACAAGGGTCAGTTTATTAGGTGCTAACTACTTCCGTTGCCCCGGTTTATCGAGAATTCCCCGGTCCCGAATCTTTCTCGATAATCCGGGGAAGACTGTACCTACTGTTGATTGGTAGGAAACCGGCAGGGAAAGTGTCACGACCAATCGCAAAAGTGCTACGACCAATCGCGTGTGTCAGATCCGTGGGAGCTGCGCAGATCGGTCGTAAATCGGTAGGGGCGTGGATACGCTCTTATATGGAATGGAGTGTAGGCACGTGAGCAAGATACAAGTTTCATGAAACTTGCATCATGATGCATCTTATCAATGTTTCACTGCAACATGCATCAGCGTCTGGTGGACGCTTAAAGGTCTGCGCACACATATCCGTTCCGTGTCAGTTCCGTTCCGGCGTGCCAGTGATAAGAAGAAGAGAACCTCACTCTACGCCCCTTTTCTTCTTATCACTGGCACGCCGAAACCGAACTGACACGGAATGCATATGTGTGCGCAGACCTTAATGGGTTTCGTCAGGGTTCACAGCGATTAAGCGCAGTGAATGGAGGGGGAAACACCTACAGGAGCGGTTGTTATGTGTGCGTGAACTGCGCCTGCGTCCGTAAGTGAGTGAGAGTGCGCGTCACCTCTGGAGGACTATTTATTCAGCCCCCGCAGAGGGCCGCGTCCCTCAAGCGGCGCCGAAAACGCGCGGGAAATTTAGGCGCGAAAACGCGTCCGCACGCTGGAACAACCCTGACCTGGGTGAGTCTAGCTGCCAGATGCGTACGCGGCCATAGCCTGACTCACCCAGGCCCACGGGGGAAAACCCAAGCGTACCGAAACTAACAGTAATGTCGCCTCTCAAATATAGAAGCGAAGTAGCGATCAAGCCGCTACATTATGTATACCTTCTTCGTCTATCGTGTAGCCGCAATAGTCCATTTTTTCTGCGAAAAATGTTGATTTTACTCTATTTACTCGCAAATTGTATTTCTCTAACCTCATTAAGACTTGTTCTAAACGACATAAGTGTATTTTATCTGTAGACCCCGTGATTCTAATATCGTCGTAAAATACTGCAACACCTTTGATATCTACCAACATTTTTTCAATCTCGCGTTGCCAAATTGCAGGTGCCGCTGCTACGCCAAACATCAATCTATTGCTGATGTATAACCCTTTATGTGTATTTAGTGTAAGTAAATGCCGATCATCAGGATGCACTTCCATGTTCAAAAATGCTTTACTAATATCAATTTTTGAAAATTTCCTTCCTCCGGCCATAGTTGCAAACAATTTTTCCAAAGATGGCACGGGATAATAGTCAACTTGTAATTCTGGGTTGATTGTGTAAGGATGGCTGAGGTTGAACGGGAAATTGAATAAACTGGTTTTAAACAAATACTTTAATAAAAAGAAATAGTCTCTTCTAACGTAGACACGAAGTGGACCCAATGGCAACCGATCACAGAATGACTCTTCCGCCCTCAAGCCGACTCGCACTTTGTCCTTGCTTCTAGCGACCCTGTCATAAACGGTCGCATCGTCTTCGCCCGCGTATTCGGCGAGTCAAGCGTACTCGCCGAACCGATCATACGCTGACCAGGCGTAGGGAAAAACCCCAGGCCCGGGGCTAGTTCAGGGCCGCAGCCTACAATTGTTATTTTAAAATCGCCGCATATCCTTATACTCTCGTCAGATTTAACTACGGGATCAATTGGTGTAGCCCAATTTGATCGATCAACCTTAGTAATTATACCTTGTTTTTCTAGATTATTTAATTCATCCTCTACTTTAGATAGTATCGCGAACGGTACTATACGGGCTCGCATATATTTGGGTTGAGCACCTTCTTTAAGCTTCAAACGAACTTGGATACCTTCAACTAGAGCTCTGCAACGGGCGGGTTTGGCCCGCCCGGCCCACGACTGTTTCTCGGTGTACCCGACCCGCCCGCACTTGAATCGTCAAAAGCCCGAAGAACCCGCGGCTGTCCAGCCCGCCAATACCCGCCCGAAACGCCCGATCCGTCCGTGCCCGTTCTTTACCGAGACATTTCCCGCACTTCACTCGATTTTCACTCTGACTTATTATTACCCTCGAATGGAGAGTCAAACCTTGACAACTCATTTATTATTAATGTGTATTATACTTATTAACCATATGTAAATAACACAAGTTAAAATACAAATAAATGTAAGAAATTAAAAAATTTAGATTTAATTTATGTTTTTTACAAACAACAACATTGTAGTAGAAACATATCAGACAATTTAGAAATACAGTATATAAAAAATGCAGCTGACCACGATGAATAGAGGAAAGGCGCAAATACGGACACGGACAGGTCGGATACGTCGCACGGCTGGCAACAGTTTCGGGCTTGATGGGCGGGTAGAAATGAACCGCTAACCCGTCTTGCCCGACGCGGGCCGGGCGGGCCGGGTGAGTCGAAAAACGATCGGGTAACGGGCGGGTTGACCCACGGTATACCCGCCCGTTGCAGAGCTCTACCTTCAACCTTACCTAAGTCTGGTTGGAAAATTTTGCTATATTTGCTGAGTAAATTTTGAACTTGTGATTCTGTATTAAAGTCTTGTAAGTTGTTAATATCATTATTCCAAAGACTCAAATGCAGTTGCCGTATCCATTCTCTACCCATTAGTGTATCTTTATCTCCCGCCATTATATAAATATTTAAGTCATATGATTTCTTATTGTATTTGACTTTACGTGTCGTGTAACCGATAATTGGTATTGGTTTCCCACAGTATGAGATTAGTTTCAAATGGGTAGCACGAAGTTTCCTATCTTTAAATAACGTATTGAATTTATTTCTAGACATGATCGTAACCGCAGCTCCGCTGTCTACTTCGAACTGAATTTGGGTACCCTCAACACACAGTGTGTGGAAGAATTTATCCCGATATTGCGACTGCTCGCACTGTAGTAAACAAACATCCGCGAATATATCCTCTGCTTGTTCGTGTTCTAAATAATTTGTATTTGCCCGTTGGTCCTTTTTCATTTTAATACACAATTTACTCATATGTCCTTTTGTATTACAAAAATTACACGTATCATTCATCTTATCGCATTTATTAGCAGAATGTTTTGTGCTACCGCATCTATAGCAATAACCTGCCTTTTTATCATTTGCATTTGAAATTGAATTTTTATTTCTAGGCTGAGTACTAGCAGTTGTAATATTTTTGTTTGCATAATTGCTGATATTTTGGGGACTATTACGATTTATTTGAACTTTAGAATGTATGGTATTTACTGATGGCTTTTGATGAATTTCAGCTGCATCTTTAGCTGATAATTCCATGCCAATCGCAGTTTCTAGCGCGGTTTGAAATGTTCACTTTTTTGTTTCGAGTAAGCGGTTCTGAATACGCTTGCTTCTTAGACTAAACGTAAATTGATTACGTAAAGCAGTATGTAAGTACGCACCAAAATTACAGTTAATCGCAAGTTTCTGCAAAGCCGTAAGGTAGTCCTGGACGTTCTCTCTCTTTTGTTGCTTCCTTTGGTGGAATCGGAAATTTTCCGCAATTTCCAATGGCGCTGGATTGTAGTACTGCTTCATCACCTCGACCAGTTCGTTGTACGTCTTTGTAGTTGGTTCTGCTGGAGCCACTTTAACGCACAATACATATATCGTACGGTTCAGGGCCCATGTCATGTAATAAGTAATGCCTCTTATTTTCCTCGTCTGCTACAGTGAGTAAAAAAAGTATTTGTACACGTAGTTTCTTTGCAATAACTTTATACAAACACGTGACACACTAACAAAAACTGTTTCAATTAATAGTGTACTATGTACAGAGGTAATGTGCAAATTAACAAGTTTTCATAATACGTTTCAAAAATATAATGCCGTAAAAACAAGAATTTGGAAGTCCAAAAAGTATTTGTATGTCACGTCCCGGGTGAAGGTCTTTGGGGACAATGACATATGGGGGTTTTATTCGAAGGGAATGCAGGCGCGAATGCCAGATTCGTGGCACTGCGGAGAGTAGGATTTTCGGGCGCGAATGCCAGATTCGTAGCTCCGAGGTAAGGAGGAATTTAGGCGCGAATACGTGATTCGTAGCACTAAATTGGTTTGGGTTCTAGGCGCGAATACGTGATTCGTGGCTCTGAGGGAGAGTCGGAATTTAGGCGCGAATACGTGATTCGTAACACTAAGGGGTGTAGGATTCAGGCGCGAATGCCAGATTCGTAGCACTGAACGACCAGGGAAGGTTTAGATAGTTATGATCCCTGTGTGGTGACACCCGTTAGAGCACTTTGTTTTGGTTTCACTAATTGGATTTACCGTTGCATAGGTGAAAGAAGTTACACGTAATATTTCTTAGAAATGTGTCTAGACTTATGGCTGTACGCGGGCTATGCAAAAGTACGTTTGTAAACACTGCATGAACTCTCGCGTTCGCGAACCAGAATCAGCTGTTTCACTAACTCGTTTGTTTGTATTTTAGAGGTTTCGTAACCAATGGGTGAACACAAATAATTTGAAGCGTGATTTAAACAAAGCGGTTTATTAACTTGGTTAGAGCACGTTTATATGCTGGTTTTGTGATTAGTTATAAAAATGCGTAAGACGTTGAGCATTAACACAATACATTTATATAAAGCAGTATAAGATATAAATTATATGTATGGACATGAGGCACAATATAAATCATAGAATAATATACTTTTAGTATTGATCATTAATAATGTGAAGAAATATGATCGCAATAAGCGGTTATAAGACAAAGTTATATGAAAGTAATAATATTAGTATTATAATATATATATATATATATATATATATATATATATATATATGCAATAAGCGTAGATAGATGAAATAATAGTATGTTTGCAATAAGCATTAATGAAATAATAAAGAAATATGATTGCAATAAGCGTTGATAATGGTGAAATAGTATATGGTATGGAGATGATATGCACAGTAATATTAAATAATAATAGGTGCTTACAGTAATTGTCGTACAGCACTGAGTTTAACGATGTAGTAAGCTAACACTGTAGAAAATGTCAAATAGCAACGTGGTACTTCGCGGGAGTGGTTTCCGTAGAAGAAGTACGCTGGCCTTTTGGGGCCATGTATTTATACTATTGTCGGGATTGTTAGGGGTGAAGAGTATGCGCGGTATGCACCTTGACTTATCGTTGAGATGCGTCGCAATAACTTATTAATAGTTTTGTGTTTAGGGGTTTTATGTGGCCTTGTCTTGTACTGGTAATGGGTGAAGGGTATGCGCGGTGTGCACCATGGCACGTACGCCAAATATGCGCCGCAGTAATTATCACGTGTTGATCACGAAGGTAAATATGCGTCGCATTAACATCATAAATAGATTTAGCCTTCAGGGGTTTTTACATGGCCTTGTACTAAATATTTGCTGTAAGGACTTCCGGGGTTTTTATATATAGGCTTTCGAAAAAGGAATACTCATCCCATTTGATGGAGTTTAGGAGGTCGTATCGGAAAGGGGTAAATGGGGTACTGACTTCTTTGGTCATAGAGAGGGCGTGAGACGTAGTCTCGATTTAAGAGAGGTTTTTAGGGACGAGGGACTTGTTTAAAGTAGATTTGGAGGGAAGTGGTCATGCCACGTAAGTTGAAGAGGGGATTTGGAGGTCGTAGTTGACCAGCTTGAGATGGGGACCGCTAAGGTACATCGCCAAGGTGATCAGTGATTGGGGGAAAAGGGGTGAGGCTTGAGTTCGATGGATTTTGATGGAGTTATGTTGAGATTTGTGAGGGAGATGTTATAATAATACCGCGCGAAAAATAGTGGGACATCACACCTCCCCCTTATATGAAGAAATTTGTACATTTCTTAACATAAGGTACGGGTGGTTTGTAATGAAAAAAAAATAATAATAATAAAATGCATAGCCCTCTTAACATAAAGAAAAATAAAGGATATAGCCTATTTGGCGTATAATAAAGAAAAATAAAAGATATAACTGATTTAGAAGAAAAATAAAATTATAGCCTGTAGCCTTTAGGATTGTCAGGAACAAGGATATATTCTGTACAGACAAAATTTATTCGGATCAGGAAGGAATACATGGTTTGGTAGGACGGGGCTACAAATTTCGAAAGGCAGACTTTATGTCTCGTTGAGTTTTACAATTTCAAAATTCTATTGTGCAGACGGCACTTGGCTCTATGCTAATGAGGCGTCCAGGAGTTACTCTGTACTCTCCCGTTCGGTTGGCGTCCAGGTATTATCGCCGAACTCTCCATACTGAACGGGCGTCCAGGAATATTCTCCCGTACTCTCCTCTTTCTAATGAGATGCTCTGTACTCTCTCGACCGATGGGCGTCCAGGTATTATCGCCGTACTCTCCACATCGGTCGAGCGTCCAGGAACAGACTCTAGTGCGAAACCCTCCAGCAGGCGTCCAGGTATTATCGCCGAACTCTCCTGCCGGAGTCCCTAAGCTGTCCGAGAGCGGCCGTGTGTGTACCTCGTCCTCTCTCTCATATCAGCTAAGAAGAAAAATGCCTTTGCGGGCCTCTAATTTATACCCAATCGTTGCTATCCGCGGCCGCAGAAATCAACAGACGCGTCGTTAAGCGCGGGTCTCGCGAGCCGCGGCTTCCGCGCCCGCACGTCTCTCCTCACGGGCGGCCTACAAGCGTGTTCGAGAAACGTCTCGATGATCAGTGTTTCTTAAAGCTCCTTTTCTGCATGCTACAAGCCTATTTAATAGAAAAATAAAACATATAGCCGATTTGGCAGAAAAGAAAATAAATAAATAAATGGGGGAAAAAAGGTTTATTTACAGGGGATTATTTACAAGGATAGGAAAGGAAGGAAGGACTAGAAGGAATTTTAGGATCTGTACAGGGTATAGGAGTGGGGAAGGTTCTGGGGATTTTCATCGCCGCTCAGGAGGAAGGTGAGGTCCTGACCGCTCTGATACAGGTCATCGAACCATCTTAAAAACTCGGGTGTCAGCTCCTCGTGTCCTGTGACCTTTGTAGCTGACCCCGTGTCCAAGATTTCCACCGTTCCTGGGCAAGGCGGGATGGTGGAAGGGATCAAGGTTTTCGGGAGTTGGGGGTGAATGGGTGAGTATTTCATCCTCCGCGCACTCACGAGTGGGAGGGCCGCTAGGGGGCTGAGGCGTCGTGGCCTCTTGGAAGTCCTGTACTTCTTTTGGCGTAGGCGGGGGGGAGTCCTCTATAGTTATCGTCTCCACTGCCGGTGTTTCTTCCCTTATGATTATTAATTCCGTTACCGAAGGGAGGAGGGGGGTGGTGCTCCTCTCTTCCCTCAGGGCCTCTCGGCGCAGCCACCGCAAGTGCGAGAGCTTCCTCGCGGCTCCCCCCCCCCCCCTTCGGTCGAGCCTTGGCAGGGTTGCGGTTGCCCCATTTATGCGGCATCGCTGCGAATGATTGATCTGTGGTAAGGTAATTAGAGCTTTTAATATTTTGTGTGTTTGCGTGTATAATTTTAGTTTTGCCCTTCCATGATATCCTTAGATTTTGTGAAGGAATCACCTCTAATATGGTGTGTGGACCAGAATATTGGTCCCCAAATTTTCCTTTACGCGGTTCTATTAGGACGAAAACGGAGTCGCCCGGTTGGAAGGTCTCTTCGTTTATGTGCCGATCATAATACTTTTTGTAACGAAGTTTAGACTCTTTTAGTTTTTCTGCTGCAGCGGTTTGCAGTTCTTGCACCCTCGCGGTTAGCCTTGAGAGGTAATGATCGTAAGTTTCATTTTCAAAATCTTCGGGCACCCTTCTTCGGCTGGGTACCCGGGCTATTTTCCCGAACACTAACTCATGTGGGGTGTAACCAGTGCCTTCGTGGACGCTGGTATTATAAGAGAACGCGGCCAAATCTGTCCATTCGTCCCAGTCGCTGTGTTTACTTATAAACATTTTCAAATATTCCGTTAGGACGAGGTGCGATCGCTCTAGAGAACCGTTAGTCTGTGGGTGAAAAGCTGTGGTTCGAAATTGATCGATTTTAAATTTTTGCGCGATAGCTTTAATGAATTTACTAGCGAAATTTGCTCCTTGGTCGGTGAGGATGGCTCTGGGAGCTCCGAATTGATAGATAAATTTCTTTATAAACGCATCTGCGACTTTTATTGAAGTGGATTGTTTAAGGCAGGCTTGGGATTTAAGTGATCTTTTCGGCCGAGTTTCAGAGGCGACGCCTCCTTTCTCCCGCCGCGCGTCTTGGCCCCCGCGGCGGCCCTGAAGCCTCGAGCGCCTCAGGCCCGTGCCGTATGAACCCCGCGTGGCGCATTGGGGCGACACCCGTATCAATAGGTTTCCACATCACCCATGGGGTACTATTATCGATGCGTTTTTTTTGTCAGTGGTATCCCATGTAGGCCTATTCCACTGTGCCGCGTGATAAAAAATAGAGTGGAAAAGCGCGTTTTATTATCAAAATTTTAAACATGTTTGGGAAAACTAGATTTTCGCGCACGTTTCGACAATTTAGATTTAGATTTACCCAGCACGTCGAAACGTGCGCGAAAATCTAGTTTTCCCAAACATGTTTAAAATTTTGATAATAAAACGCGCTTTTCCACTCTATTTTTTATCACGCGGCACAGTGGAATAGGCCTACATGGGATACCACTGACAAAAAAAACGCATCGATAATAGTACCCCATGGGTGATGTGGAAACCTATTGATACGGGTGTCGCCCCAATGCGCCACGCGCGGTTCATACGGCACGGGCCTGAGGCGCTCGAGGCTTCTGGGCCGCCGCGGGGGCCAAGACGCGCGGCGGGAGAAAGAAGGCGTCGCCTCTGAAACTCGGCCGAAAAGATCACTTAAATCCCAAGCCTGGTTTAAGGGGTACGAACACGAAGTATTTTGTTAGTAAGTCTTGCATTGTTAATATATAGGTATTTCCTTCTCTAGTGGTAGGTAACGGTCACACGATGTCCAATGCAATCTTGTCAAAGGCTTGCCCAGGCGTGTCAGTGAGAATCATTGGTTGTCTGGTTTTAACACGGACGAGTTTCTTCCGCTGACAGTCCTCGCATTTTCGAATATAATCTTCCACGGCTTTCTTCATTCCTTTCCAAAAGTAGTGGTGACGAATTCGGTTGTATGTTTTTGTTACGCCCTTGTGTCCGGCTAATGCAGATGCGTGATTCTCCGTAATAATGTTTAGGTGTTCCGATTCCTCTGGTATTCGTACCGCTTGTGAACATATGGTGACACTGATGTCCTCTTTGTCGACGGCTTCGAGGATATCCGTAATGACATTTTGCCAACTTAATTGATCAAAGTTTGGTGTTTTGGCTATACTAAATGATTGTATTTGGAGTTCATGTACCACATATTTAACCCTTTCCGTACTACGGGCGACTATAGTCGCCCTCCACAAAACGCCACGTATATACGACGGGCGACTATAGTCGCCCTCCACAAAACGCCACGTATATACGACGGGCGACTATAGTCGCCCTCCACAAAACGCCATGTACATACGACGGGCGACTATAGTCGCCCTCCACAAGATGCCTATGTACATACGACGGGCGACTATAGTCGCCCTCCACAAAACTATTTTATTTTCCCAATCTGTTCAACAATCAACAACAATCCGCATCCCATAATAATACAATTGTAATAATAATGAAAAATATAATGGTCCCGTTCAGTAGAGGTCACTCGGCGGAGCGGACCGCCGTAGCGAAATGTGTACACTCGTGGCGGGAGGTCTCGTTCAGTGGTAGTGCTCCCGCGGACCGGACCGCCGTAGCGAAAGGGTTAAAGTAGGAAAGGGCTTTGCCCCAAGTTGTCATAGTTAATGGTGTATTTTGTGTTTCTTTAATAACCAGCCCTATAAGGATTTGTCCCCTTTTGTGGGTTACGTGGGCCTTACCTAGTGGGAGGTCGCCAGGTATTGTCAGGATTCCCGTTTCCTGCAGTTCCTTCGCTCCGTTGTCGCAAGGTTTTCCATCTACGCTTAAAAAGAAAACGAGCGTTTCTTTTCGTAGGGACAATGGGTCGCGACTGATCGATGGCGTTATTCGGATATCTCGTTCGGGATCAGCTTCGTATGCTGCGTCCAAAGAATCGTTTAGTTCAATTATTGAAGATTCTGAGTCTGATTCATCCGATGCATTGGAATCCACTTCGGAGTCAAGGTCGTTCTCTTCCTGCGGCGTTGGCGATTGTAGAGGCGAAATAATAGGGGCGTCCGCTAATCCCCTTTCTTCTTCCTGATCCACTTCTTCTTCCTCGCTACTCATCGGTTCCGGCGGGTTTACCAAGAGGGGATCTGGTGGGTTTACTGCACTTGTCAATTTTTGGCGCACCTGTCGGTGCGGCTGTACCCTGGTAGGTTTTGCTCTTGGGCGAGTTTTATACGTGGGTCTAGTCGAGGAGGTCGATGGCTTGGTGAGTCGAGGCCTCCCAGGACCTCGTTTACCCGGGGGCTGATCTTCCCAGTCATCGTCAGCTTTCTCTCGCGGTCGTACTGGATATGCCTCCACTGCGGGAGGATTACGAGATAATGCATCGGCAAGTTTATTACTTTTGCCTGGTTGATAACGAATTTCGTATTCGTATTCTGCTAATTTTGCCGCCACCTAACAAGACGTGACGTAGGGTCCTTTACCTTGTGTAGCCAAATCAATGGTTGATGGTCAGTAAATAAAATGAACTTCCGTCCATATAGGTAAGGTCGAAAGTATCTAACACAATATACGATGGCTAAAAGTTCTTTTTCTATTGTTGAGTAATTCGTTTCTGCTTTATTCAGAACGCGGGAGGCGTACGCGATCGGTAGTTCCTTTTCATTGGCAGCCTGACTTAATATTCCTCCTATAGCGTATTCAGAGGCGTCAGTAGTGACGTGAAATTCTAGTTCAAAATTTGGGTATTGCAGGATTGGTTCTTTCAGCAATGCGAATCTTAAGTGGTCAAAAGCGGTTTGCTGGGACGTTCCCCAATCGAATGGTACGTCCTTTTTGAATAGGGAGGTTAAAGGGCGAGCCATCTTATATAATTCCGGGATAAACCTCCTGTAATAGCCGGTTAGACCGAGGAACTCTTTAATTCCTTTCGGTGTACGAGGTGCAGGGTATTTCTGAATGGCTTGGATTTTATTTGAATCCGGTTTTACCCCTTCCTCGGTAATTATATGTCCCAAGTAAGCGACTTCCTTACGTAGGAATTTACATTTCGTAGGTTGTAACTTAAGGTTTGCTTCTCGCAAACGGTGAGCGAGTTTTTTAAATTTAATTAAATGCTCAGTAAGGGAACTTGCGTAAAGGACGATATCGTCCAAGTATACGAACATTTCCGTGCCCTGGAGTCCAGTAAGGGTATGGTCCATTAGACGTTGGAAAGTAGCTGGTGCATTACAAAGTCCGAATGGCATTCTTACGAACTCATAATGTCCATGTGGTGTGGAGAATGCTGTCTTTGGTGCGTCTTCCGGTTTCATAGGTATTTGGTGAAATCCCGAAGCGAGGTCGAATACGGAAAAATATTTAGCTCCTCCTAATTGATCTAATATTTCGTTAATATTTGGAAGTGGGTATGCGTCTGGAATGGTTTTTTTGTTTAGATCCCTAAAATCGAGTACTATTCGCCATAGGAGTTCTCCATCGGGTCCTGGTTTCTTAGACACAATCCAGATTGGTGAATTGTAGGGTGATAATGAGGGCTTTATGATTTCTTGATCTAGTAATTTGTGCACTTGTTTATCGATTTCCTTCTTGTGTACTGGAGGGAAGCGATATTGTTTAGTATTGATAGGCACTGGATCCGTTGTCTGGATCCCATGCTGGATAGCGGTTGTATGAACTAACTTCTCATCTGGTAGATGGAAAAGGTCATGATATTTACTTAAAATTCTTTGGACATGAAGTTTTTCCTCCGGATTCATATGTTCCGTTGAAATTAGTTCGAGCACTTGTTCCATCCTTGTTGCGGATTTTTCAGAAATTGTTGATACTTCCTCACCCGACGCAATAGTAAAAGACTCAAGGAAATTTGGGTGGAGGGTTGATCTGGCATAATGCACAGGGGGTGAGAATGAGTGCACTTTCGCGGGTGCCTCTGTGTGGTGGATCGACGGATTCTGGGGTAACAGGGACTTGTTTGAATTTAGGGCGGGGATAGGAGTGACGCATTTAGACGTCATAGTCTCTTTTGTTCGTCTTTGTTTGGGTTCTGGAATCACAATTTCAAATTCTTCCAATTCAACAGTAGGTATTGCGATCGTTATGTCCATTTCATTAGAATTTATTATTTGTAACTACGCTTTGCCGTCTTGATTACGGACAAGAGCGTTACCAGCATGAATCCCAGTGCCCAAGTCTAACCGGGGTAAATACCCTTCCTTTATATTTGAATTGAATATGTTAATAAAGGAAACAGTTTTTGACCTAGCGGGTAGCACGACTTGACCCCTGTCTACAAACGGAATGGAATTTCCGTTGAACTCCAACTGTTTCTTCGAGTAATGTATTGAGGCATTCTGTTTTATAAAGAATTCAGTTCCTAGTATTCCGTGTGGTTTAATAGGGAAGTCGTTTTCGACTACGTGGAACGTAACATCTTTGCCCAATAAAGTTAATTTTATTGTCCCAAGGGTGGAGACGAGGTCCTTAGCAATGCCCCTAAGTTTTACCTGTTTGTTCATGTCTATATCTTGTGATTGTTTTACGGCGTGAATTTTCAATAAGTTCACTTCAGAGCCGGTATCAATCATTAATTCTGGTGTTATTTCAAAGTCTGGAGACCGGATAATTACGGACGGGGTTTCGCCAACAGTATTTAACCATGCGGTGGCGATCCTAGTTTTGGCATTCCCGTTTCCGCTTGCGTTATTATTGGACGCGCTCCTGATTGGCCCGTTCCACGGTACGCCTCCATAGTTGGCCGTGGGGGGCAGAGCGTTTCCCGAGTCTCGTTCCTGGAAGGTTCCAGGGTTCCTTTCATTGCGATTGAATAAACGTTTCCTACATTCTGAGATTAGATGTCCGGGGTTTTTGCAATACGCACAAATACGCAATTCCGTAGGTCTTGAGGGAGGAGGTCGAGTTTTGTCCCAGTAGGGGACCAAAGGGTTAGGGGCTTGATTACCATATCCTGTAACTCGATTTTGGGGATAGCGTTCGTATGGTTGGTAGTTCAATTTTTGGTTGTTTCTACAGGACAGTACGTCGTGCCCCGTCTTATTACAAATTTGGCATATTAGTTCAGGAGCCTTTTGTTCGGAAAATCTTCGTCGATCCCTGTCAATCTTCTTATCCACGAGTACGGCTGCTTCGAAAGCTTCTTCGAGCGTTTCAAAGTTATGCTGTAATAGCATTGCCCTTACGTGAGGTGGAAGACCATCAATGAGCGAGTCCAAGGTTAGACGATCCACGTCCTGGGTTCGTGCGAAGTCGTGGTAATAGTCCCTATCCTCTTCCAGGATGGCGAATCGGAGGTCCTTAACGCGTGAAATATACTCTAGTATATGTTCGTTGGTTCCCTTTATAATATTAGCAAGTTCCCCTCGATAGTGGTCCGATGTTTCGGCAGGGGAGAAAGTGCGTTTAAGTTGTTTAATTAGGTCATTTACAGAGTCGAAAACCCTATCCTCAACGGCCAAACAAGCGTGGTCTTACAGTTTATTGCGCAACAACCTCGCCAGCTGGGGTTCAGCCTGCGGGGGAACCAGAGCTTTAGCCCTATTGCAGGCTCTCGCGAATTGCACCACTGGTATATTATGTCCGTTAAAATTAGGGACGGTTTCTATGGCGTCTTTTAACGTGATCTGGGGTGTTGGATCTTGGTCCGGAATATGGTTACGATTCAATGTCTCAGGCTCTTTATTATACTTTAGCACCGGTTTTCTGTCGAAACGGGAGGAGCCCGGCGTGGCAAAATTATTCGCGAATGGTGGGGGAGTAAGAAGTTTTTCCATCATTCCTTCCATTTTTTGCATCTTTTCGGTAAGACCTTCCAACGTGGGGTCGCCCGATTTGGTAGCTACACCCGAATGCATTTTGGGTTCGACAAATTTCGTGTGCAAGTTATCAATTACCGCTTGTTTTTGTTTTAGTATTTGCACTTTTTCTAATAATTCGGTAGTCGCGGTATCTATAGGGTTCATGGAAGAGCCCGCGTCTTGGTTCATTGTGCAAGGGTCGTCAGTTTCGTCGTACACAGACATGTTTAAAATCGTTTTGACTCTATCTGTATTTATTTACTTTAAAAGTGACTTGTTAGTTTTAGGGCGTCCGGTAGCCGTTTTTCAAGCTTAGGGTGTTCTATCCCTAGAACCAAAAATTATCAACCCATAATGGTTCCTGTTTAAGAGGAGAAAACGTTCGGTGCACTCGGAGCAACTACTTAGGGGACGCGTTTGGAGTAAGGGGTTTTTGCAACGAGGGCACTTTGGGAATATATTGTTTAATGTGTAATAATGATCCTGGCTGATTTCATTCACTTCAATTGGGTCCAGATCAAAGCAGTTTAGGCAAATATTGTAGCCTCCCGTGGTCGTTGCTACACCGCCCGAAACACAGGTCAGTTCATTAGTATATGCCAATTGGTTCACAAATTGGCGGCACAGGTTTGATAGATGTTGCCGTTGAAATCTGTTACACATGCTAGATATCGGGCTATTGTGGGCACCGTATGTTCGAGAATTTACTTCTATAAACAGTTAACGGATCCCACCGCTGTCACCAAAAATTATGTCACGTCCCGGGTGAAGGTCTTTGGGGACAACGACATATGGGGGTTTTATTCGAAGGGAATGCAGGCGCGAATGCCAGATTCGTAGCTCCGAGGTAAGGAGGATTTTCGGGCGCGAATGCCAGATTCGTAGCTCCGAGGTAAGGAGGATTTTCGAGCGCGAATGCCAGATTCGTAGCTCCGAGGCAAGGAGGATTCGGGTGCGAATGCTAGATTCGTAGTTCTGAGGTAGAAGGAATTTAGGCGCGAATATGTGATTCGTAACACTAAGGGGTGTAGGATTCAGGCGCGAATGCCAGATTCGTAGCACTGAACGACCAGGGAAGGTTTAGATAGTTATGATTCGTAACCAATGGGTGTGTTCCGCGGTGCATAGAGTCGCGGAGAAAATAGTCGGGCTTAAATTTACCGTTAAGGGTACTGATGTATTAGTAGGCATTCCTGGGATCCTCACATCTGCATGGCACACTTTATTAAACAGTTTGACCGTTGCAAGGGCCAATTTGTCACTCGGCAATTAAAGTGAGAAGGTCGCCATAAATGCAAGGGTAGGCCAACGCTTCTGACCACCTCATGGGCACCACCGGAAGGGTCGCCGGTTAACGCGCCCCAAGTGCAATGCAGATGTGGGCGTCCTTGCGTTTTCTTGCCGTCTTACGCGGGCAGGTAAGAAAACTTTGCCGCCAAATTTCTTGACTAAGCGATTCCCGCCAAATTCAGCCACTTTCCCAGAAAAGGCGCGCCAAGGGCGCAGGGAATAGATGGCGCGTTTGGTCCTAGGGAAATTACCTGATTGGTTGACACTGACAACGTTGGCCAATCAGGTCAAAGCCACCACGCCGGACTCACTTCAAGAAATCGGACGAGTCCGGCAGCGGGTCAACGAAAACCAGTCTCAGAAAAAGCTCTCGACCGAAAGGTCATACATAAAAGACAAAACGCGTTCGTACGTGACTCATACGAACCACACTCATAATTCACTGTTAATTGTTCACTTCATTTATTTAGTTCACAGTTCTATTAAATATAGTTTTTGTTATTACGTATTAAACAACTGTGCATCAATTTATTAACCCTAATTCAGTAACACGTCTACGGTATCCACGTGATTCCGGTGTCAAGACATTTCGGACGGAGCCTTACAACCTCCGCCGACTCGGAAATAAAACTCGGGTCGCATCGAATATACGTGTGAAAACAGGGTGAACACAAATAATTTGAAGCGTGATTTAAACAAAGCGGTTTATTAACTTGGTTAGAGCACGTTTATATGCTGGTTTTGTGATTAGTTATAAAAATGCGTAAGACGTTGAGCATTAACACAATACATTTATATAAAGCAGTATAAGATATAAATTATATGTATGGACATGAATAACAGGTTTATATGTAGTAAGCAATAATGAACGAAGAAATATGAACGCAGTAAGCGTGAATAAGACAAACAGACAAAAATGCAATAAGCGTTTAGTAATTAATAAGAATTACGATAAATGTTTGAAATACACAATATAGATATAAAACCGCAATAAGCGTTATTAACAAAGAAATAATAAATGGTATGGAAATGATATAGGTATAGTAATATGAAATAGTAATGGCTTACGATATTTGCTGTAGAGCACTGAATTTAATGAAGCAGTAAGCTAACACAGTAGAGATATCAAAAGCAACGTAACGAGACACTTCGCGGGAGTGATTTCCGTAGAAGAGCGCTCTGGCCGTTTTGGGCCTTGTATTTATATTATTGTCGGGATTGTTAGGGGTGAAGAGTGTGCGCGGTATGCACCTTGACTGATCTTTGAAGATGCGTCGCAATTACTTATTAATAGATTCGGTGTTTAGGGGTTTTATGTGGCCTTGTCTTGTACTGGTAATGGGTGAAGGGTATGTGCGGTGTGTTCCATGGCACGTACGCCAAATCTGCGTCGCAGTAATGATCACGTGTTGATCACGTTTGTAAATTTGTGTCGCAGTAACATTTCTGGGGTTTTTACATGGGGCTTTGATACGTAATACTCAACCCATTTGGTGGAGTTTAGGAGGTCGTATCGGAAAGGGGTAAACGGGGTACTGACTTCTTTGATCATAGAGAGGGCGTGAGACGTACTCTCGATTTAAGAGAGGGTTTTAAGGAAGAGGGATTTGTTTAGAGTAGATTTGGAGGGAAGTGGTCATGCCACGTAAGTCGAAGAGGGGATTTGGAGGTCGTCGTTGACCATCTTGAGATGGGGACCGCTAAGGTACATCGTCAAGGCGATCAGTGATTATTTCTGGATTGACCGTTTCGAGATGGGGACCGCTAAGGTGCATCGTCCAAACGGTCAGTTGGGTTTGAAGAAGGGGTAAGGCTTAAGTATGAGGGTTTTTGATGGAGTTGTGGATGGATTTGTGAGGAAGTGGTGTTAAAATACCGCGCGAAAAACAGTGGGACATCACAATATCATTTTAATTTATTTATTTATTTATTTATTACGGGGCAAGCCCAATTTAGACCATAAAGACAATAGTAGCCTACGTACAAGAAAACAAAGAAAGAAATAAAACTCAAACATGCAGCCGTAAAAAGAAAAAAGAAAAAAGGAAAAAATTGAACATTGCAGCTTACTTATCAATGATTATTTTGCGCAGATTGCTCTTGAAAGTTTGAAAGGATCCGCCGAAAAAACCAATGTTGTCTGAGTATAAATTGGCAACACTGACTATCCGATTTACAGGATCACGAGCACCGAACTTAGATTTAATACCTGTGTAACGAGTTACGCCGGTGGGACGACGATCTTACCCCCCACCACGCGCCCGACCGAGGTAGCGCATACCGCGCTACGCCAACGGTCTTGCCCCCCACCACTCGTCCGCAATACCGAGAACTGGCGCGAGAGGGTTTCGCACCGAGAGACTCTCTCGCTGCCGAAAATGTGCGGACGAGGACATACAGGTCGGGGGCATAGGCCTATTTGAGAGAGACCGCCTAGAGCGTTAGTACGAACAGTACGCCTCTCCCAGAGACCTCCTGTGCGATTCCACGTTCTCGTGTAGAAACACTCGTTCTTGCGAAAGACAAGCGCCCGTGTTCACACCAGTTCTTGTGCATCCACAGACTGAGTCTCTGTGCATTTTTACACTCCACACCTCCACGGTTCCCAGAAGGACAGCGTGAGCCATCCTCTGGACGCAGACCGATATCCGCCATCGATCTCCCGAACAGAGTTATCTCCGTTCTCGAGAGCGTCCTTACAGTCGCCGAATCACCCGCGGGTTGTGCCCACTGGGTGACCGGATCCCCGACTCTCCGACCAGAGTCCATTGGCAGGGTTGGCCCGCCAGGACACCGAAGGGTCAAATCGTCTCTCCTCTCCACTCTCGCCGAATCGACCATCGAGATACGCGCCGAGATACGCGCCGCGACACGCGCCGCGATACGCACCGCCGACCAACGCTCCGAAGTACGCGACGCGATCCGCGCCGACCCACGCGCCGCGATACGCGCCGATACCCGCGATAGAAGTCTAAGCTTAAGCCGTCCATACACTGTTTGCCAGCATAGACCTGGCCGGGATACTCTGTACACCAGCGTGAATAAATTGTCGTACTCTACCTTACCTCTGCGTACAAAGTCATTCGATCGGCGGCCCTGGACCACCGTCCTGAGCTGGCGATACGGTTCCTCCACCGTCCCACCGGTAACCCCGCGACTTAACGGTTACATTTGGCGCCCGAACAGGGACTTACAAAAGTACGGAGGACGATCGAATGACGGGGGTCAGCTGGGTGTACGACAAGACCAAAGCCGACCTCGTCGAGCTCGCGGTATCCTACAAGCTCGACGCCACCGGATCCATCGACGCGCTGCGAGCGCGAATAGTGGCGCACCTTCGCAACACCACCATGCAGCGGGACAACGAAGCGGACATCCCACCCACCACGTCCAAAGCGAACCCCGGGATCTCCACGGTAGCCACTGTGGCGAACGCTTCGGACTCCGAAGAAACGCGGTTCGCCAGTTGTTCCCCCAAAACTAAGGGGAAAACAGAGGCAGCGAGCGACCATGGCCCGCCTCCCGTCCAATACATGATGGACCGAGTACGAAGGTGGGGAGGACATTATGACCGAGGAAAGGGCGCCGAGGACTTCCTGGAGCAGCTAGAAGACCTCCAGGATAGCTACGAGGTCGCCCCCGAACAAATTTTGCGGTGCCTCACGGTAATTTTGAAAGGCGTGGCACTGCACTGGTTCCGCGTCGAGAAAAAGAATCTCCCGACGTGGGACAAGTTCTTGCCAGCCTTCAAGCGGGGATTCATGCCGCGACGAACACGGCAAGAGTTGGAGAAAACCATCCACCAACGCCTCCAAGGGTCGACCGAAACCGCCGACTTTGCCGACCACCTACGGCTGCTGATGCGCCGCCACGGGGGAATTTCCAACGAGGACCAGTTGGAATGGGTCTACTCGAACCTCCGCCCCGAGTACCGACTATTCATACACCGGAAGGACTTCGACACCTTGCCCGACCTCATTGACCTGGCAACCGACCACGAACGAGCGCGAGCCGACGAAAAAGCCAGAGCCCCGACTAAAGCCCCGGACGAACACCAAAAAGTCCGGGGATACCAGCGGCTCGCCGTGGTCGGCGACGAGTACCAGAGGGAGGACTGCTGCTGGAGGTGCGGTCAACGCGGACACTACCGCCAAGACTGCCGCCGGCCAGCACGGCTGTTCTGCAGTCGCTGCGGAACCGAGGGGCGAGCCTCTCGAGACTGCAGATGCCAGGGACCGTCGGGAAACGACAACGGAGCCGGCGGACGAGGCACCGACCGGAACACTCCACCCAGACGGCCTCGAAGGGAATAAGCGACGATGACCGGCCATTTATACCGATCAAGGTCCACGACCAGTGGTTCCAGGCGCTCGTTGACACGGGGGCCTCACAATCATACGTGAGCCCCACGATGGCCAATTGGTGTCGAGAGCGTGGGAGCCCCGGAACCACGACGGACCGGCTCGTCCGAGTGGCCAACGGCGCCACGGAACAGCTCACCGAGGAGGTAGTCCTGACCGCGCAGATCGGAGCTGAAATGCACGCCTTCCGATGCGCGGTCCTCCCAAACCTGTCACACGACGTACTCCTCGGTGTCGACGTCCAAAGGATCGTGGGGATGACCCTCCAGATCCAGCAGCTGCGATGGAAGCCACGGGAGGAAACCGCCACCGTCGAAGCTAACCCCGGCCTACGTGGATGCACCAGGGAGCAAAGGCATCGGCTGGAAACATTCCTCGTAGAGGAGCTCGGCCATTTCGACCAGCTGCCCGGCCTCACCAACATGGCTAAACACCGCATCCGACTGAAGGCAGGCGCGGAGCCTGTTAAGCACCGGTACACGCCGAGGAATCCCGCCACCCAAGCCATTATCGACGAGGAGGTCACCCGAATGCTCGCGGAGGGCATCATTGAACCCTCGAACAGCCCGTGGAGCTCCCCGGTCGTGGTGGTCAAAAAGAAAAACGGAAAGCGAAGGTTTTGTATAGACTTTCGACGGGTCAACGAGGTCACCGAAAAAGACGCGTACCCGCTGCCCCAGGTCCAGGCTACCCTGGAGAAATTACGGGGGGCGCGGTACATCTCCACGATAGACCTGGCCAACGGATACTGGCAGGTACCTCTTGACCCGGAGAGCCGCCCGATCACCGCGTTCACCGTACCGGGGAGGGGGCTGTTCCAGTTCAGAGTGATGCCTTTCGGGCTACACTCTGCGCCGGCCACCTTCCAACGCCTCCTGGACCAGATAATCGGCCCGCGGCTGGAGCCGCGGGCATTCGCCTACCTCGATGACATCATCGTGCTCGGGAGCACCTTCGAGGAGCACCTGGACAACCTCCGCGAGGTGCTGCAGTGGCTACGGGCGGCCGGACTACGACTGAACAAGGAGAAATGTCAGTTCGGCCGAACCGAGCTGCAGTACCTCGGCCACACCGTCACCGACCAGGGAGTAGCGACAGACCCAGAGAAGGTGCAGGCCATCGCCAGGATACCCGCCCCCACGAACCTGAAAGAACTACGGAGATTTTTGGGAATGGTCTCGTGGTACCGGCGGTTTATCCTCAGATTCACGGACATCGCCGCCCCCCTTAACCACCTACTTAAAAAAAAAGTACGGTGGACATGGGGCGAAAGCGAGGAGAAGGCGTTCAAGACCCTCCGGCAACAGCTGGCAACCGCCCCCGTGCTCGCCTGCCCCGACTTCACCCTACCCTTCACGCTCCAGACGGACGCGAGCAACGAGGGGCTCGGCGCGGTTTTAACGCAGGAGCCGCAAGGAGAAGAACGCGTTATTTCGTACGCGAGCCGCACGCTGAGTCCCGCCGAGAAAAATTACTCGGTCACCGAAAAGGAGTGCCTCGCGGTCGTCTGGGGCATCCGGAAGATGCGGCCGTACCTGGAGGGGTACCATTTTACCGTCCTGACCGACCACCAATCGTTAAAATGGTTGCGGACGATGGACAACCCCTCCGGTCGGTTGGCCCGCTGGGGCCTCGAGCTGCAGGAGTATGATTTCGACGTCCAGTACCGGAAAGGAGCCAACAACCTGGTCGCCGACGCCCTCTCCCGGCAACCCGAAGGCGACTCCAAAGCAGCAGAGGTCACCAGCGTGGAGGCGCCAACCGGCTGCCCGTGGTACGACCGCATGAAAACGGCCGCCGAAAACGAACCGCACCGTTACCCGGAGTACCACGTCGTGGATGGGCGTCTTTACCGCCACATCTCGGACGCCCACGGCCCCCGAACCGAGCTGGAGTGGAAGTGGTGCGTGCCCCAGCCGCTCCGAGAAGCAGTACTCCAGGAGAATCACGACGCACCCACCGCTGGACACCTAGGAGGCAGCAAAACGGCAGCGCGGCTATCGCAACGCTACTTCTGGCCGGGAATGATCCGCGACGCGAATCGATACGTCCGACGCTGCCAAAAATGCCTCGAATACAAGGCATTCCAGCGAGCGCCCGCGGGCGGTATGCAGACGACGCCCGCAGCAAACCCGTGGGACGTGGTGGCCGTCGACCTAGTGGGACCCCTGCCACGGTCAGCGAAAGGATTTACCATGCTGGCCGTGATGCAGGACAAATTCAGCAAGTGGGTCGAGATCCAACCACTGCGACAGGCCACCGCCCCCGCCGTCACGCGGGCCCTCAAGGAGAGGGTCGTGCTCCGGTTCGGATGCCCTCGGCGGGTAATCACGGACAACGGCCGGCAGTACGAGAGCAGGGACTTCACGGGACTGCTCCGGACATACGGCATCGAACACCGGCGGACGCCCCCGTACACCCCCCAGTGCAACCCAGTGGAGAGGGTCAACCGCGTCATCAAAACGATGATCGCGCAACTGACCGACGGAGACCATCGCCACTGGGACCATTGGCTGCCGGAAGTCATGTTCGCGTACAATACCGCGCGACATGACTCCACCAGATACACCCCGGCGTACCTCAACTACGGCCGGGAACCAGCAACCCCCGGGGCCCTCCGCCAACCACCGACCGCGATCGCCGAGGAGGACACCGATGACCGGAGCACCGACCGCGACGACGACGTCGAACGTCTACGAGAGGCCATTCGCCTCGCCCGCCACGCACAAGCTCAAGCCACAGAGGCGCAGAAGAGGTCCTACAACCTCCAGCGGCGGGATTGGCGGCCGCGGATCGGCGACAAGGTCATGCTCCGAGAGTACCCCTTGTCATCCGCGGCCAAGAACTTCAACGCCAAATTGGCACCGAAGTGCTCAGGGCCCCACGTGGTAAAGGAATACGTGGGGCCAAACCTGGTCCTGCTGCGGAGCGGAAGGAAGGCGCCCCGAAGGGCCCATATCCAGGACCTAAAGCCCTGCGGAGGAGAGGAGGGAGGCCTCCCTGTCGGGACGCAAGCTCCCACCACCGTCGACCAGGCCACCGCCCCCCCCCCCCCCCCGCGCAAGTGATTGAACGCGAAGCCGCCGAAGCCACCAAACGCGAAACAGCCCCTAATTACGACCACCAGGTGGCTGCGGCGATAAGCGCCGCGGGACCGGTTTCGCGCTGCAGAAATAAGCGCGAAGAAGCAGATAAGGCCCGCGGCGCACCGGAGGGGGAAAAAGCGATATTCCTGGAAAATGGCATCAAAACCGCGAATTTCGCACGAGGCCGCCAGGAAGGAGGCAGTCGCCATGAAGGCGGAAAACGCCGAAAGGCCTCTCGAGTGCCAGCTCCGGAAACGGCCAGGGAACCCCCCGCAAGTCCCCCCCGCAGCCAAACGGCGGCTGGACTTCGGCGGACCCCCACCCCCGGCACGAGGACCACCGGCAAGACCAAAGCCACCGGCCAGGAAACCCTCCTCGACAATGGGGATCACTCTTGTCGAGGAGGTGGAGAAAAGCCGGCTACCCCCGCCGATCCTGCCGACACCGCCACCAGCCCCAACCACCGAGGACGAGACGGGACCCGCCGCCTCCCTATTGGCAGCGTTGCTCCAGGCACCGCCACCGCCCTGGAAGGCGATAGAGACGCCACCGCAGCAGCCACCAGCCCCAACACCGCCGACACAACCGCCGACGCAGCCGCCAGCCCGGACACCGCCGACGCAGCCGCAGACGCAGCGACCAACGCCGCCGCCCCGTCCCCGGAACCCCCCGGCCCTAATGGACCTCATCATACCCCCACCCCCGACTGCCCAGCCACCGCCACCGGCGCCGCCACCGACACCGATGGAGCTGTCCCCGGCAGCAACGGAGCCGCCGGTACCCCCCCCACCGAGGCCTACGGCACAACCGCCGAGGCAGGCGAGGACAGTGGAGACGCCACCACCGCAACCGCCAGCACCGCCATCCCCTCCCCCGACGACCGCCGCCGCGCCGTGGTCGTACCACCCGGCCACCTCCGAAGACCTCCGGCTGGACCTACCGGCCTTCCAGGTCGGCCGGAGGTACCGTATCCCCACGCCCGGGGGATACATGGAGCTGAAGCTGCTGCGGAGGCAGCAAATGCGAATCCGCTTCAGCTCCCACCCCCAGCCCCCACAAATAGATTAAGTAACTATTTTCAGTAGGTTTAAGTAAAATGTAAGTAGGTTAAGTAGACTAAGGTAGCATAAATGTACAGTAGGCTAAGGATAGATTTAAGAGTAAAATAAACCGTTAGGCTAAGGTTATAACAAGAAAACAAAACCGAAACAAACACCACGCACAGAGGTCTGTGGGAGAGTGGGGTAAGATCGCGACCTCCGAGGGGAGGAGTTGCTGTAACGAGTTACGCCGGTGGGACGACGATCTTACCCCCCACCACGCGCCCGACCGAGGTAGCGCGTACCGCGCTACGCCAACGGTCTTGCCCCCCACCACTCGTCCGCAATACCGAGAACTGGCGCGAGAGGGTTTCGCACCGAGAGACTCTCTCGCTGCCGAAAATGTGCGGACGAGGACATACAGGTCGGGGGCATAGGCCTATTTGAGAGAGACCGCCTAGAGCGTTAGTACGAACAGTACGCCTCTCCCAGAGACCTCCTGTGCGATTCCACGTTCTCGTGTAGAAACACTCGTTCTTGCGAAAGACAAGCGCCCGTGTTCACACCAGTTCTTGTGCATCCACAGACTGAGTCTCTGTGCATTTTTACACTCCACACCTCCACGGTTCCCAGAAGGACAGCGTGAGCCATCCTCTGGACGCAGACCGATATCCGCCATCGATCTCCCGAACAGAGTTATCTCCGTTCTCGAGAGCGTCCTTACAGTCGCCGAATCACCCGCGGGTTGTGCCCACTGGGTGACCGGATCCCCGACTCTCCGACCAGAGTCCATTGGCAGGGTTGGCCCGCCAGGACACCGAAGGGTCAAATCGTCTCTCCTCTCCACTCTCGCCGAATCGACCATCGAGATACGCGCCGAGATACGCGCCGCGATACCCACCGCCGACCAACGCTCCGAAGTACGCGACGCGATCCGCGCCGACCCACGCGCCGCGATACGCGCCGATACCCGCGATAGAAGTCTAAGCTTAAGCCGTCCATACACTGTTTGCCAGCATAGACCTGGCCGGGATACTCTGTACACCAGCGTGAATAAATTGTCGTACTCTACCTTACCTCTGCGTACAAAGTCATTCGATCGGCGGCCCTGGACCACCGTCCTGAGCTGGCGATACGGTTCCTCCACCGTCCCACCGGTAACCGCGCGACTTAACGGTTACACCTGAACAATAAAAGGATGTCCTTTCTCTTAAAATTCTGGATGGTGCATAGAGAGAGATATCCCGCAAAAGTGAAGGACAGTTGATGCAACTATTAACAATTTTAAATAAAAAACCAAGATCAGCGATACGCCTTCGTTCCGATAAAGTAGATAAGTTCAGAGACGCCAGTATTTGGTCATAATTGTGATCATCGCGTGACATTGGACGTGGCAGTTTATAAGCGGCAAACCTAAGGAATTTGTGTTGGACCCTATCTATGATTAGATTGTCTTTCGCAAGGATCGGCGACTAAATTGAGGAGCAGTACTCTAAAGATGGTCGAACTAAAGTGGTATAAAGCAATCTGATTGTGCTAATACATTGAAAGTCAGTGGAGAAACGCGATATAAAACCCAGAGTCCTCAAGGCGGTGTTTGCAACAGTAACACAGTGTTTGGAAAAATCTAGAGTGGATGAAAACTGAACTCCCAAATCCTTGACCTCATATATCACCGAAATTGCAAAATTATTTAGATGATATGGAAAAAGTACTGGGTTCATACCGCGAAAAGATCTCATGACGTGACATTTACCAATGTTCAGATTCAAATCCTTGCGCGTACACCAATCGGTGAATCTATCGAGGTCGGATTGAAGAAGAGACGCGCCGAGAAAGCTATAAATTTTGCTGTATATTCTTAGATTGTCTGCATATAAGAGAAACTTACTATGCCGAATGACGTCAGATAAGTCGTTAATAAAAACGTTAAAAAGCAGCGGCCCGAGGTGGGACCCTTGAGGGACCCCCGAGGATACAAGAATAGGATAAGAGCGAGAGTTGCGAATTTGTGTAATTTGATACCGACCAGTCAAATAACTTTCAAACCACGCTAACACGTTCCCCTTAAATCCGACCGATGACAGTTTAGCCAATAATATTTTGTGGTTCACTGAGTCAAACGCCTCATTTGAAGCTGCCTTCGTTAAAAATAGTCCGATTTACATGAAATTTGATATGATTTTCATCGGAAAAACATTCAAAGAAAGACTAAACGTCTAAGACTTCCCACAACTTCCTATTTCAAATAACAGTCGAAGCGATTCGAAACTTTCATCCGGAATTTCGAGAGAGAATCTCGAGACTCGAGAGAATCGAGATCTCGTCAGATCCCCCCCCCCCCCCCCCCCGAATTTTTTCGACTCGCTCCGAAGTTCGGGTTCCCGAGCCTCGAAACACGAGACGATCCGCATACTCCTATTCAAGACCTATCAAGACTTTCAAGACCAATCAAGACTTTCAAGACCTATCAAGACTTTCAAGACCTATCAAGACTTTCAAGACCTATCAAGACTTTCATGATCTATCAAGACTTTCATGATCTATCAAGACTTTCAAGAAATTTTTGTTTCGAATAATAGTCGAAGCGATTCGAAGCGATTCGAAGCTTTCGAAGCTATTCGAAGCGATTCCAAATTTTCGCCCGGGATTCGAAGCGATTCGAAACTTCTGTCCAGAATTCGAAGCGATTCGATTTGCTTGGCAACCATGACTAATGAGATTCGAAGCGTTTCGAATCTTTACAGGATTGAATAACTTCGAATCGATTTCGAAGTTGATGTCTTGAGCCCATCACTACTGGGAACCGACTCCGGAGTCTCATCACTAGTTGTGTTAAATCGGATAGTAGCTGATATATGTAGAGGCAACACAAACATCCCGTTTGCCAAAACTTTTCCAAAATTTGAGTGCGATAGAATACCGCCCTCACTATTTTTTCCATAGGAACCGATGTCGACCATAATAAAATTGTAATTAGCATCAACCATAGCCAAAAGCATAATTGAGAATGATTTTTTATAGTTGAAATAGTTCGAACCACTATTTGGCGGAGTCTGAATTGTACCACGTGGTTCGCGTCCAACGCTCCCAAACAATTCGGAAATTTACAGCGGTCCCAAAATTGTGTTGTTATATTTTTCCACGTATCCATGTGGTATTGGGGGGGGGGGGGGGGTTTCCCTCATGCGGGTAAAGGTATTTACGTCTGCTTTCTTTGTGGCACTGATAACGCGCACTTCCCTAGAAAGCGTAGATTTATCATGTCACGTACGATCAGAGGGAGTCTTATCGATGATATCGCGACGAGCCTTTTATCTGCCACGGGTGTAATCGTCACCGAATCAACGACACCTTTCTTTAGCCTTTTAGGGAGTTTCAAAGACTTACGGATATAAATACGACTAATTTCGAGTCCATATTTTGCTATACATCAAGTGTTCGTGAATTTATTTAAAATTCAAGCATTCCGTCCTCCAATAATTAATTGCCCGAAATAGATATAATTCTGTGTAGTCATCGATAAACATCTTTGTTCAGGTATAATACTCCACTCTCTGCCGTTCCAAACTCGTAGAATTACCTAGAAGGAAACTTACACTTTCGTCATTGTATCTTAATTTGGAGAAATTCTAAGGGAACTTCGACCGAACTCGAGCACAGATAAATTCCACCCAAATTATTCGAGAAAATCTGAGTCAGTAGTGGACAATATAGGCAGTAAGAAACTGATTCGAGCATTTGACGGTTGTTTCATTGCACGTTATTTCTGTGTTCGACGAATTGCTAATTGTTAATTGCTAAAACACACCAGTAACACTTCCGATGCCGCTGATACGGGAGCGCTCAGTCCAGATTTTACTGTAAGTAGTATTTATAAGAAGGAGGATATTTACCAAAAAGGAACGAGACTAGAATCTAATGTTAATTTAATTAGAAAGAAAGAAGAGAGAATATACGCGGTCAGCGTATCGTCAACCATATATATCAACACTTTATTAATTACACACGCATCATATACATATAGGGTAAATCCGGGAGACGCGGTCGACCTAATATAAAATGGCTATTAAAACTAATATAGATATTACTTATTTTATCAGAACAAACCTAATATGTTCAGAATTTTATGCCGATTCAGAAAAACTCGTCGATATTTGCTTTAAGACAATATTTACTGTAAATCGGGTTGAAAACTAACGTCATGACATCTGACCACCTCCCCCGAGGTGCCGGGAGAAATGGTTTTCGTCGTTGGCAGAGACCACTCACATTATTATTCATTGAAAATTAACAAAGGATAAAGCAAAATTATTTATGAGTGAATACAACTACGGATTCATTGATATTTAATTTGTTTACGCTAAACAAGTAAAGAACACATCAAAGAAAAAGTGAATTACCTACTGGCGATTAGCAAGGCAAATGAATACAAAAGTGAATAAATAAACTAAATAAACAAAAATAATAATAAAATAATAATAAAAAATAAAAAAATCATAACTCGACCATCTCACCTTTCTGCAGCGAGACATGGTCTTCTCGTTAGCTTTGAGAGGAAGAGTTAATATGGCCAAATACTTTGGCTGCATTGTCCCTCAACATCTCTACTATCTTATTATTCCAAACATTAAAGGAAAATAAACTTAGAGGTATATTTTAAATACGATTCTGTACAACCGCTGTTTGACAAAAGAGGTTAAATGTAACATCAATTTACCTTTTATAGCCTATAAATCCAGAAAAACACAGAAGGAAGCGAAATAACGCTATTCATTCAACTGTTTGGCTTCGAGAGAAGTAGTTGGTCTACACTTTAATGCATTTTTACGTATAGACTCTGAAATATAGCGACACGACCAACTTTCCGGCCCGACCGCGTCTCCCGGATTTACCCTACATATACATAGAATTTATATAATGTATATATACCTTTCGCGATACAATGTACATGTATATTAATACAGTTTCTTATTTTTCAGTTACATGTATACCATCGTCTCTTAAATATATTTTTATTTGTTACTTCGCCATTTTTCTCTGGATTTTTTTTCTCTTTATTAATTCATCTCCACCTATACTCTCCTCAAATTGTCAACGCACGATAAATATCTCGAGCCGAACCCGCCACGCGTTCAAAGTCTTCCCGCCGTGTCTACGCGTGGGGAGCGCCCTAACACATTATGCAACAACGTGTATAACGTACACATAACTTGCCCCGTTAGCCTCAAATCAATACGTTACAATGAAATATTTCTATTCGGAAGCCTTTTCAAATTTCTCCAACTAACGTTGGCTTAATAACAACAAACTGGACAAATCGGACAATACAAAGAGAAGTGTATCGCGAGGAGTCTTAAAAGAGAATACAAGTAGATCTCTTAAAAGAATAATACCGCGAAATGTTTGTACATTTTCTTCCCCTACTTTCAATAAAAAATTAAGGGATGAAGAAATTGCCTTCATTTCTTAATTCGCCCCCGAGCACCTTCATCCTTCTTTATTGTGCCTTGATGACGTTTCATTTAGCTCTGAAAACTGTCACTGGTGTTCAGTACCACCTGGAATTTTATTCTTTGGTCGCCAGATGAAATCGTGCTCGCCAACGTACAAGAATCTCGCCTCAACTAAAAGGAATACAAACCGCCCTTGCACAAACTATCGCCTATCGTTATCTTCGCTCTGGAGCGCCCTTCTTTGATTAGCTAGGACACGTTGCTTTGTACTGTTCGCTCTACTGGTTGCTCTTAGTGACGTAAAGTCCGTTAACATTACCCGGTAACCGTGGGGTTCCTTTCGTAAAGCGTGGTGAACTTTACAGTTCGCCGTTGAACGTGGCGTCGAAAGAGATTGCGTCCAACGTCATTGGAGCCGTATTCAAATCGTGTTTAAGCTACTTTCGGCAAATGGGTTCTAAGATGGAAGTTGAATGGCAGCAAGAATTGTGACTGTTTAAATCTACCCCATCTACTCTGATTCACGTCGGTTTCTATGTATACACTCGTTGTGTCAAAATTTAGTTACTATTTTGTCGAACAGTCGAGAAGTCGAAGGATAAAGTACGGTAACACGTTTTTCGTAGCCTTAACCAGTCACAGTCTGGCGAGCCACTTTGGTAATTATTTCGCCTGCAATTAATTGCCTTGACTAAAATTTGATAAGGGAGAAGCGAAGATTCTTAAATCTGCTGACAGAGAAAACGCTAACGAGACACTCGAAAAGGGTTGAAGTCGCGCGATACTTTCACCTGGAATTGTTGTGCAGCTAAATCGTGAACGAAATTACAATTTAAACTCATAACCGCTACACTGACACTTGCGTCTCTTTTTTTTCGATTGCATCGCTGGCAATGTTACCGTGTTGTTACCGATAATTCTACGTCACTGAATCTTAACCCTATCTAGGACAGTCGACCACGCGGTCTGGCCGGTTTAAACCGGCCGCTAACACTATTATTATTATTAATCATTACTTGTAACGTAACTTTGATAATAGTATTTATTATTGTGGTTGTTAATAACGCGCTAAAATTCCGTTTCCCTCGTTTATATGTCTCTCGAGCCTGTGTTAGGATTCTCCTATCTAGCCTAAGGACATTAAAGTTTCTCGAACGCTTCTGTATCGATCACCCTTCGTGTCGCGAATCCCAAGTTTTTGAATCGATAGCCACGCTTGCGGCAAAAAAGGGGGGAGTGCTTTAACGACGATGAATTTACCATTAATTGTACCATGTCCATCGTATTGTTAGAGACAGCAGGAATTTAACTAAGATTGTGTTAACGGACAGTGGCTCGAGGTTGAATCGGCCACGGTAAACTTTCACTGTTTTCCACGCTATTTTAAACGAATTCCGGTCTTGGGATTACGAATACTCGCTCTATGGAATGTCCTGCCTATGCTCCGAAGCTCTGACTATTAACAACGACTACATTCTAAGTGTGTTAATTAGGTCACCAGAGGATCCGTCTTTGCACGCGGATGACGAGGATCCTCCTCCACTTGTCCGTCCTTTCGAGCAAAGGATCGATAACCGGGGATAATCGTTTACCCCCAACGTCCACCTTGATAATTCGCGAACTACATCTACCAATGCTTGATTCCATAAAGACAGTTCGATCGAGTTAGGGTAACTTGGTAACTTAATGTAAAAAGAGACTTCTGCTGCTTATGTGAATTAAAGCGAAAATTGTTAAAGCCATGGTTACAAAATTGCCTGAAATCCGCGAGTGTTATGCAACCATCCAATAAGCGCGCGTGGATCCTTAAGAGGACGACAAGTGGAGTTAGGCCCTTTTCTTCTGCTCTAGAAAATATACGTGTACGCTCACACAGGACATATTTTCTTCATTTACGCACGCAACAGAAATACAACAGCTCTCGTCACGCGATTTCCACTCGCACGCTCGCAGATCTGAGTTGACACACTAATCCCTCTGCTACCTTTATTTTCCCCTTTGCTCTCAACGCAGCGGGCTTCCGTAATGTTAATCCCTTTCCTTCCTCCGTTTCTTTCTTCGCCACGTCACATCAACATTAATTTCTTTATAATATTTAACGATTCTTTTATGCTTGGTTTCATTTTGTACACGTAACATATACTATGCGACGCGTACATCAGTGTACAAGCGTCTATAAATATATATAAATATATATATATACACGTTCATATATATGCTTATGTTTATATATTTATATTATATATATATATATTCAATATTTATATATACTATATGTATACCTGTAACGTTTGTATATTGTATACGGAGTACGATAAATGTTATACATACGGTTACATCTAGCAACACTTTACAAACGGGGTCACATAAAAAATAAAGAATCACGAATCTCTCATGTTTTATTGACTGTATACGTACGCGTAATTGTCACTGGCAACCCGACATCTCGCCTGGCTTAATGTTCTGTAGGTAATGCCTGTTTTAAGAGCCGGATACGGTCGCGAAACGTTCCCCTTCTAACTTGTGCAGGCGGCATCACCCATCGCATTTCGCCACTGTCGCGTTAGTATTCGCGGCGCGCACGATAGCTACTCTATTTCCCTGAAAGTCCTCGACAGCCCGAAATTAATAGGAATCAAAGGCGCGGGTGCACGGAAACGTTGTGCGCACCCGATTGTCGCTCTAATTCATGCGAAAATATTACATTACACGTGTATAGGTAAACAGTTCGGACAGATCAAGCGTTTTTCGCACTCCTTCCATTCGTGTTCCCGGTCGAGCGGTGAATTTAAGCGAACCATTCCTCCGATCATATTTAAACAGTTATTATACTTTGAAGTTACATTTAAACGTTATCTTCTGTCCACTTAAATTCACTTCCCGACCGAACACGAGTTGCTCCGATTATAATTAACGCTTCAGAATTATACTCTCGATCCCGACGACTCCGTCGATCTAACATTTAACGACTAATAATTTTATTCTCTCCTATTCGTGGTAACTGCGTTTCTGCGGCGCTCGACGATGCGACCCTTTAAACGCTACACGGAGTCCGTCACGGTCTCAATGTCAATATCGCTGTTACTAATAATAATAATTACCACTTGGCCCTGGAAAGTCAGTGAAGTACTAGATTCACGGGCGTTCCATGGTTGCTTCCTGTTTAACGAGCACGGCGGTCGATATCAGAGAAAAAGAATGATCCTGGGATAAAAATAAAGATTGACACGATTCAGTAAACTCGCGGAATAACCAGGCTTCTTGAATATTGATAAACAAAGCCGAACCTCGTAATTTCCAAAATAATATACATGATTTTAGTTGTCTAATGGTTATTAGGTTCCTTATGTTTTCATCAAATAGAATCATGTCGAGATCGCACGCCAATGCTTAAAGGGTCGAAACGTCGGGCAAAGATAGGGCAGCAATCGCTACGATCGTTAAAAAAAAATATCACAATCTCGCTGGGTAACGATTGTTGCGACTTGTGTTTTTGGAGAACATCGATAAGTGAACGCAGCATTCTTGCGGATAGGATATTACCACTAATCGCGCTGCTCCTCGGAAGATAATACTGCCTACAGTTGAATCTCCTTGGATGTCGGCCCATTCGTGCGGTTGCTCCACTGATATCACCGCGTGGACTCCTTCGATCGAGTAGTATCACCGTTAAACCACGCCCACGAGTCCCGCCGAAAGGTCAACACGTTCCGATGTATGTGTGTGTGTATTGTATAGAAAGATTTCGCGTGCCGACATCGACAAAATATTCAGCGCCCACGAAGCTACAAATTTTTCAAAACTGACGGCTCGTTAAATTTGCCTGACTTTAACGATCACGTAACAATGAACGCTGCGTGGTTAAAGGATCTGTCGCGTTCGGTGAAACGATAATATTGCGCCGAAAATCGAACGTCTATCGCTAACATTACCTTAGACTCGTAAGCGATTAAACGATGGTTGTCTGCAATCCACTGACTCGAATGTTTTCAATAGTTTAATGTTCTGTGTAGTCTGTTTGTGTGTGTTTGTTGGGCGTAGCGATAAACACGTAACTTTCTTCGCTATGTGGTGCGTCGAATGGTTAATTCCTTACGATCACTTTTATGTACAATCGAAAGCAGTGAAGTAGCGTTAATTCCTAATGTTTGGGCGGATTCCTCACGCCACGTGAATTTGACTAACGATCATACTATCTCGATCGTGCATTGCTACTTGCCTCAACGCTTCGACCAATCATGATGGCTGAACGATTCAACTAGGATTCGCGGTCACGACTACCGACGGTTAAACGAGGTCCTCGCCATTGATCTAATTTAATACTCACAAATCCACCGTCAATCCGATGCCGAGGTCTACGAGAGTGGAAGAAACGCGGAGCAAGGCTTGGCGTGTTTCTAATCAATGGAAACGCGCAATTAACCAACTTCTTGTACGTCCCCATTGAATCTAAACCGCGGAAACTGAATGGTTTCCAAGTTATTCCCGTGACAGTAACAGAAGACTCTCGATTTGAAAATAGAAGCGTCTACTTTGTGGGGCTGGAATATATAAAAAAATAATCTCCGTATAAATCTCTCTCTCCTAAACGCTCGAAACACCTTCTTCAGCCGCCTCTCGACTCCATCTGCGGTATGAAACTACCTGCTACTGGCGTGTCGTGTGATTGACGATAGACTCTTGGGCCGACTCGTCTTTAGCGGTAAAATGAACGTCGTGTCAGACTTGTTGGGATGCGATCAAGTCGGTTTTACTAGAGTTCTTCAGGATCGATGGTCCAGGAAGTTTCTGATCGGTGTCAGACGTTCCCGATGGCTGCACCATCATTGGTTGACCGTTCACCAGGACTATGGTGTCCCGTACGGAGTCGTATCCACATGCTGGCCCTAAATCACACGCATCTTATGGCAGATATGGTTACAAGCGCGCGACCGTTTCGAAGAATTCTAAGAAATTCCACCGAAACTGTCGAAATGCTAAAAAACTCACGCCTAATTATACTGCAAGTTCACTCTCGACGTATATCTCCCGCGAAAACAGAACCTAATCACCCTCTTCGCGATTGATCGCCGTCGAGCGTTAATTACCTCCCCCAAGTGCCTGAACGTCGATAATTAAACCGTTAAACCTCGTTGAAGCTTCGAAAGACGGGCTAGAATAATCTTCAATCAACCAAAAATCGTGGGCTGCAACATCCCCCGCGCGTGGCGAGTGACATTCGCCTCGTTATCGATCACGCTGGCGCGCGCGTAGGCGGAAGGCCGCTGCTGGCATCGTCAAACGATTCGGTAGATGCTCGAGGGAACTACAGATGCATTGGGAATCGAGGCAACGGTCCGTGTTTCGACCGAGCGTCTAGACTCGTTACGTTCTTCAATTGTTCGCGCTTTGGGCCTAATGCCTAATAAGCGCGGGACTGGTACCGTAGCGAGTGGGTTAACGTGGAGATAAACGTTCCAAGGGACTGGTAGCGTTGATATAGGTCTGTTTTACCGAGGGCGTAATCGAGTTCCTGATTACCTGGCGACGGCGTGTTACTGAGGGTCCTCGACGGGGTAGAGAGGTTCCTGGAGGCCGGTCCCCAATCGGATGTCGGCTGCAAAAGCAGATTTGCGCGCTGCCAGACGGTCGTCCTCTTACTTTTCTTCGTTTTCCCCTTTCCAGGCCTCTGGGACGAGGGCCGGCTGTCGATGTCGATGTCGATGTCGTCATCGTCATCGTCGTCATCGTAGGCGGATCGCCGTCGACGATCCCTTAGCTGATCCTGTAAAACACGCGTGTTTCCTTCTGTATCTACCCTTATCCCGGCGATTCTCCGCGACTCGACGGTCATTTAAATTCGAATGCCATTACTCTAAAGGCACGGTTAAACATGTGCAACAGCGCGCATTGCGCGCCGAACACCGTGCGCAGCGGCAAATCACGTCCACACATCTGCAATGTGCGGCCGAATTTGCACTTGAGACCCTAAAAAAAGGTCGGTTTTTATGGCGGGACGCGCATTCCAGCCGCGCAAATGTTCGTCGAAAGTGAAAAGCATGCCATCACGCGCAAGCGAATGCTAGCCGCGCAGACCCCATGGCGCGGTCAACCCTCCGCGAGGCCGCACCGAATTTTATGTCTTTCGACCCTCGAAGGGTTTGGAATACCATTAAAAGTGGGCAAAATCCAAGTTCCACATTTCTCCCCAGATCTCTGCGAAACCGGAGCCAATCGATTCTTTATGTTTCGCCGATGAAACTGACACCAAGAACGACGTAATTCGGAGCATAATGAAGGAAATTAGATGAAAAATCTATTTTCATTATCTGCATTTAACTTCGTTTAAAGTAGCCCCATTTACATGAAATTTTGTATGATTTTCGTCGGAAAAACATAAGGAATCCATCGGTGTCACTTCCATATCTATACGATATAGTATAAAGAATTATTTTATTTCTGAAACAGGTATGAATCCTCGGTCGACCGCAGCGATTCGAGGTCGGCTCCCCGCGGTCGAGGGTGCCATATTCATTTCAGCGTATTAAGAATTTCGTTATTCTTCATTCTTCATCGTGTCGATATTAAAATGACACCAACGGATTCCTGGTGTGCTCCCGATTAAAATCATACCAAATGTCATGTAGATCGAACTACTTTTACATAAGGAATACAAAATGTTTGTGTAATCAAAATTCTGGAACACCAAAAAGCATAAAATAAATTAAAATAAAAAAATTTTAAAAACAAGCTTTGTTAAAAAGTACTAAAAAAAAATAATTTTGTTACTGGCCTAAATGACTGCCTTAAACACATTCCCTCATATGACAAAAAATAAAAGAGTGGGGCGTAAATATTGAAATGCCCTTTTTATATAAATAGTATTACTGTCTTTATATTCATATTCTATTGACGAATTAGACTGATCTCTAGCAGAATACGAAAACTAATGTATTAAACTACGTAAAGGATTATAAATATTTTATATTGAAACTGCATTTCAATATTCACCCCCCCCCCCCCCCCCCCGCACTTATTATTTGTCATATGAGGGAATTCGTTTCAGGCAGTCATTTAGGCCGGTAACAAAATTATTTTTCTTTTTTTAGTACATTTTAATAAAAGTTTATTTTAATTTTTTTTTATTTTCACACAAAATTCGTTTCGATAGCTTTTATAGTACAAAAGCTATAGACAAATATCACCAAATTCTTCGACGATGCGCGCAACAATTCGCGTGCGCGGCTTCACGTTGCACGAGTACCTGGTTGCGCGTCGAACCATAAAAATCGACCCTTGTAATGGTGTTCTGTAGCGCGCATTGCACATGTCTAACCGTGCCTTAACGAGCACATAGTTTCCTGAAACGTTTCCCGTGTACACACAGAAGTAGAATTATGCTTCTGTGCGGGGAAGAAATATTTTAAGAGAAATCTGTGTCTGTTTCAAGGGAGACAGAGTTGGCAGAGAGAGCTTAATCGTATCAATAGTGTCATCCTTAGCGAAAGATTTGAGAATACAAAGACAACCTTGTTTTTCTGTCGGGAGATGATAGGAAACGATGTTGTCTACCTTGGATAATGAATAACGTAATGTGTTGTAATGTGGAATACGTACGAGTGTAAATCCAACGATGACCAGAACGGGTATTATTCCGACGACCCATCCGACGATGCTCGCCCATTGTGGATAGACGTAGTCACCGTACTTGAGCGGCTCGTATTCGATCCAGTTGAAGAAGAGAATGAACAGCAGCGTCGCCGGGGTGACCAGCTTCCACATCCAGGTCCAGAAGAACCTCCACAGCCGGCTTTGTAATCCAATCATCAGCTGCACGTCGTCGAGGAATCGCTCGGTACCGTAGATCCAGGCGACCATGATGCACTCGCATATCGCGATCAGCAGCACCGAGCAATTGGCTGCGTACTTGTCCATCAGTTGCAGCCAATACATGCCAGCCTGAAAGTATACATGAAGAAGTCGTATTCGATGCAAAAGCCTCGTCCGAAAACGATTTTAAGGTATCTGTGCGTGAAACTTACGTTGGTAGTGAAGACAATCCCTCCGACGTAACCAATCACAGCAGTCGCCAGGACGACCCACAATTTATAGCTTCTCATTTGCGGGAATGCGTCGAGTATCGCGGTGGTGACAGTTTCCATCAGAGCGAATTGCGAGTCCAGGCCCAAGGTGAGAAGCATCACGAAGAACAGCAGCGACCAGACGGGCGCCACAGGTAAACGAGCTACCACCTATTGCGTTTTAATAAAACGTTTACATTCCATATCGGAGATTTTCGTGAGAAACTTACAACGACACGCGTGTTTAGTTTAGACGAATCTGTCTAGCTTCTGTACTTCTAGTGAGATATAGTCTCCTAGTGCGCGGAATTGTTCTAGCCGCTCTAACGTATCGCGAGGATTGACTCAGGATTTTCTAATCCGACGATATCGTGTGATTCACTCGCCTCGGGGTACACGATGAACGCCAGACCGGCGCCCTGGTCGACGACAGAGGCGACGGGGACAGAGAGCTCGTGTGCCAGGAACCCGATCACAGAGAATATCACGAAGCCAGCGAAGAACGAGGTGCAGATATTGCTGACGGCGACGATCAGCGTGTCCTTGTAACAGTTGTTGGTGAACTTGTTGTAGGAGCTGAGCGTGATTAGGCCGCCCCAAGCTGGGCTCAGGGCGAAGAAGATTTGAACGGCTGCGTCGCTCCACACTTTCGCCGACATTAGTCTTCTCCAATCGGGCGTCAGGTAATATAGGATGCCCTCCTTGGCGCCGGGGAGCAGAATGCCCCGTATGAAAAGGGCAACCTGCGAGCGGAAAACGAAAGTGCATAATTCGCTCTACCTTTAAAGGGTTAGACCACCTTGGCCAGGTCAAGAAATATCGCATCTTTGGGAATTTATTTCTAAGTGGCAAAAACACTTTTATCGATAATTTGATATTTGAAAAAAAAATGTACATATTATTCAACGATGTCTCTATCTTCATTGAACAATTTTTATCGATGTGACGTCCTGGCCCCACCACGGTATCGCGACTTAGTGTCGGCGAGCGCCACCAGAGGTCTAATCTTCTCGCTAGTTCTCAATCTCCAATCCATTCGTATATATACAAGTTCCGAAATCATATCCTCTGTGTCCCCGTGTGTGTCTAGGGCAGGGGCCGTCAGCTGTAGCCCTACTGATGAGTCTAGCTGACGGTCCCAAGACGAAACACACCTCTTCTTTTCCTCCTCGATCCTTTAAAGCCAATCCACCCGCCCCGCACAGTTTACTCCATTGCGGCGTAATCCGGCCGGCCTTAGGGCGCGACGGTACGTTGGAGGCAGCGGGGCAAGAACTCCTTGTCATTGTCCTAACCTCCACCCAGGACGTGACAATCGATAAAAGTGTTTTTGTCACTTAGACATAATTTCCCAAAAATGCGATATTTCTTGACCTGGCCAAGGTGGTCTAACCCCTTAAGATCGACGAGGAGTCGCGCGGTAAAACTTGCGCAAAGCGGAGAGGGATTACACTGCATTCCACATTAGGGCATCCCGACGCCCCTACCGATTTGCAACCGATCTGCGCAGCTCCCACTACTACCCACGGTTTGAACCGCATGCGATTGGTCGTGGTAATTTCGAAGCAATAACTGGTACATCCCAAACGCGGGACCTGACCGTTGTCAACGTAAACAGTCCCGCACGAAAAGTGAACGGAGAGAGTAGAGAAGGCCGTGAGACGGAGAAAAACATAGGCGGTTAAGTGGGGAGTCGGCGTAGCAACGTCGCCTGAGGGTCGTGCCTGCGCGAAATCTGTATGCTCTAATGTGGAATCAAGTGTAAGTAGTTTAATGTGGAGGTAGCTGAAAAAGGAGGAAACAATAGGCAATCCCGTGTAGAGGAATTTTTAAATAGATAAAATATACCAAGGGTGGAAACTAAGGGATGAAATTGACGGCTGGAAATTGAAGGCAATGGTAGATCTGAAGGGCAGACGTACCAGGACGACGTATGGGAAGAGAGCAGTGAAGTAGACAACCTTCCCCGAGCTTTGAACACCTTTGCTCAGACAGAGGAAGACGATGATCCAAGCTAGAAGGAGGTTCACTGCCATCGTGAATCGGACGGAACCTGTCTCCTCGATGCCGCTGCTTATCCCCAGGACATGGTTGCTGTATCGAGGGTAGACATACGATTTTAATACACATGAATCTTCCAAATCTCCTGACGTGGTGTATGGTGTTTGAATAAAGGAGCGATGGACAGTAGTTGGTTGAAGCATTGAAACTTTCGTTTCGAATTGTACCTATGGAAGTGGGTAGAAATGGCGAACTCTTACTTGAAATATTCCTCAGCCGGTGGTTTTCTAATGGCGTTAGTGATATTCTCGATAGTCAGGCCCATGAACGCCATTTGGGTGGAGTTCAAGCATCTTCCTTTGAAGTAGCTAGTGTTTTGAGACGCACACTCCTCGGCAGCTTCTGGCATGAAGCAATCCTCCGTGCTCCACGGCGGCTCGCATTTGCTCCACGGCAGGGTGCCGGCTCCTACAGACGTCGCTAATGACATTTAGTTCACGGTAAGGAGAGCAGTCAATAGATCCTGAGATCTTCTGTGACATATGCACGGGCGACACTTTTGAAGCGATCCGAGGCATGAATTCGCGCAATGAACCTATCAAGTACCTTATCTCGTAGCTGAATATTTACTTAATACAATTTCAACCAACTTTATTCGATCTTATTTCCACACAGTATTGTTGCCAGAGAAAAGTTACAGTAGAAAAATTGAAAGATTGTTTCCCTGGGACGAAACTAGGCTGCATAGCGCCCGGGGCAAGGATTCTGTTAGGCGCTTCCTCCCCCAAACATTTTAGCCCCTTGTATTGCCCACCTTAGGATGTGGGGTCCACACTTTACATAAAAACAGTTATAATAAACGTGTTTATTAAGTGGGTTCAAATGTATTGCAGGTGGGTACCCTAATTTGTTTCCTGTTTGATAACAGATGAATAAATTTTAATTACTTTTCCATAAAATGTGTATCTCCTTTATTCCTAATGAACTAACGTAATATATAAAAAAAAAATTGAATGAAGCCATTGATGTAGCTTCTACAAATTAATATCTGTTCTCTACGAAGATTTCGCGTTTGGCTCTCCCCCCCCCCCCCCCTAAATCGGCGCTCGGGACAGATGCACCCACTACTCCCTCCCCTAGTTTCGCCCCTGTTATTTCGTAACCCTTGAGGGCCACCCACAATTGAAAATAGAAAAGATTTCGCGTCCTCCCCTTGAACCAGGTAACAAAGCATTTGTAATCTATTTTAATTTCACTCGTATAATGTTCGATTGCAGCAGAAACGATATCGCCCTGTGAGAAATCGATACCCCAATAATCCCATCCCGCATGTGCATCGTGGAGAACGTGATGATGATTGTCGAGCGATGAAAGCTCACCAGTGATGGAGACGAAGATGTAATAGAGAGTCCAGGCGATGATCAGATTGTAATAAAGCATCACGATGAAGCTGACCAACACCATCCCGTATCCCAAGCCGCGCAGCAAGGGGCAGAACTGTTTGTAGGCTGCCACTGGGCCAAGGCTCGCGTACTGCCCTGAGGGAGAATATCGAGAAGGAGGGAAAAAAGGGAGCCGATCAGTGATCGTGGTTGGTAGCAATGCACCTGCAATTTACGCGACGCGGGGCTGAGTATCGAGTCGCGCGGGGCCGATATGACGAGTGCCTGGGGTTTCACCTGGTGCCTAAAAATAACGTTACGTAACCCGGTAACGACGCGCGGATCTTCCATTGATCGTCTCACTTCACGGGATTACCAGCGGGGAACGAAACTTGACCTTGGGGAGCGCGGCAATTATTGAGCGTCTCGCGTCTATGTTGTTCAAACGGCCGGTCTATTTCCATGCCACTCGATACGATACATGCGATATCTTACTACGGCCCCGTCGCGGCAATCGCGGATTCTTTATTCCTGGTTGCAGCCAATCGGGGGTGCCCGGTAAAACCTGACGCCGCGGAGTGGCAAAGATCGAGGAGGGGTGCGCGGCACCGGGATTAAAACTTTCTTGATTCCCTGCTTGAAGAACTCGTCTGCCCGCTTCGAAAGTTTTCACACGTTCGAGTTATACTGGGGTTAATCGATACTCGTTCTGTGGCTGGGGGCTACGTGCCCCGACATTTTCCTGGGCAAAACTGATCTCACGAGTATCCTGATTCGATCAAGTTTCGAAAAGGAACGTCCCGAGACGTATGGTCGTATAGCAAGTTACCGGCTTCTCTCGGCGATCTTCGAGGAAATAAAGTTATCCGCCGTTCGTTACTAAAAGTCGCGATTTCCCGGCGTCGCTCCTATCATTTTGAGGTAGATGCTTTTATGTGATATTCTAGGGAGATTGAATTATTCATCGAGCCTGCGGGGTAAGTGGCGGGGTATCTTACCTAAGGAAAGTTCCATGAACATGAGTGGCAACCCGGCGATAATGAGCATCACCGTGAACGGTATCAGAAATGCTCCCCCGCCGTTCGAGTAGCAGAGGTAAGGGAAGCGCCAGACATTTCCCAGGCCTACGCTGTACCCCAGAAGGGACAGCAGGAAGTCGAATTTCCCCGTCCATGTGCCTCGCTCTGGGTGCTCCTCCTCGTCAGCCTGCAAGGGCGCTTGGCTGTTCGCCACCGAGTACTTGTCTACGTTCTGCTATAGAAAGCACAACGAGCGAGCATTTAATTCCACTCTGTATTCCACTTTGTCTCTTACTCCTTCGCAACAGTATACTGTACTGGAAATATTCATCAACCCAAAATCCACGTCCTATGAAAAAATCTTCCTAACTATATGATTGATAAAGTAGTTGAAAGTAGTAGTACTTTCCGAGTATTAATAATAAATGAGGTGGGAGTGAATACATGCTAAATATTCGAGTGAAGCAATATATATTTCCAGTACTGTATATTACAATGGAATTTATTAGAGGAGAGATGAGAGGTGGGTATACAGAATTCAGAATTCAGAATACATCACGAATCGTATTTATATTAAATTCAGACATTACATTTCGAAGAGGTTCCAAGAGATATTTGGCAGATCTGAATTCAATGGGTTTCGATCTTTACGAAGTCATAAAACGTACTGTACATACACCGGACTGTTCTTAATCACTTGTCAATACTATAAGAGATGAATCTCGGGCACAGAAAGACGAGAGAATCGAAATGTCGTATGGTAGATACGTACTTCTCATTCGAGGACAAGTTTGCGTAGCTGTTTAACCAGTTTGTCACTCGAAATGAAAGTAATAAGCAGCAGTCCGTTGCAGATGGATGGAGCAGAGATTGTGGCAGTGGTAAGCATCGAATTGGGTCAGACCGCGGTAGAGCGTGTTGCGAGGATTCTTCCTTAACTCGGTATGATTCAAGACTGACGCTTAAATATCCCATGTTCATATTATTCTTTGCACCCTAGATTCACCCCTTGATGTACCGACGACTGAAAATGACCTTATGAAGCAACAGAAGCTTGTCTCTGGGCCAAATGAGGACTTGCAAGATTCGCGATTTTCCTTCGTATCACTCTTCCCCAATGGTCTTGATTCGATTCGCGCAGTGCAACGTCTTGGCGAAGCAAACTGCAATGTCTGCGAAATTTCCACAGCAATTGCTAACGATAATGACCATTGGGAAATCAGACCTAACAAATTGGTTGGACGTTTGAATTCACCGTGCTTCCTCTAACTTTATCATCGTTTCAACTTCTACTGACTGACGTGTATATCGTCGACAGCTGGATGCTGGTCTGCAAGACACGCGTGTCAAGTGCAACGTGAGATCGATCGCTTCGCTTTTGCGTGGCGTGATGCGCGTGTGGTGCGTGGAAGCGTGTTGTTATCAAAACATCGAGATTCTCTAATCAAGATGCATAGAATAAAGGAAATTGCCATGAACCTATTCGGAACATATGTAGATTTGAATCCTCGATTCTTAATTGTTTTTTTTTTTTTTTTTTTTTTTTTTATTAGCATTTCAAGCCTCAAGGCTTACATCTGCTTTACAATAAGGGATTCTTAATTGTGAAATACCAAACTCGTAAATTAACTGTTATATGAAAGACACCTTTAACTCTGAATTTTTAATAATGCAAGAACAAGTCGGATGCTCGTGTAATAATAATAATTTGCACAATTCTGTTTTATGATTCTGCGCTCTTTTATATTTTCAAATAGACGATCAGACGGGTACGTTCGAAAATGATCCTGCAAGCCTGAAATTCATTCCGCCGGGAAACGACGAGCAAGAGAAATTGCAATAAAATGTACAGTTTGATTGAGATGCCTTTGTATTGGTAATAGATCGCAATAAATCGCAAATTCGTGACGTGATATTGGAAACGGCAGGATATTTAGGGGAATGGTGTCTAAAGCGATCCTTTTACGGCGTAATTCATAGAAAAAATACAAATGCACATTATTTCAATAAAATTAAAGTAGTGTTTGTGATCAATTATATTTTTCATTCGCATTTTTGTGAAGGCACACTAAAAGACCATTTTTTACACCTACGTGTATAAAATGTTCGACGAACGTTAAAAAGCATTTGATTTCTGAAACATTTATTTAAGTAAAAACAGAAATTACACTCGATCACAAAATATACGAGCATAATATATTAAAACAATCTTGTAAAAAAAATCAAATTTAAGATAACTTTAAAATCAACCAACAAACATAAGAAAATGAAAAAAGCTTCAAGGACACAAATTTTTTCGCGCACTACCTGGAATTCCTGAGGTCATTTTACCCTGCTAGAGAGGGATCATATCGCCCCAAACACCCAACTCACATTCAGTGGTTGAATGTAACGTTAAATTCTTACATACGGCGACCAAGCATAAATTAAATCATTGTTAAATTGTCATTAAATCCGCGAAACAAGCAACTGTCACATTAAACCATTTATGACAAAAGTTACAGGACATTAAAAAAGACCTCACCTTAGATAAAAAGCAGTAATTTTGATTTTTTCTCGATTATAACACACAGAGCGCTGATATTCGCATGACACTTGGGAACGAGCGGTCAGAACTCTTGTACATCGACATTCCGAGGTAGCACCACTAATTGCCGCAGACCAACCAGGAATCATTTTACCCCGAGGGATCGTTTTAGACACCTATATCGATCGCATTCTGCACGTGAAACGCCCTTTTCATCTCGCTAATACTTCCTACGCATCTCGTTCTCTGTGCTCAGCGATTGAGCGGAAATCATTTACTTTTCAGAGAAAAGAAAGCAAACATCAAAAGCAAACCGAAAGCAAATACCTCTACGAATTGTATAAGTACTACTGCGCAGATCAGCGATGGAGTTTGCTTTGAATTATTCAGAGTTGCGTACCTTGCTTTTAAATTCCATTTAACAGGATCTCTCCAACATTCTCTCTTTTCTACGTCTCTGTGCACACCATCCGATAAATTAGTAATTACAAATTTTTCATAGTAAATAAATTTTAATCGTGCTTCGAAGAAGACGATTACTTCGCGGAATTGATCTATGTTTGAGAATTGGTCGCGTAAAAATAGAAAATGATGCAGCACCCACGATAAAAGATATGCCAGCCTATTTCTCGAACATTACTCTAAGGGCTCTGCATTCTGAAAATGTGAAATCACTTTTGAAATTCTCTGAATAAAGGTGATACTTGTGAACCGCTCCAATCTCGAGTGTTTGGTGCTGACACGGAATTCTTGAGCCATTCTTTCTGATATTTCCTCGCTTAAAAAAAAATACCACCTCATTCCTTGAACCTTCCTGTACGTAATCTATTTCCAATAGGTTGACATGGCCCCAAAAATCGTGGGAGAAAAATAGAACGTACAGATTGCACCCTACAAACCACTATCTGGGGTTTACAAATCTCTACCGTCAAAGTTCAATCTCTTTTTGAACACGCTGCTTTCAACATCGTATTCCTCGAAAAGAGTACGCACTTTGCGAAAGAAGGTTCATGGAATGCCGAAACATTTTTGTCACACGGTGACGTGTGGCTTTATTTTCACCTGAGCTGTGCTAAGCTTCGCTTCCCCGAAATGCAACGCGGACTAATAAGAAATTAATTCACGAAGAAGGGCAGCCAAAAAGATTGAACGGGCCATTCAGCGATTATTTGTTTGTCTCTTTACATACGTAACAGACGTTCGCATTAAGGTCGCGTTGAGCTCGCCGCGTATACTTGAGATGTTCTTGCGGCAATTTGTTAAGCGTTTCGCCTTGGTGCTCGGGAACATTTGGTTCCCAGAAATCGATTAAACCCCGAGGAGAGCCCATTCAGGCAAATTTCATTTTCGAGATGGATTCAGGCTCCCCTGAACCCTACCAGGAATATCTCGCCTCGATTGTGCCGGATCACGAAAATCCTAAACTGAATCGTCGGTATGCAAATGTCAGGCCTTGACAACTTGACGCCGCAACCGACGCGTTTATACGATCCAACCTTTCCGTGCGCGCTCACACGTTTCGCAATAATTCCCAGGAAAATTGTGGATCAATTCTATTGTTCGCGCGTAGCCACGATGAGACTCGGCTTGATGAGTATCGAGTCAACGGAGGCCGTAAATCTCCGTTACGATTTTTATCGACACCATAATTACGCGGATCCCTACTCGAATTAATGATGTAGGGCTAGTAAATTGATTACAGAATATAAGGAAAACAGTGGACTGATATATATTTTAAAATTGACTAACAAGTATAACAGATGAAAAACTATTGTGAATACTGAATATTAATATTTCGCGCTAATCGTACTGCGTTGACGGATTGACGCTAACCGTACTGCGCTGACGGGAGCTGATGTTAAGACTGATTTGCCGGGCTCCTCCAATGTATGAAGAAGAGTCCGGCAGTGGCTGTTTTGACCCGATTGGCCAACGTAGTGTTGGTGTCAACCAATCAGGTAATTTCCCTAGCACAAATCGCGCCACCTATTCCCTGCGCCCTTGGCGCGCCTTTTCCGGGAAAGGGCTAGATTTGGCGGGAGTCGTGATGGTCGGAATTTTGGCGGCAAGATATTTCCTACCTGCCTGCGTAGGACGGCGCGAAAGCGCAAAGACACCCCACATCTGCAATGCACGTGAGGGCGCGTTGACCAGCGACCCTTTTGGAGCAGCCCATGAGGCTGCCAGAAAAACAGGCCTACCTTGGCGTTGGGTTGACGGTTTACTACTTGATTGCCGTGACTAATTGGCCCGTGTAACGGTCAAACCATCTAGAAAAGCGTGCATCGCAGATGTGCGGATTCGAGGATTTCTTGATAATAAATCAGGATTTCTCTTTGTTAATGAAACTGAAGAAACCTCTTCCGCGCCTTGATGTAACGCGGAACATCTATTTTAGAGCAGATCCAGAGCAACGGGTTTTAACTTGAATCTCTGTCGAAGCTTGTGTAACTATGATCAAGTTAAGTATACCTATACAAGATTTATTGGAGAAGTGGAAATTGTAGGCGCGAAAGAAATATGTATTGGATGCAGATTAGTCTTCTTGAATACCAAGCCTAAAAGGAACGACTGAACAGTGGTGGTCCCACGGTCTATGTACATGTAGGAAAGAACGACGGGGTTGGTCCAAAGTGGTTGGAAAAGTTGGCATCCCTCCGAACGATCGCTCGAGCGGAAAGATTGCGCGCGCGGGCAGTGGCGCGCAATTTCCACAATTAAATGGATGTAAATGGAGTTAAATAGAGTTAAATGGAAAACGTCCCGACAATTACATTCTTCGGCCCGCTCCGAGATTCCCTCCCCTTTCACGGTATAACGAGCGTCGCTCGACTGTCACGTGAATTGGCAAGATCTCATTCGCCAAAGGATACCTTAAGCCTTCTAACGAGATTTCCCCTCTGTGTATAGGTGGATGGATCGAGGGATTATAGGAACGCTCAACTGTGGAAAGCGGTCTACTCACGTCCCAGCATTCCAGGAAGGGACGAATCCTTGGTTGGGACTCCTCCATCCTCCGAACTGGCACCGAACGCGTCTACCAAGTCAGTTGAGCCAACCTCCTCTTCATGCTCTGCGAACGTCTGATAGCTCGTGCTGGAACGTTTGCTCTGGATCCGCTGGGGTCCATTGTTAATTCGAGTCTCCTTTCGAACCGAACGCGTCGTTGGCTCCCATTTTGTTGATTCCTCGCTGCGTATCCCGCGAGTCGATGCTCATTCTTCAGTTTGCCATCCGTCTGTCTTCTGGAGAAACGCGCAGCCACTCAGAATCACCCTGCCTCTGCGCCAACATAGAAACGAATGGTGTGTAACGAAGCAGCCGTGTCTCTTTCGCGCCGCCCAAACAAACGGAACATCTTGTATTAGGTGCTTTTCTAGCTACGATACGGGCGGCAGGGTTGTTTGAGAAGGGATTATCAGGACTGATTATCGTTTAACGCTTACGAAACGGTCCAGCCGCTAAACAATAACTATTCACATACTAATTGCTGTTAGCAAGTTCACACCAGATACACAGCCACGCAATAACGTAGTTACTCCTTCCAATGCTGGGCCGCTTTGTAACTGACAGTCCGGGTCACGCCGTATTTTACCCCGCCCACCATTTCCATCGTTCCCTTTTCTCCGTGCTAATTGCAGGCCTCGGGCAGCTATAGCATCGATTCTGTGGATGTATCCCTTATCCCAGAGGTAGCCGGTGTTTCTGAAGCTTTACACTTATCGTGATCGTCATAACGATGGGAACGTACAATCGAGTTGGCAGTACCAGCATTGACCATGGATGTGACTATCCTGCGAACTCGATTACAGAGAAGAAAGACGTACCCAATTCTAACGTCCCGAGCGTATTGACAAATCGTTAAAAATAATATCGTTCTGTCGATCGCGTCCCGCGTAACGTGGAACGTTCCACTCGCGAACAAAGATGCAGAAGTGTAACGTAGGATGTTTATTTTAAATTGCTTTCGCGAGACGAAAGTCGAGGATCTTAATGGTCGACCTGGAAAAGAACAACGCGATTTGGATTAATTGGATTAATGCTCCCGTGGTCACGAGCCAACAGAGAGGATCGGCAATCAATTGTTACGCGATAGGAGAAATTGATAAGCGAATTGATCCCGATTAGAATCTGCCTGTGAGAATACGGGAAGAGAGGTGCGGTTAACCGTCAGCTGTTGACCTTGTCCGTGGCAGACTCTCATCTTTAACCTTTCCGACGCGGGGGGCTGCTGCTTGAACTGCGCCCTTGTTCCGCGGGATCTTATATCTCATTATTTTTAATCGCCTGCGTGGAAAACGGATGCTCTTTTGTCCGCTACAGCGGAGTCCCGAGCGCCCTGCGAATATGCTACAAAATTTTCTGTATCATTCGAACCATGATTCGGAGTCAAATTCGATTTGGAATAATTAGTCATTGACAGCACATACATGTCAAGTCAAGTTTCAATGTTCGTGTATGCAAGCAAGCATCGCGATAGGAATTCTCACTCAATGATGCATAACGCGACGTCTACACGCTCCCTTATTGCCCCGTGTAATTACAGCCACGCTTAAACGTCACCCGGCCGCGACCATAATCGTAGTTCATCACTACACACATACTCAACCCTTCACGGCCTTACGTAAACCCTGTCCCGATGGTGGATTCACTCCCAGCGGAATCTGTGTCGATATAATTCGCCCCGAGCGCGACGCACCTAACTTCCAGCTGGCCCTACGCGTTCACCCTTTCTTCGATTGCATCGATCATGTCAGTGAGACTACGCGGACGTGCCAACGCGAAAGCGATGATCTCAATGGTCACACGCGGAACGGAGCAAAGAAAGTGTAACAAGTGTAACGGGGCTGCCAAACGAATACGAGATAGCGAAGAAAACGGCACTTCATCTGGCAGTTTATCTATCGACTCACGGAGCGCAGGGATCGAGATAGCACCCCGAGGTAGTGGAAGGAGCCGTCCTCTTGATCATGAAAACGGGGGGTCGCCGCGGTCACGAAATTTCTGGCAGGGTTCAGCCGTTACGTAACAGGGAGAGTGTCGTTCACCGCGACCAGCAAGCGAATCGCCATCCAGGCGAGCGCCAGCTAGCTTACCAACTGTAACCGGGCGAAACGCGAAAACGCACCTGAATTATGCCTGGTGACGCAACCTATCGGCACGGGGACGAGAATTCTGCTTGGCAGGTGGTCGATCAGCTGTGGCTGGTACCGTAGCCCGCGCTGCCATTGAGGAACTTGGCGATCGGCGTGCCAAGGTCAGAGGCACGCACTGTTACTGATTTTCAGTGTCACAGCCACGAGGTACGGCACGAGAGCACAACAGACGACCAGAATCGGGGGGGTGTTGCCGGTGTTGTAGCTGGCGTGCTCGCGATGACAGCGAGACCACCCCTTAACGATGCCCCGTGGTCGTCGCTGGTGAGTGGAGTGTAGCGGAGTGAGCCGAGACGACTAGACGGACAGACAGTGGAAACGGTCCGTGCCCGGGCAACCAGCCAGCCAGCCAGCCTGCCTGCTTATGGGAGAGCTTTTCCACTTGCAGCACCTCAGTCGACCCTGTCGAGCCTCGAACTCGACGGATCGATCGATATTACTGCTCCTGCGAGCTGCGTCCTACCCTAAACCTTGCACTCTCTCTCTCTTTCCTCCTCTCTCCCTTTCTCTCACACTCTCGCACCCTGTCTCACCCTCTTTTACCCTCTGCCAAACCCTCCCCCTCCTTCTCTCTCACTCTCTCTGTCGCTTCTCTCGGCCACTTCACCACCTACTCTCCGCCTCCAGTAGCCACCTTCCTCTCCGGCTGCACCGAAACACTCTTTACCTTTTCTTCTCTTTTCCCCGGAAAAACGCTTCTTCGGCCTTGCGATACCGTCTTTGTTCTTCTCTTTTTTTTTCACCCCACCGCTTGGTCCGTGCCTTTGTAAGGCTGCGTGCTCTCCATAACAAGTGCGCGTAATGCTCTTCCCTGTATTACGAGTTCCGTGTTGTTTACTCTGTCCATCTATTGAGGGAGACTGGCGCTTTTCTCGCCAGACCCTTTTTCTCACCGCCTCGTCTGTCTGTATAGGATTATTCAGCCTTTCCCGATAATTGTACCGTAATTTAGTGCATCTCATTTCTTTCTGCCCGATGTGCCATCCTCTTCCTCGTTATCCGTGGATCGTTGTTGGAGATTCTTCCTCGTTTCCATTCTTCAGCGCACGATGAGTTTCAAGTTTCTCCCGACTTTACTCCATCCTACTTATCTCGTTAATTCCTTCCCACAATCACGCTTCACACACGCACACCCCTATTTTCTGATTCACTATTACTATTATGTGTCTATTTAGGAAATTGTACTCGTGCTTCTTCGTTCCTTTTGTCAGCCTTCATTCGCACGCGACTACTTTACATATCTTACCTCTACACACCCGCCACGTTTCCTGGTCGCCCTTTTCACATTTCACGACCACGTCGGTAGACACAGGGGCAAAATTTTTTATTCCATGCATCGCCATCGGACGGGGAGCAAAAAGAGCGCAAAGACGTTTCGGGCAAAGCGATCACATCCACGTCGACGCGAGTCACGGGCGCAGCGGCGTTGGCTTTGACACGGGGTAGACTATAAAATATTCTACCCTTAACACGCTGTCACTCTGTGGACATTGATTAAGAGGGAAATTAATTGGCTTCGCCGTGGACGGCAACCGATTTCGATTCAGGTGTTTGCGTTCTACAAAAGGGGACCTTGATATTCAATTCGGAGACCGTGACTGGGTAATTCGACGATAAAGAGTGGTATTACGTGACGTGCTATCGTGGAATTTTGTGTGAGATTTATGAGAAGAATCATGGCATATGCAGTTCCAACCTCTGGAACCGAAGGGGGTCATTTCAAATTCCACCGGACAACAGATTCTCCCTTTACACGGAAAATTATTCGAGCGCCCCGTCGAATTACCGAAAAGTAATTTAAACTCGACGATGGCCTAGATAACGCTGCCTGTTACTTGCTCGACGATGAATGGAAACAGACACGCAAGCTCTGTTGGGACCAGCATGAGCCCACGTTCTTGCAGTAGTATTGTGCAAGGAGCTGCATTGTTTCGTCGTCGATGTTATCCAACGTCAGGGCCATGCACGCTTCTATTTCACACACTGTCGAACTATGTTCCGTCGCCTGTAATTGAAGAGTCCTTGTAAACAACACTGTAATTGCCGAAAATCAAATTCTATACTACAAAGCATTACCATTGGCACGTAGAAGATTCTCCGATAATTTTCTTTTTAATTTTGGCACTTACAGTGTATTCTACAGTGACTCTTCAATTATTGAAGCAAAGGTTGCATACAGAGTTAACGATTACTCCAATCCTATAATTCCTCTCGATTGACACGTGTAATTTAATCACGAGTGAAGTTCAATGGTTTATATTTAATACGATTTCTATAAACGAGTTTAAGTTATCCTTTCCGAAACACGGCTATGAGGAACGACATATATTACGAAACTTCGCAGACTCTGTGCCACGAGTAACCTCGAGCAAGTCCTGGAGATATGGATGCAAGAAGCTACACGCCGAGTTATTAGCCTTACGGCACTCTGGACAAAGCCGACGCAAAGGCGCTCCGCGATCCTTCTTTGACCACGTCACGTTGCAATTTAACCGGCCTGGTCATTTGCGATCTCGTCACACGCGGCTGCTCACCTATGAAAGCCGTTGCCGCCGCGTGCCTACGCGTTCTGCTCGAAATAGACGAATTAACAAATAGACAGGGAGTTTGACCAAGCAGGTAACACACCTAACAATAGCCACGTACCGACTACCCTCGATCCATTACATTTCGACCAAATTTTCATTCGTATCAAATATCGATATATTATACCCCCCCCCCCCCCCCCCCCATAAACATGACTCATGTATGAAAGAAGCTAATTCCCTTTAATTCACGAAAAAAATTAAAAAAGTTCTCACGCAAAGATTGTGAAATCAACTTTGCTAATTCCAATTGTATTCTCGTTCTCCGCTCGAACACTGATTCCTCTGTCACTTTTTATACTTGACATTCCTTTATTGGCCACAAATCAATTCAGTGCTCAGATTTTCAGCTTCGGTTTTAAGGAATTAGCGGGCCGTTGTGTTTAAGTTCGCATTCAGTGCGCACTAGTGCAGGTTGCCGAATGTGCTATTAATCTATTACCGACTTTGATTCGTTTCAATTAGTCTCTACCAAGTTTTTATTATCTTCCATCGTAAAATGATCTTCATACGACGTTTTTAACAGAAGATGTCTCTCTTGTAAAAGTTTTTGTGTCAACTACAGGCCTCTCGCCCGTGTTTAATATAAATGAATCTAAGGAATTCAGCAAATTAAATATTCACCTGTTTATCAAAAACATGTCTTTTTGTTTAATAATTTAAAGTCTGCTATGCCCAATGAATTATTTTAAATGGCTGCAGTATACTGACTGTACAAAGGTAGCATAATAATTAGTCTTTTTATTGAAGGCTTGTATGAATGAGTTGATGAAATATTTTCTGTCTCTGTTTTAATATACTAATTTAAATTTTAAGTAAAAATGCTTAAATTTTTATATGGGACGAGAAGACCCTATAGAATTTTATAACTTATTTTAATGACACTTAAATGAATTAATATAAGTTATTTTGTTGGGAGGATATTTAAATTAATTAAACTTTAAAATTTTTTAATCAATTATTTTTTACTAAAAAGATAGTTTATTAAAAATTGTTAGATTAAATTGCCTTAGGGATAACAGCGTAATATCTTTGGAAAGATCATATTTATAAAGATGATTGCGACCTCGATGTTGAATTAAGGTATAATTTAAATGCAGGAGTTTAAATTTTAAGTCTGTTCGACTTTTAGTATCTTACATGATTTGAGTTCAGATCGGTGTGAGCCAGATCGGTTTCTATCTATATTTATTTAATATATTTTTGTACGAGAGGACTTAATTTATGAATTAGTTTTTAATTTTATATTAAGATTCATAGGTAAGAAACTTCCTTGGCAGAATAGTGCGTTAAATTTAGAATTTGAAATATGTATAGATAAATATGGGTAGTAATTTATACACTAACTACTTACTTAGTATTGAATATAATTTATGTGATTATATTGATTTTGTTGATAATAATTGGTATATCTTTTTTAACTTTATTTGAACGTAAATTTTTAGGGTATATTCAAGATCGGAAGGGTCCTAATAAAGTGGGATTTTTAGGACTTTTACAGCCTTTTAGAGATGCAATTAAATTATTAAATAAGGAATTTTTTTATATCGATAAGATAAATTTATATTTATATTATTTTAGAGTTGTAATGATTCTATTGTTGGCTATAACGTTATGATTGATTTATCCTTTTTATTTAAATGGTTGTTCAATAAAATTTGGACTTTTATACTTTATTAAGTGCTTTAAGAATAGGAGTGTATCCTCCCATACAGCACACTCCCATGGAACGTACCATGAAGAATCCTATGTCCGCCCTTTTGGAACATTGCACGGCAACCTTCCTGCAACCTTCATGGAACGTTCCGGGCATTTTCTAGCAATGGTCACGGTTAAGGAAATTAATTAAATTACAATAAATACTGACAATTAAATATTCATATATTTTTTCTATACAAGTCGACAACAACAAGAACAATAATAAAAACAATAAAAATAATAAAAGTATTGGCTCTGGTGGATCTTCTCAAACCCGCGTATCCCATACAGCACACCTAGTTGCAGCAGTATTGCAGGAACGTTGCTGCAATATTACGTTGTTGCAGGTTGAATTGCAATATTGTAGGAACGATGCTGCAATATTGTTTTGCATTATTGAATTGGCAACTATCCTGCAATATTGCTGCAATATTCTACGAACGTTGCCGTGCAATGGTTTATTGGCAACTATCCTGCAATATTGCGCGCACATCGACGTGCAATGGTTTATTGGCAACTATCCTGCAGTATTGATGCAATATTCTACGATCGTTGCCGTGCATTGGTTTATTGGCAACTATCCTGCAATATTGATGCAATATTGCGCACACATCGACGTGCAATGGTTTATTGGCAACTATCCTGCAATATTGCTGCAATATTGTACGATCGTTGCCGTCCAATGGTCCACTGGCAACGGTCCTGCAATATTGTACGATCGTTGCCGTGCAATGGTCCACTGGCAACGGTCCTGCAATATTGATGCAATATTCTACGATCGTTGCCGTGCAATGATTTATTGGCAACTATCCTGCAATATTGATGCAATATTGCGCGCACATCGACGTGCAATGGTTTATTGGCAACTATCCTGCAATATTGCTGCAATATTGTACGATCGTTGCCGTGCAATGGTCCACTGGCAACGGTCCTGCAATATTACTGCAATATTGCGCGCACATCGACGTGCAAAGTTCCAGTGCCAACGGTCCTACAATATTTCTGCAATATTGCGCGCACATCGACGTGCAATGTTCCAGTGGCAACAGTCCTACAATATTTCTGCAATATTGCGCGCACATCGTCGTGCAATACTGTAGTGAAAACTTGTGGAAACATTACAACAATATTCTGAAGCAACTATGACTTTGTCAAAATTTTTCGAAATATGTACATTAGGGTGGTCCTTAGCTATAGGGGTCAACATTTTTTATGAGTTCTTTTTTATCGCACCCCCCTAAATTGTGACACTTGATGAGAAAATGATATGTGCAAAATTTCAAAGTGATCGGACAATGGCAACCCTTGCCACATTTGAGTTAAAGTTTTGAAATTTTAGTGATTTCTCGTCAGTTTCGAACATAATTGTTTTCGGCTATTTTTGAAGTATCAGTGAATATTTTTTAATAAAAGCACAATTTATTAGATGTATAATAATAATATGCATGTTACTTACAAAAATATATACGAAATCTTGGAGTTTTATCTCTTAAAATTAGTATATAACGCAGCGTATAAGCTACTGTACGCAGTTCGAGTCAAATTATAGTTCTTTTGATGCACAAGTGTATTGTTTGTTTTTGTAATAATGATTATAGTATTAGTACTTAGGAATTAAATTTTTTTACATAGTTGTAAACGAAATACTCTCTATTGAAATTTAAGTTATATATTATAGATTGAAGGTAATAAATTAGCATATTATTAAATTCTATGTATTTTTCAATATATTATATTCTGTGTTTGTAAATTTGTTTACATTAAGGTAAAGTCTCCTATAATGTTCAATTATCTGTAAAATATATTGTTTTTCTTCCTCATTTTTTGTCAGCAGATTATTATATTCTGATATAAGTTTGACATAACGTTCAGTGGTACCTATCATTTGTCACTTATAAATGTGTTGTACTTTGTAAAGTTTTCTGATATAACGTGTCGTTCTTCCACAATGAAGGGTCCTTTCCTAAAAAGTCTGTAGGTATATTGTACCTATTAAAAAATTTGGTTTGGAAAAACCAAACAATCCGCCTTTACCAAGTAAAACGCGGTAATATTCACGATTGCCAGGTAACGATTTTTTTTCTATGATATTAGAAGGTTCTTTCATTAGAAGCATTTTCATAGGGAAAAGCCTGGAATATTCACGTAGTTGCATACAGTAGCTAAACCGCAGCGTTATGTGTCAAGTTTCTCTTCCAGATCTCCGTGGTCGTGGGAAGCTACGACACAAGTTTTTGAGTAAATTATTTAAAGTTGTGTCTATATATCATTATTATACATATCAGAAAAAACAATAGTTTTTAAGGAACTATTAAGTAATCCTTTATAATAGGGCAGTATCAAATTATTTAAAAAAATTGACATAAAATCGCTAAAACTTCAAAACTTCAATTATAGTGCGACACGGGTTGCCGACGTCCAATCAATTTGAATTTTTTCAGGGATCATTTTTCCGTCTAGTGTTACAATTTTGGAGGGTGCAACGAAAGAAATCAGAAGTCGTGAAATAAGACTTCACGTAGCCGCGCATAATGGCTCCGACGCTGTTGTACGCTAATTTTAATGGTAAAATTCAGAGATTCTGAGAATACTGTTTGAAGTCACACAGAAATGATACTATTATACACCTAAGAAATTGTACTTTTATTAAAAAAGAATCACTAATTCCTCCATAATAGCGGAACACAATGATGTGCGAAATTGACGTGAAGTCACTAAAATTTCAAAACTTTAACACAAATGTGGCACGGGTTCCCGTTACCCAGTCACTTTAAAATTTTGCACACATCATTTTCTCACCAAGTGTCACAATTTAGGGAAGAGCGACCAAAATAAAACGGAAGTTGAAAAATAAGGACCATCCTAATGTACATGACGTCGAGTGGTTTCTACGGCGTGTTTCATTTAACTGAGTACGCTAGAATATCTCGTTGGCCGTTGAAGATATGAAAAAAGTGTTATCGCGGGAGTTGTATGTAGGTACATGAACTTATAGAGGAGATTCGAAGATCAATTTAATTATTTTAGATAAAATAGGTACTATATTTTTTAATGGCTGAAATTATTATTATTATTATTAAACGTCTTTATTGCACAAATACGTATGTACAATCTAGCAAGAGAAAAGAGAGAAGAGAAGACAAATGTAAAGGTTTAGTCTAAAGACTGTTTTCCAACCTAACCTAAAACGACACCGGGTGAAATTTGTAGTACGCACCTATAGTGTTACAAAACCCTAATGGGGTTTGTCAAATGAGCCTTCGTTTTTGAATAATTTGAGTTTAAAGTATTGCACGGTAGGAGTATAAGTTCGAATACGTAAGCAATCTTATCAATCAGCGGTTGTAGCTGCGGCGGTAAAGTGTTCGTCTACGATGCTACAGGTCCTCGGTTCGAATCCCCCTTGGGGTAAAAGAATTTTCTATGAGAAAAAGACACACGGGCGTTATACAACTACGATTCTGCACACATTCACGTCGTCGCGTCCCCTCACTGCCCGAAACGTTGCGGCGGAAATTACACTCCTGCAATATTGTTAAGGCGGACATAGGAGTGAACCTGCACTGCAACGTCTCTGCAATGATGCGGTGCAATGGAGTTGCAGGATCGATCGATCAATTGCCCCCACTATTTTGCCGTTTCGTTGCAGGACTACATATTTGTAATGTTCCCAAAACTTTGCAAAAAACACTCCTGCAATATTGCTAAGGCGGACATAGGAGTGAACCTGCAACTTCTCTGCAATGATGCGGTGCAACATTGCAATCTCGCACCGCAATATTGCCGAAGAGTTGCAGGATCATTGCCACAATTTTGCAGTTTCGTTGCAGAATCATTGCCGGAACGTTGCAGGACTACATATTCGTAATGTTGCCGCAACTTTGCAAAAATACACACCTGCAATATTGCTAAGGCGGACATAGGACTGAACCTGCAACGTCTCTGCAATGTTATGTTGCAATATTGCCATCTTGCACCGCATCATTGCAGAGACGTTGCTGCAATGTTATGGTGCTGTGTGGGATGTGGAGTTCCAGGCTCTTCCGCTCTCTTTACTTAAAATGTACTGCATGCAGCGTGTAATGAACCTGGAATAATACATGCATTTATTTTACAATTTTACAACTTTAAGTGCTGAAATGAGATAAATAATAAATTTATTTACTCATTTTACTATATGTTTGAATATATGAATGATTCTTTTTGTATATTTCTCTGCCACAGAATCCTCTATTAATTTATTTAATATCAGCAGCTTCCACAGCCTCTCTTCAGTAAATGAATCTATAAAAGGTCATCAATAAATTATTTCAGTCATGAAAAATGGCTTCATTAAAAACAACATTCATGTAACGCCAATCGCAGGCAGCATTGAAGCGACGCAATGGAAAAATAACAATCACCGTTACTTTAAATAATTGAACGGAAAGTGAAATGAAAGTTGTACAGTACATGCATGTTTACAAGGAAACTGTGTGAAAAGTAAAAGCTTGTAGCACAGAAAGCAAAGAAATATATGTATTTTAAATACAGTATTCCTCCGTTATGAGCCCGACGAACGGGGCTGGCGGCGGGCTCATAGTGGCTTGAGGACATGGTTCCGCGCGGCCAGTGGCTTTCGTGTCCTCTCGCTCGCTGTCCGGTTCTCTTACTCTCGTCCGTAGGCTTCCAGGAACTGGTGGGGATGGTCGCCGGGCTGTCAACGAGGGAAAAAAACGGGCTCATAAAGGGGGAATACTGTAATTAGAAAATTGCAGTTGGTTAATAGGCATCAAATGTTTCATATTAGTTACTTTAACTTAAAAATAGCTCCTTAATTTGAATAATTCATATATATTACTTGCGAAACAATCTGTTTTTATCCTGTTCTTATATATCGTGACAGAAAACACAAGATTTGAAACATTTATATTGTCCAAATACAGTAGGAATGCTTGCAGGGAGAAGACAGCCTTTAGAAGTGCCTTCTTGGAAACAGTGTTTTTCAAAATGATTAGAACAACAATACGACGTTCTTTGAATGTACGAAATTCAGGCCCAGACCCATGTTCTGTAACCAACGATGCAGATAGTTTTCATTCTTCAACGGAAATCTATATGAAACAAACAAAAATATTTCTTTTAAGAAGTTCGACATAACCTATAAGTAGTATATACATGGGTTCTACTTACCCGTGATATGTCAAACCTTCACCCAATTCACTCAGATCTCCTGCGCCACAAAACACATACGTTCTAACCATTCTTACTACTTAAAGCAATTAATAACTAATCACGCTCTAACTATTTACGCGTGTGCTTTCTTACGTGCTTTGGTTTTGCAACCTGTCGTGTCGCACGTGAGGTACGTCACACAACGCCTGGATCTTCACCACGCCGCCGGCTTGGGAAGATCCACCAGAGCCAATACTATTATTATTTTTATTGTTTTTATTATTGTTCTTGTTGTTGTTGTCGGCTTGTATAGAAAAATATATGAATATTTAATTGTCAGTATTTATTGTAATTTAATTAATTTCCTTAACCGTGACCATTGCTAGAAAATGCCGGGAACGTTCCATGAAGGTGGCTAGAAAATGCCCGGAACGTTCCATGAAGATGGCTAGAAAATGCCCGGAACGTTCCATGAAGGTGGCTAGAAAATGCCTGGAACGTTCCATGAAGGTGGCTAGAAAATGTCGGGAACGCTCCGTGACCATTGCCAGAGAATGGCCGGAGCGTTCCGTGACCATTGCCAGAGAATGGCCGGAACGTTCCATGAGGCTCAGGAAGGTTCCAAGTGGCAATGTTCCTCCGCCACATGGCTGGAATGTTCAAGGAAGGTTCCTATGTCCGCACCGAGGCAACATTCCACGGCAACCCCCATGGAACCTTCCTGCAAGCTTCGGGCAACGGAGTGTGCTGTATGGGCTATGATGATGGGGGGGGTGAGCTTCAAATTCAAATTATTAAATATTAGGGGCGATTCGATCAATTGCACAATCTGTTTCTTACGAGGTAAGACTCTTTTTAATAATATTTACTGTTATTTTGTTAATTGAAAGATATTCATTAGTTGAGTTACATAAATATCAACAATCTATCAAATTTATCTTAATTTTAATGCCAATTTATTTAGTATTTTTAATTAGTTTATTAATAGAATTAAATCGCACTCCTTTTGATTTAGTAGAGGGTGAGTCTGAATTGGTATCTGGGTTTAATACTGAATATTTTAGAAGTGGATTTGTATTCATTTTTATGGCTGAATATTTAAGAATTATTTTTATAAGATTTCTAATTTCATTCTTATTTGCGGTTTTTTGTTTATCTTCAATTAAATTTATAATTATTTGATTATCTCATATTATTTTTATTGTTTGAATTCGAGGCGTTCTACCTCGGATTCGATATGATGAGTTAATATATTTATGTTGAAAAAAGTTTCTTTCTTTTGCTTTAATTTATTTAGTTTTTATTTTTGGTATGAAGTTAATTGTTCAAATACTTATTTAAGTTAATAGAAACTTGCACGTAAGAAAATGCTTCTCTGTCGAACCTTCTCCGGACAAGTTCCAAGTCTGTACGTCTCCTTCGTTTCTATCAGCTCTACATAAAAAGTCTATTAAATAATTTGGGTTCTATAAGCTGAACCAAAAAAGTCTATTAAAAAATTTTACCGAGTTACCTTGTTAATTGAGGCAATTAATAATTGAGGCAGTGTCCTATATGATCGAAAAACTCGTGATCGTGATATTTCTAACATTTTGATAACTGTCACTTGGCAGGTTATAATTGAGTGACAGCTAGGTGACATTTACTAGAGACCCGAACGCAGCGACTTTTTGCATTTTTCGTCAACTGCGCAACCGCATTTTCAGCAAAACCATTCCGGATAACTTCAGCTTACGAAAGGCGACATCTACTGGCGTCAAGTGTAAAAGTAAAACGTGACGTCACGAAACGTCTGACTGAAAAAAGTATCATTTTGATAACTATTAATTCAGAATAAATCTTATATCTTTTAGACAAATAGCTTGATACATTAAGTAAAACGACATATGGGTTCGAAAAAAATAAATGATTCGCTTAATCATGTAAAAACACCGGGACTATTTCATAAAATAAGATAATAAGGCTAAAATAGCTCCGACGACCTGTCAATTTCGCTATCTTTCGTGTATAGAGACATGGTCGCTCAGTGTGCCTATGGGTAGAGGGGAAGGGGGAATTAGCTTCCAGACGCGACCGCGTCTGTTGATAAATAAGATCTAGCACCAAACACCCAGGACTTGTGGAACACGATACCAGCAGCACGACAATGTATCCACAACGAGAATATCGCACGTCTGAAATACGATGCTTATGACCTATGATTGAAAGGATAAAAGGAAAAAGATATCCAAGGCGTAGGGCCCAGCGTCTTCGATAACATAACATCCCCGCTGACAGAAGATGCTACTACCTTTCCATTAAGGAAAATCACTGAAAGACGATAGAACGAATGAACTCAGCGAAGACTCTGGGCTCGTGGTGTCTAATAGAGGGATGGTTCCAGCACCTGAGAATTCTAGCTCTGTAGAACTCGATAGGAAGTATTCCAAACGTGTTGGGATCAACGCGCACTTGAAGTTTTCGACGCTGAAGGTTCACGAAGGTCTAAATTCAGTCTGATAAATCTGGATCCGCCATTATAGGGTTTCATGAGGCTAGACTTGTGTCTATACAATTCTAAAAGTTTGGAGTGAACGTTATCGAGTGTGGGCAGTTTAAAATCGTCACATTTGACTCTCACGTGCCCTCGAAGACTTATTGCCTCCCGCATGTCGCGAACCATCCTATTCCACTTTCATGGGCCCAAAATCATCCAGGATCATTGACACAAAAGATACTCTGTACCATCGTACACCGAGACATCTCGACTCGAGCAATGCAAGTGACGTCAGAAACACGTTTCAATGCTACTTGTTTAGCAACTATTAATCGACATTGCTAATGAATCTCTTCCTATCTCGACCCCAAAGATTTCCAATAACACGCGTAGCAGTTGCGTGTGAGGAGAAGGATGGGGGAGGGTTCGATTTCCGCGTCGAGTCGGGTGTTGAACATTTAATGAACATGTGAAGGCTGCTGGTTCGTTTGGAAACTCGATTATTTCGCGATCGGAAACCAATAGCCACCGTCAATTCGCCGATCACGATCGGGAAGCCAATATTTCCAGGTCTTTACATATGGGAGGCCTCCCGTTTCTCTTACCCCTCACTCGTGGGCGAAATCAACGACGGTCGTCATGCAATATAATGAAATCCCCGGGTCATACATCAGAGAGGATTTTCCAGGGTGCCGCTGTTATCGTACGTGGCACGGCAACAATTTACTGCTCGCGTACCCGAGATCTCGTGACGGAAGCGCTGACGTCATAATCTCGGTGATACAGCAGTACGTCGCTCTTCTACACAATCCGGACGTAGCTCGCCAACAGAATTAAATGCGAAACGTTGGCTAACAATTTCGGCGAAATGTTTGCGAAAGAGCATTACCAGCCAACTTTGTCGAGGAATCATTTAAGCTTTCATGCGAACTTTTAATTGCAGCAGGCGAAGCTGCACGATGGTAAAACGCACTTTTTGCTTCCGACTCGTTATATGTAGGTATTGGAGCGATTGGAAGTGATGCTGCATGCAGGATCGCTATTTCTCAGAATGTAAACGTTTAAGGGGGATTATTGATGTACCGTTGGAATACTGTTAGATGGGAAGCAAGGTTTCGCAGAACTTAGCTGCTTCGTGTTTCGTAATGTCATCTTCGAGGCGGGCGCACGAGCGCGCACAAAGTAGACCGCAACGGATTTTCGGATTAGGTAGCAGGTTCCCTTTAATGAAGATCCTTCGAGGCGACTCTGCTCTGCAAGCCTCGCCGCTCAATGATGTAGATATACCTATACACAACGGCGTAGACGCTCAAGGGGAACCCTGAATCCAGATCTAATTGTAAGCTGGCGATTAATGCCTACTAAACGACTGAGTGAGCATCCGACTTCTTCCAGGAGAAACAAACTGCAGATCCGAGCTAATAATAGTTCCAACTGCAAGTACCGAGAGACGACTTCTGAGAGAAGGCCACTTGCGCTCCCAAGTACTCAACGATTTTAACTACTAAAACCTAATATATGGCGGCATTGCTATCTTCGCCCACGACTGCAACCCCCAAAAGTTGTAATTCTCTGAGTCTTCGAGCTTTGGACCTTTCTTTAGACATAAGAATTTTATTAAATAATCTTTAAACACCTTCAGTTTATAGTCTCGGAGAATCATCTCCCTATCGATTTTGCAACGCAAACTGTCCTTCTAAAAGAAAGACACACGCATTGTGGTTCTACGAAAGCGCAGACAGCGTCCCCTGCAAAGGGTTGTAGCCGATGTTACACTCTCTCCCTCCCTTTTACGTTGCCCTCAATCCCCCGTCTCGACCTTCAAGCCGTGCCCCTTAAAGTCTCCCGCTCGAAATACACTCACCTGCGAGCAACACGATTTCGGTAACGAAGCTCGGTCCAGCGAATCTATCGATCGGCGCGCGGTTCCTCGCGGCCGTGGAAAGGGAACAACGAAATGTAGAATTATTATATTCGGGTGTAATATTACCCTTTAGTTTGGAATGGTGAGTACCTATAACAATGGGGATTGCATATAAACGAAAAGTAATGTAAAATACTGTAAAGTAATTTGCGACCAAAGGCAAAAGGAAAAACTACTTTTAGGGATGATGCGCGACAACATTTCCACGCATCAAATTACGCAAGTGGTTTTTGCAAGAACCTCAGAAGAGTTTTCACCCTTTCTTAAAAAATAAAAATCCAACGCTGCAGATCGTGATCGACCGATCCATCACACGAGTTTCACCGTTTATCGCGATTGGACCGATCGATGCGTTCGACGCGTAAACACACTCACCTTTTCGCGGCCGAACAACCTCGATCGCCCCCCTCCCCATGTCGCCCACGTGCCACCGCAAGGAATCGCGAGGGCCGCGGGTTTAATTAACGAATCCAACTCGTTAATTGTCGCGGCTCGTCGAGAGCAACAGCTTTCCTCGCGGCGGCTTAATACGAAATAGAGAGGCTTCAGGCTACGGAAATTAATGGGAGGCATTCGGTTAGAAGCCGTCGTGTTCTTTTTTCCACCGTGCCCGACGCACAGTGGGGTAGGAGACCCCAAAAGAATGGTTAAACATCTGATTTTTTATCCCTGGTATAGTTGAAATATGTGCGCACAATAAAACGTATATCCACAGCCTTCGACAACTCTTCCTTCCTTACCCGAGTCGGTAAAAAACAGTTAGCTGTAGGAACTCCGTTACATGTTTATTCCAAGCGATTTATCAAATGATTTTGTGTAGCTATTTTTTGTGTTTTCTGTGTTTTAAACTTCTGTTTCGCGATGAAGACGTCAATTTCAGGTGTTTATTTAATTACTTTTTGTTGTTATACGTTTGCGGCAAGCAATAATACCTTCATAATGTTTCATTCAAAATTGCCTCGTATAACCTTAATTACCATAGCTGATCTACAAAAACAATTAAACATTTAATTAACTTCCAAGTCCGATCAAGCATTTTTGTTTGCACAGTTATCATCTCTGATTATTAAAGAACTGAGACTAACTTTCAGATTTTGCTCGTTTTTGCTCCAATCCCTAAAATTTCAGTTTATTCAAAACGGTTCCCAGTTCATGAAAATAATTTCTTTTTGCAAACACTGTTAATTGAAATATTTATATCTGTTGTTATTTTCAGGTGTAAATCCTAATACGTAACGAGATATTTAATTAACACATGTTTCCACGACGGCAGTGGTGGTTTTTTTAAATGGAACCATATATTTTTTAATACATAAATCGACCCATCCTGATATTCCCTGATATTTGTTTTTTTTTTTTGCCATTTTGACTTGAGATTCGTATACAGCGACCTCGGAAACTCTAGAATACCAAGTTTAGACCAAATCTGATATTTTTTGGGTATACGCGTCCGCCATATTGGATCCGCCACTTTGTTTTTTGCCATTTTGAATTCAGATTCGTAATCAGCGACCGCAAAAACTTTAGTATACTCAGTTTTGTAAATATCAAAGATTATCTTCATATTTTTACCATGTTTCTGGGGTTTCAACCCACTGTGCGACGGGCAGATTTAATTTCGTCTTGGATCTATCCCAGGATCGGGGTTAATTCTCACTTTCCTTTCTCCCTTTTCGTGGACCTGGAACTATTAACGAAGAGCTGGTTAGGGGTATGTACGAACACCTTGAAAAGTGAAACACGCAATTAGCAAAGATTGAACACTGCAACCCATCGATCCCCCTCGCTGTCGATACGTACGGTTGTTTCATTTGTAACGCACGGTACAGCGCAGCGCCGTGTAAGCGATCGCTTCCAGAAATAAGTCCCAAGTTTTATGGATTCCAAGGTGAAGGATACCAGCTGGCACGAGGGGAATGGAGAAACGCGGGGGTGCAGGGAGATTGACAGATCGAGCGTGTAACAGACGGATCAATACTGGCGAAATCTGACTGGAGGACTCTTGCACACCGCATAGACGTGCTCTCATCTTTGCGATTGTCCGCCCAGGCGACAATACGGACTCGTGAATGAACGTCCTCTCGTATCTGAAAGCAGCTGCGCTGATGCATTCCTTCCCGGTTGATTGGAGATGCCAGTAATGAACTACAAGGTGAGCGGCGCGGCTCGTGAATGACAAATTAATTGGAGAGCCATATTGAACTGTTGTAGCTGGCCATTGGGATCCGATGCATCGACGATCGAAGTTTAATAGGAAGAAACTCGGATGGGAGCAGCGGCGCGTAACGCAGAAACGCCGACACGACTGGTCGAGCAGCCGCTACGAGATCATTACTGGCGGAATTAGGGGTTGTTTGGAACAATAGCGCAATACGTGCCTCGATGAAAGGGAAAATAACGGACGAAGGGAAGGAGGGGCGGGAGGATGGAGGAAAAGTGCGAAGAAGTTACGTGAAAATGAAGCAGAGGAAGAAGAGTCAAAATTACACGTGCTGTGACGTGCCTGCTTTGCTTCTACATATACTATATTCGCCGAGCGTGCAAATAGAAACGTTCGTGTTTTACGGTAGAATTTCATTTGACGTTTCAACAGGGCAGAGAGTCTGGATGTACTTAAAAATTAATGAAAAAGGTTAATTGTTTCCGTGAGTTCTTTGTAATGGACGGGTTATGCTCGCAGTTCTTATTATTATTATTATTATTACCAACGGGAAAACCCTTTAGGATACAAACATATGAAACAGATATGCGCAGTATTTACAATACAATAACATAAAACAAAATGAAATGAAATGAAATGAAATGAAATGAAATGAAATGAAATGAAATGAAATGAAATGAAATGAAATGAAATGAAATGAAATGAAATGAAATGAAATGAAATGAAATGAAATGAAATGAAATGAAATGAAATGAAATGAAATGAAATGAAATGAAATGAAATGAAATGAAATGAAATGAAATGAAATGAAATGAAATGAAATGAAATGAAATGAAATGAAATGAAATGAAATGAAATGAAATGAAATGAAATGAAATGAAATGAAATGAAATGAAATGAAATGAAATGAAATGAAATGAAATGAAATGAAATGAAATGAAATGAAATGAAATGAAATGAAATGAAATGAAATGAAATGAAATGAAATGAAATGAAATGAAATGAAATGAAATGAAATGAAATGAAATGAAATGAAATGAAATGAAATGAAATGAAATGAAATGAAATGAAATGAAATGAAATGAAATGAAATGAAATGAAATGAAATGAAATGAAATGAAATGAAATGAAATGAAATGAAATGAAATGAAATGAAATGAAATGAAATGAAATGAAATGAAATGAAATGAAATGAAATGAAATGAAATGAAATGAAATGAAATGAAATGAAATGTAATGTAATGAAATACAAAAGAGAAGAAAAAACTAGACAAACAATCAGAAGGCGATGACATGATTACGCTGCAACAACGGACATAATTAGCGATACATTGATAGTGATATATTAAATTCGGACTTGAGTTAATAGTGTTTGCTGGAACGAATCGAACGCGATCGAGAACAGGTCAATATCAGCTATGTAACGGTTAACCTCATCCATAGCGCGGTTTAACGGATCAACAGTGCAATGTCTATAGTCCGGGACTCTCGATTCGAAAAGGGGCCTTTGACGCATTGAACGTTGCGGGGCATGAAAACATATCAGGGACACTAACTCCTGACAGTTAGTCTGACCGCGAATTAATTTGTAAAAGAACAAGAGGTCAGAACAGATTCGACGGTCGCTAAGGGTGGTGAGCCCTAGCTTCTGTAAGGCTGGACCATAGTCATGGTCAGAAAACCGCATAGGGCTACCAGTAGCTCTCATTACTAGCCGACAGAACTTATGTTGTACCCTTTCGAGTAAGCTGATATATACATTATGCCTCGGGCTCCAGATTACCGACGCATACTCTACATGTGGACGAACAAGTGCAATGTAAAGCAATCTAAGCGACTTGATCCGCCTGAAATGTTTAGCGAATCGGGCAATAAACCCTAAGGTTTTCATCGCCTTACACGTGATAATCCGGTAGTGCTTCCGGAAATCAAGCCCAGACACAAAAGTTACGCCAAGATCCCTTATTTCACCCACCTCAGTCAAGGGGTTACCACATAGAGTATAGGTCGATAGAATAGAACTTACGGTTCTATACGTCCTCATCACAACACATTTCGCTGTGTTAAGTTGCATCATATTGGCGGCACACCACTGCTCGAACCTACAGAGGTCATCCTGCAACTTCACTCCGTCCAGAGCACAGCGAATAGGACGGAAAATCTTTAAATCGTCCGCATACATAAGGAATTTACTATTTCGGAATACGTCTTTGAGATCATTTATAAAAAGGAGGAAGAGGAGGGGACCAAGATGCGATCCCTGAGGGACTCCGGAGCACACATTGATCGGAGTCGATAACTGGTCACCAACCCTAATGACCTGTACTCGGCCCTTCCGGTAGCTATGGATCCACGACAGGAGCGGTCCACAGATCCCTATCAATGCTAATTTCCGCAGCAGGATACCGTGGTCCACCGTATCAAAGGCTTTACGAAAATCCGTATACAGTATTTCCCCGTTATGAGCCCGACGAACGGGGCTGGCGGCGGGCTCATAGTGGCTTGAGAACATGATTCCGCGCGGCCAGTGGCTTTCGTGTCCTCTCGCTCGTTGTCCGGTTCTCTCACTCTCGTCCGTAGGCTTCCGGGAAATGGTGGGGATGGTCGCCGGGCTGTCAACGGGGGAAAAAAACGGGCTCATAACGGGGAAATACTGTACACGGTATCGACCTGCGATCTATCATCGAGTGCCGCTGAGACGAGACAGTGGTATACCGCCAGATTGGTTACCGTCGAACGGCCGGGAACAAATCCGTGCTGCTCGTCGCATATGACCTTCGTTAGACAAGGCGTTAAGTACTCCGTAACTAGATCCTCAAACATCTTAGGCAGAACACATAATTTACAGATCGGTCTATAGTTCTTAACATCGGTATGGTCACCTGCCTTAAATACCGGCGTGACTATGCTTGATTTCCAGGCTTTGGGAAAAATACCCTTTGAGAGGGAGGAATTAAAGATATGCCAAAGGGGCCTTGACAGAATGAAACTACAATTCCTTAACAATAACGGCGGAATGCCGTCAAAGCCAGGGCCCTTGACAATATCCAGCGATTCCAGCTTGGTGTATATGTCCCCTATAGGAACGGATAGCACATGAATATTGACATTACTGCCAGAGGATAGAGAAGGATTTACGGCAGGCGCCATAACGGACGGAGAAACATAAACAGAGCCAAAAAATTTCGCAAAGAGGTCAGCAGCTGATCCCTGCGTCGAGGCCGACAGCTGATCGAGATGTACCTTTCCGGGAATAGTATGCCTACCACGTTTTGTGTTAACAAACTTCCAAAAACTCGATACATTGTCAATGACCGCCCTCTCAACACCATCTATATAAGATCGGTGATCACGCAATAAGACAGATTTACACTGCGATCGGAGATGGGAAAAGTTCAGATAATCACACTGTGCACTTGAACGCTTGAAAGCTTTATGCGCCCTCTTCTTCTGTCTTATAAGGGCCCTTAGTCTTAGGGAGAACCAGTGCGGAAACGTAGAGCGCACTACAGTCCTTCCCGGAATGAAGGCACTGATTGCCCAATTAATATGGCCATACAAGCGTTCAAGGGCTATATACGGGTCGATAGTAAATCGGTGATCTATTGCGAAAGGAGATAATAAATCGTTTTCGAGCCGTAGAAGAGGAGGCACCGCGTTTCTAAGGGTAAATGAATGAAGTAGAAGGCGAAATGACGGAGAACTCATACGGACATATGTGCCCCTAATTGGATTACACAATAGGGGAAGTTTTGTTATTTACTCGTTAAACATACAGAGGGGAATGCGGGAGCCCGATAACACGTTCACGCTTTTGCTGGTCGGGTGCGGCGTGGATAAGGAAATTTCAGGGAGCGTTCAGGAGAGAAGGGTACAAAGGGTACGAAAGGTTTTTTAGTAGAAACAGAACAAGGGGAGGGCGATCAGGGTGAACAGAAGTAGGCGCGGGCGATGGGGAAAGCGTGAAGTATCACAAAAAGGGGGGGCGAATAGATGATGAGTATAAAAATAGGGTGAGAAAGAAGCGTAGGGGGCGTGAGAGAAGGAAGAGGAAAGGAGAGGGTGAGACAGGCGTAGAAGGGGTGGAGAGGGTGGCAAACGAATGGCAAAGTTGGCCTTGATCGAAACTCGGCAGCATCCAAGCGGAAGCTTCATCCTCTATCAAGCGACCCCCAGTCCCTGTAAATCCGTGTACCTTTCTGCTCCCCGGCCCCTATATTCCCTACCACACTCACCCCCGTGCCACAGTCTTTTTGGCCGAGGGAAACAGGGGGGCTGTTTACTTGGATCTGCCCGAGTTGCTTTCTCGCGATAACGGTGACAATTGTCTCGCGATGCTACCAGATTTAAAAAGTCCACAAAGCTCTCTGTGCCAGTCGAAAGCGCGATGCAGTAGATTCGATACGATGCAGATGAATCGTTCTCTCTCCTTCTGCTTCTTCTTTCTTTTATCGTGTCATTCGAGAATTGGGATTGCTTCTTTCTCTTTACCGGTTCGATTAAGTGTATTTGTTATTTTGGTTATCCTATCTAGACCCTGCAAGTATATTTATCATATTACAGATTTGAATAGGGGGCGATTAAGCTCTCATTCTCCAGTGAGAGACTGAAAGGAATCGTTAAAGGGGGTGGATGCTGCGAGTTACATAGATTTCTGCCGAGATATCTATCGGAGAGGTAGAGGATACGAACCATTGACATATTTCGGATCGAAGCCAGATATAGTTGTGTAACATCGAAAAAATCTCGAGCAGTTGACTAAGTTGACTATGCAAATCACTGATGACACTTTACTTGCTGGAGGGCCGATTTCTGTCTAATCAGAGGCTCTCGATCATCCAGCTAAATGGCCCGAGCTAGCTGCGCCCCGAGAGCGATCTCGGGAACTTTAAATTACATTGTTAACTCGAAAACTTGGGCAACAGATTGGCTGGCTTATGCTTCCCTTGCGATGTTTACAAATTCTTTACCGCCAGCTCGCAACCAATTTCCAACTCTTCCTTGCCCTTAAATTTAAACGATTTCGAGGAATACGGCAGTTAACCATTATATACGCGGAATCAGAATAAATTATTCCAGGGAGAGGCAACTTCCGTAAAAATTACCATTCGATCGCAGGAAATAAGCCAAATGGACACCAAAGTACGCGTGCGATTGCAATTATAAATTCTTTTTAAGCGAATTTTCTTTTCCTCTTCCTCAATAGGTACCACAATATTTCGTTGCTAGCAATTAACGCGACATCGTGGCTCTAGACACTAACGCAGTAACCGAATGATTCTGTGCAATGCCATTCGTCCGTGTATTTAGTGTCGCAATTAACGAGAAAGTATTAGGCCGCGTACAGACTTGAGCACGAACGCGAATGAGGCAAGCCGAGGCAGAATGCGTATGCAAGTGTTGCACGTCGGTGAATTGCTCGGGGCCGTTCGCCGCATGCCTCGGGCCGTTCGCCGCTGCCTCGGGGCTGTTCGCCGCACGCTATCGGTCGAAAAACATTAATTCGTGCTCAATGCGGGTGTTGTTCCGAGGCAGGACGTGCCGCGGCGCCATTCGCCGCATGCCTCGGGCCGATCCAAAGTTATTGGATCGGCCCAAGTAATGCGGCGAAAGCAAGGGAAAGACGAGCCACACCACACATTCCGCATCATCGTCGTCATCGTCATTATCAACTTCATCTATGTTACTCGGTATGTTCCATATTACGTACACACATGTTCCGACAAGAAATTAAGAATTATACTAAGAACAAAGTAACTTTATTGGTAAACTATTGCTGAATAATCAAGAACACACATATTTATTGATAAATTATATCAAAATAATACTTTGTAACATACCTTCATTACAATATTTAACTGTTTGATGCACTTTTCAGAAACTTTTACACCCCACGAAAAATATCAACGTTTCTCTTTCAATGATAGATGCCCGACTGATGCTCAATTCTCAGTATCATCGTCTATTGTGTCTAGGGATCTAGTATAAACGATTACCTGAAGAGTTCGTCATTTCTTTATCGAAATTTTACGAAGTTCCATATTACCTGCCTTTACCCTACATATACACGTATATACATATGATATGTGAATATGCATACAGTGTGTGTGAGTTAAGGGAGAACAATTAAATGATTCGTATGCGAGTAAAAATATGGACAAACTGTTAGTTCAAAAAGAAAAATGTAGGTTCCTCAAAACAGATGTTTCAGTGTGCAATAAAATAACAGCATTTATGCCATTCTCTGTAAGCCAAGTATTTCGAGACTCCGATAATGCACTCCAGTCCATACTTACCGGCGCATTTGAGAAATACGAATTTGAAAGAAAATGAATATGGAGGGTGAGTCAATAAGAACTTTGAGACGCGATGCCCGCTCGCTCGTCACCTTTTGGCGTTTTCGGACGGTCGCACTGGGGCGGACCGAGTGCGAACCCTACCCAATCGGAAGCGAAGAGTGTGAACTTTTTCGCCTCCGATTGGTCAAAATTCGCACTCAATGCGCCCCAGTGCGACCGTCCGAAAACGCCATTAGATTGTTCGCGGCGATTACCCTGGTGATTATACTGTTTGTGCTGTTACGTTACCACGCCATAACGCGTGAATATAGCTTTATAAATTTTATATACAGAGATAATGTATATGGATATTATATATAGGGTAAGCAGGCCAGTAGGTGGACAGTTTAGCTGATTCCGAAGTTTACATCAAGGTGTTTCTTAGAAATATCTGTTGTATTAAAAAAAAATCAAAAGCTTTGCACGTAAAAATGCACAAATTTAAAGAAAAAAATAACTGCAAGTAAAAAAATTAATGTATTTAAGGATAAAATGATGAAAATTCTACTCATAGCCCGTATCACAAATAGATGGACGATAGGGCTAGCAGATGGACAGTTCACAATCAATAGATGGACGGCTGTCAGACTAGACGAGTAAAAGACTTATTAGCTATAGTAGGTACCTAGATTAAGTTATTTTTTGTTAAAATATAATTTATTTCATCAAAACTAAAAACGTATGGTTGCCAGAAAACGGTGCATCAGGTTATGCGCCCAGGCCGCAAATAAAGTGAGGTTATGTCTAGCCTAAAGTGGCCAAACGTCCCGGATCGTGTGGGACTGTCCCAGATTTAAATTGTTTGTCCCGCATTGAAAACTGTCTCGGAAAGTGTCCCGGATTGGATATGTAACCTTTTTAACATTTTCTTAGTGGCACAAAGTAAAAATATATATCCACATAGTTATTTTTGATATTCTATGTAGATAATTTTTTCTTACGATAAAGTGTTTTTAATTTTGTTTTAATTTATCAGAAGTATGTATTTATTATATAATTAAAGAAACTAAGAAAATTGTGTCCTTATGATTGTGTTAACATTTTTTTTCACATGTCCTGCATACCAACATAAAACATCTGGTCACTTTAATCTATCCAAAACGTTGCAACGGGGAAATAAATATTGTGCTTATATAATTTATTTATTTTTTCATTTATTGTAAATTTAATTATTTTCTTTACAAGATTAATCTGTTAAATCCAGTGGGATTGTATTGGTCCCATCTTCTTCGCTTAGTACCATTGCTTCTTGAATTACTAATAATGGTTTACCAAATGTATTTACATTTTTCTTCATTCTTTTTGCTTTTTCTTCTTTCAGTTTTAGTTGTCTTTCCTTCGCTTTAATTTTCTTCTCAGCATTCTCTTTTTGTACTTTGGCTTTTTCCTCTCTCATCTTTGCTTTTTCCTCTTGTTTCAGTTATCTTTCTATTTTTAATTGCTGTTTTCTTATCACATTCTCTTCCTGTTTAATTTTTCGCTGCTTTTCCTATACTCGTTCCTTTTCTAATATCATCCAAGGCTCTGTCTATATCATTACATGTATATTGATGTACGGTATTTTTTTTTTAATGCTTGCCATCTAAATAAAAGAAGAAAAATAAGATACCTACAAGTAAATGTGTAAACTGTTTGTTTATTAAAAAAAAAACGGCTTCAAAAGATTTAATTCCATTCTGTCCATTTATTGCTTTAGGTTAGAAATCGATACCAGTACGTGGACAGTCATATTTATAAGTTCTATCGATTTATTTTTCTTTGTTCACGCGTTTATTTATAAATTCTTAATATTAGAATGCTATAATCTATTACATACCTCTTTACAATGTATCCAAATACGTTTTTAATTAATTTTATGACACACGATGCTGAGCAATAGCTAATAACAAACGAGTGACTCGCGCATGGTGGCGTGAAATCGTACATATAAATACATTTTTCGCATACAAAATTTTTTTTCCATAAATATGTTAATGTTTTATAAAACAACAAACGTTTTTTCTACAAAATAAAAAAACAATAATATAGATTAAAACTCTAGTTCTTTCAATATTAACGATTAACCAACGATTCGTCCATCTGCTGGGCCCCGTCCACCTACTGGCCTGCTTACCCTACTCAGATATAGAAGTGTGTCTCAATTTGCCTCAGTTTGCCTCAGCTTGCCTCGTGCGGGACGCACAGGACAAAAATCACAATTTTTTCCAGGCCGAGGCATTCGGGTCTGCCTCGGCTTGCCTCATTCGCGTTCGTGCTCAAGTCTGTACGCGGCCTTAGAAACGTACTGAAACAGAACGTAGTGAGCACATGTACGAAGGTGTGACCGAGGGATCGGCTTTATTAGCACGTTTGGCCAGCAAATGGCACAGCTTGGCACCGATAGTTTCACCCCCTTTTCCCGTCAACTAATGGTTTCCTGTTCACGTCAGACTCTCGTTTCGCCCCACCCCCGAAAGCTCAATTTCCCTTTTACATTCAGCCGGAGCCGATATATATTATTCAGTCCCTCGCTACTGCTTCTCCTACCACCCCTTAGCTTTGCCCTACGTTCTACGGTCACTTATTGCCGCGAAATCAAGGAACAAATTATACTCGATGCCCTACGATAACGTTTAGCACGAAATCGATATTCCTGTTAAACGGGACCTTCGTTGTTGGTATTTAGCGGTTTTCCCTGGCTATGTCTGAATAATCAGAAACTCGACGCAATGTTTGGTTACGGAGAACCATGGAAAATGAATATAAAACGAGAGAGATACCAGTGAAAGTCATGAATTTTATATACTGTTAATACTAATGATAGTAAGATTAGTCTTATTGTTAGAAAGACAGGTAATAGCGACAGTAATATTAATTGATCACAGGATTTAAATCTCCCGCCGTTTAATTTTAAAAAAGATTGCCATCACAGACGAGTTATAAAACAGGTCTAATCTAGAGACGCGGCAGCGTCTCGACGCCAAGTACACGAAAGACACCCTGTATATGTCGACTGTCGCTACCGCTATCATTTACTCGTCGCCGGGCTAATCCAACCTAACCTGAAACTTATTTCATTAATATCTCATGACGCCTGCAATATTTTCTGAATTAAAGGCATTTTTCTGATGTAAACCGCATACAAGCTTTCGAATAAGACCAAATTCAATAAAATCGGTCCACGCATAACAGAGATATCGTAATATCGTCTCAGGGATCTGTCGAAAACGGTAAGATTTTTCTTATGATTCTTCTTCTTCTTCAATCTCAAATTTTTGTCGACATAATACGTATCCCCCCCCCCCATAAACATGACTCATGTATGAAAGAAGCTAATTCCCTTTAATTCACGAAAAAAATTAAGAAAAGTTCACATGCAAAGATTGTGAAATCAACTTTGCTAATTCCAATTGTACCTTTAATTCAGGAAAAAAATTAAAAAAGTTCTCACGCAAAGATTGTGAAATCAACTTTGCTAATTCCAATTGTATTCTCGTTCTCCGCTCGAACACTGATTCCTCTGTCACTTTTTATACTTGACATTCCTTTATTGGCCACAAATCAATTCAGTGCTCAGATTTTTAGCTTCGGTTTTAAGGAATTAGCGGGCCGTTGTGTTTAAGTTCGCATTCAGTGCGCACTAGTGCAGGTTGCCGAATGTACTATTAATCTATTACCGACTTTGATTCGTTTAAATTAGTCTCTACCAAGTTTTTATTATCTTCCATCGTAAAATGATCTTTATACGACGTTTTTAACAGAAGATGTCTCTCTTGTAAAAGTTTTTGTGTCAACTACAGGCCTCTCGCCCGCTAATTCCTTAAAACCGAAGCTGAAAATCTGAGCACTGAATTGATTTGTGGCCAATAAAGGAATGTCAAGTATAAAAAGTGACAGAGGAATCAGTGTTCGAGCGGAGAACGAGAATACAATTGGAATTAGCAAAGTTGATTTCACAATCTTTGCGTGAGAACTTTTTTAATTTTTTTCCTGAATTAAAGGTACAATTGGAATTAGCAAAGTTGATTTCACAATCTTTGCATGTGAACTTTTTTTAATTTTTTTCGTGAATTAAAGGGAATTAGCTTCTTTCATATGTGGAAAAATATACATCGGTGCAGCGCCGGCGAGGCATCCGGATCCCAGAATGCCGAACAGCTGACGGTGGTAGAAGAAGGAGACGGGAGGAGGAGTAGCGTGACGAACGCGAGGACCGGAAAGAGACGAAATGACGATCGAACAAGAGTCGATTTTGGGAGTCCATATTGCTAGCATTGTACCGTGTGCATTCCGAGTAATTTGAACTGAAAAGCGAATAAAAATAGTCTACACATACATGAGTCATGTTTATGGGGGGGATTTCATCACTTTTTTCATAATTTGTGAATTTTTGTTGTGTTGATCTTATCAAGTCTTCTGTACCATCGCCTTTTGGTTACGCCGCCAGCCTTATTTATTCGGATCATACATACAGCTAAATCTAACGTAGAAGTACAAATAATACTGTTTTTTGTCCTCGACTTTTTCATGTATTTGAGGGGGTAGAGCAGAGGAGTGACATTATTTCTGGAAAAGGTTGACGGAAAGGACCCCGTGGAGGTGAAAATTGTACCCAGTCAGCAATAATCAATAAAAATATTACCCATAACCACAAATCCAAACGACTTAAAATCAGTCACTCGCGGTTTTACGAAAAAGACAAAAAGCCGCTGCGTTCGGGTCGCTAGTCACATCACGAGTTCCGTAAATACACAATTTATATCGGAAAATGATTCGTTACGAACGAATAGAAAAATAAATAAAACATTGAAGGTGTTCTCAAACAAGAAAGGATGACTTTTGGCAGCATTAAAGATTGCAAAGGAAAATGAATAATTTCAAGCAGAAAAAAAAATTGGAACATAGTATTATATTATTATAAATTAAACGATTTTAAATTAGGTATATATTAATTAAATTTTAATGGAACTATTTATTTACAATTGTTTATTTACAAAATAGGCCGCCGCGGACGCGGCCACGGCTCTGGGTCTTCACTAAATCTCGCAGGGTACTCGCCTGCGAGCGGAGGCTGACGGCTTGTGCCCGTACCGCCTGGAGGGTGGCCCAATGCTCTTGACGGGCCCGCACCCTCCAGCCGCTCCTCTTATGGCACTTCGACGTGTATCCCCCTGTAATTAGTTAGTAATAAACGTCAGCAATTATATTATAATAATTTATACATTTTTGGCACGCGCAGATAAAAATGTTCGCCTCCCTGATATAGGCTAAACCGAACAATTTTTATATTGTAAAAACATAAAAAGGTATTTAATTAAAGTATTAAGAAATAATACCATGTGCCGTGGCCGGGCCCTGTGGTGGTGGTAGTGGTGGTGGTGGTGGTGGTGGTGGTGGTGGTGGTGGCGGCGGCGCCGTAGTTGCGGCTGCCAGCAACAGCGAACCGGCCTTGACTCCCCTGATATAAGCTAAAGTCAACAATTTTTATTATATTGTTAAAAGATAAAAAGTATTAATTAATATTATTAAGAATTAATACCGTTTGTCGCCGGCTGCTGTGGTGATGGTGGCGACGCCGCCGTTCTCGGCACCTTGTTCGCTGCCATTAGTATTTCGGCATCATTCGAGTCTGGAAAAATGAATTTGAATAAATGTATATATAATTTTTTTTATTATTGTCTAATTCTTCTGTAAGCTTATCGTTAATAAAACTCACCATCAAGTAGGGCGGCCTCCCGCATTTTCTACAAAAATTAATAAACAATTTATTAACCAAAAAATCATCCAGAGTTCATAAAAGTGGCGTAAGATAGAAGAAAGTCATACGTTAAGTATCAGTGTACATAGACCGTGACTGTATAACAAATAATACAACAAAAACATATTTGTATCAAGGGCAATGTGTTTTCAGCGTACTTTCTTCAATAATGTGACTGATAATGTGTTGTCGATTTACCTTATTTGACAAGTTTCTAGAAACTTGCACGTAAGAAAATGCTTCTCTGTCGAACCTTCTCCGGACAAGTTCCAAGTCTGTACGTCTCCTTCGTTTCTATCAGCTCTACATAAAAAGTCTATTAAATAATTTTGGTTCTATAAGCTGAACAAAAAAAGTCTATTAAAAAATTTTATCGACTTACCTTGTTAATTGAGGCAGTGTCCTATATGATCGAAAAACTCGTGATCGTGATATTTCTAACATTTTGATAACTGTCACTTGGCAGGTTATAATTGAGTGACAGCTAGGTGACATTTACTAGAGACCCGAACGCAGCGACTTTTTGCATTTTTCGTCAACTGCGCAACCGCATTTTCAGCAAAACCATTCCGGATAACTTCAGGAAGCTATCTAGGCGACATCTACCTGCGTCAATTGTAAAAGTAAAACGTGACGTCACGAAACGTCTGACTCAAAAAAGTATCATTTTGATAACTATTAATTCAGAATAAATCTTATATCTTTTAGACAAATAGCTTGATACATTAAGTAAAACGACATATGGGTTCGAAAAAAATAAATGATTCGCTTAATCATGTAAAAACACCGGGACTATGTCATAAAATAAGATAATAAGGCTAAAATAGCTCCGACGACCTGTCAATTTCGCTATCTTTCGTGTATAGAGACATGGTCGCTCAGTGTGCCTATGGGTAGAGGCGGAAGGGGAATTAGCTTCCAGACGCGACCGCGTCTGTTGATACGCGTTAAGGGGGTAGACACGTCACGTGACCTGGCCGATTCGGCAGGTCGGTATTACAGCAGGTTTTTTCTGCACAGAAATGGTAATACCGCTGGAGCGACGACTGCCGGTTGAACGCGAGAGGGAACTGTTTGCTATTTCCGTATTCTATTCTGAATAAGGAAATAAATTCCTTGCTGTTGCGTTGTACTTGTAAATATTTAATCGAAAGGTCTGCTGGTAGAGCAAACGTAGACAATTCATTGTACATTTTAATTAGTTAAAATGTACTTATGCTACATATAATATGTTACGTTGGCCGTAATAAGGAGTTATAAGTGAAAAGAAAAAATAGATGAGCGGATATCCCCAGAAAACGAAGTTTATTATGTTAGGTTAGACATTTTTTATTAGCAAAACGCTGAAGCAAAACATGAAAGTTATACACTTATTATAAGATAATGAAACATCCCATGCAGAAAGCAGTTATTGAACAAACATTATATATAAAATTGAGTTGGTGCAATAGTGACTTTATATTGCAATTGCTTATTCGATGGTTTTTCATATGCGCACGGTGTAAGAAAGATAGGTGGACCGACTCTATCCCCACTCCTGTGATCTTAAAGAAAAAGTTACTTGTCCTTCCTGCAGAGGGTATTAGTGTAACATGTGAACAATATCACGTTTACTTCCTTATGTTTATTTTACAAGGGACACGGTGTAAGAAAGAAAGAAATCTGTAAACGTGACAAGGGAAAACGAACATTGGTAATATGGGACGGTAATATTGTAATAAACTGTACAAATATATATGAATTGGTGATAAATGACCTAAATGAAAATTCAGATAAATTTTCTTTCCCATGTATGAAGCATAAGGAATATACTGTTGCTTACTATATACATTATTATTTAACCTTAACCCTTAGGCTGCCGCTATTTTTTCGTAAAAATAGGGGTCCTTTTTTTCCAAAAATTTTTATGTATGAGTAGTCAATAGGTCCCATAGAATCGAGGGGGTAGAACCGTGCCAATATAGTGGTTATAGCGGCAGCCTAAGGGTTAAGAATGCGACAAGTAGCTAGAATAAAAAATAGAGAGTATTCTAAGATCAAAGAAAAAAGAAACCAGCCAAACTGTACAATAAATAAATAAATATTTGTATAATTGAAACAAAGTCTTAATGTGTGTTTATTATAATATTATCCTAAGTATAATTTATCCTCATAAAATAAGCATTTTACATAACAATAAATATTTGTTTGGTCGTTAACCGACTCTCATTTTCTCAGTTTAATTAATTTTAAAAGTTAAAATATTTTACTTTATAAAACTTTTTGTTGGAGGTGCATGAAGTCATTACAAATTTTGGAACCCACTTGGTATTAAGGTATTAAGCACGTGGTTATGGCACGGTGTAAAAGAAACATAAGGAAGTAAACGTGATATTGTTCACATGTTACACTAATACCCTCTGCGGGAGGGACAAGTAACTTTTTCTTTAAGATCACAGCAGTTTTGTGGTGGGGGTAGCGTAGTCGGTCCACCTATCTTTCTTACACCGTGATATGCGCTAATGCACTCGCCGGTGGTATTGCGATGTTGTCATCGATTATACAGAAACAGAATTTGTTTATTTTTCATCGCATCAATATGAAAGTGACATCAATGGATTCCTCGCATTCTCCCGATTAAATTGACAGACAATTATTTAAATCTGACTATTTTTAACTAAATAGGCTTTCAATTCTGCAAACAAATATTTCACGTAATTTCCTTAATTATGATCCGAGTTATATCATTTTTGGGGCCAATTTGATCTAGAAAGCATAAGGAATCGATTGACGCCACTTTCGTAAAGATCGGATTAGAAATTGCAAAACTTCAGATTCATCAGTGCTTAGTGCGCAACATTGTATGGCCCCGCTGGTTTCGAGCGTCGAAGCCGATGAAACTTAGCGAGACACATGATTGTTGGCGAGCATCGCGTTTGACGACTCCGGCTAAAGAATCACCTTGTACAGATGCTAAGAAACGATAGTGTGAAGTGGCGGCGCGTTTCAATTGCACATTGACAATACCGTAGATTCTAGGGCCTATAATATTAGCTCCGCGTTACGATGTTCTTAATCAGAGTACTGCATTAACGGATTAAAAAATAAATGAATTCGTCAATTAGTTAAAATTAATGAACTGTGCATGATTTTAATGACGCCTAATTTAATAGCACTTACAAACTGAATTACTAATTGTAATTAAAAGAATACTTTTTGACGCGCAACATGAAGCCGCGCACGCATATGGTTGCGCGTATCGTCGAAAGCATCAGAAAGCATATGTACAGTCTTCCAATTGTTGAGAAGCCTTTATTTAGGCTCAGATTATCGGGAAAGACCTACCCACCCCACTGTTTTGCTTTCTGGCTGCGAGCGAGGACCTTCGGGCCCTAGTAGACCGCCCGTTGACAGTCGAGACCAATAAAACCGACAAGCTAGATAAAATACCCAGTACAGAAAAATAAAATGTTCATGTTTTTGAAAAGTGTTGATGAAAGTATTACCGATGGATTTTTTAGGATGTTCCGATGAAAATGATATCAAACATGGTGCAATTCGGTCAATTTTTAGTGAACGTAGAGTGTTTCCTAATCATGTATTCATAAGAAAAAATAGATTGAATTGCATCGTGTCTTGACTCATTTTCGTTGACATAAACTCACCAACAATCTATGGATGACACTCTCATCAAGGTGTAATGAGAAATTATGAACATTTCGTATTCAGTACTGGATGACTCAAGTCGCCGTCGACCGAGGGTTTCCCGCTGGTGCGCTATTTCACTCGCACTCGGTTCACATCGTTCAGTCTCCTCGTCAAGCGGTTCGGGCGAGGGCCCTGATAGGGGTGAATTTATTTGGGAAACAAAAGTCGCGTCATTCATGACACCTACAAGCGAACAGATATACATGTGTACGAGAAGAAGCAATGCAATTGCCCGATGGCTTGAAGCAACATTTCAATTTAGATAAATGCATGAAACTCTGGGATCAGGAATTCTGAATCAAGTGAGGCATATGTAAGAACTGCCGAAATTCAACAATAGTTCGTCGTCTAAATTTTACAATTAAAGTATTTATTTGACGTGAATATAAAATTTGTCAGCAAAGTCTTTCTCGATTTGAGTTCTGTAGAAGGATGATTTTCCTTCGCCATGGAAAGTCCCCTCTTGTCCTTCTCGCTGGCAATCATGCGACTCGCTGAGTTTCGTGGGCTTCGGCACTCCAAACCAGTGGGGCCATACAATGTTGCGCACTAAGCAGTGACGAATCTGCAGTTATGCATTTCTAATCAGATCTTTGCGAAAGTGACGTCAATCGATTCCTCATATTTTCAGGATCAAATTGGCCCCAAAAATGATATAATTCGGACCATAATTAAGAAAATTACGTGAAAAATTTGTTTATAGAAGTGAAAGCCCGTTTCGTTAAAAATAGTCCGATTTGAATTATTTTCTGTCAATATAACCGGGAGAATGCCAGAAATCCAGTGGTGTCACTTTCATATTGATGCGATGAAAAATAAACAAATTCTGCTTCTGTATAATCGATGACGCATCGCCGAGCAACGGCGATCTCGCGCGGCTCGGGCCACATAAGGTTTTCGTCCGTTATTCGAGCTTCTAAGGTCGTATTCAGATACATATATTGGCCGGTGAGTTTCGTGAGGAGTATTCTCCCACCATACCGTTGGCCTGCTTCGGTGCTCATTTTCTCAATGTTTTCTGTCTCGCTCCCGTTCCATCTCGCTCTCGCCTTCGCAGAACAAGAGTGGGCCCGAAGTGGTAGGGATTGCGCCAAGCTACTGACGTGTAGGCCAACCGAGTTCTGACAAGGGAAGATCCCGAACCCGAAAATTAAAAAAATTCTGAAACTTTGTGAATATTTAGGGGATTTCCTCCCGATTACAACGCAATTTTTGTTTGCTGCCCAAATTCACTCGAAGGGGGTGAAATTAACCCCTGAAAATTTTGCTATTTTCCGATTTTGTGTTATAACTCGCGAACTGTAAGAGATAGAAAAAAAGTTTCAAGATAAAAGTTCCTTCTTTTAATTAGATCTATCATTTGGTAAGAACATTATTTTACAGTTCACGAGTTATAACACAAAATCGGAAAATAACCGGATTTTCAGCGGTCAATTACACCCCCTTAGTGTGAATTTGGGCAGCAAACAAAAAATTGCGCTGTAATCAGGAGGAAATTCCCTCCATATTCACAAAGTTTCAGTATTTTTCGAATTTCCGGGTTCGGGATGTTCCCTTGTGAGCGTAGAAATACATACATCAGAATAGGTGTGTGTTAGCTCCGAAAAAATTCAGAAGTGTTATGGTCAGAACATCGATTGTTTCTCGATAGCTTCATCTCGTATTGGTCTACGCATAGCTTCGTAACGCACGCAACTATTACGCTAAGAATAAATAACAACCACACGGCTACGTTCAGACAGAGCCGAGCAGCGTTCCCGTTACGACACCATACCCTTCGGAGGCCTAGCAACTCCAACTGACAAATCCACGATCGTCAGATGGTGGTGGCTGATTTCTCCTCGATTGCTATTGACCGGCCAATATATCTTAATACGACCTTAGGATAAAGATATTGTTGCGCCGGGGCGCTTCCACCGCAGGCCACCCCGACGCAACGGGCAGAATAATGACGCGGGTACACCCTAAACGACCGGTTGCTTTATTCGTAATACATGTAGGCGTCCCGATTATAGTTCGCGTACGTCCTAACGCCAGGACGTACGGTAACCGACACTTCTCTTGTCGGCCTCCTGATCGTCCTCTTGACGGAGACCGACCTTCTTCTCTTCCGCTGCGAGCACCAGTAGGCTATGTACGGGCCTATACCCGGTGCTCGCAACACTACTCTCCCCTCTCGAAAAGCGGTCGTCCCGACCGCTGTAGTTCGTCTTCGGGATCTTCATACCCCGGTCTGAAGGAGTGGTCGTGTCAGTTCGGTGGTTCCTTCAGACCTCCGCCTCGGCATTTGCCTTCTCGCTCAGGGGAAAACCACTCCAAAAACCCTGAGCAAGGCGTGGGTACCACTGGACTGTTAGGGGTAGACTTGTTTCCTCTTCGCAATGTCCAGCGACGAATCTGTCTGTTACTGTCCCTCGATGAGACTCTCCTGCTCCTTGTCTGGCGGCGTTCCTGGGCCTCCGTTCCTTGTCCTGCGGCGTTCCTGGGACTCTGCTCCAGAACGTCCCACGACGATCTCCATCGCGTCGTGTTGGAGGACTCCCCCGGTGTTTCCAACGACGAACTCCTCCGGAATTCCCCCGGTGCCATCGTCCTCTCCCGTGAGTCCCGCCGTTCCTGGGCCTGCTCCGGAGTGTCCCACGGCGACGTTGTCGCTCCGGCGTTGTCGCTCCGACGCTGTCGCTCCGACGCTTAGTGGTGGCGAACTATCGATAGTCGGCACTATCGATAGTTTCCGATAGTTGGATCATCAACCATCGATAGTTATCGATAGTTATCGATAGTGGTGGTATGAGGCAATACATTTTGTACCCAGATAGCACACAGCCAAAGAGTAGGTATAATAAGAGGCGTCACTCCGGGCGGAACCTTTGAAGTCCTTGCTTGACCTTGGCATTTAAATTGGTTGTCTATTTCGAGCGGGATATTCAAATCGACTAAATGTACCTTGCCGCAATTGGCTGATTATTGCCGAAGTTGACCGATCATTGCCGAAGCTTAGCGATCATTGCCGAATGGGCATTTAAATTGGTTGTCTAGTGATTTTCCTAGGTTATTTCTGTCCTTGTCGAGTGACGCCTCTTATTATACCTCCTCTTTGACACAGCCGTCTAAAGCAGTATGCGACAAATCCTTACCCCCACTATGACCTACCGTCGTCTCCCACTATGGCCTACCGTCGTCCCCCACTTTCTTCCCATCGCACTGCACACAAGCATATCCCTACTCCTGTCCGTGTGCGCTGCTTGTTCGGCTGCCGAGCACATGGACAGGAGTAGGGATATGCTTGTGTGCAGTGCGATGGGAAGAAAGTGGGGGACGACAGTAGGTCATAGTGGGGGTAAGGATTTGTCCCAGTTTATTTTTAATACAAGTAATAATATTACAAATTAAACCTGGGATTCTGAATTTTAGCTGTTATTATTTTTGGATTGACTTGAAAAAATGTACATGAAATTTAACATTCTTTTCTTCAATCTTATAAAATTTGATAACTGTGTTACGAGTCTTGAGTTTCAATAATTTACAATAAAATTTGAACTTCAAGTAGAGATGATGACGATACATCGATGTTTTTACAATCGATATTTGAAGATCGATATGTACATCGAAATCACCGATGTTTTTCTAATAGATGTCGATGTTTTTGGATATTATTATGCTAATTAGATATCATTTCTCTGGGATAAAAATGATTTTTTCAAGTTTAATGCTCTATCAGCTTTAGGAGCAGTTCTTGAGCAAAGTCAGAACTGCACGGATTACTGAACCTACGATTTTCGATACCGATAACTATCGATAGTGAAAATAAACTATCGATAGTTTTCGATAGTGAGGACCATCGATAACTATCGATAGTACCATCGATAGTTCTCCACCACTACCGACGCTGTCGCTCCGACGCTGCCGCTCTGACGTTGCCGCCCCGACGCTGTTGCTCCGTTCGGTTGTAGGCGGCTATTTCCTACAGGGTTTGGCCCCCGACGTCCTTGCGGTGATCCTCTCCGACACTCCAATTCGTGGTCCGTATCATGGAAGAGAGAGGAAGACATGAGCATTCTCTTACAAACGAGAGATTCCGGTGGAGCCGGTTAGAACCAGGAAGACGGAAAGGCGAGCCGGGAACCGAAAACAAGGGGTTGCAGCTAGTCACAAGCCTGTAAACAGCCCGCTCCCCGATCAATCCGCCCGGAACCACCAGCCCGTCTCTCGTGCTCTCGTTAGCCTGTCCTTGACTTCATGATGGCCCCATTCCTCTTCGTGGCCTCTGGTGCTGCTCCAGGGGACCGTCCTGTGCGTCCGGTTAGCGCTCTCGTCTCCGCGACATCTCCTCCAGCCGATCCGAGCATCTGCTCGTCCGGCTGGTGGTTGAGGATGCCATTTCCTTCCTGCTGTCCACCCTCTCCTCCTACGCCTGGGAGCCCGCCCGAACCTCCATCCCGGCTGTACCAGGGGCAGGCGGGTTCCTCCAGGGGGCTAGCGGGCCGCTTCCACGTATGTCCGCACGCCCGCTGCGGACCGCCACGCTATTGCGGCACATTCGGGGGAGTCGAGAGCGCGTATCCCGACCGCGGTGGCAGTCCCCCGACACCTTGTCCCTCGTCGTGGGGTTTCGTGCTTTCTGAAACAATCTAAGAGAGTGGGGGCTGGACTGCGAATGCAGCCCAGTCCACCAGATTAGCTTAACCTAATCTTCCTGGTTACGTTCTGTTTCTTTCTCCCCGACGCTCCTCTTGTCAGCGTCGTTTCCCTTAGCTTCCTGTTGACGAACGATCCATCCCGACTAAACGTCTCAACTCTTCGGGCCTCCGTCCCTCGGGTTTTGGCGATCCTACGACGGTGTTCGACCTCGAACTCCCTCCGTCGTGACTTCGCACTCGGCCACTCTGCGACGATGTTCGCTCTCGAACTGCCTTCGTCGCAGCACAGCAACTTCGCGCACTCCATGCGCCTCTGCGTTGCTTCGGTGGTGTCGCACTCCTGGGGACGCCGCTCGCCAGCAACACGACTGCATGGATCCCCGGCCGTCACCCAGAGCCGTACACCCACCCTCGGTGTGGTCCGTGCACTCCCGGACGTCCCTGCGTCTCCGCCGAAGTCGCACCTCCACCACCAATACTCCGACGCTCCCTCTATAGCGTCCTACCAGGCCTCTTCTGATGACGATTCCCCGAGCTTGACGAGTCCCTCGATTCTCCTTGCAGTTCCAAGTTGAATCGGCATTGTCGAACGTTGTATCTGGACGGCATTCGGCGCCTCATGTCATTCCCACGGAAAACCATTCTCCCTGTCTCAGGAGAATCCGAAACGTCAATGTCAAACGTCACTCTTGCTCGTTACTCGCGAAAGAGCCAACTTCAGTCCGTGCTGTCATTTCTGTTGTAATCGTTTTCTACGTTATACAATGAGACCAATACAACCAGAATCCAGGTTCTTATTCGTAGGTCGGCTTCTCGAGCTTCCAGAGCCGACCCAGCCATGGTCTCTTCCTTTGCAGCAGCTTCGTCGCCTAATCCTCGGAGCTGCTCTGATGTCGGCGGTTTTCGATCGCCGTCGCCATTTCCTCCATTCCCGTTGTTATGCCAAGGCGCCTGGGGTCGAGATTCTGGATAGAATCTCGGGGTGCTCCGGGTCGTCCTTCACAGTCGTCGTCCAGCGGGCTCCGAAAGGTTCGGGTGATAATGCCGGGACGAGGATATTCGGTTGGAAACCGAAGGTAGGGGATCGTTGCGGGTTAAAGAGTTAGAACTCACCGTAAGGTTAACAAGTTTATTCTGTCCCGATCTGGGTGACAGGAGTACTATAGCGTATGTCTGTTATTAATCTGTCCTCGCTCGTAGTTCGTACAGAGTCTTATAGTTAGTCCGGGGCGAAGCGGGGACCAGCGGGGTCGCCGCCTTCGGCTCGCTCTTGGGCGTTTTCGTTGGAAACGCTGACGGTGTTCGCGGGTTGTTGCCCGCGCTTTGACGCTCGCGTGTGCCATCGGAATGCGCGGCGGTTGTAAGACGCGGTCGTTGACTGGGTTACAACATCCTCCCCCCCTTGAGAGAAGGGTGCTTAGGGGAAATTTTTACAATTTTCGGAAATTTCCCCTGTGTCATACTTCGTCACTTTTTCCGTGTAATCGCATTCCTGTTCGGTTAGTTCGCTTGTTTTTAGTTCGAGTTGATTATATAATGCGGAAAATTCGGAAGGATTTTTTGGGATTTTGTGTAATTGTATTCGTGTGAGGAGTTCCGTTATGTTCGCCCCTTTCGTGGCGTTTGTTTACATTCCTTTAGGTCGCTGTTTTTTCTCGAGTATGTACTGGTTATTGGCTGAATCGAGTACAATTATGGGTGTGTTTACAACTAATAACGCGTACGTGTTATCGCTTATGTGCATCCGGACTGGGTTCGCCTCGATGATAGTGAAGGTTTGTGTGTTTATTAGCGGGACGGTTATTACGGCTACAAGTGTGTTTTTTCGAAGTACGCTGCGGTCGTTGATAGTTTTTCGATTATATTTACATTTTCTACGCTCGGCGCTATTGGGAAAGCTAGACCGTTGGGTAGGTGCTGCACGGCGGTTTGTAGCAGGTTAATAATTTATACGCTTGACAATACGTTCGTACCTATTATTCCTGTTCTTAAGCTCGTGTAAAATTACAGTATATCGTCAGCGTCTTGTGTCGGGTCGGTCACTAGGGCATTTAAAGTCGTGAAATGATCTACCAAGTCAGCTCTTTGTGTCTGGCGAGTGGAGGTCGTCTCGATCTGTACCCGTAACATTCTGATCTGTTCCGCTAATATGTTTTCGTTATGTTTTATTGTCATCTATGCGTCATGTAAGTGGTGTAACGTATTGTTGGTGATTTGAATCTGTTTTTTCATAGCCGTCATTAAAGTGTTTTGTGTACGTTTTGGTTTTGTTTTGTTTTTCCGAGTCGATTTCGTTTTATTATTATTCTATGAAATGTTTTAATCGATTCGCGTGAGTGTGTAGTGTCTTTCTCCCCTTCTTTATGGTTACGTTAACCTTCGAATTTTTGTCTATTATTTCATATGGGCCTACCCATTTATTATCTAATTTTTTCGATCTACCGCGTCGTACGGATTCATCGTATAGCCATACCTTATCGCCTATTTTAAATTCTATTTCGCGCGTTTTTTTGTCGTAGTTTTTCTTTGATTTTTCCTTTGCTTGTTGGAGTCGTTCCCTCGCTATTTCGTTCGTTGTTCTTATGCGTTCTCTTGTTTGTTGTGCATAGTCGTCGTAGTTGTATGTCTGTTTGGGCGGGCTTTTCAGCGCGGTCGGTAGCAATGCTGTCTTTCCGTAAACCAATTCATACGGGATAAAGCCTGTCGCGGTATGTGGGGTAGTATTACAAGTAAACATCGCGTAGGGTAACCATCTGTCCCAGTCAGTCTGATCGCTGTCTATGTAGTGTCGCAGGTATTCTACTAGGGTTCTATGTGACCTTTCTAATGCCCCATTTGATTCTGGGTGATACGCGGTTGTTTGCAGTTTCGTAATTCGTAGCAATTTGCATATATTTTTGAACATCTCGCTTAGGAAGTTTGTACCTTGGTCCGTTAGTATCTTTTCGGGAATGCCGTATTCGCAGACAATTTTTTCGACGAATGCTTCGGCTACCGTTGCTGCTTCTTGGTTCGGCAAGGGGATCGCCTTGCTAAATTTCGTAAGGAGATCCTGAAATGTTAGTATGTAGATGTTTCCGTGGCTACTTTCGGGGAGTGGCCCTAAGTAGTAAGGTAAAGCGGGTTCCAACCCAGGTCCTCTGAGGGGAGCGCGGGGGCGGGGGGAAGTGTGGGCGCGCGGGGGAGTGCGGTGGAGGGAAACATGAGCGCGGGGGGAAGCGGGGGGAAGTGCGGAATGGATGACCGGTTGCGCGCGCATGAGCCGCGGAGTGGGGGAAGCCGCAATCGTGGAGGGGATCAGTCCAGGCCGAACCGCCGCGGAGACCTCTCCACGTCGGACCCACCCCCGAAAATTTCCACAGAGGGTCATCCCCTCCCTCTAAAAAAATTTCTGGAGCTGGGTCTTGTATGAAAAAATCTTTTTTCAGACTCGATCCAGCCCCAGAAATTTTTTTCCCCAAATATTTTTTTTTCAAACCATTATAAAGCTGAAATTGTTTAATACTTTATCGGATGACGTCGGACAATGTCGGGGAAGATCGGCTTTTTCCAAACCACGTATTCGGAGGAGGGAAAGAGAGAGCATTACATTAAAATCTAAATTCGGAGGAGAGAAAGAGAGAGAGAGCACTCGCGCGATCGCGTGTAATTTTAATCCTCTGGAGCAACCGTGAAGGTGACATCATTTGGCAGCGCGAATCATAGAAAGAATTATGCGGCGTCAGCAGAAACTTTTTTTTCCATACCAATATAGGATGGAAATTTTTCCCCAACACAGAGAAATAAAAATTTTTTAATCATCGATATAGCGAACTATTATGCAGCAAACAGAAATATTTTTCCGAACCATTATCTAGCAAACATTCTAAAGCTAACAAGTTTTTAAAGCGTTCTGATTTAACGTCGCAGCGTCTCGCGCGATCATGTGTAATTTGACACCTCTGGAGCAGCCGTGCGGGATGACGTCATTTGGTAGCGCAAATCATAGAAAGAATTATGCGACGTCAGCAGAATTCGGAAACGTCAAATCTTAGAATTAGGTGTCAGCAGAAACTGCGTCGTATGATTTTGCATACTATTTCGTCATAACCGTGAATCAAAGAAAGAATTATGCTGTATCAGCGGAAATTTGAGGGTATAAGTATGTGCTCTAACTGCACAAAGCCTCAAATCGTTGCAACGCGTTGCGCGGAAAAGATATCACATTTACATTCCATTTACGATCATGGAAGAATTCACGCAAGTAGAACGCCTATTGTTGGATCAATCCGAACGATTGATTTCGCGAGAAGAATACATCGCGTGGGAAGAACGGTGCAACGAGTGTATAGAATCGTTGGAAGAACACAGTCGAGTGAAACGTCCTCGATTATCGATTGGGGTTCGACAATCATTGGTTGCTCGAATCGCGCGACTCGAAGGACTAAAATATTCGTTGCGCGGACGTTTCGTGCGTGAAGGTGCAGGACATTCCAGCACAGGACTTTTGTGGCGCGAAATAGACACTGCGTTCGAAAGCCGCGTATTAACTGGTGCCGTGCTAAATTCAAATTACATCGAGCCGCGCAACTTTATCCAAGATGCAGCGACCATTGTGCTGGAGCATGTGCAGGATGTTTTGAGGAAACATCGAAGCCTCAAAGTGAACACGATGTTTAACGGTGAATTTGTGGCGGATGACAAGCATGCTTGTAAAAGCATCAATACCCGAAACTGTGAACTCTTCCGCGCGTCCGATCTGCAGGAGTGGTACCAACGATGCGTTATCGAACCCACCCTGGCATCGTTGGAAGAGTTCCAGGAACGCGACAGCGGATGGGCATTGACGAGAATCCTGAATCTGACAGTTAATGTTAACAAGTACAATCCGCTGCGTGCAGGGTGTCGCTACAAGTTACCACAGAAATTGTTGCTAAAAAATGCAACAATTAGTGTACAATCCACAGACAATGCATGTTTCGCGTGGGCAGTGGTCGCCGCTCTCCATCCCGCTGAAAGACATACTGATCGCCAAAGTTCATACCCAGACTATGCTTCAGTGCTAAATCTCCAGGGTATTGAGTTTCCAATGTCCCTGGAGCAAATTGGGAAGTTTGAGCGGCAGAACGAAATCTCCATCAACGTGTACAGTTTCGAGGAGCGATTGGAGAAGGACAATGAGAAGATAACTGTTGCAGTCTTTCCGCTGCGTCTCACCAACCAAAAGAGGGATCGACACGTCAACCTGCTCTACACACCGAATCAAGAGCATGGTGATGTAGGGCACTTTGTACTAATCAAGAACATGTCCCGGCTGGTGAGCGCACAGCTGAGCAAGAACAAGGCAAAGAAATTCATCTGCGACCGGTACGTATATAAACTTGTGAAATGTTGAAATGTCTCGCGAAAAAAAAAAATAAAATTTTTATGGTTTTGCAGATGCTTGCACTACTTTGGATCTATCGATAAGTTGGGGGCCCATGCAGTGGACTGCGGGAAAATGAATAACTGTGCCATTCTGCTACCCAGCGAAGGCAACAATTTCCTCAGTTTCAAGAACCACTGCATGAAGGAGCGACATCCATTCGTGGTGTATGCAGATCTCGAGTGCATAATCGAGAAAACGGAAGACCGCATGATGGGTGATGCGGATTCTAAATTACACGCGTATCAGCAACATAAAGTGCACAGCATTGCATATTATATGCATTGTTCGTACGATACATCGCTATCGATATATCGATGTCGCCGCGACGCGGATTGTATTTCATGGTTCGTCAACGAACTAAAAAATTTTGCAGAGTTTGCCAAACCCATTCTAGCCAATAATGCTTCTATGGAAAAGTTGACGAAAGACCAGTGGACGACATTTCGCAATGCTACACATTGTCATATTTGCGAAGAGCCGTTCGAGGGTGATGATGTACGAGTTCGCGATCATTGTCATATATCCGGGCGGTTTAGAGGACCCGCACATTCGAAATGCAATTTAAAATATAGAAATGCGTTTTACATCCCCATAGTTTTTCATAATTTATCCGGCTATGATTCACATTTCATTATTATGGAAATAGCTGCCGCTTTCAAAGGTCACGTTGATGTATTACCAATAACTAAGGAAAAGTATATTTCTTTCACAAAAAATGTTGAAGATTCGGCTGAATCAGACTCGCGAAATCATATTAAATTGCGATTCATTGATTCATACAAATTTCTCAATACCAGTCTCGACAAATTAGCATCTTTTCTTAACACAGATCAATTAAAAATTTTACGATCCCAATTTGAAACATTATCCATTGAAGATTTTAATTTATTAACACGAAAGGGTGTATTTCCATACGAATATCTTGATTGCGCGAACAAGCTGCAGGACCCGTGCTTACCACCGCGCGAGTCATTCTACAGTTCGTTAACGGGTGAGACTGTATCTGAAAGCGATTACGCGCACGCCGAGACTGTTTGGCAACGTTTCGGGATTAGAACCTTGGGCGAATACAGCGATTTGTATTTGAAAACAGATGTCTTGTTATTGGCAGATATTTTTGAAAATTTTCGCGAAAGTTGTATCAAGAGTTACGGATTAGATTCAGCGCATTATTATACATTACCTGGTTTCACGTGGGATGCTATGTTAAAACATACCAAAATTACATTCGAATTACTCACCGACGTCGATATGGTCATGTTTATCGAACGTGGTATACGCGGGTGTAACGTCCTGCGACGAGCCGCCATAAAAATTCTTTCTTTTACTATATTAATCCTTATTCTATATCCTTATTATTCTATATTCTTCATATCCTATACCTAAGACATTGTATTAGTAATAAGACAAGAATGCACGTATGAGAATGCAAGTATGGACGAATGCAACCGAGTGGTCAGTGAACAAACTAAGTGAAGTGAACGCATGCGCAGTATCATTCAACACAGCGAGTGAACCGAGTGCGAACCGCGAGCGGATCAAGTGCGCGTGCGCGAGACGCACGATCGGGCGAACGGCAAGTGAAACGCGAGTGTAACGCCTGATTGGCGTCAGCTAAATACGAAAGCTAATTGGTGCGCGCAAAGTGCGACATGTGATTGGACCGAGCTAGGTTCACCAAATGAGTATAAATATGGGCCCGCCAGCAGCAGGAGAGCAGAGATCCTCGAGATACCATTGAGAGATCCTCATGATATCATAAGTACGCACCACTTGAACCAACCCAACTAACTAACATTCACTCCGAGGCGCTAGAATAGGCACCACGATTAAAATTCCACATCCAAGCCAAATTTCACTCCAAGACGCTTGAACCGGCATCTTGGATTTCCAAAACATTCAATATCATTCACAATCTACCATCTAAGGCTGCTTAAATAGGCACCTTGGCTACCATCTGGGTATGCTCTAATCAAGCTACCTGGCTACCATCTGGGGCGCTCGACTAGGCACCTCGGCTACCATCTTAGGCTGTTCTTGACAAAGCACCTGAGCAACGTGGAATCTACAACTAAGGAGGCTTTTAACGGAGCACCTTAGCATCAATCCTAGAAAGCGTGGGCAAGCTGATAGGCAACTGGAAGCTATTGAAACCCGAGAGAAGGAACCCTCTCATTCTCTTGACTTAAACATTCTAAATCGACCAAAGTGTCATTCTTTATATATACCGACCTAGCGTCAAATTTATATCATAATTCTATTTCTTTCGACTAAGCGTCTATTTCTATTTCTTTTCGACTAAGCGTCTATTACTATTTCTTTCGACTAAGCGTCTATTACTATTTCCTTCGACTAAGCGTCCGTTCTATTTCTTTTCGACCGAGCGTTAAATGCTATTTTCTTTCGTTCGAAACGATATTTCGAACTCTTACCGATCGGAGCGATATATATAGATATATAGGTTAGTTAATTTCCTGTTCTATCGACTTAGCGTCACGAGCGAAAATCGAGTAATATTCTGTTTAACCGACCTACGAGTCGTCACGTAATCATTTTCGTTTCGTTACAATTTCACGACACCGCGTCGTACTTGTTCGAACCAAATCAATTCTTTTGAATAAACCATTTTTGTTATTTATCGTTAAAAGAAGGACTCTAGTTTCATGAAATTCATTTCTTTATCGCACGCCACCCGAACCAATCCCACCATTCTACGAGTAACCGCTCTACTTGTGGAATCCCCTGTAATTAACGGCAACGTCTCGTTCGAGAACGTTACACGGGGGTTTAAGTCAATGTTCCGGAAGATACGCACATGCTAATAACAAGTACATGCCATCTTACGACGCATCGGAACAGTCATCGTACTTGATGTATTTTGACGTGAACAATTTGTATGGATGGGCAATGTGTCAGCCCCTACCATATGCTAAATTTCAATGGGTCGAAGATGTTGCAAATTTTGACGTGTCTTCGATCGCTGTCGATTCGCCCACGGGATATATTCTCGAGGTAGATCTGGAATATCCGCAACGTCTGCACGACGCTCATGCTGATCTACCATTCTGTCCAACGCGTGCCAAACCACCTGGCAGCAGACAGGATAAGTTACTCGCGACATTATACAATAAGCAGCGTTACGTTATCCATTATCGCAACCTGCAGCAGTGCACGCGACACGGTCTTCGTATTACAAAGATACACCGCGTGCTTCAATTCGCTCAATCTCCCTGGCTCCACGATTACATCGAACTAAATACACGGCTCAAAACAGCCGCGACAAACGATTTTGAGAAAAATTTATATAAATTGATGAACAACGCGGTATTTGGTAAAACTATGGAAAACGTGCGAAACCACGTGGATGTAAAACTTTTAACACATTGGGATGGACGTTTTGGTGCAGAGGCAATGATTGCGAAACCGAATTTCCACAGCAGAAGTGTTTTTTCGGAAAATTTAATAGCTGTTGAATTGCGCAAAGTCGAGGTGAAATTCAACAAACCGATATACGTGGGTATGTGCATTCTGGATATATCGAAAATTTGTTTGTATGAATTTCATCACGATTACATGTCTCCACTGCTAGCTCAAAATTGTAAAATTCTGTATACCGACACTGACAGCCTCATTTATCACATTCAATGCGAAGATATCTACGAGACCATGAAACGCAATATCGATAGATTCGACACATCCGATTATCCCATCGACAATACATATAATATGCTGCGCCTAAATAAGAAGGTTCCAGGGTTGATGAAGGATGAAAATAATGGTGCGATAATGACCGAATTCGTAGGTCTTAGAGCGAAAATGTATGCACTCCGTGTAGATGGTAAAAAAGATACGAAAAAGGCAAAAGGCGTCAAGACCAACATCATAGCCAGAACGATAACTTTCGACGACTATGCGGAGTGTTTGCAAAAGGAGATTGAAATGGTTCGCAGACAATCATGTATACGGTCTAAATTGCACAACGTGTACACCATTTCCGAATCCAAAATCGCTCTAAGCCCATACGATGACAAGCGGTATATCGTACCCGATTCGATCGACACTCTACCCTGGGGGTATTCCGCTATAAAATTCCTTTGTAAAAATATCATTGTAAAAATAAATTATTATATTTATTAACAAGTCCTTATAAATAGTGGAATTATACCAAATAAATTGTACACGTGTATTTATTTTATCAACACATTATTTTTATTTATTCATGTATTATTATTATTTTACAATACATTATTTTTATTTATCCATGAATTGTGTGATTTATCAAACCCCAGCCACTTGACGTATACCTTATCCCCCTTCCTACGCAACACTTTTTCCACTAGATACACATCAGGATCAGCGACGCGTTGCAGCTCGTGTTCGTAGAATCCTCCAGCAACAGGTTTTCCACAGGAATCGACGAGCAGATACGTCGCGGGATTAGTTGCCTGTACTTTCGCTATCTTGAACACCTCCGTTGTCCAATTCGGTGTATAGCCTTTATCGAAGATGGTTTTAAATTTGCTCACGCGCACAAACTCGCCCAATTTGAATCTTGCTGGAGCAGCGATCTTTATGTTGCTGTATACGGTGGCTAGCAACTTATCGGCGATCGCAGGAGTAACATCGCGAGGACGCATTTTGATGGTTCTATGTTTTCGTGCGTTATACTCTGCAAGTAGACGCGGTAGCGCATCGGTCCATTTATAGGTTCCATTGAGTGTAAACATTTTCCACATATTGTTCTTCAAAGTTCGATTGAAACGTTCTACGACGGAGGCCTTCATCACCGAATACGTCGAATAATGATTAATGTCATGCTTTGTCAAGAGTTTCTGCACATCGGCGTTGTAAAATTCTTTTCCTTGATCGGTTTGCAAATTTTTCGGATATCGATCTCTAAATATCTTTGCAAACGCTTTAGTCACCTCAGCACCACTTTTAGGTGCTAGCGGTAACGCCCATGCATACTTGCTCAGCACATCGATGACGGTGAGTATGTAGTGGTAACCTTGGTTGAATCGCGAGTATGGACGCATTTCTACAACGTCAGCTTGCCACAGATCATCGTATCCATGCACTATGACGCGCCTCCGTGGGAAGTGTCTTCGAGCTGGAGCATGCAATTCCTCAACAAGTTGTTGCTTCTTGTGGCCGTGGTTTTCTTCTTTACTCTTGGATTTCGATAATGACAGCATGTTTGATCGCAGAGGTGTCTTTGACACGAATGGTGCGATAATTATCGTGCACGTGCATTATGTGCTCCCCATTGGTCCCAGGAAATTCTGAATAAGTTGCTGCTCCGTAGCAAAAGCGGTTATAGCCTCTTTAACTTTTCGATTTTCGGTGTCCTGCTGCGGTATAGAATCCAACGCCTGTGATATCTTTTGAACGCTGTTTTGCAACGTCAGCATATCTCTCTGAAGCACGATCAGTTTCCTCTCTAATTCTTCCTGCTGCTCTCTCAAAAGTTTAATGCTCTTTTCCATGTGTTTTCTCGCGAATTCTCAATGAGCCCGACTGAATTGTAGACGGGTCAACGGGAGTCGTAAATTCCCGCTACGGTACTTCCGACACTAAGCAAAACGCGATACCCTAAACGACGCGTTACTGTGGTAAGGGTAAATAATTGATGGGCTGCATGTAACAAAACAATTAACTGAATATATTGTAGATATCACAAGTAATAATTGATAACAAGGAAATAATGAGCGGTTACAGGCTACTGCGAAACTTTGCAGTTATCTTAACTATTCGTCCTCACCCCGGAGGAGACCGTGACTTGGTCAGATAGTTTTTCTGTCTGCCTTCCCGATCAAGTCCCTGCTTCTCACCAATCCATATCCTCCCTCCCAGGCTGATTCCTTGGTAGGCCACACAATTAGCGTACTTCTTATTGGTCGCAGTATCGCCAAAGGTACGGCCCACCCAGCCCCATAGAGAGGGAAAACTCCGGAAATCGTAAGTCGAAGGAAAGTAATTTATGGCTAAACAGCCGTCTCTGTGACATCGTTCGATGCGTCCAAAGACAACACAGGGCGCCTGGTCAATCTCACCGAACCCCGGGACCGCCGGAGTCGAATCAAAGAAGGTCCCTGTGGCTCACGTCACAGGCAACTCTCCAATGGTCCCAAGTGTTAGGCGAGTACAGGCGTCCGACCCAACGTCTGCCAGGCAGGCTCGTAAATCTAAGGATTACCTTCCTTCGTGTCCCTTCCCAAGCTAATGGGAAAAACCCAAGCCTTGTATACATGATCTTATACTATTTATAGGAATGGTGAAAACTAGCCTAATAATAATAAAACCTAAGTAAATTGGATAGTAAATGTAACGCGTAACATCCTCCCCCCCCCCTTGAGAGGACTCCGATCAAAGAACTTAATTAACCATACGCGGAACACAATATATATGTTTATGTGGATATGTATGTGTACTTAAAACTAGGGGTACAGGGTTTATCCTGTGTCCTTGTTGGAAGCTGGCTTCCTCGCGATGTCCTCCTCTCCGACATCGTCCTCCAGTTGATTAGGCAGCGGCACGAGCTTCTTGACCGCTCGGTCCAGCTCGCCCGTAGCCGTTTTGAGCGTCACCGTCCGCACGATGCCGTCAGCACCCGGATGGACCCTGAGCACCCTGCCCAACGCCCACTGCATGGATGGCACCTTATCGTCTCGCAGGAGGACAACAGTGCCCACCCCGATGGGATGGCTGCCGCTGGTCCATTTACTGCGGCTCGTCATCTCGTTCAGATACTCCTGATGCCATCGAGTCCAGAAGTGCTGCTTCACCTTCTGGATCTGCTGCCAACTTGACAAGCGATTAGAGGGAGTATCCCTGAAATCACGCTCGCGGAGGCTCGTTATTGAGTCGCCAATCAGGAAATGTCCAGGTGTAAGTACCAGGAGATCATTAGGATCGGCAGAAATGGAAGTGAGAGGACGGGAATTTAAGATGGATTCTATTTCAACTATAAGGGTATTCAAGTCCTCAAAAGTAAACAAGGTAGCCCCTGCGACACGTTTAAGGTGAAACTTAAACGATTTTACCGCAGCTTCCCATAATCCACCGAAGTGAGGAGCCAAGGGTGGGATAAAGTGCCACTCTATGGATCTCTCTGCAAGAAAGGTCTGGATTTTGTCGTTATGGTCATCTGACCGTACTTGTTGCCGTAAATCGCGCAATTCATTGTCCGTCCCGACAAAATTTGAACCGTTGTCTGAGTACAAATTTGCACAAAATCCTCTTCTAGCGATGAAACGTCGAAGGGCGGCAATGAATGCTTCCGTTGTTAGGTCACTGACCAGTTCGAGGTGGACGGCCTTGACCGCCAAACACACAAAAACAGCTACATAGACCTTGATCCGATTCTGATTTCTGTGTCTTTTTTCTTTGATATAAAAAGGCCCGCAGTAGTCAACTCCCACGTTGGTGAAGGGACGCGACTCAGTCACCCTGGCTTCAGGTAAATTACCCATTACATATTCCACGGGTGGTGGTCGCGCGCGACAGCAACGTACACACTTCTTATTGGACTTCCAGACCTGGCTTCGACCATCGATAGGCCAATACCGGCGCCTTACAGCGTACAATGTGGCTTGCACTCCCGCGTGCAAATGAATACGATGTTCATTCTCCACTAATAAAGATGTAGTATAAGCCTTTGGCAAAATGATGGGATGTTTCTGGGAAAACGGCATCTTCGAATGCCGCAAGCGACCTCCAACCCGGAGAATCCCATCCTTGTCTACAAATGGATTGAGTTTAGTCAATTTCCCCTTTATTGTTGCATCCCTGTCCTTAGTGATACAGCGCAATTCCTCTGAAAAATAACTACGCTGCAAAAGCCTGAGGACTACGTTATGCGCATAAATCAGTTCCGTCACTGAGAGAACACCCCTTGCGCTGTTACGTCTCCAACGCAAACAAAACGCAACAATCCGGATAAGTTTTCCCCACGACGAATATCTATCCAGTATTGAAGTGTCGATGGGTTTCGTTGCAAAGCAGGTAGTTTGCTTTTGCTCCGGTATAATGGCAGGTGGGGTCGACTCCCAGGTAGGCCAATGAACCTCCTGTTTGACGAGCCATGCCGGACCATGCTGCCAGATGGAGGGTTGAAGAAATTCTTCCGGTGTTTGACCTCGCGAAATGAGGTCCGCTGGATTGTCGACCGTCCGTACATGGCGCCAATCCTTGACCTTCGTCCGCGTTTGAATCTCAGCCACGCGATTCGCGACGAACGTCTTCAAGGTGTGCGTTGAGGTGTTCAGCCAATGAAGCACAATAGTGGAATCCGTCCAAAGAATGGTTCGATCCATCTCGAAGCATAAAGCTCGCTGAACGGTTAAAACCAAAGACGTGAGGAGCAGCGCCCCACACAATTCCAACCGCGGAATCGTTTGCTGCTTCAAAGGAGCCACCCTTGACTTTGCCAGCAAAAGTTCTACCTGCGCGCGACCTCGCGCATCAATCGTACGGAGGTATATGCACGCTCCGTATGCCTTTTGACTCGCGTCGCAGAATCCGTGTAATTCGATGCTCGACGCTGAGCTGGCTATGGTTTTGCGGTTAAACACGACGTTATTCAATAACGGTAATTGTAAATAGTACCGAGCCCATTCGGTATGAACGTCCATTGGCAAGGACTCGTCCCAATCAACCTTTAAGCTCCAGATCTTCTGGAGCAAGATCTTTGCGGCGACAATAACCGGCCCAAGAAGCCCCAATGGGTCAAATATCTTCGCAATTTCGGAGCTAATAAAGCGCTTGGTGATGTGCGACGAAATCATTTTAGTTTTGACCGCGTAAATAATGGAATCATCTGCGGAATTCCAAACGACACCGAGCGTCATCACGGTAGACGACCCGCCGAAGTGAAGAGTGCTGTTAATTGAATCCTGTGATAATCCTTGCAAAAGACTCCGATCGTTCGAAGCCCATTTTCGAACATTCAGTCCGGCTAGCCTTAGAAGCTCTGTTATGTCATTCCGTAGCGCGAGCGCGTCTTCCCTCGTTGACGCTCCGGTGAGCGCGTCGTCCACATAAAAATCCCGTTGCAGAATTTCCGCTGCACGAGGATACCGATGTCCTTCGTCCTGAGCCAATTGCTTCAGGCAACGAATGGCCAAGAACGGTGCCGCCGAGACCCCAAACGTCACCGTATTTAACTCGAAAGTTCTAATCTCGCCATCGTTGTTACGCCAGAGAATTCGTTGGTACCGTCGATCCTCTGGTCGAATGAGAAATTGCCGATACATTTTCTCAATGTCCCCGGTGATTACATACTGATGCGTGCGAAACCGTAAAAGTATATATACCAAATCATCTTGAATCTTCGGACCGGTATGCAGAGTGTCGTTAAGAGATATCCCCGTACTGGTCTTTGCTGATGCATCAAAGACGACCCTGAGTTTAGTAGTTTGACTACTGTCCTTGCTGACACCGTGATGCGGTAAATAATATCCATTCCTGGACGTTTCAACATCTGTGATCTCGGACATGTGGCCGAGATCCAGATATTCCTGAATCACCGCACGGTATCGTTTTCGCAACTCAGCATTCCCTTGCAGTTTTCGTTCAAGGGAAGCGAATCGCTTCAGGGCTCCTGATCTAGACTCTCCTAGTTGTGCTATTCGTTCATTGAACGGGAGCGCCACGACGTATCTCCCTTCCACATTCCGTGTGGTGTGGGCCTGAAAGTATTGCTCACTTGTCGCTTCTGAAACCGACAAATACCGAACTTGGGGACCCTCTTCGATTTCCCAGAACTGCGCTAAATCAAATTGAAGAGCGGCCGTTAAATGACAGATACTGCGTTCTGCCGTCGGAGCTGCTGGTGCGCTTCCCCCGATGACCCACCCGACTCTTGTCTTCTGAAGGAATAGACCCGAACCGTTGGGCGGCGTCAAATCTAATTGCCCCACGCATAACAGTGACAATGCGGTTCCGGATCCCAATAACATCTCAACAGGTGCAGGTCGATGAAAGTTGGGATCAGCCAGGTTAATTCCACCTGGAACCGCGATGGTTGACCGATCGATCGGTCGGTCAGGCACTAACGACGAAATGTTAGGAACCGTAAGAAAGGTCAGCGTTTTTTGATAGTCGCCGACACGCGCCTGGATGGTTGCCTTTATCGTATGTGTTGCAACCGTCGACATATCATTGAGGACCCCGATGGGAACATAACATGTCTTCCGTGGTAGACCCAGCCTCCTCGCGAATCCGTCCGTCATGAAATTAGATGCAGCACACGTGTCGATTAATGTTCGACAGCTTACTGGCTGCTGATCCCTATTCACAACGTTAATACGCGCCGTAACCAACAATTCATTGCCGGCTGAATCGACCACAAAAACCCTTTGACATCTCGTTCCCAGTAGATCCTCTTGCCTTGTTAGTCATTCGGGAGTCGGAGGCCGTTCCTCCACTGCCGGTGAAGACGTGCCCGTCGTCTTCGGATCCGATACCGAAGATCCGCTGGTCGCTTCACTCCGTGAAGCGTAAGGCTTGTGGAGCAGTGTATGATGCCCCTTACGGCACACGCGACATGGTCCAAAATTGCACTCTTTAGCAATGTGCCCTTGTTTGAGACAATTCAAACATAGTGAAGCCTTTGACACCACCGCAAAACGCTCTTTTAGCGATAATGCTCTAAACCCGTCGCAACTCCAGACTCCGTGTGCATCCTTACAAACAGGACACTCAGGCCCCTTCACAGTGAGGAACGCACTCCTCTGTGACAATCCAGGTTTATTGCTCTTTTGTTGCCCCGACGACCCTCGATTACCGTTACCTGTTCCTGTGACCGGTTTCGATGCGGCGGCCGGAGCGCAGTCCGCGCGCTTTTCCAAAAACGCTAAAAGGTCCACATAACTCGGCATCTTCTTATCTTTCAATGAAAGTTCCCAATGCCACACCGTGTTTGCGCTAACCTTTGATAGGATAATGGACACCAGAAGGGTGTTCCATGACGCGATTGATTCTCCCATGTTCTTAAGTGAACGCAAATGTTGGTTCATGGCGTCCACTAAGTCACCCAGTGATTCAGCAGTGTCCTTTGCCAGCTTCGGATAGTCCCGAATCGCGTTACAATGCTTCAGGAGAATTTTCCGGGTATTATCATATTTTGCCTTTAAGATCTCGATCGCGTCGCCATAACTCTCGTCCGTAGTCCGCAAAGACTCGATGCACGCTGCCGCCTTTCCCGAAAGGACTGACCTCAGGTATTGCAGCTTCTGCACCGATGTCAGGTCTTCACTCCGGTCGATTATCGACGAAAACAATTCAAAGAAGGTCGACCATTTCTCGATAGACCCATCAAAAGTCGGCAACTGCAGTTCTGGGAGTTTTATGGCCAGCGGAGCCGTTACCGTCAGGGCTGGTGAATGAGTCACACCCCGAATCTCCGTAACCGTCGGGTGTTGAACTGTCGGAACTTGAACCGTCGGTCGCGCCCCGTGGATGAGTCTATTAGCGCGCGATACCACGGCGTAATAATTGTTCTGTATCCCAAGCCGGCGCTCTATTTCTGTCGGATCTAATCCCTCGAGGTCGAACTGAATCTCCTCGAACCGATCCCAATGCATTTTGAGCCCTTTAAGATGCTCTTCAACCAGGAACTCATCGAATTTTTCCGCTCCTCTGACACTTTCCAGAAAGTTGTGAAACGCGGTAATCTGTCCTATTATATTCCCACGCTTTCGCCGCAGAGTGCTAACTTCAGATGTCGTCGTGTCTAACGACACCTGGTCTGAAGAGGCGCTAACGCCTTTCTTGGACATCTTAGGATAAGGGTAAGGCAAGACAGGAATGCGACAAACAACGAGCCTACCTTAACGATGCGAGGACGTCAGCCACTGATGTCCACCACGATGTCCGGAATCCTTGGACGAAGTTGCCCAGAGCAATGCAGGCTGGCCGATCCCAGGATGCACGTGCAATGTTATTCCAACCAATTGTTCATCCGCTGAACTGCAGCGAATTGAAACCCTGTTCTTTTATATTCGAACACACTCACTCATTAAAACCTTTGCACTGTACCACTGTAGTAATCCATATGTCACTGATGGATCCGGCTCGAAGGACCAATGTTTTCTCGCGAATTCTCAATGAGCCCGACTGAATTGTAGACGGGTCAACGGGAGTCGTAAATTCCCGCTACGGTACTTCCGACACTAAGCAAAACGCGATACCCTAAACGACGCGTTACTGTGGTAAGGGTAAATAATTGATGGGCTGCATGTAACAAAACAATTAACTGAATATATTGTAGATATCACAAGTAATAATTGATAACAAGGAAATAATGAGCGGTTACAGGCTACTGCGAAACTTTGCAGTTATCTTAACTATTCGTCCTCACCCCGGAGGAGACCGTGACTTGGTCAGATAGTTTTTCTGTCTGCCTTCCCGATCAAGTCCCTGCTTCTCACCAATCCATATCCTCCCTCCCAGGCTGATTCCTTGGTAGGCCACACAATTAGCGTACTTCTTATTGGTCGCAGTATCGCCAAAGGTACGGCCCACCCAGCCCCATAGAGAGGGAAAACTCCGGAAATCGTAAGTCGAAGGAAAGTAATTTATGGCTAAACAGCCGTCTCTGTGACATCGTTCGATGCGTCCAAAGACAACACAGGGCGCCTGGTCAATCTCACCGAACCCCGGGACCGCCGGAGTCGAATCAAAGAAGGTCCCTGTGGCTCACGTCACAGGCAACTCTCCAATGGTCCCAAGTGTTAGGCGAGTACAGGCGTCCGACCCAACGTCTGCCAGGCAGGCTCGTAAATCTAAGGATTACCTTCCTTCGTGTCCCTTCCCAAGCTAATGGGAAAAACCCAAGCCTTGTATACATGATCTTATACTATTTATAGGAATGGTGAAAACTAGCCTAATAATAATAAAACCTAAGTAAATTGGATAGTAAATGTAACGCGTAACACCATGTATAGTTTATTGACGGCATCGGTGTCGACCGTGGGGTGAGCTACGCGTCGTATCTTGCGTGATTTTGCATCAAAGTCGGCACCAACCACGCAAAGAGCGTTATCCCGTATATAATTTCGAAGCAAACCGTTCCATTTGTAATAGTCCATTGTAGCTGCTCCACTCTTCTCGAGCGATACCCCAAATTTGTTGATCGGCATCTCGATGCATACAGTGCACATCATCGTTGCGCGGTTTAATTTATAATGAGGCCTACCTCGCGGAGTTCCTCGATAATCGATAGAATTTCGTTGTCGTGCGAGTTGTTACCAGCCTGACGTGACGCTTCCAGCAAACGGAATCGGTCCACCAGTTCGTTGGGATCGTCCCAGTGCACGTAATCGATCTTGTTATCGTTTACCACCATGACTCGCGGTGCAGTTAGACCTTTCCCTGCTTTATTGGTTGATGCGCGAGGGAGTAGCGGTGCAATTACATGTTTGTACTTGTATCCCTTGTTACCCAAAATGGGATTTTGAGCGACATGATCGCGTCTGTGAGCTTTCGTTGCCAGCAGTATACTTTTGTATTTTTGTTTATCGGCATCAGTGTATACAGTATCGTCGGGAATTCTCTTGAAAATCAGTTCGTAAAGACCAGGTGATCCTCCATATCTTACACCATCTATGATTATATTATCATCTATATCTATATCGAAAGCTTTATCCCCAAGCATCGTTCCACTATCACCAAAGTATACGCCATACACATAATCCATGGTTGTATCCTTATCACTACTTAGGATTGCGTTCATATATTTTTGTCCCAGCGGACCGAAATGGTTGCGAAACGTTTCCTGTCCCTCGGATGTTTGGAGTTGTTGCCTAACAGATTTTGCCAACGACTCATCGGGACTAGTTTCGAAAACGTCATCATCAATGGTTGAGAGCGATTGTACATCGGGAAATGTATTTATTGGTGTGGAAGAAATCGTGGAATCGTTTGACGTGACATTCAGCCGTTTCCGTTTCGATTGAACTGGTGTGGAGGTTACGAGTGATTTTTCCGATGATGTGTATGATCGTTTCCTCTTTGTCTTGTGCAATGTATTCCCTTTCGGATAGATTTTTGTTTTAGACGTTAATGTTTCATTCCCTTCAATGTTTGTGCTCGTCATCGGTAATGCGTCAGCTTCTGTCGCTGCGATATTTTCCGCGATATGTTTTAAGGGTTCGACAACAGGTTTAAAGTATCTCTCCAACGCGATATCTTCCTCCATCTTGCCAGTCTTCAAAGCCTGATGTTTCTTGCGAATGGCTTCGCTGGTTTTTGCAATTTCCTTCGCTATTCTCTCGCGATCCTTAATCTCCATATCGATATCAATCATCGTTGTACCGCAGATGTTGCTTTCCCACCGACGTGTCGACGACAATTGACAATCTCATGGTATTGCAAACTCGTTAAATCCCTTTCTATAACGTCCATTGGACATCGCGCTATCTTTGTCTATTACCATGAAACCATACTCCCGTTGCCAACAATTACGACACAACGCGCAGAAATCCTCGTAAGACATGTCGGTGTTTACGTGATCGTTGTACACATGTTTCAAGTTGGTACCATCCTGGTTAAACAGAATCAATAGATTCGCATTGTCGCGTATAAGATGTTTGGGTATCTTTGTATACGTCTGACAGAGATAGAAGCAGTCGACGTTCGAGTGACACCCCATTGCAAAGTATTCCCTTATCGTATCTTGCTTGTCACATGCCACGTCATCAAAGATAAAAATAGAATTTGGAAGCGATTCGCTCGGTGGGATGACGTCACTGTTATTCGAAAACGTAAAGTAGCCAATTTCATCTATCGGAGTCAATAAATTCTCCAAATACTGATATTTCGGCTGTTGCAACGACTTGGAATACACGTACACGTTCTCGAAGCGGACGCCGTGAGGACTTTCCAACAAGCTCACCAGCACGTTGGTCTTTCCACAATTTGATGGACCGCAAATGAGGCAGCGGATAGTGTTTGGCAGCATGCTACCGTGTCTGCGCATTGTTTTCGGGGACATCAGCTGCGATTTATCGTCAAAATTTGTCACGCGTATCGTTACAGGTTGCCGTACGAATCGCATTCTGTCCGCGAACTGTGAAAAAATGATTTTGATACATCGAAGCGGCGACGCGCCCTATTTATAGGTCCGCGCCGAAGCAAAACAGCGCAGTATTCAAAATGCTTCTGATCCTGTCGGATAATTGCGATATTCGAGATCTAACCTCTGAGCAGTTGAAATATATACCAAAGATTATTCTACTGCGAGAGTTTGGCAGACACATTGATCAGTTGTGGGACAGACTCCCCGAGCATATAAAAGCCGATCCTGAGGTTCAGCAGTATCGTCGGTGTCTTGAACATTATAATCGCCCTTGGCAGCGAACGCATATCGACGGTCCAGCACCATTGATTAAGAACTGTGGCGAATGTCGCCGACGAGAGTAAAGAAAGGTCGTGGTTTGTTAAATCGGGCGATAAACGCGCTACCTATCGAATTACATATCCCGGGATATCAGTTTTGCGGTCCAGGAACTCATCTGGCAAAACGATTGGCTAGAGGTGATCTAGGCATCAATCCGTTGGACGCAGCGTGTCGCGAACACGATATTGCATATTCGCGTAGCAACGACCTCGGTGAAAGGCACGCGGCAGATAAGGTACTCGCTGACAAAGCGCGAAAACGGATCGTTGCGCGAGACTCGACTCTGGGTGAAAGAGGTGCTGCTACGGCTGTTTGGGCGGCTATGAAGGCCAAGACGAAAATCGGAATGGGGATGAAAACAAAAACATGCAAAAGGACTCCAAAGAAAGCATCGCAAAAGCGGATTCTTCCTGTAGCAAAACGTGGCGGTATATTACCACTTCTCCCGCTGCTAGGTGTCCTCGGATCGTTAGCTGGTGGAGCGGCAGGGATCGCCAAGGCCGTAAACGATAATAAGGCGGCGCAACATCAGCTGCAGGAAATGCAACGCCATAATCGCTCCATGGAAGGTCGTGGACTTTATCTCGCGCCATACAAGCGCGGACAGGGAATATCGAAACGAAAAAAAAATAAACGTCGAAAAGAAAATAAAAATGCCTGTCGGTGTAACTACCGATGCGCAATTGGAGGAGTTGGCAAAACGTATGCATATTCCATTCTTTAGGGGTGTTTTCATGCGCAATGTACTACCAGTCGGAGGAGTACGTCGAAATGAAAGCGGTATCGTAAATTTGGACAATGTCGAGGGACCGGGAACTCATTGGGTGGCGTATGCGAAGAGAGGGTGTCGAGCTATATATTTCGACAGCTTCGGGAATCTTCGACCACCTAGGGAATTGGTACAATATCTGGATAAAGATGCTGTGAAAATCGAATACAATCGAACGTCGTATCAGACGTACAATCAGAGTAATTGTGGACAACTATGTCTACGCTTTCTACAAACGATCGGCACCAAATTTAAGGATTGACTTCCACCGCTCTGATTCAGTACTAGTGGAGCAGTTTCAGCGGAATATGTCGTTAACATTCACTCTAACCGGCAAGAGTAGCACCCTCGCGGTGAGCTACTTTCCACCCATAGATTTGAGCGACGATGATTACGAGCTTGGCCTAACAACCTTTGAAACTTATCATACAATACCGAACATCGACTCGAGCAACGATAAATTCTACTTCGCTGTAAACTATAACATCAACAGCAGCGTCGACACCAGTCATGAATACATTGCGATTCCCCACGGCTCCTACGAACTAGACGCCATTGCCAAGTACCTGAAGCAGCGATTACTCGAACGATATCCTAAAAATCTCGATGACACCGATGACAACAACGATAGCGATGTGTATCCTATAGTGTTGTATCCCAACAACAACACCATGAAAAGTGAACTGTACTGCTCGTTCGCTGTAGATTTTACAAAATCCAACAACATTGGATCGCTACTGGGATTCTCAACGAATCGGATATTAGAACCTGGACGATGGCACAAATCGGACGATCCAATTAATATCATGAACGTGAACATTATTCGCATAGAATGTAGCGTGACCGCTGGCGCGTACAACAATGGGAAGCGCGTACATACTGTTATGTGACACTGTTCGAACTACCCGAACGCGGTCATCGGGTAATACCTATCGTCTTACCCGAATGCAGTTGTCATGCGACGCCGACCGATTCACGCTTTAACGTGCCCCTGGAGTTAAGCATGTGCAGCAGCCGGTTGGTGTAAGGTGGCCTGCACGTGTTTCCTCCTTTCCAGGAAAAGCCAGGACCCCCTAGTTTTCCTGGTCACGTGGGCCACGCCGAATCCCTTGTTCCAACAGGGAATAAAAGGACAGGACCTCCGCCTCAAGGCGTCAGTCGATTCACATAAGTCAGCGCGCGTACTCTTTGTCATTTCTGTACGATCCATATTACAATAAATATACTACGTGTCTAATAATTTATTAGAAGAGTTGGAAGAACACAATCCTCTAATTCATCCAACCCATAACAAAGGAAAATTGGTGGCAGCGGTGGGATACTACAGAGAAGACAAGCGCTACGGACCGCCTTGATCGAGAAGGACTACCGGCACGAAGCCAAAGAGGCACGCACCAGACATAACATCAGGATGGACAAGAGGGTCATACTACTGTAAGTAGAGAGTAGCATGTTCCTTTCGTCCTATCGTAAATCGACTGTCCATTTGAGTTCGAGTGATACTTCTGAAGAAGTAACTGAGATTTCCGTCACCGAAGACAGCACAGATCAAGAGTTAGCTTCTAAGATCACAAAAATGTCATTCGAAGCCGAGAATTCTGCTAAAGACGATCGCGACGAGATCATTGAAGCATTAAGAGCACGGTTAGAAGAATTAGAACGCGAAAGACCCAACTTTAAAGAAGCGAGTTCGTCCGGTGTGCAAGTGCGGAGAAACCCCAAAGAACCATCGGCACCACCGCGTCTAGAAACGCCAGAAAATTCGAGCGACGACGAGTCCACCGTATCGAGGTACGTGACCTCGTCCGCCCGCATGACGCGAAAGATACGCGACAATTTAGAAGTAATATCGGAGTTCGATGGCACGAATATGGCGGTAGAGACATTTTTAAAGGAAATTGTTAGTCTATACGAAACGATAAAACCTCCGGAAAATCTTTTTGTCCAACTGATAATTGCAAAAAGAATTCGACAAGCGAAGCTCGCGATAGATGGATACCCAACGCGTACCGTTTCGGAATTGTCACACGCGTTAAGACGAGAGTTCGGTAGGGTAAAAGGATACGATCTAGCTGTCCTAGAAAGACAACAATGCCGACAGAACCGAATACCTATGATTAAATACGTAAAAAGATTTAATCTCCTACACCAAGACGTGCGCCGAGCTGTCACGAATAATAACAGGTACTCCGAAAACAAAAAGGCTGTTCTCATAGAGCATGACGACGAGAACGCAGCTGTCCAGTTCATTAGAAACGTAGACCCGGAAATCCGACTTCAGGTAAAAGCTCAACGTCCGGAGACACTACGAGAAGCCCAGGAAATAGCTATAGAAGTCGAAAATGAAGCGCAGATAGAAAGAGAAATGTATCGAAATTTAGGATTTAATCGGAGGACGGAAAGTCATAATCCTCCCACACGTACCCCAAAACCAGAGCAACCTGGAGCCAGGAGAGAACCAACATCATCCGAATTTAAGTGTTACAATTGTCAGGGAACAGGGCACTTGGCACGTAACTGCCCAAGGCCGCGTCAAAATTTTCGGAACACAGGGCCACCCAAACCGCCCAATCTAAAGTATTTAGACTCAACACAACACCAGAATCCGACGGAGCAGTCATTGACTTACGAATGGGAAAACGACCAGGAAGCTTCCTCATTGACACCGGAGCCTCAATAAATGTAATTAAAGAATCAGCAGCAAAAGGATTACCGACACGTAAGAACGAGTTAGAAATAATCGGGATATCAGGTGATCCAATCATTTCAAGAAGAGAAGCGGGAATCGATATTTATGAACATCGGCACCCCTTCGCAATCGTACCAGATTCATTCCCTATAGAGGAAGATGGCATAATAGGAATGCCGTTCCTACTTAAGGAGAACGCGATAATTGATTATCCCGCAAGGAAGATCATTTTTCAGATTCAAGCAAAAAAGCAAACGGAACTGTCGTATTTGAAAGAACGAAGCCAACTTCTACAGGAAAACACTAGACTCCAGCACATACAAAAGGAGCAGGATCGCGAAGGAGTTTGGGAAATCATCGATCAATACCAAGATATCTTTGTCCTACCAGGAGATGGACTACCAGAAACAAACCTAACGAAACATCGAATTGAAACAACCGACGACCAACCCGTGTACGTAAAACAGTTCCGTTACCCACCTACACATCAGGAAGAAATCTCTCGCCAGGTGATGGAGATGCTGGAGAAGGGCATAATTCGCGAATCCCAATCCCCATACAATTCCCCTTTATGGGTAGTGCCGAAGAAAGCTGACGCAAGCGGTAAGAAGAAATGGAGAGTCGTTGTCGACTTTAGGCAGTTAAACCAGAAAACACCTCACGATGCATACCCCCTTCCAAACATTGAAGAGATTTTAGACCAGTTAGGCCGAGCTAGGTATTTCAGCGCATTCGATCTTGCCAGCGGATTTCATCAGATATCAATGGCCGAACAAGACAAGCAGAAGACGGCATTTTCGACGCCTCGAGGACACTTCGAGTACAATAGGATGCCGTTCGGATTAAAAAATGCACCGGCTACGTTCCAAAGAGTGATAGATAAAGCTCTAAGAGGACTGATTGGTAATATATGCTTTGTGTATTTGGATGACATTGTTGTATTCGGGGAAACGCTTAAACAGCACAATGAGAAACTGGTTATACTATTTGAACGATTAAGAGAAACTGGGTTAAAGTTGCAACCAGACAAGTGCGAGTATCTAAAGTCAGAACTCGCATACCTGGGACACATAATAACGGAACACGGAGTCAAACCGAATCCAGAAAAAATTAGAGCCGTTAACGAATTTCCAACACCCAAGAATGTGAAAAACGTTAAACAATTTCTAGGGCTTGCAGGCTATTACAGACGTTTCATCAAAAACTTTAGTTCCAAAGCAAAACCATTGACCGAGCTATTAAAGAAAGACCGAGAATTTCAATGGAACACCAAAGAAGATAAAAGTTTTACTATTTTAAAAGAAGAGCTCTGCAGCGATAACGTCTTAAAGTTTCCAGATATGAATCAAGAATTTATCCTAGCAACCGACGCAAGCAATGATGCACTGGGAGCCATATTAGCACAAAAAGACGGAACACAAGAGCGACCAATAGCATACGCCAGCAGGACTCTAAACTCAGCAGAACGCAACTACAGCACCACCGAGAAAGAGCTCCTCGCAATAGTATGGGGCGTGAAACACTTCCGCCCGTATTTGTATGGTAAGAAATTTATAATTTTAACTGATCATCAACCGTTAAAATGGTTATTTAACCTAAAGGATCCAAATTCGCGGCTAATGAGATGGCGAATAGCTCTGGAAGAATACGAGTACGAGATACAGTATAAGAAGGGTAGTCTGAATTGTAACGCAGACGCTCTAAGTCGTAACCCAGTTTTAATCACACAAATAAATAAACCAGGTTGGAGGAAACACTTAAAATTCGTAAGCGAACCCTCCGCAGATTCGTTTCCAGTACATTTTAGGAGGGGAAACAACTTACAACTGCACGTAGTCGAGGATGCAGAGGACAGCAAGAAACCCATAGCCGTGTGCGCTGAAGCAACAAGGTTCGATAAGGATTCCCTGAACAGGCTACTAGAAGAATTGTTAAACATCCTTGTCGCTGAAGGAATCAATAGAATAGGTATTGATTACATCAAGCTCGAAAGTCTAGCACCAATCACAAGGAAGGAGATAAAAGAAACACTAACGAAGTGGTTCAACGATCCCCTAATTGAAGTGGAACTGAATACACATCCATACCTTACACCTGAAAACGTAGACGAGAAACAGAAAGTACTGGAAGAGAACCACGAGAGTTTGGCTGGAGGACATCTGGGCGTCCAAAAGACCACTGCGAAGATTCTAAGTAGGTATTATTGGGACAACTGTTACCAGGATATTAGGAAGTACGTGTTAGAATGCACAGGGTGTCAACAACGGAAGATCGATCGACATCCAAGGAAAGTACCCATGAAAATCACCGATACACCAAAAGGGTTCAACGACAAGATTGCTATCGACATCGTTGGACCATTACAAGAGTCAACTAAAGGCAATAAATATATATTAACGTTGCAAGACCAATTAACAAAATTTATACAGGCATATCCGCTAAAAGACCAGACCGCGAAAACAATAATAAAAATTCTAGCGAGTTCCTATTTCTCCATGTTCGGCATACCAAAAGTAATACTGTCTGACCGAGGTAACAACTTTACATCAAATGTCATGAAAGAACTTTGTGAATTATTTGATATTTGGAAGATAGAAACTACAGCGTTTCATCCGGAAAGTAATGGAAGCCTAGAACGCAGCCACGCAGTCATAAAAGAATACCTGAAGAATCAAATTGACATGAACGAAGAAAACTGGGACGACATCCTACCTTTCGGAGTAATGGTCTACAATTCAACAGAACACACATCTACAGGGTATACACCGCACGAATTGGTGTTTGGAAGAACACCAAACTACCTCAGTCAATACACAATAGCAACAGGAATCACCTACAACGAATATCTGGAGGAACTAAACGAAATTCTTCAGAACCTTTGGGAGAAGGCAAGAAGTGCAATAAACAAGGCCAAAGAAACGACTAAAAACAGATACGACAAGACGGTAAAAGGTCAAAACCTTCAAATGGGAGATTACGTCTGGATCAGGAGCGAAGACAGGAATAAAAAGAGTGCTCTTCACTTCCCATACAACGGACCATACGAAATCTTAGAAATAATCAACGATGTAAATGCGAAAATCCGACAAAAAAACAAAGATGAGGTCGTTCATTTGAACCGACTTAAGTACGCTAATGTATCAAAAAGTATTTTTCAGGATAACTCTAGTATCTAGAATGCCTATCGGGAGCTGTGCAGGTAACTACGAGATGATCTAGTTTGATGAACTACCAAACCTCTATTTCGACGACATGGGGGAAACCAGGATGTATCACAAGGAATGGAAAGCCGTTATCTGCCATAACCTGAATGAGATAACACTGACGTCAGAAGCAATATTTTACGGGATACAGAAAATGAATGCGGAAGCCGAAAATCTCCAAGTTAACCTGCCACTCGTGAGAACGTTACGTAATAGATTCTTAGAGTTAAAATCGAGGGAACAAACGCTTTTCCATAGCTTAGGATTAAGCGAGCCCTTTAGAAATAAAAGAGGTGTATTTAATTTTATCGGCGATATTTCAAAGATAGTATTTGGTACAATGTTACTCCTTCCCGCGTTTCATACAAACCTAAGCGCTACTTCACCACAGTCGGCGATACATAATAAAACCCATTCTTAATTAAGAAAACGACTGGGTTTTGTCTAGGTCGGGGGGTGTTATGTGACACTGTTCGAACTACCCGAACGCGGTCATCGGGTAATACCTATCGTCTTACCCGAATGCAGTTGTCATGCGACGCCGACCGATTCACGCTTTAACGTGCCCCTGGAGTTAAGCATGTGCAGCAGCCGGTTGGTGTAAGGTGGCCTGCACGTGTTTCCTCCTTTCCAGGAAAAGCCAGGACCCCCTAGTTTTCCTGGTCACGTGGGCCACGCCGAATCCCTTGTTCCAACAGGGAATAAAAGGACAGGACCTCCGCCTCAAGGCGTCAGTCGATTCACATAAGTCAGCGCGCGTACTCTTTGTCATTTCTGTACGATCCATATTACAATAAATATACTACGTGTCTAATAATTTATTAGAAGAGTTGGAAGAACACAATCCTCTAATTCATCCAACCCATAACAATACGATACATGAATTTTCTCCGAGAGTCCCACCAGGATATAAGATATCGGAAACGCCCGCACAGATCATTTACCTTCCGATCACCGCACGGGTCATTACGGATCTAACGATACGCGTTGTGGATCAAGACGGACGGTTGCTCGATTTTCGAGGTGAAGAGATTACCATCAGACTGCACGTACGACGGCGTCAACGATAATACATGTGGCGCGAATGAAAGAAATGCTTGTGTTGAACGACTTCAGAAACACATTTCTTCCAAGTGAAATTGTTTGCAACAACAACAACAACAACAACAACAACAACAACAACAACAACAACAACAACAACAACACCTGCAACAGCTCTGATTACGCTAAAAAGAAGAGACTTAGTGCTGTGAACATTGCATTTTTGAAATCGTTGGGATTCATTGTGCCCATATAAGTTGAAAAAAAATGGCTGACATTCTAAGCCTTGGAGTGAAGCCGACGTTTGATAATCGCATCGTCAAGCTCGAGACTCACACATACAACCCATACGTCAACACAACGTTTGGATATAGTGATGAGATAAGAATACCTATACAGCAGCAGGATTTATATACATTACCGTGTGAAAGTTTCCTCTACGTGGAGGGGAAATTGGTGATAAATAAGCCAAACGAAGCATCAACGACGACGTTGGGAAATAATTGCATGGCGTTCTTATTTGATGAGATTCGATACGAGCTGAATGGTGTGGAGATTGACCGCAACAGAAACGTTGGAATAACTAGCACGCTTAAAAACTATGTATCGCTGACATCTGACGAAGACAAAAATATGGAGAATGCTGGATGGGGCGTGAAACGACAGGATGGACTGATAGTGAAAAATCATTTCAATTTTTGCATCTCACTCAAATATTTGTTGGGATTTTGCGAGGACTACAAACGCATGATTATTAATGCACGTCACGAATTGATTTTAATACGATCGCGCAACGATAACAATTCTCTAATAGGATCGCCAATGTTGGAACCTGAAATTGAATTACTTAAAGTGCAATGGCGAATGCCTCATGTGACGCTGAACGATGTTAATAAGCTATCGTTGCTGCATGCTTTGGAAAGTGGACAAAACCTGAGCATTAGTTTTCGCTCGTGGGATCTGTACGAGTATCCTCTCTTACAGAGCACAACCAAGCATTCGTGGGCCGTGAAGGCAGCTGCACAGCTGGAGAAACCGCGATACGTTATCTTTGCTCTACAGACTGCTCGAAAGAATGTGATGACCGAAGATGTTACTAAGTTTAACAATTGCAAATTGACTAATGTAAAACTTTTTCTCAACTCGGATTTTTATCCATATGATGACTTGAACTTGGACTTTGACAAGAATAAGCATGCCATCTTGTTTCACATGTATACACATTTCCGTAAATCGTATTATGGACATAGTTGCAACGAGGCGTTATTCACTGTGGCTGAATTTTTACAATTTGGTCCTCTCGTGGTGATTGATTGCTCGCGACAAAATGAGTCGATTAAAAATGGTACCGTGGACGTGCGCATAGAATTTGAGTGTAAAGAGAATGTACCTGCAAATACTACAGCCTACTGTCTGATTCTGCACGATCGGGTGGTTGAATACAATCCGCTAACAAACGTGGTGCGCAAAATAAATTAAATTGCCATACTACTTGCCCGCCCTCTCCTGTATCAAATTCGTACAACAATTTCATCGTAAAAATCGAGATGCTTTATGAGAAAGATTGCATTCTCTCATCTGTCTTGGAAGCGAGCAGACCTCTAAAATTATATCGACAATGGTTGTACCAACATTTGTTGACCTGCAAGGATTCATCGTCGACGGAAGATTTGTCGTCAAGGAAGTGGCTGTCCTACGAATGGGAACAATTCTCTCGCACTATATTTTTGGGAGTTCGATGCCGCAATATCTTCTTACGAAATCCGACAAATCAAGCATCCGATGGTTGATTGCAAAACATCATGGACTACGGTGGGACGATGGAGACGTTTCGTACAGTATGGCTAAACAGCTGATTACCAAAGCTGTAGCTGATGCGATCGACGAAGAAGATGACGCATCCCATATCGTATACGTTAAAGGGTTGCAGAAACGCGATTGGCTTGCGGATTTCCTCGATGAAAATACGAGAGCGGATGTAATCATCGAGACGCTGGACATTGACTACGAGGATATCAAATCTCTAAATAAGCTAAATGTAGTTAATACTCTGCGATGTGGCAGACACGCGAAGCATTGCGCAATGCAAAATGTATTTAAAATATTCAACTAGTGGTCTAAACACCAGAGAGAATTGCATAAATAAAATATAATCAATTTTTAATGCATAAATAAAATATAATCAATTTTTAATGCATAAATGTTTTTTTCTTCACCCTCCCCAACCTCCTTAATTAATTATTATGTATATGTGGTTCGATACACGTTCAGAGTGGTATCATATACGTTCAATACATGTTCAATAGATGTTCAAAATGGTACGATAGATGTTCCATAGATGTTTAAAGTGGTACCATAGATGTTCGATAGATGTTCAAAGTGGTTCGATACACGTTCGATATACGTTCAAAGTGGTACTAAATTATCATTTTAAACACATATCGTTTCCCCATTTTATTCACCCATCATCCTCCTTAGCACCTAATTCTAAGATTCAACGTTTCTAAATTATTATTTCTCTGCGTTGGGAAAAGTTTGTGCTGACGCCGCATAATTTTATTTCATTCTTCGCGCTGTCAAATGACGTCACCTTCACGGCTGCTCCAGAGGATTCGAGTTACACGCGATCGCGCGAGACGCTGCGACGCTAAGTATTGCTCTCTCTTTCCTTCCTCCGAATTTAGCTTTTAATGTAATGCTCTCTCTTTCCCTCCTCCGAATACGTGGTTTGGAAAAAGCCGATCTTCCCCGACATTGTCCGATGTCATCCGATAAAGTATTAAGCAATTTCAGCTTTATAATGGTTTGAAAAAAAATATTTGGGGGAAAAAATTTCTGGGGCTGGATCGAGTCTGAAAAAAGATTTTTTCATACAAGACCCAGCTCCAGAAATTTTTTTAGAGGGAGGGGATGACCCTCTGTGGAAATTTTCGGGGGTGGGTCCGACGTGGAGAGGTCTCCGCGGCGGTTCGGCCTGGACTGATCCCCTCCACGATTGCGGCTTCCCCCACTCCGCGGCTCATGCGCGCGCAACCGGTCATCCATTCCGCACTTCCCCCCGCTACCCCCCGCGCCAATGTTTCCCTCCACCGCACTCCCCCGCGCGCCCACACTTCCCCCCGCCCCCGCGCTCCCCTCAGAGGACCTGAGTTGGAACCCGCTTTACCTTACTACTGCCCTACTATATCTAACGCGACTTTTTCAAAGGGTTCTCGCGGTGTATCCGTGATCTCCATTGGGGCCCTCGTTTTTCGGCTTAGTTTGTTCTTTTGGCAGAGGCTACATTTTTGTATGTATTCTTCAATATCCTTATTCATACCTGGCCATTTGTATTTTTGCTTTATTCGTTTCGTGGTTCGTTGAATACCTTGGTGACCTCCCGTGGGTGTGCAGTGGTATTCGTAGAGAATTTGTTGTTTCTCGGCTTCTTCGTTAATTTCAATCGGCTTGGTTTCTACTGATTTCCTGTTCTGTCCTTTTTCGTTCTCGCTATTCTGCAACGCCTGGTCTGTTACCCGAGCAATGCGCGTAGTCAGCGATTCGTTCGCGGTCAAGGCGCGAACAGCTGCGGCGCTATCGTTGCTGTGGATTATTTCGTTTTCCATTATTTCACTTAATTCCACTTGTGGTACGATTATTGTTTTTGCTTCCGCGGTTATGTTCATGATGCACGCTACGCATTCTCCATTTTCGTCTTTGGGGAGGGCACTCTTTTTGATTAGAGATACTTCTGCCCCGTTATCTATCGGCATTATGGTATTTTTATTTTTGCTATTTTTTATTTCTACCTCTATCTTATCTGCTGTGTGTCCATTCTTAAAGAGGGATCCTATTTTAACCATACGGAGGGGTCTCGCGGTTCCTCGGGTAGGTGACTCGCGTCTCGGCGGACCGGTGTAATCGCGGCTGCCCTGCGCGGAATGTGCATGGTCAGCGTTTCTGTATTGTGGCTGTGATTCTGTTTCGTAGGCGGATCGGGTGTTTCCCGGTTCACGCCTTGTCGATTCCCAACTTTCTTCGTTGGTTGCTATGGGTTGCATCCGCCAGTTATTTTCTGAAGGAAAATATTCTTTGGGCGGTCTGTCCCTATTCTGGGTCTTCCAACACTCCTTAGTGTCGTGCCCCGATCGTCTGCAATCGTTGCAGTACCGTGGTGCTGCCCTATCCCGACTTTGATAAGTGCGTGAAGGGGAGTATGCCCTGCGCGTTCCTACTGACGTCGCGGGTCGTCTTGTAATTGACCGCTCTTCATCTATAGCTATCGTGATTGCTTCTTGTAGATCGGCGGGTTTTTGTGATTTTACTAAGACCTTCAGGTCGTCGCGAAGTCCATCCTCGAATAGATCTAACGGTTGCTCTTTGTAGACCCGTGCAGTTATTGTTTTTTCCATCATGCTAGCCTTGTTTTTGATCCCGGTTGCTATTAATTCCTTTAATAAAGTGGATATTCGACTCCCGTAGTGGTGTGCGTCTTCGTGGGCGCCCTGTCTACAGTGTACCAATTCCCTTTGTACGGTCGAATGCGTACGGGGAGGCTTGTATACCGAAGTCAGTACGTCCTCGAGGTCTTGTATGGACATTATCTGGCGGGTCTGTACTTCGGCTAGGGCGTCGCGTTGGACTCTCGTCGATATGATCCCTTTTAAAATCTGGGCCCTTTCCATCGGCGTTCGGTAGGAGTAGTACACGTACTTACAGGCGGTCAGGAAACCGGGTAACCCTTTGGGGTCGGTTCCATCGAACGGTGGTATGGCTCTTATCGCGTGAAAGAATTTTTGGTTGTCTACTTCTGTCGGTACGTCGGGTGGGTTGTCTATCTCGAAATTAGGAGGGACGAAAAGACTAGCGCGCCTCGGTTCTTCCTCTGGCTCGCAAGGGGGGTCGAAGTGGACCGCGTTCCTGCCTGAGGGGCCGGGGGTTGCGTGCATAGTGTTCATTGTTTCTCTTAGTTTTTCTATTTCGCGGTCTATCGAATCCTGTAGTGGGCCCTCTCTTGCCTCTAATGCCCCTATTCTATCGTTAGTCGTTATCATGCCGTCGGCCATACTAGCCAGGGTGGAGGTTATTCCTGCGAGTAGTTTTTCTATGTTCGCTAGGCGGCCTTCGCTTTCCGCGGGACCCTGCTCGGCGTTATCGCTCGCGGTTGCTAAGGGTGTGAACGGCATTCTGATGTCGGTTTCTAAGCCTACTCTCGGAATTAAACTATAATCTAACTCGTCGAACGGGTATAGTCGTCGGGCGGTTAAACGTCCGGAGTGGCTTGATTGACGCAGTCGGAAATACAATTGGAACGTCAAGTTCTTCGCTAGTGTTTGCGTCTAGAATATTCTGCGTACGTTCTCCGATTTCCCGAAATGCTTCGAATGTCGCGTCGAAGAGAGATTTCTCGGAGGGTTGTCGCGGGTGTATCTTACCGAATCTGCGCGGATTACCTCGGCGAGAGGGTATAGGCGTACGAATTTCTTTTCGCTCAATTAATTCTAGATCGCGCTCGATATTCGCATCCAGGGATTTCGCTCGGCGCATGAGAATAGCAGCGTACGGCCTGGATTTGCTGAGAGTGGTATTTCGCACTTACAGTACGTGGATCAGGTGATGCATCGCTGGTCTCTGCGTTGTCCTAGAGTTTCCTAGAGGCGTCCTCTGCAGCCGTCTGTCGGTACCGCGAAGTGGATTGCCCTACTATTAAGTGGGTCGTTGTCTCCGCTATGTCCTGTTGTCTCCGTCGGTCAGGCTTGTTCCTTACGTTGGCAGGATCCCACCGCTGCCACCAATTTTGTTATGCCAAGGCGCCTGGGGTCGAGATTCTGGATAGAATCTCGGGGTGCTCCGGGTCGTCCTTCACAGTCGTCGTCCAGCGGGCTCCGAAAGGTTCGGGTGATAATGCCGGGACGAGGATATTCGGTTGGAAACCGAAGGTAGGGGATCGTTGCGGGTTAAAGAGTTAGAACTCACCGTAAGGTTAACAAGTTTATTCTGTCCCGATCTGGGTGACAGGAGTACTATAGCGTATGTCTGTTATTAATCTGTCCTCGCTCGTAGTTCGTACAGAGTCTTATAGTTAGTCCGGGGCGAAGCGGGGACCAGCGGGGTCGCCGCCTTCGGCTCGCTCTTGGGCGTTTTCGTTGGAAACGCTGACGGTGTTCGCGGGTTGTTGCCCGCGCTTTGACACTCGCGTGTGCCATCGGAATGCGCGGCGGTTGTAACACGTGGTCGTTGACTGGGTTACAACACCGTTTATCCCTCGCTGTCGGCGGGCCTCCCCGCCGTTCCTGTTCCGCTCCGCTGTTTGTCCCTCGGTGTCGGCGGGCCTCGACCGCCGTCGTCGTTCTCGCTATTCCTGCGTCTGTCCCTCGGTGTCGGCGGGCCTCGACCGCCGTCGCTGTTCCCGCTGTTCAGCCTGTCCCTCGCTGATCAGCTGCTTCTCCGGCTGCTGCATCCTCTTCGGTCCTCAACGAGGAACTCGCGTTGTACGCAACGGCTCCTTGCGTATCGCACGCACCAGCTCCTTGCGTATCTTCGGATCCGTGGCTACGAACCCCACTTCTGACACCAGTGTTGCGCCGGGGCGCTTCCACCGCAGGCCACCCCGACGCAACGGGCAGAATAATGACGCGGGTACACCCTAAACGACCGGTTGCTTTATTCGTAATACATGTAGGCGTCCCGATTATAGTTCGCGTACGTCCTAACGCCAGGACGTACTATTGCACGATGAGAAGAAGAAGGTCTACCCACAAGCTGAAATGTCACAGGGGCAAGGGGAATCGTCCTCTCGCGTCAACCTATCCCCTCCAACACAGTTCGTCCCGTGACGAAGAACGTAAACAAAACCAATCGCGACAATCCGCGGATATGGACGAACTAAGAACCGAAAAGTAGGACTTCTTGGAGGGGATAGGGTGGAGCGAGCGGGCGATTCCCCTTGCCCCTGTGACATTTCAGCTTGTGGGTAGACCTTCTTCTTCTCATCGTGCAATAGTACGGTAACCGACACTTCTCTTGTCGGCCTCCTGATCGTCCTCTTGACGGAGGCCGACCTTCTTCTCTTCCGCTGCGAGCACCAGTAGGCTATGTACGGGCCTATACCCGGTGCTCGCAACAATATAATGAAAGAAGAAAAATTATTCGAAGCCCAAGATGAAAGGCCTTCGAATAAACAATGGAAACTAATCAATACCCGAACCTATATAGAATTTTAGATTTAGGGTACACACCCCTCCCCCAAACCTCGTGTCGATCAGCCACTGGGGCCATTCGGAAGTATATCCTTTTATTTAAATAATGCCCATCTTTGCATTGGACCGTAAAGAATTACAAAAAAATCAGGGAGTCAACTGTTGACCGGTTTGGAGACTTTTCCTTATTACATGTTTTATACAATAGTCAGAAGAATAAAAAAGAGTAATAATAAGAGCAATAATTATAAACAAGTGCTGTAACTTCCACATTCTGAAATATGATATCAGTAAATCAGTATTTCCAGTATTAGCAAAAATGTTCCAATCTCTCTTTTTTTACTTTAAATAATGTGGCCATATAATTATAACATAAATTCGACAGCGATTTCAAGTGATGTATGTGTCACGGTAAAGGCGTTAATTTAGTAAATGTATACAGTTCCGAGCAGTTCCTAGTAAATGTATGCCTAAAATGCATATAACCTAACCTCTAATCGTACGAAAATGTATACATTGACTGCATCACGCTTTTACCACAGACGAGGTATAGAATAGACCTATCACCTTATGGCTGCCGTCTCAGCGGGCGTTGAATGTGTGCGTACGCTCACACAAGCTAGGAAAAGCGTGTACGTATACGCGTGTAGTAAACAAACCGTAAATTACAACTTTCGTCCTGGAATCGGCAAGAAGGAAGTTTTTGCGGGTATAGTTGCCTTCAGTAGACATTCGTGCAGGGTGGTCTGGTTCGTTTGAACGCTAATAACCACCGTACGTTGAAATAATAATGAATTTATGACTCGAAAACTGACAGAATGAGGCTTCAAGGCTTCTCCGTTGGTGGCGCCACTGGTATAGTCGAGCCACGTAGCACCAGCGTGACGTGTACGCAGGGCCGACGCGAGGTTAGCTGGCGCCTGTATGCAAGAAAACTTTTGGTGCCCCCAAATTTTTGCACTTGTTTTCTATTTAATATGTTTAAAAGAATTACATTTATATTTCGTTTATGTGGGGTGTTAGATTCCTTTATTATTAAGCGTACGATGTGGTTTTTTAGCGTCCCATTCGGCTGGCGCCCTTATGCGGTGCATGGTTCCGCCGGCCCTGCGTAAACGCGATGTAGTAAACAAACCGTAAATTACAACTTTCGTCCTGGAATCGGCAAGAAGGAAGTGTTTGCAGGTTTAGTTGCCTTCAGTAGACATTCGTGCAGGGTGGTCTGGTGCGTTTAAACGCTAATAAGCACCGTATGTTGAAATAATAATGAATTTATGAATCGTGTACTCAGGACAGCCCGAAAAATGACAGAATGAAGCTCAAGGCTTCTCCGCCACCGGCGCTAATGGTATATTCGTGCCGTGTACCATCAAAACCGGTGAAAGTCCAAACTAGCCGATAAATGTAGGAAAGACATAGTTGCCGAGACGTATCGAGAGTCAGATCGCGCTGTTGCCGCATTTCCCCTATTACTATTTTGTCGTCATGAAGGCTTGAATGAATCACGGCGAAGCGGCTAGAGAATAGAGATGGGCAAAGATAATATCTGGATAAACTCAAATAAAAGACACTTTGTGTTTATCCGTTATGAACCGAAGTGCTAAAAATAATCCGATTTATACTGTGTTTAAATTTATTTTCATCTGGAAAGTCTCATGACTACAGGGATCGGCTGACTCCAGCTCTCGCTGACACGTACAGGAGCGGTGGTAATGTGTGCGTGAATTGACGGACACGCGAAGCGAATGTGACGTCACATGCTTTTACGTCACTACACGTTGACTCGCTGCTAGCGTAGCTTCGGCTGACTCTAGGTCGCGTAGCTGGAGTCAATTCACGCACACATTACCACCGCTCCTGTACGTGTCACCGAGAGTCGGAGTCAGCCGATCCCTGCATGAGTATTGTATTGAAACGTTCATGCCGATACGATAGCGAATGTGGATGTTTTACATTCTATTCTATCAAAACAAACAACGTAAACAATCATTTTAATATATTTTTTTTATGAGTAAATATAAATATTGTTCCCCCACGGTTATTTCCTCCTCGTCGTCCTGGAGATTTTGTTCAAATTGAAATATGTTAGAGTCCATGTGAAAATAAGGAGGATTTAAATAATCATTTTGCCAAATTCGAAAGGTAATTTTCAAAAAATCGATGAAAGTTGAGTACTTTGAGGGTCTGTATTTATAAAACAATTTTGAATGTGACAAAATGTGACAACTTGAACCCCTCTTATTTTCACATGCACTATAACGTGTTTCAATTTGAACTAAATCTCAGACACTAAATCTCAAAGTGATCCGCTTGGCATGGAATGAACCGTACATATGATATTTTCCATTCTAACCGAAATGGATCGTAACCCACTTCCAACTATCACGTTCTTTACGAAAACGACAAAAGCTTCTACGTTCGGGACGCTAATCGCATCGCGATTACCGAAAATACACAATTTATCGAGAAATGATACTAAAACTTTGCAGCCGTTCGTAGTATATCACCATCGCAATTGCAGTACAAGAAAATAATTATTTTTTAGTGACTTTAGCACTATAGCGTTTAAGCAAACTGTTAAACTGTATACAGCAATAAAAGATATTTCTAAAAAAGTTTGAGCTGTGAAATGTAAATCCACAAACACTAAAAACTAGAAAATAAAAAATATATAAAAAAAATTTATTAAAAATGCACTAAAAACTAAAAAAATAATTATTTTCTTGTACTACAATTTTGATGGTGTTAATACCACTTTAAATAAAATCGTGGGGCACCATGTGCAACCAGAAGTTGAAGTATTAAAGTGATTCATATCGTGTTATGAAATATCGTGCCCCACGATTTTATTTAAAGTGAATTATTTAAAGTGATATTAACACCATCAAAATTGTAGTACAAGAAAATAATTATTTTTTAGTTTTTAGTATATTTTATAATTTTTTTTATATATTTTTTTATTTTCTAGTTTTCAGTGTTTGTGGATTTACATTTCACACCTCAAACTTTTTTAGAAATATCTTTTATTGCTGTATACAATTTAACAGTTTGCTTAAACGCTATAGTGCTAAAGTCACTAAAAAATAATTATTTTCTTGTACTGCAATTGCAATGGTGATATACTACGAACGCCTGCAAAGTTTTATGGCGTTTTCGGACGGTCGCACTGGGGCGGACCGAGTGCGAACCCTACCCAATCGGAAGCGAAGAGTGTGAACTTTTTCGCCTCCGATTGGCCAAAATTCGCACTCAGTGCGCCCCAGTGCGATCGTCCGAAAACGCCATTAGTTTTACTATTCGTACATAGATGACGGATTATTTCTCGATAAATTGTGTATTTTCAGTAATCGCGATGCCACTATAGGGTCACTCCACGCGAAGTCGGACACTTTTCGGAGTAACATTTCGGATTTTGGTGCAACTTGGATATGTTTGTAGTCTTTAGGGGTGTATAAACATATCTCGAAGGATTTTTCGAAATGTCAAAAATTGTGGATGTTACAGCTCTTTGAAATATAGTGTTTACTATTTTTCAAAAAATTATAACTGTTGAACTAATAAACTGATAAAAATGACCTTTTGGGTGCTTACAGTGCAGATACAAGAGTACCTAATAAAAATTATTTCACTTAATAAAAACGAATATTTGACCATTTATTTAGCAATTGTTCTTAACAAATGCAATTTTATAGTAGAAGGCACCTTTTTAAAAATTTTGAAAAAATAGGAGGATAAAACCCTGTTTTCCTCTTTACGGACATGTTTTGAAAAACGTGGACGTTTTAAAATTGGCCAAATGAAAATTAATTGAATGTAACGCTGCGTCGCCCAGCACCGGCTCGACTAGTCGGGCCGTACGGTACTCGCAGCGGCCAAGCGGCTATATCTGCTATTCTTATACAGTGTTCTCGTAAATGGTAGGTATTTGTAAAAAAAATGAAAGAAGAAAACTTTTACTGTTTTTTATACCCAACATAATACAGTATCTCAATTTTTGGTGTTCGCAATATTTTCCTTGAAACGAGGGTGACCTTCAGTTTTTTAAATGGAATGCTATATACTTGATTACCCAAAATGAAAGTGACTGTCAAGACAAATTCACCCATATGGTATACTATGATCTTCAAGGCCACACAAGGTTAGGAATGAAAGAAAGAAACTCAATCTACTATTTCAATATATTTATAACCTTTTGTGGCTTTGAAGGTCATAATATACCATATGGGTGAATTTGTCTTGACAGTCACTTTCATTTTGGCTAATCAAGTATATAGCATTCCATTTAAAAAACTGAAGGTCACCCTCGTTTCAAGGAAAATATTGCGAACACCAAAAATTGAGATACTGTATTATGTTGGGTATAAAAAACAGTAAAAGTTTTCCTCTTTCATTTTTTTACAAATACTTACCATTTACGAGAACACTGTATAAGAATAGCCGATATAGCCGCTTGGCCGCTGCGAGTACCGCACGGCCCGACTAGGGATTGCAATACCGGTAACCCGGTTTACCGGTTTCCCGGTAAATCGCGAGAAATACCCTCAAATTTTTACCGGTAATTCGTCAAATTTTTACCGGTAATTCGATAAATTAAGTATATCAATATAGCGCATATATGCGTTCGTTATTTCGGTCTACATCGTTATCAGTGAACAAAACTTCAATTACTAATAAAGACGAAAACCGAAGTATCTCATGAAGAATCAACTCTTAAGCCAAAAGAGAACTAAAAATCTAAATCAAGTCATCAAAAAACTTATTTTCAAGTAGAAAAAGTAAGGAGAAAATATATAAGTACAAATGGCATATGATTTCTTAATGACTATCCGACCAACAAGTGTAGAATCTGAGAGTGCTTTATCCGTGGCTGGATTATTTTGTACAAAAATTAGATCGCGATCAGGAGACCACAGTTTAGACAAATTATGTTTCTTGCGTGCTTATTTGTTAAAATAAATTGCTAAATAAAATATATTTAATTATGTATGTAGGATAAGATTCTTTTCATTGTTTTCGTGGTGAAGATCCATATTAATAAGTATTGTCAATAGTTACACAAATATATCTATTTTGTGTTATCTTATTTCATATTTTATATTCAGAATAGTATTATTTGCATATATTTATTATAATGCTCGATTAGAGTTCAAAAAAAGTTTTTTTTGTAATGTTTACTCTTATATTTTCAATACCTTAAAAAATACCGGTAAATTATCGGTAAACCGGTTTTGATTGAAAATTTTACCGAATTACCGGTAATTGAAAAAGTCGGTAAATTTGCAATCCCTAGGCCCGACCAGTCGAGCCGGTGTTGGGCGATGCAGCGTTACATTCAATTAATTTTCATTTGGCCAATTTTAAAACGTCCACGTTTTTCAAAACATGTCCGTAAAGAGGAAAAACAGGGCTTTATCCTCCTATTTTTTCCAAATTTTTAAAAAGGTGCCTTCAACTATAAAATTGCATTTGTTAAGAACAATTGCTAAATAAATGGTCAAATATTCGTTTTTATTAAGTGAAATAATTTTTATTAGGTACTCTTATATCTGCACTGTAAGCACCCAAAAGGTCATTTTTATCAGTTTATTAGTTCAACAGTTATAATTTTTTGAAAAATAGTAAACACTATATTTCAAAGAGCTGTAACATCCACAATTTTTGACATTTCGAAAAATCCTTCGAGATGTGTTTATACACCCCTAAAGACTACAACATATCCAAGTTGCACCAAAATCCGAAATGTTACTCCGAAAAGTGTCCGACTTCGCGTGGAGTGACCCTATAGTGTCCCGAACGCAGCTGCTTTTTGTCGTTTTCGTAAAGAACGCGAGTGGCTGATTTCATGTCGTTAGGATTTGTGGTTATGGGTTATATTTATTGATGATTGGGTTATTTTCTCACCCCCTCGGGGTTAATTTTTTTTTAAATATTGTATTGTCATTCAATCTATGCACGCCTGAAATGTTTCAAGACAATTGGATAGTTGGAAGTGGGTTAGATTTGAGTTGCCAGATTTGAACCATACAAACATACAAACAAACAAACAGAGGATCGAAGCTGAATAATGATTACGTTATTAAATTTGTATTTAAACAACAGACAATTCTTGTTGATAAAAAAGATAATTTGATGTATAGCTAGATAAAAAAGAAAGTGTCATGTTTTTCGAAGAATTAGGTAGGTATAGCATTCATAAACTTCATTACGATCGGTGTGTTACACTTCGGTGATGTACCTTATTCAAATTGTATGCTTTGAAATCACATATTGATTATACAAATACATCTCTCTACGTATAAATGAAAAGTATTGATACGCAAATTAGTATTGTTTCATCGACATGTTTCCTAACTTCACTACCCAACCTCTCTATCTTTCATTATTGCTATCCTCTTTTACGTTCGGCGAGGCTCTGACGCTAGACGCAGCTCTCGTGCCGTATTCCTTCAAGACTTCTCGATAGATAGAGAGATCTCTGTGGCAACAGCGCGGCAGAGACAGAGAGAACAGGAGATGCGGCAACTATGCGTAAAAAATTCGTCTACACAGAGTACCTGGAGATGTCACTATTGTATAAGTTCTTTTTATCGACCGCAGCAGTTTCATTAGGGTCCGTCTGTTTACTGGGGACGCTTCGATCGATTCGGACCATAACAAAAATGAGACGGCAGCCTTATGGGACTTGGTGCCACCACCCAAACTGTGTTACCGACCCATAACTCGAGGACTGAATCTGGCGACCTCTGTTCATGAACAGCGTCCAACTCCGGAACTACTCTGAAATGTGTTGAAATGCTGAAAGGTGGGCTATACTTCCGAAAACCGGTCAAACCCGATTGGGCTGAAATTTTGCAAATAGGTTCATTTTGCATAAAAATAACGTTTGCGAGAAGGATTTTTGGCGATTCGATATTTTTTTTACCATTTCAATGCCATTCCCTACCTTACCGACAGAGCGGAGAATCGGTTACAACAGTTATTCAATGCATTGTAATGCATGTAAAGCGTGTACCAATCGACGCGAAAGACGAGTTGAAAAAAAAAACGTGTTTCAAAGCAAAACGAGATTCTACGCTGACCGGGGTATTGGTGTTGGTGTGGGTACTAATGTTGCGGGGGCGCGCGGCCGCTCGCGGCCGCGTAAAGCGTGTACCAATCGACGCGAAAGACGAGTTGAAAAAAAGATTAATCTCCTAAAATCTATAAAACAGAGATCAACTTAGAAAGAGATATCAGCTTGATACTGAGTATTAGTATTGGTTTGGGTTAGATTTTAAGTAGAGGTGGAATTACGGAAGATTCATTAATAGATCACATGTGTGGATATTTATGGCGATGGAAAGTAAAAACGACCAGAGGGGATCCATTTAACCAATTATTACATGATATAAAATGTGTATATACGGGGAACTAATAAAGGGCGGTATTCACAAACGTGTCTTAAGATTAAGCAAATGCTTAAGCATTCGGCATTCTTTACTAGCTACTAGGGTTAGTAGAGGATGCCGCATGCTTAAGCATTTGCTTAATCTTAAGACACGTTTGTGAATACCGGCCAAAGAGAATGCATTGAATAACTGTTGTGTCCTATTCTCGACTCTGCCGGTAAGGTAGGGAACAACATTGAAATGGTAAAAAAAAAATCGAATCGCCAAAAATCCTTCTCGCAAACGCTATTTATATGCAAAATGAAGCTATTTGCAAAATTTCAGCCCAATCGGGTTTGACCGGTTTTCGGAAGTTTCGCCGAAAGGTGTGTGCGGGCTTGTATACGTGTGACTTGTTCAGAGTGACTGTTCGACATAGGGTGCGTTCCACTTGCGCCCAAATCGCCCGCAACGCCCGCGATTTTCATTAAGGTAGGTTCTCCTATACGCGACTGGACACAACGTCAAGAATTTCAAAGTCGATTTTCTTGAAAATGAAGCACAATATCAAAAAATCTTATTCCTCTTTTTCGACTTATTTACTTGTTATAAGTCGAAAAGAAAGAGTAACTTTTTTTTATAACGCGCTTCATTTTCGAGAAAATCGACTTTGAAATTCTTGACGTTGCGTCCAGTCGCGAACGGGGAAACCCACCTTAATGAAAATCACGGGCGTTGCGGGCGATTTGGGCGTAAGTGGAACGCCACCTTAGAGGGCAGGCTTTCGTTTTTCGTTACGCTACGCTTTAGCTCGGCTTGTCGAAAATCTATTTCGGTGATCTGAAGACTATATGGCGCCGAAAAATGGCTCTTCTTAAAAGCTTGTACAAACTATAAATTGCAAGATGACATTGATTGTTAGTACTTTACGTGTTGTGGAACACTTAACTAACATTTTCGCGTGTCGTACGTCGAAAAATATTAAAAATTGACGCTGTTACTGACATTCCCGCAAATCTCCGCACTCCGCGCATGTCTAAATAGACGGTGCCCATCCTACGACACGTATACATCATTGAGAACAAGGAATCCAAACGTTTTTGTAAAATTTTGTATTCGTAGTTTTCGGGACCCGAGGATATTTTGCAATAGTTTATTTATTACTTGGGAACGGTGGATTAGTAGTTAAAACTCTATGTTTCGTTACAAATTGATTGGCCGTTTCCCCTTATTAACTATTTTATGAATTTAAAAATTGTAAATAGTACCCGAGCGTATCGCTTGCGTTAAGGTCTGTTTTGATTATTCCTAGATATGTACATATGAGAACACAGCTATTGTACTTTTTAAAGCACAAGTGAAAAAAAGGTTCTGGATTTACGGACGTCGCGACTCGCAAGTGAGATGAAATGGGAGGGAATAAGAGAGAATGAAAACAAGTGAGAAACGGCACGAAGGTTTTTTACGCGACAAACGATCATTCTGGCAGCGGCAACAAAGTATGATACATTGTCTTCTTGCGTTCTCCGTGCGCCTGATTTTCGCATGTCGATGTCGGTCCACGGACGAGCTATGCCTAAACGCCCGTATTGAAGCAGATTTCACTTTCTTCTATAAATTCTGCAAATGCAGTAATGCGGAAAACATGTATGTACAGTGTGCACATGCTAAGCTAATTGTTAGATGAAATTTTTACATTCCCTGTTTCGTCTTTATTCGAGCATTTATGGAAAATTAGTGACATTTTTTTAATAAGAGGAAAATCAAACACGACGTCATTGGGACAAGTAGGTATGTACATATGAGATGGTGCTGAAAGAAACGAACTGTTTTTTATATGAAATATGCCCTTTTTATTTATTTATTAAAATCTAATGAACACTGCTTTCGGGGATGAATCTACACTTCTGGTTCGGTGGACATTTGTAAAAAGAATTGCCTCAGAATTGGCAGAAATATAGCTGGGCTTCGAAATGAGTGTAAGTTCTAAAAAAAAATTCTAACTTCGTTTTCCTGGGGTGCGAGTTCAAGTTCATGTTGCACGGTTTAATTTTTTCATTAGTTTTACTCTTTAAAATAATTTTTTAGGGTTTAATTGTTTTTACAATGTAACTATATCAACAAAAAACATGCAATCAAAGCAGAAATGTATTCTTCAGATACCGTTCTTACTAGTCTCCAAATATACTTTAAATTCTAATTGTAAGTTATTTAAATAAATTTTTACATTATCACTTAATGGAAGAAAGAGGAGGAGGAAGTATAAGTAACGGATTCATGCGCAATCGGGGTAATTGTAGGAAGGGCGTCGTGTTTGTCTTTCCTTTCATCTGGAAAATTTCGTACAATATGTTACAAATACTGTGATGAAAATAATATAGAAAATATAAAAATTTCATTTTTCAATAGTATAGATGATTTTGTCTAACACGCGTTCCCGCTTTTGGCTACTGATCGCTACCTGGCCGCGCGAGCGAGCTGCGGCACGAATAATTTTTTTCGTATAAATAAGCGATCAGGCCCGCCGCGCACGTGAAGGATGCAGTATCAGACGCCCGAAAGACGAGAGCGAGACAATGTATCAACGCATCGTCTCTCTCACGTCTGTCAGCACTCAACCGATGCACCAAACTCATAATTACTTAGGACATACATACATACAGATGTACATACTTAAGAATGTTAGAGACGGTGCAATTTTAATTGTTAACATCCTGTCAAGTTCTAGCCATCTGCTTGCAAAAAGTGTTATTGGCATATTTGACTTGACAAGTGCTACGAACTGGAAAAGATTCGTTAAGAGCAAGCGCCTGATTTAGCGAGCTCTGCTTGCAAGACATTTCAAGTCGTATCGATTTTTACCTTCGGGTGCATCGCGTTTCTGGGAACGGCATTTGTTTTAAAAAGAAAGACGAACTTTTCGGGGGCCCGGACTTCAACAATCGATGAGAAAAATGCCGCATTTCGACTGAACGTTCGCTATCGTATTATTTGTTGGGCTTTAAAAAAATGTTATTGTATTACTTCTCTCTGTACCAATTTTTTGCCGTACCTTCCTCATACCAAACTGCGTCGTAATTGGTTTCATTTTAGTAGAAAAACCTGACATACAATACAGATGTTTGCATAATGATGAAAAAATATAAAAAAAAAATATTTTTTTATTAGAGGATAGTGCATATTAATGCCCCTGTATTCCTTCCAAGAGCCGACCAACATGTTGTCATAAAGAGTCGGTAGCTTCTGAACAATTTTAGAAACCTGTGTAAACCTGATACCTATGTTTCCATATTTAGAAGAGAGATAGGAACTAGAGGAAATACTGTATTGAGTTGTCTCAAGCGTAAATGTTGTAAAACGTTTATATGTAAGACCGACTCGAAAAATCCGATCTTACCATATTTTATGGCAGGAAGAAAGTCAGAAAAGCATGTATTTAGACGCGTAATATAACATTTTTAATAGTTTTCTTCACAGGTTAGTCAATTGAATGTCAGGGGGGCTTAAATTAATTATTTAAAATTTTAAAGACTGTTCTTCGAGATATAAAATAATTAATTATGGCTATAGTCCCTAGTAATAATCGCACTAAATATAAACAATTTAATGAAATAACTTTTCTCCCGCTTGGGACCACAAGTCAATTTTCCGCGGAAGAGAAAATGCGCAGGCTGGATGCGCGTGATTATTATGTGGTCCTGTTGCGTGGCCGTTTGGGTCCTCTGGATCCTTGGTAGGGAATTCGGCGAGGGTCGACGCCCGTGGAGTGCTAAGGCACTCTGCTCCTTGGACGCAGTGTTTTTGAATGTTAAATATAATGAAAATAGTAATAAGATTGGAATAAAACTACTTGAACTTAGTAAATTTATAACTATAATGAAAGCAAATAAACGATTTTAAACACAATTTCAATCTGAACAGAACTTTTATTTTTACGACTACTCGCTATGGCTTTCCAGGCTCAAGTGAAGTCTTTCTAAAAATTCATCGTTTTTACACCTTTTGTTAATAACAAAATGTCTTAGATTCTAAGAGCCAATCGCAAATTTACAGATTTATTAGCTAAATTCTTATTCGTCAATCAGATTCCTTTCGGTTATTGATTTTTGCAAAACGAGCGTTTTACCACATTGCGCTGTAATTACACACCTAGGTGAAGGGATCAAAGAGCAGTTCATCTATTCAAACACCCGTTTCCAAGCGGGTATTGATTATTTTATAATCTTGAAGTATTCTCATAAGAAGAATCTCTAACTATTTTCAAACCCTTCGGGCTTGTGCGAACTTCGCTTTGTTTCCCTTTCCTATTACACTCGTGTGGTCAGTTTCGAACTTCGCGCTTTTGAAGCTTATACTACACGCCGCTAGAGCGAGGATCTTAACTCGCAACAGTCCTCTCCTCGAAATGACAGAAAATATAACCTATATGCTATAACCGACTTCATAAATATACCGTTGCGGCGTAACAATAATATTTTGGAAGGATGTTAAGCTATAAAAAGTTCACAAATGTAGCGTAAGAGAACGAAATAGCCAATAAACATTTATTGTTATGTAGCATATAGGTTACATTTTCTGTCACTTCGAGGATCCGAAAATCATCTCCTCGAAGTGACAGAAAATATAACCTATGTATATGCTATATGACAATAAATGTTTATTGGCTATTTCGTTCTTTTACGCTACATTTGTGAACATTTTATCATCCTTCCTAAACATTATTATTACGCCGCAACAGTATCTTTAGGAAATCGGGTATAGCATATAGGTTATATTTTCTGTCACTTCAAGGACAGAAAATCCGCTTCTCAAATCCGCTACTGAAAATGCGCAGGCTGGATGCGCGTGAATATTATATGGTTGGCGCCTCAAAGTGACAGAAAATATAACCTATGTATATGTTATATGACAATAAATGTTTATTGGCTATTTCGTTCTTTTACGCTACATTTGTGAACATTTTATCATCCTTCCTAAACATTATTATTACGCCGCAACAGTATCTTTAGGAAATCGGGTATAGCATATAGGTTATATTTTCTGTCACTTCAAGGACAGAAAATCCGCTTCTCAAATCCGCTACTGAAAATGCGCAGGCTGGATGCGCGTGAATATTATATGGTTGGCGCCTCAAAGTGACAGAAAATATAACCTATGTATATGTTATATGACAATAAATGTTTATTGGCTATTTCGTTCTTTTACGCTACATTTGTGAACATTTTATCATCCTTCCTAAACATTATTATTACGCCGCAACAGTATCTTTAGGAAATCGGGTATAGCATATAGGTTATATTTTCTGTCATTTCGAGGACAGAAAATTCGCTCATCGAAGTGACAGAAAATATAACCTAACTAAGAGACTGTACAAATGCTTATTACGCATTGTATTTATATAATATTTCTGATCGAAATTTATAGAAATACGTGCAAATTATGCTTCTATCAAAATTTATTAGTAAACGGAATTATACAACATGTTTCTTGAAATTAGTCGTAACATTCAGGCCGTTTTAGATTTTAAATGTTTCCGATAAGATTTAGTTTTAATTCTTATCACGCGTAGCATTACAATCTGTTTCAAGACTTCACCGGTAACGTTGCATGCGACACTAAAATGGTAAGGGGGTCCTAGGACCCCCCAAACCGGTGACACAAAAATACATTGGTTGATAGGTCTATTCTATACCTCGTCTGTGCTTTTACTGTGGCACATGTATCCAGCTAACGCTTCAGTTTTGCTATTATTCCACGCTGGCAGTCCTCCCGAGTAGGCGCCATCTCGTATCCACTAGCTGAACTAAATTTGTCACGTGACTTGCTCTGCTTATCGCCAATATGGCGGAACTTGTATTTGGGAATGCAGTCAAAGAGGAGGTATAATAAGAGGCGTCACTCGACAAGGACAGAAATAACCTAGGGAAATCACTAGACAACCAATTTAAATGCCCATTCGGCAATGATCGCTAAGCTTCGGTAATGATCGGTCAACTTCGGCAATAATCAGCCAATTGCGGTAAGGTACATTTAGTCGATTTGAATATCCCGCTCGAAATAGACAACCAATTTAAATGCCAAGGTCAAGCAAGGACTTCAAAGGTTCCGCCCGGAGTGACGCCTCTTATTATACCTACTCTTTGATGCAGTCACGGGGATACGTTGTTTGTCCTTATATGAGCACATTTTGGGCTGGGTGAGGTATCATTCGAAAGAGGAAGACTCGATACAGCGCGCTCTGGTCATCGTTTGAGTCACAAAACTCTTTTTTTTTTCAACGTTTGCTCTACTTTGTACACTCATATTATTAGATAATAACACAATCTCGTCGAACCATGACCAGAGCGCGCTGCACTGAACCTTCCTCTTTCGAATGAGACCTCACCCAGCCCCAAATGTGCTCATATAAAGACAAACAACGTATTCTATAAAACCCATATTTCGGGCCAATTTGTGTCGATTACAGAGCGCTGTTTTACCCGTGTCTACCCCCTTAAATATTTATATAATGGCGGGAGATAAAGATACACTAATGGGTAGAGAATGGATACGGCAACTGCATTTGAGTCTTTGGAATAATGTCGGCTCTGGAAACTCGAGAAGCCGACCTACGAAAAAGAATCTGAATTCTGGTTGTATCATTCTCATTGTATAACGTAGAAAACGGCAAGGGACTGTTGTCGTTAAAAGTAATGCAAGCGTACGTCAGATAGAAATGAGTACGCACTGAAGTTGGCTCCTTCGCGAGTATCGAGCAACTTTGACGTTTGACATTGACGTTTCGAATTCTCCTGTGACGGAGAGAACGGTTTTCCGTCAGGATAGTGTGAGTCGTCGAACCCCATCCAGAGACAACGCTCAGCAATGCCGATTCGACTTGGAGCTGCAAGAAGAATCGAGGGGCTCGTCCGATTCGAGGAATCGTCATCGCAAGAGGCCGAATTAGGACGCTATAAGGCGGGATCTCCTACCTGCGACCGGTCGCAGTATACTGGTTCAATGGGAAAGCATTCATCTGTTCTCCTACAAGCGTCTGCGATCGTCGGGTATGCGCCAGACATAGGAGCCTGACGCGAGTCTGTTTGAGTACCAGCCTAGGCTACTCGAGAGGCAACACAATGCGATAGGGTCTGTTTCCCTCCGGAGGGAGTCTAGCGACCAGTCGCACTGCAGCCCATTGCCACAGTGGGATAGAATCCCAAGAAATAAATAAATAAGTCAGATTTCAAAATATATGGGAGTATGTATTTTTATATGTTACCTGTAGAGTACTAATATGAGCACCTAAAAAAGGTAAAAATATCATGACGCCTACTTCTGATCTGTGTGTAAACACGTGTTTATGTTTGACACACGCGCGAAGTTCCATGATGTAGCGTGGTGAGTGATGCCCTAAACGGATTGTTAGCGGGTCACGGTTTACTACAGCTTTATTACACTAGACCTTTGGCCCCCTACACGATATAAAGTAATTAGGAAATATCTGCCAAGTAACTTTCAGAACAGCTGAACAATTTTTAGGCTTAATCCCCAATTGCTACAAGCTAATTCCTCTACGTTCGACAGGCAATAAACCGTGTTTCGCTACAGTATAAAAGAATAAGTATGGTCGGAACGTTGACCGTGACGAAAATTAATTTTATGGTCCGCACAATTACCAAAAGAAGAAGATGTTCTTATGTTAGATCGAAGAATGTTTCCCTGACAATGGGGTAGGAATCGAAATTATTCTGCAGAAAGACCAGTACGCCTCGCGGAGAGCCGCAGGAAGATAATGGGTGGACCGCTGACTGCGCGTGGTGCCGCCTGCTTTGTCCTCCCTACAAATTCGAGATCGATCTCTTATCTCTCGAATATAAACACGCGTTGGAATATCAAAACAAAAGCACGCGCTGACGTATTCAGATGTGAGAGAAGGTGGGCCATTGGGAGGATAGAATATTTTTAGCTACAATTTTTTCTATAATTTTTAAAATCTTTATTTCTGGCTTTCTTTTTGGGTCTTCTTTCTGGGTTTTTACCTTTTTTAGGAGCTCATATTAGTAGCTTGCAAGAAATATTCGGGTCAGGCATGAATAACAGCGACGCTGAGCCTCGCCCATTCTGTAGGTACTTTGCGTTTCTAACTCCACTGCGTTGTATCAAATATTATAAAATAATAAACACGATTTATTATTATTATTATCATAAATATATAAAAATACATAATCCTCCCACAACTTTTGAATTCTGACTCGTTTCCTTGTTTCTTGGGATTCTGCCCCACTGTGGCAATGGACTTGGTGGCAAGTAGGAGTGTGCGGATCGTCCCGAGGCTCGGGTACCTGGCCCTCGGGACGGGTCGGGAAATTTCGGATGGGGTCGGGCGGGGTCGCGATACTTTCGTATTGCTCGAGATCCCGAAGTTTTCGGGATCCCGAGACTCGTTTCGGGCTACAAGCAAAGAGGGGATATAATAAGAGGCGTCACTCGACAAGGACAGAAATAAACTAGGGAAATCACTAGACAACCAATTTAAATGCCCATTCGGCAATGATTGGTAAACTTCGCCAATAATCAGCAAACTGCGGTAAGGTACATTTAGTCGATTTGAATATCCCGCTCGAATAGACAACCAGTTTAAACGTCCGAGTTTTGCCGAGCCGACCTGAAATCAAATTGCCCGCTCATGGCGGCTATGCTTGTAGCCCGAATCGAGTCTTGGGATCCCGAAACCGTCGGGATCTCGAGCAATACGAAAGTATCGGGACCCCGCCCGATCCCGCCCGAAAGTGTCCGGCCCGTCCCGAGCCTGAAAAGTCGGGTATCCGCACACCCCTGGTCGCAGGAAAGGAGATTCAGCCTGGGGCCAGTCGCTGGGTCAAATCGCTGCGACCAGTCGCAGGTAGGAGATCCCGCCTATAGAGGGAGCGTTGGAGACTTGGTGGTGGAGGGTGCGACTCCGACAGGGACGCAGGGACGTCCAGGAGTGCACGGACCACTTTGTTTATTATTAAATAAAACTATCGAATCTTTCCGAACCACATCTTTTGCATTTGGAATGTGGGTAAGATTGTAATAAACAAATTCAGAAAGGAATTAGCTGCAACTATTTGCGATTTCGGTGTCAATCTGATTTTGTTTAGTTGGCGATAGCGCCCAAAGTGCCTTTTTGTGGACAAAATTCCGTATCAGTGAATTCTTAACCGATTTTGATCTGTCCTGCTCGTTTTGTCGGGGATTAAATGTGCTAAAATGCCACACAGTAGTTTTTCAACATTTTCTTTAGGGATTAAAAAAGAACAAACAAATTCTGAACTCTTGATTTCGAAACAACGAGTTTATGAACCATTTTTTTCATAGCATTAAAGGGAAATAAAATAAAAAATAAATATAGATTAAAAAAAATTTTACTTTTCAGTGCAATTTTTATTTTTTTGAAGTTGGTTTTCATATTGTTTTAAATTTATTTTATTTTTTATTATTTTTTTATTTATATAATATATATTATAATATAACGTAGAGGGGACACGATTCCAAGCGATCGTTCTCGCTACTTTCTTGCCGATGGCGAGAGCGAGATAGAACGAGAGCGAATCAGAGGGACTGAAAGCGAGCGAGAAACGGTACCAGACAGACGACGCGACGCGTTGATATTTTGTCTCGCTCTGTTTTTCGGACGCCTGATACTCCGTTCTTTACCTGCCCGTGCATACAGTGTACATATAATTAGACTGTGAATGTTTATGCGAATGCATATATTTATATGCAAACATTATTTTGCATATCACATATACTTTGTTAAAAAAAAATACATGCTTTGCTAAAAGGCATACGCACATATGTATCAACAAATATACTACAACGCTATTGGAATAAATATAAAAATGCGCCCGTTACATCCTGTGATGTAGAACGTTCGTTTTCAGCATACAAGTTAATCTTAACTGACAAACGGCAACAATTACGTGTTACAAACATGGAAAAGGTACTAGTAATTTATTGTGACGCAAATTATGGCGCTTCAACATAAATAAATTGTTAATTAAAATATAATTAATAAATAATCTCGCGTATTAGTTCAGATAATGTTGCATACGTCAGATATGCGATATTGGCATATTTTTCGTGCATATTTGCATGTGCTTTTTGCATATTTTACGTGCATAAACATCCGCAGTCTAATTATAATGAAACAGATTCCTTATTTTTTGGTGTAACTTCAAAACTACTTGACCGATTTTGATCACTCTTTCTCCATGACCTAAGTTGATCGAAGCTAAACTAAATGCAATAAGTTTCACCAAAATCGGTTCAGTAGTTACGGATAAATTCGCGTTAATTTTCAGGGGCTGGTCGAGCACTGTTACAATTACCTTATTGCGATATTGCTGTCTTTGCCCACGAGTGCAACTCCAAAGTTGTAATTCACTGAATTTTCGATCTTTGGTCTATAATCAGACATAAGAATATTATTGTTCGCGCGTATAGCGCTTACTTCCCAACCAAACGACACGGGTTTAAATCCTGTCATCCTAATTTATTTTTTTCCCTTTCTTTTAACTCTTATTTTGAATAATTAAATTTCATACTGCTTTGTTTCATAAATATTGTAATTTTTTAACATAAATTTTATATATAAACATGGTAAATACGCATAAATTTTTATACACGTACGTAAGTGAACTGCTTTTAAGGGGGTAGACGCGTCACGTGACCTGGCCGATTCGGCAAGTCGGTATTACAGCAGGTTTTTTCTGCACAGAAATGGTAATACCGATAGATCGACGACTGCCCGGTGAACGCGAGAGGGAGCTGTTTGCTATTTCCGTATTCTATTCTGAATAAGGAAATAAATTCCTTGCTGTTGCGTTGTACTTGTAAATATTTAAACGGAAGGTCTGCTGGTAGAGCAAACGTAGACAATTCATTGTACATGTTAATTACTTAAAATGTACTTATGCTATAATATTGTTGCGAGCACCGGGTATAGGCCCGTGCATAGCCTACTGGTGCTCGCAGCCGAAGAGAGAAGACGGTCGGCCTCCGTCAAGAGGACGATCAGGAGGCCGACAAGAAAGAGTCGATTGCCGTACGTCCTAGCGTTTGGACGTACGGACCACATAATTGTATACAAAAATAGAAAACAGTCGGATAATCTGTGTACGTGTGTCACTATTATAACCGTTGCGTCGGGGTGGCCGGTACGGGAAACGCCCCGACGCAACAATGGTGTCAGAAGTGGGATCCGTAGCCACGGATCCGAAGATACGCAAGGAGCTGTTGCGTGCGATACGCAAGGAGCCGTTGCGTACGACGCGAGGTCCTCATGGAGGACAGAACAGGATGCAGCATCCGGCAAAAGCAGCCGACACCGAGGGACAAACATCGGAGCGGAGAGGCGACGGCGGTCGAGACCCGCCGACACCGAGGGACAAACAGCGAAGCGGAGCAGCGACGGCGGTCGAGGCCCGCCGACGTCGAGGGAACAGCGACGGCGGTCGAAGCCCGCCAACGCCGAGGGAACAGCGACGGCGGTCGAGGCCCGCCGACGCCGAGGAACGAAAACAGGAACAGCGACGGCGGTCGAGGCCCGCCGACGCCGAGGGACGAAAACAGGAAGTGACGACGGCGGTCGAAAACCGCCGACACCCGAGTAGCTCCAAGCAGTAGACGACACAGCTGCTGCAAAGGAGGAGACCATGGCTGGGTCGGCTCTGGACGCTCGAGAAGCCGACCTCCGAAAAAGAAGCCGGAGCTTGAATAGGCCACATAGGGTAATGTAGAAAACCATTATCGACAACGCTCGATAAAAGAAAATGGCGGGGCACGCGCCATCCACCGAAATGACAGCATGAACTGAAGTTGGCTCTTTCACGGGTAACGAGCAAGAGTGACGTTTTGACACATTGACGTTTGAGATTGACGTTTCGAATCCTCCTGTGACGGAGAGAACGTTTCCGTGGAGAAGTGTGAGTCGCCGAACGCCGTCCAGATACAACGTTCGACAATGCCGATTCAACTTGGAACTACAAGCAGAATCGAGGGACTCGTCAGGCTCGGGAATCGTCATCAGAAGAGGCCTGGTAGGACGCTATAGAGGGAGCGTCGGAGTGTTGGTGGTGGAGGTGCGACTTCGGCGGAGACGCAGGGACGTCCGGGAGTGCACAGACCACACCAAGGGTGGGTGTACGGCTCTGGGTGACGGCCAGGGATCCACGCAGTTGTGTTGCTGGCGAGCGGCGTCCCCAGGAGCGCGGCACCACCGGAGCAACGTGGAGGCGCCGGTAAAGGCGTGGAGTTGCTGCTAAGCTGCGACGAAGGGAGTTCGAGGGCGAACGTCGTCGCAGGAAGGCCGAGTGGTATATAAGTCGCGACGGAGGGAGTTCGAGGACGAATACCGTCGCGCGAACACTGAAAACCCACGAAGACAGAGCCCGAGAGTTGAGCCGTTCAATCGAGATGAGCCGTTCGTCGATGAAAGAAAGCCTGAGACACGAGAAGAGGGAAACAGAAGTGAAGATAGAAGATTAGCTATAAGCTAATCTGGTGGACTGGGCTCCATTCGCAGTCCAGCCCCCGCTCTCTTACATTGTTTCAGAGAACACGATACCCCACGACGAGGGACAAGGTGTCGGGGGACTGCTGCCGCGGCTCGGATGCGGCTCCGAATTCCCCGAAAGTGCCACAATAGCGTGGTGGTCCGCAGCGGGGTGCGGACATACGTGGAACCACCCCGCTACCCTCCTGGTCGGGATCCTGGCCGGGAAATGTTTATTGAGGGGTCCCCCCCCCCTACGAGGTGGACAGCGGACGGGAAATGGTGTCCCCAACCACCGAGCGGACGTGCGACGCACGGGCCGCTGACGAGCTGCAACGAGACGGTCCCCTGGGGCAGCACCAGAGGCCAAGAAGAGGAATGGGGCCATCAGAAAGTCAAGGAGGGGAAAACTGGAGGCGAAGAAGAGAGAAGAGAGAAGACGAGCAGAGAGTTCCGAGCGGATTGTTCGGGGAGCGAGCCTTAGCACGGTTGTGACTACCCGCGATCCTCTGCTTCGTGCTCGGCTCGCCTTTCCGTCTTCTCGGTTCTGTCCGCCTCCACCAGAGTCTCCCGAAAGAAACAGAAGGTTAATGTTCTTTGTCTCTTTTGCAAAGGAACTCCGGAGTCGCAGAAGGACTGGAGTTTCGGACCAGACCATCGGAGCGGCAGCGTCGGAGCGACAGCGCCGGAGCGACAACGTCGCCGTGGGACACTCCAGAGCAGTCCCAGGAACGTCACGAGACCCACGGGAGAGGACGAGGACACCGGGGGAATTCCGGAGGAGTTCGTCGCTGGAAACACCGGGGGAGCTCTCCAACACGACGCGGTGGAGATCGTCGTGGGACGTTCCGGAGCAGAGTCCCAGGAACGCCGCAAGACAAGGAGCAGGAGAGTCTCGTCGAGGGACATTCGCAGACAGAGTCGTCGCTGGACATTTCGAAGAGGAAGCAGGTCTACCCCTAAGAGTCCCGTTGTACCCACGCCTTGCTCAGGGTTTTTGGAGTGGTTTTCCCCTGAGCGAGAAGGCAAATGCCGAGGCGGAGGTCTGAAGGAACCACCGAGCTGATACGACCACTCCTTCAGACCGGGGTACGAAGATCCCGAAGAGGAACCACCGCGGTCGGGACGACCGCTTATCAAGAGGGGGAAGCAGTGTTGCGAGCACCGGGTATAGGCCTGTGCATAGCCTACTGGTGCTCGCAGCGGAAGAGAAGAAGGTCGGCCTCCGTCAAGAGGACGATCAGGAGGCCGACAAGAAGAGAGTCGGTTACCGTACGTCCGAGTTATACATCAGCAATAGATTGATGTTTGGCGTAGCAGCGGCACCTGCAATTTGGCAACGCGAGATTGAAAAAATGTTGGTAGATATCAAAGGTGTTGCAGTATTTTACGACGATATTAGAATCACGGGGTCTACAGATGAAATACACTTATGTCGTTTAGAACAAGTCTTAATGAGGTTAGAGAAATACAATTTGCGGGTAAATAGAGTAAAATCAACATTTTTTGCAGAAAAAAATGGACTATTGCGGCTACACGATAGACAAAGAAGGTATACATAATGTAGCGGCTTGATCGCTACTTCGCTTCTATATTTGAGAGGCGACATTACCGTTAGTTTCGGTACGCTTGGGTTTTCCCCCGTGGGCCTGGGTGAGTCAGGCTATGGCCGCGTACGCATCTGCAGAACGGGAACAGACACCCCATAATGAGCCAGCACCGCAGCAACCACAGGCCGATGCACTCCATGCAGGCGTAGCGGCTATACACGGTTTGCGGCTGCCACCGTTCTGGAAGAACAAACCCCAGCTGTGGTTTGTGCAGGTGGAAGCTGAGTTTCGGGTGAGAAGCATACGCTCAGAGGACAGCAAATACAGCGCCATCATCTCGGCCTTGGACGCAACAGCAATCGAAGAGGTGTCTGACATCCTCCTCGCCCCGCCAGACCGAGATAAGTACAAGCACTTAAAAGACAACATTATTAAACGGTTCACCGACTCGTCCGAACGCCAGCTTCACAGACTGCCCACAGACCTCGAGCTCGGCGACAAGAAACCTTCACAGTTACTGAGATCAATGAGGAACCTAGCAAACAACACAGCCACAGACGAGCTATTGCGCACCAGATGGATGGGTCTGCTACCCGAGAACGTAAGGTATATCCTAAGGGTCGTTGAAGAGAAATCTCTGGACAAACATGCAGAGATTGCTGACCGCATCATGGAGAACCACACACAAGCCAGTGTCATGGAGACCTCTATAGGAGGAGACGGTGAGAGACACCTACTTGGTGAGACAAGTGCAATCACCGACAGGTTGAAGAACCTAGAGAAGTGCGTAACAGATATGGCAGCGGTCCTAGAGCGCCTGTCAAAGCAACAGCGAGACTCGAGACCATTTAGATCTAGGAGCCGCTCACCATCAATGAACAGGGGAATTTGTTATTATCATCGCAAATTTGCGGAGAACGCCAACTAGTGCACGACCCCCTGCAGCTACAAACCACCAACAAATTCGGAAAACTAAATCAGCTGTTGTCTACACAGGCGGGCGGCGACAGCAACAACAATCATATTAAGCCAATACACCGCCTGCATATACATGACAGAGCAACACACCAGAGGTTCTTAATCGATTCGGGTTCGGACGTCTCTATCATCCCACGAACATCGGTCATGCGGAAACTCAATCCCTCGCCTCACAAGCTGTATGCAGCAAACGCAACACCCATCAACACGTATGGGAATCTGTTGCTTTCGGTCAATCTAGGATTACGCAGAGACTTCAAATGGCCGTTTGTCGTCGCTGACATCAAGACGGCTATCATCGGTGCGGACTTCATTGCCCACCACGGCCTCCTCATCGACCTGGAAAAGAAACGTCTGATCGATAAACTCACATCAATCACAACCAGAGGGGAGGTGGTGGATCCGGCGATATGCAACATATCAACGGTGAACACATTCACAGACCCCATTCCAGCAAACGACCCAAGGTATATGGCATTACTCACAGAATACATCGACATAACAATGCCGATGAGCAAACCTCTTCCATACCCTCTTGGCGATGTCGCCCACCACATAGTGACAAGGGGACAGCCAGTAGCAGCACGAGCGCGCAAATTATCAGGCGCCAAGCTGAAAGCAGCGAGGGACGCGATCAACGCCATGCTGGAGCAGGGAATAATCAGGGCATCTAGCAGCTCATGGGCCAGCCCACTACACATGGAACCCAAGAAGTCAGGGGACTGGAGACCATGCGGTGACTATCGCAACGTAAACGCCCAGACAGTCCCTGATCGATACCCACCACCACTCATTCAGGACCTATTTAAAAAATTACATGGGAAGAAAGTATTTTCGACCTTGGACCTCACAAAGGCTTACTATCAAATACCGATGGCAGCAGAGGACATCCAAAAGACGGCCATCATCACCCCTTTTGGACTGTTCGAATTCGTCGTAATGCCTTTCGGCCTACGAAATGCAACCCAGACATTCCAGAGGTTTGTGGACTCCATATTTCGAGATCTTGATTTCGTCTTCTGTTATATAGATGATATAATCATAATGTCCGAGTCGCATGAGGAACACCTCAAACATCTCCGCATCGTCCTGGACAGGCTCAGGAGGAACAAATTGATCATCAACCCAAGCAAATGCGTGCTGGGTCAGGCGCAGGTCAACTATTTGGGATATGTGATTGACGAAAAGGGTTATAAACCCCCAAAGGAACGGATCGAGCACATCGCTGGCTACCCAAAACCCGAGACCATAAATGCGCTACGGCGATTTCTGGGCATCATAAATTACTACCGGAGATGCATTCCGAACGCAGCGAATCTACAAGCACCACTTAACCAGTACCTCAAGGAGTCGCGGAAAAATGATAAAAGGAAAATTCCCTGGACACCAGAGGCGGAAGAAGCGTTCGAAAAGTGTAAGCAGAGTCTAGTCTCAGTCACTAAAACAGCATTTCTTCCCCCTCAGCGCCGCTAGCAGTGGTCACCGACGCATCAGACATAGCAATCGGAGCCACTCTAGAACAACTAAACGGCGACACGTGGACTCCAGTCGGTTTCTTTTCGCGCAAGTTGAGCCCAGCGGAAAAAAATTACAGCACGTACGACAGAGAGCTCTTAGCAGTCTTTGCAGCAGTCAAACATTTCCAACATCTACTGGAATGTAGGAACTTCATCATTAAGACCGATCACAAGCCCCTGACGTACGCCTTTCAACAGAAACCCGATAAGGCCTCTCCTCGCCAACTGCGGCAACTGAATTACATTTCTCAGTTCTCCACCGAGATTGTCCACGTAAAAGGCCACCAGAATGTGGTCGCAGACGTGCTCTCCCGAGTGGAAACCATAAACATGCCAACGGTGCTGAGCCCACAAGAAATTCAAACGGCTCAAGAAGTAGATGAGGAGCTGGAAGAGTTGAAGAGCCACCCAGCGTCGCTCAAGCTACAACGCCTCACGGTGGAACCGAACACAGACATCTATTGTGACATCTCCACAGGAGTCGTTAGACCTTATTGTATATCCTTATATATACCCTTATACTCTTATATATCCTTATATCCTTACATCCTTATGCCCTTACACCCTTATATACCCGTATACCCTTATACCCTTATATACCGTTACACCTTTTACCATTTACCCTTATACCCTTTACCCTTACACCCTTTACCCTTGCACCCTTTACCCTTACACCCTTTACCCTTATACCCTTATACCCTTATACCCTTTACCCTTGTACCCTTTACCTTGCACCCTTTACCCTTGCACCCTTTATCCTTGCACCCTTTACCCTTGCACCCTTCACCATTGCACCCTTTACCCTTGCACCCTTTACCTTGCACCCTTTACCCGTGCACCTTTAACCCTTGCACCCTTCACCCTTGCACCCTTCACCCTTGCACCCTTTACCCTTGCACCCTTTACCCTTGCACCCTTTACCCTTGCACCCTTTATCCTTGCACCCTTTACCCTTATACCCTATACCCTTACACCCTTCACCCTTATACCCTTTACCCTTATACCCTTTACCCTTATACCCTTTACCCTTGCACCCTTTACCCTTACACCCTTTACCCTTATACCCTTATACCCTTATACCCTTTACCCTTGTACCCTTTACCTTGCACCCTTTACCCTTGCACCCTTTATCCTTGCACCCTTTACCCTTGCACCCTTCACCATTGCACCCTTTACCCTTGCACCCTTTACCTTGCACCCTTTACCCGTGCACCCTTAACCCTTGCACCCTTCACCCTTGCACCCTTCACCCTTGCACCCTTTACCCTTGCACCCTTTACCCTTGCACCCTTCACCATTGCACCCTTTACCCTTGCACCCTTTACCCTTGCACCCTTTACCCTTGCACCCTTTACCCTTGCACCCTTTACCAGGCACCCTTCACCCTTGCACCCTTTACCCTTGCACCCTTTACCCTTACACCCTTTACCCTTATACCCTTTACCCTTTACCCTTTACCCTTTACCCTTTACCCTTTACCCTTTACCCTTTACCCTTTACCCTTTACCCTTTACCCTTTACCCTTTACCCTTTACCCTTTACCCTTTACCCTTTACCCTTATACCCTTACACCCTTTACCTTGCACCCTTTACCATTACACCCTTTACCCTTGCACCATTTTTGGTGCAATAAAATTTACCTTAATAAGTTATACCCTTTTTTGACTAAACATGGCGGAAAAATCGACGAAGAATTTATTAAATGTCCACATGTACAAACTCAATCTAACAATCGGGAGAAAGGACTTTTTCTGAAATTTTCTATTAAAACCTGTAGAGATTAGGTTGATGCATAGTTAAACTGAAGGACTTATTACCAAAGAATGATTCAAACAAAAAAATTGATTAGTTGATTATGAAAACCTGTGTTTTATTCATCATCAAACCTTAACTACCCCATCTTGTCCCACCTTCCCCTACAAGCTCAACCTAACAGTCGGGATTGCGGAGTTGTTGCGAGTGCATTTGCTGTTTCGTTATTATTCATCATCAATTCAATAAATTACCAAACAAAGTAACGTACAATCATGCGGTAATGCGTCAACATTTGATCCAAATGTTTCGATCTAATCGTCTGGGAGATTTTCCATGCATTCAGGATAAATAAATAATTAATACGTGTGTATGAATATAAATTTGCAAATAATAGTACAATTAATCTTTGAAAAAAGAAGTGAGATCCCCTCAAAAACTTCAAAAAAGTAAAAAAATTACGCCAAGTACATCAAATCAAGTAAATCACAAAACATAGAAGATAATAATAATTACAAAATTAAAAAAAGATGTGAAATCAAAATGAGCTGCAAGTACATAAAGGTGCTTTCAGTCAAATACTTGGCGTGGCCAGGCAAGGTCAAGGTGTCGATGAATAAGAATTATTTAAAAACGCAAAATATTGAAAGTGTACTCATATTTGTCGGAGTTTTAAATTGCGGAATTATCTGAAAGCTTGCCAGGGGAAAGGTATCAGTGTCGACGAATGATCTTGGAATTATGTTAAAACGCAATATGATGATAATGAAAATGTACTCACATTGTCAGAGTTTTAAATTGTTACGTATGTGGAATATTCCCATACGCCGCTCTCAACAATTTTTCGAGCTCGCGTCTGCGAAGGGAAAACGCCCTAAGAATCTTTTTGTTTATCACATACCACTCAGGGGGTCGTGATCTTGACCATCTGGAACACGACCATGGGAACGGGAGTGACACGACGACGACCCCGAAGGATTTCCTTATATGGAAATTTCCTAACGAACCCCCACTCATTTTTGGGACTATATAAACCCTTTGGTTTCAACCCTCGTTGGTTAAAAGCAATACAGTCACGCGTAGGGCAACGTCGTGTCACGCTCGTACAGAGTTGGTCATATTCAGTAAGATCGAGCTAAAGTCTCCGTCAGAATCATAGTTAACCTCATAGAATCCGCGAGTCCGGGTTATATTCTATTGGGCACTTTGAAATAGTCACTCTTACGCCCCGCATCGCCAGTGCGTCAACACCGTGCAGCTAGTGGTAACTCACACACTTTTATTCATTATTTAATCGCGACACTTACATTTGTACCATAACCTATTATTGAATATACGAATGGTGTTCACGTGTAAATCGAGTCAGATTCGTTAAAACCCATCTTTTACCCAGCGATCCTTATAATATTAGTAGCATATACCCACCGATACAACTTTACCGCTCGAGTTGTATCAAATATTAATTAAGAGTTACGAGGCAATACTAACATTTCCTGCGACTCCCTGATTTCACAGCAGGGTCGTTCGCATCCAATACCAAAACAAGGAATCTTCTCCAACCTAGTGGCTCCCCGATTTCGCATCGGGTTCGTCCACGTTTAACCTCTCCTGCGGCTCCCTGATTTCGCATCAGGTTCGTCCGTATCCTACAGCTCCCTGATTTCGCATCAGGTTCGTCTGTAAGTCAACCACCTTCCGAACAGCTCCCTGGTTACGCACCAGGTTCGTCTGTGAATAATCCAACCTCCTAACAGCTCCTCGACTTCGCGTCGAGTTCGTCTGTGAACTTCATCCTAGTGACTCCCCGATTTCGCATCGGGTTCGTTCACGAATAATCACCCTCCTGCGGCTCCCTGATTTCGCATCAGGTTCGTCCGTGAGTGACTCCATTCCTAGAGGCTCCCTGATTTCGCATCAGGTTCGTCCTCGTTTCCGATAATCCTGCGGCTCCCTGATTTCGCATCAGGTTCGTCCGCCCTCTAACTAACAAATTCATAAACCGTATTCCTTGGGAAATACCCCTCTCGCCGGCCTCGCGCGTTGCCGCAGCCCCGGCTCGTAACAGAACTGGTGACAGCGGTGGGATGCTACTGCATTAGAATCGCCGTAAATTTGGGTTTTTAAATACGTTAAAATCACTCGTAATTTTTATCGACGATATACTAGTTTTCTCTAGTCAAGTCACTTAGTAATTTATGATGGCAACCGCACAGGCGAACGTCTCTTCTAATGATATAATGAACCTGACAGTTTCAATTGCAAACTCAATGTCGCTCTTGACGCAACGGACATGTATACAAAATATTACTATGTCAATTCCAACCTTCGACGGTGAAAGTCCACCCTTGACGCGCTTTGCACAAAATGTTGAAGACGGGTTAACTTTGATTCCTGAGGGTACGGAAGCTGAGTATCTTGCGATAATACTAACGAAACTGATCGGTCCGGCACGCAGGTGCACGTTAGAACATAAATTCGAATCTATTAAGAAATTAGTCCAACATCTGAAAAAGAGATTCGCGCCGGGAAGAAGTTTGTCATATTTTCAAGTCGAAATCGCGAAACTAAGCATACGCGAAGGAGAAAGTCTGCGACAGTACGTCGACAGAACTAGCCATCTCGTTTATTGTGCGCGCGGAGCTATTCGGGAAAGGTATCTGGATCACGCTGAAGATTTCGTCAAAGAAATGGAAAAGGACGTTAAGGAAAACTTCATCGATGGTTTACCGGATCGAATTTCTTGGAAAGTGTCGGCTCAGACTCAAGATATTCAAACACTTGAACAAGCTTACGACGCCGTGCTACAGATAGACAGGAAATTAAGGAATCGACGACAGTCGCCCCGTAATGAATCACCCTCCAGGTGGTCTCGCCGAGATCATTACACCGAAAACTCTCGCCACCACGACCGCGAAGTGTCGTACCCACTTTCTCCGAGTAGATACGACCAGAACAGGGATCGGCCTCTTAGAACATCTGGGTTTGAAGAAGAACGAGAAGGACGGACACGTACGACGGCCTGGACCTTGCGTCACCGAAGCCCCTCGAAATCCCCTTCTTATCGCTCCGACTCATCGTACGCAGATGATAGAGAAAAACACTATTCTATTTTAAAAAATCCCGATAAAGATCGCAAGCCGAGTTTATATTGCTGGCATTGCGGCACAGCCGGACATGACGGAAAGTCCTGTAGGAAACAACCGCGTAACCCTAGATATCAACGAGACTCGCGAGATTCGTCCGTTGAATCAAACAAGTCTTTAAACTTCAATCGCGCTCAACGTATAGGCGACACGATGAGCGGAAACAAGGAAGCTCGCCAAAGGACAGTCCGCTTCGAAGAGGAACCCTCATCAAGGAAGCACCTGCCCCACGCATCAACATCAAGGTTCCAGAATTGGAGTCAGGAACGGGAGAATTCCTAATCGACGGTGGAGCATCCGTTAATTTAGTAGTCATTAACGCCCTGGGAGAAAAAGCCGCGATAAACTCTCGGGAAGAAATCGAGTTAACCGGAATTACCACTAACCCAATTCATACTTTAGGAACAACAATTCTTCATATCCACGAAGCTCCTGCACTTTTCTATGTAGTAAAAGAGCTGGCCATAGAAGCAGATGGACTTATAGGAAGCCCATTTTTAAAACAGGAAGAGGCTGAAATCTCCTATTATCATGGGACTCTGGTATTAAAAAATAAACCAACCCGACCTCTACGTTTTTCAAATTATCAAGATCTACCTCAAATGAAAGAACTATTGACATCGACCAAACATCGTATCGAGCCTAGGACGTCGCAACAGATTGCTATAACAATTACAAACTCGAAGATTAAGGAAGGATATTTACCGCGTATCAAGACCCTTGAACATCTTTACATAGGAGAAGCAGTTGTGAGGAATAATAAAGGGAAGTGCTACGTTATGGCAACAAATACCAGCGATGAACCCCTAGACGTAGAGATAGAACCACAAACATTAGAGCCATTCGATATCTTCGGGTCATCAGACGAAGATTCTTACACAGCTGTAGAACACCCGTCAAAATTCAAAACACACGAAGATAGGATACAAAAAATTTTAGAAGCCCTAAACACTAAACATTTGAACAAGGAGGAACTAGATTTCGTTACTAATCTAGTTAGAGATTTTCCCGACCGATTTTATCTTTCTGGAGATAAACTTGGGAAGGCCCGCGACTTTAAACACTCAATCCATACATCCAATGATATTCCAATCAACACAAGACAATATCGTTATCCTCTCATTCATCAAAAGGAAATTCAAAAACAAATCAGCGCGCTATTATCAAACGGTATAATCACGCCTTCGAAATCTCCGTACAATTCACCCTTATGGATTGTACCGAAGAAAGAAGACGAAAACGGAGTGAAACGTTGGCGCCTGGTAATAGATTTCCGCGGCCTCAACGAAATAACCATTTCTGATAGGTATCCATTACCTCAAATCACAGAGATCTTAGATCGATTAGGAGGAGCCAAATATTTCTCAGTTTTTGATCTCGCAAGTGGATTTCATCAAATAGAGATGGACCCGAAGGATAAGGCAAAAACAGCATTCACCACTCCAAATGGACATTACGAATTTTCTCGAATGCCTTTCGGATTAAAAAATGCACCACCCACCTTTCAACGCCTGATGGACCAAGCACTCACTGGACTTCAAGGAACAGACCTCTTTGTCTACTTGGACGACATAGTGATTTACGCATCATCGTTACAGGAGCACAATATCAAAGTCAAAAAATTGTTAAACCGCCTTCGAGAACACGGATTAACCCTTCAGACCAACAAGTGCCAATTCCTGCGAAAGGAAGTCGCATACCTTGGACACATTATTTCAAAGGAAGGGGTAAGACCTGATCCTAGGAAATTAAAAGCTGTTCAAGATTTTCCAACACCCACATCGCAGAAGAACATTCAACAATTCTTGGGACTTGTTGGATATTACCGAAGATTCGTACCTAATTTTACCACAAAAGCAAAACCATTAATTAACTTATTAGGAAAAGGCATCAAATTCAAATGGACAGAAGAACAAGACCAGAGTTTTAAGCAATTACGCAACGAACTTTGTCAACAGCCCATATTGCAATACCCTGATTTCAGTAAACCTTTCATTGTAACCACAGATGCATCTGATTACGCTATTGGAGCCGTACTTAGCCAAGGGGAGATAGGAAACGACCTACCGATTGCTTATGCCTCCCGCAGCCTAAATAAACCTGAGAAGAATTATTCAGCTACGGAAAAGGAATGTTTGGCCATGGTTTACGCAGTAAGATACTTCAGGCCCTACATCTATGGAACCCCATTCACCCTTGTTACAGACCACAGACCACTTGTCTGGTTACATTCTGTCAAGGACCCAACTTCTAGACTTATGAAGTGGAAGCTACGTCTTTTGGAATACGAGTACCAGGTTGTCCATAAATCCGGAAAGACGAATAAGAACGCAGACGCATTATCGCGCAACCCTACGTCTACCTGCTTACCACTTATTCCACGAGAGCTCCAGGACCCCGACTTCAAAGCCCAGATACCGAAAACAGATGCCAATATCGAAACAATCGGGCACCGCATACGACAGTTACGACGAGATAGAGAAAGCCGACCCAAGTACCAAGAGACAAGCAGCAGCTCAGAAGAAGAAACCGCACGTGGGAACATTCAACATTCTCCAATAATATACAAGAACCGATCTTTTCCCAGCTTATCTCAAGAGGTAACCATGCCAGATGAACGCCAGGAAACCATAAACAGTTTTTCGCCCGCAGCTAATTCTACACAAATTGCCCCTTTAGATAAGGACCAGACCGTATTTGACAATTTAATATCGTTTGAGGAGCCGCTCGAAAATACTGTAATAGAAAATGCAAGAAATACTCAACTAGATTTACTCAGTACCCCGCAAGTACCATCGGAAGTCATGGAAGAACCTTTACAACCCTCAATAAACCAGCTACCTGCAGGTACAACGCCCGAAGCAAGTGTGGGACAACCACCTGACAACAGGTCAACCGAACCTAGGGTCCCTGACCACACGATCGACTCCTACCCTTTCTCCACTACCGAAATCGAGGATCCAAATGACCTTGACGATCTGGAAGAAACCCCATTAGATCGACCACATAAAATCATCGTTTCTTCAAATACTTTTACCGCCGAAGAAGGACATTACGTACACTTCATTTCTGCCGACTGCAATTTAATAAACCCCGTTGGAAAATTACTGGTGGACACTGAACTAATCAATCAACCAAACCTTCTAGCAGAAGAACCAAAAAAGGGAAATGTGATAACTACGGACAATGGATTATTTAAAACCTTCAGTATAATAATCTCAGACAATTTCTTCGATAATATTAAAAGAGTAGATGTGCTCAACGGATTGAAAACTCTTCGACACACCTTAGATCAAAATCAGATTAAATCATTTCGAATTTCTGCCACGGGAGACCTTCACAAAATACCATCCAACGAATTCGTCAAAATTTTAGAAGAGGTTTTCACAGGAACGGGCATGCAGATTATCCTATGCAATTGTACCATCACAACACCATCCGAAGAAGACAGACAGCACATCATTTGCGAGGCTCACGATAGTTTAATTGGAGGACATAAAGGAGTAACGAAAACATATAAACGCATCCGATCAAAATTCCATTGGTCACAAATGCGCAACGACATTCAAGACTACATTCGAAGATGCCAAAGTTGTCAGGAACAGAAATTAGTTCGAGCAAAAACTCGTCAACCGATGTTAATCACCGACACACCTATAGGAGCCTTTGACAAAATTTCCTTGGATACAGTAGGACCTTTACCAATTACACCCAGTGGGAATAGACATATTCTCACCATTCAAGATAACTTAACGAAATATTGCGTAGCCATAGCAATACCTAACATTCGAGCTGCTACAATTGCAGATGCTTTCGCTAGACACTTCATCGCAATATACGGTACACCTCGCGCAATACTAACAGACAAAGGAACTAGCTTCATCGGAACACTCATGACCAATCTCTCCGAAATATTCAAAATCAAGCAAATCACAACCTCAGGATATAGACCACAAACCAATGGATCTCTGGAACGAAGCCACATCGTCCTCACTGAATACCTCAAGCATTACATGGATAGTTACGAAGACTGGGATTTATTAATACCGTTCGCAATGTTCTCTTACAATACATCCGTTCACGAAGCAACAAATTTCACCCCATACGAATTAATCTTTGGAAAACCAGCCCGAGAACCAACCTCGTTTCCAACCGGTGAAAAACTAAAGTCGTATGGAGATTATTTAATAGAATTAATAACGCACATGACTAATATTCGCAATATAGCCTCCTCGCCAACATCCAGCTAACTCCAACCGGCATCACTGCAACGCTGACGCTCGACCGGCTACCCGGACAACCACCAGTGGACATCATTGAGCACTGGCTGCAGCTCGGCTACGTAGTGCCTAGCGACGATTAAAACACTTACACCTCACAACACCTAGCGATAAGTACACTAATACACCTACACCCGACAATTCTCTTCTACATTTTTGCTTATAAAAAGATTTTTGGGGCGTTTTTTTCCTTCTTTTGAAAAGCATCACGAGAATCGCGATGTTTTATCTTAGGGGGGAGATGTTACGTATGTGGAATATTCCCATACGCCGCTCTCAACAATTTTTCGAGCTCGCGTCTGCGAAGGGAAAACGCCCTAAGAATCTTTTTGTTTATCACATACCACTCAGGGGGTCGTGATCTTGACCATCTGGAACACGACCATGGGAACGGGAGTGACACGACGACGACCCCGAAGGATTTCCTTATATGGAAATTTCCTAACGAACCCCCACTCATTTTTGGGACTATATAAACCCTTTGGTTTCAACCCTCGTTGGTTAAAAGCAATACAGTCACGCGTAGGGCAACGTCGTGTCACGCTCGTACAGAGTTGGTCATATTCAGTAAGATCGAGCTAAAGTCTCCGTCAGAATCATAGTTAACCTCATAGAATCCGCGAGTCCGGGTTATATTCTATTGGGCACTTTGAAATAGCCACTCTTACGCCCCGCATCGCCAGTGCGTCAACACCGTGCAGCTAGTGGTAACTCACACACTTTTATTCATTATTTAATCGCGACACTTACATTTGTACCATAACCTATTATTGAATATACGAATGGTGTTCACGTGTAAATCGAGTCAGATTCGTTAAAACCCATCTTTTACCCAGCGATCCTTATAATATTAGTAGCATATACCCACCGATACAACTTTACCGCTCGAGTTGTATCAAATATTAATTAAGAGTTACGAGGCAATACTAACATTTCCTGCGACTCCCTGATTTCACAGCAGGGTCGTTCGCATCCAATACCAAAACAAGGAATCTTCTCCAACCTAGTGGCTCCCCGATTTCGCATCGGGTTCGTCCACGTTTAACCTCTCCTGCGGCTCCCTGATTTCGCATCAGGTTCGTCCGTATCCTACAGCTCCCTGATTTCGCATCAGGTTCGTCTGTAAGTCAACCACCTTCCGAACAGCTCCCTGGTTACGCACCAGGTTCGTCTGTGAATAATCCAACCTCCTAACAGCTCCTCGACTTCGCGTCGAGTTCGTCTGTGAACATCATCCTAGTGACTCCCCGATTTCGCATCGGGTTCGTTCACGAATAATCACCCTCCTGCGGCTCCCTGATTTCGCATCAGGTTCGTCCGTGAGTGACTCCATTCCTAGAGGCTCCCTGATTTCGCATCAGGTTCGTCCTCGTTTCCGATAATCCTGCGGCTCCCTGATTTCGCATCAGGTTCGTCCGCCCTCTAACTAACAAATTCATAAACCGTATTCCTTGGGAAATACCCCTCTCGCCGGCCTCGCGCGTTGCCGCAGCCCCGGCTCGTAACAAAATTGACAAATTATATGAAAGCCCGCGAGAGGAAAGGTATGGATATTGATGATCTGAGAATAATACCTTGCCACGCCACGCCAAGTATTTGACTGAAAGCACCTTTATGTACTTGCAGCTCTTTTTGATTTCACATATTTTTTTAATTTTGTAATTATTATTATCTTCTATGTTTTGTGATTTACTTGATTTGATGTACTTGGCGTAATTTTTTTACTTTTTTGAAGTTTTTGAGGGGTCTCCGTCTTACTATCGCCTCTTATTAATCCCTCCTCTCTCCGACTACCGAATGGACATTTAAATTAGTTGTGCATTTCGTCTCTCTCTAAAACTGGTTTCTTCGTCAGAGTGTCGCCTCTTGGTATACCTTACCTTCTCTTTGATTTGGACAATCATTTTTCCCATTTTCGAGCGCTAGATAGTGCCCCTTATTGCACCGACCCTTCAATTCTATGTGCGCCTCCTGCAACGTTTCAGGTAGCAGGGCCAAAATTATAAATAACGGTATATATGTGTATATATATATATTGAATGTGTGCAGGAATCATAGAATTATAAAGCCCGTTTTTTTCTCATAAAAAATTATTTTCCCCCAAGAGGAATCATCGAACCGGCGGCGACCTGTAGCGTCGTAGGGGAACACTTTACCGCCGCAGCTACAACCACTGATTGATAAGGCTGCTAACGTATTCGAACTTATACTCCTACCGTGCAAAACTTTAAACTCAAATTATTCAAAATTATTCTGCAGTTTTAAGTTGTTATTAAAACGTAATAGACGTAGGGTGGTTCGAAAAAGTGGTAACGTTCTTATCCGCTACTGTAGGTATGTACTACAACTTCCACCCGGTGTCATTCTACACATTAAAATATATTACAGGTTGAGACACCTAACATTTAAACTTAAAATATCTCCGTTGTTTTTAATGATACGAGAAAATGTCTCAGGAAAAAATGATTGCTAGACAAAACGAACAACATATTATACATGGATGAATTTGTATTTTTATTGGCTATAACGTTATAGTAATGAAAATACGTCATCCCATTAAAAAAACCATCGATGAGCTTGAAATTTCGGGAAATGTAACCTTGAGAACAAAATCGTCTCCGTCAGAATAAATGTCTCTCTGAAGCAAACATTTTTTTCCTTAGACATTTTCTCGTATCATTAAAAACAACGGAAATATTTTAGATTTAAATGGTAGATGCTGCAACGTTGCCGCAATAGTGGCGCAACGTTGCAGCAACATTGTGGAAACGTTGCCAATCGTTGCCGTAATGTTGCAGCAAAGTTGCAGGATCGATGCAGTGCAATATTGCAACGCAACATTGATGCAACAATGCAGCAATAATTCTATGTCCGCCCCGTGCAATGTTGCACGGCAACGTCGCAGCAACGTTACATCGACATTGCGCTGCAACCATGCAAGACTGCGAGGTTACTGCAACCATCATGCAACGTTGCCGCCACGAAGTGTGCTGTACAGGTTATGGCCTATCATCGTAGCGTTACCTTAATGCAACGCTATTGTATCCTCGGGAGTATCTATGCGTTGATATATAGAACTAAATGTGCAGAAACTGCTAAACAGTGAAGCCTCGCCGGTGTCGTCAATAGGATTGAATTGTTTCACTCGAATCGAGCTAAACAATTTGTACACCAATCATGTTTATTCCTACCCAAGAGAAAAAAATATATAAAAAAAAATTTATGTTAAACGATTTTATTATAAATGCACTAAAATCGAAGCTGAATAAAATCGTACATGAAACTTTGTTTCCTGCCACTCTCGTTGCAGTTGCTCCATTCTTCTTCACATTCATCTTAAGTTATTAAACCCTATTATCCCTCTACTTCAGAATATCACTATAATCGTGTAATAATAATCACTAAAAAGCACAATTATTATTTATATAGATTGCGTTTCACCTGTTGTCACTTATAAGACAGTATAAGTCTCAGCCGGTCGTGTATGTACAGACACAAACACAACTATACTGCGACATCAGCGCCCTCTAAGCTATGAAAACCTGCCTCTTCCTGTCTAAACGCTATTCCGGAGGTTCCCTATTCAGTTTCCACCCACTGGGCTGAACAACTTGTTCGCCGCCGCGGGCGGCACAATCCCTATTGCCAGTCAGCCGGTGCACCCACCACCAGCAATATCAGCTATGTAAGAGCGAGAGGAGCTCCGTGTCGCTGTTTAAAGCGTAGGAGTCAAATAAGTATGGAGGGGGTCGTTTTCCTACGGCTCAGCAGAGCAAGTGGGGAAAGGAGCCGCATACGGGCCGCGAGTTGCCATGCCCTGTACGTCATCCTACCAAAGTCCTGCACTTCTGCGCAATTCCGCCGCCCCTCTTTTACTGTCCAGAACGCTTAAAAACCCACTACATTTCCTCATCCACGTCTATTACCATTGCAAAAGCAACCAGCGTCAGACACAGAGTCCAGATTAAAACAGTCCAACGTTGAATACTCTTAATTTAGTATAAAAAATATATTATTGATAAACGGATGTTCGATATATTCCTTGTGTCCATTACACAAGAAAATTTGGTGTCAGAAGTACGATTACTTTTCAACTAACGAGGGAGAACTTGTTAAGAATTTGAAGCATCCTGCGGTGACAACACAGTGTTTAAATCTGAAAGGGATCCATCGGTGAAGACGCTATTCTCCGGGCCATAGTCAAGCCTAGTAGCAACATCACCTTGCCGAGTGTGTGCAGACTTACATTCAGAAAGGGATCTTTGCTGCCGACTAGAGGAAGAACTACCGAAAATTAAAAAGTGAAAAATTCAACGTCGTTTTCATTGCCTATCACTGGATTCGACCTTCTCAGCAACAACTACAGCTGCGTGGCATATCCTTCTTCCCAGGATTGTTTCCGTTTGGGACAACGTTCACTGAAGAAGAATGTCACATCGTCTAACTTTTGTATTGTAAGTTAAGGAACTATTCACGTATTTCATATATTTTGTTTTCACAATCTCTCATGACATAGCACATTCCGGAATAAAAGTCGAACCTGCGGAAAAGATGTTAATAACGTTTCATGGTACAAAATCTTCATTATAAGAATTTTGTGATAATTGCGACAGAACAATTTCTTTAGTGAGTGCCGAGAATAAAATAATTTTATTTGCGATAATCGAATCGAAAATAACGGGTAAAGCTAGGGCCTTAATTAGAAATCGCGATTTTACAAATCGGAGTGCATTAAAGTCGTATTTGTTAGAGGCTTATAACGGAGATGTTCTTTCCAATAGGCTAACCAATAGTCTTGATGATAGTTTATCGGCTGTCGAACGTAAAGCAAAATCGAAATGGTCATGCAACAGTAGATTGTCGTTTCCCCGAACCTAAGTAGTACTGTAGCACAAAGTTCGTATTTCCATAAGAAACCAGCTATCGGACCGTGTAAATTCTTATGTGGCAGGCCGCGATAATAATACATATAATTCTAAGGTGTACTCATTAGGGTGGAGTGAAAAAAACTTTTCTTCGATGATCAAATTCTAATAGTGCGGAAAAGTTGTCTACTTGGCCCAATGAAACGTGTAAAAAATTTCAGCTCGATCGGATAATTTCTTCTGTGTGCACCAAAGGCCTTAACATTCAAAATTTTAGTACAAAACTTAAAATTAAAAAAAATATATATATAAAATACAAAATACATAAAAAAAAACAATAAAATTATTTAAAAAAATATAAAATACAAAAAACAAGGAGCCCGACGTACAGCTACCTCCGCGTGGTGGGTTCTGGGCCACTTGTTCCGTTAGGAAAGTCAGCGAAGAGCTGCATTTTTTGATAGTTTACAGTGCCGACAGGCCGTTCCTATCGTTCCAAAACCAGCCACGGGTGTTTCTTTGCTTCATTTACTCAACAAATATAGTCCTGGGTAAAAAAAAAGGTAGAATCCACCAGCTGAAGAAAGTTGCACTTTCTTAAGTTTTGTACTAAAATTTTGAAAGTTAAGGCCTTTGGTGCACACAGAAGAAATTATCCGATCGAGCTGAAATTTTTTACACGTTTCATTGGGCCAAGTAGACAACTTTTCCGCACTATTAGAATTTGATCATCGAAAAAAAGTTTTTTTCACTCCACCCTACTGGTTAGTTTTTGGGAACCAGATGTGGCATTTTCCACCTCTACTTCGTGAAGAGGCAGAGGGGTACTTCTCCGACGACGAATTCATAGTGGAAAGTTCCCCCCTTTTCGAGGAACGCTGTTTCCAATGTGTGTTTTGAGGGGTATTGTTTCATGCATGGACATACATTATTCATTATTGTATTCATGATACGATATCAATTGTTCAGACGAAATAAACAAGGTGTAACAAAAGGTGTAAATTACACGCCGGGGCCTCCAACGAGTCAGGTAAATGACAAACGGTGGTAGTCTCGTCCAATCCTATTTCAACGTACGGATTAACTTAGAGATTAACTGAATAATGTCACCACGTTTTTTATAGGCCTTTAGAAATTTGGCAAACAGATGTTGTCCAAACGCTCTTGAAAAAATAATAAATTATCGATCGTAAAGGAAGAATGAATTTTCGCCTGGGTCTGAGCCCGCTTTTGTCCCGACGCAATATAGTAATTAAAAAGTATTATCCACCATCAATACGCCTCGTAGAAAAACGCAGGAAAAAATATATATATAATAATTTGAAAACAAAAGCACGCATTGATGTATTCCATGCGAGAGAAGGTGGGCCTCATCTTCGTGGCGCGAACAAGACCACGGCCCGTGCTTCCTATTCGAGCGGGTTTTCTTTCACTGAAAATCAATAAATTTGCAATTGCAATATTTGGAAAACCAGTTGAAATAAGGTGTATACATTATAGGTTATTGAATTTGTCTTAAAACGCACTATCAAGGGATCCAAAAAAACCCGAACTTGATCATCGTATCTCTTAAAATAATAATGGAAGAAAAAATTCGTCTGCGATAATAAATTTGCCCCCTCGAACCATGCAATGGCATATAAACAATTTTTTTATCTCCAATACGTTAGGAAATATCCAGGCGTTTACTCTCCCCCCGGACACCCTGTGTAATGAAATAAAATGTAAAATACATATATGTCGAAGAAGACAATCAGTTACGCTACGATCTTAATAGGTCTATCTCCCGTCACTTCTTCCCCACGCGTACGGAATTACCTGGCAACTCTGGTCAAAACTGAACTGATATTACGCAGTACTACCCACACACGATGCTGTCTATTCCATATTGTACAATAAATATCCAAACCGGGTTTGATTCACACAATATATTGTACAACCTTTCAATATTATTGCCCAACCCTTCACTATTATTGTGCAACCTTTCAATATGATCCACAGACGGTCAATAATATTGTGCAATATTGAATATTGCGCAATAATATTGACCGTCTACAGGCCGCTTTAAACCCCTGTTGTTTGGAGGAACGAAAGTCATATTCTACAACTAGCAAATATACCCGCGCTTCGCTTCGGGCCTAAGAGATATTAAGGACTCCATGGAAACACAGTTTACCCCTTTTCACCCCCGTAGGGGTTGATCGGATTATATAGTAGAATCGTATTACCTAGGAGCAGCGCATTCGTCCCACGGTTCCGACGAACGTCATCCAAAATTCTATCACGTATTGCGTGCGCAATCTGCAACGGCCCTGAAATCTATCCAGCAGAGGGTAGGGTTCTGCTGAATATCATCCGCGGCGTATACACCCGCTCCGTCCACTTCATTAACGAGAGACCGATACCGCTGTTGCAGAAACATGGAGCCAGGATGAAATGCGCGGCCTGCCGCGTGGTCGCCCACGAAGCGTGCGCGGTCAGTCTGAATTTCGCCTGTAAATCGAGCTTCCGCGATGTGGGCGTCCGGCAGTACCGCGAGCAAACGAACACCCACCATCACTGGGTCAACCGCCGCTCGCAGAAGGGGAAGTGCGCGAATTGCGGAAAGTCGTTTCAATCGAAGCTGAGCTTCACATCGAAGAAGATCGTCGCGGTGTTGTGCAGCTGGTGCAAGGCCGCTTATCACAACAAGGAGGCATGCTTGAGCGTGCAGAAGATAGGGGAGAACTGCGAGCTGGAGGCACACGCGTCCATCATTGTGCCGCCGTCGTGGATCGTGAAGCTACCGAGGAAGGGCAGCTTCAAGAACAGCCTGAGGAAATTGCCGCGCAAAAAGAAGTCGGGCGAGAGCAGGAAGAAGTCGAAGGACAAGGGCAAGGAGCAGGACAAGGAGCAGGACAAGGACCAGTGGGAGCAGTGGGTGGTAAAACCGATACCCACCCCGTCCGTGAAGCCAGTGCTGGTATTCATCAACCCGAAATCGGGCGGCAATCAGGGCGCCAAGCTGCTGCAAAAGTTTCAGTGGCTGCTGAATCCGAGGCAGGTGTTCGATCTGACGCAGGGTGGACCTAAAATGGGGTGAGTTTGCCGATCGTCTATCCGTATTCTGGCTTCTTCTATTCCCGTCGGGTCGACCGTGTGGCGCGGCATTAGAGAGCCGACGCTTTTAAATTTAGCCCTGTGGTTCGGTAAAGAATTGGGTTAATTGAATGGAAATTGAGTTGAAAATGAATTGGCCGAATGGATTAGGCGCGTCCCGGGGGCCGCGGATATTGGAAAATATGATAAATGAACAAGAATAAACAATAAGTGGTTTCGGCGCACTGGTTCGGTCAGTTAGACTTATTGTTTATTCTAAAAATACGGTCGATAACTCAAATACTTTATTTAAATGAACAAGAGGTTTAATTAAAGTTCCACGGGGCCGGGCCGGTAGCTAGCAAGTGGACTGAATGAAGGTGAGCAGTTATCGCTACGGCATTATCGAAAACTTTCTCGGCAACTTCCTCTGGGAAGCTGAGGCATTTTGCTCGGTCGCATTCATGGCAGCGTAAACAAGGATCCACGAATATTATCCTGCCCGGACGGCGATACTAGTGAAGCTTCCTTGAAACTGCCAATAAATTACCCGCCACTTTTACAACGAACCATTGTATAGCCTGCCGTTCATCAAAATCAATAATAACAAAACTCGCGCGAGGCTATCCAAAGTAAAAATACGAAATTGATCATTTTCAATTAATCTTAACACTCTTGAGAGTAAAACCGAGTTTTCTCATTTAACGATCGATCTTTCCTGCTGGTGAGCTCCCAGGGGCATATCTGTAAAGTGGACTGCCCTTGAGGCTTCCTATCTTCGTCGAGACTTCGTCATATACCTATAAACTTAACGAAACTGTCTGTATAGGACAAAAGGCGAATAGAAGTCTATTCTTAGAATGTATATTTTCGTTACAGCGAACCCTTTGATTCACTCATTACTCGGAGACTCGAGAGTCGGGGATCTTCTATTTGAAAGCTTAAAGTACAGAATCCTCTTATTCTATCCGCGAAAGTCCGCCATCCGTTGAATTATTAACAGAAATCATTCTTGTCGGCATTAACAAATTCCTACTTTTAGTCTGGAATTGTTCAAGACAGTTCCTAATCTCCGAGTCCTCGTGTGCGGCGGCGACGGTACCGTCGGTTGGGTGCTGTCGATCCTAGATCAGATCGGTGCATCATCGCCGCCAGCGGTCGGGTTGCTTCCCCTTGGCACGGGGAACGATCTGGCAAGGGTGTTGGGCTGGGGTGGCGGTTACACGGACGAGTCGATCGGGAAGATCTTGACGAACATCGGGCAGAGCGAGACGACGCTGCTGGACAGGTGGCAGCTGATCGTTGAAAGGAACCCGAACGCTCAGGGGGACGAGGTCAACGGCAAGGGGAAAGAGAATCTGCCGCTGAACGTTGTTAATAATTACTTCTCTCTTGTCGAGGATGCACATATCGCTCTTGAATTTCACGAGGCACGAGGTTAGTGTCGGCCCCAATCGTCCCTATTCTAAAGTCTCTCAATAGTCCGTGTGGCGTGCAGCAGCACGCTTCAATTTATCGGAAGCAATTAATCGGTGCTGGCGCTGAAAGAGCAACTGATAGCGCTCAAGTGTGGGAGAAATGTACGAGAGGCTTTAAAGCTGGGGGCACAAACTTAACTGGTTGGTAGTTTCGGAGCGAGAAATGGTAAAACTCTATGCATTGGTATAATAACTGTGGGGCGAAAACTAATCGTTTTTTTAAATACCCAGGATGTTTATGATTACTCGCGCCTGTCCAAAAACAATGCATATACTTACGGATGAAACTTTTTGTTAATTCCGTTACCCAGTTAAGCTTGTAGTAGCTACAGTCCAAAGACGCTTCGTATGAATCAAAATCCCCTTCCTGCGCGTAAGTGGAAAAGGATTGATCCGATTCGATTCTCGCGTTCGATTGCAGAGGCACATCCAGAGAGGTTCAATTCGCGATTGCGAAACAAGATGTTTTACGGCCAGAGGGGGGGGGGGGGCAAGGATCTCGTGCGGCGGAAATGGAAGGACCTCACGGAGTTCGTGACGTTGGACTGCGACGGCCAGGACATGACGCCGAAATTGAAAGAGCACCGTGTCCACGCCATAGTTTTCCTCAACATCGCCTCGTACGGCGGTGGGACTCATCCTTGGGGCGCCGCGAGCGGGACCAAGGAGCCATCTACAGAAGACGGGCTGATCGAGGTCGTTGGCTTGACCACCTATCAGCTTCCACTCCTTCAAGCTGGTGGGCATGGTACCTGCATAGCTCAATGTAGCGCGGCTAAGCTGGTTACCACGAGGACCATTCCAATGCAGGTTAATAACACCCTTCGTACAACACTTTTTCACCTTTAAAACGTATTAGTGGAGGCTGGTGGTAAAATAAAGGAAATAAAGGAAAGCAAATATGATTTTTCATCATCGCACGGATGACAGTAGTCGTCCGTTATTTTCTCTGTGATTAATGGACTTTCGGCCACAAGAACGTATCAAGTATAAGAGAAAACTGGAGTAGACGATGTCGTTCAATGAAACATCAGGCGACCATTGTAGGGTTAAGGGGGGAGACTCAAGTAAACCGCTAAAAATAAGGTGATTTTCGGAGATTTTTTTGGGATATAAATACTTGATGACACTTTCTGTAACTTTTTGTATATATTTGTTTGTATTTCAATGTAACAAGAAAAAAAATTAATTCCAATATGTCCGTTTTTTGAGGAGTTATTATGGTTGCTCTCCATGGCTTCGACGTCGATGAGGGTAATCGGCGTGCAGTGTACAGCTTTTAGATTTTGTCCTGGGGTGAAAACGAAACGGAGTTTTCTATTTAGTTCTATTTCGAGTCGGAAGAATTAAAACCAGCGAAAAAAAATGCAAAATTAATAATAATACGGAGCTCTGAAAAAAAAACAGCGATTTTTGCGTAAGATTTTCGTGTTAAATATGCAATAAACATGGTTTTAATAATTAATATCATAAATTAAAGTAATACGACCGGTGGGGAATTCAATTATGTAAATGTGTGCACTGCGACAGCTCGATTGATCAAATATTTATTAAGTTATGCTGCACGCCAATTTGAAAAACGTGGTTTCGAGAAAAACGCGTTTAAATTTTTCGGTTCTGAAAAGCCGATGTTTTTGGTAAGCTCTCTGACGCTAATCTGTGATTCCAGGCCCGTATAGTTGACCTTCTGTTTCTTATTTATACCTGAGCAAACATCTATCTATTATTACTCGGCTTACCTTCGAAGTTTATTGTGTGCAAAGGACGGACAATGAGCGAAAGGACGCAACGCGCGTTCCGGCGCGTACTTGCTAGACAGGTATAAGCCCGTCTCTAGCACCGTTAATACGCAGAATTTTATTCTGACACTTCTGGAGTATATTCTTGACATGTAATAGCATTGATTTATGCAATAAAAAAAAAATCAATTTTTTTTTAAAGTTACTTGAGTCTCCCCCCTTAATACAGATTACAATGTTCCTTTCAGGTGGACGGAGAAGCCTGTCGACTGTTGCCATCCATTATAGACATGAAGCTATTGAATAAGGCGACGATGCTGGCGAAACGGAGAAACGCGAGCAAACCGCCCCAGGACGCGAAGCTGGATAGACTAAAATTGCCAGTGATGAAGATAAATATGTCAGATTACGAGTAGTACCATCACGACAAGGACATGCTGAAGAAGTCGGCTGTCCTGTGGATAGAGGAGCCGCTGGATCTAGACGCCACCACGAATCTAGAATCCTTGAGGAAGATCCTGGGGAAAGATCATAACATGGACACTTGTTGCTTCATCGACTGTGAGTGTTCAGTGTTGGCCCGCGTTGGCCCACGGAACGGCTGATAGCGATTAAAATTCTATCGTGTTACCATCGGGACTCTGGTTTCAGCGTGTACCGCCGAACGATTCTTCAGGATAGATCGTGCCCAAGAGCAGCTGCATTACGTCACCGATGTCGCCGTTGACGTGGTGTACGTTGTTACGTGCCGCGACCTTTGGTGTTCGAGCGGCGCGTTTTAGATAGCCAAATTCTGATTAGGGGAATCCCACAATCATTTGATTATCAGAATTTGTCGTCTTTACGTATAGAATGACAAGGAGGCCCGCCGCACTCGTAACAGTCAATTATTTTATTTAATTATCTAAATACCTTATCAGAGGATAAGGGGGAGATTTTGGGATCGTTGGTGCTCTAGACCCATACGGGTCTTTTCAAAGGAATCAGACAGGTAATTAATGAGTAGAATTTATGATAAATAAAGATTTAATATTGTAAAAGTGAACGAAAGCAAAAGCACATAACAAAATATGGAAATATTCAATGGATCACTTCATAAAATAATAACCAGAGACAACTCCTGACTAGGGGAATCCCACAATCCTTTGATTGTCAGAAATTATCGTTATATCCGATCCAATATTTACAATGTAATAAGATTTACAGAAAGAGATAAAAGGTGCAACTCACCAGCCAGTCAATTATATATTGGAAAGATACTTTTAGTTTTCACTTGGAATTGTTGGAGAATTTCCTGCGTCTCGAAGATAACCTAAATCAGAGAAAGAGATGAAAACGCGAACACACGCACTTGGTTATATTACGGAATAGATCTGAATTGAATTATAGAGCGAATTAAAACAATTTTAATTGAGCGAACTGAATGATGAATTTTGGTTTATAGTTAATAAATTAATGTCGTAAGCAAAGTTTAAGTAAATAATTGTTTCGCAAAGTCTAGTAAAATAATTGTTTCGCAAAGTCGAGTCTTTCACACAGTTTAACCCGGAGAACTCCTGCTCTAAAACTTTTACGGACCCGGCGACACGCACCTCACGATTTATCGTCACAGAGTGTCGCAGCTTCATGCGCTCGGCCACGACCAGAGTGGGTCCGTACCGAAAATGCTTACGCTGCATTTTATCGCTCGGCCGCGCTACCGTGGGCCCGTCTACTTAAAGGCGGGATCTCCTACCTGCGACTGGTCGCTGCCGGTCGCAGCGACCCCACTAGTGCAAGGGAGAAGTAAGACATCTCTTTTTCCCTTGCACTAGTGGGGTCGCTGCGACCGGCAGCGACCAGACGCAGGTAGGAGATCCCGCCTTAACGAGGCGGTGTGTGTGTTCACGCCTATCCATCAGACTCCCGACTTAAATATTCGATCAATCTCTACGGAACATTCGCACGCACAGGAGAACATACAATTTCGCACAGCTGAGGGCTCTCCCTCAATGTTCATAATTTCACAACATAATTTCATACACAATTTCTGACTAGGGGAATCCCACAGTCGTTGGACTATCAGAAATTGTAGTAGACATTTGATTTTAACAACAATTTTTAATTAATTAATAATTCGCACGTGCGACCAAACCGTAGGAAGGCGCAGTTCCCTGCACCGGATGTAGGGTATTCAATTCTGTCAATCTTCCAAGAAATGATCCAATCTGTGCATTCCTGCTGTAGCCGTTAGCGGTCATATTACATTTTTAACGCGACGGTCAGAGGTGCTCTCAACGAGGGCTCTCCCACAATGCTGCAAGGCATTGTTGAAATACATCCCTGCCGCTTACACAGAACGGATTCGGTACAACAGGAGAACCACTGGTCGTTTCGAACGCGACTATCTCGTGAGAACGCCGCTGCGTCAGCACCGCCTTATCTATTTCGTGGAACGGCAATGCGTCGAGGCGACGACGCTCCAAGAGAGAAGTTTTTACTCTATCAAGAATATTAATTAATAGGTAGGAGTATGATCAACGAGGGATTTCCCATAACGTTAGGCGTTGTTGAGGCATACCCTGACCAAAAAGAAAAATTTTTACGTTCCGAACGTAACATCCCTCCCTTCTTGGAACCATCGTCGTCCCCGACGATGTATACTGAATGTATAGGTACGGTAGCGCTTATGGTTAATATATGTATATAAACATGTATGTAAACGGACGTATGGGATCAGGTTGCATTGGACTAGGGGATTCCCATAATGTTTGCACATTGTCACACTGCAATCCCGTTACAATTTAAGTGGTTTGAAATAGGGGTTCGTATATCAGGTCATAGGTAACGTGTAGAAAAGTGTTTCGTTTGTATTTTGTGGATCGCGTAATTTGGGTACCTCCGATGTAAAAGTGTATTGGCCCGGTCCTGTGACCGCTTGTCACTACCTCGTAAGCGCAGGTCAATACAGGTTTGCCGATGTTTTGGCACCTCTCTACGTCGATTATGGCTATTTCGGGTCCCTGCCGTAGCAAACCGCAGATATCCTCGTCGCTGAGTCCTTGGGACTCCCTGCAGTGGACCTCCGTCAGACCGGTGAGGAATTGCAGGAACCATCCCCCGACAGTGGGATGCATGTTGTTCATGTTTAAGATCCCAAGTTTCTTCATTTGTCGCAATGGCTCCAGAACGAATTCCCCCTTGATGTTGGTACATCCGCTAATGTTTAAGGACGTTACATCCTTCATATGCACGGCAATTTCCATAATAAGGCCGGAGGCTACCCATCTGCAAAACGTGAGGCTTAGGTTGGTCACATTCCTGTACTTGGAGGGGAATGAAACTGCCATTTCCACTGGTCCCAGCTCCAGCTCGACAAACTCTCCTCTCTCGACCGCCTCATTGTCCTCCTCTGTTTCCATTTCAGGAGCAAACTCTTTAAAGGAGCAAAAATGAAACTTTATTACTGTTAAAGTGGAGTGGAGGTTAATGTTATCGATTAATGCTTGTAGAATGCTGTGATCTATCAAATCATTGCATCTACTTATGTCTAGATAGTCCAAGCTCTGCAACTCCTGGAGTATTTTTGCTAAATTTTCAGGTTTTAATATTATACAGTTGTGGAGGGTGAGCTGTTGGAGATCTTTGTTTACAGCTGACAAAGATCTGCCGGTAATGTTTGTCCCCTGTGCGCTGAACGATTTCAGGTGTCTGGCAGATCCCAGCACATTAAACAGCCCTGGGTCCACTGGTCCGTCGCATTTCCCTAGTTTGAGGCAGGTCAGTCGTGATGCTCCTGGTTCCATTTCCCTCAACGCCGTCGGTCTGATCGTCACAGAGGTTAGATCTATTGTTTCGAGTTCAGGGCAACTCCTTATAGCAATGGAGATAACCTGGGGCCTTAAGCATCTTGCCAAGGGTTCCTCATTTATTCGTATGCTCCTCAGGTGGCTACCTGCTCTCTTCATGAGCCAGTAAAATGACTCCGTGCTTACTGTCTTTCCTTCCCATGCATTCGGCCAGCACCAATTATTCAGGTCAATATGGCGAAGACCGTTATACGAGGCAAGGCTTCCAAGTCGCCATCTTCTAGAGACCATTTCCAAGCGGCTCCTGTCTGCAAACGGCAAATAGCTGACAATTTTAGAAATACATTCTATTGGAAGTGGAATCCGTTCACGCAAATCTAAGCCAGGGAATGGGTCCGCATCGGGTCGTGGGGTAATTAGGTTGGTGCTATGCCACGAATCCACCATCAGCACCCTTAACTTCCTCTTATGGCATATTATTCCGACGTCCGCCGCAGCCAAAGCCTTCCTTGCTCCGTCTGGTGTTTCGAATGTTAGGAATGCCTGGTTTCCCGCTGGTTTCCTTGTCACTACCGCATGCTTGACTCCATACGGGCGGAATATTTCGAGCAGCTTCTCTTTTTTAGTATACGGCGCCAAACGGCTGATAAATAGTCGCCGTTCTGCAGAATTTTGATGCCACTGACTGGACGATGCCATTCTGTTAATGCTCTACAGACAGTCACACAGAAGCAAGATCGGAATTATAAAATAACAAAATTATTATCAAAGAAAAGAAAAGAACATTAGAAAAGTGCGATAGATTCGTCGTAATTAACAACAATTTCTGACAAGGGAATTCCCATAGTCCTTAGACTGTCAAGGTTTGCTTATATATTTATTTCAGCAGTTTATCATCGCCCTCTGAATAGGCAACGGTGGTCTGTTTTCCGAAATAGACGATTCTTGCAACGGTGTTGCAACAGATTCATTGATTGAAGCTTCCTCAGGTTCGTGTTTCGGGCCCCGTTTACTCAGGAACCGTATCTTGCATAAGGTCTTCAGTGGATTCCAAAAATAGTAGATCATCAATCCTATTATAATTAAGACCTGTGCCGCTATTGTTCCGTACGTCAACGACAAATGCGATTTTCTTGCTCGATGATGTTCTCCAATTTCTTCTAATTGGGTTTCAATTTCATACAACGAATCAGATGTGCGTTCCAGTTTGTTATGGTCATTTGGAAATAGAGTCACTGTGGCATGTTTTCTTTTAGAATACTGATAGATCTTAGGCGATATCAGGCTAATATTCAGTAACATATTAGGAATGTAGTAATAAGAATCTTTGCTCAGGTATGTTTTTGATCCCAATAAGGTGTGATATCGTGTTTTTGCAAAGCATTCTGGATGTATTTCCAAAATTCCTGTTCCAACTATGGTGGTATGGGTATTCTTCTTTCTACCGCATAGAATCTGCATCGGTTCGGGTTGTTCAAATGAGTATAGCCATCCGCCAAGTGTAGTTAATTTTCGCCAGGACGGTATGTGATAGGGCATGATTCTAATATTACATAAACGTAATAATTTCGGATCCGGTTGAAGTAATAATGAAGTTTCACATGTTCGGTGAGCCACGTCCTGCAATGGGACGTGCTGTGGGCAAATGTAGTAATGCCATGCCCAGATGCAGGAATCTATGAATGCTTTATCTGATCCAAAGAATTTAGAGTGGTCATTGCTTATTCCTAAATATGGAAATTCTGGTAAGATGAAAGCCGAAATTATGGTTCTATTGCTACTATCTACAATGCCGAAACTATTGTTTAAGTGCTGAGGAATTGGTAATATGTGTATTTTGTAAAGATCGTATTCAATCCGATTTACTAATGGTATTTGTACCGTCACGACCATTTTTCCTGTTGTATATTTCAAATGGACACGAGATATCTTGGTCAGATCTTCGATTCGTTGATGGTCCCGTGGTATAGGAAGCTCGAAATCGACCATTGAGTTATGTATTTCATTTATTATTGTCTTGAAACTAGGTCCGCTCAATAGTGATGGATGTAATTTTCCGTTGCGCGCAGTGCTCAAAGCCGTAATAAAGCGTTGCGTTGTAGTAATGTAATGATTCAGAGAGGTTTCAACCGATGCTGAATATTGGCTCATTGCTAAGCTATAGTTCAAAGCTAACTGTTTATCCAATTGCATTTCTAAATCTGCGATTTTCTGCCTATTTGTTTTTACTTCTGCTGCAACTCTATTGAAGGTTTTATGAACTTTATGAAGATCACTTATAATTATATGGGTTTGATTTTTGACAAGTTGGGTGATCTTTCTCTGATCAGCGTATATCTTATCTATTTCTTTGTTAATGTAGTCGGCATCATCACTGTCTAAGGTTCCAAATAAAGCATGACTAATTGAACCTATAAATCCGAAAGGTGCGTTCCTGCGTGTAATGGCTTTAGGTAGATTGTGTGCGTCATATTCTGGCTCCCTAATTTCCATACTCAATTCCATAAGTTCTTGCTGTAATCTCGCAGCTTCTCGCACCACATTGTTTAAATGGTCTGCTCGTAACAAGGAGTCGCATGATATTGTGCTTGGAAATTTAATGCATGATTCATGAGTTTGTTCAATATTCCCGGCTTCATATGGAAATTCAGCTATTATTTTGTCTATATCTATAACTAGTATGAATCGCCAATCGGCCCTTTGAAATCTAATCGCGTTGATCTTTTCGAAGTATAAGCCCGGGTTCGAATCCGTGCGTGTCAGTCTGTACAGTTCCTGGGTCCGCGCGACGTGTTGCAGAGCAAGAAAGATTATCAGTCGGGTCAGCGTCATCTCTTCCTCTGAATCAGTCCAATCAATCATGGCTCCAATTTAATTGTAATTTATCGACATGTTTAGTGAGCACTTTACCAGCTTCATCTCTTAACAAAACATTGCTTCCTTCCAATATTCCAATGATCTTATATGGACCGCGATAACGCCTGGCAAATTTTCCTCTTTTTGGTTCTACTAAAACACGTACCATATCTCCTATTTTTCCTTTGAAGGGACGGGCGTTCCTATCATAATACAATTTTGACCTTTCTTTTGCCTGAGTCAAATTTTGTCCTGCTATTACTTGCATTTCCGAAAGTCGCGTTATTAAATCATGTAAATATGAATTGTATGTGACCAAATTCTCGTCGCTCGGGAAGGAACTTGGACAACGCGCAAGTTTACCGAAGACCAATTCATACGGAGTAAAATTTGTGGCTTCGTGGACAGATGTATTATAGGAAAACATAGCAAAGGGTACTAATCTATCCCAATCGTCAAAATCATTCATGTAATGACTGATGTATTCGGTTAACACTATGTGACTTCTTTCTAATGCACCATTCGTTTGGGGTCTATAACCAGATGTAGTGACATGTTGAATTTTGAAAATTTTTGCTAAATTCCGAATTATCTTATTAATGAAACTAGTCCCTTTATCCGTTAATATTGCGCGTGGTGTTCCATAAAGCAATATTAGATTAGTTACCAATGCGTGAGCTATTGTTTCAGCTTTTATATCCTGAACAGGGACAGCTATGCAATATTTCGTCAAATTATCTTGCATAGTTAGAATATGTTTGTTTCCACTGGGAGTAGTAGGTAAAGGACCTACAGTATCTATTGATACTTTGGAAAATGGCTCTAATGGAGTGTCAGTAATTAGCATTGGTTCGCGAGTTTTGGTCCGTACTAATTTTTGATTCTGGCAACTATTGCAAGTACGGATATAATTTTGAATATCATTACGCATACCTGGCCAATAAAATCGTTCTCGAATTCTGCAATATGTCTTTGTTAAACCCTTGTGTCCTCCTACCAAACTTTCATGTAACTCTGAAATGATTTTCAGACGAAGTTCTTCCGGGGGTACCTGAGTGTTTCCGTAACATAGGGCTATTTCGATATTGCTGTCCTCAAATGTATTCCTTAATATTTCTATTAACGTACCTTGAGGTAATTCGTCTGTAAAGTCGCCATTCTGTGAGATTCTTAGACCCTTTATATCTAAATCTAAAAGAATTTTCCTTAGGTTTTGTAGACCAAGTTCCAAATCCCGAGTAGAAATTTCATCAAAATGTTTTCTTTTTATAACTACGCTAAATATTCGATGTTTACCACGTTTAGTTATTAGTATTTGTCCCACTCTGGGTTTTGCTGCTTTCAAGTCGTTAACATTGATAATGCCTAAGTCGGAGAGCAATATACTCACTGGTGTAACAAGTTCACAATCGGACGAAATGAAATGCACATAATTTGATCTGTAATACGTTAGATTCTGTCTCGTAGAAGTTACGATGTCTTTACTTTTGTATCGCATGCTGCGAGATTCGGATTCCATATCCGGAGGTATGTAATCAGCGTCCGGGATGTATATGGATGATGAATTTGAGACTTGTGGGAAAAGTTGTCTAGGAGTAGATTTTTGAACAATAGGTTCCCTACCTCCCTCCTTGGGAGTTTGATTAACCGTTGGATTTGGAAGGGGTGTCGAAAGTGCTATAGGACTTGGATCTACGATCGGGGTAGGTAAGGTTGAACTGTATCTAGGCCTATTAATGATCGTGCTATCAGGCATTCCTGTTGCAGTTATTTCTAGTTCTGTTTCTTCCGGAATATTTTTCAGCTGAGGTGCTCTTCTGACTGTTTCCTCAACCCTTGTATTTGGAGGGTGACTATCTTTTGTGGAATCCCTAGCTTGTTGTAATAATTTTTCTATTCGTCTATTTAATTCCTCGTCCCCAGTATCATCATCATATGGATCTAAATTTTGTAATATTTCCTGTCTATATTCGTCTAAAGTGTCTCCCTCAGAAAGGGCATCCAATAAAACAACTTCCTTTTCAAGTTCCTGTAATTTAGCGCTTTTATCATGTAACGATTTTTCAAATCTACTGAAAGATTCTTGTAACTCTTCTAAATTTAAAAATGTGGAACCCTGTTTGTCCTGATCACCTGTATCACTATCGCGAGCTTCGGGTAAATTAATGGCAATAGCTCTATCTACTTCGGACTCATTCCCTTCCTTTGGCAATTCCGCACCGGCCACTGCACCTTGTGAATCTGGAATTTTAGGATTCTCCACCATCCGTTTAGGATGAAACTCCAGATTCGGCAGCGTACTCCTACGTTGACGGAATACAGGCGTATCTGACTGTTCGTCATCGGAATCGTCGTCCTCCTCCAGAGAAAGCTCTTTCGATTTACTTAATTCCCGTGTTCTTGATGGTCCCGGAACTTCAGCAGCTTGAATCTTTCCTCGCGTTCTAGTTGCTATTGCACTGGTATCCAACGGTACAGGTTTCTTCGGTCTTGGTATTGAACTTACTGGCTTACCTAATTTTGAATTCCCGGGCAAGATCGGCTTGCGAGTTGTTGATGGTTTATTTATTGGTAATAATTTCGGACAAGCAGGTACTTGTTCCGAATTTGCATCATCAGAGGAATCCGATAAACTGAAGTCATCAGACGAACATAATTCATTTACTATGACGGGATTTCTTGACAAGGCATCTGCGTTAGTATTTAATTTTCCTGCCTTATGAACAAATTCGTACTCATAATCTCGCAATTTTAGTCGCCAGCGAATCAATCGTTGCCCTGGATCTTTTATTGAGTTAATCCATCTCAAGGGTTCATGATCACTAACGAGGGTGAATTTTCGGCCGTATAAATGTCACGTCCCGGGTGGAGGTCTTTGGGGAGAATGACATAGGGGAATTAATTGGGGCCCAGGCGCGAATCTTAAATCCAGCACACTGATGGTAAAGGAGGTTTTAGGCGTGAATGTTAAATCCAACACACTGGTGGTAAAGGAGGTTTTAGGCGTGAATGTTAAATCCAACACACTGATGGTAGAGGAGGTTTTAGGCGTGAATGTTAAATCCAACACACTGGTGGTAAAGGAGGTTTTAGGCGTGAATACACACCGGGGAGACACCCGTTAGAGCACTTGCTTTGGTTTGTCTCGGTAATAGGATTTACCGTTGTTTTATGGTAAAAGACACACGTAATAACTCTGCGAAACTTGACTAGTCATACGGTTAATCGAAACCTATATGAAAGTAAGTTAGTAAACACTGCGATGCTTTCTGCGGTCGTTGCCCGTAATCAGCTGTTCCGGCAGCCTGTTTGGATTTCGGGATCTTCGTACCCGAAGGATTGACACAATAATTCGTAGCGTGATTTAAAGTAAAACTGTTTATTCACTTTATAGCTTTTTGGTAATATGTAATGCACTGTTATTGTGCGGGTTGTTAGGATTTATAGTAATGGGTTGGCGATGAACATAACATTTATATAGCGTTTATGAGTTATAAGATATGAGTATGCACATGAAATATCATATAGGTTAATAAGCTAAGATGATTTAAACAATAAGCGTCAATATGACAATATAATTAGATTGCAGTGTGCGTTAATAAGCATTAATAATAACAAGACAATATAATATGAAAACAATAAGCGTTAATACGCAACAATATGAAACAATGAGAATATGGATAATTGATATGGATGATGGTGATATACAGTGGTATTAAATGGTAATTATAATCTCTTACAATTCTTGGTGATTGAAGATTTGTGAATTTAGTTTTAATAATACTGTGAAGAGCAAGCTTCCTTTCGCCGAAGGATATTTCGTTGAAAGAGTCGACTCCTTTCGCCGAAGGATATTTCGTTGAAAGAGAATCTCTGTCTCGGAGCCCTTGTATTTATATGATTTTGCAAGGGGTTGCGGGGTGTTTGCACGGTATGGACTTTGATCCGTTTATGTAATATTTTACGGTATGAAGGGGGGTGCGCAGTATGCACCTTGGTCTAATTATAAACATGTGTCACGGTACTTTTCGGGGTTTTTGTAGGGACCAAAGGTTGGTCTATATTTGGACTCGCGGTTTTTCTTCCAGGGTTTTTATACACGTGATTTCGAAATGTCCAACTCCTCGAATGGATTTTGGGTATTTTAATAGGAAAGGGGTGGTAGTGGTTTTGACTTCTTTGGTCATGTAGAGGGTGTGAGACGTGGTCTCGATTTAAGAGGTTTGTGGGGCGAGGGACTTGTTTAGATTCGATAGGAGGGAAGAGTTTGTGCCGCGTTGGGCGAATAGGTGGGGAAGATTTAATGGTTGACCGTCTTGAGATGGGGACCGCTAAGGTACATCGCCAAGGCGGTCGGGGTCATTGGGAAGGGGTAAGAATTGAGGTTTGGGGAAGATTTGAGTGGAGTTGTAGATTCATTTATGATTGAATTTAATTAACTGCGCGCGAAAAAGACGTGGGACGTCACACCTCCCCCCTTACATGAAGAAATTTTTACATTTCTTAACACAAAGTTCGGGTGGCTTGGAATGAGAAAAAATTTAAACGAAATTGGTGGGACATCACACCTCCCCCCTTATATGAAGAAATGCATGCATTTCTTCTCCGTAAGGAGCGGGGTGGATTTGAAGTTATTTTTCCCTGCTCTTTGTAGAGTCAAAAAGAACGGAATTTTGTTTATAAAAAGAAAATGGGGTTGCTCAAAAATGAAAATAAAATTCTCTGGCCAAAAGGGCTGTAGAAATGAAAAGAAAACAAAACTAATATGGGAGATATTTACAAGGGACTATTTTCAGGGTTGGTATATACAAGGATATATATATATATACAAGGATTTAAGGGGGATAGGAATAAGAAAGGGTCTGGAAAGTAGCGTCTTCTAGGATGAAGCTTAGGTCTTGACCACTCTGGTAGAGGGCATCGAACCATCGCATGAACTCGGGCGTCAGCTCTGTGTGGTCTGGGACCTTCGTTGCTGACCCCGTGTCCAGGAATTCTATTACTCCTGGATTTGGAGGGATGGTGGAAGGGATTTGGGTTTCGGGAAGTTGGGTAGGAGGGTGTTTAGGGAGTTGGTTTTCGTCATTTACTCGTGCGAATGGGGAAGAGCGGTTCGGGGGTGACGGGGTCGGCGCCTCCTGGAGCGTCTCCCAGTTGAGAGGCGTTGGTGGGGGGGAGTCATCTATAGTGATGACTTCTGTGGGTGGGTCAGCTTCCCTGATGATGGTGGTAGAGGTTATCTTCGGGAGGAAGGGCGACAGGCTCCTTCCCTCTCGTAGGGCTTCCTTGCGCAACCACCGGATGTGTTGCAATTTTCTTTTCTTCCCACCCCCGTTCTGGGGTCTGTTGGGGTGGGTGGCCCTTCGGTGTGGCATAGCTGTGGTATCGGCGACTGTTATTGCAACGATCTATGGTGGAAAATATGATTAAAGTGTTTGTTTATTGTGACTTGGGGTCAACCGGGATTCTCGCGCATCCGACCAAGACGCGCTTTGTTGGCATGTATAATTTTTGTTTTGCCTTTCCATGATATTTTGAGGTTCTGAGAGGGAATTACCTCCAATATGGTATGCGGGCCAGAGTACTGGTCGCCAAATTTCCCTTTTCGTGGTTCTATTAGGACGAAGACAGGGTCACCCGGTTTGAAGGTCTCCTGGTTTATATGTCTATCATAATACTTTTTGTAACGAAGTTTGGATTGATTTAACTTTTCTGCTGCAGCGATTTGCAGTTCTTGCACCCTCGTATTTAGTTTGGAGAGGTAGTGACTGTAAGTTTCATTTTCGAAATCTTCGGGCACTCGTTTCTGACTGGGTACCCGGGCTATTTTCCCGAATACTAGCTCGTGTGGGGTGTAACCAGTGCCCTCGTGGACGCTGGTATTATAAGAAAACGCGGCCATTGCAGTCCATTCGTCCCAGTCGCTGTAGCTACTTATAAACATCTTTAGATATTCTGTTAACACGAGGTGCGATCGTTCTAGAGACCCGTTTGTTTGTGGATGAAAGGCTGTGGTTCGAAATTGTTCTATTTTAAATTTTTGCGCGATAGCTTTCATGAAGTTACCGGTGAGGTTTGCTCCTTGGTCAGTGAGGATGGCTCTAGGAGCTCCGAATTGACAAATAAATCGTTTTATAAATGCGTCTGCGATTTTTATTGCTGTGGATTGTTTAAGGGGCTCGCACACGAAGTATTTTGTTAGTAAATCTTGCATTGTTAGGATGTAAGTATTCCCCATTCTCGTAGTAGGTAGCGGTCCTACTATATCCAACGCAACTTTATCGAAGGCGCGTCCAGGCGTATCGGTAAGGATCATTGGTTGCTTGGTTTTTACACGCACGAGTTTCTTCCGTTGGCAGTCCGCGCAATTTCGGACGAATTCTTCCACGGCTTTCTTCATACCCTTCCAAAAGTAGTTGTGACGAATACGGTTATATGTTTTGGTTACCCCTTTATGCCCGGCTAACGCGGACGCATGATTTTCCACAATAATGCTTTGCCGTTCCGCATCCTTCGGGATGCGAACTATTTGTAAACATATTGTGACACTGATGTCTTCTTCGTCAAGGGCTTCGAGAATGTCCGTGATAATATCTTGCCAGCTTAACTGATCGATATTTGTAGTTTTAGCTATGCTGAGAGAATATATTATAAGTTCACGTACTACGTTTCTAAGGGAAGAAAGGGCTTCGCCCCAATTAGTAGTGGTCAAAGGCGTACTCTGCGTTTCCTTGATAACTAAACCAATGAAGATTTGTCCCTTATTAAACGTTACGTGCGCCCTGCCCAGCGTTAGGTTATTTGTTATTGGCAGGATTCCCGTTTCCTGCAGCTGTTTTGCTCCGTCGTCGCAAGTTTTCCCATCGGCGCTTAAAAAGAACACAAGCGTTTCTTTTCGTAGAGACAACGGGTCGCGACAGATTGTTGGCGTTATCTTGAGTTCCCTATCAGGGTCTGCTTCGTAGTCTGTTTCCGGAGGATCATTTGTCTCGATCATCGATGATTCCGAGTCTGACGTTGATTCGTGCGAAGCGTTGGACGCCACATCGGAATCTGAGTCGTCTTGTTCTGGTGGGGTTGGCGATTCCGGAAGCGAAATAATCGAGTATGGTTCATCTGCAGGTTCTTCTTCCGCTGCCTGGGTTTCCTCTTCTATAGTATTTCCTGGTTCTGGTAAATTTAGCGAGGGGAAAACCGGTGGCGCTATTATCGGCGTCTGGTCCTTGCGAACCTTTCGGCGTGGTTGGGTCCTCGTAGGCGCCGTTCTGTGGCGGATTTTACTTGCAGGTTTCTGCGTGGAGGTGGATGCTTGGGAGCCCCGAGGCCTCCCTGGGCCTCGTTTAGGCGGGGGCAGATCTTCCCAGTCATCGTCGGTTTCCTCTCGTGGTCGTATGGGGCATGCTTCCACGGTGGGTGGATTTCGGGATAAGGCGTCGGCAAGTTTGTTGCTTTTCCCCGGTTGATATCGAATTTCATAGTCGTATTCAGCTAATTTCAGCCGCCACCTAACGAGGCGCGACGTCGGGTCCTTTACCCTGTGTAACCAAACTAAAGGTTGGTGGTCGGTATATAAAATAAATTTCCTTCCATAAAGGTAAGGACGGAAGTATCTGACACAATAAACTATGGCTAGGAGTTCCTTTTCGATTGTCGCGTAATTGGTTTCCGCTCTGTTTAAGAGACGGGAAGCGTAACCAATTGGTAGCTCCTTTTCGTCGATAGCCTGACTTAATATTCCTCCGATGGCGTATTGGGAGGCATCAGTAGTGACGTGGAATTCCAGGTCAAAATTCGGATATTGCAGGATAGGTTCCTTTTGCAAGGCTGACCTTAAGTGGTCGAAAGCAGTTTGCTGGGACGGTCCCCAGTTAAATGCTGCGTCCTTTTTCAAAAGTTGGGTTAACGGACGGGCAACCTTAGAAAATTCTGGGATAAATCTTCGATAATAACCGGTTAATCCAAGGAATTCTTTAATTCCTTTGGGTGTGCGAGGTGCTGGGTAGTTACGGATGGCTTGAAGTTTCTGTTGATCCGGTTTGACTCCGTCCTCGGTGATCACGTGGCCCAAGTATGCAACTTCCTTATGTAAAAATTTGCATTTGGAAGGTTGCAGTTTAAGGTTCGCCTCGCGGAGCCGATGGGCGAGTTTCTTGAATTTTATTAAATGTTCGGTGAGGGAGCTTGCGTAAAGGACGATGTCGTCCAAATACACGAACATTTCCGTGCCCTGGAGTCCCGTAAGAGTGTGGTCCATCAGACGTTGGAATGTAGCTGGTGCATTACAAAGCCCAAATGGCATCCTAACAAACTCGTAATGTCCATAAGGCGTAGAGAATGCTGTTTTTGGTGCGTCTTCCGGCTTCATGGGTATTTGGTGAAACCCTGAAGCGAGGTCGAATACGGAGAAGTATTTTGCGCCTCCCAATTGGTCCAATATTTCGTTGATATTAGGGATTGGGTAAGCGTCAGGAACGGTCTTTTTGTTTAGGTCCCTAAAATCGAGTACCATTCGCCATAGGACTTCTCCATTGGGTCCTGGTTTCTTGGTGACGATCCAAATGGGAGAATTGTAGGGCGATAATGACGGCCTTATAATTTCGCTTTCCAACATCTTTTGTACTTGCTTGGTAATTCCTTTCTTGTGTACCGGAGGGAAGCGATATTGCTTGGTATTAACCGGTGCCGGGTCCGTTGTTTGGATTCCGTGTTGAATAGCGTTCGTATGACCTAACTTCTCGTCTGGGAGATGGAAGAGGTCGTGGTTTCGTTTTATTATTTCTTGAACGTGGCGCTGTTCTTCCGGGTTCATGTGTTCCGTGGAGATTGATTTTAGCACTCGTTCCGCCCTTGAAGGGGATTCTTCAGAAATTTCCAGTAGTTCCGTGGTAACCGTTTTCGCGAGAGACGTGAGGGGTTTTAAGGGAAGAGTAATTTTAGTGGGATGTGTAGGGGTTTGGGATGAGTGCACTTTCGTAGGTGCCTCGAATTGGTGGCTCGACAGATCCAGGGCTAACAGGGACTTGGGTTTTATTAAGTTCGGGATGGGGTTGATGTCTGAAGGCGGTTTTGTCTCTCTCTGTCGTTTTTTCTTAGGTTCCGGGATTATCCTGTCGAATTCCTCCAGTTCAACGGTGGGTATCGTAATTATGGAGTCCTCTTCGTTTGAGTTTATCATTTGCAAGTATGCCTTGCCATTTTGGTTACGGACAAGCGCGTTACCAGCGTGAATTCCTGTCCCCAGCTTTAATCGGGGCAAGTATCCTTCTTCGAGGTTTAAGTTTGATACGTACACGAAGGTACTTGTTCTCGATCTTGCGGGTAGCGTCACTTGATCCCTATTTATGAATGGGATGGAGTTTCCGTGAAACTCCAGCTGCCTCTTGAAGTAGTCGATAGTGGCATTCCTTCCTGTTAGGAATTCGGCTCCAAGTATACCTTGTGGTCTAATTGGGAAGTCTCCTGGGACTACGTGGAACGTGGCATCTTCGCCCAAAAGAGTTATTTTGATTGTCCCGAGGGTGGGCACCGGGTCCGTAGAAATCCCTTTAAGTAGTAGTTTATTCTCTACGTTGACGTCTTGGATTCTTTTTACGACCTGAACCTTTAATAAGTTCACCTCTGACCCGGAGTCGATCATTAACTCGGCATCTTCTTCGAAATCTGGGGATTTAATTATTATGGAAGGGGCTTCATTTACCGGATTTACTCGCGCGGTGGCGATTTTATTCCCGATACCCTCTATTTCCTCTGTACGTTTATCGGACGCGCTCCCGCTTAGCCTGTCCCACGGTACGCGTCCATAGGTACCCGTGGGGGCGGGGAGTTTCCCGAATTCATCTCCTGGAAGTTTCCAGGGTTCCTTGTGTTAAAATTGTATATACGCTTCCTACATTCCGAAATCAGGTGTCCCGGCTTCTTACAATATCCGCAGATTCGCAGCTCCGTAGGCCTGGGAGGTGGAGGTCGAGTCCTGTCCCAGTAGGGGAGCAGTGGGCTTGGTGCTTTATTTCCATAGCCCGCAGGAAGGGTTGTGGGCTGCCTCTCGGAGGGTTGAGCTGGCGAGCCTGGGTTGTTGCGACAGACCCGGGCGTCGTGACCGATCTTGTTGCAGATCTGGCACGTCAGTTTGGGAGTCTTCGGTTCTGCAAACTTGATGCGGTCCCTTTCCATCTTTTTGTCTACTCGGATGGCCAGGTTGAACGCTTCATCGAGCGTTTCGAACGGGTGTAGCAGTAAATTCGTCCTTACGTGAGGTGGAAGTCCATCGACGAATGAGTCCAATGTCAGGCGATCTAGATCTTCGGGGTGATTCCTCGCGAAATCGCGGTAGTATTCCCTATCCTCTTCTAAAATCGCGAAGCGGAGGTCTTTAACGCGGGAGATATATTCTAGCACGTGCTCGTTGGCTCCTTTCATAACGTTCGCGAGCTCCCCGCGATAATGGTCAGTCGTTTTTGCAGGGGAGAAGGTTAATTTAAGTTGTTTGATTAAATCTGTTACGGTATCGAAGACCCGATCCTCAACTGCCAAGCAGGCATGGTCTTGTAATTTATTACGTAATAACCTAGCCAACCGGGGTTCGGCTTGCGGGGGAACCAGAGCCTTAGCCCTATTACAGGCTCTCGCGAATTGCACAACGGGTATGTTATCTCCGGTAAAAATAGGTACAGTTTCTATGGCGTCCTTTAAGCTGATTTGGGGCGATGGACTGTGGTCTCTAACGCGGTCATGGTATAGATTTGGCTTCCTATCAAATCGGGAGGAACCAGGGGTGGCAGGATTGTTTGCTAGTGGCGAGGGTGCAAGAAGCTTTTCCATTATTTCGCGGATGGCTTTTATTTGAACAGAGAGATCTTCTGACGCGGGGTCGCCTGAAGCGGTGGCTACGTCCGAATGCGTTTTGAATTGCGGATTTTCGACATATTTCGCGTGCAAGCGCTCGATTTCGGCTTGTTTTTCACGCAATAGTTGTATTCGATTCATTAATTCGATGGTCGCGGTATCTTTTCTGTCAATGGAAGGGTCCGCGTCTTGGTCTAGAGTGCGAGATTCGTTAGTGTCTCCGTACACGGACATGGCTACTTTGGTTGATTCTGTTGTGCTAGAAAATTATGGGGATTTTACTACGTTCAGACTTCCGGCAGCCGTTGTCTAAACCCTACGGTGCTCCTGACCCTGATACGCGATAAAATCGTTGCGTCTTTTACGCGAGAGACGCTCCTTTTCGGTGCACGCGGCACATTCACTGATGGGGCGTGCTTTGAGTAAGTGGTCTCTACAACGGGAACATTCGGGGAGTATGTCGTTAGGTTGGTAGTGGTGTGTTTGATAAATCTCGTCCACCTCCACCGGGTCTAAATTGAAACACTCCAGACAAATATTGTCGCCTTCCGTGGTCGTTACTACGCTTCCAAAAACACAAACCAATGCGTTTGAATCAGACAATACGCCTCGAAATCTACGGCTTGGGTAATATAATTTGTCTATACTTGGGTGTGGATCACACATGCTAACCGAAAGATATTATGGGTGTTAAGTACTCGACAGGTCTTTGCCTGGCTGAAATAAACAAACGTTCCACCTTGGGCGACTGGGATTACGTCGCGTCGTTTAATAATCTAAATCTTCTGGGTCTTCAAATTCGTCATGGGTTTCTCCAGAGATGAGGTAGAATTCCACGCACACGGGGCAACTGTGCATGGGGCGAGTATGGTATAGAAGATCGCCACACCATTCGCAAAGGGGAAGCGTAGTAGGCGTTTGATAGTAGTGAAGGAGGCGCTCGTTTTCTACTTTTGCTGGGTACACCCAGGAGCAGGGCAAGCAAATATCTTCCTTGTCGAAAGTCCTTGCAAAACGGGCTCTGAGACAGACTAAGTTCTGCATGCACGTAATGGTGCCTTGTAGCCTTTGGCTTCGTTGAGCTACGACAACCCTTTGCGTGCGAGTAATATACATAAGTAGTTTTGACGAAACTCTGAAGTTTGAATTTATTTTAGTTTAAATATAGTAAATTTAAGGCGTTCTATCTACATAAATAATGATTATCGAACCGTAGGTAACTTTTACTTGCGAGAAGATAACTTTCCGTGCATTCGATGCAGTCCCTTATGGGGCGTTTTGGGATTAGTGGTTCTCTACACCGCGGGCAATAAACAGGGGTCCTATGGGTGTAATAATAATGCGTCCAATACACTTCTACGGTGTCTGCGGGCGCTAGGCCAGAACACCCTAGGCAAACCTCGCTTCCGTCTCTGGTGGTAGCGATGCCGCCAGAAATGCAGGTCAGCGCATTCAAATATGCCGTTAGGCTTTGCAGTCTGCGGCTCCGGTAAGACGGTTCACACAGATTTGGGTGTTCGATGCACATGCTAGATATAGAGACTTTGTGGGTACCGTATTAAAGAAATTTTTTCGACGGTAGACGAAGATCCCACCGCTGTCACCAAAATTATGTCACGTCCCGGGTGGAGGTCTTTGGGGAGAATGACATAGGGGAATTAATTGGGGCCCAGGCGCGAATCTTAAATCCAGCACACTGATGGTAAAAGGAGGTTAGGCGTGAATGTTAAATCCAACACACTGGTGGTAAAGGAGGTTTTAGGCGTGAATGTTAAATCCAACACACTGGTGGTAAAGGAGGTTTTAGGCGTGAATGTTAAATCCAACACACTGGTGGTTGTTTGGGAATGAGTAGTTCTTTGCGCCGCCGCACTCTCGATCACCGCAGCACCTCCTGGGCAGCGGAAGTCGCGGTCGATCCGCGATCGATCAACCAATCAGCGTCCGTCTTGTCGATCGACGCTCGAGAATGTTCGAGAAGACGCCGCGGCGGAAATGCGCATCCATCTTGTAACTCTCTCTGTTCAGAACCGTGCACAAAGAACAACGTATTTTGCTCATTGTTTAAACAGTTTTGCTCAACAAGCAATTGTAGTGTTCACATTGTTCTCAAGTTAATCTGTAGGCTCAACGCGGTGTTCACGACACAATTCGGGTGTAGTTTCAGTAGATTGTGCATTCGAAATTGTGCGTGTTCTCGCGTCCACGCGGTTAACCGGTGGTATTGTACAATAAAGTGTACGGGGGCTCATCCTCTATCTTCATCGTGTGCACAACGGCTTGTCCGTTGGCAGACGTTTTAAATAAAGACCTCACATTCTTTTGTGCAACTCAGTGTCTGTGTGGCTCAACACCGATCCTAACCCTACCAGCCTCCTCGTGCTCATCCTAACCTAAGAATTTTACAGTTTGGTCCTTCGAGCCGGATCGGTGATTGTGCACTACAGTGCTGTGTAGTTCAGTTAGAAGGCTCACAACCGCGACTCCTGTGCGTGATGGCGGATCAGGACGAACAAAAGGTCGTCAAGTCGGCGGGCTCATCAAGGGCGCCCTCCCCAACACCGATTGTGCTCACCATCCCCACCGAGGCTCTGGGGTCGAGTGGGGATAAAAAACCACCGAGGGCGACATCACCAGCAACGTTGCCCTCACCGCTGGTGATCAAGGCGAAAACCCAAGTAGGCCGCTTTGAGTCTCTCCAGGCCTTGCAAATGCACATGCCATCCCAAGCTCACGCTACGTCCATCGACGAGGTGGAGCTAATTGCCGCCCACGCAGAGGAGCTGCATCTCGCGTTCTGTCGCGAGCACGCGCACTTCGAAGAGACGTGGCCAATCAAATTTCTTAATCATCCATACTTCGAATCCAACTATACAGTACAGGAGTCTCAACTGTACTTGAACACCAAACTCAAGCTCAACCGACTTCGAGGAGATGTGTTGGCGTTGCAGCAGCGTGCACCAGCTGCATCGAGCACCACGTCAAGGGCCTCGAAGCTGCCAGAGATCGCCCTACCCGCATTCTCTGGTGCATATACTGACTGGCCAGCTTACAGTGAGTTGTTCACCTCACTGATCATCCAGGACCAGCAGCTGATGGCGATTGATCGGCTCCATTACCTGCGGTCCAGCCTCCAAGGTGAGCCATCAGAGCTGGTGAAAGCTTACCCGCTCACAGGCTCATCGTTTCAATCTTGCTGGGAGGAACTCAGCAAGAAATACACAAATAAGCGTGTGCTCATCGAAGAGCAGCTAGACAAGTTGCTCAATGTCTCACCGATCACAACGCGCAGTGCAAAGTCGCTCAATGAAATCGTCTCCACGATCAACAAGGTGCACAAAACGCTCACCACTTTAGGCGCCGTCGAGGACATGTGTAACATCTTGCTAGTGCACCAGGCGACCAGCTGGATGGACAAGTCCACCAGAGAAGCCTGGGAGACTTCGGTGGGCGCATCCAAGGAGTACCCTCGATTGACGCAGCTGGAGTCCTTCATTGCTGCCAAGGTGGTGGCTTTGGAACGGCTGGAGGCAGCAGCGCTGCAGAAAGGAAAGAAGGCTCAACCGCCTGTAGCTCAACCGAGCAGATCATACCCCAGCAGGGGCACTGCTCACACGGCATCGAAGTCGAAGCCGAAGTCTCAACCAGCTGCGTCGCCCTACAGCTACCCGTGCGACTATTGCAAGGAGGACCATTACGTTGTAATGTGTCCCAGATTTAGGGAGCTGTCGGTGGAAGACAGGCGAAAGGTGATCACCGTCAATAAACTGTGCAGGAATTGTTGTGGTAGGCACCGCACCGAGGACTGCAATTCTACGCGTCGGTGCAAAACTTGTGCAGCAAACCACCACACGATGCTGCACTTGACCAAGCCTTCAGCTCACACTGCTGCTCTTTCCAAGCCTCGCGCAGAAGAGGAACCTTCAACAAGTGGCGCAACCCATTGAAGTCTCGGTGCAGTCGTCCAATCACCACCATTATTCACACAACAGCGCACAACTCAGACGCACACAGCATGCTCAACAGAACGAAGGAGGCTCAACCAATCATCGCCAGTGCTCACACCCTACTGTTCAGTCACCTTGTTGGCAACAGCCAACGCCCAGCTGATCACTTCAGTGTCATCTTCGCCGGTAAGGTTGTTGATTGATTCGGGCTCAGAGCTGACATTTGTCACCGAAGAGCTCATCAACCGGCTTAGGATTCAACGCATCCATGCATCCATCACGATCACTGGCATTGGGGGTAACTCATCTATTCAAACCAAAGGAGTCGCACTAATAACTCTGCGCTCCAACTACGATATGTCAACAGTGCACTTTCAAGCACACGTTCTGCGAGCACTGACGTCAAGTTTACCATCGGTGGAACCGCCACGTCAAGAATGGCCACATTTGAATGGCCTTCCGCTGGCCGATCCAGACTTTCTTAAATCAAGACCGATAGACATAGTGATTGGCGCAGACGTGTATGGACAAGTGATCAAGCCCACCCTCAAGAAGGGCGACTCTTCAATGCCGATTGGACAGCTGTCCATTTTTGGGTGGCTCATTCTTGGACCAGTTACAGTGGACCGGCGCACGGTCACAGCACACCACTCTGCAGTCGTGCAGCATGTCGACAACTCCTTACAAGACATGCTGACACGATTTTGGATTCAAGAAGAGCTCCCAACAGATACACCCATGAAGCTCACACCTGAAGAACAAGAATGTGAGGATCACTTTCGAGCGACACACACTCGTGATTCTACAGGACGATACACAGTGCGCATCCCTCTGAAGGGGACTCCGAAGCTGCTGGGTAATTCTTATCAAGCAGCTCACGCTTGCTTGAAGCGTATGCTCGTCAAACTCAATAGGAACGACGAGTATCGCAACCTCTATCAAGGCTTCATGCAAGAGTACGAGGAGCTCCGTCACATGGTAAGAGCACCATCCCTTTCACCTAATACTCACTCTGTGTTTTATCTTCCACATCATGGAGTATTGAAGCCTGACAGCCAGACGACAAAATTGAGAGTCGTCTTCAATGGATCAAGCCCTACTTCAACTGGGTATTCTGTCAACGATTTGATGCATACGGGTGCAAATCTACTCCTTAACATCACCGACGTGCTGCTGTGGATACGCCAGCACAAGTACATTTTTGCCACAGACGTGACAAAAATGTATCGTCAAGTCAAGATTCACGAGGAGGATCAAGATCTTCAACGAATACTGTGGATCGATGACAATTCAAAGGAGGTGCCCTACAAGCTCACAACGGTCACCTATGGGACCAAGGCTGCTCCATTTTTGGCGGTCAGAGCTTTACTCCAATTGGTGGAAGACGAAGGTCATCGCTTTCCTCTGGCGGTGCCATCAATCACGCATGCCAGATACGTTGATGACATCTTTGGAGGTGCAGACACAGGTGAGATGCTCATTACAATTGCTCACCAATTAAAAGATCTGTGCAACGCGGGAGGGTTTCCACTAGCCAAATGGCATTCAACCTTTCCTCCGTTGCTTGATGCAATTTCTCAAACCCAACGAGCCCAAGGCTCAATTATATCACTTGACGACTGCAATACCAAAATTCTCGGACTTCAATGGAATGTGATCAACGATGAATTTTCTTTCACTTCAAAACCAAGCTCAAATTCACGGCTCACCAAACGCCTCATTTTATCAGAAGTAGCACAAATATTTGATCCATTAGGTTTTCTAGCACCAGTCATAATTCGAGCAAAAACACTATTGCAAGAGTTGTGGCTACACAAGCTCAACTGGGATGATCCACTGCCTTCCCAAGTAACGTCACAATGGCTCATCATCAGAGAAGATTTAACAAGCTTGCGCAAGCTATCATGTCCGAGGTGGTTCAACACCTTCAGCAACTCTACAGTGGAACTACACGGCTTTTCTGATGCCTCACAACTCGCCATGGCAGCGGTAATTTACATTACCGTATCATCACCGTCCACAACTCACAAGGTCGCGACATTGGTGTGCTCCAAAACTAAGGTAGCACCACTAAAGAAGCTCACAATCCCGAGACTCGAGCTTACTGCAGCATTGATGCTGGCGAAGCTCACCAAATATGTTCAAGCAACGCTCAAGCTCAACATTGCTACAACATACCTGTGGACGGACTCACAAGTGACACTAACCTGGATCAAAACACACGCATCACGCTGGAAGGACTACGTAAGGAATCGTGTGTCTCAAATTCAAGAGATCACCCAAAGCGCACAATGGAGACACGTTCCAGGGACTTCAAACCCAGCGGATTGCGCATCAAGAGGCTTATCAACATCGCAGCTTGAACATCATAAGCTTTGGTGGACGGGACCACCATGGCTTGCGCAACCCAGTAAAACATGGCCATCACAACCAATGCTGGACGAAGACTTGAGCGCGCTAGAGGCTCGTCCAGGCATTTCAAAGTTGCTCAATATTCAAAAGATTGAATATCACTGGGACCTCATCTATAAATATTCATCCCTCAACAAACTCATTCGAATCACATCAGTTTGTTTCAGATTTGTTTCAAGGTTGAAGAAGGCTCCAGTCACGCTGCCGCTCTTCACCTTATCGCCCATTGACATAGAATGGGCCAGGAGCTTCTGGATCAAAGCAACGCAGGCGCTTTATTTCTCCAGCGAGATGAAGATGCTCAGCTCAGGCTCAACCCTATCAGCTGCTCATGTCTTCAATCGACTCACCGCATTCATCGATGAGAATGGAGTCATTAGAGTTGGAGGCAGACTCAACAATGTTTGCACGAGCTACGAAAGTAAGCATCCTGCAATCTTACCTCGTCACTCACATCTGTCTAAATTGATTATAGACCATGCGCATCGACAAACTCTTCATGGAGGGACCCAGCTCACCCTTGCCCAGATTCGACAAAACTATTGGATCATTGGAGGGCGAGCGCCAGTGAAATCTCACATCCTGCGGTGTGTTGTGTGTGCTCGACAAAGGGGGATCCGTGCCCATCAGCTGATGGGCCAACTACCTCTTTCGAGAGTTACACCCTCACGACCGTTCAACAATACTGGCACCGATTATGCGGGTCCAATCACACTGAAGACGTGGAGAGGAAGGGGTGCCAAGACACAAAAGGGCTGGATCTGTGTCTTTGTGTGCCTCACCACATCAGCTGTTCACCTAGAACTGGTGACAGATTATACAACAGAAGGGTTCATCGCCACCTACAGGAGATTTGTCTCCAGGAGAGGGATTCCTCTCACTCTTCACTCTGATTGCGGAACCAACTACGTTGGAGCTGACACCGTCCTCAAGAAAATGTTCACCCAGGGGACTGAGGCGCATCAACGCCTGAATCAGCTGTTCGTCAATGACAAGACAGAATGGCATTTCAACCCACCAGCCGCACCACACATGGGAGGCAAGTGGGAAGCGGTCGTGAAGTCAGTCAAACACCATCTCCGGCGCACAGTCAGTGAGACGGTGCTCACATACGAGGAGTTCAGCACACTTCTCACACAAATAGAAGCCATGCTCAACTCACGACCGCTCGAGCCCCTCAGTGACGACCCAGATGACACCACAGCACTTACACCAGCGCACTTTCTTGTTGGACAACCACTCTCAGCTCTTCCGGAACCGTCTGTGGAGAATTCATCAGTTCTGCCATCAGCCAGATGGCAGTTCATTCAAAAGAAGATGCAACAATTCTGGACTCAGTGGTCATCCCACTACTTGCAGAGACAACTATCCATTACCAAATGGCATCATCCAACCAACGACTTGAAGATCGGATCCCTGGTGCTCATCACAGATGAGCGATTTCCACCAAGCAAGTGGCCACTTGCGAGGGTTATCACCTTGCATCCAGGGAAGGATGGACTCACCCGAGTCGTGACGCTCAAGACCGCCACTACAACATTAATCAGGCCAATTGCAAAATTGGCAATTTTGCCTGTTTCAGATTCAACATCAACATCTTCAATCAGCTGTTGATGGCGGGAGCATGTTTGGGAATGAGTAGTTCTTTGCGCCGCCGCACTCTCGATCACCGCAGCACCTCCTGGGCAGCGGAAGTCGCGGTCGATCCGCGATCGATCAACCAATCAGCGTCCGTCTTGTCGATCGACGCTCGAGAATGTTCGAGAAGACGCCGCGGCGGAAATGCGCATCCATCTTGTAACTCTCTCTGTTCAGAACCGTGCACAAAGAACAACGTATTTTGCTCATTGTTTAAACAGTTTTGCTCAACAAGCAATTGTAGTGTTCACATTGTTCTCAAGTTAATCTGTAGGCTCAACGCGGTGTTCACGACACAATTCGGGTGTAGTTTCAGTAGATTGTGCATTCGAAATTGTGCGTGTTCTCGCGTCCACGCGGTTAACCGGTGGTATTGTACAATAAAGTGTACGGGGGCTCATCCTCTATCTTCATCGTGTGCACAACGGCTTGTCCGTTGGCAGACGTTTTAAATAAAGACCTCACATTCTTTTGTGCAACTCAGTGTCTGTGTGGCTCAACACCGATCCTAACCCTACCAGCCTCCTCGTGCTCATCCTAACCTAAGAATTTTACAGTCTCTTTACATCTTTTGTACTTGCTTGGTAATTCCTTTCTTGTGTACCGGAGGGAAGCGATATTGCTTGGTATTAACCGGTGCCGGGTCCGTTGTTTGGATTCCGTGTTGAATAGCGTTCGTATGACCTAACTTCTCGTCTGGGAGATGGAAGAGGTCGTGGTTTCGTTTTATTATTTCTTGAACGTGGCGCTGTTCTTCCGGGTTCATGTGTTCCGTGGAGATTGATTTTAGCACTCGTTCCGCCCTTGAAGGGGATTCTTCAGAAATTTCCAGTAGTTCCGTGGTAACCGTTTTCGCGAGAGACGTGAGGGGTTTTAAGGGAAGAGTAATTTTAGTGGGATGTGTAGGGGTTTGGGATGAGTGCACTTTCGTAGGTGCCTCGAATTGGTGGCTCGACAGATCCAGGGCTAACAGGGACTTGGGTTTTATTAAGTTCGGGATGGGGTTGATGTCTGAAGGCGGTTTTGTCTCTCTCTGTCGTTTTTTCTTAGGTTCCGGGATTATCCTGTCGAATTCCTCCAGTTCAACGGTGGGTATCGTAATTATGGAGTCCTCTTCGTTTGAGTTTATCATTTGCAAGTATGCCTTGCCATTTTGGTTACGGACAAGCGCGTTACCAGCGTGAATTCCTGTCCCCAGCTTTAATCGGGGCAAGTATCCTTCTTCGAGGTTTAAGTTTGATACGTACACGAAGGTACTTGTTCTCGATCTTGCGGGTAGCGTCACTTGATCCCTATTTATGAATGGGATGGAGTTTCCGTGAAACTCCAGCTGCCTCTTGAAGTAGTCGATAGTGGCATTCCTTCCTGTTAGGAATTCGGCTCCAAGTATACCTTGTGGTCTAATTGGGAAGTCTCCTGGGACTACGTGGAACGTGGCATCTTCGCCCAAAAGAGTTATTTTGATTGTCCCGAGGGTGGGCACCGGATCCGTAGAAATCCCTTTAAGTAGTAGTTTATTCTCTACGTTGACGTCTTGGATTCTTTTTACGACCTGAACCTTTAATAAGTTCACCTCTGACCCGGAGTCGATCATTAACTCGGCATCTTCTTCGAAATCTGGGGATTTAATTATTATGGAAGGGGCTTCATTTACCGGATTTACTCGCGCGGTGGCGATTTTATTCCCGATACCCTCTATTTCCTCTGTACGTTTATCGGACGCGCTCCCGCTTAGCCTGTCCCACGGTACGCGTCCATAGGTACCCGTGGGGGCGGGGAGTTTCCCGAATTCATCTCCTGGAAGTTTCCAGGGTTCCTTGTGTTAAAATTGTATATACGCTTCCTACATTCCGAAATCAGGTGTCCCGGCTTCTTACAATATCCGCAGATTCGCAGCTCCGTAGGCCTGGGAGGTGGAGGTCGAGTCCTGTCCCAGTAGGGGAGCAGTGGGCTTGGTGCTTTATTTCCATAGCCCGCAGGAAGGGTTGTGGGCTGCCTCTCGGAGGGTTGAGCTGGCGAGCCTGGGTTGTTGCGACAGACCCGGGCGTCGTGACCGATCTTGTTGCAGATCTGGCACGTCAGTTTGGGAGTCTTCGGTTCTGCAAACTTGATGCGGTCCCTTTCCATCTTTTTGTCTACTCGGATGGCCAGGTTGAACGCTTCATCGAGCGTTTCGAACGGGTGTAGCAGTAAATTCGTCCTTACGTGAGGTGGAAGTCCATCGACGAATGAGTCCAATGTCAGGCGATCTAGATCTTCGGGGTGATTCCTCGCGAAATCGCGGTAGTATTCCCTATCCTCTTCTAAAATCGCGAAGCGGAGGTCTTTAACGCGGGAGATATATTCTAGCACGTGCTCGTTGGCTCCTTTCATAACGTTCGCGAGCTCCCCGCGATAATGGTCAGTCGTTTTTGCAGGGGAGAAGGTTAATTTAAGTTGTTTGATTAAATCTGTTACGGTATCGAAGACCCGATCCTCAACTGCCAAGCAGGCATGGTCTTGTAATTTATTACGTAATAACCTAGCCAACCGGGGTTCGGCTTGCGGGGGAACCAGAGCCTTAGCCCTATTACAGGCTCTCGCGAATTGCACAACGGGTATGTTATCTCCGGTAAAAATAGGTACAGTTTCTATGGCGTCCTTTAAGCTGATTTGGGGCGATGGACTGTGGTCTCTAACGCGGTCATGGTATAGATTTGGCTTCCTATCAAATCGGGAGGAACCAGGGGTGGCAGGATTGTTTGCTAGTGGCGAGGGTGCAAGAAGCTTTTCCATTATTTCGCGGATGGCTTTTATTTGAACAGAGAGATCTTCTGACGCGGGGTCGCCTGAAGCGGTGGCTACGTCCGAATGCGTTTTGAATTGCGGATTTTCGACATATTTCGCGTGCAAGCGCTCGATTTCGGCTTGTTTTTCACGCAATAGTTGTATTCGATTCATTAATTCGATGGTCGCGGTATCTTTTCTGTCAATGGAAGGGTCCGCGTCTTGGTCTAGAGTGCGAGATTCGTTAGTGTCTCCGTACACGGACATGGCTACTTTGGTTGATTCTGTTGTGCTAGAAAATTATGGGGATTTTACTACGTTCAGACTTCCGGCAGCCGTTGTCTAAACCCTACGGTGCTCCTGACCCTGATACGCGATAAAATCGTTGCGTCTTTTACGCGAGAGACGCTCCTTTTCGGTGCACGCGGCACATTCACTGATGGGGCGTGCTTTGAGTAAGTGGTCTCTACAACGGGAACATTCGGGGAGTATGTCGTTAGGTTGGTAGTGGTGTGTTTGATAAATCTCGTCCACCTCCACCGGGTCTAAATTGAAACACTCCAGACAAATATTGTCGCCTTCCGTGGTCGTTACTACGCTTCCAAAAACACAAACCAATGCGTTTGAATCAGACAATACGCCTCGAAATCTACGGCTTGGGTAATATAATTTGTCTATACTTGGGTGTGGATCACACATGCTAACCGAAAGATATTATGGGTGTTAAGTACTCGACAGGTCTTTGCCTGGCTGAAATAAACAAACGTTCCACCTTGGGCGACTGGGATTACGTCGCGTCGTTTAATAATCTAAATCTTCTGGGTCTTCAAATTCGTCATGGGTTTCTCCAGAGATGAGGTAGAATTCCACGCACACGGGGCAACTGTGCATGGGGCGAGTATGGTATAGAAGATCGCCACACCATTCGCAAAGGGGAAGCGTAGTAGGCGTTTGATAGTAGTGAAGGAGGCGCTCGTTTTCTACTTTTGCTGGGTACACCCAGGAGCAGGGCAAGCAAATATCTTCCTTGTCGAAAGTCCTTGCAAAACGGGCTCTGAGACAGACTAAGTTCTGCATGCACGTAATGGTGCCTTGTAGCCTTTGGCTTCGTTGAGCTACGACAACCCTTTGCGTGCGAGTAATATACATAAGTAGTTTTGACGAAACTCTGAAGTTTGAATTTATTTTAGTTTAAATATAGTAAATTTAAGGCGTTCTATCTACATAAATAATGATTATCGAACCGTAGGTAACTTTTACTTGCGAGAAGATAACTTTCCGTGCATTCGATGCAGTCCCTTATGGGGCGTTTTGGGATTAGTGGTTCTCTACACCGCGGGCAATAAACAGGGGTCCTATGGGTGTAATAATAATGCGTCCAATACACTTCTACGGTGTCTGCGGGCGCTAGGCCAGAACACCCTAGGCAAACCTCGCTTCCGTCTCTGGTGGTAGCGATGCCGCCAGAAATGCAGGTCAGCGCATTCAAATATGCCGTTAGGCTTTGCAGTCTGCGGCTCCGGTAAGACGGTTCACACAGATTTGGGTGTTCGATGCACATGCTAGATATAGAGACTTTGTGGGTACCGTATTAAAGAAATTTTTTCGACGGTAGACGAAGATCCCACCGCTGTCACCAAAATTATGTCACGTCCCGGGTGGAGGTCTTTGGGGAGAATGACATAGGGGAATTAATTGGGGCCCAGGCGCGAATCTTAAATCCAGCACACTGATGGTAAAAGGAGGTTAGGCGTGAATGTTAAATCCAACACACTGGTGGTAAAGGAGGTTTTAGGCGTGAATGTTAAATCCAACACACTGGTGGTAAAGGAGGTTTTAGGCGTGAATGTTAAATCCAACACACTGGTGGTAAAGGAGGTTTTAGGCGTGAATGTTAAATCCAACACACTGATGGTAGAGGAGGTTTTAGGCGTGAATGTTAAATCCAACACACTGGTGGTAAAGGAGGTTTTAGGCGTGAATACACACCGGGGAGACACCCGTTAGAGCACTTGCTTTGGTTTGTCTCGGTAATAGGATTTACCGTTGTTTTATGGTAAAAGACACACGTAATAACTCTGCGAAACTTGACTAGTCATACGGTTAATCGAAACCTATATGAAAGTAAGTTAGTAAACACTGCGATGCTTTCTGCGGTCGTTGCCCGTAATCAGCTGTTCCGGCAGCCTGTTTGGATTTCGGGATCTTCGTACCCGAAGGATTGACACAATAATTCGTAGCGTGATTTAAAGTAAAACTGTTTATTCACTTTATAGCTTTTTGGTAATATGTAATGCACTGTTATTGTGCGGGTTGTTAGGATTTATAGTAATGGGTTGGCGATGAACATAACATTTATATAGCGTTTATGAGTTATAAGATATGAGTATGCACATGAAATATCATATAGGTTAATAAGCTAAGATGATTTAAACAATAAGCGTCAATATGACAATATAATTAGATTGCAGTGTGCGTTAATAAGCATTAATAATAACAAGACAATATAATATGAAAACAATAAGCGTTAATACGCAACAATATGAAACAATGAGAATATGGATAATTGATATGGATGATGGTGATATACAGTGGTATTAAATGGTAATTATAATCTCTTACAATTCTTGGTGATTGAAGATTTGTGAATTTAGTTTTAATAATACTGTGAAGAGCAAGCTTCCTTTCGCCGAAGGATATTTCGTTGAAAGAGTCGACTCCTTTCGCCGAAGGATATTTCGTTGAAAGAGAATCTCTGTCTCGGAGCCCTTGTATTTATATGATTTTGCAAGGGGTTGCGGGGTGTTTGCACGGTATGGACTTTGATCCGTTTATGTAATATTTTACGGTATGAAGGGGGGTGCGCAGTATGCACCTTGGTCTAATTATAAACATGTGTCACGGTACTTTTCGGGGTTTTTGTAGGGACCAAAGGTTGGTCTATATTTGGACTCGCGGTTTTTCTTCCAGGGTTTTTATACACGTGATTTCGAAATGTCCAACTCCTCGAATGGATTTTGGGTATTTTAATAGGAAAGGGGTGGTAGTGGTTTTGACTTCTTTGGTCATGTAGAGGGTGTGAGACGTGGTCTCGATTTAAGAGGTTTGTGGGGCGAGGGACTTGTTTAGATTCGATAGGAGGGAAGAGTTTGTGCCGCGTTGGGCGAATAGGTGGGGAAGATTTAATGGTTGACCGTCTTGAGATGGGGACCGCTAAGGTACATCGCCAAGGCGGCCGGGGTCATTGGGAAGGGGTAAGAATTGAGGTTTGGGGAAGATTTGAGTGGAGTTGTAGATTCATTTATGATTGAATTTAATTAACTGCGCGCGAAAAAGACGTGGGACGTCACATAAATATGGTCTGAAGTGTAGAATTGCATAAAGGACTGCCAAACATTCTTTTTCGGTAGTGAAGTAATTTTGTTCTGGTTTAGTTAAAATCCTCGAAAGGTATGCAACTGGTAGATCTTGACCATCAATTTCCTGGCTGAGTACAGCGCCTATAGCATAGTCTGACGCGTCTGTAGTTAAAGTGAATTGACTATTAAAATTTGGATATTGAAGTATAGGGCTTTTACAAAGTGCTTTTCGTAATTCCAAAAATCCTTTCTTTTGCTCTTTTCCCCAGGTGAAAATAGAATTCTTCTTCAGCAAGTCTGACAACGGTTTAGCCTTTTCTGCGAAATTTTTGATAAAGCGTCTATAATATCCTGCTAGACCTAGAAATTGCCTAATGTTTTTCTGATTTTTCGGGCGAGGGAAATTCTTTACTGCACTAATCTTTTTGGGATCCGGTTTTACACCTGCCCGACTAATAACATGTCCTAGGTACGCAACTTCTATTTTCAGGAACTCGCACTTATCCGGTTGTAAAGTTAATTTAGCATCGGCCAAACGCGTGAATAAACCACGAATTTTCTTCTCATGTTCTTCTAAAGTTTTGGCATATACCACAATATCATCCAAATAAACAAAAACTTCTACACCCTGTAACCCGCGTAGGACTTGGTCCATTAACCTTTGAAAAGTCGCTGGAGCATTTTTGAGACCTTCCGGCATTCGGATATATTCATAATGACCATTTGGGGTTGTGAAGGCTGTTTTTTGTCTATCTTTCGGATCCATCTCAATTTGTTGAAATCCGCTTGCTAAGTCAAACGTGGAGAAATATCGGGCTTCACCTAAGTGATCCAGTATATCGGTAATGTTCGGTAATGGATATGCATCGCCAATGGTTTTTTCGTTAAGATTGCGGAAATCTATGACTATTCTCCATCTCAGGTTGCCTTTAGAATCCGGTTTTTTAGGAACAATCCAAATGGGCGAATTATACGGTGAGTTTGAAGGCGCTATTATTCCATTATCTAGTTTATTACGGATCTGTTTTTCTATTTCATCTTTATGGACCGGAGGAAAACGATACTGTCGCGTATTCACAGGAACATCATCTACTGTGGGGATTCTATGTTTAATGTATGAAGTACATGGTAATTTATCACAAGGCAAGTGGAATCGTTCTGGAAATTCTTTAATGAGTTTAATTACATGATCCCGCTCTTCTTCGTTCAAATGATCGAGACGCAATTTTTTTATGATTTCTAAAACTCTATCTTCCGCGATTGGCAAGGTTTCGTCTTCCGTATCAGAATCGAAATAATTTTGTTCTTCTTCGGGGAAGTTGTGATACTCGAATGGTATTAATTCTTGTGGCGGAATTTCGACTTCGACATCCTTATCCGTCGTATTGACGGCAAAGACGTGGCATGCACCTCGGTCATTTACAGATACAACAGCTTCGCCAATGTACAAGCCGTCCATAGTTTCAATTTTGGGTAAATATCCCTCCTTTAAATCATTATTTGTAACGTCAATGGCAACCGCTTGTCTAGTACGTGCTTTTAAATACAAAAGTCGAGGTCCTACGTTACGAGGTACTGGATCATGGCCAATAAAAGGTATTGGTTTAATGGGATCACTTTGTGTTACCAATGTGTTATGGGCGAAGGAAATTTCAGCCTTTTCTTGATTAAGATACTCTTTACCTAATATACCATCGCAGCGCAATACAAATGAAGATCTTACTACATGAAATTTTACAGGTTGGCCTAATAAAGTGATTATGGTAGTACCTAAAGTCTCTGTTGTATCCGCGGTTATTCCTGTAATAGCAACTGATTCATGAAGCGCGACTGAAACGTAGTCGTCTAATGCAGTTAATTTAATTAGATTTATATCTGCCCCGGTGTCTATAAGGAAATATCCGCAACCCATATTCAACTCCTTACCCATCATTTTTACTAATGGAGATTCGGGTTTTTCTACTGTTGCAATTCTTCTTGGTTTACTAGGAATTTTACTGTTGCATGACGCTCTTTTTTCGAATGACTCGACGTCGCGTCCGTCCGACGGGTCATTTGTTCGTTTAAATGATCTTCGGCTTTGATATTTCTATTGTATGGAGAAACAGGTCTTGATGTCGAAGGCCCAGGGGATGGAGATCTTGGTCTACCCCCCTGCGAGTACCCATCTCTTACTGACCGTGATTGCTCATTACTGGTTGTATTGTAATTGTGGTAAGGGTAATAATTCGGATATGGCATTGGCGGATAGTAATATTGCGGGTAATATGGCTGTGGGGGAAATCCAGGTGGATTGTAAAATGGATTCCGTGGTGGAGGTTTCAAAATTCCTATGGGGGATCCACTTACGTCAATGTTGGGACTTGGTGAACGTGGGCGACTTTCTTCTTCATTTTTAATTGCAAAATTGTGATAGCGCGTGGAATTTGAAGGTTGGCGATTATTGTAATCTTGGTAATAACTATTCGCTGATCGGGAATAGCCATTATTCTGATGAAACGATACTTTCTGAGTTTCATTCGAAGGTAATATTCCGGATTTCATTCGCGTTTCTATACGCACTGCAAATTTTCGTGCATCATCTAAAGTCTTGGGGTCACGCGCATCGACTGAGCGTGCTATTTCGTCTGGAAGTCCGCGAATATAAGCTTCCAATCCGCATTCTTTTAATGGTAATAACATTTGTTCCGCATTATTCCCATAACTATCTTCTAACGCAATTCGAGCCCCGCTGATTAATATGTTTAATCTGTCATAAAAATCGCTAACTGATTCTTCCTTTTTCATCCGAATATTTTCTATCTCGTGTTGATAGTAAGGATAATTTTTGCCCGGTGCGAATCTACTTTTTAGATGTTTGATTAGTTCATTAACTGTAGTAAATGTCTTTCATGTCTCAAAAGTAGGGAATATTTAAGGTACTATTCTGAATGGCTAAGCACTCTGCCATTGAGGTCATCATTGCGCTTGCGTCTTGAGCCATCGTTAAATATTTGTGAATAAATATACAGGACGGAAACTAGTCAATAAATAGCAGATAATATACCCAGCGTTACCAAGGCCACACTGATAATTTAGTAATTTGCAAAATTTTTATAACTTCTATCTGATTTCAATGAATGTGAGCACCCAGGAATTCATACAAGAAAATTCCTGAAAAATCCCACCGCTGCCACCAGACCTGTTACGTGCCGCGACCTTTGGTGTTCGAGCGGCGCGTTTTAGATAGCCAAATTCTGATTAGGGGAATCCCACAATCATTTGATTATCAGAATTTGTCGTCTTTACGTATAGAATGACAAGGAGGCCCGCCGCACTCGTAACAGTCAATTATTTTATTTAATTATCTAAATACCTTATCAGAGGATAAGGGGGAGATTTTGGGATCGTTGGTGCTCTAGACCCATACGGGTCTTTTCAAAGGAATCAGACAGGTAATTAATGAGTAGAATTTATGATAAATAAAGATTTAATATTGTAAAAGTGAACGAAAGCAAAAGCACATAACAAAATATGGAAATATTCAATGGATCACTTCATAAAATAATAACCAGAGACAACTCCTGACTAGGGGAATCCCACAATCCTTTGATTGTCAGAAATTATCGTTATATCCGATCCAATATTTACAATGTAATAAGATTTACAGAAAGAGATAAAAGGTGCAACTCACCAGACAGTCAATTATATATTGGAAAGATACTTTTAGTTTTCACTTGGAATTGTTGGAGAATTTCCTGCGTCTCGAAGATAACCTAAATCAGAGAAAGAGATGAAAACGCGAACACACGCACTTGGTTATATTACGGAATAGATCTGAATTGAATTATAGAGCGAATTAAAACAATTTTAATTGAGCGAACTGAATGATGAATTTTGGTTTATAGTTAATAAATTAATGTCGTAAGCAAAGTTTAAGTAAATAATTGTTTCGCAAAGTCTAGTAAAATAATTGTTTCGCAAAGTCGAGTCTTTCACACAGTTTAACCCGGAGAACTCCTGCTCTAAAACTTTTGCGGACCCGGCGACACGCACCTCACGATTTATCGTCACAGAGTGTCGCAGCTTCATGCGCTCGGCCACGACCAGAGTGGGTCCGTACCGAAAATGCTTACGCTGCATTTTATCGCTCGGCCGCGCTACCGTGGGCCCGTCTACTTAACGAGGCGGTGTGTGTGTTCACGCCTATCCATCAGACTCCCGACTTAAATATTCGATCAATCTCTACGGAACATTCGCACGTACAGGAGAACATACAATTTCGCACAGCTGAGGGCTCTCCCTCAATGTTCATAATTTCACAACATAATTTCATACACAATTTCTGACTAGGGGAATCCCACAGTCGTTGGACTATCAGAAATTGTAGTAGACATTTGATTTTAACAACAATTTTTAATTAATTAATAATTCGCACGTGCGACCAAACCGTAGGAAGGCGCAGTTCCCTGCACCGGATGTAGGGTATTCAATTCTGTCAATCTTCCAAGAAATGATCCAATCTGTGCATTCCTGCTGTAGCCGTTAGCGGTCATATTACATTTTTAACGCGACGGTCAGAGGTGCTCTCAACGAGGGCTCTCCCACAATGCTGCAAGGCATTGTTGAAATACATCCCTGCCGCTTACACAGAACGGATTCGGTACAACAGGAGAACCACTGGTCGTTTCGAACGCGACTATCTCGTGAGAACGCCGCTGCGTCAGCACCGCCTTATCTATTTCGTGGAACGGCAATGCGTCGAGGCGACGACGCTCCAAGAGAGAAGTTTTTACTCTATCAAGAATATTAATTAATAGGTAGGAGTATGATCAACGAGGGATTTCCCATAACGTTAGGCGTTGTTGAGGCATACCCTGACCAAAAAGAAAAATTTTTACGTTCCGAACGTAACAACGTCCTCGAGGAGAGTGCTACCAATCAATCATCGAACGAAGCTGGGGCAATGAAGGTTTCAGCGAGCCAGGAGCCCCTCACTGCTCAACCATCGCCAAGGTAGCTGCAGTGTTCCGTAGCAGGGCCTTATACCAGTACCCCTGGGGTGAGGGAAGAACAAATAAACAATTTCTATGCGCGAGCTAACGACATATATTTGATGCAGAACACCGGGTGTCGACTCGTCACGGGCCGAACCCACTCTAGCTGTTCGGTACACACGGCTGTGTATATTATGACAACATTCTTAGGTTACTACAGTCTCCCCCACATATGCCGACAATACCTTACAATTGTACATACAAAAATCGCTGAATATCATTAGGCGCAGTCTTACCAGATTATTATTTATGTTCTCGCAAACGCTCTGAGCGGCGCAATTGAGGCGCTGCAGCCTCAACAGCCGGCCGGGCTTCACCCTGTATCGTGTTTTTGGACTGTGTACTATTCGATTTCGCCATATTTTCGCCACGCTCTCTTATTTGGTTGCTATGTCTTTTCCAGATGATTTCTGGCGTGACTTCAACTAAATAGGTAACACCTGGGACCAACTCTCGCACTATTCGTGCTTCGGTCCACGATTCCCTTCCCCCTCAATAATCCGTTACTACGACTGGATCACCTATTTCAAATTTGATTATTCGTGTACCTCTGTGATTTTGTATTTGTCTGTTCTGTGCCGCGTACATGAGTTCGTCAGTTTCTCGAGGGCGCAATAAGGAGAATCGTGTCTTCAATTCCCGACCTAGAAACAACCTCGCTGGGGTTTGGTTCGTAGCGCTGTGCGGCGTGGTACGGTAGTCTAATAAAAATTGTTTACTCGCATCATACAAATCAATTCCGTCACTCATTATACATTTTATTTTGCGTTTAAAAGTATCAACTAAGTTTTCTGCCGCACCATTCGTGGCTGGACAATGTGGTGGGCTTGTGCTGTGCCTTATTCCCAGGTGTTTTACAAAATCTTGAAACTTTTGCCCTACAAATGTTTGAAAATTATCTGTGATCAAATGTGATGGGTAACCATAACGACAAAATAACTCTTTAAAAACTTGAATAGTTTGTGTTTCCGTCATATTTGGCATGATGAAAGCTTCTGGCCATTTTGAGTGACTATCGATAAGGAGCAGAATCATTTTGTTATTGATAGGCCCTAAAAAGTCTGCGTGAACTCTATGCCATGGCATTGTTGGCCATGCCCAAGGCGTCAATGGTATTTTGACTGGATTTTTTTTTGTTTGTAGACATATTAAGCATGCGCGTGTTATTTTTTCTAAATCTCTATCTAAGCTTGGCCACCACACAAAGCCTCGGGCCAAAGCTTTCATTTTGCTAATTCCGAAGTGACTAAAATGCAGTTCTTTTAAGACTAATTCCTGCAATTGTTTTGGTATTATGACCCTATGTCCCCAAAGTACACAATTGCATTCGACTGATAGAGCATCTCTCTTTTGCCAAAAAGTTTTTAACTCGTCGTTTTCGGGTTGTTTTTCTGGCCATCCATCTTTACAATATGCTATGACTTTACATAGAATATTATCTTCTCGCGTTAATTTTTGTACTTTTTTCCAATCTAGACTAGCAAAATCATACGACTTTATTGACTTTAGGTACACATCTGGGATTTCTTTTAAAATTGGAAATTTATCGTTATTTCTTTCATTGTTAGTTATTGGCATCCTACTCAACCAGTCAGCATAATTCTCTTTGCCTTTAATGTGTTTTATTTTGTATCGATACGCTGCTAAATATGCTGCCCAACGCTGCAAGCGTGCTGCCGCTATGGTCGGTATAGACTTCTCTGGACTAAGTATTCGAGTCAGAGCAGTATTATCCGTTTTTAATATGAATTCGTATCCCATCCTCGTCGCCACTGCAGTGTTCCGTAGCAGGGCCTTATACCAGTACCCCTGGGGTGAGGGAAGAACAAATAAACAATTTCTATGCGCGAGCTAACGACATATATTTGATGCAGAACACCGGGTGTCGACTCGTCACGGGCCGAACCCACTCTAGCTGTTCGGTACACACGGCTGTGTATATTATGACAACATTCTTAGGTTACTACAGTAGCTTTATTACGCACGTCACGCCTGGCGAATTTCATTCTTCATTCGCTAACTCGGATTCAGCAGCCACTGAAACTTTTGCAGCAACTTGGCGCCCTGATTGCCGCCCGATTTCGGGTTGATGAATACCAGCACTGGCTTCACGAACGGGGTGGGTATCGGTTTTACCACCCACTGCTCCCACTGCTCCTTGTCCTGCTCCTTGCCCTTGTCCTTCGACTTCTTCCTGCTCTCGCCCGACTTCTTTTTGCGCGGCAATTTCCTCAGGCTGTTCTTGAAGCTGCCCTTCCTCGGTAGCTTCACGATCCACGATGGCGGCACGATGATGGACGCGTGTGCCTCCAGCTCGCAGTTCTCCCCTATCTTCTGCACGCTGAAGCACGCCTCCTTGTCGTGATAAGCGGCCTTGCACCAGCTGCACAACACCGCGACGATCTTCTTCGATGTGAAGCTCAGCTTCGATTGAAACGACTTTCCGCAATTCACGCACTTCCCCTTCTGCGAGCGGCGGTTGACCCAGTGATGGTGGGTGTTCGTTTGCTCGCGGTACTGCCGGACGCCCACATCGCGGAAGCTCGATTTACAGGCGAAATTCAGACTGACCGCGCACGCTTCGTGGGCGACCACGCGGCAGGCCGCGCACTTCCGCACATTCGCGGACTTCCAGACGAAATAGCACGCTCAGTCGATGCGCGTGACCCCAAGACTTTAGATGATGCACGAAAATTTGCAGTGCGTATAGAAACGCGAATGAAATCCGGAATATTACCTTCGAATGAAACTCAGAAAGTATCGTTTCATCAGAATAATGGCTATTCCCGATCAGCGAATAGTTATTACCAAGATTACAATAATCGCCAACCTTCAAATTCCACGCGCTATCACAATTTTGCAATTAAAAATGAAGAAGAAAGTCGCCCACGTTCACCAAGTCCCAACATTGACGTAAGTGGATCCCCCATAGGAATTTTGAAACCTCCACCACGGAATCCATTTTACAATCCACCTGGATTTCCCCCACAGCCATATTACCCGCAATATTACTATCCGCCAATGCCATATCCGAATTATTACCCTTACCACAATTACAATACAACCAGTAATGAGCAATAACGGTCAGTAAGAGATGGGTACTCGCAGGGGGGTAGACCAAGATCTCCATCCCCTGGGCCTTCGACATCAAGACCTGTTTCTCCATACAATAGAAATATCAAAGCCGAAGATCATTTAAACGAACAAATGACCCGTCGGACGGACGCGACGTCGAGTCATTCGAAAAAAGAGCGTCATGCAACAGTAAAATTCCTAGTAAACCAAGAAGAATTGCAACAGTAGAAAAACCCGAATCTCCATTAGTAAAAATGATGGGTAAGGAGTTGAATATGGGTTGCGGATATTTCCTTATAGACACCGGGGCAGATATAAATCTAATTAAATTAACTGCATTAGACGACTACGTTTCAGTCGCGCTTCATGAATCAGTTGCTATTACAGGAATAACCGCGGATACAACAGAGACTTTAGGTACTACCATAATCACTTTATTAGGCCAACCTGTAAAATTTCATGTAGTAAGATCTTCATTTGTATTGCGCTGCGATGGTATATTAGGTAAAGAGTATCTTAATCAAGAAAAGGCTGAAATTTCCTTCGCCCATAACACATTGGTAACACAAAGTGATCCCATTAAACCAATACCTTTTATTGGCCATGATCCAGTACCTCGTAACGTAGGACCTCGACTTTTGTATTTAAAAGCACGTACTAGACAAGCGGTTGCCATTGACGTTACAAATAATGATTTAAAGGAGGGATATTTACCCAAAATTGAAACTATGGACGGCTTGTACATTGGCGAAGCTGTTGTATCTGTAAATGACCGAGGTGCATGCCACGTCTTTGCCGTCAATACGACGGATAAGGATGTCGAAGTCGAAATTCCGCCACAAGAATTAATACCATTCGAGTATCACAACTTCCCCGAAGAAGAACAAAATTATTTCGATTCTGATACGGAAGACGAAACCTTGCCAATCGCGGAAGATAGAGTTTTAGAAATCATAAAAAAATTGCGTCTCGATCATTTGAACGAAGAAGAGCGGGATCATGTAATTAAACTCATTAAAGAATTTCCAGAACGATTCCACTTGCCTTGTGATAAATTACCATGTACTTCATACATTAAACATAGAATCCCCACAGTAGATGATGTTCCTGTGAATACGCGACAGTATCGTTTTCCTCCGGTCCATAAAGATGAAATAGAAAAACAGATCCGTAATAAACTAGATAATGGAATAATAGCGCCTTCAAACTCACCGTATAATTCGCCCATTTGGATTGTTCCTAAAAAACCGGATTCTAAAGGCAACCTGAGATGGAGAATAGTCATAGATTTCCGCAATCTTAACGAAAAAACCATTGGCGATGCATATCCATTACCGAACATTACCGATATACTGGATCACTTAGGTGAAGCCCGATATTTCTCCACGTTTGACTTAGCAAGCGGATTTCAACAAATTGAGATGGATCCGAAAGATAGACAAAAAACAGCCTTCACAACCCCAAATGGTCATTATGAATATATCCGAATGCCGGAAGGTCTCAAAAATGCTCCAGCGACTTTTCAAAGGTTAATGGACCAAGTCCTACGCGGGTTACAGGGTGTAGAAGTTTTTGTTTATTTGGATGATATTGTGGTATATGCCAAAACTTTAGAAGAACATGAGAAGAAAATTCGTGGTTTATTCACGCGTTTGGCCGATGCTAAATTAACTTTACAACCGGATAAGTGCGAGTTCCTGAAAATAGAAGTTGCGTACCTAGGACATGTTATTAGTCGGGCAGGTGTAAAACCGGATCCCAAAAAGATTAGTGCAGTAAAGAATTTCCCTCGCCCGAAAAATCAGAAAAACATTAGGCAATTTCTAGGTCTAGCAGGATATTATAGACGCTTTATCAAAAATTTCGCAGAAAAGGCTAAACCGTTGTCAGACTTGCTGAAGAAGAATTCTATTTTCACCTGGGGAAAAGAGCAAAAGAAAGGATTTTTGGAATTACGAAAAGCACTTTGTAAAAGCCCTATACTTCAATATCCAAATTTTAATAGTCAATTCACTTTAACTACAGACGCGTCAGACTATGCTATAGGCGCTGTACTCAGCCAGGAAATTGATGGTCAAGATCTACCAGTTGCATACCTTTCGAGGATCTTAACTAAACCAGAACAAAATTACTTCACTACCGAAAAAGAATGTTTGGCAGTCCTTTATGCAATTCTACACTTCAGACCATATTTATGTGACGTCCCACGTCTTTTTCGCGCGCAGTTAATTAAATTCAATCATAAATGAATCTACAACTCCACTCAAATCTTCCCCAAACCTCAATTCTTACCCCTTCCCAATGACCCCGACCGCCTTGGCGATGTACCTTAGCGGTCCCCATCTCAAGACGGTCAACCATTAAATCTTCCCCACCTATTCGCCCAACGCGGCACAAACTCTTCCCTCCTATCGAATCTAAACAAGTCCCTCGCCCCACAAACCTCTTAAATCGAGACCACGTCTCACACCCTCTACATGACCAAAGAAGTCAAAACCACTACCACCCCTTTCCTATTAAAATACCCAAAATCCATTCGAGGAGTTGGACATTTCGAAATCACGTGTATAAAAACCCTGGAAGAAAAACCGCGAGTCCAAATATAGACCAACCTTTGGTCCCTACAAAAACCCCGAAAAGTACCGTGACACATGTTTATAATTAGACCAAGGTGCATACTGCGCACCCCCCTTCATACCGTAAAATATTACATAAACGGATCAAAGTCCATACCGTGCAAACACCCCGCAACCCCTTGCAAAATCATATAAATACAAGGGCTCCGAGACAGAGATTCTCTTTCAACGAAATATCCTTCGGCGAAAGGAGTCGACTCTTTCAACGAAATATCCTTCGGCGAAAGGAAGCTTGCTCTTCACAGTATTATTAAAACTAAATTCACAAATCTTCAATCACCAAGAATTGTAAGAGATTATAATTACCATTTAATACCACTGTATATCACCATCATCCATATCAATTATCCATATTCTCATTGTTTCATATTGTTGCGTATTAACGCTTATTGTTTTCATATTATATTGTCTTGTTATTATTAATGCTTATTAACGCACACTGCAATCTAATTATATTGTCATATTGACGCTTATTGTTTAAATCATCTTAGCTTATTAACCTATATGATATTTCATGTGCATACTCATATCTTATAACTCATAAACGCTATATAAATGTTATGTTCATCGCCAACCCATTACTATAAATCCTAACAACCCGCACAATAACAGTGCATTACATATTACCAAAAAGCTATAAAGTGAATAAACAGTTTTACTTTAAATCACGCTACGAATTATTGTGTCAATCCTTCGGGTACGAAGATCCCGAAATCCAAACAGGCTGCCGGAACAGCTGATTACGGGCAACGACCGCAGAAAGCATCGCAGTGTTTACTAACTTACTTTCATATAGGTTTCGATTAACCGTATGACTAGTCAAGTTTCGCAGAGTTATTACGTGTGTCTTTTACCATAAAACAACGGTAAATCCTATTACCGAGACAAACCAAAGCAAGTGCTCTAACGGGTGTCTCCCCGGTGTGTATTCACGCCTAAAACCTCCTTTACCACCAGTGTGTTGGATTTAACATTCACGCCTAAAACCTCCTCTACCATCAGTGTGTTGGATTTAACATTCACGCCTAAAACCTCCTTTACCACCAGTGTGTTGGATTTAACATTCACGCCTAAAACCTCCTTTACCACCAGTGTGTTGGATTTAACATTCACGCCTAAAACCTCCTTTACCACCAGTGTGTTGGATTTAACATTCACGCCTAACCTCCTTTTACCATCAGTGTGCTGGATTTAAGATTCGCGCCTGGGCCCCAATTAATTCCCCTATGTCATTCTCCCCAAAGACCTCCACCCGGGACGTGACATAATTTTGGTGACAGCGGTGGGATCTTCGTCTACCGTCGAAAAAATTTCTTTAATACGGTACCCACAAAGTCTCTATATCTAGCATGTGCATCGAACACCCAAATCTGTGTGAACCGTCTTACCGGAGCCGCAGACTGCAAAGCCTAACGGCATATTTGAATGCGCTGACCTGCATTTCTGGCGGCATCGCTACCACCAGAGACGGAAGCGAGGTTTGCCTAGGGTGTTCTGGCCTAGCGCCCGCAGACACCGTAGAAGTGTATTGGACGCATTATTATTACACCCATAGGACCCCTGTTTATTGCCCGCGGTGTAGAGAACCACTAATCCCAAAACGCCCCATAAGGGACTGCATCGAATGCACGGAAAGTTATCTTCTCGCAAGTAAAAGTTACCTACGGTTCGATAATCATTATTTATGTAGATAGAACGCCTTAAATTTACTATATTTAAACTAAAATAAATTCAAACTTCAGAGTTTCGTCAAAACTACTTATGTATATTACTCGCACGCAAAGGGTTGTCGTAGCTCAACGAAGCCAAAGGCTACAAGGCACCATTACGTGCATGCAGAACTTAGTCTGTCTCAGAGCCCGTTTTGCAAGGACTTTCGACAAGGAAGATATTTGCTTGCCCTGCTCCTGGGTGTACCCAGCAAAAGTAGAAAACGAGCGCCTCCTTCACTACTATCAAACGCCTACTACGCTTCCCCTTTGCGAATGGTGTGGCGATCTTCTATACCATACTCGCCCCATGCACAGTTGCCCCGTGTGCGTGGAATTCTACCTCATCTCTGGAGAAACCCATGACGAATTTGAAGACCCAGAAGATTTAGATTATTAAACGACGCGACGTAATCCCAGTCGCCCAAGGTGGAACGTTTGTTTATTTCAGCCAGGCAAAGACCTGTCGAGTACTTAACACCCATAATATCTTTCGGTTAGCATGTGTGATCCACACCCAAGTATAGACAAATTATATTACCCAAGCCGTAGATTTCGAGGCGTATTGTCTGATTCAAACGCATTGGTTTGTGTTTTTGGAAGCGTAGTAACGACCACGGAAGGCGACAATATTTGTCTGGAGTGTTTCAATTTAGACCCGGTGGAGGTGGACGAGATTTATCAAACACACCACTACCAACCTAACGACATACTCCCCGAATGTTCCCGTTGTAGAGACCACTTACTCAAAGCACGCCCCATCAGTGAATGTGCCGCGTGCACCGAAAAGGAGCGTCTCTCGCGTAAAAGACGCAACGATTTTATCGCGTATCAGGGTCAGGAGCACCGTAGGGTTTAGACAACGGCTGCCGGAAGTCTGAACGTAGTAAAATCCCCATAATTTTCTAGCACAACAGAATCAACCAAAGTAGCCATGTCCGTGTACGGAGACACTAACGAATCTCGCACTCTAGACCAAGACGCGGACCCTTCCATTGACAGAAAAGATACCGCGACCATCGAATTAATGAATCGAATACAACTATTGCGTGAAAAACAAGCCGAAATCGAGCGCTTGCACGCGAAATATGTCGAAAATCCGCAATTCAAAACGCATTCGGACGTAGCCACCGCTTCAGGCGACCCCGCGTCAGAAGATCTCTCTGTTCAAATAAAAGCCATCCGCGAAATAATGGAAAAGCTTCTTGCACCCTCGCCACTAGCAAACAATCCTGCCACCCCTGGTTCCTCCCGATTTGATAGGAAGCCAAATCTATACCATGACCGCGTTAGAGACCACAGTCCATCGCCCCAAATCAGCTTAAAGGACGCCATAGAAACTGTACCTATTTTTACCGGAGATAACATACCCGTTGTGCAATTCGCGAGAGCCTGTAATAGGGCTAAGGCTCTGGTTCCCCCGCAAGCCGAACCCCGGTTGGCTAGGTTATTACGTAATAAATTACAAGACCATGCCTGCTTGGCAGTTGAGGATCGGGTCTTCGATACCGTAACAGATTTAATCAAACAACTTAAATTAACCTTCTCCCCTGCAAAAACGACTGACCATTATCGCGGGGAGCTCGCGAACGTTATGAAAGGAGCCAACGAGCACGTGCTAGAATATATCTCCCGCGTTAAAGACCTCCGCTTCGCGATTTTAGAAGAGGATAGGGAATACTACCGCGATTTCGCGAGGAATCACCCCGAAGATCTAGATCGCCTGACATTGGACTCATTCGTCGATGGACTTCCACCTCACGTAAGGACGAATTTACTGCTACACCCGTTCGAAACGCTCGATGAAGCGTTCAACCTGGCCATCCGAGTAGACAAAAAGATGGAAAGGGACCGCATCAAGTTTGCAGAACCGAAGACTCCCAAACTGACGTGCCAGATCTGCAACAAGATCGGTCACGACGCCCGGGTCTGTCGCAACAACCCAGGCTCGCCAGCTCAACCCTCCGAGAGGCAGCCCACAACCCTTCCTGCGGGCTATGGAAATAAAGCACCAAGCCCACTGCTCCCCTACTGGGACAGGACTCGACCTCCACCTCCCAGGCCTACGGAGCTGCGAATCTGCGGATATTGTAAGAAGCCGGGACACCTGATTTCGGAATGTAGGAAGCGTATATACAATTTTAACACAAGGAACCCTGGAAACTTCCAGGAGATGAATTCGGGAAACTCCCCGCCCCCACGGGTACCTATGGACGCGTACCGTGGGACAGGCTAAGCGGGAGCGCGTCCGATAAACGTACAGAGGAAATAGAGGGTATCGGGAATAAAATCGCCACCGCGCGAGTAAATCCGGTAAATGAAGCCCCTTCCATAATAATTAAATCCCCAGATTTCGAAGAAGATGCCGAGTTAATGATCGACTCCGGGTCAGAGGTGAACTTATTAAAGGTTCAGGTCGTAAAAAGAATCCAAGACGTCAACGTAGAGAATAAACTACTACTTAAAGGGATTTCTACGGATCCGGTGCCCACCCTCGGGACAATCAAAATAACTCTTTTGGGCGAAGATGCCACGTTCCACGTAGTCCCAGGAGACTTCCCAATTAGACCACAAGGTATACTTGGAGCCGAATTCCTAACAGGAAGGAATGCCACTATCGACTACTTCAAGAGGCAGCTGGAGTTTCACGGAAACTCCATCCCATTCATAAATAGGGATCAAGTGACGCTACCCGCAAGATCGAGAACAAGTACCTTCGTGTACGTATCAAACTTAAACCTCGAAGAAGGATACTTGCCCCGATTAAAGCTGGGGACAGGAATTCACGCTGGTAACGCGCTTGTCCGTAACCAAAATGGCAAGGCATACTTGCAAATGATAAACTCAAACGAAGAGGACTCCATAATTACGATACCCACCGTTGAACTGGAGGAATTCGACAGGATAATCCCGGAACCTAAGAAAAAACGACAGAGAGAGACAAAACCGCCTTCAGACATCAACCCCATCCCGAACTTAATAAAACCCAAGTCCCTGTTAGCCCTGGATCTGTCGAGCCACCAATTCGAGGCACCTACGAAAGTGCACTCATCCCAAACCCCTACACATCCCACTAAAATTACTCTTCCCTTAAAACCCCTCACGTCTCTCGCGAAAACGGTTACCACGGAACTACTGGAAATTTCTGAAGAATCCCCTTCAAGGGCGGAACGAGTGCTAAAATCAATCTCCACGGAACACATGAACCCGGAAGAACAGCGCCACGTTCAAGAAATAATAAAACGAAACCACGACCTCTTCCATCTCCCAGACGAGAAGTTAGGTCATACGAACGCTATTCAACACGGAATCCAAACAACGGACCCGGCACCGGTTAATACCAAGCAATATCGCTTCCCTCCGGTACACAAGAAAGGAATTACCAAGCAAGTACAAAAGATGTAAAGAGACTGTAAAATTCTTAGGTTAGGATGAGCACGAGGAGGCTGGTAGGGTTAGGATCGGTGTTGAGCCACACAGACACTGAGTTGCACAAAAGAATGTGAGGTCTTTATTTAAAACGTCTGCCAACGGACAAGCCGTTGTGCACACGATGAAGATAGAGGATGAGCCCCCGTACACTTTATTGTACAATACCACCGGTTAACCGCGTGGACGCGAGAACACGCACAATTTCGAATGCACAATCTACTGAAACTACACCCGAATTGTGTCGTGAACACCGCGTTGAGCCTACAGATTAACTTGAGAACAATGTGAACACTACAATTGCTTGTTGAGCAAAACTGTTTAAACAATGAGCAAAATACGTTGTTCTTTGTGCACGGTTCTGAACAGAGAGAGTTACAAGATGGATGCGCATTTCCGCCGCGGCGTCTTCTCGAACATTCTCGAGCGTCGATCGACAAGACGGACGCTGATTGGTTGATCGATCGCGGATCGACCGCGACTTCCGCTGCCCAGGAGGTGCTGCGGTGATCGAGAGTGCGGCGGCGCAAAGAACTACTCATTCCCAAACATGCTCCCGCCATCAACAGCTGATTGAAGATGTTGATGTTGAATCTGAAACAGGCAAAATTGCCAATTTTGCAATTGGCCTGATTAATGTTGTAGTGGCGGTCTTGAGCGTCACGACTCGGGTGAGTCCATCCTTCCCTGGATGCAAGGTGATAACCCTCGCAAGTGGCCACTTGCTTGGTGGAAATCGCTCATCTGTGATGAGCACCAGGGATCCGATCTTCAAGTCGTTGGTTGGATGATGCCATTTGGTAATGGATAGTTGTCTCTGCAAGTAGTGGGATGACCACTGAGTCCAGAATTGTTGCATCTTCTTTTGAATGAACTGCCATCTGGCTGATGGCAGAACTGATGAATTCTCCACAGACGGTTCCGGAAGAGCTGAGAGTGGTTGTCCAACAAGAAAGTGCGCTGGTGTAAGTGCTGTGGTGTCATCTGGGTCGTCACTGAGGGGCTCGAGCGGTCGTGAGTTGAGCATGGCTTCTATTTGTGTGAGAAGTGTGCTGAACTCCTCGTATGTGAGCACCGTCTCACTGACTGTGCGCCGGAGATGGTGTTTGACTGACTTCACGACCGCTTCCCACTTGCCTCCCATGTGTGGTGCGGCTGGTGGGTTGAAATGCCATTCTGTCTTGTCATTGACGAACAGCTGATTCAGGCGTTGATGCGCCTCAGTCCCCTGGGTGAACATTTTCTTGAGGACGGTGTCAGCTCCAACGTAGTTGGTTCCGCAATCAGAGTGAAGAGTGAGAGGAATCCCTCTCCTGGAGACAAATCTCCTGTAGGTGGCGATGAACCCTTCTGTTGTATAATCTGTCACCAGTTCTAGGTGAACAGCTGATGTGGTGAGGCACACAAAGACACAGATCCAGCCCTTTTGTGTCTTGGCACCCCTTCCTCTCCACGTCTTCAGTGTGATTGGACCCGCATAATCGGTGCCAGTATTGTTGAACGGTCGTGAGGGTGTAACTCTCGAAAGAGGTAGTTGGCCCATCAGCTGATGGGCACGGATCCCCCTTTGTCGAGCACACACAACACACCGCAGGATGTGAGATTTCACTGGCGCTCGCCCTCCAATGATCCAATAGTTTTGTCGAATCTGGGCAAGGGTGAGCTGGGTCCCTCCATGAAGAGTTTGTCGATGCGCATGGTCTATAATCAATTTAGACAGATGTGAGTGACGAGGTAAGATTGCAGGATGCTTACTTTCGTAGCTCGTGCAAACATTGTTGAGTCTGCCTCCAACTCTAATGACTCCATTCTCATCGATGAATGCGGTGAGTCGATTGAAGACATGAGCAGCTGATAGGGTTGAGCCTGAGCTGAGCATCTTCATCTCGCTGGAGAAATAAAGCGCCTGCGTTGCTTTGATCCAGAAGCTCCTGGCCCATTCTATGTCAATGGGCGATAAGGTGAAGAGCGGCAGCGTGACTGGAGCCTTCTTCAACCTTGAAACAAATCTGAAACAAACTGATGTGATTCGAATGAGTTTGTTGAGGGATGAATATTTATAGATGAGGTCCCAGTGATATTCAATCTTTTGAATATTGAGCAACTTTGAAATGCCTGGACGAGCCTCTAGCGCGCTCAAGTCTTCGTCCAGCATTGGTTGTGATGGCCATGTTTTACTGGGTTGCGCAAGCCATGGTGGTCCCGTCCACCAAAGCTTATGATGTTCAAGCTGCGATGTTGATAAGCCTCTTGATGCGCAATCCGCTGGGTTTGAAGTCCCTGGAACGTGTCTCCATTGTGCGCTTTGGGTGATCTCTTGAATTTGAGACACACGATTCCTTACGTAGTCCTTCCAGCGTGATGCGTGTGTTTTGATCCAGGTTAGTGTCACTTGTGAGTCCGTCCACAGGTATGTTGTAGCAATGTTGAGCTTGAGCGTTGCTTGAACATATTTGGTGAGCTTCGCCAGCATCAATGCTGCAGTAAGCTCGAGTCTCGGGATTGTGAGCTTCTTTAGTGGTGCTACCTTAGTTTTGGAGCACACCAATGTCGCGACCTTGTGAGTTGTGGACGGTGATGATACGGTAATGTAAATTACCGCTGCCATGGCGAGTTGTGAGGCATCAGAAAAGCCGTGTAGTTCCACTGTAGAGTTGCTGAAGGTGTTGAACCACCTCGGACATGATAGCTTGCGCAAGCTTGTTAAATCTTCTCTGATGATGAGCCATTGTGACGTTACTTGGGAAGGCAGTGGATCATCCCAGTTGAGCTTGTGTAGCCACAACTCTTGCAATAGTGTTTTTGCTCGAATTATGACTGGTGCTAGAAAACCTAATGGATCAAATATTTGTGCTACTTCTGATAAAATGAGGCGTTTGGTGAGCCGTGAATTTGAGCTTGGTTTTGAAGTGAAAGAAAATTCATCGTTGATCACATTCCATTGAAGTCCGAGAATTTTGGTATTGCAGTCGTCAAGTGATATAATTGAGCCTTGGGCTCGTTGGGTTTGAGAAATTGCATCAAGCAACGGAGGAAAGGTTGAATGCCATTTGGCTAGTGGAAACCCTCCCGCGTTGCACAGATCTTTTAATTGGTGAGCAATTGTAATGAGCATCTCACCTGTGTCTGCACCTCCAAAGATGTCATCAACGTATCTGGCATGCGTGATTGATGGCACCGCCAGAGGAAAGCGATGACCTTCGTCTTCCACCAATTGGAGTAAAGCTCTGACCGCCAAAAATGGAGCAGCCTTGGTCCCATAGGTGACCGTTGTGAGCTTGTAGGGCACCTCCTTTGAATTGTCATCGATCCACAGTATTCGTTGAAGATCTTGATCCTCCTCGTGAATCTTGACTTGACGATACATTTTTGTCACGTCTGTGGCAAAAATGTACTTGTGCTGGCGTATCCACAGCAGCACGTCGGTGATGTTAAGGAGTAGATTTGCACCCGTATGCATCAAATCGTTGACAGAATACCCAGTTGAAGTAGGGCTTGATCCATTGAAGACGACTCTCAATTTTGTCGTCTGGCTGTCAGGCTTCAATACTCCATGATGTGGAAGATAAAACACAGAGTGAGTATTAGGTGAAAGGGATGGTGCTCTTACCATGTGACGGAGCTCCTCGTACTCTTGCATGAAGCCTTGATAGAGGTTGCGATACTCGTCGTTCCTATTGAGTTTGACGAGCATACGCTTCAAGCAAGCGTGAGCTGCTTGATAAGAATTACCCAGCAGCTTCGGAGTCCCCTTCAGAGGGATGCGCACTGTGTATCGTCCTGTAGAATCACGAGTGTGTGTCGCTCGAAAGTGATCCTCACATTCTTGTTCTTCAGGTGTGAGCTTCATGGGTGTATCTGTTGGGAGCTCTTCTTGAATCCAAAATCGTGTCAGCATGTCTTGTAAGGAGTTGTCGACATGCTGCACGACTGCAGAGTGGTGTGCTGTGACCGTGCGCCGGTCCACTGTAACTGGTCCAAGAATGAGCCACCCAAAAATGGACAGCTGTCCAATCGGCATTGAAGAGTCGCCCTTCTTGAGGGTGGGCTTGATCACTTGTCCATACACGTCTGCGCCAATCACTATGTCTATCGGTCTTGATTTAAGAAAGTCTGGATCGGCCAGCGGAAGGCCATTCAAATGTGGCCATTCTTGACGTGGCGGTTCCACCGATGGTAAACTTGACGTCAGTGCTCGCAGAACGTGTGCTTGAAAGTGCACTGTTGACATATCGTAGTTGGAGCGCAGAGTTATTAGTGCGACTCCTTTGGTTTGAATAGATGAGTTACCCCCAATGCCAGTGATCGTGATGGATGCATGGATGCGTTGAATCCTAAGCCGGTTGATGAGCTCTTCGGTGACAAATGTCAGCTCTGAGCCCGAATCAATCAACAACCTTACCGGCGAAGATGACACTGAAGTGATCAGCTGGGCGTTGGCTGTTGCCAACAAGGTGACTGAACAGTAGGGTGTGAGCACTGGCGATGATTGGTTGAGCCTCCTTCGTTCTGTTGAGCATGCTGTGTGCGTCTGAGTTGTGCGCTGTTGTGTGAATAATGGTGGTGATTGGACGACTGCACCGAGACTTCAATGGGTTGCGCCACTTGTTGAAGGTTCCTCTTCTGCGCGAGGCTTGGAAAGAGCAGCAGTGTGAGCTGAAGGCTTGGTCAAGTGCAGCATCGTGTGGTGGTTTGCTGCACAAGTTTTGCACCGACGCGTAGAATTGCAGTCCTCGGTGCGGTGCCTACCACAACAATTCCTGCACAGTTTATTGACGGTGATCACCTTTCGCCTGTCTTCCACCGACAGCTCCCTAAATCTGGGACACATTACAACGTAATGGTCCTCCTTGCAATAGTCGCACGGGTAGCTGTAGGGCGACGCAGCTGGTTGAGACTTCGGCTTCGACTTCGATGCCGTGTGAGCAGTGTCCCTGCTGGGGTATGATCTGCTCGGTTGAGCTACAGGCGGTTGAGCCTTCTTTCCTTTCTGCAGCGCTGCTGCCTCCAGCCGTTCCAAAGCCACCACCTTGGCAGCAATGAAGGACTCCAGCTGCGTCAATCGAGGGTACTCCTTGGATGCGCCCACCGAAGTCTCCCAGGCTTCTCTGGTGGACTTGTCCATCCAGCTGGTCGCCTGGTGCACTAGCAAGATGTTACACATGTCCTCGACGGCGCCTAAAGTGGTGAGCGTTTTGTGCACCTTGTTGATCGTGGAGACGATTTCATTGAGCGACTTTGCACTGCGCGTTGTGATCGGTGAGACATTGAGCAACTTGTCTAGCTGCTCTTCGATGAGCACACGCTTATTTGTGTATTTCTTGCTGAGTTCCTCCCAGCAAGATTGAAACGATGAGCCTGTGAGCGGGTAAGCTTTCACCAGCTCTGATGGCTCACCTTGGAGGCTGGACCGCAGGTAATGGAGCCGATCAATCGCCATCAGCTGCTGGTCCTGGATGATCAGTGAGGTGAACAACTCACTGTAAGCTGGCCAGTCAGTATATGCACCAGAGAATGCGGGTAGGGCGATCTCTGGCAGCTTCGAGGCCCTTGACGTGGTGCTCGATGCAGCTGGTGCACGCTGCTGCAACGCCAACACATCTCCTCGAAGTCGGTTGAGCTTGAGTTTGGTGTTCAAGTACAGTTGAGACTCCTGTACTGTATAGTTGGATTCGAAGTATGGATGATTAAGAAATTTGATTGGCCACGTCTCTTCGAAGTGCGCGTGCTCGCGACAGAACGCGAGATGCAGCTCCTCTGCGTGGGCGGCAATTAGCTCCACCTCGTCGATGGACGTAGCGTGAGCTTGGGATGGCATGTGCATTTGCAAGGCCTGGAGAGACTCAAAGCGGCCTACTTGGGTTTTCGCCTTGATCACCAGCGGTGAGGGCAACGTTGCTGGTGATGTCGCCCTCGGTGGTTTTTTATCCCCACTCGACCCCAGAGCCTCGGTGGGGATGGTGAGCACAATCGGTGTTGGGGAGGGCGCCCTTGATGAGCCCGCCGACTTGACGACCTTTTGTTCGTCCTGATCCGCCATCACGCACAGGAGTCGCGGTTGTGAGCCTTCTAACTGAACTACACAGCACTGTAGTGCACAATCACCGATCCGGCTCGAAGGACCAAACTGTAAAATTCTTAGGTTAGGATGAGCACGAGGAGGCTGGTAGGGTTAGGATCGGTGTTGAGCCACACAGACACTGAGTTGCACAAAAGAATGTGAGGTCTTTATTTAAAACGTCTGCCAACGGACAAGCCGTTGTGCACACGATGAAGATAGAGGATGAGCCCCCGTACACTTTATTGTACAATACCACCGGTTAACCGCGTGGACGCGAGAACACGCACAATTTCGAATGCACAATCTACTGAAACTACACCCGAATTGTGTCGTGAACACCGCGTTGAGCCTACAGATTAACTTGAGAACAATGTGAACACTACAATTGCTTGTTGAGCAAAACTGTTTAAACAATGAGCAAAATACGTTGTTCTTTGTGCACGGTTCTGAACAGAGAGAGTTACAAGATGGATGCGCATTTCCGCCGCGGCGTCTTCTCGAACATTCTCGAGCGTCGATCGACAAGACGGACGCTGATTGGTTGATCGATCGCGGATCGACCGCGACTTCCGCTGCCCAGGAGGTGCTGCGGTGATCGAGAGTGCGGCGGCGCAAAGAACTACTCATTCCCAAACAACCACCAGTGTGTTGGATTTAACATTCACGCCTAAAACCTCCTTTACCACCAGTGTGTTGGATTTAACATTCACGCCTAAAACCTCCTTTACCACCAGTGTGTTGGATTTAACATTCACGCCTAACCTCCTTTTACCATCAGTGTGCTGGATTTAAGATTCGCGCCTGGGCCCCAATTAATTCCCCTATGTCATTCTCCCCAAAGACCTCCACCCGGGACGTGACATAATTTTGGTGACAGCGGTGGGATCTTCGTCTACCGTCGAAAAAATTTCTTTAATACGGTACCCACAAAGTCTCTATATCTAGCATGTGCATCGAACACCCAAATCTGTGTGAACCGTCTTACCGGAGCCGCAGACTGCAAAGCCTAACGGCATATTTGAATGCGCTGACCTGCATTTCTGGCGGCATCGCTACCACCAGAGACGGAAGCGAGGTTTGCCTAGGGTGTTCTGGCCTAGCGCCCGCAGACACCGTAGAAGTGTATTGGACGCATTATTATTACACCCATAGGACCCCTGTTTATTGCCCGCGGTGTAGAGAACCACTAATCCCAAAACGCCCCATAAGGGACTGCATCGAATGCACGGAAAGTTATCTTCTCGCAAGTAAAAGTTACCTACGGTTCGATAATCATTATTTATGTAGATAGAACGCCTTAAATTTACTATATTTAAACTAAAATAAATTCAAACTTCAGAGTTTCGTCAAAACTACTTATGTATATTACTCGCACGCAAAGGGTTGTCGTAGCTCAACGAAGCCAAAGGCTACAAGGCACCATTACGTGCATGCAGAACTTAGTCTGTCTCAGAGCCCGTTTTGCAAGGACTTTCGACAAGGAAGATATTTGCTTGCCCTGCTCCTGGGTGTACCCAGCAAAAGTAGAAAACGAGCGCCTCCTTCACTACTATCAAACGCCTACTACGCTTCCCCTTTGCGAATGGTGTGGCGATCTTCTATACCATACTCGCCCCATGCACAGTTGCCCCGTGTGCGTGGAATTCTACCTCATCTCTGGAGAAACCCATGACGAATTTGAAGACCCAGAAGATTTAGATTATTAAACGACGCGACGTAATCCCAGTCGCCCAAGGTGGAACGTTTGTTTATTTCAGCCAGGCAAAGACCTGTCGAGTACTTAACACCCATAATATCTTTCGGTTAGCATGTGTGATCCACACCCAAGTATAGACAAATTATATTACCCAAGCCGTAGATTTCGAGGCGTATTGTCTGATTCAAACGCATTGGTTTGTGTTTTTGGAAGCGTAGTAACGACCACGGAAGGCGACAATATTTGTCTGGAGTGTTTCAATTTAGACCCGGTGGAGGTGGACGAGATTTATCAAACACACCACTACCAACCTAACGACATACTCCCCGAATGTTCCCGTTGTAGAGACCACTTACTCAAAGCACGCCCCATCAGTGAATGTGCCGCGTGCACCGAAAAGGAGCGTCTCTCGCGTAAAAGACGCAACGATTTTATCGCGTATCAGGGTCAGGAGCACCGTAGGGTTTAGACAACGGCTGCCGGAAGTCTGAACGTAGTAAAATCCCCATAATTTTCTAGCACAACAGAATCAACCAAAGTAGCCATGTCCGTGTACGGAGACACTAACGAATCTCGCACTCTAGACCAAGACGCGGACCCTTCCATTGACAGAAAAGATACCGCGACCATCGAATTAATGAATCGAATACAACTATTGCGTGAAAAACAAGCCGAAATCGAGCGCTTGCACGCGAAATATGTCGAAAATCCGCAATTCAAAACGCATTCGGACGTAGCCACCGCTTCAGGCGACCCCGCGTCAGAAGATCTCTCTGTTCAAATAAAAGCCATCCGCGAAATAATGGAAAAGCTTCTTGCACCCTCGCCACTAGCAAACAATCCTGCCACCCCTGGTTCCTCCCGATTTGATAGGAAGCCAAATCTATACCATGACCGCGTTAGAGACCACAGTCCATCGCCCCAAATCAGCTTAAAGGACGCCATAGAAACTGTACCTATTTTTACCGGAGATAACATACCCGTTGTGCAATTCGCGAGAGCCTGTAATAGGGCTAAGGCTCTGGTTCCCCCGCAAGCCGAACCCCGGTTGGCTAGGTTATTACGTAATAAATTACAAGACCATGCCTGCTTGGCAGTTGAGGATCGGGTCTTCGATACCGTAACAGATTTAATCAAACAACTTAAATTAACCTTCTCCCCTGCAAAAACGACTGACCATTATCGCGGGGAGCTCGCGAACGTTATGAAAGGAGCCAACGAGCACGTGCTAGAATATATCTCCCGCGTTAAAGACCTCCGCTTCGCGATTTTAGAAGAGGATAGGGAATACTACCGCGATTTCGCGAGGAATCACCCCGAAGATCTAGATCGCCTGACATTGGACTCATTCGTCGATGGACTTCCACCTCACGTAAGGACGAATTTACTGCTACACCCGTTCGAAACGCTCGATGAAGCGTTCAACCTGGCCATCCGAGTAGACAAAAAGATGGAAAGGGACCGCATCAAGTTTGCAGAACCGAAGACTCCCAAACTGACGTGCCAGATCTGCAACAAGATCGGTCACGACGCCCGGGTCTGTCGCAACAACCCAGGCTCGCCAGCTCAACCCTCCGAGAGGCAGCCCACAACCCTTCCTGCGGGCTATGGAAATAAAGCACCAAGCCCACTGCTCCCCTACTGGGACAGGACTCGACCTCCACCTCCCAGGCCTACGGAGCTGCGAATCTGCGGATATTGTAAGAAGCCGGGACACCTGATTTCGGAATGTAGGAAGCGTATATACAATTTTAACACAAGGAACCCTGGAAACTTCCAGGAGATGAATTCGGGAAACTCCCCGCCCCCACGGGTACCTATGGACGCGTACCGTGGGACAGGCTAAGCGGGAGCGCGTCCGATAAACGTACAGAGGAAATAGAGGGTATCGGGAATAAAATCGCCACCGCGCGAGTAAATCCGGTAAATGAAGCCCCTTCCATAATAATTAAATCCCCAGATTTCGAAGAAGATGCCGAGTTAATGATCGACTCCGGGTCAGAGGTGAACTTATTAAAGGTTCAGGTCGTAAAAAGAATCCAAGACGTCAACGTAGAGAATAAACTACTACTTAAAGGGATTTCTACGGACCCGGTGCCCACCCTCGGGACAATCAAAATAACTCTTTTGGGCGAAGATGCCACGTTCCACGTAGTCCCAGGAGACTTCCCAATTAGACCACAAGGTATACTTGGAGCCGAATTCCTAACAGGAAGGAATGCCACTATCGACTACTTCAAGAGGCAGCTGGAGTTTCACGGAAACTCCATCCCATTCATAAATAGGGATCAAGTGACGCTACCCGCAAGATCGAGAACAAGTACCTTCGTGTACGTATCAAACTTAAACCTCGAAGAAGGATACTTGCCCCGATTAAAGCTGGGGACAGGAATTCACGCTGGTAACGCGCTTGTCCGTAACCAAAATGGCAAGGCATACTTGCAAATGATAAACTCAAACGAAGAGGACTCCATAATTACGATACCCACCGTTGAACTGGAGGAATTCGACAGGATAATCCCGGAACCTAAGAAAAAACGACAGAGAGAGACAAAACCGCCTTCAGACATCAACCCCATCCCGAACTTAATAAAACCCAAGTCCCTGTTAGCCCTGGATCTGTCGAGCCACCAATTCGAGGCACCTACGAAAGTGCACTCATCCCAAACCCCTACACATCCCACTAAAATTACTCTTCCCTTAAAACCCCTCACGTCTCTCGCGAAAACGGTTACCACGGAACTACTGGAAATTTCTGAAGAATCCCCTTCAAGGGCGGAACGAGTGCTAAAATCAATCTCCACGGAACACATGAACCCGGAAGAACAGCGCCACGTTCAAGAAATAATAAAACGAAACCACGACCTCTTCCATCTCCCAGACGAGAAGTTAGGTCATACGAACGCTATTCAACACGGAATCCAAACAACGGACCCGGCACCGGTTAATACCAAGCAATATCGCTTCCCTCCGGTACACAAGAAAGGAATTACCAAGCAAGTACAAAAGATGTTGGAAAGCGAAATTATAAGGCCGTCATTATCGCCCTACAATTCTCCCATTTGGATCGTCACCAAGAAACCAGGACCCAATGGAGAAGTCCTATGGCGAATGGTACTCGATTTTAGGGACCTAAACAAAAAGACCGTTCCTGACGCTTACCCAATCCCTAATATCAACGAAATATTGGACCAATTGGGAGGCGCAAAATACTTCTCCGTATTCGACCTCGCTTCAGGGTTTCACCAAATACCCATGAAGCCGGAAGACGCACCAAAAACAGCATTCTCTACGCCTTATGGACATTACGAGTTTGTTAGGATGCCATTTGGGCTTTGTAATGCACCAGCTACATTCCAACGTCTGATGGACCACACTCTTACGGGACTCCAGGGCACGGAAATGTTCGTGTATTTGGACGACATCGTCCTTTACGCAAGCTCCCTCACCGAACATTTAATAAAATTCAAGAAACTCGCCCATCGGCTCCGCGAGGCGAACCTTAAACTGCAACCTTCCAAATGCAAATTTTTACATAAGGAAGTTGCATACTTGGGCCACGTGATCACCGAGGACGGAGTCAAACCGGATCAACAGAAACTTCAAGCCATCCGTAACTACCCAGCACCTCGCACACCCAAAGGAATTAAAGAATTCCTTGGATTAACCGGTTATTATCGAAGATTTATCCCAGAATTTTCTAAGGTTGCCCGTCCGTTAACCCAACTTTTGAAAAAGGACGCAGCATTTAACTGGGGACCGTCCCAGCAAACTGCTTTCGACCACTTAAGGTCAGCCTTGCAAAAGGAACCTATCCTGCAATATCCGAATTTTGACCTGGAATTCCACGTCACTACTGATGCCTCCCAATACGCCATCGGAGGAATATTAAGTCAGGCTATCGACGAAAAGGAGCTACCAATTGGTTACGCTTCCCGTCTCTTAAACAGAGCGGAAACCAATTACGCGACAATCGAAAAGGAACTCCTAGCCATAGTTTATTGTGTCAGATACTTCCGTCCTTACCTTTATGGAAGGAAATTTATTTTATATACCGACCACCAACCTTTAGTTTGGTTACACAGGGTAAAGGACCCGACGTCGCGCCTCGTTAGGTGGCGGCTGAAATTAGCTGAATACGACTATGAAATTCGATATCAACCGGGGAAAAGCAACAAACTTGCCGACGCCTTATCCCGAAATCCACCCACCGTGGAAGCATGCCCCATACGACCACGAGAGGAAACCGACGATGACTGGGAAGATCTGCCCCCGCCTAAACGAGGCCCAGGGAGGCCTCGGGGCTCCCAAGCATCCACCTCCACGCAGAAACCTGCAAGTAAAATCCGCCACAGAACGGCGCCTACGAGGACCCAACCACGCCGAAAGGTTCGCAAGGACCAGACGCCGATAATAGCGCCACCGGTTTTCCCCTCGCTAAATTTACCAGAACCAGGAAATACTATAGAAGAGGAAACCCAGGCAGCGGAAGAAGAACCTGCAGATGAACCATACTCGATTATTTCGCTTCCGGAATCGCCAACCCCACCAGAACAAGACGACTCAGATTCCGATGTGGCGTCCAACGCTTCGCACGAATCAACGTCAGACTCGGAATCATCGATGATCGAGACAAATGATCCTCCGGAAACAGACTACGAAGCAGACCCTGATAGGGAACTCAAGATAACGCCAACAATCTGTCGCGACCCGTTGTCTCTACGAAAAGAAACGCTTGTGTTCTTTTTAAGCGCCGATGGGAAAACTTGCGACGACGGAGCAAAACAGCTGCAGGAAACGGGAATCCTGCCAATAACAAATAACCTAACGCTGGGCAGGGCGCACGTAACGTTTAATAAGGGACAAATCTTCATTGGTTTAGTTATCAAGGAAACGCAGAGTACGCCTTTGACCACTACTAATTGGGGCGAAGCCCTTTCTTCCCTTAGAAACGTAGTACGTGAACTTATAATATATTCTCTCAGCATAGCTAAAACTACAAATATCGATCAGTTAAGCTGGCAAGATATTATCACGGACATTCTCGAAGCCCTTGACGAAGAAGACATCAGTGTCACAATATGTTTACAAATAGTTCGCATCCCGAAGGATGCGGAACGGCAAAGCATTATTGTGGAAAATCATGCGTCCGCGTTAGCCGGGCATAAAGGGGTAACCAAAACATATAACCGTATTCGTCACAACTACTTTTGGAAGGGTATGAAGAAAGCCGTGGAAGAATTCGTCCGAAATTGCGCGGACTGCCAACGGAAGAAACTCGTGCGTGTAAAAACCAAGCAACCAATGATCCTTACCGATACGCCTGGACGCGCCTTCGATAAAGTTGCGTTGGATATAGTAGGACCGCTACCTACTACGAGAATGGGGAATACTTACATCCTAACAATGCAAGATTTACTAACAAAATACTTCGTGTGCGAGCCCCTTAAACAATCCACAGCAATAAAAATCGCAGACGCATTTATAAAACGATTTATTTGTCAATTCGGAGCTCCTAGAGCCATCCTCACTGACCAAGGAGCAAACCTCACCGGTAACTTCATGAAAGCTATCGCGCAAAAATTTAAAATAGAACAATTTCGAACCACAGCCTTTCATCCACAAACAAACGGGTCTCTAGAACGATCGCACCTCGTGTTAACAGAATATCTAAAGATGTTTATAAGTAGCTACAGCGACTGGGACGAATGGACTGCAATGGCCGCGTTTTCTTATAATACCAGCGTCCACGAGGGCACTGGTTACACCCCACACGAGCTAGTATTCGGGAAAATAGCCCGGGTACCCAGTCAGAAACGAGTGCCCGAAGATTTCGAAAATGAAACTTACAGTCACTACCTCTCCAAACTAAATACGAGGGTGCAAGAACTGCAAATCGCTGCAGCAGAAAAGTTAAATCAATCCAAACTTCGTTACAAAAAGTATTATGATAGACATATAAACCAGGAGACCTTCAAACCGGGTGACCCTGTCTTCGTCCTAATAGAACCACGAAAAGGGAAATTTGGCGACCAGTACTCTGGCCCGCATACCATATTGGAGGTAATTCCCTCTCAGAACCTCAAAATATCATGGAAAGGCAAAACAAAAATTATACATGCCAACAAAGCGCGTCTTGGTCGGATGCGCGAGAATCCCGGTTGACCCCAAGTCACAATAAACAAACACTTTAATCATATTTTCCACCATAGATCGTTGCAATAACAGTCGCCGATACCACAGCTATGCCACACCGAAGGGCCACCCACCCCAACAGACCCCAGAACGGGGGTGGGAAGAAAAGAAAATTGCAACACATCCGGTGGTTGCGCAAGGAAGCCCTACGAGAGGGAAGGAGCCTGTCGCCCTTCCTCCCGAAGATAACCTCTACCACCATCATCAGGGAAGCTGACCCACCCACAGAAGTCATCACTATAGATGACTCCCCCCCACCAACGCCTCTCAACTGGGAGACGCTCCAGGAGGCGCCGACCCCGTCACCCCCGAACCGCTCTTCCCCATTCGCACGAGTAAATGACGAAAACCAACTCCCTAAACACCCTCCTACCCAACTTCCCGAAACCCAAATCCCTTCCACCATCCCTCCAAATCCAGGAGTAATAGAATTCCTGGACACGGGGTCAGCAACGAAGGTCCCAGACCACACAGAGCTGACGCCCGAGTTCATGCGATGGTTCGATGCCCTCTACCAGAGTGGTCAAGACCTAAGCTTCATCCTAGAAGACGCTACTTTCCAGACCCTTTCTTATTCCTATCCCCCTTAAATCCTTGTATATATATATATATCCTTGTATATACCAACCCTGAAAATAGTCCCTTGTAAATATCTCCCATATTAGTTTTGTTTTCTTTTCATTTCTACAGCCCTTTTGGCCAGAGAATTTTATTTTCATTTTTGAGCAACCCCATTTTCTTTTTATAAACAAAATTCCGTTCTTTTTGACTCTACAAAGAGCAGGGAAAAATAACTTCAAATCCACCCCGCTCCTTACGGAGAAGAAATGCATGCATTTCTTCATATAAGGGGGGAGGTGTGATGTCCCACCAATTTCGTTTAAATTTTTTCTCATTCCAAGCCACCCGAACTTTGTGTTAAGAAATGTAAAAATTTCTTCATGTAAGGGGGGAGGTGTGACGTCCCACGTCTTTTTCGCGCGCAGTTAATTAAATTCAATCATAAATGAATCTACAACTCCACTCAAATCTTCCCCAAACCTCAATTCTTACCCCTTCCCAATGACCCCGACCGCCTTGGCGATGTACCTTAGCGGTCCCCATCTCAAGACGGTCAACCATTAAATCTTCCCCACCTATTCGCCCAACGCGGCACAAACTCTTCCCTCCTATCGAATCTAAACAAGTCCCTCGCCCCACAAACCTCTTAAATCGAGACCACGTCTCACACCCTCTACATGACCAAAGAAGTCAAAACCACTACCACCCCTTTCCTATTAAAATACCCAAAATCCATTCGAGGAGTTGGACATTTCGAAATCACGTGTATAAAAACCCTGGAAGAAAAACCGCGAGTCCAAATATAGACCAACCTTTGGTCCCTACAAAAACCCCGAAAAGTACCGTGACACATGTTTATAATTAGACCAAGGTGCATACTGCGCACCCCCCTTCATACCGTAAAATATTACATAAACGGATCAAAGTCCATACCGTGCAAACACCCCGCAACCCCTTGCAAAATCATATAAATACAAGGGCTCCGAGACAGAGATTCTCTTTCAACGAAATATCCTTCGGCGAAAGGAGTCGACTCTTTCAACGAAATATCCTTCGGCGAAAGGAAGCTTGCTCTTCACAGTATTATTAAAACTAAATTCACAAATCTTCAATCACCAAGAATTGTAAGAGATTATAATTACCATTTAATACCACTGTATATCACCATCATCCATATCAATTATCCATATTCTCATTGTTTCATATTGTTGCGTATTAACGCTTATTGTTTTCATATTATATTGTCTTGTTATTATTAATGCTTATTAACGCACACTGCAATCTAATTATATTGTCATATTGACGCTTATTGTTTAAATCATCTTAGCTTATTAACCTATATGATATTTCATGTGCATACTCATATCTTATAACTCATAAACGCTATATAAATGTTATGTTCATCGCCAACCCATTACTATAAATCCTAACAACCCGCACAATAACAGTGCATTACATATTACCAAAAAGCTATAAAGTGAATAAACAGTTTTACTTTAAATCACGCTACGAATTATTGTGTCAATCCTTCGGGTACGAAGATCCCGAAATCCAAACAGGCTGCCGGAACAGCTGATTACGGGCAACGACCGCAGAAAGCATCGCAGTGTTTACTAACTTACTTTCATATAGGTTTCGATTAACCGTATGACTAGTCAAGTTTCGCAGAGTTATTACGTGTGTCTTTTACCATAAAACAACGGTAAATCCTATTACCGAGACAAACCAAAGCAAGTGCTCTAACGGGTGTCTCCCCGGTGTGTATTCACGCCTAAAACCTCCTTTACCACCAGTGTGTTGGATTTAACATTCACGCCTAAAACCTCCTCTACCATCAGTGTGTTGGATTTAACATTCACGCCTAAAACCTCCTTTACCACCAGTGTGTTGGATTTAACATTCACGCCTAAAACCTCCTTTACCATCAGTGTGCTGGATTTAAGATTCGCGCCTGGGCCCCAATTAATTCCCCTATGTCATTCTCCCCAAAGACCTCCACCCGGGACGTGACATTTATACGGCCGAAAATTCACCCTCGTTAGTGATCATGAACCCTTGAGATGGATTAACTCAATAAAAGATCCAGGGCAACGATTGATTCGCTGGCGACTAAAATTGCGAGATTATGAGTACGAATTTGTTCATAAGGCAGGAAAATTAAATACTAACGCAGATGCCTTGTCAAGAAATCCCGTCATAGTAAATGAATTATGTTCGTCTGATGACTTCAGTTTATCGGATTCCTCTGATGATGCAAATTCGGAACAAGTACCTGCTTGTCCGAAATTATTACCAATAAATAAACCATCAACAACTCGCAAGCCGATCTTGCCCGGGAATTCAAAATTAGGTAAGCCAGTAAGTTCAATACCAAGACCGAAGAAACCTGTACCGTTGGATACCAGTGCAATAGCAACTAGAACGCGAGGAAAGATTCAAGCTGCTGAAGTTCCGGGACCATCAAGAACACGGGAATTAAGTAAATCGAAAGAGCTTTCTCTGGAGGAGGACGACGATTCCGATGACGAACAGTCAGATACGCCTGTATTCCGTCAACGTAGGAGTACGCTGCCGAATCTGGAGTTTCATCCTAAACGGATGGTGGAGAATCCTAAAATTCCAGATTCACAAGGTGCAGTGGCCGGTGCGGAATTGCCAAAGGAAGGGAATGAGTCCGAAGTAGATAGAGCTATTGCCATTAATTTACCCGAAGCTCGCGATAGTGATACAGGTGATCAGGACAAACAGGGTTCCACATTTTTAAATTTAGAAGAGTTACAAGAATCTTTCAGTAGATTTGAAAAATCGTTACATGATAAAAGCGCTAAATTACAGGAACTTGAAAAGGAAGTTGTTTTATTGGATGCCCTTTCTGAGGGAGACACTTTAGACGAATATAGACAGGAAATATTACAAAATTTAGATCCATATGATGATGATACTGGGGACGAGGAATTAAATAGACGAATAGAAAAATTATTACAACAAGCTAGGGATTCCACAAAAGATAGTCACCCTCCAAATACAAGGGTTGAGGAAACAGTCAGAAGAGCACCTCAGCTGAAAAATATTCCGGAAGAAACAGAACTAGAAATAACTGCAACAGGAATGCCTGATAGCACGATCATTAATAGGCCTAGATACAGTTCAACCTTACCTACCCCGATCGTAGATCCAAGTCCTATAGCACTTTCGACACCCCTTCCAAATCCAACGGTTAATCAAACTCCCAAGGAGGGAGGTAGGGAACCTATTGTTCAAAAATCTACTCCTAGACAACTTTTCCCACAAGTCTCAAATTCATCATCCATATACATCCCGGACGCTGATTACATACCTCCGGATATGGAATCCGAATCTCGCAGCATGCGATACAAAAGTAAAGACATCGTAACTTCTACGAGACAGAATCTAACGTATTACAGATCAAATTATGTGCATTTCATTTCGTCCGATTGTGAACTTGTTACACCAGTGAGTATATTGCTCTCCGACTTAGGCATTATCAATGTTAACGACTTGAAAGCAGCAAAACCCAGAGTGGGACAAATACTAATAACTAAACGTGGTAAACATCGAATATTTAGCGTAGTTATAAAAAGAAAACATTTTGATGAAATTTCTACTCGGGATTTGGAACTTGGTCTACAAAACCTAAGGAAAATTCTTTTAGATTTAGATATAAAGGGTCTAAGAATCTCACAGAATGGCGACTTTACAGACGAATTACCTCAAGGTACGTTAATAGAAATATTAAGGAATACATTTGAGGACAGCAATATCGAAATAGCCCTATGTTACGGAAACACTCAGGTACCCCCGGAAGAACTTCGTCTGAAAATCATTTCAGAGTTACATGAAAGTTTGGTAGGAGGACACAAGGGTTTAACAAAGACATATTGCAGAATTCGAGAACGATTTTATTGGCCAGGTATGCGTAATGATATTCAAAATTATATCCGTACTTGCAATAGTTGCCAGAATCAAAAATTAGTACGGACCAAAACTCGCGAACCAATGCTAATTACTGACACTCCATTAGAGCCATTTTCCAAAGTATCAATAGATACTGTAGGTCCTTTACCTACTACTCCCAGTGGAAACAAACATATTCTAACTATGCAAGATAATTTGACGAAATATTGCATAGCTGTCCCTGTTCAGGATATAAAAGCTGAAACAATAGCTCACGCATTGGTAACTAATCTAATATTGCTTTATGGAACACCACGCGCAATATTAACGGATAAAGGGACTAGTTTCATTAATAAGATAATTCGGAATTTAGCAAAAATTTTCAAAATTCAACATGTCACTACATCTGGTTATAGACCCCAAACGAATGGTGCATTAGAAAGAAGTCACATAGTGTTAACCGAATACATCAGTCATTACATGAATGATTTTGACGATTGGGATAGATTAGTACCCTTTGCTATGTTTTCCTATAATACATCTGTCCACGAAGCCACAAATTTTACTCCGTATGAATTGGTCTTCGGTAAACTTGCGCGTTGTCCAAGTTCCTTCCCGAGCGACGAGAATTTGGTCACATACAATTCATATTTACATGATTTAATAACGCGACTTTCGGAAATGCAAGTAATAGCAGGACAAAATTTGACTCAGGCAAAAGAAAGGTCAAAATTGTATTATGATAGGAACGCCCGTCCCTTCAAAGGAAAAATAGGAGATATGGTACGTGTTTTAGTAGAACCAAAAAGAGGAAAATTTGCCAGGCGTTATCGCGGTCCATATAAGATCATTGGAATATTGGAAGGAAGCAATGTTTTGTTAAGAGATGAAGCTGGTAAAGTGCTCACTAAACATGTCGATAAATTACAATTAAATTGGAGCCATGATTGATTGGACTGATTCAGAGGAAGAGATGACGCTGACCCGACTGATAATCTTTCTTGCTCTGCAACACGTCGCGCGGACCCAGGAACTGTACAGACTGACACGCACGGATTCGAACCCGGGCTTATACTTCGAAAAGATCAACGCGATTAGATTTCAAAGGGCCGATTGGCGATTCATACTAGTTATAGATATAGACAAAATAATAGCTGAATTTCCATATGAAGCCGGGAATATTGAACAAACTCATGAATCATGCATTAAATTTCCAAGCACAATATCATGCGACTCCTTGTTACGAGCAGACCATTTAAACAATGTGGTGCGAGAAGCTGCGAGATTACAGCAAGAACTTATGGAATTGAGTATGGAAATTAGGGAGCCAGAATATGACGCACACAATCTACCTAAAGCCATTACACGCAGGAACGCACCTTTCGGATTTATAGGTTCAATTAGTCATGCTTTATTTGGAACCTTAGACAGTGATGATGCCGACTACATTAACAAAGAAATAGATAAGATATACGCTGATCAGAGAAAGATCACCCAACTTGTCAAAAATCAAACCCATATAATTATAAGTGATCTTCATAAAGTTCATAAAACCTTCAATAGAGTTGCAGCAGAAGTAAAAACAAATAGGCAGAAAATCGCAGATTTAGAAATGCAATTGGATAAACAGTTAGCTTTGAACTATAGCTTAGCAATGAGCCAATATTCAGCATCGGTTGAAACCTCTCTGAATCATTACATTACTACAACGCAACGCTTTATTACGGCTTTGAGCACTGCGCGCAACGGAAAATTACATCCATCACTATTGAGCGGACCTAGTTTCAAGACAATAATAAATGAAATACATAACTCAATGGTCGATTTCGAGCTTCCTATACCACGGGACCATCAACGAATCGAAGATCTGACCAAGATATCTCGTGTCCATTTGAAATATACAACAGGAAAAATGGTCGTGACGGTACAAATACCATTAGTAAATCGGATTGAATACGATCTTTACAAAATACACATATTACCAATTCCTCAGCACTTAAACAATAGTTTCGGCATTGTAGATAGTAGCAATAGAACCATAATTTCGGCTTTCATCTTACCAGAATTTCCATATTTAGGAATAAGCAATGACCACTCTAAATTCTTTGGATCAGATAAAGCATTCATAGATTCCTGCATCTGGGCATGGCATTACTACATTTGCCCACAGCACGTCCCATTGCAGGACGTGGCTCACCGAACATGTGAAACTTCATTATTACTTCAACCGGATCCGAAATTATTACGTTTATGTAATATTAGAATCATGCCCTATCACATACCGTCCTGGCGAAAATTAACTACACTTGGCGGATGGCTATACTCATTTGAACAACCCGAACCGATGCAGATTCTATGCGGTAGAAAGAAGAATACCCATACCACCATAGTTGGAACAGGAATTTTGGAAATACATCCAGAATGCTTTGCAAAAACACGATATCACACCTTATTGGGATCAAAAACATACCTGAGCAAAGATTCTTATTACTACATTCCTAATATGTTACTGAATATTAGCCTGATATCGCCTAAGATCTATCAGTATTCTAAAAGAAAACATGCCACAGTGACTCTATTTCCAAATGACCATAACAAACTGGAACGCACATCTGATTCGTTGTATGAAATTGAAACCCAATTAGAAGAAATTGGAGAACATCATCGAGCAAGAAAATCGCATTTGTCGTTGACGTACGGAACAATAGCGGCACAGGTCTTAATTATAATAGGATTGATGATCTACTATTTTTGGAATCCACTGAAGACCTTATGCAAGATACGGTTCCTGAGTAAACGGGGCCCGAAACACGAACCTGAGGAAGCTTCAATCAATGAATCTGTTGCAACACCGTTGCAAGAATCGTCTATTTCGGAAAACAGACCACCGTTGCCTATTCAGAGGGCGATGATAAACTGCTGAAATAAATATATAAGCAAACCTTGACAGTCTAAGGACTATGGGAATTCCCTTGTCAGAAATTGTTGTTAATTACGACGAATCTATCGCACTTTTCTAATGTTCTTTTCTTTTCTTTGATAATAATTTTGTTATTTTATAATTCCGATCTTGCTTCTGTGTGACTGTCTGTAGAGCATTAACAGAATGGCATCGTCCAGTCAGTGGCATCAAAATTCTGCAGAACGGCGACTATTTATCAGCCGTTTGGCGCCGTATACTAAAAAAGAGAAGCTGCTCGAAATATTCCGCCCGTATGGAGTCAAGCATGCGGTAGTGACAAGGAAACCAGCGGGAAACCAGGCATTCCTAACATTCGAAACACCAGACGGAGCAAGGAAGGCTTTGGCTGCGGCGGACGTCGGAATAATATGCCATAAGAGGAAGTTAAGGGTGCTGATGGTGGATTCGTGGCATAGCACCAACCTAATTACCCCACGACCCGATGCGGACCCATTCCCTGGCTTAGATTTGCGTGAACGGATTCCACTTCCAATAGAATGTATTTCTAAAATTGTCAGCTATTTGCCGTTTGCAGACAGGAGCCGCTTGGAAATGGTCTCTAGAAGATGGCGACTTGGAAGCCTTGCCTCGTATAACGGTCTTCGCCATATTGACCTGAATAATTGGTGCTGGCCGAATGCATGGGAAGGAAAGACAGTAAGCACGGAGTCATTTTACTGGCTCATGAAGAGAGCAGGTAGCCACCTGAGGAGCATACGAATAAATGAGGAACCCTTGGCAAGATGCTTAAGGCCCCAGGTTATCTCCATTGCTATAAGGAGTTGCCCTGAACTCGAAACAATAGATCTAACCTCTGTGACGATCAGACCGACGGCGTTGAGGGAAATGGAACCAGGAGCATCACGACTGACCTGCCTCAAACTAGGGAAATGCGACGGACCAGTGGACCCAGGGCTGTTTAATGTGCTGGGATCTGCCAGACACCTGAAATCGTTCAGCGCACAGGGGACAAACATTACCGGCAGATCTTTGTCAGCTGTAAACAAAGATCTCCAACAGCTCACCCTCCACAACTGTATAATATTAAAACCTGAAAATTTAGCAAAAATACTCCAGGAGTTGCAGAGCTTGGACTATCTAGACATAAGTAGATGCAATGATTTGATAGATCACAGCATTCTACAAGCATTAATCGATAACATTAACCTCCACTCCACTTTAACAGTAATAAAGTTTCATTTTTGCTCCTTTAAAGAGTTTGCTCCTGAAATGGAAACAGAGGAGGACAATGAGGCGGTCGAGAGAGGAGAGTTTGTCGAGCTGGAGCTGGGACCAGTGGAAATGGCAGTTTCATTCCCCTCCAAGTACAGGAATGTGACCAACCTAAGCCTCACGTTTTGCAGATGGGTAGCCTCCGGCCTTATTATGGAAATTGCCGTGCATATGAAGGATGTAACGTCCTTAAACATTAGCGGATGTACCAACATCAAGGGGGAATTCGTTCTGGAGCCATTGCGACAAATGAAGAAACTTGGGATCTTAAACATGAACAACATGCATCCCACTGTCGGGGGATGGTTCCTGCAATTCCTCACCGGTCTGACGGAGGTCCACTGCAGGGAGTCCCAAGGACTCAGCGACGAGGATATCTGCGGTTTGCTACGGCAGGGACCCGAAATAGCCATAATCGACGTAGAGAGGTGCCAAAACATCGGCAAACCTGTATTGACCTGCGCTTACGAGGTAGTGACAAGCGGTCACAGGACCGGGCCAATACACTTTTACATCGGAGGTACCCAAATTACGCGATCCACAAAATACAAACGAAACACTTTTCTACACGTTACCTATGACCTGATATACGAACCCCTATTTCAAACCACTTAAATTGTAACGGGATTGCAGTGTGACAATGTGCAAACATTATGGGAATCCCCTAGTCCAATGCAACCTGATCCCATACGTCCGTTTACATACATGTTTATATACATATATTAACCATAAGCGCTACCGTACCTATACATTCAGTATACATCGTCGGGGACGACGATGGTTCCAAGAAGGGAGGGATGTTACGTTCGGAACGTAAAAATTTTTCTTTTTGGTCAGGGTATGCCTCAACAACGCCTAACGTTATGGGAAATCCCTCGTTGATCATACTCCTACCTATTAATTAATATTCTTGATAGAGTAAAAACTTCTCTCTTGGAGCGTCGTCGCCTCGACGCATTGCCGTTCCACGAAATAGATAAGGCGGTGCTGACGCAGCGGCGTTCTCACGAGATAGTCGCGTTCGAAACGACCAGTGGTTCTCCTGTTGTACCGAATCCGTTCTGTGTAAGCGGCAGGGATGTATTTCAACAATGCCTTGCAGCATTGTGGGAGAGCCCTCGTTGAGAGCACCTCTGACCGTCGCGTTAAAAATGTAATATGACCGCTAACGGCTACAGCAGGAATGCACAGATTGGATCATTTCTTGGAAGATTGACAGAATTGAATACCCTACATCCGGTGCAGGGAACTGCGCCTTCCTACGGTTTGGTCGCACGTGCGAATTATTAATTAATTAAAAATTGTTGTTAAAATCAAATGTCTACTACAATTTCTGATAGTCCAACGACTGTGGGATTCCCCTAGTCAGAAATTGTGTATGAAATTATGTTGTGAAATTATGAACATTGAGGGAGAGCCCTCAGCTGTGCGAAATTGTATGTTCTCCTGTACGTGCGAATGTTCCGTAGAGATTGATCGAATATTTAAGTCGGGAGTCTGATGGATAGGCGTGAACACACACACCGCCTCGTTAAGTAGACGGGCCCACGGTAGCGCGGCCGAGCGATAAAATGCAGCGTAAGCATTTTCGGTACGGACCCACTCTGGTCGTGGCCGAGCGCATGAAGCTGCGACACTCTGTGACGATAAATCGTGAGGTGCGTGTCGCCGGGTCCGCAAAAGTTTTAGAGCAGGAGTTCTCCGGGTTAAACTGTGTGAAAGACTCGACTTTGCGAAACAATTATTTTACTAGACTTTGCGAAACAATTATTTACTTAAACTTTGCTTACGACATTAATTTATTAACTATAAACCAAAATTCATCATTCAGTTCGCTCAATTAAAATTGTTTTAATTCGCTCTATAATTCAATTCAGATCTATTCCGTAATATAACCAAGTGCGTGTGTTCGCGTTTTCATCTCTTTCTCTGATTTAGGTTATCTTCGAGACGCAGGAAATTCTCCAACAATTCCAAGTGAAAACTAAAAGTATCTTTCCAATATATAATTGACTGTCTGGTGAGTTGCACCTTTTATCTCTTTCTGTAAATCTTATTACATTGTAAATATTGGATCGGATATAACGATAATTTCTGACAATCAAAGGATTGTGGGATTCCCCTAGTCAGGAGTTGTCTCTGGTTATTATTTTATGAAGTGATCCATTGAATATTTCCATATTTTGTTATGTGCTTTTGCTTTCGTTCACTTTTACAATATTAAATCTTTATTTATCATAAATTCTACTCATTAATTACCTGTCTGATTCCTTTGAAAAGACCCGTATGGGTCTAGAGCACCAACGATCCCAAAATCTCCCCCTTATCCTCTGATAAGGTATTTAGATAATTAAATAAAATAATTGACTGTTACGAGTGCGGCGGGCCTCCTTGTCATTCTATACGTAAAGACGACAAATTCTGATAATCAAATGATTGTGGGATTCCCCTAATCAGAATTTGGCTATCTAAAACGCGCCGCTCGAACACCAAAGGTCGCGGCACGTAACAACGTACACCACGTCAACGACGACATCGGTGACGTAATGCAGCTGCTCTTGGGCACGATCTATCCTGAAGAATCGTTCGGCGGTACACGCTGAAACCAGAGTCCCGATGGTAACACGATAGAATTTTAATCGCTATCAGCCGTTCCGTGGGCCAACGCGGGCCAACACTGAACACTCACAGTCGATGAAGCAACAAGTGTCCATGTTATGATCTTTCCCCAGGATCTTCCTCAAGGATTCTAGATTCGTGGTGGCGTCTAGATCCAGCGGCTCCTCTATCCACAGGACAGCCGACTTCTTCAGCATGTCCTTGTCGTGATGGTACTACTCGTAATCTGACATATTTATCTTCATCACTGGCAATTTTAGTCTATCCAGCTTCGCGTCCTGGGGCGGTTTGCTCGCGTTTCTCCGTTTCGCCAGCATCGTCGCCTTATTCAATAGCTTCATGTCTATAATGGATGGCAACAGTCGACAGGCTTCTCCGTCCACCTGAAAGGAACATTGTAATCTGTATTAAGGGGGGAGACTCAAGTAACTTTAAAAAAAAATTGATTTTTTTTTTATTGCATAAATCAATGCTATTACATGTCAAGAATATACTCCAGAAGTGTCAGAATACAATTCTGCGTATTAACGGTGCTAGAGACGGGCTTATACCTGTCTAGCAAGTACGCGCCGGAACGCGCGTTGCGTCCTTTCGCTCATTGTCCGTCCTTTGCACACAATAAACTTCGAAGGTAAGCCGAGTAATAATAGATAGATGTTTGCTCAGGTATAAATAAGAAACAGAAGGTCAACTATACGGGCCTGGAATCACAGATTAGCGTCAGAGAGCTTACCAAAAACATCGGCTTTTCAGAACCGAAAAATTTAAACGCGTTTTTCTCGAAACCACGTTTTTCAAATTGGCGTGCAGCATAACTTAATAAATATTTGATCAATCGAGCTGTCGCAGTGCACACATTTACATAATTGAATTCCCCACCGGTCGTATTACTTTAATTTATGATATTAATTATTAAAACCATGTTTATTGCATATTTAACACGAAAATCTTACGCAAAAATCGCTGTTTTTTTTTCAGAGCTCCGTATTATTATTAATTTTGCATTTTTTTTCGCTGGTTTTAATTCTTCCGACTCGAAATAGAACTAAATAGAAAACTCCGTTTCGTTTTCACCCCAGGACAAAATCTAAAAGCTGTACACTGCACGCCGATTACCCTCATCGACGTCGAAGCCATGGAGAGCAACCATAATAACTCCTCAAAAAACGGACATATTGGAATTAATTTTTTTTCTTGTTACATTGAAATACAAACAAATATATACAAAAAGTTACAGAAAGTGTCATCAAGTATTTATATCCCAAAAAAATCTCCGAAAATCACCTTATTTTTAGCGGTTTACTTGAGTCTCCCCCCTTAACCCTACAATGGTCGCCTGATGTTTCATTGAACGACATCGTCTACTCCAGTTTTCTCTTATACTTGATACGTTCTTGTGGCCGAAAGTCCATTAATCACAGAGAAAATAACGGACGACTACTGTCATCCGTGCGATGATGAAAAATCATATTTGCTTTCCTTTATTTCCTTTATTTTACCACCAGCCTCCACTAATACGTTTTAAAGGTGAAAAAGTGTTGTACGAAGGGTGTTATTAACCTGCATTGGAATGGTCCTCGTGGTAACCAGCTTAGCCGCGCTACATTGAGCTATGCAGGTACCATGCCCACCAGCTTGAAGGAGTGGAAGCTGATAGGTGGTCAAGCCAACGACCTCGATCAGCCCGTCTTCTGTAGATGGCTCCTTGGTCCCGCTCGCGGCGCCCCAAGGATGAGTCCCACCGCCGTACGAGGCGATGTTGAGGAAAACTATGGCGTGGACACGGTGCTCTTTCAATTTCGGCGTCATGTCCTGGCCGTTGCAGTCCAACGTCACGAACTCCGTGAGGTCCTTCCATTTCCGCCGCACGAGATCCTTGCCCCCCCCCCCCCCCTCTGGCCGTAAAACATCTTGTTTCGCAATCGCGAATTGAACCTCTCTGGATGTGCCTCTGCAATCGAACGCGAGAATCGAATCGGATCAATCCTTTTCCACTTACGCGCAGGAAGGGGATTTTGATTCATACGAAGCGTCTTTGGACTGTAGCTACTACAAGCTTAACTGGGTAACGGAATTAACAAAAAGTTTCATCCGTAAGTATATGCATTGTTTTTGGACAGGCGCGAGTAATCATAAACATCCTGGGTATTTAAAAAAACGATTAGTTTTCGCCCCACAGTTATTATACCAATGCATAGAGTTTTACCATTTCTCGCTCCGAAACTACCAACCAGTTAAGTTTGTGCCCCCAGCTTTAAAGCCTCTCGTACATTTCTCCCACACTTGAGCGCTATCAGTTGCTCTTTCAGCGCCAGCACCGATTAATTGCTTCCGATAAATTGAAGCGTGCTGCTGCACGCCACACGGACTATTGAGAGACTTTAGAATAGGGACGATTGGGGCCGACACTAACCTCGTGCCTCGTGAAATTCAAGAGCGATATGTGCATCCACGCCAAGAGAGAAGTAATTATTAACAACGTTCAGCGGCAGATTCTATTTCCCCTTGCCGTTGACCTCGTCCCCCTGAGCGTTCGGGTTCCTTTCAACGATCAGCTGCCACCTGTCCAGCAGCGTCGTCTCGCTCTGCCCGATGTTCGTCAAGATCTTCCCGATCGACTCGTCCGTGTAACCGCCACCCCAGCCCAACACCCTTGCCAGATCGTTCCCCGTGCCAAGGGGAAGCAACCCGACCGCTGGCGGCGATGATGCACCGATCTGATCTAGGATCGACAGCACCCAACCGACGGTACCGTCGCCGCCGCACACGAGGACTCGGAGATTAGGAACTGTCTTGAACAATTCCAGACTAAAAGTAGGAATTTGTTAATGCCGACAAGAATGATTTCTGTTAATAATTCAACGGATGGCGGACTTTCGCGGATAGAATAAGAGGATTCTGTACTTTAAGCTTTCAAATAGAAGATCCCCGACTCTCGAGTCTCCGAGTAATGAGTGAATCAAAGGGTTCGCTGTAACGAAAATATACATTCTAAGAATAGACTTCTATTCGCCTTTTGTCCTATACAGACAGTTTCGTTAAGTTTATAGGTATATGACGAAGTCTCGACGAAGATAGGAAGCCTCAAGGGCAGTCCACTTTACAGATATGCCCCTGGGAGCTCACCAGCAGGAAAGATCGATCGTTAAATGAGAAAACTCGGTTTTACTCTCAAGAGTGTTAAGATTAATTGAAAATGATCAATTTCGTATTTTTACTTTGGATAGCCTCGCGCGAGTTTTGTTATTATTGATTTTGATGAACGGCAGGCTATACAATGGTTCGTTGTAAAAGTGGCGGGTAATTTATTGGCAGTTTCAAGGAAGCTTCACTAGTATCGCCGTCCGGGCAGGATAATATTCGTGGATCCTTGTTTACGCTGCCATGAATGCGACCGAGCAAAATGCCTCAGCTTCCCAGAGGAAGTTGCCGAGAAAGTTTTCGATAATGCCGTAGCGATAACTGCTCACCTTCATTCAGTCCACTTGCTAGCTACCGGCCCGGCCCCGTGGAACTTTAATTAAACCTCTTGTTCATTTAAATAAAGTATTTGAGTTATCGACCGTATTTTTAGAATAAACAATAAGTCTAACTGACCGAACCAGTGCGCCGAAACCACTTATTGTTTATTCTTGTTCATTTATCATATTTTCCAATATCCGCGGCCCCCGGGACGCGCCTAATCCATTCGGCCAATTCATTTTCAACTCAATTTCCATTCAATTAACCCAATTCTTTACCGAACCACAGGGCTAAATTTAAAAGCGTCGGCTCTCTAATGCCGCGCCACACGGTCGACCCGACGGGAATAGAAGAAGCCAGAATACGGATAGACGATCGGCAAACTCACCCCATTTTAGGTCCACCCTGCGTCAGATCGAACACCTGCCTCGGATTCAGCAGCCACTGAAACTTTTGCAGCAGCTTGGCGCCCTGATTGCCGCCCGATTTCGGGTTGATGAATACCAGCACTGGCTTCACGGACGGGGTGGGTATCGGTTTTACCACCCACTGCTCCCACTGGTCCTTGTCCTGCTCCTTGTCCTGCTCCTTGCCCTTGTCCTTCGACTTCTTCCTGCTCTCGCCCGACTTCTTTTTGCGCGGCAATTTCCTCAGGCTGTTCTTGAAGCTGCCCTTCCTCGGTAGCTTCACGATCCACGACGGCGGCACAATGATGGACGCGTGTGCCTCCAGCTCGCAGTTCTCCCCTATCTTCTGCACGCTCAAGCATGCCTCCTTGTTGTGATAAGCGGCCTTGCACCAGCTGCACAACACCGCGACGATCTTCTTCGATGTGAAGCTCAGCTTCGATTGAAACGACTTTCCGCAATTCGCGCACTTCCCCTTCTGCGAGCGGCGGTTGACCCAGTGATGGTGGGTGTTCGTTTGCTCGCGGTACTGCCGGACGCCCACATCGCGGAAGCTCGATTTACAGGCGAAATTCAGACTGACCGCGCACGCTTCGTGGGCGACCACGCGGCAGGCCGCGCATTTCATCCTGGCTCCATGTTTCTGCAACAGCGGTATCGGTCTCTCGTTAATGAAGTGGACGGAGCGGGTGTATACGCCGCGGATGATATTCAGCAGAACCCTACCCTCTGCTGGATAGATTTCAGGGCCGTTGCAGATTGCGCACGCAATACGTGATAGAATTTTGGATGACGTTCGTCGGAACCGTGGGACGAATGCGCTGCTCCTAGGTAATACGATTCTACTATATAATCCGATCAACCCCTACGGGGGTGAAAAGGGGTAAACTGTGTTTCCATGGAGTCCTTAATATCTCTTAGGCCCGAAGCGAAGCGCGGGTATATTTGCTAGTTGTAGAATATGACTTTCGTTCCTCCAAACAACAGGGGTTTAAAGCGGCCTGTAGACGGTCAATATTATTGCGCAATATTCAATATTGCACAATATTATTGACCGTCTGTGGATCATATTGAAAGGTTGCACAATAATAGTGAAGGGTTGGGCAATAATATTGAAAGGTTGTACAATATATTGTGTGAATCAAACCCGGTTTGGATATTTATTGTACAATATGGAATAGACAGCATCGTGTGTGGGTAGTACTGCGTAATATCAGTTCAGTTTTGACCAGAGTTGCCAGGTAATTCCGTACGCGTGGGGAAGAAGTGACGGGAGATAGACCTATTAAGATCGTAGCGTAACTGATTGTCTTCTTCGACATATATGTATTTTACATTTTATTTCATTACACAGGGTGTCCGGGGGGAGAGTAAACGCCTGGATATTTCCTAACGTATTGGAGATAAAAAAATTGTTTATATGCCATTGCATGGTTCGAGGGGGCAAATTTATTATCGCAGACGAATTTTTTCTTCCATTATTATTTTAAAAGATACGATGGTCAAGTTCGGTTTTTCAAATGGCACTAACTTTTTTGAAGTCCTGGGTTGATAGTGCGTTCCAATACGAATTCAATAAGCTTTAATGTATACACTTGATTTCCACTGGTTTTTGAGATATTGCGCTTGCAAATTTGCTGATTTTCACTTGAAAAAAACCTCTGGAATAGCAAGGACCGGGGACGGTCGTGCTGGCCCCACGGGTGGCATTGCCTGTTGTAACAGATACCTACCTGCCAAAGGTCTACGCAGACCCAGGCTGGACAATTCTTTTCCGTCAGAAATGCTACTTAGGTAGGTACATCTGCGGTATCGAGAAGCGCACCGTTACTTTTATTTCGCACTTGCTTCTCCGCTCGGATGGCCGGTTATTTTGGGAGGGGTGCAAGTTCGATTGGATAGGTTAGGAGGTGTGAAAGTTGCTAGACTAAATTTCAACTATAGGGAGCAGATTGTATTAGAACCAATCGGATTTGCATCCCTCACAAACGGCTGCTCTCTTGAAGAGGCCCTCTTCACAGCAATGCCCACCTTCAATCGCACGGAATACGTTAACGCATGCTATTGTTTTGATATTGAAGCTCGTGTTTATACTCGAGAGGACCACGCGTCGACAGCGGGCTACCCCTTTTCTTCCTGTCTCTCCACGAGGAGTATTGCCGGTGGATTGTAGGAGCGTGGATGTCTGGATACCAGTTATTGAATTCAGGAGACGATAGAAACATTTTATAACAAAACACACATGTACTATAATTAAAGTAAATCGTATTCCTCTCGGGCAGGAGTACTGATAATGATCGAACTTGCGCCCCACTTCGCGCAGACCGATTACGCGGAGGATAGTCGGGTGTCACACACTGCACAAATGATACAGGGTAATTCTGGAGCAACGCCCGTCAAGGAGATGCGGCCTGGTACCCCGTGACGAGGACAGTCCTTCGCAGTGCCTCGCCCGATTTTTATGGCTTTTTTCGGAAAAAGGTACGAATCCTGGGCCGAACGTAACGAATTGAAGGGTTTCGACCCTCGAAGGGTTTGGAATATCATTAAGAAGTGAAAATTGTACAGGATTTCAAATGTTTGCTTCTTTTCTTCATCGTATCGAGAAGGAAGTGACGCCAATGGATTCCTTATGCTTTTCCGATGAAACTGACACCAAGAACGACGTAATTCGGAAAATAATGAAGCAAATGAACAATTCATTTCCATAACCTCAAGCTAATTTCGTTAATAATAGGCCGATTTACGTGAAATTTGGTATGATTTTCATCGGAAAAACATAAGGAATCCAGTGGTGCCACTATCATATCGATACGATAAAGAATAAAGAATTAGTTTATTTCCTAAACAGATACAGGGTAATTCTGGAGGTACGCCCGTCACCCCGTGGCGAGGACAACACCCCGCAGTGCCCATCGAATTTTATGGCTTTTTCCGGTGTACGAGCACGTACGAGCACGAACGCGGAAGCTTCTCGCGTTCGCGAATTAGTTGTAGGATTAGTCTTAAGCTAGTGGTTAAAAGTACGTTAAGAATAGTCGTTAAGTTTAAACTAAGGTCACGGTCACTTTGTATATTTACAACACGTAGCACAATGTTTTACACGTTTGTCTAATTTAAAGTTGTCACAAACTTAGCTTATTATAACGCGCAAGTACAAACAGATAAGCGACCGAACAGAGTAGTTCGTATAATAAAGTTTCTGGGACGTTCCAGTCAAGCGCGAGCACGCGAGAGCAAAAATGTCGCACTTGCTAAGGCGACGATTCGTAGCAGAGAGATCATCGCGATGATGAGATCGGGCCGTTTCGCCGAATTCTGTGACGTCAGCACCCCACCTAACAGCTGCTCGTCCTGAGCAGGACGAGGACCGCACCGGTAGGACACAGTCGTTCACGCGATGAAGCGAGAGAGCTGTCTAATTAGCTGAGGTGCGCGTCAACAGATGGCCCGACCGATCTCATCATCGCGATCACGCGTACCGCGATCTGGTCGCGTTGGTCGCTTTAAAGAGCGCGCGGCTTCGGAAGCGAAGCAGCGCCGGCTTGGCCTGTGGCCGTTTGGGCCAATCCCAAACATCCGGAAAAAGGTACGAATCCTGGGCCGAACGTAACGAATTGAGGTCGACCCACCGCAGTTGAGGGTGAAAATGTGAAATATTAATTTCAGCGTAGTAAGAAATGCTTCATTCTTTAATGCATCGATATGAAAGTGGCACCAATGGATTCCTTATGTTTTTCCGATGAAAATCATATCAAATTTCACGTAAATCGGCCTATTATTAACGAAATTAGCTTGAGGTTATGGATATGAATTGTTCATTTACATCATTATTTTCCGAATTACGTCGTTCTTGGTGTCAGTTTCATCGGAAAAGCATAAGGAATCCATTGGCGTCACTTCCTTCTCGATACGATGAAGGAAAGAAGCAAACATTTGAAATCATGTACATTTTTCTCTTCTTAATGATATTCCACACCCTTCGAGGGTCGAAACCCTTCAATTCGTTACGTTGGGCCCAGGATTCGTACCTTTTTCCGGAAAAAGCCATAAAATTCGATGGGCACTGCGGGGTGTTGTCCTCGCCACGGGGTGACGGGCGTAGCTCCAGAATTATCTGTTTAAGACATAAACTAATTCTTTATTCTTTATCGTATGGATATGGGAGTGTCGCCGATGGATTCCTTGGAGTTTTCCGATGGAAATCATTACAAATGTCGTGTAAATCCGACAACTTTTGCATTTGGAATACAAATAGCTTGTGTCAAAGTAATCCGATTAGCGTGATATTTGGTATGATTTTCATCAGAAAAACATAAGGAATCCATTGGCGTCACTTCCCTTTCGACACGATGAGGAAAAGAATTTCTTAATACGCTGTAATGGATATTTCACCCTCGACTGCGGAGACTCGACCCCAATTCGGTACGTTGGGCCCAGGATTCGTACCTTTTTCCGGAAAAAGGCCATAAAATTCAATGGGCACTGCGGGGTGTTGTCCTCGCCACGGGGTGACGGGCGTACCTCCAGAATTACCCTGTATCTGTTTAGGAAATAAACTAATTCTTTATTCTTTATCGTATCGATATGATAGTGGCACCACTGGATTCCTTATGTTTTTCCGATGAAAATCATACCAAATTTCACGTAAATCGGCCTATTATTAACGAAATTAGCTTGAGGTTATGGAAATGAATTGTTCATTTGCTTCATTATTTTCCGAATTACGTCGTTCTTGGTGTCAGTTTCATCGGAAAAGCATAAGGAATCCATTGGCGTCACTTCTTTCTCGATACGATGCAGAAAAGAAGCAAACATTTGAAATCCTGTACATTTCTCACTTCTTAATGATATTCCAAACCCTTCGAGGGTCGAAACCCTTCAATTCGCTACGTTCGGCCCAGGATTCGTACCTTTTTCCGGAAAAAGCCATAAAATTCGATGGGCACTGCGGGGTGTGTTCCTCGCTACGGGGTGACGGGCGTAGCTCCAGAATTATCTGTTTAAGACATAAACTAATTCTTTATTCTTTATCGTATGGATATGGGAGTGTCGCCGATGGATTCCTTGGAGTTTTCAGATGGAAATCATTACAAATGTCGTGTAAATCCGACATCTTTTGCATATGGAATACAAATAGCTTGTGTCAAAGTAATCCGATTAGCGTGATATTTGGTATGATTTTTATCAGAAAAACATAAGGAATCCATTGGCGTCACTTCTCTTTCGACACGATGAAGAAAAGAATTTCTTAATACGCTGTAATGGATATTTCACCCTCGACTACGGGGGCTCGACCCCAAATTCGTTACGTTCGGCCCAGGATTCGTACATTTTTCCGGAAAAAGCCATAAAAATCGGGCGAGGCACTGCGAAGGCTGTCCTCGCCACGGGGTACCAGGCCGCATCTCCTTGACGGGCGTTGCTCCAGAATTACCCTGTATCATTTGTGCAGTGTGTGACACCCGACTACCCCGCGTGTAATCGGTCTGCGCGAAGTTGGGCGTAAGTTCGATCATTGTCAGTACTCCTGCCCGAGAGGAATACGATTTACTTTAATTATAGTACATGTGTGTTTTGTAATAAAGTGTTTCTATCGTCTCCTGAATTCAATAACTGGCATCCCGACATCTACGCTCCTACAATCCACCGGCAATACTCCTCGTGGAGAGACACAGGAAGAAAAGGGGTAGCCCGCTGTCGACGCGTGGTCATCTCGAGTATAAACACGAGTTTCAACATCAAAACCTAAAGCATGCGTTGACGTATTCCGCGCGAGAGAAGGTGGGCATTGGGGAGGGGATATTACCGTGAAGAGGGCCTCTTCAAGAGAGCAGCCGTTTGTGAGGGATGCAAATCCGATTGGTTCTAATGCAATCTGCTCCCAATGGTGGAAATTTAGTCTAGCAACTTTCACACCTCCTAACCTAACCAATCGAACTTGCACCCCTCCCAAAATAACCGGCCATCCGAGCGTAGAAGCAAGTGCGAAATAAAAGTAACGGTGCGCTTCTCGATACCGCAGATGTACCTACCTAAGTAGCATTTCTGACGGAAAAGAATTGTCCAGCCTTGGGGTCTGCGTAGACCTTTGGCAGGTAGGTATCTGTTACAACAGGCAATGCCACCCGTGGGGCCAGCACGACCGTCCCCGGTCCTTGCTATTCCAGAGGTTTTTTTCAAGTGAAAATCAGCAAATTTGCAAGCGCAATATCTCAAAAACCAGTGGAAATCAAGTGTATACATTAAAGCTTATTGAATTCGTATTGGAACGCACTATCAACCCAGGACTTCAAAAAAGTTAGTGCCATTTGAAAAACCGAACTTGACCATCGTATCTTTTAAAATAATAATCGAAAAAAAAATCCGTCGCGGCGAAGTAAGCAGCCCCATCGAACCATTAATTTACATATTTTTTTTATATTTTTATCTTCAATAGTTTAGGAGATATCCAGCTGTTCACTCTACGCGCGGACACCCTGTATATATAGCTACCATAGGTGCACACAGAAGAAATTATCCGATCGAGCTGAAATTTTTTACACGTTTCATTGGGCCAAGTAGACAACTTTTCCGCACTATTAGAATTTGATCATCGAAGAAAAGTTTTTTTCACTCCACCCTAATGAGTACACCTTAGAATTATATGTATTATTATCGCGGCCTGCCACATAAGAATTTACACGGTCCGATAGCTGGTTTCTTATGGAAATACGAACTTTGTGCTACAGTACTACTTAGGTTCGGGGAAACGACAATCTACTGTTGCATGACCATTTCGATTTTGCTTTACGTTCGACAGCCGATAAACTATCATCAAGACTATTGGTTAGCCTATTGGAAAGAACATCTCCGTTATAAGCCTCTAACAAATACGACTTTAATGCACTCCGATTTGTAAAATCGCGATTTCTAATTAAGGCCCTAGCTTTACCCGTTATTTTCGATTCGATTATCGCAAATAAAATTATTTTATTCTCGGCACTCACTAAAGAAATTGTTCTGTCGCAATTATCACAAAATTCTTATAATGAAGATTTTGTACCATGAAACGTTATTAACATCTTTTCCGCAGGTTCGACTTTTATTCCGGAATGTGCTATGTCATGAGAGATTGTGAAAACAAAATATATGAAATACGTGAATAGTTCCTTAACTTACAATACAAAAGTTAGACGATGTGACATTCTTCTTCAGTGAACGTTGTCCCAAACGGAAACAATCCTGGGAAGAAGGATATGCCACGCAGCTGTAGTTGTTGCTGAGAAGGTCGAATCCAGTGATAGGCAATGAAAACGACGTTGAATTTTTCACTTTTTAATTTTCGGTAGTTCTTCCTCTAGTCGGCAGCAAAGATCCCTTTCTGAATGTAAGTCTGCACACACTCGGCAAGGTGATGTTGCTACTAGGCTTGACTATGGCCCGGAGAATAGCGTCTTCACCGATGGATCCCTTTCAGATTTAAACACTGTGTTGTCACCGCAGGATGCTTCAAATTCTTAACAAGTTCTCCCTCGTTAGTTGAAAAGTAATCGTACTTCTGACACCAAATTTTCTTGTGTAATGGACACAAGGAATATATCGAACATCCGTTTATCAATAATATATTTTTTATACTAAATTAAGAGTATTCAACGTTGGACTGTTTTAATCTGGACTCTGTGTCTGACGCTGGTTGCTTTTGCAATGGTAATAGACGTGGATGAGGAAATGTAGTGGGTTTTTAAGCGTTCTGGACAGTAAAAGAGGGGCGGCGGAATTGCGCAGAAGTGCAGGACTTTGGTAGGATGACGTACAGGGCATGGCAACTCGCGGCCCGTATGCGGCTCCTTTCCCCACTTGCTCTGCTGAGCCGTAGGAAAACGACCCCCTCCATACTTATTTGACTCCTACGCTTTAAACAGCGACACGGAGCTCCTCTCGCTCTTACATAGCTGATATTGCTGGTGGTGGGTGCACCGGCTGACTGGCAATAGGGATTGTGCCGCCCGCGGCGGCGAACAAGTTGTTCAGCCCAGTGGGTGGAAACTGAATAGGGAACCTCCGGAATAGCGTTTAGACAGGAAGAGGCAGGTTTTCATAGCTTAGAGGGCGCTGATGTCGCAGTATAGTTGTGTTTGTGTCTGTACATACACGACCGGCTGAGACACATACTGTCTTATAAGTGAAAGCAAGTAAAACGTGAGTGAAACGCTAAGTATTAGGTATTTACTTGTGTTTACTGTTTCATTTAAAATGAATGTGCAGAAGAATGGAGCAACTGCAAAGACGGTGACAGGTAGGAAAGTTTTATATACGGTTCGAGTTACATTTAAGACACTTGTTTTTTTGAATTTTCGTGATGTTTTTGTATTTTTAGGTTATAAACTCTATTAAAGAAAATAATAAATTTAATTCACTCTTTATGTTCACAGGAGCAGACAGACAAAATCAGAAGAAAAGATGCAGAGGACGATCTACGTTGCAAATTACTTGCACACGTAAGGGGGCCAAGTACGCTTCAAACAAAGTGCGTCAGGCTGGTAGGGGCGTCACAGGTATGCATGATGTAATAGTAGTAATAATTATGATAATTACGATAATTGTAAGTAAAGTATCCTTTATGTTGTTTATAGAACTCGTCGGTTCCTGCTTGGGGCGAAATTTGGATACGATGGCGACAGTATACTGCCCATAGGACATTCCCCTAACCTCCGCGTGCCTCTCAAGCACCTACGATGCATGCATATTTAGGTGAAATTCAGAGTCTATTTTTTCGAAAACGAAGCCTCTACCGCAAATTCGTCACTCTGGATTATCCCCCAAAGTATTGACCATAGGTAGAGGAACACCATGTATATGGAGGACGCGTACGAAGGAATATATATGTACATAAATGAACAATGTAATATAGGTAATTAATGTAATTACTTAGCACTATAGCATTTAAGCAAACTGTTAAATTCAATATAAGGAACATTTTTCAAATAAAAATCTGAGCCACTCACTACTTCTTACCTCTACTTGTATTTTTTACATTTAAGTATCTTATACAAAATGTAGGGTAAGAGATACATTTGTTGGCATTATCAATTATTGTTGGCAAAATAATGTTCTATTATGCCAATAATAACTGAAAAGATGGGGAAGGTTTAGATAAGAAACTTCACGTAAATGTGAAATATTTAATTAAATTCAATTACTGCAAATTTAATTAAATATTTTTCCCAACACCTGAATTTCATATCTAAATCTTCTTAACGAGCCAACAAATGTATTTCTTATTCTACATATTACAATACGCAGATTCTGACTATATTTAATTTTGCCGGCATAAGCCGCCATATTGAATTTTAGTTCAAACAGAATCTATCATATTTTAAAGGGCGTGCAAATACTAAACCGAAAGTTTTGCTGGAGTTTCCACCCCCTGTCACTGGTCAAGCCCTGTTCGTCATACCTACCCAGGGATCGGCGAGCTGTGGCTATCCACTCGGCTACCTCACACGTACAGGAGCGGTGGTAATGTGTGCGTGAGACGCCACGATGGGAGACGAACCGAACCACGGCCAACTAGCGTCACCGGGAAATATGTTGTCGACGCTGGTTGGCCGCGGCGTCACTCGCTTGGCGCTGGCGTCGGTTCGTCTCCGATCGTGGCGTCTCACGCACACATTACCACCGCTCCTGTACGTGTGAGGTAGCCGAGTGGATAGCCACAGCTCGCCGATCCCTGTACACCAGGCTTGGGAATTAAGTGATCTTTTCGGCCGAGTTTCAGAAGCAACGCCCTCTTTCTCCCACCGCGCGTCTTGGCCCCCGCGGCGATCAAGCTGCTTGGAGCGCCTCAGGCCCGTACCACGTGAACCGCGCGGGGCGCATTAGGGCGACATTGTACCAATAGATTTCCACACGTCCCAGAGAGCACGATTGCCGATGCGTTTTTGTTTGGTCAACGCGCCACGCGCGATTCACGTGGTACGCGCCTGGGGTGGCTCGAGCTTTACGGCAGTCGCGGGGGCCAAGACGCGCGGCGGGAGAAAGAGGGCGTTGCTTCTGAAACTCGGCCGAAAAGATCACTTAATTCCCAAGCCTGCTGTACACTAAGGGACAGAATCGGCTTCCCTTCGGAAATTTGGCAACGTTGCATGTCGGGTTCCCCTATGTCGAAGAACCACTGAGTTATGCCTAGTGACAATGGTGACAATTTTACAAGTTATTATTTAGTTTGCTAAAATGGATTTTGCTTGATAAAACATTACACGTAAGAGGATGATGGGCTCGATTCCTCATCTATTTGGCAAAGAAGTAGCATGTATCGTAGGTAGAAAGTTTTTAGACTGCCAGGCCGAAGTCTAGGTAAACGCACGAAATCCCTATATCGGTGTTCCAGCACGGGAAGGCGAGGGAAGGCGTTTTGGCCGCGGCGACCCCCAGGTAGCCGCCGGCTGCATAAGACCCTCTCACTTGCACATAAAGCTCTGTCCTTGTTTAGCACCATCCCTGTCTACCGCATGCTCTCCGTCATTCCCGTGCAGCGAATTGGCGCGAAGAGGCTAGTTATTTCTTACGAAGGAGCAATATCGATGGTCCTCACTTTCTACCTACGATACATGCTACTTCTTTGCCAAATAGATGAGGAATCGAGCCCATCATCATCTTACGTGTAATGTTTTACCAAGCAAAATCCATTTTAGCAAACTAAATAATAACTTGTAAAATTGTCACCATTGTCACTAGGCATAACTCAGTGGTTCTTCGACATAGGGGGACCCGACATGCAACGTTGCCAAATTTCCGAAGGGAAGCCGATTCTGTCCCTTAGTGTACCTCCCAAAGTCCTGCACTTCTGCGCTGATTCCGCCGCCCCTCTTTTACTTTCCACAACCCTTAAAAACCCACTACATTTCCTCAACCACGTCTATTGGATATACCATTGCAAAAGCAACCAGCATCAGACACGGAGTCCAGATTAAAACAGTCCAACGTTGAATACTCTTAATTTAGTATAATAAATATATTATTGATAAACGGAAGTTCGGTATATTCCTTGTGTCCATTACACAATAAAATTTGGTGCGAGAAGTACGATTACTTTTCAACTAACGAGGGAGAACTCGTTAAGAATTTGAAGCATCCTGCGGTGACAACACAGTGGCCCGTATGCATAAAAGCAAGTATAAGCTTTTACTAGTGATTTTTCAAGCAAATACTCAGTTCCGTATGCAATAAAGTATGAAGTATTTATTAGAAATAGTTTTTACTTATTTTCCAGTAAATACGTAAAACACGTATGCATAATACAAAGTACTTACTGAAAACTGCAAGTAAATGCTAGTGTTATTTTAAGTCTGCCAGTCGTATGTCTTAAAATGTCTGCTCAATCGCAATCATGGCGTTGTTCATGCAAATTCGTGCCCACAAGGTTTACAATAATCGAAGAAACCATATCCGAGAGTACCGTGCCCTGTTCAGATTCGAAGAACACCATGTGAACTACCTGGCGGACACATTTTTAGACAACGTGGACGAAACCCGGGGTGGTGGTCTTTCACGGAAAGAGAAAATGGAGGTATTTTTGAGATACATAGGTGATCCCGGTTTCCAAGTAGGCGTTGGTGAGGATACGGGTGTACATCAAAGTACAGTTAGTCGAACAGTAACAGAAGTTGCCCGCAAAATCTGTACTAAACGTCAAAACTGGATTAAATTTCCAAAAAATTCAAATGAAATAGAAAAAGCGAAAAGAGATTGGCAGTCAAATTTCAATTTTCCGTGTTGTATAGGAGCTTTAGATTGTACACACGTCGAACTACTCAGACCATCCGAGCACGCTGACGAGTACATTAACAGAAAATCTAGGTGTTCTATTAACGTTCAAGTTACTTGTGATAGTAACGAATTATTTACAAGTACCTTTAACGAATCTAGACATTTCGGATATTTTGGCTGCTTTCACCGAAGGAATTTGCGATTTATTTAATAATACCGATTCACGTTTTAATAACCATACAAAGGCTAATTGAACACTGCCCTCTCTTTCAAACTCTATTTCAATAGAATCGGATGAGGACATGATGAAGCAGCAATAAAATATACGAGAATTAATTATGTAACGACTAGATGTAGATCCCAATCGGCAGTTTTGAAAGAACTGAAGCTCTCTCCGTTACAACAAAGTAAATACTTCAATCACTAAGTAAATACTAGTAGTTATTTGTATGCATACGGGCCAGTGTTTAAATCTGAAAGGGATCCATCGGTGAAGACGCTATTCTCTGGGCCATAGTCAAGCCTAGTAGCAACCAGTGATGCCAGAACCGAGGGATTTATCCCACGGGTGCTACCACCACTCCACGACCAAGCGTACCCCCTCCTAGCGCCCGTACCGCACCACCCAAGCATACCCGTCCCTCTATCCGTGTGCCGCACGCGCTGCCTGGCCGGCGCTCTCGGCGAGAATTCGTTTTCCCGACATCGAAGCGCTTGCGACGCAAGCAAAAAGTCCAGAGTTCAAATCCCGGTGCCGATATTCTACTTTTTTTCTTTATTTATTCTCTAATTTCTCTTTCTATATTCTCAGAAGACTAAAGACTTAAAAACTGTTAATTTGCAAAGCATTTTCGAAGCGTGATTTGCTGCTAAAGATGCGATCCCGTTCTGGCTTGTATCGCACCACTACAAGCGTACCCTACCTTCTGTCCGTGTGCCGTACGCGCTGCCTGGCCGGCGCTCTCCACCGAAAATTCATTTCACCGGGACCCAAAAGCTTGGGTCGCAAACAGAAAATCCGAGGTTCAAATCCCGGTGCGAAAATTCTACTTTTTTCATGAATTATTCTCTAACTTCTCTTTCTATATTCTAAGTAGAATAAAAACTTGAAAAGTATTATTTTACAAAGCATTTTCGCAGCTGGCTAATGTACGATGTTGGTATTCTGCCTTTTTATACATAAACAGACATAATTCCTTGAAATGCTACTTACAGAATAAGCTCCTTTCTAGGATGGACTCTTTAACATTCACGTCACAATGAACAGTTACAGAATCGGTGATTTTCGTTTCAGGTAAGCGAGTCGCCCGCTCCGTTATTACGGTCGGCTTACCACTCGCACCCCGAATTACTGTATTGAGGCTTGAAAATAATATCGACAGGTTTCGTACTCGTCTTAATGATATCATTTATACCTACAGAAGAGTTTTACTAACCCATTCTTAGTCAATGACGCTCTTTTCGTGTTAATCAGGTTGATACACTCAGTCTTCTTCGGATTATTGAAATGCTTTTGGCCCCGAATTATCGGGAAAGACCTACCCACCGCACAGTGTTGCTTCCTCGCTGCGAGCGAGGACCTGCGGTCCCGGGTAGGCCGTCCATTGACTGCCGAGAACAATAACACCGTTGGGCCAGGTTAAATACCCAGTACAGAAAACTAAAGTGATCATGCTTTTGAGAAATGGTCGTGAAAGTAGTACCAATGGATTTTTTAGGATTTCCTGATGAAAATGAGTTCAAACATGGAGAAATTCGGACCATTTTTAGTGAACATAGGGTAAGTGTGGGTATTACTGCGGACTTTTAAGGTAGGTTAACTTTAGAACCCTCGATATGGCGTTCAAATGAATGAAAGTTCCTCCTTCTTTTTCTAAAAGAAAGGTGGTACCTTAATAATTCCTTAAAAAAATATAAGGGCGGGGTAATAAGCACAGTTAATTAATAACAAAGAGATTTGTCGATCAATGTCATTGCAGGAGTTACTGCGGACATGCATGTATTACTGCGTGCCTGTTACTAACGAAATACCAGTTACTGCGCATGTATTACTGCGGTCTGATGTCAGGCGAAACATAACGTTAGTAGAAATATGAAGATTAGGTATAAGGTTATGGTCACGTTGTCACGTAAGTGAAATGGTCGGAAGAAAGGTTAGGTTGCGCAGTCGTTGGTCCGCAATAATACATGCATATGGTGTAAAGTACTGCACCTAATACTGCGGTGAGAAATAAAAATTAAAACTAAAATGTAGACGACTGATTTACTGTTTTTCTGAAAAAAATAGCTCTTATTCTATCGAGCAATAACGCTACATTACATGTATTACTGTTAATAACAAAAATATAAATGTTTTTCAAGTAGGTGTTCATGACCGCCATATCGGGAATCGACCGAAGTTTCGCCTTGACGAATTTCAAATTGCGATAAAAGAATTAATAATAACTTTGCTGTACATATATATTAATAATTATCTGTTATAGAGTTGAAAATAATTTTATCAATAATTTTCAAGAGATTATGTAGTCTCCAACATTAAATATGATCTGTTTTAGAATATCCGCAGTAATCGGGGCATCCGCAGTAATACCCACACTTACCCTAGTGTGTGTCGCTGTTTCTTAAAACAGCTTCCGGGAAATCAGCTGTAATAACCAGTTAAAATAACCTGTTAAACGGTTCCTCATCTGAATACAAAAACCTTTGTATAAAAAATGCATGTACTTTCTGAAATAAATTCCCAAAGAATCGTTCGTTTTCTGACCTTACTGACTGCGGTAACCCCTTAATGCCGGGAACACTGAAATTCTAAACGTGCCTTCATAATAAAAAATAGACCGTATTGTTTCTTGTTTAGACTTATTGTCGTCGACATAAACTCACAAATCCATCGGCAATACTTTGATCAAGCTATAATGAGAAATGTGAAAATTGTGCGGTTTTCTAGACCTGTCGATATTGTTTTCAAACCTCATTACAGTAATTCGGGGTGCGAGTGGTAAGCCGACCGTAATAGCGGAGCGGGCGGCTCGCTTACCTGAAACGAAAATCACCGATTCTGTAACTGTTCATTGTGACGTGAATTTTAAAGAGTCCATCCTAGAAAGGAGCTTATTCTGTAAGTAGCATTTCAAGGAATTATGTCTGTTTATGTATAAAAAGGCAGAATACCAACATCGTACATTAGCCAGCTGCGAAAATGCTTTGTAAAATAATCCTTTTCAAGTTTTTATTCTACTTAGAATATAGAACGAGAAGTTAGAGAATAATTAATGAAAAAAGTAGAATTTTCGCACCGGGATTTGAACCTCGAATTTTCTGTTTGCGACCCAAGCTCTTAGGTTCCGGTGAAATGAATTTTCGGTGGAGAGCTCCGGCCAGGCAGCGCGTACGGCACACGGACAGAAGGTAGGGTACGCTTGTAGTGGTGCGATACTGTAAGGCCTTGCCTGAATAAACAAGCGGTACGAAGAGGCATCTTCGGCGTTGCCAGCGAGCGGTCGACCGATGGCGACCGATAATACCCGATAATACCCGATAACACCCGATAGCGCCCGAATAGGTGGCGAACCCGAGCGGGCCAAAAAGATTCGATCGCTGATCGTCGAACGTGTGCGACGTACTACCGAACGATTGAGACTCGAAGGTTTCGAGGTGTGAGAAAAGGTGAGAGTGAGAAAGCAGAGTGTGCGTGAGGGAGGACGAGTAGACCGACTACCCTCCACGTGTCCGGTTCGCGCGAAGCGTGGCGTGAGTTTGTTCGCTACTGGTACCCCTACCTGAGAGGAATATGATCTGACTTTGATTGTAATACACGTGTGTGTGCTGGCAATAAAGTGTTTCTGTTGTCCGTGAGTTCGGCTTCTGGCGCCCTGATATCCACGCTCTTACAATACAAGCCAGAACGGGATCGCATCTTTAGCAGCAAATCACGCTTCGAAAATGCTTTGCAAATTAACAGTTTTTAAGCCTTTAGTCTTCTGAGAATATAGAAAGAGAAATTAGAGAATAAATAAAGAAAAAAAGTAGAATATCGGCACCGGGATTTGAACTCTGGACTTTTTGCTTGCGTCGCAAGCGCTTCGATGTCGGGAAAACGAATTCTCGCCGAGAGCGCCGGCTAGGCAGCGCGTGCGGCACACGGATAGAGGGACGGGTATGCTTGGGTGGTGCGGTACGGGCGCTAGGAGGGGGTACGCTTGGTCGTGGAGTGGTGGTAGCACCCGTGGGATAAATCCCTCGGTTCTGGCATCACTGCTCCGCACCATAGGCCGTCTTCTCCGAGCGCCCAGCGCCTACAGACTGATCTCTTATCTCTTGAGTATAAGCACGTGCTACAATATCAAAACAAAAATACGTAATGACATATGCGCTGCGAGAAAACGTGGGTCATAAAGAGAAAATATTACTATGAAGAGGTGAAAACGTTGCGTCTGCAACGAATGCAAGTCCGATTGGTCATAATATAATCTCCCCCCTACGCCTCACCCTTTGTCGCACTGCATACGTCTGTGCCTGATTTTGTTTTGATATTGGAGCGCGTGGTTAATCGAAAGATATGGGATCCGTCTTCAATTCGAGGAGAAGACGATACAGGCGGGAACCAGGCGTCCCTCCAGCCTGCAGGTGGCGAATTGATGGTGGACAATACTTTTTAATTGCTATATTGGTGACATCTTTTTCATATGCATGAAAGTAATTGTAGTTTTAATATAATTATGAAACATACATTGGGAACACCGTTCCTCGAAAAGGGGGGACTTTCCTTCAGTGACTTCGTTCGTAGAGGATGAACCCTCTCACCCTTGACGAAGTAGAGGAGGGAAATGCCACATCTGGTTGCCAAAAACTTACCAGGGCCGATCGGCCGGACCGTTTCGCTAAGGTCGCGGTTTATGGCCGTATTGTCCCGCTAGTCGGCGTGGCGATTAACAACAGTACCTACGTGCGGGTCCGAAGCCATCGTACGTACTACCCGGCGACAGAGCAATATGTATACGGATTAACACGAACTGAACAATGTCTAAAATTCTTAAAGACCCCATAAAATCGATTGCCCTTTAGAAATCTGGCAAGTAGATGTTGTCGAAACGTTCTTGGAAAAATAATAAATTACCCATCGTAAAGAATGAATGAATTTTTGCCTGGCTCTGAGCCCGCTTTTATCTCGACGCACGTGAGAAAAATGCCACCAATATAGCAATTACAAAGTATTATCCGCTATCAATACGCCTCTTGCAGAGACAGAGGAAGAAAATGTATTGCTCGCTGACTGCACGTGGTTCAAATTAAAGGCGGATCCCTTATCTCTGGAGTATAAACACGCGTTCACTCGAGACTCCCTAATTCCGTAGTTCCTACGTGTCGAACGTATATTTCTAGCGATCTTCTTCGCCAGTTTCGACAGAGTCTCGTGGCTCGCGACAGCTAAGGACAGAAGGACAGAGAGTATTTAGAGTAGTGCAGACGAAAGGTTTGCCTGCCATATGACACCGAGGAAGGGACCGCGGAACCCTCGACCAAAGGAAAGTCAGGCTCGCTGCGATGTTCGGGCTCTTCCCAGCCGATGTTGGTAAAGTCCCGCACCATCAAAGGAATGGCTCACCCACATGGGGTAAACAACTGTAGTGGTGCATCCCTGTCCCTCACACCACCATGACTTGTTGTCGTCCTTACAATTGGGGGTGTCAAGTAGTTTAAAGAAGCAAGACAAGGTGGTAATAAACGAAGAGTGTCCCACAGACCTTTCCAAAGTATATACCTACGCCTACGGTTCGAAATGTCTATGGAACTCACGGAAGTATCACGGAATAACCTGTACCACGGATTTATCCGAGTTTACCCTATGTTTGTTTTAACATGATACCGATTTCACGACCTTTCTACTTTCCAAACTGGTAAGATGTCTTGCTGGGGGGCCCACAAAGAAAAATCAAACACGTGGAGGGAAAAACTGTACGGGCTGCCTTGTCTGCCATACCTGGTTCCCAAAAATTAATCACGGTGATCGGCCAAAGCGTTCCGAGAGGGTCGCGGTTTATGACCGTATTGTCCAGCGAGCCAGCTGTAGAGAACGGTACGCGTGGGTCCTCGTACTACCTACCTACAGAGCAATATATGGATTAGCTTGGATTGAACAATGTCACCCATTTTTTTATTGGAAAAATAATAAATTATCGATTGTAAAGATCGAATGAATTTTCGCCGGTCTCGGAGCCCGGTTTTGTCTCGACGCACGTGAGAAAGATGTCACGAATAGGTATAGCAATTAAAAAGTATGTATTATTCACCATCAATACGCCTCGTGGAGACAGGACAGTAGTTAGCCTATGCCGACTCTAGACCATGGTGCTCGAGGGGTGAGGCGGGGCGGGGGGGTACCGCGCGCTCTTCGGCGATGGCGAGGGGGTGAGGCGGGGAGGGGTATCACGTTCGTTGGTGAGGGGGGATGACGTCACAGGGGAGGGGGGATTTTTCAAATTTCAAAATGGCGGTCGAGTTCGTCGGTGAGGGGGATGACGTCAGAGCGGAGGGGGAGGGTTTCCAAAATTTCAAGATGGCGTCGCGCGCATTTCGTATTGGCGCCATCTATTGGATGTTTAAGGTACTTTGTATCCACGTCGATATTTGGGTATGCGTTGATAAATTTCATAGATTTCTAGTACATTTCGTATTGGCGCCACCTGTTGGATATTTAAGGTACTTTGAACACGAGTCGCCGCCGCGCAATCGCCGCACGCGTGTGGGATCGGGGCGCAGGCGCGACCGCGAGCGAATCGTGGAAATTCGAATTTCGTCTTCGATGCTGATTTCTGAGAAAGAGGGTGGTATAGAATTTCTGAGAAAAGATAAGGAATCATGGCGTGCGATAGGATTGAACACGTTTTGATACCTATGTGCACACCATTCATGCCGGATGTTTATATCGTGATATAAACATAGAACGATAATTATTATAAATCAATCGTCGCGGCAGCCCATGGAGTAAATAATATATAGCGATAAGTATTCGGTTAACAGTTCCGAATATTCATAGTTCCGAGTATTTAATTTATGTAGTAAACATAACATTACACCGCGCCATGCAGTGTGTTTATATTTGAGCAGGATTGAACGCGTTTTGATATTTGAATCGTGGGACCGATACAGCGCACGTGCAATCACGTAAACATATAGCGATAATTACTCGGGGAAGAGTTCCGAGTATTTTCACGATCGAGAACAGGGCGACGTCTCAAGCATCCTTCTCGAGGGGCTGTAAGTTGAGTGGCGTGGGAGTGTGTAAGGGTAAAAGAATTCGTACATAGATTTTCAAGATTTTAGTAGTTTATTTAACTTAGTTATCCCACTCGATAACATCATCGTTGAATATAGCATCGTCGATATCGTTCGTGAAGAATGCATTGTCGATGATTTCAGTAAATAAATCAGCATCAGTAAAGAACGCATCAAGTTGCGCGGGCGCAGTCGTATCAAAATCAGACTCGTCAACCTGAACTGCATTATCACGAACGTTAATCCCCGATATCGCATTATTATTAACTGCGATATAGTCGATTTGTTCCGCATTGACACATTTCCGCCAAACCACACATTTTGGATCCGTCAAACTGTGCAGATGATATATATTATTATAGTCAACATCTAAACGATAAACATCATCGTCAACATCACTAAGATCTAAAAAGAATGTTTTTTTGCCGCGTATGTCTATTTAACCAATATTGCTCGTCCCCGTAGTTGTCAAACAGCGCCTCGCCGTATAAGCCATCAGCATTATAAAACACCTTCAAATAAACATCTTCATAGTAAAGAACTTCTGCCTCGTGAAATTCAACATCTCGAATTTCTTCGCATTGCACAGCGACATCCAGACACGTCACATATATTTTGGGATGGGATGCGTGACTGGGGATCGCAGGGGCAACTTCCCGATTCAAATCCACGGGTAGAGACATAATCTGAAACCGATTTTTCTTATAATTCTCAAAGTTGTTAACACAATGATTCACTAAAATATGGTAATGGAAACTTACGGTATTAATCGATTGTATTTCCGTGCGTTGAACGGTGGACGATATTCTTCAAAGCGATCTCGCTTACAACAACAACAACAACAATATCACTTTGATGCAACAGTCTTCGATGCAACTGCAATCCACTCAGATGCAATAAATTTTTAAAAACGTTTCTTGTAGTAACGTATGACCTGACTGATGCAGTAGCATGAGAGATCTGATTTTAACGTGGCCGGTCCATGATCACACATACGAAAACATAGAGCAATAATTATTCGACATTGCATTCGTGTAAGTAACCATCGTAAGCATGGAGTAATAATTATTCGGGGTAGAGTTCCAAGTATTTTGGTGATCGAGAATAGGGCGAATGTCCTTATCGAGGAGGCTGTAAGTCAATCGTCGTGATAGCCCATGGAATAAACATGACATTGCACCGCGCGATGCCGTATGTTTATATCTGAATCGTGGGAGTAGTACAGCGACCGTGTAAGGGCGAGAAAAATTTGAAGATACTGTAAGGTTTACAGAATAAGTTGTCAGGATATTGATTCACAATATATATATTTTAAGTTTAAACAGCGTTGGGAATTTGGAGACGTTTCGTTTGGTTCGTGAAGTAATGGTTTATACATTCACTGCAGTATACGTTCCGATTACAAAGTTGGCCCGTTCGCCTTCCTAACCTTGAAACACGTTTTCTGCCTATTAATAAACGTAATACTAATAACTTGCCCGATGGCCCTTTCGCCATTAATCGGGACGAAAGTCTTTCCGCACGAATTATAGCCCGTAGCTATTATAACCGTCTCTGTTTCACAACCCACGTGTTCACGCACTTCGCTAAATATTCTCTTAAATACGTCTACTCGCTCACAGTGCTCGACGCAGAAGAAGGACGTTCTCTCCGCGATCCTTCCGCCTCATCTCCTTTTGCCTAATTCGCGCCATCTATTGGCAGCGAATCTTACAATACGTTCGAACCGCAACTAACGTAAACATAGTACGATGGCGTCATAAGGATCTCGGATAGGTTAGGCGACTAGTATATTAAATCCTGCAGTCGCTCGGGAAGATCGTGAAATACGTTACGCGTACATAAGTATCACGGGACATGAACTTTTTCGTGAATTCGTACAAGTTGTTGCGGGGGATGATCCCACTGTTGCGTACCGAAGAACAGTACGACGAGTGGTTCATATCGTGTGACGAGTACTTGCGTCTTATACACGAGCATTTTAAAACCCGAAGAGTATCAGAAACTGAACAACAACGTTTGACATTACTTATGAGGAGTGTTGAAATAGTGCGACCGTGTGTCCGAAGCAAAATAGCGTGCATACTCGCTGAACTGGACGCTCGAGACGCATTGCTCGAGTCATCGTCTTCCGATGACGATACCGATGGTGGAGCGAGCCCTTTATCGACGTCGCTGCAGTTGGATGACGAATCACTGACGATTGAGAGGCATAAGATCCGCGACGTGTTAAGCGCACCGTCATTATCCGAGACATCATGGATTAGGATCTTTCGACACGGATTTATGCAATTGCCGTGCGGGCATCGTCAATTGTTACGTCATATCGCGCGAAACAGTACTGCGGGTAAATGCACATTGTATTGCATCGTTGATGATAAGGACGTACACCTTAAGGGGTTAGGCCACCTTGGACGGAGCAAAATTGCAGTCATTTTCGGCATTTTTTTTAGGAAGATAATAAAATAAACAGAAAATTTAATATGAAGCCTGTTATTATACAACTCTCGCCGGAAAAAAAAACGTATTTTTTTTCTTACAAAATGGCGGCGGTAGAGCCGTGATACGCAAGATCTTGTGGAGCGACGTTTTCCACGGTGTTCAATCTCACGGCTATACCGTTTGACTTAAAACAAAAAACCAAAAAGCTTTATTTTCTGCATGCCTAAAACTATGGAAGTACGTAGCGGTTTTGCGATATCTTGAATATGTTCTGTGCAATTGACACTTTTATAAAAAAAAAATGCACTTTTTCTCTCCATGGTCACCATTTCGAGACAAATTAATGTTTCTGGATTACCCTACGTACTTCCATAGTTTTAGGCATGCAGAAAATAAAGCTTTTTGGTTTTTTGTTCTAAGTCAAACGGTATAGCCGTGAGATTGAACACCGTGGAAAACGTCGCTCCACAAGATCTTGCGTATCACGGCTCTACCGCCGCCATTTCGTAAGAAAAAAAATACTATTTTTTTCCGGCGAGAGTTGTATAATAACAGGCTTCATATTAAATTTTCTGTTTATTTTATTATCTTCCTAAAAAAAATGCCGAAAATGACTGCAGTTTTGCTCCGTCCAAGGTGGCCTAACCCCTTAAGCGTACGAAGTACATTACCGCGAACGTGTGTACGCCGTTGACGCTTCTACACGATATCGAGAACAGAGTGGTCAAAGTACGGGAAGTACTGAGTCCTGATACAACAACAATTACGGTGCGTAGGTTTTTGTCTCGGGAATTGACACGATTTTTGGACGAGCTAACGAGTCTGCCGCGAAACTCGAAGCTCATCCTTGTACCCACGGTGTAATAGACAGGTGTTCCGACTCCTGTCCAGAATGTGTGACTTTTTCGTCCTAGTTCTTCTGGCGGCCGGCAGATTTCGTCGATGTCGTAAAGGCATTTACATATGGCCTGTTGTGTCTGGCAAGCCCAGTAATACCACCAAAATCTCTACTACTACAGTCTCATTAATACATATGTATATGCCTTCTAAGTCACGACGCCTCTCGAGACGGCCAGGGGAATTAAACAGAAATCGGCACACAAAATCGCTGGGGTAAAAGGTACAGAGTCGGAACACCTGTCTATTACACCGTGCTTGTACCACGGAGTTTTCGATTTCCGGATTGTGAGCATGATCGTAGCACCTGGAAAAGTCGTATCATGAAATCAGGTGAAATCGAACGTTTCTGGGAAATTGACTATTTGTGAAAGAAGTGAACTCTTTGTGAATAAGTGAACAACTTTCTCTTCACACGTCTCTCGCGCCTGTGCCAAAGCATCGAGAGCTCTGTACTTTATTAAGCGCGCAGCTTCCGATTTCAAGCGTATTTTCACTCTTAAAACATTGTATCAAACTATCGTGTTACCGCATCTAACCTACTGCTCCGTAATATACTATCCCTATATGCGAAGGATTTCAAGCATCTGGAAAGGAATCAGCATCTATTTCTACGTTTCGCTGCATTTAAGAGGGGCACTCCTATGAGCCGTACTGAACATGATTACGGGGCTATACGCACTGCACTTGGGCTGCTAAACATATGCGATTACTTTAAGTTATCTGACATCTGCTTTATATACAACATCTTAAATAGCCGAATCGATTGTAGTGATTTGCTGGGTTCTATTGTGTGCGATATCGCGTAACTTGCGTCGTAAGCTCTACTTTCGGATAGAATGTCCTAGGTCTCATTACGGTATGCGTAATCCCATTCACAGATGCTGCGAAACGGCGAACTCTTTCTTCCCCTGTATAGACCTTTTTAATGGGGCGCCTCAACGGCTGAAGGCACAAGTTATCGCTGAACTAGAGCGCAGACTGCCATAACGTTATTACTACTTCTCCTTTAGCTATTATTATTTTTCGTTTTTCTCTTTTTAATTCTATGTATATATTTTTCTCATCCGTCATAACTGCTTATTTCTATAGACTGTCTCTTACTTATGTATATGCCTCATTGTAACTAAAGGGTATGTCCCATAAGAATGATTAAATGATTAAATGAATAAATAAATAAACATGGAAGTGCTCATGGAAACGTGTAGGGTTTTGTCCCGGATGTCCACGCTTTTACGCTCTGTTACGGAATTTCGAGACTGGGTTGATCAGCGCGACACGTGCCTACAGCTCATCGTCGAGCACCAGAGCAGCGGAGGAGTGTCCGTGGCCGCGAAACAACGCCTGGTGTCGCTGATCACGCGAATAAAGATATTGCGCACGATCGCGCGCGGGAAAAGTTTTCGCGAGTAGGGTGCGGGGTTTCGGCACGATCGACAGAACCAAAAGTCGTATGGGAAGACGTGGAATCTGCGTTTATAGACAGTATTTCAGCCGGTGCGGTCATCAACGTGGGACACGTCGATCCGCGTCGATTTTTAGAAGAATTTGGATACTTTGTCGGCCATTTTGGTGGTATATATGTATAAATTTTAAGTAAATAAAATTTACAATTTCAATGAAAAAATCCCGGCCCTCTAAAGGTTAATGTACATATGTATATACGTTGCGTTGTAAGCGTTTCTTTCTTTCTTTTGTTCATGTCATTTATTTATTTACGAATATCTAATATATGTATATAGCGTAGAATAGCCAAAATTGTATTTTATACGTGTTAGTATATATGTACATATTTTATCCTTTTTTTTTATTAAGATTAATTGTACGCATATACGAGAAGAAGAAGAATTTGGGATTTGAACATCGGATTTTCTGTTTGCGACCCAAGCTCTTAGGTTCCGGTGAAATGAATTTTCGGTGGAGAGCGCCGGCCAGGCAGCGCGTACGGCACACGGACAGAAGGTAGGGTACGCTTGTAGTGGTGCGATACAAGCCAGAACGGGATCGCATCTTTAGCAGCAAATCACGCTTCGAAAATGCTTTGCAAATTAACAGTTTTTAAGCCTTTAGTCTTCTGAGAATATAGAAAGAGAAATTAGAGAATAAATAAAGAAAAAAAGTAGAATATCGGCACCGGGATTTGAACTCTGGACTTTTTGCTTGCGTCGCAAGCGCTTCGATGTCGGGAAAACGAATTCTCGCCGAGAGCGCCGGCCAGGCAGCGCGTGCGGCACACGGATAGAGGGACGGGTATGCTTGGGTGGTGCGGTACGGGCGCTAGGAGGGGGTAACGCTTGGTCGTGGAGTGGTGGTAGCACCCGTGGGCGAAATCCCTCGGTTCTGGCATCACTGGTAGCAATTTCGCCTTGCCGAGTGTGTGTGCAGACTTACATCCACTAAGGGAACTTTGCTGCCGACTAGAGGAAGAACTACCGAAAATTAAGAAGTGGAAAATTCAACGTCGTTTTCATTGCCTATCACTGGATTCGACCTTCTGAGCAACAACTACAGCTACGTGGCATATCCTTCTTCCCAGGATTGTTTTCGTTTGGGACAACGTTCACTGAAGAAGAATGTCACATCGTCTAATTTTTGTATTGTAAGTTAAGGAACTATTCACGTATTCTATATATTTTTTTTTCACAATCTCTTACGGGCAAATTAGAGGTCGACATAGCACATTCCGGAATAAAAGTCGAACTTGCGGAAAAGATGTTTATTTATTTATTTATATATACGGGAAAACCCTTTGGTGCATAGAATAGAAAAGATCAGTAGTGAAATAGTACATAAAAGTAGACACACGAAAACAGAACACATAAAACCAAAATGAAATAGTGCCAAGATAGAGTACAAGCAAAAAGAATAGGATAAAATACAACAGAATAATAGAATAATAGGAATTAGCGGGAACTATTAACCGCCTTATTCGCAGCGCGCTTAAAAGAGTATAATGAATGGCAGAAGAAATCAACTAAATGCGCGACAGAATTAGAGGTTCTACATAGTCTATCTACACAGTTGTTCATGCCATAAGTGGTAGAATGTTTACACAGCATAAACAGTGGTGTATTCCTTAGCGCTCTGGGCGGTACATTAAGTTTAAATAAGCTTAAAAGCTCCGGAGAGTTGACGTGGTGATTTATAACTTTAAAGGTCAGTATTAGATCGGATAAAAACCTTCGCTTTTCAAGAGGAATATAGCTCAGAGTAGAAAGGATATGCTCGTAATCGTGAGAAAATCTATCAAAAGGGATACGCAGCTTATATGCTGCATATCTCAAATACCTATGCTGGATGCTCTCCAAAGATTTGATGTGACATATACGGTAGGGATTCCAAAGACTAGAACAATATTCCAAATGAGGGAGAACAAGGGTGGTGTAAAGAGTGTTAAGCGTCTTTGGGGTCCTAAAGTCAACGGCAGCTCTCATCAAAAAACCGAGGGCTCTAGAGGCAGTAGCTCTAATATGGGCATAGTGTTTTCTAAAATCCGCCGAAGCAGAGAAGATAACTCCTAATGCCGGGTTTACACCAAGACGAATACGAACAAAAACATGTTCGTCTGTTCTCGTCGCGTTTACACCGCCGCGAACACGAACAGAATACAGCGTATATACGAACGTTCTCGAAGATGTTTGCGTCGGTAGGAACGCAGTGGACGAACATTTCTGACGATACCTGGCGATCCGCATCCCTTTCCATTGTGGGACCGCTCGTAAACAGGCGATCTCTAGGACCGTCCGCCGGCAGGTACTCCACAAAAATAGTATGCGTGGCAAGTTCGAATAAAATGTTTATATTTTTGGTTTTAGCATAATGAGAATATTTCCAACGTATGGATGAGATTTTTCTAATAAAAATGAAACTAAACCCGACGCAATTCAGACAAGTTTGAGTTCTGCTTATGATATACATATAACTCGTTAATACTTTCTCCTTATTCCCTAGTAAGTAATATCCTACAGCTTTAAACACGAATCACCTCCAACCAAAAATTTGATCTTTTTTTTCAAGCAAATCTGTTATTACTAGTATTAAAAAATATTGATATTTTAAAGCCATTATACAGGGTGATTCTGGAGCTCCGCCGGACAATGGATGCCCCCAGGTACCCCGTGGCGAGGACAAGCCCCCGCAGTGCCTCGCCGAATTTTATGGGTTTCGACCCTCGAAGGGGTTGGAGTGCCTATTAAGAAGTTAGAAATCTTCGATTTCCGCATTTCTCATCAGATCTTTGCGAAAACGACGCCAATTGATTCCTTATGTTTCGCCGATGAAACTGACCCCAAGAACGACGTAATTCGGAAAATAATTAAGGAAATTGCATGAAAAATTAATTTCCATAACCTCAAGATAATTTCGTTAATAATAGTCCGATTTACATGAAATTTGGTATGATTTTCATCGGAAAAACATAAGGAATCCATCGGCATCACTTCCATATCGATACGATATAGACTAAAGAATTATTTTATTCTGAAACAGGTATGAACCCTCGGTCGACCCCGGCAAATCGTGGTCTACCCCCCGCAGTCGAGGGTAAAAACGTGAAATATTCATTTCAGCGTATTAAAAAATTCTTTATTCTTTATCGTATCGAAATGGAAGTTACACCAATAGATTCCTTATGTTTTTCTGATGACAATCATACCAAATATCTTGTAAATCGGACTACTTTTACACAAGCAATTTGTATTCCTAATGTAAAAGTAGTCCGATTTACATGACATTTGGTATGATTTTCGGACCCTTTCGAACCGATACACGTGGTGTCTGTTTTCTATCTCGAAGCAATGGGTACATTGGCAGTAGAAGGACGGAGCGCGGGCTTTTGTGAAAGTTTTCGTTGCACTTCTGCAAAACACGTGTGTTCCGAAAATGTGCTGGCTTCTTTTTACCTGAAGCCTCTTGGCCTGGTGGGGGTCAACTCATAATGGAACGAGAGAAACTATTTGGGGGTAGAAGAAGTCGTTTGGAAGAAATCTTGTCAGTCAGCAGTCAGCAATCACGTCGCAGACAAATGTTCTCTGCTCAAGAGTATTACGCGATGTTCTGGGTGTACCCCCCGAACAACGAGGACGCAAGTGCTGCAGCATGAGAATTTGCGCGGGGATTACCCACGGCTCCGAACGCCAAGTAAAAATTCATTTCCACCAATTTTTATAACGTAGGAACAACACGTTCCATGAAAAGTAAATTAAGTGATCAGTGTTAGTAGCCGTGCAGTGAAGTGAATATTCGGTACGTTGACCTGGACGCACCTGACATTGCGACCCTTAACTTTGGGTAGTGTCGTATACCTGGGATCAGCTGTGCACTGGGCTCGTCCATCGATGACCAGGATCGGTTCAGTGACCCAGTGACACAAGTTTTCAAATTGCAGGTGAATTTTCGACAAGGGTGAGTTTTAGTTACTTTAATGGTGATCATTCATTTTTAAATTTAACGCAAGCTATGGCTTATTTCCGGCGATAATTCTCAAAATTCTCGTACGAAAATATTTATTCGGGCTTTTTAAATAGACTTATTCGTTATCAGCAACAGTGCTGGCCGTTATTGAGTTACGGATTTTTATCACAATAACGAACTACGATCACTTTTCGTTAATTTCCTGTTACATTACCTTTTCGTGGATATGTTATTAACACAAGGAATGTTACGTATTCCTTATCCTCCCACTTCAAATAATTATTATTTTCGAATCTTCTAAAAAAAATGTGTATTCGTCTTTTTACGTTACACGCGATTTTCATCCATTTATCCTTTATTCATTATTCACTTTAAATGGCAAACAAACCATGGCAAAAGGTTCGATTTTTTTGTTACGTCTTTTTCATTTGCCATTCTACGGAAATCAGAGGAGGCTGTAGACTCACTTAATATCGATTCCAGTTTCGTCACTCTGTCTGATAAGTGATTGACGATCACTTCAAGTTTCTCGATGTGAGTCGAAAAAAGACCTTTTAACTCGGCAACGAGATCTTCCTTCAATTTCGAAATCTCTAATCTAATCAAGTCATTGACATTATTTGACGCTGATGGAGATTTCCAAGGGGAAGAACCCCTCGAAGATGAAGATAGTGAAGTGGCACAATTTAGGAGTTGACCATTTGCATGGGGATGACCGGTTCTGGGCGCACATGCCGGATGACATGATATGCCGCACGATGCACAAGAAACTGGATTGACTACTGCAGTAGAGCATCCCTTGCAGGTCTTCTTTCCCATTGCAGATAAAAGAACGAGGTTGAAAAAGGCATAACAAGACACAAGCCAAATAGAGGAGAAAAAGAACGACACTTAATTTAAAATACAGTTAGACACCAAACTTGAAATACGTTAATCGAGCGCTAGTAAACACGTCCGTCCTCAGGCAGTGATGACAAGAGACTCTTGTTAAACAATGTTAATAACGTTTCATGGTACAAAATCATTATTATAAGAATTTTGTGATAATTGCGACAGAACAATTTCTTTAGTGAGTGCCGAGAATAAAATAATTTTATCTGCGATAATCGAATCGAAAATAACGGGTAAAGCTAGAGCCTTAATTAGAAATCGCGATTTTACAAATCGGAGTGCATTAAAGTCGTATTTGTTAGAGGCTTATAACGGAGATGTTCTTTCCAATGGGCTAACCAATAGTCTTGATGATAGTTTATCGGCTATCGAACGTAAAGCTAAATCGAAATGGTCATGCAACAGTAGATTGTCGTTTCCGCGAACCCAAGTAGTACTGTAACACAAAGTTCGTATTTCCATAAGAAACCAGCTATCGGACCGTGTAAATTCTTATGTGGCAGGCCGCGATAATAATACATATAATTCTAAGGTGTACTCATACTGCAAAAATAAGGGGCATGTAATTAATGAATGTAGAGAAAACGCGAATGCAATAATAGACGGTATCAACAGGTGGATAGGAATTCCTCAGCAATGGCATATCAATCTTATCGCCCATCGCCGAATCGAAATACCTAGTTTTCTGCAAATTCACGGAAGTACCCTCAATCAGGTCCTCAAAATTTTCGCAATAATTCACATTGTAATGAAAATACTTTAGACTCCAATCACGCCTCGATGACTGCAGCACCGAGGGTGATTCGCGAATTACAGGCAGAACGTTAACTCGAATACAGGTGGTTACAAGTTTTGTTCAAGTAGCTTTCCACGAGCGAATAGAATCTCCTTTAAAATTACATGTAGATACAGGTGCAAATATTTCTGTTATAACAGCAATAAAACCGACGGGCCAGATAAAATGTTCATGTTTTTGATAAGTGTTGATAAAAGAAACACCAATCGATTCCTTATGTCTTCCCGATGAAAATGGCCCCAAAAATGATATAATTCGGACCATAATTAAGGAAATTACGTGAAAAATTTGTTTGCAGAATTGAATGCCCGTTTCGTTAAAAATAGTCCGATCTAAATAATTTTTTTGTCAATTTAATCGAGAGAATGCAAGGAATGCATTGGCGCCACTTTCATATTGATACGACGAAAAATATAGAAATTCCGTTTGTGTATAATCGATGACACATCGATCGCCGAGCAACTCCGCGCTGCGGTGAAATGTCGGTCGGCTCGTGAAAGCCGCCCCGGCTTCGACCAAAGGCTCTCGAGGCTCGCCCAAAGTTATTCGACTTCGAATAACTTTCAAATAAAGATACGAACGAAACTGAGAAAATCATTTGAAGCTTAAAATACATTCCCGTCGAATAAAAAAATCATGCGCGGCCGTCGAATAAAAAAGTTATTTCAGGCGCTTCGAATAAAAATAACCCAAAGTTATTTTTATTCTACGACTCTCGAATAAAATTTTTGCCTTTTATTCGTGCTAGGTAAACACAACAGAACAGAAGGACGCCAGACCTTCCACGCGAGTATATCAGAGCTGTACCGCCTTCCGAGCGATAAACACGTATGTATATTTAGCATTAAACGAATATAGTGGAAAGTTATTTGTCCATTTCTTCTTGTCCCCGGCCGTACAAACTTAACAGTGGCGACGAGGATTTGCACGAACTTACGTTACATTTATACAAGTGGGAGTGCAAAATACAGCGTCGGATAAAGAAAATCCATTACGCATACATATATACGCAATACGTGAAAGTGGGAATACGATATTAAATTGTCTACCTCACATACAATACATACAGTGTTCACAACTGAATCCTTCGATAATACAAAATTCCGTTGGGACCGTTGGGTGAAGCGTTTGGAGGGAGCCTTCAAAATTTTCAACGTAGCAGACGAGGAAAATAAGAGGCATTACTTATTACATGACATGGGCCCTGAACCGTACGATATATTGTGCGTTAAAGTGGCTCCAGCAGAACCAACTACAAAGACGTACAACGAACTGGGCGAGGTGATGAAGCAGTACTACAATCCAGCGCCATTGGAAATTGCGGAAAATTTCCGATTCCACCAAAGGAAGCAACAAAAGAGAGAGAACGTTCAGGGCTACCTTACGGCTTTGCAGAAACTTGCGATTAACTGTAATTTTGGTGCGTACTTACATACTGCTTTACGTAATCAATTTACGTTTGGTCTAAGAACCGAGCGTATTCAGAACCGCTTACTCGAAACAAAAAAGTTAACATTTCAAACCGCGCTAGAAACTGCGATTGGCATGGAATTATCAGCTAAAGATGCAGCTGAAATTCATCAAAAGCCATCAGCAAATACCATACATTCTAAAGTTCAAATAAATCGTAATAGTCCCCAAAATACAAGCAATTATGCAAACAAAAATATTACAACTGCTAGTACTCAGCCTAGAAATAAAAATTCAATTTCAAATGCAAATGATAAAAAGGCAGGTTATTGCTATAGATGCGGTAGCACAAAACATTCTGCTAATAAATGCGATAAGATGAATGTTACGTGTAATTTTTGTAATATAAAAGGACATATGAGTAAATTGTGTATTAAAATGAAAAAGGACCAACGGGCAAATACAAATTATTTAGAACACGAACAAGCACAGGACATATTCGCGGATGTTTGTTTACTACAGTCCGAGCAGTCGCAATATCGGGATAAATTCTTCCACACACTGTGTGTTGAGGGTACCCAAATTCAGTTCGAAGTAGCCTTAAGAGAATAAGATGAGGTATGCGTACAGCTTTACAAGAATTGATCACAGTCAAGGTATCTTCACTTTAACTACAAGGAGAAGTATTTGCAGAATACTGCAAAAGCTTTTATCTTTACAGGTAATAGGTGGGTCTTTTACGCGAGATTATTGCGTTCAAGATGCAGACACTATTACCGCTCCTACAAAAGTTATGAAAATTCTGTATTATGCAAGTATGTTAGCCGGTGAATTAGACGAGCCTGAACTAAACTTGGACGAGGATGGCGAAGCCGCTGGTAACGATAAGTCTGGAAGATCGGCGACACAGATTCCTCAGGTAACATCATCGAAGAGAAAACGAAATGCTTAGTTAGCGCTCGCTTGAATTACTTTTCTGATTAGTAATTAAAATCGTTCGCAGGATCCATTAGCGAAAGAACTTGGAATTACCGCGCTAGATGCACGAAAACCATTTATACCGTTTACTGACTTTTATAACGAACCACTGAGCGATGCCATAGAGATGGACAAAGACTTTGCGTATTATAAAAGCGAAGAACCTATGAAATTTAGCTTTATGAATTACGCTTTTATCCTCACGCCTGCTACAAAAACGTTGGGCTTGTATTACGACAATCGTATCAGAATGTACAGCGAACGTCGAATGAGCTTTTTACAGACGGTGGTCGGTCAACCTACGAATCCGTATTTAAGACTGAAGGCACGTATACAATTCGATTTCTATCGTAATTTCCGTTAACAGATTTCATTTTCGTTGAATTAGGTAAGGCGAGATCGTCTGATAGACGACGCGTTAGTGGAGCTGGAAATGATCGCGATGGAAAACCCGTCGGACCTCAAGAAGCAACTAGTCGTCGAATTCGAGGGTGAACAAGGAGTTGACGAGGGCGGGGTCTCCAAAGAATTCTTTCAATTAATCGTGGAGGAAATCTTCAATCCTGATTACGGCATGTTCACGACCCAGGAAGACACTCAGATGACGTGGTTCAATCCAACACCGTTCGAAAGCGACGCGCACTTCACGCTGATTGGCATTGTACTTGGTCTAGCGATGGTGGTTTATCGAAAGCTACTGGATAGGAAAGGGAGTTTCGCTGATTTGGAGTCCTACGTTGTATCAAACGCTAAAGGAATTGATGGACTATACTGGGGACGATATGCCGGAGACGTTCATGCAAACCTTCAGAGTGGCTTACAAGGGCGTTCATAATCGAATCAGTTGGCTATAACTACAGTAATATCTCCTAATTAATAACTAATGACTTCTTGCTGTTCCGCAGAGATGTGTTTGGTTCCATATCTTTTCACGATCTCAAAGAGAACGGCGACGAATTGTTCGTGACGCTAGAAAACAAGAAGGAATTCGTAGCCCTCTACGCGGACTTTTTACTTAACAAATCAGTTGAGAGGCAGTTCAAGGCATTCAGACGCGGTTTCCAAATGGTCACGGACGAGAGTCCACTCGCATTACTGTTTCGGCCCGAGGAAATCGAACAGGTATGCATTAACTTATATTTTTAGTTCATAATTTATGTGTTCCAAGTTTCCTATCATTTTGGGACACGACGCACATATACTCATTCTTAACTGACCGTTTTCCGTAGCTGGTGTGCAGCAGTAAAGTGTTCGATTTCGCGGAACTGGAAGAAGCCAGGGAATACGAAGGTGGTTACACCGTTGACAGTGAAACGGTGCGAAATTTCTGGCGCGTTGCGCATTCGTTGCCCCTGGAAAGTCAACGAAGGCTTCACAAGTTTACCACGGGAAGCGACAGAGTACCGGTTGTTGGTTTGTCGAGACTTAAGATGGTCATTGCCAGACACGGCCCAGCTTCGGATAGGTACGATTTACAAGCGATTCAAGCATCGCCCCTTCCTCTCACTGATACTATTTTATTCTCTTTTTCGTTTGTTTTCGCTTTTCAGATTACCAATAGCTCACACATGATGTGAGCCTGACTGCAGTACAATAGAAAAGTTGTAAGAACGCCTGCTGAAAGCGATCAATTATTCAAACGGTTTCGGCATGTTGTAAATGTGCATAAAAACTTCGGTATCCCTCCCAGTCTTTCAAAGCACGTTGGATCCCATCGTGGACCTCGACGAAACTTGTCCCTTTACCCCCGCTACACGGACGTACTTATTCGAAATTTGTGCTGGCGCGTGCAATTGTCAGGACCACGCCCCCCTGCTTTTCGTAAAACGATTTTAAAAAATAGAAGAGGGAAATGACCTCCTTTGATACCGAGAGTACCTCGCAATTGATCGTTGTCCTCCATATGCGTTTCGTCTCGCACAAGTCGCGATTGGGATCGCTGTACAGACAAAAAGAAAGGAAAAGAAAGAAAAAATAAAACAAAAATCTCACGTGATATACACTTCGAAATTTCCTCGCACCACTGCTGTTTATACGGCGGCAACCAGATTAAACGCACCTCGGCGACGTCTCGTGCTTTTCTCACACTAGGTCGCAGACAGCGGAGAATAACGATCTCCGCCACCGAACCTCGGCTTCAGAGCTGCTGTGACTTGATGTTATCCGCAGGAAATGAGCGTAACGCAGTGCACACAGCTTAAGGGAATAAATAGTGAGATTGCGCGACTGTGATGAGTGTGAAAGTGAACCGAGATCGAACGGTCCGGGATTGTAGAGAGATATATTATTTGTAGACTTAGCGGATCATAGTTGGTACGATGCTGCAAGCCGATAATATCCCCGACTGTATGCTGTACACAACAGGATCAATTTTTTAAGGTGACAAAGAACGCAGAATCATGATCGCCGATACTTTCTTTCCGCGTTTGTACCGTACCTTCCGTTTCCAGTTTCTCTTCCATCACATTTTATCGTCGGTGAATATTTAAGTAGCATCTGAGATACGTGTACACAGGACACGCACACACGTACACGATACACGATAATAAATTTTTATAAACAATTTGTAATCATCGGCTTTCTTGAGAAACTGCTCGACGTTGTCGGCTGTCTTATTGTTAGTCACGTGACAATAAAGTTCTATTGAATAATTCTCTTTATTTATTTTCACGGCGATGGTAATTAATTTTGCAGTAGATCTAAATGTGAAACGAAACGGATCGATTCGACCGAATCCACGGTCTATGTGTAGGGGAGAGGTGCTATAAAAGGGACACTTTTGTTTAGCGTCCATTTCTGACAATGTCGTTATAGGTATTTAAAAAACAACTACATCACAAGAAAGCGTGTTTATTTCCCTCCGATAAAAGTATATTGCACACTCATCAATTGTAATAGAAAATAACAAAATCTTCGATTTTTAAAAAAGTGGGAAATGTCCCTTTTACGACTAGGTGGTTTTAAATGGGACAGTATAAGTCATGAAAGGGACACGTTAATAAAAATAAACTTATTAAGTATTACAATTATAATTATAATTCTTAATGATACGAAACAACGAAATCTACGACAAAATTAACTCTTTGTAGTATAAATCATCAATATATTATTATTAATGACACATGGAACAGAAAAAATTGAATGTGCCTTTTATTCCGCATTACTCATTGGCCCATTTACCGCAACTGTAGCAAATTTATATCTTATAACGAGGGCTAATTTATTGCGACACATTTTTTTAACGATAAAGTTTGTCGCTTTGAATAGTCACTTTATTAATTCTTAAATTTGAAACAATACGCCATCGACTAATAATTCATAATTTAAAACAATGTCATCTATGTATCAGATGATACACTAATAACTTTACAGGAAAGTATAATACATACAGAGCGTCCAGCAGTACATGTGTATGAGAGGGACAGCCATGAAACGGTCGTCCCATTTAAGACTTGTTATGCTGTCCCTTTTACGACTATAAGTGAGTTTAATATAAAATAACCGCAAAACAAAGAAAACAATTAATTAAGCTTACCTGTTAAGCGTTTTCGTTTCAGTTGAATACAGGCTATTTTAATGATATAACACTTTAACACTTTCTATATATCTTGATCTCAGAAAACGACACAGAAAACCAATGAACATTGACTTTTACTGCCGAAAGACATCAACCGTGGATTACTACTCTGTTGCAAGTGAGACCGCGGTGAAGTTTACGTCAAATGACTAGGCACTAGTGTTGCCATAAACAGGAAAATAACTTGCATGTGTAATGCGTTTAGAATTCGGGAAATTCGATTTGTCCCCTTTATAGCACCTATCCCCTACTTCGTTGTCAGGTGACGTACCATTGATAATTTCAGGTTGTCTCCATCCTGAAACGATGAACGTTCTTTCGGACGAATTCAAGAAATGAAAATTTAACCGATCCCTTCCATTCATCTCCGTCGTCGTCACGCGCCAGTGAAAATTTGTAATCGGCGTACGATAATCGTGCAGTCGTCTCGAAATTAGCGATCATGCGTGTCGAGGAAGGACCAACTGCGATCCGTGTATCCTGTTCTCTGGACACGAGCGATCCACAGAGTCAGAGCAGCTTCGATTTTGTACCAAAGCCTAATTATAACGAGAAGTGGCATCTGGAAAATAAATGTCTTTTTCGTTTATCAAAAAGTAAGCTGTAGGACACAGGAGTGATCTGGTGACGGAAGCTTTGATAACCGTTCCATCGTATTATAGGTATTCATTTCAAATGAATGCCAGACCCTGCTACCAATCTGATGTCAGACTGCAGACAGATGGTTATCTGGGTAATTAAATAATCATTCTGGCCGAATATTGACGTCCGTTTCGTTAACTAAACTTAAGCTTTAATTAAGCCTGATATCATTATACACCAAACCTTTACTCCTACCTTATCATTGTCGTTCTCTTTTTCTTTATTCTCTTTTTTTTCATTTTACATATGTGGTGTAATATCAAACATAGAAGATCGAGAACAGTGACGAACACGTTTGCATAGTCGGTGCAATTTTATTAAAAAATGTGTCGACAGCATGTACTTGCAAGGCGAATATGTTTCTTCTTTAACAGGTAGGTATAAAATCCTTTTTACTGTCGAATTTGATACAGGACAATATATCACTTGAGAACGTATTTGAAAGTACAAGTCTCTTTGGTCTTATGCTCGATGCTTGCTAATTCTTTCGAGTGCTTAACGATCTGGATGCCTCCCGCATCCAGCTGATCGAACAGAATATTTAAGTACCTTCTGTGTCGAACTAAAGACCCCGCGAACAAAATGGAAATCCTTTTATACAGTGATGCAAGCTTTTAAAAGCAATGAAATATTCTTTGTGATCCAAGGCAGGAAACTAAAGTCCTTGAACTCCTATTTCTTCTATTCCACGAAGGTCCAATTTTTTTCTAAAGGAAATTATACGAAGCTTCTAGTAGCTCAGAATCGATTAAGCTCCTTGAGAAACCAGATGAAGAAGATGACGCTGATGTGTTACCTCTATACAACGATCGCACGAAGAGTCGTTAATTTCTAACGAAGAGAGTAAAATCTCAATTCCTGTTGATTCCGCCGTTGTACGCTTTGTACGAGTATCTGAACGTTTATCTGGCAGTCTCATTGATTCGAAGCGTGCTGCTGAAGGCGAAGAAACGGAGGGATGTGCAAGAGTTCTACCTCTCCCCGGTGCGCCGGATTAAAACGCGCACGAGGTGCTTCCAAATAATCCGAAAGAAACAAAGACACCGGTTTGCAAACGAGCAATCGTAGCTGTGATCACACTTGCGCCGATAACGTTAAGTGACAATAAAGCTATCATAAATATTGCTCGACAAGTGCAAACTGCTATACGATACACTTACCACTGACACGATCGATCTATTCCCATTGCAATCATCTACTTGCCAACATATTTCTCTTCGCGAACAAATGTAATCACGACTACGATGCTTCTCCCGAGAAACAGAGATTGTACGATCAGCCGACGCTGTCCCTGTTCCGAGGCGATGAGTCGCGCGTGTTCGCACTGGGAATTCGTCGGTGCACCGCGAGGAGAGGAATGGTGAGCGATTCGAGAAGTGTGAAATGTAAGTACGCGATGATAAAGCTTAGTAGATCGCCGCTGCAAGAATGACGAGGAGCAGAAGAACGTGATGATGGGGCGGGTGGATGTAGCCACCGGCGCCCCATCCGCATTCGAGGTCGCTCTTCAATGCTTCCAGCACCGAGATATTGTTCTTGTTCAAGCAAAACGATTCACGAAGGTCGTCGTCCCAGTCGTTGTTCCAGCAATCGAACTCCTTGTCCTCTTCGTTCTTCTCGAAGTTCTTGAACTCGCTGTAGGTGCTGCACCGATCCTCCTGGTACTGTCTGTGCTTCCTCTGCCAGGTCTCCATCCATCTGAGGATTCGCGTGCCAGCAGTTAATCGAGGTTCAGCAAGAATTAATGCAAGGGAATCGTTGTTGAGATATTCAGAGCTTGAACTCGAGGAAGCAATTGACGGGGTACGAGGATGGAAGTTTGAGGAATTTTACAGATGGAAACTTCTGGGTCTAACAGCATTAGTTGCCGAAGCGTTCGAATAGACAGTTGCCCACATAAGACGCAAAACGAGTAACGAACTCACCCGATATCGCAGTCGCAGGTGAAGTAGCTCCCAGCCACGGTGAGCTTCATCAGGAATCGTTTCCCTGTATCTCCTGGTTTATATCCGTTGGATGGATTGTGAAGGGTTCGCACGTCGCTGTGATAAAGATGAACTGTTACGTTCCTCGCCCATTCTGCGGTCTCGAACATCTTCTGCGGGACAGTGTCCACGCTGGTGTTATTCATTCCGAAGTGCAAATGCGGATTCCTTATTCCCTGAAACCGAAGAATAGGATTCCTCAACCCATACAGCACACTCCGTTGCATGAAGGTTGCAGGAAGGTTCCATATGCGTTGCCGTGCAATGTTCCACAGGGGCGGACATAGGAGGATTCCTGCAACATTCCAGCAATGTTGCGGTGGAACATTGCACATGGAACCTTCCTGCAACCTTCATGGAACGTTCCGGAGATTTTCTAGCAATGGTCTCGCAACGTTCCGGAGATTTTCTAGCAATGGTTACGCAACTTTCCGAAGATTTTCCAGCAATTGTCTCGCAACGTTTCGGAGATTTTATACCAATTGTCCCGCAACGTTCCAGACATTTTCTACCAATGGTCACGGTTAAGGAAATTAATTAAATTACAATAAATACTGACAATTAAATATTCATATATTTTTTCTATACAAGACGACAACATCAACGAGAACAATTATAAAACAATAAAAATAATAATTGTATTGGCTCTGGTGGATTGGCTCTCCAGGAGCAGCTGTTTGTTGTGACTCAAGTCGAGGTGAGTTAGATACGGCAGGTCGGCGAACACTCCGTCGTCGAGCCTGAATAACCGATTGTAAGACAGGTCCAGCCACGTTAGACTCTGAGACGGATAGAAAATGTGTTGTGAATCCACGGGAAAATTGGAGAATCGATGGGAATTGAATTGCAAACTGAGAAACCAGAAGTACTACTAGGTATATTTCGTAAGGGTCCTCGAATCACATGAAAACAGATCGAGTCCCTCACGCTATCAATTAGGGGATGCAAGTGAAATTGAGAAACACCGATTTAGAAACTGCAGGTTCGTTTGAAAGCTGTAAGAGATCAACTCGTAATCGGAATATGGCGTCGGTGGTGTGGATCCCCGACAACCTTGTTCCACGAGATATCCAGCATGGACAAGTTAGCAGCGGAGGACATGGACATGGTCTTGATGGGCAGCCTCATGAATTGATTGTGGGATAGATCCAGGCTCTCTATACTGGCGTCCGAAATCATGTTATCCGGCATTGTTCTGAGCTTATTTTGGGAGAGATCGATGATCCTCAGCTTCTTCAGCGGCCTGAGGGTCTCGGCTGGTATGTCTATAGATGATGTTCCAAAAGAGGAAGAGGACCTGGATGTTTCTCGTGTTTCTGAAGCAGTCGAAGTCGACCTCCATCAGCTCGTTGTGGCTGAGATCGAGCCTTTGCAGGTGTGGCATGTTACCGAAGACACCTTGCGTCACGTTGCTCAGATGGTTCTGAGAAAGGTAGAGGTGCGTCAGCGAGTACTCCACTGGCTTGAAGTAGTACCTCATTATGTCAGATATGTTATTGAAGCTGAGGTCGAACACCTTGATGTTCGACTGTATTGTGCCGCCGACTGCAATGTATCGACAACAGAATCTGGATCAGGTTTTGGAAGGATGCAACAGATAAATAATCTCAGGGGAATCCGTGCAATTCCGGGGACGACTTGCATCAGATCGCAATCGCTGAAATAAAGCTCCCGTATCCTGGAATCTCTAAATGCCCCCTCCTGAAAGCACATACGCTGTCTGATCCTTGCCCCCAGCTGTTTGAAGTGGTCATTTGGAGTGAATATGGAATATTCTATAAGCTCTACCTCGATTATAGTCAAAGGATTGCCATCGATGTAGGTCCTGTTGACTTCATGGAAGTGCTGGAAGTCACCAGGTATCAGGATCTCGATCTGATTGAAATCCAGACAGAATGCATTCTTTACACATGCAAACCACGTGTCCTCCTAATTTAGTGTCTTATGCAATCCAATATCATTCAGGCTTGCAGCCGTTCACAAAAGATCTGATTATAACATTAGCAACTGAAAGGTGCTTCCATTCCATTTGCACCGTGCTTTGCTAAGAGAATAAGAGGAGGTATGCGTACAAAAATTACTGCGCACCACGAGTAAAACGAATCTTTTTTTAATCTTTACCTTCAGCCTCAAGCTCTTCTCTTAAATTTAATCGAACTTATCGGAAATTTGAATAGAATCGAATGTGAGCGCTGTGCGCCTCTCATTAATGACCGTCGGTCACCCGAGATGCGTACTTCCCCGCAGACCCGATGTAGGATCCAACGTGTAGAGGAGGAGATAAAACCGGATAAGAAGCCGACGGTGAAACCCCCTCAGAAATGTGACAATGGAACTGTTTCCATTGGAAAAAGCCTCACACATTAATTTCGTATATAAGGGGAGGCTCCTGCCGAACGCATCACACACTTCGTTCAGCTTCTCTGAAGAGCATTGAGAAACCTTGTGGCAAGCAAGTCGAAGCAAACCAGCAACATCGACCATGAAGTTCATCGCTCTGGCATTGGCCCTTTTCGGTGCAGTGGCACTTTCCGCTGGCCAAGTTGAACCCGAGACTTTACTGGAGTCCTATGTGAGTATACAATCGCAATGATGACTATTTCTCCGGAGGCCTCTCCATGGGAAGTTTACAGGTACCTTGTTTAATTTAATTGGCCAATTAAAAGTGCTGTCTCTGATTCCACCTTGCTTCATCCAGTTCTGTAAAAATATTCTGTAATTGCTATCTAGAACAGGTCACTAAGTAGACATTTCATTTCTGAACTTGTTCGCTTAATACCGATAACGTCTCTAGCGAGCCAATTGAGATATATTGCCCATCGTTAGCTTCGTCTCGTGACGATCCACGCAGAATGCCCCATCTGTAACGCGTTAGAAACCTATCAAAAATATCTAACTTAGCACCAATACTTCGCTCTTATCCGCAATTGTCGCCGAAGCAATTGCAAGGTCCTCCCAGCGAGAAACTACTGCTTCCCAACTTAGTAATGCTACTAAGCTTGAGGCTTCCAGACTGTAGCCTTACTGGGAAATTATTCAAACATTCCCGCAGCGCTACTTTCATTAGACGACTGAAGACGTGCCGACGTTCTTCGAAATGAAGCAGTAGCAATTTAGTGCGCAATTCTATTCTGCCGCTTCTCATTTAATCGATTTTGTCTTTCGTAGAACCCAGTCCGTTTCCGCCGCGAGGCCGATCCCCAGGGATCCATCGTCCTCCGTGGAGAGAAACCCCTGAGCGGTCCTGATCGTCGACCATCGTTGGACGTCGACTATCACCAGTATGTGTTCGAGAGGAACGGCGCGAACGCGAACGCCTACGGAGGGCTCAACATCCGGCCGGGACAGCCTCCTCAATCGCATATCGGTATCCAAGCCGAGCGCAACTTTGGCAACGGGGGTTTCATCAGGGGATACGGCCAAGTCGAGCTCAGACGTGCCGGTGGAGCGTCGCCGAGCTTCGGTCTGAACGGTGGCTTCTGATTCAGGAGGAGCGCCCAAGGTGCAGAGCAGGAGCAGTACAGTAAATACTCGTTCGACTGAAGCTTGCGAAAGCCTCTCCCTACCATCAGCCTCCACACGGAAAAATGTTTTCACAGTTGGGAACAGTGCTTAAATAATAGGCATCGTATAATCACGTGCACGCACCGTCGCTGACTGCACGGAAAAATGTTTTCACCCTTGAAAACCGTGGTTGTCGTACACTGTTCAGACGACGAACGGCGAGCACCGAAAATATCGGTGCTCGCGCATCGAGAGCGATGGTGCTGAACACGTCACCGCATGATGACCGAGCACTCATCTGAACAGTGTACGACAACCCCACTGTTTTCAAGGGTGAAATCATTTTTCCGTGCATACGAATCTATCGACTGATCGATTGATTAAGATAAAGTTCATTCTCGCATGGAATGGAAGACACATGTTTATCGAACGAGCGATCGGTCAGGTGAAAACGAGTCGATTACTTGTCTTCTGTTACGTTACGTGTTAATCAATCCTCGTGTTCATGAAGAAAACGATTCATTTGAAGCGGGGCATTCTCGTTTCCTTTTTTTTTTTGCCCTCTACGAGGTGCAATTATGTTATCTCTGTCCGCTAATGTCCTGTAAAATTGAGTAAGTAGTGTGTCAAACACGAGTGTTTCGCAGCGTATCAATTATTCGAGCAGATGAGCCTGCAATTATTTTAAGTGGAGTGCGATTGCGCACGATCACGCATGGAAACATAGAAACGTCACCGAAGATTGTGTTAAGGGGGGAGCCTGGTGTAACCAGCTGAAAATCGAGGCATTTTTCGGGAATTTTTTTTAAAGAAAGTATTTCATCGATCTTTCTGAAACTTTCAGGATATTGTACTATCAGGTTAAGGTAGATAAAAAAAAATGTTATTAAAAATGAGCGGCAAATAACAAAGTTATAACGGCTTATGCCCAGTCCGTTGGCGACGCAATTGTTGCACTGCGGGCAATGTAGCGTCTTTTGGTTTCATCTGAAACCAAAAATCGAACAATTTTCGTTTAGTTTATGAGTGTACGCACAGATCGTATAAATTCATAACTTAAAAGATGCAAAATTCAACAAATGGCGGCCTCTTGAAAAAAATTCACTTTTTCCAACGAAATTTTGCCTTAAATGTGTAAAAAAAGTTATTTATTTAAACAATATCATTATACTAATAACTTAGCCCTATGAAGAAAATGTTCACAAATATCCGTGTTCAAGGCCAAGTCGATTGGTTGAATATTTTTGGAGTTACATTGCCCGCAGATTGTAAAACTGCCGTTTCGAGAAAAACACATTTCAAGTTTTCTCGTAACCTGGTGCTCCGTAGCAAAACCGGCTATATCCGCTTTAATTTTTCGAATTTCGTTTTGCGGCTTTGGGAACATATTATTGTGATGTTCAACTATTGATTTATGCAAAAAAAAAATCGATTTCTTCGACCCACTGCACTAGACACCCCCCCCCCCCCCCCTCCCCCTTAAATGTGTAAAAAAAGTTATTTATTTAAACAATATCATTATACCAATAACTTAGCCCTATGAAGAAAATGTTCACAAATATCCGTGTATAAGGCCAAGTCGATTGGTTGAATATTTTTGGAGTTACATTGCCCGCAGATTGTAAAACTGTCGTTTCGAGAAAAACACATTTCAAGTTTTCTCGTAACCTGGTGCTCCGTAGCAAAACCGGCCATATCCGCTTTAATTTTTCGAATTTCGTTTTGCGGCTTTGGGAACATATTATTGTAATGTTCAACTATTGATTTATGCAACAAAAAAAAATCGATTTCTTCGACCCGCTACACCAGGCTCCCCCCTTAAATAGCGGCCCAGTGGCGTGATAATATTCGCGCGCACGGTCCTCACTCGGTACTCGGTTAATCGTGAAAGCACTCTAACCAGGAGGAAAGACAATGTGACACGCGATTGTAGGATCAATCACGCGAGTAATTTTTCGCTGTTCGCATTTCACCAGCCACGGACATGAACGTTATGTACTCGCCATTGACGGTTCTATACGACGCCGCAGGAATTCCATGGTGAACGAAGTAGAACCTTAGAAAAGATAAATGGTATACTTGGTATGAAACACTTTCTATTTACATGTTTACTCAATGCATTTGCTTTACGAGGCACATAAGAGTTATATGAAAATTCTCTTTCTTCTGAAGCAACGTATAAATAGTACAGCATTTTCAAATTAAATTGACAAGAGACCGAGCATCCACGAGGTATCCTTCTTTCGAAATTCCAAAGAAACTGCAGATTTCTTACAAGAATTTTGCACCGTGCTTATCCAAAAGTATCAAAGGAAAGGATGCGCACATGTGTTTGCATTCGTTGACGTTCCGGACCCATGGGTGGAAAGAGAAAATCCGGAGTCAGGGATCAGGAGCCTCGCGGATGCCATACAAATTGATTTTCTCGAGCATTGCTCGACGTTGCGAAACTACGCCGGGAGGGCGATATTATAATTTGTATCTAGATTGCGTGTGTAGGACGCACCGCGTTCAATTTGCCATCATTCGCCACTGATTTCTGCGAACACAACGTGCCGCAGTTGTAACGTCCTCCTACTCGTCTCTTTGTGTTACGCGCTCCACTTTGATTGCATGTTTCACTGAAATCCGTGAAAGGAGCTACAATTACGGGAGTGGATGTTCACCTACGGGATTTAAATTGTACATAGCCGCCTACGAATAAACTATTAAAATATTACACTGCATTCTATGGCTGCTGTTTGTTTGTTTGTTTGAACGTCGCAACGGTACCCACGTTCTTCCGCGAAAAGAAACACGAGCCTCGAGCAGTTACCTCCTTTTTGTATTAATTAGTAATTCAATTAGATGTGTACCGAGAAGAGGGACTCTATGGCAGAAGCTCCGTACTCGCGACGCGACTACGTCTGAACATTACGAAAAGGTCTTCTCGTCAGCAGATGTGGAGAAAAGAAAATAGGAAGGAACTTCGCAATGGCCTTATTTTTATTCGAAGATTATTTACTATCTACTACATTAATTTCGACTAAAACAAACTTATTCGAAAATAACGAATAAATTTTCATTCAACTAAATTTTTATTCGTTATTCGTTATTCGTTTTATTCGTTATTCGTTTTATTCGTTATTCGTTTTATTCGTTATTCGTTTTATTCGTTATTCGTTTTATTCGTTATTCGTTTTATTCGTTATTCGTTTTATTCGTTATTCGTTTTATTCGTTATTCGTTTTATTCGTTATTCGTTTTATTCGTTATTCGTTTTATTCGTTATTCGTTTTATTCGTTATTCGTTTTATTCGTTATTCGTTTTATTCGTTATTCGTTTTATTCGTTATTCGTTTTATTCGTTATTCGTTTTATTCGTTATTCGTTTTATTCGTTATTCGTTTTATTCGTTATTCGTTTTATTCGTTATTCGTTTTATTCGTTATTCGTTTTATTCGTTATTCCGGAGTTTCCCAACCATTTTTTGACCCACCGCCCCCTATTCAAAGTTTTTTTTGTTCAGCGCCGCCTTCGGGGAAACTATCTCTGTTATCACAATTTCCTGTATACAGTTTAACAGTTTGTTTAAACGCTATAATGCTAAAGTCACTAAAAAATAATTATTTTCTTGTACTACAATTTCGATGGTGATATACTACGAACGTCTGCGAAGTTTTAGTTTTACTATTCGCACATACGTGACGGATCATTTCTCGATAAATTGTGTATTTGCGGTAATCGCAGTATGACTATGGCGTTCCAAACGCAGCGGCTTTTTGTCGTTTTCGTAAAGAACACGAGTGGCTGATTTCAAGTTGAACATGGGTTATGTCCAGTATTACTTTTTAATTAAATATTATCACATTTTTTAACATAAGAGTTTTGTGCATACATTTTACGGCTTCGCTAGAGTTTTCTGAAGTTATGTTTTAAGTCTCATAACGATCTGTTAATATTTACTCAAGTTATCGCAATTTATGTTTAAAGAAATATTGACTTTGGACGATGAAAAATTTTTTGCTTTTAATTTTTTGCTTCAATAGTAATGATTGGATAAACTAACTATAAATAGAAAAAAATGTGTGTCGTGATGAGCTTTACAACACTATATTTTTTAAAATACAGTTTAACAACATTTAATTTTCCAATCTTTCTGAGCGTTTGGACAAATAGAAGGTAGGTATAGGTACCAAGAGGCGACACTCCGAGTGGTATCTTTGAAGTTCTTCGTTGGCTTGGGCTTGTCCCTTTAAATTGGTTGTATTAGGCAGCTGTATATCTCCGTCTTACTATCGCCTCTTATTAATCCCTCCTCTCTCCGACTACCGAATGGACATTTAAATTAGTTGTGCATTTCGTCTCTCTCTAAAACTGATTTCTTCGTCAGAGTGTCGCCTCTTGGTATACCTTACCTTCTCTTTGATTTGGACAATCATTTTTCCCATTTTCGAGCGCTAGATAATGCCCCTTATTGCACCGACCCTTCAATTCTATGTCCGCCTCCTGCAACGTTTCAGGTAGCAGGGCCAAAATTATAAATAACGGTATATATATATATATATATATATATATATATATATATATATATATATATACGTTAGCAGCCTTGTCAATCAGTGGTTGTAGCTGCGGCGGTAAAGTGTTCCCCTACTACGCTACAGGTCGCCGCCGGTTCGATTATTCCTCTTGGGGGAAAATAATTTTTTATGTGAAAAAAAACGGGCTTTATAATTCTATGATTCCTGCACACATTCAATATATATATATATATTGAATATATATATATATTCAACATTGTGGAAACGTTGCCAATCGTTGCCGTAACGTTGCAGCAAAGTTGCAGGATCGATGCAGTGCAATATTGCAACGCAACATTGATGCAACTATGCAGCAATAATTCTATGTCCGCCCCGTACAATGTTGCACGGCAACGTCGCAGCAACGTTACATCGACATTGCGCTGCAACCATGCAACACTGCGAGGTTACTGCAACCATCATGCAACGTTGCCGCCACGAAGTGTGCTGTATGGGTTATGGCCTATCATCGTAGCGTTACCTTAATGCAACGCTATTGTATCCTCGGGAGTATCTATGCGTTGATATATAGAACTAAATGTGCAGAAACTGCTAAACAGTGAAGCCTCGCCGGTGTCGTCAATAGGATTGAATTGTTTCACTCGAATCGAGCTAAACAATTTGTACACCAATCATGTTTATTCCTACCCAAGAGAAAAAAATATATAAAAAAAAATTTATGTTAAACGATTTTATTATAAATGCACTAAAATCGAAGCTGAATAAAATCGTACATGAAACTTTATTTCCTGCCACTCTCGTTGCAGTTGCTCCATTCTTCTTCACATTCATCTTAAGTTATTAAACTCTATTATCCCTCTACTTCAGAATATCACTATAATCGTGTAATAATAACCACTAAAAAGCACAATTATTATTTATATAGATTGCGTTTCACCTGTTGTCACTTATAAGACAGTATAAGTCTCAGCCGGTCGTGTATGTACAGACACAAACACAAATATACTGCGACATCAGCGCCCTCTAAGCTATGAAAACCTGCTTCTTCCTGTCTAAACGCTATTCCGGAGGTTCCCTATTCAGTTTCCACCCACTGGGCTGAACAACTTGTTCGCCGCCGCGGGCGGCACAATCCCTATTGCCAGTCAGCCGGTGCACCCACCACCAGCAATATCAGCTATGTAAAAGCGAGAGGAGCTCCGTGTCGCTGTTTAAAGCGTAGGAGTCAAATAAGTATGGAGGGGGTCGTTTTCCTACGGCTCAGCAGAGCAAGTGGGGAAAGGAGCCGCATACGGGCCGCGAGTTGCCATGCCCTGTACGTCATCCTACCAAAGTCCTGCACTTCTGCGCTATTCCGCCGCCCCTCTTTTACTGTCCAGAACGCTTAAAAACCCACTACATTTCCTCATCCACGTCTATTACCATTGCAACAGCAACCAGCGTCAGACACAGAGTCCAGATTAAAACAGTCCAACGTTGAATACTCTTAATTTCCGGGCCATAGTCAAGCCTAGTAGCAACATCGCCTTGCCGAGTGTGTGTGCAGACTTACATCCAGTAAGGGAACTTTGCTGCCGACTAGAGGAAGAACTACCGAAAATTAAGAAGTGGAAAATTCAACGTCGTTTTCATTGCCTATCACTGGATTCGACCTTCTGAGCAACAACTACAGCTGCGTGGCATATTCTTCTTCCCAGGATTGTTTCCGTTTGGGACAACATTCACTGAAGAGGAATGTCACATCGTCTAATTTTTGTATTGTAAGTTAAGGAACTATTCACGTATTCTATATATTTTGTTTTCACAATCTCTTACGGGCAAATTAGAGGTCGACATAGCACATTCCGGAATAAAAGTCGAACTTGCGGAAAAGATGTTAATAACGTTTCATGGTACAAAATCTTTATTATAAGAATTTCTTTATTATAAGAAATCTTTATTATAAGAACAATTTCTTTAGTGAGTGCCGAGAATAAAATAATTTTATTTGCGATAATCGAATCGAAAATAACGGGTAAAGCTAGGGCCTTAAGTAGAAATCGCGATTTTACAAATCGGAGTGCATTAAAGTCGTATTTGTTAGAGGCTTATAACGGAGATGTTCTTTCCAATAGGCTAACCAATAGTCTTGATGATAGTTTATCGGCTGTCGAACGTAAAGCTAAATCGAAATGGTCGTGCAACAGTAGATTGTCGTTTCCCCGAACCTAAGTAGTACTGTAGCACAAAGTTCGTATTTTCATAAGAAACCAGCTATCGGACCGTGTAAATTCTTATGTGGCAGGCCGCGATAATAATACATATAATTCTAAGGTGTACTCATACTGCAAAAATAGGGGGCAAGTAATTAATGAATGTAGAGAAAACGCGAATGCAATAATAGACGGTATCAACAGGTGAATAGGAATTCCTCAGCAATGGCATATCAATCTTATCGCCCATCACCGAATCAAAATACCTACTTTTCTGCAAATTCACGGAATTACCCTCAATCAGGTCCTTAAAATTTTCGCAATAATTCACATTGTAATGAAAATACTTTAGACTCCAATCGCGCCTCGGTTTTGTTCAAATAGCATTCCAAGAGGGAATAGAATCTCCTTTAAAATTACATTTAGATACAGGTGCAAATATTTATATTATAAAGGTTTCACAGTTAAGGGAGGAAATTCTATTCTGTGATGACATAAAATTAAAAATCAGGGGTTTAACACCTGAACTGTTTCAATCATTGGGCTATTGTTATTTAAACCCCATAAAAACTTCAAAAAAGTAAAAAAATTACGCCAAGTACATGAAATCAAATAAATCACAAAAAATAGAAGATAATAATAATTACAAAATAAAAAAAAGATGTGAAATCAAAATGAGCTGCAAGTATTCTCAGATCATCAATACCCATACCTTCCCTCTCGCGGGCTTTCAGATAATTTGTCAATTTAAAGCTCTGACAATATGAGTACACTTCCACAATTTTGCGTTTTTAAATAATTCTTATTCATCGACACCTTGACCTTGCCTGGCCACGCCAAGTATTTGACTGAAAGCACCTTTATGTACTTACAGCTCATTTTTATTTCACATCGTTTTTTTATTTTGTAATTATTATTATCTTCTATTTTTTGTGATTTATTTGATTTCGTGTACTTGGCGTAATTTTTTTACTTTTTTGAAGTTTTTTATGGGGATCTCGCTTCTTTTTACAAAGATAATTTGCATAGGGAATGACTTCAAATAATTTTTAATATCATATTATTACCGGGGCCGTGGCGGCCGTCAGTAATAAAAATAATCCCCATAATATATTTATATAATAACATAAATATTATAATAATTTTAAAGAAATAAATTTTTTATTTTATACATATACATGAAAATGTGCTTATTTCATTTGCTCGTGCAGCAGGGTTACTTTCTCTTTCAGCTGTTGAAATAATTCTCTTTGTCTGCATCGTTAACCGAAATAGGATACATTTACTAATTATTTATAAATTATCATATTACGTGCTCATATGTCAAGATAAGTGAATGAATTATTGCGTATGCAAAACCTTACCTTCAAATTTGTGCGTACATAGTAGGGTGGAGTGAAAAAAACTTTTTTTGGATGATCAAATTCTAATAGTGTGGAAAAGTTGTCTACTTGGCCCAATGAAACGTGTAAAAAATTTCAGCTCGATCGGATAATTTCTTCTGTGTGCACCAAAGGCCTTAACTTTCAAAATTTTAGTACAAAACTTAAGAAAGTGCAACTTTCTTCAGCTGGTGGATTCTACCTTCTTTTTTACCCAGGACTATATTTGTTGCGTAAATGAAGCAAAGAAACACCCGTGGCTGGTTTCGGAACGATAGGAACGGCCTGTCGGCACTGTAAACTATCAAAAAATGCAGCTCTTCGCTGACTTTCCTAACGGAACAAGTGGCCCAGAACCCACCACGCGTAGGTAGCTGTACGTCGGGCTCCTTGTTTTTTGAATTTTATATTTTTTTAAATAATTTTATTGTTTTTTTTTATGTATTTTGTATTTTTTTTGTATTTTTTTTTAATTTTAAGTTTTGTACTAAAATTTTGAAAGTTAAGGCCTTTGGTGCACACAGAAGAAATTATCCGATCGAGCTGAAATTTTTTACACGTTTCATTGGGCCAAGTAGACAACTTTTCCGCACTATTAGAATTTGATCATCGAAAAAAAGTTTTTTTCACTCCACCCTACTGCATAATGTGTCCAAAGGAGGTGAGAGCGTATGGTAGAAAGTCTTGTTGCAGGAAATTTAAATACTAATGGTAATTTAGCGAAAATGAACGAAGAGATCAAATATTTTTAACGCAGAATTTATTGGTGTTGGAATAAAATTAATTTAGTATGTTTATTGGTGAATTGAAATCTTGTTAATGGGAAACTAATAAAATTAATTAATAGCGTGACTACTGTGGATTTTAAAGTATTACGAATGTCTTTCACAACAAAAGATTGAATTGAAAAGTATCAAGGGAGATGTGTCTTCAGCGTACTTTGTTCACTAATGTGACTTGCTCCACATTGCTAAATTTAAACTAAATTTTTACCTTATTTGACAAATTTCCGAAAACTGGTGCGAAAGAAGATGCTTCTCTGTCTATTTAAAATAACCTTCTCCGGACAACCTCCAAGCCTGTGCGTCCCCTTCATCTATCCAAACCTGTGCGTCCCCTTCATTTCTATCCAAGCCTCTGCGACCCCTTCATTTCTGTCCAAGCCTCTGCGTCCCCTTCGTTTCTATATAAGCTTTACATAAAAACTCTTAATTAAAAATAGTTTGCTGGTATAAAAATATCTGACAATTTAAATGCATTTGTTACAATATATTATTTTGTACATGCATGGTATTTCCAGAAACTTAGGCGAAAGAAGATGATTCTCTGTCGAACCTTCTCCGGACAATTTCTAAGTCTGTGCATCCCCTTCATTTCTACTATAAGCACTACATAAAAAGCTTATTAAAAAATTTTGGCGACTTACCTTGTTAATTGAGACAATAATTCAGTCTTATGTGGCGTAAAAACTCGTGACATTTCAGAAAATTTTGACAACTTTCCTTATCTGACACTTGGTAGGTAATAATTCAATAGTATACATAGGTATATGTACAATGACGGACGACGATCCCTGCCGAATGATCCCGAGAGTCGACGAACGAAACATGTGTGTAGCTTCTTTTGGCTGAAGGTGTGGGTGTAACGCGTATACGTATTATGCTTAAAGCATATATACATGCTCTAAGGCAGGCCTGCCCGTCAGGGTGCAAATACCTTCTCAAGTTCTGGGATCCGGGCAACAGCCGAAGGCTGAACTGTTACCTTACTAACCGTTGCGTGGGTTTAGGGAGAACTGCAAGCGTGTGTGTGCACCCATACGCGTTAGGTCCAGCTATATAGCAGCGTTGTCCAGCGTAGGGGCCCCTCACGCGCCTGCTCCCCCTTGCAATCTTTCTCTTGCACAGCGTGCCTTCCGTTGTCAAGGAGACCGCGCGACGCTAAGAAGGCTGCCATGACGGGTTAGCCGGGCTAGCGTCTTCGCGGTCAGCGTCGCGCGGTATCCCTGACAACGCGGACGAGAGTGGGAGAACCCCAAGTTCCCGCGGGCAGTGATGCCAGAATCGGGACCGGAGTTCTCGAGAATTTCCCCCACCACGCATGTACACTACGCCGGAGCTGCGTGTCCGTGAGCTCGGCGCTTCGGACAACGTCGGGAAGACGAGAGAGAAAACGAATGTGTGTCTTTCTCTCTCGCTCTTGAAACGCTGTGATCCAAGGAGAGGTGCAAGCGACACGCGGCCGTGCGCGATCTTCTCGAGTGCCTCGAGATACACTTTTCACTTTCTAACATATGTATAATACTCTTGTAATGAAAAAAAAATTTAAAAAAATTTTGTTACGGAAATCACGTTTTAAGACCTCCTGATCACGTTTTGACTATTTAGAAAAGAGCTTTTTTTCTAAATATCTCATATATTTGTTAACACGATTACGTTTAAACGGCAAAATGGATTTCAATGAAACTTTATATTTAAATGGTTCTTCGATTTTTCAGATATACGAACTAAATTCTACATAAAAAAAGTTAAATAAAGTTCTTCTGTAACTTCTTTAACAAAGAAAAATGTACATTCATAATTTCTTGTTTTCATTTTAAATTTCCGTACTTTTTATTTGAGCTGTTTCTATTTTTCAAACCTTAAAATGATTTTTTTTATTAAAAGATGAATATTTTAATACTGTAAATTAGTGAACTTTGTTAAAATTAGAATCCACTCTTGGCCAGTACCATGCACGCTGTAGCAGCCTTCGATAAAAAATATTTTTTCAGGGTATGATCTAAAATCTAAAATCTATACGTAATCACATTTCTCGCTAGATTTTTCGATAATCATATCAAGTTGCGACAAAGAATTACGCACTGTTTACAAATTAATTACGCGCAGCGTGCACGGTACCGCTCGATGAAAACTACGGGAAAGTGGTGGTCTCTTCCATCGGGAGCGAAATGTAAACAATTGGTTATGCAAAGCTAACATCGCGATACATGTTGTACACTAAAATGTATAAAAACATTACTAAAATAGAAAAGAAAGGCAGCACGTAAATATATCAATTGGGTTCGATATATTGACGAAATGTAAGACTGAAATAATGCTACAATTGTTTACATTTCTAAAGGATAGAAAGCAAGCAGAGGAATTTACTATAATACATGCGACAGAATTTCGAGATAATTGTTACATATAAAATGAATATAATTAAGAATATACATTTATTTGTACAATTATCTCGAAGTTCTCTCTATAAATCATATGTACAGCAAGCAAGCGAATTTATTGCAAGGATAGAACAAGAATTGCGTGAGGTAAATCGAACTATTTTTTTTATTTTTTTATCTCCAACACGTTACGAGATATCCCGCTGTCCACTCTACGGTGGGACACCCTGTATATCAAAGCAGAACTCAAACTTGTCTGAATTGCGTCGGGTTTGGTTTCATTTTTATTAGAAAAATCTCATCCATACGTTGGAAATATTCTCATTATGCTAAAACCCAAAATATAAACATTTTATTCGAGCTTGCCACGCATACTATTTCTGTGGAGTACCTGCCGGCGGACGGTCCTAGAGGGTCGCCTGTTTACGAGCGGTCCCACAATGGAAAGGGATGCGGATCGCCAGGTATCGTCAGAAATGTTCGTCCACTGCGTTCCTACCGACGCAAACATCTTCGAGAACGTTCGTACGCTGTATTCTGTTCGTGTTCGCGGCGGTGTAAACGCGACGAGAACAGACGAACATATTTTTGTTCGTGTTTTTGTTCGTATTCGCCTTGGTGTAAACCCGGCTTAAGGTATTATTATGTCGACGAAAGTCGGTGCCGACAAAAGTCGACAAAATTGAAGGAGAAGAAGGAAACTTCCCGTTTCCGATTGATCCATGAGACGATATTACGATATCTCTGTCATGCGTGGACCGATTTTATTAAATTTGGTCTCATTCGAAAGCTTATATGCAGTTTACATAAGAAAAATGCCTTTAAATTTAGAAAATATTGCAGGCGTAATGAGATATTAATGAAATAAGTTTCAGGTAAGTTTGGAATAGCCGGGGGACGAGTAAAGATATGTACAGGGTCATCCATTAAACGTGCAACCTACGCGCGCGCGAACAGTTGAAACTGGCAACACCGCCTCACGGACGCATTCCACTACAACCATGCGCCGATACTTCCGCCATCTATAAGCCAATGATGAAAGTGTACGGTCTTTTAGATGCCAGTAGAGAGCGCAGGGTGCTTTTGGCTTTCACCAGAGGATATTAAATTTGACGTAGCAGGCGGGAAAGAAAACGGTAGCCATTTTAAGAGTGCGATCGCACCGATCTCGTTCCGCGTGAAAATATCTGCCTTTTCGACGGTCCAGCTGCGGGATTAGTTCACACTGGCGCATTATTGGCCCGGGTAGAAGAATTAGGGGCCTTTTTCGTATAACTTTTGAACTATAAAAGATATCGGAATGCAATTAGCGCCGAAAAATGGGGAAAAATTATCATATAATTTAACATATGTTTCGTTTACTTAATTTTTCTTTTATCAATATTTTAACCGTAATTGCAGTGAAAAGCGTTTGCAAACTGTGTATTTGATACTTTATTTAGTGCTCTGTATAAAAATTATGGTGTTGTTAAACAGTAGGCTGGTTGTTTCTGTATCATTACTTTCATAAATTGAGAAATTAAATTTTTTTTCAAATATATATTAGTTCTGCAGGCCTCAGAATCTAATGTTCTGGTTTTCTTTTTTATGATTTTATCTTTCAGGGGGGATTCTCGTCTAGCAGTCCCAAAAGTAACTTATATTTACGATTTTTCCGGAAAAAACTGTTCGTCATATTGGATTAAACTCGTTTGGGATATAAGAAGGGATTTTTGAACTTGCAGAAAATATTTTTTTTTATGTCGATCCTTCTTATTATTTATTAGTTATTGTGGAATCTTGTCCATCTCTGATGTAACTCCTGTTGGCGGGATGTGTAGCACCTGTCACAGTCATGTGATTGCAAAATAAAATAGAAGTTTCTTAAAGTTAGATAATTTACGCGGGGATTGGTCCACTTTAAGGAAAAAAAATGAAAAATTGAAATAATTATAGCGTTCGAGAGAAAAAGTAAGTTTTTTCCTTAGACAAATTTTTCATATTATTCTTTATATCGACGAAAAAAGTATTATAAATAAAAACTAAAATTAAAATTTTAGCTCCAGTCCCAATGTAAATTATTTAACTTTAAGAAAATTTTATTCTCTTTGCAGTCAGATGACTGTGACAAGTGCTACACTTAACGTCGAAGAGATTCCACAATAGGGTAAATCCGGGAGACGCGGTCGGGCCGGAGAGTTGGTCGTGTCGCTATATTTCAGAGTCTATACGTAAAAATGCATTAAAGTGCAGACCAATTACTTCTCTAGAAGCCAAATAGTTGAATGAATAGCGTTATTTCGCTTCCTTCTGTGGTTTACTGGATTTATAGGCTATAAAAGGTAAATTGATGTTACATTTAACCTCTTTTGTCAAACAGCGGTTGTACAGAATCGTATTTAAAATATACTTCTAAGTTTATTTTCCTTTAATGTTTGGAATAATAAGATAGTAGAGACATTGAGGGACAATGCAGCCAAAGTATTTGGCCATATTAACTCTTCCTCTCAAAGCTAACGAGAAGACCATGTCTCGCTGCAGAAAGGTGAGATGGTCGAGTTATGATTTTTTTATTATTTTTGTTTATTTTTTTATTTTTTATTATTATTTTATTATTACTTTAGTTTATTTAGTTTATTTATTCACTTTTATATTCATTTACCTTGCTAATCGCCAGTAGGTAATTCACTTTTTCTTTGATGTGTTCTTTACTTGTTTAGCGTAAACAAATTAAATATCAATGAATCCGTAGTTGTATTCACTCATAAATAATTTTGCTTTATCCTTTGTTAATTTTCCATGAATAATTATGTGAGTGGTCTCTGCCAACGACGAAAACCATTTCTCCCGGCACCTCGGGGGAGGTGGTCAGATGTCACGACTTCAGTTTTCAACCCGATTTACAGTAAATATTGTCTTAAAGCAAATATCGACCAGTGTTTCTGAATCGGCATAAAATTCTGAACATATTAGGTTTGTTCTGATAAAATAAGTAATATCTATATTAGTTTTAATAGCCATTTTATATTAGGTCGACCGCGTGTCCCGGATTTACCCTAATTTATAAATAATAAGAAAGATCGACATAAAAAAGGATTTTCTGCAAGTTTACAGATGCCTCCTTATATCCCAAGAGAGTTTAATGCAATATTAACAATAGTTTTTTAAAAAAAATTCATAAATTTCGGAGGCTGTTCCACGAGAATTCCCCCTTAATGGGACGTGTCTTTGTTTGTAGCGGTGTTTCAAAGTTTTTCTACAATTTTTGTGTCTGAACGTTTTGACCTTTTAACTACCTAACGCCACGTCCGCACCGGTTTCCGTTTATATCATTTTTTGGAACGATGCGTCATTATTGTGGCTTTTACACGCAGGTGGCGAAAAATCTCCTCGTACACGGGCATAGCACCGCGGTCAACCTTGTCGTAGCTAAAATTTTTGAAATGGAGACGGGGACGAGACCAGTCGACACATTGTTTTCAAACCTCATTATTATTACAGTAAACCGATCATAAAAGCGGAGCGACCGGCTCGCTTACCTGGGCCGGGGAGTTCCTAATAGCTCTTTGCGACGTTAATTTGAATGAGACCATCTTAAAATTCTCGTAACTCAGGCATCGCTGCTGTCCAGCGGTCGCTGGCAGCTGTGAATGCCGGGCCGGTGTGAGAAGTGGTTTCGAGAAGTGTACCTCCGTTTGAAAGTCGAACTTCGGTCACACTCGGGCCTCGTCGCGGGCAGACCCCCGGCCTGTCGGGCGGTTCGTACCACTCGGTCACCGGGGACTTGGAAATCGGAGCTTCGGGACGGGCTGGCAAAATTCGGGCGAGATGTCGAATCTCGATACCGCGAGATTCTATTCAAATTCCGGACGAATGTTTCGAATTTGCTTCGACTTTTACTCGAATTAAGATGTTTTGGGAAGTCTTAGATATCCTTTGAATATTGTAAAACTTCCAAAAAATGACATAAACGGAAGCCGGTGCAGGCGTGGCGTTAGGTAGCTAAAAGGTCAAAACATTAAGACACAAAAATTGTAGAAAAAATTCAAAGACCGCTACAAACAAAGACACGTCCCGTTAGTTACCCCCTTCGTCCGACCTATGCATGCACTGCATTAAGGATACAATCATAGAAAAGAAAACAAGAACATGAATAAAGTATTTGAACAAAAACGGTGGCTATGTGGCTGATCGTGTGGCTCACGTGTTACAATTTTTCCTCAGAACAATTATGCAAGAATCAGTTCCCACTTCGTCTCTCTATTCATGTTATTATTATTTCAAGACGCTCGCGCTGGAACGAGCCCCCACGATCGGTGACGCGATGCGTTCCGAACGTGGCCGAACTCCGAGCGCGAAGGAACAAGGCACCGGGGGTCTGCCGGCGACGAGGCCCGAGTGTGACCGAAGTTCGACTTTCAAACGGAGGCACACTTCTCGCACTGGCCCGGCGTTCAGAGCTGCCAGCGACCGCTGGATAGCAGCGATGCCCGAGCTACGAGAATTTTAAGATGGTCTCTTTCAAATTAACGTTGCAAAGAGCTATTGGGAATTCCCCGGCCCAGGTAAGCGAGCCGGTCGCTCCGCTTTTATGGCCGGTTTACCACACGCACCCCAGATTACTGTAATGAGGTTTGAAAACAATGTGTCGACTGGTCTCGTCCCCGTCTCCATTTCAAAAATTTTAGCTACGACAAGGTTGACCGCGGTGCTATGCCCGTGTACGAGGAGATTTTTCGCCACCTGCGTGGAAAAGCCACAATAATGACGCATCGTTCCAAAAAATGATATAAACGGAAACCGGTGCGGACGTGGCGTTAGGTAGTTAAAAGGTCAAAACGTTCAGACACAAAAATTGTAGAAAAACTTTGAAACACCGCTACAAACAAAGACACGTCCCATTAAGGGGGAATTCTAGTGGAACAGCCCCCGAAATTTATGAATTTTTTTTAAAAAACTATTGTTAATATTGCATTAAACTCTCTTGGGATATAAGGAGGCATCTGTAAACATGCAGAAAATCCTTTTTTATGTCGATCCTTCTTATTATTTATAAATTATTGTGTAATCTCTTCGACGTTAAGTGTAGCACTTGTCACAGTCATCTGACTGCAAAGAGAATAAACTTTTCTTAAAGTTAAATAATTTACATTGGGACTGGAGCTAAAATTTTAATTTTAGTTTTTATTTATAATACTTTTTTCGTCGATATAAAGAATAATATGAAAAATTTGTCTAAGGAAAAAACTTACTTTTTCTCTCGAACGCTATAATTATTTCAATTTTTCATTTTTTTTCCTTAAAGTGGACCAATCCCCGCGTAAATTATCTAACTTTAAGAAACTTCTATTTTTTTTTGCAATCACATGACTGTGACAGGTGCTACACATCCCGCCAACAGGAGTTACATCAGAGATGGACAAGATTCCACAATAACTAATAAATAATAAGAAGGATCGACATAAAAAAAAATATTTTCTGCAAGTTCAAAAATCCCTTCTTATATCCCAAACGAGTTGAATACTTTTGGGACTGTTAGACGAGACTCCCCCCTGAAAGATAAAATCATAAAAAAGAAAACCAGAACATTAGATTCTGAGGCCTGCAGAACTAATATATATTTGAATAAAAATTTAATTTCTCAATTTATGAAAGTAATGATACAGAAACAACCAGCCTACTGTTTAACAACACCATAATTTTTATACAGAGCACTAAATAAAGTATCAAATACACAGTTTGCAAACGCTTTTCACTGCAATTACGGTTAAAATATTGATAAAAGAAAAATTAAGTAAACGAAACATATGTTAAATTATATGATAATTTTTCCCCATTTTTCGGCGCTAATTGCATTCCGATATCTTTTATAGTTCAAAAGTTATACGAAAAAGGCCCCTAATTCTTCTACCCGGGCCAATAATGCGCCAGTGTGAACTAATCCCGCAGCTGGACCGTCGAAAAGGCAGATATTTTCACGCGGAACGAGATCGGTGCGATCGCACTCTTAAAATGGCTACCGTTTTCTTTCCCGCCTGCTACGTCAAATTTAATATCCTCTGGTGAAAGCCAAAAGCACCCTGCGCTCTCTACTGGCATCTAAAAGACCGTACACTTTCATCATTGGCTTATAGATGGCGGAAGTATCGGCGCATGGTTGTAGTGGAATGCGTCCGTGAGGCGGTGTTGCCATTTTACAAGTTCGCGCGAGCGCGGGTTGCAGTTTTAACGGATGACCCTGTACACGGCAGCGACAGTCGACATATACATGGTGTCTTTCATGTACTTGGTGTCGAAACGTTACAGCGTCTCTAGATATGAAGGTAAATAATGTTATGTATACAGGCATATTCCATATTGTAAAGGATAGTCTCCCTATTGCAGCGAAGGCCAGACCGAGCCATTTGGGAGTACGGGCTCCATGATGTTTATCATAGCCGCGCGGAAGGGGAGCTCGAAAGCCAATGATAACGTGGGCGCGCCACGGATGGGGAAAACTGTAGTAGTGTGCGGTGCAGCCTCATACCCCGTACGATAGGCTTGAATGACTGGGATTCTTGGGGGCCCCAGTGATCGCTGCCACTGGGCCAGTTATTTCAGCCTAGAGGTACGAGCCTGCACCGCACGCTACTACTTACGCTCTTACAGTTTTCCCTATCCGTGGCGCGCCCACGTTATCATAGGCTTTCGAGCTCCCCTTCCGCGCGGCTATGGTAAACATCATGGAGCCCGTACTCCCAAATGGCTCGGTCTGGCCTTCGCTGCCCTATTGCATACCCTGGAATTTCTGGGAATGATATTATATTAAATCTAAAACTCCGAATAGATTATACATATTAATAATCTATGGCATTTTTAGCATAACCAGTTTCTACGTCTAATTCGTGAGGAGGAACATACATACATTAATGCATATAAATTCAGAATCTTCTTTAAATTGTAGTAGTCAAACAATCCCAATTTCAGAATTACGTAGTCAATTCAGTAGTCAATTCAAATGTACGTACTCACATTACCAGCTCGCACGGAAATGCTTATTCCAATCAGAGTCTTAAATTTGGATATTAAGGAAAGAATATTTGTTCGTCAAAGCAATTTTCCGCTTTAAGCCGGATCCAGACTTGAATGAGTATACGTTGAGCAAGGCTGAGCGCGCACGAATGACGCTTGCGGAGGGGTCGAAAGTGTCATGGTGTCTTTCGTCACCAACTTCTGTGCTTAGCTTACAATTAGCCCACTCCGCAGTCGTAAAGATATGGCATCGAAGGTATTGAAATTCAAGCGCGTATTTATACTCGAGAGATAAGGGATCCGTGTTTAATTTGAAGAAAGGACGACGCAGGCGGAACCCCGCGCCTACCCCTTTTCTTCCTGCGTCCCACTTTGTGTTAGACGGCAAATAACTAATAGTCAAACATTAAAAAAACTAATTTTTTATTATATATTCGTGACCAGTACACCTTTGGCTTTAAGATTAATGATAGAAAATAAAATCAAACTTAAAAATGTTTCTTCTGCAAACAAAAAACCAAAAAATGAGAAATATCCGATTTGCCCCGAAAGTTGGGGCGAATCGGATAACACAGAAATTTCTGAAAAATCTGAAATTTTCATTACAAAATCTTTAGAATCAACTTCAACAAATCTAATTTAATGACAGTGAAGTTAAGTGACACTACTTAGCACACAAATCGGAAGTATAGGTATTGCCGTTTTCTTCGGCCTCTATCAGCACAATTCTTGTAGCACCACTCTTCTCAGACAATCTTCTGAAAGTGGACGAATTAATTTTTCACCACAGTAAATACAATGCTATCTTCTTAAGACCATTAATTTTTTTTTTTTTTTCGTCATTTCTTTAGATTTAATTTTGATTCACAGCTTCCTTTATTTTTTTTTTTTTTTTTTTGACACCATGATCCCTGATTGCTCTTTTGGTAGACTTGTCGATTACCATGACCATCACCGATTGCGATGACCTTGAAATATGCTATAGGGGGCATGATTCTGAACAAGTTTTTCCTATAGATGTAACCGTCGGTCGGCCTTACTTTCTAAGATATGCGCAAAAAACCTTGGTAAACTTTTCCGCATGGATTTAAAGGGAAATTTTTTTAATTACATTACCACTATCGCCTCTCTGTACAGTATTTCTGTTGACTTATTCCGACACAACGCATTCCACTTTCCAACTTGTCCCGGGTATTAGTATTGGTTGCGGCTACACTTGATTCCACAGTAGAGCATCAAGATTTCGCGCAGGCACGACCCTCAGGCGACGTTGCTACGCCGCCTCCCCACTTTAACCGCCTATGTTTTTCTCCGTCGCACGGCCTTCTCTACTCTCTCTGTTCACTCTTCGTGCGGGACTGTTTACGTTGACAACGGTCTGGTCCCGCGTTTGGGATGTACCAATTATTCCTTCGAAATTACCACGACCAATCGCATGCGGTTCAAACCGTGGGTAGTAGTGGGAGCTGCGCAGATCGGTCGCAAATCGGTAGGGGCGTCGAGATGCTCCAATGTGGAATCAAGTGTAGATCAGTGCGGGGGGCGCGCGGCCGCCTGCGGGCGCGTAAAGTATGGTAGCGAACCGATGTGAGTTTAACTAAAACATCATTTTTTCGCTAGAAAGAGGGTGCTTTCAAGAGCACCTGTTGGGTGTGTCGGGGGTTCCGTCAACATCCCGATTATATTTGGCGGCGGCGGCGCAGCCAGATATTAGGATGACTCTGATTCTAAAACGTAATTTTTTCCAGTCCCATTTTTAGCTTCCCCAAACTTACATCGGTTCGCACCATGCTTTACGCGAACGCAAGCGGGCGCGCCCCCGCTCCCCCTTCCGCACTAATCTAGCCCCAACGATATATGTATGTATAAGTATGTATAATTCCCGCGCGGCACCAACTGTCAACGCGAGTGCTAAAACTGCTAAGTAGCGCATTACACAGTCCAACAAAATGAAACTTTTTTTCTGTTCCGCAATATCCACTGGGTGATTCTCGTAGAGTTTTTCGCCCTGAACACGAATCCGCAAACCGTTTGTCCCCATCACCCTCAGTTTTTGAGAAATTCGATTTTGAAAATAACTGCAAATTTTCAACTTTGAACATCTTTTGTGTCGAAACGGTAATAGTTATTCGGTTGCTCGTTGCGTCAAATTATTCTACGAACCCCCCGAATACAACGATATCAGTTATTATTGCATTATGATCATTTAAATTTGTTTAAACAACGATCAAAGGGAAAATGACACCCGAAATGCACCCTTTTTTGAAGTTATCTTTCAATTTATTTCCAAAACTAAGGGTCTAGAAAAAAATCTGACTACTCCACGCGATGCAGCAGAGATTTTTCCTCTGGAAAGCATCAACAGAAGTGGTAAGTCACGTTTTGTTTTCAACACAGAAGCGAAATAGTTTGGCAAAACGCGCGGTGCCGACAGTGGTACTCAGGCGCGTTAAGCGATTGTGTTGCGCTGAGCGGCAGCGGACCGCGCGCCGCCGTTGACTACCACTGTCGACACCGCGCGTTTTGCCAAACTCTTTCGCTTCTGTATTGAAAACAAAACGTGACTTACCAGTTTTGTTGATGATTTCCGATGGAAAAATGTCTGCTGCATCGCGTGGAATGGTCAGATTTTTTCCTAGACCCTTAGTTTTGGAAATAAATTGAAAGATATCTTCAAAGATGGGTGCATTTCGGGTGTCATTTTCCCTTTGATCGTTGTTTAAACATATTTAAATGATCATAATGCAATAATAACTTATATCGGTGTATTCGGGAGGGTTCATAGAATAATTTGACGGAACAAGCAACCGAATAACTATTACCGTTTCGACACAAAAAATGTTCAAAGTTGAAAATTTGCAGTTTTTTTCAAAATCGATTTTTTCAAAAACTGAGTGTGATAGAGCAATTCTGCTTGCGGATTCGTGTCCAGGGCGAAAAACTCTACAAGAATTACCCAGCGGATATTGCAGACCAAAAATCGTGTTGGACAGTGTTATACGCGGCTGTTGACGTTGGTGGCGCGCGAGATTGATATATATCGTCATATCTTCTACAATTATTTATTAATCAGTGTGAAAATTTGTGAAAATCTTCCTTGTATATTAAGGAAAAACTTTGTCACTGCAAGTTATATGTACCTCAAAATTGCCTCGATACTTTTTAACGCCGAACGTTGAAAAACATGGGTTATGTCCAGTATTACTTTTTAATTAAATATTATTACATTTTTTAACATAAGGGTTTTCTGCATACATTTTACGGCTTCGCTAGAGTTTTCTGAAGTTATGTTAATATTTACACAAGTTATCGCAATTTATGTTTAAAGAAATATGGACTTTGGACGATGAAAAATTTTTTGCTTATAATTTTTTGCTCGAATAGTAATGATTGGATAAACAAACGGTAAATAGAAAAAATGTGTATCATGACGAGCTTTACAACACTGTATTTTTTTAAATACAATTTAACAACATTTCATTTTCCAATCTTTCTCAGCGTTTGGACAATAATTATTCCCATTTTCGAGCGCTAGTCCCCTTATTGCATCCGACCATTCAATTTAGGTCATTAAAATTCATTTCTGAAAGCAGGGAACTTCGAAGATTTGTATTTTTTAAACCATTTCGAAACTAGAAAAAGGAGTACTTAGCCCTCCCTAATTTCATATGGACTACAACAATTTATTTCAATATCATGAAAATTTGAGAAAAGTATCTCATCTGCTTCTATGATCCACACTGAGCGCAATGCAGTCCAAACTTCCGTTGATATTGTAAGGTTTACAGAATAAGTTGTCAGGATATTTATTCACAATATATATATTTTACGTTTAAACAGCGTTGAGGATTTGGAGACGTTTCGTTTGGTTCGAAAAGTAGGGGAGACCGGGGCTAGTTGACTAATTTTTTACATTTCTAATTTTTATAAATAGACCATTAGTATTTTGTTGACTTACTGCATACCAAAAGTTTCCAAATTTCATTAGGTATACAGGCATAATTTTGAAAATCGTTTTAATTGAGTCTAGGTTGTAGGTTTTATTGTATTTAGAGCAGTGAGACGAATAAGTCAACAGACCCCGGCTACGGGGTTAGTTGACAAATATGATGGGGTCAGTTGACTTGACATTTACTTTTCAGTTTTAACCCTTTGCATGCGAAAGGTGTATATATACGCTGTCACAGTACATCAATATAATGTGAAAAATTTATATAAACGCTGCCAATTCCACCAATATAGTATACGAAACGCGTACATATGTATACTACGACCAATAAATTTTTATATTTTTTTTTCACTCCTCCACAGTGTTATTTTTTTTTTATTATTTATCATGGTCTAAGATACTGTAATTATTTTGTACTGGTTTGTTATGGTCTATTTGGAAGGCCTGAGAGTTTGAAGGGAGGATAGGGTGTAAAACTGGTAGGGGGGTCATTCCACGCCAACTCAGACACTTTTCGGAGTAACATTTCGGATTTTGGTACAACTCGGATATGTTGTAGTCTTTAGTGATGCATAAACATATCTCGAAGGATTTTTGAAAATTTCAAAAATTGTGGATGTTACAGCTCTTTGAAATATAGTGTTTACTTTTTTTCTAAAAATTGTAACTCTTGAACTAACAAACCGACAAAAATGACCTTTTGAGTGCTTGCAGTGGAGATATAAGAGTACCTAATAAAAATTATTTCACTGGAAAAAAACAAATTTTTAACCATTTATTTTGCAATTCTTGTAAACAAATGCAATTTTATAATTGAAGGCAACTTTTTAAAAAATTGAAAAAAATAGGAGGATATAGCCCTGTTTGTCCTCTTTATGGACATGTTTGGAACACGATGGAGACTTTAAAATTGGCCAAATGAAAATTATTTGAATGGAACGCTGCGTCAAGTCACTCCGGCTCGACTGGTCGCTCGGGCCGTGCGATACTCGCAGCGGCCAAGCCCGCTATACCTGCCACTTTTATATAGGGTTTATTGCAAGGTTTATTGCCGTTTATAGTTACTGGAAACTCACTCTCTGTCGATGGCACTTATTGTTTGAAACATTTAAGTTGCCATTGTTCAATGGAAACCACGAGAAGGTGGTGAGTATTCTTCCATCGGGAGAGGATGGGGTGTGATGGGATTATGTTAAAGGATAAATATTTTGTCGTATCTTTGAGCGTCTTTTGGAATAAATGACCGGTTATGTAATTACTTATTTGATAATTGTTACAACTTTTGATTTGTCACTGTATGAATAGACTTTAGCTTTTAAATGAGACACTGTATCCGTTGGTATAAATGAATGAAAGTTTCGAGTTCCACAAATTGTTTTTGCAAGTCCACGTCTCTCTAGTAATAATCGTGAATGTTTTTGATATTGTTCTATTGAGATGAATTGAAAATGAATGTTTTGAATGTTGGCAGTCGCCCAATCAAACAATTTCTTTGGTGTCGTTATTTGTTCTTCTAGTGGTCTTTGTAAACTGGCTCGAGCTGCAAGACGTTTTAATGTCCCCCCAATACCATCGCATGCATTTTTGCCATGTGATGTTGCAAAAAAATGCCATTCGGCGTTAATTCCGAAATCTTCGAAATGGAAACTGAGATTCAGTAAATTATATTTATTTTTATATTGTGATGAAGCCCCATCGGAGAAATATTTGATTTTATTAATAGCAGTGCCGTGTGTTTGTTTCAAAAATTTAATCAGCTTTATTTGGAATAAATGAACTGCGATACTATCATGCTCTTTACAGTCTGAAATAATGACAAAGTTGTCATGCTGTAGACAATTATTGATTTTATAATAAGCAACGAATGGATGAATTGTAGCCTGTTTGTTTGACCAATGATAGCTCTGAATTTCATCATGAATGACAAAAGAATAATTTTCTGCAAAATCTCCGACAACAACTAACTCATCCGGCCCTAAATTTTCTTTGCAATATTTGAAATAACTACTCTGATTTTTTGCAATAAAATCATGGACTTGTAATGTTGGTAATCGAGTTTCCAGTTGTTCAAGAAATTCTTCTGTTGAATATTCTATATCTTCTAAATTGGATCTGTCAGTATTTGTCCATTGACAACATGAAATAGATATAATAAAATGTTGTTCAAATAAGTCTTGCAATTTTTTACGCAGAGGTCCATATCCTGGGCAATCTTTTCAATTATTCAAGTTGCAAGATTCATTGGAGACATCACAACGCATATTTGATAGCATCTCCTTGTATGTACATGGGAAATTAGAGGATACGGGAAGCAATTTTTCGAGTTTCGCACCAGCAAGTAGTAATTTAACATTTTGATGTATAGCACATACACATACCGAATGTGTTCCACTGGCTCCTACAAGTATACACTCTTGAGGACGAAGCTGGGCAAATCTACTAAAGCCTATTTTTACCGACGGATTGTGTTCTTTAAACGATGAATGCAATTCATTTAAATTATTTAACAGCAAACGCTTTTGTACATGCATTTTTAAACCGTCTCTTTTAACCGAAATACAGTCTTTTTTCCCGGGCATTATTCTACTAACTTCGTCACTCGAATAGAATGATTGCACCATGGATATGGTAGAATCAGATAATGGCACTCCTTTCTTCTTGTCAGGGTAGGACAAAATACCCTTTTTTAAATGTAACTGTTTGGCCACGGTTGCCGTGTGCATAGTGCATCCTATTTCTTGTACCATTTGTCTAATACTCCACGATTGAGGAAGAATAGTGAGAAGATGTAATTGGTTGTCATAGTTTGTTAATTTACTGTACTTTTCTCGCAATTCGGGTAACACTTCTTGAGAGAAATAATCGCGATCGTCGTCAGAAGAAATGTCTATTAATTTTCGTTTTACCGTTTTTTGCATATAAGTTAACTTTCGCAGTGCAATGTTACGCGATGAAAAATGTATCGAAGTTATTGGCGACTGATTCAAAATATTAAGCGTCTTATTCACTGACTCGGTAATCATTGATTTATCACCACGCTTTACCACATTTTCGTTAGTACTGTCACGGTCACTATCATTATCTGAATATTCGAATGACACGCTATTACTACTAGATGCTACAGGTTCTTCTTGTGCAAGAATGTTACAAGTTTCAGACTCAGGCAAACGATCACATTTTAACCGACAAGTACTGCAAATATACTTACCCGCCTCAAGATTTGGATGCTTCTTTTGCAATGTTTCCGTAACACGCCTAATATCTTTGTAAGAACGCTTGGTGTGATTCAGTTTCGCAAAGGGATTGCAGCACTCTTTTCGCACCATTTTAAACTTTCGCAGCACGAATGGACACGTCTACAAGGTTTGGCTGTACGAATGGCACTGACAAACAGAGCCTAAGAACTGAAGAAACCGCACCCTTGGTAAGATTGAATACGTCTAAGGACCAATAAAAGAAATGCAGGATGCCTCCGAACACAGGTAGTAAAATGTTTCAAACAATAAGTGCCATCGACAGAGAGTGAGTTTCCAGTAACTATAAACGGCAATAAACCTTGCAATAAACCCTATATAAAAGTGGCAGGTATAGCGGGCTTGGCCGCTGCGAGTATCGCACGGCCCGAGCGACCAGTCGAGCCGGAGTGACTTGACGCAGCGTTCCATTCAAATAATTTTCATTTGGCCAATTTTAAAGTCTCCATCGTGTTCCAAACATGTCCATAAAGAGGACAAACAGGGCTATATCCTCCTATTTTTTTCAATTTTTTAAAAAGTTGCCTTCAATTATAAAATTGCATTTGTTTACAAGAATTGCAAAATAAATGGTTAAAAATTTGTTTTTTTCCAGTGAAATAATTTTTATTAGGTACTCTTATATCTCCACTGCAAGCACTCAAAAGGTCATTTTTGTCGGTTTGTTAGTTCAAGAGTTACAATTTTTAGAAAAAAAGTAAACACTATATTTCAAAGAGCTGTAACATCCACAATTTTTGAAATTTTCAAAAATCCTTCGAGATATGTTTATGCATCACTAAAGACTACAACATATCCGAGTTGTACCAAAATCCGAAATGTTACTCCGAAAAGTGTCTGAGTTGGCGTGGAATGACCCAGGGGTGAGTTTGGAAGGATTTGTGGTGGGGGAAGTGGACTTGAGCAGCTAAACTCTTTGCCTCAACTGCATCTTGAGCATAAAAAATGCAATTATTAGTAGTATTCCTATGCTTAGTCAAGTAACCCCGTCCGACATTGTTAACATGTTAAGGGTCGTACGTACAAAACCTCCACGCACCGGATAAAATAAAATACCGTAAATTATAGTCAAGGTATCACGTTTCCACAAAATATTCATGAAATAACATGAAGCAGTACTTAGTGGACAAAAATTGATAAATAGTCGAAACGAAAATATTTACTTCCAGCCGACCTTTTTAGATTTTTCATTCTCACTGACAGAACACGCAAGTTTTTGTCACGGCGACACATTAAATGGCAAGCTGGTCATTCATATGCTCCAATATTGCGAATCGCAGCATAATTTATTCCATAATACAAGAATTAGAAGGAATTAGTCAACTAGCCCCGGTCTCCCCTATTGGTTTATACATTCACTGCAGTATACGTTCTGATTACAAAGTTGGCCCGTTCGCCTTCCTAACCTTGAAACACGTTTTCTGCCTATTAATAAACGAAATACTAATGACTTGCCCGATGGCCCTTTCGCCATTAATCGAGACGAAAGTCTTTCCGCACGAATTATAACCCTTAGTTATTTTAACAGTCTCTGTTTCACAACCCACGTGTTCACGCACTTCGCTAAATACGTCTACCCGCTCACAGTGCTCGACGCAGAAGAAGGATGTTCTCTCCGCGATCCTTCCTCCTTATCTCCTTTTGCCTAATTCGCCCCATCTATTGGCAGCGAATCTTACAATATGTGGAAGAAAACCGACAACGGTCGGCTCAGCCCATGTGGTTTCGTCGGCATTCGCGAGTCGGGCCGCATGCGTCGAGTCACCACAAATGACATGTCCACTATACTGTGTCCATCCTAAGAAAAAACGTGTCCGCGCAGGGATGGTTCCGAGGAGGCGCTGATTGGTCATACTCCCCCCTTAACCGCCTACGTTTTTCTCCGTCTTACCGCCTGTTACCTCTCTGTCAACTGTTCCGCACGCGACGCCTTCATATACACGGTGGCACAATTATTTCCGAATACGCACGGCAAAATGAGTACACTAAAGTTTTCGAAGTCGCTGATTCCGAATCTTTTGGATCTTTGGTTTATTTAATATCCATGTACGCACATACGCAGGCAGGAGCGCGCGCGCGCACACACACACACACACACACAAATAGATTTGTGAGTACGAAGAACATATAAAAAAAACTGAAACAAGGTGGTATAGTATACATAGAAGAATCCAAATGTTCGAGTGGTATCGAGACTCTTGGAAAAAACGCTCGCTATATAAATATATATATATATATGTAACTGTATATATATATACCTTTGATTACTATAAAAAGATTTGCTAGGAGATTAGGAAAAATAACAAAATATTTAACAGGTCAATGATCTTGGCAAAGAGGTAACGTGGGGAAAAGGTTAACGCTAATGAAAACCCCCTGAGTCTTTTTGTATGGTAACTTAAAAACTAAGAGGACTTATAAATGGACGTAATAAATGGCATTCTAAATAGACTATTTAGAACACCTCGTTAACTGATGTTATATCTGTTCGGAACCAAAGAACTACCGGGTAGATACATTGCACTCCTGCAGTTTTGACTTTGACATCGGTCACGTCCCGCCCTTGGAGGGGCAGGGAAACCGGCAGGTAAAGCGCTACGAGCAATCGCCTGCGTCGGGCCCGTAGACGGTGGTGGGGGCTGCGCAGATCGGTCGCAAAACGGTATGGGCTTCGTTTTTTCTTAGGATGGACACAGTATAGCCCCGGTCTCCCCTACCCCTGTACGGAGAGATTTTTCGCCACCTGCGTGTAAAAGCCACAATAATGGCGCATCGTTCCAAAAAAACGACATTAACGGAAGCCGGTATAGGCATGGCGTTGAGTAGCTAAAAGGTTAAAACATTCAGACACAAAAATTGTAGAAAAAAATTCAAACACCGCTACAATCAAAGACACGTCCCATTAGTTACCCGTTACGTCCGATCTATGCATGCACTGCATTAAGGATAATTATAAAAAAGAAAACCAGAACAATAGATTCCGAGGTTTGCAGAACTAACGCATAAGGTAAATGTACCAATAACGAGCCGTTTAAGGAAACGGTGACAAAGTATAATGAATATTGTGTATAAAATTAACAATTTAAGTGAAACTTTTTTTCATTCATAAAGATTTTGTTGTTTCTCATCAGTACTCACATAACAAAATTTTGTTTTTTTATATATTTAACGTAAAATAAACAAGAATATTTGTACGTGTAAATGTACCAATATATAGCCAACCTCACGCGATTGACCTAGCGGCCCGATTTTCATGTCCCAGTACCTAGCCATAGGTTTTATAATCGTGTAAAAATTATTTTAAAAACTGATTCTTTGTCTTAAATTGAAAAATCTGTTAAGGAAAATTAAGAAGTATAGAAATATAAAATTATTGTATAAATAACCATAATAAACAGATTACAAAATAAATGCAAAAAACAATAAGTTTAGTTACACTATCAATAGAAGTTTGTGGTTATTTTATATAAGACTCAAAACAACCACCAAATTCATTAAACTGTACATATACATAAACTTTAATACACTTAAATTAAATGCTATCATTATTATCTAGAAAAATAACGTTTATATTATGATTTATGATCAAAATACTTACCGGCTTTATTCCAAATATCGAGTCAGAAATTCACACTTTTTTCGTAATTTTGCTCTGGCGATGCCGATTAACATTTGCAACTCACTTCACCCGATTTATTGACCACGTGGTTAGTTACTGGGCTAACAAGATTTGTTTGCACCGATAAATAGCCATGTAAATATTTAAATAAAAAATAGTTTTCATATTCAAATTTTTTCTTTCTATGTGTTACAAATATTTTCAAGATTCTAAAACCCTTTTTTCTATCTAAAAAACTATTATCCTATAATAATTATGCTCTTAACAAGAAGCACGCTCTTCTTAGCCATATCATAACGCAGCGATGCCCCGATGGGCGGCCCGAGGGTACGAGCATCCATCGCATTTTCCAAAGCTCGCGTGGAAGGGGGTCTCGAAACCAATGAAGTTGCAGGCATGTAACGGATGACGAAAACTCTAGTAGTGTGCGTGTAGGCTCGTACCCTGAAATCAGCATGTAACCGTTACATGCTGATTTCATTGCGATTAAATTGATTTGACTTCTGGTTATAGGCTGATTTCAAGTCGTTTGGATTTGCGGTTATGGGTTCTATTTTTTGATGACAGGATAATTTTTTAAACCCCGGGGGGTTTCTTTTTCTTCATAATTTTATATTGTCATCCAAACTACGTATGCCTGCAAAGTTTCAAGTCTATTGGATAGTTGGAAGTGGGTTAAAATTGAGTTTCTAGATTTGAACTGAACAAACATACATACAAACAAACACACAAGCAGAGGATTGAAGCTGAATAAAAATCGTTTAATAAGAAACTTTTTGTTAATCAGAGGTGTAAGTGGAAAAGTTCAAGTCTATTTCGTCCAATTACATAATATTATTGTTTAATCATTAGTCAATTCCTGCTTATTTTCCCAATTCCTAAAATGTAGAACACTGGGGCTCCAAGAGTCCCAGTCATATAAGCCTACGGGTCCGAGCCTACACGCACACTACTACAGTTTTCCTCATCCGTTACATGCCTGCAACTTCATTGGTTTCGAGACCCCCTTCCACGCGAGCTTTGGAAAATGTGATGGATGGTCGTACTCTCGGGCCGCCCATCGGGGCATCGCTGTCATAACGAATGTCTGAAAACGCGTCATATATCTGGCCTCGAGACTATAAATGGTATTTCTAAATATTTAGACAAAAAAACAAGACGATATAACTTCAGATATTAAACCGAACAATTAAATAATGCAAATTACACCAAATATGTATTTTATCTTACGTGCATAGTTTAACAATTATTAATATTTCAACAGATGGCTAGGTACTGGTGCATGGCTCGTTATTGGTACATTTACCTTAATTGAATAAAAATTTAATTTCTCAATTTATGAAAGTAATGATACAGAAACAATTAGCCTATTACTTATCAACACCATGAATTTTGAAAAGAGCATTAAATGCAGTATCAAATAAACGTTTTGCAAAAGCTTTTCACAACAATTATGGTTGAAAAATTGATAAAAGAAAAATTAAGTAAACATAAAATATTTTAAATTATCCATCATTAAGGGGGAATAATTTTTCCTCATTTTGCGGCGCAAATTGCATTCCGATATCCTTTATAGTTCAAAAGTTATACGAAAAAGGCCCCAAATTCTTCAACCCGGGCCGGGAAAATTCAAATAGCTGTTTGCGACGTTAATTTGAAAGAGACCATCCTAAAATTTTTGAAGCCCGGGCATCACTGCTGTCCAGCGGTCGCTGGCAACCCTCCGAACGCCGGGCCGGTGAATGGTTGTAGTGGAATGCGTCCGTGAGGCGGTGTTGCCATTTTCGTCTGCTCGCGCGCGCGCGCAGGTTGCAGTTTTAACGGATGACCCTGTAGATGAGGACCGTAGCAGGGTTAAAATCCCGATTTCAATGCCGTCCAACAGCTTTGTTCGACGAGTCCATGTGCAGTCATGTCTAGATGTTGCTTAGTTGCTTTTCAGTTTCAATTAACGATTAACATTCACCGCGATACGTACGGCGCGCGGGATCCAGTTTCGGAACGTTTCTGATCGACAGTTCGTTACTATTCTTGCCAGCGGACGCATCGTACCTACGCGTCGAAATTGAATTCCGTTAGAGAAATTAACGTTAGGTGCAAGAACGCGCCATCGATATCGAAGTGTCACCCCGTAATCGAGTGTCTTGTGGTTTCAGAGAGGGAGAGGAGGGTGGTACGAGTGGCGGTCACCGTGAACCACGATCGACGCCCGATTGGGGACCTGGTGCGCTTAATGGCGAACATCTTTGGATGCCGACGTCGGCTTCAGGTGATTTCTGTTACGTCAACGATTGCTCGGTAAGTTTCATATCCGTTGCACAATATTGAACGCAGCTGTGTTTGGACGCCACAGTTGGGGAATAACTCCTCGGGCACCCGCATAGTTCAATCGATAGAACAGCCGTCGGATTGAACGAGAGATTTGGTTGTACATTTTGGAACAGCAATCTGATCTCTCCCTTCCTACACTTCTTCGAGATTCAATTCGTTCTGACTCCCTCGCACTTTGTTTTCGTCTTATTTCGTGGCGCGCGTGGGCGAAGCTAATCTTTTCTTAGGTGCATTCAGTATTAGGTGGTGGACAGTTTATAATATTACACTTGAAGAGGAGGAGGTTATTGGTAAACTGAATAGTTCGACCAGTAGTGGACCGAAGTCTAGTTCGAATTTTCAGTTCCGTGGGTGATGGAATAAATGGCGGGTGCTGTTAAGTGTCAGACTCAGAAAGGAGGAATCTGCGCTTACAATTAGATCTAGTTTGCAACACTCCCTACGCTCAATATTATTGTGCAATATATTGCACAATATTTTTGCTGTGTGCCCCACACGGTCAATAATATTGTGCAATATTGAATATTGCACAATATATTGAGCGTCTAGGTCTAGGGCAGCGAAGATCAGGTGGGCGGTCCGAGGACGCCAGCATCCATAGCGTCTTCTACGTTCTGCGTGGAACGGGGTGCTCGAAGCCAATAAAGCGGCGGGCATGCCACGGATAGGGAAAACTCTAGTAGTGTGCCCTTAGGCCCTAAAGTTGAAGTCCCACGGCGCGTGGCTCGGCGAGTCGGTTCGGCTCGACCAGGTTTGGCGAGCTGGCTTGGCAATCGCGAGTCGGCGAGCCACGCGCCGTGGAACTTCACCCTTCACCTTAGGTCCGGTCCACATCTGAACCGAACGCCGAACCGAACGCCACTTGAGTAGTTAGATGGAGTAAGACGAGTGATCTACTTGTCTTGCTCCGTCTAACTACTGAAGTGGCGTTCGGTTCGGCGTTCGGTTCAGATCTGGACGCGGCCTTAGGGTACGGGCCTACACGCTATGGATGCTGGCGTCCTCGGACCGCCCACTTGATCTTCGCTGGTCTAGGGGCTGCTCACGGTCAATATTATCCTGAGTCTCTCCACAAGGCGTATTGATGGTGGATAATACTTTTTAATTACTACCTAAGGTACATATATTGCGTCGGGACAAAAGCGGGCTCAGAGCCAGGCGAAAATTCATTTGTTCTTTACGATCGATAATTTATTATATTTCCAAGAGCGTTTGGACAACATCTGTTTGCCAAATTTCTGAAGGCCAATCAAAAATGTGGTGACATTGTTCAGTCTGAGTTAATCCGTATATTGCTCTGTCGGTGGGTAGTGCATACGATGACTTCAAACCCGTACATGTACCGTTGTCTACCTCCGGCTCGCGGACAATACGGCCATAAACCACGACCCTGCCGAGACGCTCCGACCGATCAGCCTGGTTAGTTTTTGGGAACCAGATGTGGCATTTTCCACCTCTACTTCCTGAAGAGGCAGAGGGGTACTTCTCCGACGATGAATTCATAGTGGAAAGTTCCCCCCTTTTCGAGGAACGCTGTTTCCAATGTGTGTTTTGAGGGGTATTGTTTCATGCATGGACATACATTATTCATTATTGTATTCATGATACGATATCAATTGTTCAGACGAAATAAACAAGGTGTAACAAAAGGTGTAAATTACACGCCGGGGCCTCCAACGAGTCAGGTAAATGACAAACGGTGGTAGTCTCGTCCAATCATATTTCACCGTACGGATTAACTTAGAGATTAACTGAATAATGTCACCACGTTTTTTATAGGCCTTTAGAAATTTGGCAAACAGATGTTGCCCAAACGCTCTTGAAAAAATAATAAATTATCGATCGTAAAGGAAGAATGAATTTTCGCCTGGGTCTGAGCCCGCTTTTGTCCCGACGCAATATAGTAATTAAAAAGTATTATCTACCATCAATACGCCTCGTAGAAAAACGCAGGAAAAAATATATATATAATAATTTGAAAACAAAAGCACGCATTGATATATTCCATGCGAGAGAAGGTGGGCCTCATCTTCGTGGCGCGAACAAGACCACGGCCCGTGCTTCCTATTTGAGCGGGTTTTCTTTCACTGAAAATCAATAAATTTGCAATTGCAATATTTGGAAAACCAGTTGAAATAAGGTGTATACATTATAGGTTATTGAATTTGTCTTAAAACGCACTATCGAGGGATCCAAAAAAAACCCGAACTTGATCATCGTATCTCTTAAAATAATAATGGAAGAAAAAATTCGTCTGCGATAATAAATTTGCCCCGTCGAACCATGCAATGGCATATAAACAATTTTTTTATCTCCAATACGTTAGGAAATATCCAGGCGTTTACTCTCCCCCCGGACACCCTGTGTAATGAAATAAAATATAAAATATATGTCGAAGAAGACAATCAGTTACGCTACGATCTTAATAGGTCTATCTCCCGTCACTTCTTCCCCACGCGTACGGAATTACCTGGCAACTCTGGTCAAAACTGAACTGATATTACGCAGTACTACCCACACACGATGCTGTCTATTCCATATTGTACAATAAATATCCAAACCGGTTTTCATTCACACAATATATTGTGCAATCTTCCAATATGATCCACAGACGGTCAATATTATTGTGCAATATGAATATTCCACAATATATTGAGCGTCTAGGGGCCGATTTTCTTCTTCATTCACACAATATATTGTACAACCTTTCAATATTATTGCCCAACCCTTCACTATTATTGTGCAACCTTTCAATATGATCCACAGACGGTCAATAATATTGTGCAATATTGAATATTGCGCAATAATATTGACCGTCTACAGGCCGCTTTAAACCCCTGTTGTTTGGAGGAACGAAAGTCATATTCTACAACTAGCAAATATACCCGTGCTTCGCTTCGGGCCTAAGAGATATTAAGGACTCCATGGAAACACAGTTTACCCCTTTTCACCCCCATAGGGGTTGATCGCATTATATAGTAGAATCGTATTACCTAGGAGCAGCGCATTCGTCCCACGGTTCCGACGAACGTCATCCAAAATTCTATCACGTATTGCGTGCGCAATCTGCAACGGCCCTGAAATCTATCCAGCAGAGGGTAGGGTTCTGCTGAATATCATCCGCGGCGTATACACCCGCTCCGTCCACTTCATTAACGAGAGATCGATACTGCTGTTGCAGAAACATGGAGCCAGGATGAAATGCGCGGCCTGCCACGTGGTCGCCCACGAAGCGTGCGCGGTCAGTCTGAATTTCGCGTGTAAATCGAGCTTCCGCGACGTGGGCGTCCGGCAGTACTGCGAGCAAACGAACACCCACCATTACTGGGTCAACCGCCGCTCGCAGAAGGGGAAGTGCGCGAATTGCGGAAAGTCGTTTCAATCGAAGCTGAGCTTCACATCGAAGAAGATCGTCGCGGTGTTGTGCAGCTGGTGCAAGGCCGCTTATCACAACAAGGAGGCGTGCTTCAGCGTGCAGAAGATAGGGGAGAACTGCGAGCTGGAGGCACACGCGTCCATCATCGTGCCGCCATCGTGGATCGTGAAGCTACCGAGGAAGGGCAGCTTCAAGAACAGCCTGAGGAAATTGCCGCGCAAAAAGAAGTCGGGCGAGAGCAGGAAGAAGTCGAAGGACAAGGGCAATGAGCAGGACAAGGAGCAGGACAAGGAGCAGGACAAGGAGCATGACAAGGACCAGTGGGAGCAGTGGGTGGTAAAACCGATACCCACCCCGTCCGTGAAGCCAGTGCTGGTATTCATCAACCCGAAATCGGGCGGCAATCAGGGCGCCAAGCTGCTGCAAAAGTTTCAGTGGCTGCTGAATCCGAGGCAAGTGTTCGATCTGACGCAGGGTGGACCTAAAATGGGGTGAGTTTGCCGATCGTCTATCCGTATTCTGGCTTCTTCTATTCCCGTCGGGTCGACCGTGTGGCGCGGCATTAGAGAGCCGACGCTTTTAAATTTAACCCTGTGGTTCGGTAAAGAATTGGGTTAATTGAATGCAAATTGAGTTGAAAATGAATTGGCCGAATGGATTAGGCGAGTCCCGGGGGCCGCGGATATTGGAAAATATGATAAATGAACAAGAGGTTTAATTAAAGTTCCACGGGGCCGGGCCGGTAGCCAGCAAGTGGACTGAATGAAGGTGAGCAGTTATCGCTACGGCATTATCGAAAACTTTCTCGGCAACTTCCTCTGGGAAGCTGAGGCATTTTGCTCGGTCGCATTCATGACAGCGTAAACAAGGATCCACGAATATTATCCTGCCCGGACGGAGATACTAGTAAAGCTTCCTTCAAACTGCCAATAAATTACCCGCCACTTTTACAACGAACCATTGTATAGCCTGCCGTTCATCAAAATCAATAATAACAAAACTCGCGCGAGGCTATCCAAAGTAAAAATACGAAATTGATCATTTTCAATTAATCTTAACACTCTTGAGAGTAAAACCGAGTTTTCTCATTTAACGATCGATCTTCTCTGCTGGTGAGCTCCCAGGAGCATATCTGTAAAGTGGACTGCCCTTGAGGCTTCCTATCTTCGTCGAGACTTCGTCATATACCTATAAACTTAACGAAACTGTCTGTATAGGACAAAAGGCGAATAGAAGTCTATTCTTAGAATGTATATCTTCGTTACAGCGAACCCTTTGATTCACTCATTACTCGGAGACTCGAGAGTCGGGGATCTTCTATTTGAAAGCTTAATGTACAGAATCCTCTTATTCTATCCGCGAAAGTCCGCCATCCGTTGAATTATTAACAGAAATCATTCTTGTCGGCATTAACAAATTCCTACTTTTAGTCTGGAATTGTTCAAGACAATTCCTAATCTCCGAGTCCTCGTGTGCGGCGGCGACGGTACCGTCGGTTGGGTGCTGTCGATCCTAGATCAGATCGGTGCATCGTCGCCGCCAGCGGTCGGGGTGCTTCCCCTTGGCACGGGGAACGATCTGGCAAGGGCGTTGGGCTGGGGTGGCGGTTACACGGACGAGCCGATCGGGAAGATCTTGACGAACATCGGGCAGAGCGAGACGACGCTGCTGGACAGGTGGCAGCTGATCGTTGAAAGGAACCCGAACGCTCAGGAGGACGAGGTCAACGGCAAGGGGAAAGAGAATCTGCCGCTGAACGTTGTTAATAATTACTTCTCTCTTGGCGTGGATGCACATATCGCTCTTGAATTTCACGAGGCACGAGGTTAGTGTCGGCCCCAATCGTCCCTATTCTAAAGTCTCTCAATAGTCCGTGTGGCGTGCAGCAGCACGCTTCAATTTATCGGAAGCAATTAATCGGTGCTGGCGCTGAAATAGCAACTGATAGCGCTCAAGTGTGGGAGAAATGTACGAGAGGCTTTAAAGCTGGGGGCACAAACTTAACTGGTTGGTAGTTTCGGAGCGAGAAATGGTAAAACTCTATGCATTGGTATAATAACTGTGGGGCGAAAACTAATCGTTTTTTTTAAATACCCAGGATGTTTATGATTACTCGCGCCTGTCCAAAAACAATGCATATACTTACGGATGAAACTTTTTGTTAATTCCGTTACCCAGTTAAGCTTGTAGTAGCTACAGTCCAAAGACGCTTCGTATGAATCAAAATCCCATTCCTGCGCGTAAGTGGAAAAGGATTGATCCGATTCGATTCTCGCGTTCGATTGCAGAGGCACATCCAGAGAGGTTCAATTCGCGATTGCGAAACAAGATGTTTTACGGCCAGAGGGGGGGCAAGGATCTCGTGCGGCGGAAATGGAAGAACCTCACGGAGTTCGTGACGTTGGACTGCGACGGCCAGGACATGACGCCGAAATTGAAAGAGCACCGTGTCCACGCCATAGTTTTCCTCAACATCGCCTCGTACGGCGGTGGGACTCATCCTTGGGGCGCCGTGAGCGGGACCATGAAGCCATCTACGGAAGACGGGCTGATCGAGGTCGTTGGCTTGACCACCTATCAGCTTCCACTCCTTCAAGCTGGCGGGCATGGTACCTGCATAGCTCAATGTAGCGCGGCTAAGCTGGTTACCACGAGGACCATTCCAATGCAGGTTAATAACACCCTTCGTACAACACTATTTCACCTTTAAAACGTATTAGTGGAGGCTGATGGTAAAATACAGGAAATAAAGGAAAGCAGATATGATTTTTCATCATCGCACGGATGACAGTAGTCGTCCGTTAGTTTCTCTGTGATTAATGGACTTTCGGCCACAAGAACGTACCAAGTATAAGAGAAAACTGGAGTAGACGATGTCGTTCAATGAAACATCAGGCGACCATTGTAGGGTTAATACAGATTACAATGTTCCTTTCAGGTGGACGGAGAAGCCTGTCGACTGTTGCCATCCATTATAGACATGAAGCTGTTGAATAAGGCGACGATGCTGGCGAAACGGAGAAACGCGAGCAAACCGCCCCAGGACGCGAAGCTGGATAGATTAAAATTGCCAGTGATGAAGATAAATATGTCAGATTACGAGTGGTACCATCACGACAAGGACATGCTGAAGAAGTCGGCTGTCCCGTGGATAGAGGAGCCGCTGGATCTAGACGCCACCACGAATCTAGAATCCTTGAGGAAGATCCTGGCGAAAGATCATAACATGGACACTTGTTGCTTCATCGACTGTGAGTGTTCAGTGTTGGCCCGCGTTGGCCCACGGAACGGCTGATAGCGATTAAAATTCTATCGTGTTACCATCGGGACTCTGGTTTCAGCGTGTACCGCCGAACGATTCTTCCGGATCGATCGTGCCCAAGAGCAGTTGCATTACGTCACCGATGTCGCCGTCGACGTGGTGTACGTCCTCGAGGAGAGTGCTACCAATCAATCATCGAACGAACCTGGGGCAATGAAGGTTTCAGCGAGCCAGGAGCCCCTCACTGCTCAACCATCGCCAAGGTAGCTTTATTACGCACGTCACGCCTGGCGAATTTCATTCTTCATTCACTAACACGTAGCTTCATTGTGATTGTGTGGCCCCCTGTGAGTTGTGTGATCCTTTCTAATACTGTAAACACGTTGTATCGTTATAGTATTATTATATTATTCTTGTCTGTTGGTATTCATTCGACGCGAGTTATCACGCCCCGTGATCTTACACCAGGGGTGCACTGGACCCCCAATTCCGGGCGCGAGCGCACATTCGAGCTCGTTCAAGGACAACCGAGTCCGCCAACGGAGTGGGGAGCTGGAGTATAGTGGGAGCGGAGCATCAAGGGCTGCCGCAGGGGTCTCCAGAGTTTGACGCTCCGAAAATAAGGCATATTTTGGGAAATTGTTAAAAGGAAAGTATTGAGTATTATAATTCCAATCTCTGTACTTTTATTAATTGAAATTTGAAAAATGTGTTCAAATTTTTGTATGCAATAATAGTAATTTGATTCAAAGTTATAATGGTAGTAGTAAGAGGGGTTTGAAAAAAAAGTTTGTTGCTGGCGAGCATGATTTTGGCTGTCGTAATCATCTGAAATAAAACAAAAAACGTACAATTTTTCTTAATCTATATGAGTGTGGGTTATGGTATGAACTTTAGTTCATGTTGAATGAATAATGTTGAAAACCACAAAAATTGTTGTATTTCAAATGAAAACATTAATTTTTTGGAAAAACATTTGTTAGTTTTCTGTGTTGCAAAATTGGATTTTTGCAAATAATTACTTCATTCTAGTTCGCACGATAACCACACTCATATAGATTAAGAAAAATTTTGCGCTTTTTGTTTCCGATGAATACGACAGCCAGAATCATGTTCGCCAGCAACAAACTTTTTTAAACCCTTCTTACTGTTATCATTATAACTTTGAACAAAATTATTATTATTGCATACAAAAATTTAAACATTTTTCAAATGTCAATTAACCCTCCGTATCCTGTGTCCTGTACAGCAGTGATGCCAGAACCGTGGGTTTTCGCCCACGGGCGCTACCACCACTCCACGACCAAGCGTACTTACCCCCTCCTAGCGCTCTCCGGCGAGAATTCGTTTTCCCGACATCGAAGCGCTTGGGTCGCAAGCAAAAAGTCCAGAGTTCAAATCCCGGTGCGGATATTCTACTTTTTTTCTTTATTTATTCTCTAATTTCTCTTTCCATATTCTCAGTAGAATAAAAACTTGAAAACTATTAATTTGCAAAGCATTTTCGCAGCTGGCTAATGTACGATGTTGATCTTCTGCGTTTTAATACATAAACAGAAATAATTCCATGAAATGCTAGTTACAAAATAAGCTGCTTTCTAGTTGGGACTCTTTAAAATTCACGTCACAATGAACAGTTACAGAATCGGTGATTTCTGTTTCAGGTAAGCGAACCGCCCGCTCCACTATTACGGTCGGCTTACCACTCGCACCCCCGAATTACTGTAATGAGGTTTGAAAACAATATTACAGTCACGATCCGGTGTACGCGATCGTAGAGACACATTGAAGTCGTAAGAACAACAGAGTGCTTCAAACTAAATCTATCTCCAGCTATTATGGGACACTTGTAGCCTAATTCTACTGTCAAATCGAGGCGGCGAGGCTCATCGATGAGGCCGTCCGCTGCGCCTCGGCGTAGCCTACCGTGCGTACTTCGATGCAACGGTTGAGGGGCGAGTAAGGGGTGCCGGGAGTGAGACGGACGCTCTTAGCAATCCCAACCGTGGCCACGTGTTTACGTTTCCACGTTTTTTCCGCAAGGACGTTGTCCCGACGTTCGAAACCTGTTTATGTACTTTAACGTGCGGATGGGCTGAATCTTCGCGGAGTTGATTGCGTGGGTGCCCCTTCAAGCTACCGTTTGATTAATGAATTTACGAGTTCACTGGGTCTCTACTTCCATGTACAAGTTCAACATCTTATCCAATTACTTCTCGCTATTTTCGGAGTTTATGTAACTTTTACGAGTAACTTCTGATTAGAAGGATGTATCATGCGATTACTTTATAAGTTTTGTTTATTATAGTCTTACAAATGAAATAAACACTCTTCTATTGTATTGAAATGATATTGAGGATATATTTCTATATATTTAATTTGTACATTGCCATTTACTTTGGCACAACGCTTTGTAACTCAACCGTATGCCATAGACTCCATTACACTTGATTCCACAGTAGAGCATCAAGATTTCGCGCAGGCACGACCCTCAGGCGACGTTGCTACGCCGCCTCCCCACTTAACCGCCTATGTTTTTCTCCGTCGCACGGCCTTCTCTACTCTCTCTGTTCACTCTTCGTGCGGGACTGTTTACGTTGACAACGGTCAGGTCCCGCGTTTGGGATGTACCAATTATTCCTTGGAAAATACCACGACCAATCGCATGCGGTTCAAACCGTGGGTAGTAGTGGGAGCTGCGCAGATCGGTCGCAAATCGGTAGGGGCGTCGAGATGCTCCAATGTGGAATCAAGTGTACTATACTATTTCCTTTTCGATAACTCCTCCTTCTCCACAAAAAGGCGGCGCCACTGATTTCCTCACACACACACACACTTACAATAAATGAGAGAGAGCATTATATATTCAACAATAAGTAATAAAAAGATTTCTGATTCTCGATGTCTGGGCTTTTTGTGCATGCGAATCCTGCGTCGGTTAGTGATTGTATTGTGTTCAGTTCGTGGTTGGTTATTGAGAGTTGGGGATGACTTTATGGTCATCGTGAATTATACTTTGTCATTTTCAGATGTGTGTGGAATGCAGCGTGGTAGGTCTTCCGGTCGTCAGCGGGAGATTTTTTCATCGAGCAGCAGTTTCAAGTCTTTTTAAACAGCATTTTTCTAATACCTTCAGAAAATCCTCCACGGTATCTATGATAAACAGGTGTGTACAAGATAGCTTTGTTAAATAGGTATCCACATAAAAAACTTCGAAAAAGTAAAAAAAATTACGCCAGGTACACGATCATAAAAAAATAGAAGATAATAATAAAAATAAATCACAAAAAATAGAAGAAAATATACAATATAAAAAAAGATGTGAAATCAAAATGTGCTGCCAGTACATAAAGGTGCTTTCCAACTGCGCTTAAGATGACAGAACTACATATACACAGCTAAAATGCTGTGTTCATACATTCCATTACTCATATCGTGGACATTTTAATAATGCGAAGATAAAATGTAACATCTAGACATTTGCCTAGATGTCCGCGGCCTGGAAGTCAAATACTTGGTGTGGCCAGGCAAGGTATTCTCAGATCATCAATACCCATACCATCCCTCTCGCAGGCTTTCAGATAATTTGTCAGTTTAAAACTCTGACGATATGAGTACATTTTAGATTTTACTGAATTTGGTCCTATTCGAAAGCATATATGCGGTTTACATAAGAAAAATGCCTTTAAATTTAGAAAATATTGCAGGCGTGATGAGATATTAATGAAATAAGTTTCAGGTAAGGTTGGATTAGCCGGGCGACGAGTAAATGATGGCGGTAGCGACAGTCGACACATACGGGGTGTCTTTCGTGTACTTGGCGTCGAGACGCTACCGCGTCTCTAGATTATACTCAGCATCAGAAACGTCGTGTTGAAAAATATCACGTTGATAGTTTTTGATAAGTATGGATAGTATTGTTCAAGAGTCTCCGAATGTTTATTTGGAAAATAAAGCGAGCTTGGAGTTCACTTTATACAGAAGTTTCTCGGCAGAAGCGATCGCTCAGAAAGGCCTGACCATTTTTCAAAACCCTTGCGCCATTCTAGTGAAAATGTAGCTACATGAACCACATCGTTTGCCTCCTCCATCCCTTCATCCTTAAGTAAGCCTACACAGCCAACATTTTCCGTCTTGTTGGTGGTATAACAAGCTCAGAACAAAATGCGTCTTACCTTCACCTCATTTGCTCGTTCTTTTCACTTATTTCCCCAGCCCCATTTTAGCTGCAGGAGGCACACAACCAGTCCCAAGGTTTACATTCACAATATCCCCGTCGATCAAGGCGCGTCTTGCGTAATTGCACGGAATAAGAGTATCAGCGTTAGCGTTCATAGAAAGGGGCTGCGAGCTGCCCCTTATTCCTAGCGACGACGATCATTATCTTTCGCGTTTCGTTCCTTTGTGAGATTGGGATAACGAGCGCAAGGCGAGCGAGCAGCCGAGACGACGCGAGTTCCCAGTCTTGCGAGAGCAATGGAAGGATAATGAGGATCGATTCCCTGGTATTGCCTGGTGTTCCCCTGCTCGAGATACCGCGAGGAGGACCGTCGAGTGGCACGGTTAATTAACAATTCGTCAATACGGATGTCCTCGTGGAGGGGACCCTTTTCCTTGCAACATTCCGTTGGCCATCGATTCTACCATTATCTCTGTACAAAATACGAATTTCTCGGAGCCAAATGTGGAGGCTATTTTATTCTTACTTCTCCTTTCAGCGTTAATGGTCCGTATCTTGTAATTGAAACTGTTTAACCGGGCATTGTAGTTTTAACGAGGTCTCGAAAGTTTGATGTTTATAGTTAATGCTCGGGATGCTCGTGTAGTAGAGAGATTTCGTTAGAGATCGATGAAACTTTAATTCCATGTATCTCTCTACGGGTCTCGAAACGCAGCAACCTCTTGGTGGTGAGACCCGGTGAGCCGATGGCTGTGATTGTCAAATATTCTAGTAAAACATAAGAATTCCTTTAATACTTTGATGAAAGGTAAGAATAAATGTAACTTGAAATGTTTGTAACTTCTACATGAAACGAAGATATGTGAAATTATCAAGTGTTGGTCGATTATTCCTACCCGACCCCAGAATACGAGTATGGTGTTAAGACAGAAGTGTAAGTGGAACTTGGAATATTTCAGCGAGCTGCTGAAACGGATGGGATTCTATACCTCGCCTGTGCCTCTGATTTTTCATAAAGTCGGTATTTCAGTTCGCGTGATGCAAACTCCCATAAGATATAAAGTCTATCCTATACCTCGTCTGTGGCCTAACTGCGACTGCCTACATGTCAAATTTCCCGCTTCGCAGCTCTGCACATCACGCTCCAGCAGTGAAAAAGATACCAGCGCCCAGAAAAGTTTTCGTCCTTCGAAGCGCACTCTGTTGCGCGATTCTGTGGGGTTTTCGATTAGACGGCGGGTCCGTGCCCGTGGAGCGCTGAAGCACTCAGCTCACAAGATTGCGCGGGATTTTCAAGTTATGGAATGAAATAAATGAACACTTTTGAATACTTTCAGTGTCTGGTTTTATTTGTTAGCTCGACGTTTACTGTTTTACTAACAAGTTCGATCTGCTCTTCCTACAAATTAAACCCTCGCTTGTCACCTCCGAGCGCCCTACTCCTCCAATTTTGGCGTGTTCCTCCGACTCCCTCTTCGGATTCCTTCGTCCAATCAAGGCAATGACATCCCTTAAGTTCGTCAGTGGGTTGTCCTTCTGCCATCTCTCCGTCCTTGGCCCTTCCTTCGCGCTTCCCTCCACTCTCGGCTGGTGGTCGAGGCACGCTTTCCGATTACATATACTTTACATAGGCTGCGTACACTAAGGGACAGAATCGGCTTCCCTTCGGAAATTTGGCAACGTTGCATGTCGGGTCCCCCTATGTCGAAGAACCACTGAGTTATGCCTAGTGACAATGGTGACAATTTTACAAGTTATTATTTAGTTTGCTAAAATGGATTTTGCTTGATAAAACATTACACGTAAGAGGATGATGGGCTCGATTCCTCATCTATTTGGCAAAGAAGTAGCATGTATCGTAGGTAGAAAGTTTTTAGACTGCCAGGCCGAAGTCTAGGTAAACGCACGAAATCCCTATATCGGTGTTCCAGCAAGGGAAGGCGAGGGAAGGCGTTTTGGCCGCCGCGACCCCCAGGTAGCCGCGGGCCGCATAAGACCCTCTCACTTGCACATAAAGCTCTGTCCTTGTTTAGCACCATCCCTGTCTACCGCATGCTCTCCGTCATTCCCGTGCAGCGAATTGGCGCGAAGAGGCTAGTTATTTCTTACGAAGGAGCAATATCGATGGTCCTCACTTTCTACCTACGATACATGCTACTTCTTTGCCAAATAGATGAGGAATCGAGCCCATCATCCTCTTACGTGTAATGTTTTATCAAGCAAAATCCATTTTAGCAAACTAAATAATAACTTGTAAAATTGTCACCATTGTCACTAGGCATAACTCAATGGTTCTTCGACATAGGGGGACCCGACATGCAACGTTGCCAAATTTCCGAAGGGAAGCCGATTCTGTCCCTTAGTGTACAGTACATACATTTCTAACAGGTAGGTAAGCGCAACCCTCAGGGTCAAGACGGCGTCACCGGCGCAAAGTTTATGACTTTATGACTTTCAGCCTCCCCCGAGCTGAGTTTTTACCCTAACAGGACATTGGCAATTATTGAAAGGGGAAGCAGAGTTTTAAATGGTTTTACAAGACGAGCAGCTGCCCCTTCATTGAAATTTGGCACGCAGATGTGGAAGGAAAGGTTAAGCTATTTATTATCCTCGCTTGGCCTAACTGTAGTTTTGAGAATTACTGAATGCACCCCTAGGTTCTCGTACGCTTCGAATCTAATTATAATATATCTATCTTTCAGTACAAAAGGATTTTGAATTTCGCTCTACATCTAACCTCGATATTCCTATGTCTTATAACTAACTTCACGCAGTCACATATATATTTATACCAGCGGAAACCGCAACAACTCTACCCAGATAGCACAACGTCTGGTAAAGTCTTAAAGACGTCCAAAAGGCGTCTTAAAGACGTCTTAAAGACGTCTTGTTACAAATCAAGACGTTCAGACCTAAAATAGACCTAAACCAGACGTCTCTAACGCCCGATTTCTTCATCTCTGGACAAAGTCCCGGTTAGCTAGCGGCCAGCTAGATGCTATCTGCCAGATGGCAGTAGCGCGTGTTTCTTCACGCTTGTGGATCCTATGGTTAACTGACTGAAAGGTTGACGCGGCAACGCCGCAAAAAAGGTAAAGCGACAACTTCATTGCGAAGCTGTTCAAAAGTGATCGCATGGTGATCGCCAGTAATCGATTCGATCGATTGACGCTATTGAACGCTGTTCAACAGTATTGAAAAAGGGATATACGCTGATTGAAGCCATTGAGGTAGATTATTGCAGTACATTACACTTATATCGCTCATTTGCTGTAACAACGACATTTTGAGTTATTAGTATAGAAAAAGCGGTTGTTGTCTAACGAAACTTTCAAACCCGTTTCCCCTAAAATCGTGAATTTGGAGTTATGTCGTTGTTGCAGTAAATGAGTGATATGTACACTAAGGGACATAATCGGCTTCCCTTCGGAAATTTGGCAACGTTGCATGTCACTAGGCATAACTCAGTGGTTCTAGTGACAAGCAACGTTGCCAAATTTCCGAAGGGAAGCCGATTATGTCCCTTAGTGTACATTCATTTATTTTCACATTGTTCTTTACAGGATAAAATGAGCAGAAGCGCTAATTTTACGCATGAAGAGAAGGAGTTATTAATAGATACAGTCATGAAATACAAACATATTATAGAAAATAAGAAAACTAATGCTTCAACCTGGAAAGATAAAAACCAGGCGTGGAATCACATTGCCCTTTTTCAACAAAACTAAAATCGCTTGACGTCGCAAAGTATACACTGGCGTCCAGAACAGTTTCACAAGCATAACTCTGTTTCACATTCCCTACTTCCCCCACTACTGCAAAAACGCACTAACTGGCAGTTCCAGCAGTTATCCGGTGCCCGAACCTCTAGTCAAATTGACCGGAGGACAACTGGCAGATAACTCGAGACTGGAGGTGAAGAAATAGGCATGTGCCAGATATCTGCCAGATAACTCTGACTGGCAGATATCTGGAGGTGAAGAAATCGGTCGTAAGACCCCAGATAGCACAACGTCTTGTAAAGTCTTAAAGACGTCCAAAAGGCGTCTTAAAGACGTCTTAAAGACGTCTTGTTACAAATCCAGACGTTCAGACCTAAAATAGACCTAAACCAGACGTCTCTAAGACGAGGTGTGCTATCTGGGACGAGGTGTGCTATCTGGGTACGCGCGAAAATCGAGTCGCGTCTCGCTTCGAGTTATCGACAGCTCGAACCACGTCCGCGGCGTTCGAGGTATCGACAGTGGTCTCGATACTCGCAGCTGGTCGTGTCCGCGCAGAACAGAACAGTAGACAGCAGCCACGAACGGCCCGCAAAACCATTCAATTTTCCTATTTTCCCGGTGTTTTGCGATTGACTTGATAAATTCGCGTGTCAACGAATCGACGGGCCACACGATCCATGTACATTAACAACGTCGTGCAATTGTGGAATAGTGTTTACCTAACCTCGACTGCTAAAACGTTCGGTTCGAGTTGGAGACAAATATACTTCTCCTGAGCGCAAGCCGATTCTCTTTCCCTCTCTCTCTCTCTCTCTATCTATCTATCTGTCTCTGTCTCTCTCTCTTTTCCTACTTCTGTCTTTATTGCTCTCTCCTTGCTTCCCATCTATTTACTCCATCTTCCTTCTCCTGTTTTAGTTCCGCGGCGTGTCTAACCAGTCTAACACTAGGTAACGCGTAATACGTAGTGAAACGCAATTGAGGAGGCAGTGGTGAAGCCGCCGACCAAATTTAGCGGGTAGCCCACCGACCGATCGGCAGGAACTTTGGCCGAGGCAGAAGAAGCGGTCGTGGCGAGATTTCCTGTTACGATCGACGACGGAGGAGACAAAATTTCGAAGATTCACGGTCTATGAGCGCCAAGGGCCAAGGGGACCCTGGGGAAGATCACGCTTCCAGGTGACATCCACGGTTCCGTGCTGTTCACCGTTTACAACATTCTCCGTGTCTTCCCGTATCTCTTCCGTGAGAATTTCTTTACCTCGCTCTTTCCCGAAACGTAATATCGTTAGAATAATCCACGAGCCCTGGCTATTTTTAACGCGCTTTGTTTTGGTACAACGACTCGGCTCCCTCTTTTCCCGACTCGGCAGGAGCCAATGTCTTTCAGAACTGTCATTTCCACTTGAATTGGCAACACCGCGGATCGCGGACTAAATACGTCACAACCATGTGTTCCCAATTGAATGAATTGCAATTATTCGGATCTCGCTCGAACGCTGTTGCTTTTACTTCCCCTTGCCCCCTCTTGTGTTTATAATCCAGTTGGTCAGTGGATCATTGGATATCGAGGGCTCAACATTGACATCGATGCTTCTTTTCTGTTCTTAAATGGAAGGAGTGTGGTCGGATCGTCAGACGTTGTGGGTTGAAAATTTTTTGTATGCGCGGCATGCGACTGGCGAACCGTGTCTGTAATATCTGACAATAGTTCGGCGTAGACTTTGCGACGTATACGCATCGATGATTGTTAGAATTGGAGAGCATTCTAAGAATATTTTAATTTTATATGTTATAACAAAAAAAGGTTATCAAGTAAATAGTAATTACAGTGTTTCGTTATCGTGCGATCAGGGTAGGAGCAGAGAGCCCTTGCAGCGACATGAAGCGTGCGGTTGCTAAAAAGTTGATCGAACGGTACTTTTATCAACTGACGGATGGATGCGGGAATCCTGACTGCGACAATCAAAACTGTGCATCGAGCGGCAAAGTATGTACGCGCAGCCTATCTAGATTACTTCGTAGGAAGGTGTTTGTTAGTGACGGAGAATATTTTTGAACAGGTAACGAATCTTACCCCGAATCAAGCAGCGGCTCAAGCTATCCAGTTGTTTTCGCAAGAAGCCAGGCTTTGCGATGGCACTCAACCGAGTAAAGTTGCTCGGACAACCTTGGAGCCGGGACCTGCGTCTTTAGCTAAGAGTTTACCAGTTAAAAGTGTTAATCCAACATGTTCGGAAGAAGGTATTACATCAAATTCCAGCACAAATTCTGTTTCTTTAATCGACGATTCTGTAGTAATCTCGCTAGGCATGGATATTTGTGAAACTACAAATGAATCAGATTCTATTGCTCAAGTTTTAACACGCAGCAATGCTCAAAGTTCTTCTAACGACCGATTTACCGATAACAATGACGCTCGCGTTGAACGAATTTCAATGGAGAAGGCTACTCTTTCGCTTCCTGTCAGTAGAACAAGAATAGATAGTTCCGATAACTTATGCTATTGCCTCGAATTAGATCACAACCGAATTAAATCTACATTTCCAAGTAACTCAATGATATCGGACGAAGAGAACTTTCAGAACATATTAGATAGATACAAAATTTATATTCCAAGTTACGGTAGCGACCCAATCGGGAAACGAAACAATAAGCATTCGAATGTAAAGAAAACGTCAAGGAAGTATAAAATAAAAAAGAGATATCAACGTAAAAGAAATGTATCCTGTAAGAGAGGGCACAGTGTAAAAAATTGTTCCCATTTAGTTACGAAACTATTGGTACTTAATTTGTACCTCAGGTACCTGGAAACAGAGAGATATACGAGTCGCCCTACATAAATTGACTAACTTTCCATCTCGCTTACCAGAGTGATGTACGAAAGATTTGACTAAAACTACTTATTAAATTCTTGTGTGGCTGCTGTAAACGTGTTAATAAATGTTGTGTTTAATTCCCACCTCTTGTTATTCATTCATTTCTAAAATAATTTAGAGAGATAAACATCTGACAATAGGCGTGATTGGGGAGCCTTCGTTGCCATTACGTACGATTCTAAATTACATGTAAAACCGCTGTCATTAGAATAAGATTAATTTACTGCCAACAGGGAAGCAGGGTCTGTATCTCACGGAAGATAAACTTTTGGACATAATAGAAAGATGCGAATCGGAAGGATTGTATTCGTTATTAATTCGTACATTGGGAGAAGTGTTCTCGTGCGCGAAAGCGTTGAGCCTTAGTTTCCAAAAGACTGTGAAAAATGACTCTCCGCTCACTGCGCTGCTTGACAGAGCTTCGGATAGCTTGTTGAGGCAAGCTAGCGACATGGACAAAGAAGCAATTCGATCCCTTCAAGGAGAGGACAAAGAAGAAGACAGCAGCGAACCGTCGCCCACAGTTCCTAGCAATGACGACACTAGTGTCGATTTACCAGCTGTTCGAAGAGCTTTCACCGCTCTTTGGTTCTTGCCAGGTAGTATACGCTTTCGTAATGTAAGATACTTAATAGTAATCACTACGTTTTCTATGACCGCTTAATCCTTCGAATCCGTGTTTATGTTTAGGGGAAGCATTCGAATCTGCTTTAGTGAATGCACTAGTCACTCTGGCGGACAACATTGAATTGGATTTAAGAGTGTTCCGCATTATGCCCTGGGATAATATGGACAGCTTATTAAACGTATTCCTGATCGTATTTGAGATTCCTATGCTCGGGAACAGCGAATATTTGGAACTGGCTCTTCACATGCTTTGCAAAGCGCTCAGCTGTTTTCCAATGGTGGCGCAGGCGAAACTTGCACGCGTCTGGGCTAAGCACTGTAAATGTCGACTTCCTAGTATTCTGCAAGCTCTACAAGAATTGATCACAGTCAAGGTATCTTCACTTTAACTACAAGCAGAAGTATTTGCAGAATACTGCAAAAGCTTTTATCTTTACAGGTAATAGGTGGGTCTTTTACGCGAGATTATTGCGTTCAAGATGCAGACACTATTACCGCTCCTACAAAAGTTATGAAAATTCTGTATTATGCAAGTATGTTAGCCGGTGAATTAGACGAGCCTGAACTAAACTTGGACGAGGATGGCGAAGCCGCTGGTAACGATAAGTCTGGAAGATCGGCGACACAGATTCCTCAGGTAACATCATCGAAGAGAAAACGAAATGCTTAGTTAGCGCTCGCTTGAATTACTTTTCTGATTAGTAATTGAAATCGTTCGCAGGATCCATTAGCGAAAGAACTTGGAATTACCGCGCTAGATGCACGAAAACCATTTATACCGTTTACTGACTTTTATAACGAACCACTGAGCGATGCCATAGAGATGGACAAAGACTTTGCGTATTATAAAAGCGAAGAACCTATGAAATTTAGCTTTATGAATTACGCTTTTATCCTCACGCCTGCTACAAAAACGTTGGGCTTGTATTACGACAATCGTATCAGAATGTACAGCGAACGTCGAATGAGCTTTTTACAGACGGTGGTCGGTCAACCTACGAATCCGTATTTAAGACTGAAGGCACGTATACAATTCGATTTCTATCGTAATTTCCGTTAACAGATTTCATTTTCGTTGAATTAGGTAAGGCGAGATCGTCTGATAGACGACGCGTTAGTGGAGCTGGAAATGATCGCGATGGAAAACCCGTCCGACCTCAAGAAGCAACTAGTCGTCGAATTCGAGGGTGAACAAGGAGTTGACGAGGGCGGGGTCTCCAAAGAATTCTTTCAATTAATCGTGGAGGAAATCTTCAATCCTGATTACGGCATGTTCACGACCCAGGAAGACACTCAGATGACGTGGTTCAATCCAACATCGTTCGAAAGCGACGCGCACTTCACGCTGATTGGCATTGTACTTGGTCTAGCGATATACAACAATGTCATACTGGACGTGCGTTTCTCGATGGTGGTTTATCGAAAGCTGCTGGGTAGGAAAGGGAGTTTCGCTGATTTGGAGGATTGGAGTCCTACGTTGTATCGAACGTTAAAGGAATTGATGGACTATACTGGGGACGATATGCCGGAGACGTTCATGCAAACCTTCAGAGTGGCTTACAAGTGCGTTCATAACCGAATCAGTAGGCTATAACTACAGTAATATCTCCTAATTAATAACTAATGGCTTCTTGCTGTTCCGCAGAGATGTGTTTGGTTCCATATCTTTCCACGATCTCAAAGAGAACGGCGACGAATTGTTCGTGACGCAAGAGAACAAGAAGGAATTCGTAGACCTCTACGCGGACTTTTTACTTAACAAATCAGTTGAGAGGCAGTTCAAGGCATTCAGACGCGGTTTCCAAATGGTCACGGACGAGAGTCCACTCGCATTACTGTTTCGGCCCGAGGAAATCGAACAGGTATGCATTAACTCATATTTTTAGTTCATAATTTATGTCTTCCAAGTCTGCTGTCGTTTTGAGACACGGCGCACATATACTAATTCTTAACTGACCGTTTCCTGTAGCTGGTTTGCGGGAGTAAAGTGTTCGATTTCGCGGAACTGGAAGCAGCCACGGAATACGAAGGTGGTTACACCGTTGACAGTGAAGCGGTGCGTAATTTCTGGCGCGTTGCCCATTCGTTGCCCCTGGAAAGCCAACGAAGGCTTCTCCAGTTTACCACGGGAAGCGACAGAGTACCGGTTGGTGGTTTGTCGAGACTTAAGATGGTCATTGCCAGACACGGCCCAGACTCGGATAGGTACGATTTACAAGCGATTCAAGCATCGCCCCTTCCTCTCACTGATACTATTTTATTCTCTTTTTCATTTGTTTTCGCTTTCCAGATTACCAATAGCTCACACATGCTTCAACGTTTTGCTATTGCCTGACTACAGTACAATAGAAAAGTTGCAAGATCGCCTGTTGAAAGCGATCAATTATTCAAAAGGTTTCGGCATGTTGTAAATGTGCATAAAAGCTTCGGTATCCCTCCCAGTCTTTCAAAGCACGTTGGATCCCATCGTGGACCTCGACGAACCTTGTCCCTTTACCCCCGCTACACGGACGTATTTATTCGAAATTTGTGCTGGCGTGTGCAATTGTCAAGACCCCGCCCCCACCCCTGCTTTTCGTAAAACGATTTTAAAAAACAGAAGAGGGAACTGAACCCGCTCCTTTGATACCGAGAGTACCTCGCAATTGATCGTTGTCCTCCATATGCGTTTCGTCTCGCACAAGTGGCGATTGGGATCGCTGTACAGACAAAAAGAATGGAAAAGAAAGAAAAAATAATACAAAAATCTCACGTGATATACGCTTCGAAATTTCCTCGCACCACTGCTGTTTATACGGCGGCAACCAGATTAAACGCACCTCGGCGAAGTCTCGTGCTTTTCTCGCTCTCGATCGCAGACAGCGGAGAATAACGATCTCCGCCACCGAACCTCGGCTTCAGAGCTGCTGTGACTTGATGTTATCCGCAGGAAATAAAGGAAAACAAGCAAAAGAAATGAGCGTAACGCAGTGCACACAGCTTAAGGGAATAAATAGTGAGATTGCGCGACTGTGATGAGTGTGAAAGTGAACCGAGATCGAACGGTCCGGGATTGTAGAGAGATATATTATTTGTAGATTTAGCGGATCATAGTTGGTACGATGCTGCAAGCCGATAATATCCCCGACTGTATGCTGTACACAACAGGATCAATTTTTTAAGGTGACAAAGAACGCAGAATCATGATCGCTGATCCTTTCTTTCCGCGTTTGTACCGTACCTTCCGTTTCCAGTTTCTCTTGCATCACATTTTATCGTCGGTGAATACTTAAGTAGCATCTGAGATACGTGTACACAGGACACGCATACATACACACACGCACACACACACACGCACACACACACACGTACACGATACACGATAATGAATTTGTATAAACAATTTGTAATCAGCGGCTTTCTTGAGAAACTGCTCCACGTTGTCGGCTGTCTTATTGTTAGTCACGTGACAATAAAGTTCTATTGAATAATTCTCTTTATTTATTTTTACGGTGATGGTAGTGAATTTTGCAGTAGATCTAAATGTGAAACGAAACGGATCGATTCGACCGAATCCACGGTCTATGTGTACTTCGTTGTCAGGTGACGTACCATTGATCATTTCAGGTGTCTCCATCCTGGAACGATGAACGTTCTTTCGGACGAATACGAGAAATGAAAATTTAACCGATCCCTTCCATTCATCTCCGTCGTCGTCGCGCGGCAGTGAAAATTTGTAATCGGCGTCCGATAATCGTGCAGTCGTCTCGAAATTAGCGATCATGCGTGTCGAGGAAGGACCAACTGCGATCCGTGTATCCTGTTCTCTGGACACGAGCGATCCACAGAGTCAGAGCAGCTTCGATTTTGTACCAAAGCCGGATTATAACGAGAAGTGGCATCTGGAAAATAAATGTCTTTTTCGTAATCAAAAAGTAAGCTGTAGGAGACAGGAGTGGTCTGGTGACGAAAGCTTTGAATACCGTTCCATCTCATGCGTTCACAGATATTCATTTCAAATTCGCTGATTTAAGAAGAATCACTGTCACATTTCTTTCCATGCTTTGTATATTCTACAATTTTTTTAGAAGGGAGAGAACCACGAGACAGAAATCGGTCACGCGAAAATGGTCGCTGAACATTCAAATATTGCCTCATCCCTTGCGTTCACCAGTAGTCTCTATATTTCTACTTTCCATCCTTTGCTCTTAGTGCGTAGGCTACTTCGGTGCGTCGATGAGAAAGTAGTATTAAGCTCCCTTCGCATTCTTTTTGCGTTTCTATAGTTCCAAGATGGGGATAGATGCGAGGTAGAAAGTAGCCAGGCGAAAGGTCACTTAACGCGCAAACTTTGTTCGCGATCTACGGACAAATTCAAACTGAAAACGGACGGGGATAGTTTAAATCAAAGGTCAGGCGATTGGCGATACGACGACGAGTCTGTGGAGAATTTTCCACCCGCAAATATCGCCCGCGAGCCCGGCAATTCTGATTGGAAGTGGAAAAATCTTTACAGCATCTCCGATTTCGATCGCTCGAATCAGTGGAATCACAGGAGCATGAAATCAAGTAAATTTATTAAGGGAATTAATCGCAAACGGGCCACACTTGCGATCGTTTAACTGATATGTTGAATATTAAATATTCCTCTTCTATTCAAAGGGAATAATATCTCGACGAATGTGTTGCGCGATATATGTAACAAGATAGACGGCCATTATGGGGATTCCCTGAAATGCGATGCGAAAGCGAATTTCTTGTACAACTTCCGGGAGTACCTGGTTAATTACCAAGAATCCTGCGGCGTTCCAAGAACGGAATATTCTTTCTCCGCCCTTATCAGAATGATGGGTCAAGCGACTGGTCGATCTCTCATCGCTCTGTTATACGTGATGCTGAACATCATGCCTGTTGTAGAGGTACTGTTAAATAACGATCAACCAGTAGAGTCTGTTAATTTCACTGTGCGATCTGTTGGATAGCTCTGCTTAGAATAACCAACGAATCACCTACTTGAATGATTCCATTCGTGCTTCAATCCCATATATGTCAACCCCTTTTTTACTCAACGTTAGATGATAAATGTCGAGTCTCTTTCGAATGTCAAAGTGTAATAGTTGATTCGTTTTAAAAGACTGAGGGTAACTCTAGAGAAACAAGATAGCAAAAGTTCTTTGTAAATATTCATTCGAGATTGAAACTCAAGTTGGGTGAGCTGTTTTGTATTTGAATAGAGGAAAAGAGAGCTGTAAAGTCATTTGTTTTAAGGTGTTTCTGTACATATTACGATTCGTTCTGGACAAAGTGATCAGCATAAGGAGCAGCAAGGATGTCCAGCAGACGGCGATACGATGCTTCGTGTTCACCACAGAGTTATTCAGCGTTTACGTCTGCCTGATATTTATATTCGGTTTTATCGTACTGCCGATCGTGCAGATGGTTATTGGTATAATTGGGAAGATCATGCTCTATAATTAAACGGAATTGTGGTCGTATCGTGTGCTAGAACGGTATTGTAATGATTGTTACGTGCATCCTGTATAATTATTATGAATTATTATGAATTGTTTTGCTCGTGTGTAATTAAAGAATCATTCTTGCCGAACATTTGACGTCCGTTTCGTTCACTAAACTTAAGTTTTAATTAAGCCTGATATAATTATACACCAAACCTTTACTCCTACCTTATCATTGTCGTTCCCTTTTCTCTTTATTCTCTTTTCTTCATTTTACATATGTGGTGTAATATCAAACATAGAAGATCGAGAACAGTGACGAACACGTTTGTATAGTCGGTGCAATTTTATTAAAAAATGTGTCGACAGCATGTACTTGCAAGGCGAATATGTTTCTTCTTTAACAGGTAGGTATAAAATCCCTTTTACTGTCGAATTTGTTACAGGACAAGATATCACTTGAGAACGTAGTTGAAAGTACAAGTCTCTTTGGTCTTATGCTCGATGCTCGCTAATTCTTTCGAGTGCTTAACGATCTGGATGCCGCATCCAGCTGATCGAACAGAATGTTTAAGTACCTTCTTTATCGAACTAAGGCCCCCGCGAACAAAATGGAACTACTTTTATACAGTGATGCAAGCTTTTAAAAGCACCAATGAAATATTCACTGTGATCCAAGGCAGGAAACTAAAGTCCTTTGAACTCCGATTTCTTCTGTTCCACGAAGGTCCAATTTCTTTCCAAAGGAAATTATACGAAGCTTCTAGTAGCTCAGAATCGATTAAGCTCCTTGGTCGCAAGTTCTCAGCCCGACGATGAAGAAATATGAGAAACCAGATGAAGAAGATGACGCTGATGTGTTACCTGTATACAACGATCGCAAGAAGAGTCGTTAATTCCTAACGAAGAGAGTAAAACCTCAATTCCTGTTGATTCCGACGTTGTACGCTTTGTACGAGTATCTGAACGTTTATCTGACAGTCTCATTGATTCGAAGCGTGCTGCTGAAGGCGAAGAAACGGAGGGATGTGCAAGAGTTCTGCCTCTCCCCGGTGCGCCGGATTAAAACGCGCACGAGGTGCTTCCAAATAATCCGAAAGAAACAAAGACACCGGTTTGCAAACGAGCAATCGTAGCTGTCATCACACTTGCGCCAATAACGTTAAGTGACAATAAAGCTATCATAAATATTGCTCGATAAGTGCAAACTACTATACGATACACTTACCACTGACACGATCGATCTATTCCCATCGCAATCATCTACTTGCCAACATATTTCTCTTCCCGAACAAATGTAATCACGACTACGATGCTTCTCCCGAGAAACAGAGATTGTACGATCAGCCGACGCTGTCCCTGTTCCGAGGCGATGAGTCGCGCGTGTTCGCACTTGGAATTCGTCGGTGCACCGCGAGGAGAGGAATGGTGAGCGATTCGAGAAGTGTGAAATGTAAGTACGCGATGATAAAGCTTAGTAGATCGCCGCTGCAAGAATGACGAGGAGCAGGAGAACGAGATGATGGGGCGGGTGGATGTAGCCACCGGCGCCCCATCCGCATTCGAGGTCGCTCTTCAATGCTTCCAGCACCGAGATATTGTTCTTGTTCAAGCAAAACGATTCACGAAGGTCGTCGTCCCAGTCGTTGTTCCAGCAATCGAACTCCTCGTCCTCTTCGTTCTTCTCGAAGTTCTTGAACTCGCTGTAGGTGCTGCACCGATCCTCCTGGTACTGCCTGTGCTTCCTCTGCCAGGTCTCCATCCATCTGAGGATTCGCGTGCCAGCAGTTAAGCGAGGTTCAGCAAGAATTAATGCAAGGGAATCGTTGTTGAGATATTCAGGAAGAACTTCAGTGGTTGAACTCGAGGAAGCAATTGACGGGGTACGAGGATGGAAGTTTGAGGAATTTTACAGATGGAAACTTCTGGGTCTAACAGCATTAGTTGCCGAAGCGTTCGAATAGACAGTTGCCCACATAAGACGCAAAACGAGTAACGAACTCACCCGATATCGCAGTCGCAGGTGAAGTAGCTCCCAGCAACGGTGAGCTTCATCAGGAATCGTTTCCCTGTAACTCCTGGTTTATATCCGTTGGATGGATTGTGAAGGGTTCGCACGTCGCTGTGATAAAGATGGACTGTTACGTTCCTCGCCCATTCTGCGTTCTCGAACATCTTCTGCGGGACAGTATCCACGCTGGTGTTATACATTCCGAAGTGCAAATGCGGATTCCTTATTCCCTGAAACCGAAGAATAGGATTCCTCAATTGATCTTACGATAGTAAATCAAAGTCGGGGATTGAAAGCATTGCCAAACTTGAAAAGGGTATTTACTTTTAAAGTGATTCGCAGTTCTTCTTCTAAACTATATACAGAAATTACGAAATGATAGATGCTGCAACAAAATTCTTGAAATTTTCCAATGAAAGGGATCTACAATGTTTGGATAACGTTCTCAGAAAATGATTGAAGAAGCAGCTGAAGTAGAGCTACGTACATGTAGTATATCTGTGTGGATGTTCTTCAAAGCTCGACCAGTTAGTGTTATATTGAATAATTTGTAGGGGAACATTCCTTTCATCTCTTTCTCCAAATCCGTGTCGTTTTGTACCTAAAACCGAAGCATCCGATACCTTCGCTTCCTCTCCATAAAGCCGTATCTCGACTATCGATCATCATACACAGATTTTCGTTGTGACCTTTTACTACGAAGATTATTTCAAACTTACGTCGATGACAAGATGCCTCAGGCCATGATTATACTCCAGAATGCCGGGGAAGTTGAAATTCTTCACGCCGTTGTAAGCGGTTATATATAGCTTGCGAAGTTTGGTGGCTTTACAGAGAGCTCCAGCCTGCAAACGGAGAAACGTTTCTTGTCTCGACGAAAGAACACGCGATTCTTTGTTCCCGAATATCCCGTGAAATGCAAAAGAATCTGTCTAGCATTATCTTGGACATAAATAAAGACTTAGAATTTCGACCGTATTTTTAGAATATAAAACCAAAAAGTGATATCAGCGCGTAGGTTCGGTCATGTAAACACTTAAATAAAAGCTATTTTGCAATAATTATAATTCGACGTTTCGGTCTATGGTTTAGACCATTTTCAAGAAAGTTATTGAAGAATACTGCTTTTCCTTTTATACGTTAAACACGTTATCGAAGACGTGCACCTTGTTAGTCGGCTTGTTAGACCAACCGACTAACAAGGTGCACGTCTTCGATAACGTGTTTAACGTATAAAAGCAAAAGCAGTATTCTTCAATAACTTTCTTGAAAATGGTCTAAACCATAGACCGAAACGTCGAATTATAATTATTGCAAAATAGCTTTTATTTAAGTGTTTACATGACCGAACCTACGCGCTGATATCACTTTTTGGTTTTTATATTATCTTGGACAGTTAAGAATGAACCGAGATGAAAAAGCCATCATTTCTTCGTTTCCATTACAACTAAAGGAATTAAAATATTAAAGGAAATCAATGAAAAGAGGTGCTAATGCTGTGTCAGTTCCTCAACAATCGAGTACCTTGCAGCAAGAGGGGTGTATCTCTTATAAATTTATAATTATTGCTTTGGAGTTGCACCCCTCTTGCTGAAAGGTCCTCAATTAATTTAAACGAAACCTAACGATCAACGTAATCGCCACTGCCAACAGATTCGCTTCGGCATGATTGCCTCCTTACAGAGGTAACTTTTTACATTCTGAAAGACTTGACAAAATATGTATCAGGTTACAAGTCCCTTTCGGTGTGCAAAAACTCACTTCGAAGGTCGATAAAGACAATCGTCGTATGTCCAGTTCCTCGAGACTGTCCGCGATGCCTAAGAAGCTAGTGTTGCTAATGGCCGTTATCGGGTTATCAGCCAGATTGAAGGTCTTCAGCTCCGGCAAGGTGTGCGTGATCAATGGCACCACTGTCAGATCGTTGGCGCTCAAGTCCAAGTAGTGAAGGGACGTCAAGTTCGATGCCATTTCCGGTGCTATCGATGCGAGCTCGTTGTGTGCCACGTACAACGTTTGCAGCCTTCGCAATGGCAATTCCGGCACCTACGAACGGCATTTAAACAATGAACCACAGCAGCTTCCTTTGAAACACCTGTCTATGACGCTGGACATCGGTCTACGCACACTTAGAAGAGAAATGTTGCTTAAATCCAGGTAGAGAAGCGAGTCCTCCAAACCGTGGAACGTTCTTCCACGAGACTCCAGGAGCAGCTGTTTGTTGTGACTCAAGTCGAGGTGAGTTAGATACGGCAGATCGGCGAACACTCCGTCGTCGAGCCGGACTAACCGATTGTAAGACAGGTCCAGCCACGTTAGACTCTGAGACGGATAGAAAATGTGTTGTGAATCCACGTGAGAATTGGAGAATCGATGGTAATTGAATTGCAAACTGAGAAACCAGAAGCACTACTAGATATATCTCGTAAGGGTCCTCGAATCAGATGAAAACAGATCGAGTCCTTCTCGCTATCAATTAGAGGATGCAAGTGAAATTGAGAGAAACTACGATAATTTAGAAACTGAAGGTTCGTTTGAAAGCTGTAAGAGACCAACTCGTAATCGGAATATGGCGTCGGTGGTGTGGATCCCCGACAAGCTGTTCCACGAGATATCCAGCATGGACAAGCTAGCAGCGGAGGACATGGACATGGTCTTGATGGGCAGCCTCATGAATTGATTGTGGGATAGATCCAGGCTCTCTATACTGGCGTCCGAGAACATGTTATCCGGCATTGTTCTGAGCTTATTGTGGGAGAGATCGATGATCCTCAACTTCTTCAGCGGCCTGAGGGTCTCGGCTGGTATGTCTATGATGTTGTTCCAAGAGAGGAAGAGGACCTGGATGTTTCTCGTGTTTCTGAAGCAGTCGAAGTCGACCTCCATCAGCTGGTTGTGGCTGAGATCGAGCCATTGCAGGTGTGGCATGTTACCGAAGACACCTTGCGTCACGTTGCTCAGATGGTTGTGAGAAAGGTAGAGGTGCGTCAGCGAGTACTCCACTGGCTTGAAGTAGTACCTCATTATGTCAGATATGTTATTGAAGCTGAGGTCCAACACCTTGATGTTCGACTGTATGGTGCCGCCGACTGCAATGTATCGACAACAGAATCTGGATCAGGTTTTGGAAGGATGCAACAGATAAATAATCTCAGGGTAATCTGTGCAGCGCGGGCACAGAAGGCTTCGTAAGAAATGCTGTCGCTCGTGATTGTAGCCCGCGAAACACGGCTCAAAGAGATTACGCATTTGTGTGTCGCGTTGCGTAAGAGGAGCGGGCATCTCGATTAGTACCAACAAGGGGTTTCATCGACTTTCGTTTAGGTGGCTCAGGGAAACCTGTTTCGGAGCGTTAAACGAGACACGCCGAATGTATTTAAGGACGGACTCACTGGTGGTCGGCGGCGTGAACGTGGTGCTATTGATCCACAATTTTGGGATCTCGTTGTGGCTGGCGTTCACTTTGAACGAGGACAATGTTCCCACTTGGTCGAACGAGGCGAAATCGAACTCGTTCAGGTCGTTGTAGGCCAGGTCGAGGAACTCCAGATCCGGCAGATTCTTGGGCGTAAATAACCGTGATTGATAATTGTACGTGATTGGTAATTTTCTGAAGTTCTGAGGAATCTATTAATAGGTTTAGTATCGAAGCTGGGATTGAAAATGACAACAGTACCTGGAAAGACTCGTCGGTGATGTCCTTTATCTTGTTACCACGCAGATTAATATACTTGAGCAGCTTCATATTCATGAACGCTCGCCTCTCGATTCTATCTATAGCGCTGTCCTCTAAATTTATCATCGTTAATTTCGGCAGGTCGACGAACGTGTGGGTTTGAATCGTTGTAATCTTGTTGTACGCGAAATTCACTTCCTCCAGAGTCGAATGTATGTCACCCTGAACAATCAGGCAACATTCAATATATACCACAATCTTATGCACGTTCCACTAACGATCACGTGACGTTCATTAAGGCTGCCGTAGGCCACGCTAAAATTCCGATAAGAAACTTGAAAATCAAGAGAATGGCAACTCCACCTGGAACGTTCCCTTTCTGATGCTATCGATTTCGTTGTCCTGCAGCTCGATCCGTTTGATCCTCTTGAGAAAATGAAACGACGTGTCTGGCAGAGATTTGATCTTGTTGTTGCTGAAGTCGAGGTGTTGCAAATTCGTCAAGAATTTGAAGGGCTTGATGGGTATCTCAGAGACGGAGGAGGACAGGCCATGGGACATTCTCAGCGTCAGGAGCGAATGGCCCACCTGAGAAAAACATTTAGGGCATCGATCTGAAACGCCGTTCGATGCACATGAAACTGTCTGATGGTTTATACTCGCGGACAGGTCAAGTACTCGTTAGACCAGAGATTACTTCTAGAAGCCCGTTTTATTGTACTTATCCGCTACTATCAAGGCCTCTAGGAATGCGGTTTCCAATCTAGTTTAATTAAATATTAGGGCAAATTACTGATTCTTATCGATCGGGCGCGTTGCGATCTTGTGGGGCTGCTCGTTTGAAACGTGACGTTTCTGGAAGATCGTTCGACCCCTTTCTCTGTAAAACCCAGAGCGAACAATTGTAGCCGACCCGAAGCGTCAGGATCTGGATGCTTTTTAAATAATGCCGCGAGCTCGGCGCATCGTCGTGTGTAAGAGGGAACACGTTTCTCAGAGGGTTAAACTCTGAATTGACCGAGGACGATGGGAATTACCTCCGAGAAGGCCTCGTCCTCTATCGACGAGATCGAGTTCTCCGTGAAATCCAGGTACTTGATCCCGCGGACGTGCATGAAAGCGTGACTCTTGATGGTGTTCAAGTTACTTTTCACGATGCGCAGCTCCTTGATGTCCATACCGTACTCCATGAAATCGTCCGTGGACAGGGTCGACTGGGGCATCCTCGAGATCGAGAGGAAACGCATGTTACGCATCTGCCGGAGGTCCTGAAGAGACACCACGCTGTTCTCCTTGCCGCTCAGGTCCAAGTTGTACAGGGAGTATTGGAAACCGTTGAACACCTCCGCTAATAATAACACGTCGAGGATTGTTTCGCGGAATGTGAAGCGTGGCAGGCGCGCAAATAAAAGCGCCGCAGAAACGTTGTTCGGGGAAACGTAAATGTATTATGGGATTTTTCGCATTACCCGGCGAGAAGGTCTGGAGCTTGTTCTCGCGGAAGTTTAGAGTACGCAGGAAATCGTACTCCTGGAAGATGGGGCTCGGGAGGGTGGTGATGTTGTTCCCAGAGAGATCCAGCAATTCCAGGGACGACTCCAGTCCGGCGAACTCGGCGGAGCTGACTTGCATGAGATCGCAATCGCTGAAGTAAAGCTCCCGTATCCTGGAATCCCTAAATGCCCCCTCCTGAAAGCACATACGCTGTCTGATCCTTGCCCCCAGCTGTTTGAACTGGTCATTTGGAGTGAATACGGGATATTCTTTAAGCTCTACCTCGATTATAGTCAAAGGATTGCCATCGAGGTAGGTCCTGTTGACTTTATGGAAGTGCTGGAAGTCACCAGGCATCAGGATCTCGATCTGATTGTAATCCAGCCGCAGAGTGTCCAGGGACATCTGTATCCCCCTGATCTCTGGCTCCTGCTGCACGTTCACCATCTTCGATATCCTGTTGTAGCTGAGATCGAGGACCTTCATGCGCTTCAGGGAGGACAGCTGCGCGTACGGGATGTGGGTGAGTTGGTTTCCGTTCAGGTAGAGGTGCACCAGATGCGCCATGCCATCCCTGAACACGGACGGGTCGATCTCCTTCAGGTTGTTCTCCTTCAGATCGAGCATGTCCAAATAGGTGAGGCCGGCGAACGCGTCCGCCGGAAGCTTGTCGATCGCGTTACGGCCAAGGCGCAGCTTTTGCAGAGAATTCTCCAGGCCGCGCCAATTGTCCGCGGCGATCTTCGATATCTTGTTACCTGTCGGAGGAACAATAGCTTTCTCAGCCAGAACACTTTGACGAAGGCCAAAGAGATCGCGGATATCGATCGCACTTCGTGAACGAAGTATCAAGGATACGAACCGATGATACCTATCGAAATCCTACATATAGAGGGAATCGGTTTAACATCCCCGAATGGAGGAGCCTGATTATGTTAAAGAGGTACCTGTCAGATCGAGAAGTTGCAATTTCTGTAAATGCCTGAACGACCTGCTGGGAACCCTCTCTAGTCGATTGTAGGGTAATTCGAGCTCCCATAACGATCTCTCAAGCCCTAGGAAAGCTTCGTCCGGGATGTCGGCCAGGGGATTATGCTTGATCCGTAGGCTGTACAGACCTGTGAGATAGGGGATGGCGTGTAGGTGGAAACTGAACTGTCACGTATCGTTTGCCCGTAACGTAATCGATGATGCAAAGAATTATTCGTGACGCGCGGTCAGTGCCCTTTAACCCCTATTCCCTTCTCCCCGTACCCGACCTCCTCTCGAAACGATCAATCGCTTACATCGAGCTTTTTAAGTAACTTTTCGAAACACGGTGAGAAAGGGAGATTCCTTCTGCATTAACGATTAGCTTGCTACTGTTCGAGCAACGATTCTTTTCTCTTTTTCTTGGCAAGAATTCTTTTCTTCGATCTTTGAAAGATTAAATTAATGCGCAAGGGGCTAGCAGAGTAGCAGAGGGATTTGCCTTCTTCTCTCTTCGTACCTGTGTTCATGAGAAATTGCGGCTGCAGGAACATCAGTCCGTTGTTCTCCAGTTGCAGCATGAACACCTTCGAGGAGTTGATCGGCTGAGGTATCCGCGGCATCGGGACGTTGTAACAGGTGACTATGCCGAGATCGGGGATGGCTTTCGAGCAGGTGCAAAGGGGGTTGAAGAAACACGGTGGGTATTGCACGGGCAGCTCGTGCATCCGGACCATCACCGCCCACATCATCAGCAACAGGGTAAAAATCATTAGAGCGTAACCCACTTTCACCATCGTTACCAAATTCTGCAATCCAATCGGTATTCGTTGGTTTAATCAGGGTTCTGTTCAGCTAGTTGCTATCTCAGATACTCAAAGATGTCACAGCCTAAATTGCTCTACTACTTGTACTCATTCGTTCCATCTATTGGCGATACTTGATACTCGCCATACATCTGTCATAAGATATGTTAACTTTATTATTCACTGTAAAAATAAGATTGAGATGTGGCCTCTAAGTAGATGATTCTCAGCACTCTAACTTATTATGTTATTTTCAATTTTCACGTCTGTATATCCAATTAAATATTGTAATTCCACTGTGACGTCTTGCGACACTTGCTTCTTCCCTCGCATAATTAAGCTTCAAATCGTATTTGCCAAACAAGCCAATTATCGCATACCATACAGGGTGGGGACCAACTCGTGGTACAGCAGAGCAAGGCGCGAATCCTATTCGAAAATAACTCGAAAGTGTAAAATAAATTTGTATCGCCTGAAACTTTGTTTTAGAGAAGATTGAGTAATGAGGATAGTGTTACTCATTTGAAGAGTACCTAAGGGGAGAACCAGGGAATGTCACAAAACAGCTTTATCGAGAAAATTAAGTGTTTTATTCCAGTGCAGAGTGGACATTACCAGTTTTTAACCAGTATACCAAAACTTTAACGTTATCTTACGGGGGTAGTTCGACTTTATAACCCTCTGTGATTCGATAGTTCTGTAGTCCCAGTTGCCACCAACAAAATATGCTATAAATCGCAAAATCACGAAAAATGGACATTCCTCGTGTTTTCCCCTTACCCTTCATTTATGTTAACCGCCATCCGTAATTCGACGAGCATAACTGCTTACGGCAACAGGGGCCACATATCCAACAGTTACTAACTATGTACATATTCGTTCAGAGCACACGTACTCAACACTATCTTCAAACTTAATTTTCTCGAAAACAAAGCTTCAGACGAAAACAACTGATTTTACACTTTGGACTTATTTTTGCATAAAGAATCGCCCCCTTGTCGGTTGTACCCTTAGAGCATATATACATGGAGGTATCATTGCCTTAGAGTGACTGCCTCGAAACTGTCGGCAACATCACGTGAGAGAGAAAGACATGTGCCACTGGTGCGAGCGAGAGAAGTATATGTCCCATTCGACCGATATGCGCATGCGCCGATATCGTGCGAGAGAGAAACCATCGTGCGAACTGGTGCGAGAGAGTGAAGTATAGATTCTCTCGCTCGCAAGATGTGTTTCTCTCTCGCACGATATCGGCGCATGCGCATATCGGTCGATTGGGACATATACTTCTCTCGCTCGCACATGTCTTTCTCTCTCGCACCATGTTGCGGACAGTTTCAAGCTTTCAATGAGACCTCCATAGTATATGCTCTAAGGTTGTACCACGATCTTGTCCCCATTCTGTACTTATTACGCCTTCCATACACGTGCCAGCGCACGCGCTATCAAAACGAAACACAACGGAGGTTCGTCTATCTTCTGCATTCTCGAAAGTACGCTGCTGTATACGTACAATTACTTTGGAAGATATCGATTGTTTCACTTGAGTTCAGGAAGTAAGCACTGTGTTTACTCCGAATTTTAATCATTAGCGGGCGACTTATCCGTGTTAGTTACACCTAATACTCATCGTCCTTAATAATTCCAAGAAATATTTATCCTCGCGTGCACGATGTTACATCGACTCGGAGTCTCGAGCAGCGTTCTTCACCGGCGAACATGCATTTGTAGTGTCCTCGCACCACCGAACGAACTAAATGATTATTTCGAATAATATTCTTGATTCCCTACAACTTCGCTTTCTTCCGCTGGCTTCGGTTACACGATCTGAAACTGACTCGTTACACCGAGTAACCGTTGTCTCTGTATCCAGTAACCGTTTTTTCTTTTTTTTTTGTATATCGACAGTTCGGCTCGCGGGGCTAACGGCTGTGGCTCTCTAGAATTGCCGAAATCCAATTCGGCATTATTCGATCTAACTTGACGTCGCCACACGGTGTATCGTAAATTTCCACTAAACCGAATAATTAACTGATCAACGAGTCTCTGGGTGTGCGAAGGCCACCGAAGGGGACGCGACACACGAACTCACCACCAAGAACGATTACAGTTTCATTCAACATTAGCACCACTGATTTCAAAAGTTGCAGCGAAAGTAGCCGCGCAAGGATTGCTTTCTCTGCTTTTTGTCAAACCACCCCGTGCTCGCGGCACTCCGCCGCCCTTTGCACACCCACAAGTTGGACGAGCAACAAGGCATTTACCATGTTTCCTTGGATCAAAGGAGCACGTATCAATCGCGAGCTCGCGATCACGGGATCGTCGTGGTTCGATCGCGATGATCGCACTGAGGGTTCCTCCAGCCAAGTGGCCGCTACCACCCCGTATAATAGGGCTTCGTGAGTGCCAGACAGTTTCGGTGCTTCTCTTTACACGATTATAAGGACGGTATTCCATTAGGCGGCGAATGAAAATAGTCGCCAGTGAATGCTCGTATCGAGATTATAGCTGTGCGAGACCGCGGAGGCACGTGGGGGATGAATCCGTCTCGGTTAGAGGGATTTCGCCGAACAACACGCGCAGTCCCACGATTTTCGCGTAAATTCGTTCCTCGTTCTATGGAAAAGGGAATAAGGGGGGGGGGGGGAATAAATCGACTTAAGCGATATTTTTAATGGCACTCCAATACCTGAACGTTTATTAGCGGACGTTCTGGGCGACGTAAGGTTGGGGGAGGTTTCGAAGTGTATCGTTGCATTGGGGCGAGTTTAGTCTGCAGTGTTCTTAGCTGGGAACATAGGTTCGATTAGTCCTGGAATTTATTTAATTTCACGAAGCCTTGTTGAGGTATACATATGCGAACGCTTGAGGGGAACAATCCGGAAACCGGATTATATATTTCATGAATCTGCGTCGTAGGAATATAGAGTAATGTGGGGCAAGAGTGCGCACTTAAAGTTTAGATTTCTCTAAAATCCTTGGTATTACACTGATAGTCATATCGTTTTGTGAGAAATAACTACTATCCCTTATTATTCGATAGGCAGTGACTTCATGTAAATTTACCTGTCACAACTTATATAAAATAAATATTTCCAAAACGTGATATCAGCGCGTAGGTTCGGTCATGTAAACACTTAAATAAAAGCTATTTTGCAATAATTATAATTCGACGTTTCGGTCTATGGTTTAGACCATTTTCAAGAAAGTTATTGAAGAATACTGCTTTTCCTTTTATACGTTAAACACGTTATCGAAGACGTGCACCTTGTTAGTCGGCTTGTTAGACCAACCGACTAACAAGGTGCACGTCTTCGATAACGTGTTTAACGTATAAAAGCAAAAGCAGTATTCTTCAATAACTTTCTTGAAAATGGTCTAAACCATAGACCGAAACGTCGAATTATAATTATTGCAAAATAGCTTTTATTTAAGTGTTTACATGACCGAACCTACGCGCTGATATCACTTTTTGGTTTTATATTCTAAAAATACGGTCGAAATTCTAAGTCTTTATTTCCAAAACGTGTCAAATGCGAACTTTTACCCGCTATGTGGGGTAAAAGTTCGCATGTTGTGGGGTAAAAGAACGCTTCGGTTATTCCCAATTCTGCAGCGATTTTTCTTTTCGAAAGTCCTGCTTCTATGTTTATCTCCAGCGATCTGAAGCATCTCACTAATTGGTTTTCGGCCGGTTGCCCCCTTATAAGTTCTAACAATAAATGAATAAGACAATAAAATAAAGTCATATTTTTTAATCAAAAACTTAATAAAAAACGTATTTTGGACAAATATTGCGGATTAAAAATTAATAAACAAAAATCAAAAGCTGATATCAGCGTGGCTCAACTATCATAAACTCAAAATTTATTTCCATGTTGTAATTGATAATTAATTTCAAATTTATTTTTTATAGTCGGTTTAATCGGTATTCGTTACTAATTTAGCAAACTCTAGAAATAAAATAAGTTTAATGAACATATAACACCCGTCAAATTATTTTGGGACAAAAGTTCGCATGCGAACTCTTGCCCCACTGCATTGTGCGAACTTTTGCCCCCACAGCTACTTTTACATTGTTTAATCAATCCTGTTATCTGTGAAGAGAATTGAAAACTTCTATTAGCACTTTTTAATAGAAGAATTTCAGCTCTTTCAGACGGCATATTAATTAAAATATTTACTGATCAATTTATAGGAATAATATTGATTCCCAAACATGCGAATATTACATCAGAACTAACGAATTCAGTACTTACCGCATTGTAAGATAACAAACCGAAACACAGCAACAAAATTTGACATTAGTGACTCTACCTTGATTGACAATTGACTGCCAATCACCATTGGCAACTGCCACAACTCAAACCATGAAATTCGCATGGTGCGAACTCTTACCCGCTGCGAACTTTTACCCACCTTTACTCTACCTCCTATACCTCGTCTGTGGTGAGGCTTTACTCTACATCCATACTTACATAATGCTGGCACCTTGACGGCTGAGCATTTCCAGCTCTTTCCATCGTATAATTCTCCTGCAATCGGATTTCGAATATATCGAGATGAAAGGAACGCCCAAGGGTTAACATTTCATAAATAAATAGTCTGATTTATTTAAAATTAATAATGATATATCGTCGCGGATAGTAAAAGTATAAAACTGTAAAATTCCTCGTGAACTCTTAGCAGTAAGAACCGTAACAAGTCCTATTACAATCTATTCATCAATCTAATGACAACGTCGCGAAGGTAAGAGAGGGAAAAAGTAACGTGAGAAACATTGGAGAAAATTACCATATATATGTATATATATATATACATGTATATATATGTATACATATATAATCGCGCGAACAATAAAAATCTGCAATATTGACCGATATGGTCCGATCGTTGACCCCATGTTCATCACATACGCACGGGACACTCATAAATATCCGTAATACTCACTCACGTTGTGTATATATATAAAAAAAACATACTTTTTTACACGCTCGACATAGAATTTGTACCAGCAACGCGTCATGTAACAATAAATATGCGTGTTGTATATGTGCGCGCGTGCCTATATACATATATAATATATACATAATATTTATATGCATATACAAAACATTCATAAAAAATATGGATCTCTCGTGGCCGTCTGGTCTCTGGCCGCGTGGAAATTCATTTTACATCGATTTCCGCACGGTGCCATTCATTAATTCCTGAGAAGTGTCCGATGACTCCTTGGCGGCGGTTTGCTTGTGCGCGGGGATCCTCGGAAGACGCGGCGCGAGGACTATTATAGCTAGACCCACCAAATGCGGGATCAGATAGAAATACCTGGAACATGAGAAATGATTGCACATCGACTGTTTAGAGTGTCGCCGGCGCACGAGTCGAACTATAAATAATGCATCATCATCGTTACTCACAGGTACACTCTGATACTTGGCATGAACTCCAAGAGTATAAAGCTGAATGTTACGTAGGCCATTAAGATTCGAGTCGCGACGAACGTAAGCGCATCGTAAAGGAACTTTTTGTTTTTCGACTCCAAGAAATGCGGTCGAATGGTACGACGACCCTGTCGTAATGAGAAAATCAGTTTTATTTTATCGCACTTGCCTTACCGGGACTGTTACAGTTTCACTTACGACGCGCGACACCATGGTGAAAAAGGCGCCGTTGGCAAAGGTCAGATAGTAGCCCGGATAGAAGCCGTGCCATAGCGCGGAAAGCGCGTACGTGAATACCAGTTTATTGTGCTTGGCTCTTTCGTACACGATCGACCGGAGCCACGTATTGGTTCCCTTGTTCCAGTTCGCGATGCTGTCCCTCAAGCTAAGAGACATCTGGAAACGGGAATAATTCCGTGAACCTGACAAATCAACTATGCGTCGTGCCCCTCTTCGCGCGGTCACGTTACAGATTGCCGTTGTCCTTGATGACGCGAGAGGAGGTGTAAAAAAGAAAGTGTTACAAACGGGTGTATCTGAAGCCTGACGCGGCACGTTTTTCAAGGCTACGCTTTACGAGATTTCACGGTCGTTTCCATCAGATTTCTTAAACGAGATGTTTTTATCGATATGACGTTACGTGGCCTTGATCTACGATCAGAAGCAGCAGCACAGAAGGAGTTGTACGTTCTGACTCCCATGATGAGCTCAATCAATGAAGTTTAAGCGATTGCGTCATGGTCGCGCGCTACCGAAGCAACCACTAAAATCGCCGAGTCGGACACGCGTTCGTTAACATTTAGAAGAGCTACCTCGAAACCAACGACGTTGACGTTAGAATATAGGTTCCAGTTAGCCTCGCCGTTTTCGTCGTACCCGTCGAAGCCCAGCCCGGAGTTATTGCAAATGGCGTCGGCGAAGATCCACGCGTGGTAGTACTTGAAGCGGACCAGCATGGTCACTATCATCAGGTACCACATCTTGTGGAAAACCGTGGTGTTCTCCAAGAAATCGTCGTCTGCAAGTGAAACAGCGGTTTCGCCGGAAATGGAATGTAAACACGAGCGGGACCACAAAACAGGGGGTGGAACGAACCTTTCAGCTTCTGGATCGAGTACATCGGAATGAAAGTCACGAACATAGCGGCGCACAGTAAGCTCGTCACAACCTTCTTCATCACGACCCGCGTCGGGGATGGTTCCAGGGCTTTGCCGTTGCTGCACCCGGAGCCATCGTCTTTGTCCTGCGAACAGAATTCATGCTCCCTTCGTTCTCTCTGGTTTCGCGTCTAAAGCTCTAAAGCAAGAAATACAAGACAGGGGGGGGGGGGCGGACAAGAGAACTATCTATTCTTAAACTTCTACATCCTTCTTTGAGATCGTAGTGCACGGGGACGGGAAGCAATGGTAAAGGCCTGGGCGCACTTATCAGTTCCATTTCAGCGTACCAAATGTACCAATGCTAAAAAGAGATCCTCTACACGCCTCTTTTTCTTACCACTGGCACGCCGGAACGGTACGGACATGGGGCTGATATGTGTGGCCCAAAGCTTAGTAGTGTTTACCGTCAGTGCTTTCCTTTCGCGCGAGTCACGGCCCTCGATGAAGTCCATGTAATCGCGATACAATATCACCGGGCCAGCCATCAGAGCTTGGAAATGGAAGATGTAGCTGAAGTACTCCACGGGGGTTGGCATCTTCCTAAAATGAACCATGCGTAATGGGTAGTTTATCGGGGCGTACGAACGACATGGAACGGCGAACAGTCGCTGAGCCGGCGCGTAGACGGGCGGCGCGCGATTTTTGATCATGAATGAAAGGCGCGTATGATGCGACGGATGTACGACGTGGCCGTCCACGTTCTCGCGTTGTGCATTATATAATTATACACAGTGTGTGGCGAGCCGGGATAAATGGCCGGTTGAAGAAGACGTCAAACTCACTTCACGGCTTGATGACGCTGCGTTGGCGTGAGCTCCTCTTCCAGTCTCGTTAAACCGTCGTGTACGCTTAACGCGAGGCTGGTCACTTTTTGCGTTATCACCATGAGTGGCCCTGTAATTCATCGTAATTTAGCAAGTCAACGGTCGTTTCGAACGCTTTCGCCGAGACGACTATTATCGCGATCTACAGCAGGGGAACAGATTTCGCTTATTCCCACAAGAGCTATTCCACGTCAAAACGGATAGGTGAAAAATTTAGTTTCACCGATTCTCTTCAAAATTACAGCATTTGTCGACAACCTTGCAAAAACAAAGCATACTGAATTTTAAAGGCCTATGTCAAATAGTTTTCGAAATATTTAATGTTAAAGTTTTAAAAATTGAAACATAATCGGCTGACGCGTCATCAGTTAAACTGTAATATCTCGGTCATTTTTAAAGATAATGCCTCCGTCTTGGGCTGATTTTAAAGCTGAAGGAATGCTTTCTCAACCCGTATATAGAATATTTTGTTTATTGTTAATAAACTTAACAGTAATCGATGTCAAAGTATCAAATCGCGATTTGACGTCGTTCCCACCCACGATCCGGCTTAAAAAAAATACCATTCGATTCGTTGAGCCTTCAGCTAATAAATGCGTTTTTCAAAAAACCATATAAAAGATTAGCAATAGTGAGCAGATATTCCTATTATTTTTCTCGAGAATGCTGAAAACACTGAACGAAAAGTTTGTTTTATTGCATCGTATATAAATACTTTCCTACGCTAGGCGATTGTTTTGAAAACGCGTGCGTGCGGACTGACCACGGGATCCGTGCAGTTCCAAGCGATGTGCACTGTCGTAAGTTTTATTTTTTTGTTGACTGTTCCCGAAATCTCTCCACTTTTTTGAAAAACGCATTTATTAGCTGAAGGCTCAACGAATCGAATGGTATTTTTTTCAAGCCGGATCGTGGGTGGGAACGACGTCAAATCGCGATTTGAAACTTTGACATCGATTACTGTTAAGTTTATTAACAATAAACAAAATATTCTATATACGGGTTGAGAAAGCATTCCTTCAGCTTTAAAATGAGCCCAAGACGGAGGCATTATCTTTAAAAATGACCGAGATATTACAGTTTAACTGTTGACGCGTCAGCCGATTATGTTTCAATTTTTAAAACTTTAACATTAAATATTTCGAAAACTATTTGACAAAGGCCTTTAAAATTCAGTATTCTTTGTTTTTGCAAGGTTATCGACAAATGCTGTAATTTTGAAGAGAATCGGTGAAACTAAATTTTTCACCTATCCGTTTTGACGTGGAATAGCTCACAAGGGGAATATGGGGATTCCTATGTTACGGTGCAGTTTCCATCGAGTATTTGCCTCTCTGCGCAGAACCCACCAAGGGGATAACAATGAAGTGGTAAAATCGGTAGTTAGATCGAGGCCCATCGTACGTAGCCATCCATGGCGCTCCACTATAGGGTTCCTTGCATTCGTCAATGGGATGAATGGGAAGGGGACTGAATGAGAAGTGAGACAGACACTCCGTATGACCCTAAGTGAGGCTAATGTGTTTACGTTCCCACGTTGTTCGCATACCAATCTCGCTGACCATGCACGTGCGTAGAAAGCGCACAAGTGGAACAGGAATAAGGAAGCGGGTTGAGCATGGAAAAAATAAGTACGGAGTGCCTGTCTCACTAAATCGATAACCACCGTGTATGCGTCACCATTGTTGTTCCCCGGTTTCAAAGTTTCAATGATTATACATCTGCAGGACACGGTCGCAAATGTACGCTGGTCGTATCAAATGTACCGCTGTCGGCAGTCGATACATGCCGCGTGGAAAGCGAAACCGATTTCTCGCGTTACGCTGGCGCGTAGGAGTCTGGCGCATTACTTACCGGTGATATCGAGAGTGTACGAGCCGTAATTGTACATCTGCCGATGGTAGTGCACGCATGACAAGTAGACCAGCGCGATCGCCAGCACCAGCCTGAAACGGTGTCACCGAGATCGGTTAGTAAGTTCAAGGAATGATCATTGACCGTGATGCGCATCGCGGATGAACGCGGAAAGGCTTCGGCGTTTAATATCTCGCGTGATGTTTACGCGTGATTCATAGCGCACGGATCATTACGTCGTTGCCTCTCCCGCGTGTCAAAACCCGAGCAGCACCTTACTCGCCTCGAATTCATCTTCGTCGAAAGTACATTGCTCGCGCGTCGCGTGATCCCGTCAGATTTAATCTATGTAATACGCGACCAGTTCTAACGAGGGATTACTGTAGAACTAGGTATGTACGCGAAACACTGTGCAACGGAGTAGCGATGTATTCGCGCGCACACACACACCGATAGCGTGCAAGATGAGACACGTAACTTCATACCTTGATAGGGTGACTGTACCTAATATCGCCAGGCAAAAGTTAAATCGCTGTCAATTGAATAATAATTGATATTTTTGCATGCAGTTCGTTTCAAAGTAAAGAGAAATTATTCATCTTTCATGTAGCATAAGTTAGAATCGTTGAAACCTACAGATTTTTAATTGGGACTCAAAAAACGTAAGACATGCAAAAATCGGGTCCTGAAAAAAGTGTACCTAATATCGCCTACTCAAGAAATATTGATTAATTCATGTATATATGAGTTTTTAAAGTCATTTTCACATGTGCTTTTATTATTTCTTGCTGTATAAATGTTTTTTTTATCCATCTTTGATTTTATTTTCAGTAGAATAATATAGAAATTTAAAAATATAGATTTTTAACATATTTTATTTTTTACGTTCCGATGCACATATTGGACAAATAAAGTTTATTTCGGTTGCTGCGCACATTTCGAGACCTCCCCTGTAACAAGCATTATATCGAAACCATTGTTCTCCGGTAGGCGGTATTGAGAACACGCATACTGCTAAAAGAAAAACGTACATCAGTAATTAGGTATTTCTAGTGGATATTCTTGCACTCACAGAATTATTAGACTTACATTCTCCGAATGCGATGTAAAATTGTGATAGTCCAATAAATTTTTACACTATTAAGATTCTCTAAAAGCCTTCCCTTTCTGTAATTGTTGATCACATGATGCTGCAATTACAGTATGTCTGCCTACATATGTTTAGGTACTAATTCAGTGCATAACCGATAAATTTTAGAGCTTACTTTGCTAGATATAGCGAGTGGCGATATTAGGAACACTGGCGATATTAGGTGCAGTCACCCTAATGCTCAATGTCCCACCCTCAGTATCGGCAAGTGTACATTGAAAAATTCCTATTTTTAGAATGCGTGCACTGTCTGGTCTCTTTAACGTTTGATAGTTGCGCGGACGCACATTTTTTGCATAGAATCGGTGTGGATTCAGAATTTCGAATATTTTAAGCTCTATTGAGTTACATCAATATACATCAAAAGCGTATTGAATCGTGTCGCTACTTGGGAAACAGCTTATATAGTTTCTCTATTTTATTGTCTACGGTCTATGAAGCTTTTTAAGCCCGCAAAGTTTTCAACTGTTAATGCAATCACAGTATGTGTGGTAACTCGAGAGAAGGGTTTAGAATGACGTGTGTTACTTGCCTCTGCATATTGCGAGGATTCTGTGTGCGCATTGCAAGGTAACATAATGCGGGAAGGCCTACAAGGTGTATCGCCTGCCTGAAAAGATATGATTGTTTAAAGCAAAATTTAGATGAATAGCATATTATGAGAGGAATGCCACAAATGGCTACCGAACTTTACGGAATCTACCAGAACGTCAGATACGACTAATCTTACTGCAAATGATTAACGTAGTGTTCAATCGATACAATCGAATATCTTTGAAATTCATTCGAACGCGATATTCTGCACGTTCTTTTAATACTTATTATTTATTTCAACAAAATATTATTTCAAAAGAATTTAGAAGGGAACCATAACTTCAACGATTTCAACCAATTAATTTCAACGAAGCTACTTCCACTTGGAAGTCATGAAACAGAGTTAAAATATATTGTGTTTTGCTGGACTTCAAAGAAATTCCATTGCACCTAAGCATCTTGGAGCCTCTTCGTCTCATTGTAGAATAACTCTCTGATAAAGTACACTATCTCTCTCGTTAAGTAATGAATGTTGGTTGGTGTAGGCTGAGAACTCACCTGCCAAAGCAGAAATACCCAAAACTAAGTCCAATAACAAGGCCAAACACATGTCTGGTGGCTGCTGTCACAGCGACTGGGCTAAGATACGACCTTAAACATCCAGCCAATATCAGCGCCGTGAACTGTGTCAGCAGGAAATTCACCTGTACAAAGCAAGAGAAACGTATTTGTTATAATTCTGTCTCATATAAAGTATCGAATACGCGATTATCATTTTAGAATTAGTTCTCCCATTCTTCCTGCGTAATGCTCGGTATATGATACTTGAAATCGCTTGAGCTTCCTCTAATTATTTCGCACGAGTACAGTAACGATTAGAAGGGCGACACGAGGGAGGGAGACGCGCAGAAATATTTTTTTATAAAGGGATTTATTACGCGTAACACTTAGCACGGTAAAATCCATTAACCTTATTAAATGTCGTGGCCATCGAGCTTACGAATAGTAATTGGAGACAATAAAGCTGCCATACGAATACACTTCAGCGCAGCCGAATGGTCATACGGTTTATAGTTGTTTCTTTATGGCAGCTAGACTCGGCAGCACCGAATGTTATGAAGAATTCGACAGTGAAATTCGCATTGAGAGGATCAGTTTTTTAGGATCATCGAGCGCTCGAATATAACTTGCAACGATGATAATAGAATTTCTGGAGCAATTTCTCGAAACAATGTTACGACACATAAAACGTACGTACTTTCAATCGGTCGATATAGGAAAAAAAGGGTTAATTAAACGCCGTAAGTCAATGGCAATCAACGTACCCAACTCCTCGAGCGACTTTCATCTATGGCTTCAGTGGCAGAATGACAAATTGTGGAAAGTCGAGAGCACAGTTGCGCTCCATTATCGCGAGTTCGCTCGTTCTTTCTCGCGAGCCAGTTGCGCGGGGAAGACCGTGTCTAATAACCGCGAGTGACGAACGCTATTTGCACGGAGGGGATGCACTTGCGTCGAGATGATTAATTGTTATCTCCGTCGCTCAACGCGACACGATTATCAGACACTTGCACAACACATGTCACGTTTTGCGAAAGGATAAGTAAGAAAGTGTAAATACGGCGATTGAGGAATATGGAAATTCCGGATGGCGATTTCTGTATCCACGGGGCTTCCCTGCTCACAAAGGATGACATACCTGCGAATGCACGTTGTATCGCCTCCATTGTACCATGGCGTTCGCGAAGCATTCCATTCGTTGAATACAATATGCCCTTTTTAAAAAAAAAAAAATAAAGCATGCTCAGACTTTACACTTTACTTCGTGCGAAGTTCCTTAGCGTTTCCCACTTGTAGAATTATTGAAATATCAGGGTGGTGTTTATAATACTAGCGAGCAGGAGCGAGATTATGATTAATTATAGGAAAATGGTTTCGCAATATGCAGTGGCGGACAGAATGCATTCTTTACACATGCAAACCACGTGTCCTCCTAATTTAGAGTCTTATACAATCCAATACCATTCAGGCTTGCAGCCGTTCAGAAAAGATCTAATTATAACATTTGCAACTGAAAGGTGCTTCCATTCCATTTGTACCGTGCTTTGCTAAGAGAATAAGAGGAGGCATGCGCACAAAAATTACTGCGCACCACGTGTAAAACGAATCTTTTTTTTTATCTTTACCTTCAGCCTCAAGCTCTTCTCTTAAATTTATTCGAACTTATCGCAAATTTGAATAGAATCGAATGTGAGCGCTGCGCGACTCGCATTAATGACCCTCGGTGACCCGAGATGCGTGCTTCCCCGCAGACCCGGGGTAGGATCCGGCGTGTAGAGGAGGAGATAAAACCGGATAAGAAGCCGACGGTGAAGCCCCGTCATAAATGTGACAATGGGAACAGGGAAAAAGCCTCACACATTAATTTCGTATATAAGGCGAGGTGTCTGCCGAACACATCACACACTTCACTCAGCTTCTCTTGTGGCAAGCAAGTCGAAGCAAACCAGCAACATCGGCCATGAAGTTCATCGCTCTAGCATTGGCCCTTTTCGGTGCAGTGGCACTTTCCGCTGGCCAAGTTGAACCCGAGGCTTTACTGGAGTCCTATGTGAGTATACAATCGCAATAATAACTATTTCTCGGGTGTCCTCTCCATGGAAAGTTTACAAGGACCTTGGTTAATTTAATTAGCCAATTAAAAGTGCTGTCTCTGATTCTACCTTGCTTCATCCAGTTCTGCGAAGATATTCTGTAATTGCTATCTAGAACAGGTCACTAGACATTTTATTTCTGAACTTGTTCACTTAATACCGATAACGTCCCTAGCGAGCCAATTCAGATAGATTGCCCATCGTTAGCTTTGTCTCGTGACGATCCACGCAGAATGCCCCATCTCTAACGCGTTAGAAACCTATCAAAAATATCTAACTTAGCACCAATTCTTCGCTCTTATCCGCAATTGTCGCCGAAGCAATTGCAAGGCCCTCCCAGCAAGAAACTACTGCTTTCCAACTTAGTAATGCTACTGCTTGAGGCTTCCAGAGTGTAGCCTTTCTGGGAAATTATTCAAACATTTCCGCAGCGCTACTTTCATTAGACGACTGAACACGTGCTGACGTTCTTCGAAATGAAGCAGTAGCAATTTAGTGCGCAATTCTATTCTGCCGCTTCTCATTTAATCGATTTTGTCTTTCGTAGAACCCAGTCCGTTTCCGCCGCGAGGCCGATCCCCAGGGATCCATCGTCCTCCGTGGAGAGAAACCCCTGAGCGGTCCTGATCGTCGACCATCGTTGGACGTCGACTATCACCAGCGTGTGTTCGAGAGGAACGGCGCGAACGCGAACGCCTACGGAGGGCTCAACATCCGACCGGGACAGCCTCCTCAACCGCATATCGGTATCCAAGCCGAGCGCAACTTTGGCAACAGCGGTTTCATCAGGGGATACGGCCAAGTCGAGCGCGGCCGTGCCGGTGGAGCGTCGCCGAGCTTCGGTCTGAACGGTGGCTTCAGATTCAGGAGGAGCGCCCAAGGTGCAGAGCAGGAGCAGTATTAAGTGGCGTTATGGTACCCCGTCGGCGAATGTACTTACTTATTATTTAATCATCGTAGAGACTATATAACATTTGCATTCCTGCTAAAGAGATTTCTAGTGGTAAGACGTTGGCAAAGGATAAAGTATTCAACGTTTTTCAAATTCGCAATTCGTGACATTCTTGCCATTATGGTGCTATTAAAACACATAGATCAGAATTCATTGGATAAGTCGATGTAGACGAGGCTGTTTAATAAATATACACATGCCTGAAATTCACGTGTTTTTAGTGACTGTCTGAACATACCTTTGCGAGGCACTCGCATTTACGTAATTCGCGACGCGAGGAAAAACCGATTTGCGGGGCGGGTTGAATAGGAGCGACTACAGAAAATGGGAATGTGCCGCGTGATTAAAGTTAACATCGCGTTACACGTATCACTCGATGATATGCGTCAAACGCGCGAAGAAAAGAAAGCGATTGAATGCCAATATGTAAATCCGTATCCATGCATTTGTGATTTGCGTGATCTACCTACTTGTAAAGTTGAGAATAATTATTACGAAGCGTGATTTGAGTGTGTCTATGAACGTTACAAATGGGCTTTGTACTAGATTCGTTGCAATGTTAGCATTGGTGGAAGTAGCAGCAAGGAATTTCGAAGATTTTCGTGCGGCCCAGCGGATGTTGATCCAAGTGCTTATAAGAGAACTGATAATATTTATCACTAACCAAGTGGATTACGTGACTCGTGGACGTTCTAATCTGTTTGCCCAATATATGGTCTCATGCTATAAATTCGCGATGGTAATCTCATTCCCCTATATCTAATTCTTTACGTTCCGCGAAATCACGCCACCAATTCGAACGACGAACTGTAATCCTTCGGTTAACCACCAATGGCGTGGCAACGTGTTGCCTTACCCATACAGCACACTCTCGTTGCAGAAAAGATGCAGCGCAAGATTGCAACGCAACATTGATGCAACTATGCAGCAATAATTCTATGTCCGCCCCGTGCAATGTTGCACGGCAACGTCGCAGCAACGGTACATCGACATTGCGCTGCAACCATGCAACACTGCAAGGTTACTGCAACCATCCTGCAATGTTGCCGCCACGAAGTGTGCTGTATGGGTAATGGTAAAATTCGTTCTGTGTACATAAAACGCGGCGCTCGAGGAACGATATTTATAACGGCAGCTTTGAGGCTGTTTATCTCAGCGAGATCGCAGAAATGAAAAAAGGAAAGGGTAGCATGGCTGGCTTATTAATAAATAGCAGGCCGACGTTTCGATATTACGGCAAAGCGGGGTCCATTTAAGCGTGTAGTATAATGAAACACGCGTGGTTTGACGTGGAGTAAAATAAATGCGGGACAAGTGACAGTACTTACTTAGTTCAAGGGACGACATAGAAAGTAGCTTATTATTCCACGCGCCGCACAGTGGGGCAAAGTGACAAAGTTTGTGTCAAAATCAAAGAACTTTTGATAGAAATGAGATAGAGCGATGATTTTTTTGTAGGTTAAAGCTGAAACATTGCAGAATAAGGGAAAATTGCCGAGATTATGGTACGAACGTTTTTTCACTGTGAAAATCTGTGTTAAACTTGAAATTTGTCAACAAAATTGTGATTAATCCAATACCATGCACGGTAGGATTTTTTTCTTGACATGTTGTACCTGATTCCCTGTAGATTTCGTCACGCTGATTTCAAATCCGTTCGCAAAATTTGTCTACTATCTCAGGATTTTGAAAAAAATCGATTTATGTGAAAGACTAATGAAATCATATTTTTTTCGTTTAAATGATTTGATAACCCACTGGTTTGAAGGTATATTGTATTCCCATATATGGAACACAATCTAAATAAGAATAATAAAGTATTTGAATGTTTTTAGTTACTTACAAAGCACTTCACATCTCGTGATCGCTTGACGTATCGCTGTCCTGGTCACTGGCACTCTCTGTAGGCTGTGTGTGGCTGCTGTAATTTAAATTAGATATCTATTTTCCATAATTATATTTTCATTTACACATGAAGTAAGTTAATCTTTTTAACTTACTTCTCATCAACGAATTTTTTAATTTCTGGTGATACATTATTTTGTTTGTACAACTTTATTCGATGCTTTATTAATATAATTGAAAATTTCGGGTCCGTTAAGTATAGTGCTCGATTAAAAACGTCTAACATTCTATTCCTTCGACTATTTTGTCGTGAATGCAGCAACATATTTTTCCTATACAGTTTATGCCAGGATTCATTAGCATCTTCTGAATAGTACGCTATTGGTAGTGGAAACTGTCTTGCTACTTAACCGACCCGAAAATTTCAATTATATTAATAAAAAAATCGATTAAAGTTGTACAAACAAAATAATGTATCACCAGAAATTAAAAAATTCGTTGATGAGAAGTAAGTCAAAAAGATTAAATACTTACTTTACTTCATGTGTAAATGAAAATATAATTATGGAAAATAGATATCTAATTTAAATTACATTGCAGCCACACACAGCCTACAGAGAGTGCCAGTGACCAGGACAGCGATACGTCAAGTGATCACGAGATGTGAAGTGCTTTGTAAGTAACTAAAAACATTCAAATACTTCATTATTCTTATTTTGATTGTGTTCCATATATGGGAATACAATATACCTTCAAACCAGTGGGTTATCAAATCATTTAAACGAAAAAAATATGATTTCATTAGTCTTTCACATAAATCGATTTTCTCAAAATCCTGAGGTAGTAGACAAATTTTGCGAACGGATTTGAAATCAGCGTGTCGAAATCTACAGGAAATCAGGTACAACATGTCAAGAAAAAAATCCTACCGTGCATGGTATTGGATTAATCACAATTTTGTTGACAAATTTCAAGTTTAACACAGATTTTCACAGTGAAAAAACGTTCGTACCATAATCTCGACAATTTTCCCTTATTCCGCAATGTTTCAGCTTTAACCTACAAAAAAAATCATCGCTCTATCTCATTTCTATCAAAAGTTCTTTGATTTTGACACAAACTTCGTCACTTTGCCCCACTGTGCGCCGTAAAGCTGTAGAGTTGAGGTGAGATGACCATTTGAAGACCTTGGTGCAAGATTTATGTTCGGCGAACTACAACTACTACTACTTACTGGCCACGCGAATATCATTTCCGACTGATTTACAATGCAGAAAGAGCAAACAATTACAAGCGTCGTGCACATACACATGTCACCGCGATGACGTTGTTAATAAGTCTCGTCAACATACGTCTGATCGGTTAATTAAAATCTATTTCTGCCAAGCCATTATTACGATTGGCTAACGAACCTGATAACCGTACGCTTTCATTAAAACGTACATATATTTACCAAATGTTGACTGCTTTGATTCAATTACTACCGCCGACGGCAACTTCGTGTCGACTCGTTCGTTTCATCTCGCTCGCTCATTGGGTTTTCTCACTCGCGCCAGTGGCCGCGCGGAATAGTGTATAGTCGCGTTAGGAGCCCGCCGTCAGCCCCGTTCGACGGGCTCCTAACGAGTATTTACTGTACAGCTATAAAAGATATTTGTGAAGAAGTCTGAGCTGTGAAATGTAAATCCACTACATTACACTGACAAGGGGACCCCACAGCTGAGTCCCCGCGGATTTTAATAAAATTTTAGGGGATGAATCTGGAGGTCACCTCGATTACCCTCTGCTAAATATGTTATGCCAATGAGCATTATTTATAAACAATCGATATGTGAGTCTTAAAAGCAATTCACTTCAAACAAATTTGAAGAAAGTGAGTTGGGTGAGTGCGTACAGCGCTTACTTCCCACCAAAACAACACGGGTTCAAAATCCCGGTCGCCCTAATTTTTTTTTTCTTTCCTTCAACCCTTATTTTGAATAATTAAATTTTATACTGCTTTGTGTCATAAATATTGTAATTTTTTAACATAAATTTTATATATAAACATGGTAAAAATACATAATTTTTTATACACGTAAAAACATAACTGGTACATAACGACTTGTTTCAACTTGTACTATATGGACACTGTAAATCATATATTTAATATGAAATTTTATATATATATATATCGATATATAATAGGATAGGTAGATAGATAAATAGTTGTAAAGTTACATAGACGTGCATGTATGTATTGTAAAGAAAATTTCATATTAAATATATAATTTACAGTGTCCATATAGTACAAGTTGAAACAAGTCGTTATGTACCAGTTATGTTTGTACGTGTATAAAAAATTATGTATTTTTACCATGTTTATATATAAAATTTATGTTAAAAAATTACAATATTTATGACACAAAGCAGTATAAAATTTAATTATTCAAAATAAGAGTTGAAGGAAAGGAAAAAAAAATTAGGGCGACCGGGATTTGAACCCGTGTTGTTTTGGTGGGAAGTAAGCGCTGTACGCACTCACCCAACTCACTTTCTTCAAATTTGTTTGAAGTGAATTGCTTTTAAGACTCACATATCGATTGTTTATAAATAATGCTCATTGGCATAAAATATTTAGCAGAGGGTAATCGAGGTGACCTCCAGATTCATCCCCTAAAATTTTATTAAAATCCGCGGGGACTCAGCTGTGGGGTCCCCTTGTGAGTACTGAGGGTACATACATATACATTAAGGACTAGAAAATAAAAAATATGTAAAAAATAAATTTTACGTTAAACGATTTTATTAAAAATGTGCTAAAAACTAAAAAATAATTATTTTCTTGTACTACAATTTTGATGGTGTTAATATCACTTTAAATAAAATCGTGGGGCACGATATTTCATAACAGGATATTAATTACTTTAATACTTCAACTTCTGGTTGCACATGGTGCGCCACGATTTTATATAATCCCATAAAAAAACTTGAAAAAAAAAGTAAAAAAATTACGCCAAGTACATGAATTATCTTTGTAAAAAGAAGTGAGACCCCATAAAAAAACTTCAAAAAAGTAAAAAAATTACGCCAAGTACATGGAACAAATAAATCACAAAGAATAGAAGATAATATAAATCACAAAAAAAATAGAAGAAAATATACAATCACAAAAAATAGATGATAATAATATAAATCACAAAAAAATAGAATAGAAGAAAATATATAATCACAAAAAATCGAAGATAATAATATAAATCAGAAAAAAATAGTAGAAAATATACAATATAAAAAAAGATGTGAAATCAAAATGAGCTGCAAGTATAGTACCTATACGAGCTATAGTGACTTAGATGTGAAGTCACTCAGCGGGGTCTTACCCGACACCCTGCTGGGTACTGGCCGCTAAACGTGCCACCTACTACCTCTTACAGGACTGTATTTAGAGAAGACCAGGACAAAACCGGGGCCCTAAGACCCTAAGTCCAGGACAAAATCGGGGCCCTAAGGCCCTAAGGCCCCGGTTTTGTCCTGGACTTAGGGTCTTAGGGCCCAGGGTTTGTCCTGGTCTTCTAAATACAGTCCTGCAATGAAGTAGTAGAGGGGCACGTTTAGCGGCCAGTACCCAGCAGGGTGTCGGGTAAGACCCCGCTGAGTGACTTCACACCTAAGTCACTATAGCTCGTATAGGCACTATACGTATTCTCAGATCATCAATACCCATACCATCCCTCTCGCAGGCTTTCAGATAATTTGTCAATTTAAAACTCTGGCAATATGAGTACATTTTCATTATATCGCGTTTTAAAATAATTCCAAGATCACTCATCGACATCGATACCTTTAAAACTCTAAAAATATGAGTACACTTTCATTATTTTGCATTTTTAAACAATTCATATTCATCGACAGATTGACCTTGCTTGGCCACGCCAAGTATTTGACTTCCAGGCCGCGGACATCTAGGCAAATGTCTAGATGTTACATTTTATCTGCACAAATTATTAAAATGACAGCGATATGAGTAATGGAATGTATGAACACAGCATTTTAGCTGTGTATATGTAATTGTGTCATCTTAAGCGCAGTTGGAAAGCACCTTTATGTACTTGCAGCACATTTTGATTTCACATCTTTCTTTATATTGTATATTTTCTTCTATTTTTTTTGTGATTTATTTGTTTCATGTACTTGGCGTATTTTTTTACTTTTTTTTAAGTTTTTTTATGGGGATTAAATTGACAAGAGACCGAGCGTCCACGAGGTATCCTTCTTTCGAAATTCCAAAGAAACTGGAGAATTCTTACAAGAATTTTGCACCGTGCTTATCCAAAAGAATCAAAGAAAAGGATGCGCACATGTGCTTGCATTCGCTGACGTTCCGGGACCACGCGAGGATAGACAAAATACGGAGTCACGGATCAGGAGCCTCGCGGATGCCCTACAGATTGATTTTCCAATTTCCGTTCACTTTGTCTCAGTTTCCAGTTGCCCGCATTGCTCGACGTTGCGAAACTACGCCGGACGGGCGATATTATAATTTGTATCTAGATTGCGTGTGTAGGAAGCACCGCATTCAATTTGCCATCGTTCGCCAGTGATTTCTGCGAACAACGTGTACCGCAGCTGTAACGTCCTCCTACTCGTCTCTTGGATTACGCGCTCCACTTTGATTGCATGTTATGGAAATAGAAATTCTCGTTGCCCTTATAGCAAATATTTTTACGGCCATGGGTATCATTTACGGTTTCACTGAAATCCGAGAAAGGAGCTACAATGACGGGAGTGGATGTTCACCTACGGGAATTAAATTGTACGTAGCCGCCTACGAATAAACTATTAAAATATTACACTGTATTCTATGGCTGCTGTTTGTTTGTTTGAACGTCGCAACGGTAACCACGTTCTTCCGCGAAAAGAAACACGAGCCTCGAGCAGTTACCTCTTTTTTGAATTAATTAGTAATTCAATTAGATGTGTACCGAGAATAGGGACTGTATGGCAGAAGCTCCGTACTCGCGACGCGACTAGGGTAGATGTCCCAATTACTGCCACCTTAAGATTATAACTGAACTTCATTTAATCATTTCACGTGTTGTTTAACCTAAAAATCGTCTCCGATTGAAACATAATATTATTTAACATCTCTTTAATTAAAAAAAATAGTTTTATGAATTAGATATGAAGAATTTATTAATAATTCATTAAAATTCGCGAGCGATCCTAGTGTACCTATAACTGTCACCTCAAAAATCGTCTTGTCCGTATGACTGCCACCCAATAACTGTCGGTCCTAATAACTGTGACCACATAAGTGACGGTCCCTATTATTGACAATGAGACCCGATTACTAAGACTCGATTAGGTACTGCCAGTCCTTTTTACTGATTAATAGCCAGAATATATGTGTACATTTAATATATATCTATAATTTAATATCACAGCATCACACGCTACACGTGATTTTGAGGTTAAGAATTTGAACTTTGAGAGATGACAGTTATGCGTACTTCACGTTTCTTTGTCCCGAATACTGCCAACAGTAATAGGGACAAGCCCAAAAATTTTGTCCCTAATTATGTCATCGTTAATTATTATAACTTAACAATAAATATTATGTATTTTATTCGTTACATCATTAAAGTAATTCTTCTAGACCGGAATAATTCATTTTATGCAATAGATAGAGGTTGAATAGTAAAATTGCGACCCTTTCTTTAGTACGATTTCGCCATCACTTCCTACTAACGTCGTCGCGTTTTTGACGCTCAAATGGCACTTTCATTTTTCAATATTATTTTTTAAGCACCAGGTACATATGAGTACATATATTTGTTTTATTTTTATGTAAATCAGAATCTCCGTTTCATAATAACATTTTTTTGTACATTTTGTTTCATATGTTACGTTTTTATTACATAAAATAAATAAAGTGGCACTAATTGGGACACTGGCAGTAATTGGGACATCTACCCTACGTCTGAACATTACGAAAAGGTCTTCTCGTCAGCGGATGTGGAGAAAAGAAAATAGGAAGGAACTTCGCAATGGCCTTACAGACAGAGTTGGGCATTATTCGACTGAATTTTTATTCGAAGATTATTTACTATCTACTATATTAATTTCGACTAAAACAAACTTATTCGAGAATAACGAATAAATTTTCATTCGACTAAATTTTTATTCGTTATTCGTTTTATTCGTTATTCCGGAGTTTCCCAACCATTTTTTGACCCACCGCCCCCTATTCAAAGTTTTTTATGTTCAACCTCCTTCGGGGAAACTATCTCTGTTATCATAATTTCCGTGTATACAGTTTAACAGTTTGCTTAAACGCTATAGTGCTAAAGTCACTGAAAAATAATTATTTTCTTGTACTACGATTTCGATGGTGATATACCACGAACGCCTGCAAAGTTTTAGTTTTACTATTCGCACATACGAGACGGATCATTTCTCGATAAATTGTGTATTTTCGGTAATCGCAATATGACTATAGCGTCCCAAACGCAGCGGCTTTTTGACGTTTTCGTAAACAACGCGAGTGGCTGATTTCAAGTTGTTTGGATTTGTCGTTATGGGTTATATTTATTGATGACTGGGTAATTTTTTCACCCCCTCAGGGTTAATTTTTTTTTTAATATTGTATTGGAAGTGGGTTAAAATTGAGTTTCTGGATTTGAACCGAACATACGAACAAACAAACATACAAGGAACAGAGGATCGAAGCTGAATAAAATCGTTTAAAAAGCTGACCGCTTATCAAAAGAAGCTATAGATTATATTTAACTCGCGTGTGATGTCAAAATCATATCGCACCAATGCCGATTTATTTCGTCAGGAGGGTTCAAGATGAGCGAATGGTTTGACACGACTGTCGGCCCCCAGAGGCCAATGATCTCTCTACTCGTAGCTAAGTATATAACGCGAACTATACATAGCGTGTACTTTTTTAAAAGGTCTGCTCGGTTTATGCAACGAATTCGGAATTCGAGCGATCGCGTGATCCGTTATTTCGCATGATCCTTTTTTTCGGCAATAATTCAGAAAGATTGCCAGGGGTTTCGCTTACGATAACTGTAATGTACTAACCCTTATCCATAACTCACGCATAATCCATTATTGTTCAGCTACGACTATCTCCGCAAACATTCAGCATTCCCTCAAACGCTACGTAGTTGTAAACTCTGTTTCATCCGGACATTCCTGCCATCCATAATCATTCTAGCTACTAGGTACCTACATAACGTAAATGTCCCAATACCTGGACACGTCCCTATACTTGGACACTAGTGCAAATAATACTGATTATTACATTTAATATTCGCTTTATCCATAAAAGAACTATTTTATTCAATTACTTAAATATTTAATAAAATACATTCATATACATATTTGTATTAGTAAACTTGTAGCAGTCGTAATAAAAATAAATTTTCTTGAACTCTCCAGTTTGCACCATTTTAGTATTGCTCTTATCTGATTTGCTAAACAGTCTCTACTTTTTTTTAAACGAATATTATTAATAATGTTTAGTATATTGGTACAACGAATACATTTTCAGAAAAATTGTAGTATTATTTTTTGATTGGAAGATTAAAATTAATTTTATTCGCCTGTCTATCTACTGGTACAGTGAAATCCCGGAACGGCCCTAAACCTGACCATGTGTGCAAACTGTGAAATAAGTACCTACGCGTTATTGTTGACACAATAATAAAATAATTATTTAACACCTTAGCAATTATTACTTTGTATTCTTGTTATCTTGTTTTAATGATAATATTTAATTCATGTGTAAAATTCGTGTGTCACACACGAATACACATATCCTTAAAATTAGTCATTCAATAATAGATTCTTTTTACTCAAGTTTGCTTACTGGTTTGAATAAATTACTTATACAGAAGAAATATACCAAAAGAAAAAACCATTGTGGTGTTTTTTTTTATTTAATTTCCCTAGAAAACATCGAAATTGCTGATGATTCATTATGTGTCAAGGTAATAGGACAGTAAAATCGGGACACCGGGACATACTAGTTAACCTGCCGGCAGGTGCGCGTGTGTCAGTACACGGAGGTCAGAGCCGTCTTTACACATGGGCATTAGGGTGGTCCTTAGCTATAGGGGTCAAAAATTTTTTTGAGTTTTTTTTTGTCTTACCCTCTTAAAATATGATAGTTGGTAAGAAAATGATATGTGCAAAATTTCAGCGAGATCGGACAACGGGAACCCGTGCCGCATTCAAGACGAAGTTTTAAAATTTCTATTATTTTCGTTAATTTCAATATAAATGTGTTCCGCCGTTTTAGAGGTAGTACTGAATATTTTTTAATGAAAATATAATGTCTTACATGTACATAATATTATCCAAACTTAACTTCTAACTACATATTATAAAATTAATTGTAATATCTTATAAAATATTACATATTTGTCAATACATGCCTTTCATTAAGGTTGATTTACTCGCATCTGGATAACATCGCCGATAATCTTCTAATACTTGTAAAATGAACTGCTTATTATTTTCATCTTTCGTTAGTAAGCTATTATATTCGGTAATTAGCTTCACGCCGCGTTCTGCACTGTCGTTAACTACTTTGAAATTCTTTATTATTTCTAACGCATTTTTATATGTTTCATCGATTTCCCAAACTGAAGGGTCTTTTTGCAAAAATTCGGTACTTATATGAAATCTAGAAAAAAAATTGCGACTTTGTGACGAGATGAAATTTTCTATGCCAATGTTACGTACGCAGACCTATCTTTGACTTTTTAACCCTTTCGGGTGTCCGGAATGCACGTGACCCGGCAGGGTCACCGTTTCCTGCAGTGGTGTGATACAACCGAGTTTTCCCCGAAAACCTAATATTCAATGAAGGCACTCATATCCCCTCTACTTTCTAGCCGAATTTCACAATATAAAAAGGGCCACGAATCCACACTCGGGGGCTCATTTCAAGTTAAGTACGTTTAGACGAAAGAGTCTTACGGGATCGAGTAACATTCTCCTTCAAGTATTATTTCAACTTTAACCATACAGTACGTAGAGTTGCTGATAGGTGTTGTAATCATTAAACTCTTTGAGACCCCCGCATTTCTCAGTGCGTTAAAACCGACGGGTGGACTTAGGTACCGCGACAAACAAACACTGAAACAATTGTAAAAGACTGAACTTATAGAATATAATTAGTTCTTTCTAATTCAGAGTTCTTTTATTTGAATCAATCATCATCTGAATTTCCTCTTCGAGACCAACCCACATAGATACTCCTTTACCGCTCAAGGTGTATCATATTATAAAGTTACGACGCAAACTAACATTCCTAGTGGCTCCCGGGGATACCAGACCCCGGTTCGTCCACGATATCCACCTTCCTAGCGGCTCCCGGGGATACCAGACCCCGGTTCGTCCGTGAAAGCTTACCCTCCTTATAGCGGCTCCCGGGGATACCAGACCCCGGTTCGTCCGCTACTAACAAACTCTAACAAACAAATTCAATCCTCGGCCTCGCAGCCGCCATTCTCATTGCCCTCAGCCTCGGCTCGTAACACCAATATTAATATAGTTTTTGACATCTTTTAAAACAATCTTTTTACTTGAAATCTCCGTTTGATTAGAATCCAAATTTTGGATCATACGCCTCTTTATATCACAAGAATGCGTTTCGTGCCTCAGGTAGCCGACACTGGTAACAGTATGGTTCAGATACTGCGATACATAGGAAGCTTAATGCTAGGCAAAATTTAAGAATATGAAATATATTATAGGAAGCAATATACAAATACTCCTGATATATATCTAAGAAACTGTATTTTTATTTAAAAAAATAGACACACATTTTTAAAATAATGAAATACAATCATATCTGATATTGATGTAAAATTACTGTAATTTTACAACTTCGTCTTAAATGCGGCAAGGGTTCCCGTTGTCCGATCTCGCTGAAATTTTGCACATATCATTTTTTCACCAACTATCATATTTTAAGAGCATAAGACCAAAAAGAATCGGAAGTTGAAAATTAAGGACCACCCTAAGCCACAGCCGCCAGGCGGCAAAACACCGTGCACGCGTTCCCGCTGGATATTTTCTCAAGCAGCCCGAGTTAAAAACCGTTCCGACATTTTTCGTGGATGATTTCTTCTTCAGAAATGTCTACGGAATCCGATACTGTGTAGCGAATTCGTGCTAGATAAACAACTTTTCGTAAAAATGCAAAAGTATTGCGTAGAAATCATGCACATCGGCACTTTTTTAAACTTTGACGGCCGTTTACAATCATATAAAACCATCAAATTTAATAACTGTATACACCGATATATTCAGGAAACTCTCCTCTATCTTTTGAGACTAAATTGAACTTTCTAGCATTCTTGGTTTTCACGTAATACCTCATTCTTGCCCAAAATCGTGCGCTTTTTACAAAAACTCATGTTTTTCAAAAACTGAGGGTGATAGAGCAATTCTATTTACGGATTCGTGTTTGGGACGAAAAACTCCACTAGGATCTCGGAGTGCATATTGCAGATCCGAATACGTGTTGGATAGTGTAGTTAAGACCCCCGATTGCCTATTCTGGCCTATACGCTGCATTGTATACTAATTTTAAAAGATAAAACTCAAAGATTTCGTCAATATTTTTCGAAATAATACATACATATTATTATTATACATCTAATAAACTGTACTTTTATTAAAAAATATTCACTGATACTTCCAAAATAGCCGAACACAATTATGTCCGAAATTTACGAGAAATCACTATTATTTCAAAACTTCAACTCAATTGCGGCACGGGTTCCCGTTGTTCGATGTCGCTGAAATTTTGCACATATCATTTTTTCACCAACTATCATATTTTAAGAGGGTAAGACCAAAAAAAATCGGAAGTTGAAAATTAAGGACCACCCTAATGGGCATACTGGGCAGTCGCCAGGGGCCCCATGCCAGTGGGGGCCCCCAAGTCTCAATTTATACTCTCCTCGCGGATCTGTTAACCTTTTTTTTTTTTTTTTTTGAAAATATGTCACCGAAATATGAAACATTTTTGGTCGCGTGGGTGGGCAGGGGCCCCATTGCATTGCATTGCCCTGAGGCCTACAATGGTGTTAAGACGGCTCTGACGGAGGTCAGTTTTTGGCCGAAAAAACCGTTTTACCCTGATCTGCTGGGTAGAATCACGGCAGGTTAAACTGTCCAGGTATTGGGCCATTGAAAGGACTATGACTTTTCAATATTTTACATAATTATTCAATCCAATAATGATTTTTTTTTATTTTTTTTTTTATGATACAGTACACACGGCGCCCCATGTGATTGCAAAATCGTTTCTATATAAATCGACTTGTATATCTGAAAAAATTTCAAACATGTTCGCCGCCGCGGGCCGCACACTCCCCATTGCCAGTCAGCCGGTTCTCCCACCACCAGCAATATCAGCTATGTAAGAGCGAGAGGAGCCGCGTGTCGCTGTTTAGAGCGTAGGAGTCAAATAAGTATGGAGGGGGTCGTTTTCCTACGGCTCAGCAGAGCACGCAAGTGGGGAAAGGAGCCGCATACGGGCTGCGAGTTGTCAAGCCCTGTTCGTCATACCTACCAAAGTCCTGCACTTCTGCGCTATTCCGCCGCCCCTCTTTTACTGTCCAGAACGCTTAAAAACCCACTACATTTCCTCATCCACGTCTATTACCATTGCAAAAGCAACCAGCGTCAGACACAGAGTCCAGTTTAAAACAGTCCAACGTTGAATACTCTTAATTTAGTATAATAAATATATTATTGATAAACGGATGTTCGGTATATTCCTTGTGTCCATTACACAAGAAAATTTGGTGCCAGAAGTACGATTACTTTTCAACTAACGAGGGAGAACTCGTTAAGAATTTGAAGCATCCTGCGGTGACAACACAGTGTTTAAATCTGAAAGGGATCCATCGGTGAAGACGCTATTCTCCGGGCCATAGTCAAGCCTAGTAGCAACATCACCTTGCCGAGTGTGTGCAGACCTACATTCAGAACGAGATCTTTGCTGCCGACTAGAGGAAGAACTACCGAAAATTAAAAAGTGAAAAATTCAACGTCGTTTTCATTGCTTATCACTGGATTCGACCTTCTCAGCAACAACTACAGCTGCGTAGCATATCCTTCTTCCCAGGATTGTTTCCGTTTGGGACAACGTTCACTGAAGAAGAATGTCACATCGTCTAATTTTTGTATTGTAAGTTAAGGAACTATTCACGTATTCTATATATTTTTTTTTCACAATCTCTTACGGGCAAATTAGAGGTCGACATAGCACATTCCGGAATAAAAGACGAACTTGCTGAAAAGATGTTAATAACGTTTCAAGGTACAAAATTTTTATTATAAGAATTTTGTGATAATTGCGAGAGAACAATTTCTTTAGTGAGTGCCGAGAATAAAATAATTTTATCTGCGATAATCGAATCGAAAATAACGGGTAAAGCTAGGGCCTTAATTAGAAATCGCGATTTTACAAATCGGAGTGCATTAAAATCGTATTTGTTAGAGGCTTATAACGGAGATGTTCTTTCCAATAGGCTAACCAATAGTCTTGATGATAGTTTATCGGCTGTCGAACGTAAAGCTAAATCGAAATGGTCATGCAACAGTAGATTGTCGTTTCCGCGAACCCAAGTAGTACTGTAACACAAAGTTCGTATTTCCATAAGAAACCAGCTATCAGACCGTGTAAATTCTTATGTGGCAGGCCGCGATAATAATACATATAATTCTAAGGTGTACTCATACTGCAAAAATAGGGGGCATGTAATTAATGAAGGTAGAGAACACGCGAATGCAATAATAGACGGTATCAACAGGTGGATAGGAATTCCTCAGCAATGGCATATCAATCTTATCGCCCATCACCGAATCGAAATACCTAGTTTTCTGCAAATTCACGGAATTACCCTCAATCAGGTCCTCAAAATTTTCGCAATAATTCACATTGTAATGAAAATACTTTAAACTCCAATCGCGCCTCGATGACTGCAGCACCGAGGGTGATTTACAGGCAGAACGTTAACTCGAATACAGGTGGTTACAAGTTTTGTTCAAGTAGCTTTCCACGAGCGAATAGAATCTCCTTTAAAATTACATGTAGATACAGGTGCAAATATTTATGTTATAACAGCAATAAAACCGACGGGCCAGATAAAATGTTCATGTTTTTGATAAGTGTTGATAAAAGTATCACCAATCGATTCCTTATGTCTTCCCGATGAAAATGGCCCAAAAAATGATATAATTCGGACCAAATTAAGGAAATTACGTGAAAAATTTGTTTGCAGAATTGAATGCCCGTTTCGTTAAAAATAGTCCGATCTAAATAATTTTTTTGTCAATTTAATCGAGAGAATGCAAGGAATGCATTGGCGTCACTTTCATATTGATACGACGAAAAATATAGAAATTCCGTTTGTGTATAATCGATGACACATCGATCGCCGAGCAACTCCGCGCTGCGGTGAACGATACAATGTCGGTCGGCTCGTGAAAGCCGCCCCGGCTTCGATCAAAGGCTCTCGAGGCTCGCCCAAAGTTATTCGACTTCGAATAACTTTCAAATAAAGATACGAACGAAACTGAGAAAATCATTTGAAGCTTAAAATACATTCCCGTCGAATAAAAAAATCATGCGCGGCCGTCGAATAAAAAAGTTATTTCAGGCGCTTCGAATAAAAATAACCCAAAGTTATTTTTATTCTACGACTCTCGAATAAAATTTTTGCCTTTTATTCGTGCTAGGTAAACACAACAGAACAGAAGGACGCCAGACCTTCCACGCGAGTATATCAGAGCTGTACCGCCTTCCGAGCGATAAACACGTGTTGTAACCCAACCGACACCCAGCGTAACGACATCGCGACACATTCCGATTGCTTCAATCGAACAGTCGAAATCCGGCACAACTTAGTAAGGGTTTTCGGAAGCGTACCGAGAACCGTCAGCTTATGGTGAAACACCCAAAAGCGGGCCAAGACGGATACCCCGCTGGCCCCCGCTTCGCCCCGATTAAAGTATAAGAACCATGTACGAGCAATGCGAGCTCAGACTTGTTATAGACTCTATACGAGACTCACGCGGATTGTCACAGTGTCCATGTAACCCAGATCGGGATAGAATAAATCTTGTTTAACCTACGGTGAGTTCCAACTCTTTAACCGGCTAAGGATCCTACTACCCTCGGTTTATAACCGAGTATATCCGTCCCGGCATCCTCACCCGAGTATTCGGAGCCCGTCGGACGACAATAGCGAAGGACGACCTAGGAACACCGCGAGATTCTCAGGGAGAATCTCGACCCAGGCGCTTTCCACAACACACGTATGTATATTTAGCATTAAACGAATATAGTGGAAAGTTATTTGTCCATTTCTTCTTGTCCCCGGCCGTACAAACTTAACAGTGGCGACGAGGATTTGCACGAACTTACGTTACATTTATACAAGTGGGAGGGCAAATTACAGCGTCGGATAAAAAAATCCATTACGCAGACATATATACGCAATACGTGAAAGTGGGAATACGATATTAAATTGTCTACCTCACCTACAATACATACAGTGTTCGCAATTGAATCCTTCGATAATACAAAATTCCGTTGGGACCGTTGGGTGAAGCGTTTGGAGGGAGCCTTCAAAATTTTCAACGTAGCCGACGAGGGAAATAAGAGGCATTACTTATTACATGACATGGGCCCTGAACCGTACGATATATTGTGCGTTAAAATGGCTCCAGCAGAACCAACTACAAAGACGTACAACGAACTGGTCGAGGTGATGAAGCAGTACTGTTATGTGACACTGTTCGAACTACCCGAACGCGGTCATCGGGTAACACCTATCGTCTTACCCGAATGCAGTTGTCATGCGACGCCGACCGATTCACGCTTTAACGTGCCCCTGGAGTTAAGCATGTGCAGCAGCCGGTTGGTGTAAGGTGGCCTGCGCGTGTTTCCTCCTTTCCAGGAAAAGCCAGGACCCCCTAGTTTTCCTGGTCACGTGGGCCACGCCGAATCCCTTGTTCCAACAGGGAATAAAAGGACAGGACCTCCGCCTCAAGGCGTCAGTCGATTCACATAAGTCAGCGCGCGTACTCTTTGTCATTTCTGTACGATCCATATTACAATAAATATACTACGTGTCTAATAAAGTATTAGAAGAGTTGGAAGAACACAATCCACAATTCATCCAACCCATAACAGCACTACAATCCAGCGCCATTGGAAATTGCGGAAAATTTCCGATTCCACCAAAGGAAGCAACAAAAGAGAGAGAACGTCCAGGATTACTTTACGTCTTTGCAGAAACTTGCGAAAACCTGTAATTTTGGTGCGTATTTACATACTGCTTTACGTAATCAATTTACGTTTGGTCTAAGATGCGAGCGTATTCAGAACCGCTTACTCGAAACAAAAAAGTTAACATTTCAAACCGCGCTAGAAACTGCGATTGGCATGGAATTATCAGCTAAAGATGCAGCTGAAATTCATCAAAAGCCATCAGTAAATACCATACATTCTAAAGTTCAAACAAATCGTAATAGTCCCCAAAATACAAGCAATTATGCAAACAAAAATATTACAACTGCTAGTACTCAGCCTAGAAATAAAAATTCAATTTCAAATGCAAATGATAAAAAGGCAGGTTATTGCTATAGATGCGGTAGCACACAACATTCTGCTAATAAATTCGATAAGATGAATGTTACGTGTAATATAAAAGGACATATGAGTAAATTGTGTATTAAAATGAAAAATGACCAACGGGCAAATACAACTTATTTAGAACACGAACAAGCAGAGGACATATTCGCGGATGTTTGTTTACTACAGTGCGAGCAGTCGCAATATCGGGATAAATTCTTCCACACACTGTGTGTTGAAGGTACCCAAATTCAGTTCGAAGTAGGTAGACAGCGGAGCTGCGGTTACGATCATGTTTAGAAATAAATTCAATACGTTATTTAAAGATAGGAAACTTTGTGCTACCCATTTGAAACTAATCTCATACTGTGGGAACCCAATACCAATTATCGGTTACACGACACGTAAAGTCAAATACAATAAGAAATCATATGACTTAAATATTTATATAACGGCGGAAGATAAAGATACACTAATGGGTAGAGAATGGATACGGCAACTGCATTTGAGTCTTTGGAATAATGATATTAACAACTTACAAGACTTTAATACAGAATCACAAGTTCAAAATTTACTCAGCAAATATAGCAAAATTTTCCAACCAGACTTAGGTAAGGTTGAAGGTATCCAAGTTCGTTTGAAGCTTAAAGAAGGTGCTCAACCCAAATATATGCGAGCCCGTATAGTACCGTTCGCGATACGATCTAAAGTAGAGGATGAATTAAATAATCTAGAAAAACAAGGTATAATTACTAAGGTTGGTCGATCAGATTGGGCTACACCAATTAATCACGTAGTTAAATCTGACGAGAGTATACGGATATGCGGCGATTTTAAAATAACAATCAACCCAGAATTACAAGTTGACTATTATCCCGTGCCTTCTTTAGAAAAATTGTTTGCAACTATGGCCGGCGGAAGGAAATTTTCAAAAATTAATATTCGTAAAGCATTTTTGAACATATAGTCCGGGAGCCAGCGACACTTTTTAATGACTCATTTGTTTAAAGTTGGTTTATGGTTTTTTCCACTATATTTGTGCTACATATGCACAAAAAGACCTCCTGCCATAACGATAGTGGAACAACGCTTATCAGCAGCGTGTCAATTATGTAAGAAAATATTGTGCAAAATTCTTATTTGTTTAAATTTGAACATTTTTGTACTAATAATAGACACCATAAAACACCGAAAAATGATCTGCTGCCACCTTAGTTGCGGAACGGCATGCTACTGCCACTCCTATAAACATGTTAAAAAAATGAACTCCATTGACCAAAATGTTTAAAGCTGAAATTTTTTTTGGTGATAGTTTTAATCACAAAAAGGAAAAAAACGATTGCTGCCAGTCCTATCGTGGAACAAAAGGCTTGGCAGGAGCCCCCAAAGGTACGGCGCGCAAAGCTTCCAAATCGCAAAAAAGCGGCAAAACCCTCAAAACGTACTTTAATCTTGTCAGAAATTGGTGGTCGGGGGTTTTTGGGGTCGCTGATTACGAATCTGAACTTCAAATTTTTGAAAACAAAATGGCGAATCCAATATGGCGGACGTGTATGTTAAAAAATTGATAGATCTGCACGAAAATTGGTATCCTACTGTTCTTCGGGTCGCTGATTACGAGTATCTTGTCCAAAATGCAAATTTCAATATCGCAGACCTAATAGCATTGGCATAAACCATTTTTTTAAATTCATTTTTGCGGAAATTGTGATAATTTCCCAATATTCGCCTAAAAGTATATAATCAAAATGTCGAATTTAGTATGGCGATCTTAATTTTAAAACATTCTTGAAATTAATTACTGTGAAAATTTTATTTTTTTTTTATGAAAAATGCGGCATTCCTACGTTTATAGAAGATTGCATAGTTCAAATATGTGGTTGAAAATAGTAATAAACAAAGTTGGAATTATAAATGCTGTTTGAAATGAAAAGGGTTCGTTCACGGAGAGCGTAGATAGATACTAATAGGCACTTTAAATGCGGATATCTTAAAAAAGCGCAAATATGCGCAAGATTTTTCAATTGGATATCATACTTCACATGTTACTTTACGTCAAGAAACCTTTAACTGTGTGAAGTTCCGTGAATAAAGTAACTATTTTCCTTCCGTTGTACTAAAATATGAGTAGGATTTAGGACATCTTGAGAAGGGAAATACAAGAGTAAGTTCAAAGATATTTTGCATTATTCATGTGCAAAATGTATGTTTATAACACGTATCTTAATGGTAAAATGTGTTACATATGAATTTTTTAAAAATAAACTTTGCCTGATACATTAAACATGCGAGCGTTTTCAAGCCATCTAAGAAGTACGAAAATTCGTCAACTTTGACAGCCTATATCTCATTAACCAACCACTATATTTTAAATTTTCAAGCCGCATTTGTTGCACTGATGTATATGTATTAAATGTACCATACTGTTGCGAGCACCGGGTATAGGCCCGTGCATAGCCTACTGGTGCTCGCAGCCGAAGAGAGAAGACGGTCGGCCTCCGTCAAGAGGACGATCAGGAGGCCGACAAGAAAGAGTCGGATACCGTACGTCCTAGCGTTCGGACGTACGGATCACATAATTGTATACAAGAATAGATAACGGTCGGATAATCTGTGTACGTGTGTCATTATTCTAACCGTTGCGTCGGGGTGGCCGGTACGGAAAACGCCCCGGCGCAACAATACTATCGACAAGCTGCTATTCACTTCAGAAATTGACTTTTGGCCAGCTTTTCGGGAAAAGGCACCACTGTGCGGCGCACCGCGCAGAGTTACGTTTACAGGGTGTGTGCAATTCAACATTCATTTTCTCCGCCGTGGTCATATATTTAAAGCTGAATTTTTTTGTACTAATTGTTTACATTAATAAGTGTAAGAAAAACGTTTGCTGCCAGTCCTATCGTGGAACAAAAGGCTTGGCAGGAGCCACCAAAGGTTCTGTTGTTGGCTGAGGGAATGAAAGGTGCGGTGTGGCGAGTTGGGCGACTAGTGACATGGCACCTTTTATTGGCAATAAAATTATTTACGTAAATTACGAGTCATGTTTTAAGTATGAAAAAATAGGCGATAATGTGATAAAAAGTTTAGAAGAAAATTTATCCTGTAAAGAGCACGAAGAATCTGATACAAAAATAATTTTCCATGCCTGCCAAACTGAAGAAGATTCTCATGTTGTTTTAAGATGCTCAGATACGGATATTTTAATACCGTATAATTCGTTATACCAATAATGAAGAATAGACTATTATTTTTTATATGTCAGTATGAAATAATTATAATTTTTAAATTTCATCAAATTTTTTGTATTTTAAAATGATTTACTTAAAATAAAACTTCATTTATATACATAAAAAATGTATCACAACTAAGGGTTGCTTCATTTTTAATTATAGAATTTTAACTATTAAATTAGACATTTTGTACTTAAGAGTAGATTAAAAATTAAAAAAATGTGTGCATTAAATTAAACTTTTTATTCTAACTTGTCAAATTAAGAATAAAATTAAAGTCTTCATACATTAACTAAAATTATTAAAATTTAATTAAGATTTAAATGATTAGTAATATGTAATACATAATACTTGAATGCCTATGTTATAGATACTGCCCCAGATCCAGAACGTGATCAGAGGGACCAGAAAGAGTGTCATTCAGATGACGAACATGATGACATCGATAATGATATCGATGACGATCATGATGACATCGATAATGATATCGATGACGATCATGATGACATCGATAATGATATCGATGACGATCATGATGACATCGATAATGATATCGATGACGATCATGATGACATCGATAATGATATCGATGACGATCATGATGACATCGATAATGATATCGATGACGATCATGATGACATCGATAATGATATCGATGACGATCATGATGACATCGATAATGATATCGATGACGATCATGATGACATCGATAATGATATCGAATCCGCATCGTATGCGAACAGCGATGACGAATATATATATAGATTCTATTATGTATTAAGATAAAGAGAAAAATTTTATTGCACTTTTAAGGCTGCCGTCTCACCGGGGTTTGAATGTGTGCGTACGTTCACACAAGCTAGGAAAAGCGTGTACGTATACGCGAAACCTGTTCAACCATATTTCGTCCTGAAATCGGCAAGAAGGAAGTTTTCGCGGGTATAGTTGCATCCAGTAGACATCTGTGCATCCGGGTCTGATTCGTTTGAACGGTAATAAGCACCGTACGTTGAAATAACGATGAATTTATGACTCGAAAACTGACAGATTGAAGCTTCAAGGCTTCTCCGTCACCGGTGCTGGTGGTATATTCGAGCCACGTAGCACCCGATTTATACCATCCATTTCAACCATATTTCGTCCTGGAATCGGCAAGAAGGAAGTTTTCGCGGGTATAGTTGCCTCCAGTAGACATCTGTGCTTCCGGGTCTGATTCGTTTGAACGGTAATAAGCACCGTACGTTGAAATAATGATGAATTTATGACACGTGTATTGAGACAGAATGAGGCACAGACTCGAGAAATGACAGAATGAAGCTTCAAGGTTCCTCCGTCACCGGCGCTGATGGTATATTCGTGCCATGTACCACCAGAACCGGTGGAAGTCCAAGCTAGCCGATAAATGTAGGAAAGACATAGTTGCCGATACGTATCGAGAGTCAGATCGCGTTGTTGCCGGATTTACCCTATTACTATTTTGTCGTCACGGATGCTTGAATGAATCACGACGAAGCGGTTGAAGAACAGAGATGGGCAAAGATAATATCTTGATAAACTCCAATAAAAGATACTTTATGTTTATCCGTTCTGAACCAAAGTGAATTCATTCGACGACGAAAGATAATTTTTTTATTCGAAGAAGAATAATTTGTTTATTCGATCTTTAACCGTAGTTTATTCGACTTTTATTTGAAGGCTTCAAACAACTTTCGGCAGCGTGTTTACCCGAACCGGCGCGATCTCTCTTTGAGCCTGAAGACTTGGGCTGTTCGGCGGCAGCTTCTGATTTCGGTTCGAGAGGCATACAGTGTTGCTTGCGGTGGATTATGTATTAATAAATTGTAAAACGTGACGTTTTCACTATTTATTAACATACTGCTGAGATTGTCCAGCTTAAAATGAGTTCAAGCACGGTATAAATCGGATTATTTCTAGAACTGTACTTGGTAATTAAATATACGGTAACTGTACTCTTTGTTGACAGTGTACCAATAGTTGACACTTTTATTTTCAGTCACAAATAATAAGCTTTTTATTAAAAAAATGTTTTTGACCAATACGCTGTTTGTACAGCGTGATTCTCTCGCTAGAGTCCTAAAGACAATGCCGTGAATATGCCGCGCCTCGCTGAGTTTCGTGGAAGTGACGAATTTCACGTTCTACATTTCGCATCAGATTTTTGCGAAAATGGCTTCAACCGATTCCGTCGTCCCGATGAAAGTGGCCCCAAGCTAACATCGTTAAAAATAGTCCGATTTACATGACATTTGACACGATTTTAATCGGGAGAACGCCAGGAATTTACATTGTATCCCTTACGCATCCTACTGGACCTCGCCTTCCAAGAAGGCAAGCGATGCCCAGTGTCCTTACAGAAATGCGAAGTTCAGAAGGGATATTGATACGCAAATTAGTATTGTTTCATAAATTATTGAAATAAACTATCAAATTAAAGAGACATTATCTTTATTTGTCGTCGAGTAAAAATAACGCAGAGTTAGTTTTATTTGAAACGCCACGGATGAATCAGTTTATTCGACGGGAATTCATCCGTCGGCCACAAATAATTTTTTTAATCGAAGGGGTTCATTCTTGAGGTCCCCCGAAGCTCGAGCCGAGCGACATTGTATCGCTCACCCGTCTAACCTGTCGCCTGGAGTTGCTCGGCGATGTATCATCGATTATGCAGAAACAGAATTTCTTTATTTTTCATCGTATCAATATGAAAGTGATTCTGCCGATTAAATTGACAGAAAATAATTTAAATCCGACTACTTTGAACGAAACGGGCTTTCAATTCTGCAAATAAATTTTATGTGTAATCTGATAGTTCAAATTGTGTCAAGTTTGGTATATTTCCATCTTTCCTTCTTACACTCCCGGACCTCTCTATCTTTCATTATTGCTGCGTTCAGCGAGGCTCTGACGCTGGACGTAGCTCTCGTGCCGTATTGCTTCAAGACTTCTCGATAGAAAGAGAGAACTCTGTGGCAACAGCGCGGCAGAAACAAAGAGAACAGACAATGTGGCAACTATGCGTCAAAAGTTCGTCTACCCAGAGTACCTGGAGATGTCATCTCTGTACAAGTTCTTTTTATCGACCGCAGTAGTTTCATTAGGGTCCGTTTGTTTACTGGGGACGCTTCGATCGCTTAAGGCTGCCGTCTCATTTTTGTTATGGTCCGAATCGATCGAAGCGCCCCTTGTAAACAGACGGACCCTAATGAAACTAATGCGGCCGATAAAAAGAACTTCTAAAGAGGTGACATCTTCAGGTACTCTGTGTAGACGAATTCTTGACGCATAGTTGCCGCATCTTCTGTTCTCTCTGTCTCTGCCGCGCTGTTGCCAAAGCTCTTTCTATCGAGAAGTCTTGAAGGAATAGGTACGGTCACAGCCGACTCTAGTACTAGCCGTGCTGAAGGTAAAATGGCAACACCGCACCGGACTCCCGGCTACAGTATCTCCCTCTACCGGTCTTTCGGTTTCCCGTTTACCTTTTAAATGTTTATATTAATGTAGTACTGAAGTCCTCTAAATATCAAATACGGAGCAATAATCCAGGTGTTTTATTTATTTATATTAACCCTACAGATCTTTATTTTTGTGTGTAGCACATTTATTTAATACAATCTATAGCATTTTTGGACATTTTGTTGTACATATATTTTTTTTTACAAATTTCACATATTCATTAATGTCACGGTGTTGGTGTGTTCCCAATTGCAAGGGAAATTAATAATAATAATAAGAATAAGTTTATTTGTACTACATGCTCACAGCCTATTACAAAGGAGGTTGTTTGGTTCTCACATCTACATCCTTACTTTTATCTGTGTTACATTGTACTTAAGCCTAATATCTATACTTTATATATTATTTATACTCTTATTACATTTCAATTAGTGCGAGTTTTCTTATTTTTATGACCGACTGTACAAAATAAAACATATTCTTTGCTTCCTCGATGTTCCTAATATTTAATACTTCAGGGAACTCTTTTTCCCTAACTTTTTGTGCATGCCCTTGTTGATATTGGAGACATACAGACAGAACATGCTTAGAGTCTTCCTTCTTCCCATGTTGCATAGTTGACATTCCTCTGCGTCGCTTATTTTTACTCTTCTTTCCTTTTCTTCTACCATATTGAGTTCATGTCTTCCTGCCAAGAATTGCAAGAGATATTATAATGGTACTTTAAAATATAATAATTATAATTCTATATTTTTATTCCCCAAAGATGAGTAATTACCGAAAAAATAAATGGTTGCTATTCCTCGTAAAAATTGGACACCAACAAAATATTCTGCCGATTGTAGATGATTCCATTAAAATTTACATCGCCGGGTATGGGTCCCATTCTGTTGCTAAAAAATTAAATTGCAATATATGTTGATTATTAATTGTGGAGCATAAAGGTAAAACTGTAGGCGATGTATATTTTGATCACTTACAAAGAGACTGAAGGAGTGATAACCTCATTTATTCATTGTATGCCATAATGTGAGCCATAATAGATGATGGTAATTTGAAATCTCAACTTTTGCAATCTGAAAATCATAAACATATTTTATGTAAGTTAACCCATTATAATAAAAAAAAAAGTTACGCGCCATGGTAAATACCCCTAGGGAGGTGAGAAAATTTTCCACAATTACAATACTGTCCTCTAACACGATTTTATAATTAACTGCATAATTGTTCCTTTCAATAGCTAATTATGCTAACCTCTTTTCCACGGGCACTTAACCTGTTTGGCTTCGTATCAATAATTTTGTCTATTTCAGGTCTCTATTAACTTATACATACCTTTATCAATTTTTAAATCCTTCAATTTGGTTCAAAGATGGTTTTAACTTGTTTCACACTTCTATTATCTTGAAATCTCTGTAAATATTTCAAATATAATGCATCACAACACCAAACTATTCCGAGAGTCCACAGAATATATACCACATTTATAAATATTAATATACTTCTGTATTACTTCTACTTACTATAGTTATGATATTTATGTATTCCTTATACATAATTAATAAAAAATACTGTATATTAGTATAATTTTATATCGCAAAATAACGTTAATTATAACGCTGAATACAAAACTCCACTATTGAAAATAGGACTCCCGATCCGCACATGAGCGGTGTTGCCACGTTGTATAGCACGGCTAGTAGTAGAGTCGGCTGTGGTACGGTACGAGAGCTGCGTCTAGCGTCAGAACCTCGCTGAACGTAAAAGAGGATAGCAATAATGAAAGATAGAGAGGTTCAGGAGTGAGGTTAGGAAACATGTCGATGAAACAATACTAATATGCGTATCAATATCTTTTTATTTATACGTAGAAGGATGTGATATCGGGGAGGGGGTGTGAACCCTAAATCTAAAATTGTAGCTTCGGGTATTTATTAGTTTCCGAAATATTAATAAAAAATTGTTAATTTTTTTGGAAATTTTTTTTGGACGTTGGTGCAGGCCTCCCTACCCGGGAGCCCTTCCGTCCCCCTATTTTTTATTTTTGAAATTTTGTAATCACAGTCTCATTTTTAGCATCGCCAAACTCACCTCGGTTCGCTACCCATGCTTTACGGGCCCGCGCCCCCCGCGCTACTCTACCCCCCACCAATACTAATACCCGGGACAAGTTGGGAAGTGGAATGCGTTATGTCGGTATAAGTTAACAGAAATATTGTTAATAGGGGGGACCGTGGTAAAGTGATTAAAAAAAAATCGGTAAGGTGTACCCGTTTATGCACAATTACCCCAGTATCTTTTGAACGCATTAATTGCCGAAGCTATAATTTCATATTTCGGGTCTGTCCACAACCCTCGTAATAACCACCAAGTTTCATCTCGATCGGCCACCGGTTGGGGCTAGATTAGTGCGGAGGGCGCGCAGGCGCGTAAAGCATGGTAGCGAACCGATGTGAGTTTGGCGATGCTAAAAATAAGACCGTGGTTACAAAATTTCAAAAATTAAAAATAGGGTAACGGAAGGGCTCCCGGGTAGGGAGGCCAGCAGCAACGTCCAAAAAAAATTTCCAAAATAATTAACAATTTTTTATTAATATTTCGGAAACTAATAAATACCCGAAGCTACAATTTTAGATTTAGGGTTCACACCCCCTCCCCACCCCTCCCACAAAACCTCATCTCGATCGGCCACCGGTCCCTTTCGGAAGTACAGCCGGAAACATTAATTTTTTGGAAAAGCATGTTAGTTTTTTGTGTTGCAAAATTGGATTTTTGCAAATAATTCATTCTAGTTCACACGATAACCACACAGATTAAGAAAAATTTTGCGCTTTTTGTTTCCGATGACTGCGACAGCCAGAATCATGTTCGCCAGCTACAAACTTTTTTAAACCCTTCTTACTGCTATCATTATAAATTTGAACAAAATTATTATTATTTCATTGAAAAATTTAAACATTTTTCAAATCTCAATTAACCCTCCGTATCCTGTGCCTCAGTCAATTTTAACACACTGCTTGAGGTCGCTAACACACGATGATGGAACTGTGTATGTAAGTCGCGGTCAAGCGATTATTTAGCTGTCGGGGGTGTCATAAAAGCATAAACTGGGCCTTTCCAGTGACCGTGTTGGGGCAACAATGGGAAGCTCGAGACAATACCATATTTTCCTTGGAGAAAACAAAATGGGCATACGGCCTCTGCAGTCATAGAATTCTCCTCCACCAGACCTTATACCGAGGAGTGGGGAATGAAAATACCACGGTCGAGCTCGAAGGCGCACCGACTGCTCTAGGGCAGACTTAGTGTGTATGGCTTACTTCATACCAAACAACTTTGTACGAAACGTGGCAATTGTCAGAATGTTATTCCGTTTGGGTCCGAATATTTTTGGCGTTGTCACATTTTGCCACATTCAAAATTGTTTTATAAATACAGACCCTCAAAGTACACAACTTTCCTCGATCTTTTGAAAATTACCTTTCGTATTTGGCAAAATGATATTTAAATCCTCCTTATTTTCAAATGGACTGTAACATATTTCAATTTGAACAAAATCCCAAGAGTTTATCCAGACATTATCTTTGCCCATCTCTGTTCTCCAGCCGCTTCGCCGTGATTCATTCAAGCCTCCCTGACGACAAAATAGTAATAGGGGAAATGCGGCAACAGCGCGATCTGACTCTCGATACGTATCGGCAACTATGTCTTTCCTACATTTATTGGCTAGCTTGGACTTCCACCGGTTCTGATGCTACATGGGGCGAATATACCATAAGCGCCGGTGGCGGAGAATCCTTGAAGCCTCATTCTGCCATTTCTCGAGTCTGACTCAGTACACGATTCATAAATTCATTATTATTTCAACGTACGGTGGTCTGGTGCGTTCAAACGCACCAGACCACCCTGCACGAATGTCTACTGGAGGCAACTATACCCGCAAAAACTACCTTTTTGCCGATTCCAGGACGAAAGTTGGTTGAAACGGTTTGTTTTCTACATTGCGTATACGTATACGCTGGTGCTACGTGGCTCGACTATACCAGTGGCGCCACCAACGGAGAAGCTTTGAAGCCTTATTCTGTCAGTTTTTCGTTATTATTTCAACGTACGGTGCTTATTAGCATTCAAATGCACCAGACCACCCTGCACTGATGTCTGCTGGAGGCAACTATACCCTCAAAAACTTCCTTCTTGCCGATTCCAGGACGAAAGTTGGTTGAAACGGTTTCGCGTATACGTACACGCTTTTCCTAGCTTGTGTGAGCGTACGCACACATTCAACGCCCGGTGAGACGGCAGCCTTAAATATTCTGGTTAAATTCGTACAACTCGCCACACTGCACCTTTCATTCCCTCAGCCAACAAAAGGACCTATGGTGGCTCATGCCATGCCATTTATTCCACGATAGGACTGGCAGCAAACGTTTTTCTTACACTTATTAATGTAAACAATTAGTACAAAAAAATTCAGCTTTAAATATATGACCACGGCGGAGAAAATGAACTCTGCGCGGTGCGTCGCGCCGTACCTTTGGTGGCTCCTGCCAAGCCTTTTGTTCCACGATAGGACTGGCAGCAATCGTTTTTCTTCCAATTTGTGATTAAAACTACCACCAAACAAAATTTCAGCTTTAAACATTTTGGTCAATGGAGTACATTTTTTTAACATGTTTATAGGAGTGGCAGTAGCATGCCGTTCCGCAACTAAGGTGGCAGCAGATCATTTTCCGGTGTTATATGGTGTCTATTATTAGTACAAAAATTTTCCAATTTAAACAAATAAAAATTTTGCACAATATTTTGTTACATAATTGACACGCTGCTGATAAGCGTTGTTCTGCTGGTGCGCTGGCAGGAGGTCGTTTTGTGCATATGTAGCACAAATATAGAAGAACAAAACATAAACTAACTTTAAACGAATTGACAAAAAAAATGTGTCGCTGGCTCCCGGACTAATAGAAGTGCATCCTGATGATCGGCATTTACTTACACTAAATACACATAAAGGGTTATACATCAGCAATAGATTGATGTTTGGCGTAGCAGCGGCACCTGCAATTTGGCAACGCGAGATTGAAAAAATGTTGGTAAATATCAAAGGTGTTGCAGTATTTTACGACGATATTAGAATGACTGGGTCTACAGATGAAATACACTTATGTCGTTTAGAACAAGTCTTAATGAGGTTAGAGAAATACAATTTGCAAGTAAATAGAGTAAAATCAACATTTTTCGCAGAAAAAATGGACTATTGCGGCTACACGATAGACAAAGAAGGTATACATAATGTAGCGGCTTGATCGCTACTTCGCTTCTATGTTTGAGAGGCGACATTACCGTTAGTTTCGGTACGCTTGGGTTTTCCCCCGTGGGCCTGGGTGAGTCAGGCTATGGCCGCGTACGCATCTGGCAGCTAGACTCACCCAGGTCAGGGTTGTTCCAGCGTGCGGACGCGTTTTCGCGCCTAAATTTCCCGCGCGTTTTCGGCGCCGCTTGAGGGACGCGGCCCTCTGCGGGGGCTGTATAAATAGTCCTCCAGAGGTGACGCGCACTCTCACTCACTTACGGACGCAGGCGCAGTTCACGCACACATAACAACCGCTCCTGTAGGTGTTTCCCCCTCCATTCCCTGCGCTTAATCGCTGTGAACCCTGACGAAACCCATTAGGGTCTGCGCACACATATCCATTCCGTGTCAGTTCGGTTTCGGCGTGCCAGTGATAAGAAGAAGAGGGGCGTAGAGCAACGTTGGCCACATCGGGCCATTTGGGAGTACCGTCAAGGACCCAGTTCCTGATCAGTACCCAATTCCTGATCAGTTTAGTATATAAATACCAAATAATAAGCTTGTTACGATACAAATTTATTCCCAAAAATTACTAAATAATTATGAAGTATTTTGAAATTTATACGCAAAATTTGATGCCTCATATTAAAATGTGTTTTGATAAAAAAAATATCAAAGTAAGACGCTTGTAGCTACGCCTGGTTTGACGCCATTTTACTGTTGTTCAGTATAAAAGAGCACGTCGTGAATTTCAGTGCTTTTCTGTGATACTTTTGAAAATTCTTAGGTAGGGGAGGGTTGCCTATATCGTACCACTTAAGACATTCTAAGTTATATTTCATATTTGGTACTAATTTGAACGCAAATGACTATTGGATATTGGAGCTTGGTCTTTTAGGCACCTACTACTATACGCTTAACCTTTAGTTCAGAACAAATTAATTTGTTATTAATCTTTTTGTCACATACTGTAAAAGGTACGATTTAGGCAACCGGTCTCCTAAATCGTACCTGCACTAAAAATAGTGTCAATAACAAATAGAGAAGAAACTATTCAATATGCAGTAATGATTATTATATAGTTACATATACATATATGTATATGAATCACACACAGGCCGCAATAAACTATATATATGATATATGTACATAACCTATATAACACACGAGTTGTCAAATCCTACTGGTACGATTGTAGTGGTACGATTTAGGAAACATGATCAATTTATTTATAAATATAAATTTAAACTTTATAATGAATGTAATATGTACTTAAAATGAATGTAAAATATTCTACATTAAACCCGCTTTTAGAGAAATACATATATACAGGAGAAAATTACATTGTTTGATTATTATCAGCTAAAATAAACTGGTAAAAAGTTACATCAATCATACCTGATTTTTTTAAATGCTTGTAGCACGCACAAAATAGGGTGTAAGCTCGAAAGGTTTTGTTTCTATTTCTTATTTCGCATTTACTTGATATTTCTATCATCAGACGTCGTTTGTATTCATTAATTTTTGAGAAATTGATGCGGTACGATTTAGGTGACCGGTACGATATTGGCAACTCTCCCCTAATATATACTTAGTTAACTTCTTTGATACATTAATAATATTAAATAACTAAATTATGAATGTTTTGTATTCTTTTTAATGCAAAAAAGTGGTGATTAGTTATTGGGTACAGTTTTTATATGCTTCCGCAATTCCTGATCACCTGATCAGCAAATAGGTTATTGAAGCAAGAATTTTGAAAACCGAAAGTTTAATTATACAGTTGAAATTTACTAGCTAATTTTTTGTTATTTTCCAAATAATATGTAATACTCTAAATTGAGTAATTTCTAATCAGGGTTTTGTGTTAAAAAATAAGGGGTATGTTTATTAAATCATCCAAGACATTTACGTTAGCAATACGCACATAAATGATCAACTATTAAAATTTTGCATTGAAAAAATTTCAAATACCAGCTAAAACTCGACGTAAAGTCACGGCTCGGTACGGACGTGTTTATATACCTCTCCCGGTCTACTGGAATCGTTACAAATTAACGTACAAGTGATTTCAAATTAATACTCGTCTTGAGGTGTTTTCGAAGTGTTTTCTCTGCTGTTAACCGGAATATCCCGAAGATGGGCAAGAAAATATGCAAAGGATGTGCCACGATTGTTGCGAATCCAGTCACATGTGACATTTGTGGGATTGTATCGCATCCTTCATGTATTTCTCGCACGGGCCATCCTTACCTGGGCAACAAATTCTCGAATTGCTCCCGGTCGCCTACATCTAAATCGAAGTCAGCCGATATTACAACCTCGGCAAAGGACCTTCAAGAGTTCATCAGATCCGAATTCGTTAGCATTAGAGCGGAAATTCGGGAAATGTACGAAACCAGTCTGGAAAGGGTTAATACGGCGATACAGCTCCTGTGTGATAGAGTCTCTGTATTGGAAGACAGAGTATCCTCACTGTCCTCGGCCTCCAATAATTCACTGGACGAAGAGATCATTATTAATGAAGTTAAGGACAGGGAAAAACGCTCGACTAACTTGATACTTTATCACCTCGAAGAGGATTCATCTGCTCCTTCTACGTCTACACAGGACTCCAACTTTTTACAAGAAGCGGTTAAGGAGATTATCGGTCATGTACACTCCACGGCTCCCCCCTGTTTGAATATTGTTAGACTGGGAAAGAAGACAGCTGGAAAATCAAGGCCGGTTCGAGTCACACTACCGTCTAGACAGGATGTGCTTCTAATATTGAAGAATAAGAGGAACTATACTGGTCCAGTGGCGATCCATGAAGATCTCACCCCGAAGCAGCGAAGCTACCTTAGAGAGGTCAGAGAGGACCTGAAAAAACTGGTTGATTCAGGCGTTACCGACAAGACCATCCGTTACGTAGGTGGAATCCCGAAGATTGTTGACAAGGCCAAAAAAAACTAACTCGTCACCCTTTGGTCTATTTCCAAAACGTTCGTGGTCTGAGGACGAAGTTACTGCACCTGCACCAGGCTCTCGCCATATCATGTGTTCATTACGACATAATCATCTTCGTGGAGACGTGGTTGAATGACTCTTTACCCAATATTGAATTTGCACTAAAAGGTTATACAGTATACCGTTACGATAGGAATGCACGTACTAGCTCCTTGTCTAGAGGTGGCGGTGTCTTAATCGACGTAAGTGAAAAGCTTTATAGCGACCACATAATAACTCACGAAAACCACATTGAGCAAATATTTGTCAAAGTTCGGTTCAATCGCACGATTTGTATCTTCGGAGCTATATATTTACCGCCAGCGTCCGACATTAACCTCTATTCTGATCACTGCAGGACCGTCGAAAACCTAACATTATCGTACCCAAACTCAACTTTTTATATATCTGGTGACTACAACTTGCCTCATACCGTCTGGCAGGAGGACTCATGCGGCGTTCTCAATTGTTTCTCGACCTCCTCCTCAATATCATATCGTGCTACTACTATCTGCGAGGGATTTAATTTGTTCAACATGCTACAGAAAAACTTTATTTGTAATAGCTTAGGCTCCTGCCTGGACCTCCTTTTCACGAATGACGATTCGGCTTGTACGGTAAATGCTACTGATCCGTTATTGCCCTGCGACCTGTATCATCCTGCTTTAACTTTTTATTGTGATACTTCTATAGTTTGCTCGAATCTCTCTTATGGCAGGTCCCGTTTATCGAGACGTAATTTCCACTGCGCCGATTACGTAGCGATTACCAACTACCTCAATGCCATCGACTGGGACTTAACCTTGCACAATTCGGAAGTCGATGCTGCAGTCGACACTCTACAGGGTGTTCCGAAAATGGTGCGGTATATTAAAGGGGGTGATTCGGGGGGTGATTGCAAACAACTTTTTCCTTTGCGAAAATGCCCTCCGAGGTTTCGTTAACGAGATATTAATAAAAAGCACCGACCAATCAGAGCGCGAGCCTTCCGCTGGAGGTCCCGCGCTAGCGTGGCCGCGCGCCGGGCCGCGCTGCGACTACGAACAAGCAAGGCGGCATGCATCGAAGGAAATTGCGTAGAATGGCAAATGAAAAAGACGTAACAAAAAAATCGAACCTTTTGCCATGGTTTGTTTGCCATTTAAAGTGAATAATGAATAAAGGATAAATGGATGAAAATCACGTGTAACGTAAAAAGACGAATACACATTTTTTTTCGAAGATTCGAAAATAATAATTATTTGAAGTGGGAGGATAAGGAATACGTAAAATTCCTTGTGTTAATAAAATATCCACGAAAAGGTAATGTAACAGGAAATTAACGAAAAGTGATCGTAGTTCGTTATTGTGATAAAAATCCGTAACTCAATAACGGCCAACACTGTTGTTGATAATGAATAAGTTGGTTTAAAAACTCGGAAGAAAAATTTACGTACGGAAATTTTGAGAATTATCTCCGGAAATAAGCCGTAGCCTGCGTTAAATTTAAAAAATAATAGTCGCCAATAATGTAACTAAAACTCACCCTTTCGGAAATTCACCTGCAGCTTAAAAACCTGGGTGACTAGGTCACTGAACCGATCCTGGTCATCGACAGACGCGTCGAGTGCACAGCTGATCTCAGGTACACGACACCATCCAAAGTTAAGGGTCGCAACGTCAAGTGCGTCCGGGTTAATGCACCGAATATTCACTTCACTGCACGGCTACTAACACTGATCACTTAATTTATTTTTCATGGAACGTGTTGTTGCTACGTTATAAAAATTGGTGGAAATGAATTTTTACTTGGCGTTCGGAGCCGTGGGTAATTCCTGCGCAAATTCTCACGCTGCAGCACTTGCGTCCTCGTTGTTCGGGGGGTACACACAGAACATCGCGTAATACTCTCGAGCAGAGAACATTTGTCTGCGACGCGATTGCTGACTGCTGACTGACAAGATTTTTTCCAAGCGACTTCTTCTACCCCCAAATAGTTTCTCTCGTTCCATTCTGAGTTGACCCCCACCAGGCCAAGAGGCTTCAGGTAAAAAGAAGCCAGCACTTTTTCGGAACACACGTGTTTTGCAGAAGTGCAACGAAAACTTTCACAAAAGCCCGCGCTCCGTCCTTCTACTGCCAATGTACCCATTGCTTCGAGATAGAAAACAGACACCACGTGTATCGGTTCGAAAGGGTCCGAAGAGAAGAGAAACAGAAAGTCTTCGAGTTGCTATAAAGAAAAAATCCTGCTTCCTGTTTCCCTTTTCCGATACCCTGAGTTCACGTCTGCTACGAGGCGGAACCAATTAAGTCATAAATTATCCGAAACTGTAGGAAACCGTGCTCTACCGCCGACTTGCGGGACAATACGGTCATAAACCGCGACCCTGGCGAAATGCTCTGGCTGATCAGCCTGATTAATTTTGGAGAACTAGAAATTACAGAGTATTATCCAGCATCAATACGTCTCGCGGAGAGACACAGGAAAAGAAAGGATAGTCCGCTGACTGCGCGTAGTCCCGCCTGCTTCGTCCTACGTCAGCGAGGTCAAAAAACAGATCGACAGAATTGCAGGAGAATTTTACTAACTCACTCTTGGCCAATGATACTGTTTTTATAATAATCAGATTTATAAGTTATGAAAACGTTATGATCTTTTCGTTATAAAATTTATTATGAGGCTAAGTCAGGAAACGTACCACGGGGGTGCTATTGACAGTGCGTTTCGTTTCTATCCTCTCCGCCCTTCGTTTCGTTCGTAAAACTCATTTCGTATACTAAGGGGTTAATCGGTATACTGCTTCATTATCGGGTGGGACAACATGGTGACCGGGGCGCACTGTTCTCGACCGTCGACTCAGGGAACAATACGGTCATAAACCGCGTCCTTCTTTAGACTACGTTGACGACCAACGCAGTTAATTTTTACGATTGGTCAGAAACAATGTCAAAGAAGTAATACAGAAACGTGGGAAGTCCGGCAATCGAAAGAATTACGGTACATGGCCGGTCAGTAGTGTTTAAAATTTATGACCGGGCCTTCTTACTTCCAACCGTTAGCCCCGTCATTTGACTCTTATCCATGCCATCCTCCTGACCCATCCTTATCCTCTCCTGATGGAAAAAGCCCACGACCTTCTCGTGGTTTCCGTTGAGCAATGATACTTTTTCAACAAATAATCAAGATAAGGACAAGCTGGAACTTATAAATCTGATTATTATAAAAACAGTATCATTGGCCAAGAGTGAGTTAGTAAAATTCTCCTGCAATTCTGTCGATCTGTTTTTTGACCTCGCTGAAGAAATGTGGGGTGGTAGCGGTACGGTCAGCTGACTGTAATCGCGCGCGGTTGCTTTACCTGAGACGGGGCGCACCATTGCCTTTAACAGCTTACTGCGACGTTAATATCAGCTGCATTACTCTAGAAATAAGCTTAATTTACAGAAAACATATCAGCGAATGTGGTAGTACTTTTTCTGATTTTTACAATCGCGACCTCGACGTGAAACGGTAAAGGACATTTCGATGTGTTCTGGCATCAGGATAATACATGTCCCGGATTGTCCCCCAATTCAGGGACAATACGCGTTGACGTATTCCGTTCGAGAGAAGGTGGGCCTTGGGGAGGAGATTGGTCCTGAACTAACCAATCGGGCCTGCTTATCTCTCGTGTCTAAACACGCGCTCGAATTTCAAAACAAAAGCATGCGTCGACGTATTCCGTGCGAGAGAAGGTGGGCCTTGTGGAGGAGATATCGCTGTGAAGAGGGCCTCTTCAGGACAGTGGCCGTTTGGGAGGGATGCAGGGCAGATTGGTTAGTTTGGGGCCAATCGGACCTCAAGCCCACAGTCTCTCGCACCGAATTCGTCGATGCGTGCTTGTGTTTTGAAATTCGAGCACGTGTTTATACTCGAGAGATAAGGGATCCGTCTTTAATTTGAGGGTAGGACGAAGCAGGCGGGACTACGCGCAGTCAGCGGACTATCCTTTCTTTTCCTGTGTCTCTCCGCGAGACGTATTGATGCTGGATAATACTCTGTAATTTCTAGTTCTCCAAAATTAATCAGGCTGATCAGCCAGAGCATTTCGCCAGGGTCGCGGTTTATGACCGTATTGTCCCGCAAGTCGGCGGTAGAGCACGGTTTCCTACAGTTTCGGATAATTTATGACTTAATTGGTTCCGCCTCGTAGCAGACGTGAACTCAGGGTATCGGAAAAGGGAAACAGGAAGCAGGATTTTTTCTTTATAGCAACTCGAAGACTTTCTGTTTCTCTTCTCTTCGGACCCTTTCGAACCGATACACGTGGTGTCTGTTTTCTATCTCGAAGCAATGGGTACATTGGCAGTAGAAGGACGGAGCGCGGGCTTTTGTGAAAGTTTTCGTTGCACTTCTGCAAAACACGTGTGTTCCGAAAAAGTGCTGGCTTCTTTTTACCTGAAGCCTCTTGGCCTGGTGGGGGTCAACTCAGAATGGAACGAGAGAAACTATTTGGGGGTAGAAGAAGTCGCTTGGAAAAAATCTTGTCAGTCAGCAGTCAGCAATCGCGTCGCAGACAAATGTTCTCTGCTCGAGAGTATTACGCGATGTTCTGTGTGTACCCCCCGAACAACGAGGACGCAAGTGCTGCAGCGTGAGAATTTGCGCAGGAATTACCCACGGCTCCGAACGCCAAGTAAAAATTCATTTCCACCAATTTTTATAACGTAGCAACAACACGTTCCATGAAAAATAAATTAAGTGATCAGTGTTAGTAGCCGTGCAGTGAAGTGAATATTCGGTGCATTAACCCGGACGCACTTGACGTTGCGACCCTTAACTTTGGATGGTGTCGTGTACCTGAGATCAGCTGTGCACTCGACGCGTCTGTCGATGACCAGGATCGGTTCAGTGACCTAGTCACCCAGGTTTTTAAGCTGCGGGTGAATTTCCGAAAGGGTGAGTTTTAGTTACATTATTGGCGACTATTATTTTTTAAATTTAACGCAGGCTACGGCTTATTTCCGGAGATAATTCTCAAAATTTCCGTACGTAAATTTTTCTTCCGAGTTTTTAAACCAACTTATTCATTATCAACAACAGTGTTGGCCGTTATTGAGTTACGGATTTTTATCACAATAACGAACTACGATCACTTTTCGTTAATTTCCTGTTACATTACCTTTTCGTGGATATTTTATTAACACAAGGAATTTTACGTATTCCTTATCCTCCCACTTCAAATAATTATTATTTTCGAATCTTCGAAAAAAAATGTGTATTCGTCTTTTTACGTTACACGTGATTTTCATCCATTTATCCTTTATTCATTATTCACTTTAAATGGCAAACAAACCATGGCAAAAGGTTCGATTTTTTTGTTACGTCTTTTTCATTTGCCATTCTACGCAATTTCCTTCAATGCATGCCGCCGTGCTTGTTCGTAGTCGCAGCGCGGCTCGGCGCGCGGCCACGCTAGCGCGGGACCTCCAGCGGAAGGCTCGCGCTCTGATTGGTCGGTGCTTTTTATTAATATCTCGTTAACGAAACCTCGGAGGGCATTTTCGCAAAGGAAAAAGTTGTTTGCAATCACCCCCCGAATCACCCCCTTTAAGGAACCGCAGCATTTTTGGGACACCCTGTAGACTGCAGACACTATCACGTTTCAGCGCGTGGGCAGTTTAAAAGAATTCAACTGTTGAAAATATTGTTTAATAAATAATAATTCCATCTAATCTCCAAAAGACAACACATATGAAAATTTTTATCTACAATAATTTATGTAAGGGAGAGTGGGGGAATTGCGAACGCGGGGTAAACCCGAACATGCTACTTTTCGTGGCAAACCCCTCTAACATGCTAGTTTTCGCAGCGAAAGACGAAACATGCTATTTTTCGTGGCAAACCGCTCAAACGTGCTAGTTTTCGTAGCAAAACCCGAAACGTGATAGTTTTCGTGGCAACCCGCTCGAACGTGCTAGTTTTCGCAGCGAAAGACGAAACATGCTATTTTTCGTGGCAAACCGCTCAAACGTGCTAGTTTTCGCAGCGAAAACCGAAACGTGATAGCTTTCGTGATAACGAAGGCAAACGTGCTACTTTTCGTAAGAAAATTGAAACGTGCTACTTTTCGTAAGAAAATTGAAACGTGCTACTTTTCGTAACGCACGTCGATTAATACATAACATAAATTATTACATAAATTAACTTACATAAATAACTCAACTAAAAACAAAAACATAAACATGATTAATTATACATATTACTACAGAATCACGTTATGCGCTAATGCGCTCACAAAATTTAATTTTGTATATGTTTCCCGATTTTCTAATATCCGTTGTACTCTTTCTTCTCATAGTTTATCTTTCTTTTTCTTTTTTAGTGGGGGTTCACCACGTAATACCCGCTGAAGTGTATTTTCTGTTATTATTTGTTCTTTCTGAATTTCATTGATAATTTTAAATAACGATACCTTATGGCGATCAACTATACACTGCCAACGTCGATGCCATGATTCTACCGAGTTTTGAGTTCGCTGAAAACCATTCACTTCATTATCATGTACCGACCACATATCGGGTGGAAAAAGTGGGAGCTGAACTACTACTCTCCCATTAGGTCTCTGTTTCATACTACTATTTACATAATATTTTTCGAACCAATTAAGGATAAGTTCAGCTTCAGGAGGGAATAAAGTTTTTAAATTATTGTATATATTCGGAATTTCTGCATGTGGTAAGAATGCAAGGCATGGAATGCATCGTATCAGTGTACTAAATGATTCATCTGTTCCGTACTTTGCTACTAATCCGTTCTTTTGTATTTTCTTATATACATTTTGACACAAATGAAAGAAACACCCTTTTATTTTAGTGGATGGAAAAATGGATTTGACTGCATTTATCACTGCAATTTCGAAATCTATGAGAATAAATTCAGGGCGCAATGCTATGTCTAATTTAGAAGCTAAAATTGTAATTTCCTTCAATAATAACTTATAGATTTCCTGCTTTTTTGATGATAGTAGTGCATAAATTAAAGGAACAGTTGGTCCTTCCTTATTATTGATATTGCCATGTATTGTATACAATTGTTTAAAGAAAGTAGGAACCATTTTAAAAGTTCCATCCATGAACCATGTCTTCATTTTTGCCAAAGTTTTAATATTGTCGTCTGTAGTAAATAATATTATACTTTCTGATTTTTCTTTTATTATTTTAACAAATGGTTTTCCATCTAAAGTTTTAGACAGATCGTCAGGCAAATTAATTTCGTCTATACTTTGAGGCTCTGTAGGCTTATTAATCCTTCGTTTACGTAGAATTTGTTGTTTCAAGGCATTGTTCGAAGGAAGATATGGCTGAATGGATCTTTCTGTATCTGCTATTACATTTCGAACTATTTTGCATGGTTTCTCATAAGTTCAGCTAGTTCTTTTACCGTATTACTAGATTTCATTACTTGAAATCGCGATGCTTCCGGAGCATGATTGTGTTTTGTAATATTGTGGGAGCGAATTATGTGCTTTCCATCAACATACATTGTATTCGCTGTTCCATTACAGCTATTGCCTTCCCTGCCTTTTTTTTCGCACACCCAGTAGAATAGATTATTCCTGTTTCTGCATTTAGTGTATACAAAGCCTTCAATACAAAATTTTGGTTTCCCGCGAATAGAGGAAATAATTTGGACTATTTGGTCCACAGTATTCTCACTCGGTCCCGATGAATTCATACCGTTCAATATGTAGGGGAGAGTCGTACTGTAACTTGGGCTGTGGACAAACTTTTAGGTTTGATTGCGCAATATACATAGCAAATTGAAAAAACCGCGGCACTTATGTGTAGCTAATAGTCTAAACATAATGTACGTAATATGACTAAATCATTTAATTACCTGAGAAATAAGAAATGAGCTATGAAAAATAATTTTTTTCGTCCGGAACACCAGCGTAAACGATAAATGATTAGAAACGTCGCCGGAACACGTTGCTAAGGACTCTAATATTTATTTATTTCTCCACCGATAGTGCAGTTAACTAACATTACGAGCGAGATTCTAGCTTTGGATGTATATATTCCACCCGATATGAGATCGGTACATGATAACCCCCATAAACATGACTCATGTATGAAAAAAGCTAATTCCCTTCAATTCTAGAGCTCTTATTTTTTGACCCGTCGGGTCTTAGAGCATATATACATGGAGGTATCATTGCCTTAGAGTGACTGCCTCGAAACTGTCGGCAACATCACGCGAGAGAGAAAGACATGTGCCACTGGTGCGAGCGAGAGAAGTATATGTCCTATTCGACCGTAAAGCGCAAGCGCCGATATTGTGCGAGAGAGAAACACATCTTGCGAGCGAGAGAATCTATACTTCACTCTCTCGCACCAGTTCGCACGATGTGTTTCTCTCTCGCACGATATCGGCGCTTGCGCTTTACGGTCGAATAGGACATATACTTCTCTCGCTCGCACATGTCTTTCTCTCTCGCACCATGTTGCCGACAGTTTCAAGCTTTCAATGAGACCTCCATAGTATATGCTCTAAGCGTCGGGTACCCGTCTACCCGAAACAACTTCAAGCCATTGAATGTGGTATTGTTCAATCATTTTTGGCTAACATCAGACTATACCACAGACAATCACAGACAATACTACATTCAATTGCTTGAAGTTATCCCGGGTAATGTCCGGGTACCCGGGTACCCGACGGGTCAAAAAGTAAGAGCTCTATTCAATTCACGAAAAAAATTAAAGAAGTTCACATGCAAAGATTGTGAAATCAACTTTGCTAATTCCAATTGTATTCTCGTTCTCAGCTCGAACACTGACTCCTTTATTGGCCACAAATCAATTCAGTGCTCAGATTTTCAGCTTCGGTTTTAAGGAATTAGCCGGCGTTGTATAAGAAAAAGCTATGAAGTGTCAACTATAGGCCTCTCGCCGGCTAATTCCTTAGACCCAGTGGTTCTCCTGTTGTGCCGAATCCGTTCTATATAAGCGGCAGGGGTGCGTTTCAACAATGCCTTGCAGCATTGTGGGAGAACCCTCGTTCAGAACACCTCTGACCGTCGCGTTAAATATTGTAACCTAATCAGTAACGGCTACAGCGGGAATGCGCAGACTGGATCACTTCTCAGAAGATTGGCGGAATTGTATACTCTACATCCGGTGCGAGGAACTGTTGCACGTTTCGGAGCATGTGAGAATTAATTAATCAATTCGGACTTGTTTTGTTAAAATCAAATACCTAGCATAATTTCTGATAGTCTAACGACTGTGGGATTCCCTAGTCAGAAATTATGTATATGAATTTATGAACATTGAGGGATGGCCCTCAGCTGTGTGAAAGTTGTATGGTTTTCGAGAGCAGGAATGTCATGTTTTCCTGTGCGTGCGAATGTTCCGTAGGGATCGGTTATGTATTTGAATCGGGAGTCTGATGGATGGACGTGAACACGCGCACACCGCCTCGTTAAGTAGACGGGCCCATGATAGCGCGCCCGAGCGATAAAATGCAGCGTAAGCACTTTCGGCGCGGACCCACTCTGATCGCTGCCGAGCGCATGAAGCTGCGACACTCTTCGGCGGTAAATCGCGAGGTGCGTGTCGCTGGGTCCGCAAGTGTTTTAGAGCTAGAGTTCTCCGGTCTACTGTGTAACCGCGTGAAAGACTTAACTTTGCGAAACATCTATTTCTCCTAAACTATTAACTTACAAAATAATTTATTCTACTAGTGACTTAATTTAAATTATCACTCATTCCGTTCAGTTAAAATTATTATTATTATTCAGTTCATTTCATAGTTCAAGTGTGTGCGTGTTCGCGTTTCATTCCTGTTTCTGATTTAGGTTTATCAACGACTCCAGAGTATCCGAAATTCCGAGAGCAAAATTAAGAGCATACTTACATACTTTATATTATTGAGACTGTCTGGTGAGTTGCACCTCTTATTTCTCTTGTACGCTTTACTATAATTGATCCGTGATTAGTGACGATTTCTGACAGTCAATCGACTGTGGGATTCCCCTAGTCAGGAATTATCTCCAACTACACGAGTACCTGTTGTATGATTATTGTTTGATTTTCTTTTAATATTCAGTTCTGTTATATGCTTTTACATCTATCCAATATTTCGACATTAAAGCTTTATTTGTCATAAAATTTTATTTTCCTTATTACCTATCTGAATTCATTGAAAAGACCCGTATGGGACTAGAGCACCAACGATCCCAAAATCTACCCCTTATCCTTCTGATAAGGTATTTAGATATTTAAAAACAAAAAGAATTAACTGTTACAACTGCGCCGAGCCTCCGTGCTCCTCTTATAAAATATACCCAATACAACACATTCTGATAGTCTAACGACTGTGGGATACCCCTAATCAGAATTTGGCTGTCTAAACCGCGGCGCGTAACATTATAAAGGAATCCAACTCCCACATAAACAAAATGTAAATGTAATTCCTTTTTTGATTGTACCCTGTAAAGATAAAACATATTAAATAGAAAACGGGTGTAAAAATTTGGTGGCACCAAAAATTTTCTTGCATAAGGGCGCCACCCATCCTCGCGGCGGCCCGGGCCGTGCGTCAAATTTATCGTCCGTGTAAAGCGGAATTCACACTAGCCGTCTAGCGGCGGCTTGCCGGTGACGGCGGCAGGACGGCGCGGCGGCCGTCCCACTAGTGCAGGCCTGTCCAACTTTTGCTCTATTGCTCTCGAAGAGCAGCCGCGGATGGTTGCGAGCGAAGGCAAGAGCGGCAGCCGTAAAAGAGTGGGGATAGTGGCGTTCACAGATTCCCCCACCAAGATGACCTTTCGCTCTTGGGCCTGGCTCCGTGGCTCCGAGAGCGAATAGTCCAGTGAAATTAGGATATGTCTTCGGAATAAATCCCAGCAAGCTAAATTTTGGTATGGGTCTTTATTTCGTCGTTTTAAACATTGTGTCAAAAGTCCTCATCGATCCGACCCCCGGCAAAAATTTTACAGAGGGTTGAAGGTAAAAAAATGCTGTTTTTCGCGAATATCTCGTTATCTAGCAGTTTTGCAATAAAAATAGTTATTATACAATTTATAGCCTAGGAAATTCTGTACAAAAAAGGTCGTATGAATTTTTTTCGTAGGAGTAACCATTTTCATGTATGTCGGGTTTCCAAGTTTCAACCCCCATACTTTTGACAAGGGAAGATCCCGAACCCGGAAATTCAAAAAATTATGAAAGTCTGTAAATATGTAGGGGAAGTCCTCCTCAGTACAACGCAATTTCGTTTGCTGCCCAAATTCATTCCAAGAGGGTGCAATTGAACCCTGAAAAAATGTTCATTTTCTATTATTACTCGCGAACTGTAGGAGATAGAAAAAAAGTGTTCAGGAAAAAGTTACTTCTTTTAATTAGGCCTATAATTTGGTAAATTATAGATCTTACAGTTCTTATGGTTCGCGAGTTATAACACAAAATCGAAAAAAAAAACGGATTTTCAGGGGTCAGTTTCACCCCCTTAGAGTGAATTTGAGCAGCAAACGAAATTGCGTTGTACTCATGAGGACTTCCCCTACATATTTACAGTTTCATAATATTTAGAATTTCCGGGTTCGGGATCTTCCCTTGTCAAAAGTATGGGGGTTGAAACTTGGAAACCCGACATACATAAAAATGGTTACTCCTACGAACAAAACTCATACGACCTTTTTTGTACAGAATTTCCTAGGCTATAAATTGTATAATAACTATTTTCGTCAAGTTGTTACTTTTTTCAACCCTCTGTAAAATTTTTGCCGGGGGTCGGATCGATGAGGACTTTTGACATAATGTTTAAAACGACGAAATAAAGGCCCATACCAAAATTTAGCTTGCTGGGATTTATTCCGAAGACATATCCTAATTTCACTGGACTATTCGCTCTCGGAGCCACGGAGCCAGGCCCAAGAGCGAAAGGTCATCTTGGTGGGGAATCTGTGAACGCCACTATCCCCACTTTTTTACGGCTGCCGCTCTTGCCTTCGCTCGAAACCATCCGCGGCTGCTCTTCGAGAGCAATAGAGTAAAAGTTGGACAGGCCTGCACTAGTGGGACGGCCGCCGGCAAGCCGGTGGCCAGACGGCTAGTGTGAATCCAGCTTAAAGCCCAACTTTTGCTCTTGGGTCATTCCACGCCAACTCGATCACTTTTTTCCCTCGATGTCTCGGATTTTGTTCAAACTTGAATATGTTGTAGCCCCCGTGAAAGTATGGGGGGTTTAATTCACCATTTTGTCGTTTTCGAATTTGTTTAAAAAATATAGGGCGTTGAGTTTTGCGATTTTTGCCTATTTTCATGAAAATGGGTTGTACTTATGCATTTTTAACTCGGAAACTATTTGTCGGATTTAGTTGATCCTAACGTTATTGTAATCTAGAAGGATCGGCCTTCCTGAATATTTTTGTTCCCGGTTAAAAAATCATTTTTACAATAATGAAAATTATAAATAAAGTTTTATTTTGCAAATTGAGGCTCAAGGTCACGATTTTAAAAATCCGAAAAAAATACCACCATATTCGCTGAAGAATTTCGTATAAAATCAGCCTTTCTCTTGTTGGTAATTTGTATATTCAACGTCGCAGGAAGCTGTTAAAGACAGCGGCGCGCGCCGTTTCAGGTAAGCGAGCCGCGCGCTCCGCTATTACGATCGCCTGACCGTACCCCTCGCACCCTCTATTACTTCAATCAGGTCTAATCAGGTAGATTCGCACCGGGCAAAAATTATCCTTACTATCAACACGAAATAGAAAATATTCGGATGATAAAGGAGGAATCAGTTAGCGATTTTTATGACAGATTAAACATATTAATTAGCGGGGCTCGAGTTGCGTTAGAAGATAGTTATGGGAATAATGCAGAACAAATGTTATTACCATTAAAAGAATGCGGATTGGAAGCTTACATTCGCGGACTTCCAGACGAAATAGCACGCTCAGTCGATGCGCATGATCCCAAAACATTAGATGATGCACGAAAATTTGCAGTACGTATAGAAACGCTAATGAAATCCGGAATATTACTTTCGAATGAAACTCAGAAAGTATCGTTTCATCAGAATAATGGCTATTCCCGATCAGCGAATAATTACTACCAAGATTACACTAATCGCCAACCGTCAAATTCCACGCGCTATCACAATTATGCAATTAAAAATGAAGAAGAAAGTCGCCCACGTTCGCCGAGTCCCAACGCTGACGTAAGTGGATCCCCCATAGGAATTTTGAAACCTCCACCACGGAATCCATTTTACAATCCACCTGGATTTCCCCCACAGCCATATTACCCGCAATATTTCTATCCGCCGATGCCATATCCGAATTATTACCCTTACCACAATTACAATACAAACAGTAATGAGCAATCACGGTCAGTAAGAGATGGGTACTCGCAAGGGGGTAGACCAAGATCTCCATCCCCTGGGCCTTCGGCACCAGGACCTGTTTCTCCATACAATAGAAATACCAAAGCCGAAGATCATTTAAACGCACAAATGACCCGTCGGACGGACGCGACGTCGAGTCATTCGAAAAAAGAGCGTCATGCAACAGTAAAATTTCTAGTAAACCAAGAAGAATTGCAACAGTGGAAAAACCCGAATCTCCGCTAGTAAAAATGATGGGTAAGGAGTTGAATATGTGTTGCGGATATTTCCTTATAGACACCGGGGCAGATGTAAATGTAATTAAATTAACTGCCTTAAGGTAGACTTTCCAAGCCGCGATCGGCGGCTGCGGCCAGCGGCGGTCCCACTAGCGCAACGGAGACACAGATGCATACCTCTCCTTTGCACTAGTGGGACCGCCGCCAGCCGCCGCCGCCGATCGCGGCTTGGAAAGTCTACCTTTAGACGACTACGTTTCAGTCGCGCTTCATGAATCAGTTGCTATTACAGGAATAACCGCGGATACAACAGAGACTTTAGGTACCACCACAATCACTTTATTAGGCCGACCTGTAAATTTTCATGTTGTAAGATCTTCATTTGTATTGCGCTGCGATGGTATATTAGGTAAAGAGTATCTTAAACAAGAACAGGCTGAAATTTCCTTCGCCCATAACACATTGGTAACACAAAGTGATCCCATTAAACCAATACCTTTTATTGGCCATGATCCAGTACCTCGTAACGTAGGACCTCGACTTTTGTATTTAAAAGCACGTACTAGACAAGCAGTTGCCATTGACGTTACAAATAATGATTTAAAAGAGGGATATTTACCCAAAATTGAAACTATGGATGGCTTGTACATTGGCGAAGCTGTTGTGTCTGTAAATGACCGAGGTGCATGCCACGTCTTTGCCGTCAATACGACGGATAAGGATGTCGAAGTCGAAATTCCGCCACAAGAATTAATACCATTCGAGTATCATAACTTCCCCGAAGAAGAACAAAATTATTTCGATTCTGATACGGAAGACGAAACCTTGCCAATCGCGGAAGATAGAGTTTTAGAAATCATAAAAAAATTGCGTCTCGATCATTTGAACGAAGAAGAGCGGGATCATGTAATTAAACTCATTAAAGAATTTCCAGAACGATTCCACTTGCCTTGTGATAAATTACCATGTACTTCATACATTAAACATAGAATCCCCACAGTAGATGATGTCCCTGTGAATACGCGACAGTATCGTTTTCCTCCGGTTCATAAAGATGAAATAGAAAAACAGATCCGTAATAAACTAGGTAATGGAATAATAGCGCCTTCAACCTCACCGTATAAGTCGCCTATTTGGATTGTTCCTAAAAAACCGGATTCTAAAGGCAACCTGAGATGGAGAATAGTCATAGATTTCCGCAATCTTAACGAAAAAACCATTGGCGATGCATATCCATTACCGAACATTACCGATATACTGGATCACTTAGGTGAAGCCCGATATTTCTCCACGTTTGACTTAGCAAGCGGATTTCAACAAATTGAGATGGATCCGAAAGATAGACAAAAAACAGCCTTCACAACCCCAAATGGTCATTATGAATATATCCGAATGCCGGAAGGTCTCAAAAATGCACCAGCGACTTTTCAAAGGTTAATGGACCAAGTCCTACGCGGGTTACAGGGTGTAGAAGTTTTTGTTTATTTGGATGATATTGTGGTATATGCCAAAACTTTAGAAGAACATGAAAAGAAAATTCGTCGTTTATTCACGCGTTTGGCCGATGCTAAATTAACTTTACAACCGGATAAGTGCGAGTTCCTGAAAATAGAAGTTGCGTACCTAGGACATGTTATTAGTCGGGCAGGTGTAAAACCGGATCCCAAAAAGATTAGTGCAGTAAAGAATTTCCCTCGCCCGAAAAATCAGAAAAACATTAGGCAATTTCTAGGTCTAGCAGGATATTATAGACGCTTTATCAAAAATTTCGCAGAAAAGGCTAAACCGTTGTCAGACTTGCTGAAGAAGAATTCTACTTTCACTTGGGGAAAAGAGCAAAAGAAAGGATTTTTGGAATTACGAAAAGCACTTTGTAAAAGCCCTATTCTTCAATATCCAAATTTCAATAGTCAATTCACTTTAACTACAGATGCGTCAGACTATGCTATAGGCGCTGTACTCAGCCAGGAAATTGATGGTCAAGATCTACCAGTTGCATACCTTTCGAGGATTTTAACTAAACCAGAACAAAATTACTTCACTACAGAAAAATAATGTTTGGCAGTCCTTTATGCAATTTTACACTTCAGACCATATTTATACGCTCGAAAATTCACCCTCGTTAGTGATCATGAACCCTTAAGATGGATTAACTCAATAAAAGATCCAGGGCAACGATTGATTCGCTGGCGACTAAAATTGCGAGATTATGAGTACGAATTTGTTCATAAGGCAGGAAAATTAAATACAAACGCAGATGCCTTGTCAAGAAATCCCGTCATAGTAAATGAATTATGTTCGTCTGATGACTTCAGTTTATCGGATTCCTCTGATGATGCAAATTCGGAACAAGTACCTGATTGTCCGAAATTATTACCAATAAATAAACCATCAACAACTCGCAAGCCGATCTTGCCCGGGAATTCAAAATTAGATAAGCCAGTAAGTTCAATACCTAAATCGAAGAAACCTGTACCCTTGGATGCCAGTGCAATAGCAACTAGAACGCGAGGAAAGATTCAAGCTACTGAAGTTCCGGGACCATCAGGAACACGGGAATTAAGGAAATCGAAAGAGCTTTCTCTAGCGGAGGACGACGATTCCGATGACGAACAGTCAGATCCGCCTGTATTCCGTCAACGTAGGAGTACGCTGCCGAATCTGGAGTTTCATCCTAAACGGATGGTGGAGAATCCTAAAATTCCAGATTCACAAGGTGCAGTGGCCGGTGCGGAATTGCGGAAGGAAGGGAATGAGTCCGAAGTAGATAGAGCTATTGCCATTAATTTACCCGAAGCTCGCGATAGTGATACAGGTGATCAGGACAAACAGGGTTCCACATTTATAAATTTAGAAGAGTTACAAGAATCTTTCAGTAGATTTGAAAAGTCATTACATGATAAAAGCGCTAAATTACAGGAACTTGAGGAAGAAGTTTTTTATTGGATGCCCTTTCTGAGGGAGACACTTTAGACGAATATAAACAGGAAATATTACAAGATTTAGATCCATATGATGATGATACTGGGGACGAGGAATTAAATAGACGAATAGAAAAATTATTACAACAAGCTAGGGATTCCACAAAAGATAGTCAAACTCCAAATACAAGGGTTGAGGAAGCAGTCAGAAGAGCACCTCAGCTGAAAAATATTCCGAAAGAAACAGAACTAGAAATAACTGCAACAGGAATGCCTGATAGCACGATCATTAATAGGCCTAGATACAGTTCAACCTTACCTACCCCGATCGTAGATCCAAGTCCTATAGCACTTTCGACACCCCTTCCAAATCCAACGGTTAATCAAACTCCCAAGGAGGGAGGTAGGGAACCTATCGTTCAAAAATCTACTCCTAGACAACTTTTCCCACAAGTCTCAAATTCATCATCCATATACATCCCGAATCTCGCAGCATGCGATACAAAAGTAAAGACATGGTAACTTCTACGAGACAGAATCTAACGTATTACAGATCAAATTATGTACATTTCATTTCGTCCGATTGTGAACTTGTTACACCAGTGAGCATCTTGCTCTCTGACCTGGGCATTATTAATGTTAATGATTTAAAAGAAGCAAAACCCAGAGTGGGACAAATACTAATAACAAAACGTGGTAAACATCGAATATTTAGCGTAGTTATAAAAAGAAAACATTTTGATGAAATTTCTACTCGGGATTTGGAACTTGGTTTACAGAACCTAAGAAAAATTCTCTTAGATTTAGATATAGAGGGCCTAAGAATCTCACAGAGTGGTGACTTTACAGACGAATTACCTCAAGGTACGTTAATAGAAATATTAAGGAATACATTTGAGAACAGCAATATTGAAATAGCCCTTTGTTACGGAAACACTCAGGTACCTCCGGAAGAACTTCGTCTGAAAATCATTTCAGAGCTACATGAAAGTTTGGTAGGAGGACATAAGGGTTTAACAAAGACATATTTCAGAATTCGAGAACGATTTTATTGGCCAGGTATGCGTAATGATATTCAAAATTATATCCGTACTTGTAATAGTTGTCAGAATCAAAAATTAGTACGGACCAAAACTCGCGAACCAATGCTAATTACTGACACTCCTTTAGAGCCATTTTCCAAAGTATCAATAGGTACTCTAGGTCCTTTACCTACTACTCCCAGTGGGAACAAGCATATTCTAACTATGCAAGATAATTTGACAAAATATTGCATAGCTGTCCCTGTTCAGGATATAAAAGCTGAAACAATATCTCACGCATTGGTAACTAATCTTATATTGCTTTATGGAACACCACGTGCAATATTAACGGATAAAGGGACTAGTTTCATTAATAAGATAATTCGGAATTTAGCAAAAATTTTCAAAATTCAACATGTCACTACATCTGGTTATAGACCCCAAACGAATGCTGCATTAGAAAGAAGTCACATAGTGTTAACCGAATATATCAGTCATTACATGAATGATTTTGACGATTGGGATAGATTAGTACCCTTTGCTATGTTTTCCTATAATACATCTGTCCACGAAGCCACAAATTTTACTCCGTATGAATTGGTCTTCGGTAAACTTGCGCGTTGTCCAAGTTCCTTCCCGAGCGACGAGAATTTGGTCACATACAATTCATATCTACATGATTTAATAACGCGACTTTCGGAAATGCAAATAATAGCAGGACAAAATTTGATTCAGGCAAAAGAAAGGTCAAAATTGTATTATGATAGGAACGCCCGTCCCTTCAAAGGAAAAATAGGAGATATGGTACGTGTTTTAGTAGAACCAAAAAGAGGAAAATTTGCCAGGCGTTATCGCGGTCCATATAAGATCATTGGGATATTGGAAGGAAACAATGTTTTGTTAAGAGATGAAGCTGGTAAAATGCTCACTAAACATGTCGATAAATTACAATTAAATTGGAGTCATGATTGATTGGACTGATTCAGAGGAAGAGATGACGCTGACCGGACTGATAATCTTTCTTGCTCTGCAACACGTCGCGCGGACCCAGGAACTGTACAGACTGACACGCACGGATTCGAACCCGGGCTTATACTTCGAAAAGATCAACGCGATTAGATTTCAAAGGGCCGATTGGCGATTCATACTAGTTATAGATATAGACAAAATAGTAGCTGAATTTCCATATGAAGCCGGGAATATTGAACAAACTCGTCAATCATGCATTAAATTTCCAAGCACAATATCATGCGACTCCTTGTTACGAGCAGACCATTTACACAATTATAATATATGATATCGGCGCACAGTTTCGGTCATTTAAAGGAACAAAAGCTCATTTGCAACTATAAAAGAATCAGTTTCCGACGTTTCGGTCAATGTTTTAGACCTTTATCAAGGAAAGTTAAAAATTATAAAATTATACTGCGTATGCTTTTGCGTAACGCACGCTGATAGACGCGTGCGGCGTACGAGTCGGTTGGACGGTGACTGAGGTAAACAGTATACACCAGGACATCCAGAGGGGAAGGCAACGTATGGTCCAAACCAGCGCCGTTCAGGAGTTGCCGCGTAGGGCAACTGGTCAGACAGCCCGGGGCAAACACTTGCTGGCGGCGCGCAAGCCACGCCTCCCCGGGCAATACGGTACAGATGCCTAGGATGAACAAGGACCGTCGCCTCCTACGCATCTACGAGCCTGTACTCCCGCCACAACCATTCCTCCCCACTCCGCTCTAACGATAGCTGACGTCACTGCCCCGAGCTCTGCTCGCAGCGTTTGCCCCGGGCAAATGCGGCTGCCCATGCCCTGAAAACGGTAGCCTGACCGGCGCTGGTCCAAACAATGTCCCAACGAAACCGTTGAATATTTTGAAATAAGATTAAACGTACGAAAGTCCGAGACCTCACCAAGACACCGCAAAGTTAACAAAATGAATCATTTATGTGGTAAAATAATCTATCACTCAAACGTTACATACCATTGAAACAGTATGTATTGATGCTCGAAACATAGACGTTATGGAAAATCGGAATTTCTAATAGAAAAAAAAATTGCGTCATATCGGCCTTATTGTTTCAATAAGGTTGCGTAGTAATCCTGTATTTTAGGTGTTTCATACCTCAGATTTACGCTAGGTTGTTTAATCATGTGCAATGTTTCTAAAAGAATTCTCTGATTTAATTTAGTTTCTCTATCAACGACTTTGACATTGTCGTAGTCAAATCTATGATCGAACTCCAAAGAGTGCCTTGTTAATGCAGTGTGTTGGAGGGGAGGTAAGAAAATATTCCTCTTATGTTCACTGATACGTTTCTCCAAAAGTCTAGACGTCTGTCCAATGTACACATGCCTACACCCCATGCAAGGGATAGAGTACACAATATTCGAATTTTTGAGCAATGATATTTTGTCTTTGATCGGAGGAAATAAACGTTTAGTGTAAAATGGTAAATTAAAAATGGTATGAATTCCTACTTTCCTGAAGATTATTCTTATATCATTTGAAATGCTATTGACAAAAGGTATAACCACTGTATTTCTCCAGCTAATTGGTCCAGTTTTTTTAGCTTTTTCTTCTTTACGCTTTTCAACTAATAACGGATGGTAAATCTCGAAAATGCGTTCCCTTATAATAGCCGAGACCATTTCTCCAGGGTAACCATTACGTTTCAGCGTGTCTTTAACAAGAAGCAAATTAGCTTGTCGAAATTCAGGGTCAGCAAGTAAAACAGCACGATCTATTAATCCCTTTATCAACCCTACTTTGTGCTGCATGGGATGAGCAGAGAAAAAATTGATGTATCTCCCCGACCAACTTGGTTTATGATACCAGTTCGTAATGAGTTTATTGTTAGACCTAATGACGGTTGTGTCAAGAAAACTCAGACAACAATCCTTCTCAATCTCACAGGTGAATTGTAATCTAGTGTGAAAACTGTTAAAAGTGTCCAACAATGTTTGTAGATTCTCTAGATTGATGCAGATGATAATGTCATCAACGTATCTTTTATAGAAAGAAAGTTGAAATGGTACCTTTGAGAGGGAAACAGTCTCCAACCTTTCCATTACTATATTGGCAATGACCGGAGAAATTGGGCTAAGATAAGTAATAGAAATTGAAGATAAGTAATAGGAATTGAATATGGCTAAGATAAGTAATAGAAAATTATTTTTATTAAGATGTAGAAGTGGCAATGTTATCCCACGATTCATTTCTAACAATTTAATGAACACTTCTAATTTTTTCACTTCTTCGATTTCTACCTCTTGCAAATTGTTGAATTTACAAAAGAGATACGCAAGGAAATTACTCAATATTGCTATCAAAGACACACACAATATACAATATTCGATTGCAAACAGAATAGCACAATTAAACGATGAAATTCTTTTCACCCTTCCTCCACATATTTTTGAAAGGTTCTGCACTCTTGAGAATAAGAAATACACTAGATTATTCAAAATTCAGAAGGATAAATGTATCAAGAAATTCAACAATTTGCTAGCAGCTAAGAAAAACAATTTTAATAACGATTTTAATAACAATTTTAACGGTGGTTCTTCATTCAACAGTTTCGTCTCTGATATTGATAACAACAATTGGTTTAAAAATCTCACTGATGTAGAAATTCCAACGAATGTAAAGAAAGTATTAATGTTAGGACCAAAACATGCCCTTTGTGTCCCGAGGAATTTTATCACCTCTCCCAAATTCATCTCTTCAGTTGAGTCAGGTTTAATGAAAATTAATGATGAAAACACACTAACCACAACCAGAATTAGAATGGTTAACAAAATTTTAAATTTCACCACTAATCATAAAAGAATTATCAATCCATTACTTTCTGAATCTGAAATCATTGAAACAAAAAAATTTTTTCAAGAAAACAATAACCTATTAGTCCTAAAATCCGATAAAGGGAACACCACTGTATTAGTAAACAAAGATTTTTATATCTCTGAGGTAACGAAAATGTTGAATGATGAAACCAAATATATAGTCAGTAGATTTGAATACACATGTACCTTTGAGAGGAGATCCAACTTCATCATTTCTAATATGGTTAAGAAACAGCATATAAGTGAAGGGGTGGGCAAATTTTTGAAGACCTACAATTCCGTTGTACCTAGAGCATACGCCCTTCCAAAAACGCATAAAGAAACCCTCTCTTGGAGAATTATCGTTTCCTCCATTGGTGGCCCTACATATAAACTATCGAAGTTCCTTGCGGACATACTTTCTAAAATAGTAGGGAAATCTTCATATCACACAGTGGATAGTTGGCAATTCTGCAATGAAATTAGGAATATCCAACTTCCGGAAGAATCAATGCGTCTAGTGTCTTTAGATGTAGTGTCTCTTTTCACTAATGTTCCCATCGATTTAGCCATACAGGTTTTGGATCATCGCTGGACAGAAATTCAACAGCACACAAAAATTGATCGTGATGGATTCCTCCAAGCTGTTAAATTTGTTTTGGAAGCTAACATCTTTTTGTTTAATGGGATCTTCTACAAGCAAGTTTTTGGAACGGCAATGGACTCCCCAATTTCTCCGGTCATTGCCAATATAGTAATGGAAAGGTTGGAGACTGTTTCCCTCTCAAAGGTACCATTTCAACTTTCTTTCTATAAAAGATACGTTGATGACATTATCATCTGCATCAATCTAGAGAATCTACAAACATTGTTGGACACTTTTAACAGTTTTCACACTAGATTACAATTCACCTGTGAGATTGAGAAGGATTGTTGTCTGAGTTTTCTTGACACAACCGTCATTAGGTCTAACAATAAACTCATTACGAACTGGTATCATAAACCAAGTTGGTCGGGGAGATACATCAATTTTTTCTCTGCTCATCCCATGCAGCACAAAGTAGGGTTGATAAAGGGATTAATAGATCGTGCTGTTTTACTTGCTGACCCTGAATTTCGACAAGCTAATTTGCTTCTTGTTAAAGACACGCTGAAACGTAATGGTTACCCTGGAGAAATGGTCTCGGCTATTATAAGGGAACGCATTTTCGAGATTTACCATCCGTTATTAGTTGAAAAGCGTAAAGAAGAAAAAGCTAAAAAAACTGGACCAATTAGCTGGAGAAATACAGTGGTTATACCTTTTGTCAATAGCATTTCAAATGATATAAGAATAATCTTCAGGAAAGTAGGAATTCATACCATTTTTAATTTACCATTTTACACTAAACGTTTATTTCCTCCGATCAAAGACAAAATATCATTGCTCAAAAATTCGAATATTGTGTACTCTATCCCTTGCATGGGGTGTAGGCATGTGTACATTGGACAGACGTCTAGACTTTTGGAGAAACGTATCAGTGAACATAAGAGGAATATTTTCTTACCTCCCCTCCAACACACTGCATTAACAAGGCACTCTTTGGAGTTCGATCATAGATTTGACTACGACAATGTCAAAGTCGTTGATAGAGAAACTAAATTAAATCAGAGAATTCTTTTAGAAACATTGCACATGATTAAACAACCTAGCGTAAATCTGAGGTATGAAACACCTAAAATACAGGATTACTACGCAACCTTATTGAAACAATAAGGCCGATATGACGCAATTTTTTTTTCTATTAGAAATTCCGATTTTCCATAACGTCTATGTTTCGAGCATCAATACATACTGTTTCAATGGTATGTAACGTTTGAGTGATAGATTATTTTACCACATAAATGATTCATTTTGTTAACTTTGCGGTGTCTTGGTGAGGTCTCGGACTTTCGTACGTTTAATCTTATTTCAAAATATTCAACGGTTTCGTTGGGACATTGTTTGGACCATACGTTGCCTTCCCCTCTGGATGTCCTGGTGTATACTGTTTACCTCAGTCACCGTCCAACCGACTCGTACGCCGCACGCGTCTATCAGCGTGCGTTACGCAAAAGCATACGCAGTATAATTTTATAATTTTTAACTTTCCTTGATAAAGGTCTAAAACATTGACCGAAACGTCGGAAACTGATTCTTTTATAGTTGCAAATGAGCTTTTGTTCCTTTAAATGACCGAAACTGTGCGCCGATATCATATATTATAATTTTAAAAATTCTTACGGTCGATATTTTAACTTTACCATTTAAACAATGTGGTGCGAGAAGCAGCGAGATTACAGCAAGAACTTATGGAATTGAGTATGGAAATTAGGGAGCCAGAATATGAACCACACAATCTACCTAAAGCCATTACACGCAGGAATGCACCTTTCAGATTTATAGATTCAATTAGTCATGCTTTATTTGGAACCTTAGGCAGTGATGATGCTGAATACATTAACAAGGAAATAGATAAGATATACGCTGATCAGAGGAAGATCACCCAACTTGTCAAAAATCAAACCCATATAATTATAAGTATTCTTCATAAAGTTCATAAAACCTCACACAGATTTGCCGCAGAAGTAAAAACAAATAGGCAGAAAATCGCAGATTTAGAAATGCAAATTGATAAACAGTTAGCTTTGAACTATAGCTTAGCAATGAGCCAATATTCAGCATCGGTTGAAACCTCTCTGAATCATTACATTACTACAACGCAACGCTTTATTACGGCTTTGAGCACTGCGCGCAACGGAAAATTACATCCATCACTATTGAGCGGATCTAGTTTCAAGACAATAATAAATGAAATACATAACTCAATGGTCGATTTCGAGCTTCCTATACCACGGGACCATCAACGAATCGAAGATCTGGTCAAGATATCTCGTGTCCACTTGAAATATACAACAGGAAAAATGGTCGTGACGGTACAAATTAGTAAATCGGATTGAATACGACCTTTACAAAATACACATATTACCAATTCCTCAGCACTTAAACAATAGTTTCGGCAATGTAGATAGTAGCAATAGAACCACAATTTCGGCTTAGATCTTACCGGAATTTCCATATTTGGGGATAAGCAGTGACCACTCGAAATTCTTCGGATCGGATAATACATTTCTAGATTCCTGTACCTGGGCATGGCATTACTACATTTGCCCACTGGACGTTCCATTGCAAGACGTAGCTCACGGAACATGTGAAACTTCGTTATTACTTCAACCGGATCCGAAATTCTTACGCTTGTGTAATATTAGAGTCATGCCTTATCACATACCTTCCTGGCAAAAATTAACTACCGTTGGTGGATGGCTATACTCTTTTGAACAACCTGAACCAATGCAAATCTTATGCGGTCGGAAAGAATACCCACACCACAATAGTTGGAACAGGAATTTTGGAAATACATCCGGAATGTTTTGCAAAAACACGATATCACACCTTGTTAGGATCAAAGACGTATCTGAGCAAAGATTCTTACTACTATATTCCTAACATGTTACTGAACATTAGTCTGATATCGCCTAAGATCTATCAGTATTCTAAAAGAAAACATGCCACAGTGACTCTATTTCCAAATGACCATAACAAACTGGAACGCACATCTGATTCGTTGTATGAAATTGAAGCCCAATTAGAAGAAATTGGAGAACATCATCGAGCAAGAAAATCACATTTGTCATTGACGTATGGAACAATAGCGGCACAGGCCTTAATTATAATAGGATTGATGATCTACTATTTCTGGAATCCACTGAAGACCTTATGCAGGATACGGGTTCTGAGGAAACGGGGCCCGAATCACGAAACTGAGGAAGCTTCAGCCAATCAACCTGTAGCTATACCGTTACAAGAGTCGTCTATTTCGGAAAACAGACCACCGTTGCCTATTCAGAGGGCAACGATAAACTGCTGAAATATATATAACAGCAAACCTTGACAGTCTAAGGACTATGGGAATTCCCTTGTCAGAAATTGTTGTTAATTACGACGAACCTATCGCACTTTTCTAATGTTCTTTTCTTTTCTTTGATAATAATTTTGTTATTTTATAATTTCGATCTTGCTTCTGTCTGACTGTCTGTAGTGCATTAACGGAATGGCATCGTCCAGTGAGTGGCATCAAAATTCTGCAGAACGGCGACTATTTATCAGCCGTTTGGCGCCGTATACTAAAAAAGAGAAGCTGCTCGAAATATTCCGCCCGTATGGAGTCATGCATGCGGTAGTGACAAGGAAACCAGCGGGAAACCAGGCATTCTTAACATTCGAAACACCAGACGGAGCAAGGAAGGCTTTGGCTGCGGCGGACGTCGGAATAATATGCCATAAGAGGAAGTTAAGGGTGCTGATGGCGGATTCGTGGCACAGCACCAACCTAATTACCCCACGACCCGATGTGGACCCATTCCCTAGCTTAGATTTGCGTGAACGGATTCCACTTCCAATAGAATGTATTTCTAAAATTGTCAACTATTTACCGTTTGCAGACAGGAGCCGCCTAGAAATGGTCTCTAGAAGATGGCGACTCGGAAGCCTTGCCTCGTATAACAGTCTTCGCCATATTGACCTGAATAATAGGTGCTGGCCGAATGCATGGAAAGGAAAGACAGTAAGCACGGAGTCATTTTACTGGCTCATGAAGAGAGCAGGTAGCCACCTGAGAAGCATACGAATAAATGAGGAACCCTTGGCAAGATGTTTAAGGCCCCAGGTTATCTCCATTGCTATAAGGAGTTGCCCTGAACTCGAAACAATAGATCTAACCTTTGTGACGATCAGACCGACGGCGTTGAGGGAAATGGAACCCGGAGCACCACGACTGACCTGCCTTAAACTAGGGAAATGCGACGGACCAGTGGACCCAGGGCTGTTCAATGTGCTGGCATCTGCCAGACACCTGAAATCGTTCTGCGCACTGGGAACAAACATTACCGGCAGATCATTGTTAGCTGTAAACAAAGATCTCCAACAGCTCACCCTCCACAACTGTATAATATTAAAACCCGAAAATTTAGCAAAAATACTCCAGGAGTTGCAGAGCCTGGACTATCTAGACATAAGTAGATGCGATGATTTGATAGATCACAGCATTCTACAAGCACTAATCGATAACATTAACCTCCACTCCACTTTAACAGTAATAAAGTTTCATTTTTGCTCCTTTAAAGAGTTTGCTCCTGAAATGGAAACAGTTGAGGACAATGAGGCGGCCGAGAGAGGAGAGTTTGTTGAGCTGGAGCTGGGGCCAGTGGAGATGGCAGTTTCCTTCCCCTGCAAGTACAAAAATGTGACCAACCTAAGCCTCGCGTTTTGCGGATGGGTAGCCTCCGGCCTCATTTTGGAAATTGCATTGCATATGAAGGATGTAACGTCCTTAAACATTAGCGGATGCACCAACATCAAGGGGGAATTCACGCTGGAACCACTGCGACAAATGGAGAAACTCAGGATCCTGAATGCAAACAACATGCATCCCAGCGTCGGAGGCTGGTTCCTGCAGTTCCTCAAGGGCTTGGTGGAGGTCCACTGTAGGGAGAATCAAGGAATCTCCGACGAAGACATCTGTGATATGCTGCGGCAGTGCCCAGAAATGGCCCTGGTCGACGTAGAGAGGTGCCAAAACATCGGCAAACCTGTATTAACCTGCGCTTACGAGGTAGTGACAAGCGGTCACATGACCGAGCCAATACACTTTTACATCGGAGGTACCCAAATTACGCGATCCACAAAATACAAACGAAACATTTTTCTACACGTTACCTATGACCTGATATACGAACCCCTATTTCAAACCACTTAAATTGTAACGGGATTGCAGTGCGACAATGTGCAAACATTATGGGAATTCCCTAGTCCAATGCAACCTGATCCCATACGTCCATATACATACATGTTTATATACATATACAACCATAAGCGCTACCGTACCTATACATTCAGTATGCATCGTCGGGGACGACGATGGTTCCAAGGAGGGAGGGATGTTACGTTCGGAACGTAAAATTTTTCTTTTTGGTCAGGGTATGCCTCAACAACGCCTGGCGTTATGGGAAATCCCTCGTTGATCATACTCCTGCCTATTAGTAATATTTTTAATAGAACAAGATCCTTTCTTTGGAGCGTCGTCGCCTCGACGTAGTGCCGTCCCGCGATAAGGATAAGGCGGTGCTGACGCAACGGCGTTCTCACCAGAGAGTCGCGCTCGAAAAGGCCCAGTGGTTCTCCTGTTGTGCCGAATCCGTTCTATGTAAGCGGCAGGGGTGCGTTTCAACAATGCCTTGCAGCATTGTGGGAGAACCCTCGTTGAGAACACCTCTGACCGTCGCGTTAAATATTGTAACCTAATCAGTAACGGCTACAGCGGGAATGCGCAGACTGGATCATTTCTCAGAAGATTGACGGAATTGTATACTCTACATCCGGTGCGAGGAACTGTTGCACGTTTCGGAGCATGTGAGAATTAATTAATCAATTCGGACTTGTTTTGTTAAAATCAAATACCTAGCATAATTTCTGATAGTCTAACGACTGTGGGATACCCCTAATCAGAATTTGGCTGTCTAAAACGCGGCGCGTAACATTATAAAGGAATCCAACTCCCACATAAACAAAATGTAAATGTAATTCCTTTTTTGATTGTACCCTGTAAAGATAAAACATATTAAATAGAAAACGGCTGTAAAAATTTGGTGGCACCAAAAATTTTCTTGCATAAGGGCGCCACCCATCCTCGCGCCGGCCTTGGCCGTGCGTCAAATTTATCGTCCGTGTAAAGCGGGATTCACACTAGCCGTCTAGCGGCGGCTTGCCGGTGGCCGTCACCACTAGCGCAACGGAGACACATGCATCTCTGTCTCCGTTGCGCTAGTGGTGACGGCGGCAGGACGGCGCGGCGGAGACACATGCATCTCTGTCTCCGTTGCGCTAGTGGTGACGGCGGCAGGACGGCGCGGCGGCCGTCCCACTAGTGCAGGCCTGTCCAACTTTTGCTCTATTGCTCTCGAAGAGCAGCCGCGGATGGTTGCGAGCGAAGGCAAGAGCGGCAGCCGTAAAAGAGCAGGGATAGTGGCGTTCACAGATTCCCCCACCAAGATGACCTTTCGCTCTTGGGCCTGGCTCCGTGGCTCCGAGAGCGAATAGTCCAGTGAAATTAGGTATGTCTTCGGAATAAATCCCAGCAAGCTAAATTTTGGTATGGGCCTTTTTTCGTCGTTTTAAACATTATGTCAAAAGTCCTCATCGATCCGACCCCCGGCAAAAATTTTACAGAGGGTTGAAGGTAAAAAATGCTGTTTTTCGCGAATATCTCGTTATCTAGCAGTTTTGCGATAAAAATAGTTATTATACAATTTATAGCCTAGGAAATTCTGTACAAAAAAGGTCGTATGAGTTTTTTCGTAGGAGTAACCATTTTCATGTATGTCGGGTTTCCAAGTTTCAACCCCCATACTTTTGACAAGGGAAGATCCCGAACCCGGAAATTCAAAAAATTATGAAAGTCTGTAAATATGTAGGGGAAGTCCTCCTCAGTACAACGCAATTTCGTTTGCTGCCCAAATTCATTCCAAGAGGGTGCAATTGAACCCTGAAAAAATTTTCATTTTCTATTATTACTCGCGAACTGTAGGAGATAGAAAAAAAGTGTTCAGGAAAACGTTACTTCTTTTAATTAGGCGTATAATTTGGTAAATTATAGATCTTACAGTTCTTATGGTTCGCGAGTTATAACACAAAATCGAGAAAAAAAAAACGGATTTTCAGGGGTCAGTTTCACCCCCTTAGAGTGAATTTGAGCAGCAAACGAAATTGCGTTGTACTCATGAGGACTTCCCCTACATATTTACAGTTTCATAATTTTTAGAATTTCCGGGTTCGGGATCTTCCCTTGTCAAAAGTATGGGGGTTGAAACTTGGAAACTCGACATACATGAAAATGGTTACTCCTACGAACAAAACTCATACGACCTTTTTTGTACAGAATTTCCTAGGCTATAAATTGTATAATAACTATTTTCGTCAAGTTGTTACTTTTTTCAACCCTCTGTAAAATTTTTAGCGGCACTCGGATCGATGGGGACTTTTGACCTATTGTTTAAAACGACCAAATAAAGGCCCATACCAAAATTTAGCTTGCTGGGATTTATTCCGAAGATTGGGCAGATTTCCGTCTAATTTCACTGGACTATTAAGGCAGGGTCCCACTAGTGCAACTGCGCGCCGCGCACGACGTTATTCGTCCACTTGAAAGGGGGTGCGTTTCGATTCACCCACTGAGTGCAGAGATCGCAGCACAGTCGCTGCGCGCATTCATATCGTTCCGTTTCGTTACTGCGGTTCATGCGGTCTTGAAATTTAAAAATGCTACTATGGACAAAGAAACGTTGTTAACAATAACCTCGATACTATTAAATAATAGTGATAATGAAATCAGCGGCTGTGATTCGTCTGATGAAAGCGAAAATGAAGATGATATGAACTTGCCATTTAAAATCGGAATTAATACACATATCATTAATTGTAAACAAAACACTCGGACAGATTATGTTTGCCTAAAAATTGACAGATTATGGAGAACATTATGGAGATTATTCCGGGATATTCGAGAACAATATTCGAAGAATATTTTCGGTAGATAATAAGTATGTAATTATACATTTGTATTAAAAACAAAACATCGGATAAAGTTTCTTCAAAATAATAACGTAAAAACGTGGCATTGTAATCATGGGAGAATTAATTGTTTTTATTACTTTTCATTAAATTGTATCAGCTATTTCCAATAGAGAAATTCAAATAATCAAAGATTGGAGAAACAAATACGCATTCGCGCGCGCAGTGACTGCTTCTCCTCTGAAATTCTGCGTTTGATGCACGCTCGCTGCACCGGAAGTAGCATCGTATTGGTGAAAAGTGAGAGAAATTCTAGGGAATCGTACGGTGCCACCAATTTCATGCACTCACTGCGTGAATCGGAACGCACCCAGGGTCTAATTTATGAGGCCGCGCGCACGAAATGGGCCGACGCTCTGCCAGGCGCGCACGTCGAAGACAGTGGAAATACTAGCCTCCTTTTTTACATCGTGCTTTCTTTATCTAAATATAGCTAACGCCGGCGGTTGGGTCAGTAGCCGAAACAACGCCTTCACACTTCATACTACTTGAGATGTTTGAAGGGGTTTACTACGTCGCGGTCACCGATTGCTGGAAAGTGTATTTCAAATGAAATGAAGGAAGTTCTCTGCCGTGGCTCTCCTCACACAGTTCCGCCATCACTTTCAACATCGCTCAGTCATTCGCTATCTCGGCGTCCTGTTTGTTTTTTTCTCACACGATATGAGATTGAGGGTAGTTACCATTGCGACCAATAGTGAAAATACGAACGCCCTTTGTTTAGGTAGTGTGAAAAAAGGTGGGCCATAGGGAGGAGATTATATCATGACTAATTGAACCAGCATTCCTTCCAGAGGACAACTTTCTAGCTACACCTGCACAAGAAATACACGTGTATCATTTATTGAATTTCATTGTTATTGAATTTGTCTTAAAACGCACTATCTAGTAATCTCTAAAAAAATATATAGTTTCATTTAAAAAACCCAACTTGACCATCGTATCTTTTAAAATAATAATCTAAGAAAAAAATCGTCTGGGCTAATAAGTTTGCTCCCTCGAAACATGCAATTCCATATAATCATTTTTTTCTATCTCAAATATGTTAGGAAATATCCAGCTGCTTACTGTTCCCGCAGACACCCTGTATAGTGTATTACAATTATGCAATATCTAGAAACAAGTATACCTATCGCAGCAGTATAATTGCTATTTACAGCAGTAATTATCGTGTTATTGCTTGCTTTAACCCTCTAGTGCATAGATTTTTAATTCAATTGAAAAAAATAGACTACTCTAATTTAGGGATGAAAAGACCGAATCCGATGTCTGTTTTCAATCTGGAGGAAATAATAATAATAATAATAATAATAATAATTTCTGTGAAATCGAAACGTGGGAATTCTCGAAATGAGAATTCCCAACCCCTGGATTAAACAGATGCCCGCCTTAAGGCAGGCGTATGCACTAGAGGGTTAATACATAAACCAATAGTAATAGACCATAAATACACGCATACAAGTGATATGTAATAGTAAAAAATACATTTGCGTTGGAAAATACACATTTTTTTCAGTCTTTTCGACGATGCACGCCGTGCATTCGCGTGCGCGCGTGGCAGAGAAATCCGGGCATAGCGCGCACACGATCGCTTTCGACGCGCGGGTCGTCGTAAAAGTCGACCCTTTCAAGTGCTCCAAACTCCTCGAAAATCCGAGAAACTCGTAAATTTGACACATGCGCGGCGCGCAGTTGCACCAGTGGGAACGTCTTTCTGCAACAAATCGGCCTTGCGCGTCGAAAAAAACGTGCGCGGCGCGCGGTTGCACTAGTGGGACTCTGCCTTTATGGAGAAGCACGCATCCGTTTTCCTAGCCGCGTTTTCGACCGGCTGCGGCCGCGCGTCTTCTACAGCAGCAACCTAGGCTACTCGAGATGCAACACAATGCGATTGTGTCTGTTTTCCACCATGATGGCGGAATCTCCTAGCCGCGCGGCTAGCCACGGCGGCAAACCGCTCGACTCCACCAAACTGAGTCCTAGCCGCGGCCGCGCTGCGATCCAGCGCCACAGTGGGACAGAATATTTCTTGTAAGCTAATAATATGAGGTCCTAAAAATGAGAAAAATATCGTGGCGACTACTTCTGATCTGTGTGTAAACACGTGTCAAAGTTTGTATGTTTTTTCTTGTGGAAAATTTTGAATCGAGTCTTTTAAATTTTGATGATATAAAAGACAATTTTTTTGGGAACCGAAATGAGTAGTATCGTTTTTGGTAAGCAATAGCAAATAATTAAGGTCGGGACCAAATATATTGGCCGGTGAGTTTCGTGAGGAGTATTCTCCCACCACACCGTTTGCCTGCCTCGGTGCTCCTTTTCTCACAGTTTTCTGACTCACTCTCGTTCCATCTCGCACTCGCCTTCACAGAACAAGAGTGAGCCAAAAGTGGTGGGGATAGTGCCAAGCTTCTGTCGTGTAGATCAAACCGAGCTGTCAGCGTAGAAATACACACATCAGAATAGGTGTGCGTTAGCTCCGAAAAAATTCAGGAGCTTTATTGGTCAGAACATTGATTCCTTCTCGATAGCTTCATCTCGCATTGGTCTACGCATAGCTTCGTAACGCACACAACTATTACGCTAAGAATAAATAACAGCCAAACAGGTAGGTTGCAGGCGGAGCCGAGCAGCGACAAATCGATTTCTTCAGATCCAGTACTAGTGTTTTATAAAGTAGATTCATAAGATTCGACACTTTGATTGGAAAAAGTGGCATGTTTAATTTTTTCTCTATTCTTGGGATTCACGCCCACTGTACGTTGGGACAAAAGCGGGATGGGAGCCAAGCGAAAATTCATTCGTTGTTTTCGACCGATAAATTCATATTTTCCCAAGAACGTTTCGACAACATCTGTTTGCCGGCATTTCTAAAGGGTAGTCATGAACGTAGTGCCGTCTTTAATAATTTTAGGCATTCTTCAGTCTCACAATGTGTTAATCCGTATATTGCTCTGTCGGTGGGTAGTACGTACGATGGCTTCGGACCCGGACGTAGGTACTGCTATTAACCGCCGCGCCGACTCGCGGGACCAGCGCTGCCCAAGGTCGCTCCCGCGGGAACTTGGGGTTCTTCCACTCTCGTCCGCGTTGTCAGGGATACCGCGCAACGCTAACCGCGAAGACGCTAGCCCGGCTAGCCCGTCATGGCAGCCTTCTTAAAGGCGGGATCTCCTACCTGCGACTGGTCGCTGCCGGTCGCAGCGACCCCAGTAGTGCAAGGGAGAAAGAGATGTCATACTTCTCCCTTGCACTAGTGGGGACGCTGCGACCGGCAGCGACCAGTCGCAGGTAGGAGATCCCGCCTTTAGCGTCGCGCGGTCTCCTTGACAACGGAAGGCACGCTGTGCGAGAGAAAGATTGGAAGGGGAAGCAGGCGCGTGAGGGGCAGGGTTGCCACCTTATCACCATATAAATCTCGGAGTGCCACACATTCCAACCCGGAGATTCGAATATAAACCCGGAGATGGAGAAAGCAAAAAAATTTTTGTTCTCGAATATCCGGAAAACAGATGTGCAAGTATTTTAAGCTCGAACAATTCAGAATTTAAAAGTATATGTTGTTTTAATTAATAACTTTTATTGTACATAAAATTGATACCATTCTATAATACCATAATTTCTTATTATCTCATTTTTTTCTATAACCCGGAGATTTTTCCAGTAAAACCGGAGCCCGGAGATTTGCTACAAAACCCGGAGTCTCCGGGCCAAAACCGGAGAGGTGGCAACCCTGGTGAGGGGCCCTACGCTGGACAGCACTGCGCGGGACAATATGGTCATAAACCGCGACTCTGGCCGATCAGCCACAATAATTTTTCGCAACCAGATGTGAGGTTTTCCCCCTCGATTTCGTCAAGAGGGAGAAGGTTCCTCCTCCGCCGCCGAATTCACAGGGGGCAAGTCGCCCCCCCCCCCTTTTATTCCCCTTAACATTTACAAAAATGTGAACAAAACCAGATAAACGTGCAGAAATACACGCGCAGTAAGTATTCGTACAGTTAAATAATGGATTAATAAACTATGGATATAAACTAAATATTTAATGTTTTAATAATTTGCGGGATTGCGTTTTGATTTTACAGGGTGATTCTGGAGCCCCGCCCGACAATGGATGCGTCCTGGTACCCCGTGGCGAGGTCAAACCCCCGCAGTGGCCCACCGAATTTTAGGGCTTTCTACCCTCGAAGGGGTTGGAGTGAATATTAAAGGTCGATTTATACTATCCGCACAGACCCGGAACGTATCCGTTCAGCACCGATCAGAAAAGTATTCTATAATGCAATTTGTATATCTAGAGACGCGGTAGCGTCTCGACGCCAAGTACAGGAAAGACACCCTGTATATGTCGACTGTCGCTACCGCTATCATTTACTCGAGAAACGGCTATTCCAACCTAACCTGAAACTTATTTCATTAATATCTCATGACGCCTGCAATATTTTCTAAATTTAAAGGCATTTTTCTTATGTAAACCGCATATAAGCTTTCGAATAAGACCAAATTTCAATAAAATCTGTCCACGCATAACAGAGATCTCATAATATCGTCTCATGGATCTGTCAGAAACGGTAAGATTTTCTTCTCCAGGCCAAAATTTCGTCAACATAATACGTATATGCGTTACACGCACACCTTCAGCCAAAAGAAACTAGTGTATGTTTCGTTTATATGCGTTTTATTATGCGTTACACGCACACCTTCAGCTATTCAGCCAAAAGAAACTAGTGTATGTTTTTCTTCTCCAAGCCAAAATTTCGTCAATAATACGTATACGCGTTACACGCACACCTTCAGCCAAAAGAAACTAACACATGTTTCGTTCGTCAAATGCTATTGCGTTACCTTCACTATGCAATCTATATTCACAAAAAATATAATATAATATAATATATATTAAAAATTATCTGAAGTCATTCTCTATGCAAATTATCTTTGTAAAAAGAAGTGATATCCCCATAAAAAACTTCAAAAAAGTAAAACAATTACGCCGAGTACACGAAATCAAATAAATCACAAAAAATAGATGATAATATAATATTAAAAATTATCTGAAGTCATTCCCTATGCAAATTATCTTTGTAAAAAGAAGTGATATCCCCATAAAAAACTTTAAAAAAGTAAAAAAATTACGCCAAGTACACGAAATCAAATAAATCACAAAAAATAGAAGATAATTACAAAATAAAAAAAAGTTGTGAAATCAAAATGAGCTGCAAGTACATAAAGGTGCTTTCCCGCAGCGTGCAAAGGCGACACTGTGTAACGCAATGTAAGATTTGGTGCTTTCCAACTGCGCTTAATAATATTAAGCAGATATATTTTTATAGAAATAAATATTTCAATACCAATAAATATTTTATTCTAATATAGAATATTATAATATAGAAAAAATGTTAATTGTCTTATTAATAGTAAATTAATAATTTACAATAACTCACTTACAATCTAAAATACATAAACATATACATATTAGAAACGCGGTTAGATTTATTCTACATATATTTAATTCTAATATCATACGTAGCTTATGCACACGCACACATACACACATTCACGAATTCACGCACAAGAAAGAAAGAAAAAGATTAATGCAGTTTATAGATATGTATTCAGTTTAACAACACCAATTCGGGGAGCAGCGCCAAGTATTTTGAATAAAATATTTATTGGTATTGAAATATTTATTTCTATAAAAATATATCTGCTTAATATTATTAAGCGCAGTTGGAAAGCACCGAATCTTACATTGCGTTACACAGTGTCGTACTTGCAGCTCATTTTGATTTCAAAACTTTTTTTTATTTTGTAATTATCTTCTATTTTTTGTGATTTATTTGATTTCGTGTACTTGGCGTAATTTTTTTACTTTTTTAAAGTTAGGTCTTTATACATATCGTATCGTATCAGCACAGACACCTACCGACATCGGTCCGGCCATCCGGCATTCTCGCGAAGAATACTTTATCGGATACGGGACGTGTCTGAACGTGTCGGCGCTGACAATATGCATATTATGTTTCGGTTCCGTTCAGACTTCAAACACAACCGTGACAGCAAAAAGTTAATAAAGACGATGAATTGCGAAAAGCTAATAGAAATTGTCCGCGATTATTCTCTTTTGTATAATCAAGAGGATAAAAAGTATAGTGATACTGACAAGAAAGAAGCAGCATGGGTTGAAATCGGGAAGAAACTGGGGCAATCTGGTAGATATAATATATTTATGCAAAAACTAGAATACATTTTATTTTATTGGTCCTATTGATTCATTAAACAAAAATTTGCATGCTTTCAGCATTTTTGGGCATTCTAAGAATTCTGTAGCCAATTATATCTGAACTGGAGTTACAGAATACATCCAGAATCGAAACCGGCAGTCAAAATCAAATTTCAACAATCATTCCACATATTTCATCCACAAACATGCAACAATATTCACAGTCTTCACAAGGAACATCACATATAGAAATTCCATCGACTTCATACTCCACTCTAACTGCCACTACACCCACCAGTAGTTTTTATGAGCAGTTCGGTGCAGAATATCAATAATATTACTTTATTTATATGCTTGCATTTATGAATTGTTTGTGAATTGTACCTATGTTGTGTATTTATGAATTGTTATGGAAAAATACTTGCCTTAAACATACTGCTAAATTTTCTTTTGGGCTAATTGCTTCCTTAAAAGTTGTGTTCTTCTTTCTGAGAGAATTTTCAATTTTTCCCAAAAGAAAATTGAAACTAGGTATATTCAGACATTCTAAAATATTGAAAAAAACTTTTCTTCGTCGTCTGTTAGTTTTTTGTAGAGTGTCCAATATTCTCCTTCAACTTTTCTTCTTCTCAAACACTTGTGCACACCAAAACGGCGGCATCTTTTTTTCACAACTTCGTCTGCATCTAATAGTATAGCTATTACAGCCAAATCTCGCATACTTAAATGTGAAACATTTTTCCTATTTGTGCTATTACAACCCCTGGCAATAAGTTTTCGACCAAACGCAATGGTACGAAGTCAACGAGAAACACCACAATTTTTTGTACGTAAAACAATGCGGTGTAAATTTAAAACTCGTGGTAATGTTAAATTGGTCCAATATGAAGTAAATACAACAAAAATAATTAAGACATTCGTTTATTATCTACTAAAAAACAATGAACAAACAACATGTTGCTTGGAAAAAAGTATTTGGCCAATGGAAGCTCTGGAAAAAAGTATTCGACCATATAAATTTGCGAAGAAATGAACAATAATTTACTTAAAATTCACATTACCTAATATTTAATTACATTTCCACGTGCACGTATAACCGCTATTATGCGGTTTTGGCATTGACTCTATAAGATTTTTGCATTCTGTCGGTGTGATTTCATCCCATGATGTCTTAATAATAGCTTCGCGAAGCTCATTTTTGTTTGTAAGTTTCTACGTTGCCCATAAATTTTCTATTGGGGTAAAAATCTCTTTTTTCAATCATCCGCAGTCGAATAGGTACCGGTGTTCCTTACACACAATTCCAAACGTTTTTTCCTATGCTGTTTCGTAAGAAACGGTTTCGTCTTCGCTTTGCAAAATGAATATCCTATTTCATTTAATCGGTTTCTCACTGTACGATCACAAACATTTTGTGCCCACTTTCCATTTATTTCCTTAGACGTACCTCGCCTCATATTTTGGACAATTTGTCATAATTGTCGGTCATCTCTTTTTGACGTTGAACGAGGACGTCCACATCTTGTATGATTAACTACACTTCCACTTTCATTCAATTTCTTATTTATATAGCTAATCACACTATGGGAACAATTTAAAATTTCTTCAACTTTTCGTTGACTATTGCCCTCGTCCAGAAGTTTAATTATTCATTGCTTCAAATCGTCAGAAAAATGCTTGCGTGGTGGCATGCTGAATTTCTTCGACCTGCTTCGATCGCTAGCTAACAATAATTGACTGATCTCGAAATAGTTCGTTAACTTATGTTTTCAATACATTGCTTTATTGCACTCTGCGTGATTTGTGAAAGAGGTAGCGAGTGAGAACACGATGAAAGTGAGAACGCAGTCGACATCGAGCGATAAACGTACAAATTTCTTACTCGCTAGCATAGCGCCACACTGAGATACAGAGCTCCATAATGCAGCAAAACAGTTTAGCAAAGGAATACAAGATTATTTGCAGAATAATCGGAGTAAAACTGAAAAAAGGCCAGCCAGTAGGTACACCAAACCTATTTTTCATTAAAAATATATGCGTAATATATTTACAAAGCAATTAAGGCATCGTGGGATGAAATCACACTGACAGAATGCGAAAATCTTATCGAACCAATGCCAAAACCCATAAAAGCGGTTATACGGGCACGTGGAAATGTAATTAAATATTAGGTAATATGAATTTTAAGTAAATTATTGTTCATTTCTTTGCAAATTTATATGGTCGAATACTTTTTTCCAGAGCTTCCCTTGGCCAAATACTTTTTTCCAAGCAACCTGTTGTTTGTTCATTGTTTTTTAGTAGATAATAAACGAATGTCTTAATTATTTTTGTTGTATTTACTTCATATTAGACCAATTTAACATTACCACGAGTTTTAAATTTACACCGCATTGTTTTACGTACAAAAAATTGTGGTGTTTTTCGTTGACTTCGTACCATTGCGTTTGGTCGAAAACTTATTGCCAGGGGTTGTACGTGCCTTTACGAAACGCTTTCTGTTAACTGACTGATCGGTACCACCGATCGACGAACGTATAATATAAACACTCGTGTCTGTGTCGGAACGGAGCCGATACGGAACCGTTCCGTGTCGGATACGGATAGTATAAATCAGGGATTGAAACGGTTCCGAAAATAACTGTTTCAAACAGTTATATATCGGTTCTGACTGAAACAGTTATGAAGAACCGATATTCTGAATAACTGTTATAAGGAACCGAAATTTCTGACTATATCGGTTTCGGTTACGGTTCTACAGAACCGATATTATATCGGTTATAACGGTTCTAGAACTGTTATTTTTTCGGTTCTATATCGGTTCTAAAACGGTTCTGGAATTGATTCTCGCATCGATTTTACAGGAATTGAAATAAGTGGATATTACGCTTACAGATTACTGTATATTAAGAATTTATTTTGAAGAAATAATTTTGTACTTATTATTAGAATTTCTAATTGTAGTTGCTTCTAAAAATGCACTTCACAAATGAGACTTGTGTATCCTGCGACATCCAAATCAGAAATAATGTTTCTATTTTATCGCACTGTTTCAATTCTGGGATGGCCGTCCATGGGTTTCTTTTGTCAACAGCTTCTTCAAACATCTCAACTCGCGATGATTGGTTTAAGCTAAAAATTGTTTACGTTAGGCCCGTTTCAGAGTTCAGCGGAGCGTCCGCGCTACGCGTGCGGAGCAAATTACCTATACATTGTATAGGAGCATTCGTCCCCATCCGCGCCACATGGTTACATTGAAAAAAACGCAAGCTTTCACACTATCACAGTCAAGCCGATTCCGCCACGGAGTAATAAACAGCTACACATCAAAACATTGACGTAGATACGCTACTGAGATGATGGCTAAAGCAAGAATAGACGTCTGCGTTGAAATTGCGTTGACAAAATAAATCCAAGCACAGCCATCGGAGAGTTAAAACATATAACAATTTCGTAGGAACAATATATAAGAATCAATTTACGAACCGAAATAAACCAACTCCAGAACCGTTTTAGACCCGATATAGAACCGATATAGAACCGAAAAAATAACGGTTCTAGAACCGTTATAACCGATATAATATCGGTTCCGTAGAACCGTAACCGAAATCGATATAGTCGGAAATTTCGGTTCCTTATAACAGTTATTCAGAATATCGGTTCTTCATAACTGTTTCAAGAACCGAAACCGATATCATAACTGTTTTAAACCCCTGGTATAAATCGACCTTAAAAAGTGAGAAATCTTCAACTTCCGCATTTTTCATCAGATCTTCGCGAAAACGACGCCAATTGATTCCTTATGTTTCACCGATGAAACTGACACCAAGAACGACGTAATTCGGAAAATAATTAAGGAAATTGCATGAAAAATTAATTTCCATAACCTCAAGCTAATTTCGTTAATAATAGTCTGATTTACATGAAATTTGGTATGATTTTCATCGGAAAAACATAAGTAATCCATTGGTGTCACTTCCATATCGATACGATAAAAAATAAAGAATTATTTTATTTCTGAAACAGGTATGAATCCTCGGCCGTAGCTGAACCCTGCGCGGCTGGAGTCTGGCCGCTGCTGCGGGCCACCGGCCGCGCCCGCCCGCCGCCGCCGCCGATCGCGACTAGGAAACTCGACCTTAACGGCGACGACACACAGCAAACGCTACGACGCCACAGTGGCGAGCTTGCCCGAAAACCTGGCTAAAAGTCCAAATACAAAGATTTTAATTTGCCAAATTTAATTAGTGCGATTCGTTTATAACCTATCTGTGCACAATTTTCCGTTAATTGAAAAATTTTAACTGCAGCCCTTTTGAAGATATATCAGTTCAAAGTTGACGATCGAAATTTAAGGCGCGATTTTAAGATTTATTTTCAGATTATCCAGTCTACCTATCAAAGTAAGTAGTATATGTATATTATGATGTAGGATCACATGCACTATTTTTGCTTTAAATGCGGACTCTCTGGAAGCTGTTATAGATGAGTACTGACAACGTATCCATTTTTTGTCTATTATTAAGCAAAATGTTGATGATAAGGCGAGATACACCACCGTTTTTTTTTTGTAAATTGAAACTCAAGGTAGGAAGGTAGGCAAGAAAGAATGGTAAAGTAAGATCCAGGGCATAAGAATCGTATATAAATTTGACGGGAATCGTGTATAAATGACGGGAAACGTATAAGACCAGGAAAACCTACGCATGAAGCAGTTTGATTGGTCCTTTCACTAGTGACAAGTAATTCCCCCTGAGGGCAAAAAATCGATTTTCGATTCTTGCATCCTACGTCAATCTTGTAACCAAAAGAATCGATTTTCTAAAGAATCGAATCGGAATCGAACACCCCTAGAACAAGCTCGTACCGTAACATCGTATCCAAATTTTATTACGCTACGGAGTTACGAATACCGTCCACATTGTTACGTCACGGTGTTACGCTGCGCGGTCACGTTACAAATCTGTACGCGGCTTGTTGCTCCGTATAAAAACAGCTTTCAATAATGTATCTAATTAACGCTAACGTGCACACGCGATACCGGGAAGTTACGATAAAAAGGATAAACAGAATGACACAGGAAAAGCATACTAATGACCAATTAACATGTGCGTATTTAATCGATTCTGCTTTTTAAGCAGCAATTGTAATTTCACTTTCATATTTGTGCAAATGAGTTTGAAATAGTATTAATAATTGTATGGTACTATTGCGAGCACCGGGTATAGGCCCGTGCTTAGATCATATATACTTATAGACACGGCTTCAGATAACTGCCTTGACGCAAAGATTAAATCATCTACGTGACGTCACATGTGGGTAAAGTGATGATGGATGTTACAGCGATGTATAAATATTTAGGAAAATGCGATTTAATCATTGTCTTTGCAATTCTTTATACAACATGTTTGCACCTTTATTAATAATTATTAAAAAATTATTCACAGGAAAAGATATAACCTCCACTTATGCATACAAATATATGGTATGAGGTAGTATCCACCATTTTGAATTATCTTTTGCCCACGAGTGACGTCACATTTTCCTCGTTATCTTTGCTTCACTTCGACTCGTGGATGCATATAGAGCGGGCCGTGTCTATGAGTATACAGGGTGATTCTGGAGCTCCGCCGGACAATGGATGTGTCCTGGTACCCCGTGGCGAGGTCAAGCCCCCGCAGTGCCCCACCGAATTTTAGGGCTTTCGACCCTCGAAGGGGTTGGAGTGCCTATTAAGAAGTGAGAAATCTTCAACTTCCGCATTTCTCATCAGATCTTTGCGAAAACGACGCCAATTGATTCCTTATGTTTCGCCGATGAAACTGACCCCAAGAACGACGTAATTCGGAAAATAATTAAGGAAATTGCATGAAAAATTAATTTCCATAACCTCAAGCTAATTTCGTTAATAATAGTCCGATTGACATGAAATTTGGTATGATTTTCATCGGAAAAACATAAGGAATCCATCGGCATCACTTCCATATCGATACGATAAAGAGTAAAGAATTATTTTATTCTGAAACAGGTATGAATCCTCGGTCGACCCCGGCAAATCGTGGTCTACCCCCCGCAGTCGAGGGTGAAAACGTGAAATATTCATTTCAGCGTATTAAAAAATTCTTTATTCTTTATCGTATCGAAATGGAAGTTACACCAATAGATTCCTTATGTTTTTCTGATGAAAATCATACCAAATATCATGTAAATCGGACTACTTTTACACAAGCAATTTGTATTCCTAATGTAAAAGTAGTCCGATTTACATGCGCGCTGTTACACATGTTTAACTCTGCCTTTAAGCTAATGCAGTCGTAGCCCAGCCCTCTTTCCCTTGAAGTGTTTCAGAGTGCACGATACCCCACGACGAGGGACAAGGTGTCGGGGGACTGCCACCGCAGCTCGGATGCGACCCCGAATTCCCCGAATGTGCCACAACAGCGTGGTGGTCCGCAGCGGGGCGCGGACATACGTGAAACCGCCCCGCTAGCCCTCCTGGCAGAGATCCTGGCCGCGCCTACGGTACGATGGATACCAAGGGGTCCCCAGGAGGGTGGACAGCAAACGGAAAATGGTTTCCCCATTCACTGGACGGACGTGCGACGCAGTTGCACGGGTCGGTCGCGGGGGGGGGGGGGGGGGGGGTATCGCGGAGACGGGGCCGTTGACGAGCTGCACAGGACGGTCCCCTGGGTCAGCACCAGACGCCACGAAGAGGAATAGGGTCATCAGGAAGTCAAGGCTTAAAAGATGGAGGAAGACCAGAAGACTGGAAGTTGAAGACGAGCTGAGAGGTGCGGGGAGTGAACTGGGGGATCGGCCGGTTGCATGGTCATGCCTAGCAGTGTCCCTCTGCTTCCGTACTTGTCCCGCTTTCTAACTCTCGGCCTGCTCAGCTCCAACGGATTCTCGCACACGTAAGAGAATGTTAATGTTTCTCCGTCTCTTTTGCATGGAATCCGGAGGCGTGAAGGGATTGGAGATCGAGGACGAGTCCCTGGAGGAGGAGGTAGTCCGCGACCAAGGTTTCGACGAGGAGGATGGAACGTCGCCGAAGCGGTGGAGACGTCGTCGGACGCCCCAAGGACCCGTCGAAGATGCGGAAGACATCGTGGGAGGCGGAGTTCCAGAGACGTCGTGGGACAAGAAGCTGGAACGTTCCGTCGCGGAAGATGGCCCGCGGTATCCACGCCTGCCCACTGGACGAGGAACCTCCGGAGATGGAGGAAGAAAGGAGCGTACGCTGACTTCTGGAAGAGGCCGTCTACGAAAGAGGCATCGCTGGAGTCTGGACGCAATGTTTGGAGGCAGTTCACGGGTCAACGAGGTTCCGGAGGCTGCATGAGGGTGGAGCGCGCCAGGAGGAGTTGTGGATTTCGTCGCGGGACGCATAGAGGAGGACGAGAGCATCGTTGGAGGTCCGGGGGACGTTCGAAAAGGCCACGATGCCCGCCGCTAGAGATGCTCGCTGTGGAGAACTTCGTGAAGGGAAGGTTTTGCCAGCTGTCCCATAGTACCCACGCCTTGCTCAGGGTTTTCCGTGGTTTTCCCCTGAGCGAGAAGGCAAATACCGAGGCGGAGGTCTGAAGAAGCCACGGGGCTAGCACACGACCACTTCTTCAGATCGGGGTACGAAGATTCCGAAGAGGAGTCAACGCGGTCGGGACGCCCGCTTTTCCTGGGGGGGGGGGGGGGGGGAGCAGTTTTGCGAGCACCGGGTATAGGCCCGTGCACAGCCTGCTGGTGCTCGCACCTGACGACAGAAGAAGGCCAACCCCCTCGAAGAGGACGATCGGCACAGGGAGAAGAGGACTGTCTTGCACCGAACGCCATAGCGTTTGGACGAACGTGTTGCATCATTGTGTACCAAATATAGTTCGGTCGCGTACGTCCGTGTAGTTACTCAATCTTTTGCGTCCGGGTGGCCAGCGAGGAAACGCCGCGGCGCAACAGTACGTAGCGTACGAACACAGATAAGACTTATGGATTAACCGTAATATTATCGTTATCACCAACTATCGCAGCGAACCGTTCGAACTCTTAATCATCGCAGTGCCTCTTCTCTTCCAGAGTACGCGAGAAAGAATTCAGCGAAATGATTTCGCTAAAAATACCACTTACGTGGAAAAATTTCAAGCCCATAAAACGCTACAAAAGTGCACCTGTTGCAAGGTTACCGCGCGCCAATTTTCTGGGTGCAATCACTACCGTGTAATCAGCAAAAAAGGATGCTCTCACATCTCGGCCAGTTACGAGGAACGATCCGGAAACGTGATATATTAATTTTAACAATTCCTTTGTAATATATTCCTTCGCACAACTTTGCGTGCTCGAATAATCGCATTGCGCAAACGTTTCCTTCTGAAACCAATATATGACGTTTGCAAAGTATCAGTACCGGTAAACGAAATTTTAACAGCGACTATTTCATCATTCTTCATAAACGGCAAACTTCTAAGCAGAATTTAAATTAGTTTCTCCCCTGCGTGCGTCGTAATTAAACGTTCACATTCTACCACTAGATCCACTGGATCGATACTGACTATTCAACAGAAGTAAAAAGAGGAAAGGTCCCTGCTTGTATGAAGACTTTCTAACGTTCAGTCGCACCTAAGACAGGATCTGGTCAGATTGGGCCTTACGCGCGAATCCATTAGCAGATGTGGAAGGAAACGTGCTATTTCTCAAAGCTATTAGTATATACGCACGCGTATTACACTTTCGAAATGCTCGCACTGATCGAAAGCGTGTTGTAGTTGTTACTCTGCACCATCGTAACCGAATTTGTAAAGCCTATATTGCCAACTTTTCCCTTTTCGTCATTGGCGTAACTAATTAGTTACCCCCCCCCCCCCCCCCCCCCCCCAAATGCGGATTGGCCCCTCTCTAGAAACTATCGAAATAAGTAAAAAAACATTCGTCTGTTAAATAATCAATAATTTTTTATTCAGTTTGCTTTAGTGTTAAATAAATATGTAGGTAAATGAATGTTATAAAATGTGTATGTATTAAAAGATTTCCTCTACCTATAAAAAAGAGAGAGAGCGAGAAAGAGGGGGTGGGGGGGGGGGGGGGGAGATGGGATCTGGCCCGCCCCAGAAAAAAATGCTAATTACGCCAATGCTTTTCGTTTTAAAAAAAAGATTACGATTTAAACTGTGGTGGTAGCGGCAATAGTAAACAACGGCCACTCGCGTGGAACTCTATAGTACACACGCTGCACTCGTGCTTTCCCAACTGTTGCATTTGATGCAGTCTATATGTACAGCAGTAGATTGCCTCTCGATGCGTTCTCCGGTCATTCCTATTTCCAGCGTGTGCATAGTTCTCATTGCGCTCGAACGCCTCTTACTTTCGCGAATTTCTTGCAGCTGTCGTTGCCCCTTGTCAGAGATAATCTTATCGCGATAGCGTTACCATTATCACGGATACATAGGGCAGATCCTAGCAAAGCGAAGCTCCTTCCTATTACATATACACCATTTCAACTCACCGCGGACATTCGTCATTTACAAATTACCCGACGGCAATGAAAAATTATGACTATTTCATCTAAACTGACAGCGTTCAATACTCAAGTACGACGCTCGGATGTGTATATGTGAGAATGAAGCGTATTAGAATCCTGACCATAGAACTACTACAGCTTGTACGAGTAACAATGTAGAGACTGTGCGAAAGTGATCTCAATGACGGTATTTATACCTAACCGGCGCACCTACACCGTACAAGTTGCAAACGGAGAACGCTGTAACGAATTAACCGTTCACGTAACTGCCCGTCGCATTGTCCATCCGCATGTACTTATACTTTAACGCCACACGGTTTCTATACGAATAGAAATTCTACGCGAGTTCAGGGCTTTCAGATCCGCGAGACTAAGTATGCCCGCAGCTCGAAGGTTGAACCTTAACCTTGACGATGGTCGGGAGGAGAGAATGAAGCGATAAAGCCCGAATCTAGACGAGCAAGTGGAATCGCAGGAAGGATAATTTAATAAGGACGTCAAGGATCTACTAAGCTCGATCGATGCGCCCTCCTTTTGGGCGGTAGGACGAGAAAATAACAGGATGAGGGGCGGGGTGCTCGCCTTGAAGAGAGCGAAACGGAAGATAGGATTCTCACCTGATCGATCGGCACGTGGATGACGCCCGTGAGCCAGGAAAACGTCCGGGAACCGTCGTAGTAGTCCTCCACGGACGCGGTCATTGTCAACGATCATAGAAAAATCGAATAAATTAGGCGCGCGCGCGCACACACCACCGCGTAATGTTGCGTTGTGCCACGGGTGCACGGCACTAAACACTCACGGCCGAGAGAGGATGCGGCTACGCTCCTCGCCGCCCAACGATTTCTCTCTCTCCCTCAAGCCTCAAGGGAATGATCGTTGGAGAGCCCGCGACGAATTCGCGCAACCACGACACCCAATGTCGCCGTTGACGACGGATCCTGAAATGCAGCGCCGCTTCGTTCCGCGCCGGCTAACAGGCCTGCCGGCACTCAGGGCCGTATCCACAAGTGGCAAGATAAATTCCACGTGACAGATACAGTCCGATACAGCGTAGATCCATTGACGCATCGGCGAGTGTGCAGCACACCACTGCGCATTTACGGGGACCTGCGCGAACAGCTGGGGATTGTGCCAGAAATGGCGCGATTCTGCCCGTTACGACCGCTAGAGTGGTGTATTAATGAATCTGATGAAACTAAAAACGCGAGTCACGTACTTTTTTCTTTTAACATGCCTCTCCTGCATGTACTTACTGTTCGATAATGGCACGATGACGCAATGGTAATTTTGTCGGTGTTAGCGTTGTAGGTATCTACATGCGTATCGGATGTTGAAGATAAAATAATGTAAATTAAATTTATACTGTTACTTGATGTATTAGGAAATTTCAAAAAATTTCGATCCTAATCGCGTAATTGTAGTGTATGTACATAAAAAATTATTTATGAAATGTGTGCCGGTGAAGCATTGCCAAGATACGTCGCAATTTGTGTCATAAATATAATTATATCTCCAATCATGCTTGAAATTTGAAATATATACATCGCATGGTAGACGGAATAGTTAAACTGTTGTGAAGTATATATACAGGCCCGTTCCTGGGTTTTGGCCGCCCAGGTGCAAAAACAATATTGCCGCCCTTATTAATTCAATATTATTTAATTAACAATTTAATATGCAGTGTTTATCATGCAAAAAAGTTTCGATTATTATTCTTATTAATCAAAATTTTACATATAATAAACGGCCTGCGGCCGCCCCTAGGTTTGGCCGCTCAGGTGCGGGGGCACCTTCTGCACCCCCGCCAGGAACGGCCCTGTATATATAGATCTAGATTAAGAATAAAAAAGCTTTACTCTGAACTTTAATAGATTGGTAAATACGGTCACGTCATTGGGGGCTGCTATGATAGAAATAAGTTGAAGATAGTTATAGATTTGATGAGTTGTTGAAAGTAGGAACAAAACCGGGAGCAATGTTGTGTATTCAGTTGCGTACCGCGCAACCTCATATTGGTAACAATGCGTTTTCCACTATATGAAAGATCTAGGGTTACTGTTGGCAGGTTGTCTACCATGATAAATAGCCAAAGAATTCAAACTCGATTCTTTTCCTAATAAGAATACAAATTGTACATACGAAAGTAGAAAAGACATTGTAATTGTATTCACCTTATGTTAGGTTTATTATACCGTCATTAAGAATATTTGTACACGTCATATATTTAAATAATTAATCATAGCTAAGGCGTTAATCACTCGTTCAGCAACAACGAAGCCAATAACATGATTTGACTTTCGATTTTTGCCGCATGTACGTAATCCACTCGAAAAAGACGTTTTTGTTTTTATCGCTGTAGGAACAGAAATAACGACGACAGGCATTCTGTTTCTGAACGTAGAAAAGCTAACACGTTTATTTTCGAGCTCCGCTATATCTCAGTTTATCATTTAATAACTGTTATAAATAAATATTCTAACCATTAAAAATACAAAAAATACAATCTTTCTTTGATATCGAGCGGAATTCTTATAACCACTAAGACGCTACTTCGAGCAGAGCGGTTTTGCGCTCCACGGGCATCAACCCAGTCCTAGAACCACCCACACAGCACAACGTCCCAGGGACGTCGACAGACCGTCCCAGGTACGTCCCAGGGACGTCTTGTTACTGATCAGGACGTAAAGACGGTCTTTACGTCCTGATCAGTAACAAGACGTCCCTGGGACGTACCTGGGACGGTCTGTCGACGTCCCTGGGACGTTGTGCTGTGTGGGCATCACCAGGTTGAAGATCCACGCAACAGCAAAACGAATTATAGTGTAACTGAGAATTAACTGTGGAAAGGGAAAGGAATATCATTGTTACCATTTAATAAGTACCGGTATCTAACGAGTTTCGGCTTTTACTACCCCGAGAGGAAATTATTATTTTGTAGCATCTAAGATTCTCATTGCATCTGCATTCTGTACTTATACACTTCTTTAAGTATATATTAGTTACCTGAGGATTACGCGACTTCTTATCTAGAATCATAATAATTTCAAGCGCGTAGAAATCAGTGCACGGCCACTTTTTTCATATGTTAATAAGTAAGAAAAGTCGGTAGTACTTTCACTGTCGACGATCTGCCGTATGTAGGTTACTCGTAGTATGTACCATTTACGAACAGTGCCGTAAGGTCGCCATTGCATTCATTAATTTGTGTGGAAAAGCATTCATTATATTTCAGATTTATTTACTTATTTATATGTAAACGTTTATAGTATCTCGCGATGTATTATGTAATGAAATATTAAATTCTTCGTGTGAACGTGTAGTAACCAATAATACGTCGTGGTTGGTAGCTATGAAGTATTAAGAATAACTAATAAGTTTGCTTGTATTGCGTGACTTTCTAGTGTATGCCCACGAATAAATAGTATGCGGTGATTATCAGTACTACTGATTCAGTAGTATATACTAGCCATAGCGACTGATAGTGACCACGTGTGTGCGGGAGGAGTACCCTATCAGTCTCGAAAAATAATATTGCACACATTTTTTGAAAATTACACGAATAAAACATGTCCGACCTGTTCAATAGTAGCTCCAGTTTTGAAGATGATAAATCCAAAGATATGGACACTGAACTACAAGAGTTTCTTGTGGCCGAGAAGCAAAAAGCACAATTTCAAGCCCAGGTGAAATATCTGTTATAAAATACATCGAAATTTAATAGACATTACTCAGTTCGTCAACTCAGTTCGAAACAAATCCAAAACGAATAGATATTGTTCAGTTCGTAAAACTTTTCAAGCAATTTAGAGTTTATTATAACATGTCAATGAGGTTATCATCATATCTTTTTTCTATGTGCGTATCCACATACAGTTTCTAGGTTAATATCCTCCAATTAAAAATTCAGTATTAGATTCGTCCTGTGCGCTCGATTTTACAATCTCATAAAAGCAGTTGCATCACTTGAGAATGCGTAGTTAGATGATTACATGTTCGGAAGCGATATTTTCAATGTTAATCGAGTTCCATAACAGTTTTTGTCCATACATTTTTAGATTCACGAATTCAACGACTTTTGTTGGGAGAAATGTGTCGATAAACCAGGAAGTAAATTGGACAGTCGGACGGAAACCTGTTTGCACAATTGCGTGGATAGGTTCATAGATGTTTCTCTTTTAATTACAAATCGTTTTGCACAACTTCTACAAAAGAGTGCAGGAAGTATGTAGTGTGTTATTAATAAAACAATTGTGTTGTTGTTATAGACCATTAGAAATAAAATTATTTTTCATTTCATTTGCGTAATGAGAAGGCTTTGTACTGTATAAAATAGAAAAGAGAGAACTATTCGATGCGAGAGAAGTAAGAGTTTTGTTTCCTTCGACAAAATTATTCTTCAAAATTTATTTATGCAAAAAATCCAATTTATATGTTACACTTTACAAAATATACGCCTGAACTTATATTTAACTGTTAAACTTTTTAATCCTTCAGGGAATTGTATAGAGATGTAGTACGTTATAACATTGATGTCGCAATAAATACATTCTTGGTTCCACGAATGTTACTTGCGTTTTAAATATACTTACAATAGAGCTTTGCGATGATTTGGCAATAAAATAGTCATTGCAAACGTAAATGCATTTGATTTTATATAAATTAGAAATCCATATAAAAGAGTTTGTCATTCTCAACAGATCGTAAAGAATAATCAACGTTAAAATAGCAACATAAAAAAATTGGAATGAAGATTCAATTTGTTCCTAATATTAAATACGATACTTCTCTTCAATTCTGATCCTAGGAATCTATGAAAAATGCATATGCTATGCAACTAGTTTTAGCTATACAACAAAGTAAAATCAGTAAAATCATAATTATGTATATTACGCACATAATTCTGAATAGCAACTGTTACGCTGCAATAAATGTATGACAAAATGTGATATTTGGTAGTTGCATATCCATGTTAACTTTATCTTGCTTATGTAGCAGTAGACATCTCATTTCATGAGCATTTCTCAACACTACCAAAGTGATTCTATACAATGTTCTTTAACCCTTTCGGTACCAGCGCCGGATATATCCGGCATCCATCTGATGACCTGTGTGTACCAGTGCCGGATATATCCGGCGTCACGGAACGAGCCGTCGTTCCTAGTGCCGACTTTAGTCGGCATCTCCGATAGTTTAAACAAAAAAAAAAAAAAAAAAAAAATTAGTCAAGCACTTTCGCGGAAATGTACGCCGTACTGAACGGGTTAAAGTTACCAATTTAACACGATCAAATGCACAGTGGCCTCTGTGGAAGACACATGTTGTAAAATGCATCTTTCTTCCAAAAACCTTTGGTTTTCCATCCACACCAACCTTTGTTTATTATGGTTGGTAAATGTTCCGGACCTGTGTAATGTGGATCTAAGATTAAGAATTTCGTGTCGCCGCTAATCTCGTCGTAGCCGACCCCTAAAATTGTATGAGCCAGCACTCCGCCCCCTAGAACAATGTTTAAGACTCAAGTTACCAAGAACACACATACATAGTCTTTCACTGAAAAAAAAAAGAAATTGCATACCAATCATCACCGGTGTACCCTGAGTTTGAAAATGATGTAACAGGCTCGTAGCTAACGTCGCCACTTCTTCACCTGTAGATGCGCATAGCACTTTAACACTGACACCTAAAAGGCTCTCTAGTACAAACCCTACTTCCGTAGAGCCGATCCATTGTTTACTATTGATGAAACTCGAGGGTTTGTCTCCTATATCAACCAAACACTTTTGTATCGTACGATGAGAAGGTACAGGTACCTCGGTGTAGCCCTGTAATCTGTGAACAATGAAAGTTTTCTAATGTCGCGCATCCCTCGCGGCGAAGGTACCGCTTCCTAGGCACCTTTCAACCGGATAGAACGAGAGTGGCGAGGCGTCGACCGTAGTAACGGGTTGAAAGGTGCCTAAGAGGAAAGATCTTTGCTGCCAGGTGTGCGTGGTCAATCGGAATGATTCGACATTACCTGTACCACGAGGCGATAGTTTGCAGAGACCTGTAGGCACATCCCCAGCCGTTGTCGTCGAAATCATCTTGCATATAATGATGGTACGCGTATAAGCCTTGCACAACTCCCGTTTGTCGAGTGGTATTTACTGCGTCTATCAAGAAATTGATAACGATATATATAAAACTACTAAGTTACCGTAACGCGCAACACGAAGTACGTACCATCGTTTTGCGAAATTGCTTCGTGAGGATTTATGAGCATATCGCTCGTTTGTGAATCGTTATAAAATTTCACGGCGTTCCCATGACGGAAGTGAGGTCTAGTCATACCTAATCCTAAGATTCTGTGCAACTCGTCACGGTACGGCGCTGAAGTGAAACAGATTAGATTCGTGTAGAAAACCGTTTCAGTATTGCGCGCGACGCGAAAGACCGAAGTAAAGGAATCTTACTTGTTTCACTGTCCGTACGATCGTTCGGATAGACTACTGTAAGTAAATGCCCGAAACCATGAGGTTTGAAATGCATGGGTATAGGCAGTTTTATAGACAGTTCAGAATTCTTAAGCTGATCCATAAAGCACTTTTCTATTAACTTAATATTTCGACACATGGATTCTACTAATATTCCATACAAGTCTGCTGAATAGATTTTCAGATTGACGAAAGATAACGTATCGATAGATAAATTACATTCCAAACTGTCAAACGGTCCTATGTTACAAACATTTTTTCATTAGGGTTTTATAAGCGTATACTCGGAGAGCGTGGTATCTCTAATTTTTATGTACACATAATATTGTAATGCAAAATTACGTTTGACGTATTGGAGCACCGGGGCATATTTAGTCTGCTCTTCGGAAAGTCTATCTGCGGACATTTTTAACAGTATATTGGCACTGACGGCGTCCTGTGAAATTTAGCAAAATGAGTATAGTTTCTAGAAGAGTAAAAAGCAGGGACTCCTACCGGTATTTTTCGGTTGTATCTTCGTCTGAGACTTAATACCGGTATTTCGCCAATACAGCTATACCGAAACCGATATCATACCGAAATAGATAAATACCGAAAACAAAAGGTTACCGGTAACCGAAATAAATACCGGTATTTTTTCGGTATTCTTTTCAGTAACATGGTAGGTTTCGGTGTTCACAGAGAAGAATACCGAAAAAATACCGGTATTTATTTCGGTTACCGGTAATTCCGAAAACCGATTGTATCGGTTGTACCGTATGATATCGGTTTCGGTATAGCTGTATTGGCGAAATACCGGTATGAGCATTATACCGGTATTAAGTCCCTGGTAAAAAGTAGAAAGCACGATCAGAAGTGTTTAAAAGTACCACAACTCCCGCGGGTCGTACAATGCCCTTTTTTACAATCGTAGTGCCTTCGTAATAGTCGTACATGTCTAACAGTTTTCTCAAACATATATCCCTGAAATTGTTTTCATGATTGAAGAGGAAAGCGTTCTTCGCCGGAAAGTGAATTCCTATCTTCCCCGATGCGATCTGTAAACGAATTCCTTTGTTATTTTCGCAGGTTTAGCGCTAGCTCTCTAAAGCTCTTAACGAGATATCGATAACTTACATCTTTTCTTAATTCTTCTAACGCTTCTATCACATTACCGTTCTGAGCGATCAGTGGCATAGTTCCCCTTAATCTAATGTAGATAAATTCTCTATGAATGTCAGCTTCGGTAATGGCTGCGACATCGTTAACAGCTTCAAGCTTCTGGTGAATGTAAAAATATGATTCTATCTTTAAATCGTGATGGGAGTACTTTAATAACAATGGGTTGTCCGTGATGTCGATGTCCTAAGCAATTTCAAATACACGTGTCAGAGCAAGATAATCGCCACGCGTTCCTCCGCTTAGCAACACATGTAATCTCACTTGAAAAGTATCGGGAAGCTTTTCCTCGCATTCGCCGACGTGTAAAATACCGCAGAGGTATAGTTCCGCCGGCATATGCAATTGTAACGTCGTATGATTTATATTGGCTTCTTCGTCGTTGCCTAAATTCACGCTGAATGTTAATACTGTCAACGTGTTATTGTACATAACACCGTACAGGTGACCAGTCACGTTATCCTTTATCCCTTTTAATCGCTGAAAAATGAATGTTTCTCGGTTACACCATATTCTTTGCGCACGAAAGCAATAGGAAATTCAAAAACACGTAGCAATTACCTCGTTAATGTTAGATAAAATTCGCAATCGAGGCGCCATTTCAGCGATCTAAATATAAACTACCTTTTTACATAAATCTGTCCCAGATCAAAAGCACACCATCGCCATATGGCAGGGTTCAATTAAAAAAGCGCATTACGCTAAAGTTGTTGAAGCGAAAACTATATGAAACTTAACCAATCATCTATACACGTACGCAACCCACGTACGAGCACATACGGCAATTTATTTATATCGGGCACGACATTTAAAGACCGATGACGGGACATCATTCGCAATTGAACATAAGAAAATGACGTAGAAGGATGTTGCCGGCAAGTCCGGTCGAATTTTCGAACACATCCACCTGCCGGTTTCGATGGGAACATCCATGGACCTGAAGCAAAGAGGAGGTATAATAAGAGGCGTCACTCGACAAGGACACAGATAACCTAGGGAAATCACTAGACAACCAATTTAAATGCCCATTCGGCAATGATCGCTAATAGCGAATTCGGTACCTCGCACTGACTCTGCACTGGTGCCGGAAAATGACTTGGATTGGTTGATTCTTATAGAGCTATCTTCGTTTCTATCAGAAACAACCAATCCAAGTCATTTTCTGGCACCAGTGCGGAATCAGTGCGAGGTACCGAATTCGCTATAAGCTTCGGCGATGATCGGTTAACTTCGGCAATAATCAGCCAATTGCGGTAAGGTACATTTAGTCGATTTGAATATCCTGCTCGAAATAGACAACCAATTTAAATGCCAAGGTCAAGCAAGGACATCAAAGGTTCCGCCCGGAGTGACGCCTCTTATTATACCTACTCTTTGCCTGATGGACAATGCCTAGTTCCGGGGGGTTACAGCGAAAGACGGAAGGGGCTGCGATGTGAGGGACGACTGGTGGTGTCCTCTACAGCCGAATATAAGTTTTGGAAATAGCGTCCTTCATTGGGTGCGTTCAGCCGACAAAACCGGTGAGTAACCGGTGAGACAACAGTTGCGAGTCACCAGTGATCAGTGATCAGTGGGTGCCTTCCGTTTCGCGCATTGAGTGCATAGACTGCAGGCAATGGTGATTGGTTGTTCATGCAGGGAGTGAATAGACTGCATAACCTGATTCGTAGAATTCCCTAGAATCCTCCAACTTCTGGCGCATGAGGTGTGCAGCAACTACAGAAAATCAAACTATAGGCAGCCAATGCACATAATGCGCGCATGCGTAGTTCTCCCTTCTGTATGTCGAATTCGAATACTCCAATCAGGTTATGCAGTCTATACACTCACCGTATGAACCACCAATCACCATTGCCTGCTGTCTATGCACTCAATGCGCGAAACGGAAGGCGCCCAAAGAGGAGGTATAATAAGAGGCGTCACTCGACAAGGACAGAGACAACCCCTAGGGAAATCACTAGACAACCAATTTAAATGCCCATTCGGCAATGATCGCTAAGCTTCGGCAATGATCGGTCAACTTCGGCAATAATCAGCCAATTGCGGTAAGGTACATTTAGTCGATTTGAATATCCCGCTCGAAATAGGCAACCAATTTAAATGCCAAGGTCAAGCAAGGACTTCAAAGGTTCCGCCCGGAGTGACGCCTCTTATTATACCTACTCTTTGACCCTGCCTTAGACACGCTGGGTATCAGGACTGGAACGGAACTTGTATATATACTAACCGGAGGGCGATGGAACACCAGCGAGAAGCCCTGGTGCCGGGTAGCCCTCTGGTGGTATGTCGATGAACACCTACCGGACCCCTACACCGCAAAAAGCGGCTGGAAGAGGTCGATTCCCCTTCCGTCATTCGCTTCAACCCCCGCGTCCATAAGCTTATGCACTGTCCTTCAGGTCCATGGGAACATCACTAACACGATTTTGCAATGTTGGTACTGCAAGATTCACTAGCGGCCTGTCGTGGATTAACTTCAAGCCCCTGGCATCTCTCGTAGATCAAGATGTTCTTCGCTCGGGGTCGTGTGTAGTAAAATGGCCGCTCGACCAAAGTGAGTGTGACGTTTCGCGAGGCGATTGTATCGTTGTTTCATGTGGTTTCTACGAATATTCGTTCATGTGACATAGTGTTATTGTGCTTCCTGTGTTCACGCCGCAGGCCAGTCAGGGAAATCGGTGTATACGACAAGGTGAGTGCCGAATTTCAGGCGTATTTCGCGCGCAGGATGAAACTGTTGCGGTGCTGTTACACACGTTAAAACATTCCCAATCCTGTCGTTCCGAGACACTCACTTTGCTAGAGATGACACGGCGGAGTGTCAGAAACTCGATTGTCCCTTTATTTACAGGCAGCCGCACTCCCAATTGCGCGAGCGGCTCGGTTCGATCGGAGATTACATTTCGAGTTGTTTCTCTTCCTCTCTCTCCCCCCTCTCTCTCTCTCTCTCTCTCTCTCTTTGTTCCTCCCCCCCCCCCCCTCCCTCTCTCTCTGTCTATTGCAAGTCAAAAGTGGGCGTTATTTAAATGACACATACAATTGCATTCTAAACCCACCGAATGACAGAGAAACGCTTTCCGCCTGTTTCTTAGTATCCCATATCGATTCGGTGACACTATCGCTGCCTGCTTTTCGGCACGTACAATTCCGCAAAAACTATCGCATGCACGCAGCAGATCCCGGTCTTCGATTCGTCGCACGGGGATTTTTCGAGGTTACCGAGTGTCCGCGACGCTGCCCTGCGCGTCTCAGTTTCGAAATTGATCCTCGTTATTTGCTCGCACGCCGCCGGTAGAATTAATATCTTTTCGCTTGTGACACATTATGTAATGTATGCAGAGCTTTATCGCTGATCATCGCGACAGAGCGAAAGGATTTGTTACACCGAGCCTCGGCGTACATCACGATCAAGCATGCGACCGTAATTGTAGTTATGCAACGCACCGTATGAACGAGATACAACGTTTCCCGTCGAGTCTCCGAGCTTGGGCGTAGAGTAGAACCGCGTATCAAACGCATATTTCATTCCTAACGATACCCTCGACCACCCGCCTCAAGTGCGCCGAGTAAGTACCTTCGCGGTGAAACGGAAGCGAGTATCATCGAGACGAGTGCGAGATCGTTGGTGAACGCTGAAACGCCGAAAAAAGGGGCTACACTTCTGTCACGTAAATCGGCCGTCGAATCGCGGAAGCGTTTCGTCAAAGGGGCACCTCCATTGGCACCGTTCGTTCCAGCTGGCTGACGATGATGATCGGAGGCGCGTCGAAGGCGCACACGTGTCCTTCGCATTCCAAATTTCCCGCCACCGGTTTTCCACCCTTTTCTACTCGTCCGCCCGTTTCATCCTACATTTCCCGTGTGCCATCTGTCCAAGGCCTCGCGCCACTGATTAATACGCTTCCGAGGCGAGAGAAATAGCTCATGCGAACTCGAGCCATTAGCAATCGGCTAATTATACGGTTAACGAACGGTGCTAGGCATCCTCGTCGAATAATTCAGTCACAATGCTTAATTGTACGCGCCGCAAATGGGCCGCTCTTCCTCTGGATATTTTTCCACGTGGCAGCCACGGATGTGCTCGCCCAGAGCACAGGGAAACCGTGAATTCGCGGTCGGAGCTAACTGCGATTCTCTCACGCGTGTTTCTCCCCTAATTAATTGGACTCCGTGCGGAGCTCGGAAGAGGCAGAGCGAGAGGGAATGACCGCAACCTTGCGGCTGAATGTTACGAGACGGTGGCGGTCATTGATCAAACGACATCGGCCCGATCGTTCCGTATTGCAAGAACCGATGACAAAGTTGAGCGTCGTTTGATCATGTTTTTATTCAAATGCACGTGATTTCAAACGGCTACTAATGATCGCTTATTGACTGGTTACATCAACGAGTGACTCATATTTGATTAGCAATGTTACGCAAATGATCCGCATACATCAAATTTTAATCAGTACACCGACGGATCGGAGGAAATTTTCGTGTTTTTCACCGTGGAAGATTAGTTAAGGAAATCTTGTTTTCGACGTATTTATTATGTCGCGAGGGAAACCGTGCATCTGTACAGCTTCGGCTGCGCGATTAATTACTGACGACAGCTTTTATCTGCAGTCGCATTGCAGGTGTTAAAAAATACGACGCGCTTTTAAATGACACGATAGAGTATTTGTTTGTTGCTCCTTGCGACGGCCGTAGCTATTTTCGCTCCGTTCGGTATTTTAATTAGCAATTGAGCGTCTCGGTGAAACGCACAGGGTCTCGTCCATAGTTAGTCTCATTAAATTCGTTGCGACACGCACGCTTCCCACTTTTCTTCGCTATTTAAGAACGCGAGCGTTAGTCAGCGGCTGCAATTTTTCTTTGCCTTTTTCTGCAAGTTTCTAAAAAGGAATTTCACGATGACGTGACGGGATTCGAAAACTCCTTTCCCTCAGCGCAGCAGCACGATATTTGCCTATTTCTGCTCATTCGCTCGCTCGTTATTTTTAATATCCAGTCACTGGTAAATATGATCTGATAACGTGCTTGATGTTGTGGTTGTTTCAGAGGGGCACATACCCGAAGGATGGACAATCAATCTGAAGTATAGGTAACGTATCCAAGTATTCCACTCGGTTACACTTCTGCAGAGTAAAAGGGGGCACAGAAGTACGTTCGGTGAAGCAGTAAATTTTATCACCTCGCCACATAAATCTTGCGCGTTCTTACCGCGCAAGACTTAGCAGCCTCCTCAAGATCGCTAGTGGCTACAAATTATCAAACACATCCCGAGAAAGTGTAAATAATGGCAGAGAATACATCATCGATTGGTGAAAGTAGCTAGCATATTTCGCGGCGAATATACACACCAATACATGACTTGAAACCGGCATATTCCGCTCTATAGAGTGACCTACCAAAGTTCTGCAGAGCGTCGAGAAACTTTCAGGAACATAAGTAGATGTAAATTAATTCGAAAAGTCGAGGTCATTTAACTGTGCCATTAATTACGCCGAAGAGAAGCGATAAATCTACTTTACGTCTTAAGGTTGAAACATTAAGCTTCTGCGGCATCGCTCGTTATCGCACGGTCTATGCATCAAGCATGCCATCTTGGCCACGAAAGATGCCCAAAGTTTCCGCTGGATCTCTTCCGGCGGAATACAAGCTCCCCTGTCTCGACAATCGTTACTCTGCCCCCAGAATCAATCGGTCTTTGATCAAAATCAGATTCACCGTGCAGAATGCGTCGCATCCCTCCAAGCGTGCTCATTGATCGATCATACTCCGTATTCCCGATCGACCACAGCGAACTTGCTTCTTCGTTATCGCGAGGCTCGGTGTATTTTAATATCGGGCCTCATTAGTGAAACTTAATGACTTGCTGCCTCGCGATTCCAGAAATTGCTCCCTCCAAGTAGAATTACACCGCCCCGGACAATGGGGCCCCTTTTGCAAACAGTGCACGCTTTATAAGCAAGCATCGCGTCGCAGCGTCGCCGATGTTAACGCGCCTCGAAGGGCCAAGATTCGCGTCGCGGGGGTACCTATATACGATAAGCCTTTCTCCGTCTTCCATTTCGATCCCCTTCTCCTTTCTACCGCGCGGCTTGATTAATCTTCAAAGCTCTGCGCGTCGGCCAGCGACAGATATTTTTCTGGGTCGCGTCATACTTTCTTCGCTGGCGAGACCAAGTTTGCGCGCCGTTGCCTTCGACGCGCGGCACAGGCTCGCCTCGTGTGAATCGTGCTGCGCATCTACCATCGCGGGGACACGTCGTTAGAAATGTAGAGTTCTAGGTGAAGACTATTAACGCGATCAGCGTTGTAGGACGCACAGCCTATTCCAGGTTTCTAGGTAGAATCTCGAGGCGCGTTTCGGAGCAAAGCGTAGGATTGTAGACCTCCTCCTGTCTACTCGTTAGCTTCCGATCCCCCGGCTCGCTGGCTTTGCTCTCGTCGCCTCGCCCACCCCTTCGATCCGTCCCTCGTTGCTCCCCGGAGGCGACGTATCGTTGCGCCTCCCGGTGAAAAAGCGCCGCCGTTTCGCGAGGCAAGAAATGGTAAAGGCGCGCGAGTAATGCAGTAACGCCAGATGGAAAACGTCGGGTCACGGTACAGTAACGTGTACTGTTAAAGAGGAACACAGCGCAGAGCAAATCTGTCGAGAGCGTGCTCTTTGCTCCGTCCCGCGTTTCCTCCTTTTCTTTCTCTCACGGTGGCTTCTTCCCTCGCGTGCCCGCGTATATTAATAGCAGCTCGGTTACGCGACATCGGCGCGAGCTAGCTTTCCATAAATTACGTTAAAACGGGGGGCGATGAGCTTGGAGAATATCGTCCTTCATCCCCTTCGCGATCCACCCCCGTTTGATCGACGGAAAATACTTGCTGCGTCGATAGATGAGTATGGAGTCCCGTGGAAACGCGCGCGGCTCCTTTCGCCGAGCTGATTTTCCAAACGGCTGGGTCCTTTCTCGTGAAACCGATTTCGCTGATCTCGCGGCACGAGACGCTGCTATCCGGACAACAGGGTGCAGGTACTCGGCGCCCTTCGACCGTGACATCCCCGAAGCTTTCGAGTCGTGGAATTAGCAACGGGCCAGTCAGGGATTCTTGCCGATTTCTGAACCCCATTGCATGCTCAACGCAGCGCACGTTTCGTTCCTGACATTCTTCCCGCAACCACTCCCTCTTCCCTTTTGTAAACGGCAGCCCTTTGAAGATTTGAGCGAGCAATTGGGGGTGCACGAATCTACAAACGCCGGGGAGCAGTCTCTGCACCGCAGTAACGAACAATGGCGAGATTCTATCGCTTCTCGAATAAACAACTCTATTTTCGACACATCAATGCACTTTCCAGCAGGGATCGAAAAAGTTCTGAAACTTTTCAATAGGTTCCATTTAAAACAAATGCCGCGGAACTTTTTTAAAAATGTTCTTACATTATAAGTTCTCAGAAGAACCGATAAAATAAAAGTTCTTGAAAATAAAAGTTCTAGTTGGAATGGAACTTATAAAATATAAGAATAACAATTTCTGTATAACAGGAACAGATATTTTGTTCACCGATATTAAAAAAGGTCTCAATCGTTGTAACAAACACTAAATACTATTCAATGGATAGTACTACAAGAATATTAAATAATTCATACAGTTAAATTGATATTTTGAATTTGTTATTTATATGTAATACTTACCTACGTAGATGTTTTAGAATCGTTATAATAAAAGTTCCACGAAAACAAGTTATATTAGAACGTTTATTAAAAAAGTTTTCATAAGATAAAGAAAAGTACTAAACTATTAGGAACGAGTTTTATTTAACAATATAATTTTACGAGCAAAATATTGTCTAGGTTTGTAGAACTTAAATTACATCTATGGTCGTTTAATATAAACTTCAATAGTTTAGTACTTTTCTTTATCTTTGGAAAACTTTTTTAATAAATGTTCTAATGTAACTTGTTTCCATGGAACTTTTATTATATAGGTTCTAAAATATCTGTTCCATGAGAACACTTTTTAAAAAAGTTCCTGAAGGTAGCATTTGTTTCATTAAAAATTCCACAGAAACAGATATTTTCCGAATCGAAACAAATAAGTTCTAACAGAATTTTTAAAAAACGAGGGTCCGAGAACTTTTTCGATCCCTGCTTTCCAGCACGTATCTCGGAAAGTAGGGGAGACCGGGGCTGGTAGGCCAGTTTTTCAGTTTTTGATTTTTAATAAATTATGTGGACGAAATATCATTAAACCGGTTAGTATATTTGATAGGGCATACATTTGGCTATCTGATTAAATTATTAAAGTTGACTAAATGTGACAACAATTAAGGCATTTTAATGTTTTTCTAACACCTTACATGCTGGTCAACCAGCCCCGTGGTCGGGGTGGTAGACTAACAGTATGGGGTAGGTTGACTATAGGTGCAATCAGTGAAGAAAATGTTGTTAGCAACTTATCTGAATGGTAATAAAATAGCACAACGTCACGAGAGTTGTTTCATTATAAAATATTTATTACTTTTTAATAATAAATAACAATTTAAACCATCACTGGGGTTGATTGACCAGCTTAGTCATGTAACCCCGAACGTTATTAGTCAACCAGCCCCGAACGATCATTTTTACTTCAATACTCTATATAACCTTTAATTATTTATGTAAAATCAAAAACGCAGTCTCAGTAGGTCGTTTAATAAACAAACTTTAAAATAGTCCCTTCGCATTAATTCTACTGTAACTATATAGAGCGTGGAAACATAAAATCTTTAAGAAAACATATTTACTTACATAGCCAATTTTTCGATAAACGCTGGTAACTGCCAAACAACGTGTAATGGTGGTGTCGGAAACAAATGAATGACATAGTAGAAGTGACTTGTTTCTACAGAAAATCGCTCCGCAGTAGAGCACACGTTAGTGAAAAGTTATTAACAATTAGTCAACCTACCCCTGGGGCCAACCAGCCCCGGTCTCCCCTACGTTGAATTAAAGGATTCGAATGGGGACTTCTGCAAATGTCTAACGTTAGGATCCTCCAAGGTCCACGTCCTCGTTCGTTCCAATTTAACGTACCTTCCCAAACAAATCCCATTCGTATCGCTCTGTGTAATCCCAACTTCCATCGAAGCGAGACGACCGTCCGAGTTTCCCACCGTGGGCCTCGCGCTCTAATATCGCCGCGAAAGCGACAGTGACAAGTGAATCCCCCCGCTGACGAGTCGAATATAACCGAGCAATTAGTCTAGTAAATAGTAGAAATGAAGGAAGTTTCGCTGAATGATTCGCGGTAGAATTCGCTCGACGCGATAAACCGCGCATCTACTCTCCTTGCCGTTGCAACGGTGCTCTCGTTCTCGATTACTATAATTAAGACGGGTTTCCCCGCGGTATCCCGTGTACGAGCAGATGATAATAAGTTTTGATTATCTGCAATTAGAGATTCGAATTAGTAGGCGCGCTCGCACGCCACGGTGCGCGCCGCGCTCGGCCGCGGATCGAGCGGAATCGCGTTTCGCAGCCGCGTTTCGCGGCCGTTTGTCACTCCGCACCGATGCTTACACTCTCGCGAGCATTACGCGCCCGGTTCCGCCATTTTTCCCTCTCTTTTCATTCTCGTCGCCTGATATCTTTAGACGCGCGGAACGGAGCGAGCCACTTTTGCGGTTTCCCTTGCAGCAGGGAATAAGCCTCGACTTTCTTGGGACCGTGGCTGGGCTGCAGCCGATTTATTCGCGCCCTTTGGCACGATATTTCCGGCACTGTTCCTTGGTTACGTAGGTTCGGTAACGGAGGTGTCCAGTTGAATTCACGGGGAGGTTCGGACATTTTCCATAAGAAGTATCGCTGGCGAATTTGAGCGCGCAGAAACAATGAAGAAGGTGTTCGAATGATACCACAGGCTCGCTCGCGCGAACCTTTGTGTCCCATTTCGATTGGAGTTGACGCGGTAAGGGTTTGATCAAGCTTTTCCAAGCGCTCTGCACGGGTACTCCGTCGCGCGTTCACACTTCTGGCTTGCCACTCAATATCGATACGCGTTTAATTGAGCCATTCGAACGCGTTTTGTTCGCCGTGTATGCCCGTTAAACGCGACAGGCGCGAACTGGTTCACCGCGAGCGCTCGCTTCTCGCGTATCGGATTAACCGGCACAAAGCTTCTCTAGCGCTTTATTGGCCGTAACAAAGGATTATAGGCTGGCATTTTGCGCGGATGCGCATAAACAGGCACCGTCGACAGGTCGACCCGAGCGAATATACCGCCTCGCCTCGTTTACACTCGCGTGTCGCGAAAATCCCGAGGCAAAGCGTGTGCACTCGCAGGCGTGTCGCGTTTGCGTGCTCATTTTCTCTCGACTTCCGCTCGCTTCCGCGCTTCCCATGCCCGACGTAATAAAAGTTCCCGAGGTGGTTATTGCGCGTGCCGCGCTCTTTTCATTGAAATTCAATTGCGGCTTCGAAGCCGAACGGTTCGTCGGTGATGGAAATTATACGTAATAGGTACAGGTATCCAGGTGGTGCACCCCGCTATCGAATAATTCGTTTATCATACAGTGGAGTAGCTTTTCCTCGTGACCGCCGGCATGCCACCTGCCCCCGTAGATTCGTGCAGCCATCGTCCCCGAATTTCCGTTCGGCCGCGCTAATTACCATGACTAACAAGGCACAGCTGTCTGAGACGGGGCTCTGGGAGCCGGCTTCCGCGGAAGCACTCGGGATCTTGTGAGAAATTCGCGAGGGTTTCGGGTATAGTGCCTATACGAGATATAGTGACTTAGGTGTGAAGTCACTCGGCGGGGTTTTACCCGACACCCTGCTGGGTACTGGCCGCTAAACGTGCCCCCTACTGCCTCTTGCAGGACTGTATTTAGAGAAGACCAGGACAAAACCGGGGCCTTAGGGCCTTAGGGCCCCGGTTTTGCCCTGGCCTTGGGGCCCCGGTTTTGCCCTGGTCTTAGGGCCTTGGGGCCCCGGTTTTGCCCTGGTTTTAGGGCCTTAGGGCCCCGGTTTTGCCCTGGTCTTAGGGCCTTAGGGCCCCGATTTTGGCCTAGTCTTCTCTATATACAGTCCTGCAAGAGGTAGTAGCGGGGCACGTTTAGCGGCCAGTACCCAGCAGGGTGTCGGGTAAGACCCCGCTGAGTGACTTCACAACCTAAGCAGTGTTCACGGGAAAGGGCCTGATAGCTCTCGGCTACCCTCTGTTGCGCATGCCCGCGACGAGCTGTGACGTCAAACCAATCAACGCCAAGCTGGGAAACGAAGCCAGCCACTGGCGTCGATTCGGTTCGTTTACCAGTTTGGCGTTGATTGGTTTGACGTCACAGCTCGTCGCGGGCATGCGCAACAGAGGGTAGCCGAGAGCTATCAGGCCCTTTCCCGTGAACACTGCACCTAAGTCACTATAGCTCGTATAGGTACTATACCTACTGTTGATTGGTAGGAAACCGGCAGCGAGATTGCTACGACCAATCGCGTGTGTCAGATCCGTGAGAGCTGCGCAGGTCGGTCGCAAATCGGTAGGGGCGTAGGTCTACTCTTATATGGAATGGAGGATAGCCACGGAAGTGCAGGATTTGCATGGGCAATGCTTCACCCTTCTCACGCGTAATATGCTGCCACGAGAATTCATGAGTTTCTACGTCTGTTTTTTTTTGGGTCCACAAGGCGCGGGGAAAGTGATGGTCACGTTGCAAGTTTCGTCATAATTCGTGAATATCCTCTTAGAGAGCGATGAAGGACGAGACGTAGAGTACTTTTTTATGTACGATGGAAAAGTAGCACTCGAAACGACTTCATTGAACGGCGGGGGGCGTTCGGAGAGGAAGAACGTTGCATTCACCTACGAAGAGTGTCCCCAAGCCTTAGGGTCCAAGGGAATACTAAATTAAACAGAAGGCGGAGGACAGTCTGGGAGAAAGTATTATTCGGAATTCGTAAAGTTAAGGACGGTAGCCCGGTGGCCATTCATACTTGCGCAACGAGCATTCTCGAATTAGTATGTCCGACTGCAACTATATATTTTCGCGTGACATAACGTATGTATGTACTCGTCATAGACACCGACCAAGGATAAACTCCAGTTGAATTATTCAATATTTGCTCGTGCAACGGATCCGTTTCACCGCCGGTGCCTCTGATTATACCACGGGGAATGGGAATTTCACGTTATGTACTTCCAAACGACGCCCCGCATCGTGCGCGCATTTTCCCTCGGAAGAGTTTTCAATACGATCGGCAAGACCGTGTCGCGAAAAACTCGCGTCGCAGAAATTGCTGCCGAAGTAACGTTTAATTGAAAACCAGCGAGGCCCGTCTAACTGCGACGCTGAAGTTTGAACTTGTAACTTGAGAATTGCTGAGTTGGTAGCTTGGAAAGTACCAACGTCACAGTTTTTGCTTTGATCGCGAAGTCTATGCGCTCGTCGTTATCCTGCTCGGAATAAAGGAACGAGCCACCTCTATCGTTTGCCATTCCTTTTCCACTCTGTACCTCGGAGAAATATACTCTTGCTGAGTTGTGCACGAGAGCCTCCTTCTGCCCCGAGTTCCCGCTGCAAGCTAGTAAACCGCGAAAAAACACGGGGATTAAGGACGCGGCGAGTTCTCGAGTGCCCGAAGGAAACCAGACGTCCGTTGGTCGCGCCGGCATCAGAGGCGGATTCATCCGTTTCCCGTGCGTTTTGAAAATGTACAGGCGTGATTCATCTTTCACGCATGTCCGTCTATCGGTGCCTAGTGCATTATAATGCGGACTGTATGAACGGGCAGCGTGTACGCGTCGGAACAATGGCCACTTAAACTAACCGCCTTATTAAATGCTCACCTTAGTCCGCGGATGCGCGATTAAATATGGTGCGTGTCGTCTGTGTACACTGCCGTTCGCTTTGCTTCATAAATTTCAATAGGAGGACGCTTTTCTGGCTGGCCTCCTCGCGCAGAAATAGGTACATTGAAGTTGGAAGAACGATCGTGAATCTGGGCGCGAACCATTTCGTTGTTAGTGAATTACATTTGCGGTGGCATACCGTCAAGGACCCAGTTCCTGATCACTTAAGAGTAACCATCGCGGGTTTTTAAACGTGTAAATGGAAAATTTAACCAAATTTAAAAGATGTTTTGTTATTTCAGTAGATCTATGTTTAATCTTTAATTTGGTATTAAAAAAAATGCAAACATAATAATAATTATTTTATAATTTAACTTTGAAAGTGAAAAATGCAAAGGGAGCAGTTTCTGATCACCTAAATCATGTCTGGGAGTATTTCCTGTTCAGATCAATACCCAATTCCTGATCAAATAGATTGAAATGTATAAATTGCATAAAAAATCATTGCAATAGCATATTTTTATGGCATCTTTATTAACAGAATATAAATATACTAAATATTTTTACAATCTTTTAGCTGGTATTTGAAATTTTTTCAATGCAAAATTTTAATACTTGATCATTTATGTGCGTATTGCTAACCTAAATGTCTTGGATGATTTAATAAACATACCCTTTATTTTTTAACACAAAACCCTGATTAGAAATTACTCAATTTAGAGTATTACATATTATTTGAAAAATAACAAAAAATTAGCTAGTAAATTTCAACTGTATAATTAAATTTTCGGTTTTCAAAATTCTTGCTTCAATAACCTATTTGCTGATCAGGTGATCAGGAATTGCGGAAGCATATAAAAACTGTACCCAATAACTAATCACCACTTTTTTGCATTAAAAAGAATACAAAACATTCATAATTTAGTTATTTAATATTATTAAAGTATCAAAGAAGTTAACTAATTGTAAGTATATATTACCTAAGAATTTTCAAAAGTATCACAGAAAAGAACTGAAATTCACGACGTGCTCTCTTATACTGAACAACAGTAAAAGGGCGTCAAACCAGGCGTAGCTACAAGCTACAAGCGTCTTACTTTGGTATTTTTTTTATCAAAACACATTTTAATATGAGGCATCAAATTTTGCGTATAAATTTCAAAATACTTCATAATTATTTAGTAATTTTTGGAAATAAATTTGTATCGTAATAAGCTTATTATTTGGTATTTATATACTAAACTGATCAGGAATTGGGTACTGATCAGGTACTGGGTCCTTGACGGTACGGAGGGGATATAGTAACGAATAGTTACTTCCAGGGACGGATTATGGGGATTTGGCGCCTCTAGGCTGACGAGCATTTGTCGCCCTTGCCGCGAAATAGTATCAAATATTTTAATTTAAAAGAGTCGAGACAATTTCAAAATTAATTCAATATGGCAATTCACATATGAGTTATTGCTGATTCGCTACATGAAAAAAAGAGTGAATTGTTTTTAATGTTGTTGAGAGCCTCTGTGTTTAAACATTTTTCAATTTCTTTCGCCTAAAATTTGTCGCTCCTCAAAATTTGCCGCTCCACAAAAGTTGGCAAACCCCAAAAGTTATCGTTCCCCAAAATTTGCCACTCCTCAAAATTGACCACTCTCCTGCAGCCTACTTAGCTTATACCCAAAATCGCCCCTGGTAATTTTCATTTGTCTGCCTCGATCTTTTGAACGCGTTGGCCTTTCGAGAAGGTAGTACTCAATTTGGAGTACGTTACCGGTGACTTGTCGAGTATCTCGTATTCGAAGGGGTGCATACTTCATTCGGAGCAAAGCGTATAATTTTACCGCGCCAAGAGGCCCTAAATTGCGCCCCAGAGACGAGGGTCTTACTAAGTGGCTGTTGAGCAGATGATTTGATTGTACAACACGTGTCGGATGGCGTTTCATCTGTCGAAGATAGCGCTTGTAATTGAAACTTATCAGGAATGTTTTGGCAGCGCGTTTGCTGAAAGAGCGCGCTTCAGATATCTGGTTTCTGGCGCGACGACGATAAAGATCCGTCGTGGGGGACTTGGTTCTGCGAGCATGTGGTTCCGTCGTTGATTTTGTCTTTGAGATAGATACGCGATAACCCTGCTTCTTTCTCTCCCCGTTCGTATCGGTCGACGATACGTCTCGCGTTAACGCACGATCGCATATGGGTGCGCTTTATTCCGTATAATCGCGTTACGTTCGATTAGCATAGATTCGAAAGTGTGCCAATACTCTAATGAATCCTTATGCAAGCAGGTAGGTTTCTGGGATTTCAAGATTCTTCTGCAAGCCCATCTATCATTTACCTTGCGATTTAGCTACGTAAATATCGTTTACCTAGTAGAAACAGGACTGCAAAATGTGCTGAAACGGGTTCCGTTCATTCCGCGTTTAAAGATTAACTATACGATTCACTTCGATCGAGATGTTGAAGAGTAATTGTAGTTAGGACAAGCAACATTAATTGCTTGTTGAAGGCCACGGATCGTGAGAGGCACCCCCCAAACCACTCGGTCATCCCTATCATTTTATCTCCCGCCTGTTTGCCCCGCCCCCATCACTGTATCTGATCCACGGGAAGCGTACACCTACTGTATTCAGCATGATTCACAGTCGAGAATATGACCTCGTACGAATTGTTCGCAATTGAGCATCTTCCAGTCTTCAATCCCTAGCCACTTTTAAAACCCCCGCCGCAGGCTGTCAGACACGGCGACGATGCGAACGTGCAGATCGGCGGGAGAGTGAAGAGATTAAAAGTGGGGGCGAAGCGGGGTAACTAAGGAGCTGTTGTCGGTTGCAGGTTCGCAAAGGCCACCGCGGGAGTTGCGATGCCAACGTATCACAATGCGGGTGGCGGATACCCGAATGTGTCAGCGCCAGCGCGACAAGCGAAGCTCGACGGCAATCAGAATCACCATACGATCCCCTCAAACGTAACGTCCCATCCCCTCATACAAAATAGCACACAGCACAACGTTCCTTCCAACTTGTCTGCAAGTAACATTCCGTCCCATCCAGTGTCACCGACAATGACCACGCATTCGAATGTCACCGCTCCGAATATAACCAGTCACATGAACGCCGGCTCGCCGCCGGTAATCCTCACCTCCAACCTTACGAATCCTAGCAATCCTGCTGCGTTATCGGTGAATCCGAGGCACGAGGTCAAACTGAACGCTATGCCGTACGTATTCGTTCTTTGCACGCGCAGATAAACCTCGGGACATAAGCTCGAAGTAATTAGGGGATTCGTTGGGAGAGGCGGGCAACTCTGGCGTCTATCGTTCGGTTAAGTTAAAAGCAGGCCGTTCGGAGAGGTTGAATACGTGGAACGTTCCAAACGCCTTATTTTCTTTGCGCGATAAAGTATCTTATACTTCTAAACTCTAAAGACTGGTGTACCTGATAGACGAAGAAGGTGGGTCGAGAAGAAACCGTCCGCTTCCAGGCGAGAAATGGTATAATCAGCGAGGTGCTTCTTTTTCAAAAGAGGTTGCCGTTGATATGGACATTCTGAAGGCGTGATCACTGAATCTCGGTTTCGATGTACGTACATGCTTGCCCAGTCGTTTAAGCGTGCCACTCGGTTAGAATTTCGTCGCCTATCCCCTAATCGTTTCGAGCAGCTCGACCAAGCACATACTTACACTGCTTGGTTCTCTTCCACTTTACGTCAGCCGCGACCACCGCGCGGCCCGATCCAATCGATCGTCGTGTTGCAGATGGTTCCACGGGAAGATATCCCGGGAAACTGCGGAGAGATTGTTGCGGCCGAGAGAGGACGGCCTGTTCCTAGTCCGGGAGTCGACCAACTTCCCCGGCGACTACACGCTCTGCGTGTGCTACCAGGGCCGTGTACAGCACTACAGGGTCAAGTACAAGAACAATCAGCTGACGATAGACGATGAGGAGTTCTTCGAGAACCTGGCGCTGCTGGTCGAGCACTACGAGCAGGACGCGGACGGGCTGTCCACGCAGCTCACCAAGTCCCTGCCCAAACAGGGCAAGCAGGACTTCTGCGTGGACCCGAAGGCGTTCATGGAGGCCGGCTGGGTGATACAGACCCACGAGCTCGAGTTGAGGGAGTGTATCGGCAAAGGGGAGTTCGGGGACGTGCTGCTGGGCGTCTACAGAGGCGAGAGGGTCGCCGTGAAGATGCTCAAGGACAACAGCGAGGCGGCCCAGAGGTTTCTGGCCGAGGCGAGCCTGATGACGTCGCTGATCCACGACAACCTGGTGAAGCTGCTCGGTCTCGTCTTCAATAACCAACACATGTACCTGGTCACGGAGTATATGAGCAAGGGATCCCTGGTGGATTACTTGAGGTCGCGGGGGAGGTTGCACGTCTCCAAGAAGGATCAGATCAACTTCGCCTAGTACGTAGCGAGAGAGAACTTATCGTTCGCCCGTCGTCACCCCCGTCGGCTGTGGGCCTCTAAACGTTCCTGTTCCCGTTCTCTTGCAGCGACACGTGCGCCGGCATGGCGTATCTCGAGTCCCGGCACGTAGTGCACAGAGATCTGGCCGCGCGAAACGTTCTCGTCACGGAGGATAACTCTGCCAAAGTGTCCGACTTCGGCCTGGCGCGGGACGAGAATTTCTCCCTCGAAGGCGGCAAGCTGCCCATCAAATGGACTGCACCAGAGGCTTTAAAGCAGAATGTAAATACGAGCTTAGAACCTCCGATCGCGAAACAATCGGGCTCGAATTCGCCGGCGCCAGCGAGTGTGAATGAACTGTGGACATTGATTCGGAATTGATCCTGTGCAACACAGATATCGGTCTCTAGAGTAGAGCTCTTACTTTTTGACCCGTCGGGTACCCGTCTACCCGAAACAACTTCAAGCCATTGAATGTGGTATTGTTCAATCATTTTTGGCTAACATCAGACTATACCACAGACAATCACAGACAATACTACATTCAATTGCTTGAAGTTATCCCGGGTAATGTCCGGGTACCCGGGTACCCGACGGGTCAAAAAGTAAGAGCTCTACTCTAGAGTTCGAGCCCTTTTGTTTTGTCGACCAAAGTACGCGCGTATTGCGACGTGTGCGAACGTAAGTTGAAATGTTCTTTTTCAGAAGTTTTCAAATAAGTCTGATATGTGGAGTTTTGGAATACTGTTGTGGGAAATCTATTCCTTTGGACGTGTACCATATCCACGAATCGTGAGTAACATTTGCCTTTCTTCCTCCGGCGTTTCGCCCAGTTCTGGGTAACAGCTGCCCCTATTGCCCTGATTTCAGCCATTAGCGGACGTTGTGAAATGCGTGGAAAAGGGCTACAAAATGGAGCCACCGGACGGTTGTCCGCACGAGGTTTATGATATTATGAGACAAGTAAGCACGCCACTGGCCACGTTAAGATCGTAATTGCGCGTCTGCGTTATCGTTAATTGAACGTCCCTCCTTGTTTCTGTTGCAGGCATGGGACTTACAACCCGAGAAGCGACCTACCTTTTACGATATAAAGCTAGTGCTGGGTCAGCTGAAAGCTGAATACACCAAAGGTGTGAATTAAAAGCAAGGAACGTTACTTATTATTCTTAGGCTCGATGTAGAAGAAGAGGACCGAGAACGGGATTAGTGTTTTCGAGTCGATACGCTTTTCATTTCCCTTTGAATCAGGGGCGAAGGTAGTGGCTCCGAAACACTTGCTGATTGTACATTTTTTCCCCCTATTGTACAAAAATAGTGTCCGCGCCGCTTGTATTTATTGTTACTCCGCAATCTTCTTTCTGTCTGTTCTCATTCCGTATGAAAATCGTTTGTACACAAATTAACACCTACGTCGATCGTGCCTTTGGCCAAGTTGTAGCTCAACTTGTACACCCGAAATTCAGGTAGGGCTGGAGAAAAGAATTCAGAGTTCGATGATTATTTCTTTCACAGTCGCGATACTTGTCCATTACTTAATTGCGTTTGCAGTCACGTCTATCTTTGACGAGGATTGCAGGGGCAGGCGAACGCCGCCGCAACGCGCGCGGTTTTTAAATCGTGCTCGGTCGTTGCTACGGCACGGGAAATGTTCTCCAGGTGTGTGAGATGCGCCTTACATAGAACTGAATTTAACGAAACGCAGAATAATTAGTCTCTACGAATACTATACAATAATCTTTTGGACTTAAGCATGTAAGGTTGGATATCAGGATTTTTTCACTACGCACGTAAACAATAGGAAGAGTAAGAGAAAGAGAGGAAACTAGATATTTTTACTGGTTCGATAGATCCATCGTATGTTTCCGTGAGGTTGCAGCTATTGTAGAGTTACAAGTACTTGTTAGTGGTATAAGTTCTTTAATCAAAGATTCGTCGTAGGAAGTATTAATTTTTAACTAAATTATTGCAACCGTTATAAATGATTATTTAAGTTGTCCCTCCGCGAGATATTTGAACTATATATTATAAATATATATATATATATATATATATATATATATATATATATATATATATATATATATATATATACATAGTAGTGTAAATGTATCCCTGTAAATACTTTTTGTACATATCTGACTATCAAGGAAAGAAAGAATTAATATTTCGAGTATGCAGTTGATGTTGGTTAGAGAGAAGAATTTAAACGTGGATTGTCCATAATGTTTGTTTTTAGTTATAAGGTTGATTTAATTTGCAACGGCGATCGAATGTCCATAACAGAAATGCACCCGCGTAACGCAACGATAGAGTGAACTCGGATACTGTGTATTTATAAATGGTAATGAAATTATTTTAGTGTCTCGCGTTATTGCATCTATCTTCTTGTAACATAGGAGCCGCGACTTATTTAATACATTTCACCCAACGGTTATAACGGACTAATAAATAATATTTATTCATAGGCGGGGGGGGGGGGGGGGGGGGGTAAGATGTGTTCGAATGGGATGGAGAAGCGATAAAAACTAATACTCTAAGATAAACTATCCTGATTATCGGAAGGCGAGAAATTGGTGTAGACGAGCATTGGAGATCATCGACGGGGTCGTATGTATAATTGTGTACACAGCGCAGAGCTTGTCAGAAAAATTTCAACCGAAACGTACTCAGTTCCTCGCATTTGTTAATTGTTTTCAATAGCATCCGACAGAAGGGCCGTCGTGACTGAATGAAGCTTCGTAGCGATAATTTAACGATAATCGACTCTGTTACGTAGTGAATACGCGTGTCTAGTTTGAAAGGTAGCAGATAGCTGTATTAGTATGTAGTCTATTTATAAGCCGATACAAGTCCGTTTATAACCTCGATAGTATGTAATATAATATATATATATGGCCCTAATCAGTACCTAACGTTTTCGACGATATCATCGACCCGCGTTCTTGCGTTACGATGTCTCCGCGATTCGCGCGTAAAAGCCACCCTCGTGGATATTCACCCTCGACTGCCATCCAATATGGATTGTCTCTCTTTACGTTTCTTTGTCTTTTCTCTTTTGGTTTGTACTTCCCGCGTTTCTCACGCTAAATATCGGAACCCTCATCTTCGTTGTACCCTTGCACACGGCATCCGTATCACAGTGCGACGTGGCAATGTTAACTTCATCGTATTGTATCCCGTGTAACTAAACGTATGCACACGCGAGTCTTTGTTACACATGAACGGCGCGTTAGTCCTCTGAATGTGACCAGTGTGTTGAATTCGTTTATTTTTTACTCACGATATAAATTTATTAGCTTGTAAGAAATTTAATATATACGTGTATATTGAATAAAAAGATCACACACGGTAACCATCAATCGATGCGAGTTTTACTATAGCAGGCTCAGATTTAATTGATCGCGCGAGGCCACTTTACGAGGCTCCCTCCCGCCGCATTGTTCCGCGCCGTCTTTTCGCCCTGCATTGCGCCCACCTCGTCCCAGAGGCAGAAAGAGTAACGACTAGGTAGAGAAACAGAGTTATGCTATTTTTCAATGAAAATTAAAATTTGTTGGGCCTCCGCTGTATCTTATCAAGCTGGTTATAGTTCGGGCAACTTAGCGAAATTACAAAAGAGTGGGGACCTTTACGGCCGGGCAGCGGCTAATGAAATTTGAGCCCGCGATAGCTACATAGTCTACGAGTGTATCCGAATTGAAGATGTTCGAAAGGTCGTTTGTGTCGAGAGAAGAATGAATGCTACTAAAGGAATGCACGCGAGAAGAGTTAATTAAGGTGTTAATCAAGGGCTCTTCCGTTTTGGCCTCCGAAACAAACCTTGTACGATTCCCAGAGTGTTCAGAGATGCTCGAGGATGTCCGACTGTATGGTCGCGTTGTTACTACGCTACAATTCTAAAGATTCTCAGTAGACAGCTATTAGGGAGTAAACTGGTTCATCGGCCAGATCTAGCGACAGTTAACGAACCGAATTAACGGGTTAATAAAGGTGTAAGAAGGTAACACTGCATTTGCTCACCGATTGTAATTATTTCCGGCTACAGATGAGACAAATGTTTATTGCTCGTGTACCCGACGATGTTTTTTGAAAAGACTATTGATATTATACAAATATACACCGAGAGTTTTGCGTTGTAGTTATTATTATTATTATTGAAGTGGATCCTCCAAAGACAAGCCAGCGATTAGGCAACGCATTCGCACGATGTTCGAAAGGAATGGGATTGAAAAAAATAAGGGGAGTCACTTCCGGGAGAATTTCATATCGCACAAACTGAAGAGTGACAATTGTAAAAACTCGTCTGCTGCTCTTACGTCATTATTTACCTCCACTTAATCCCCAATGTTATACCTTATTGCCAAACGCTAATAAAATCGTGATATTCGTTCGATTACACGCTCGTTCCTTCTTGTACTGTAAAATAGTCCTGCGTGCCCGTTACTCGCTCGCTTTCCAGCAACGAGCACTCGTCGGTAAGCACGCTGCAATTCGAACTATCAATGCTTCCGTTGCTTCGTTTCAGAGTTGCGTTTTGAGATACTGCCCCGAGTAGTCTGTACTCTTGTGTATCAATTAAATTATCTATCGTTTCATCGCCTCGAATTATAGTTTCTGACCTTTCTACGTCCTTTGATCCTTTAAATAGACGATAAGATTTCCTGCTAGATCTTAATTCCTTCTGTACGCCCTTCGTTACCCGAGAGGCGAATAATTTGCTCCCATTGGATCGTTTCGGAACCTTAATTGGATACGCGAGCTTGTGCTCGGGCTTTTCACAATCTTTCAAACTACTTCTTATTATTAAGCTTCTGCGAGCTCGATACGGTCGCACGAAGCCGTTCTTCGATAGCAGTCGCAACTGACCGCTTATCGATCCTCCAATTAACACGTAATTCTTTCTTTCTTTGTCCACTATTATCGAGTGCCTGATTGTACGCGCGGCGTTACGCTGTTCCCTCACAGAAATGTAATTTACACCGAGACTATTTCGATCATCATCGTCCATGCCACCAGGAAGCAAAGTCCAATCGTCCTCCGGCGGAAGTGTTTCTTTGTTTGATGATGAAACGTCTTTATTACTGCTCCACAGCTTGTCGGGGTGCAGGTTCGACAAAACGTTTTGTAAATTCGGTATATTGCCCAGCAACGAGCCGACAGCGTCGAGCTGGCTTTCAATCACAGAACAAATCGCGGAGACAATGCCATTGCCCGTTGCCGTATCACAGTGATAAGATGTGCCCCTATCGCAAACGATCCTCGAGGTAGTCGACTCTATTTCTTTCTCGTGGAATACATTCTCCGAGATGTCGGTCGCCGGTGCTCTTCTGCTCGGCGTCGCGTACTTTAGGGGTGGGAAATGTCTGATACCGTCCACCGCTTTCTCGCCTGCATCGTATTCTTAATGTCAGTATATTATTGCAATAAAGCGGGAAGCTGTATACTTTCGAACATTAAAACCTCTCACAACTAAACTACCCCTCCATCCAACCCCAAGTATAACTACCCCTCGTTTCAACATTATGACTTACCAAGATGACTCCCACCAAACATTTTCTCCACGGGTGAATTCACTTCGCTCGAAGGTAGACAGGCATGGTCCTCTTCAGCCGCGTCTTCCCCCTTGGTATCCACTGAAGAGTCTCTCACAGAGGTTCCCCTGTATCGATCCTTTCCCTTTTCATTGCTATGCTCGTTTATTACCATCCATCTACTGAAATCGCCAAAACGCCTGTCATATTCTATACCCGCCATCATTGAAACGATCTGCACGTTTCCCCTCTTATCATTTCCCCGCCGCGATTCATCGATCTTGGGGTTAATCTGGTTCACCCCATTCGAACTGGAGCCGCTTTTGTTCGCGTCGCTTCCCGTCGCTGGCTTCAATCGAATTCCATAGAAGCTTCTGCGCGAACCAGAATACGGCGAATCCTTGGCCATTTGTTCACTTTCGCTTTCTTCGGGAACGTTCTCGGTGATCGTCTTTTGTTCCTGCGGCTCACCGACGTCCGAAGAATCAGTTTTAGATTCCTTAATCGTAGTCTGAATACTCGAGGAGCCACCAGCTTCGCGAGTTTCCATGGTCTTCAACTTTTCCACGCTTTCCGACTCCGCTTGCTCCTTTGACGCCATTTCGGACTGTTTCAGAGTATCAAGGTCGACGTCGATTTTCTTCTCACCTACGAATGTCACGTCTTTCGACGGCCCGGCTTTCACTTTCTCCGTTGGTATGACGCTTGAACTCGCTACTTTGCCAGCTTCCATCGGGATGTCCTTTTCTTCCAGTTCTCCCTTCATCTCCTTCTCCTCCACGGAATCTTCTTTTCTTTCATTGGATTTTACCTCATTGATCCTATCATCTTCCTCAGCAGCCTCGCGAATTTCCATCGATCTTCTCCAAGTATTGGGGCACCTTATGCCCGCAGGATCAGAGTCAACGATCGGATCGAGCTGAAATTGATCCTGTTTCGTGACGACCACAGTGACAATATTCGACGCCAGTTTCAACAGGGAGACATCTCTCAGCTTAGCCACGCTAGATATCCTCACGTCTCCGGTTCGGTCGATTTGTAGCCGAAGTTTTTTTTTATCCTCATCCAGACTATCCTCCGACGAGCTTTTGTCACAACTGCAGCTGTCCGTGCTGGACTTTCGTTCCACGGATCGTTCCTTCGAGGGTTCGTTGCATTCTTCGCCTGTTCCCTTATCCTTGGACGCGGGCGGGCCATCCTCGGAAGTGCTGGTCGCCCTGCTTTGGTCCTGCTGCGCCGCGATCGGTTCAGGCACGCGAGGCTTCAGGTACAGCCTCCTAGGATTGCGCGGACTCGGTTCGAAGGGGTCTGGAGAGTGGAGCGTGTTCTCTGGCACGTCGGTGTCGAACAGCCACGTCTGGGCGTAGCCGAAGGTGCAGCGAGATTCCGCGAACTGCTGGATAATACGCGAGGTGATGGTCGGCGTGGGGTAGCAGGTAGTCCTCCTGTTGTCGAACTCTGCCTCCACCTGACAGATCTTCACCTGTACGTTCTTCAGACGCGACTCCGCGATCACCCGCTGCGAAACGTAGGGCGAGAAGTTGACGTTCAGCCTCTCGTCGCACTCCTTCTGCCTGAGGGCGGCCAACAGCTGTCGCAGCTCAGCGTTCGTCTTCAGGGCGAGCACAGCCGGATCTATGGGCCCGCTGCTCTCTACCTGGAAATTTCCACGTAGCTCAGCGCGTCTCGCGCCGCGAATGGAATGTAAATGAAGGACCCCGCGTAAACGACGCTCCCTCGCCCGGCGTCGGGGCTAAGAGCGTGTTTTGATAGTAATTCAGGTATACCCGGCGCCCGCCGGAGAATTACTCGGCGCGAGGAGCGGCGTTTCCAGCGACGCGGAGGAACCCTCGACCCGATAGAAAGTTGTTATCTTAATTGTGTTTCTGGCTGCACGGTGGCCTACACGCGAGACACGCGGGCAAGAAGCAGCGATGACTTTGCAGCGAAGTGGCGCGCGGGCTGGGACGAGTGAGCGGGGTTCTTTTGGCGTACGGGGAGCATAGAAACGACGAGGAGGAATAATACGGCAGGAGAGCTACCGAAAGCGGGGGTACTGGATCCAAAGTGGGAGGTCCCAAGAGGCGGAATCTCACCTCGAAGCCGTATCCCTGGCACTCCATCACCTTCTTGTTTATCAAGGCCTCGACCTGCGCCTTCAGCACGTTCACTTTGAGCTGCAGCAACGTGAGCAGCGGGATAATGTTGGCGGGCACATTGGTGGTCATGTGGAGGTTGATCAGCGCGGTCAGTTGCTGAGCGTTCCTCGACTCCGCGAGCAGCTGGTCCTTGGTGAGCACGCTGATGGACCTCTGCGCTTTGTTCATCGTGTCCTCCATGGTGCTGGTTATGTTCGAGCCCGGCACCTTCCTCAGGATCAGGCGGGTGGCCGCGCAGGATATAATCCCAGGCAGGGAGAGGAACTGCGAGGCGAGGGCTTGCAAGCTTATGGAGGCTGGGCAATTCCGTTGCGAGCAAATGGTGTCGTCGGCGGTCGCTGTGCAGCGATGCTCTTCCAAGTTGACGCTGCAACAGCAACTACTCCACGGATGGATGTTGACCTCTCCACAGCCGTGCTTCCTTTGGCAACATCCGCAGCTCGAGAGTCTGCCTTTGCCACAGGCTTGGCCAGCTGACGGCTCGTAAACAGGAAGAGGGATTGGATAGGGGTAGAAGGAGGGTGGCGGGCAGTAGATTGACGGTGGGTAATTGAAGGCTGTCGATTGTACTGTCGGCTGAGGCACACCTCCTTGGCTCAACGTACCCACCGGTTGCTGATGTTGAGTCCCAGACTGAGGACAGCTGTTAGGCAGGATAAATATCGGCGTGGCGTTGCTCACGTAGCCGCGAATCTGGTCGAAGACGTTTTGGGACAGGGGTGCGTAGCCTGGCTGCGTGTGCCCTGCAGGTGGAACGTTGCTGGTGGCGGCATGGAACATTGGCTGGCAAGGGTATCGTTCAGGCACGCACTGATTGTTCGACATGAATGCGTCTGGCTGGTGAAGCTGATAGAACGGCTGCTTGCAGGTGTCTGCGCGCGAAAGTGCATAGGCTGCTTGAGAGCGAAGGGTGCAAGGTCGAGGGGGTGGTAAAAGTAGAAAGGAACAAGTGAGTCTTAACTTGTTCCGCTGTTGACCCGAGTCATGATTCTTCGATGGAAAATACGGTACTGTATAACCTGCGCTGTTCCTTTCTCCCTTGGTTATCGTTACTCGCCGACATCCTTAATAACTTTGCAACGCGCGTCAATACCTTGCAGGGATCCTGGATAAACAGCGGAAGGGCAAGCTGGCATTTGTTGGGTGACCATTTGAGGCTGCTGGAACGCTGGGATATTGTTATGACTGGTTTGCATCGGCGCGTTCTGCGACACAAGGGGCGCGCTGCAGGGTAAATTAATCATCGATGCGACAGGTTAGTCCAGGCTTCGTCTTTTTCAGGATGCTGCACGAGGGGGCTCGCGGCTGTTTCGCGTGTGTAACGTTCCTCTCTCTGTAAAGGTTCCACGGTAATCTGCGCGCGGTTCTGTCACTTGGAATTTTGAATTAGGGGAGCCTGAGGGGATTGCCGGATTCGGGATTGGTTTACGGGGTTGGGTGGACCTGTTGGTTAATTCCACCTGGTCGGGGCCCTGAAGTTGTAGCGATACGGGTGAAATAGTGGTTCAACTAGTTGCGAGCGCTTGCAAAACGTTTCACTAGAAACTGTAAACAGAGTAAACGATGGGAGACGCGCTGTGAGCGTAATTGGAGCAACGGATTCTATTATCCCAGGCAAATTAAAGTATTATTGCGTGCCACCGATAACTGAACACCATTGCGATACTATTTGCTCTTCTGTAAATAAAGAAATATTTCCTTCGAATTAAAATTACAATTACAGGAACCATTCTGTTTCACTTAGGGGAGACCGGGGTAAAGTGAGACGGAAAAAGTTTGGAGACGAATAAAATTGTTCCCTTTCAATAAAAATGTGTGCAAATAGATTTATAATATAATTTGAACATTACTATTGATAAATGCTGAATAGCAATACTTAAAATAAACTCGAAGTATATTAAAATTCAGTTTGAAAAAAAAATGCAAAATCGACCACTTTACCCCATATATGGGGTAAAGTGAGCAGAAATAAAATACGTGTTTTAATGAAGGATATATAATTATAAAATTAACTTTATTAGAAGTTTCAAACTATTTAAACTATTTTTTCAAAAATATATTTCATTAATACAAGTTTAACATTAATAATTTGTACTTTGAAACTTTGTACTTTGTGTAAACTCATTTTCAGAAGAAAATTATTTAAATAATTTTTTTAACAAAAACATATATCTTTCTATCACAATTTTTTTTCCAAATGGGTTTCAAGAATTTTTGGCAGACAGGCTTCAGATAAAAATAACGATGTTTTAATAAGATGCTTAACGCAGTCTTCATGAGCCCATAAATTGCACTCCTGCTCATTCTATTCTGAAAAAATAACCTACACTTAATTATGCATGTAACAGGTTTCGTAGGTTATAATATTTATAGGTAAAAAAATGAATTAATTTATTGACGTAATGAAAAAAATTAATTCAATTATTAACGTAATGAAAAATATGAATTTATATTACCTGATATGTTGACAATAATTATTTGCGAGGACGCTGCAACCACCACACCGCGTCGTTTCTCAGCTAGCTGACAGGTTGGTTAGGTTATTGCGCACATCACTCGCGCATCTTTTCTTTGCACCTCAGTTTACCCCGGCCACTTTGCCCCGAATGTGTACTCAGTGGAAAATTAATTATTTAATAATGTTAGGATTAATGTTTTCTCAAACGCGTGTACATGTATGTGTATAAGCGTGTTATAAACACGCAGAAAAAAAAGGAGTTAAAATAACACATTTAAGACTCATTTATCCAAAAAGCTAAATTGAAAAGAAAACCAATTGGAAGGCTCTAAAACTTCATTTTTCATTTTTTAAATGAATTTCCATTTTTCGATACCTGAATGTGCATAATTATCATTGTAGTATTACACACATTTATTACGTCACCCAAATTTGTAAATATATTCTATTGTTAAATAATAAATTAAGCAAGCTCATTTTACCCCGGGGTTCACTTTGCCCCGGTCTCCCCTACCTGAAAGAATGAGGACTGTTCCACGTAATCATTAGCACCAACCATCTCAATTCTGAATAATTTTCAAACCCGCCTAACTCATCTCGGGTGTTAGAATTAAAATCACTTCGCCAGCGTGCTCAACAACGTCGGAACGAGGACGGGGACCTTTTCGGTGCAGCTTTGCGCCGCGATGTCCCCATGAAGCTCAACGAGTCGCACCCTAGAAGCGTCCCTTATTATTATAATTGCTGCGCCTTCGCTTGCTACAGTCATTATCTAATTTTCCATCTTTGCGCGGAGTTCTCGGGCATCGATCACGATCCAGTGATTTACTTAATTAATTAAACGAAACAACCGGCTGCGCGAGACCTGCGCTCGGTTCGTTACATTTAATTCGCTCGGGTAATTGTACTCGTTTGCCCGTTTGTCGGCCGGGGAAAAAAGAACCCCGGTCCATTGTTACATCCCTGTACTCCTGCATAATGTATTTCGGTGACAATTTCTTAACACTCGTTCTCCTCGAGGTAAGTATCTAAGTAGAAGAACCTTCCTGTTTCAATTACCGAACACTCCTTTCCCCAACCGATCGTGTCAAACAAGTTCGACTAATCGTTTCTTGTGCACCTGCACCGGAGTACACATTTACCGAGAAAAACGCGATTACGAAAGTAGAAATGGAGCGCAAACACGATGACGAATAACACGTTTCGGAAGCAGGTATTAGACAACACTTATCAGACCTGTCGGTGACTCCGAGCCGGCAGAAGGCTAGTCATCCGACATAACTTGGCTCGCTGCGGTGTCGACGACCATTTCCGACTGTCAGAGACCATTGTCGGTGTATAAACTCGCTCGTAACGTGACTAGAAGATAAGAGAGTCGTTATCTGCGAGGGGAGTCGGCACGCGATGATGATTCCTCGCAATAATTCTTGCCCGTTACTTGCGATCGGGTCGTCGCAACGCGTGCACCAGCGTCTAGAGGTTAGCGACAAAAGCCACGCTATCGTGGGCATTTCGACACGCGTCCGTGGACGGGGCTGTACCATTCAAGACACTTGTGAATCTCTCCCAAAGCTGATCAGACTTCTCACTTTATCGGTGAATCATCGTTGCTGCTGAACGTGTTCGAAATTACGAGCAGCCTCTGAGGCAATCGAGCGCGCCGCAAAGTGTTCATTGTGTTCAATTGCTCAGGGTTCAATTGTTCAATTGTTCAGCGCGTTCCTTCGGCAGGTAGCCACATATCGAGGAGTAATCGTCGCGAGTATTCTAATCGCTCGATCGAAGAGCAGAACGTTATCAGTCCTCGACTGGTATCTGACTAACGGGACGCGATAGCCAAAAGTCGGACAGTGCGTGCCACCACTATCGATACACCGTTCCTGACATCAGTGTCCAGCATTCCGTCGCGCTAGTAAGTAGCAATCGAGAGCGATCGAAGGAACTCGCGCCTTTCCGCCGCTGTTCGGTGCCGTTTGCGAGCCTACATCCGCGCTAAGTCGCCTCGAGGGCACAGACGATGGAGTCCGAGGAGGCTCGCCAGGAGGGTGTCGATTTCATCGAGCTCGAACTGATCCCAGATATGGTGGACGCCCGCTGCTTCTGCGAGCCGAGCTCCAGGGAGTTCGTGGAATTCGTGTCAGCCACCGCTCGCCTGGACGAGATCAGCCGCACCAGCGAAATCTACCGCGTGGAGGCTGTCGTCAGGTTCTCTGGGGAAGCCTGCAGCTTTTCCCTGCTCGTGAAGCTGCTCCCTCAAGAAGCGGAGCGCTCGAGAACGGCCTTCGACGCGTACCAGAACGAAGAGATGTTCTACACTAAGATGACGCTCAAGTACGGTTCAGACCTGACCCCGAGGTGTTATTTGGCCGACTTGGGACGCTACGGGAGGGCAGTGGTTGTTCTGGAGGACCTCCAGGAGGCTGGTTACGCCCCGGTGGATGGCGTACTGGACAAGGACCACTTGAAATTGTGCGTGCAAGTTCTGGGAAAGTTCCACGGCAGGGGGCTAAGGCTGAAGGCAACGGAACCCGAAATCTTCAGGGAGTTCGAGGCGAAACTGTTGGAGACCATCCTTACCGAGGAATCGATGAGACGTTACGAGAGTAGATCGTCCAGGTAATTCGTCCTCTTTCGATTTCATGGCAAGCGATTCTCGACTTGACGATGTTGCCGTGCAACTTGAGAACGCGAGATTTATTGCCAGTACCCGACGCGGAATTTTATTGTTCGATCGATGGCTATGCAGTCTCGAGCAACCTTGTAGGAGGGATCAAGTGTCGTAAAAGCGCGCCGATCCTTAATTGTCTGTACTTTCAGAAATTTCGTAAAGTCACCTATTATCAAGTGATTCGTTTAAGTCTTATCTCCCCTACACAAAATCTAGACCCGCCCTGCCACTGATCGGCTCCATATCAAAACTACACAGTACAAAACTACACATGCAATTTAGGACACATCAGAACAGTGCACAGAAAGTAGTGCACATGCAATTTAAAGCACATTAAAATTATAGTGTACATACAATTTAGGACACATACAATTGAGGACACATGCGATTTAGGACACATACAATTTAGGACACATACAATTTAGGGCACATGCAATTTAGGACACATGCGATTTAAAACACATGCGATTTAAAACACATGCGATTTGCAGTGCACATACAATTTAGGACACATGCGATTTAGGACACATACAACTTAGGACACATACAATTTAGGACACATACAATTTAGAACACATGCGACTTTGGACACATGCGACTTAGGACACATGCGATTTAGGACACATACAATTTAGGACACATGCGATTTATCATGGGCATAGCTAGGATTGCATTCGGGGACGGGGGGCCTAAAGCCCCCCTCAATTGGGGAGGGGGGGGGGGGGGGAATAAAAGACTCCTTCGGCTTCTAATTCGGCCATTTGTGCACTGAATTTTGAATTTATGTACTTATGTAGGAACCAATATAACCGGGGTCGTGTAATGCGGAATTAGGTCACAATTGAATTTATTTCTATTTTATAATAAACTAATTTAATTTTGGATGAACGTTTGAATTTATTTCTATTTTATAATAAACTAATTTAATTTTGGATGAACGTTTGAATTTATTTCTATTTTATAATAAACTAATTTAATTTTGGATGAACGTTTAAGTTATTTTTTTCCGGAAAACTAATTTAATTTTGGATGAACGTTTAAGTTATTTTTTTTCCGGAAAAAAATAACTTAAACGTTCATCCAAAATTAAATTAGTTTATTATAAAATAGAAATAAATTCAATTGTGACCTAATTCCGCATTACACGACCCCGGTTATATTGGTTCCTACATAAGTACATAAATTCAAAATTCAGTGCACAAATGGCCGAATTAGAAGCCGAAGGAGTCTTTTATTCCCCCCCCCCCCCCAATGAAAGGGGCTTTAGGCCCCCCGTCCCCGAATGCAATCCTAGCTATGCCCATGATAAATCGCATGTGTCCTAAATTGTATGTGTCCTAAATCGCATGTGTCCTAAGTCGCATGTGTTCTAAATTGTATGTGTCCTAAATTGTATGTGTCCTAAGTTGTATGTGTCCTAAATCGCATGTGTCCTAAATTGTATGTGCACTGCAAATCGCATGTGTTTGAAATCGCATGTGTCGTAAATTGCATGTGCCCTAAATTGTATGTGTCCTAAATTGTATGTGTCCTAAATCGCATGTGTCCTCAATTGTATGTGTCCTAAATTGTATGTACACTATAATTTTAATGTGCTTTAAATTGCATGTGCACTACTTTCTGTGCACTGTTCTGATGTGTCCTAAATTGCATGTGTAGTTTTGTACTGTGTAGTTTTGATATGGAGCCCACTGATCGCGTGCAAAAGTATTCCGCGCTCGGATCCGAACGATCTGGTAATTCGTGGGGGCCAACTTATCAATTAATCAATCGGATTCACCGATCCCGTGTACCCGGAAACCGAGTTCCGAGAGTCTGTTTCGCGGTATTCTGTAGATAAACAATCGAGATTCCGTTAACTCGTTAGACATCGAATCTCGACTACCAGGAGTGTCCCACGGAACGTTCCGGGCGACCCGAAATCGCTGGAGATCGCGGCCAAGCGATTACACGAAGGATAACAGAAGAGGAAATGCATCACCCGGAATCTTCCTGATTCCACTTAAGTATCACTAACTCTGGTTAGTAATTCCACCGAAGGGTTAAATAAACAGCAACCCAGCGTGCCGCCGGATGCGCGATGTCGGGGTTGAATTAACCTTACGGGCTGGTGGATTAACGTTACAAAATTTAATGACCTCGAGGGGCTCGCGACGGTCACGGGGTAGTCGAACACGCGTTACGACCTCGTCATGGTACGACATTCAGTGTGCCAGTAACGTCGACGTTATCGATGCCAATGCCGGTAACTCGCGTCTCGACTTCCACGCGGCTGGAATAATCGATGCGCAACTGAGGCGAACCGTTTCCGAAATTGATGGGGGCTTCGTGTATCAACAGATTCGACGGGCTATCGGTCGATTGCCAATCGGTTATAAAGTCTGTAAGCAATTATGTCGCCGCTGCACACCCGGCACCGTAATCGTTCGACGAGTATCGCTTGCGTGTTTAACAGTCCCTCGACGGTCACGTTTGCCGGCGAAAAGGAAACGGATTGTAAATCCTCGATTTGATTGATTGCAGGATGATGGACGTGCTCGAATCAATGCCAGATTCAAGGTTCACCGAGAGCGCGAAGAAAAAGTTGAACGAGAGCCCGATAGAGATTGTGAAGGCCATGGCCTCGATGGTCGACGAGGTCTCCACCATATGTCACGGTCATTTTTCACACGATAATCTGCTGTTCAAATACCAGAACGGTAAACCGACCGAGGCGAAGGTGATCGACTGGCAAACAATGAGGTACTGCTCGCCGGCTGTCGATCTAGGACCCATTCTACTGTATAACATGGAGCAGGGGAGCGGGCCGTCGGAGCTGCAGGAGATCCTCACGGTGTACGTCGACGCCGTTAGATCGGAATATCCAGAGATAGCCGGGGATAGACTGAGGGAAGAGGTCGTCGACAAGTTTCTGTTCGCCGGCCTTATCTTGTCCCTTCAGGAGCACATAACCGACGAAGAACTGACCGGAGTCATTTTCAAATTGGAACGATTGATTGCCTTTCACTGAATCCACGCCTCTCCTTCTAATGCTCGCTGCTCAATTGCGCCGGCTACTTTAGTAACGTTGTAACGCTGAGACTGAATGTTTTTGTAACGAAGAATGTCAAATTAGCACGTATTTCTAATTAAGCTTCACGCGGATTATCAAGCAGATGTAATAAACGTCCCCTCGGAATAGCGTTTCCCCTTTGTGTTTTGAGAGAAATGTAGTAGACGCAACGCGAGGGTAACTTGCCACTGTATTTCTCCATGCTCAGTTTATTCAAACGACTGTACCGTTACTTTTAATAATTTTTTAATAAGACACCCTTGTTGCGTTCAAACTGTTGTCCCTCTGGGTAATAAATGGTAGATCAAGTTACAGTTGCGGGTTAGGTCCGGTATTCCTGGAAATCTGATTGGTAAGGAAGGATCGCGGTGGTTGAATACGATTTCTCAACGAGCAGTTAACAGCGCCGTGATTCCTTTCCTATCGAGCAGGAAGATTAAAATGTAGATGATGAAGCACACGGCTCGTGCTGCACGCTCCATCGTTCTGCAGCTGTTACGTCCAAGAACGGTATCGGCGTTGTTCTGTGAAATGTAACATTACTTCGCTTCGAATAATGCCGCGGGATGAGAAATGCAGTCCGAGCCCGCCGTTTCGGGCACGGATTTATGTACATACGTTACACTCCCGTGCAGCACGGTTGGCACATTCGTTATCCAGGATCAAACCTTCCGTTCCCTCATCGCGCCGCGTCAGGGCTCCTCAGACTTATTCCAGCGGTGACAGCGGCTCTTCGGACGCGCAACGCAGACACGTAGTTTTATGAAGCGAAGCCCGGGGCCGCCAGGCAAATAAACCTAACTGGAAACAACGAAGGGCGGCGGAAAAGTAGGTCAGGATACACTTCGCACCTGATCCCGGCGCAATTTAATCAAATCACTCACGTTCGATCGAGCTCGCCCCGCATCAGCTATCTCGCCCCTCTTGGACAATCTGATCTCTCCTGATCGAGTACCCTTCCATCGCACGCTGCCAATTTTCCGCCCGCGTGTTAAGCTCAGCCTCCTATTCTGCTTGGAATTAAAGAATTTACCAAGTGTCAGTGTGGGCGAGCCTTGAATTTTCCATTACACCCAAGCACAGAATTAAAAATCGCCACGTCATTGAAAACGCCCGCCTGTCAATAGGTGTTGCACCGAATAAGGAGCCATCGCTGTTCCATCGCGTTCGGTAGATTGTTCTCGAGGGATTTAAAAGTATGCGGTTGTCAATTAAATAGTAGTCACGTGCGAGGGATCGTGAATTTTCTATCCACGTGGTTTAATCTGGAAATCATTAAAATTCAGCAGCTGTCAATGGAGGTTACGTGACTGACGCGTCGATCTAAGATCTAATTCAGACGCTCACCGGCTGCCTCTGTAGCCGTTTCGGCCGCCGGTTCAGCGTCGGGCTCTTCGGCCTCGGCACTGGCCACGGGTTCCTCCACGGGCGGAGCTGGCGGTTCTGCGACGGGTGGAGGTGGCGGCTCTGCGACGGGTGGAGGTGGCGGCTCTGCGACGGGTTGAGGTTGCGGACGGCTCCTGGGCAGTCTACTCGTCAAACTGCCCCGCTGCTGGTTCGTTAGGGACATGCAATAAACGATGGCCACCATGATCAGCAGGATCACGATGGAAATTAGCATGCGCCGTGGCCCGCATTTTGACTTCGCGGCGACCTTTAGGATCGGCGGGCACGTGGGCAGGATATCCTTGGGCGCAGCGGTGCCGTTGCACTCGCAAAGGGCCTTTACAGCCCTCAAACCCATTCACGATCCCGTAATTTTGACGGTTCTGCGGCCTGGACGGACCTGCCAAATCTGTCTCGTACGGTGAATTTCGACTTTCGACTTTGATCGCGGACAAAGGCCGATCGTCTGACTTTTCACATTCGTTCACCTGTACGCCGTGAGTTCAGCTACAGGACGTTACTACGCTGGTGTGTGAAAGTTCACTGACAGATTTCGCGGCTGGAAATTGATAACAAGTCGCTTCGAACCTTTTTAACCGACTTCAAAAAGGAGGAGGTTATGTATTCGACCCGTATGTATGTTTTTTTTTTTATGTTTGTTCCCTCATAACTCCTCAGCATATGGACCGATTTTGAGGATCTTTTTTTTATTCGAAAGAGGGCGATGCCCCGGTGGTCCGATCCGAGACTAAATCAATATTGGCTCAATATTTTGCCAGTTATGGTTAATAATAATAATTTATATGTTTGTCCTCGCATAACTCCTCAGCATATGGACCGATTTTGAGGATCTTTTTTTTATTCGAAAGAGGGCGATGCCCCGGTGGTCCGATCCGAGACTAAATCAATATTGGCTCAATATTTTGCCAGTTATGGTTAATAATAATAATTTATATGTTTGTCCTCGCATAACTCCTCAGCATATGGACCGATTTTGAGGATCTTTTTTTATTCGAAAGAGGGCGATGCCCCGGTGGTCCGATCCGAGACTAAATCAATATTGGCTCAATATTTTGCCAGTTATGGTTAATAATAATAATTTATATGTTTGTCCTCGCATAACTCCTCAGCATATGGACCGATTTTGAGGATCTTTTTTTTATTCGAAAGAGGGCGATGCCCCGGTGGTCCGATCCGAGACTAAATCAATATTGGCTCAATATTTTGCCAGTTATGGTTAATAATAATAATTTATATGTTTGTCCTCGCATAACTCCTCAGCATATGGACCGATTTTGAGGATCTTTTTTTATTCGAAAGAGGGCGATGCCCCGGTGGTCCGATCCGAGACTAAATCAATATTGGCTCAATATTTTGCCAGTTATGGTTAATAATAATAATTTATATGTTTGTCCTCGCATAACTCCTCAGCATATGGACCGATTTTGATGATCTTTTTTTTATTCGAAAGGGGGCGATGCCCCGGTGGTCCCATCCTACACTGCATCAACATTGGCCCAATATTTTGCCCGTTATGGTTAATAATAAAGACTATTGTCACCTAATTATTATTATTTTATGTACGTACGCGCATATCTCCTCAGCATGTTGTGTCAATATATATAAAACTAAAAAGTTAAAAATAAACAAAATTTAAAAAAAAAATTAAAACCGACTTCAAAAAAATAAAGTTGCACTAAAAAGTAAAAAATAATTCTTTCCCTTATTTAATCTACGACTCATATTTTTCAAGTCGGTGCCTCATCATTTGCACTATGTAAATCTGGCGCCGGCTTAAAAAATATGAGTCGTAGATTAAATAAGGGAAAGAATTATTTTTTACTTTTTAGTGCAACTTTATTTTTTTGAAGTCGGTTTTAATTTTTTTTTCTTTTTAAGGGATGAACATTTCGAGTCCTAGTCCTTTGATGCGAGTGTTATTTCAATTTCAAATTGTATTGTTTGGAGCCAGCGTAGTGTTGTTCCAGCGACTGTTTGGAATTCCTGGAATATTCTAATCCAGTGGAATGTGGAGTGGCTTTAAGGCCAGCTGTGACGTGATTAGAGATACGCTTGACACAGATGGCTCGTACTACACAGGGGTACAGATCATTTTCAGCGGCTAATGTAAAGTGGCTTCGATACCTCTTGTTGTGGGTAATGATGGAAGAAATGGATGCGAAGACTACCTTTTGGTTGAGCTGCTAATTATGTTTACGTATGAAGCTTCTGGCTGAAGCTACATTTTCTCGATTCTTGTTAGACGCGTCTCGTTGCGCTAACACAGGCTGCTCGGTGTAACGACATTCCAGATGCAATGCGACTGTATTAAGGGGGTCAAACGTATGTGTGCTCCACTACACAGAAGGGTTATTGAGCTGAATACCGTGCACTCTACTTATTATTATGTCCACGTTTGCTCGAAGACGTGATACAGTTCAGCAAAGTGTTTTCCTCTACGTCACTAATTAATGGTTTACGACACCTGATAAATAATGCAATTCTGCGACCGTTCGGCCCGTTCTCCCAATTTACCTAGTGATTCTTACATTTGCACACCGAATTGTCGACGCCGAGGAAACCGCCAAGCGTGTAATAAACAATGTCTCTTCTCTGGTACTTCAACTATCAGTAAATATAGAAGTGACGTTCGTTTATGTTGCTCGCCGTTGGTAACGTCAAAGGGGGCGAAGCATCTGAAATTCAGGGAATCATGGCCGTACCTATCGCGAAGCGTTCGCAGTCGAAGGATGCCAGAACTTGGAGATTATGAACGCAGTTGACACTTCCCGTACGGCTTACAGCTTATGGCTTTCACGTTTGCCTAATGCCATCAAGTGAATCGGGTTGTTTGCATTCAGTTGATTGCGATTCTGCAACCACACCGAGTTGTCTGTACACGGTGTCTCGGTGTTTGCCGCGCGACTTTTCCCTCTGACCCAACCCCGAAGCATCCATAAACTGATTCGTCGATTCTTGGTAAGGTTCTACTTAAAAATTTTAGGGAACACCTCTTGGTTCTAGCTGTTCTACGCCTGAGAACATGCAATGCTTTTTAACCGTTGCGACTTAGGTGCCTGTGACGAAGCTTTTGCAACCGAACCATCATCGATACATCGCGCAATGCGATTTCCTGGTTCCAACAGGGCAGTTATGATGTTTGTCGCGCTTTATTCTGCCACGGTCTCGTTTACCCGTGCGTTAACCGAGAAACACGGGAAACATTTCACCGATGAGAACCAACTGCTTCCTGGGCGCTCCACTATTTTTACGGCTCGCTGTTTTGAAGTTCTTGGGGAGAGTAGTGAGCAGCGGTGGAAATAGTTTCGTCGGGCAGCAGCTTGCTCAACGGCCGACAGTGATGTTGGATGTCTGGACCACCGAACAAGTTAAACGTATCCCCTTCCGTATTCTTCCGCTGGCTGTTTTCAACATTCATGCGGAAATGTCCACGGGGGACGTGCTCCTCGAAAGTTCCGGCGAGATTGAACGCGGGCAATGGGTGGTTTTACTTAACGCCGCCCGATACTACCATCGAGGGTAATCAATAATCTAAGCGACGAAAGCTGACTTCGGTAGGCGTCCGTTTAGGTAATGGCAGATGCCGAACGATCCTCCGGTGCTCTCATCGAATTTAAGACGGCTCCAGATTTCCTTCGCTCCAGAGGCTGGCTCGTGGAATATTCCCAACGTATGCTCGGAGAGAGAAATCTGGCGCAGACCCGGGAGAGCTGTTATCCGGCGTTTTCGGGGAGAGGAATGCGACCGATACATTTATAAAATCTCGCTCGTTTCTCACCCTCGCGCTAAACTTTCCCGCGCGTAGTACGGCAACACTCTGCACGCCCTGAGATTTCTCTCGGGCGAACGCGCGAACATTCCATTCCGCGAATAGCTGCGGTGTCTCGAATTCGCTTCAGAGATACGTCGAATACTCTTTTTTGTCGAACATATGTGGAATCCTTGGCGGCGGGCAAAGGAATGCATAGTTGGGTACACGGTCGCCCTTTCCGCTGGCATTGTATAATATAATACAAAGTTTTCCATAATTCTGCGTCACGAAGCTCGGCGCTTTTAACGTTCCAGGGAGCGCAGGGTATCCAAGAATATTAGGAAACGTCATAATTGAAGCTTTGTTTAACAGAGTGTGGGAATAATTTGAATACATTTGGGGGTTGGTTAGCGCTATCTCCCGCAGATTTTACCCCCGCGCGTCTATGTTAAGTTCGCTGTTTCGATGGGGACAATTACATTCTTGTTAGACACCGGTACACGACAACTCGCCGAATAAGTATTCCTAAACGATTGTGCCTCGAAGCTGCGATATAATCGGGCGGGCGTTTTACTGAATTTACGTGGCTGGTATATCGGGGCAATCCCTGGCCCGTAACGAAAGCGCCGAAGCTTTCTCAAGCTCGGCGTTGCATGCCTAATCAGATAAGGACCGTGGACAGTGCTTTATGCGTTCCTCCATCTGCAGATTCCCGTTTAATAAGCCGATCTGTATGCAGAAGTGTATTATCTTGAGCGGCCCTTGCGCCTCGCGCGTTCGTCGCTTTGTTACGCGGCTTCTTTTTTTCTCTCCAGCCCGGTTGATCACTGCACGCTCGAGGTTAATCGCTGCCGCGCTTTTCATTTACGTCCCCGTCCTTTCGCTGATCCCATCGAGATCTGTGGATAAAATCTTGGGACGACGGTCGAGAGAAGGCTGAGAGCGTTTTCCAATGGAAGAGGCGGCGTTACAGGACCTTAAACGAGGACCTGGGAGTCACGGGGCACAACGCCGAGCACTACAAAAACGATATTGAAGTCGGCGATCCGATTATAACGATTGTAATCTCGTGAGATCCGGCGGCGGCGACTGTGGACTCGCGAGGCTTGCTAGCAGTGGTTCTGGGACTCGTAGGTTGGAACACTAAGTGGTGCAATAGAGAAAGGCACAGAAAAAGGATTAGAGACGAGTCGAGGACTGCGAGGTGTTCGGTGTCCCTAAGATATCTAAGAATTTCGCGTGGCTTCGAAGCCATGGAGAACTTTGAGCTCTCTGATTTTAGATTTTCTTGAGGTTTCAGAGGATTAGGGAGTCGCAGGGGTTTCCGATGCCCTGCGAATCTTTTGAGTATTCCTACACTATCCTACGATTGTAAGATTGTCCCTCGGGTTTCATATGATCAATCGATGCTTTAGCGAATGAGCTACGATAAAATAATTTTCCAAGGTTTTAATCAGTACGGCGTGCGTTACGAAAAGTAGCACGTTTCAATTTTCTTACGAAAAGTAGCACGTTTTGGTTTGCCACGAAAAGAAGCACGTTCCATCGTTTCTGACGAATATTAGCACGTTTGGTCTTCTGCCGCGAAGACTAACACATTTGACTGCCTCGCCACGAAGAATAGCACATTTCGTACTGTTGCGACGAAAACTAGCACGTTATACTGTTTCGCCACGAATAATAGCACGTTTGGGAATTTATGGCGAAAACTAACATATTATCCGCTTTGGCCACGAAGAATAGCTCGTTTTGGATTATACTGCAGACTGCATAAACTATCGCGTTTCAGCGCGTGGGCAGTTTAAAAGAATTCAACTGTTGAAAATATTGTTTAATAAATAATAATTCCATCTAATCTCCAAAAGACAACACATATGAAAATTTTAATCTACATAATTTAAGTAAGGGAGGGTGCGGGAATTGCGAACGCGGGGTAAACGCGAACATGCTACTTTTCGTGGCAAACCGCTCTAACGTGCTAGTTTTCGCAGCGAAAACCGAAACGTGATAGTTTTCGTGAGAACGAAGGCAAACGTGCTACTTTTCGTAAGAAAATTGAAACGTGCTACTTTTCGTAACGCACGTCGATATGTTATGGGCTCTGTTCCACAAAGAGAATCAATGTAAACTCAGTGCTACGTAATAATTCGTGTTACAAGTTTCCCGGGATCAGCCACAGATACCTTCTTCCTGAGCAGATTTTCCGCTGCTCGGTCTTTACGTGACCACAGTCTGAAGTAATCCGCGCAATTAATCTCCCCCCGCTCAAGATTATTTTTCTATATCCTCTTATCTTAGATTACGCGGGGTATATATTCCGCATCCTTTATAGCCAGCGGAATATTGCGAGTCTGCATTATCTCCGGGAGCGAGGAGGAACGGAGGTGGTTTCTTATCCGCTTTTCCAGTGTGACAAGATGTCACGGTGTCACGGCGCTTTTTAAAATGGCCCCTCTTCCCGCCAAGCGTCTGCACGTAGGCCATGGTGTTCTATGTACGTAATCGTTTGATTCGCGACAGCCACATAATTCGCGAACAGCGATATTTCGGTTGATGATTTTCCACGATAGATCGCTTTAGGTAATTAGCAAAATGACGATAATTAGACACCGTAAGGCGAGATGGAAAATATGGTGTGCAACCCTGCGGTGGCATCACCACTATTTATTCAGTCTCTTAAGCTCCGATTACAGTAATACTAATAACAATAATATATTAACGATCACATCGCTACTGAAAATATCTACTGGAAATATTTATTGCATCACTCCAATAAACACATAGGGTAAATCCGGGAGACGCGGTCGACCTAATATAAATTGCCTATTAAAACTAATATAGATATTACTTATTTTATCAGAACAAACCTAATATGTTCAGAATTTTATGCCGATTCAGAAAAACGGGTCGATATTTGCTTTAAGACAATATTTACTGTAAATCGGGTTGAAAACTGAAGTCATGACATCTGACCACCTCCCCCGAGGTGCCGGGAGAAATGGTTTTCGTCGGTGGCAGAGACCACTCACATAATTATTCATGGAAAATTAACAAAGGATAAAGCAAAATTATTTATGAGTGAATACAACTATACGGATTCATTGATATTTAATTTGTTTACGCTAAACAAGTAAAGAACACATCAAAGAAAAAGTGAAATACCTACTGGCGATTAGCAAGGCAAATGAATACAAAAGTGAATAAATAAACTAAATAATCAAAAATAATAATAAAATAATAATGAAAAATAAAAAAATCATAACTCGACCATCTCACCTTTCTGCAGCGAGACATGGTCTTTTCGTTAGCTTTGAGAGGAAGAGTTAATATAGCCAAATACTTTGGCTGCATTGTCCCTCAACATCTCTACTATCTTATTATTCCAAACATTAAAGGAAAATAAACTTAGAAGTATATTTTAAATACGATTCTGTACAACCGCTGTTTGACAAAAGTGGTTAAATGTAACATCAATTTACCTTTTATAGCCTATAAATCCAGAAAAACACAGAAGGAAGCGAAATAACGCTATTCATTCAATTATTTGGCTTCTAGAGAAGTAATTGGTCTGCACTTTAATGCATTTTTACGTATAGACTCTGAAATATAGCGACACGACCAACTCTCCGGCTCGACCGCGTCTCCCGGATTTACCCTATTATTGCAAAAGTGTGTAGCTCGCTATCATTGCCAAATCAGTTGTATACGAATCATTTTATTAATCATATTGCTATGGAACTACTTAGTGCGTACCACGTAAATTTGAGAGCGATGCAAAGTTATTGCCGCGACAATAACTGTTCGTTCCATGCCTCCTCCTGTTCTAGCAGGTTAACCGAAGATTCGAAGAAACCGCGCTTAGATTATTCGATTTCACGGCGCTACAACTGCAAGGAATTCGCGGAACAGGCGAGGAATGAAATTTCGCTACCGCCACTGTTGGTCAGAATCCCTGGTGGGCACCGACAACATACTTTCGAAGCGGAAGACACACTTTGTGGAAGACTTAACTTCAGTTTACACGCTAAAGCGAACGTGTTGCGTCCCGGCGGCGAAAGAAACCACCGAGACTTCTTTGAGGAGCCTTCGGTAGAACGAAGCGTCGTTCGTGCTTCCTCGAATCGATGTAACGTTGCGAGCGCGGCTTTCTAGTCGACCCCGAAAGCTGATCGAACGAGCGGAATTCTGTTGAAATGGGATTCGATTAGAGTGGAATAAAAAGAGGGGCAACTTTCCCCAGTGCAAATTGGCGAATTCGGCGCGTGCCAATTTCTGCGGGGAGCGTTGCCGGGAGAAAAAAGATTTCGCCCGATTAAACGGCGATTACGGAATTTTCGCAGATCGAGCCTCGGTTTACTCGGAGACCGCGCGAAATCTGACAAGTGTGACGCGAATTTTAATCGGCGCGATCGCGAGGGGAGGCGACGCGGCGCCCCGAAAACCGGCTTTCGTATTCCGCGCAGGGGCTTAATCGATAAATTATCGAGAGATTCATGAAACCCCGGGCGGTTTTTCAATTCGGGCAATTCGCCGATTGCCGTGACGATGCTGCCGACAGAATGCAGAGGAAATCGTGTCCCGAGCCAGCTGTGCACGCCACGAGCTTGCCGTTCCTTTTCTACGCGAGAAACCGCGAATTATCGTATCGCGGAAATTTTACAATTCCAGCCTGTACTTTGACAAATAAAGAACGTGTGTTCCTAACTCCCTGCAGCCCCGCACGGTTGCGAGCAGCGCTACAGTAATTAGCCATTTCGAATGTTCTTGCCTCGCTCATTAGTCGTGCGTATATTCAGCGCGCAGAAGCGCAGAGTTTCACAGGGGAATGGGGTTCCCAATTTCTGTTCAGAACTATATCACCGGTGGCCAGTAGTTTGGACGTCACCGCGAAACAACAGACTGCTGCCAGTCATTCCGTCGAGGATCGATGCGTTAACAGTCAATTATTCCTGCCACGTGTCGCGGCGTCGATCGATCCCATATATCCTTTACTACCCTCTTTTTTTTCCCATCCCTCAGCCCCCTCTGGCCCGTTTGCAAACATTCGTCGGCGGCCAGTCATCGGGCAACGATGAAATTGCATTTTGATTCGCGCCACCCTGTTCTGCTGGTTCCCGATGCGGGACGTTAATTAAAATAATTGATAGTATCAGCTGTCTTTGACCTCTGCGCCGCGGTGTGCCCCAGCTATGACGTTATCGCGCGTATATCTCGCAGACAGACTGGCTGTCGAATAAATGCTGGTACCTGTCCCTCGTATTTGCACGGATAATCAGCCCCACCGATCGAATATTAAACTCCCTTCGCGGGTAATTAGCTCGTTGATTAATGAAGGCGTCAATTAAATAACGCGAAGCGATACTGCCCCGGCCCCTCGGCCTGCGTTTCTTTAATTATCCCCCACCATTAATTAAAGGGACGCAAGCTTTACGCTCCCCTGCCGCCGTCGAGTTTCATTATTTATTAAGATTACTTACAATTAGTTTGGACGCTACCGAACGTCCCCCGCGCTCGGACGAATATTTGCGTATCAGCGCCGCAGGGGCGGATGGGACTCGCCGGGGCGTTCCAATTAATTAGCGCGACTCTGTCGATTATGAAACCAGCTCCGTGGACGTATCGAGGACTTGCCGCTGAACAAACTTACGTAGATACCATTGCATAATTGTTGTAACAGTTGGGTGGTTGGAATTAAGGGGCCGATACAAGCTTCTAGCAGCTAATGCAGTCCGAAGGCTTTCCATGTTTATTTGTTAGTTGACGAGCGGCTAGTTGAATTGCAAGTCGCAGGCGTGGTTTAATGTCTGTTTACACGCCTCGGTCTATATCGTAACTTGAGATGGAACAATACTAATTTGAAGGCAGGAATGACACCCGCATCTGCGTTCCAGCCATTCGATGGAATGTCTTTATTACATAGCTGGCCGGGGAGTATTGCGCGTTCAGGAATTCCTCCGTTTTTCGCGATAACGATGGCCCGTAGAATACCGGATGCTGTTAAGCGACGCCGGCTGATAAAGGCACCCGAAGCGATGTAATTAAAACGCGATACGGGCGTTACGTTTAATGGAGGAGCGGGAATTAATTAACAGTGGGATTATGCGACTAGATATTCCTGCCAGACAACCAACATTCCGAATAAAATATCCCCCCCCCCACTCGTCCCGCGTGGCTGTGGAAGAAAAAATTGATCCACCGATGGCGGAGCAATTCCCGCGAGTTTAGCAGCGATATTCGTTCGTTGCCCCCAATTTGTAATTGGTTCCCGGCGAGATTATGTCTCATTGTTCATCCACTTCGGGAGCTTTCGAAACAAGGACACTTTCTGCCCCGTTCTCAGCAGTTCTTTTATCGATCAGACTGATTACCACATCCTATTATCAGTATTCGACAATTGACCGACCATAATTCAATTACGGGCCTCTCCCATTCTCCGTTCCACCGACTTTCCTCCGGATGATCAATCGGAATTTGTCTTATTTCCGCTCCGCCCCACCCTTTCGGCGTTCATCCCAACGGTTACGTGTCTTCTCTCTCTAGTCTTCCCTTTGCTTCATCACGGGAAATTAATTAACCGCCTCCTCTCTCCCCCCTTTGCATCTCTGTTATTAACGTTACGTTTCCCCCGTCGCAGTTTTGCGTAAGGGTAAAAAATTCTTCGCCCCGGCGGAGCATCGTCCGAATGGAACGGAGCCATAAACTTCTTTATTAGCCTAAGTAATTCGCATCGAGTGGATTTCTGTCATCGCTACCAATTTGCGGAGCTTACGGGAACGCGACGTCCGCCGTGACTTTTAGCGCCCATCAAGCTTCGCCTGATCTCTTTCTTTTTTCGCTCTTTCCTCAGAACTCGTTCGGGGATCCGGGATTTTACGGTTAAGCAATAATTCACATCTGCTCCCGTAGACGTCCTCCGCGTTACCAGACGTTTTTATTCTTTCACTTTTCCCGCTGCCTGCGAACAGGCGGCCGGTTTACTAATTCAGGGCTTCTTGAAAGCCGTTAGTATCGCTGCCGCGATTGCGCGCGGGTAGAAGCGAAGGAAGTAATGAATATGCGAGGGGGGAAAGAAGCGGGGCGACGTGCGTGGCGGGGTAACATTGACGCGTACGTCTGAAATGTATTCAACAAAAGACGTGCTTCGAGCGGTTTGCATTACAAACAACTCGGAAGAAGCCGAACGCGAAGGTTTGCAAGTACTATTATTATTATTATTATTATTAACGTCTTTTATTGCAAAAATATAACAGAGGGCAATAAACGGAGGGTAAACATCGACAAAAGCACAGGCGAACTTCAGTCCAAGACTGTTTTACAACTTAACCTAAGGCGGTAACTTAACCTATTTATAAATAATACAGAAGGAGAAAAAAGAAAAAGGAAGACGGAACATACTAGCCTAGGATTAATATAAAATAATAAAATATAACCTAACCACGGCTTGAAAGAAGTCCGGACAGTGTGTTATAGAAAACATAGAAACAGAACAAACTAACCAATCGCAAAGAAGGCAATGAGACATTACAACGGATGATATGGTTGTTGGAAAGTCACGCTGTTTGCTCGCAGCCGTGTTTTTCGAGCAACCGTCAACGATCCAACTTATGGGTTGTATTTTCATAACTCCCCGCCGACTGTCTTTAGCTAAAAGGGACTGTTAGCGGCGTTAGCGTTGACGGTGGAATTCGAGTATTCTCGATGATGCTCCTTCTATCTCGGATAATTGCTCCGCGACGGTGTTCGCGCTTCCCCGTCTATATATGTTCCTTTGAACGCGATACGTTTTGCGAGGAAACATCGCGTATTCTAATATTGGAGCTCGTGAATTACCAATGAAAACAGTCCCAGATTTAGTCGTCCGAACTTTGCTTGTACGCACGTACCGCATATCCGCACACAGGCGCGTTTTTAACAGACCGTCACCGAGTATTTCACATGTATGCCTCATTACACTGCAGTACCGCGGGACAGTAATTGTGGGAAAGCTCTGGCTGTGTTTGTTTTGGTGTGCAGCTGGTATCGATTCGCGCGATGAAATTTTATTCGCAGCTGCGGCCGATATCGCGGCTTGTGTCTGTTACTGTTAAATACTCGTGATTCTTGCGCTCCATTGCGCATCTATCATGCACGGTCGGTCGAGCGCATTAATTCGTCCCCACGTTTAGAATCTGTTACTCAATTAGCCATTTGCATTTAACTCGTTGTCGTATAATACCGTGTTTTTCGATGCATTAAACCGCGCCCGCAGAGTGTATGAATAATGGCAATAACGATAAATAAACGCTCGTCGCCGATGGCCGTTTTAATTTATTCTGCGGTTGCGTGGATTTTGTAACCTGAGTGCATCAATATTACGGTTGTAGGTACTTGCTCGTAATTTTCGAATCGATATCTTTCAATTGTTCTAACGTTGCGCAGCGTACAGAATGTTCGCGAAACAGAAGCTTCGGTTCAATAAAATAACTTCAGTAATTAACGTTCTCTTAATCGTCAGAAATTTCAGGCGCTGTTCAGTCGCCATACTGTATTTGGGAAGTTCATTAGCCGATAATGTATGAACGTGGTTTCCAAATATTATGCGCTTCGTGTCAGCTGCTCGTTTACCAGATTGTATTTAGGGGAGGGTTGCCTATATCGTACCACTTAAGACATTCTAAGTTATATTTCATATTTGGTACTAATTTGAACGGAAATGACTATTGGATATTGGAGCTTGGTCTTTTAGGCACCTACTATTATACGCTTAACCTTTTGTTCAGAACAAATTAATTTGTTATTAATCTTTTTGTCACATACTGTAAAAGGTACGATTTAGGCAACCGGTCTCCTAAATCGTACCTGCACTAAAAATAGTGTCAATAACAAATAGAGAAGAAACTATTCAATATGCAGTAATGATTATTATATAGTTACATATACATATGTATATGAATCACACACAGGCCGCAATAAACTATGTATATGATATATGTACATAACCTATATATTACACACGAGTTGTCAAATCCTACTGGTACGATTGTAGTGGTACGATTTAGGAAACATGATCAATTTATTTATAAATATAAATTTAAACTTTATAATGAATGTAATATGTACTTAAAATGAATGTAAAATATTCTACATTAAAGCCGGTTTTAGAGAAATAGATAAATACAGGAGAAAATTGCATTGTTTGATTATTATCAGCTAAAATAAACTGGTAAAAAGTTACATCAATCATACCTGATTTTTTTAAATGCTTGTAGCACGCACAAAATATGGTGTAAGCTCGAAAGGTTTTGTTTCTATTTCTTATGTAGCATTTACTTGATATTTCTATCATCAGACGTCGTTTGTATTCATTAATTTTTGAGAAATTGATGCGGTACGATTTAGGTGACCGGTACGATATTGGCAACTCTCCCCTACCTACTGTCGTTTCGTGTAATATTTCTGTCGTTGTGCACTCTCCAGATTATTAGATTGAAGGCGTTGCGAAAGCAGCAGCGATAAATTCCATCGGTTAGAGGAGCTTCGTCAGAAAAGTTGTTAACAGCTTAATTAGAAGCGAACGGGCCAATTTGCGGTAAGTGATAAGGTCAAAGAAACGCGAGCCAGCTCGTCTAATCGTTCGGTTTTAATCAACACGCGCTCGACGTGGCCACGGGGCGTGAACGGGACAAAAATTGACTCGTTAATTTTAATTATTTCGTCCTAGCCGACGTGTACGCGAATTTCCTGCGCAGATAATCGATCGACGGCGAGGGGTTCATTCGCTCGCAGCATTATCTCAAACTTTTCAGCCACCAATTTCGCCGCTGGCAACGTTCTACCTCTATAAAGAGGAATAATCCTACCTCCTTCGCCGCTGTTGCAAAGAATCATCGGAAGAGCAACGATGATGGTAATAACCCTGATACAAAAGAAAACTTAGATAAAGTACTATGATCCGATGATTTGATCTTGACGATTTAAAGAGAGAAGAGATCGAGCAATCGGATTGCGGGACCAGGATAGAAAATCGAAACAATATTCCGCAACTATCCGTCTTACATTTTGGAACCCGAAGATGGTCACCATTCACAAAAAGGAGGCCGAATGAAAAACCTTGTGAAAATGATCGGGAAGCTAGAAAATGTGAATGTCGCGTTAGATCCTTTGTTTGCTGGACACTTGGCCCGCCAATAGGGCTGATCAAGCAGTAAATGAATTCTTGTTTACCAAGTCTAATAATCGATAATGATTACCATCCGCGTAACAAAATTAATCGACCGGCGAGGCATAATCTATTGTGTCTCGGTGCACGATGATCACATTCAATATTCATCTCACGTTTCAGAATTAACCTGCTGATTATATCTGATTAATTAAATATTATTATTACACATAATGCAGTGTTTCCATTATGGCGGCAGTTTGTTTATCTGAATTATTAACGGAACCGTTGATAGACACCAGTCAATAAGCGCTACTCTACCACGCCATATTTCCATCGTGCCTGCTTCGAACATTAATTCAATAAGTTTGAACTCTTCGAAATTCGACGAGCACGATTTCACTCACGATCCTTGCCCCTTCATTCCAGATTATGATCTGGCGTTTTTTTACGAGCATCTGCGTACAGAAACGGAAGAGACTTGACGTAGTACGGAGCCTAGCGCGTTTCCACTTTGCTCGAGCGACGATTCAGCCGAAAGGCTGGACGTTCCTGGATGGTATCGTAGATAACCGATAGAAATGACTGGCCGCGCGAGCTTCCAGCAGCCCTCGCGGCATAGCAAAGCAGGGGAAACGATTGTCATTCAGTGGCGGCGCTCGTGGCTGTAACACAATCTCCCTCTCTCGGTTACACGTCTGCCCTTTTCCGCGGCGCTTTCTCAAGATTTAGTCGCGCTTTGTTCCCGTCAGGAAACACATTTCTTTTTCCTCTCTCCAAGCCGGATAAGGGAGATACGTAGCCACGAGTGTCGGGAGGCGGGTGAGAGAGTAGGCCCGATTTTCTGGCTCTTCAAGCGCGAGGAGAACAGAACGGGGGATCGTCATTCCTCGAGTTTACTACTGCCGCTATAGCCCGATAAGGACGGACGAATGGAAACAGGACAGAGCAACGGCGCAATTTGCCCCGCAATTTTGATACACCACAATTCTCGTCAAGATTCCCTGTCCGATTCGCGGACGTAAAATTTGTCGAAATTCTCAGATCATTTTTAATGAAAAGTCCGACATCATCATGGAAATCTTATCAAGTGCTTATTCGTCCTTATGCAATGTGCCCTCTCTGCAGGAAGAACAAAGTTCACCCTCCCTTGCCTGAATGCAATTTTTTCCCATTCATAGAAGCGTATCAAAAGCATGGAAGTTGAAATGCTCTGCCATTGCTCGAGTATCCTGTCTTCCACACCGCCATCTCTGTCAAATGTAAATGCGGGCGACGTTTCCGTTTCCCCAGCCTCCGAACAGCGTTTACACTGTTTCCCTCCGAGAATAAGAGGAAAAGTGGCGCTCGGAACGAGATTCGGCCCGAAATCCCGTGAATCTTCGCCGTAACCGTTCGCGCTTATGAAATCAAGCGCAAAGAGGGCGATTTCCGGGCGCGCTCGCGCGACTCGAGGGTGTTGCACAGCGTCAGATAAATCATGCGCAGAGGTTGCCGGGAAACACGTAGAACGGCGGGGAGTTTCATTGTTCTACTGTGTCGCGTTTATAAATACGCATATGCTCGCCCGTTTCGGCTGTGCGCGCCACGTTCGGGGGAAACGCAACGGGCACGCGTTCAGCGTAGGTGGATACCTTCCCTCTTGTCTCGCCCGCCCGAATTTCCAACTAATTTATACCCCGCCGCATTAATATGAGCATATCATTCCACGAGAAATACTCACGCGTGCCCCGCGCACACGCTCGCCCGCCGCGTGTAGCTCCGCCAGTCGACTAAATAATTATACGTTTTATGCAGGCTGTTATGCGCATTGCCGCATCGACTCGTTCAATTCTCTACACGTAGCCCGAGGTATTCTTTTCGAGGAATTCTAGCCCACGGTTGTGATTTCGGGCGTTCGCAGGGGTCGGACGAAGGGTTATCCGTTTCACGCATTCGGGGGGCGATTTGACGATTTTTTGGGGGTCTTAATCGACAGTATCTCATGTGGAAAACATGTTCATAAACCGTCCGGCCAAAATTCAAACTCTGAAGGCCTATACAGACCGTTTTTGGGCAAAAACCAATTAAATTGTGTTTGGGTATACATATCTGCGTGAATTACTCGTCACAAATCGCGAACATCGAACAGATGAATACATTTCCCTCTACCCGGCACGAATCTGACCTTTCCGTTCCTTCCTGTCACTCTACTAAATTTTACGGCTCCTTTTCCTATTGTTCCGCCTTTTACTATAACTCCCTACCATCTGAGGTTCGCTCTGCATCCTCTTTCGCATCCTTCAAGCATGCTGTGACACTTTTTCTTGCCAATCAACAATAACAATTAATTCTTAAGTTTTACTGTTGTCATTTTCCAATTACTCGCATATGATGTTAGTTACTACTTTTTATTATGTTATTTGGCTGTTTATATTTACTTTTCATGTACTCTATTGTGTTAGTTTTTAGTTTTAAGTAGCTTTAAATGGTAAGGTTAATAACAGCTGACAGCTGTACCTCGCCTTTTGCATTCCACTACTGTCCTTGTGTGCTACTCATTTGCTTATGTTTTCTTTTGTAAAGTGCAATAAAGAATTATTATTATTATTATTATTATTATTATATAGGTTATTGCACCCCCTCGTCAATAAACCTCCAAAAAAAGACTAAAATTGTTTTACCTTTTTTTTCCAGAAACAATACGAGAAAATGTTCCGAAATTCGCCATTTATTGCGTACCACCCCATAAAAGCTCAACATTTTCACCATTTTGCACTTTTTACTTCTCCCACAGCTACAGCGACAGCGTAATTTCATACAGAACAAGAAACTGCTTGGTTCCTTCGTTGTAGTTGAGAATCTGCTAATTTCTCGAATAACCAGCGGCCATTTTGTAAGGTAACAAATTTTCTTTACTTGTCAATATGCACAGAAATATATCTTAAAAGTTTGGAAAAAGACTCTTTGCTCTGGCTCTTTGAAAAAAACTTCCCAAACTTGTGAGGTTCCTCCGTTACGTAGGCGACGAAGTGGGGATTGCGTTTGACGGTTAACTTATTAAATTGTAAGCGTTCCTCGCAGTCTTCTCATGGACAGAGTTTATTACCTTAGCGCCTTACGGCTAGATCTTTATTCAACCCCTATTTCAAAGTTCAGAGAAGGCGACGCGAGGTCATCCGTCACCCAACTCCATCAATATGTACCTTCTTTCACAAAAAGGCTGCGTTCGCTAAACAAGATTTAGATACTACGGAGAGAGTGGCAGGGTTGACTGATCCCTCTATAAATATACCTATCGCTCACATTTAAATAGGATGCTGGACCTCTCCCTAGTGGAGGCTTTCCGAGGGTCCTTATACCCCCAAAATCTCGTTCAGCAACCGATACCTACATACAGATTATCCCTTACCGACTATCATTACCCCTAAAGCACATGGGTACTTTCATCGAAGAATCTGCTTGCTTCCTTCGGCTCGCCGCTCTCAAAGTCAATGTTGAAGTAAGCAAATATAAATAAAGCCCTCTGCTAATAATTAGATAGTTTTCTGCGCGTGGAGGAAGTTTGTATAGGTAAGAGGGAATTCCCGCGTTGTCGCGCGAAGCACACGTATCAGGCCCAAAGCCGCGGCGAATATTGTGTCCGGTAATGCCGAGAAAGTAATTAGAGGGTGAGCCAGAGCATGTTGAGCGCAGGACCACTGGCCGAAACCCGACACCGGGCTTCGCGAGCGTTCGTGTGCCGGTGCAATTTCATGGGCGAAGTTCGATTATCATGCGTGGTCACGCAAATCGGTTCGAAGCACTTTTCATATCTTCCCCGCTCGTGCTACACACGATTTAAGCTTCATACGTATCGCGTATATTCGCATTCCTATCGATCGTTCTGACAGCGAACGAGCACGCTCTCTCGCCTCATATCGGTTTTCAAGTGGGTCATTCGTGAACGTGACTTATTTACATGCGCATATTATAGCGATCGTTATTTATGTATACGCGATTAAAGATTAATCGGATTGCCGATCGTTTATTTAGCGTTCGCTCGTTTCGCGGGGCGCGTGGAATTAATCGCGCGTGGATTTCACGCCGGTCTGTTGACTCTTTAATTCCCCGTCTAAGTAGTTCCTGCATATAATTCCTTCCCTTGGAGAATACTAAAATCTGCGACATCGACGAGTGCTGTTAACCCTCTAACGCCCAGACCCTTGAATCGTTACTTTTCAAAATTGTGACTGATACATATGTTGTATCTTGGTATTTTGAAATGAAAAATAGCGTTTTTTTATTATTTGTTTTTTATTTTTTATAATAATCCAAAATAGTTTTTTGAAGAGAATATTTGATTTTCTAAACCGAGAACATTGAAATCTACTTTACCATAATGAAAACTACGGATGGTTGCTAACAGAAGTTAAATATAAAAATATAAAAACTTTTAAAATGAGTGTTGCACCGGTGCAACTCTGGGAGTTAGAGGGTTAATTAGTCGGATATTCTTAACATCTACAAGTAGAACGTACACTTCCATTGGATTTTTCGTGCGAGCACCAAGAACCGGGCGTACCTTCGGACGTACCTAAATAGTCATCTGAATCGAATGCATCGCGTTGGCTTTCGGAAAAGTAGCGCACAGCGAGCCGCGGTATCGTCGCAGCTCCGTTGCCGTTTACGAATTTACCTACTCAATTGAATTTCACGCTTTAGGTACCTACGATCGGCTATTGTGCTCGACCCGTGGCCCAAATTATCCTCTCCCTTCGAAACGGAACGGGAATAGTTTCTGCAGCAGGGTGGGACGCTAAATATCGCCGGCCAGCCATCCCCAGCCGTGTCAAATTGGCGAGCACCCTCCTGTCGAGCCCCCGACCATTCACTCGAAACAGAGCCCGCGGTTCGTCTGAGCTGGAAACGACTCTGTCAGGCGACAGTCGCTGTAATAGATTGACACCTAATCGACTTTATCGGAGATTAAACGGACCCTGCTAGATACGCCGAACACGTTTTAAGTGGATAGAAAAGGGGATGCGTTAATCGATAGGCATGGAACATGTGGGAGAAATATTCTACAGGGCGATGTACAGGAAAGGGAATGCAGGTATGGATCTAAAGGAGCGTTGAACTTGTACCGTTTCTAGAAACAATCCCCAGCTACAAGATTATGCGGTTATAAGTTATGTATAGAAAGAATTCCTGCCTATAAATGGTAGCGTACATAAATCAGGAAAACCAGCCCGGCGATTCGTGCTGGCGCTTAGAAAGCACGCGGAACCGAGGAGTCGAAGAGAGATAGGCTGGCTCGTCACCGATGAAGAATAAATTCCAGGAACAGTACGTTCTGAAAAATGATGGCTCGAACAAATGGTGACATCCGTCGCGCCCAGGGGCATCGGGGAGGTGTTAGTCCGTGGTGCATTGTCATTCCGTCCGAGTAACGATCCAATAAAAGGTGAGCACAAATCGTCGACGACCAGCGCGGAGAATAATGGCGGCACCGGGACGATAGCGCGGTTTCTATCCGCCGATGTGCAAAGAGTCTTCAGAATGGCGCGCCCTCGTGCTGTTTAACACGCTTAAACGGGGTGTGTACGCAAACGAGCGACTTCGCCGTGATTCCTGTTTGGGCGAATAATAGGCAGCACTGGGTTCCAGCCCCAAAACACACTAGGGGGATGTTCATTAACGAGGAGAAGGAAATATGGGGGCTCTTAACCCTGGAACGACACTGTGGGGTCGCCGGCGACTTTAGAAAATTTTAACGGTCTCTACGAAGGTGTGAATAAAAAAGTTTTATAAAAAAGCAGTTGGGAATAAAAGATTATTCGTTACTCTCGAACAACTTCGTTTTATTCCCAAATCTTATTCGAAATTATTCGAATAAAGAATTATTCGTTATTCTCGAATAACCTCATTTTATTCGCAATTCTTATTCGAGATCATTCGAATAAAGAATTATTCGTTATTCTCGAATAACCTCATTTTATTCGCAATTCTTATTCGAGATCATTCGAATAAAAATTTATTGGGAATAATGCTGAAGTCTGGTCAATAGACGCTGAAATATAAAGCTTCTACTCCCAAATTTCTACAGATATAGGTATAGAGAACCAAAGAATAGATACTAAAGAATTTTGTGCGTCACAGTGTCGGTCTAGAGTTAATGTAGTGTCAGTTGAAACAACGAAGCATGTTTGACTGGACAAAGTACCTACTCCTCCGTCGAGTAGGGGAGACCGGGGCTAGATGTTACAGGGGCAGGTTGTTACAAAGCAGTTTAAATTTTTTTCGCTTGGACTATCACTTCGACGATGAAGTGGCTGATGTGTTTCAACCATACGCAGTTGTGTATGTTGTTTGTTTGTAGTCGGTTCACGCGTTGTCACTTTATTAGAGTTTTTTTGTGTTTTCGGTACTAATAGTAACTTTTCTCTTTCTACTTCAATCTTTTCTACCGAACAGACAGATAAATGTATGTAAATTAATATTACCACGTTTGAATCAGTGTTCCTTTAGCTACAGATTCGTACCAAGAACATAAGAATACCCCAAACTGGTATGAACTTATAGCGTTTTATACACAACTAGGGTAGATGTCCCAATTACTGCCACCTTAAGATTATAACTGAACTTCATTTAATCATTTCACGTGTTGTTTAACCTAAAAATCGTCTCCGATTGAAACATAATATTATTTAACATCTCTTTAATTAAAAAAAATAGTTTTATGAATTAAATATGAAGAATTTATTAATAATTAATTAAAATTCGCGAGCGATCCTAGTGTACCTATAACTGTCACCTCAAAAATCGTCTTGTCCGTATGACTGCCACCCAATTACTGTCGGTCCTAATAACTGTGACCACATAACTATAGTTATAACTAAATATGACAAACCTACTAAATTTTAAATAATTTAACACATATACGTACCTTATATGTCTTATATCATATTATAATTTAATATATGTGTACATTTAATATATATCTATAATTTAATATCACAGCATCACACGCTACACATGATTTTGAGGTTAAGAATTTGAACTTTGACAGATGACAGTTATGCGTACTTCACGTTTTTTTGTCCCGAATACTGCCAACAGTAATAGGGACAAGCCCAAAAATTTTGTCCCTAATGATGTCACCGTTAATTATTATAACTTAACAATAAATATTATGTATTTTATTCGTTACATCATTAAAGTAATTCTTCTAGACCGGAATAATTCATTTTATGCAATAGATAGCTGATAGAGGTTGAATAGTAAAATTGCGACCCTTTCTTTAGTACGATTTCGCCATCACTTCCTACTAACGTCGTCGCGTTTTTGACGCTCAAATGGCACTTTCATTTTTCAATATTATTTTTTAAGCACTAGGTACATATGAGTACATATATTTGTTTTATTTTTATGTAAATCAGAATCTCCGTTTCATAATAACATTTTTTTGTACATTTTGTTTCATATGTTACGTTTTTATTACATAAAATAAATAAAGTGGCAGTAATTGGGACACTGGCAGTAATTGGGACATCTACCCTAGCTGACCCATTACCCGGTTTCACCCGGGAATTATTATTATTATTATTATTATTTATTATTTTAGATAGCATATTTATAAATAGCCTATAATCTAATCTAGGGCGTATTTAATGTATATTCAAAATTTCATTGAAATCCGTTCAGCCGTTTAGGCGTGAAAGAAGGACAAACAAACAGACAACGTTTCACTTTTATATATTAGTAAGGATGGTGTCAACCGGGGCAAGTTGTTACACAAGACAAAGGGGCATGTTGTTACATACGAAAAGGCTCCTACATTCCAAGAAAGGCTCCACAAAGTGGATTCAGTGCATAGAGTGCAAAAAGTGGGCACATGAGAAGTGCGCAAAACCTAAAAATCACTTTTATTTGTGCATTAATTGCGAGTCCCCGTATGAAACGGACGACGATAAATAGTGCAACTGATTTCAGTAGTTTTTTTATTATTTTTAAATAGATCTTTTATTCTACATTTATTGTAATAGATTCTTACCATTAAAAAATTTACTTTTCTCCAAGAAAATATAATTATATTACTCATAATAAGCCTCGTTTCGTAAAATTTAATCCTGTAACAACTTGCCCCGTATTGTGTAACAACTAGCCCCTACTCGGGGCCCGTTGATACAACATGTCTCGACCTTCAAAATGGCTAGTTTCACACTCATGGTTTTCGTTTAAATACATGCGATAGCGGTCATCGGTAGAGGAAATAATGTACTTTAAGTGAGAGTCATTGATAGTAATGAATATGGAATGCAAAAAAAATAAAAAACTGAAAAATGTAACAACTAGCCCCGGTCTCCCCTAATTGGAAGAAGACGTTTCTGAAGAGTTTCTTGAATTACATATGTGACTAACTATTGGTAAAATACAGGGATGTAAGAGCAGCGAATCAAACAGGCACACCCGTCACTTGCTCCGACTCGTTCTTTAATTACGACATTCGTTTGGACACGCGGCGAAGTCGCCATTCGGCGGCAACGGAGCGCTGAGAAGAATAGAACGCCGGCGTAATTGCGTTAAATTTATAATAAAGTTCGTGCAGCCGCGCGAGGGGAACTTTGAAAATAAAGTAACGCTTAGGCGTGCGGGCGCTCGGGCCAGTGTGCACTTTACGCAGCCCCGTTTTCCATCTTCGCGCACGTGACATAGATAACTTTTAACGCCGCGCACTCCGGCTGCACGCTCGAGCATGTATACGCCACTTGATCCCCCGTACACGCGAGGAAACTCGTAATTAGTTTTTCATTCGACGCCATTCGCCGTAAAAATGCCGTACCTCGTCGGCCGTTTCGCGCTGGCGAGCTCGGCGATACACGTTCGGCTCGCACGGCGGGGAAATGTGTAGTAGGTACGCCGGCCATAGCCGACCGGTGAAACGGAAAATCGGTGAAACGAAAAAAAAAAAAAAAAAAAAAAAAGGTGGGACCGAGGGATCGTAATTGCCGCGACGATTCTCATTAATCCGTAAATCGACGGTGACATCAAGGTAATCGGGGATATAAAACGACGGGCCCTGTCCGTTTCGAGAGGGCAGCTCAAACACAGCTCGTTACGAACGGCTGGACAAATTGCTTGCCTGAAAACTGCTGATGCCGGGCGGCCCGATAATCGGGAACGGATTTCTGCAATTCATTAAATACGATTACTGTAAACGACCCGTGTAAGGAACCTCTATACAAATGCTCGCGCGCCGTCTAGACAAAAACTACTGCGGAATAAACGTTATCGCGCGAACGTATCTCCCCTTCTCCCATTGCCCTGCAGCGCGTATCCTTTAAGGGGACATATCGCGAGCAACTAACGAGGAACTATAATGAGCAACTGTTGCGCCTCGAACAATTCGTATTGAAACTTAAACGCGGAAACACGGAACGCAATTAAGGTATTAGCGACGAAGGGGCGAGGGGATGGAGGAGGGAAGGGCGAGAGCGGTGTATCGCGATTGGTCGGTTGTTTTTGTATTGCACCCTGGCACGCGAGATCGCGGGGGGTTGATCATTGAATGCAGGGAGGCTCGGGGCGGGTGGAAAGTTTTTGGAAATGAAAGTTGCTCGTTCGGATAACAAACGAGGCTGGTAGCGAGTCCCGCGAGGAACTCGGCGAGGGTAGGTAATGCGTGGGGCAGAGGGCAAGGCGGGTCGACGGAGCGGTCTTGGGCGATCGATGACGCCGAAATAAAGTCTCCGCCGCAATCATTTTCACACACGCCCGCTTGTAATTACGAGTCATTAGGGGCCCGGAGGGAACCCCAGCATGTGTCGGGTTTCCGAAGGTGCGAGAGCAAACCGACGCGGACGAGTTTCTGCTGGTCTTTTCCTTCGTTGTAATTAAGGAGACTCGACGCGACGGCCGGGCGTCGCGCGCATAACGAGCATTCCGAAATTGATGCGTGTGCATAGGAGCGAGCGAGGTGCCGCACAGAAAATTGGATCTCGAGGAGGCCTTAAAAGCGGGGCGCGTGCACGCGTCCACTCACGCACGGTAATTACATCATATAACGACCAGGATTTTCAGTTTCCCTCTTTTCCACATTCCGCATTCCCTTCGCACGTCCGTAGAGCCGCTTGGAACCTATTCCGTGACTTCTAATTACGCGATTCCATTAGAAATTGGCGCCCTCGCTTCACCCCCCCGTGCCGCGGACGCGAGAATAATTTTAATTGATGGAATATTTATATCTGCTCTAGCCGCGTGCTAACTGGTGACTCGGTTCATTCGCCGATAAAGGGTTTCGAGTAATTTTTACTTTCTTGCAACCGGTGCTGGAAATACTCGAACCCTTTCACGGTCGGGCCGACACACTGACGGGGATATTTAATTAACACGTCGCACGACTCCCGATGCGATTAATCGCCAGAAGCTGGCGTCGCGATGTACCGGTTATCGCCCCGTCATTTAATCAGGAAAAATCGTCCCGCTTTCCTCCCGGGGCGTGTAATCGTGTAATCAAGCCGGCCGCGCGGCCAGTCCTCGGGGGAGTTGTATCGTTCGATTTCGTCGCGGGTAATCCCGCCACGTCTTCCTCCAACTTTTCCACTTCCACCTAGGCGCTGTCGCTGTATTTCACTTCGCCTCCCCTTAAAACATACTTTCCAGCGATATCGAGACTTTAATCCTCTGCTTCCCGCGCTCCATCACAGCCGACACGCCGCCACGAGGCTTCCTTTTTTTCTCGATCAACAGGCTCGAAGATCGAGCACGGACCAACTTTTACAAGTATCTTTTTCCCTCGATGAACAATCCTTCAGCCCGCGCGCCGACGCGTTTTCGAGCATCCTTTACGCTTTTCTTCCGGGGCGGGAAGTAGTTTAATGTCCAACTACCTGTTAAGTAACATCCGCGAAGAGGAAGATGTTTTCCTTCCTCCGATTTATTAACGATATACGTGGAGATGTTTCGAGAATGCCGCCAAACGCTTCGTTCGAAGCACTGGATAGGTCCAGGAACCCCTGTAGCATCGTAGAGTAGGGTAAGCAGGCCAGTAGATGGACGGGCCCAGTAGATGGACGAATCGTTGGTTAATCGTTAATATTGAGAGAACTAGAGTTTTAATCTATATTATTGTTTTTTTATTTTGTAGAAAAAACATTTGTTGTTTTACAAAACATTAACATATTTATCGAAAGAAAAATTTTGTATGCGAAAAATGTATTTGTATGTATGATTTTACGCCACCATGCGCAAGTCACTCTTTTATTATTAGCTATTGCTCAGTATCGCGTCCCTTAAAGTTAATAAAAAATGTATTTGGATGTATTGTAAAGAGGTATGCAATAGACGATTGCTTTATATATAAACGCGTGAACAAAGAAAAATAAACCGATAGAACTTATAAAAATGACTGTCCATGTACTGATATGGATTTTCTAACCTTGTCGCAGCAGATGGACAGAACGGAATTAAACCTTTTGAAGCCGTTTTTTTTTAATAAACAAACAGTTTACACATTTACTTGTAGGTATCTTATTTTTATTTTTTTATTAAATGGCAAGCATTAAAAAAAATATACCGTACATCAATATACATGTAATGATCTAAATAGAGCCTTGGATGATATTAGAAAAGGAACTAGTGGATATATATTTTTACTTTGTGCCACTAAGAAAATGTTAAAAAGGTTACATATCCGATCCGGGACACTTTCCGAGACAGTTTTCAATGCGGGACAAACAATTCAAATTCGGGACAGTTCCACACGATCCGGGACGTCTGGCCACTTTAGGCTAGACATAACCTCACTTTATTTGCGGCCTGGGCCCATAACCTGTTGCACCGGTTTCTGGCAATGAAGACTCCATACGTTTTTAGTTTGGATGAAATAAACTATATTTTAACAAAAAATAACTTAATCTAGGTACCTACTATAGCTAATAAGTCTTTTACTCGTCTAGCCAGACACCCGTCTATCTATTGGTTCTGAACTGTCCACCTGCTAGCCCTATCGTCCATCTACTTGTGATACGGGCTATGAGTAGAATTTTCATCATTTTATCCTTAAATAAATTAATTTATTTACTTGCAGTTATTTTTTTCTTTAAATTTGTACATTTTTGCGTGCAAAGCTTTTGATTTTTGACAACAGATATTTCTTAAGAAACACTTTGTTGTAAACTTCGGAATCAGCTAAACTGTCCATCTACTGGCCTGTTTACCCTATTGTCATTCAGTACAATCTATTCCTTTTCCTCCATTCTCTACACATTTCTATGTTCCACGGAGGGAACTCACTTAATCTCGCGGTACGTGTTGTGTTCACCGAGAGAAAGGAAAAAAGGGGCTTGTAAACGAATCCCCGCCGTTATCAGTTGCAATCAATGGGGAGCTTGAGTCGAACGGCATGAAGGGGGGGGGGGGGGGTCTTTCCATGATCGATCCAATTCTCGAAAAGACCCTGTTTACAAGTCCGTCCCGCCGTTCCACCGAACTCAGCGTTTTCCCCTACTTCCTTTTTCGTACTTGCGCCCAAGCAAATACGGCTCCTCCGACGCCCGCGGTTTTGCAACCGGGGCGTCGCAGTTAATCAGAAAACGGAATCGAAACCCGCCAAGCTTCTTCCCCGCGGCGAATTGTTGTTAACGCGCCATCTGATTAATCTGATATTCACGGGCGCGCAACAATCGCCACTGTGCCCCGTTGTTCAACCGCGCCCGACGTGTAATATGCAGCAATTTGACGATAACAATTCGCGATTAACGTCAATCGCTGGGCGCGATCGAATGCCGCGTGTATTCTGTTTGCTCGCCGCCCCGCGCTCGGCCGAAACGAGCTTTGGAAATGTGGCTTCAAGCAATTCGTGGATTAGTCATTTCCTATGTCACGCTACACGATATCGTTTTCAGCGGTTCAACTCCTCGTAACGTGTTTTCCTCGCGGGCGTCGCTTCTTTTTGTCCCCCACCGCGCTGTTGAATATTCTCATCACGCTGAACGAGATTTCGCTTATTGAACCGCGAAACTTTTTCATTGGATTTCGCAGCTGCGCTTACCCACGACACGCGATCCCCCGGCCAGTGTTTACACCCCCGGAATATTAAGGGCGCTAATGAAAAACCAACATCTAGTAATGGAGTGGCGATACGACGGGGCTCTGTTGAAAACTCGTTTCGTCGTCCACGGGGTGTGTGGCTTCCTCCGAAACCTCGCGTCGTTTATAATCACGAATAACCATCGAATTTTCCCTGTGGAACCCGCAACAAAATCCCCTCATAATATTATTCCAAACCTCCATCTATTCAATGGAAACACTTGGAAGTCTGGAAACATTCATTTCCCTCCTGATCTAAAAAGCAACACCTAGGAGTCCTTGAGTCTTTCCACGCCGCAGTAACAAATTAAAGTCCCAGTTAACTGAACCTACCGCAGGCCACAGACTTATAAAACCCGCCTGCTCGAGCCTAGCTGCACGTTCGCGTTGTAGCAGAGAAATCCCATGACTCGTGGACTTAAATGTTCGCCTTACTTTTCTCCTTTCATTCTTTCCGACGGCTGGTGTTAACTCGCCCGCCCCTCGTACGGCGCACAATCGTCCGCGGAAAACAGAGGAACCAACCGGCTGCTCTCCGCGTAATTATTATTCCAGCGGCTGAAACGTACGGTTGGCTGTGACGTTGACGTCGCAATTAAACGCGCATTATTGCTGTAAACAGGGCGACAACTCCGACGCGCACGTAACACGGTGTCGTGCCAAACGCGTTTCCGTAATTTACGGATACCTCCACTTCCTTTCGCTGTTCTTTGTCCGTGGACGAGGGAGAGGGGCAGCGGGAGGTGGTCGAACCACCACGGTGTATGTACGGATGGATGGTTAGATGGCTGGAGAATACGGGGCACGGGCATAGATGGGTCCTAATTAGGCGTCACCGACGAAAGAGTGGCGTTCGTGTGAAACAGCCCCGTGTCATTGCGAGGGGAACGAAAAGAGCTGCGTTGAATTCTCGCGTCGCGATTGCATTCGCGGTGCAGCGCGCCTCCGCGAGGGGCTACGATGGAAACTTCGACTAAATCGGTAGAAAACTAGCGAATTATTCTCATAATCGTAGAACTGCCGCCGCGACGATTCTCCGTGGCGGTAAGCGTGCAGCGCGGGCGAAACGGGCGAATCGGCTGAAAGGCTGCACGACGGCGGCATTTAATTCTTCCCGGTGGTTGCGGCCCGCGCAACCGTGCCCCTTTCAAACGGATACGCGATCAGTCCGGAGCGTTAAACCGTTTTTCAGCGTTTATCAGACTTGCATCTTTTATCGGGCCTCGCTTTGCAGTATCGCCCGGTAAAGATGATAAAACGATAACGCGCTTCCCCGTGCCACCGACGATAAAATGACGTTTAACGAACGCTGTTTAACGCTACGCGGAGCTGCGTTCTTTCGAGAGGAAACAGAGCTGCGGTCGTTCCCCCGGCTGTGGAAAATAAACGATCGAGAATATGGATCCTAGGGAATGATTGGCTGAAAATGAATAGGGAGAGGCTTGCAGGTTGCCACTGCTTGCAGGTTGCCACCCCTGCTGTATTTCGACTTTCTAGCAGTGTCAGAACCTCAACTCTGACTCACATCGACGTTAAAAGAGTAGGTGTCACTATTTTATAACCTCTGGAGCGGACAGACGCAATAACGCTGTGTTTGCTGAGCGAAGGGTAATATAGTGTTTGTCAAGAAACTGAATTATTGAAGTTGTGTGCTTTCCTTGTGCTCGTAAATTGAACATTTTCATCGACAATTCAAGATAACTATACGTACTGTGTTGTCTTTTTTATCTAATTTACATATGCCAAACAGATTTCCAAACATATCATGAATTGACAATTTTTTCTCATATTTTCCTAAAAATGCGTCGGAATGCAAGTTGCCTCCTTTTTTGGCTTGCAGGTTGCCACCTCTCTCTTTCCCGCTTGTTTACACTCGAATGTCATTGAGTTTGAAGTGAAGTGTTTTTATTGCATTTTAGTCATATTTTGGTTTATTTTTTACATTTTTATAAATTTTTAGTATGGCAGCACGCAGGTCAAGAAAATCTGAATAATATAATTTATTAATAAAACTTAATAAATTTTGAAAAGTTTTCTGAATCAGGTTTTTACTTGAGTTTTTTTACACTTTTAGCAATTTTTTTCGGGTGGCAACCTGCGAGCCAAAATTTCAAGGAGACAATTTTAGATTCTTTCGATAATTTGCAGTATAATTTTTCTTTTTCGAGAGTTTGTATGATTTGTAGCTCAGGATTGTAGCTCAACACTTCCTCTTCCCAACTTATACCATAAATCAACGATACGTTAATTTTATGACGAGTTATGATCAAAAAAGCTTAGGGGTGGCAACCTGCAAGCCTCTCCCCTACTCCTTGCCACGAACATTCTTTATCTTTCTCCTTCTTTTATCAATCGTTATATCTTTCCCTTTAGAGTATGTGGCTTTCGTTACAATCCCCTTTTCTCGCTTCAAATTCGCCAGGCATCGCGCGAAATCGCAACGACAGCTTGGACACCGTGGGACAAGAGGAACGGCGGCGGCTTCGCGTGCAAAGACAAGAGGGGAGATTTTTTTCAGCGCCGCGCTGAAGAAATGTGTGTAAGGCGTGCCATTGTCGGGCGGGGGATGGTCTTTGATCGGCTGGTCTGGTTAGGACGGCGATGACGAAGGACTGATTACGGATGTAGGCGCAGTCGTTGGGGTTGCAGGTTGAGAAGATGCGTGCACGCTGGGGGGATGAATGCGGCGAGAGAAAGGGAACCGGGCCGCGAGTCAGAGAACCACACAAAGGGCTGCGCGCAGACCGAGCGGGAAAACAATGTGCGCGGGGCATGCGTGCTCGGTCCGCCAAATGAAAACCGTGGCTGCAACGAGAGCACTTCGCGTGCGAGGAATTACCATCCCAGACAGATCGGTGGATCGGGAAGCGAGGAGGAGGCGAGAAGCGACCGGGGAATCGAACAGGGACGGGATGGAAGGGGAGAGAACTTGGGGATTGCTTATACAGGTAGGGTAGACCGGGGGCGGTAGTAACAGGGGGGCGAATGTAACACGCTAAATATCTCAAACAATATAATAGATATACACCAATTTTGGATATATGATGAAGAATGACATTTGGAATATACACATCCATGCCCTAAGAGTACAGATACGCAATAGACATGGATAGTGAAGAAAATAACTTTTCGATACCCTAAAGTAACTTTTCCTTACTGACTTAAAATTGTAATATAAACACTCCCTTTGCAAGTATGTGCTTGTTCGATTTTTTAATCTGTAAATCGACCTTTTTTAAACTAATATTGATCGTTACTTGGCACTTTTAAGCGTCTCGTTAGTAAAAATTTGTAATTTAAGTTCAAAAGAATGGTCGGGAGCGATTGTAACATCGGCAGTCGGGGTCGGTTTTACCGCAACAGAACCGAATAGGGACAAAGAAGGCGAATAATATTGTCTTATTTGCATGAAATCATATAGCATAGCACAAGCAAATCAAATGGAAAATGGGTGCAATATACTGAATGTAAGGATTGAGCAGATGAAGAATGCACCAGCCAAAACGCCTTTTATTTCTGCCACAATTGCGATACCACATAATTTATTATAGATTTTACTTTTTTCATTTATTATTATAATTTAAATCAATAAATATTTTAATTTTGTAAAGTTATATTTGTGCTACTATCGACTCCATGCAGTGTTACAACCGACCCGGGGTCAGGGACGGTTGTAACACTTTCTCCGCTTCTCATTTTTTATTAATAACCGGGATATTACTTGACATACAGCGAAACTGTTGTGGCTCAAATAATGTCAGATAAATAAGTAACATTTTCGTAAAAAAACTTTTGTTGTAACTGTAATAGTTTTTGCGTAATAGTATTCCAAAGTCAAAGTGTTACTACCGCCCCCGGTCTACCCTACCATTTACCGCGTGCGCGCCAATCGTATGGGATATTTTAGACTGACGGTTGAAGATTTATCGTGGATGGTCCGATTGATAAGTCTTTTCACGGTTACACGTACCGCAGGCTGATAGGTATGGCGACACAAACGGCGACTTCGGAATGGACATTGGATTCCAATCGACACCAGAGTGTCCTGCTACACGGCAGATTACTCCCCACGTATCCTAAACACACAAGTACACATTTAACGATTGACACGTGATCCCGCGATACCGACTCCCCCACGAACCAGTTACAAAAGGACACGCCTCGAGCACAGTTCGAAGGTGGTCGGAATATTTAGTTAGCGTAAATCGTAGGACACTCGCAACGTCAGGCGCGTGTTCGTGTACAAACAGGAAAAGGGAGGGCTGCGCGGTTCGTTCCATTGCATCCATCGTGGATGCGTAACGACGGCCTCGTAACGGGAACCGACGCATCGGTTTCATTCGAGCGAAACGCTTTAAGCAACACGGGTTTGTTACGGGAAACACGGCGGAGCGCCAGGACGAACCCCGAGGAGCATAGACGCTGGCGACAGGGATACGTTATGCATATATGCGCGTAGGAGGGTCCTTCTAAGCGTCCCGCAGCAACGGGACAGACGGACTGTATATTCGGAAGCAAAATTCCCAGCCACGCAGAAGTCATCCGCGGACCCCATTGAATTATGTACAGGCGAAAGAAAGCTGAAACGGCGCAATCTTCCTTTGACGCAGCGTTTCCATTAAGCAACGATTTTAAAATTAATACTCCGCCCGATTCAGCGCGAGTCCCCCGCAAAGTCCAGCCTCCGTTTCCGACTGGACGGATTGCCAGCGGATCGCTATTCAGCGAGACGGATCCCGCGAAGGCCGGTCGCGGACGCGAAACTTCGCGCGGCCTCCGACCCTGGCTATAATGAAAGTTTCACGGGCGTAATTAGTGCTCGTAGAAACGGTGTGTACGGTGGAAACTTTTAACAACGACTGTACGGTGTAGGATTCTCCACGGACGGGCTGCGCGCGACAGCTGAGCTCTGCTTCAGTCACGGCTCGCTCCATTTCCAACTCTTTTCGACCACCCTCCCTTCCGCCCGCCAGCCACCGCTCCCAACCCGCGGTAACCCCCTGGAAAAGCCGTGGAAGCTCGATGGCACACTCAAACGGATGGGTCCAACCCTCTCGCGCCGCGACTTACCCCCGTCGACTCCTGGCCTACCCCACGGTTAGGCTATCCCATTCAAATCACGGCTATTTTTAGACGATTTAAGCAAACTGCCTCAATTTACGCGGACCCCGGTGAAATGTAAATTGTATCACCTCGTAGCCGGCGCCGTGAGCACGGAATTTACCCGCGAGTACGTTGAATGGGACGTTTGACGCGTGTCTACCGCGGGAAAACGCGGCGACGGGTTGAAGAGGGTTGTCTCGTTTCAAAAAAGCATCGGAGAGACTCGTGGTTTGGGAATCTCGCTAATTTCCGATGCTATTGCTTCGTTTAGTAGCTTCGCTTGCCGCGGGACTTCCATTTCGTGGAGGCTCTGGTGTGAATTCGAATTCCGCGGCTCTGAGACACGGGTGTGGTGGAATACTGAAGGATATTTCAGGCCGTCGCGCATTTTAGCGAAGCGCTGCGATATGGAGAGAAAAGTTTATAAACGATTGATGACCGAAAAGCACCGCCAATTAATCAATTAGGGTAAGTCCGGGAGTGTTCGACCACCGGGAGAGTCCGGCCAGTGCTGATATTTTAAGACTAACGCAAGATAGGGCACTGTGTGTCATTGACACAAAATGAAGGCGCTTGTAGTTTATCTCACATTGACCATTGTCACAAATCCATATTTTAATTATAAGATAGGGTAGACCGGGGGCGGTAGTAACACTTTGACTTTGGAATACGATTACGCAGAAACTATTACAGTTACAACAAAAGTTTTTTTACGAAAATGTTACTTCTTTATTTGACATTATTTGAGCCACAACAGTTTCGCTGTATGTCAAGTAATATTCCGGTTATTAATAAAAAATGAGAAGCGGAGAAAGTGTTACAACCGTCCCTGACCCCGGGTCGGTTGTAACACTGCATGGAGTCGATAGTAGCACAAATATAACTTTACAAAATTAAAATATTTATTGATTTAAATTATAATAATAAATGAAAAAAGTAAAATCTATAATAAATTATGTGGTATCGCAATTGTGGCAGAAATAAAAGGCGTTTTGGCTGGTGCATTCTTCATCTGCTCAATCCTTACATTCAGTATATTGCACCCATTTTTCATTTGGTTTGCTTGTGCTATGCTATATGATTTCATGCAAATAAGACAATATTATTCGCCTTCTTTGTCCCTATTCGGTTCTGTTGCGGTGAAACCGACCCCGACTGCCGATGTTACAATCGCCCCCGACCATGCTTTTGAACTTAAATTATAAATTTTGACTAACGAGACGCTTAAAAGTGCCAAGTAACGATCAATATTAGTTTAAAAAAGGTCGAATTACAGATTAAAATATCGAACAAGCACATACTTCCAAAGGGTGTGTTTATATTACAATTTTAAGTCAGTAAGGAAAAGTTACTTTGGGGTATCGAAACGTTATTTTCTTCACTATCCATGTCTATTGCGTATCTGTACTTTTAGGGCATGGATGTGTATATTCCAAATGTCATTCTTCATCATATATCCAAAATTGGTGTTAATATCTATTATATGTTTTGAGATATTTAGCGTGTTACATTCGCCCCCCTGTTACTACCGTCCCCGGTCTACCCTACAGTTAAGACTTTATGCGAGGCTGAAAGTTTTTACACCAACTTATAGTGGTGGCGATATTTGAAAAACAGGTAAGTTTATTTACACTCTTCCGATTTTGGGGATATAATATGCATATAACTACAGTGTAACACCAACATAACGTATGTATTCGTTTTTAATTTGTTTTGATAAGGTGGTCGATCACTACCTTGATTACTCGTAGTGGGTGCACGGTCTAACCCCAACATGCGGGTGAGACCGACCAGTTGCAGTGCCAATGTTTTTCATTGAAAATGAAAATAAATATTTGAAATTATCGCGCACTATAATTTATATATACCCTAAATTGCTCGGGCTTTGCTTTAATGTGCATAAAACGACAAAAATGTGAAAAACAGCGATGCTACAATTTCTTTTCCAAAAAGTGGTCGAACTCTCCCGGACTTACAATATTATTAATTTCTTCGATTCGCTTCGCTTCGCCCTACTTCGTCAAAATGCGCGACGGCCATAAGTGTCCCATATTTGACTAATTTTTTGCCCGCTGCATCCGTCTCTTCTTTCGTTTCCCGTAGTTAGTACGCATTATCAAGTTTCATATCCATTTGACGACAGGTATACCAATGGAAGCCGAGTTCTCATTCCAGGACCAAATCTGCTCGCTGATGAACGCATAAAGAATTCCTCCACCCCCGAAAGGAACTCTTTGTTCGCTTGATCTTGGGAATTTTCGGGCAACGAGCCAATCGTTCTTTCGCCGGGACGTTAGCTTCCCTTTGCTTTAACGCGCGACCGTGCCGCTGGAGCGTCCCGTTGTAATCCGTAACTTCCACCAACTTGGACGATATCTGCCGCCATGAATATCTAAACGTATTAATTAGCGAGTCTGTCCAGAAAGTTTTGCCGGATCGCCGTCGGTCCACGTCTCGAACAGAGAGGATACTATATAATGAACGGCAACGGAATAGCCGGGTGTTTACGTTTCGTTCCGGCGTTGTATAAAATATTGAAATATTCCGCTGCGAATGGGCGAATCGTGTCTTTCGTTCGTAACCGACCTTTTTTCGTAAACGCGGCACCGTTAATCAAAACGCCCGAACCGCGGCGCGTCGAACGCTGGGCTCGCAGCTCTGCGCGTTTCCACGATCCCCTGTTTAACTTTCGTCCAGAGATGGGAGGAAACCGGCCGGCCGAACACACCTACAGGGAGCGGTGGTAATGTGTGCGTGAATTGACGCCAGCGCCAAGTCAGCCACGTGGCGACAACGCGAAACGAGCGTGACGTCACTGGTGGACACCTTGGCCGGCTGAAAGTAGGCTTGGAGGACACCGGTCGACGGATCTCAATTTGAAACACCTACAGGGAGCGGTGATAGTGTGTGCGTGAGACGCACGATCGGAGATGAACCGACGCCACGGCCAACCAGCGTCACCGGGAAATATGTTGTCGACGCTGGTTGGCTGCGGCGTCACTCGCTTGGCGCTGGTATATATAAAAAATATCATTTCTATAATTCTGTTGATGCAAAAGTATTAAGTATTTGTCTTACCTGATTCCTTATTCATGTCGTAATGAAGTGTAATTTCAATTGAATGAGAAACTTGGAAAAGCTACTAAAAATGTTCGATTCACAATCGCACGTGGCGTCTTTGGCGTTGGCGTGTATACATTCGTGACGTCACATTCGTTTCGCGATGTCGACACGTGGCTGACTTGGCGCTGGCGTCAATTCACGCACACATTACCACCGCTCCCTGTAGGTGTTCGGCCGGCCGGTTTCCTCCCATCTCTGCTTTCGTCGTCCATGGGAGCTCGCTTCACGAGGGCAGCTTCGCGACAGCGTCATTAACAAACTCGAATTCCGAGTTTTCAATATGCATTAGGGGAGACCGGGGCTGGTTGGCCTCAGGGGTAGGTTGACTAATTGTTAATAACTTTTCACTAACGTGTGCTCTACTGCGGAGCGATTTTCTGTAGAAACAAGTCACTTCTACTATGTCATTCATTTGTTTCCGACACCACCATTACACGTTGTTTGGCAGTTACCAGCTTTCATCGAAAAATTGGCTATGTAAGTAAATATGTTTTCTTAAAGATTTTATGTTTCCACGCTCTATATAGTTACAGTAGAATTAATGCGAAGGGACTATTTTAAAGTTTGTTTATTAAAGGACCTACTGAGACTGCGTTGTTGATTTTACATAAATAATTAAAGGTTATATAGAGTATTGAAGTCAAAATGATCGTTCGGGGCTGGTTGACTAATAACGTTCGGGGTTACATGACTAAGCTGGTCAACCAACCCCAGTGATATTAATTTATTACGAACTTTTCGTTACTAAAGGTTAGTTAATAACTTATTTTACAGAACAATGAGGACATATCAAAGAAAGTCAAATAGAGGTTCAACTTCAAAAGAACTTATAGAACAAGCATGTCGTGAAGTAATTCTTGAAAAGAAAAGCATTCATGCAGCTGCTGTGGAACATAATATACCGTATAAAACACTATATAGATATGTAACTAAAATGCAAATTGAACAAAATCCAAGCATCCCAAAGTCAGCGATAGTTTTTAAATTGTTATTTATTATTAAAAAGTAATAAATATTTTATAATGAAACAACTCTCGTGACATTGTACTATTTTATTACCATTCAGATAAGTTGCTAACAACATTTTCTTCACTGATTGCACCTATAGTCAACCTACCCCATACTGTTATGACCACGGGGCTGGTTGACCAACATGTAAAGTGTTAGAAAAACATTAAAATGCCTTAATTGTTGTCACATTTAGTCAACTTCAATAATTTAATCAGATAGCCAAATGTATGCCCTATCAAATATACTAACCGGTTTAATGATATTTCGTCCACATAATTTATTAAAAATCAAAAACTGAAAAACTGGCCTACCAGCCCCGGTCTCCCCTACGGCCCATGAGAATATTATTCTTCTCTCAGCGCGGGCGGAACGTACCTACACTGCGTGGTTTATTCGCGGTCCCCGCACGGTTCGCGGCGTTATCAGTGTCGAAATTCAACCGAATCTTTCGCGTTGCGAAGCCGAATGCGAAACATCGCGGGTACTAAATAGGTCTCCCTTTGAGCTTGTGGGCTGACATAAAATCATCTGCTTAAGGGGTCTCCCTAGTGTGACGCCTGGAAAATAGGTCAACATTTGGGAATTTTTTTTAAGGAAATGTACTTGATATTGCAGTTTCAAACTTTGGAGTATTTATTCAGTTACATTTGGGCAATGTACTTAAATTTTTTGAAGCATTAGTGATAATTATATTTTATGTTTGACGGATTACAATGAGGAGCTCGCAAATAAATGGCGATCATGATCCCGGCTGTCATGGTCATCTGAAACAAAAAACACAGTTATTTTCTTAATCTATATGAACGTAGCTAGGGTTTGAACTAGAACGAAAATAGAAAATCACAAAATACAAAAATGGCAGCACTTTAAAGAAAAGCTTTCATTTCGCGGCAAAACAGTGATCAGTTTTTTGAGCTGCGAAATTCGAATTTTGCATATAATGACTTCATTCTAGTTCAGGTTCTAACAGAACACGCAGTGATTATATATGTTAAGTTTTAAGTCGTTTGATTGAGTAGTTTTTGAGATATCGTGATCGCCGCGCCAAAAAAGTCGTTTCGAGGAAAATGCGTTTAAATATTCAAAAAACCATTTATCAAATAATAAATCATACTTACAATTAGTCTCCAATGGCTGGCCCATAGAGAACACCTTCCTCTTCTTCATATAATTCTTGTAAATTCAGAAAACGCAAAAAACAAAAAATCGATTTTTTTAAACCGTCACACTAGGGAGACCCCTTAATCGGTATAATTCCCTATTCATCCGTTAATTCCACGGTAAAGGTATTAGAAGCCTCGCAATCAGCCGGATAGAATATAGAAGATACACAAGTGATTCTATGTATTCGATAAGCCAGGATCGCGGGGATCCAGGCGAACGATTCCGCTTCAACGGATAATATCAATTTTTCGCTTCGACGTGGCGCTCGGCGGGCATAATTGCGCGCAGCACGAGTGATCGGTATTAACGAACGCGCGCGCCAGACGACGAAATCCGCTCTGGAAACGCTGGTACAGCGGAAACCTAATCACGCGCGGCCGCCGTCGAATTACATTCAAGCTTACAGACAACTGCGTTAAATGGAAATTGTAGGCTTCGGGGGGGAGCAGGGCAGCGATCGCAATTGGGCCATTGTTTCGATTGCGTGCAGGCATTTTGGGTAACTGCGCGCGTCCGCCACCGCAACGATATACATCATGAAACGCCGATACGGGGGTGGCGGCGGTAGATATGTACCTGTCCACGTATCGAAATAGTTTCCCGAGCCCTGTCGATTACGTTATTTAGATAGCGGCCTCGATACGGCCGCGCGATATCGTGCTTCTGTTAAACGAGTCCTCGGCGGGAACCGCGCGAGCCTGGCCGGCCAGGCCGCCCGGTGTCGCGCGGAATCGATATTTTTGCGCCGCTAGACGACGGTTCGTTAACACCCGTTTATTTCCACCGGCGATACCAAGATTTACGGGCGACTCTCGCTTATAGTCGCGCGGTTTATAAATCACGGGTGCTTTGACGGCTGGCGAGCATTCCAGGCAGAAGTGACGGGAGAAAGGAGAAGGTAGCGTAACGAATGGGGCGCGTTTCGTTTCTAGCTTCGTTACAATCGGAATAACCGAATACTTACAATCGTTTGGTCGCCGAGGACCATTAAGGCAGGATACCACCTTTGCACTTAAAAAAAATTGAAATTTTTTTTGTTCTCAAAGTACTCTTTCAAGTGTATAGAATCGAAATTCATTCATTAGAAAGGTGGCCGGAACCTTTGTTAATTGGAAAGTTGTTATTTTTCTTTTGGTGCGCAATTTTATAAATTTTTTTAAACTTTTTTACCCTAAAAAATTGACCTTTTCGTTAAAATGGCCGCCATTTTCTTAAAAATCGAAATTTCGTAAAATCCCTACGTACAGCATTGAACAATATTGTTGTTAATAGGGACATTCTTTGGTTTCTTTTCTAAGAGCCACGTACAGAGCGGAATTTGACACGCCGTCTAACGATGTTTCTCCAAAGGAGTGTATTTTGGCGCCACCTACAAGAGATTATTTTTTACTTATTCAGTTTCAAAAAATGTGTAATTACAGATTAAAGTTACATTAATGAATGACTGAAACCGATTTTGTTTCTGCGCATTCTTTGTATGCAAAAAAAATTCATGAAAAACGCCTCCAAAATCGCAGTCAAAGGTGGTATCCTGCCTTAATAAACTGTTCTGTAAGCTGTCCCCCAGCTCCGTCAGAATCTTCTTCATCCGTGGTCTACCCAGTTGCGATCGGTAGACAAACGTGGCACGATTCTTTGCGCGCGTAGCCGGGCGAGAATTGAAATTGATGGAAAAGCATCATGGCAGCGCGGACGTGAAAGCGACCGCGCGCAGGACGAAATCTCGCCCCTCGATTTATCTTTCGCCGGGTCCCTCGGAGCCTGCGCCTATGCATCATCGTTCTCATTACATGACGCGTACGTCCGTCGCCGTAAATTCGTTACACCGAATTTCGGGTCCTGACAGAAGCCCATGGCAACTCTTTGCCTTCTCGTAATTGCGACTATGTTGATTCGCTCTGATTAATTCTTCCCGCTGGCCCGACCCTCCCCCTCATTTTCTTCTTCTGCTCCTCCGGTGATTAAACAACGTCTACTCCGTAGGAGTTCGCTCCGAATCTTCCACTTCTTCTCCGTCGGCGTTGTTTCATGGTAACGAGTTCCGCGGAACGGAAACGGTTTTTTATCGTTTCGCGGGCGTCCCTTCCGCGATCGCCGTTTCGTATAGTTTTATTTTAATTCCTTTCGGAGCAGGAAAGGAAACCCCCCCGTTCCCGGGGCTTTTTTCGCGGTGAAAGCACATTTCCACTTTCCAGGCGAGCGCGTTGCGTGCGATTGTTCCCGGCGACGGTAAATACGCTGATCGCGTATTTGTCTTTCTTTTAAAAACGCGAGCCCAGGGTTCCGCGGTATTTGACGTGGCCACGGCAAGTGGAGCCCCACCGTTCATTATACGCCATGCTCGCAATGAGGAAGAGAAAAAATGGCAAAAAGGATCGCAGGAACGAAAGTTAAACAACGGCGGACCGTGCGCCTCACGGTCGATGAAATTCCTATCCCGGCGATTCTCTATCACTTCGAGCGATCGCGAAACAATCTTTCGTTTGTCCCATTTATCAATATTGTGCCCATCGATGTAATTAGACCGAGGACGGGGCGCTTGCCTTTGGTCCCCGGGTCGTCGAAGTCGCCGTGGCTCGGCCGCGGAGTGATCGATCGATCGGTGATAATCAATGGGATATACGCGTCGACTGTACAGCGTAGCCCTGCATGAAATATCACTCGTTTGCATGGCATTAATTAATTTACGAGTTACAGGGACGGGTGTGCTTAAATCGTTAGCGTGGCGACGACGAAGACCGTCAGAGGCCGTGCTCTGGCATCGGTTAGGCTCGTTGACAAATTGTCCATTGTATCAGTCTGGTCGGGCGAGGGGCGGTTCGGCCGCTACGATTGGGAAGCCGCGTGCTAGCCGGATTTACACGTGAAATTCCACCTAGCCCGTGCAGGCACAAAAGCGCGACGGGTGACGATAGAATAGTACGCGGGGGTTGGGGCTTCGAGAGGGTCAGGGGCGACAGAGGATACCGGAAATGGATAGCGCGATAAGCCTCTGATTGTGATCCAATAGATCGGGCCTGGATGGCGGGGTGGAAATTAACGACGTCGCTGACTGTCGTCGCCTACCGAAAACCTGGCTTCGATCGGTCGTTTTTATTTTCGCCATCCGTTCCCTTTGTGCTCCAAGAGAAAAGGAAAACTTACGGGGGACGAGTGTTATTGCTCCCACGGATAGATATCCAGCTATTGCTTTTGTTTATCGAACGCGGGCTCGTTTCAAGGGAATGGGTTCGCCGGTGTGAAAGAACGTTAGATGGGCTGGGTTATCGCGGAGGGCGGGTGCCGCGTTCTATGAAACGAAAAATAGAGGGCTTCGCGAAGGCAGGCGAGGCGATGTTATTAAACGATCGTGTGCCCGAGTGAACCGTTTGATAAATTGCTTAATAAGTTTCTCGTACATATTGTTGTAGCCTGGCATCTGGCTTCCATTCTTGTCAACGGAAAATTAATATTTGTTTAAAAATCCCTCTAGGGGATTTTACGTTGATCCGGGTACATAGTCCAGCGGAGAATTGAGTATACTCGGGAACCGTTAAAGACATTAATTAAAAGATCATCATAGAAGATCTACGCGTTGTACGATGAAGTAGGGTGCTCGTGTAGCATAATACTTGATATTTTTACCATCGACAGAGCAGCAAATTAATTTTCTCATCATACAGATGCGCAAAACGCGATGCTTCTTATCTCTGGGCGAGGAAGCTGAAAATTTTTCCTTCAGGCGACTGCTTTTATCGTAATTAAACGTCACGATGGCAGCGAACAACCCCCAGCGTGGCCCTTCTGCTCCCGAGCAGCACGCTTCTTTCCATCTGCAACGTCATATCGCAATTTCGTTGCTTTTACCGATGTTGCGAGTATAGTTCTCTGCGAGACGGATAAGCACGACTGTGTGAGGTTTTACTTAACGTAAAATCAGTTACAAGTGTTCGTGGCATAACCACAAGTTTTCTAATGACACTTTGAGTCACCATACGTTCTCCAAGTTAATGAGCTTGCCGTGTACCTTTACACGAACAGGCGATTACTGGAATATTAGATTAGACTGAGAAATTAAAGCGCGTGTAGCAGATGCGATTTGTCATAGCATCGTGGGGCGACGAAAGGAGGCGAGGGCAACCGTCAGAAAGGGAAACGAAAAGGTGAAGTTGACGACGCTCGTTCTTTTCTTTAACCTCTTTCCCGTCTCAGCTCTTTCGTCGCCAGCGCTAGAACAGCTTCTTTGCTTTAACGACTGCTTTCTGACCCTGTTGGTACAACTTTCGGCATCACTTTCAACTGTCTGTCGCAGCGAGCTTTCTCCATCCCCTCGCAAGCACGGAGCATCCATTGTACCGCTGAAATTGATCTTGATGCTGCTACTGTTTTACAATCACCACCAAAGTCCTTGCAACATGATTTCAATAGCTATTAAAGAAAATTCTTTCCTTCAGACTTATCGTGTTAATGACACACCTACATTCAGTTTTCAATATTATCCTTCAAAAGTCTCCGCAACCATTATTCGTCCGCAAATAACACAAGCAAGCAGCTTGAAAAATATCCACCCAAATGTCCATATTTCGTGTCTCAAAAGCGAATATACCTACCATTCCGCTTGTTAATTTTTCTTCGTACCGCCGGTACCTTATCTTTCGCTGGTGATTAATTATGTAGTCGTTCCATGGAAATTCAGAGACACACCGGGTGTACAATTATTCGGTAATTTTCTGTCCCGCTATTACGCGGCTGCAATACTAAGGGGTAATTACGGTACGAAACCATGCAGCGCTCGGTGTCACGGGTAGGTTAAAACCCTGTCCCCTTTAAACGAATGAGGGACAGCTGGTGAAAGAGTTCAAATCACGGGTAGATCTGAACTGCTCCTTCCGCCGTGGGCGAACGTCGGCTAATGACACGCGTAGACACGCGGCCGGGCGTTTCGGGCAGAGAAATCGCGGATTTGGGTTTCAGGGAAATCGAGAATATACCTATGTACATATACCAGCCGGCTGGGTGCAACGTCACTGCGGTCTCGCGCAATGCAGCTTTGCGGTGCATCCAACGATGTATCGGATATCCGACCGTTAACGTTCGATAGATTCGCTGCCTCTGCGGGGCTCTGTAAAGTGTCCGCTGCTAATTAAACGTCGCCATGTTGGCCGAGGTGTTTTCTACATGACGCTCGTCTACCAAACCGACGATGAATTTTTGCTCGCTCACTGGCAGCTTGGAATTCTCGGCGAGCGCTATGCTCTATGGGACCGCACATCATTTCGTCGCATCGCCGGGTCGAACTTTATAATTGTCGAGAAGTTCTCCCGCCTTAGCGCGACGCGGGGGCTGAAAAGTTTCGGCCGTGATGCGGACACGTGTTCCTGCGATGCGAATGCACGGCTCCGTGGCCCGGCGTGATATCGCGAAACGCAACCTTGGTGTCCGACGAAGTTTCGTACTCTGCGGCTGCCCCGAACTACCACCGCAGATATTATTCCCCGCGAAGCGGGACGGACCTCGCGACGACGCGACGAGCGCCCGTGTAATCCCCGTTGAAGCACTTTAACCCTGTGCGATCAAGGAATTTCACCAGCTCATAGAGGAACGCATGCTTACTGCACCCCCGCGGGAAACAATGAAACCACGGAAGATGGAATTCTCGAGAGACCAGCGCACCGTGTTAACGTTGTGTTCCTTAGGGTGGACCTCATTTTTCGACCATCAGATTTTTTTGGTCCCGTACCCCAGAAATGTGACACTTATTGAGAAAATGATCTGGAAAAAATTTCAGCCCGATTGGACCACGGGAAAAGGACGCGCCACGAATTTGAAAATTTTGAACTTTTTAAACCTTGACATAAATATACATTATGACATGTCGTTGAATTTGTATTTTTTTTGTGTTTAAGAATACATACACAGCATATACGATTGTTAACAAAAAAAACGTCCATGACCTGGAAAAAACGAAAGAGACCTTGAAAAAAAAATTTTTCCTTCCATTATATTCTGTGTTAACAAACACAGTCTCAAATGCGTCTCAAAAATTCAAATAGCCACGGAGGTATTTATTACGGGTTCCTTTATATTAAAAATGCTTTAAAAATCCTTTGATAAATTCTCTTTTGTGACGTCAGGATACTGCTTTCTATATTCCATCACATTCTGCAGTAAAAATTGTTTCTCCTTTTCATTTTTTGATAATATTTTGTTATATTCTTCTATAAGTTTAACGCCACGCTCAGCGGTGTCATTTACCACTTTTAATCCGTTCACGATGTTTCGCCCAATTTGGAAAGCCTCGTCACCACCCCATGTAGAAGGGTCTTTTTAAAAAAATGTGGTAGGTATTAAAAACCGTCCAAAGAATCTTTTGGAATCAGGAGAAATAAAATGTTCCATTTTTTTGTTGGCTAATTGTTCCACATCCTTTGGAAGGATTTTATATATTTTAAGGCATTCGTTGTCGTCACTGCCTACACTGGCATTTATTGCCTCTATCATTTTTATTTTAGTGCCATTCCCAATGGCACTATCGAAAAATGATAATGCGACAGTTTCTGGTGCCTTCCAAAAGATGTGGAACAATTAGCTAACAAAAAAATGGAACATTTTATTTCTCCTGATTCCAAAAGATTCTTTGAACGGTTTTTAATACCTACCACATTTTTTTAAAAAGACCCTTCTACATGGGGTGGTGACGAGGCTTTCCAAATTGGGCGAAACATCGTGAACGGATTAAAAGTGGTAAATGACACCGCTGAGCGTGGCGTTAAACTTATAGAAGAATATAACAAAATATTATCAAAAAATGAAAAGGAGAAACAATTTTTACTGCAGAATGTGATGGAATATAGAAAGCAGTATCCTGACGTCACAAAAGAGACTTTATCAAAGGATTTTTAAAGCATTTTTAATATAAAGGAATCCGTAATAAATCCTCCGTGGCTATTTGAATTTTTGAGACGCATTTAAGACTGTGTTTGTTAACACAGTCGCGTCTAGGGCAAGATTTGCTCGGTCTTATCGAACGTCCACGAGCAGGTCTGGGACGCAATACTTTGATGACATTTCTATTCGTAATTTACATAATAGCTATATTAACTTATTTCCAGTCTTAGAACTGCTTTTCTTCTGTATAATGCAGCGTTATAATGAAAATAAAAAATGTTTAATATCTCCTTCGTTTATGGATATATGAAAAAATTCTTCAGACAAAAGTTGTAGTATATAAAGAGGCGAATATAATGGAAGGATAAAAAAATTTTTCAAGGTCACTCTTTCGATTTTTCAAGGTCGCGGACGTTTTTTTTGTTAACAATCGTATATGCTGTGTATGTATTCTTAAACACAAAAAAATACAAATTCAACGATATGTCATAATGTATATTTATGTCAAGGTTTAAAAAGTTCCAAATTTTCAAATTCGAGGCGCGTCCTTTTCCCGTGGTCCAATCGGGCTGAAATTTTTTCCAGATCATTTTCCCAATAAGTGTCACATTTCTGGGGTACGGGACCAAAAAAATCTCGCAAAATAATTTTCGTCAAGAGTAGCTAAGGTCCACCCTAGTGTTCCTAGATAGGGCGCGAAGCTAAAGTCGACCATACCACTGTACGGATTGACTTTGCAGTCTAGATTAGCTAGTGAACGATTCATCAGCGATAACGTAACTCGAAGACCCTAGCAGTCTACCGCGCGCTAAAGATGCGCCGCGCCAGAGATGAAGTCACGAAAGAAACGACCGAAGAATTAAGAAAGCATGGTACACGGTGGAGTTGCCTTTGATACTTCATTCCAGTCAGTGCTAGGATATCCTCTGCAAACCCAGGCGTATATAGGTACACTCGGCAATATCCGCGTACGCTTAACCTCGCTGATTTATTCATCTACATCCGGTTCGACTGTGAGCGCGCCGAACTACTTGGTCTAGGTCTTCCGCGGCAGCGCGGCGGTGGCCCCAAGTTTTCCTCTAAATCAGGGTGAGCAACCACAACAGAAGGGATGCCGCGTTAAATGCAGCTCCCACTCTGATCTCCTTCCATTCCGGGAAAACCTCGGGAGAAAGAGCGGCGGTGCTGAAGGAGTTGGAGACGAGGGGACGGTTGCTGGATAGAAGGTACGGGGCCGGTAGCAGGGGAGCACAAGAGAACGCGCGCGCTTATGCCGAAATCCAAAGCGATCGACGCAATAAGCGAAACAATAGTGCTTACGAGCACGCCAACTTCGCGCCGCGCAACTTCGTCGGCCCGGCTTGCCGTGGGGCTTCCTTATCTACCCCGCTGCTGCCGAGTTATTTAAACTCCCGTATCTCTGCCAGTCCTGCTCCCTGACCTTTCTGTCTCCCCCCGCTTCCTCTCGCCCCTCCGCGCGTCTGCCCGCACCGTTCTAGAGCAGGCGAACCATTCGGCGCGAGTATTCCGCTGCTTCTTCTCTATCCCCCCGCAGCTAATGGCTAATGATTATTGCCAGGCGGCTAGATTGCGAGTGTCTGGATAGCGACGTAGCACGAGCCAGCGTAATAACGATGTTTTATTCACTCGAAAACGCTAGAAGGGCTCGCCGTGCAACGAGCATTTTGTCAGAAATAATGGATCCGCGAGACACACCTTGCTCGTCCCGCGCGACCCATTATTGAGAGAACAATAAGAAAATGAAACGGGGGTACCAGGTGACAATGGTGGCGCTTAAAAATGGCCATAGATTAGATTCCGGGAAGATGAATCAGGGGAACGGCTGTGTTTTATCAACGACACGGTGGATTTGATACGTCCTACGTCCCTGCAGTGCTTGGAGATGTATCATCCCTCGGGTGGTAACAAATGCGCACTTTATCGAAGATTCGGTGATAGCTTTGCCGAAAGTCGTGATCCAGTCCAGCACTGGATTAGAACTGGAATAATGTAAACAGTGTGATCATTCCAGTCCAGTGCTGTCATTCCAGCAGATTTCGACTGGATCGAAAGTCTACTTTTCGATCCAGTGTTTACCCCCTCCATCGAGAACACAACATTCCAGCGTTGCTGGACTGGTCTAGACGGCTCAGTCCCGTGCCGCCTGGTGCCGCCTGAAGCGTAGTAGGTATGTACAGCGTACACGTGTTTGCATTTTGAAGAAAATAATGGCAAAGAAATTAAATGAAGACCAAACCTTCAAATGCTAATCTATACTCAGAAGGATCCTCTGATTTCAGTTGTTGCAAAAGTAACGCGGAGCCACCTTTTTCACTTCTTTCCCTTATCCAGTTTCGCATCCAAATTCGCTTTTTTCTCATCATTTCTACAATCAACTATGTCAATAATTTCTTTACAAATTAATATTAAAGCAAGTTTCAGATGATTTTTTATCCCTCTTTTGCGTGAATCCATTATTACCTGTCACTTTTAACGGTTCATAAGCGACTGGAAGACTGTTTTCCAGTCGATTCACTCGCTGGATCCAGCGACTGGACTAATGTAAACCCAGCTTACCGCCTGTCACGGAGACATTCGGTCTGCGGGTAGTCCGCGATTCAAGCATAATTCAGGAGTGACTTACGGAAGATCGGTTGAACCGTGTTTCTACGGCACAATCGTAAGAGATTGCCACAGTCCCCTTTCATCTTTTCGGTGGAAAGTTTTAACGACAGCAATCTAACTTGGCGATTTCTCACTCGAACATAACCGAGCGCTGATTTAAATTCGCTGGTCGCAGCTCCTGTCATAAATTATGCAAAGTCCCCGTCGAAAAGGTGTCGACTCCCAAAGGTCGCGAAGGCGGGATCCCAGCTACCTGAACATCGAATCCACGTGGATGCTACGAATAACGAGAGAGCCCCCATTCTTCCGTGGTTACGTGCAACCGGCTAACGAGAGAACTTTCGTACCGCCCTGCCTTCGATCTCACGCACCACGAGATCGAACGGCGGCAACCAGGTACCTGTCGTTCTCAATTAAAAGTCGAGCAGCCAGCGGGCGAGGCGTCGGTTTACAAATGGTGTGTACCACCGTCTTGTAATCTAGTCCCTTGTTAGAAGGCGATACCTAAATCGCGACGGAGGTCGGCGAAGTGGAAACCGAATTCCGAAAGAATCGTTGCGCGTGGTAGGTTCAGCCGGGGGTATCGTTCCGTGCAGATTGAACGCCGGGGCTTTATCGAGCGCGAGGGCAACGCTGAATTTCATTAAGCGTGGCAGTGCATGGCTGCAAAAGGAACAAGCGAAATTCCCCCGTCGTCGAAATTAACGATAAGGAATTTCATCGTTGAACGGCCGATCGAGCAAGACGCACCTGCTCGGGGCGCAACTTGTTCATTTTCCACGCGTTATGGCGTGTCGTCGGTTACCACCGTGTACGCGTATAATGTACCCGGTTTACGACGTGTTTATTATAGTTAACCGTGTTCCAGGCCCCGTATATGAGAATACCTGGCCCTGCCCGCGTAAGCTGACAATTGCCGTGGCAGCAGGTGACAAGCAGTCATCGCGGTTCCGTCCTCGACGAAACCAGCCCGTTATACACCCCCGTCCCCTCATATATATGAATACGCGATCTACGCGCGCGGAAATTTATGGCGTCATCCGTCACCGACAGCGCGTTGCCCGCTTGCTAATTTTGCATCTGATTCGCGAATTAACGTCGCCCGCCGCGCGCCCATTCGCCCGGTTTTGAAGGGCGCGAGAGAACGACGCTGGATTGTTCTTTGGCCGCGATATCGATCGACGAGGCACGCCGAACCATTGGTTACAACACTGGCCGTTGAAGGAACCATTTTCACACGGGATCGTTTCACGAAGCGAAGGGACTTTCGGACGAAAGTGCGACCAGGGCCCGATCTAGGTCTTCCGCCGCTCTGGGCAGAAATGATTTTTATCGCCCTTTATATTTAATTATAAATAATTATTTTAAAATATAATCTTCGACAGTGAGTGAATTTTTTTTGTAGGTATTCGTTGAATAAAGATAGCTTTACCTACTTCTATACGACTTTTTCAAAAAGTTTTACTTTACTGTTTTAATGTTCCCGTTCTACTAATTTTGCCGCCCCAAATTTCCAAAACGAGGGATCAACCGTGGTTGGATGGTCGTTGGGCGAGCAACGGAGCGAAAAGAACGGTCCAGGTTCAAACGATTTTCTTCCCATTCGTAATATTCGGGTGGCCCTTCCATTCCGTTTGGCTCTTCGAAATTTAACGTACGACTAACTCGTAACAGTCGACGGTGGCAGGGGGAGGGCTATAAAGACGCGTGAAGCTATCAATTTTTTCGTCGCGCGAGACGACAAGTAATGGGGCGCACCGTTTTGGCGGTCGAACGGAAATCGAAGGGGAAGGATAACGGAAGGGAAGCAACTAGTCGTCGTCCACGAATCCACTCGTTTAGTTTTCTTCCGCTTTAGCGCTGGCGCTTCCACGTTTCTCCTCGCGAGAGATTGAAATCCACGAGACTGGATCTTGAGGTTGAACGTCGATCCGCGTTACCTCGCCGTTTCTACGTAATTCCGGCTCCTTTTTCTTTTAAACGCTAAGCGGCCACACCCTCCGCCCCCGTGAATTCAATTCGGTATTATACATGGCCACGCGGGTGAAAAGGATGCGAAATCGTTTATTCCCCGTCGGTTGATGATTTCATTAGAATCTACGAAGAAGCCGACGGGGAATTGCCAGCAATTTAAAAACGCTTTCAAGGATCGCATTCCTTTCAGGAATTACTGGAAACTAATGAGACGACGGGCTCGCCGAGACCCATTCGTCGTTCATTAAGGTGGTTGAAACTGCGTTTACGGGGGGTGCACGTATAATACGACGTAAAAACCTCCTTGCATACGCAAATTATGTTTCCCTGCGTCTTTCTCGTAACGCGAAACCCGTAAATAGAAACCTGCACGATTTTGCTGGATGTCTCAGAGTCTCAGCTTTGAATTTTCATGTAGGGGAGAGGTGCTATAAAAGGGACACTTTTGTTTAGCGTCCATTTCTGACAATGTCATTATAGGTATTTAAAAAACAACTACATCACAAGAAAGCGTGTTTATTTCCCTTCAATAAAAGTATATTGCGAACTCATCGATTTTAATAGAAAATAACAAAATCTTCGATTTTCAAAAAAGTGGGAAATGTCCCTTTTACGACTAGGTGGTTTTAAATGGGACAGTGTAAGTCATGAAAGGGACACGTTAATAAAAATAAACTTATTAAGTATTACAATTATAATTCTAAATCTTAATGATACAAAACAACGAAATCTAGGAAAAAATTAACTCTTTATAGTATAAGTCATCAATATTTTATTATTAATGACACATGGAACAGAAAATATTGAATGTGCCTTTTATTCCGCATGACTCATTGGCCCATTTACCGCCAATTTACATACAACTGTTGCAAATTTATAACTTATAACGAGGGCTAATTTATTGCCACACATTTTTTTGACGATAAAGTTTGTCGTTTTGAATAGTCACTTTATTAATTCTTAAATTTGAAACAATACGCCATCAACTAATAATTCATAATTCAAAACAATGTCATCTATGTATCAGATGATACACTACATAATAACTTTACAGGAAAGTATACTACATATAGTGTCCAGATGTGTATGAGAGGGACAGCCATGAAACGGTCGTCCCATTTAAGACTTGTTATGTTGTCCCTTTTACGACTATAAGTGAGTTTAATATAAAATAACCGCAAAACAAAGAAAACAATTAATTAAGCTTACCTGTTAAGCGTTTTCGTTCCAGCTGAATACAGGCTATTTTAATGATATAACACTTTAACACTTTGTATATATCTTAATCTCAGAAAACGACACGGAAAACCAATGAAAATTTCACTTTTACCGCCGAAAAACATCAACCGTGGATTACTACTCTGTTGCAAGTGAGACCACAGTGAAGTTTACGTTAAATGACTAGGCACTAGTGTCGCCATAAACAGGAAAATAACTTGCATGTGTAATGCGTTTAGACTTTTGGAAATTCGATTTGTCCCATTTAAGACGTGTCCCCTTTATAGCACCTATCCCCTACGTACCCTATCCACTGGAGAATACACGAATTTCGAAACTTATTCGACCAGTATTCCTTCTAATTTGCAGTACCTATCTACATTAATTACCGAGTCAGTGGTCCTTAACCACCGCAAAAATATTTAAATATTTCTCTCGTCATCCTTCAAAGCATCGTGCGTCAATTAAGTACGACGAAGGTACTTGGCGGGACTCGTCTCCGTCGATGGATCTAACAAAGGTTTAGACTACCCTCGGTAGATTATCGAGCGAAATGCCGCGCGGTACTTCGCGGAGGGATTCGTAGCCGTCTGCGATTAAATTACGCGATCCATTAACGGAAAACGACACGGCGAGGGAATCGATTTCGGGTTGGGACGTCGATGGGGCAGGTAAATACGTGGACGGCCGCGTCTTCGAGCTTTGATGGGCTAGAAACTTTGCCAGGCTTACGCGCCCTCTTCGTGTCCCGTTCCCGTCGAGTAAATTTCCAAGTTTCGGTAAAACCGGGGGCCGTACTTCTGTCGTCCCCGTCTTCTGATCGATGAAGTCCGCGATCGCAGGTCCTCGTGACTTTCAGCTGCGGGTCGCGCGCGCGGCGTGTAGCAATTTATATCGACGGCGTGGAATCGTGATCGATGATATTTTCCACCGCTCGGACAGCACCATCGCGTTCGAGGCATATCTCCATTAATAGGCGCTCGTGACTTGGCCGCCGAAATTGACAGAAATTCCAGGGGCGGTCTTGTCAGTGAGAAATCTAGATTGCCTTTCGTACTGTACATTACAACTCGATAGCCCGAATGTACGGGCGGTCGCGTTAGTCCGTATCCTATTGGGCAACATAGTGGCGGGGTGGACGCAGTTTCCTTGTTCAGAAACTGAGCTGACGGCGTGCAATGTCCGATCCAATCTACGTGTGTATGGTCCACGGCTAACGGATGCCAGGCCTGGCCTAACTGCCCCGGTGTAGGTGGTATCGTCATTCCCTGCGATCTACATGCACGCGTAGGCGGCGCAAAGCCCAATGTAACTATACGCGTGTGGATACAGCCGACCGAGAACGCTGTGCCGAGTAGTAGGGGCCCCGAAGCCTCGCCAAAGGTGACAAGGGACGTTCCCGGGCTAAATTGCCGGCGTTGCTTACGAGGGGATCCCGTTTTTACTCAGGCAGACATCACGGAATCGTTGCCACAGACGGGCGTTTTCAGGTGGACTCGCTACTTGGCAGCCATCAGATTTCCGCGTGTGCACCTGATCCCCAGACTTTCCCCATTTCCTTTCATCGCCAAGTATGGCATAACGAGAGGCAACATAGGCCTCTCTATGGACCTTTTAACGACACTTAATCTTCTATTTGTAAATAGAACACCCTTTGCATCGTCACGTCGAGAATGTTGAAAGGAGCTTGAGACGGTTTTCGTAAAAAAAGAATCGTATATTGGAGCTGCAGTAATTGATACATTTTGGAGGGCGAGCGATATTGATAACGCGATTCGTCTCACTCTCTGGATTTTGGGATAACAGGGAACGACGGGGGAAGATCGATATCTCTTGTGTAATGTGTGCAGGGCCACGCTCGTTCGTACGTAGTAAAGCACGGGGCGAGTCGAACGTCGCGGCGTTTGGCAAATCGGGGTCACATCTCGCGTGGAGGAAGATCCTCCTGTCGCAGCTTGCGCAACAATCGCTTTTTCCTGTCATCTTGACTCGCATATCAGTGTCCAGGGTAAAAACGTTTCGAGAGCGCAAAGATTTAACCTCGGGACGTTCGCGATGGAAAAGACTTTGAGAAATTTCTCCATTCTTCCCGCACTATTCAGTGGAATTCTTTTGAAACGTTCGTCCAGGAAGTGCAGCCTCTCCCCCCCCCCCGACCCTCTGTCTATTCATTCATATCCAAACTAATCGTGCGCAACGTATAGAAAGCTTCTAGCGTTCCAATGCCGCACACGTGTACTCGCAGCCGTGACAGTTATGTGCACGCATTAAACGTAATAATGTTCCAACGCCCATATATTTTGTTAATTCGCGGCCGAGAGTCGGTGCCGCGGATAATTATATTGTAAACTAAGCTCGCTACAGTTCGGCAACTGGGAACTCGGAGGCGGTTTCGTCCGGTGATATGATTCCGAAGTAATGGGAATCTGGGCACTGTGAAGCCTCACTGCTGAATCTAACGCTAGCAATGGGAATAGTTCCGTCGTAACGGTATAAGCTTTTGTTGGATGGCGTGAACTGTGAGCTAAACGCTCCTAACTCCTGTTACTAGTAACTAGTAATTAAGCGAGGCGCTGCTGTGTGAAACGACCTACCCTCTGTTCCTCTCCCACCTTTCAACCCTCCCAAGGGTAAGAGAGTATAAACCGTCGGTGCCCATGAATTTCCCGCTTGTTAAGTAAACATGCTCATCGACGCCCCTTCCCCCCCCCCCCCCTCTCGTTCTGAAAAGTTTTATCGAAACAGTGAAACGCGAGCACCCTTTGCCAGTTTGTTATCTGTTTCCTGTGGGTTACCGGCTTTTAATGCTACTACCGCGCGAGATCCAATATTCTGAATCGGGGAAATGCTATCGAACAGGCTACGTATTTGCGTCAATTATTAAGGGGGGAGCCCTATTTAGGACGCTAGAAATAAGGTGATTCTTGGGAATTTTTTTTTTAAGAAACTGTTGTGGGGTTGTTTAATAAAGTGTGTTGACTCGATATATATATGTATATATATATATCAAAATAATAAAAGAGTTTATTGATAAATAGATGTAATGATAAGTAAACTTAGAACTAAAGCGTGATCAACTAGACCATCTTCCCGCAATACGGACGACACGAACCGCTCTCCACCAAGTCTCTACCTAATCTAGTCTTTTCGCACCGCTGACCCGACGGTCCCCAATTTCCCCGCATCCCCGCGCCATACTCCTTGGAAAAGTCACCCAGTGCGTAGGGCATTTGACTTCCAGGAACGCTGACGCCTTGCATCCCATCAATTCGTCCGCACTCTGCCTATCGCTCGACTGCCCCGGCAATCTCCGAAACAGTTCTTACAATAAACGAAAAGGCTTCAATACTCATCGCATTCATCCGCTAACCTTAACGGAAATGTCCATCCACACCACACTGTTAAACGGATCTTTCCCAAACTTTCAAGGTATTTTAGTTCACATTCAAACAATAAAAATTAATTTTAATCTCGCCGCCGGAGTTGCAAATTGGCGATTGTAATTGTGGTCCCAATTCTTTCCTGAAATAAAAAAACCAAGGATTTTCTTATTTCTAGTATAATTATATCGTCGATGGACCAAAAAACTCTTATAAATAAATTAAATTGAACAACTCTTTTTCCATGAGTAATTCGAGAATTTTGGGGCAGAATTGTAACTTTTTTTTTAAGTATATAACAATAAGTGGTTTCGGCGCACTGGTTCGGTCAGTTAAACAATCTAGAAGCTAATTTGCAATTTTAATAATTATAAATTTCCGACGTTTCGGTCTGCGGTTTAGACCTTTTTCAAGGAAAGATATTTAAAAATTATACTGCGTTCGCTTTAGAGTCACACGTTTGATACGACGTGTAACACACGAGTCGGTTGTAGCATGACTGAGGTAAACATAACTTGGAGGACTATTTAAAGGTGAAACAAAACTGTGGCTAGAAACGGAGTCAAAAGAAAGACCATTAAATATTAAGAACGAATTTAAGAATTATTGACAGAACGGACATTTTCAACCTCACAACTACTGTCAAAATACCACTAATTGATGTTCATGTGGTAAAGGCCAGACGCACTAGGATATATGACCAATTGATTACATAATATAATTTTATTATGTATAGATGAACTGGTTATACTGGTCACAATTGAAGTGACGACTCTATTGGAGGAATTACATCATAAAGCCTTATTGCTTTAATAAAGTTGCGTAGTACTCTTGTATTTTAGGTGTTTCATACCTAAGGTTTACGCTTGGTTGTTTAATCATATGCAACGTCTCCAACAGAATTCTGCGACTCCAATTGGCCTCTCTATCAATAATTTTAACATTATCGAAGTCAAATCTGTGATCAAATTCCAATGCGTGTTTCGTTAGGGCAGTATGTTGTGGGGGTGGTAGGAAAATGTTCCTTTTGTGTTCGTAGATCCGTCTTTCTAAAAGTCTAGACGTTTGCCCAATGTAAACTTGGTTGCAACCCATGCAAGGGATTGAGTAAATGATGTTCGAATTCTTTAACAAAGGTATTTTATCTTTAATTGGAGGGAACAAGTTTTTAGTATAAACTGGCATTTTAAAAATGGTGTGTATTCCTATTTTCCTGAACATTCTTTTAATATCATTAGAAATATTATTGCTAAATGGTATGACCGCGGTATTTTTCCAACTAATCGGTCCTATTTTATTGGCTTTTTCCTCCTTACGCTTTTCCATCAATGCCGGATGGTAAATCTCAAAAACGCGGTCACGGATCATTGTTGAGACCATTTCTATGGGTTAACCATTACGTTTTAGAGTATCTTTAATGAGGAGCAGATTAGCCGGTCGAAATTCAGGGTCAGAGAGTAAAATTGCGCGATCTATTAATCCCTTTATTAATCCCACCTTGTGTTGCATGGGATGAGCCGAAAAAAAGTTTATGTATCTACCCGACCAACTAGGTTTGTGATACCAATTGGTGGTAAGTTTATTGTTTGATATAAAGACTTAGAATTTCGACCGTATTTTTAGAATATAAAAACCAAAAAATGATATCAGCGCGTAGGTTTACATGACCGAACCTACGCGCTGATATCATTTTTTGGTTTTTATTGTTTGATCTAATGACCAATGTATCCAGAAAGCTTAAACAAGAATCTTTTTCAACCTCATAAATAAATTGTAGTCTATTGTGGAAACTATTAAATGTATCGAGCAATATTGGCAAATCTTCTAATTTAATGCATGTAATAATATCATCCACATATCTTTTGTAAAATTTTAATTGAAATGGTACCTTCGAGAGAGAGACAGTCTCTAACCTTTCCATCACCTTTCCAGTGCGTCTGGCCTTTACCACATGAACATCAATTAGTGGTATTTTGACAGTAGTTGTGAGGTTGAAAATGTCCGTTCTGTCAATAATTGTTAAATTCGTTCTTAATATTTAATGGTCTTTGTTTTGACTCCGTTTCTAGCCACAGTTTTGTTTCACCTTTAAATAGTCCTCCAAGTTATGTTTACCTCAGTCATGCTACAACCGACTCGTGTGTTAAACGTCGTATCAAACGTGTGACTCTAAAGCGAACGCAGTATAATTTTTAAATATCTTTCCTTGAAAAAGGTCAAAACCGCAGACCGAAACGTCGGAAATTTATAATTATTAAAATTGCAAATTAGCTTCTAGATTGTTTAACTGACCGAACCAGGGCGCCGAAACCACTTATTGTTATATTCTAAAAATACGGTCGATAACTCAACTACTTTTTTTTTAAGTCCCACCATTTTGCCGATTTTCAACTTTTTTTTGGTTTTTTAGGTTCATCGACGATATAATTATACTAGAAATAAGAAAATCCTTGGTTTTTTTATTTCAGGAAAGAATTGGGACCACAATTACAATCGCCAATTTGCAACTCCGGCGGCGAGACCTTACGAACATGTTCATATATCTCTATTTCTACCGACCACTTTGTAATGAAAAAATTAATTTTTATTGTTTGAATGTGAACTAAAATACCCTGAAAGTTTGGGAAAGATCCGCTTAACAGTTTCTTAAAAAAAAAAAAATCCCAAGAATCACCTTATTTCTAGCGTCCTAAATAGGGCTCCCCCCTTAAGTGCAACGACAACTAGCGCGAATCGACAATGGGGTCTCGTTTCTGAGCGCAGGAAATTCGGCGATTCTTCCGCGAGAAACTGTGTTCCTTCGGAGACGTGCTCGTACACGAGGAGGCTGGGTTATTATGATGTTTACTGCTAACATGCTGGGAAATGTTTGCCCAACTATTCTTTTCCGCCTGTGCGGAACGCACGCTCGCTGGAATATTCCCGGGGCTCCGTTTAATTTAACGCGAACGCGCGCGGCGAATAGAGATATCAGAAATTTGGCCGCGAGCGGCCGGAGTTTCTACATGCGAATAGATTCAAACGTAAATTGTAATATAATCCGCGAGATATAACCGCCGTTTTCCTCTGGCCCCGGTATTAATAACGTCTTAATTGGAAATTAGACCATGACACAGGTGTTCAGCCTTGTTTCCCGCGATTAATAATGGTACTGCTGCCGCGAGATTGCAAAAGAAGCGGTGGCTCGTGACGATCCAACGCAACGGCGCGTTGTCGATGAAAGTGTTACGGCTCCGCGAGGCCGAAATTTGATGGAGCTTGGTTCTATTCCGGCGCAATTTGAGCAGGGTCAATTTAAAGGAAAGCAAGGTCGCTGCAAGGGCCGTTCTCGAATAACGCGACCCCATTGTATGCATGAACGCGTGCGAGAATCTGCAGGCGAGCCTTATTCCGTCAGCGGGTATGATTTAGAGCATATTGATTAAGAGATTACGTAAATCGTCTCCACTAAGGTAAAGGCACCAGTAGTTGACCATGTATCAGTAGTTGACCACTTTTCAGAAAAAAACGTGAAAAATAAGGTTTTTAGAAGTGACGATCTTTTGAAAAAAGTGCAGTTGACGTGCCAAGACATCTACCGACTAAAATCTAAAACACTCAAGTGTGAAGTGCATTATGAATAGTATTGGCGAACGTTTATTTACATCAAGGTGAGTAGTGTGTTCCCATTTCGTTATTTCCTTAATGATTTTGTTAAGAACAGGTGTATGGTTCAGGTAAAAAAATTCGTAGGTTATTAACTCTTTATGACTGAACTCTTCACTTGTTAAACTCGCATAGTGTTCTATATTCGATAAATGCACCGTTTTTGTTATACTAACCTCAGAAACACATAGTCTGCGGGGTGGTCAAGTAATGACTCTTGTCATTCTAATTGTTTCTAGAAGTTGACAGGTATGGCGCACAAGAAACTGGGTAAATGCACGAAAAAGTTGTATATATAGTTAGTGGTTTTTGAGGTCGCTGATCCCGAATTCGACATAGGATTTATAAAATTAATTGATTTAAACAATTTGTTTAACAAATTATATTGTAAAAAAGTTTTAGAATAAATAAAAAAATTTCGGAGACACATACATATTTGTTTAGTTACTTTCCCCGCAGAACACGATTCTATATGTACCAAAACATCTAATTTTGCAATCATTTGTTTAAACCTTCGAAAGTGAGCAAAACTCGAAATGTCTAATCTGTTCCTGAATTGGACTCCTTATGGAATTGAAATCTTTTAATTTCACATTCCTTTTTAGTTCTAACTTGTTCTAAATTATTGACAATAAACGATGCTAAGACGATTACCTACATCATTGCCTTAATTCTCTTTCTAGTATAGGTGGTCAATTACTGACCAACATAGGGTCAACTACTAGTATTTTCATTTTCAAGGATGGTCAACTTCTGAAGCAGTTACTGAACTTTGAAAAATGGTTTCAAAATTTTTATAGCATACCTTCTTTAAAAAATCGTTCTCATTACATAATTTGGAAAGCTTAAAGAGTCTCTTTAGGCAGCGACTGTCACTATTTAACGACAGAGCAATTAGTTACTATTGTTTACGTGAAGGATTTCTCTTAACTGGTCAACTACTGGTGCCTTTACCTTACCTTAAATCAGCATTCCCGTTTTCAATCGGCACGATCCGCCGCTCCGTCTAACAAATTCATAATTGCCAATCCAATAACTCAAACCAGGGACACCTAAATGTGCGAGACGAAGCACATCAACTGGCGCCTCTAAACGTGCACTGAAGCGCAAAGAGAAGTTTAATATACTACGGACTACAGTAAAGAAGGAATTTAATTTCCAGGAAGAAGTGGATGAAGAATAAAAGACTTTGAAACAGAGTCAGATCAAAAGCATCCTCCCATCTCCATTTACTCCAAATTTCAATTACTCTAAATTACTCGAAATCTTGAAAATCGTGATACAGGGGTAGAAAATATTCTTCGATACACCATCCACCCTCCCGAAACAACAACTTCTATTACCATGCCTTACGAGAAGCAATAGGATCCACGAAGAAATACTCACTACTAAATATATTTCTATCCATCATAATACTCTGAATATTATTTAGCAAAGAGGGACGAAAGACGCGCCCTAAAGGGAAAGGAAAGGTTTCGCGTCCCTCCCGAAACAACAACTTCTATTATCATGCCTTACGAGAAGCAATAGGATCCACGAAGAAATACTCACTACTAAATATATTTCTATCCATCATAATACGCTGAATATTATTTAGCAAAGAGGGACGAAAGACGCGCCCTAAAGGGAAAGGAAAGGTTTCGCGTGCACGGTAGAACAGGCCGTCTGCGATTAGGCGCTCCAGGTGTAGTGGGGCATGGAAGGGTGGGAGCAGCTAGGTGACGGGGGTGGTGGTGGGTCCCCTGCGGTGAAACGCTGGTGGTTGGTTCGCTGGACGACCGTCGGTGGGGCGCTGAAACCCGTCAGGACGTCAGTTCGCTATCGCACCGCGTCACGGTCGGGTCTCTCCTCTTGTCCGTCACGTTCGCTCACGTACGCGTCTACACGCGCGCACGTCTCCCGTCAAGGGACACCGTTCCCCGTCCCCCGGAATCGTACCCATTTATTCGCGACGCGTTAACGCCACGGTTACCCCTGCCCGACCCGAGACGACACTAACCGCGCGAGCAACGTCCGCGAGCCAGTGAAGACGAGGTCGCGGAAAGTTTCACCCTGCTCTAGTCGCCTTCGTTGGCAAATGACACGGCCCCCGTTCAGTCTCGTGCGCGAGTGCGTGTCACGCGTGGGTGATCGTCGACCATACGCCTAGATCGGTGGCAAGACCGTGGCCCCCGTCTCGATTCAAGCGACACCCGAGAGCAACCGCGGCTGCTCAATCAGCGAAACGTCCCGGGAGCGTATTGTGCGGCGGCAGAAACGCTTTCTCACCGTCCACGGGGCACCCTCGAGCTTCTTCTGCTCGCCCACATTGCCGGATAACACTTGTTGGAAGACACTGTGCAACGAAACAGCTCCCCGAGGAAGCTTTTTCAAACTACACGGCACGCTTTTTTCGCGGAGACGACGGCCGTGATTGGCTGGCTGGCGATCGAGGGTCGAAGGCGCGCTGCGTTCGGGGGTGGCAAGCGCGGCGTGGCGCGTTCGAGGAGCGAAAGCGCGCCCGCGGTCAGCGGCCCGGTTACAGGAGCGGGGTGGGTTTTTGTGAGGGAATGCTGCCGGGCGGTAGGCGACGAATATGCGAGATACGTGTCCGCGGTTAATCGACGCAGGTACGCGTAACCGTCGCGGCCCGCCATCACGGGGGTTTCAATTAAATCTGCCGCGTGGAAGGTCAAGTGCGCCGTGCGAAAGACACGCGGTTTCCAGTTTTAATTAAAACACACCGCGGAGGACAAGCCGTTGTCGCGCCTCTGTTCGGAATTAATTAGCGACAGCGGGGACAGCCGCCGCGGCAGGTGAGCAGCGAATATTGCGATCGAGGCCCGAGGGCGCGGGACGGCGAGACCGAGGAATAATAAGGGTAGATTCTGATACGGCGGCTCAGCCAGCCCGGGGGTGCTCGACGGCGGAGCGATTTGGTAGGCGAGCCGCTGCGGAGTCGTTAGAGATCGGTGGAGAGGGAAAGAAAGAACTGGATCGCTGTGTGACTCGTGCCGTTGGATTCGCGTGTGCGACAGCTTCGCGCCAGAGAGCTCGGCCGGACTTTCGTTAAACGGTCCTTCGCGAGTGACAAATTGTGTCGTTGCGTGCGGAAGAGGGCACGTGAGCGGGCGCGCGGGATAAGCGACGGAAAAGGTCGGGGGGAAGATAGAAGCGAGCAGCTTTTCAGCCGCCGTGGAATCCAGGATCGCCACGTCGAAGGGATGAAAGCGGCGTAGCAACGGCAATAGGTAAGACGGACTGTCTCTTCCTTCTTTTCGTCGGGCCTCGATGCCAGCAAAATCGATGTGCGGGGATGTGGGATGGAGCACATTCATTGCCAATTTCTTTTTCACTTCGACTGCAACGGTACATCAAACCCGATCCTGCTACTCCAGGTACCTCCACCCCCGCGTCCCATATTCCAATTTTAAAACGAAACGAAACACTTCGAACAGACGTAAAGTTGAATTTCGCGGTTGAAGGATAAAGAAGCGAAGCGGTGCTTGATTGCTAATTAGGGTAGGGGGCCCATATTTCGTCCCCCATTTGTATTTGACCCTGTAGAGGGTGTATAAAATGTTAGAATGAGCTGGCACTTGGCATGAATTTTCTTTGAACATTTCTCTATGTATCCATGAATCGCAAAATGAGATTATGTCATGTCAATACGAGATAATAAATAAATTGTGAAAACGTGCAAAATGTGAGATCTGAAAAAAGTGTTCCTAATTTCGTCCCCCCAGAAAATGTTTGTAAAACAGGAAATAAATTGAGAAATTAATTTTTTTTATTGATACAAGCAATCTTACAGTTTATGTGTACAAGCAATCACGGCAAATGGAGGTCGTCTTTTCGCATGGACTCCTTATTCCACTGTTTTCGTTTCGGCATCTACAAAACTTTAAACATTTCTACAAAAATTACTTGAAAACCTAAGAAAACATTATTCACTCCTGTAACTGCTCATGTTACAGCCTTTTTTGTTTCAAATAACAAATTTTTAGAAAATCGATCTCAATTTCCTTTAGAGTTCCGGGGACGAAATTAGGACACCTCCGGGGGACGAAATTTGGAATTCGCGCGGTTTCAATATGGTGATCGCTCTAACAGACCACGCGAGTGATGGCCATCAAAGTTATTGCGTATAAGAAACTACACGATATGCCCGACAAAGTGCTACAACTTCGAATTCGAAATAATATTCACTTCTACGAGTAGCATGCTATCATACTGAAGTCTGTAAAAACTCACCGTGCTCGAAAATCTTCTTCTCCTTCGCAAACGTACAAACACCTGACCTGACACTTGCATGTCTCTCAGAATACTGGCGTATACTGATGCAACATTTTCCACCAGATAACACTGCAAATGCAAACATAGGAATCGAGAAATGCAGGGGGACGAAATTAGGCGCGGGGACGAAATATGGGCCCCCTACCCTATATAGGTACATATATTATATTCGGGGGAAATAAAGAATTCGCGACAGAGGCTTAGGAAGCAGTTCGAATTTATGCTGTAATATTCTGTCATAGGAACTACGTTTAATTGGAAAGGAAACGACATTTCATAAGTCACAACTTGGGATAACATTCGCGTTATTTAACGTTATATCGCATGCCAATCATTTTCTCGCGTTCTTTCGGTGAATGTGTGTTGGGTTAACTGACCATCAGCACACCACAGGTACAACCGTATATCCTACTGACGCGCACCACGTTCAATCATATAAATGACGTATTCCTCTTCGAAACGTTTTCACTTCCGAGCTTTACTCGTGTTCGCGGTATAAACATTACCGCCACTCTGTTTGTGGCCAGATAAGCATCTATGTTCTATTGTTACGCAGACCAGAGTAGGATAGATGGGTAATCGAGTTTCTTTTAATGTCGACAAGGATAAGGAAATAGAAGGGTTCAGTTATTTGGGAGTAGGTGAAATTCGATGAAGTTTCGTTTAGGTTCAAGTCAGGTCCTGGTCAGAGTGATCTCGTCGCAGTTCGTAGTTAACAATCTACCCAAATGAATTTCATTTCGAGACTATCCATGTTTCGCGCTATCGATGATTAATTCGCCCGGCAGATTTAACATTATTAGATACTGTAGCGTGATTAATAATGCGAGGGAATGTGACATAACGGGAGAACTGATAAACCGCCAATTCGAGGAGGGTTAGCAATAAATTCGGGAATGAACGAGGCAGGAACTCGTTCCTACGCAATATCGCGGTAAAATTTGCGTTGTCGCTCGTCAAATAACATTGAAATGCCCATTTTGCCGTTTGCACGGCCATCTTTTGTTCTCACAGCTACTGGGTATGAGCATTGTGCGTGGCGCTTTGTGCTTGAAAATTTTAAATGCTTTGCGAACCGACGATTCACGAGGCGCGTCCAAGTGCATTAGCACCGTATCCGCGCCTAAAAACTGAAATTCGCCGGTTAATTCCATGGGCCGCCGGCGGGAAACGCGAAATTGCTGTGCACTAATTACGAATATCGCGACCATTCTTTGCCCGCGAACGTGGCGGACTCTGGACTATGCTAGGCTGTTTGTCTGGCTCGACTAAGGCAATTTAACTTTTCGCTCTCAGTTATGGAAACGTCGGCCACCGCGTGAAAATCTCGCCAACGCGTAGTTTTATTCGATTCTCACGCTCCCTCAGCTGTCGTATTCATTCGTTCTGTACCTATAACAGAGGCTCAATTTACTGCTCATCCCCCAATTAGTTGACTCGTGTAGCGCTTCTGCACAAAGTGATTGAAAAAGGGATCGAAGGATTTATGGATCAAGTATGCCCAACTAATACAAGCCCGCAACAGCAATCTTTTTGCAGTAGTAATTGATGAGTTTTTGTGTCGCTGTATGGCAGGAAAAAATGGTATGGAAACACTTCTGAACTCGGGCAAAGTTCGACGAAATCTCGTTTTGGGAAATTCACACCTGCTAGTAAGTGAAAGTATAACAGTCGACACCAGCTTTTCGCCAGATTCGCGCTAACGAATTTCTGCGCGCGGCGATGGGGAAAGTTTGTAAAATTTCTGGAGAAACGAAGAATCTGATGATAAGAGAGTGTTCCGCGGGATAGAGAAAGTAAAATAGTGTAGGAGAAAAAGTTTCACATCCTGTGGTGGAAGTACTGTATTATTTTTAGCCACGTTATTTTATGCTACGCGCCGTGCGCGCGGGTTAAATATGGTTGATATTATTATCGCAAAAAATACGGACGGAGCTGCGCCGTTCGCGAATTCTTGCGCTCTTTACTTTCCTCGAAACAGCTCAGCGTTGGATATCTTTACTCATTAACGTTCCCCGTAATTTGCACTTTTCTTTCGTACAGACATTTCTTGTGTATTGCAGGTATGCGAGCTAGAAAGGAAGAGCGAATAACAAAATAAATAGTCCCGCGCTTACGTTTAATGAACATCAGCAAACGAACTTTCCACGTGAATAATTGCTGTATTTTGAAAAACAATTTCATGCTTGAATTATTCTGCATACAAGTAGAGTCTTGTGACATAAACAACCGTTGAATGTTTATTCTTTTGCGGTAAGAACGTTCCAAAGAAGTTTCTGGGAAAAGTTCTATCTTGACGTCATTTAAATATATAAATTTTTATCAGGCTACAGTTTGGTTAATGGTCGGAAATATATGAAACTGAACCTCGCCAGAAGAGTTGCGGCGAGTTTTGACGGGCTTTTCAAAATCTGTCCATTGCGATTGGTGTCACAGTTTGTTTCAATACGTGAAAATGCTTCATCTCGTCGCTATGTAATAAAATGTCCTGATCGAATTGTATGAATCACTCGCGCGAAGCAATGGAATCGTGTTACGTGGATGCGGGACGTAATTCAATTATTTCAGAGACGGGGTTATGAATGCATGGAAATTTATATGATAAAATCATAAAAAGAATATAACGAAATGCATTCGCTTGCAGTGTACCCTTTGTGCGGCGATCAATTCTCGTTCCTCCCTCCTGCGCGTTTAAATGCAGTTCCCTTGATTTATTATAAAAGTAGAAATCATTCCTTTGACGGACTATGGAGTTCAAAGAATTCTTGCTTATTACTCCTATCATCCTTCCTCATTCCGTCGCTCCTTCCGTCTCTCATGTAAGAATAATGGATCCGCCAGAAAGTCAGTTCCAACCATCAACGTATCTGATTCGAAATATGATTAATTAAAAACTTTCTGAGCGCAACAGCGACGCGATGTGTCCATAAAAAATTGAAGTTGTAATTCGTACGTGCATTGTTCATTCCGCGGTGTAAATATGGTTGGGTGGTTTCGTTGAAACAGCCACATTGCTTTTCACCAATTTTCTCCTTATCCTCCCCCGAAAGAGACCCCCCAGGGTGCTTCAATTCCACAGAATTACCTTGCACACGGAAATAACAGGTTCGGTGGGAGAAATTTTGGACCGCGCTAAAAAATCACGCGCCCTGGTTCGCGAGAACTTTGTTAACCGCGCGGAGGGCGGTTTGTCGAAATACGGCGGAAAGCGGGTGCGCGCGAACGCGGTGTAAGGGCCCGCCGACGCGCGGCGACTTCCCGCGAAGCCGTAGCAAAGCGGAATTTCGGGTTTTCGTGGCACACGGCGCGCGACGATATATATAAAGTCCATGCACAACCGGTGCATAACGTAAAAGCGAAGCCCGGATGAAAGGAGCCGGGGAACCAGAGGGAAACGTGCGTCTGAAGGGCTGGTTGAGTTGTGTGCAGGTTGCGAAAGTAGTCGGCACGGATAGAGCGATAGCATTCCTCTCTCCTTCGTTTTACCTTTCTGTAACTCTACTTTTTTTTCCACTTTCCTCCTCCCTGTTACCCTTTTGGTCCCTCTAAATCTCTTTCCCTCCCCTGCGTTCCTCCCCTTTGTCTCCCTTTCTCCCTAACGCCACGACCTTCGCCGTTTCTGTTTCCCTTTTCCTAATTCTCCGTTTCTATTTCACCTTCCCCAACATTTCCTTTGCACTTTCCTTTCTCCGTTGTACCCCCTCGCGCTGCTCCCGACTCTTTGTCCCTCCGATGTCTCCCCCATTCCCCCGTGCGCCTCGTCAAAGGGACCCCTCCGCTCGCGTTCCGAGGGCGGAGGAGCGTCGCGTGTGATTTGAATAAATGGACCGCGACGTGAGCCAAGGGCGGCTCGTGGGCGCGGTGGGCGCAGGGGGTGAAGGACCCGGGGGAGACGCGGGGCGACGTCAACCCCCGGCCACGGTGGACCACCTCGCTAACGGTTAGCGGTATAAGAAGCGGCCAGGACATCACGCCTCCTGCGCATCTCTGGCGAGCGCTCGACGCTATCTTGGCGTGACGAATGAGCAGCTTCTCGAGATCGTTTTCGTACCCCAGGGAACACGGGAGCGAAGGGGTGGGAACGAAAGAAGCCGGGGAATCGGATATCATCCGCGTGTTCCGTGAAAATTCTTCGATAAAATTTACGAGGAGTCGCTGACGCCTTCTCCTCCGCGAAATTGCGAATTAAAGTGATTACATTCTTGTTTAAGAGACTCGGGGGAGTTTGGAAGAATGCGTTGCTTCATTGCTTCGAGTGGTTCTCCGCGATTCGATTATTTCGATTATTCAGGTGCTTTTCGCTAACTCTTTCATGGAGGCATTGCTGTGAATAATAAACTTGAACGATAACCATGCATGGATATTATGTGCGGTGTAGTTCTATTTGCGGTATGGACTGTAGAGGTGCAGCCCTAGTAGCATTTATTGTTGGCATTTTGATGGCCAACTAATTCCCAACTTGGGGATACTGTGGGCCAATCAGAAATGCTACTAGGGAGGTAGTACATGAAAGTCATAGGAAATGAATATATGAACATATCATGGCTTTAGCGTATTTCAAAAACTATTCGTCCCCGAAATATATATCTCTAATGGAAATGAAGCTTTTATACATATAGGGTGAAAGCACTAGTAGTCGACCATTTAAAGCTAAACTCGAATGAAAAGTACTGAAAAAAATAAACAATCAATGTTATAAAGTATATAAAATGTATTGAAGTAATTCAAATGTATTTAATGTATCTCTAAATATTTTGTGTTAGTAGGAAAGTTCGGGGAAAATAAATAATTAGCGTTAAAAATAAAGTGTCCGAATGCTTTAATAATCGACCGCTTAACTCTAAAAGTCGACCGGTCCGATAGCTAGTAGTCGACCACCTTTTTTAATATGAAATTCAAAATAGGTTATGTGCGCATTACAAACTAAAATTTATTTTTAAATATAATGTGCAACATCAGTAAATAATTAATAATGACAGGAATAATGCGTAACTAAAATAAGTTCTTTTAAAAACTTTATCAAAATTTTAATAAGAAATAGAAATTATTTTTTTTTCCAGTGTAAATTAAATTTTTCGTTTTTAAGATAGGAAGCAGTAACAAATTTTAAGTTTTTAAAGTAGGTATTTGTATTCTATAAATAAATTATATAAACGTGGTCGACTATTAGCATTCATTGTGAATGCAGTTAGCTTCAGAAGTCGACCGCTGTGGTCGACTATTGAAAATTGAAAGGGAATGATGATCCAGTTACCGACCTCCCATAAATAAATAAATTATCCCATTTTTTTTTAAATTTTTGAAGCGCATATAAAATTGTTGATGCTTTTTCAGTGGAATAGCATAATTTTCCAGTAAAAAATGTGTAGAACTGAATTACATTTGTCGTTTCTATTCAAAGCACACTTATGTGTCTCGGGTTAGAAAACAGCAATGGCGCATGTAGAATCAAAATTAGTTTACAAATCACTTTAAAAGCATTTATTTTTTTACCTATGAAGGGCGCTTTTTGTCGTATTTTAAAGTTAGAAATTCAAAATATAATATAAAATTGTCATTTAATAAATTCTTTATTTCAGTACTTATTTCTTTAAGCTAAATAATAAAAGTGGTCGACTACTAGAGGGTGGCCGACTACTAGTGCTTTCACCCTACGTGTCATTGAAACATTTGCAGGATGTAACTTTTCGTATTAAAATATGCACTTGGGGCTTCGCTCGTTGCGAACAATTATATATTCAATTTCAGTGTGAGACAAAATTTCGGCCCTTTAAAGTCAGTTCCATGGACGTCATCATGCTTTCGTTAAATTTTCCCATACCACTTTGCAATTGGCAGAGATGGCCACGGTGTAAAATGTATTGCACCACGTTCAACTGGATACACTAGTTTGCAAAATAAAAATAAATTTTGTGCAGCAGATGCCACTATTTTTTTCTTGTGTAAGATGGCCCGCTGATTCCGAAAATAAGGTCTAAAAAAAATTCTACGAATACGTTTTCGAGACATCGACAGGTGAACTTTTTACCTGTCTGTCAAAAAGGTGGTCCCACTTAATTGCGAATATCTCGTGTTGCGAATAGAGCTGTTACTTCTTGATCCGTCGGGTACCCGGCTACCCGGAACCACTTCAAGCAATTGAATGTTTTATTGTCTGTGGTATTGTTTGATGTTAGCCAAAAATGATCGAACAATACCACATTCAATGGCTTGAAGTTGTTCCGGGTAGCCGGGTACCCGACGGGTCAAAAAGTAGTAGCTCCAGTTGCGAATGATCGATATGGTCGGAAATTATACCAAATTAAAGTTGTTGTATACAAATGTACACTCACAAGATTTTCAAATCGGTTCAGTAATATGTGAAAAAAGTCATGTTTTTCGACCGAAATTGAAATCGACAATTCATTTAATCATCTGGGAAAAATCGAAATCGCAAAAATGGGCCCAGTTTCTTGTTTCTTGCGTTGAGTCTGCACTTTTACCAAGAAAACAAGGTGCTACCGAAGAAAATGTATGGATAAATACCGAAACTAGAGACAACTGTGTGAAAACACTAAAATATTATTTTTTCTCGGTTTTTCTTCCATTTTACTGTACCTATTATTTCAATTTTAATTCATTCTGTACATTTCTCATGTATTTTGTTAATGGCCGACTTTTTTTAGACCCAATTTTCGGAATCAGCGGGATATTTTACATAAGAAAAAAAAAATAGTGGCATCTGCTGCGCAAAATGGCTGTAAACTATTAGTGATATTAGTGAAACGCAGTGCCCTGCAAAGATTATGAACGCACGAGCGAGCCAGCAATATGTTAGGACGTCGCGTACATGGTTAATACAATGTGCCTCCTATCCTTTCCAGCTCATCCGAACGTCCGAGAGGCACGTATTATGTGAGGTGAAACTTGCAACGAGGAAAACGAAGATGTCCGCCATCAGCGTGGCTGCATGGCTCCTCAGCGCCGTCGCTTTCGCTGCGATTAATAACGGTGAGTCGCATTATAAACCGCTTGTTATGTGAATTCATAATTACCAGGGCACGTGGGTAAAGTTCTTAGTCGGCTTTGCACCATTCAAGCCCAAGACTTCTGTGAAACGGCTATCTGCGCCATTCTTCAGCGCATAGCTAAGTAGTCACACGTTCCCTTCTGACGAACTTCCAAGAACATTGGATTATAAACGCCGGAGTTTAGGGCTCGAGATTTCAGATCCGTTACCCGTACGATAGCTGGAAAAATTTGAGCAAACTTCCTGGTCGCAAGTTAATCTGACGATAAAACGCAAAGTTATTTCGCGGAAGTTGTTTCATTTCGCTCCCTTTATGGCGCGGTCCGTTTCTTTGGCCATTACGCCTCCACTTCCTTTGCCGCTTGTTTGAAAACGTTCCGCGTGGATTTTAATTGGAAACGGACATGCGAGCTGTACGCTTTAACGTGACATTCGAAATCACAAGTAGGCAGTAGAGTCGTCGGGGTGGAAGTGAAAGCGACGGTTGGTTTATCAAAGTCCGATAAAAGCTGTATAATGCGCGAGATTGTGTAACGGTACCTACCCTTTGATCGCGATTTTTATTACGTTAATTCGTTTCCATTTGTATTTAATGCCCAGGCTTGTTACTGGATAGCTGAAACGGCGGGGGCATTTCGGTTAGAGCATAATTAAAATACCAGGTAAACGGACTACCCGGCGTATCTGCCCAGCACTCGGTCGTGCCCGAAGTTTCTCCTCGCCTCTAAAGTCATTCACATTCAGCTTAGGTTCAAGAATGGCTCTTTCAAGTCGTTAACGAACTTCCGAGTTCTTTTCCCTTTCTTGCGCCCGTTTCGGCAAAACCGAGCGGAGGAACGCTGACATTTCGAATGCAAGGTGGCAATTAGCGTTAACACTGTTACAATTGCAAAGTGATTTCCAGCCGAAGGAACTTCAGCCTGGCGTGCCACGGCTAACAGGAAATAGAGAATTCGTCGATATCTTAGGTGCAGGGGGTCACGGTACACGAGTTTTAACATCTCATCGAACAAGGGCTCGCGATTAAACGGTCCGCCCTGTGAGCTCGCTCGATGGATGTCTAATTTAATTTTCTTTGTATCCGTGGGAATATTAAGTCACGATTATAGCGGGGAATCCCGTGCTCCCCTCTCATCGTTCTTATTATCTTTGTTCTTGCCGAAGAGCCACGGAGATCCACGATTCAGAAATCTGCAATTCATATATTCAGGCTTGACCTAGAGCAGGGGTGCACAGGGAGCCTTTTTCAGCGCCTAGCGGCAGGAAACCAGCCGTACGCCGTTACTAAGGGTAGAATCGGTGAGGCGAACTGCAGTAGTGTAGGTGCGGGCTCGTAGCCGCGTAGCGTAAGTATATGTATATGCTTGGGTTCCTTACGGGGCCCCAGTGCAGAGCAGGTCCCGTAATATAATTCGGTGGGGACATGAAATTTCCAAAACATTTGCTACTGCCGGCATTTCGTATGACTTGACGGTTCGATTCTACTCATAATAAAACATTTATTACTAATAATACTTATCTTTTCAGCGACACATAAAATAATTAGAAGGTTAATAATATAGAAATAAATAACTCGGACACAAGGAAAACAAGTAGTTTTCAAGTAACGATATATATCATTTATAAAAGCTAGAGCATGATATATGAATAAATATATACATATGTACAGTACGTATCTGGTGCTTATCATTGCACATAGTAATAGTCTTATAGGTGTAATATTATATACATAATAGTGTGTATATATACTGAACAATACGCGCAGTATTCATGAAGAATACCAGATGGAGTATGTAAGTCAAATCACACTGACGACATATAATTATAAATAAATTATAATAAAAAAATAATTTTAAAGACAAGCTTTTATTCAAATGTACTAAAAAATAAAAAAAATTGATGCCGGCCGAAATGACTGCCTCAGAAGAATTCTCTCATATAACCAAAAACAGCGTGGGGCGTAAAATTTAATATTAAAGGTTATACAAAAACTAATTGCTAAACAACATAATTTTGTATTGACTTTTAATCTGGTTAGATCTCAGGGCAGACTTTGAATTGAGGAATTAGACTGCTTGCAATAGAGTGGAAAAAACGTGCAACAAGTGTCAAAAATATTTTTTCTTTCTTAGTACATTTGAATAAAAGCTTGTCTTTAAAATTATTTTTTTATTATAATTTATTTATAATTATATGTTGTCAGTGTGATTTGACTTACATACTCCATCTCGTATTCTTCATGAATACTGCGTGTATTGTTCAGTATATATACATACTATTATGTATATAATATTACACCTATAAGACTATTACTATGTGCAATGATAAGCACCAGATGTGTACTGTACATATGTATATATTTATTCATATATCATGCTCTAGCTTTTATAAATGATATATATCGTTACTTGAAAACTACTTGTTTTCCTTGTGTCCGAGTTATTTATTTCTATATTATTAACCTTCTAATTATTTTATGTGTCGCTGAAAAGATAAGTATTATTAGTAATAAATGTTTTATTATGAGTAGAATCGAACCGTCAAGTCATACGAAATGCCGGCAGTAGCAAATGTTTTGGAAATTTCATGACCCCACCGAATTATATTACGGGACCTGCTCTGCACTGGGGCCCCGTAAGGAACCCAAGCATATATACTTACGTTACGCGGCTACGAGCCCGCACCTACACTACTGCAGTTCGCCTCACCGATTCTACCCTTAGTAACGGCGTATGGCTGGTTGCCTGCCGCTAGGTGCTGAAAAAGGCTCCCTGTGCACCCCTGACCTAGAGCAAACGGAGATCCTTTTTCATTGCGATCAGGATTCCTGGTCTCGCGACTCGAGGCCGAGCAGAATAATTTTCTTCATCAGCGTATACCTACCCCTGCGTCCCTAATCTCGCTGATGAGCCATTGAAACGTTCTAGACACGAACATCGCGTGTTCGCATATGAAATTCGGGTTTCGCTGGGGGCTCTATGGTGAAGGGCTGCGATACGCAACCCCCGAATCGAAGTGCGTCGGCTTGTTTGACAACACGCGTCTGCACGCGTTTCATCCCCCACGAGGGTGAGAAAGTAAATGTGTACATCGAGGCGAGGCTAGCGGTGCAACGTCTGAAATTTATTGGGCGTCCCGCGAACTTGCATAATTAGAACGCGATACGATGAAACTTTTTCTAATTAATCATCAACTTTATCAATTTTCAAAATTAAATTTTACGCTTTACTTCCACGCGTCACGTGTTCGCGTCAGTTGAGGTGTAACGAAAAAACCGGCGTCCTGGCATCTTCACCATTTGATAGATCGTTCTGTGAAGTCCGAATCGATCTTCTCGATCTTGCAACCTACGCCTCTTCATCAATACTGCCCTTCCACCTGATTCTCCATTCGTTCGCGACAGAACGCCATAGGCGGAGAGGAAGAATTGAGCACCGCTAGTCGAAAACTGGAGACGAGGACATGGAGAGGACTCGATCGAGTTGAATTTCATCCACGTGAGAGCGGGCGCGCGAAGCCCTCGTGAAATTTCATCCCGCCGATGCAAACATACTCGATCAAATACGTATCAATCGAGAAAGATAAATCGATGCGCGTATCGATGGAAATGGGTATGAATTTCTAGCTCGGGCATCCGAGGTGTGTTCAGCGGTCGTTCTTACCGTTTTAATGGGAACGTGAGCACGTTGAGATTGTTCATCGTTGCCTGGCGACCCCTGCCCCCGCTTTCATCCACCCCTGTTTTTCGTCGAATACACCTCGCTCGTCGAACATAGACAGTGGGACGGGCATTTCGAACGCTTCCTCTGCTCCCCCTTGTTCCCGCAGTCGCGGGCCTTAGACGGCCTTGTTAGATCGAAGTCATTAAAACGAGAATGCTCGAGGAGGCCGCGATTGTGTAGGTGGCTGACACGGTCGCGTGCACACGAGCGCGGAAAAAAACACGTAGAGGCAGCTCGTTGGCTTTCGTCTCGAGCTGCGGGCAATAAACACTCTTTTTCCCTGGGCAAACAATGCAGTGACACGGGGCGAAAAATTAACGAGGCGCGGGCCAAATTCAAACTCATCTCCATCCTTCTATTCCCTCCTGCGCGCCGCCCCCCTCTCATCCGCCGCCTCCGCCCCCGCCGCGTTACTTCTGTGCAAGTGCCCGCGCTCGGGCAGTACGCGCGCCCGATCGTCATCGGCGAACGTATGCGCCGAAATGCAGGGTGTCCCGGGCTTTGTAAACCGCGACGGCTCGTTTTATCAGCAACGGGGAGACGAATATGCGAGGAGTTCACGTTTCAGGGATAAATAAGTCAGCTGATGATTTCTATATATTTCGAATTTATTGAATTTTTCTTCAAACTTTCTTATAAAGCGGACGTAGCGTTCTTTATTAATAATAATAATAATATTTACGGGTACTACCCTTTGGTACAAACATGAGTAATATAATTTGGAATTAATTATTGATAACTTATATACTACGTAGGTAAAAGGTCGTCTACTAAGTTAGCTATTGCGCTCTTGAACGTATATAGGGATCCGGAAAAAAAGTCAACCAGAGGTTCAACTTTGTTAGCAGACTTGCATAGTCTATTGATAATGATACCATTACTGAAGGTAGTTTTGTAAGAATTTAGATGGAAGAGGGGAAGCCTTCTCAGTATCCTAGGTGGTACGTGTAATTTGAAAAGTGTCAATAACTCGGTACAATGTATATAATTGTTTAGCACCTTATAAATGAATACCATATCGCACATAAATCTGCGTTGCTCAAGGGTACGCATTCCACTAAGCTTTAAGATCGGTTCGTAGTTATGACAGGTTCTAGAGAGGGGGGATCCGATTTTAAACGCAGCAAAACGCAGAAACTTATGCTGAACACTCTCCAGACATTTGACATAGCAATGGTGGTATGGGTTCCATATGCAGGAGCCATATTCAAGGTGTGGGAGCACAAGAGCAAAGTATAAGATTTTAAGCGTCCGAAGGTTTCGGAAATCAGCTGTGGATTTCATAATGAAACCCAAGGCTCTTGACGCTTTGGATCTCATACTTGCGAAGTGCTCAGCAAAGGATAGCGCTGGAGAAAATATGATGCCAAGATCTACTATTGACTGAACATTCTTTAAAATTATGTTATCGAGGGAGTATTGATAGGTTAACATTGTTCTTCAACGGTAAAAATGCATAACACGACACTTGGATGCATTTATTGACCTAACAAGAATTCATCGAAACGTGATTCCACATTAAATGTTTCATCGTAGAATACACATGTACGATAAAACCTGGAACACCTTGTGCATGATCGCTCCGCCAACGTTATATTCCCCCTGCACACTCGCGTCTAAGCATATGTGTGTGTGTGTGGGGATGTATATCGAATTGGTGAATCCACGATAGATGCAGGGGATACGTCCGATCGGTCATTACGAGCAATTCCACCAGGCAGGTAAGCCTGTTGACCAAGCAGGGGCTCGTAATTACATCACCAATTTGCCGAACGTTCGTTGACGAAGCGACTGTTGGGCGTGACGTTAAAGACGAAATAGCGACAGTTAAGCTCGGATTACGGGCAGCACTCCGGCCACCCGATAATAATGCACGCCGAGCGTGCACTTGGGTTTGTATTATTTTCGCATTAATTGATGGCTGGCACCGTTCACCATTCACGGTTCCCACACACCGCCGGTGTATCAGTGGTCCCATATCTCGATATCGGCGAAACAATTAATCGGCGAGTTTGCGTTATGAACGACGCGCAAAAGTCAGTTTCACCTCGAAAATAGACATCCTCTACTCCCACCACCCCCCCCCCACCCCCACCCCCTTCCCCCCGTTGAATAACGTAATTGAATTCGAGACTGATGGATGTCACCGAGCTCTACTCGCGAATGGAATTCAGTTTTTTCATTGCCCCGCCCGTCGAACGAATAGCGTCGTTCCGGTTTTTGTTTCGACGGTCGATCGTTAAACTTCAATTCCCTTAAAAAAAAAAAAAGCGCGCGCTTCCGCCGCGGGGCGAGACTAACGTAAAGGTAACGTGGATCGCTGGAAATATATTACGAAACATCGTTGTCGTCGACGTACAACCTTCTCTTTGATTACTATTCCCTATGGCACCGACGGTCTCATTTTCGTGCAACTTTTCCAATACGACGCGTTCCATTCATCCGGTGATATATTCTCCCATCTATCCCGCGACAACGCCGGGCGAATATCGTTCTGGCTTTCCAGCAATATATTCTGGTTCCTCCGTCCGCGTTGTTAGGAAAGTTCGGGGGCGCGATGCAGTTGTTTATTAGTGATCAATTACCGCCACCCTCGCGCCATTCCGGTACCTGCACGCGGGACACTCTGGCGTCGCGCCTCAATTCGATCACACCGTTCCAAAATTTCTTTCACTCTTGCGAGATAGCTCCGAGGATCAGGAGACGATCGAATGACGCACGCTCCGTTTCGCAATCGCTCGCGAAACGTAGACGACGCCCCTTGTACCGAAAGTTGCCGGCGCGGGCTAGCGTACACAGAATCCGAGTCTCGATTTACCGGAACGGGCAGGGCGGGAGGTTTGTTCCAGCGGGATTGTGTGCAAAGAAAGCCAAAGAGTCGGCAACCGTTCGCGGGGATTCGCAACGATAACGTAGTTTGAGGAAAGTGTCTCGCGTTGCCCCTGTTTCGCAACACGGTTCCACGAGCCTTTGAGGATAGAGCTCGGCGTATCTGAGATGTAAGGAGATCGCGGGCGACGATGTAGTTGGGCCCGGCAGATATAGGTTGCTGGGGGGTTCTATATATCTTTATCTCGGTCGGGATTGCATTGTTAGCACGGAGCGCATTGTTTGAACGGTGACGCGAGGCCTGGGGCGACCAATCAGCGCTCGCGCTAGCCGTGCCTTATCAAAGATTTCTACCACCTCCTGCAGGGCTTAAATCAACCCGTCCCAAAGCTTTCTCTGTCTTCCTCCCTCTCCCGCGCGCGCGCTCTCTCTCCTCCTCTCGCCCTCTGTCATCTCTACCCTCTGGTTTACGGAACTTGGTCCCCGGAGCGCCCAGCGAGCCGCTATCTGCAAAAACAGATCGACCCTAATTGTCAATCCTTAGCCAGTTTGTAACTAGCTCGCTGTTGCACGGTCTCGTTCGGTGTTTTTTACCAAGATTCGTTAGGATCATCCGATCAACCGGCACTTCGTCGGCGATACGTACCGTGTCTGCTTGTTCCACGGTCGCATTTGATAGCGAGTTTGCTCCAATTCTAACGGGCACTTTGTTTTGTCACCGCCGTTGACTTTGCTCAGATACTGACCCCCTTTGTTCCGTGCGCAGCGTAGGATGTAATTCGCGATACAGTCGAGAATGGGGCGATCCTTTGTGTGGAAATGAATGGAAAATTGGAAACGACATTTCCTCCTAAGAGGCTTGGTTCTCGTGAAATTCGACGTGAACGATTCTGTGGATATAGGTACGATAATCGTTAACTTCAATCGACATGTATAATTATATTCTTTGTATAAATTGGAAATATCATTGTACACATAAAGAATTCTTATCGACGACTTAACTTTACTTAAGGGGTAACACCACTGTAACAGCTTGAAAAATAGCGTTTTTTTGACAATTTTTCTTGGATGGAAGGAAAGGTAATAGAATAACTATACTGGAGGAAGTTATTAAGCACATATTTTGTTATTAAAAAAAAAAAAAGTTATTGAGAAATATTACAAAATGGCGGCACTGAAGCCATTTTCGTGAGGCATGTTGAAGTTTTAGCGCTCTGCGGCACGCAGTGTAGCTGGTGCAAATTTGAATTTAAAAAAAAAACAAATATATGACTTAAATCTACATGTTTATAGCTAGAGAAATACGTAGGGGATTTTAAAAATATAGATTTTTGTGTGATTGGTGAGCATTTGAATGAAAAACGTTCAATTTTCTATAAAAAGAGGGCAATCATTTGTTAATAAGTAATGTTTAAATTAACTTATCGAAAATCCCGTACGTATTTCTCTTGAAAATGTTATTTTAAAGATATTGTTAAAAGTTCGAATGAAAAGAATGAAAATTGTTGGAGTTATGCTGCGTGCCGTGTTGAAAAATCGTGTTTCGAGAAAAACGCGTTTAACGCCGGTAGTCGTTTCGAAGCAGTCCGATGCGCTTGGGGAAGAGCTCGAAATTTCAAGGAAACAAATTTGTTTCAAGTAATACAGTTTTTGCCCCATATTCTAAAAGGTTCAAACCATCTTTTAAGCAAATAAAAAAAAATCAATTTTCCGAAAAATTTACAGTGGTGTTACCCCTTAATAAATGAAAATCACCTTTCGACATGCTAATGTCAAAGAATCTGTAAAAATTTCATGTATCGCGCCAACCGTAGCTCCATTAACGTTTACAGGCGCCAGCGCGCAAGTAGAAGTATCGAGGAATAGTCAGACGCGCCAGCCGAGCCACGCTCGCGTCACTACCGCGCGTGCTGAATCTTTAAGACCGATTTCCTCGGAAACGAGACACCTTACGAGGACATTTCGTCCCACACTTTCGATTCATTTTGCCGCGAAGAATCCCTTGCTCCTCCTTCGAATGTACTTCATAAAAATTACCAAGATTACGGATTTGAAGCTAGTTGATTGAGAGAACGTTAAATTACCCCGTCACACTATCTTCGCCTATCCAGTTTCACGTGGGATGCTGATACGGACTCGAAGAATATATAAATATCAAGCAGACACGTGGGTAATTAACTTCGCCAAGTGTCGGTAACCCTATCGTTAGACTCTTCAAACAAATCGGTGGCGATGTATCGTGACTCGGTCCCCCGACCGAGAACGTAGATACATAATTTAAGATACGCGAAGCAGGCGGGCCTCGAGGCGTCAAGGCTCATCGCGATCTAGATCGTCGCCTTGCACGCCTTTTCTTAAGGCCGTGCCTCCGTTTCCTCGTGGTACAATGAACCTCGTTCATCGTTCGACCCCACCGCACCGCCGCGAACCCTCAGAAGCTGGCTGCGCTTGTGGGGTGCTGCCAGAGAATAAAAGTGTCGTCGGTGCATAAACTGCCGCCTTCGGTATTGTTCTCCGCTGAAGAGGTGGCTAACTAGGCGGTTATTATAACCGACGAGGAGAAAAAAAATATTGATGTAACTCGGAGGCCAGGCCGGCTAGCACCTCCCCCCTTTTGTCGTCGTATTCACTTAAACCCCCGTCCCCGAAGTTTGCTTGAGAAGTCGGACGTTTCTTAACAAACGCGGCAAGGGTTGGAGGGTGTTATTATGTTCCACCTCTTACCGCTTTCGGGCTACTTCGCGCCCGGCCTGGGGAAAATTGATTTATTTCGCGGCTGAACGATCGCGACTAGCGTGGTTGGTCGCGTTCTCGAGATTTCATTGCGTACCGCGGCTCGATAAAGAGTTTCGGTTTCGACGCGCTTCCGCACAGACGAAATGCCACGGATTATTTTTGAAACTCGTCGGAATGTACTCGAGGATTCCGGGTTTGCCATGCATTCGCGAAACTCCCAGGCTCTTTTGGAAATATGTATCCATGGAGGGTGTGCTAGAGGCAGAATGCTGAACCGGAGCTTCCTTACCCAATGTCGACTCGAATTTCATCATTAGTTGCTAAAGGTTTGCTCGGGCGTAGCGGGGGTATGCGCGCAACGGTTGATGGGAATGCACGGGATCTTTTATGCCCTGCGTACGTCTACTTGTGCATTTCAGAGGGAGTGAAATGAACGAAGGTAACATCCTGCTAGAGAAAGGAACTTTATCGTCTACTCGAGAAGTAGAAGATATTGAAGATTTCGAATTCTCTCACTTTCAACTGAATCATGTTTGTTTTCGCAATATTATACAGCTTGGAATGTTTGCAATCTTTAGGTACCAGGCACACCTGCGACAATATACGATGTCCGAAGAAACGAGTCGGAGGGTTGGGTAGATTTATTGCGCTGGGAGATATAGATCATACTGGCGGTTAGAAGTAGCAGCGATACGATTTGAAATTGAACTTTTCCGAGGGAACTGAACTCCAGAAATTAAATTAAACTTTTCTCTCGACTGCTCGTTTCATTTCAACTTTGTTGCTTACCACTCGATGATTCATGACGACCGCTCGAACATTTACGATTCATAATTAAACGTACAGAGGAGAAGCAGTAGGTACTAGAAAGTTCCATCTACAGTCTATACGGCATAATTCTCACATTTTCGTTATTACTTTGGACGAAAAGCGGGATACTAAAATTCCACGGCTGGAAGTGTACCAATTAAGAAAACTTCGATATCCTCGTGTTCGCAAGATCGAAACAGTAAAATGGTGGGTCACTTCGATACGATTATTCGCGTATTCATCTACACTGGCTGTATTTTACCTTTCTTCTCGAGTACCCAGTACTCCTTCAAGTCTTCCACCCATTGTTTCGCATTGCCCTGCATACAAAAGCGTTGCATCGATTCGAAAACAACGTTTGTTGTCCGCCCCATCCCTCGCGTACGAGTGGGTCTGCGCGATCGCGCAGTTCCGCGAATGTTTATCGAGAATTTAGTAGCACAGCGGAGAAACGGGTCGCATTATACTACGTTGAGCCTGCCTGAAATCCTTGGATCAGCGCATGCACCGGGTACATCTCGTGGCATAAGCGGACAAAGGAGTCGGCGCCTCGTAGGGGAGCAAGGCACGGGGGTGGAAAAGCGCAAAGGCGGAGCGGGATCGGAGAGAAGAAGAAGCATGGATGAGGAGGGTAAAGGGGCGCGACAAATCAACGACTAATACCAGCGCCGATTTTTCGCGATAAAAGTAACAGGAGAGAGAACGGTCGGTTTAACCGAAACCGGGGGACCTACTTTGCCCGATTCGTCGGGAACGGAATTGCCCTGCTCACGGTACACGCGATATTTCTCCTTAGGCTAATCCGTGAGCGTGGAAACGCGGAAACGGTTGGGCACGGTCCCGCGTGGCCGTGAAGCATGCAGCTTTGAAGGGGTTGTGCACAAGAAACGGAACGAAGAAAGGGAGTATAAAATATTAAGGGCGAGAGTGGCCTAACACTTGAGGCGGGCGTGAAAAATCGATGGACGGTTTTTAGCACCGGCCAAGTTTTTACATTGAAACGAAGTACGGCAAGTTTGAGAACAAACTTGGAGGAGTTCTGATGAATTCGGGATAACCCGATGATCGAGGCAGTGGATCCCGGTATTCCGTCATGCTGTAAGGGAGAGTGGGGGAATTACGAACGCGGGGTAATCGCGAATTCGAAAATTAATCATGTTAGAAAAACACGAACAATTCCTACCCTTGCCACGAGACACCTCGTGCCGCGCGTCATGCTAGGTCATATGTGCAAAACAGTTGACACGCACGCTGCTCAAAATAAATACTGTTGCTGATTTTTATCTATTTTCATATAATTTTTTGACAAATTAAAGTAGGTGTAGCTTCTGTATTTATAATTGTCTCAATACTAATGTTTAGGAACACAAAAAGTACAAATCAAGGATTAATTTAACCCCAACGTTTTTTCTATTCGATGTTCCCAACTTAACTTTTTTTTTACATTTTTTGTTTTACACCTTATGGGGCATTGACGAACGGCTTGTGTGGGTGAATCCCGAACGTTCGACATTACCCCCTATCGTTTGTCATTACCCCGTGTTTCGAACTAAAGAGTATTATAATTATCCATTTTGATTTCATTTGTTACGATGTTTAGATGCCACGCTATTACAAGCGAAAAACAGAACCGACGTATAGTTTGGAGAGTTTGCAAAAAGCTATAGAAGATATCAGGAACAACAATTTAAGTTTTGGCAAAGCAGCAGCAGTTTATTCGGTTCCTAAAACGACAATATTTGATCATATGAAAAAATCTCTGATTGGATCATGTGCTACAATTGCAGAAAGTGGGCACACGAAAGCTGCAGTGATGGACAGAGCACGTCGAAAGGCTATTTATGTGATTTTTGTAGAAAATAAGTCGTGTTCGTGATTCCCCCACTCTGTGTTCGTGATTACCCGCCACTAGTTAGAAAATCACAAACAGGAACGGTCTTGTTTTTTATTCAAAACTTATTTTATTTTCAAATTTTATTAAGGTAGGATACCACCTTTGCTCTTAAAAAAAATTGAAATTTTTTTTTTTATCTTAAAGTACTCTTTCAAGTGTATAGAATCGAAATTCATTCATTAGAAAGGTGGCCGAAACCTTTTTCTTGTGTAAAAACCGGTTTGGAGCAGATATATAAATCTATATAAAACTTTAAACGCGTTTTTCTCGAAACGATGTTTTTCAAATCGGCGTGTCAGATTACTCTTAAAATTTTCATCGGATTGACTTGAAACTTTGCACAATTCTTCCCCGTGGTATAACCTAATGATGTACGTAGGACTTTTGCTGTAGCGTAGTTATTTTTTTTTTGGTGCACAATTTTATAAACTTTTTTAAATTTTTTTACCCTAAAAAATTGACCTTTTTGTTAAAACGACCGCCATTTTCTTAAAAATCGAAATTTCGTAAAATCCCTACGTACAGCATTAAAAAATATTGTTGTTAATAGGGACATTCTTTGGCTTTTTTTCTAAGAGCCACGTACAAAGCGGAATTTGACACGCCGTCTAACGATGTTCCTCCAAAGGAGTGTATTTTGGCGCCACCTACAAGAGATTATTTTTCACTTTTTCAGTTTCAAAAAATGTGTAATTACAGATTAAAGTTACATTAATGAATGACTGAAACCGATTTTGTTTCTGCGCATTCTTTGTATGCAAAAAAAATTCATGAAAAACGCCTCCAAAATCGCAGTCAAAGGTGGTATCCTGCCTTAAAGTTGATTACAGAAATATATAAACACATAATGTGTGTTTGAATATAAGCAATAAATATATTATTACCTTTCTAATATTTTGTTTTATTCAACTTTTTCCTTAGGTGTTCGTAATTACCCCACTCTCCCGTATCCAAGTAATGGTTGCAGCCCGTTGCTTCGGCGTTTCTGCAACATTTGCGTTATGCAGAGATTGGAAAAATTATTCCACTTTTCATTTCGGATTTCTGCGAGTAGGGTCACATCGATGCGTGACGTTGGATTCTTGTTTAGAGCGATAGAATAAAGGTAGGTAACTCGAGAGTGTTAGGGCTCGGTGACACAAATTGTACGTGACACTTTAGGGCTCACTGGTGCCCTTTGTGTGATAAATGTGTCTCTGCAAGCTTATCCTCAGCGGGCAAAATAACGTTTCCCCCATTTTTCTTTTTTCTTTTACCTAGATTGCCATATCAATTTTCGCGTCTTCGCACGAGGAATGGCACTTGACATCGCGCCAGTCTCGACGTGTTCCGTTGTCAACTGAGAACTCTCCTATTAGTGATCCAATCATGTAATATATAGAAGAAAAAAATGTGTCAAAGACATATTCGCCCTTTTCGTTCGGAACCAAAGAAATTTACATCGTTCCACTTTAAAAAATGAGAGGGTTCCCCGTCGATGTCCTAGGGGTTACCCGGCAGTAGTACCCCATTTATCACGCAAAGAGCCCCGGTGACCCCTAAAATACCAAGAAAGACCCTTGTCGCTACCGTTAGTAGCTCTCGAGGAAGCAGCTTGTAATCTTTTACTCGACCTACTCTCTGTAATAATAACATAATTCCTCCTCGCACAGTTTCGAGCAATTCTGGCACTGTTATCCCGGCCCAATTAGCGCCAGTTATTATTTACAGTGAAAACACGAAAGTAAATTTGATAATGAGAAGTGTTACTTGAAGAAACAAATTCATGAAGGTGATTTGTCGCACGAATTGGATTCTGCGCTGAGTTCGCCTGCGAAAGGGAGGATATCCGGATAGAGGGGGAGGGAAAGTGAGGCGAGAAGGGAGAATAAGGGTGAAAAAAAAAGGGCGTGATTCAAATGGAGCAGGACAAATCACGGGGTAATACCTCTACGACGGATGCGACCGTACTTAGGGTGATAGCTATCGCGGGGATCTCTTTCGCCGTTCTTGAATACGCCCTATTGTAGCTGTGCAGCGCGGTTCAACCGCGTTGGTGTTTTACGTTTCGATGAGGTCGCAGTGGCTATAACGGCCTCGACCCAGTTCGTCTATTTATCGGCATTGTTGCTGCCTAAAAATTCAGGACTATTTGAGAACTTCGCGGCGCAAGCGGGGAAGCGGCGCTCCGCAACTAATTCAATTGCACGGCTTTTTAATTCCATATTCGATGGAGTTCCCTTGAATGCAGAAGTTATGAGTGGCAATAGAAGCACAGGCTTTTCGAGAGGAATTACGGCGTGATTCGTGGCAGCGGGACAGTTTCGCAATGTGTCCAAGCTGTACAATACCTGTGTCCCAAGGATTTTCGACAGGAAATTTTTCTTCCATTTTTTGGATTCATCCCTTGTTACAAAATTTCCTCGTTTTTTTTTTTTTATTGTACCGCCCGTCACGGAACACCCTGCTTTTATCGTTACGCTGAAACGACGCAGGCGTGACACGCGCCATCCGAAGTGGAACTGTGTCGAAAACAGGAAACGAGGAAGCTCGTTTCGATGACACGTTATTGGCACTCGAAGTCTCGCACGGCTGCCAGCAGCGCCTTTCGCGAATCCCCGTCGCGATTGATTTTTGATTATTGTCCGTTTCTTTCACCAGCCAATCGAACTTCGCCGTCGCCGTGTAACGCAATTCCAGGCGAGCCCGATGGAAATCGTTAACGGCGAGACGAGGCCGAATTACATTTCAATCTACTTACCTTGCAGTTCTATACAGCGCGATTGATAAACAGCTTGGATCGTCGCCGCGGTTATCTCGCGAGTTGGAAGGACGTCGAGCCTGGGACAATTCATTTATCAGTGCATGTTGCAAGGTCTCTTTCATTTATATTTCCATGCTCTGCCTCTCCGCGCAATTCTCTTGTCCCGTATTTATTCGAAGCGGCGCCTCTGATAAAACGCGGTTGGAGGGACACCGTGTAAATAACATTTCAATTATTTCTCGTAAGCTGCGCCGTTTCGAAATCGAGAGGCCCCGATCGGCCGAAGAACGAGGCGCGAATGATATTTCGCCCGCGAGATCTCGCGGGGGGACTTTAATTAAACGTCGCGGTGAGTTTACCTCCATTGATCTGCCGGGAGCACTTTACCATACTTTACCAAGAGCAGCTTTCAATAGCCCATCACCTCGGGTGGCTACTCATCGGCGCGGAAAGTATATTCGAATACCTTTAATGCGCTTTGAAGGAAAATCGATGCACGCTGAACGGGTGAAAGGAGACCCGCCCCTACGGGCCCGCCGCCCCTCGCCGCGTCTTCTGTATCGTCGGTTTCCTTATTGAATTCAAGAGCCACTCCATTTGTACCGAAACAATTCGAAAGAAACGGAATAATTGAGAATCGTCTCGGGAATATCGATGTCCCATTCCAAGCTTGCGACCTCTATTCAGGTAGAATATAATTGGAGGGGTATCGTTGAACAGACGCGCGTAGAAACTCGGATGAAAGGAGCGGCTCCCGATCCGCACCGGTATTTATCAGCGAGAATCGAAAAATCATTCATTGTTAGCCACTGTCGCCAGGGAACGTGCGGGGCGAGCTTTTCAGTATAATCGAACCGCCGGTTCGTAGGTAACGATTTTAACTTGATTCCTGATTGAACTCTCATCTTTCCCTCCTCGCGGACGAGAAATCATATAACAAAGCACGCCCCGTACTCGCGGAGCGTACGATTTTCGTTACTTTTCCGAGTATACGCGCGAGGCGCTCTTCCAATTCTAATTCCCCACCCGCGAGAGTATTAATAAAAGATTCCCGGATGAACGATGCACCCGCGAGATACAATTTCATACAAATCCCGTCAGGTGTTCGCGAAGTTCCCACGGTGAAATAAATATCCGCGGAAGCTCGCTTTCGATTTAGCCGGTGGTTTTCCTTCCGCGGAGTGGATAGCGGGCTTGTGTTTCGCGCATTGTTCCCGCCCGCCATAAATTTCAGGGAAGAAACGGCCCCGCCGTTTCATTAGGTGGAAACTGGGTAGACGTCGAAGGTACGGCAGCGGGTTAGTCCAGGAATGTTTCGTCCCGGCCGGCAAGGATGCTCGTGAAACGTGCACGGATTGCCTTAGCTCCCGACCGCAGTGGGGGGGCGGCGGGGAGGGCGAGGGCTAGCCGCACGGGACATAACTAGGCCTGGGGGAGGGGTGAAATTAAGTGAATTTATCTTCCGGTCGCAATAATCAGGCATCGTTAGTCACAGCTAGCTATCCGCCTCGAACCAGCGGCAGATAGAGCGGGCCGAGACAAAGTGGGTTGTATTGCCACGGGCAGGGACAAACAGAGACAGAATGACGGAACGAACAGATAAGGGTGCATACTTGGAGCGGCAGTGGTAGGGGCGGAACGATAAAAAAGATAAAAGGAGGAGTAGACGAGAAGCGAAGAAAATAGCGAATCGGAAGATGGTGGGAGATGGAATGCCGCAGGGCTCCCAGCGTTTCGGTCCCTGTGGACGCCTGTTCGCTCCAGGGCATACGCTAAAAGGAGAAGAGTATTTAGTTGCGGGGTGGGCAGCTGAGGGCGTCTTAATCTTCCCCGGTGAATTTATGGGCAAGTTGTTTAAGGGATGTTTAGTTGCGCTTAATCTGTAACTGCTGCACTTACCTACACTGGTCCCCGGCTATACTGCCTCCGAGCGCCCCTTTCTCTCCGTTCTCTTTCTTCATTTACTTCTCCCCCGCTCGCCGGACTTGCCGGTTTTTCTAACTTTTTTTTTCCTACGGTATACCTTCCGCCTTGCCCCTATCCCGGACACGTGTTCAGGAAGGACGGTCCCTCGTTGGTGACTCTTGAATTAAATGAATCGTATTCTACGCTTTCAGCTGGCCCCGCTCTTCTTCACCGGGACAGCGTCGTTTTTCTTACTTTGCCGCATTAAGGTGCGCGCATTCCGCCGGCACTGTAAATACTCCGAGAAGGGAAACCGACCGCGCGACGCATAATCTTAACATTGCCCGTGCGTTGCGTGCATTTACGGGCAGGAGGGGAGAAATCCTCGCGCCAAGAAGTTTTCTCATTTGCGCCGCTGGAGTCGCCCAGTCGTAATAGCGGAATTACTTTGCGCCCCGGAATGATCTCTTTCTTACGGAACAGCTCCTTCTTCGGGTAGCGGAATTTCTTCTCGCACGATTTTTCAAACATTTTCGACAACATTGAAGTTCTCGTCTCGCAGCGCTAACCCTCTCTACCCTTCGCGGCATCCACCTTCAGTCACCGAGACTTGGGGTGGGAAATGGGTGCCAGGCAACTTCTGGATGTTGCCGATCCTCAGCGTGCTAAATTCTATAGCGATTTCTCTTCCACTGATTTCACTGTGGCAGCCTCGTTGGCAGAAGAGACCTCTCATTTCATCTACGTACCGTACTACTGATTGGCAACGAAATCCTCGTGAAACTAACGCCCCGCCGAGCAGACCTCGCAGCATTCAGACTGAAATTTAAGCGTCCAAGTGTTTTCCGAACGTCGCGGTGTCAAAGGGAGGCAGCGAGGTCCTCCGAGCAGACGAATGGGCATGAACTTGGAGTTAATGGAACATGCAGTTAACTTGCCCAGGACGGGTAACTTGTGCCAGTATCCTTGTTAACGATGCACACGCTGCGCGAGCGGCAGAGTTCTCCGAATGACGTTTGCGCCACGAACTCGCTAAGTGTCGATTCGCTTGACCGCACTGAACTAATTGTAAGAAAGGAACGCTTCCGCGGGAGAACTTGCTGTCCTCCCAAGGTACTTTGCTCGCCGCCTTGGGCGAAATTAAAGCCAAGGGACGGAGGGGGCGAGGCTGGTTCCGGTCTTAATTAAGTAAACTACCGTTCCGAAGCCGCTGTTCTGCTTTTTGTTAACGTCTCGAACCGATGAAGTGCGAGAGACGCAAAGGAGTCGCCCTACTTGCCGGTTCTCCGCGTTTTAATTAATCGCCCGGCGAGAGCCGGACAAAGCTCGGGCTACCTATTCGGTAGGGACTCGATTAATGGAGCTCCTGTAAGACGCTTTCTTAATTACGTGCACGCTTGTTGAACTCATTTTTCTTATTTACACTTCTTTGGACGGCAACCGTTACGTAGGCTGCCTGCACGAGCGCCTGCTGCTCCAGCGAATACCTAGGCACTGCGGATTAATTACGCGGGAGGGATGCTTGTCGCGTAAATAAGGTCTAGTGTGGGCAAATTACGAGCGATTTCTCTGGGTTCGGATCGATTTCCCGTTTCCTCGATACTCTTTGAATAGATCACAACGAATAACGTATCTCGCGCTCGACGCTGAAATAGGGAATGCACGCGTAACGCCAACGTTTTAAGCGGCACGGTAACGCGTGTTTTCGAAAGTGAAGAAGGCTGTGTTGAAGGTGCTCCGGGAGAGAGAAGAGGAGCTTAATTCCCGCTCCAGAAGAGAAATAGGAGCGGATTAAAAATTAGAGATCGTTGAGAACGTTTGAACTATCGCCCCGAGACTTCTTCGCCTGGCGGGAACTCGAATCGCTTCAATTACATGGCCTCCATTTTTTTTGTTTTTGGTGCGATTAATGGTATTAACTTTCCCGCCTTCCCGCGAACCCTACGAGATAAATGTAAACCCCGTCGACCGTTCTATCTCCCCTGCAAAGAGATACGCTGCATAGATAGCGCGGTGCTTCGCGGAATAATTTACATTTTGATCTCGACCGCGACGCCGCATCCGGCGGGGAGGGGGATAAAAAAATTAATTACGGCGTGTTTTGCCTCTCGCTGAATATATTTCCAGAGTATCGTGGCTCTTTTGCTGTAATTGAATGCCAGGAGGTAAATACAAAAGCGCGCCACGAAAAGTGTACCATTTACCAAGGATATGTAATTTTTCCGTTCCTTTGTCCCAGCAAGTTACATGTTTACCCAAATCTCACGTTGTTAATCGCAGTATTGCCTGTACTCGCGATGGTCTTCCCTGTACTCGTCCAAAGTACTGGTGTCTGCATCCCCTAGTAGCATTTATTTGTTGGGAGTTTGTTGGGCCAATGACGTGTTATCCGTTGGCCAACTGTTGAAGTGTCGCGCTATTTTTAAATGGGCCAACGATTGTAACCAACGTAGGCCCAACGTCACTTAACACGAAGGCCCAACTGAAGGTTTCTTTCCATAGGCCCAACTGAAGGCTTCTTTCCAAATGACGTCTTAAAGACGTCCAGGAGGCGTCTTAAAGACCTTCAAAAGACGTCGCAAAGACGTCTTCTTCAGGTCTGGTTTAGGAAAAAAAAAAATCCCGGTGAGGAGAATCGAACCCAAACTTTCCTCTTACAAAGCAACCGCTGTTCGCAACTAACCAACACACTTCCTTATAAACACTTGTAATTTCTAGTTACATAACTAGTATTAATTGTTTATGAAAACTGCGCGGTGACGCGAAATATTCTACAAAATATCATCATCCGACCTTTAGACTCATTCCTTAAAATTTCACACTTGTCTTAAGACAGACGTCCTCATTACGTATTTATAAATAAGAAAAGAAAAATCACAACAGGTGTTTTGATGTAGCAAATTTTCTGACGTTTACAAGACGACATTTAATCATCGTTGTAAATTTTTTTTTAATTAACCAACCATAGTAATTGTAGGCCCAACATTAAATATTCGTTGGCAAACTGTCGTAACTTTTTGTTAATTAACCAACCATAATAATTGTAGGCCCAACATTGAATATTCGTTGGCAAACTGTCGTAACTTTTTGTTAATTAACCAACCATAATAATTGTAGGCCCAACATTGAATATTCGTTGGCAAACTGTCGTAATTTTTTTGCCGTAGGCCCTGTGTTGGGAATTTGTGGGCACAAACACTAACTATATCCCAACTAATTCCCAACTGTTGGCCAACCAAAAATGGTACTAGGGTCGCGATGCGTCGCCGTTGTGACATCCCTGTTTACCAGCAAGTTACAAATCTGACTAATGGTCTGCTCGAGTAGAATGTCTTTTCTGCTTGCTAGCATCCGGAAGACAACGGTCTGGTGGGTAATCTTGCTGATGAATCCACTCACAGACGGCAGATAAGACGTATCGCGTCGCTTCCCTCTTATTCGCGTTCACTCCATAATTATTCATCCTTACTCTTCTTCAAAGTAAAAGTGTCTGCACTCTTACTTAGAACATTCCCTGCGTCGTTCTAGACGCCTCAGATCCTCGAACAGTAATCACTGCGTCCACCGTACCGGAGAGTGTGAAACGGACCGAGCGAACTTCTCGGACGAATCACTGACACAGAATTCCTTCCGCGCCGGAATTCCTTGTCGGTTTCGATGGGTCATGCGAGGGGCGCGGAATGCCTTTAAAATTGCACGAAGCCGCGCACGTGCTAATACGCCGCCGATCGTGGATTTGCATGTGACCCAGTGACGGCTGACAAAGCTCATAGTATTGCTCAATAGGATCGCGGAATCCGGGATCTAGTTTCGCGATACGAGGTCGCCTCTTGCTCGTATGTCGGGCACGTAGAAATTCGTGCTTTCCGCTTCGTTATCGGCACCCGGCGTGAAGAGACCCTCGCGAGACGCAATGGACGTAATCGCGTGCCCTTATCCTTCCGCGTCCCTTTTGGCCTCCTTATTTCTTGCGTGTAAACCTCGAAACTTGGCTCGCGAAACGACGATACATCTCGAAACGACTGTGGGATTGTTTCGAATCGCGATCCGAGGAGGGAACGTACGTCAGGATGATCCTGATCAATCTTCCTTTATCCCCCGTTACGGTTAACGCGATAGGGAACGACAGAAAATTGGAAATGGAACGGACGAGCGTCGTGATACATTTTGGCGACAGTTTCTAATGAAACTTCTCCGTTGTATCGGACGTGGGTGACGTCGATGGATCCTATTTGATACTTGACCATTAACAAGGTTCGTTTGTTGGAAGAAACCTGTGCTTCGTTAACTTCTATGTAATATTCATCGCACCGCCGTGTGCGTATCCGTCTCTTCGTGAAATCGGCAGAAAGTTGCAACGTTCTTGGCGAGATAGGGTAGAAGCCCCAATTACTGACACATTAAGAACTGACTCTAATATTATTGCATAGTATCTGTATTTATTGACTAAAAGTATAAGTTTTTTTTTTTATTATGGTTTAATATGTTTACTTCATGAAAAACATTTTGTGAGTCTCAGAATTTCTATTTTTATATATAAATTCATTAATCTAAAAAACATATTTCGAGATCTATTACTGACACCTCTAAAACTTGTGTGACTGAATTACTGACACCCCAATTACTGCCAGCTAACCTAATACTGTTTATTACTCATTTTACGGTTATGTCGTCTCATGTACATGAGCAACTACTGCTATGACAGTACATAATACCAAAATGCTTGAAACGCTTGAACCAATCACTATCACTCATATATTAATTAAAAAGGCTTAATTAATCGTTATATTACGATCGTTGTGACTTCCTATGATACTTATATTGTCCTAAAAAATTATTGTTTATTATGTAAATAATTTAAATATAGTAATTGTAGCCCTTTTTTTAGTGCCCTGTTTCCTCTTTCACTAGTAAGGAAGTCGCCATTTCCACTGTTGTCATCAAATTAAAATTTTGTATCGTCTTATAGAAATTAATGAAAAAGAAATATTAAGTGGTGCATTTTCTAGCGTATAGATTATAGATTGAATTACATAATTCTTTTTTTGTATGACTTTACAACGTTTATTTATTCGTTATTTTCAGTAAAATAGCTTGAGGTGACAGTAATTGGGTGGGTGTCAGTAATTGGGGGTTCTACCCTAGCCTGCATTTCGAATGTTATTCTCGCACGGTAAACGTTTCATTGGGAAATGTAAATGTTGCTGACGGGACTCGAAATACAACAACGTTAACGAGCCACAATAGAGAGAGTAGAAAGCACTGAATGTTCTTTGTTCCGTCTTTTGTATCCGTTATGAATTAACGCCGCCTTCCGCGGCTGTTTGCATATTATGCTGATCAGCGCTGCTTCCTATCAAAAGGAGATCCTATCGCGCGGAATACACCAGCCTAAACAAGATACGTAAATTATGCAGCGTACGAGGAACAGTTGCTGTTATAAAATGGAAGTTCGCCTCTCATAACAGTATCTGATGAGAGCGTCGTTTTATATGCAAATTCGCGACGAGCTAATGAACTTAGTCTGCAAGTTGCCTGGCGCGAGAAGGGAACGGAATTATCGGCAGACGTTTTTCCGTCGTTAAGATTTTCTGTTGACCCTCGAAGCCTTGGGCCTTGCTAGCGGGGAAATGCAGGAATACTTAAAAAATATTCCAAAGTCTCGACAACTGCTAGGCGAGGGCCAAATGAATATTCAAACACTTCTCTCTGCGTCTGATTAATGGGCGTTCATTCTATTGGGGCCACAGATACGCCAAGTGTGTGACGACTTAATAAAACCCTCCAGCATCCGTTTAACCCACTATTTAAATTCGATGGAAGCAGAAAGTTACGGGCGCTGTCTTCGCCGGAAAGTTCGCGGCGCGGATCTCGATGGCTGGAGCGCGAGGGCGTTATTAACTAAAACGCTTAACCGTGTTTTTCCAATATCGGGAAGTTTCGAGAGCACAAACACAAGTTTCCTCGGTAAATTAATATAATTCAATGGAAGTATCGGGCCCTGTGATCGAACCGCGACCATTCGGGCAACTTCCTTATCGAGCTGGTACCCCGATTTCCGTCGGCTATGGTGGGCTAATAACGGGCTGGATTATTAAAAACTTCCTTTATCTTGTTTGCTCTCCCTGCGGAACTTGCCCACCGCCCTCGCCCTTACCTTCTCGCCGGCCGCGCATATCTTTGCTCGGGGGGGAAAACTCGTTTAACTTAAGCGATATGACTCGATACGTCGATTCTGTGGGACGCGGCGCGGGTCAAACAAAGTCTCCCCGGAAACTTTCTTACGGACGCGTAGTCCACGCGAAAAATGTTTCCCGCCCGGGGCAAACTCGCGGCTGTTTGTTTTACTTTGCTTTCACCGCGGACATCAGAAGTTACGGACGAGGAAGTCACTAAGGATCGGAACTTCTGGGGCGTGGAAAGTGACGAGGGCAAAGAAATAGGTCGGCGGGGGAAAATTGTTTGCAATCGAAATTTCTGAGTTGCCTTAACCAACTGACTCATTCCCCACCTTGTTCGTTCGAAATTGTGCGACACTCTACCGGGACGAACCGCAGTGCACAGTGGTCTGGAAAGCGGCGTTTTGTGGCCAAAAGTCAATTTTTCAACTTCAATGTTTACAGAAATTTTTTTTTCCTATGTATTGATAACCCCCGAAACCTTCAAACTCCAATCATATTATATATTTCAAGCAATTCTATAATCAGATATAGTGTTATAAAGTGTAAATCATGAAATTTTAAGTGAAACTAATTGTTGTAATTACTCATTATAGAACATCAAAATACGTGTTTATATCATACAGTTATATAGGTAAGGAAGTATATTTCAGTTATTTATATGTGTCATAGGCATTTTTTAGTCCATGAACAAATAGTGCAATGTTTATATGAATTTAAACTTTGAGAAGGCTTATAAAAAAATGATTAAGTGAAATTAACATCGGACTTTTTTTACATGATAGCTTACACAATTGTTAACAAGAGCATGTTAATTTCAAGTGCAACCTCCTGCAACCTTCAATTTTATGCAGACTATTAGAAATGACGCTCGAGGTGTTTGGGCGTCCCGTACGCGTGTATTTTTAATGTTTTATTTTTTTTAAGTCAAAGATAATGTTAGAGCTGAATCTTTTTTCTCTTTTTTCTCTAGTACGGCTATGATTTTTAATTTTGACTATAAAATACTGCTTTCCAGACCACAATGCGCGCCATATTGAATCCGCCATTTTGAATTTTGAATTATTGTTGCCAAATTCGTTATCAGCGACCTCAAAAACCCTTAATCACCAAGTTTCAGATAGATCAGAATTTTGGCCACAAAACGCCGCTTTCCAGACCACTGTGCAGTGGAACGTTTCCCATTCATACGCGAACCACAGCTCCGCAAAGATTAGCTTTTACCGCGTAACGGCCGCGACGGCCACGCTTGGAACTTTGTTTTACGTTGTAAAAGATGAGAAGCAGTCGTAAAGCGGCCGCGCTTTACGACAGCATCGTCGTAAGGAAGTGGAGGTGCGCAGAGGCACGAGATATCCTCGACTTTCCTATATATCATCCGTCGTGTAGCTGCTTCGTTACTTCATGTCCCCCATCTGTATCTCGGCCTCCATTTCCCGGCCTGCCTTTCACCTTTTCCGCGCGCGAAAGAAGATGATCCGATTCGGCCCGTAGGATCTTGGCGAGCGTGCAGGACAAAGGAATCGAGTGCAGATACTCGGTGGAAATGGGGGTGAGCGGGTGAAATGTTTCGCACTTTGTCGCAAATGCACTGGGCATCGCGCAGCTACGGCGCGTGGCTCGATGAATGCATGCCGGAGAATTATTAAGCTCCGCGGCTCTGCTCCTGTCCCCTTAGAAGTATTGCGCACCTTCACCATGACAAATACGCCGATGCGTAACGATGCTTTTACTTCGCCACGATTCATGTACGAGTTCCGAACTTTTCCCAACGTTCGCGGGATAATGAAAGGAGTACCGTCAAGGACCCAATTCCTGATCACTTAAGATGCAAAGGGAGCAGTCTCTGATCAACCTAAAACATTTTACTATGAGCTATCAAATGTTTGCGTATAAATTTAAAAATACTTCATAATTATTTAGTCATTTTTTGGAATAAATTTGTATCGTGATAAACTTATTATTTGGTATTTATATACTAAACTGATCAGGAATTGGGTTCTGATCAGGAACTGGGTCCTTGACGGACAGAATTTGAAACGGAACGAGATGCGGATAAATATATTCTTCCATTCGAAAAGGATCAATGTTCGCCGGTGGATAGGGGGTTACGAAGGGTTTTGATAGCGATGCATTCGGCACGGATCCGCCGAAAGTTGAATCTATCCTCATTACTCGATACTGCGGAACGATAACGCCGAACTGGCTCTCGGTCTGGCACGATGCGATCGCCTTTTCGTGTTATTTTCAGGTTTATCCAATTACGAGGAGAGTGGTGAAAGAAGTATAGGAGTGGTGCGATGAGAGGAGTCGATATTGCAAGACTGTAATCCGATGAAGCTGGATTGGCCGGGCTGAAAATTTCCCGTTGCTGGACGATGTAACAATTTTCGTGGCATATTGTATCAGAAACGTGGGGCCGGTGGGCAGCTTCCCATGGAACGCTTTTTTTTTTTAGGAATATCTTTCGATTGCACGAGGATGTGTGCACCTTCTACACCCGTATTTCGTTCCAGCCACATTTAGCCACAGTGCTCCGAGATATTCATTCGCTGAGAGACATCGCGAGAGATTTTCCGAATTTAATAAGAACATGGGTGGCCACTTTTAGAAACTCGCGCGCTATAATTTTACACGCGTTTCCGCAAGGGTCCGCATGTCCGGAAGTTTACAAGGAGCTTTCGACGGTTTACTGCGAAGTATATGGTCGTGGAAAAAATGTTCGGCGCGTGATCGAAATATCAGAAGCCTGTGTATCCTGGCTGCGCTTTGCGGAGTAACCAGGGGCCATTAGACGGTTTATGGGTCAGAAAGCAGAAAGAGGCACCAGGTAGGTACTATATGTAGGACATGCCCAGTCAACCTATGGGCTTTCCGCACCGGATATCCTAGCCTATATTTCCTATATATTTCCAAGAGGTCGCTTTATTACCGCTACCTCGGTTATAATCAGGTTCCGAGCAGTGGCTGCCCACTAAGTCGATAAATCAGCATACGCGGCCACGTATCGACGCGTCTTTCGTTGGCCGTTTTTGGTACAGGTTACCAGAACGAGGTGTTAAGCCCATTATCGATAGTCCCTCATTAACGTCCACGCATTCGCTTTACTGGGAATGATTCAATAGCAACGGGTCAACCAGATTTCCTGGCCTCGTTATGTGGCTGCATTACGCTTAATCCAGTTGCCTCTATAACGGAATTTATGAATTTACCGTGCTCTTTATTGGATAGTTTAACGACCTCTGATATACAGGCTGACCTATATCAGAAACAATGATAATTCCAGCGATTCCTTTCATCTGAGCTATCGCAGCGACTCGATTCAATTCTCGAGCCACCAGTATTCTTTTGCCTCGTCCACCGAGAGAGAGAGAGCTGGGGAAGATTCCATCAGTCCTCGAGGAACATAGCTTTGGCGCCCGATGAATTATAAGCGATAGGGGAGACCGGGGCTAGTTGACTAATTTTGTACATTTCTAATTTTTATAAATAGGGTAAGTGTGGGTATTACTGCGGATGCCCCGATTACTGCGGATATTCTAAAACAGATCATATTTAATGTTGGAGACTACATAATCTCTTGAAAATTATTGATAAAATTATTTTCAACTCTATAACAGATAATTATTAATATATATGTACAGCAAAGTTATTATTAATTCTTTTATCGCAATTTGAAATTCGTCAAGGCGAAACTTCGGTCGATTCCCGATATGGCGGTCATGAACACCTACTTGAAAAACATTTATATTTTTGTTATTAACAGTAATACATGTAATGTAGCGTTATTGCTCGATAGAATAAGAGCTATTTTTTCAGAAAAACAGTAAATCAGTCGTCTACATTTTAGTTTTAATTTTTATTTCTCACCGCAGTATTAGGTGCAGTACTTTACACCATATGCATATATTATTGCGGACCAACGACTGCGCAACCTAACCTTTCTTCCGACCGTTTCACTTACGTGACAACGTGACCATAACCTTATACCTAACCTTCATATTTCTACTAAGGTTATGTTTCGCCTGACATCAGACCGCAGTAATACATGCGCAGTAACTGGTATTTCGTTAGTAACAGGCACGCAGTAATCTTAGAGCATATACTATGGAGGTCTCATTGAAAGCTTGAAACTGTCGGCAACATGGTGCGAGAGAGGAAGACATGTGCGAGCGAGAGAAGTATATGTCCTATTCGACCGTAAAGCGCAAGCGCCGATATCGTGCGAGAGAGAAACACATCGTGCGAACTGGTGCGAGAGAGTGAAGTATAGATTCTCTCGCTCGCAAGATGTGTTTCTCTCTCGCACAATATCGGCGCTTGCGCTTTACGGTCGAATAGGACATATACTTCTCTCGCTCGCACCAGTGGCACATGTCTTTCTCTCTCGCGTGATGTTGCCGACAGTTTCGAGGCAGTCACTCTAAGGCAATGATACCTCCATGTATATGTATATGCTCTAAGGCAGTAATACATGTATGTCCGCAGTAACTCCTGCAATGACATTGATCGACAAATCTCTGTTTTTAATTAACTGTGCTTATTACCCCGCCCTTATATTTTTTTATGGAATTATTAAGGTACCACCTTTCTTTTAGAAAAAGAAGGAGGAACTTTCATTCATTTGAACGCCGTATCGAGGGTTCTAAAGTTAACCTACCTTAAAAGTCCGCGGTAATACCCACACTTACCCTAGACCATTAGTATTTTGTTGACTTACTGCATACCAAAAGTTTCCAAATTTCATTAGGTATACAGGCATAATTATGTAGGAGCCGGAAAAAGAGAGCCACCGGCGCGGCGCCGGGAATCGAACCCGGGCCGCCCGCGTGCTGATCAGCAGGCGTTAGCCACACCGCTACGCCGACTCTCCGCGGTCTCTCTAGTTCCGAACTCCTATCTAACCGACGCCACCTATGGGCCACTCCGCACCATAGGCCGTCTTCTCCGAGCGCCCAGCGCCTACAATTATGAAAATCGTTTTAATTGAGTCTAGGTTGTAGTTTTTATTGTATTTAGAGTAGTGAGACGAATAAGTCAACAGACCCCGGCTACGGGGTCAGTTGACTTGACATTTACTTTTCAGTTTTAACCCTTTGCATGCGAAAGGTGTACATATACGCTGTCACAGTACATCAATATAATGTGAAAAACGTATATATACGCTGCCAATTCCATCAATATAGTATACGAAAGGCATACATATGTATACTACGACTAATAAATTTTTTAATTTTTTTTCACTCCTCCACAGTGTTATTTTTTTTTTTATTAATTATCATGGTCTAAGATACTGTAATTATTTTGTACTGGTTTGTTATGGTCTATTTGGAAGGCCTGAGAGTTTGAAGGGAGGATAGGGTGTAAAACTGGTAGGGGTGAGTTTGGAAGGATTTGTGGTGGGGGAAGTGGACTTGAGCAGCTAAACTCTTTGCCTCGACTGCATCTTGAGGATAAAAAAATGCAATTATTAGTAGTATTCCTATGCTTAGTGAAGTAACCCCATCCGACATTGTTAACATGTTAAGGGTCGTACGTACAAAACCTCCACGCACCGGATAAAATAAAATACCGTAAATTATAGTCAAGGTATCACGTTTCCACAAAATATTCATGAAATAACATCAAGCAGTACTTAGTGGACAAAAATTCATAAATAGTCGAAACGAAAATATTTACTTCCAGCCGACCTTTTTAGATTTTTCATTCTCACTGACAGAACACGCAAGTTTTTGTCACGGCGACACATTAAATGGCGAGCTGGTCATTCATATGCTCCAATATTGCGAATCGCAGCATAATTTATTCCATAATACAAGAATTAAAGGGAATTAGTCAACTAACCTCGTTCGTCAACTAGCCCCGGTCTCCCCTACCCATCGAATGATAATGTTGCTTGGCGGCTAAATGATACATCGGCCGCGCGAGGAATTCCCGATAAGCCAATAGCGCAGCTGATGCCTAGGCTGCTCTGGAAAGTCTGGCGTTGCCCTCGATACACTCCCCCTCGTACGAAATATATAGCAGCCACCTTTTAACCGTTACCCCGTACACCGCTCTTACTGGATGCGCGTCTATCATAGCTCGTGAATACTTGATATCTAGCCCCCGTACGTTATCGTGCCTACAACACGTCAGTGTGCGTCATTAATTTTACAGGATCCCTTATAGACTGCAGTCGCATCCGCGGAACCATTCACCCGCCCGAACCTTTCTTCGCCGGTGAAAACACGGGAACGAGATAAAGCCTCTATACAATCCAGCCGGGGGCTTATCATGCCCGCCATTATGTTGCTCCTTTCTTTCGCTTACGTACGCCCAAGCAATGAGTCCACTTCGCTGGTTTGCGTGGCGTCTGTCGGCTCTGCACCAGAAATATCGCTAAACTTCGTATCGATGCCCCCCCCCCCCCCCCCCCTCGAAACTTCCAGCACCGCCGGCCCCCACCTTCGACTATCGCCAGACCACCGGCTTTTCTCTCCAGGAAACACTGGCCGTGAAAACGGTGGAATTCGAATCTGCGAGCGGCAAAGGCACGGCCGGATTTCGCGTTTAATACGGGCCCGTGATATCTTTCAGCACGTAGCTCGCGCTGAATTTTAAACCCAACAGACGATTCTCGTCGCTTCCCCGCGAGACGGAGGGGGGACGAAGGAACGAGATAATAGCCGGCGCATTAAAAAAATTAACGAGGCGATGAATATGTAAGGGGAAATTATGCACAGCGTCATTTGCGATCTCTTTATCGCCGGGGCTACGTTATCCCGGCTGGGAGATTTTTTTTCATAAAGCGTCCCGCCGGAGAGTTGGACAACTTCCCAACTGGCGTGGAAAGTGGCGGTATCAGGGACCGTCGAAGTTATTAGTCGAACAAGGAATCCGCTGTCCGCGGTTCATCTTTATTCAATAAATCGCGCAGAGGGGCGGGCGGCGTTTGGGAAGCTTTACGATTCGTTTAATAACGTGCCGAGCATTCATGCTCTGTAATCTTATAGTTCATCCACGAAGACGATAGCGTTTTTAGATGGTCGCCGAGAATTGCTCGTAAAGACTCCTGGAAATGATCATAATTTCTGGATAATTTCCCGGAGAATCTTCCTTTCGCGGGGCTGTTAAAGACACGTGGTTGGGTTTATTTCCGAGGCTATCATTCTGGAGTATTTGGACGAAGTACATTTCTAGTTGTACGTGGTACTTTTATGGCCGATTCCTCGTTCTTCGAACGACCAGTTCAGCATCGTCTCGCAAGGAGCCTTTCTCGATCCTTAAAGACCGAGCAACTCGATAAGACGTCGGCTGTCACACGCACCTGTAACACGGCGAAAAGACGGGGGTCGTTCATCGATTTGAAACAATCATTCGATAACTGCGCGTGCATGACCCGCGTATTTTCTTCCTCCCTTCGGTTCTGTTTTATTCGTTTCGGCTACTTCTATCGCGTCGAACGCAGTATTGATTTTCGACCGGATTTTTATTCGCCTTTGCGGGGCTAGTTTTGTTCTATGGAAACGCCCGAGCGAGTTCTGTTTGTTGCGCCCGTGATTGATAAAACATTGTTAGAGGGAATTTATACTGCGGGGCATCGCGAGTTTTCAGCGCGCTCCTCTTTTTTTTTCCCCCACTGTGACGAGGTTTCTTTTTCGATGGACCCCGTCTGAAATTGCGCCCGTTTTGCATCGTCTCGCGATTCGTTCCATAGGAAATGCCAAGAACGTGTCTGCTTCTACTCGGTGTATAATGATGCCTCATCTTGGTAGCAGAGGACTTCTCCGTGACGCTTCCTTGGCTTTTCGATATAAAAGTAAAGGATCCATGAAACCTAATGGGACACGCTCAAGTATGAATGCATAGGCGATGTTGCAAGTATACAGAAGGGCTACGATCACGCGTACAGATTATAGTCGCAATTCAAACGTAATAGACTCTGGGACCGGAGTCGTCGAGTGCCGCGCGGGGCAGCTATTTAAAATTCTAATCGAGATGATAATCTGTATAAAATCGGAGCCTCCCGTCAGCCTTCCGACACCCGGTGACGATGAATTTTAAGCTGCGCACGCGAGAGAGTCGGAGTCGGCGGCAGATGTGGCCGACAAGACGAACGCGAATTTAAATAATTATTCATTCGACGGAGCAAATGAAATTAAAATGCAAGGCGTGCCGAATCGCGACGAAATAAGGGCGAGACGCAGTGCCGCGACAGAAACCGGGGAGGGGAACCGGGAGGGGAGGTGTGCTGCAGATGAAACGATACAGGGAGGAACGCGAGGGGTTGCGCTGGGAAGTGTAATCCATGAATTAAGGGCTGGGCCCGCGTGGCCTCCCAACGTTGCCCACGAGAAAAGCTCACCCCCCCCCGGGGGGGGGGGGGGGGGGTGATATAAATTGTTTTAACGCCGTCCTGATGCGATTTGACGAGGAGCAGTTCCACTGTAAGCGCTGAACGAGATATATACCGCTATTAAATAAGGGATTTCTCGCCCCTGTTTCGCTCAACGGTCGAGCACCGACCTCCAGCCAGCAGATGGACCGTGCCTACGCTCCGTGAAATATGATTTGCATAAAGGCTCAGGCTCCTGGTCACCGGGATCACGGCTATCTGTCCTGGCAGAGCTTTGTCGGTAGCAAGTATAATCTCCCGGCCAGAGATATTGAGCCGTAAACAAGGCTAATTTAATGTCCCGGTTTGCTGTCGATGAACAGGGAGAAGTGACCCAGCGCTGGCTAATCTCGCTCGTTCCGATATAATTGAAGGGCCAGAAAAGGTGGGCGACTTCCATTCTTTCCGGTGGAAATTAACGTAACAATTGGCGCGAGGAGCTTTATACATACAGTAACTACTTGTTAGGAGCCCGTCGAACGGGGCTGGCGGCGGGCTCCTAACGCGACTGGACACTATTCCGCGCGGCCACTGGCGCGAGTGAGACAACCCAATGAGCGAGCGAGAGGAAACGAAAGCCGACGGCAACTTCGTGTCGACTCGTTCGTTTCCTCTCGCTCGCTCATTGGGTTTTCTCACTCTCGTCCGAAGGATTCCAAGAAATGGTGGGGATAGTCGCCGGGCTCCTAACGCGTGGTAGAAACGGGCTCCTAACGAGGATTCACTGTACATACTTCTGCCCGGGCCGAGATGGCCGACCAGCCACGGGCTATACTACTTGCAGCGGATCTTAATCGAGATGTACATAATTCTGTTGAGCTTCCGTTGTTGTGTCTGCTTGCAGAATGCTGTCTGTCAGGGATACGAGGTCAATGGAATATGTAGAACACGATTCCGAAGTTGCTGCCACAATATGAGGCAGATTTTCGGTATACAAGCTCTGGATACGGAAAAGTAGGTTAAATCGATTGATTGGGTGAGACGTGGAAAGCTTTTGCTGGGTTCAATGCGGTACACTGACAAATCTGGATAGCATTGACCCCCGCTTTCAAAAAATCGGGGAAATTCGAGATTCGACATTCAAAAAGAATCTGTTTCTACTGAATTTCTGTAGGGGACAGTGACCCAAGAAATCACCTCTTTCTGATCCCACGATTTTGGAACTGAATTTTGTGCCAAACGGTACCTTATGACGAGACATCAATCGCACGAAATTTTCAAGTTGAGGTGACAATTAATTTCTGAGATCCTATGGCAGGTGAAAGAAGTGAAAATTCGTTAACGCGTCAGCCCGTACGCTTCGATGTACGAACTTTTATGTCAGTCCGATAATTTAAACAATTATTTCCAGGGGTTTTGCTGACTGCTAACAACGAATTTGAACTTAGATTTTCAAAATTCGCAGAAAAAAAAATCAAAATCAAGAAATATAAATGCATGTGTAGTGAGTGCTTTTTTTAAATATATCGTCTACCTTATTAAATTGGCCATTGTGAATTTGGAAGATCTCACAATGGCCGATTTTTGGGTCACTCTTAAGATTCGTACTTAACATTCTTCAACCGACGATCCCAACATCTGCGTTACCACGTCCCTTGATTTATAACGTTATCACCGTCGAAGCGAAGCTGCTGTGCTCTCCACCAAGAATGGACTACTGTTTTGTTACGTAACAAAACGACCCTCGCCGACCCGACTGGTCCGCTGCATAACACAATTACCCCCCTGTGCGATGCATGCGCAATTACGTATTCTCGGGATGCACGCCGCGGCGATACGTAACGACGAAATGCGGTTACGCGTTAAGGTAACACCGAACCTTGGGCTAACTCCTCCGATAGTCGAGGAAAGATTGCGAATTCAGAGATAAAAGAGGCTCTAAAGCAGGCGAGCGACAGAGGGGTGGTGAAGCGGGCCTACGAAAATGTAAATGCCCCCTCGGGGAGTAGCACTCGGAGCGTGGAGAAAATTAGCTTAAAAAAAAATTCCTTCGCCGTGGCTAAACAGAGACAAGGAAGACGGGAATGCCTGAAGAAGGGCGCAAAGAGCGAAGATACGCGGGGGGCGATGGTGGTTGTGCCGGAGCTTTCCTCTCTTCCGTTCCAGCCTCTCTCTCTAGGCGTTTCGACGATCTTACACCACGTTGAAATTCATTTCAATGAATTTGCATTCCAATGGCGTCCCCCCTTCGAACGTGCTTTCTTTCCCTTTGCCTAAACTCGTCCTTCGATAATTATTATTTGATCACTGGTTAATTATAGCAGGTTTTTATCGTAGCTTCTCGGAGTTGAGCTTGGTCTCCTCTCGATCGCGATCGCTGATACGGTGGCGCCCTGATCGAAGGTGGGATAGAGTGGATGGCTGGAAGATTGGAGACGGCAAGCGTCGTTTGGTTCCATGAAGCACGGTTCGACAGCGTCGAGGAGGAAAGGACGGGAAAGTTTTTGATAAGTTTTCCGTCCCCCCTCGACCGTTGTTTCCGCTCGCGGAAGACGAGGTGATGCATTCTGTCTCTCAAGAAATACGCGCCGCCGCGCACTTGTTATTCCGCAACTTTATATTCAAACTTTTGCCCGCGCGCATATCGCCCTCCCTCGTAATTCTTTGGACGCCTTAAACCATGAATTTCGCGCGCGCGCACTGGTCGATACGCCAAGTTTTTACGCCTGAAAATTTTCTCCATGGACGGAAGCACCGCGCGAGAACAGGGGAAGGACGTGATGAAATTTCGGCATCGAATAATCTAGAAAATAAAGTAACCGCTCATACTCGTGCTTCAATTTACATTTGATATCGAAGTCAGATATTGCCATCGCGGTACGGTTTCCCTTCGAGGGTAGAAGAACGACTCGGATTGCATTAAACTGTGTCAAATGGACTGAATATTTTTCTATCGGCAGGTTCGTTAAAGCGATAAGCAATCAACAGTGGCAGTGTCTGTGGGACTTGTCGATTGCCATTGAATTCTTCAACCTTTTGCTAGAAATCTCGGTTAGTCGTTGTTCCGATGATATTTGTTTTAGTTCACGTACCATTTGCAAATGGAAACGAACTTTTGTCACAAAGGGCACCGAATTTAGAGCAGATGTCTACAACACTATGAATTTACGTGCAGATTTTAATGGATCCAAGTGAATAAACGTGTCCGTGTCTCTTTGTTTGCCGTACATTATATTTAATCGATAATGCGCGTTATTCGGCGCCTCTGTCGAATCGTCGAATTAGAGTCGAACGAAATGTTCGATATTATATTATAATATTCATTCATTGAAGTTTACCTAATGTGATTTATTACACTCATTTGTTGAATTACACAGTCCAACAAAATGAAACTTTTTTTCTGCTCCGCAATATCCACTGGGTGATTCTTGTTGAGTTTCTCGCCCTGAACACGAATCCGCAAACCGTTTATCGCCATCACCCTCAGTTTTTGTGGAATTCGATTTTGAAAAAAACTGCAAATTTTCAACTTTGAACATCTTTTGTGTCGAAACGGTAAGGTAAATGTACCAATAACGAGCCGTTTAAGGAAACGGTGACAAAGTATAATGAATATTGTGTATAAAATTAACAATTTAAGTGAAACTTTTTATCATTCATAAAGATTTTGTTGTTTCTCATCAGTACTCACATAACAAAATTTTGTTTTTTTATATATTTAACGTAAAATAAACAAGAATATTTGTACGTGTAAATGTACCAATATAAGGCCAACCTCACGCGATTGACCTAGCGGCCCGATTTTCATGTCCCAGTACCTAGCCATAGGTTTTATAATCGTGTAAAAATTATTTTAAACACTGATTCTTTGTCTTAAATTGAAAAATCTGTTAAGGAAAATTAAGAAGTACAGAAATATAAAATTATTGTATAAATAACCATAATAAACTGATTAGAAAATAAATGCAAAAAACAATAAGTTTAGTTACACTATCAATAGAAGTTTGTGGTTATTTTATATAAGACTCAAAACAACCACCAAATTCATTAAACTGTACATATACATAAACTTTAATAAGCTTAAATTAAATGCTATCATTATTATCTAGAAAAATAATGTTTATATTATGATTTATGATCAAAATACTTACCGGCTTTATTCCAAATATCGAGTCAGAAATTCACACTTTTTTCGTAATTTTGCTCTGGCGATGCCGATTAACATTTGCAATTCACTTCACCCGATTTATTGAACACGTGGTTAGTTACTGGGCTAACAAGATTTGTTTGCACCGATAAATAGCCATGTAAATATTCAAATAAAAAATAGTTTTCATATTCAAATTTTTTCTTTCTATGTGTTACAAATATTTTCAAGATTCTAAAACCCTTTTTTCTATCTAAAAAACTATTATCCTATAATAATTATGCTCTTAACAAGAAGCACGCTCTTCTTAGCCATATCATAACGAGTGTCTGAAAACGCGTCATATATCTGGCCTCGAGACTATAAATGGTATTTCTAAATATCTAGACAAAAAAACAAGACGATATAACTTCAGATATTAAACCCAACAATTAAATAATGCAAATTACACCAAATATGTATTTTATCTTACGTGCATAGTTTAACAATTATTAATATTTCAACAGATGGCTAGGTACTGGTGCATGGCTCGTTATTGGTACATTTACCTTAATAGTTATTCGGTTGCTCGTTGCGTTAAATTATTCTACGAACCCTCCCGAATACAACGATATCAGTTATTATTGCATTATGATCATTTAAATTTGTTTAAACAACGATCAAAGGGAAAATGACACCTGAAATGCACCCATTTTTCGCAAGCGATTGTGTTACGCTGAGCGGCAGTGGACCGCCCGCCGCCGTTGACTACCACTGTCGACACCGCGCGTTTTGCGCAAACTCTTTCGCTTCTGTATTGAAAACAAAACGTTATCTACCCCTTCTGTTGATGCTTCCCGAAGGAAAAATGTCCGCTGCATCGCGTGGAATGGTCAGAATTTTTCCTAGACCCTTAGTTTTGGAAATAAATTGAAAGATATCTTCAAAAATGGGTGCATTTCGGGTGTCATTTTCCCGTTGATCGTTGTTTAAACTAATTTAAATGATCATAATGCAATAATAACTTATATCGTTGTATTCAGGAGGGTTCGTAGAATAATTTGACGCAACGAGCAACCGAATAACTATTACCGTTTCGACACAAAAAATGTTCAAGGTTGAAAATTTGCAGTTTTTTCAAAATCGATTTTCTCAAAAAAAAAAACTGAGTGTGATAGAGCATTTCTGCTCGCGGATTCGTGTTCAGGGCGAAAAACTCTACAAGAATCACCCAGCGGATAGTGCAGACCAAAAATCGTGTTGGACAGTGTTATTGCTGTCAAAGTATTCACCAACTCGTTCTTTGAGAAGCGAAATCTCTGCGTTCGGTTCTTGATACAAACAACATTCCTGATGAAAACAAATTATCCTAATGAAAATGATAGCATAGTGATGGTTTCCGATCGTTAAATCCACGCAACAGACTGTAATGATGCAGTTATCCCCGATTATTCAGCGAAGTTATATTTGCTGCACACGACACACTGAATTTTAAACAGACTGTTTTATTCGCAACATTTTCTGTACATTCTGTAACACACAGGCACCTTATGTATTCAGTTCCATGTGTTGCATAATCGTGCTCCATAACGTTAATTAAAGTAACCCCCAAACTGTTCAGTAAACATATAGAGCACTGTCCATTATCCAGCTAAACCTACATCAGTCCGCATTAGCTAAACATAGCGGTATCGAGCATCCATACAATGTCATCAAGCCGCGAGGGATGGGAATGCGCCCCACAAGCAGCGGACGTAATTTCGATTCCCAGGACGATAATTCTTTCATATAAACGAGCGTAGAGTCGTAGGTATCAAGACCTGTAACGAGCCCGTAAGACCTACCTTCGTTACGATAAAGTGGCCGCGAATCAAAAAACGCTCAAATACCGTGAAAATTACACGGTAGGAGCTATAAATACTGCAGCGCCTATAGCTTTCCCAGGTTGAGAACTTACATACATACCTGGGGGGCACGAGTAGTAATCGTCGACGTCCACGGCGAAGCGACGACAACGTTAGCCCTCGTAAAGATTGCATGGACTTTGAACGCATTCCATGCCGAGCAATCAATACACTTCGGTCTATTTAGCCTCTTTGCTGAAGCAATTTAAAATTAATCTATTTGCTCCTACGTTCGCAATCCGCGACAGCATCCCCGCCTGCCAGGACTGGACGGATGACGAATGAAAATTCAACGCGGCTTTATAAGGCCAGATCTCGAGCTGCTCCATACATTGCCGTCGGTTTATTATTATTATTATTATTATTATTATTATTATTAGTATACAGACCGTCGTCGGCTGTGAACCGTGGAACGAAGGCAGCTCATGGGTTTCAATATGGGCACGGGGAATCGATGCTTCGGAGCTTGATACGCGTTAGAGGCGTGATTGATCGCATCCATAATATCCTATTTACCGTACGACAACGTAATATCGCGCTCGAGATTCGACGGTCTCCTCGAAAACCGCATTGTCGTGCATCCCCTAACTGTGCCGGTGGAATTTTCAATGGTGTCATCGCGACTGCAGAATATATCCAGCGACTGTCTCGTTCGATTCTGTGCTGGATGGAATCGGTTCTAGATAGAGGATAATTGCTACTGGGAAAACGTTTAGCTGAATGTTTTATAGCTACCGGCTGCCATCGGTACGGTTCACCTGCTGCACTTGCTTACACGGACTATCACTATACATGGGGTAGGAATGTGTTTTGGGTTGAATACGAAATAGAAAGTATTTTTAATTCCTCTCAGTCTACGGTATATTATAGTAAACTATACTGAACAATAGTAGACTCACTTATTGTTAGGCACTTGTATACAGAGCGTACTAATACATTATTAACTTTTGTGATGGATTGAATGAGAAAAGACGAAAAAAATTTTTTTTCCCCTATTTCATATAATTAGTGCCGCCTATAGCAGCGATGCCCCGATGGGCGGCCCGAGGGTACGAGCATCCATCGCATTTTCCAAAGCTCGCGTGGAAGGGGATCTCGAAACCAATGAAGTTGCAGGCATGTAACGGATGAGGAAAACTCTAGTAGTGTGCGTGTAGGCTCGTACCCGTAGGCTTATATGACTGGGACTCTTGGAGCCCCAGTGTTCTACATTTTAGGAATTGGGAAAATAAACAGGAATTGACTAATGATTAAACAATACTATGTAATTGGACGAAATAGACTTGAACATTCCCACTTACACCTCTGATTAACAAAAAGTTTCTTATTAAACGATTTTTATTCAGCTTCAATCCTCTGTTTGTGTGTTTGTTTGTATGTATGTTTGTTCAGTTCAAATCTAGAAACTCAATTTTAACCCACTTCCAACTATCCAATAGACTTGAAACTTGGCAGGCATACGTAGTTTGGATGACAATACAAAATTATGAAGAAAAAGAAACCCCCCAGGGTTTAAAAAATTATCCTGTCATAAAAAAATAGAACCCATAACCGCAAATCCAAACGACTTGAAATCAGCCTATAACCAGAAGTCAAATCAATTTAATCGCAATGAAATCAGCATGTAACGGTTACATGCTGATTTCAGGGTACGAGCCTACACGCACACTACTAGAGTTTTCCTCATCCGTTACATGCCTGCAACTTCATTGGTTTCGAGACCCCCTTCCACGCGAGCTTTGGAAAATGCGATGGATGCTCGTAGAGGAAGTGCAGTATATTTGGAATACCAGTTTGTTTAAGACGAATAAAAAATTACGACAGAGGATGGGATCAAATTAAACTACATAATATCATAGGGAAACTAATAAACTTTCATATTTCTGAGTGTCAGTCAAAATAAAAAACAAAAAGTAACTGAAATTTTGGTTTGAATGAAAAATGACAAGAAGTATCGATTTCGTTAAGGTGCAGGTAATTTGGAATACCGGTATTCCAATTTACCTTCACTTTATAAACTTAAACAAAACATGCCGATAATAAAATTAGTTTATTTTATGACGTAATGAGGCTAAGAAAGTACAATTAAGGAACAATTTTATTTAAATATAAATTATAAATCTTTAAATTTATTTACAGTAGTCACAGATATAATTTCCTGTGTCATATCCAGCGCATTCGCAGTGTACCCACATTTCGCATAAGAAACACTGTACCCACTCTTCTCCCCCCTTGTCTCCGCTATAATTTCTACTGCAGAAGAGGCACACAACGTTCTTCTCAGCACGTTTTCGTTTAGCGTCAAATGTCGGTCTTACTGGATCCAATGAATCAGGGCCATGATCATCACAAGTGTTGGAGTCTGAGGGTTCACTATCCGAGACATTTTTCCTTCCTCTCTTTCTTGTTGTTTCATTACTTTTGCCTTTTCCTATCCCCTTCCTTTTTCCTTTTCCTTTTCCTTTTGCTGGGGTTTCGCCTATTTCTTTATTTTTCTCAGTCTTTTTATTCTGTGCTATTTCAAGCTTCTTTCTGTAAGAGCAACTAGAAATTATTGCAGACGTCGTCGGCTTTCGACCTCTATTGGAAGTTCGCTTTTTTGGGCTTGGTAAAGGAGTAATATCAAAAGGCGTAACACGGGGACTTTCAGTGCTACTTGAAGACGGTACCGGTGAATTTTCTTCTTGAATAATATCCACATGAGATAAAAATGTAGTCAATATTTCAGATTCATTTGAAGCTTCGTTTTCGAGTTCTTCCTGTGCAGCAGCCATGTAATCTGCGTCTGAAAATATGTGCCGGTTGTAGGGATATATGCCACCTATCTTAAACCCGTTGGCTGCTATTTCTCCTGTTTGACATTTGATATAAGCTTTTCCAAATAGCTCAACAACGTGTCAAAGGTCTGTTTTGTTCCCGAAGAAAAACCCGAATTTCTTCGCTGTAGTAAGTCTTCAATGGTCCCATGAAAGTCCTATCCAGCGGCTGAATTTTGTGTGTGCAGTGAGGTGGTAGTGAAAGGATAGTCACATGATGCTTCCTAGCTAAATCGATGACTTCCAAGTTTTTCGTGTGACTGTAATGTCCATCAAGTAACAACAGCACTGGAGATGTATCGGTTGGCTTCACAAATTGAATAAAGTGTTCAAACCATTCCGTAAATAAGTTGGTTTGGATCCATCCCGAAGGATGTGCTCTTCCAATTGATCCAAACGGAGCACCTCTCATTAGAGCTGGTGACATATTTTTGCGAGGAAAAATTATCATGGGAGGGACAAATATTCCTGCCGGGCTCATACAAACGACGATAGTTATCAGGGACCCTCTTTCAGCTGATGTCATAGCACAGACTTGCTTTTTTCCCCGACGAGCAATAATTTTTGGAATCTTGCTCTGGACTATGGAGAGTCCACTTTCATCAACATTAAATATTCGTGGAGCTGCGAAGGACTTTTTGTTGTAGATTTTGTCGAGATTATCATAAAAGTGATCCATTTTTTTTTTTGTAAAACCATGAGCCCTTGCGTATGATGTTCCGGTCGGCATTCTTATAGATAAGACATCCTTGTTTCTTTGTAAAAATGCTTTTAACCAATATCTGCCAGCAAATCCCTCTCGGAAGGGATTTTGTACGGCATTTCTTACAGCAAGTTGATACGCTATTCGTCGCAGATCCATTTGTGTTAAACCATAAAATGTACTTTCCATTGTTAGAACATAATCAACTAGCTGTTTTTCGAAATCTTTGTCAAATACAGGTCTACGACCAATCATTTTATTAGTTACTTGGTCAATCGGTGTCTCCTTATCATTTACTAATCTGAATAGTGTAGTTCTGGGAATATTGAAATATCTTGCCGCCTTCAAATAGCCCATTTTTTTTCACGGACAGTAGTAACCGCTGCGGACATATCCTCCGAACTCCACTGCTTCCTTTTTTTGTATCTGTTTACCGTCGACATTCCTAAAATATAGATATTTTGAGGAGATATGTATACCAGAATATTTATAAAAATGCTAAGAACGGTTACATACTGCACTCGCTCTTGGTTCACACGTTTCTACCAATCTTGAAGATGTAGATGTCTATAAGACATTATTTATATACACAAATGCTCCTAAAAGGTTATACAGGTGACAGATGAAACTGACGCGGTGGTATCCATTACGCGTGAAACAAAAGCATCGGTAGGCTTTGGAATATTCCAAATTACCTTCACCTTCGGTATTCCGAATTAACCACATGGCATCGAAACCGAAAATTTCATGTCACACTTTGTATTCTCGAAATTATCGCAAAACTGGCACGGAACCATAGAAGGAACATGCAAATGAGTCGATTAAGTGTTTAACACTAAAGTTTTGACATATTTTAACCATGATTGGAACGATTGAATACGGGCTGAAAAAGTTTTGCAGATTGACGTTTTCTTCCTCTGCAGATTAAGTCGAAAATGTAAAAATTGCGGTTCATCCACAAATGTCATTAGTTAAGAGGTCATTAGCCCCTATAATCTACGGTGTTACAAATTAAATAGCGTTAGTAGTTTATTAGATACTTCGGTATTCCAAATTACCAACAGTATTCCAAATATGCTGCACTTCCTCTACCCCTACAGCAAATTACGTTGCTGAAAAGTTGCAGAAACGTTGCTGAAACGTTGCAGAAACGTTGCAGAAACGTTGCAGAAATGTTCCTATGTCCGCCCGTGTGCAACGTTTCTGCAACGTTTCTGCAACTTTTCAGCAACTTTTCTGCAACGTTTCTGCAACTTTTCAGCAACCTTTCTGCAACGTTTCTGCAACGTTTCTGCAACGTTTCTGCAACTTTTCAGCAACTTTTCTGAGATTTTACAGGAAGGATAAAAAATGTAAGGGAAATTGATTAAATCACAATAAATATTGACAATTAAATATTCATATATTTTTTCTATACAAGCCGACAACAACAAGAACAATAATAAAAACAATAAAAATAATAATAGTATTGGCTCTGGTGGATCTTCTCAAACCCGCGTATGTGGAGTTCCAGGCTCTTCTGCTCTCTTTACTTAAAATGTACTGCATGCAGCGTGTAATGACCTGGAATAATACATGCATTTATTTTACAATTTTACAACTTTAAGTGCTGAAATGAGATAAATAATAAATTTACTTACTCATTTTACTATATGTTTGAATATATGAATGATTCTATTTGTATATTTCTCTGCCACAGAATCCTCTATTAATTTATTTAATATCAGCAGCTTCCACAGCTTCTCTTCAGTAAATGAATCTATAAAAGGTCATCAATAAATTATTTCAGTCATGAAAAATGGCTTCATTAAAAACAACATTCATGTAACGCCAATCGCAGGCTGCATTGAAGCGACGCAATGGAAAAATAACAATCACCGTTACTTTAAATAATTGAACGGAAAGTGAAATGAAAGTTGTACAGTACATGCATGTTTACAAGGAAACTGTGTGAAAAGTAAAAGCTTGTAGCACAGAAAGCAAAGAAATATATGTATTTTAAATAATTAGAAAATTGCAGTTGGTTAATAGGCATCAAATATTTTATATTAGTTACTTTAACTTAAAAATAAGCTCCTTAATTTGAATAATTCATATATATTACTTGCGAAACAATCTGTTTTTATCCTGTTCTTATATATCGTGACAGAAAACACAAGAACATTTATATTGTCCAAATACAGTAGGAATGCTTGCAGGGAGAAGATTTGTTTGAATGTACGAAATTCAGGCCCAGACCCATGTTCTGTAACCAACGATGCAGATACTTTTCATTCTTCAACGGAAATCTATATGAAACAAACAAAAATATTTATTTTTAAGAAGTTCGACATAACCTACAAATAGCATATACATGGGTTCTACTTACCCGTGATATGTCAAACCTTCACCCAATTCACTCAGGTCTCCTGCGCCACAAAACACACACGTTCTAACCATTTTTACTACTTAAAGCAATTAATAACTAATCACGCTCTAACTATTTACGCGTGTGCTTTCTTACGTGCTTTGGCTTTGAAACCTGTCGTGTCGCACGTGAGGTACGTCACACAACGCCTGGATCTTTACCACGCCGCCGGCTTGGGAAGATCCACCAGAGCCAATACTATTATTATTATTATTATAATTATTATTATTATTATTATTATTATTATTATTATTATTATTATTATTTTTAACGGGAATAGTCCCATAGGTTACATAAAGCATACAACAATTGAGTCTACATCGTCTGCTACTTATTGCACTAAATTATCATAAATTATATTATGTTACACAAAGCGTAACCTAATATACACTGTATAGTGGGTATACTACGATATTATACTAACGAGGCGAGGACGCGAATGGGACGAGCGATTTTTTAACGAAACCGGGCAGAAAATGTTGAGGCCGATGTGTATAAACAAATTCCAGAATATTAGCTGTGAATGGCCGGCCATTATTATAAAAAATGGCTTTAAACAGTAAAATTATGAAGTCGTCGAATCAAAAATTGCATTTTCTGGTTAAATTATTGATACTATGACAATAACACATAAGACTTTTGTATTCCTTTCATCAAGATCTACCATTTAATGAAGTATAAAATCGATTCGACGACTTCATAATTTTACTGTTCATAATTTTTTATAAAAGTGTGGCCGGCCATTCACAGCTAATATTCTGGAATTTGTTTATACACATCGGCTTCAACATTTTCTGCCCGGTTTCGTTAAAAAATCGCTCGTCCCATTCACGTCCTCCCCTCGTAAATCTATATACTAAATCGATTTTATAACAGTTTTTGAGCCCTGCTTATTGCGGGACCTTTGTTGTAAAATCTCAGAAAAGTTGCAGAAAAGTTGCAGAAACGTTGCAGAAACGTTGCAGAAACGTTGCAGAAAAGTTGCTGAAAAGTTGCAGAAACGTTGCAGAAACGTTGCAGAAAAGTTGCAGAAACGTTGCAGAAACGTTGCAGAAACGTTGCAGAAACGTTGCAGGGTAATATTGCACCGCAACATTGCTGAAATGTTGCAGAAATCTTCCTATGTCCGCCCCTGTGCAACATTGCACCGCAACGTTTCTGCAACTTTTCAGCAACGTTGCTGCAACGTTGCAGCAACCAAGTGTGCTGTATGGGTACCCTCGGGCCGCCCATCGGGGCATCGCTGGCCTATAGGAATACATTATTTTTTGGAAAAAATGTGGGTTAGTCAATTCACACCTCTGTTTTCAATACTAACGAAGCCAGTGGATATTTAAAGTGAGTCTGTAGCATTCATATTTCCCAGTCTTTCTGCGAAACACGTGGAATATTGGGCGCAAGTGGTTAGGTGAAAGAAAGCAGGCAGCTCGTCCTCACATGTTTCGAACTCAAGAAACACGATTTAACTTCCCGGGGGTGGTGGCAGCGGATTCAAATTATATTTTTCCGCGCAATTTAAGTTCCCATAATAAAGCGTAGGATCCGTAGTCCAGCGCGACGCTGAACCCATTGCTGTTGATAAAAAGCTCTCATGCTCCGCCACCCTGTTCGAGGGGAGGGCTGGGGAAAGCCTTGTGAGCCAGGGGGCTCGCGGTTATTACGACGTTCCGGAACTAATTCGCTCATAATAAGTTTATCAGCGTGGCTGGGACACGCGAAAGTAGCAGCGTTTCGGTTTCTCTTTTCACCGGGGGCTCGCAGCTTTTTATTTATAGCGCGCAATTCTCAAATCTCGCGGCGGGTCAAGATGAAGCTTTCGAGCTTGCTAATTAAATGGGGCGCGATGCTATCGCACAGTTCCGCGCCTTCCCTTCCGTGCGCTATCCCGCTCACGATTTTTATCCCCCTGTGCAGTTTGCCGCAGAAATCCTACTGCCTGCCCGCACTGCCTTTCCCGATTAGTCGCTCGTATCGCCGTGAACCGGCGATTCTAAATCAATTAAATTCACTCGTACCAGGCTACTCTCGCTTCTGTATTCTAAATCTGACCTGCTGCCGAGCTGTGAAAATCGGTATGAGTGAGCGAAAGTGTGAATCGAACCAGACCTACGAATCTAATTACAATTACTCAATTATTCCGTAACCATTGGCATATGGCCACCGAATGCTGCAGGATACACCAGCCAAGGAACCCAGAATCCTCTCCGCAACGCAAGCGGAGAGTCTGTGATCTCAAGGAGCGAGCGATTCCACGCGAATCACAGCGGTCTCTGCTCGGAGAAAAATTGGCCCGGGAAAATCAATAGGTACCCCGAGACGTCTAGCGGAGTACGAAGCTGAAAGCCTATGAATAATAATGCGACACGGAATATACTTATCATGGATTCTAAGTACATCCAGCGCATAAATGCCAGAATGGCGTACAAAGGATTGCGAAGCTGTATCACGGCACCGCGGCTCCGCCAGACGATTTAGGAGCGATCTGTACAGGCGCGTAAAATTAAATCCTTCATGCTTACTAATTTTCAATAGAGCAGGGGCGCCAGGAGTGGGTTAGAATAGGGCGGCTGAATCGTCGGATTTCAAAGCGAGCGGGTCTGTAACGCCAGTGGCGGGGCGTGGCTTCTCCTACTTTCCCTACTTTTCCAGCAGATTGGAAAGAGGAGACCGAGATTAGAGATCCAAGTGCTTTCTTGGAAAAAGCATGCACTATCTTCCGACAGACTTTGATCTCCGGAGAATCAGCTTGCTTCTCCGTTTTCCTGTTTACCGTGCGAGTAAAGTCGGGCGAGCGTTCTCGTCTAATCCTTCGCGCTGGTCGAACCGCTCGAACCCGTTGCTTCCTCCAAGGCATGGGCTTCAGCATTGCTTTGAATATTTAACAAGCTGTCATCTATTTCTGAACCGTCGCTTCTTACGTAATCTGTCTTCCCCCTATCCCTGTTTCATGTGGGTGCCCGAAATATCCAGGCTTCTATCGCGAATGCAAAGTGCGAGGGTGGAACGTTCTCTGTGAGTAACGATCGCGATAACGGTCCGCTGTTTCTCTCTATTCTTAGAGCCACCTAGCTATTTTATCGTGGCCAAATTTGATCTGGCACGCCAGTTCGTTTCGTTCGAAGCGGTGTTCGCAAGCGGAGCCGCAGCGGAATGAATTTCAGAGTTCGCGACCCGCGAATTGCTCGTATTTCCGGAGATTAGCAAAGCCAGCGGATAGTGTATCATTAATCGCGTTACTTTAAAGTTTGTCCCCGCGAATCAGTCAGAACGCAAGCCACGAGATAGCAGTGGGCACCGCGCGTAAAAGGGCGAGGGTTTGGCATGCGCTTCGTAATACTTTAAGCTGTGTACTTCGGAAATTTATGTTAGTTTGCTAAGCCTACTATCGTGCGCCAACCGGAATCTTCTACGCAAATAACGATCCCCTGGCTGTGGCTTAGGGTGGCTCTTATTTTCGATTTCTGAATTTTCTTCGGGGCACCCTCCACAATAGTTCCAAATAATTAAAAGAAATCTGTGTAAAGTTTCAGCTCGATCGGATAACGGGAAAGGGTGCCGTGGGTGGATATTTTTTGCGAATTTCGACCCCAACTTTTCAGGAAACATTCATCACATATCAAACACTGAAAATAAGAAGAAAAAAAATTTTTATCTTGTTTGCATATTTCGGTATATGCCCCCCCCCCTTAAATGTTTAAAAAATAGTCCTCGAAAATAAAAATTCCATTTTTTTGTTCACCTTCATAAATAAGAAGGGTTCTAGAAGCATTTAAACTTTCAAAATTTGAAAAAAAAAAAAGTTTTTTTTTAGTTTTTCGGATTTTTTTCAAAAACCGTTTGTCGCACGAAAAATAGTAATACACCAAAAAAAAAATGCTCCTTGTCCGGATCTACAACTTTTGTTTGACATATTTTTTGATTTAATCAATAACTTGGAAGACGTTATATAAAATCGACTTCGCGAGCTGTTAAATAATGATTTAAATGTTTAACGGCCCAGGGGCACCCTTTCCCGTTATCCGATCGAGCTGAAACTTTAGACAGATTTTTTTTTAATTATTTGGAACTATTCTGGAGGGTGCCCCGAAGAAAATATTGAAAACAATTTTTACCAAGAGTAAATAAGAGCCACCCTACTGTGGCTATACTATTCAGGGGGCTGTATGTTTTTCCACGGAGATCCGTATGCTTTTTACCGTACAATGACTGCGCATAGGGGGTATAAATTGAAACTCGCATCGGCTAATAGCAGGTCCGACCGCCGCTTCTTGAAAGTAATCGAAAGAAATTCAGCCCCAAGCTAATTGTCAGGAACCTGCGATTTCTAAGGAATTCTAAGAGCGAACTTCCTAGCTGGAACGCAGGAAAGTATCATGTACTAAGTTCTGCACGTAAAAGTCTGCATAAGTTGATGGTGGGTAATGAATACTTCCGCGTAGGTACGTTGCGTTCTGCATAGTATCAAGTCACGTTCAGTATTAAACGTCGAGAAGTTTCCGTTGTGGGCGAGTGGCTGATAAGAAGTCGTGGAGAGATTGTTTTCTTCAGGAGTGAAATCGCCGGGTGATAAACCTCGCGCAGAGATGTTTATTGAATAACCTTTTTCTCGAATGAGAGTCGGGTACGGTTCGCTGCTCGGAGAGAGTAGCAGCGTTGAATACCGTCGAACCAAAGATTCGAGATATCGTCCCTCGACAATCAGTAGAATCGATGAAAGTAGCTCGTCTTGCGATTCAAATCCAGGGTAGATCGCGCTATTTGCGCACCGCGGTATCGTATCTATCGTATTACCTCGATTATTTAACTTTATTTCTTCGCCCTTAACGATATACGACCTTTTGAAATAAAGTAATTAAGCTATCGACCGTATTTTTAGAATAAACAATAAGTGGTTTCGGCGCACTGGTTCGGTCAGTTAAATAATTTAAAAGCTAATTTGCAATTTTAAAAATTATATATTTCCGACGTTTCGGTCTGCAGTTTAGACCTTTTTCAAGGAAAGATATTTAGAAAGTATACTGCGTTCGCTTTAAAGTCACACGTTTGATACGACGTGTAACACACGAGTCGGTTGTAGAGTGACTGAGGTAAACATAACTTGGAGGACCATTTAAAGGTGAAACAAAACTGTGGCTAGAACGGAGTCAAAAGAGAGACCATTAAATATTAAGAACGAATTTAACAATTATTGACCAGAACGAACATTTTCAACCTCACAACAACTGTCAAAATACCACTAATTGATGTTCATGTGGTAAAAGCCAAACGCATTAGGATATATGACCAAATGATTACATAATATAATTTTATTATGTATAGATGAACTGGTTATACTGGCCAAAATTGAAGTGAAGACTCTATTGGAGGAATTACATCATAAAGCCTTATTATCATTTCTTCTATCGGTGGTCCCACTTATAAATTATCCAGTTTCCTAGCTGGCATACTTTCTAAGAATGTAGGTAAATCTACACACCACACTGTTGATAGCTGGCAATTCTGTAAGGAAATTAGGAAAATACATATTGAAGATTCAATGCGATTGGTGTCTTTAGATGTCGTATCTCTTTTTACGAATGTACCTGTTGATCTAGCTTTGCAGGTATTACACCATCGTTGGACAGAAGTTGCACAGCACACCAATATTAACAGAAATGATTTTCTCCAAGCCGTGAAGTTTGTGTTGGAGGCCAACATTTTTTCCTTCAATGGAGTTTTTTACAAGCAGGTTTTTGGAACGCCCATGGGATCTCTAATTTCCCCTGTCATCGCCAATTTGGTGATGGAAAGGTTAGAGACTGTCTCTCTCTCGAAGGTACCATTTCAATTAAAATTTTATAAAAGATATGTGGATGATATTATTACATGCATTAAATTAGAAGATTTGCCAATATTGCTCGATACATTTAATAGTTTCCACAATAGACTCCAATTTACTTATGAGGTTGAAAAAGATTCTTGTTTAAGCTTTCTGGATACATTGGTCATTAGATCAAACAATAAACTTACCACCAATTGGTATCACAAACCTAGTTGGTCGGGTAGATACATAAACTTTTTTTCGGCTCATCCCATGCAACATAAGGTGGGATTAATAAAGGGATTAATAGATCGCGCAATTTTACTCACTGACCCTGAATTTCGACCAGCTAATCTACTCCTCATTAAAGATACTCTAAAACGTAATGGTTATCCCATAGAAATGGTCTCAACAATAATCCGTGACCGCGTTTTTGAGATTTACCATCCGGCATTGATGGAAAAACGTAAGGAGGAAAAAGCCAATAAAATAGGACCGATTAGTTGGAAAAATACCGCGGTCATACCATTTAGCAATAATATTTCTAATGATATTAAAAGAATGTTCAGGAAAATAGGAATACACACCATTTTTAAAATGCCAGTTTATACTAAAAACTTGTTCCCTCCAATTAAAGATAAAATACCTTTATTCAAGCATTCGAACATCATTTACTCAATCCCTTGCATGGGTTGCAACCAAGTTTACATTGGGCAAACATCTAGACTTTTAGAAAGACGGATCTACGAACACAAAAGGAACATTTTCCTACCACCCCCACAACATACTGCCCTAACGAAACACGCATTGGAATTTGATCACAGATTTGACTTTGATAATGTTAAAATTATTGATAGAGAGGCCAATTGGAGTCGCAGAATTCTGTTGGAGACGTTGCATATGATTAAACAACCAAGCGTAAACCTTAGGTATGAAACACCTAAAATACAAGAGTACTACGCAACTTTATTAAAGCAATAAGGCTTTATGATGTAATTCCTCCAATAGAGTCTTCACTTCAATTTTGGCCAGTATAACCAGTTCATCTATACATAATAAAATTATATTATGTAATCAATTGGTCATATATCCTAATGCGTTTGGCTTTTACCACATGAACATCAATTAGTGGTATTTTGACAGTTGTTGTGAGGTTGAAAATGTTCGTTCTGGTCAATAATTGTTAAATTCGTTCTTAATATTTAATGGTCTCTCTTTTGACTCCGTTCTAGCCACAGTTTTGTTTCACCTTTAAATGGTCCTCCAAGTTATGTTTACCTCAGTCACTTTACAACCGACTCGTGTGTTACACGTCGTATCAAACGCGTGACTTTAAAGCGAACGCAGTATACTTTATAAATATCTTTCCTTGAAAAAGGTCTAAACCGCAGACCGAAACGTCGGAAATTTATAATTTTTAAAATTGCAAATTAGCTTTTAAATTATTTAACTGACCGAACCAGTGCGCCGAAACCACTTATTGTTTATTGATATACGACCTTTATTTACCCAGTGACCACGCAATCGTGCTCTACTTAAAGCCAGTCAGAAGGTACGCTCTCTGAATGCTCAGCAGTAACTTTGTATGACACTGAAGCCCGCGCAAAGCGCCTTCACTTTCCATGCTCGACTCACATTCGCACGCAGAATCGGCAGTTTCTCATTCGTAGCAACGCCCCTTACAAAACCACCCCGCGTACGTCGCCGGGATTCCGTAAAACGCACGCGTGCGCCGCGCCCTTAATACCCTCCGTGCGTGCGTTATGGGCTGCCATTAAATCCACACAGCAATTTAGATGCGAGCAAAGACAAGCCCGATAATCGCGGGATAAGCGCCCATTGGCCAGAATTAAACGGTCACTCCTGCAGGGCCGACCACTCGCGACCTTTCCGCTAACGCCGGAAATACATATACCTGTTCAAGGAGAGCTAAAGCTGAATTCTGAAATCCCGTCGGCGAGTTACGACAGCTTAAAAGTATCGAACGTTAAAAAGGCAAATGGAAGCGGTGCTTACGGCGCGGATTCTCGAGTCCGCCGTTCGAATCAGCGTTCCCGATGACGCTGCTCTATCTCCTCTCGAGCACCGGATCACGGTCGATCCGCTTTTACGAGCATTACAGCAAGCTGGGAAAGGGGGAAAGGTCAGCCGGCGCGTGTTCGTGCATCGAAAGGGCCGGGGGCACGCGAAAGTGCTTGGCCCTGCGGTGACGAATCACGAGGCGTCCGGCGATAAAACAACGGCAGATGCATGTAAGCGAACATCTGTAAATTCGGTCGGTCCGGCTGGCGTGATATAGGAGCGGCAGCCCCAACATAGGACATTAGACGGAATGTAATAGAGGTCTTGGCGAGTGTCCAGCCGGTCAAACGGAATCGGATAGGAGGGATACGGGGTCCGCAGGGGTTGGATAGCGCGGGCTACGAACCTGCATATGTACGTACGTACCTATCTCTGTATACACACACACAGGCTGGTAGCTTCTAATACCGAGCCGGTGTGTACAGAGCTAGAGCCCGTATACACATAGGAGGCTGAGAGCCCCGAAGGAGTACGCGTTGTCGTCTCGACTAGGCAGCAGATCGACCAGCAAAATCTTGGCCAGTTACCCTCAGCCGTGTGGCGGGACGTGTGCTGTCCGATGAGTAGTTCCCATCCACTTCCCTGGAACTTGGAGGATCCCGTGCTCCTTTGGCGCCGTATTAAGGGACCAACTCCAGTTCCCCGGAACCGGTGGCCCCGTTATTATCATCCGTGGCCACCAGCGTCACATGGGGCGAACGGTTTCTTTCACGCGGACGCTCGATGGAGACGCTGCAGTGGCGCGCACCCTCCGGGGATAGGCGAACGCTGGTGCGCGTGTATGTATGTGCGCCGGTACTGTATAATGCCAATGGGGACTCTGGCCTGAATATTTAAAACAATCGCGCGGCTAGTTCCGCGGAAAATCGACGGGGAACTTAGTTCGGTTCCTTATTCGGCAAGAGGATTACGAAAATAGGGGCGGATCTCGGCGGTACGACAGGGGAATATCAAGTGGCGGTTAAGTGAGCCGTCGCGCTCCGTAGGCTGCGGTTCCAAGGTGTAGGGCAGACGGAGGAGGACCGCGGAGGACGGACACGGGCGTAGAAGTTATTTAATTTCCCCCCTTCGGCGGGAGCTGACTTGGCAACAGGAATGGCAGCTGATTCCTGAATTGGTCCGGTTGGCCTACTCGTTCGGCCCTTCGCTTTGTCCGCCGTTCCCCGCCATCGGAATTCGAAGTGTTCCCGCCGTACTCGTTTGCGGAACTCTCGATCCCGCAGATTTCTGATTTTCCGCTTCCTCGAGGGTGGCTCGCGCGACCGTCGCGTCACTGATTCCACGTGTCGGTCCGATGATTAATCGAAAAGTGTACATACTGCCGCGCGTTGCGAGTGACGCGGCACATTTATGCAATTTATATGCCCGATACTGGGTGTTCGTACGCGCTGCCCCGTCCCCGAATGGTGACACTGCTCTGACATTAATAGCTCCGTGTCATTAATTCCGTCATCAGTATTGATGATAAGCAATTAAGCAATTTGGCAATTGAGCAGGTCATCGTTTCACTGTGGCATGTTTCCTGCAGGTAAAAGTCGCTATGAAAATGACAGTTTTAGCGGCTTTTCATAAAATGCAGGGCGAACTTTGTCATTTTTTTATACGATTTAAATAAATGGTTACTTACCGTAAAAATACAGATTCATCGAAGTTTAAAGTCTACGTACATTTGCATTCGTAATTGATCAGTTCAGTCAATATATTGGAAATTCGTCGTGCTACAGTGGAACGTAGGATCGTCGCGCAGAAGCATAGAACTCGTGCTATAGAGATCTATGTAGGTCGAGCGAGTATTAACAGTATCCCGACGTTGTGTTACGGGTTCTGATCCTATTGCCAGTCTTAATCCACCGATCGAAAAGTCAACTTCTCGTCCCGCCGGACGAGGATGGCGAAGTGGAGGGTATCGATGACGGAATCGCCGATTAACGTCCCGGATCGAAACAAACGCCCGAACGAGAGAAATTCGGGTCAGCACTCGCGACACAGTTTCAGCGTCGGCGGGCATCGATAACGCTACTCGTCGTTGGGACAACTTCGATCGTCGATAGGCGGGCCAGTGCGAGGATTTTCTGATATTCCTTTCGTTGGAATCCCCCGTGGGGAGTTGGGGCGAGTTACTGGACGCGTAATTCACGGCATCGTCTGGTAGCGTGTACGTCGGCCATTAAATTGGCGCGCGAGTTGCACGAACAGAGAATAACAACGCTCCGATCGATAAATACCAGCGGCGCGGTGCGTGCGAATTCCATGGTGCAACACACATTTTTCGGGTAATTCCCGGTAAAGTGGGCTCGATAAAATTTTGATCTCGATATAATTCCGCGTGCACGCTCGCGCCCCCACCCTCCGCCATTTTCCCCGCAACGATTACCGCGCATAATGCCGACGATTAACAGCACCGGTCACGAGCGCGGTGTTTCTTTGCATTTTTTACCGCGGCCTGCACAAAAAGTCCTCGAATGTTCATTTTAATCCGCTACAAGGCAAATCTTGATGCAATCGCGCAGAGTTGGCGATTTCTCATTTAGAGAAGCTTTCGCGTATCAGGCTCGATTCATGTATAATGAAAAACTGCTCTCTTTTTTTATAGACCTCGTTAGTTCACTCGCTGAATAAAGGCACCCTTAGAGAGTCTATGAGTCATGTAATAAGGGCGTTTAGGGGTCGAATGGTTGATCGAAGGCGCAGGCAGGAGAGTCTTCAGTCAGATCGGAGAGTAAGGTGGAGATATCGACTTTAATATTCCACTCATTAATTACCTACCCTTGGCCGCGTAAAACCGGGCGGGGAACATTCTTGCGCCGACGCTGTAAATTATGTATGGAAACGAGCTAGTTAGCTGGGCAATGAAGAACTTGGTTGGTTAGCTTTCCCGTCACATACTCCCCCTTGTTTTTCCGCTGTTTAAATTCCCGCATCTGCAGCATCTGCTCCCGGGAACAACCGACGTCTGTTTAGAGACGAAATTGATTTTATTTAAAACGGACTAGCGGCGATCTTGGGATCTGGAGAATTGACGACCTACCTTTACGCTTTGCAACATTTTTCTGAACCAATTTCTTTTAAATCAATATTTGCCGAGTTATCAAAGCAGTCCCAGTTACGTGCCCCGCCCTGTGTACCGATCTGAGGATATATCGAGGTTTCTCGCAGGTCCAATAACGGGGTTTCTCCATTTCGCGGAAAATTCATCTCGATAGATTTACGATTGTTAAAAAAACAAAGAGAGATCATCGGTATGTTTTTCTTTCTTCCAACACCAAGTGTGGGGGCTCTCTCTAGAGGCTTCGCCGTTACAGATATTAATGTGAAAGTATAGTTTCCTTTGCAATATCGACGCGGAGGGGACAAAGTTTTCCGAGACGCAGGGAATAGAGGCTGATACGACTTTCATGCCTCTGCTTGTACGAGGGCTCGCAGCATATCCTGGCCATTATATCAAGCGGGGGCGAAATTAAGCTTTGTTAACGGCAAACAAGCGTGACTAAACGCAACCCGGGTTGCATATATTTCTTGCGAATTACGACGAAGCTGCTGTGCGCTGAGTTACGTTAAGAGTTAATCTGCATTTTGTAAAAATTTCGTTCTACCCCATGAAAGTGTTCTCTTAAGTCACACGCATGTGGACGTTCGATACAAGAGTAGGTACATTGCGCCCGACGCACAGTGTTACGCGTATATGGACGTTCGGGACAAAACTCATAACTTCTGAACTAATCAGTTTTCGTCCTAAGTACCCTAATACTTTTTTAAAGAGAATATAAAAATGCATCGATTGGTGTATAAAAAATATACAGTTCCATTCAAAAAATTAAGGCGATCTTGATTTTTCAGTGAATAAAAAGTTTTTTATTGATATTTACTTTTGCAATTTGTTGTCAACTGAATACTGACTAACTTTTGCTGGAAACATTTTTTTATCAAATTATTTTTATCACGTGTATCGCGTTTGGACTGCTATTTTGAAACTGAAGACAGCATCCAGGATGGAAAAGTCATGGTAGATATCGTATGAACAATTGGAAAAAGCATATCGGATGTGTAGATTAACATAAGTGTTAATTGTTAAAAAAAAGTACATTATTGTTCTCTTAAAATATAAAAAGAATGCATATTTTTTATTATACTAATTCTGCATCAGATTCGGAACACGTATCTGTATTTGTGTCGGCTGAATCATTCGTTTGGACTGTGTTTTTTTTTAATTTTGTTGCATTTCTGTCTGTACTTTGACACTGCTGGATCGGAGTTTATAATAAAAAATTCAACATTATGCACGAGGAGCCCCAGCGACTACGCTAAGGGCCGGAGCGGTGAACGTCTTAATAATGATTTTGGCTATTTTTTCTGTTTCGTGCAAATTCGTGCAGTTGAAATTGACGTTAATATAAATTTTAATGACCCCTAAATTTAATACACAAAAACTCAGGGAGGTATTTTTTGGTGTTTTTTTTTTAAAGTCCCATCGAAGTTGATAAACATTTAACATAAAGAATTAGTACAAATTGTTAGTATTGTAAAAAACTGACTCGGCAGTTTTGAAGGTATGACAGTATTAAACACAACTTATAAAAAGCAAATGAAAAGCATAAACATTCTGCCAATGGCACGTGTTTGAAAAAATGCACCGAAATTTGTAATGAATTTCTAGTATCACTTTTGACAACAAATTAGTAAATTCAGCAGAAATGATGGGTAACATTGAAACCTACGTTCCTTTATTAACATTATAAGATACAAGAATTTGTGGATCAAACACTTCGGATTCTTGACTTTTGTCCATTACGCGTAACACTCTGCGACGCAGTAGTTCGACGCGCAGTAGTGAAGGTCAATGCTGCATCAGACCACGGTCAGAGTGAATCATACAGAGTAACTGGTGTCTCTCTGTCAATATTAGCGACCTCTTCGGAGCCCATGAACATTTATTATCTCCTGGGAGAAAGAACGTAACGTTCTAATTAGATAAATAACTCCAACCTTGAGATCCATTTACTGCTCATTCGTAAAAGCGTCAGTCATTCTCATTACACAACATTCCTAGTCGAAGGAAATATTCCCAAACTCCGTGCGCTCTGTCTAAAATAAAACTGACAAAGCGTTGTAAAATATTCGTCGAAAGTATTATTGAATTGGCAATGAAGTGAAACTACTCGGGAGCTCTGCCGGGCCATCCATGTCCCTACGTATCCCTTGGAATTATTGCCACTCGTAAAAATGTTTTCCCTCGTGAAATCCCGAATTTTACGTTCAAAGTTGAAAGTTTCAATGCATGCGTAATATCATTAGCGTGGCCCCCGTTTGATTCGAAGGTTTGGGCACGCACCAGCGCGACGATTACTCTGGCCGAGGCTAGCCGAGAATAAAGAAGAGCGGAGGGATCGATTCGCGTAGGTGTTATCGCGCCAACAGATTCCTATGATTGTATTCCCGATGTTACTCGTCGGCCTTATCGTTCCTGGTAACTACCTCCAATCTTCCACGGCAGCCTCCTAACGGCGTTCCCCCGAGACATCTCTCGTCGTCTCCCTCGTTCGTTTCCCTCATTTCATTCACATACACGTATGTATCTTTCCTTCCCAACCGTACGGTCTTGTTTTTCCGCCTGGCAGCTGGTTATATTCCAACCCACGGCTGGTTAACAGCCGTGTCGAGAGAATCCCAGGCGAGGGGGGATGATACTGGCCGGGAAGTTCGTTTCGTTCTTGATGCATAGGGTGTTTCTGACCGATTTGCTCGCCTACCGTGACGTATCTGTCCAGCATTAGCCACGTAGATTTCAGAGTCCACATCTGAGGAATCTTTATGCATGGTGGGACGTGATTCGGGGTGCACTCGAGAAGGAAGAAGAACAGTATAAGGCACGATATATCCCGCTTGGGCTCATAGCCTGCAATGATTTCGATTCGCAGGGTAATTCAATTGTCAATTACGCGGCCATGAATGTTTCACTGGGCTCCCAGGCTCTCGGAATGGCGGCAGTCAAGCAAGTACTAACCTCAGCCAAGGAAAGTTCGAATTATAGAGCATTAAACCGTATCAATGGAGCGTTTTTGCTCCGAAGCCATTGCCATGGATTCGACTGCTAAATCGTATTGTTCGCGGCTTAAATCGAATCGAACTCTGGGGTTCGATTAAAGCCAATCCGCCACACTTAGCAGCCCGCATTGTATTGCCTCGTGATTGTATCACGACGCAATATCGCACCTGCTGCAGCGTTGAGGTGTGTACGGGGCACAAAGCCCGGTCTGAGCAAATCTTGCCAAGCGCAAACCTCGCCATTATCTCCTGGCTAAGTAAATTCTCCGCCAGCTGCACCGTCGCGCGCGTGCCACATGGGCTCTTGGAGCGAATTAGGGAAGATTGTTTACCCGCCAGATTTAAAATCACCAGAAGGCGTTTATGCATGGTCTGGGACGTTAGAGCTCCATAGGCGATCGCGCGGATGAAGTCTCGCGCGCTCGTCCACCTCTATGCACCATCCGAAGGAGAAAGTCGCCGAGCGGACCGGTCGATTGGCTCCGATGGCCGATATGCTCGTAATACATTGCCATAAAACGGCTGATTCGGTGCGCGGGAAACGGCAGTTTCCTCCTCGTGAACGAAAACGCTGTCGCAGAATATAACTTTCTTTTATTAGTCGCCGTGCTCTCTATTGATTCGCTGCCCCCTTGATGGACTGGATTCAGCGGCAAGTGCGTAGTTCGGTCAGGCATGACTCATCGTGCGACGATCTTCGAGGCAAGAATGCCAATGAGAGATGCCAACAGATGCTCAGGAGACTCCAACGCTCCGAAAGCGCCAGGATATATGTGCGCGCCTCGCAGTGCACGGATTAAAATGAAACGATATGTGCAATGCACGCTTGACGACGAGCCTCCGCTTTTATATCCATTTAAGCAAAGGGCAGCAGCCTCTGTGGGATTAAGTAAAGTAGGGGAGACCGGGGCTAGTTGTTACAAAGCAGTTTAAAATTTTTTCGCTTGGACTATCACTTAGACGATGAAGTGGCGGATGTGTTTCAACCATACACACTTGTGTATGTTGTGTGTTTGTAATCGGTTCACGCGTTGTCACTTTATTACAGTTTTTTGTGTTTTCGGTACTAATAGTAACTTTTCTCTTTCTACTTGAATCTTCTCTACCGAACAGACAGGTAAATGTATGTAAATGACTATTACCAGGTTTGAATCAGTGTTCCTTTAGCTACAGATTGGCAACACGAACATAAGAATACACCTAACTGGTATGAACTTATAGCTGTTTATACACAATGGTGTCAACCGGGGCAAGTTGTTACACAAGACAAGGGGCATGTTGTTACATACGAAAAGGCTTTTACATTCAAAGAAAGGCTCCACAAAGTGGATTCAGTGCATAGAGTGCAAAAAGTGGGCACATGAGAAGTGTGCAAAACCTAAAAATCACTTTTATGTGTGCATTAATTGCGAGTCCCTGTATGAAACGGACGACGATAATTAGTGCAACTGATTTCAGTCGTTTTCTTATTATTTTTAAAATATATTTTTTATTCTATATTTATTGTAATAGATTCTTACCATTAATAAATTTACTTTTGTCCAAGAAAATATAATTATATTAGGGGAGACCGGGGCAAAGTGAGACGGAAAAAGTTTGAGGACGAATAAAATTTTTCCCTTTCAATAAAAATGTGTGCAAATAGATTTATAATATAATTTGAACATTACTATTGATAAATGCTGAATAGCAATACTTAAAATAAACTCGAAGTATATTAAAATTCAGTTTGAAAAAAATGCAAAATCGACCACTTTACCCCATATATGGGGTAAAGTGAGCTACTATCTGGGGTAAAGTGAGCAGAAATAAAATACGTGTTTTAATGAAGGATATATAATTATAAAATTAACTTTATTAGAAGTTTTAAACTATTTAAACTATTTTTTCAAAAATATATTTCATTAATACAAGTTTAACATTAATAATTTGTACTTTGAAACTTTGTACTTTGTGTAAACTCGTTTTCAGAAGAAAATGAGTTTTTAAAGGAACTTTGGTTACATGAACAGTCTGACATATTATAACTAAAACACATACATACATAATTATTAATAAAATACGTACTTTTACATCTAAATAGATTTTTTAACAAAAACATTATATATCTTTCCATCACAATTTTTTTTCAAATGGGCTTCAAGAATTTTTGGCAGACAGGTTTCACATAAAAATAACGATGTTTTAATAAGATGCTTAACGCAGTCTTCATGAGCCCATAAATTGCACTCCTGCTCATTCTATTCTGAAAAAATAACCTATAGTTAATTAGGCATGTAACAGGTTTCGTAGGTTATAATATTTATAGGTAAAAAAATGAATTAATTTATTGGCGTAATGAAAAAAATTAATTTAATTATTAACGTAATGAAAGAAATGAATTAATCTTTTGACGTAATGAAAAATATGAATTTATATTACCTGATATGTTGACAATAATTATTTGCGAGGACGCTGCAACCACCACACCGCGTCGTTTCTCAGCTAGCTGACAGGTTGGTTAGGTTATTGCGCACATCACTCGCGCATATTTTCTTTGCACCTCAGTTTACCCCGGCCACTTTGCCCCGAATGTGTACTCAGTGGAAAATTAATTATTTAATAATGTTAGGATTAATGTTTTCTCAAACGCGTGTACATGTATGTGTATAAGCGTGTTATAAACACGCAGAAAAAAAGGAGTTAAAATAACACATTTAAGACTCATTTATCCAAAAAGCTAAATTGAAAAGAAAACCAATTGGAAGGCTCTAAAACTTCATTTTTCATTTTTTAAATGAATTTCCATTTTTCGATACCTGAATGTGCATAATTATCATTGTAGTATTACACACATATTTATTACGTCACCCAAATTTGTAAATATATTCTATTGTTAAATAATAAATTAAGGAAGCTCATTTTACCCCGGGGTTCACTTTGCCCCGGTCTCCCCTACTCATAATAAGCCTCGTTTCGTAAAATTTAATTTTGTAACAACTTGCCCCGTATTGTGTAACAACTAGCCTCTACTCGGGGCACGTTGATACAACTGTCTCGACTTTCAAAATGGCTTGTTTCAAAGTCATGGTTTTCGTTTAATTACATTCCATAGCGGTCATCGGTAGAGGAAAGAACGTACTTTAAGTAAGAGTCATTGATAGTATTGAATATGGAATGCAAAAAAAATAAAAAATAAAAAACTGAAAAGTGTAACAACTAGCCCCGGTCTCCCCTAAGTATTAAGCGGCGAACGATGCCGTGGCATCTGCTGTGTGGGATTAAGAGGAGCAGTTTTAAAATCTCCGCTGAATATTGCTCGGAGGCCTACTGGCAAAGCGGAGGAACAAGGACTTTCCAAATAGTGTCACAAGTATTACGGCGTCGCAAGAAGAGAGAGAGACACTATCTTTTCAGAGTGTCCGAGACACTGCGGCGGCACAAAGGCAGGCATCCCTTTCACGGGAGCTTCAGTGCCACGGGAAAAGGGGGCGCCTTCCTCTTTATTCAACACTGTCGGAGCATCCGAATGGTCAAACAACGGACAATTAAGACGCGAGAGCTTCCTCGGGCCTGCTACTTGAAACTTGAAGCGACAGAAATATGAATTCCAAGCTACTTCACCCATCGCCATTGTTCCGCGGAATTTTTCATCGCCGCGGAAACATTCGGATTGTAAGAATGTTCCTTCCTTCGGGACACCGCCGTTCCTGGAGGAAGCTGATGGCCGAGGCACTCAGCCCGCATTGGGCGCTTGCTATCCTATTCGGAGGCGTCGCGGAGGAGACGCGACAGCTGGTCGATCAAGAAACAATCGGGCAAAGAATGTTCGAAATGTAAAATCGATGATCCAAGTGGTGGATGAGCCGGGGGAGAGATATATCGACAGGGAAAAGGCAGGATCACAAAGGAGAGGAGGATGAAGGTGGATGAGATCGGTCAGGCTCAGGACAGAGACGCCTCTGCTCTCTTCTTTTTACTACACTTTCTTCCTTCCCTCTTGTCCTGTTCGGACCTGCTTCGGAGATATCCGGCTCGAGGCACTCGAAGCTCGTCGACTTAATAATGCAACGTCCCCGGGACCGTCATTTCGCAGAGACAACTTTGCGTAGATTGAGCACCCCGACCGCTCCCCGCTGCCCGTGACTCGGGACGATTGGCAAACTGAGTTCGGCCTGGCAGCTTCCTTCTCGTTAACGCACGCTCGTATTTGCTTACTCGCACCGGCCACTAGGCCCCGCTTCCTCCAACGACGACGGCAATGTCGTTTTCGGTCGAATACTGTCGGTGCCCATTAGCGATGCTTGCTTATTAATGGCCAGGTACGCGGCGGCAATTTATTATTAACCGATCGTCGACTTATGATCGAAAGTTTGTCGCCGCGCTTCGCTTGCTCCGCCAGGACTGTTCCTTTTGGCTTGGGGGACGGTGGAGATACTTATTTTATGGGATAAGTTGTACAGTGCTAGGGATGCAAGGTGAGGAGGAGATTAAAATTTGGGCAGCTTCTCAGGGGGACTTTAATTCTTGGGAATTATCAATTATCCAACCGGTAGGTCGATATCTTAAATTTTAATTTTCCCCTGTATGCCGCGCTTGATATTCTGTAGATGAAAAGGGAGATTTGATCTTGGAGACGCCTAAATTTGGATCCGAGGAAGCCGTGTCCCGCTCGTGAAACTTGACGCAGCCGATTGCTCCTCAGCAGAGAAGTACCTACTTGTTTGCTTTGTAATTTCGCGGGTAAAGGGAGGTGGAGAAGGTGTTGTTGAGAGAATAGTAACTAGATGATGGATTCCAGGGGAATCCGATGTATTCGTGGCATTTCTGAGGGCACGGCGAAGCTGCCGTAACACATTGTTCCAATTTCTCGGAGGGTTTATCGGGGCGCGTCAGAGCCGAAGCTGATCGCGTAGCCCAAGCGTTTTGTCATTTTGTATGTGGCCAGCTTACATAAATTGCATCGACAGGCTGCTTTCTGTTGCGTGCTTCCATTGACGGACAGCCGATATTATGCTTTCGCGTGTGCTTGGAATCGAGGAGCGTGTATGGCGAGCAGATATCGAGTTCGCAGGATATTGGCTGCTTTTGCAGCGACGCAAGTGCAGCTAGAACCATGATTTTCTTCGCTGCGTCTGTGTACCTCCAATTATATTACAATGGTGCCAGCTTCCTTATTCTTTTGTGCAATCCTCGCCATTGATTGGGATAATACACTTCTTATCGTTCTCAGAATCTCAGTTCCTTCGCGTTCATTGGTGGGGAAATGTGCACAGAGTGTGTATTGATATCGAAAAGGAATTAATCGCCGGATTTGTGGTAGCGACTGTAAACAAATTCTGTTGAACTAGTATGGTGGACACGCCTAGAATGTGGTATTCAGGACCAACTGGCGAGTAGATGCATCCTGAAATTGACGAGAACCTATCCGTGCTATGTTAATGCTCGTATTTTAGGTTATCGATTGCAAGTGGGTGTGCCGCGGAATAAACGTCCTCCGGGACACCCTATAAATAACAATCACAAGGCGATGAATCATACGATACTAGGAAGAAGGGGCGTAGGCTTTTAGAAGCTACTCCGTTAGCGACAGAAAGTACAAATTCCAGCTTCATATTTTACACATGCTTTCGAAACATTTCTATATTATCTCATTGCAAACAAGAAACGCGGATTACGTACTTTCAGCCTGGTATTTACGATAAAGCATGGGCGAAAGAAATACACCATCGATAAATTTAAACGGGCGACTGTTTAAGGGGACTAGGCAGTCGTTTTTCGTGAGAAATAGACTCTGTCCTTTATTTATTTGTAAACAAATGAAAGCACATCCAGATATATGCTTTTACCCAATGTTTATTACTACCATACAGATTGAAAAAAAAGTAATAAGAAATATATATGTGCTTTAAAAATGGCGCTGCCGACGGGTAAACATTTTAACGTTTTTCTGTCGTTTTGCTTTAATATCGGTGTTAAAATGTGACGTAATCCGATTTCAAAGGCGAGATTCTTGTTTGTTGGATTCATAGTTTCCGCTCAAACCTATAAAAACAATTAAATCAAAATCATGCGATTGGTGGCTGAAAAACGGCGATTTTTCCGAGAAAAATTCGTTCTTATTTGTGCGCTGCAAAAATCCGGTGACTCCTCAATTTTTTTATAAAAATCTCGAATTTTTACGGATCATATCAGAGGTTTGGGGCGAAATGGCACATGTTTTACACATCCTGTAATTTTTTTCAAGTCGATCTGAACCTCCATTCGTTCGCAATCAGGAAAAAACCAAGAGAAAAAAAGATTCGGGAAAATGGCGTTTAAAGTTTCTGGGCAAAGGCGACGCAATAAGTTACCGCTTGATCTTTTTAGCTGCCAAATCAACAATTTTGCGAATTTTAATATAACCCAAACGGCATTTTATTCAGAAAAGATAGTACTTTCGGAAAATGCAATAAAAAAATCGATTTTTCGACTGCCTAGTCCCCTTAACGCGAGCACAGCGTAAGTGTGCATTTGGACCATCGCCAGCGGGAAAAATTTGTGCGTGAACGTACGCTAGGGTAGTTGAGTAATTTCAACGCAGGGTTAATTGCGTTATCATAGCACTTAACTCGAAAAAGAATTAGACAGTAAGTTCATACAGTAGCGTCTCTAACGATGCTTTTAGGTTTAGATACGTTTTCAGCTCGCTCGAGTACAGAATGCTCCAACTAAAGTGGTGTTAAAGTTGGAAATGGGAAGCCGTTTTGCATTAGCTCGCCGCAAAAGTTTGTTCTTCTGACGCGATACTCGGTTCCGCTACGCAGGCTGCTCCAGCAGTTTGCCAAGATCAACGTAACAAGCGTCGACACCGTGATACTCGATATTTAATCTTCGATTATCGTTCTCCATGTTCGGAAATCGCGAACGATGTGTACAGGAGGAGGGCGAAGATGCCGCAAATTGCTCCGCTTAATTGGGCGCTGCCTGTTGCTCCTTATAGAGATACATCAGCGGGGGCCGCTCGATGTTGTTCGATCGACGATTTACTGCCTGGATCGAGATTAGGTGTCTATCGATCACGGTGGTAATCTTAGTTTTAATGGGTAGAGGAATAATGTTACAGGCGCTTGGAAATAACTACGAGTCTGGAATGATTCAGTAGCGGGTATCAAAAATACTGGTGCCTGATATTTCATTCCTTTTCCTAGACTCGAGAGTTTCTCATTAATAATTCAACTTCCTAGTAGGTAACATCCACGAATGAAAATTCTCGTTACGATGTGCCTGTCTTCCCTGATCAAACTCCACTAATTAATTAGCTCAGTGTATGCCAACTTTTTTTTAACTGCGACCCCCTTTTATAATATTCAAATACACCTGCCCAACCACCGCCCCCACGTAAGGTAAGGTATATTTAATAAGGTTAAGCAAACACATTAAAAATAGGTATTTCGGAATATAATTCTAACTTAATAATATTAAAAAGAAACCCGCGACGACCCCCCCAGAAAAAAAAACACTTCGCCACCCACAGGTTGGGAATCACTGAATTAGGGTAGGTGTGGGTATTACTGCGGATGTCCCGATTACTGCGGATATTCTAAAACAGATCATATTTAGTGTTGGAAAGTACATAATCTCTTGAAAATTTTGGATAAAATTATTTTAAACTCTATTACAGATAATTATTAATAAGTATGTACAGCAAAGTTATTATTAATTCTTTTATCGTAGTTTGAAATTCGTCAAGGCGAAACTTCGGTCGATTTCCGATATGGCGGTCATGAACACCTACTTGAAAAACATTTATATTTTTGTTATTAACAGTAATACATGTACTGTAGCGGTATTGCTCGATAGAATAAGAGTTATTTTTTCTTCAGAAAAACAGTAAATCACTCGTCTACATTTTAGTTTTAATTTTTATTTCTCACCGCAGTATTAGGTACACTACTTGACACCATGTGCATGTATTACTGCGGACCTACGACTGTATTCACTGACGTCTAGGTATATATAACCTGCAAAGTACGCAACGGTGCGTGCAATCACGTGTAACTCTGTAAGCATGCCGAGAAAAAATTCAAGTGATAATAAGGAATCAAGAAATAAAATAAAAAGCCAACGGCTGTGTTATTTAAAAGAACATTGATCTGTTGCGCTGCTAGAAATACGAAATGGGAAACGAATTTGGCCTGACATCAGACCGCAGTAATACATGCGCAGTAATACATGCGCAGTAACTGGTGTTTCGTTAGTAACTGGCACGCAGTACCGTTAAGGAACTAGTTTCTGATCAGTTTAGAAGGACTTTAATATTTATTTTTCACCTAATAAAACATTAAACCATAGACTTTTTTTATACTAAAAGTTGAATTAATGTTTAAACTTCAAGGAAAAATTTTTAAAAGTTGAAAATAAATATATAATTTAAATACTTATAAGGTATGGAATAATAAGGTGACTAGGAACTAGTTTTTAATCATCTAAAACTAACAATACTAACTGCTTTCATAGACAACACATATATTTTTGAATTATCAATTTTTATGTTAGTAATTATTTCAAACAATTATTTATTGACATAAACTCAAAAGAACGATTTATTTCATGAACTGATAAAAAATTAGTGCCTGATCAAGAACTAGTTCCTTAACGGCAATACATGCATGTCCGCAGTAACCCATGCAATGACATTGATCGACAAATCTCTTTGTTTTTAATTAACTGTGCTTATTACCCCGCCCTTATATTTTTTTTATGGAATTATTAAGGTCCCACCTTTCTTTTAAAAAAAGAAGGAGGAACTTTCATTCATTTGAACGCCGTATCGAGGGTTCTAAAGTTAACCTACCTTAAAAGTCCGCAGTAATACCCACACTTACCCTAGCTGACATCAAGTATTTCATCGCGTTACGATTTCGACGCACAGAACCATCGATCGCGGAGGCAGGGAGAGGCTGACACGATATTTTGCAAACTCGCGGGGAAGTACCGTTTCGATGTAAAAGGCACGCGTACTTTCACGTTACGCCAGCAGCTAGTGGCTCCCCTCGAGAAAACCCATTATGGCGAAACATTGACGTTGAAGATTTCAATTTCTTTGTCGAGTGGGTCAGGGTGAAAGCCCACTTCCGCCCGATCCTCGGTTGCACCTCCGCAGCCACTTCACCGTTAGTCGTAAACCTTTTGCCATGTCGTGTACAGCAGCGGGTTTTATGTAGGTCCAGACTGACGAAAGCTTGGCTCCTCTTTGCCCTTTCTTGCGCAGCCATTAACTAAATCTTCGCTTTACGAGCCCGCAGCACCGATGCAGCTCGGCCGATATAATTGTTGTACGTCGCACCGCCTGCTCGTGATAATCCTCCATTCGCCATACGAATGGTATCTGCTAGTGGGAATACCAAAAACCGATATCAGGCTTACCAGAGCAACTGCCACGATGTATGTAACTCGTGTGCAAATCTTGTTTTCCTAACGCGCATCCTTCACGCAGCGAACGAGGAAAAAAGAGATCCTTCGGCGTGGCCAGAGATGAAATTTCTCGAGGTCGATTCGGGGAGCTCGGCGCACAGGCAGGTGCTCCCTGCCACCCCATTATTTATCATATCGATAAGGAGCAAATAGCCTTAGGTGGTTGCAACGGGACGAGTCACGGCGCGACGTTCACGTAGCGAGTGGATCCTCGGTGGATATGTACGGCATCTAGTGTGCGTGTTTTCCGTATGTAACTTATCTTCATTTCGCGGCGGAAAAGGAAATGTCTGTTTTCTCATCCTCACTTGTCACCTGCGCCGTTGAATTATGTATGCCGCATGCACACGTACACAGCCACGCGACGCCTCGGAATATGTTATTCGTGTATCGCGGATCCCGATACAACGTTTACCGTGTATACACCGCGTGTCTCGTTTCCCATTTTCTCGCGGCGTTGCGGTGGAGATCGCTGGTAATCATCAGTTGTTTGTCAAGGAGCCGCGTTGGATTTGTATAAATCTGCTCGCCTCTTCTAATGGAAATGCGTTGCGGCGACGGTCCCCAAGCGACCTGCCGCGCCACTCGCATCTCTTCCCGATTTTCGAGCAAATTACGATTACCCTCGCCACTGGTGCTTCGGATGCATAAAACCTTTGAGTTTCCCCACAATTTTCCTCCCCGTAGAGTTTCTTGTAACAATATCCTCCCGCGAAAGTGTCTGTCTGTAATTCCCACGCCTTCCGTGAACGCTGGCTCATGGCTGCCCGCGCTCCTCCAGCGCCCGCGATCCACATTTTCGCGCACCGATAACGAGAATCTTCGGCAGCAACGTTCCGCCGTCAATCCGCACGGAAATTTTCCATGCCTCGTACGTGCTTCCCAGACGGATATTAAGAAGTGGCAGGATATTGGTATCCGCATTGTACTTTCGGTCCGTCGCGGTACGTTGCATTCAATATCGCAGGAGTTACCGGTGTTGCAACAGCGGAAAAAGCTAGCGGGCCGAGGCTACTTAAGCTGTGAAAACTTATCCGCGGAGGGGAGGAGGAAAAAAAGGAGCAGAAATTCTCGCCGCTGCCTCCTCGATAAATCGAAAACTGGCGAACGGATTCTGATTGAACGCGAGCCGTGTGGCTAGCAATTTAAATATGCACGACTCGCAGCTTCCCATTCGCTCCTCCGCCCGCCCTTTATCCGCGTTATGCTTCTATTCGTTAGTCCTTGCATTTTTGAAGCCGAGCACCCGGCGATTCGCTGCGTACATATCATGCATATGCATACGCTTCTCGTAAATGCCCGGCGGCCCCGATGTTCAACCGGGCCGCACAACGGAGGAATATTAATTTCCACACTTTTCGGGCGCGCTCGCGATAAATTTTTAAACAGTTGACACGCGTCGGCGGCCGTGACACGCGCGGCTTCTAATTAAATTGCGTTATCGAGACGAGTCGTTTATTTCCCCGAGCGCGGCCGGAGACTGATCGGTTTTTGCGATTGAAATATTCAATCACCATCGAAATAAAAATCAGGGCACTGGGGAGAATCTTCGTGGGTGACGCAACTGTCGGCCTGCATAAACATTTTCCACTGAAACTCGACGTTTGTCCGCGGCGTTGTGAAATGAGGAAGAATATTTTCTTACGCTAGGGGTAAACCACGGTGTAATAGACAGGTGTTCCGACTCCTGTCCAGAATGTGTGACTTTTCCGTCCTAGTTCTTCTGGCGGCCGGCAGATTTCGTCGATGTCGTAAAGGCATTTACATATGCCCTGTTGTGTCTGGCAAGCCCAGTAATACCACTAAAATCTCTACTACTGCAGTCTCATTAATACATATGTATATGCCTTCTAAGTCACGACGCCTCTCGCGACGGCCAGGGGAATTAAACAGAAATCGGCACACAAAATCGCTGGCATAAAAGGTACAGAGTCGGAACACCTGTCTATTACACCGTGGGGTAAACAGTGCAGTTGTTGGCCACCTGGCAGTGATTGGCCTTTTTTTTAAAAACATGAATATTAAGAAATAATGTACATTATGCCTTTTATAATGAACATATTCAGATACCTTCTACTTTCATGCGTCGAATGCAATAACTATTTCGCTAATAATTGTTATACTACGTGTAAAAAATAGACGACTTGAAATCGATGCTTGAAAACTACAGTGATTGAATTGAATAGCCATACGGTTACATCAGGCAATTCTTAGATAATTTAATGCATTTATGATATATATATATATAACTCTCATATTCGTTATATAGACAAATAAAGGTTTAAACTTTATAAAAAATGATTATTTATTCATTAAAATTATACATTATTGCAGAAATTATAGGTGGCCAAGAACTGTAATGTAAATAATGTTTCAGGACAGTCATTGGCCACGAGGCCAATGGGTACCTAACTGTCATAGCAGCAGTGAAATAGCTGTGTTGTGATTTTAAAAGGTTATGTTTTAAAAGAAAATACTATTAATACAATGTAAAAGAAGGTGCAATACTAACTAATATAGAAACATTTAAATAGAAAAGGTATTATAGGTTATATATTTTGAATAATATTACATTACATTTAGTTTCATTTTATGAATATATCCATTTTTATTTAATAATTTAAATCCTGTTTCTAACCGAATTAATTCATTATTTTACATTAACATTGTTAAGTCCGTCGTGACGTGGGAATGGGCAGGAGAGGCAGTAAAACTCTTGACACCGAGATGTGCGCTTACGTGGTATAATAATAACGATAAAGGAATATACTAATACAAAGACTTGTATGGAGGCGCATGGTCACGCAGCAATCGTGCCTGCCTCCCATGATGAACTGGCGACTCCCTGCGCCCTCTGCGGGGACGCGGAGTCGCATCGGCGCGTGCGCAGTCCCAACAAACATTATTTCATAATTAGGTCTTAGAGCATTAAGAATTAGGTAGGGTATATGTTACATATTTATGAAATAGTGGCCAATAACTGCCAAACGATCGGCCAATCATTGCCTTCGTCTGGCCAATAACTATGTGTTTTCATAGGAAACGTATTTTCGGTAAAATTTTTGTGGATCCTTCTACTCTTTCTTTAAACAAATTCTATTTCTAGACTATTAGAGTCGTTTACAGCTATTAACACTAATTGTGTTCCTAAAGATAGCAAAATAAGACTTATAATTCAACGCTTATGTGAACCTCTGACTTAGGTGGCCAACAACTACACTGTTTACCCCTATTTGTTGTTCACTTGAGATTGTACGCGTAACGCACCCTGTCTCCAGCAGCATCCGAACATCTCGCGTTACATGTCAGAGCAGCGGGGCACTGCCATTTCCTCCGTTTGCAAAATATACCTAATTGCGTTCTCGGCGACGACGAATAACATGATATCGCGCTCCTATGCTGCCCCCGATTTACGTGACGTGCATCCTGCACGGCGTTTGACGATATCATCTCGTACTTGGCTGCATATCGTAACCGCCATTAATCAGCGACCGATACAAAGCAGTGGGAGGCTCATTAATTATTTCTAAACGATGGCGTAAGAAATCCCGGCGGCTGGAGTAGGGCACGATGCTCGTCAGCGTTAAACAGGCTGCGGGCAGAGTTGAATGTTCAGTACGTGTATATCTCGGTGAAATACGGTGCTCCTGGCTCGCTAGGACCAAGTCCTTGTTCAAGCCCCGCTATTTATTAGCCCGACAGCCACGTTGACGAGCGACTACTGTTGACTACTGTTAATTAAATCCGGGCAATTATTTTACACGACGTCGTAAACTATCCCCGTATCTGTGCTGTCCCGCGGAAGTTGAATACCTACACCTTGCCATTGTTCGGTATCGATCCCCTCGATGCACATTGTCGTTGGTATCCCGTCGCCGGGTCGATCAGCGCGCGAATTCATCGTGTTGTCCTCTCGCCTAGCAAACTGCTGGCGAAAGACCATCATCCCCTGCCGAGCAGGAAGTTTCTTTAATCCTTTGAACATCGAACGTGTCGAGGACGCGAGTGGACGAGTCCCATCACCGTCAGCCGTCGTTTTATCGAAGATTAAACGACTCTGGCGATGATTAAACGTGGCCGGGGTCGATGCTGTTAATTATACCCTCCGTCCTCGACCATTTCTCTCCTCTTTTCTTTTGCAATCTTACGGCAGTGTCACTGCTGATAAACACGGTGACAGATACCTTATTCTTCATTCATCTGTTAGAGCGCAGTTATAAGTTGGGAAAGGCGCGGTGTCGCAATACTTAAGGGGAGGTTCTGGTCTAGAGCCCCAAAAAATAGGTGATATTTAGGAATTAATTAAAGGAAAACTACTATATATAATTTAATGGGACTTATTGCATTGTATTAAGGATGTCTTATGTTATAGAAATATATTTTTTGTTTTATAATTAATCAGTGCAAACAGCCCTGGGGAGTCGTTAAAGTTAAGGCGTCAAAAAATTGATCCAAATCGGTGGGACCTGTATCTCTAAAAGTTATTATCCGATTCGACTGAAACCTTTTTTATTTTGAAGATTATTCTTTTTTCTAGGGGGGGGGGGGGGGGAACTAAAAAAAAATTACAAAAATTACATTTTTTTTAGAAAATAACGACACTTCACGTTTGAAATCACTTTTCCCTGTATTTTTCGTCCTTCCAACGCCTTTAAAAATTATAAATTTTCAACTTTTTGTAATTTTTTTTAGTTCCCCCCCTAGCCAGAAGTATATTCTTCAAAATAAAAAAAGTTTCAGTCAAATCGGATAATAACTTTTGAAGATACAGGTCCCACCGTTTTGAAAACACTGTTTCGAGAAAAACGCGTTTGAAGTTTTACGTGAGCGCCGAGTGGCCGGTCGTGACCCATGCATTTGCCGCTACTCAAATGCCTATAACTTCGTGAATTTTACGAATATCAACAAATCCTTTTAAACACGTTTTCCTAAAAGGTTGAACATTCGAAAAATGAAATAAAAAAAAAATCGACATTTAGACCAGAACCTCCCCTTAAGGATTTATGTGATTTATGGCGTTCGTTTTGTGAACAGTTTGAACTTTGCTACAGTCAGTCTTCAATTCCTTGATTTGGAAACTTCAATGGGTTCGGGGTTTAAAATGTCTGTAGAATATGGAGGATCTAGAGTACAGTTTGTATTGGACATGTCCTAAAATTTAGATATTCTGCTAGTTAGGGCAGTTCAGGTGCATGAAGGTTGAAAGTGTCGATAGTGCGAATAATTCAAATGCTTCTAAAGTTACACGGTCCAAAGTTCATGGTACGGAAGTTCAGTTTCGATAGTCGGGAAGCTTTTGATTCCTAAAACCGATCTCATGATACACGTAAAATTCTATTTTCACTCTCTTCCACGTTCGTAGAGGTTCATAGATAAAATTAGAGATGTGAGTGAATCTTCATTAGGCAGTTCCCAATTCCGGAAACAGGTTGAAATATTTATAAGTGATTCGGGCCCAGATATTCACAGACATTAACACCACTCTAGAGGCAGAAAAAAATACTTAAATTTGACAATTTATTTTGGGAGTATGACAAACGAAATAGAATTTCTTTTCAGAGGGTTTATTTAACACATATTGAAGTACGAAAAACAATTTTTTTATTGTCATTTTCATACAAAATGGCGGCGACAGAGCCTGTCGTCGAAAACAGCTTTTTTGAAAACACCGCCACGGGAGGACGGATTTCTCGGCATGTATGAGTCCGCGAACAAAAAATAAAAAAAATTTATAATCTATATACAATTGGCTTTGGAAGTACGTAGTGTTTTTTTTTTAATCAATTTTTTCTGGAAGTGGTGCACTTTTTAAGAAATGAATTGATTTTTTGCCCTAAACATGAGCATTAAATTGTTTATAAAAAAAAGAGTTTACATTCAATCAAAAAACGGCTACGTACTTCCAAAGAGAATATTGTTGTGAAGCTACTGTAAAAATTTCAAATCGATCCATGCAATAGTCTCCGAGAAATCCGTCCTCCCAGTTTGAAAGAAGTGGTTTCGACGACGGGCTCTGTCGCCGCCATTTTGTATGAAAATGACAATAAAAAAATTGTTTTTCGTACTTCAATATGTGTTAAATAAACCCTCTGAAAAGAAATTCTATTCCGTTTGTCATACTCCCAAAATAAATTGTCAAATTTAGGTATTTTTTTCTGCCTCTAGGGTGGTGTTACCCCTTAATGCTTCTGGTATACACTCGATGGAAAATGAAAATCCATATTCAAATATCTATTTTCGAGCTTGAAATCGCACGTATTTTCTACTTCTTTGTAATGGAACGGGTAACATGGAAACCCAGGCCACGCTTAACTAAAGAAAGTGACAGAATTGGGCTGTTCTTTTTGTGGTTGCAATCGTTGCATAAAACAGGGAAATCTGGTTGGACCTACTTCAAGCAATATTAAAAATAAACTGCGGAGCTCGATACGATAGAACAAAGTAGAACAGTTTTCTCGCTCTTCGACGGTGAAATTGGATCCTACTAAATTGGCACTTCATTTTTCATGTTTGAATGAAGTATCTTTAATAAACAGCGAATGAGAAAAGTACTTCAACCTGGATGCAGAACACGAAAACAAGGAGACAATTATACCTTCGAGCCTTTTATTTGCTTGTTTTCCATTTCGCTAAAAGTAGGTACAGAATGGATTATTTTCCCCGTCGGTCATTGTTCCGCGCGACGCGCTAAGCATATATCTACTTAATTGTATTCTCGTGAATTGTACCTCGTTTAGCAATTGACCTAATTTCGTTCGATCTCTTCTTTATTTGTACGGACTTTATTATTTCTCTTTCTCGCTTTCTCCGTTTGTCCCGCGAGACATTCGAATTCACCGACCCCATCAAACCGTTTGCTTACGTTCGTTATTTTCCGACCAGTTAGCGCTTCGCGGAAAGCACCCGGCAAATCGCGTAAAAAATCATTGGCACAGCAGCAGTCCTCGCGCAGCCCCCCGAATTTTTCCAATTGTTCGGTGCATCGGGCTCGAAGGTAAACCGAATGACATTTTCGAAACGGCGAACAAATTACACAGAAATGAAATCTCGCCTACTGAACGTCGAATGCCAAGCCGCATAACGTTCCCAATATGCGTTCGCGACCAAGATGAGCACGGGCCAGATGAATTTACATCAAAACCGATTTCCGTCGAGCTTTATAAATTTGCCCGCATTATCCTTGGATTTACAGCAGCAGTGGCTTTTCTATTACATTAATAAGTCATTAACGAGCATGACGTGGCCCGTGGTTCCATCGATCCCGAGCCCGCGTTGAAACGGGACGCGGCGGCGAGCACGTATGCAAACGGGGGCGAGAATTCGGTGGACAAAAAAAAAAGGCGAGTAAAAAGCGTGTTTCAATTTTCGTTCGTATATCAGCACCGGCCCTCTGCTTTTTCAGTCGGCCGTTTAAACGTGAAAACGTTTGTTGCGCCCGTTCATCAGCATAAACACACGCACGATCCTATTTCGTTTCGATGCCGTCGGTATCGCCCGCATAATGGAGGATATTCCCTGCCGGTAGCTGCGATGGTTATGCATTTCCGTGTCCCCGTGAGAAATTAACCATCCGACCGACACACTGGCTCGCCGACGTAGAAGAGGGAAAGAAGAGAAAAAAATATGGAAGAGAGACGCGGCTTGGCAATCAATGGGAAACGCGGTCGGCGCAGCCCGAAGCGAATTACCGTTCGAAAGAAAAGTTTCGCCCGGGCTCGTAACGAATACCGCATTTTCGCTCTGTTTAGTTTGGTCCGGGCGAGCTGCCGCGTTACTCGGCCAAACGCCCCTCTCACGCCGCCCTCCCGAATCGTTGAATCGGTCGTGAATTTTTCTGGGCTAGCCATCCCTCACGCTTGCCTCGTCATTTGCGCAGGCCGCGGCGATAGTGGTACGTCCAACGCACGCTACCACCAAGACAGAAGACACATTTTACCTAGGAGTTGTTGGATGCAAATTGAAATTCTCTCCTCGATTGAAATACTCGGGCTGCGGAAGAGTGATCATTCGATGGGTTCCCTGGCCGAAGGAATAATCCGAAGCTCCGGCGTTAAGTGTCACTGGTTAGCTGCAATTAAAGTACCCCGCAAACTTCGATCTACCCTCAACTGGAAAGCATCGTCGAATTCCCCCACGTATACAGCCCCCTCGCCGCAGGAACATTCCAACGGCGTTCCACGAACATTGCAAAGGAAAATGTTTACCCGCTGAAAGAAAGTCACCGCCTGCGAGGCGTTATCTCGCCAGCCAGCAGGGGCATATTGAAAAAATTCTAGAGCGAATGAGCCGCGAACATCGTGCCCTCGCGGCGAACAGTAAACACGGGCGTGGTATTCGACGAGGCGTGCGCGGACGTTAGTAAGGGGTGATATCGCTAGTGATGCTTTCGCAACTTAAAGAGCAATGGAGCAAAGAATTATGTTTGACTTGTCCCCGCTCTGCGCCCCCTTATCAACCCCGTGGAGCATCAGAGGGAACGATCAGACGAGCGAAATAAGGTGATAGAGCCTCTATATTCGGGGGGTTGGCCAGATCGAGTTATGGCTGGTACAGGCGGGGGGTTGGATATTGAGCGCGCGACGAACCCTCGTGAATTTTTCCGGCCCGCAGTCAGCCAATAGTAAAGCAATATAGGGGAAGATGCCAGGCCCTATTTATACCGGATTCCGGGGCAGACCTTATTGCTGTTATCGGTGAATATCTGGAAATTAAATACGCCGATACCACCGCTGAACCTCCATCTGCCGTTTCAATCGTACGTGGTACATGTACGTATGGGCGCTGATGAGACCCCCTGCAGCCGTATATTCGCCCTCCGTCGTTTCACGTTTATGGCCGGCTCTGTCGGTCGAAAGGGGGTGAGCGGCGCCAGCGAGGGAAACTGGCAACGAAATACCGTGCAATTTGTTAATGGTGAACTCATCGACGTAGGGAGAACTGTTTTGGATTGATTGGTCGCTATAGATGGGAATTAATTGAAACTTTATCGATGGGAAAGACGGCTGCCGAAGGGCACAACGGCGAGGGCCATCTCTTTGGTCAATTGGTAGGGGAGACCGGGGCTAGTTGACTAATTTTTTACATTTCTAATTTTTATAAATAGACCATTAGTATTTTGTTGACTCACTGCATACTAAAAGTTTCCAAATTTCATTAGGTATACAGGCATAATTTTGAAAATCGTTTTAATTGAGTCTAGGTCAGCGATGCCCCGATGGGCGGCCCGAGGGTACGAGCATCCATCGCATTTTCCAAAGCCAATGAAGTTGCAGGCATGTAACGGATGAGGAAAACTCTAGTAGTGTGCGTGTAGGCTCGTACCCTGAAATCAGCATGTAACCGTTACATGCTGATTTCATTGCGATTAAATTGATTTGACTTCTGGTTATAGGCTGATTTCAAGTCGTTTGGATTTGTGGTTATGGGTTCTATTTTTTGATGACAGGATAATTCTTTAAACCCTGGGGGGTTTCTTTTTCTTCATAATTTTGTATTGTCATCCGAACTACGTATGCCTGCAAAGTTTCAAGTCTATTGGATAGTGGGAAGTGGGTTAAAATTAAGTTTCTAGATTTGAACTGAACAAACATACATACAAACAAACACACAAACAGAGGATTGAAGCTGAATAAAAATCGTTTAATAAGAAACTTTTTGTTAATCAGAGGTGTAAGTGGGAATGTTCAAGTCTATTTCGTCCAATTACATAATATTATTGTTTAATCATTAGTCAATTCCTGTTTATTTTCCCAATTCCTAAAATGTAGAACACTGGGGCTCCAAGAGTCCCAGTCATATAAGCCTACGGGTACGAGCCTACACGCACACTACTAGAGTTTTCCTCATCCGTTACATGCCTGCAACTTCATTGGTTTCGAGACCCCCTTCAACGCGAGTTTTGGAAAATGCGATGGATGCTCGTACCCTCGGGCCGCCCATCGGGGCATCGCTGGTCTAGGTTGTAGTTTTTATTGTATTCAGAGTAGTGAGACGAATAAGTCAACAGACCCCGGCTACGGGGTTAGTTGACAAATATGATGGGGTCAGTTGACTTGACATTTACTTTTCAGTTTTAACCCTTTGCATGCGAAAGGTGTATATATACGCTGTCACAGTACATCAATATAATGTGAAAAACGTATATATACGCTGCCAATTCCATCAATATAGTATACGAAACGCGTACATATGTATACTACGACCAATAAATTTTTTAATTTTTTTCACTCCTCCACAGTGTTATCTTTTTTTTTATTAATTATCATGGTCTAAGATACTGTAATTATTTTGTACTGGTTTGTTACGGTCTATTTGGAAGGCCTGAGAGTTTGAAGGGAGGATAGGGTGTAAAACTGGTAGGGGTGAGTTTGGAAGGATTTGTGGTGGGGGAAGTGGACTTGAGCAGCTAAACTCTTTGCCTCGACTGCATCTTGAGGATAAAAAATGCAATTATTAGTAGTATTCCTGTGCTTAGTCAAGTAACCCCGTCCGACATTGTTAACATGTTAGGTAAGGGTCGTACGTACAAAACCTCCACGCACCGGATAAAATAAAATACCGTAAATTATAGTCAAGGTATCACGTTTCCACATAATATTCATGAAATAACATCAAGCAGTACTTAGTGGACAAAAATTCATAAATAGTCGAAACGAAAATATGTATTTACTTCCAGCCGACCTTTTTAGATTTTTCATTCTCACTGACAGAACACGCAAGTTTTTGTCACGGTGACACATTAAATGGCAAGCTGGTCATTCATATGCTCCAATATTGCGAATCGCAGCATAACTTATTCCATAATAGAAGAATTAAAGGGAATTAGTCAACTAACCTCGTTAGTCAACTAGCCCCGGTCTCCCCTATTGATTTTATTGTCGGGTTTATGTATTGTGATATTCCCACGAAATTCAGGGAATCCGACGTTAAATTTGTATCGCAAGAAAGCCGGATGCGTTTAGAACGTAGAAATGTGGGTGCTCGCGATTTCTTAAGATTTCTCCGTGAAAGCCGAAGGAAATGAATTCAACGTTATGATAACGTTTTTGCCCGGGGAAAGGTCCATTTTAACCGTACAAGCTACCATAGCTATCTGCCAGATATCTTGTGCGTAATACTTGGAAGAAAGATTCCGAGGTATTTTCCAATCCACTTTCAACCGGCAACTTGCCGTATCTCCTTTTCGGTTGCATTCGCCGTGCTTTGCTGGTTCGTTTCGCCTTCGATGCATGAAATATTTGCGTCACCTTTTAGTCGATAGCGGGCAGAGCACGCGTCATCTCTTCAATCCCGTTCCCAGATTTTTTTCGTCGATCTGGCACACAGTCTTGGCTTTCCTTTCAGCGTTCAAGTTTCGACATCACGAGAGGTGGTAGCCGAACAAATTATTTCGCGATTCAGTGGCTGGCTTTTAAGGTGACGAGACTTCGTGATTGCGCTGGGTGCTGCTATCGATCTGATTTACAGTCAGGAAATAGGCGCACCTCGCGAGATATTAATGGATTCTATCGGGGAAATCTCCGAAGGCATCGCTGGCTCCTTGCTGTGCGCGTGTCTACTGAGGAACCAATGGTTCCGCGTCACGTTCACAAAGACGCGTTCTCATCGTCGCGGCCCTGTATTTCTATGCAAAGGAGCCCCCGTTCAGGAAAGTTTTCTGTAATTCATACAGTTACGTGGTAAACAGGTGCGCTGTAATGAAACGTAAACTCGCGACTGAAAAGAATCGAGCGTTCAAAAACCGCGGATGAAGCGAGGCTTTTCAAAAGTTTCGCGCGGCCTCTGGAACGCAATTTGAATGGAAAAATAGCCGTTCGTTATTGAAAATGGATACGTTAGGGCCCCTAATTATTGAAGGATTAAACGACATTTGGTAGAATGAGGGGGGTCACCCCGTTGGAAAGAAGTAGCAGATGATTATATCGTAATATTCGATCCATCGAGTGGCCGGATTCGTAGGAAGCCACTCGACCTCGTTTAATCCCCTTATCAGCTGTGTCTTCGTTTCTCTTTAATCTGCTTGTGCAATTGAAACCCTTTCCCGACTCCCTCTCCTCTCATGCTCGTCCTTCTGATGCTGTTTGCTTCGTATCCACCACAAATTCCCGAACCAGTACTTATTCGTCTCCAATAAAAAAAGGTCCGCTGGCATTGGCATCAGTGAGTCAGAAATACCTGGGTCATCTAGCTTCCAGCTTACTGGAACGCTGAGGCTTCCATTTCAATGGTGAAAAGCCGCTGAGCTGTCGTACGGTTTCAAGTTGGAATCTGTTTTTGATAATACCTCTGTAATGGACAGCATCCCCTTAATTGCCGACAGACCGACTAAACGGTCGTCAAGCTGTATTTACGTCGCTTCATGTCCCCGGGAAAGATGAGCAACGTTGTGGCCAGTTTTACGGGGAATTTCGAGTGAACGGCGACCTAAATTGTCGAACAGTCGGATAGCTGTCCAATTATGTTAGGCCAGCAGTGGATATTCGAGTCGAGTTGGTACGTACGAGGCAGCTACGTACGGACGTCACGACCCGTGCAAACCGTAATTAGGCGAAGTTCGAAGCTTTCGGAACTTAAATTCCCTTGGCTGGCGTGCTGGAGCCGCGGGGCACGGCCACTAAGTTACGGTTAAAGAACTTGGTGACCCCGGTATGTTTGAGTTAGTTCGCCCCTGTTAACGGACGAATCTGCTCGTCGTGAATTAGTAGTATCGAAGGTTCTGTCCTTTTCTCCGAGCGAGTGTCCGGGATTTTCGCGCCTTCTTTGCGACACTTTCTGTTTCGTCTAACTTTTCCGACGCTCGTAGGTATTTCTAATTCGCCGCGTGTTCATCGACGACGGGTCCCGTGCACGCGTTGCTCGCGCGCTATCACGGAGAGAAAAAAAAATGGGACGAGTCGGGGGTGGGTGCTCCGTCGCAACAATGACGCGAAAACGAATCCCTGAACGTTATATTGCTACGGTAGGAAATGAAACGCGGATTCGAGGTGTGTAACGTGTACAGTCGCTTGAAAGGGAATATAAAATAACAGGCGACGTTTATTAACATTGTACTACTCTCGGAATCGGATCGTGTTCTTTTATTTCGCCGTGAATAAGGGTGTGTTCCGATTTGCGCAGTGAGTGCAGAAATCGCAGCGCAGTCTATCGTTTTTGTTTCGGTTTCGTTACTGCGGTTCATGCGTTCTTGAAAACGGGACGCTTTTTCCTGCGTTTCATGCGAAATAAAAATGGACGCTACATTGGATAAAGAAACGTTGTTCACAATATCATCGATACTATTAAGTAACAGTGATAATGAAAGAAAGATCATCAAAATCGGTCCATATGCTGAGGAGTTATGCGGGGACAAACATAAAAATTATTATTATTAACCATAACTGGCAAAATATTGAGCCAGTATTAATTTAGTTTAGGATGGGACCATCGGGGCATCGCTCTCTTTCGAATGAAAAAAAGATCATCAAAATCGGTCCATATGCTGAGGAGTTATGAGTAGGGCTGTAGCTGTGGACCGGGAACACGAGATACCCGGGTACCCGGGTACCCGTGAGCTACCCGGGACGAAGAAAATTCCCGGATAAGCGCTACCCGGGAAAACTACCCGAGACTCTCGAGAATCTCGAGAACTTACAGACTACAGAACGTAATTCTGGAGCGATGCCTGTCAGAGAGATGCCGTCTGGCACCCTGTGGCGAGGTCAACCCCCTGCGGTACCTCACCGAATTTTATGGCTTTCGACCCTCGAAGGGGTTCGAATAACATTAAGAAGTGAGAAATGCCCAGGATTTCCGCATTTCTCATCAGATCTTTGCGAAAACGACGCCAATCGATTCCTTATGTTTCTCCGATGAAAATAATACCAAAAACGACGTAATTCGGACCATAATGAAGGAAATTCCATGAACAAATGTTTTTCATAATTTCAGATTCATTTCGTTAAAAATAGTCCGGTTTACATGAAATTTGGTATGATTTTCATCGGAAAAACATAATAGTCCGGGAGCCAGCGACACATTTTTTTGTCAATTCGTTTAAAGTTAGTTTATGTTTTGTTCTTCTATATTGGTGCTACATATGCACAAAACGACCTCCTGCCAGCGCACCAGCAGAACAACGCTTATCAGCAGCGTGTCAATTATGTAAGAAAATATTGTGCAAAATTCTTATTTGTTTAAATTTGAAAATTTTTGTACTAATAATAGACACCATATAACACCGAAAAATGATCTGCTGCCACCTTAGTTGCGGAACGGCATGCTACTGCCACTCCTATAAACATGTTAAAAAAATTAACTCCATTGACCAAAATGTTTAAAGCTGAAATTTTTTTTTGGTGGTAGTTTTAATCACAAAATGTCAGAAAAACGATTGCTGCCAGTCCTATCGTGGAACAAAAGGTTTGGCAGGAGCCCCCAAAGGTACGGCGCGACGCACCGCGCAGAGTTACGTTCACAGGGTGTGTGCAATTCAACATTCATTTTCTCCGCCGTGGTCATATATTTAAAGCTGATTTTTTTTGTACTAATTGTTTACATTAATAAGTGTAAGAAAAACGTTTGCTGCCAGTCCTATCGTGGAATAAATGGCTTGGCATGAGCCACCATAGGTCCTGTTGTTGGCTGAGGGAATGAAAGGTGCAATGTAGCGTTTTGTATGAATTTAACCAGAATATTTAAAAGTGCAATAAAATTTTTCTCTTTATCTTAATACATAATAGAATCTATATACATATATTCGCCATCGCTGTTCGCATACGATGCGGATTCGATATCATTATCGATGTCATCATGTTCGTCATCTGAATGACACTCTTTCTGGTCCCTCTGATCACGTTCTGGATCTGGGCCAGTATCTATAACATAGGCATTCAAGTATTATGTACCCCCCCCCCCCCCCCCATAAACATGACTCATGTATGAAAGAAGCGAATTCCCTTTTATTCACGAAAAAAGTTCACATGCAAAGATTGTGAAATCAACTTTGCTAATTCCAATTCTATTCTCGTTCTCCGCTTGAACACTGATTCCTCTGTCACTTTTTATACTTGACATTCCTTTATTGGCCACAAATCAATTCAGTGCTCAGATTTTCAGCTTCGGTTTTAAGGAATTAGCGGGCGTTGTATAAGAAAAAGCTATGAAGTCGACTGAAAAAAAATGTTTCATATTCTCCGCATCTCTCTTACAGCGTATTCGGACGGTCGCAATGGTGCGCACTGGGTGCGAATTTTCACCAATTGGAAGCGAAAAAGTTCGCATTCAGTGCGCACTAGTGCAGGTTGCCGAATGAGCTATTATTAATCTATTACCGACTTTGATTCGTTTAAATTAGTCTCTACCAAGTTTTTATCCTTTGTTGCGGTTATTGAATAAAACAACCTGCCACGCACAATTGTTGTGAAATTAGTACAAAAAAATTCAGCTTTAAATACATGACCACGGCGGAGAAAATGAATGTTGAATTGCACACACCCTGTGAACGTAACTCTGCGCGGTGCGTCGCGCCGTACCTTTGGGGGCTCCTGCCAAACCTTTTGTTCCACGATAGGACTGGCAGCAATCGTTTTTCTGACATTTTGTGATTAAAACTACCACCAAAAAAAAATTTCAGCTTTAAACATTTTGGTCAATGGAGTTAATTTTTTTAACATGTTTATAGGAGTGGCAGTAGCATGCCGTTCCGCAACTAAGGTGGCAGCAGATCATTTTTCGGTGTTTTATGGTGTCTATTATTAGTACAAAAATGTTAAAATTTAAACAAATAAGAATTTTGCACAATATTTTCTTACATAATTGACACGCTGCTGATAAGCGTTGTTCCACTATCGTTATGGCAGGAGGTCTTTTTGTGCATATGTAGCACAAATATAGTGGAAAAAACATAAACCAACTTTAAACAAATGAGTCATTAAAAAGTGTCGCTAGCTCCCGGACTATAAGATATCCATCGGTGTCACTTCCATATTGATACGATAAACAGTTAAGAATTATTTTATTTCTGAATCAGGAATTATGAATCCTCGGCCGACCGCAGCGAATCGAGGTCGGCCCCCCGTACTCGAGGGTAAAATATTCATTACAGTATATTAAGAAGCTATTTAATGTTCGTCGTATCGATATGGAAGTGACACCGATGGATTCCTTATGTTTTTCCGATGAAAATCATACCAAATTTCGTGTAAATCGATCTATTTTTAACGAAGTGAATTTGAAATTATGCAAATCATTTGTTCATGGAATTTTCTTCATTGTGGTGCGAATTATGTCGTTCTTGGTATTATGTTCATCGGAGAAACATAAGGAATCGATTGGCGTCGTTTTCGCAAAGACCTGATGAGAAATTCGGAGCTGGAGATTCCTCACTTCTTAATGGGTATTCCTGTCTCCCCGGGGGTCGAAGCCTTCGACTCGAAGGCCATGACGCTCAGTGTGGCTTCAATTATGGAACGGTACTCTATGAGATCTCGAGAGTCTCGAGTATCTCGGGTAGTTTACCCGGGTAGCGCCTACCCGGGAATTTTTTTTTCCCGGGTATCTCACGGGTACCCAGGTACCCGTTCTCCCGGGTATCAACAGCTCTAGTTATGAGGGGACAAACATAAAAAAAACATACAAACAGGTCGAATCTATAACTTCCTCCTTTTTGAAGTCGGTTAAAAATATGAATTTTACCTATCTCTGCTGCTGCTGCTACTTCTTCCTCCACCAACACACTCATCACATCGTTCCCCACAGTTATTTCTAGTTGCACTAGCACCATCTTTCAAATGAAGTGTTATAAGCCTTACGCGGTATGTTGGTACATGCCCTGTTAGGCTATGTTGTCACAACATGTGTTTTGCAAGTTTGAATTGCAGAAACAAATAGGGGAGACCGGGGCAAGTTGATACGTTTTTCAGTTTTCATTGTTTTTCATTTTTGTTTGAATCAATTACTTAATAACAATTATGCTAAAATATACTTTGGTCCTTCCTCTTTAATATATAGTAAGCGAAAACTTGAGAAAGTACATACAAAATGAATGAAAAAATGTTATTTGGACGAAGGCAAAGTGTATCAATTTACCCCACTGCGGGGCAAGTTGATACATCTTTAAAATATCTGTTTAATGAGTAACTAATAAATTTGAAAAATATAATTTCAATCTAAATACCTTTCCAACAGTCAAAAGTTCAAAGATCAAACAGATTTTTAAACAAACATACCTAGAAAAACATTTTTATTTTCATTTTTTTTTATGTCTGGAATATCCCAATTCAACATGAGGTGTCTTCTTCTTTTTGTTACTATATCTTAATATACTCATTGTGTCATGTTTGTATATTTTTGTGCATGGCCTTAATATTGAGTCTTTTTCTATTTCGGCACACGCTTTTTCCAAAACATCCTACGATATTTCGCCACGATTTGTCTTTTTGATATAATTTCAAACCATTTTCCAAGAAATATAAAGAAAAAATTCAATTAAAAGTAGTCGGGGAAAATTAATATACTGTATCAACATGCCCCAGAGAAACCGTATCAACTTACCCCACAGGAAGTTATTATGTATAAACATGTACATAAAAAAATGTAGAGCATATAAACATAATTACAAAACGTAATTACCTTACCTTCAAAAGACTCAATATGATGCCAAATTACTTCGGGTTATAAAATTCTTTATATCGTCTCAAGACGGATTGGAAAGTGAACACAACTATTTACTTTTTCTTTATATAAACGAAAACAGTTAAAAAACGATTGCTAACGTCAAGGTACACCCACGTACGCTGGATTGTAGGAAAGAATTTATCAACAATTTTCACATATCCCATTGAAATGAAGCTACATATATACGGTGTCGAGATAATTCGTCTGTATCAACCTGCCTCTGTATCAACTAGCCCCGGTCTCCCCTACGCATGCGCGGGCGCAGTGACTGCTTCACCTCTGAAATTCTGCGTTTGCTGCACGCTGGCTGCACCGGAAGTAGCATCGTATTGGTGGAAAGTGAGAGAAATTCTAGGGAATCGTACGATGCCACCAATTTCATGCACTCACTGCGAAAATCGTAACGCACCCTAAATCTGTAACAGCAGTCGCGCGGGATGTTTCGGATGTTCGATCCCATTCGGAATAAGTTGTGTGAGGAATAAGGCGGCCGAACGGGGTTGGCGTGCTTTTTTCTCCGTGACCTTTCCAGCCCATTCTCAGCCATTAATCACGGGAGCCTGACTGTTTGGAGGAAAGCACCTGACCTAATTTGAGCGCGGCGAATGGTGAATCGCACTCGACGTACTTCACTTTGTTATCAATCGGAGTTTTATCGACGTTCATTGAACGTACGATGCTGCCCGGGGATTCTGCAACCTCAGCGTTCCGCGATCCAGATCGGCAGGGAATCTGAACTCTGTCAGGTACTCCGCGAACTTTAAACCGACACCCCCTCTTGCGAAATATATAGAGGCGAGCGGAGGTGCCATAACTCCGCTCGTTCCACTTAACAACGCCCGAATCGATCGGCGAAAGAAACGATTTTTCAACTATTCCACCGAGAAGCCCGCGCTTATACTCCGCTCCATAACCGTACTCGAAATTTTACGAGCCACCCGAGCAAATAATACATCCGAACTCCGCACCCACCACGTAATTATCAATTTCAGGGTTTACACTCGCCGTAAAAACCAGGGTCTGCACTTTGTAGCATCGTCTTTCCAATCGATCCTCGCGATCTATCGCTCGGTATTCGTTTCCATGAAATTCCCACCGTTCGTTGAATTAATTTCTAAGCGTGCCTGACGAGGCGAGGACGCGAATGGGACGAGCGATTTTTTAACGAAACCGGGCAGAAAATGTTGAGGCCGATGTGTATAAACAAATTCCAGAATATTAGCTGTGAATGGCCGGCCATTTTTATAAAAAATTATGAACAGTAAAATTATGAAGTCGTCGAATCGATTTTATACTTCATTAAATGGTAGATCTTGATGAAAGGAATACAAAAGTCTTATCTGTTATTGTCATAGTATCAATAATTTAACCAGAAAATGCAATTTTTGATTCGACGACTTCATAATTTTACTGTTTAAACCCATTTTTTTACAAAAATGGCCGGCCATTCGCAGCTAATATTCTGGAATTTGTTTATATACATCGGCCTCAACATTTTCTGCCCGGTTTCGTTAAAAAATCGCTCGTCCCATTCGCGTTCTCCTGTGTACTTACTAGAAGTTTGCTCGACGATACACGCGAAGATATATGGAACGACGCGGTATTGTCCTTAGATAAACCTTTTAATGAAATGTAACGTTACAGGCGGTCCCTTATGCGCCAGGCAACATCTAAGCTGCTTATCCCGCGCGAGTGGGACGGTCGAATTCGCACAAACACGGCAACGTACGACTCCAGCCGCCGCTTTAATTCGATTTTATAACGACAGGAATTGCCAGTCGGCCGCCAGTTACGTTCCCTGGGCGCTGTAACGCGCGGAGATCCGCCGCGAAATTTCGCGAATTACATGCCAGAATTATCAACCGCGACGTCTATATCGCCCCTCTGCCGTAGCGCGGCAGCAATTAAACGAAAACGCGCTGCTGCGATAATTTACCGCCCGGCACGATTTATATTCTACTTAATACGGCATAATGCGAAGGGGCATAATTGCAGCGCGAGCACGTCTACTTCACTCTGTTCTGGCCGTGTTCGAGTTACTCCCGCGGAGAGGCCGCGTTTAATTAGTGTATCAGGCCTAGAGTGTGTTGTTTCTGTTTTTTAAACAACGACCGTCCACAAATTAATTCAACGGCCAAGAGTTCTAGCGGGGGAATAGGAAACGAGGTAAACGATTTCCTGCTTGTCTCTTAACGGCAATGTATTTAGAGGGGCTAGTAATGAATTGCCCCGAGGTAACTATTAGTTGACGCGCAAAGATTGAGTATCGGAGGTTGACGGACAAAGGACTCTCATTTTCCAGCAGTTACAGCCTCGGTCTCTCTGCGCCCCATCTTGGGGAAGGGAGGTTGAGTTTCTTAATTTTTTACCCCGATTTGGTAACACCCCGAGTCCCCTGCGATCGTTCGTAACCCTCCGGGTTGCCTCCAAGCCGACACCTCGAGACGTAATCGTTCTTCACAGATGCTCGGCAGATATTCCGTCTAAGGGCGGAACGGCCGAATCCCCAGGGCCCGGGGGAACTTTGTTTTTCGTTCCACCTCGGTCAGCGTATCAAGCGGAATGGTTGAAATTTCTCGCCGCGCATTATTCGCCCGGCGGGCGGAACGAGTTTAAGGTCCTTTCAGAGTTAATTATCCTCGTAACCTGAGGTCGGGGTCGGCTGGTATTTCGCGTCCCTGCGCCGGGCAAATATTCTATAACGAAGACTCTTTAACCTGTCTTATATTCCCGGGGCCGAAAAGCCGTATTGCGGCTCTGCCCTAGATTTGGTGTAATTTGGAGTGCGATCGTTAACGTAAGAGCCCCACGAAGGTGGCTCGTTTGTGTGCGGGCTAGCTACGTTGTCCGAGGGGCCACGAGCTCGCTCGCGCGCCCCCCACACCTGTGCGCGTAGCTCTCCCCCGCGCGCTACGTTCTTTTTCAGGGTAACACGAGGATCGGGAGTCATCGGCCATGAAATATTAAGTCCCCTGACAGAATCACCGTGACGGGATCGGTTATCACCGAGGACTCGCCCAGCCAAAATATTGCCACCGTGGAATCAATCGGGGCGAGCCGGTGGGCGCAACGGCTTTGACAAGCGAGCGGCCGCCCACCAACGCGAAACACCAACGTTCACGTTTTACCGCTGTAACGGCAGATTTGCATTTGATCCTGTCGAAAAACGGACGTTCGACAATTTTACGCGCCGCGATTGTGTACGTCGCTTTTCGATCAACCGCGATTAAGGGATTGAACACAGGGTCGGTCTGTTTGCCGGTCGAAGTGAAACGCGAACATGCGCCGGTCGGCGGCTAAATAAACGCGAGTTTCTGGTTTAACTGCGTCTAGGGAAATAATAAATGCGTAGCGGCTGTGGTCGGCCGTAGATGTGTTCGTTAGCCGGCGCGGAATTGATAGATCGCGCAGCGGTGGTGGAGCATTGCTGCGTAAACGCGCGTTTCCTGTGCTGAAGGATCTCGAGGATCGATTGACCGCGAGTCAGGAACATTTGCTATTCGACTCGTGTTTCCGTGTACGTATCAGTTGGTTTGTTGAGAGCGTGAGTCGCGCGTGCTTGTCGTTCTACCCTGCATGGCCCCGCGGCGGTATGTTTATCGTCTCAAAGCACCCGCCCTGAAGGAATCATTAGAATGTGGTGCATGTACGCGTGAATTGCGGTTAGCCAGACGCATGGGGCTATGGTTTATTGTTGGTTAGACCGTATTTAAGGAAAGCAGTCAACGGTGCATGTACCATTGATGGTGGAAGCTAAGTGGTTGTTTCTACCTTGCCATGGAACGAACAATTAGGATCCGTTGTGTTTAAAAGCTCTGTGTTGAGAGGAAGCCGAGTGCGCGATTTCGTTCGACTGAGAAAGTAGAGTGTCAGTGCAACTGCCACAGTGCTTTAAGGTCTAAACACACATATCCGTTCCGGTATGCCAGCGTATATTTACAAAATACAAAAACTTAATTTTAAGAGTTGGTGGTGGGGGTAACTTGAAAAATATGGATTTTTCGAAAATTATTTTTACGCTGTTTTGTAGATATAAAAGAAGGCTGCAACTTTCGTTTAAACTTCTTTTCGATATCTCTCACCGTTCTCGAGATATTCCACGGAAAAGAAAATTCTGCTTTTTTTCAAGGGGTGATTTCACCCCTAAAAAATGCTTTTTGGCACCAACGAAAAATAGGGTTGTGTTACGGATGAACTACTCTACTTGCACACCGAGTTTCATAATTTTCTGAATTTCCGGGTCGCCGAACGTCCCTTGTCAGTTCCGTGTCAGTGTGCCATTGGTAAGAAGAAGAGGGGCGTAGAGGGTCTCTTCTTCTTACCAATGGCACACTGACACGGAACTGACACGGAACGGATATGTGTGTTTAGACCTTTAAGAAGGTCGACACGCGGATGAAGTCCTTGAGATATACAGAGTTCAGCACGGAATGGTCACCGTCAGAAATGCGGATGCTGAATATTAAAAGACCACTGGGACTTTTACATTCGCGCGACTTAAGGACATCATGCTTGATTCAAATGAAACTGGGCAGCACTTCGAGGTCCTTCGTATTAACTCGTTTTCATGATTCACCCGCTTCGAGAAGCTCAGGTTTCGCCGCGGCGAATGTGGGTCGCGAGAATGGATCTTGGAAATATTTTAATAGCGCGCAGAAGCAAGCATCGCATCTGCACTTTGTGTTGCTGGTAGCGTGAATGCATTTAAAGATGAGATGAAACAAACTTCCAACAGCGCTGCGTAATTACCGAACGATGAGCAGGAAATAATGGAAAGCTCTGCCTTCCCCCGGCAATACCAACACAGAAAGTATGCTTCTTACGCATTACATTCTGTAAACACGGACCCATTAAGGGCCAGATACTCCGTATATGCAATTATCTCAGGCCGGCGATCGCTCCTCTCTGCCTTGCCGCTCGACTGCCGCCGTTGCACGGAGCAGAGCTCGCAGCACGCTGTGAGATGCCCCTGATGTCGGTTATATAATTAATGCATTAACGTGCACTTGTAGGGGCTACTCGTTGCCTGCATCCCGTACTGGGCGCCTTTACCATACTTCCCAGGAAGACGATCGGTGTGTATGCTTTCCCCGGGAAACCATCCAGGAATTCCTCCGCAGGATGTTTGCCCCGGCGCTGCGGCACGTACACCGGCAGGATGGTTAAGGCGGCTTGGTTCGGTCCACGATGATCAGTAGATGGCACACGTACCGGACGCGTTCTCTAATTAACAAGAGCCGCCAGGTTAAAGTTATGTTAGGTCCTCCGCCTGTTTGCCTCCTGCTTCAGCGACCGTGTCGTTGTCGTCCTTTCAGCCTCCTTAGCGCCGCCCTAGAACCGAGCAAGTATTCCCGCGAGCATCTTAACGTAACTCAGTGCGCAACGTACGCCCCGGGTGCTAACGCCGTATAATTAAGCGCCCCTGGCGCGGGGATAATGGCGTCATAATTACGGGTCGCCTTGCTCCCCCTCCCCCCCCCCCCCCCCCCGACCGCCCATCGCGACATGACAATGCAGAGGACTTCACGCGAGCCACGATTTTGGACGATGCTCGGCTTGGGACTGGTCGGCTGCTCTTTGGACGGATGTTCTCGTTGGGACACTTTTCGAACGTGCCATTGTGCGTCACAGAATTCTGGGGGGAGACAGTAATTACCGAGAGGGCCGGCTCCTGGTTGCGCTCTGCGCGCGAGTCGTGAAATTCGTGGCTACACCTCCACCGGCAAGGGTGTAGAGAGGGTGCTCTTTGTTGCAAGAGCCTGTGAAATAAGTTTCGTCGTCACTTTGTAGGACTTACTTTAAAAGTAGGTGCTTTTAGCTGCCTAGTGTTGAAGATGTTTCAACTATTCGCCCAGATTTTGTCAGATATGCTAGGGGGCCGCGGGGTCCAGTATAGTCCTGCAGGTTTTATTAGGAATTCTAAGCTAATTTGGTCTAAGACTATGGTTACTTTTAGTAGGTCCTGTAAGGTTCGATTAGATTTCGACAAGTGGAAGAGAGCGACTCTTTATCAGAAACTCTCAGTTTATTTGGAATAAAACTTTGAGTTTCTGGGAGCCTTTGCTGTAAGTTTGAATGTATCCTAATACTCTGTAAGCGGTTCTCGAAAGTTGCAGTTATTGGAACTGTAACTCTGTTAGTACGGGCTCGTTGCAGCGCGTGTATACGTTCTACTTAAGACTTTTAAACCGCTTTGTCGGCAGCACGTTAAGGGATCGGTAATGGGTTAAACGTTATTTTGGAAGTTGCCGTTCTGGGCATCGAAAGCGGCATCGGTGTTACAGTCGGCTGCGACGCATACTTTTGCAAATAAGGTCACCGGGGTTGCAGCAGGAATCCAGGGATCTCGAAGCACTTCCACTCTCTTCCTAGCATTCCTGTCTGTCGTGTTCATGGAAATTCGAAGGACCCTATAAACTCTGTTTAAAGATCATTTTGATCGAATTAGAACGCCTGCGTGTGCGCCGGTCGAGGGCGCAGTACAATGAAATTCCAATACCAATTTACGTAGGTACGATTTGCTTCACATCACTGCGATAACATGCATTGTGCGCGTGCTACTACCCATACGAGTCCAGCTTCAGCCATAGCCAGCGAACGATATGGGACGTTGTAAGCAATGCAGCTGATGCGTGATACCTCCAGGCTATTTTTCTCGAGATAACGAACGCTTGAGCGGTGCCGAGCGAAACGATTCAATATTCCAAACAGTGGCAAAAGGAAATGAAGCGGTCCTCGACGCCGTGGCGGGGCAAGGTTTTTGAATTGCAGAAGCCCGGGTCCTCGAGCAAACGGAACTTACCAGACGTGCCGTTGCATCGCTGGGTTAGATGCTTTCCAGCGTCCGTCTGTACGAATGTAAATTAAATTATGGAAATTGACGAGTTCAGCACGTCGATCCTTGAACAGAATTCGCAGCGCTCCGTGTCTCTGCACTGTCCTCTGACGTTGAAGTCCCCGTAGATGATTAAGCGTCCGGGTATCGTAACTGACTGTGCAGAAAGTGTCCCGACTGCGGCCTGTGATAAATGATGGCCAGCGAGAAGTTCCAGCAAAAGTGCCAAATAACAAGCTGTGCACGCTCTCGAGGCCGTGGTTAATACGCTTCATCGACGATTATCACCGTGATACTCCTAACAGTGCTGCATGCAAACAACGAGGACCCGACCAATTCGACTTTTCTCCTTCGTTCCGCGTTTCCATTAAGTATCGACACCAAATTGCCAGATGGATGGGTCCCCCTTTCAGTGCCGTTGAAGGGAACACACCGAGACTGGCTTTTTGTCAGCGACGACAGAAGTACATGCTAAGGAGAGACTAAGGATTGCCGACAGAAGCTCTAAGGGTAGGGGCGTAACTACGGAATGAGCGAAGAATGCCAAGGGATTGGATTCATTGGAGCAAGAGGAGAAGCAAAAGTCGAAGAGCAGGAAGATCGAGTGACAATTGAGAACTAAGAAAAGGCTGTAGTTCTGCTCGACGGACCACCGTCGATTACGAACACTAATTTTCCAACAATCACTATGGCGGGTAAACGGAGATGGAAGAAATCGATCGTACGAACAATCGAGTAGGGTAGACCGGGGGCGGTAGTAACAGGGGGGCGAATGTAACACGCTAAATATATCAAAACATATAATAGATATTAACACCAATTTTGGATATATGATGAAGAATGACATTTTGAATATACACATCCATGCCCTAGGAGTACAGATACGCAATAGACATGGATAGAAGAAAATAACTTTTCGATACCCTAAAGCAGCGATGCCCAGGTGGGCGGTCCGAGATAAACGAGCATTCATCGCGTTTTCCAAAGCTCGCGTGGAAGGGGGTGCTCGAAACCAATGACGTTGCGGGCATATCACGGACGGGGAAAACTCTAGTAGTGTGCGTGTAGGCTCGTACCCTGAAATCAGCATGTAACCGTTACATGCTGATTTCATTGCGATTAAATTGATTTGACTTCTGGTTATACATATGTAGGCTGATTTCAAGTCGTTTGGATTTGCGGTTATGGGTTCTATTTTTTGATGACAGGATAATTTTTTAAACCCTGGGGGGTTTCTTTTTCTTCATAATTTTGTATTGTCATCCAAACTACGTATGCCTGCAAAGTTTCAAGTCTATTGGATAGTTGGAAGTGGGTTAAAATTGAGTTTCTAGATTTGAACTAAACAAACATACATACAAACAAACAGAGGATTGAAGTTGAATAAAAATCGTTTAATAAGAAACTGTTTGTTAATTAGATGTGTAAATGAGACTGTTCAAGTCTATTCCGTCCAATTATATAATCTTATTGTTTAATCATTAGTCAATTCAATGTAGAACACTAGGGCTCCAAGAGCCCCAGTTGTAAAAGCCTATGGGTACGAGCCTACACGCACACTACTAGAGTTTTCCCCGTCCGTGACATGCCCGCAACGTCATTGGTTTCGAGCACCCCCTTCCACGCGAGCTTTGGAAAACGCGATGAATGCTCGTTTATCTCGGACCGCCCACCTGGGCATCGCTGCCCTAAAGTAACTTTTCCTTACTGACTTAAAATTGTAATATAAACACTCCCTTTGCAAGTATGTGCTTGTTCGATTTTTTAATCTGTAATTCGATGTTTTTTAAACTAATATAGATTGTTACTTGGCACTTTTAAGCGTCTCGTTAGCCAAAATTTATAATTTAAGTTCAAAAGCATGGTCGGGGGCGATTGTAACATCGGCAGTCGGGGTCGGTTTTATCGCAACAGAACCGAATAGGGACAAAGAAGGCGAATAATATTGTTTTATTTGCATGAAATCATATAGCATAGCACAAGCAAACCAAATGAAAAATGGGTGTAATATACTGAATGTAAGGATTGAGCAGACGAAGAATGCACCAGCCAAAACGCCTTTTATTTCTGCCACAATTGCGATACCACATAATTTATTATAGATTTTACTTTTTTCATTTATTATTATAATTTAAATCAATAAATATTTTAATTTTGTAAAGTTATATTTGTGCTACTATCGACTCCATGCAGTGCTACAACCGACCCGGGGTCAGGGACGGTTGTAACACTTTCTCCGCTTCTCATTTTTTATTAATAACCGGAATATTACTTGACATACAGCGAAACTGTTGTGGCTCAAATAATGCCAGATAAATAAGTAACATTTTCGTAAAAAAACTTTTGTTGTAACTGTAATAGTTTTTGCGTAATCGTATTCCAAAGTCAAAGTGTTACTACCGCCCCCGGTCTACCCTACTATTATTCGTATCGCGAGACTGCGTTCTCGATATCGGCACCCCAGCTACAAGGGGGTGAACCGCAGATGGTACAGGCGCGAAGGGGAGGCCCAGCCTCGTCTCATCGACGCTAAACGTCGTTTCTCTCTCCTAAAGCGTTTTTCGCGGCTCGTTATCGCAGGGTCCTCGCGCAAACGACTGTCCTGGTACGTCGTGGGGATCCGACGCCCGTAACTGGCGACGTAACGTGTGATCGATCATTATTGGACCCTCTCATCCTTCCACTCCTTCCAGCGAGCCCCCTCTGGCCCCCCCCCCCCCTCTTGCGCCCGTCAATCCCTTTATAAACACCAGCCGGCTTCTATTCCTGGTCCCTTGTTTCGCACGTCATCGGCAAAGACTATCGTTGCATCGCGGCCACTCCATTTTCCATAATGGCTGTTTCACTGTACGGCTCCCGCTCCGTTTTTCTCCCTCGTCTTCCGGGGAAGGAAGGAGGAAAAATAGTTATCCGGCCATAAATCGGAGCGCGTGGATAATCGAAGCTGTCCGCCGCTCGGAAGACGGGACTCGATCATTTTTCATTCCATTTATGATGTTTCCTCCGACGCGACCGCGAATCTCGCACGAGCCAGCCATTGTTCCCGGTAAGTGGAACATAATTTGACGTTGACTCGGTTCTAATGGTATGTTTGACGTTCATTAATGTTCCCAGCCGTGGTTCGAGTTGAATGGCGAGGGGGAATCGATGAAACTGCCGCGGATTAAACGTCGGTCGGGAGATGGATACTCGCGGGCCCCGTCTCAATTCATGGTGATTTTCATTCCCCGGCGCAGAAGCCTCGGGTCTCCGCCAATTAGCGCCAATTTCTTGCACACCGCGGAAAAACGACACCATCGATCTTCCCCCGAGGGTTTCCCGGTCGAACGTAAACCTCCCTCGCTCCGTCGATGGTGGCGGCAGTCGACCGAAGAAAGGTCCAATCCGCTCGCGAGGGTGTAACTTTTTAATTAAGGGAAAAAAGTGGAGAGGCCGAAATTTGACTTTATCGCTGGCAATTTCACGTACGGAGATCATGAATTCCATTCGTTCCTCTCACCTTGCCGGCTTTCCTCCGGTTTTAAGACGCAAAGTTTTAATGCGCCGAGGATAAGCTGCCGCTGCTTACCGCAGGCAATTCGCTAAATGCTCGAACGACAAGCACGGCAATTTTAGTTTGGCCGAGTTGTGCACCCGCCCCTCGCGGGCTCTTTTTCTCGCCCCGTTCTCCGCCCCTCTTACAAGTAACATCCGCGTGTCAATGGTCTTCCGCGACTTCTTTTTTTTTTTCAGTTACCCGACTCCGCGATGAATCTGTCCCCTATGTGTCGTTTCGTTTACACAACGGTCTTCGGTTTGTAACGCCGATCGATCAACTTTCGCGAAACAGTGCGAGCGTAGAGGCGTTCTTGACTGCGACAGGATCTTCAAGATAGAAGCGATTTTTACGAGATCAGTCGTCCCCCGATTCGAATCAATATTCCCGCCCCAAGATTGCCACTTCTCTGCCGCTTTATCGAGTTCCATCGATCTCCGAACGAGCGTCACATACCGAAGGCAAAGGCCGGGCTACCGTCCACGGGGCGCAGCGACGGAAATTCACGCGTTAGCCGAAATTACGAGGACGCGTGTAATGAGTCGGTCGGTTGGCTATCCCCGCACTTAGTAACACTCAATAAATGGATTACAGATTATCCAGGGGGACGGACTGTAATGCGGGGCCACTGCTAATCAAACTTGCGACATCAGTCGACGGGTGATTAGACGCGTTATCCGACCTCGAACAAGCCGCTACTCTAACTCAAACATCGGCTCCCGCTAAGTGAGCTAAGACGTTAGATTGTGTTAGAACGGTCCCGCGGTAATTAATACCGCTCGCAAATCGTGCGTGTTGACGCTCACTCGCGCGTCGATTGCTGATTCCTCGACGACCCGTGGCACTTTCGTGAAGGAAGCGTCCGACGAGCTGCCTTCCCTCCGATATCATCGGATCTTCCTGGATCTTACCACATAGACGCGTTCCTCGCGGAAGTCTATGCAGAGCACACCGTAGTAGATCTGTCTCGAGGGTCGGGGAAACGATAGAATCGGTATGCTGATGTTCGGATAATATTTAGACGACGATCGAAACTCAGATAGTTCGTGTTGTCGGTTAATTAGGGAGCACTAATTACACGGAATGGTTTAAGCACACACAGGCTATATAGTAGTTTTAGAAGTATTACGGGTACCGAACAGTTTTTCGATTCGGTATGGTAAATGATCTTCATTTAACACCTGTTTGGGCATTCAAACGATAGCGTAGGTGTGACTGCTATTCGACAATGATATTAAACTGATCATTATTGTCTACCGATTGTGATTGCCGCTATCCTCTTATTATGTCACTCAACGATGCAGCTAGATTTAGCGAGTGATATAATGGAAAGGAAATGTTAAAACGGAGTTTCGGAGTATGAATTGCATAACGGGTTATATAATTTCTGGACACGCGCAATAATACGGTTCGAGTAACAAATTCGATGCATCGCAGATGCGCATCCGTGCTCCAGGTCCTCTCGTTACATTTACAATGCAATTCAGCCCTCATCATTTAATAGGAACAATCGAATTCTCTCGGTACTCTCTCTCTGTAATAGTGTTTCAGGCGCAATTAGTCCAGCCGCATCTGTGGAAGGCCATTTTACAGATTCAATTGATTACAAATATCACGAAGTCGCATAAAAATGGAAAGCATTTCCTCGAAATCTCCTGGAAAATAATCCCAAAATACAGCCTTCGAAATCATTTTTTGGCTCGGTACGGATCAATATCGGTTTCGATTTATGGCCTCGGTATTTGTATCGTACGTTAGATATATCATATTTTTTCCATCTCATTTTACGTCGACTTGTATTTCCATTGGTTAAATAATGATATCTGTTATTGCCGTTTTTTAATGAAAAATCGCAAACGAGTGCATTGTTCGACTCTTTTTTTCAGAATAGATTGACGTTCACATAGGATCGAAATTGTAGAGTGTGATTAAATTTGATATTTGAAAGCGTGCTCTAGCGGAAGAATCGACAAAAATGAATAGCATTTTACAATACCCACTTACAGCCCAGCGAATGCATAGATTTGAATGAAAGGCGTGGGCGTTCAACGCTTTCGCGTATTTTAAAAATTGCGTTGCAACGGTCATTCCTGTTAAATTATCGATCGCAACGGTGTTTAACAAAGTTGGAGCGGCATTCGTTCACTACGTAGTCGCCGCGGGAAGTTGGGAAACAGAAAATCTTGGCCAGAAGCCGCGCGGCAGAAAATTCGCCGGGCGTTTCGTGCTGGCGTATTCGAGTCACGCGTGCCAAGGTTTCGACAGATCACCGAAGGCTTAGTTCTAAAGAACAGCCTTAGAACTTACCGTCGACGAGAGAAAATAAAGGTCCGCTAAGGGTTAATCTTCTGCCAACCCTCTGTCACTCACGTCGCCGCCTTGCCACCTAATCCGAAATTTGTTCCTGCCGACGCCGAGGGAAGAGTGGCATCGATGCCTCGAATTTCCCTTTTCTTGAATTTCCTCCAACGTTCGATATTGCGGCTGGGTGGCTCACGACCACGAGTCCTTCCTCTCCTTCGCCACCTCCTTCGTCTTCTTCTTCTGCCGTAATCTCTTTAGGATTCACGTCGTGCGTCAAAGAGAATGTGATTGCACTTGGGAAATTGCATCCGTGGAGAAATTGAGGTTCCACGTTCAAGTAAACGTGTCGGGTTAAATAAAGCCGAGCGCAGGTATTTGTATTCTTCGCAGAATCAATTCTACGAAAGTCAGGTAACTCGTTTGAAAGAGTCATTTCAGTGAAAGGTACGTTTCATCAATTCTTTATACCACTTCATTCACCGGCTGGCTATGGGCAATCGTTTCAACTATAAGTAAAGGGTGAAGTTCACGGTCAGGGGTTAAAGACAATTACGTCAACCAACCGCATTCTCTTCAGTCACAGGTGTTCGAGCTATCGCACTAATTGAAATTAATTCTCTATTTCGCTATACATACGGTTTCTTTTGACAATGTCCTTAAACCTCATACCCTTAGCTTCTTTATCCTATGTTCAAAGTTAGAGACACAGAAACTAGAGCTATTCTTTTGGCCCGGGTATCCGGGTACCCGGGTACTCTGGTACCCGGTGAGACCCCGGGTAGACAAAAATTACCCGGCTACCCGGGTACCCGTAGAATACCCGACTACCCGGGTACCCGTGCGATACCCGGGTAAATGATCATCGATTTGACAGCCGATCGTCTTTCGACTTCCGATCATTTTCGGCTAACCTCAGTAATGAACGGAATAAACGTCAAGCAATTGAATGTGTGTGTGCACGTTAAGATTATGAATATTATGATAAAATGTTTAATTGCTTGAAGTTTATTCCGTTCATTACTACTGATGTTAGCCGAAAATGATCGAAAGTCGAAAGACGATCGGCTGTCAAATCGAAATTCTCAACTATCTCATCACATCTAATTTACTCGGGTATTTCATGGATACCCGGGTAATTTTTGTCCACCCGGGTAGCCGGGTAATTTTTGTTTACCCGGGTACCCATACAGCACACCTCGTTGCAGCAGTATTGCAGGGACGTTGCTGCAATATTACGTTGTTGCAGGTTGCATTGCAATATTGTAGGAACGTTCCTGCAATATTGTCGTGCATTATTGGAGTGGCAATGATCCTACAATATTGCAGCAATATTGCAATTTCGTTGCCGTGCAATGTTCCGTTGGCAACGATGGTACAATATTGCTGCAATATTGTACGATCGTTGCCGTGCAATGTTCCATTGGCAACGATCCTGCAATATTGTTGCAATATTGCGCCCACATTGTCGTGCAATGTTCCAGTGGCAACAGTCCTACAATATTTCTGCATTATTGGGCGCACATCGTCGTGCAATACTGTAGTGAAAACTTGTGGAAACATTATAACAATATTCTGAAGCAACTATGACTTTGTCAAAATTTTTCGAAATATGTACATGACGTCGAGTGGATTCTACGGCGTGTTTCATTTAACTGGATACGCACCGCAATATTGCCGAAGAGTTGCAGGATCATTGCCACAATTTTGCCGTTTCGTTGCAGAATCATTGCCGGAACGTTGCAGGACTACATATTCGTAATGTTGCCGCAACTTTGCAAAAATACACAGCTGCAATATTGCGAAGGCGGACATAGGACTGAACCTGCAACGTCTCTGCAATGTTATGTTGCAACATTGCCATCTTGCACCGCATCATTGCAGAGACGTTGCTGCAATGTTATGGTGCTGTGTGGGTAGTCGGGTATCTCACGGGTACCCGGCGGGTCGGGTAGTAAGAGCTCTAACAGAGACCGTTGGAAATTATTCTTTGTCGAATTTGCTTAGACACTATAGTAAACTTTTTAATTCATCTCTGCGTTATAATCAGCACTAAGGGAGTTAAGAGTCAGCTAGACCTACATATGTAGGCCAATTGGTCATTTAGCTGTCCAAGGATCCCAGTTTATTAGACAACCATGCATCACTGTGTTGAGAATATAAATTGACGCTGAGGTAACGAGCTTGTTGGAACTTTGCGCACTTAATTCTCCCCGTAACGGAGCTGTATACAGATCATTGTAACTTTATAGAATACCATACTTCGTCAAGCCACGAACATACATTCTGATAACACCCATTGAACCGCCCCAACGACTTAGCGTAAAGAGTTGGATCCCCGAAACGTATTCCTCTGCAGCCGTATTTCCCTGTAATAAGCAGAAACAAGGTATCCCTGACCCAGGCATAAACGCCATCGGGTGGTGTTCCCCTAAAGGTGGCCGTTCCAATGGGCGGCTGCAGCCGCCAGCGACCGCGGCTGGCGACTGCGGCTGTAGCCGCGTACACTGGTACAATGGAAAGCATTCATCTCAACTCCTATGGGCGGCTGCGACTGCTGCGGCCGCGCCAGGATTGCTATAGCCTATGCGCGTCTGGTTCATGAGCAGCCTAGGCTACTCGAGACACAACACAATGCTACGAGTGTCTGTTTTCCGCCATAACGGCAGAATCTCCTAGTCGCACAGCGGCTGCCGCTCTACTCCTCCAGAAGCAGTCTAGCGACTCTAGCCGCTCTGCGACTCTAGCCGCTCTGCTGCGATTCATCGTCACATTCGGACAGATTATCCAGAAATAAGGAAAGAAGTCAGAATTCATAACTTATGGAATTATGTTTTTTTATATACATATTTCTTGTAAACTAATAATATGAGCTCTTATAAAAAAAGGTAAAAATATCATGACGGCTACATCTGATCTGCGTGTAAACACATGTCAAATTTTTTGTTTTGTGCAGAATTTTAAATCGTGTCTTTTAAAGTTTGTTAAAGTAAAGTTAAAGGGGTCAGAAATGATTAGTATCGATTCTGCAAAGTAATAGCAAATAATTCGTTATATGTATACAGTTATTTTTCCATAAGAAACCCATTGAAAAAATATCAGTAATTGTCGGCTTTTTAGTTACCTTCCGCGAACTTGTGTAATCAACATATATTTGTTCTTGCAACTGCGAAAACAAGATTTGACAATATTTTCCAATAATGGAGTAATCACCTGTTTTCTATATCGTACAGTGGGCCTGAATCCCAAGAAATAGGGGAAAAATGCAACATTCCATCTTTCGCGTTGAAAATGCTGAATATTATTGAGCAAGTTCATAAAAAAAGTGTTAATATACAACTCATAACAAAGTTTGCCGTTATTTAAAAAAATAACGTCAACAATTTCAATAAAACTAAAAAAATTTGATAAATTACTATGGAAAGTGCAGAAATATCTGCAAACCTGTATCCATGTTATTCTGGTACCAATGTAATAGATAGGTACTGTTCACAAAGTGTTAATACATTCTTACGAAATTATATAATATTTGGGTAACCTTCCAATCGGCTAATTGGGTGAAGCGACCCAAGAAGCCAGAAATAAAGATTTTAATAAATATATGAAGAATTGTAAGCTCTAAATATTCTCATTGCAATATAATCTCATTTTATGTATACAGAAACGGAGTTTCTTTATTTTTCATCGTATCAATATGAAAATGATTCCAATGGATTCCTTGCATTCTCCCGATTAAATTGACCAAAAAATATTTAAATCCCACTACTTTTAACGAAACGGGCTTTCAGTCCATGCAAATTAATTAATTGAGGCAGAGAGCAAACAACGGACTAGACCACATTCTTTTCGAAATTGAGTTAGTACCAATAGCGTATTCCAATAGGCTCTACTAATCATATAAAATAGACATTATTAGGTCGGTGCATACGTTCGTTCGCTTTATTGATAGAAAGTGTTTATTACAAATATAAATATATTTCATACTTTTCAAGGCTGGCGTTCCAATGTGCGGCCGGCGACTGCGACCGGCGACGGTCCCACTAGTGCAAGGGAGAAACAGATGCATACTTCTCCCTTGCACAAGTGGGACCGTCGCCGGCCGTAGTCGCCGGCCGCACATTGAAACGCCAGCCTTGAAAGGAAAACATTTTTCTTCAATATTTATATTTTTTTGTCACTTTTCTGGCACCTAGATGAACTGGTAAAATTGCCAATTATAACAAAGCGTGTATCAATATATTGATACAAAGTGTTTTCTAAAAATATTGTATAAATATATTTCCAATTATAACAAACCATGTTTTGGAAACACATTCATTTCTTTTACTTTGTGTTTTTTTTAATCCGGTACGTCAATGAATACATTTAAAATTAGTTTAACATCAGATACTTCAAATGATAAATTCTGTTATTGTTATTCAATTCGCCTTTTTATGTAGTATAAAAATACAGTAATTCGTCGATATAAACCCGACGATCGGGGCTGGCGGCGGGCGTACGTCGCGATGTGGACACGATTTCGTCCGGCCGAGAAATTCGAAGAGCGAGCGAGAGGTAACGAAACGGTTGCCGTCGACTCTTTCGTTCTCTCACTCTCGACTGAAGGATTCCAAGAAATGGTGGGGATAGTAAGCGGGACTATTACGCATGGTAAAAACGGGACAATAACGACGAATTACTGTATATGGAAATTCTTCAAAGGATTGCTTGTTTGAATGAAGAGAGAGTTTAGATACAGCAAGCGGCCTGACGCCCGTATTGCCAAAGAATAGGAACTCTCTTATACCTGTAATAAACACTTTGTATCAATAAAGCGAACGAACGTATGCGCCGACCTGATGATCACTTATCTCTCGAGTATAAACACGCGTTGCAATATCAAAACAGAAGCACCCGCTGACGTATTGGGTACTAGAAAAGGTGGGCCATAAGGTGCGTATCGACTTTGCGAGGATTCCTCGCGAGGCACGCCTCGCGGAGTTGGATATCTGGAAATTGCATACCGCGATTATGATCACTTTGCGAAACAGCCTCGCGCTAGGCCGAATTTCCTAGCCGCGCAGCGTTCGGGATCCCACTTGGTTTCGAGCACTTGGAATGGTCTATGTGTGTAGTAGTAGAGCAAAATACAACCTGCTATAATATGCAACTAAGTAAATTTCATACCAAGAAGGGTGTAACTATTATCAAGTCAAAAGGCAATTCCACAAATTATTGAAACATTAAATATTTGACACGTATTTTCTTTTATCCGCAATCATCCATATCTGGAGGTGAAAAACACGTTTGCCCCAAAATCTCGGAAAATATGCACCATATAGAATAATCTGTTAGGCGAAACTGATGTACTTTTTTATAACGAATCCAGTCACGCAATCAGATTCGTAATATAGCAAATGTTATATATTAAAAATTACTTTTTATGAGTATTTTTACTGCTTATAAATTGTTGGTCCATTTTGGCGTAAATTTGTCAACGTAAACTAAAGACCAAACCGTGAAATACGGATACGTAGAATTCTTCAATTTCGACTTTTTAGTAAAAACTAAATACACCATATTGAACTCGCTACGCGTAGGGAACCTCAGGTGTAAAATTTTAGTATATTTCGGGCCTAATGGAACCAGATGTTTCCAAAGAACTAGCCAGGTTAATCGGCCAGAGCGTCTCATTAGAGTCGCGGTTTATGATCGTATTGTCCCGCACTTCGACGACGGACAACAGTGCTTACGGACCATTTACCTGTACCTGCCATCCGCTGACAGAGCAATATACGGATTAACGAAAAGGCCGCTTTTTATTATATTTTCAAATTTTATTATATTTTGGACCTTTATATTGTGTTCTGTATTTTGCCTTTATGTTGTGTCCTCAATTATCCGAAAGGAAGCAGCCTCTGGAAGGAGCAGTTGTGAGCGGAGCGAAAATTCATTTATCGTTTATGGCCGGCAATTTGGTATTTTCAAAGACGGCTTCGACAACATCTGGTTGCCAGATATTCAAAGGATAATCAAGAACGTAACTTTGCCGTCTTTAAGAATTCAGATATTATTCGCGGTGAACAAAAGCGTGATTTTTTATTAACCAGCGGGTGTCCGCGGGAACAGTAAACAGCTGGATATTTCCTAACGTATTGGAGATAAAAAAATTATTTATATGCAATTGCATAGTACGTGGGGGCAAATTTACTAGCGCAGATGAATTTTTTCTTCGATTATTGTTTTAAGATATATTTCCCCAACATGCGATTTTTGCTCTTGCGGCCGCGAGGCACCTTTGATTATGTAAAAAAAACGACAGTCGCCTCGCACGCAAGGCTGCTTTGGAAAGTCGAGGATGGTTTCCATGGCCGAGGGAAACAGTTTCCTGACTTTCCACGCTAGCCTCGCCAGGAGTCCTCGCAAAGTCGAGGGTTAATGTGGTCTCCGAGGGTTAATGAATTACTAATAAAAGATGATTTTTATCGCAAATGACTGATCATTAATTTAAACAAAACGATATTCGGCTACTTCCCTTACTATTCGACTTTTCCTTATAACTTGAAAACCGAATGTTTCCCCAACGTGCGACTTAAAACACTAATAAAGTACCAAAAAAACAGTTTTCAATTTTTTATCACGATTGAGTTAAAAAATAAAAAAACCAAATTAATAGATGTAAAAAATATTAAATTATACATCACTAGAAAGGAATAGGTTTATCCTATTTTTTGCCACAAATTTCATTCCGATATCTTAAAAGAAACACTCAAATGTCATTGACTTCTTCAATCCGGCAGATAAACAGAGCACGATGTACATATAAAAAAAGGCTAGTCTTTCACTGTCTTCGACGGTCCTCGAGACCTGATACGACAATAGACCCTTTTTTCAAGTGCTCGAAAAGGTCCTGTGCGGCGCGTCGTTGCACTGGTGGGGCCATGCCGTTGACGCTTAGGTATAGAAAATACCATTTCCGACGACGCCAGTCGCAGTCGCTTGCGGCTGTAGCCGCCAGCCACGGTCGCTGGCGGCTGCAGCCGCTCATTGGAACGGCCACCTTAACGAAACCGAGCCGCTTGCGCAATCGTTAGCGTCGCAATGTTTACGTCAGGACGTGAACTGGAGGCCCTTAACGTGCCCCAGCCTCGTGCCCGTCCCTCCAAGCTTTTCCAGCTTCTTTCCCGCTGGATGGGAGGCTCTCTCCTCCCAGCCAGCTCCCCTTGCTCGGAGGGCACAGCGATGCCGTGTACAGGCAACGTAAACGCCTCTATTTGAAATGCATTGGCCGTCACCGAGACGACGGCGCTGTTTGCGCTGTCAACCATGGGATAATGGATCGGGCGCTTCGTCGGACAGCTCCGTGCCGCGTTCTCGGCTGCTCTCCGCCTAACGCGCGGTCCCAGAAAAACGAGTTAGATCGGATTAATAAAACGATCGGTCAATGTTGTGCTACGGGCGCGGCCGAATCGACGCTTGTCGCCGCGAGAATCGAACGATTTGCTGCGACTCCAGCCGCTTACCGTTTCGATGATCGAGCGCCACGGCGAACTCGAAATTCACGCGGTTTCGGCCCGCGCCGCCCGCGTGCCTGTCGGGAGATATTGATGCTCCAGCCTCTGTGGACTCTCTGGCAGCCTGCGGTCCCGATGAATCATCGGGCACCGTATAAATTTCGTTCTATTTGCATTGGTCGAGATTTGATCGCGATGTCGTTTCGCGATGGGATCTCTGCTTCCTCGATAATTCAACTGTGACGTTCGGACCGTGCACCGAACTTGGGGACGTCGGGCCGAGGACCAATCGCGAGATGCTGGGCTGCCCGTTTCACAGTCAGCACGAACGAAACGGGTGCAGCGTGCTCGTGTATAGATGGGCACCGTCGTAGTCGATCCTTCTCGCCAGTGTTTCCATTTAAAGGTTTTAATACATCTTGGTGATGAATGGAGATGGATGGTCGAAAAGAGGCAAAAATGAAGCGTGCTTAAATTGAGACGCAGGCATCCCGAGCTTGTCAATTTATCGGTACGAGGAAATTTCGCGGATGTTCGCTTTTTGGGGGTATTTCCATCCCGCGTGCATTCGACGTGTCCAGCGTGCGTTGAGTTAACGTTCCGCGCAGAATTCGATTCACCTGCTCTATGTACCTGCTGGTCATTAAATTGAAATCCACGGAACGTACGCCTCGCTTGAATTTATCCAGCCTGGCGCGGGTAACGCTGTTTCGTCGTGGGCGTCTACTTTGAAAGATGACTGTGGAGAATTCGCCACGGAACCGCTGGACGCGTTGGAAGGAATGCTATCGGCGCGCTGTATAAAACGCGGCTGTCGTTTCCGTTTGCTGCGTCCAGCCGGTGTATACGACCGACGAAACATCCGTGGCGCGCCGCGTCCCGCGGCCAGGAAAAGTAACCGTGTGAATAACTCGAACGGCGAAGAGTAACGAGAGCCGTTTATTTAACGGGCCGATGAATCCTCGCTTGCTTCTCTCGCTGAGAAAAATCACTGCCGCCGCAAGTTGAGCGCTTGTCCTTTTGCCCCGCGCCGCGTTCCTTCACTTCTTGCGGTTTAGTTGGTTATCGCCCGCACGAATCTCCTGATTAGGTAGGGGAGAGGTGCTATAAAAGGGACACTTTTGTTTAGCGTCCATTTCTGACAATGTCGTTATAGGTATTTAAAAAACAACTACATCACAAGACAGCGTGTTTATTTCCCTTCGATAAAAGTATATTGCAAACTCATCGATTGTAATAGAAAATAAGAAAATCTTCGATTTTCAAAAAAGTGGGAAATGTCCCTTTTACGACTAGGTGGTTTTAAATGGGACAGTATAAGTCATGAAAGGGACACGTTAATAAAAATAAACTTATTAAGTATTACAATTATAATTCTAAATCTTAATGATACAAAACAACGAAATCTACGAAAAAATTAACTCTTTGTAGTATAAATCATCAATATTTTATTATTAATGACACATGGAACAGAAAAAATTGAATGTGCCTTTTATTCCGCATGACTCATTGGCCCATTTACCGCAAATTTTACATTGGAACCAATCTTCCTTACTGGTAACATATTTCTCTTTACAAACGCAGCACTGATTGTTTTTTTAATCATTTGTCAATAGGCGCGCTCGTTTTCGTAACCCCATGTCCCTCGAGTCAGAGCAGTCATCACAAGAATCGAAATCAGGAATTGAAATCTGACTATAGCAAATTTATAACTTATAACGAGGGCTTGTTTATTGCCACACATTTTTTTGACGATAAAGTTTGTCGCTTTGAATAGTCACTTTATTAATTCTTAAATTTGAAACAATACGCCATCAACTATAATAATTCATAATTTAAAACAATGTCATCTATGTATCAGATGATACTTTACAGGAAAGTATAATACATATAGTGTCCAGCAGTACATGTGTATGAGAGGGACAGCCATGAAACGGTCGTCCCATTTAAGACTTGTTATGCTGTCCCTTTTACGACTATAAGTGAGTTTAATATAAACTAACCGCAAAACAAAGAAAACAATTAATTAAGCTTACCTGTTAAGCGTTTTCGTTTCAGTTGAATACAGGCTATTTTAATGATATAACACTTAAACACTTTGTATATATCTTAATCTCAGAAAACGACACAGAAAACCAATGAAAATTTCACTTTTACTGCCGAAAAACATCAACCGCGGATTACTACTCTGTTGCAAGTGAGACCGCAGTGAAGTTTACGTCAAATGACTAGGCACCAGTGTTGTCATAAACAGGAAAATAACTTGCATGTGTAATGCGTTTAGAATTTTGGAAATTCGATTTGTCCCATTTAAGACGTGTCCCCTTTATAGCACCTATCCCCTACACGGAATTTCGAGGTTCCAAGACCTACAAGGTCGCTGTTCATCGGTTACCAAAAGTCAGGACTGTAGAATTGATAAAATCGTGGGGGAAGTGGATTGGCGTCGTCAAGTAGGTACCTATCTTTTCTTTTCAAGTTCCGAGTTTTCGTTTTCTGGGCGATTGACTTAAACAAGCGAGGCGTTCTTCTCCGAGCCTAATATTGGAAAATGGCTGCCACGTATAGGACCCCTCCGAGAGGTACAGGTCGGGAGATGGGGTGGAAAGAAAAATTGTTAGGGAACTCATCAGTGAGGCTACCTAGAAAAATCGTGCCTTGGATTCGGGGACACTCGATATTAGACGGGGTAGACGGGTAGACTATTGGAAGAGGGGGTTAGGTACTGAATCTGCGGGAAATGGGGATTTCGTGATGATGATGAGAGCCCTCCTGACGGCGACTGGAGGAGGAGTTTGAAGTGCAGTCGATCGTCCAAGGAGGATTCGTAGCCACACCTGCTTCTCCCAAGTTCTGTGCCTAATCGTCTGTTCAAGTGGATCGCTCTTCTAATACCGGATGTGGTAGCGAGTCCTCCATGCAACGTATATCCCTTTATCCTACTTTCTTCTTCGCCATCATCGCAGTCCTCGCACGAATCTCTTTCTATATATTCAGTTCAAAATATTCCGGAAGCTACTCGAATTTACCTACGAGGATACTTTTGCCCGACGCCTTCAATATTTACTGTAACATTAGCGTCGTTTATTTAGAGCAGACATTTTGAAACAGGTATATGTAAAAGTAGGTCGAATCGGCTTATCGGTTTTAAATCTTGATACGATCCAGTTGGTAGGCAGACACGATTGATTGATATATCCAAATGTAGCTTTGGCTTTCCAGGTATAATATGTCGCGGAAACTAACGTCGATCGGATTTACTAGTCAATTAGTAATAATTGATGATGTATTTACAGCCGATGTTTAATAAACCGCACATCGATATTCGCTGATTCCTGGTCTATTCTCCGATCCCAGTAAGTGAATTTTCCCTAATTCGGAGAGGCGACAAACCGTGCTTCGTCCACGGGTCAGGCCTTCGATGTCCAATTCGTCGCTGCTCCAGTTGGCGCGTCGCGCCGAGAGACATATCACCGCGCACTCAGTTGACGTCGTGCGCGAAAGTCCCGCTGGAAAAAGGAGCGGAGAGGTTTCGAGAACGCGGAGAAGAGGCGCGCACGCGAAGTGCTCCTCTCGTTCTTGCTCATTTTGCCAGGCTGTATCGCTCTTCCTCCAGCTTGCCACACCGGAAGGTAACGCGCCGCTCTCGGGGATGTGTGTCACATCCGCGGTCGCTTCATCGCGACGCAGCAAGAAAAAAGTAAAGGGGGAAAGCCCTCGTGGCCCGCGATTTTCTGGGAATTAAATTTACGAGGCCTGTCGCACCGACGTCGCCCCTTAACGGGAGCCGTCGGTATATTTGATCCGACAGGAATTTCGACGGCCATCCCCCCTCATCGCCCCCTCTCGTCCTCCACACCTGTCGTCGAATCGTTCGCGGATGAGAGAAGCTTCTCTCGGCGCGCTCGTTAAAGCTCAAAGCGAGTCTCCTTCCACGGAGCTAAGTTGATCGCCTCCGTTGATTTTTTTTTCTTTCTTCTGGCCGATGAACGCCCTTTAACCCGGCAGAAGAATCGCCCTCTCATTACGTGATTTTCCATTCCATGGAACGCGAGCGCCCGCGACGCACGATACTGCAATCAGCGTGGTCCTTCCCATCGGATCTGAAGCCACATTCCCGGGGATGGCGAGCCATCAGGAACGGAATATCTGAATACCTCTGTTGGATTTATCTTCTGCTGTTGGCATCGAGGAGAATTCAAAGGGTTCTAAAGGACAGAGATGATGGTCGTAGAGTTCCCTCTGAATTATCAGTGACGTTAATGACCTTCCTTTGAGTGGGTGTAATTATTGTTTAGGCCTCGGACTGTGGAGTGTGGATTAATTTTGTAACTGCCCGAGAATTAAGGTGCATCGGACACGATGTTGAGTCAGACTGGGAGGGTGCAACGAATTAGTGAAAATATACCTCGAAACCGGGACGAAAACGGAGGAGACCACTAAGGTAATTGAAAGTTCCGTGCTACGCGCGATGTCCACCGTGCTGCAGGCAAGATTCTGATCTGCAGCGGGGCTTATTTGGAAATTGCATCCTTTACCTGGCGTATACTGCGCTACAAGCGTGATTCTAATCGCTAATGCAGCTGGTCCGTCACGCTCCGAGTCGCTTTGAATTTCTTCCGAAATTTGACCTTAGTTTGAGAATTGCGTAATGGTGATTCGCGCGAAGTTTCCTCCTCGGTTAACCCGCAGGATGGGAAACCGTGCGCACGCGAACCCGGCAATCTGGCAAATTGAGCGTACGAAGTTGAATTCTAATCTCAGCCGTGAATGGAATCTTATTCTTTTATTCTTACTCCGATCGCGTGGTTAAACGTTTCGGTCTTCTATTTCCCCTTTTAAATATATAAAATAGAAAGTGTTGATCCAGGAAGTGGAGATGGAATAGGGTAAATCCGGGAGACGCGGTCGACCTAATATAAAATGGCTATTAAAACTAATATAGATATTACTTATTTTATCAGAACAAACCTAATATGTTCAGAATTTTATGCCGATTCAGAAAAACTGGTCGATATTTGCTTTAAGACGATATTTACTGTAAATCGGGTTGAAAACTGAAGTCATGACATAATTATTCATGGAAATTTAACAAAGGTTAAAGCAAAATTATTTATGAGTGAATACAACTACGGATTCATTGATATTTAATTTGTTTACGCTAAACAAGTAAAGAACACATCAAAGGAAAAGTGAATTACCTACTGGCGATTAGCAAGGCAAATGAATACAAAAGTGAATATATAAACGAAATAAACAAAAATAATAATAAAATAATAATAAAAAATAAAAAAATAAAAAAATAAACAAAAATAAGAAAAAAATCATAACTCGACCATCTCACCTTTCTGCAGCGAAACATGGTCTTCTCGTTAGCTTTGAGAAGAAGAGTTAATATGGCCAAATACTTTGGCTGCATTGTCCCTCAATATCTCTACTATCTTATTATTCCAAACATTAAAGGAAAATAAACTTAGAAGTATATTTTAAATACGATTCTGTACAACCGCTGTTTGACAAAAGAGGTTAAATGTAACATCAATTTACCTTTAATAGCCTATAAATCCAGAAAAACACAGAAGGAAGCGAAATAACGCTATTCATTCAACTATTTGGCTTCTAGAGAAGTAATTGGTCTGCACTTTAATGCATTTTTACGTATAGACTCTGAAATATAGCGACACGACCAACTCTCCGGCCCGACCGCGCCTCCCGGATTTACCCTATTAAAATCTAGAAACCAGGGAGCCACTTAAAAAGAAGCGCAATGTGTTTTAGAAAATGAACTACCAATACCTGCCACTCTATCCTCGTGAATCGGCCGAAACTTCAAATCGCCCATCGCTCCAAATATTTTTCAATCGCGAAATTCGTTTAAACGCGAATGTCGGAAGTGCGCGCCGTTAACGGGGATAAAAAGTACGCGACCGTATAACTAACTGAACGCGAAGTGACGCGGAAAAATGGTCAAACGGAGTTACTGAACATTTTCGGCAGGTTGCAGCAGCGAGCATTTAACGGGGCGAGCGTTCGTTTCCTTTGCATAGAGCCTGCAAACCACAGCCTTTGACTTGAAACAGCGGCTTATTTTACTGCCGCAAAATATATACAGCAGTCTGCGGCACAAACGTGACGGTGCCTCTGGCTTTGTCAGCGAAAACGCCGATAATGAAAGCCGCAATTAATCCTGTACAGGAAGTTTCGCGGAGTTAAGATACCACGCCGCGAATATTTCCCCCTAGCGAAAGGAAAAAAAGCGTCTGCCTTTATTTCCCCTGCTTTCGCGAAGCCGAGTATTCTTTATTCTTACTTTCTCCCCACTCGCGACATCGCGTTGCCTCTTTCTCGTTCTTCCTAAACGTTCCCTGCTGACCCCCGAACTACTCGATCGCCATGAAATGCACGATCAGTTGAAGGATGACGGGTCAGGTGAAGTTCGGACGCTATCTCGCTATTGGCCTCTTATAAATATGATAAATATGATTCCTCGTTCGAGAGGGAATGAAAACTGTGGAGCAAATTTTCCATTGCGGATTCTCTTGCGCCGCGTGCATACCATACTTGACACGCGAGACTCGGGAGTGTACACATTCGGAGGCACTTTGAGATAGAAACGCGATCCAAGAAAACAAGACACGGGACTTCCCCTCGAAGGAAACGGGGTATTGTTAACAGTTTCTGCTGAAATTTGCAATGAGAAACAGATGGCAAACTCGTGGGGGTAGAGAGAGTAGTTTCCTTCCGTTGGCCAAATATTGCAAAAGCGGCTGACAACTTCGCAAACGCGTTCCCCGAAGCTCGCGAAACAATATTGGCAACGACGCGGTGTTGGTTTTGCCACTTTAGCAACAGTTTTCGTCCTGCAGCAGACAGCTGTTTTTGAAGAGGCGTGCAGAAAGAACGCGCGCAGATAGAATTAATTATTTATGTACGTGCTCTCTCTTACGTGCAACCTGTTCCACCTTATTCATAGACTTTGCAAGTTGATGGCGAAATTCTGCTTTAACACAGGAACTGGTCGATTCGAGTGCGTGGCGCGAGGCTGTTCGAACGGTTTAATTAACTTTCATCAAGTTTTGACAAATTGGTAGCATTTTGTTAACAGGGAATCCTCCGAATACTGAATATTTCAATCAATTAAAATTTGCACGAATTCCCAGCCAAAAATCCGAAGAATTTTTCGCTGTCCATGGGTCAAAGCAATTAAAAACATCCACGCTCTTTTCGCTTAATCTGATTCCTCGGAAAATCCAATATTTGTAACAACTGCAGGGGCTTGTCGTTTATTTACAATACAATCACGTTTGAAGGATTTTGTGCCATGAATTCTGATATGGCTGAAAAATATGATCATCGCGAACGACATGTGACGACATTCTCCAATATCCTGTATTCCACATGTTTAACATCTTTGATCGTCTGGTTTCGTATAATTCCCCTGAATGGGGCCTCTGTCATTGTCGATTTCATTAAATCCACGGAAAGCTGGTCCGCGTTTCTGTCCTTTGCGGGGAAAGCCGCTGGAAAAATACGCTGGCGCCTGAAAGCACGCTGGTCTCGTAATTAACCAGCCGGAAAGATTAAAGAGGTTGGATAGCCCTTTCCCTTGTTCCTTTGTGGCGTGGTTGCAGGACGTTGGCTTCTGTTTAGGTAGCTCGAACACGAGCCAGCCTCGATACCACCGCGTACATGCGCGTCTCTCCCCCAACGTTTTCCTACTCGCAGCCCGTTTCCAACGAGCTTTCTCACGATTTCGACGGCCGTCCCGCGATCTACGGAAATTGAGTGCGTCGCTGGAATCGACGGTGAAAGCACACCCACGATAACCAGGGACTGCCGCCTACGACGACGAAAACCTGTCGGCCTGTCCGTGGCATTATCGAGGCTCGGTTATATCGGAGTTAAAAAGCTAAACACCAACGCTCGAACCACCTCGGGACGCTTTAAATTTCCCTCCTTTCTTCTTTTCATCTCGCTTTTGTTTTACACGGGTCGCGCGGCTCTGCCGTGTGCCTCTTAAGGCAGGATACCACTTTTGCACGTAAAAAAAATTGAAATTTTTTTTTGTTCTTAAAGTACTCTTTCAAGTGTATAGAATCGAAATTCATTCATTAGAAAGGTGGCCGAAACCTCTTTCTTGTGTAAAAACCGGTTTCGAGCAGATATATAAATCTATATAAAACTTTAAACGCGTTTTTCTCGAAACGATGTTTTTCAAATCGGCGTGTCAGATTACTCTTACAATTTTCATCGGATTGACTTGAAACTTTGCACAATTCTTCCCCGTGGTATAATCTAATGATGTACGTAGAAATTTTTCTGTAGCGTTGTTATTTTTTTTGGTGCACAATTTTATAAACTTTTTTAAACTTTTTTTACCCTAAAAAATTGACATTTTTGTTCAAATGAGCGCCATTTGCTTAAAAATCGAAATTCTAGGAGCCACTTAAAGGAAATCATCCTGCCTTAAAGGAAAGGGATAGAGATTCGTTTCCTGCTTCGACTTCGCGATTCTCCCTTCTCTATGGCAGGGCTGGGCAACCCGCGGCCCATGGGCCGCATGCGGCCCGTTCCCCGACTTGCCTGCTCTTGCCGGCTGATTGGTAGTGGGGACTGTGCGGCCCGCGGCGGCGAACAAGTTGCTCAGCCCTGCTCTATGGGATCTTGAGGACGAAGTTCGCGTTCAGATAAAGAAGCAAGTGATTTTCTCTGTTTCCTAAATCGATCGCATCTTCGATTATCACCTATGATTATTATCGAAACAGCGTTCGAAGCCAGCCGCCGTGGCGTTCTCGCGACTCTCTGCCAGATCCTTGAGATAACAAAATCGCAGAGGCAGAGTAAAACACTGACGAATCAGAAATAACCCTACAGGATACTCGATTTGTTGCCTCTGTTATTTTCACGCTGCACACGGGAACATCCCGCAAGACCAATTTCCTCCAGTTCTTGTTTCTCGTGATTCGCTCTCGACCTTTCTCCCAGATGTATACTCTCATCCATTCCTCGCCAGCACGCCGACATTTGCTCGTAATAGCAAACGGATCTCTGGTGTAACGTAAAAGTAACTAAGGCTAAACAGTGGACTAAGGGACAATACCCTTGGGCCTTCACCCTTAAACACATACCTACTGCCCGGCATAAGGAATGGGTGTGAAAGAAAAATTTCTGGGAATAAACGGTTGGGCGGTAGGGATGGAGAGCGAAGTAAGGGGACGCGGAGGGTAAAGGCGGGGAAAGGGAAATGCAAGAAACGAGAAGGGAAGTTGAGAAGGTAGAGACTACCCATAAAAACAAGTACACGAAATCAAATAAATCATAAAAAATAGAATATAATTACAAAATAAAAAAAAGATGTGAAATCAAAATCAGCTGCAAGTACATAAAGGTGCTTTCCCGCAGCGTGCAAAGGCGACACTGTGCAACGCAATGTAAGATTCGGTGCTTTCCAACTGCGCTTAATAATATTAAGCAGATATATTTTTATAGAAATAAATATTTCAATACCAATAAATATTTTATTCAAAATACTTGGCGCTGCGCCTCGAATTGATGTTGCTAAACTGAATAAATATGTATAAATTGCATTAATCTTTTTCTTTTTCCTGTGTGTGCGTTGGTAATGTATTTTAGATTGTAAGTGAGTTATTGTAAATTATTAATTTACTATTAATAAGACAATTAACATTTTTTCGGTTTCGCAGCGCCAAGTATTTTGAATAAAATATTTATTGGTATTGAAATATTTATCTGATATTCTGAGTCAGAATCAGAAGAAAAACCTTACCGTTTCCGACTGATCCATGAGACGATATTATGATATCTCTGTCATGCGTGGACAGATTTTATTGAAATTTGGTCTTATTCGAAAGCTTATATGCGGTTTACATAAGAAAAATGCCTTTAAATTTAGAAAATATTGCAGGCGTGATGAGATATTAATGAAATAAGTTTCAGGTTAGGTTGGATTAGCCGTTTCTCGAGTAAATGATAACGGTATCGACAGTCGACATATACAGGGTGTCTTTCCTGTACTTGGCGTCGAGACGCTACCGCGTCTCTAGATTACTGCCCATGGTGGAATTCAGGAATTCCATCCTGTTAAGAGCGACACTTAATCCAGTTCTCGAAATCCTAACACTGAGGCATAAGGCGAAAGGGTATTATAGGCGCAGGGCGCGGGAAAAATGAATTGAATTTAAGGAATACTTGACTCGGTCGAAATTCCATTCCATTACTCGGATTGCTCATTAGGATGAGTGTCTCAGAATTACTTTCCCCTCGGTCCTTCGGTGCGCGACCGCGCGTTCGTTCTCCTCGCCCTTTTCGGCGAAAGAATTCTCCACCGGGCTCGTCAGTTTCCTTCCATGTGAACGGGTGCGGCCGATAGTTTTTGCGAATCATAAAGCGCAGTTGCATTTCAGTTATTACACCGTGGCCCGGTAATGCTCCGCGCACGGCCCGACTCCTTCGCTGTAGGACTCGTTGGCGTGAAATATCTGAAACGGAAAGTCGGGTTACACCATCGCCGTTCGAACTTCGTTCGCACCACTTTGGCGGTGTAAGAGTCACGCCCTATGCATTATTCATATCGCGAGGGGTGAGAGCGAGATACATTGTGCTTACGAACATCAATATGCGTGCTCCGAGATGGCCTTATTTCCAGTCGAAGTGTATCTGCGGCGAACTGGTCGGCCATCCGTGCGAGAAACTATCGACGGATTGATAGCGGGGCCCCTGCGTCTGTCGCGTAGGTATCTTCTGAAAAATCATTAACAGAACTCCACGCGGATTTCCCGCTGAACGCGCCACTCTCGTCGCATCCATCCTAATTGTGTTCACAATTAAACTCGAGGTTAACTGTGCATTTAATCCCCACCAAAAGGAAACAAATGACACTTTTCGTATTAAAGCAATTATCCGCGCTTCATTGGCAACTCGACCGTCGGTTGGCGAACACATGGGCGTAAAGTTTTAATGAGAGCTCATTTGAAACACGCGCGCATTTTTCACGGCTTATCAAGTTCGTGCGGCTGCCTACCAGCGTCCAGCTGATCGCTGAAAAACTCTCGGACGGTGGTAACGCGCAATGAAAAATGATCAAAGGGAATGCGCGGGAGGTGAAATTGAAATACAGTGCCGTGCGCGCGGCAGTAAAATGGTGGTGAAGATTTTAGGATACTGACGAGGTGGCTGGACAGGTAATGAGAATAAAAATTACTGGCAGCGTTGAACCGCGCTAAAACGACGCTGATATGGCGAAAATGATGTATTAAAAGGTTTTTGCAATATTTCATGGACGCGCCGTAACTCTGTTTTAGTACTCCATTTTTCCTGCTCGCCGTACAGCCTTTACCCCGTCGTTAGTGACTGCACGGTTTACGATAATCCGACCGGAATTTACAACGGTATAGAACATTTATTACCTTTTTGACGGATAAAACTACAATGTACAATTTTATTATTACAATAACACGCTCGAATTACCGCCTTTCGCCGTACAATTTGATCGATAAACGCCAGAAACAGACAACCACGGGATTTATGATATTCCACTGACTACTATAGTTTTTTTTTCGTAATCCCCGTACATTCCCTCTTTGACAGTTATATTCCACCAATTTATAGCTACCATCGCTGTGGCTTGTTTGAACATTGAGCTACGGGGCACGTTGATCCACGTGCAGCGTTGCAGTTTGTGCATTAAATTGGTCTCGAAGTATTCGTTGGTATGAAATTTATTGAAAAGCTAGTGCACTGCTCTCTGCGAGGCAAATGTACCTATAAGGCTTAACTTATGGATATTTTAACGGTAGAAATATCGCCGCGAACGAAGGCTTGATGGGGTGCATTGTGTGCAGCAAGTGCAGTGAGCACAAAAAGTTGTTGTCAACGTACCATCGGCATGCAACCAGGGAATTCTTGCGTCTACCGGCGAAGTTCGTTGGATTAAGCAAGAAATAACGAGCTCCACGGTGTAATTACTCGGCGGCTTTACATCGATATGGCTGGACGAAAGATAGAGGAAAGTTTCTTTCATTTAATTCCTCGCCCCGAGCCTCGAGACCGCCGCCGCGGTATTTTGACTGCAATAAGGTCGACGGGTACTTTGTTGACAATAAGTTGGAAAGCAATAAATGGCGGAATAGCGTTGCATTGAATACGTTTCGGTAAAGAGTCAAGAGAGATCGCGGCCCCGTGGACCGAGCCAAAGAACTGGGTCAAACTGCTGGGCGTTCGATTGAAAATCTTTCCATTAGACGATTCAATTAAAAATTGCATCTGTTGCGAGCCTCGCGCATCTCTTTCTCTCGCCCCCGCGGGAATTAAATTTTCAAATTGCGTAAGGAAAACAATAGCAATCTCCATTGCGCGAGACTTTTAATTTAATGCCGCGAAAAGTTAAATGACTGGATGGGCGAATGTTTTCGTCACCAGTGTGTGGTAATTTGGACAAATATGTAACTTTCATCGAATACTTTGTGTAAGCAATAACGTGAACTTTCTTTCTGCTTTCAGGTAAGTCCTGAACGTGTATCTCTTTCGATGGAACGGGATGGCGACACCTCTCGTGAGTACGCAATAATTAGAAAATTGTGGCAAAATCTCGGGGAAACATTCGCAACTAGGGTAGACCGGGGGCGGTAGTAACACTTTGACTTTGGAATACGATTACGCAAAAACTATTACAGTTACAACAACAGTTTTTTTACGAAAATGTTACTTATTTATCTGACATTATTTGAGCCACAACAGTTTCGCTGTATGTCAAGTAATTCGGTTATTAATAAAAAATGAGAAGCGGAGAAAGTGTTACAACCGTCCCTGACCCCGGGTCGGTTGTAACACTGCATGGAGTCGATATTAGCACAAATATAATTTTACAAAATTAAAATATTTATTGATTTAAATTATAATAATAAATGAAAAAAGTAAAATGTATAACAAATTATGTGGTATCGCAATTGTGGCAGAAATAAAAGACGTTTTGGCTGGTGCATTCTTCATCTGCTCAATCCTTAGGGTGACTGTACCTAATATCGCCAGGCAAAAGTTAAATCGCTGTCGATTGAATAATAATTGATATTTTTCAATGCAGTTCGTTTCAAAGTAAAGAGAAATTATTCATCTTTCATGTAGCATATGTTAGAATCGTTGAAACCTACAAATTGTTAATTAGGACTCAAAAAACGTAAGACATGCAAAAATCGGGTCCTGAAAAAAGTGTACCTAATATCGCCTACTCAAGAAATATTGATTAATTCATGTATATATGAGTTTTTAAAGTCATTTTCACATGTGCTTTTATTATTTCTTGCTCTATAAATGTCTTTTTATCCATCTTTGATTTCATTTTTATTAGAATAATATAGAAATTTGAAAATATAGATTTTTAAAATATTTTATTTTTTACGTTCCGATGTACATATTGGACAAATAAATTTTATTTCGGTTGCTCCGCACATTTCGTGACCTCACCTGTAACAAGCATTACATCGAAACCATTGTTCTCCGGTAGGCGGTATTGAGAACACGCATACTGCTAAAAGAAAAACGCTATTTTCATTACGAAAAATATTTGAATCGATTTCATTTCTTAAGTACATCATTAATTAGGTATTTCTAGTAGATATTCTTGCATTCAGAGATTTATTAGACTTACCTTCTCCGAATGTGACGTAAAATTGTGATAGTCCAATAAATTTTTACACTATTAAGATTCTCTAAAATCCTTCCCTTTCTGTAATTGTTGATCACATGATGCTGCAATTATAGTATGTCTTCCTACATATGTTTAGGTACTAATTCAGTACATAACCGATAAATTTTAGAGCTTACTTTAAGAGATATAGCGAGTGGCGATATTAGGAACACTGGCGATATTAGGTACAGTCACCCTACATTCAGTATATTGCACCCATTTTCATTTGGTTTGCTTGTGCTCTGCTATATGATTTCATGCAAATAAGACAATATTATTCGCCTTCTTTGTCCCTATTCGGTTCTGTTGCGGTGAAACCGATCCCGACTGCCGATATTACAATCGCCCCCGACCATGCTTTTGAACTTAAATTATAAATTTTGACTAACGAGACGCTTAAAAGTGCCAAGTAACAATCTATATTAGTTTAAAAAAGGTCGAATTACAGATTAAAAAATCGAACAAGCACATACTTGCAAAGGGAGTGTTTATATTACAATTTTAAGTCAGTAAGGAAAAGTTACTTTAGGGTATCGAAAAGTTATTTTCTTCACTATCCATGTCTATTGCGTATCTGTACTCCTAGGGCATGGATGTGTATATTCCAAATGTCATTCTTCATCATATATCCAAAATTGGTGTTAATATCTATTATATGTTTTGAGATATTTAGCGTGTTACATTCGCCCCCCCTGTTACTACCGCCCCCGGTCTACCCTATTTCACTTTCGCCTTGTACAATAACGTAAACTGCTTCACACTTCGGCTTCACCGGAGAATATTTTCGCTGAGACAGCACTGTAGACAGATTCGTTAGTATTATATTAGATTAACAATCAATATTTTGACCAACGACCCAGTTCCTTTATCCAGGCAAAACCCAACGGCCCATGGATAACATCGTTCGTGTCCCGTTGATGCACGATCGAGATTTCAGCCGATTCGAAAACAGGGCTGTGCAAACCCTTGTTCCGCGGAGCCTCGAGGAACGTAGCTCGCGGGCGCCAGTCGCCGTGCAATTCGTGCGACAAGCATTATGCTAACAGCGTTCTCCGCGGAAACGTTTCAAAACGCTAAATTCCCTATTTAAATTCCCCCGGCACCAGGCGGAGGAGGAAAGTGATGGTCGTGGAAGGGTTGAAAGGAGGCCAACAGACCCTACAACCGTCGGTTAAATCTAGAATAGCGTCGAACAGTGGAGCGCGAATGACGCGTGTAACTGCGATCTTCGACGGCCCGCGGATAAGATCGTTTACGAGGAAATTTCGATGCCTCCCGACGGCAAAATATCCTATTTATATGCTCGCATGCATCCGGGATTAGGGCACTGTCTGCTATGGACCGCTGGCATGCATATGTAGCCGAATTTCCATAAGATAGTCGGGACACTCGAGCTCTTTTCAGCGAATACAGTGAACCACACAGAATTTTCCTTAACCTGTTTGAAAACACCCAAGATCATACTAATTGAAGCTTACCTCTACGTAGGGACTTAACAGTTCTGTTAAGCTTAATTTATACATAGTCCAATTTGAATTTCAAGTTAGCTTGTAATTTAGCTATGCAATAGAATATTAAAACACAACGAAATTTGTGTTTAAAATTGCTTGACGAGTCAATCTCACGAGCCTAATGACGTCTCAGGGAAAGTGCATTTCCCATCGGTCCACGCGAGGGGATCGGAAAAATAGCCATGAATATTTCACCCGCGTTTCGTCGGGATCTGTACAGCTCGTGCTCGCTGCATCCCATTTCGACAGTCTCCTGAAAGGCGCGCAAAGCCGTGCCAGCCCCAATTCAACGTATCCGCGACGCTTGAGCCTGGCCGAACGCATTTTCCGCGAAGGGTACAGGGTGTCGCAATTAGAAACTTCTCATGCCACGCTGGCGTTAATTCGATAAAGGCCCGCGATACACGGTTGGCAGGAATTTTTTTCGTGCAATTTCAAGCGAAACTGAAACGGGAAACGTGCTTACCTAGATACGTAATCCTACGTGGATTTAAATGCGCTTCGCGATCCAGCGCAATCCCTGCGCAGTCTCTCGATGCGGCAACCGAAACGCGGAGAATCGTGAAATGTTTGATCGCTGCGGCCACGGTGTGTGCGTCGGACGAATTCGGTGTGTAACCGAGCTGGCCACCCACCAGAAATTACCCCATTTTCTACCCCCTTATTTCGCCCGAGCCTTCTTCGGAGGAAATTAATTTGCACGATCAAGAGTGAGATAAGGCTATGTATGCACATACTTGCGAACAATGCCGTGGCCTCTGAAGCTGGCAGTGCAAGTGGAACGGCTGCACACTTACAGCGAGTTGATGCCTCGAGCGCAAAGGATTAATGCTGTTAATTTAATAGAGTCGAGTAAGGGCAGGTTCTCTCAAGGATTCAGCCCTCCACTGGACTTCTTTGCCGCGTTTATTTCCAAGCCCGAGCTATAGCATTGGTTTGTACCAGCCTGAGAGACGACAGAAAAAGAAGCTCGACAGGGGTAGAAAATTAGTAATTAAAATGAATACAGAATCGTTTGCGGCTCTTTAATGGAATGGGGCTAATAGCCAGGGGAATTATATTCTTACTTTTACCTCGGTGCTCCCGCGCCGCCCGACATCCACGATAAATAAATCGAGCTCGCGAATTAGGTTCTAGCATGGGAGCCGATCTTCAAGCCAATCGCGTCATCGCTTGTTTCAAGGTAGCCCCGTCCCCGATGGAATATTCTTAAGCGATTGTTGGGTTAAGAGAATCGATTCGCTCTGGAACATCGTTAGCAGTGGCCGCGTTGATTCGCGAGAGCCACTTCCGCCGGCATCCGGGCGCTCATACTACGGTAACGAAATGACGTCGTGGCTTCCAGCTGAATTGAGAGGCCGAGTGAATGGCCACTGGAATGAATAATTGAAAATCCGCGATTAAAATCAGCAGCGGCGCTGCTTCGAAAAATATGTCCACGGGTCGCTGGTCTTTTCAGTCGCCTCGTTCCATCGATCCTCTTCCACGGCGAACGGCGAGGGTTCCGTTGCATAGCCGCGATAATTTACACCGTCACGCGGCCAGTTAATCTTTGCGTGACTAGTGTGACGTTCGGGCAAATTATTTCTACACACGTTACTTGAGGCGTGAAACGACCCGCGAGGGATTAAAGGCACGAGCACAGATACTTCCAGGGGCCTGTCTTCGGGTTTGTAATTTCCAGTCGCGGCAACAGATTCGCTAAGAACCGTACTTGAAAGCGAGCTAGGGTTAAAGGTGGGGCGGCGGCGGTGCAAGCTCGAGTAGAGTTCTCGAGCAGAGAGACGGGGGCGATTACGATTTTATCTCGGGTAATCGCACTTGGAGGACTTCCGGTCGATCGGTCGATCGGTCGCCTCCACCGCCATCGGCACCGCCACTTTCCCGGCGCTATCTGCAACGTATCTGAGCGATTTCTTCTCGTTCCAACCCCCTCCCAGCGGCCGTTATGAATCTTCCCTCCGCCGACCGGTGGACGCTGCGCTCCGGAAACTCCACCCCCCCCCCCCCCCCCTGTTATCGAGAAGTGGGACTCTTAAGGGACACCACCCTGGGGCCACCCTTTTGCTCGGTGACTTCGATATCTCCACGGAAACCGCTCCAAGCATTAAGCCTGCACTCGTTAAGAGGGAGAACGACGCAGAAGGACGCGGCTAGCGGAGGGCGAGCATCGGGGGAGGGTGAAACGGGTGGTCCGAGTCGATCCGAGTCGGCTCGACGATGAGGAGGACGGGGTATGGTGATCGCAAATTGAACGAAGCCCCGTGGGCACGCTATAGGTACTCTATGACGAGCCGATGGGGGATGAAACGGCTGGAGGAGATCCACCCTCCCCTTTCCCCGATTCGCTTCGCGGGATGATGGAACGCGGGAAAAACGCAACGATTCAATGTAATGGTAGCTACTTTGAGAGACGGAATCATTGCTGGAGCGGTAGTCTGGGTTGTAGACTCAGGGGTCGACGGTTGGGGAATTTTAAATGACACGTCGTTTACCACTGTGGCGTTACTGATTCTCTTTCCCGCGAAAGTGTCCCTGGAAGGGGTGGGCTGTCTCGGGGTGGCTTTTGGCACGCAGCGTCGATTGAAATATGTCGACCGTTGATCGGGATAGTCGAAGGGGAGAAGAAAGATGGGGTGGCGGGGACGTTTAGGTAACCAGATCGGGTGTGACTTCCGCGCGACTTGGCAGGATTGTCAAAATTCTTTGAAAACCGTGAAACAGTAGCGGGTTACCACGTCAGCGACACTCCGAAGTGTTTATAGTTTCTAGGAGCTGCATTTAAGGGGGTAGGGTAAATCCGGGACACACGGTCGACCTAATATAAAATGGCTATTAAAACTAATATAGATATTACTTATTATATCAGAACAAACCTAATATGTTCAGAATTTTATGCCGATTCAGAAAAACTGGTCGATATTTGCTTTAAGACAATATTTACTGTAAATCAGGTTGAAAACTGAAGTCATGACATCTGACCACCTCACCCGAGGTGCCGGGAGAAATGGTTTTCGTGGTTGGCAGAGACCACTCACATAATTATTTATGGAAAATTAACAAAGGATAAAGCAAAATTATTTATGAGTGAATACAACTACGGATTCATTGATATTTAATTTGTTTACGCTAAACAAGTAAAGAACACATCAAAGAAAAAGTGAATTACCTACTAGCGATTAGCAAGGCAAATGAATACAAAAGTGAATAAATAACCTAAATTAACAAAAATAATAATAAAATAATAATAAAAAATAAAAAAATAATAAAAAAATCATAACTCGACCATCTCACCTTTCTGCAGCGACACATGGTCTTCTCGTTAGCTTTGAGAGGAACAGTTAATATGGCCAAATACTTTGGCTGCATTGTCCCTCAATGTCTCTACTATCTTATTATTCCAAACATTAAAGGAAAATACACTTAGAAGTATATTTTACATACGATTCTGTACAACCGCTGTTTGACAAAAGAGGTTAAATGTAACATCAATTTACCTTTGATAGCCTATAAATCCAGAAAAACACAGAAGGAAGCGAAATAACGCTATTCATTCAACTATTTGGCTTCTAGAGAAGTAATTGGTCTGCACTTTAATGCATTTTTACGTATAGACTCTGAAATATAGCGACACGACCAACTCTCCGGCCCGACCGCGTCTCCCGGATTTACCCTATAGGACTATTGAAGTCTCGAAAAATCGATTTTTTTATTATTATTAATTCTGAAAGTGCCATGCTTTGTGAACATTTACAACAATGTATCGTGAGGAAATTCGAATAATTACGGAAATTATAGCGCTGAACGCAATTGAGTGCACCGTCGAGTAACGGCCTCGCAGAGCGGTATTGGCGTATGAGACTTAACTTTGAAGCCGTTTATCTCAAAACTACATTTTCAAACACGGTGTACATCATAACTCTTGAACGAATGAATATTTTCACTTAAAATTGTAACTGGAGCTGTAGAATTCCTTTCTCTATCGTGTGGAATTTCCGCATCAACATTGGAAGTTTGTAAACACATTTTATAACTGATAAAAGACGATTTTTTTCAATAAAAGTGTGGAGAAAACTTAATTCGTGTGTAACTTTTACAATTTTTGATTGAATTCGCCACCAAAGTTCCACACGATATGTATTAGTGTAGAAACTAATCATCCCAAAGCATTTTGCTTTTAGATAATTGCTTCACCTGAGACTATGTACACCAATTACAGTTGCGCGCTACGCGGGACCATCTTTAGCGTCAAATAAATTCAATAATTTTCAACATTCTGACAATTTTTTTATTTTACATTACTCGTTAATGCGTAAATAAAAAACTGTGAAAAGTGCCAGTATGGTGATTATTTGGTATCTGAGCAATCCAACCGACAAGAAACCGCCGATTTCAGTCGTTCAATAGTCCTATACCCCCTTAATAGATACTTTCTCCTCGTGCGACCATGGAACTCAGAATAGCAGATCTTCAGAGAAACTCGATCGCCACTCTCGCTAAGCATTCAGCTTTCCATGGTTCTCTCATTTATGTATAACTCACAATGGACTTGCACATATTTCGTACACTATCTTAGACAGACCCATCCACTTTGAAGAAACACAGGCAAGAAGTGCGCGATTGAGATTCTCTGAAATTCTCGGAATTCTCAGTTTTGGCACTTGATGCCAGTGCAGATCGAGCCCCACAAAAGGTCCAACATTGGGGAATTTATTTTTCGAAGTTTGCTCGAGACAAATTCTTGGAACTTTGCTCCTCGACTACTCGCTCGACTTAATTCGCCCGTTAATTAGGGCAGAGGGCCTTCGAAATTTAGTAGGACGTAGTTCGCGGCTGCGCCGCCCGAGTGCAGTCCAACGCGTCGTTTTTACTGGCAGTAGAAAATTGTTTCATTATCAGGCCGGAGGACACGGTGCCGTGCATCAGATTCCAGCGGCGTCGTGTCCCGTTAACGCTGCTGGAAAATAATTTCAATGGGATCCGCGCCAAGATTCTTGGCCTGGCTGGTAGGCTGAAAGTGCAGCGTAATCTGCATTGTATTACCCCCCGTGGCCCTGTTAAAGCTGCTCGTTGCCACGCGATAAGAAAGTTCCCCTGGTGTCGATAGAATGAATTCACTGAACGGACGGTATCAGTGGCAGTGGCACTACTTGCGACACACCTTTTTCAGAATTTCAAATAAAACGCTGTAAATATTGGGGCAATATTGCGATGAGTCACGTAGGTTTTAACATTAAGCTTAACTGAACTCGATTAATAGAATTAGAGTGATAAAAATCGAAAGATAGCTATCTAATTATTCTGCGATTGTTTTTCTAAATTCTAATTAGGTGAGAAGTGAAGTTCTAGTAGGAGGAGAAGTAGCTTATATAATATTATCATTGGTGGAGACAAGCATTGTCCTTTAAAGGCAGCGAGTTTGGGATTCTTGGAATTTCTAGTGGCACTTTCCAGAAATTGTGCCGACAGATTGCATTTCATTACACGTTTCATTGTGTAAACATCAGGTCTGTCCAATTACACGCGTTTAATGAATAAAAATAATTTGATTGGTTGTTTCATTTGATTTGTAAAAATTGTTGCACTTTTCAGGGAATTTTACTCTGAATTTTCCAGCAGGGAAATCTGACTCAATTACAGTGTTTGCCCGAAGGACGCGTCAATGCAGACTGCTAGATGAGTTTTAGCTGGATGGGGAAAAAGGAGGTAAAAGGCAGGGAGCCAAAAATATTATTCAATTAGCTGACGAAACGAGCCAGGAATCCGTTCGACCGTATAACCTGGCCCAGATAATTTAATTCATAATATCGTCTCGCGATTCGTGACGAACAGGTGAACCTTCCAGCAGTAACTGTATATTCACTTTAATTAAATTAAACAGTTACCCTCGTAGACATAGAACTTTTATTATCGGCTCGAAAATTTATGTTCCACTTTCTTCTTCGTAACTGTCCGTCTTCTCATCTCACTGTATCGGAAAGTAATCTGAGCTCCGGCTTTAATTAAGCTCCCCTTAACATCGAAATCAAGATTCTCGGAGATAAATTCTACTTCTGTAAATACCTGTTTCGAAAACTTTAATTCATCATCACTGTTCGTATATAATTCATTAGACTCCATCAAGGTTCTCCATTTTCCAAAATACCGTTTACCGTCCAAGTAACATATAAAGAAGAATCGAACAAGATAGATAAGTAGGGAGCCCAAGTAGTAGAAGACTGCCCATAGTCAGGCACAACTTTACCCTGACACACCAGTCAACGTTACTTCCTATAACTTTTAATACGCGCTTTACTGTGAAAATTGTTTTTGGTAAAATTTATTCAGATTATCTCCTCGATACAAAATCTTAAAAGGAATCACTTACAATTAGAAGCAAGCTAGCAATTTTAAATCTGTATACCACTCTGAATACAGTATGCACTCGTTATAAGCCCGACGAACCGGGCTGGCGGCGGACGTACGGCGCGTTGTGGACACTATTCAACGCGGCCGATGGCGCGAGTGAGAAAACCCAAGAGCGAGCGAGAGGAAACGAAAGAGCCCCTCGCTCGTTCTCGAGTTCTCTCACTCTCGTCCGAAGGATTCCAAGAAATGGTGCGGATAATCGCCGGGCGTACAACGCATGGTAGAAACGGGCTTATAACGAGTCCGAACTGTACATCGACGTAATTGTTCACAATTGCACCAGCTTTAAAAGGGAGGAACCGAAATCCCTATCGATTTTTTTTCTCGCAAGCCCGCTCCACGGAAAGCCGACAATACGTTAACGCGAGCTTCGCGGAGCTCGCCTCGACAAACATATCTACGTTTGACAAGCAGAAACTTGGTGCAGTGACGAGCCATTTCAAAACGTCGAAACTTCGTGCAAGCGGTTTAATACTCAGCCCTGGACAAGTTTAGCGAATTGCTCGCCGGACGTGTTAACACGGTCTGGCAATAGCGAGGCGGCGATCAACTGGCTGCCTCGAAACGCGCGATCGCTCTCGCTCAGACGGCTCCTCTCTTTCCCCTGCGATCGAAGCAACTGGGAACCGTGTAAATTTTCGCGCAACGTGACTGATGTTTACAGACAGTCCGTGTATTTTCGATACGCTGTAATAAATAATCCGGCCCTATTTTGACCCGCCCGCTGCGAGCTTTCCAGCGCGGACATCGATCAAAGCGGTCGGATTTGTTTTCGAAAAAGCAGCCCGCTCCAGAAAGGCGATTCGATGACTGATCGAATTTTCCGGTAATGAAAAATACGGGATTCGCCGGGATATAGGTACTGTCGCTGGCTCGGCGTCGAAATGCTTTACGCGCCGGGGTTGCAAAGGTAATCGTTTACGAGCGCGGTTTCATTGAACATCATGTTATGCCTAAAGTGTTATTTGTCTGCGCGTTGTTTATTATTCGGAATAACATTTCATCCGTGTCTGATGTCGATTCTCGAGGTTTCAATAATTCCAATTCAATCTGCGATCCGGGCCATTAATGCATAACATACAATACAGGCGAAAATGCATGCACGCGTACGTGTATTTAATGTATGTTAATAATTATGCGGTAACTATTGATTATACTCGAATGTACATATTGTGTTCAAGTGATTTATGGCATCGCGTACCGAGATAAACGTACCGCGTCCCTGTGCACCGGGATCAGTAATCGTGGACTGTAACTACTGATACCACTCCAGCCTCGTAATAGCGGATTTATTTCCCCATTATACATTCCGTTATTTAGCAAGCATTTGATGATTGGAGATTATTTAAACCTATATTACGATAAAATCAACGCAGATTTCATATCCGAGGTACACACCACAAGTGTATTTAATGTTTCCTTTTCAGAAGCGAAAGAAGCGGGGATCTTTCTAAATGCATATTCAAGGAGAGGGATTCGAGAAACTCGAGCATCGATATCTTGCAGCGCAGCGGGCTTCACCCTCTTCCCACCCCTCTCCATCCTCATCGAATTACCACTAGGGAAATAAGGGTTTGTTTATCTACGTGACTACGTGCCTGAAAAGTCACTTTGATTAAACGTGCCGATTAGCCGACGGGACGGGCCGATAAATTGAAGAGAAACACTCGGCCTATGCCAATTACGCGTCAGTGTCCTCGTAGCGAGTCGAGCTTCTCCTGCCTTTGTTTCGACTGCACGCGTCGTTAAACTCGGCACTGTGAAACCCGGCAGAAAGAAATATGCTTCGCTTCCTTCGCGCGACTAAAGTTTACCCGCCCCCCGCTCAGGAGCGATGCTTCTCTTCCAGTCGATTAACCCCGCCAGCGAATGGCTAATAATTATAAATTACCTGGATTTATAAACCAGGGGATTCGGTTACTTTCTGCGAATACATACGGAAATCGCGGCATCACGAGGTTATATTTAACCTCCACTGTTAGCAGGAACGGTAGGAGGAACAAACTCGGCTAACTGTTCTTCCCCGGAACTTCTGATTTCCAAGATTATTCACTTGGTTTCGTTTAAAAGTACTCCAAACTGAATACTCAATCCCCATCCGTCTCTTTCCGGGACAGTTGTATTTCCTCCCAGTTCGATCGTAATTTCCACAAAAAAAAAAACGGACAGATGGATCGTTCCACCGGTGCGCCAGTTGATGCCGAAGCAAGTTCTCGCTTAGCATTCGACTTCATCCGGTGGATCGCGCGTGTTACTTAACGCGCGAGGGCTTCGAGGCTCCTTGGTGGTTTTAATACGACGTTAACGTCGCCACGCATTGTGGCCGCGCGGTAGTTTTAAATTACCGCCCCGGCGGCATCCCGTGACTGCCAAATAACAGCGGCGCATAAACCCAGCGGGTGTTTGTTGCGGCGTGCAAGCGATGCAATTTAAAGAGAGCCCTCTCGGCCGCGAACTTTTCAACCGCTGTCCTCGCGGCCGCCCGTTATAGCCGCGTCATTTGCAAGAACGATAAAAGCCGAGGCGGGCGAACTTGCTTATCCCGGCGAATGCTTCCCAGTGACAATGCTCGGGACATTTTTATCTGACAAGGCAAATGGGTTCGCGAGGGCCGCGAGCGTGACGAGTGCTCTCCAAGAAATATGAACTCTCGTTCGTTTGTTCGCGGGCTGCGTCTTGTGTCAGCGGCCACGGGCATTCAGTGAATTTGGTTTTATAGTAAGGACATGGCTGCACCTTTATTCTTTCGCCGAGCGCGTGACTCGAGGAGGCTCGCGCTTAAAGCGGTATCCTGGAATTCTAGTTCTTCCGCTCGATGGCCTATACTTACCGCCACATCAGTTCCAGGAACAAATCGTGATTCAAGTAGCTCCAGCTCACCGAAATCACCGTTTCGGACCGAGAATGGGGCGTTCGATTCATCATCCACTCGGTTCACCCGCAGCTCCGCGTCGTCGCCGGTTCCTCGGTCTCGCGCGTCGCGTCTTTCGCACTGAATCACCGCAAGCTCCATTGAGTGTAAATGCCAGGCTTCGTTGTACATCAAGCGCATAAAGTGCGCGTAAATCGATCCCGCGGCAGGTTTTGACATCAGGAGCGCCGTGAGTAGATCCGGTGGCTTCGATAAATCCTCCGCCCCACCATTGTTCGCGGCGATGGATCTAGGGCGATTGTTCCGTTTTGGCACGGACACCGTGGACTCGCCGCGGGCGCGTTATTCTTTTCATTGACGGCGGTTCTTAGTGGCCCTCCCGTGCATATCATTTCGTTGCAATGCCCTCGGCGAGCGGCGCAACGTGGGAATCCTTTGCTAAGGACTCGTTTCCCACTCGAATCGTTGTTTCGACTTCTGGTTCTCGAGGAACAGGCACCGCTGCCTCCAACACAAAGCTCCGAGCTCGAAGCGATTGCCTCAGCAGATTGAGCGGAAAATATCCAGCTTACAATGTCACCCCTCCTAGCCACCTCTCCTCTGCCTTTCTTCCGTAGTTGTACCATCTTCCTCGCCCATTTTTTCTCCCCCACTTTTGTTAGACACGTCATCCCTCCTCGTGCCGTTTCTGGCAGCGGGGAAGAAAACCTGATCGACCTCCTTTGTTCGCGGTTTTTTATCCGCCCCCGAGCGTCCGTCCAATTAAAGGGAGAGTTCTGCCCCAGGAAGCGGGGCGACGCTCGTGCGCCGGGACAACTGGTTCGGCCGTGTTTCCCACGATTTCCCACGGAAACTCGGCCCCGAAGATATTGCTCCAGTTAGATCAGCTCGACCGTTGGGGGATGTATTCTCACCGCGTTTATACATCCTCGGCGACAAGCATCTAACTAGCGATCGTTCGGGGGAAGGAGTTGTGCCGTTCGCAATTCGTATCGCCTCGAGTCGATCCCATTTTATCTCACGTAGGTATTTCAGTGTATATCATTCTACGCGAATGAACACGCCACATCATTGAAACCGAATGCGTGGCACGCAACGATATCTCAAGTTTGAAGATATAATTCTAGGGCGAATTATCGTGAGACGGCAATAGCTTTTCCAGCTGCCTGTCTTAACAAGGCTATTTAAGCGCGCCAGCGAAACAGGAACTTCATTTGGACACCGGAATACTCATGGCCGAGAAATAGCTAGCGTTCATGAATTATCCATCCGACAAACTGCAAGTAGGATTTAATTAACCCGGTGGCCAGCGTGTTAAAGCGAGCCGTCGCGACCGCAGAATTATCTCGCGGTATCGCCAAAGCGAGACGGATAAATTACGGCGCTAGATTTAACGAATTTCTGCAGACACCGGCCGCAGATTTATAAGTTGTATCGGGGCGTGGATCGAGATCGGTGCCGGCCGATGCAGATTTTTTTATGGCACTATAAATTTCTCGCGCGGATCGTCCCGCGCGGAACCGTGGCCGTGGCGAGGGGGAAAAAAAAAAAAAAAGAATATTTCTGCGAGCCGAAATACGACCGCCTATAAACTTCGACCGCAGTTTATCGATTCGCTGCGCTATCGTTTCCCTCGACGGGCCACTGGTAACTTAACGTCGATGATAACGTAAGAGAACCGACGGCGTTTCGTGGCCCGTTCCACGACATTATCGGCCTTCAAATTTGGGTAACGACGTCGTCAGCCTTTAGTGTGATTCGATTCCTCGCCGGTCCCGAAGGTCGGGCTATTTTTCAAATAAGATTCGGGCCGATTTACGGGTCGTTGAGAGAAAATTAATAGCGCTGCACGATACTGTGCATGAGTAGGTACTCGGTAGCTTCAAAGATATTATTATCCAGAAGAAGGTATTTTTCCAATCCTTTAAAGAGATTTACTGCTGTCAGAGAGACGAGTAATTCTGCGATCTTTCATCAGATAGAACTATAAACTTCAAATATCGATGCACAAACCTTCCAACGCTGGAATCCCTGCTAACGAGCATTCTGCCAATCATTTCTAAAAGAATGCGCTGAGCCAGCTTGAATAACGCTCGCTAGCGGTCTGCTCGCGCGCCGTCTCGATTTCTCGCATTCCGAGTGGCGTGGATAAATTCGCAGTAGCGGCGTGTACACGGTAAAGTATCGGTGAGAAGGTTAAGAGGTCTACGTGACCTATTGATCACTCCACCGTCTCGGAGTATACACATGGGACGGCGTTCTCGATCGCCGCGATCTCAGCGTCGGCTGTCCTCTCACATGGCATACATGAGAATTGGCGGTGGAACGCAACGTCCCTCCTGGCTCCACCCGCGTCGATGCGAGCCACGAATTTCGTGCTCGCCATTCACCCCGTTTCGGACTGTTCGACGACAGCGAACAGTTTGATAACGCGGCTTTTTGGCAGCAGCGTAGTACGGGGATGGCCAGACAATGGAGAACGAAGGAGTCACCAACGATTGGTCCATTTTCGGGGTAAGTGCCTTCCGCGATCTTCCCGCTGCTCGCAAATCTGGGAAATCGTCTCGAAGATCGCGGAGAACTTGAACAGTCTTGTTGGTGCTCCTCTGGCTCCTTCCGACCCTTTCTGCCGTTTTGGCGTATTAACTGGCATTGGCTATCGCGATTATTTAGCTACAGGTTACTTGGATGCTGGTCGCTCAACGCGGCTTCGACTCTGTGGTCACTGAGGATCGTTGGCTTCTGCAGAGAATACAATAAGCGCGCGCTCAGCTGAAACATTAATCCCTTTATCCTTGGTCATTTAACAGAGAATCGAGGATAAAGTGCCCTCCCCCCCCCCCCCCCCCGAAAGAGAACCACACCAAGGTCGATTAATTTCCACTCGTTACCCAGCAAAAACACCGCGAGCACCAGGCAGACTGAATTCCAAAGCGGCAGTAGCGTTTACCGCGCGGGAGGGCACAAAGGAATCAGGATCGCGAGGGGTGGAGTAACGTTAAGTGACTATCCGATTGAAATATAAAGCGGTGTTCGCGGGAGGAACAACTTCGAAATCTATAAATTCCACGTCGCGCTGGTAATGCTCGTAATTAATGGCCCGTCGAGGTGCCACGTCGCCCGGGTGAATGAAGCCGAAGAAAGTGTCATGGAGGAGCCTCGCCGAAAAACCGACCATCGATCCTGCGACGCATCGGGCTCGGTATAATGGAGAGAGCCGGAGGGAGAGTCGAGACATACCAGCGCTATCAGCAGGGTTTAGCGCGTCTTCCCCGCGTCTTTGTTCATACCCGCCTTGCCTGCCGCTAATGGACGTTCACGGTGAATAATTAGATATGGAAACGCTAATTGCCTATTATTAATCACCCCGCCGACCGTCGCGTCGGATTGAACATTGATTGCGTCGATTAGACTTCTATTCCGGATTTCGGTGGAATTACACCGTAGTGGCTGGCCAACGACGAGCTTAACCGCACTTCGATCGAACGGGCCTCGATTACTCGAGGGAATCGGGGCTCTGTCCCGCACAGGGCGGACAAAAGGAAAGAATTCGAAGGGGATATCCTTGTGAAATTGGAACGCGTCGCGATTCAGGTGCGATCGATCCTTTGCAAATTGGATACTTTGACTTTCCTGTAGCCGTCAGTTAAGACGCCGTCGAATTCTTTCAATTTTTACGCGATTGGTACATACATGTATGCGGTAGGGGAGACCGGGGCTAGTTGACTAATTTTTTACATTTCTAATATTTATAAATAGATCATTAGTATTGTGTTGACTTACTGCATACCAAAAGTTTCCAAATTTCATTAGGTATACAGGCATAATTTTGAAAATCGTTTTAATTGAGTCTAGGTTGTAGTTTTTATTGAATTTAGAGTAGTGAGACGAATAAGTCAACAGACCCCGGCTACGGGGTTAGTTGACAAATATGATGGGGTCAGTTGACTTAACATTTACTTTTCAGTTTTAACCCTTTGCATGCGAAAGGTGTATATAAACACTGTCACAGTACATCAATATAATGTGAAAAACGTATATATACTAGGGCTCTAACGAATATTCGAATAATCTAAGTCAGCGATGCCCCGATGGGCGGCCCGAGGGTACGAGCATCCATCGCATTTTCCAAAGCTCGCGTGGAAGGGGGTCTCGAAACCAATGAAGTTGCAGGCATGTAACGGATGAGGAAAACTCTAGTACAAGTGTGCGTGTAGGCTCGTACCCTGAAATCAGCATGTAACCGTTACATGCTGATTTCATTGCGATTAAATTGATTTGACTTCTGGTTATAGGCTGATTTCAAGTCGTTTGGATTTGCGGTTATGGGTTATATTTTTTGATGACAGGATAATTTTTTAAACCCTGGGGGGGTTTCTTTTTCTTCATAATTTTGTATTGTCGTCCAAACTACGTATGCCTGCAAAGTTTCAAGTCTATTGGATAGTTGGAAGTGGGTTAAAATTGAGTTTCTAGATTTGAACTGAACAAACATACATACAAACAAACACACAAACATAGGATTGAAGCTGAATAAAAATCGTTTAATAAGAAACGTTTTGTTAATCAGAGGTGTAAGTGGGAATGTTCAAGTCTATTTCGTCCAATTACATAATATTATTGTTTAATCATTAGTCAGTTCCTGTTTATTTTCCCAATTCCTAAAATGTAGGACACTGGGGCTCCAAGGGTCCCAGTCATATAAACCTACGGGTACGAGCCTACACGCACACTACTAGAGTTTTCCTCATCCGTTACATGCCTGCAACTTCATTGGTTTCGAGACTCCCTCCCACGCGAGCTTTGGAAAATGCGATGGATGCTCGTACCCTCGGGCCGCCCATCGGGGCATCGCTGATCTAAGTATTCGAATATTCGAATAATCTAAGTATTCGAATACCACAGAATTCGAATAATTTCTTCGAATATTCGAACTTCGACTTCGAATATTCGAATATTCGAATATTCGGATTTTTCGAAGTTATGATTGCACCGAATACCAATCTGAACATGAGATATTTATTCACAGTTTCTCGTGAAATTCTTTTCATATTGGCCTTTACAATTATTTGTTTCTCAATCGATAAATTTTTAACTTTATTAATCTTTGGTAAATTTATACATTTTGAAACGAAAACAACCATCAGTTACCGATTGTAAAGGAATAAAATGAATTTCGCTTCGAAAAATACGAAATTGCTGGCTGTAAACGATAATGAATTTTCGCTTCGCTCCAAGTCCTCCTTTATTACATAAAACGGAACAGTTCTCTTTAAGATTACATTATATTACAGTCTTCTCTCGATATGTTGCCGTGAGTCTGGACCGACGACATCTATTCCGAAAATATTAAAAATTACACAGGATGGAAATGCTAAAATAAATAATATATGATATAGGTGTGTATATTACTGGATTAGTTTTATCATATAGTTTAAGAATATGAAAAGAATCGTATGGTCCGAGCACGCGTCCGCAAAGAAACGAGACCGCGGTATGTCTATTGTGCGTTTGAAAAACAAATAATTGTAAAGGCCAATATGAAAAGAATTTCACGATAAACTGTGAAGAAATATTTCATGTTCAGATTCCTATTCGGTACAATCAGAAATTCGATTGAGCAGAATATTCGAATATTCGAAGGTTCGAAGGTTCGAAGTTCGAATGTTCGAATATTCGAATATTCGAAGAAATTATTCGTATTCGAATTATTCGAATATTCGAATAGTCGAATATTCGAATAGTCGAATAATTACAGCTCTAATATATACGCTGCCAAATCCATCAATATAGTATACGAAACGCGTACATATGTATACTACGACCAATAAATTTTTTATTTTTTTTTCACTCCTCCACAGTGTTATTTTTTTTTATTAATTATCATGGTCTAAGATACTGTAATTATTATGTACTGGTTTGTTATGGTCTATATGGAAGGCCTGAGAGTTTGGAGGGAGGATAGGGTGTAAAACTGGTAGGGGTGAGTTTGGAAGGATTTGTGGTGGGGGAACTGGACTTGAGCAGCTAAACTCTTTGCCTCGACTGCATCTTGAGGATAAAAAATGCAATTATTAGTAGTATTCCTATGCTTAGTGAAGTAACCCCGTCCGACATTGTTAAGATGTTAAGGATCGTACGTACAAAACCTCCACGCACCGGATAAAATAAAATACCGTAAATTATAGTCAAGGTATCACGTTTCCACAAAATATTCATGAAATAACATCAAGCAGTACTTAGTGGACAAAAATTCATAAATAGTCGAAACGAAAATATTTACTTCCAGCCGACCTTTTTAGATTTTTCATTCTCACTGACAGAACACGCAAGTTTTTGTCACGGCGACACATTAAGTGGCAAGCTGGTCATTCATATGCTCCAATATTGCGAATCGGAGCATAATTTATTCCATAATACAAGAATTAAAGGGAATTAGTCAACTAACCTCGTTAGTCAACTAGCCCCGGTCTCCCCTACTCTCACAGAGTGTATCTAAGTATCTACCAATCTTCTGTTCAATTTTAACGACCTTGACTTCATTCACGATCTAAGGGAAAAATTCTCGAACTCTCTACTTGGCCCACTTTCCTTAGAAAAGTTTCCAAGGTTCCCACAGATTCAAGTACGTACGAAGGAGGTACACAATCTTTACGACCCCCTTATCCTCAAGAAATACGCGGGGAACGCGAAGACGGGGACAATCATTGGCAAGCAGGAAATAAATTCGGATACTCCTTGCGAATTCCGCGCGGCGAACCCCGCCATTCCATTCGACCCCGCCGCTGAAATATCTTCGTGAAACGCTCGCGGAAAACCGGATGCAGCTTCGAATCGGTCAGCTCAGTGGATGCAGAGTCCACGTCGAGCGTGCCGCCTTGCTGAAACGCGTGGCTTCACTGAGGAGGCCCGCGCGTTTTTAAAATGTAGAAGCAGATCTGCGATCGTTTGAATAATCACGTTCGAGGGGGCGCTCCGCCACGGCCGCGACTGTAAAGAATATTGATTAAGCTTTGATCTTCGGGGCGGCTGGATTTTATTCTCTTTGTTCAAAACGACCCCCGCGGACGAGAATCCCCGACGGAGCGGGGTAGGAGCGGAAATTTCGTTTGAACCCCTGGCGTGCGTTCGTACGAGCTTGGAAATTTCTTTGGAACCTTACGCGCGAGCTGCACACGCGTGGAGGGCATAAATTACGGGATATTTTTGTGCTCCGTTTCGCGGGAAATCTAGCGACGGTTAGAGAAACGACGGATACCTACGTTGCGGAAAGATGAGGGACGAGGGTGAACGCAGATTCACCGAGGATAAGTGTGCCGTAATTTGTTGCACGGAGAAGGCGGCAGAGCCTCACGTGTTTTACATCGTGTACCGGGTACTCGTAAATTGTGTGCACACCAGCTAGTAGTTTGCGGTATCTTGTCGTAAACACGCGTGAAAAGTGATCGCGTCGACGCATGCTCTGTCTCTCAGACAAAGAGAGCATTGTGCTATCGATACTCTCTACCTCGAATGTGATTTCCTACTGACATCGAATTGTTGGAACTTTTACACCAAGTATTTATTTTTGCCACCGAGAGTTGTCTTTGGTTCTCGTCCCAGCGTGGGTTCCTTCTTCGTGCCGAGTCTTTATATAATTCTGCCCTCTTTAGTTAAAATGTCCTATCTAGCATTTTGAAACAACCGAGAAAACTGAAGTTTTATCATTTACTTTGTACCGTCCTTATTTTCCTTTATTCACATTAAAACATGTTGTCATTATTTCGTAACAGCCTAATATATTTTTTTGTAATAGGTGTACTGGTAGGTAATGTATTATTAACGTACCAATTAATTAATTGTTTTAGATAGGATATTTTAACCATTTGGAAATAAGTTAGGTTAAATACATTAGACTGTTTATAAAGCTTTACGAAGCACTTAGAGCAGCGATGCCCCGATGGGCGGCCCGAGGGTACGAGCATCCATCGCATTTTCCAAAGCTAGCGTGGAAGGGGGTCTCGAAACCAATGAAGTTGCAGGCATGTAACGGATGAGGAAAACTCTTGTAGTGTGCGTGTAGGCTCGTACCCTGAAATCAGCATGTAACCGTTACATGCTGATTTCATTGCGATTAAATTGATTTGACTTCTGGTTATAGGCTGATTTCAAGTCGTTTGGATTTGCGGTTATGGGTTCTATTTTTTGTTGACAGGATAATTTTTTAAACCCTGGGGGGTTTCTTTTTCTTCATAATTTTGTATTGTCATCCAAACTACGTATGCCTGCCAAGTTTCAAGTCTATTGGATAGTTGGAAGTGGGTTAAAATTGAGTTTCTAGATTTGAACTGAACAAACATACATACAAACAAACCACAAACAGAGGATTGAAGCTGAATAAAAACCGTTTAATAAGAAACTTTTTGTTAATCAGAGGTGTAAGTGGGATTGTTCAAGTCTATTTCGTCCAATTACATAATATTATTGTTTAATCATTAGTCAATTCCTGTTTATTTTCCCAATTCCTAAAATGTAGAACACTGGGGCTCCAAGAGTCCCAGTCATATAAGCCTACGGGTACGAGCCTACACGCACACTACTAGAGTTTTCCTCATCCGTTACATGCCTGCAACTTCATTGGTTTCGAGACCCCCTTCCACGAGAGTTTTGGAAAATGCGATGGATGCTCGTACCCTCGGGCCGCCCATCGGGGCATCGCTGACTTAGAGTATTCTAACATTACTTAAAAGGTAAAAGACGTGTGTTACTTCAAATATTTCAACATATCTCAAAAAATGAAAAAATGCTAGATAGGACGGTTTAACTAAGGAGGGCAGAATTGTTCTTCATTGTTATTCATATTATTCAAGTTTTATTCATTTAACATAGGAAACACTTTTCTAATTACAAAAGTACTGCGTGGCGGTTTCCTTTCGATTTAATATCCCCGCGCGAATACTATGGAATCAAGCTTTGTGTTCGCGAGCGTCTTTTAAGGGGTAACACCACTCTAGAGGCAGAAAAAAATACCTAAATTTGACAATTTATTTTGGGAGTATGACAAACGGAATAGAATTTCTTTTCAGAGGGTTTATTTAACACATATTGAAGTACGAAAAACAATTCTTTTATTATCATTTTCATACAAAATGGCGGCGACAGAGCCTGTCGTCGAAAACAGCTTTTTTGAAAACACCGCCACGGGAGGACGGATTTCTCGGCATGTATGAGTCCGGGAACAAAAAATAAAAAAAAATTATAATCTATATACAATTGGCTTTGGAAGTACGTGGGGGTTTTTTTTAATCAATTTTTGTGGAAGTGGTGCACTTTTTAAGAAATGAATTCATTTTTTGCCCTAAACATGAGCATTAAATTGTTTATAAAAAAAAGAGTTTACATTCAATCAAAAAACGGCTACGTACTTCCAAAGAGAATATTGTTGTGAAGCCACTGTAAAAATTTCAAATCGATCCATGCAGTAGTCTCCAAGAAATCCGTCCTCCCAGTTTGAAAGAAATGGTTTCGACGACGGGCTCTGTCGCCGCCATTTTGTATGAAACTGACAATAAAAAAATTGTTTTTCGTACTTCAATATGTGTTAAATAAACCTTCTGAAAAGAAATTCTATTCCGTTTGTCATACTCCCAAAATAAATTGTCAAATTTAGGTATTTTTTTCTGCCTCTAGATTGGTGTTATCCCTTAAGGCCTTCGATCGGGGTGAAACAAACAAACCACCTCGTCCAGGTGATTCCATGAAGAGTCGCGGGCTGCGGTTCGCGGAAGAGAAAATGCTCGCGTGGCGTGCGCGGCGAGCGTCTCGCGTGTTCGCGATTCATCTTCGGGGCCTGGTTCAACAATAACAGCATCGCGTCGTCCATCGTGCACAGCGTTATTCGATTATAAACACCGTTTCGCCGTTGGATCGCGCGATGCACCCCGTATTCCGCGTGTAAAAGGGTGGGGCGCCCGCGCGTTTATGGCATCCCCGTGCAGCTGCATTGCAGGAATATTCCCCGATAGTTTCCTCGGTGAAAGGTACGGACTGCGGTCCATTTGCGACGCTCCATATCTGCTCGTGCGCGCGAGCAAGCCGAAGGAACACAGGGCGACCCGTTCGAGCACTGATCCTATCAAAAAATTGCTTTGCCACTGGCGTCTGAGCGTCTCGAGTGTTCGCCGTACCATACCCGGGACGGTTATACACGTCCCAATATTCTTGCCGTGTATCGCGTGTTTCCGTATTTCTCTTGCGATCGGGGGGGGGGGGGGATCCTCCCTTTCTTCGGCGCCCTCCTTTTTCCCCGGCGACCAAGCTGTCCCTCCCCGCGTTTCTCGTAAGAGAAAGGAGATCGTATCGCGGACGATCGACCCCTAGCCACTGGCGTCCTCGTACATGGGGGCATGAATCGTTGATAGATGGACGTTGATTAAGTAACACTTGAAGGACGAGTAAGGTGAATGTCCCAATTTCTACTCATTTAAGAGGTTACTCGTCACAAAGAAAGTGTAAAAAATTTGTTTGCGATCAAAATTTGCATAGTAATTGATTAATTCTTTAATAATAAATCAACCAATTCGAAAACTATTTAAGAAAAATATTTCAAGGTGTTTAACTATTAGTAATTTGTAATTAAATACAATGCTCTAAATTTTTTTTTTTTTTTATTAGCATTTCAAGCCTCAAGGCTTACATCTGCTTTACAATAAGGGTAGTACAGAAATTAATTCTTATAATACATGTAGAACAATTCTATGAGTACATACATAGGTGTAGCTAATGTTAAACCAATTTATTACATTTTTTAAGATAAATAAATATATGCCTACAAGCTGGCGTGTTTGGGTTGGTAATGAGGCTCTCTATTTGCAAGGGTAGTTGATACTTGAGATCTATCAGTTTCTTGATTAAGACTTCCCTCTGCCTGTTGAACAGGGAGCACTGCCACAATATATGGTTCAAATCTTCTAGTCCTTGTGAGCATTCACATACTGGATTGACGTTAATACCTATTCTAGCAATAGAGGCTGCCAGATTATAATGATCGGCTCTACATCTATTAAACGTGACTATAAATTCGCGAGAAGAGTTACATTTTGCGAGCCATGGTACAGAAGACGGGCTGAAGAACAATTCAAAGTATTTTTTGCCTTTAACTAGACCTTTTTCAGAAAGTAGGCGGTGATTTTCGGCTTTTGATAACATTTTAAAGCGGGAATACGAATCGGAGTACGGAATGTAAAGAGATTCAGGCTGTAGACCCCTAGTCGCACTTTTAGCAAGGCGGTCTGCCGCCTCGTTGCCAGTTATACCAATGTGTGAAGGAATCCAAACAAACTTAATTAGTGCCTCGGGGTTATTAGCCAGAATTTCTCTGTGCATTTTTTTAATCTCTAAGACATAATTATTGGTTGTGACATTAATTTTCGTTGATTGCAAGCTTTGTAGACAACTCAGAGAGTCAGAAAATATAACAAAGTTGTGGTTAAGGTTCTGTCTAGAAATATTAATGGCATCAAAGAGGGCAATACATTCGGCTGTATAAACGGAGGCCTCCTTTACAATCGTCCTTATTAATTCTATGTTAAGAGCTGGACAAATACAGGCTGAGCCGACGTACGAGTCAGTATTTTTACTGCCATCTGTATATATGGCATAACACAATGCTCTAAATGTTCGTATTTCTGCTCACGAAAAAATAGCGATGTACGTACTTCTACTCACCATTTGTACCAATTTCTGTTCACATAATATGTTGCCTTTTCAGGTTAAAATAAGGTACATCTTGTATGGGGAGGTTTTCTAACACAATAGTAAATCATAAAATAATGATAAATAAAAAATAAAATGCCTTCGAATAGAAATAGAGGTTACAGCGTACATTGAATTGTGAGGTTATGTTACTAAAAGTATGGTGAGTAGAAATCACGGTGTAATAGACAGGTGTTCCGACTCCTGTTCAGAATGTGTGACTTTTTCGTCCTAGTTCTTCTGGCGGCCGGCAGATTTCGTCGGTGTCGTAAAGGCATTTACATACTTAGAGCATATAAACATGGAGGAAGCATGCAATAGGCGAAAATGTAGAGGGCGATAGAAAGAGAAAGATATACATGTGGGACACCTCCTCTCTTTCTAGCGCCAGGCGGCGCCCCTGGTGTTAGAAAGAGAGGGGGTGTCCCACACGTATATCTTTCTCTTTCTATCGCCCTCTACATTTTCGCCTATTGCATGCTTCCTCCATGTTTATATGCTCTAAGTTTACATATGGCCTGTTGTGTCTGGCAAGCCCACTAATGCCACTAAAATCTCTACTACTACAGTCTCATTAATACATATGTATATGGCTTCTAAGTCACGACGCCTCTCGCGACGGCCAGGGGAATTAAACAGAAATCGGCACACAAAATCGCTGGAGTAAAAGGTACAGAGTCGGAACACCTCTCTATTACACCGTGGTAGAAATGCGAACATGACGGTGATTCACTTGACCCTAAACCTACTCACCTGTTTTCTACTTAAAAAAATTAAAAATAGTAAAAAAAACTCAACATTCCGAGCACAATACGGTATCTGTTTTTGTTACTAAATAAGAATTTTAACTGCAAACACTATTTTCTGCCGAATTATCGAATACCAATAGTGTCGCTGTTCCTTAGCACAAACCGCTAGAACACGATCGAAAAATCGTGGGTCTCTCGTTTTAAAAGTTTTTCGTTGTTTATGCTGCACTTTGTTCAGCCCCAGGCTAGTGCAAATCACGTGTAAATGTTCAAGTAATTTGGAATTATTTCGTTACTACTATAGTCCAAACGTAACGCTCATAATAATAAGAAAAATAGGAAATGAGTAGAAATCGGTACATGAGTAGAAATGGGGACTTTTACCTTATTCCTTTCGATTGTATAATACAATATCTCTGCGGCTGAAATTCTGAGTCGCTCGGCGCACGAACGATGACTCACGCGTACGTCGCGACAGAGCTCCTCGGGGATCAAGCTTCCGAATTCCTGGTCCATTAGAAACGATTCAACCGTCCCGGCGATCCCGCGCGAAATAAACCCTCGATCACTTACCATCCGCGACGTTATTGCCGAGATCTCGCCGTGGTGTGGACGCGATCGCGTCACAGTGAGCCGCGTAACGACGAGTCACTTGCCTGGCTAGACAATTCAATCTTCGCGAATTGGCGGCACAAGCACGAGCAGCTATCTACGGCCGAGGCATTACTCTTCCTCGTCTCCTTCTTCCTCCCTCTTTTCGACCTGGTTCTCGAGCGGAATTCGTCGAGAATGTCGGAGCAGTAACAGACCTGTTCCCCGTTGACGTCTCCAGCGAGGAACGGAAGGTGTGCCGTAACTTTTTCACTCGGCCGAGGTTGGACGTTTCCACTGGTAAGAGCCTCGTGCCAATCGTAATTCTCCGAAGTATGAACCCGCGTTCTTCTCGCGCGCAAAACTACCGTGTACACGCTGAAAGATCGAGCCCTCTTGAAACACCGACGCGGTTTATACTTTCGGCCGTTCCCCGTATCGAAAGAATAAACGCGAGCGAGCAGTCTTCTCTAAGCTTTAGCCCAGGGTTTCAGCGAACGAAGCAAACAGGCACAGATTAGAATGGCAAAGTAACTGTTTCTTTGAATATCCATAGGTTTCTCGCTGGGACGGATTAAAGGCAGGATTATGCGTCGTTCTATAATGCGTCGGAGTGATAGAGTTGGAATTGAATCTCGAGGATGGAACCAAAGTAAGCACATTCTTGGTCTTCTTCTTTTAGATATCTACATTCCTTTTGCCATTGGACTAATTGTAAGAATTATCTACACCCATTCGTTTTCAAATATTTTTCATTTCTTCAACGATAGAACTCCATGCTCAGGGAACTTTCAAGCTTGCTGCAGAAACAATAGCAGTATTTATCTAAATCTGAAATATAATTCGAACCTCGTTCGCCATATTCTTGGAAGCAAGTATTTTAAATATTCTTAATTTGCCATTGAAATTGGACAATCAAGCGAAGGCATAGTCTGTTCGTGATTTCCATACAACGGAGATTCGTTCGATCATACATTTTAATTGAATGCCAGTGGCGCTCCGCGTTCATCGTTCGAAAAGTTTGTCGAACTTTCGTTTGACGAGTTCTATCAAACGGTCTTAAAAATAGTGGCCCCGTGGATTCCTCGCGTCCCGACCCATTTTCTCTTCTCTCACCCTACAGCCGTAGCCGAGAGACGAACGTTCTTATCTCGGCTACAAGAGATATCGGAACGGCGTGTCTCTGTCTACGACATCGTTTGGTTCCCCGTAATTCTTCCGAGAGCTTTCCCTTCCATTCCCAACGGTGGTCGACCCATCTTCGAGATTTGTCAGCAAGGGACGACGGTCGGATCGTCAAGTTCCGTCGAGACTTCGCCACGGTTTTCTCTTTCTCCTCGCGGATCTCGTCGAATTCCAAGCTTTACACCGCGAACTGTTCGCTCTTTTATGAACCGTGTAATACCCAGCTCGTGGGAGGGATGAGGGGCGCGGGGGCGGAGCCGGGAGCGATGGAAAGGGGAAAAGGAACGATGATCTGGATTATGAACGCTGGAAGGTGGCGCGTTAAGGTAAAAAAAAAGGATATCACGTTTGGATGATCCCGTTTTATTCGATTTTTATTATGATTGATATTTGATGGGGTCGTGAACTTTTTTTCGGAGACTCGAGTGACGATAAAACTGCGCACGGTGGGAAGGTTTAAAGATGTACGGTAAAGTCACTAAACGAATGGATTTATGTTGATTAACCTGTAAGTTTAATGCGCGCGAATAACAAGCTATTGGAAGCGCGGGGTCGAGTTTCCCTCGAATATAAGGAATTCGATCTACCAACTTGCTCGCGATCTTGCTAACCTTTTCTCCGTTTTAAACATGCCTGCGCTCATTTGCCGGCTTCCTCCACGAGAAATCGTCATGCATTTAACGGTTGGCGTGCGAGTGTACAGCTGGATCGATCGAAGGGTTTAATTCCTGTGGAAGGGGAGGTCAGTTTCTTCAAGAGCGAATCATGCAATTCGCCACGCAAAAAGCTGGTAGATCGATGCTGTCGAGGCTGCTACGCGAAACAACGGGAGAATTTTGCTCGCCTTAGGTAGGGGAGAGTTGCCAATATCGTACTGATCACCTAAATCGTACCTCGTCAATTTCTCAGCGATTAATGAATATAAGTGACATTTGATGGTAAAAATGTCAAGTAAATGCGAAATGAGAAATATAAACAAAACCGTTTGAGCTTACACCCTGTATTATGCGTCCTATAAATATTTAAGAAAATCAGGTATGATTGATGTAACTTTTTACCAGTTTATCTTAGCTGATAATAAGCAAACAATGCAATTTTGTCCTGTATTTTTGTATTTGTCTGAAAGCGGGTTTAATGTAGAATATTTTACATTCATTTTATGTACGTATTACATTCATTATAAAGTCTAAATTGATATTTATAAATAAATTGATCATGTTTCCTAAATCGTACCACTACAAAGTTTCTTAAATCGTACCAGTACGATTTGGGAACTCATTTAATACGTTCGCTCCACGCATCTAGCTTGGTACATACGTGTTATGTGCATATGACATATATAATATAGGTTATTGCCAAAAATTGGATATTATAAGAAAAACTGTAGACAAAACAGCTTAAAAAAAATAAAACAAGAAGATATTCCTACTACATCAAGCCAAATATTTCTCAATACTCCATTAACAAAAGTGGAACAAAATTCAATAACTATTTGTACCAAGGAAGAAGAGTGGTTTTGCTTTTGGTGTAACGAATCACAAGTAGAAAATATGATTCAATGCATAAAATGCACATTGTGGGTGCACGATAGTTGTGCAGGAGTATTAAAAAAAAACAAAAAGTTATTATTGCCCAAATTGTTATGTTTAATGTGTTATTTTTATTTATTTGCTACGCATAAAATATGACAGGTTATGATATGACCACCAATGTGAATATAAATATATAATATTTTTAATTATTATACCTTGTATGTTTCTTTATTTGTTCTTAATATCTGTATATAAAAGATTTCGTTTCTCACCCACATATTTATTATTATTTTCATTTAAAAATTTACTATTTTTAGAAGAGGTACGATTTTGGAAACCAAGAGGTACGATTTAGGAGACCGGTTGCCTAAATCGTACCTTTTACACTATGTTACCAAAACATTAATAACAAATTAATTTGTTGTGAACAAAAGGTTAAATATATAATAGTAGGTGCCTAAAAGATCAAGCTACAATATCCAATAGTTATTTGCGTTCAAATGAGTACCAAATATGAAATATGACGTAAAATGTCTTAAGTGGTACGATATAGGCAACTCTCGCCTATATACCTAGGCTGCCTACCTACACGCTACCTCGTCAAACGTGATCCCGTATCCAGCATTCTGGGATACTTGATCGAGGGAGCGGTTAAAACGAAACAGAAAATTCTGTGTTTCATAGCGCTAGGCCGTGTCAGAGACAAGTCATCCCGGAATGGATGCTGTTGCGCGCGTGATTCAGGGAAACCAGCGAAATCCGAGGTAATCTTTCTTCGGTCTAACGTGCCACCATAAACACGGCCCATAAACCGTATCATGCCGCTTGGTAGCATCATACGAAGACGTAAATAGAGGCATAATTCAAAATTGCGCAAGACGGAATGTTACGGTCGCAGTGTTTCTCGGGAAGTGATTGCTACCCTTGAACATACCGTCGCGCAGATGAACGCATGAAACCTGACGGCACCGTCCCTCCATCGTTTTATGCTCCGCTGCTTCAATTACTGACACCTAACCAATTACTGTCACCTTAAGCTATTTTACTTAAAATAACTAATAAATAAACTATAGTAGGGTAGACCGGGGGCGGTAGTAACACTTTGACTTTGGAATACGATTACGCAAAAATTATAACAGTCACAACAAAAGTTTTTTTACGAAAATGTTACTTATTTATCTGACATTATTTGAGCCACAACAGTTTCGCTGTATGTCAAGTAATATTCCGGTTATTAATAAAAAATGAGAAGCGGAGAAAGTGTTACAACCGTCCCTGACCCCGGGTCGGTTGTAACACTGCATGGAGTCGATAGTAGCACAAATATAACTTTACAAAATTAAAATATTTATTGATTTAGATTATAATAATAAATGAAAAAAGTAAAATCTATAATAAATTATGTGGTATCGCAATTGTGGCAGAAATAAAAGGCGTTTTGGCTGGTGCATTCTTCATCTGCTCAATCCTTACATTCAGTATATTGCACCCATTTTTCATTTGGTTTGCTTGTGCTATGCTATATGATTTCATGCAAATAAGACAATATTATTCGCCTTCTTTGTCCCTATTCGGTTTTGTTGCGGTAAAACCGACCCCGACTGCCGATGTTACAATCGCCCCCGACCATGCTTTTGAACTTAAATTATAAATTTTGACTAACGAGACACTCAAAGTGCCAAGTAACGATCAATATTAGTTTAAAAAATGGTCGAATTACAGATTAAAAAATCGAACAAGCACATACTTGCAAAGGGTGTGTTTATATTACAATTTTAAGTCAGTAAGGAAAAGTTACTTTGGGGTATCGAAAAGTTATTTTCTTCACTATCCATGTCTATTGCGTATCTGTACTTTTAGGGCATGGATGTGTATATTCCAAATGTCATTCTTCATCATATATCCAAAATTGGTGTTAATATCTATTATATGTTTTGAGATATTTAGCGTGTTACATTCGCCCCCGGTCTACCCTATATAATGTACATATAGTATAGATTATAGGCTGAATTACCGAATTCTTTTTGTGTATGACTTTACAACGTTTATTTATTCGTTATTTTAAGTAAAATAGTTTAAGGTGACAGTAATTGGTTAGGTGTCAGTAATTGGGTCCTTTACTCTATGTACTAATAATTCTTCTCGCAATAGAGGAGCTGCTGTTCCGTACCTACCCGATACGCAGCTCTCGGCGAATTGTTCGATACCTTGCGGTAGATAATGCTTCTTGGTGCATATAAATTTCTGAGGATTCTATTGCGCGTTTCCAATAGAGGCACCGGCAATCGTAACTCCGTTCGTAAATTACAGAGTCGGTGTAGCGTGTTTAATCGCGGCCTCGGTGTGCTTACGATTTATCGAGACCTGCGCGCGGCTATCGGCGATACTCGAGGATTATAAACCGTCGATTCGTTGGAATTACTGCCACGCAGTCCCAAAAATTATCCGAAGTTAAAGGTCTGTACTCCGACGTGTAGGTATTGATTTTCGCCGATTCCGCCGCAATGTTGCAATGCCGAGGGATTCGTTACCGAATCCTCACCGCGAAGCCACAGTTTACACGCTGTGCTACTTGAACGTTTCGGAACGGAATTCGGTTGGTTATCGAAGCTGTGTTTACATTATACGCGACTCTAGTGGACCAGAACACTTCTGCCAATATCAACTTTCGAAACGTGCCTCACTACCCTCGGATATCTTGAGGATCAAGATTCCATATCCATTTGGCCATCTTTCGCCTGAATATTGATATTCCGAACAAGATACTCCATCGAGCGTCCCGTGTCCTACTGCGAAATCATCTTTATTCCCTAGCTAAGCAGTTGCTCGACAGACACGGCGCATATTGCCGCGACTATGTCTACTTAATTTAATATACCAAAAACCGCCCCCAGCAACGGGGACCGGCGCAAACATTCCCCGGGCAGAACGAAAACGTAATTAGTCGCTGGAGCGAAACGTAATTACCTTCTTTTATCCTTGGGCCGCGCCTCGCCCCGTAAAAGCACGGTAATTCGGATTAACAACGCTTCAGGTGGGCGAAACGGAAGTTCCGCGGGTAAATCGGGCGCGGCGGGGGAGCCGCGGTGCGTCGGTTTTTGCCGTCGCTATCATGGAGGACGGGGGAGGCCCATTGTTCCGACGAGTCTACTCGTCGGTGGCTGCAAGTAATTGCGGAGCACGCGTCGCACCCGAAGGACCCAGGGCAAGAACGCCACGGGCTTGTCATGCGCAACGTTCTGGGTCACCTGGCCTTGTTGTTGCTCGTTTTAGAGCAAAACCGTGTAACGAGTTAACGTCCATCCTCCGGGGAACGCGTTGGAAATAAACCGCGCCGCGATCTACCTGCTTGTCAAAAGTTTCGCGGACGGCGACCCGACTGGCGCGCCGAGTCCCGTGGAAAACGAACCATCGTCTGTCGATTCGACGATAATCCACGCGGATAATTGAAGACGATAATTGGCAGCAGATACTGGCGCCTAGTGCGTATTCATCTGTATTAGTAGAATAGGGGTAAACAGTGTAGTTGTTGGCCACCTAAGTCAGAGGTTCACATAAGCGTTGAATTATAAGTCTTATTTTGCTATCTTTAGGAACACAATTAGTGTTAATAGCTGTAAACGACTCTAATAGTCTAGAAATAGAATTTGTTTAAAGAAAGAGTAGAAGGATCCACAAAAATTTTACCGAAAATACGTTTCCTATGAAAACACATAGTTATTGGCCAGACGAAGGCAATGATTGGTCGATCGTTTGGCAGTTATTGGCCACTATTTCATAACCTACATATATGTAACATATACCCTACCTAATTCTTAATGCTCTAAGACCTAATTATGAAATAATGTTAATATAAAATAATGAATTAATTCGGTTAGAAACAGGATTTAAATTATTAAATAAAAATGGATATATTCATAAAATGAAACTAAATGTAATGTAATATTATTAAAAATATATAACCTATAATACCTTTTCTATTTAAATGTTTCTATATTAGCTAGTATTGCACCTTCTTTTATATTGTATTAATAGTATTTTCTTTTAAAACATAACCTTTTAAAATCACAACACAGCTATTTCACTGCTGCTATGACAGTTAGGTACCCATTGGCCTCGTGGCCAATGACTGTCCTGAAACATTATTTACATTACAGTTCTTGGCCACCTATAATTTCTGCAATAATGTATAATTTTAATGAATAAATAATCATTTTTTATAAAGTTTAAACCTTTATTTGTCTATATAACGAATATGAGAGTTATATATATATATATATATATATATATATATCATAAATGCATTAAATTATCTAAGAATTGCCTGATGTAACCGTATGGCTATTCAATTCAATCACTGTAGTTTTCAAGCATCGATTTCAAGTCGTCTATTTTTTACACGTAGTATAACAATTATTAGCGAAATAGTGATTGCATTCGACGCATGAAAGTAGAAGATATCTGAATATGTTCATTATAAAAGGCATAATGTACATTATTTCTTAATATTCATGTTTTTAAAAAAAAAGGCCGATCACTGCCAGGTGGCCAACAACTACACTGTTTACCCCTATACCTGCGGCGAAATGAACGTGCCGCACCGTTCAACTGCCTCTTCGACCAGATTGCCGGCGCACGCTTTCTGTAAAATAGACTGCGGAGTAGAGGCCCACCGGCGCGGCGTATATTAATTTACACCACTTCCATCAAGATGAACGCACGTGAGTGCATTTCGCAGACACACCACCGTTCCGCGCACAATCGACGCTGGTTCGCAAGAGAAATCTTATCGTCGCATTAACATCTCGTCGCACCTTTCAACGGGACATAATCTTGCAATGTCGCCGCCGACAAAGGGGACTGTCGGTCAACATAATAGAATCAATCGTAAATCATTGGGCACTGCGGGTTTCGAGCGAGACAACTCGCCGCAATTCGCGTGCCACCACCCCGCCGATGTGAATCAGGGTGCCTAGCCTCCTTACGTGGCGAAATTGTTTTTCCTTTGAACGCGCTCGCCGCAGCAACCGAACGGAATTTTCCTCCTTTCATCGAGGAATGCGGCGACATCCTCGATCGTCTTCGAACGTGTGGCCCTGGAGAGGAAACGATCCGAAAAATCGATACCGAATGTCCATTTGGGTCAACGGTGCATAGACGAAGTCGGAAATGGCCGTGTCGCGTAGGTCCCGTTGCCTCACAGCTATAGGTAATCCGTAAAGTTAACTCTCCCGTGGCCACTGAAATAGGCCTCTGGTGGTCTCACCACAATCCCAATGTATCCATCTTGTGCGTGTTCACCATAATTCTCGGTAATATCGTTAAAATCGGTTGGCAGAATCCTGAAAGTGGTTCAATGGAAGTAGCTCGGAGAATTGAAAAATTGTTGGAGCTCTTCAATCTATCGTTCAAAATATTTGAATGTTAGAAAGGAACTGGAATTTTAACGCCAGAGTACGACGCTCCTGTTCTCGTATAGAAACTAAGTAGGTACAGCTAAATTTTCGTTCCCATCACCTCCACATAATCTTTTAATCGACGCAACTTTTATGGGGATATTCAGCAGCACGAAATAATCCGAGCTTTACGCCGCAGCTTTACAGGCGTTATCGGGTCGGGTGTATGTAATCACTGTTTCATCTACGCGCAAACAGCGACGCTTTATTGCATATCGATTATGGAATTAGAAAATACGAGGGAGATTAGTTGGGCAACACCATCAAGGTACAGAATTAACCGCGCCCCGTATATTCCGGATTCTTCTCGCCGTTAAATCGAACCTCGATCGGTAATAGATTTTATTATCTCGTAGAATAATCAACCATTAATGGCTCCTTCTTGCACGTTATTCTGTGAGTTATTTGTATTAGCGAATTAATCGCGTTCGCAAATGGACCGAAAAGGAGTCACGTTCGAAAATTATTTCATAGATAGGAAAAAGGGCCTTCTGTAATATTGTATCAATAACTTCGCCGTCACTCTACGTTTCGTATCTCTTATACAAGCTTTCGAGCATTACGTTCCATTTGATTCTACAGAAAAAACATTCCATCCATGAGTTAGAAAAGCAACGAAACTGTGTCAGGCGAAAGTTCCATGTAGTGGAATAAATATGAACTTTCGTGGTCCCTTTTGAGGGTCGCTTCCGTGTCGAGCAATAATATTCGCTGAAGAAACGCGAACGTGCTCCCGTTTCTCCACCCTTGTATTTATCTCTGGGCGTCCAACGCCCTTGCGTATACCGAAGGAACGATCAAGTAGCGTATCATACTTTCCAGATCACGACCTTTGCCCATTACAAGATAACGTCGTTAGGGGGTAAGTGTTTTCGTGACGTTTTATCTCGACGTTCCCTCGAGCCCCTTTTCCCGATCGCGTCGAAAGAAAACACACCGTGAAAATAGCCGGGACGCCAACCCCGTGGCGAACTAAAACACGGGATGAAGTTTTACGAGCACGTCCGAATGTAATTACAATCGTTCTTTATGACCAGCGAATTGCAGAAGCTTTTCTGGAAATTAACTCCGGTTCCGGTGTAATTTTTATATACCCCCAGCGATGGCGAAACACGCGCATGCATTATTTTTTCATCTATTTTTCCGGTGCCCACTGTGAAACTACTTTGGTGCTCGTGTGTATATCGTAGACATTCGTGGGTAGAATAAATTACTTATTATGCCTGTAAAGTTTTAAAGGAATAACTCAGCAAAGGTGCTTGGGGAAGAAAAGTTACAGGAGCATCGCAAGAACCTTTGGCGGGAAAGATAAACTCCCTACTGTACTCATTCCATACTTAACTTCATCTATCTTAGTATTAACAACGCAAACGACTAATCTACGTCTTTCTGATATCAACACCTACTGCCTATATTTACGTATATTGGCGTTTACAGAAATATTTAAAACACATCGATCGCCCCTGCTGACTGTGCGAAACCGCACAAGCCTGGGGGGTTTGCATGCAGATTTTAAGCGACGAGGCACCGCGAAACACGCCGCGTCGCTGTAAAACTTTTCATTGGGATTTCGCGGATATCCAGAATTACCGTGGATAGAAGGCAACTGGGTAGATGGAGTAAATAAAACGGGCAGGTGTGAAGGTGGAACAGCAGGAGGTTCGATGAAGTTTTTTAACGAAACGTTGGCTAACTTTTAACTTCCTGTTGCCGGATGCTGCGCAGAGCGCGCATGCATCGAATATGCGACGATGAAAGTTGACCGTGCAACGACATCGGGGCCGCCAACGGGGCGGAAAATTGCGTTTCGTTTTCCAACTGGCCTGCGCCAAGCTCGGGAAAGTTGAATGAGCGTTCGTCAGGATTAAATGGGGCTAATAAGGGGCGAGGCCATGCGCGGGCCCGGAGCTCTGATCCTGTTTAATACTAACTGAAACGAGGACCACCTACGTGTCGCGATGTAAGGTAAAAGACCCAATACGTGGACACGTCCCAGTAGATGGACACTGGTGCAAATAATACTGATTAGTACATTTAATATTCGTTTTATCCGAAAAATAACTATTTTATTCAATTATTCAAATATTTCGTAAAATATATTCATATATATATATATATATATATATATATATATGAATATATTTTACTTAACCAAATATATATATATATATATATTTGGTATATTTGTAACACTTTCGTAAAAAAACAATTTATTCTCTTGAACTGTCCGGTTTACAGCATTTTAGTATTGGATTTATCTGATTTGCTAAGCAGTCGATGTTACACACGAATACACATAACCTTAAAATTAGTCATTCAATAATAGATTCTTTTTACTCAAGTTTGTTTACTGATTTGAATGAATTACTTATACAGAAGAAATATGCAAAAAGAAAAACTATTGTGTTGTTTTTTTTTTATTTAATTTCTCTAGAAAACATCCAAATTGCTGATGTTTCATTATGTGTCCATGTAATGGGACAGTAAAATCGGGACGCCGGGACATACTAGTTAAGCTGTCCAAGTATTGGGCCATTGTAAGGTCTATGAATTTTCAATATTTCACAAAATTATTCACTCCTACAATATGTGTTTTTTTTTCTAATGATAAAGTACACACAATGCCTCATGTAATTGCAAAATCGTTTTTATATAAATCGATTTGTATAACTGAAAAATTCTCAAATATGTGTACGCCGTACCTTAAATGTCCAGGTATTGGGACATTTACCTTAACAGTGTGATTTTTGTTTAGAAACTCTATCATCAATAGAACGAGATATTCTATAAAACAATCATCACCACAAAATTAAATTTCCTCGCATTCGAAGGAGGACAACTTCGAGAGTATCGAGATTCTCAGTATTACCCTCCCAGGAGATTACCCAGTTCCAAGCTCTGCGTATTGTATCGGGGAGAGGGTTATTGTTAAGGGAGGTCTCCCAAAACGAGATAAGAAAAACGCTCGCGCACGGTTACATGCCGCGACGTTACGTAAAGCCGTTGCTTCCACGGGCTAGCGAAGAAGAATATCCGCAATATTTCGGGCCCGATCTAGATGTGTCCCTTTCCCCAGTTTACGCCGGCGATTTACGAGTGCGGAATGGCCGTGTTTACTAAGCGGCCGTGTCCCAACCCGGCCGGGACCATTACGGAACAAGTGCGCTTAAGAGAGATAATAGCCGGTCCACCCTCGCTCAAGGCGCCGGGAATCTTGGAAAATTGGATTCTACGAAAACGCCTCGTGCCGGAGTCAGGGCGGAGCAGCCTGCCGCGGCATCATCGTGCAGCGGAGAGAGGCGCCTACATATTGCCTACGTAGCATGGGTTACGGTGCGCGTTACGTTATATACGGTTATATTCTTGCATCAGGCTGCAGCGCGGCTACGTTTCGTACGAGCTGGTAGTCGTACGTAATCTGGCCTTACCGGCGCACGATCGGGGGCGCGGTGTGGGTGCACGGCGTACAACAGATCTGGAAACTTCATCTTCCCGCGCCTCGTAATTCGGGGGGGGGGGGGGGGGGGAAACGTTGCTTTCTGATACGGCGGCCGCGCGTAATATGACGCGCAACGGTGTTCATTTGGAAAAGGAGATTAAAGCGGGACAAGGGGTCGGAGGGGGTGGAATTTTACAAGAGTCGCGAGTAATAGGGTTTTCCAGGTCGTCACGGCGCGCCTGGGAGAATCGGAGGATTTGCTGTCGCGTGGGGTGGCGGAGATCTAAAGTGTGACTGATATGGGACGTAGGATCTTTAAGGGGGTTCTGAATCTTTCGTAAATCGGATGCTCGGATGAGGAAGTGCGCTATTTGTTGCCTCTGTGTGCGGCGGGAACGTTAGAAGGATCCAACGTGGATTCCGCGAGGAACTGGTATAAGATTCAGGAATTTATGCGCAAGGTACAAGGCGAGTTGCAAGGCTCAGATTGTGAAAACTCTTTCACGTAAGCTGCTTTACTAGTTACCGTGTACGATGGTTTAGCCGCGCGATATCGAGTAACCCGCCTACACGGCGCGCGTCGATGTTACACACCCTTGCGCTTTAGTCATCTGAACTATTAACACGCTATAATCTCTCGCATGTAACTTGCTGTTAAGCGCGCCAGTAAAACCCTTCACTCAGTTTTCCCATCACCGGCCATTATCCCTCGCCCTGGGTCGTTTCGCCTTCCACTACGTACACGGAATAGATTCACTTTCGAACTGCTCCATCCTTAAGAGCTCCATCGCCATTCCCGAACTTTTAAGCAGCTTCGTGATGGAACGTCGTTTGCCTTACGAAATTCCAGATCAGGCAGAGGAGAATTCTTTTACTTAGCAACGAAGGAGGATTCGTTACTGAAATGACTTCTTTATTGATAGAGACAGGGCCGAATTAAGACCTTTAGAGGCCCTAAGCACTTAAAAGATTTTGAGTGATCGCAAAGCATTATTTCAACGCAATGTAAGATTTCTTAGGCATTTCCGAGAATTTAATTAAAAAGCGTTTCTAACAAAAGTTACAGTTTAAAATTCAGAAAATTTCCATGGTGTAGGCTCTGCCCTTTCTCCTGACGCCCTAAGCACGTGATTATTTTGCTTGTTCGTTAATCCAGCACTGTATAGAGATGGAATATTATTTTGCTGGTTTCTGTGGTGGGCGAATCAAGCGGGATGCAATGTGATACATGCATACTTTCACAGCGTCGTGCCACATTAAATGCAAGCATTTCTGCATGAAGCTGAATAAGAGTCTCATCCACTAAGCATTCAATACCATCTTCTCATAGACCCTTCAGATTTTCCAAATTCCGCTTCCTATGGAGCCTGGTGGATTTCCTGAAGATTCAAGACCCTCCCGCTTGACCGGTTCGTAGAATGCTTCTCGTACCCTCGTAAGGTAAGTTCGCCGCACTTTTGCTTGCTCGGCGATGGGTCGTGGCCGCTTTTCCGAATCATAAGGGTTGCAACCTCAATTCCTTAAAGTATCTGTACACCCCATTTCAGTCAGCGGTTCTTCAGCGCAGCTGCAACGTAGACAGGCGTAGAACAAGCTACGATTTATTAACTGGCCCCCTACGGGCGAATTTATTCTGCGATTTCTCTGGGATAGTCTGCCACGTTATTATTCTTTGTAAAGCGAGGAGATGGAAATACTGTATGGTTTAGAGAAATGCTGCAATTTCTCACATAACAATTACACCTGCTTCTCTGTATAGGGTAGACCGGGGGCGGTAGTAACACTTTGACTTTGGAATACGATTACGCAAAAACTATTACAGTTACAACAACAGTTTTTTTACGAAAATGTTACTTACTTATCTGATATTATTTGAGCCACAACAGTTTCGCTGTATGTCAAGTAACATTCCGGTTATTAATAAAAAATGAGAAGCGGAGAAAGTGTTACAACCGTCCCGGACCCCGGGTCGGTTGTAACACTGCATGGAGTCGATAGTAGCACAAATATAACTTTACAAAATTAAAAATTATTTATTGATTTAGATTATAATAATAAATAAAAAAAGTAAAATCTATAACAAATTATGTGGTATCGCAATTCTGGCAGAAATAAAATACGTTTTGGCTGGTGCATTCTTCATCTGCTCAATCCTTACATTCAGTATATTGCACCCATTTTTCATTTGGTTTGCTTGTGCTATGCTATAGGATTTCATGCAAATAAGACAATATTATTCGCCTTCTTTGTCCCTATTCGGTTCTGTTGCGGTAAAACCGACCCCGACTGCCGATGTTACAATCGCCCCCGACCATGCTTCTGAACTTAAATTATAAATTTTGACTAACGAGACGCTTAAAAGTGCCAAGTAACGATCAATACTAGTTTAAAAAAGGTCGAATTACAGATTAAAAAGTCGAACAAGCACATAGTTGCGAAGGGAGTGTTTATATTACAATTTTAAGTCAGTAAGGAAAAGTTACTTTAGGGTATCGAAAAGTTATTTTCTTCACTATCCATGTCTATTGCGTATCTGTACTCCTAGGGCATGGATGTGTATATTCCAAATGTCATTCTTCATCATATATCCAAAATTGGTGTTAATATCTATTATATGTTTTGAGATATTTAGCGTGTTACATTCGCCCCCCTGTTACTACCGCCCCCGGTCTACCCTACTAAGTACTCTTGCTATCAACATTGTAACTACACACTCCCAATGTGAGAGTTGATTTTAATCGTCGGGCATTCAAATGCTTGCGGACGAGCTTTAAGAAAGGAGAGCGATCGATCTTTCATCTGGGTGAACGCCGACTCGAGCCCCAAAGGACCAAAGCGCCGGGTGTCTTCAAAATCCCCGAACGTTTCGTCGTGTCGCCTATTTTATGAAGCCCTTCTTCACGAGCCCCGGGTCGTTCCTAAAAATTCTTCCTTCCTGGATTGTACGTCGAAGACAGTTCCGCTCGGTGGTCACGGATGAAAGAGTCTCGACGGGGGAGGGTGGTGGTTGAACGTCCGCTTAAAGGAGGAGTCGTGCTCGTTTCCCAGGGTTGCCGAGCTCACCCCCTATCTGGCCAACGGCCGGCAGTAAATCGCGCGGCGCGATAAAGCTCGCGCCGAGGGTCCTAATCGTTTTTCCATGAGGTTCTAGCCGTGCCCGTGCCTTCGCGCCGACTCCACGCAGAGAACGGGGCCCGCTCCTCGCCACGTGAAACGAAACTCGTTGCAATTTACGCCCTCGTTTTTGGGAACGATCCTGCCCTGCCTAGGCGTTTCCTCGTACCAAGATACGGATCAGTGTGTCGCTGGCTAATCGAGTTCGGCCGCTGCAAATGTGCCGCAACGCGTGCCGCCCCAATTCTCATCAGTCACGGCTCATTTCGTTCGTGCCCCATGCGACCACTCGGGTTGTCTTTTCGTTTTCTCCGTCGATACACGGTCGTCGAACGGAAGTGGCCCAGAGTTCGGTTGACAAATGCCCGCTGACCTCGTTCTTTACTGGAACGATGAAGTAGATAGGGTTTGTCGGTGAATAAGTATTATTTCAGATTACGAGGAGTAGGTACGTGAGAGTTAACGAATCAGAATCGGTAGCCGGGTAGGGGCGCGGATCCAGGGTGAATCGATACATCGGAAGGAAAACAATGCGATAGCGGTGCAGCGTTCGCTTCCTGCAACCGATGATGGAAGGTATAATAAAGCAAATTGTTTTGCCCCTGTTTCAGCGGCAACTAGAATATAAACGCCGCTGAAACGAGGCATGCTCGTTCTGCGCTTATTCTATGCTCCCCATATTTCATTACGGGGATCGCATGCAACCATGGTCGTGTGTGCGAGGAATAGGACACCGTGTTGTGCACACCGCGCTCCCGTGTCATGTGTGCATAATATGGCGACGCGAGTGGGCGCAGCAGCGTTTCATAACGCGGAATCACGCCGTGACACGGCAAAGCTGCGCGGTATCACCAATGCGCGAACCTGTATCAGCATCATTATCATTCAAAATTGCTTGTTACGCCAGTGATCTTATACATATACCAAGGCGCAAGTGCGCCAGGGAAACCGATAGTAGCTTCCTTTGAGTGTTGTCGTTCCTCTGCACCCCCAGTTACCGGTAACACACACACATTTTTGGCCCCCTGTCGTGGAATGTTTGGTGTCTTCTATCGATTCCTTGACACGTATTCACCCTATGTAGAACAATACCAGGAGCTTCTTTTGCTTGGACTCGAAAGGTGTCTGAGACTTTAATTTCTATGTATCTGATTTCGAGTTACAGACAGAATCTTGCTCGCTCATCTCGCAAACAGTAGTTGATAAGTAAACGAAGGATCCACGCTTGTATCCTGCTCCGTTCCTTCATTTCCCGCGAAGCATAGGGGATGAATGAGTGACAGTCGTTTCATTACATCGAAGGCCGTGGTGTTGACGGCTTAACACCGCCTTGAACCGCTGTGTCGGGGTACTGGGTTATTAAGTTATCGATTTTGCACGTGTCTTGCAATAAGCGTTAGCTTATTAGAACCATGGGTCGGCGCATCAATAATGCGACACGACTACCCACCGATCTCTGTTAAACCGTTATGTCGCCCGAATGTGTATCAAAGCGCCGTTTCCAATTAGCGTTACAAAGCAGGGATCAGTTGGTACCGATGTCAAATGTGTAACTGGACCATGATAATACTCCTCCCTCCTACATATAGGAAGTCGACAGTAGAACAGGCCAACGCGTGGAGCGACCTACTCGAATCCGTACACACATTTATTTGGCAAAGTAGGTCGCATAAGGAAAAAGATACAATTTCACTGCAATATTTCAAAAAGGAATTAAACCTGTTTTGTAGTGTTTTGTGCCACTGGGGGTGTAATTTAACATTATTAAGGCGACGCTAACAAAACTTGCTTGAAGGTCAAAAATGGAAATGTGCCACCTGGAAAAATCACTCCTCATATAACACCAATATGTCCAACAGGCTGATCTGTCTACGAAACGCAAACGTATCGGTTTCACTCGAAAGAACGAATCGCTGACAGATATATTTCACCACTACGAACATCGGAAGCCCTTTCACGAGAAGCCTAAACAAGGCCAGGTACCGCGTAGAAACAGCCCCCATTGACCACCAGCGCTGTGGAAAAAGAAATCGTAAATTCGCGCCCAGTTTTGCCCCGAAATATTAGAAAAAAATACGCGTAACGAAAATTTTCAACGTTTTCCTAGTTTACTCTGTAACGGGAGAGAGGCACGGTTGCGCGTCCGCGGAAAATTGGTCGTCGGAAACCGGCCCGGGGCTTTTCCGAGCCTGCTCGCCATCCACCACTGTATTTTCCAGGTCTTCATTGCTTTCGGACCCCATTCATTTTATACAGAATTATTCCGCGCACGGATATGCCGAAAAACCCGTTGAACGATAAATAAACGAATTACGGAGTCGTATCACCTTCCGTACAGCCCGGAATAAATTGATCCGTTATCAACGGCTAGCGGCGCATGTGGATTACACTTTCATCGATCGCCGCGTATCTGTGTCATTAGATGACATCCCCGTTAGTTCAGGACGCACAACGAAGGTTTCGAGCGTCGTGAAAGAGTTAAAAATATCGACGATCCTGAATAGATCGGCTGTCTATATTTACTTTTCATATACTCTATTGTGTTAGTTTTTAGTTTTAAGTAGCTTTAAATGGTAAGGTTAATAACAGCTGACAGCTGTACCTCGCCTTTTGCATTCCACTACTGTCCTCATGTGCTACTCATCCTTATGTTTTCTTTTGTAAAGTGCAATAAAGAATTATTATTATTCAGATTGAGTGCTTTCGAGAGCGACGCTTGCCGCGACATAGCCCCAATCAATTTCCCCATAGGTATACGTGTAATACATCCAAGACTGTCAAAATTTCTGAAACTTCCACAAAGTTCTGCTTTCGGATACCAATTGGTAGCGACTCGAACCCCCGCATTATTGAATCACTCGAAGATTTTCAAGCCAGATATTGAACCGTCCGTGTTTGCGCGTTCGCTAAGTGCGATCGTCGTCGCAATTAACACCGTCCCGCCCACTTCCATCGAGCCCCGAGGGCTTATTACGTCGGTGAAGGGATCGTTGCTGGTCGCTGAATGCCGGGCGCCATACGTATTACCACGTCTCAGAAACTAAACGTACTAATCATCGTAAGCGAACGCCGTCCCTTGTAATTAAAATGCAGCGCTCGGCCCCCAGCCATTGTTCAGCAGACGGCTCCCGCGAAGCCTCGTAACCCGCTTTGCACTGGACACGAAACGCGATCACCTGCTTTCACGGCCCGGCTTGATTATCAGCCAGATAATTGCCAGCAGATAACGGCGAGGCTGTTTGCCCGGAAGAGTTATCTCGACGTTTTTCCTTTGATCGTTAGCCTTGAAACGGTCGCCGGGGTGTAGTTATTTTGCAACGATGTTTTTTTCATGACGTACGCTTGCGAGCGGATATATTCTTGTTAGAGGGAGGATCAGCGTCGAGCAAGGTGTGTCGCGAGCAAAAATGGAGAATCTGCGGCGAGGGAGACACTCTGAGAATTGGAGTCTAAGGCGATGGTTGGTGTAGCCGTGGTGTCTAAGGCGTGCGTAGGGGAGACCGGGGCTGGTAGGCCAGTTTTTCAGTTTTTGATTTTTAATAAATTATGTGGACGAAATATCATTAAACCGGTTAGTATATTTGATAGGGCATACATTTGGCTATCTGATTAAATTATTAAAGTTGACTAAATGTGACAACAATTAAGGCATTTTAATGTTTTTCTAACACCTTACATGCTGGTCAACCAGCCCCGTGGTCGGGGTTGGTAGACTAACAGTATGGGGTAGGTTGACTATAGGTGCAATCAGTGAAGAAAATGTTGTTAGCAACTTATCTGAATGGTAATAAAATAGCACAATGTCACGAGAGTTGTTTCATTATAAAACATTTATTACTTTTTAATAATAAATAACAATTTAAACCATCACTGGAGTTGGTTGACCAGCTTAGTCATGTAACCCCGAACGTTATTAGTCAACCAGCCCCGAACGATCATTTTGACTTCAATACTCTATATAACCTTTAATTATTTATGTAAAATCAAAAACGCAGTCTCAGTAGGTCGTTTAATAAACAAACTTTAAAATAGTCCCTTCGCATTAATTCTACTGTAACTATATAGAGCGTGGAAACATGAAATCTTTAAGAAAACATATTTACTTACATAGCCAATTTTTCGATAAACGCTGGTAACTGCCAAACAACGTGTAATAGTGGTGTCGGAAACAAATGAATGACATAGTAGAAGTGACTTGTTTCTACAGAAAATCGCTCCGCAGTAGAGCACACGTTAGTAGAAAGTTATTAACAATTAGTCAACCTACCCCTGGGGCCAACCAGCCCCGGTCTCCCCTAATATAGGAGTATAAATAGAATTAACCGAAAGATCGATTTAAACAATTCAGGCATAAGGAGCCAATACGCCACTGTCATAGCAGTATTAATCAGAAAAGTCTTCATTGCAATGTCTCGTGCGAGACATTCCTTTCCGCGGTGGCTGTGGCAAGCAAGTGGGCAGCGCGAATGAACAGTGACAGCTGCTTATAAGAAACTTAAGAAGAGCTACTCCCAAACGGGGGGTAATAAACGATTCTCAGGGAAAATTAGAGGGTATCCCTCGCGTCGCGTCATTTATCACAGCAGTAACTTCCTCCCATTAATTCTCCAATAATTCTCCAATTTTCGCGGAGAGCCGTGCGTTACAAGCCGCTAGGGAGAATACAAAGCATACTCCTGAAATACGTGGCCAGGGAACTCCTGCACGCCCTGCCGGCTTCCCACCGAAGAATTTTCTCTTCCTACGAATGGTAATCTAATCCCGATCACCATCCTTCCTTCCATCTAAGACGAGCACACTCCTTCGACGTCCACTTTAAATTAATAAGATCACAGCGCACGCTTCGAGTCTATCCGGCGTTAATACTCTTTGTTCCTGGTCGATAAATCATTTACGGAACGGCTGGCCAGCGTACATAAACACGTGCAACGTTCTCAAAGGCCCTCGGTTACGCTATAAAGCGCAATGGCCGGCCGAGTAGCTCAGCCCGCCTATTAAACTTGCGCTCACTGATTCGGGCATTAAAACTTTAGGGCATCGGAGCACCAGCGGCTGACCGTGCTGTTGCTGGCTATCCTGGCTGAAACGGGACGGATCATGTTAAAGGATGAAAAGGGACGGTTGTAATCACTGGCCGGGGCCCAGTCTAACCCCATCTGATTTAATTGAATCCAGCCAGTGTCGCCCGGCTGCATTTACCAAATTAAACGCACCTCCCGCGATCCGTTCACGCCTGCGTTCCGCTTTCACCCCGGTCCGTTATGGGTCAACGGGCACAGTCGAATATCTCCAACTATTCTCTTTCAAAACACAGCCGGGCTTCCTGACGACGAGAGATCTCGGCCTTTTCAGACGTTCCGCGAGGGGGACCTAAATGGGATTGCACGCGTCGATGACTAACGCAAGATCACGGCCGCTATCGCGAGGGAATGTCCGCATATGGACGACTGCGGTGCAAAGTTCATTTGGGGGAGTATCCTAGAGATTGGGGTCAAGGAGAGAGAGAGAGAGAGAGAGAGAGAGAGAGAGAGAGAGAGAGAGAGAGAGAGAGAGTAGAGAGAGAAAGATTTCATCACGAAAGGACAAATGGAGGTTCATTAGAATTTGTATGTACATAGGTAGGGGAAGGTGGGGCAAGACGGGGTACCCCCCGTATCTCGTGATACAAACGCACGGACCAACATTGAGCATGCGCGTTAAGGTGGAATCAGACGGCGCGTGAATCGGCGAGCTTGCTCGGCTCGGCAAGTCGGTTTGGCGAGCCCGACTCGCGATCCATGACCGATCAGACGGCGCGTGGCTTAGCGAGCTGGCTCGGCTCGTCTAGCTCGGCAAGTCAGCTTGGCGAGCCCGATTCGGCGATCTATGACCGATCAGACGGCGCGTGGCTTGGCGTGCTGCCTCGGCTCGTATAGCTCGTCAAGTCGGCTTGGCGAGCCTGGGCGAGCCGAGCCATGACCGATCAGACGGCGGCGCGTGGATCGGCGATTCACGCGCCGTCTGATTCCACCTTTAGACGTGTTGTTACCGGCACTGTTAAGGTAAATGTCCCTATTTCTGCTCATTTCGTATTTTTCTTATTACTATAAGCGTTACGCTTGTACTATAGTTGCAACAAAATAATTCTAAATTATTTGAACATTTACACGAGTGTTGCATGAGGTTGGGGCTAAACAAAGTGCAGTATAAGCAACGATAAACTTTTAAAAGGTGAGACTCATGATTTTTCGAACGTGTTCTAGCTGGTTGTGCTAAGGAACAGCGTCACTATTGGTATTCGATAATTGGGCAGAAAATAGTTTTTGCAGTAAAAGTTCTTATTTAATAACAACAACAAATACCGTATTGTGCTCTGGATTTAGATTTTTTTTACTATTTTTAATTTTTTTAAGTAGAAAACAGGTGAGTAGGTTTAGGGTCAAGTGAATCACCATCATGTCCGCATTTCTACTCACCAAAATTTTAGTAACATAACCTCACAATTCAATGTATGCTGTAACCTCTATTTCCATTCGAAGGCATTTTATTTTTTGTTTATCATTACTTTATGCTTTACTGTTGTGTTATAAAACCTCTCCATAGAAGATTTAACTTAGTTTAACCTGAAAAGGCAACATATTATGTGAGCAGAAATTGGTACAAATGGTGAGTAGAAATACGTACTTACATCGCTACTTTTCGTGAGCAGAAATACGGACATTTATTGCATTGTGTTTAATTACAAATTACTAATAGTTAAACATCTTGAAATATCTTTCTTAAATAGTTTTCCAATTGGTTGATTTATTATTAAAGAATTAATCAATTACTCTGCAACTTTTGATCACAAACAAATTTTTTACACCTTCTTTATGACGAGTAACCACTTAAATGAGCAGAAATTGGGACATTCACCTTACTGCGCTGCGAGTCAATGAAACACGTGAACGCGTGACGAAATTACATCAACATTTGTAATTTCTTGGAAGTTCTTCCTTGTTTCCTTCTTTGTTGCACCCGTGACAGTGACATAATAATGTAAAAGATCATCGGTGCATCTATGTGTTTCTGAGGCACAATTTAGCTCGGTATAAGGTACGTATGTTGTTTTATACTTTTGTAAATAATGTTTCGGGCAGTGTTCATATGAATGTAATGAAACGAGAAGGGGCATGATGGGGTACTGAAAATGAGAGGTACCCCATCATGCCCCTCACTAACCTAGAAATAAAAATTTGTCCTGTGCTGGTGTAGAAGATGATGACGACGAAGATATACATATATGCTTCTTCTGTCAACGTATTAAATAAATACTTTATATATATTTACTTTATTTATATTGTTTTTAATTGTTACCCCATCTTACCCCACCCGTGGGGCAAGATGGGGAGAAAGGACTTTTTCTGATTTTTTTTAAATATTCTATTAAAACAGTCAAGAATGGGTTGATTAATAGTCAAACTGAAAGACTTATTACCAAAGAATAGTTCAGGCACAAAATTGATGAGTTTATTAAGAAAACCTGTGTTTTATTCATCATCAAACCTTAACTACCCCGTCTTGCCCCACCTTCCCCTACTTGTCGATCTACACAAATTTCCCACCGTTTCAGCTATGTACGAATTCCTTTCCTCGTTCCCATGCACAGAACTCACATCTACACCCTCCACCATCCCTCCCGGAGCACCCCGTGAATGGGTGAACGTCGCAGGTGTGCCTTTTAAGCACGACCACTCGTTCGAAATAAACCGTGGCCGTTGCCGCGCCGCCTCTGCAACAACAGCGTTTCCTTTTACGAGCCGCGCCGCGTAAAAGCAAATCGATAGTAAATAATCGCTCTCGAGCCGTTTGTATGTACGGGGCCGATCGTCTTCGTCGTTCCACGGGATGGCTCCGTTGAACTTTATGAAACGCGAACCGCCCGTTACCGAATCGCCTCGATCTCGAACGAGCGCCCCGAACGACGCTCTTCCCAAACTCGTTACCAACCACCGCGCGCCTCCGTTCGCGAGAATACTAACGGAATTCACCGATCAAAGAATCCCTGGACAATTCTCCTAAACAAACAGCCCGACTTTGCTCCCGTCGGGTCATTAAGACGCGCTGCTGAAGTATCGCTTAGGCAAAAGCGATTCCCAAGCTTTTGCGTTAACGTGCACCCGCGATATTGATCGATCGAAGGAGCGACAAGAATCTGCCCCCTGTCGCGGGTCGTTACTGCGAAATTGCTTAACTATCTGGAAAACGTGAACTTCTTTTAATTGAAGCAAGAACGACGGGAGCTTCTGCGTCACCCTTTTTCCCGGCTGCTGCAGACATCGAGATCGATGCCTTCTCGCTAACTTGCGCGGCCTTAAATGTGTTTGGAAGCAGAAAGTGGAGGAAGCGCGGTAGATCCGCGTTTCCAGCGTTCCGCCGTTCCATCCACATCTCTCTCAGCGCTCTTCGGGCGCTCGGCGATGGCCAGGGAAACTCTGAGCGATACAGATCACGGCAATAACGGTAATAGGAAAAGTATCGCGAAGTATTCGAATGCGTTCGCGGAAACGTGGCCCGGGATTCACGAGTTGGCGGGCGATCCTCGACTTCCGGCGACACGTTGATTTACGGGTGTGATTAAGCCACGGCCACGGCTGTACACTGATTAAACCCATTAAAACTCCGAGTCCGGTTTCACGGATGTCCGTGCGGTATGAACCGGTTCGACGCGCTTTAGTTTCGGGCAACTTTAACGGGATTTAGGGGGTTAATAAAATTTCTAGGACGGGCGTGGCAACGCCGCCATGACATTTCGTGCCGCTGCTACAATTGCCGCAGGCCAATGCTACCCTATCTTTCGTATTAATATTACTACGGCGCGGCGGTCAGATTATGTCGGAGATTATTGAATTCGTGCCGAGCGATACGCGGCCTGAATTCCGAACTTTTTCTCTGATTACGTAGTTAAAGTATGTTAATGCACACCGGATGTTTTGCATGCGAGGCGATCGCGTACGCTGTAACCGTTACTCTCTGGTCGCTTTGGATAACGCCTCGGTCCATGGGATTTCTGTGCTAGATAGTCGCCTAGAGATTTTAATATTTCAATAGATAAGGTAAATGTCCCAATACCTGAACATTTAAGGTACGGCGTACACACATTTGAGAATTTTTCAGTTATACAAATCGATTTATATAAAAACGATTTTGCAATTACATGGGGCATCGTGTGTACTTTATCATTAAAAAAAAAACACATTGTAGGAGTGAATAATTTTGTGAAATATTGAAAATTCATAGACCTTACAATGGCCCAATACTTGGACAGCTTAACTAGTATGTCCCCGCGTCCCGCTTTTACTGTCCCATTACATGGACACATAATGAAACATCAGCAATTTGGATGTTTTCTAGAGAAATTAAATAAAAATAACAACACAATAGTTTTTTCTTTTTGCATATTTCTTCTGTATAAGTAATTTATTCAAATCAGTAAACAAACTTGAGTAAAAAGAATCTATTATTGAATGACTAATTTTAAGGTTATGTGTATTCGTGTGTAACATCGACTGCTTAGCAAATCAGATAAATCCAATACTAAAATGGTGTAAACCGGACAGTTCAAGAGAATAAATTATTTTTTACGAAAGTGTTACTAATATACCAAATATATATATATATATATATATATATATATATATATATATGAATATATTTTACGAAATATTTGAATAATTGAATAAAATTTTTCTTTTTTGGATAAAGCGAATATCAAATGTACTAATCAGTATTATTTGCACCAGTGTCCAGCTACTGGGACGTGTCCACGTATTGGGTCTTTTACCTTACGGCGGGAATGAAATGCTTCGATTCGATTCCCCCGCGAAACATATGAATGTTCGGGGTTACTATACTCGGGGCCAGATATATTGGCCGGTGAATTCGTTTTCACGAGCAACGATTGAGGAGAAATCAACTACCACCATCTGACGATCGTGGATTTGTCAGTTGGAGTTGCGTGGTCGTCGCAGGGTATGGTGGGGTAACGGGAACGTTATTTATTCTTAGCGTAATAGTTGTGTGCGTGACGAAGTTATTCGTAGACCAATACGAGATGAAGCTATCGAGAAGGAATCAATGTTCTGACCAATAAAGCTCCTGAATTTTTTCGGAGCTAACGCACACCTATTCTGATGTGTGTATTTCTACGCTGACAGCTCGGTTTGACCTACACGCCAGAAGCTTGGCACTATCCCCACCACTTCTGGCTCACTCTTGTTCTGCGAAGGCGAGAGCGAGATGGAACGAGAGCGAGTAAGAAAACGTTGAGAAAAGGAGCACCGAGGCAGGCAAACGGTGTGGTGGGAGAATACCCCTCACGAAACTCACCGGCCAATATATCTGGCCCCGAGTATAATGCACGAGCGACAAGTAGTACGAATAATGGAGTACTGTATATGGGTCACTGAAAAACTATCACACGTTCTGTCACTTCGACTCTCTCTTCGGTACCTTATATCGCACGATATATTGCTGTTTGATAATGTAATATCTCGCAGAAGGAAGAAACGTCGAGTTTAGAAGAGTCCGGATCAATCATTCCAGTAGCACAGCAATTTTCAGACCGAACGAATTCTCTGTCGTTGCAGAGTGACCAGGATTAGCTTTGCGCACGGAATCGTGGCTCGACCCTAGCCAAATCTGTAATAAACAACTTTATCAGACGGTTGCATCCATCCCTGCTGCGTCAAAGGGCACCAGATAGGTAGAGACAACTGCTACGCCCGATTGTGCGCATCCGTCAATGACGTATAGCCTGGTTCTCCGCTGCAATTGCGCCGACACAAACACGGCCCATTCACCGACGCATGTCTCCCTGCACCTGGGCATGTGTCGCGCTGTTACGAAATTAACGGGGGAGTTTTTAACTGCCCCGCATTGCCGCGCCACACTTGCGGTGGGCTTAAAGAAACTTGCCAGCGCTAAGCAACTTTTCGCGTTATTATACCTACGGCTGGCCATTATCCACGCATCGTGCTTAAGACTGGCGCCATTTCGGAGAGAGCTGGAAATGGTTGGAGCGTTCCCACGTTCACGGGAACGCGAGCATTCCGTTGTTGGCTTCTCTTGGCTGTGCTTGGGAAGAAATTCAGGAGGGAGCGTGACTCACGAATATTGAGAAATGAGAGGTGGCGAAAGAGGATTGTTTGGAAAAGGGATTTTCATCCGGAGAGGGGATTACTTTCGACGCATAGAAGGCACGCTCCCCTGACTCTAGCACGTTGAACCACTTATAGGATTGAAGATTGACGCCATGGAACGTAAATCAGAATTATTTGGCCTACGTAACCGGATGTGACGAATTTAATGTTTAACGCGCTGTCTGCTAAGTTTAAGAAACTTCAATGAGCGTACATAATTTGTAGGAAACTGCTGCAGTTGGTCGATACGCTAACAGCAAACAAAACTTGTTCCTAGAACTTAGGTGCATACCTACGTTTTTAGCATCGGGGAGTCGTCGACGCAAAGGACATATTTTCTTGTTGCGTAAATTCTTCACAGTTTCGCATATTCTTCTGTGACGTCTCGGCCCCACCACGGTATCGCGACTTAGTGTCGGCGAGCGCCACCAGAGGTCTAATCTTCTCGCTAGTTCTCAATCTCCCATCCATTCGTATATATACAAGTTCCGAAATCACATCCTCTGTGTCCCCGTGTGTTTCTAGGGCAGGGGCCGTCAGCTGTAGCCCTACTGATGAGTCTAGCTGACGGTCCCAAGACGGAAACACACCTCTTCTTTTCCTCCTCGATCCTTTAAAGCCAATCCACCCGCCCCCGCGCAGCACAGTTTACTCCATTGCGGCGTAATCCGGCCGGCCTTAGGGCGCGACGGTACGTTGGAGGCAGCGGGGCAAGAAACTCCCTTGTCATTGTCCTAACCTCCACCCAGGACGTGAACACTTCCTCCAGGTTTACTCCGGTGAATGTGTGGCGTAATAAGTCCACGCGAGAGTGCGCCCAGCAGTTGCACTTGATGCGCGCCGAACAGCCCCACACTTTTCCATTGGGGAAACGGTAACTGGCAGCGCGCCTGCCGGCGAAACAGTTCTGGCGTTGTGTTGGGCGATCAGTGGACGCGAATATCGAATTAGCGGCGAATCGAATAGGGCTTTTCGACGCGGCCAAACAAGAAAAGAGACCAGTGATTGCGTGCGCGATGTGCACGCCCGCGAGAATGTTTCGCACACACGCGTCGATGCAGCTCGGATTGCAGTTCAGCGATCTCGTTTGCGGGCGAAAATATTTGTCCCTGTTGTGTCGGACGCTCGTAATTAGCAGCCAACTTCCCCTTGAATAGCCAAAAATGAGAATCTATCTCGCGAGTTCCGTTCATGAATCGCTTCTAATTCACTGTGCACCAGCTCGGCGCCCTCTCTGAACTAGCAATCAAACCTGTTCATCAAATAATCCACCGAAAAACACCACAGCGACATGCAACATCGCAGAGTGGCGACGCGGTGTGTTACCTCCTCAATATTTGACCAATTTAAAGACCTCAAAACAGCCAAACGTGGCTGGTACAGTCTATTTTTTACGCAACGCAGCAGTAGTACCGTTTGAAAATGTTCAGACTCCCCCAAAGGGATGAAAACATACGAATGGCCAGACCAGCTCCAGAGCATTCATGTTTGACCGGCATTAGAATCAATGGCGCGCGACGCCAAGCACCGTGTCGTCGCTTTCCTAGATCAACATTTCCCTTCGTAACTGGCAGAGCGTTCCTGAAAAAAAAGGCCACAGCGCCCCCGTACACAGCCGCGAGATATCGTTCGACGCGCGGCAAGAGAAAGCTGTCAGCTGATTCAATTACCGAACGTGGCCGCGCAGGTTGTTTACTTTAACGAGCTTGTTGCCGGCGGGCCAGTAACATTTTCTATCTGAGAAATGGGCCGAACGATGCTATACTGTATCAGAGCGAAATAAAGCGCATGGCGGATGGCGAGCGAGCATTCGAACCGTGAGAACGGTGAAATACTAGACCCCCCGACTGTCGCGAGGTTTTATGGGCGCAGAGGACGCATCGTGCAGTTCATATTCGACAAACACTCATACACGCGCGTCGTAAAGCGTCACCAGCAACAGGGCATTGAAGTAGGTACATCGTGCTGGCGTGTTTTTCAACGCGCCCTGTCGGGCACGAAGGTTGTATTTCTGTTTTTTTTTTCTGCCGCATCTTCGATCACATTCGGACGTGTCGCTGCGTCTGGCGACACGCATACGTTCGGTTATCGTCGCGCGAGCAGCGGGGGTGGGTTTCGTTCGCTCGAAAGCTTGGGAGGCTGTGACCTGAAACGTGTTGTTCGAATGCCACCTTGCAAATCGGACGTGTTTACGAACCGGCCCCTTTTCGCATTCTATGTTAGTGGAAACTGACGGGGAACGATGAAAATTTGAATTCGTTCGTTCACTGGTTACAGATCTTCTGTTTTTAATCCTGTGAAGCAGAAAGGGACTGTTACATCGTGGATTGTAACAGGAGGTGCTGCGGTTTTAGGGTACGTGAAGCATAATGGTACTTCAGGTATATGTAGGTCCTAAAAGCTGCAAGAGTCCCAAAGTTTACCGCTTTGAGGTTTCGGAACAAGGGGTCTGGAAAGCTTAGCTCCTCAAAAAATGCCGAACCTCTTGTTTCGAAACCTCGAAGCTGTAAACTTTGGGACTCCAGTAGCTTTTACGACCTCGCCGTATACATTCTAGTTAGGTACCGTATTCTGGAGTTCGATGTATCGAGATATTGAGTTCTAAGGTTTCAGCGACGTGTCTATTATTCTTACGCTTTACGGAACCAAAGACTTTATAAAAAGTAAAAATATATTACATGCTTTTTCTAATCAATGTATTTTCCTTGGCTATCTATGACCTTTTGCCACTTCTCTAGTAAAAGTACAAGTAGGTGTAGTAAAAGAAGGCTATTGCTAACATCACCTAACAGTGAGCGAGCGAACTTTTGCGCAGTATTCGAGATATAATTCCATGCACGAGAAGCTCATTGTTACTTGACAAAGAAGCGTTTACTGTTGCGATAATAATTCACTGACTTCGCAACGTTCCGGTATCGTCAATTTCGCCGTTCAGTAGCAGGGCCGATTAATTTTCAAGAAGTCTATTGTTCAAGAACCCGCGCCGCCATTCGCGCGCTGGCTCGATGCACGCAATCCTACCATTTAATTAATTGTATCCATTCAATGGCCCTTTTACCTGCATCCATTACGCGCAACATGTCCGGTATCGTAAACGCTTGTACGGGCCGCTCAAATATACGAATGAATTATATAAACCGTGGGGTTAGCTGCCCGGCGATCGCCATCGGCACTGGTGTTTGTCGCGCAATCTCGTTTGCATCCTCCCATGCGCGAGAATGACAATGAGATTTCCACGGGATAAATGAATCCCCGCCTGGCGATAAGGCGTACAATGAACACGCGCAACGGGGGACGGAAATTTATTAATTTCAAGCGGGCACGGGTTGTAGAAGGAACGTCATAACGAATTACAATGGACTGGCATGAAAGGGAGCAGGCAGAGGGGAATTAATTTAAGAAGAAGGATCGCTTCGCCAAGAACAGGGGAAACGAGAAGCATCGACATGGGACCTGTTTGAACATCTAAAGTCTAAAGGAAGGTATCGAACGTTCTAGATGCAGCTATTCATGACAGAAACAAAGGGGCCCGGATTTCTTTGCTACATCGACAGCACTCTTTTAACACTGGCGCGTCCATTCATCAGCGTAGTGGCTGTGTATTTTTTTGGAGGAAAGGGAACCGCGATGGAAACACGTTACCTAATCGTTTCACATTCTTGACTCGTACTATTTCTGAATTTCATCGGATCCTGTTGCACCTACATTTGTTTCATCGACTGCAATGTATGTTTGAGGGCACGGTATTCTCCTGCCGATATAGGAATGATGGGATTGGGTCCGATAAAAAGGGATCTAGAAGAGTTATGGTCTTTCGCGTGGACAGATCGGTTTACCATCGAATAAAAGTAACTTGAACCGATCGAGAAATGTTGAACTCGAAGGAGAGAAGAGTATAGATCTTTGTCTGTTTAATGAAACGTCTCGTTATTTGGCCATGGTTTCCGTGGAGCGTAGAGTTTCCAGCGCGGCGAAAAAGTAACCGCAGGTGTGATAAACTCTGCTCTTCTGGGGAAACACAGGCAGACTAAACGTTCGACGTAATGCCTCGAGCGAGAGGAAGCGCTGACAAATGTTTGTAGGGTGCGCCATGTGCTAGCAGTATGCTGCTGGGCGTCGGTTTTATACTAGCATAATGCTTGTCTACCTTCGCTGGGTAGTCGACCCTCCCCGATTCGCCCAGGCAGTTCAGGAACAAGCATTTTTAATACCCCTTTTGAATCTCTTTCAGACCCACTATCTCGTTTTAATTGGACACAGATATTCGCAGAAAATGTTATCCACCCGAATGTAAACACTTTGCTGAAGGCAACATGGCGCCTGTTGCTTTAGTAATTACAAGCTTGTCGCATCATCGGACAGTAAAAAATTCCACGGTCTCCGAAATTTAATACAGCCCTTTACTTGACGAACGAGTCTCGTCTTTCACCGATTAAAATCCGGGAACAATCGGATTGAATTATCAGCATGCCTTTTTCTCCGCAGAAATCGATTCCCCAGACTATTCAGAAAACGAATCACCGCAAGGGCTGGCATCGGCAATGGGGGCCCCGTAACGTCATTCAAATCTGTTCCACTCACGAGCAGATTTCACCGGTCCATCGAAAAACGGTGGCCATTCTTTCCAGAAGGAAGCGTCGATTTCCTGCCACTTTCCTCGTTCTACAGCGGAGGCTGATGTAAATCGCGGGCTATCCCCTTAGCTCGCCCTAGCTTCCGAGGATCCAGCATGGATGGCCGTAGCTTCCAAGGATGGAGCATGGATGGTCCTATTTAGCTTCCGGTGCCCTTGCGTAGGCCACGTCGCCCTCTGAATGCCCACTGCCTCTCCCTTGGTATAGAGTTTTTAACGCCCGGCGCAGCGATAAAACGGAGAAAGTTCGTGCCAGGTATCCTAACGGCGTTATCTGATCGGCCTCGTAAACCAGCCGGCCAGAAATCGTGAGCGCGAAATCCCGTTCTATCGTTTCAGCGTCGCCGTGGTGTATGAAAATTCGTCACAGCGCGTTAGAGTTTCGTGAACAATGTTGGGTACACGCGACGAGAAAATAGAGGAAGGAGGTCAAGGTACCGCGGCTCCATGTCGCCGTTCCCCTGGCCAGTTGAAATCTATCCGCCGTTCCGTAAGCTCCCCGCGCAAGGATACAACTATCTTGATTGCCCATCTAAATTGTCTCGCTAATTTCGCCACTCTCTGCCCCTCCCGCTATCGATTGTACACAAATCGGGATTTCTGCTATCTTACCGGGTATCTTAATAGCGGATCGAACGTTTCGGCGGATCTAGGCTACGTGCCGAAAGACACTGATGCGAATCGGGTTAACTCGCTTGATTCCGAGAGCGTTACCTACCTTCGGTCTGTACTCCTCCCCCTCGCCGCTAACGACGTTGCAATTTCCGCGAGCTTCCCTGTTACGAATTTGTCAGTGGTGTCTGGAGAGCGGGCCGACGCTCGACTACTCTGCTGAGACGTGTTTCGAAAACAGGCAGCAGGGTTTCAGAGCGAGCCACCACCTTCCTTCGTACTCAGGGAATTTTGTATTAACTAAAACGATCACTGAAAAACGTGTTTCTTTTTTCATGATAATTTCATTTCATTTCACTTGCAACCCCAAGGAACATTTAACTGCTGGGCCAGCTCGAGTGAAAACAGTATCTTTACCGTGGCATTTCGTGTCGAAACAATTTCGGTGATCAGTTCTCGGATTAACGAAAGAAAAAGGAGAACCAGCCGACCGGTAATGGGGTGGTCGAATTTCGTTTCGCAGTATCGATTTTGGAAATTAATTTTCCCATCGCGTTTCCCGAGCCAGGGGCCAGCTAAATCGGCTTACGTGTACGGACGGGATTTCTACGGGCGCTTATATCGCGCTCTTGCACGGTCGTCGACGCTGTCACCACCTTTATAATCTACAGTGCCGTTATTCTCGGTACCATCAGAAAGAAGATTATTTCTCGGGACGAAATGAATCTAGAATCTGCAGGAAAATTTTCCTCTCAAAGCATTCGTTCCCAAGGAAAAGCAGGTAGAAGCCTGCTGGCTACGGATACGCCGTATAGAAGTTTCTGATTCGATTACCGCTGTTTTCGTACACTTCGGGCCGCAGAATAATCATACTTTTCTTATCACGATAATTGCATCGAGAGTTGGTAGCAGTCTGGATGGCTCGCTAAAGATTTCCTACCTACCATACCGCAACTATAACGCTTTAAGAGTAGCTTCCTCCGTAACCGAATAATCATGCGAAAATACTTCATTCGACTGTCCTTCTTCGTTTCCCCAGGAAGATTCGCAAGGAGTTTCGTAGTAGCTCGCATTCCGTCCACGTAAACCTCGCGCCATGGTTGTTTCCCATCGGTTTACACTTGAATTACACAGTAGCCAAGCGGGACGAAGCCGATGCAACGCGAAACCGGCGTAACCACCGCCGAATATCCTACTAGACGTTAATGATGCCGCCGAACCGGAGGCCTTTGTCCTTTTACCGTTACCGTATTACGGAACTGCAATCTCGTGGCCATAAATTACACGGCGAAGGAGAACGTGCCCAGCTTCTGTCGGAGTTCCATGAAACATCGGGAACTCGGTGCCCGGAAGAGAGCAGGAAGATTTCTTCGTAATTACGGGAGGAATTTATACTCGCCCCTAATGGAGAACGTTGCCTGCGAGGTGTACGGCTGGAAGTGGGCGCCGTTTGTTGTCGAATCTGCCACGGTGGCCGAGATTTTTCGAATTCAGGCCAAGGAGCCACAAGGTTTTTGGGTATTCCGCTGCTCGTTGGCACAGCTGCTGGCGCGTTCTTTTGGAATCCATTTTAATTACACGTGCGTCGATTGAAAGTGAACGATCCTTGGCCTTTCACGCCCTTACGTGTCCAGTCTCATCTTGCCGCGTTGTTAACTTATTTTATGCTCCTCTTCTCTGTCAGAAGTCCGGGAGTTTCTCGAGGAACGAACGCCTGCTGTATTAATTAGATTCTCTGCACCATCGACAGGACCTTCTTCCTCGGTATAACAATCGAATATGGTGCCAATCTACACAGCTAATCGAATTAGCTGGCAATGTCGCGTCATGGCTGTTTCTACAGCAATTGCTGAAACGTTCGACGATATAATAGGAATATAGTTCCGAGCTCGATCTCCTCCAAGCTCGACTGCTCGCTAGATGATCGAGTTCTGTTTGTACTCAGCCAGAAAACGAGCTCTCGTGCTGTATTTGTAAAACCGAGCTCTCGACGTTCTGGGTACGAATTGTCAAGGAAACCCACTGTTAGCTTCCACCCTTCGTTCGAGAGAAAATCATTGAATACCTACGTGGAATTTTATGGCATGCGTAGTGAACGATAGCGAAGCATGGATCAAAGGAAACCGTACCAATCGTTCGACAGCCCGACACAAAATTCGGTTTGCATGCAAAGCAAGGGACATTCTCCTGACGTGATTAACGGATACGAAGACGCGACACCCTGTGGTAGGTTTTGACTATCGTTGATCGAAGGATCCCCTTTGATCGTTGCTTTCGAAGTGATTGATGAAGTGTATCCTCATCTATTGGGGCTTGGGGGATGGTAGAACCTCATCAATCGGGTCTCAATGAGGTTTTAGTTTCTTTTCATAAAGAATAAGATTTTTCATTAACTTTAATTTAGGTCTGGTCCGAAACTACATATTTTGTGAAGATGCTCGAATTTGTTTTGAATCGATTGGAACCTCCGTTTTTGAATTATCACTGCAAACAAAAGAAACTTTTTTTAAAAAGCTTCTTCAATGATCCATCTGTAGCGTCATATATAATGCAAATTTTTTACTAAACAAACAAGTTTTTTAAAGCTTATGATGTTAATAAACTCCATGCCAAAGAACAAGTCTCAGTTTCAATTTGTTTCTTTGTAATTAATTGAAACCGAAATGCTTCATTTTAGACAGGAATGATTGCCTAGTACCCTTAAAGAACTTTTGAAGCTTGCACTGGTATCGTTAGTTGGAGAAACTTAGGAAAATTCTGAGCACGCATTTCTGTAACAGAAATTCTCTTTATAAGCGAAAGAGGCATGAAAGTTAGATGTAATTGTCTCAATCGTATGTTTGTTCGTATCGTTTGAATGCCCTAGCGATAAAGCGAATGCAAACGTTAAGCAAACAGCAGGTAGAAGGTACGTGTTGAAGTGTGCCCATAACAATTACACTCACCGTTTCGTATATCTTTTATCGTACAAAAAAAATGTGAGAATTAACAAGACCGCGTATTTCGCGTAAAACGCATTACCCCGCTCGTCGAATTACAGCGGTGTTTTGAATTTTTAGTAGGGAAGCTATTGGAATAGTTTGCCGGAAGTACCGTCATTATCAGCCGTTTAAAATCTCCGTTATTTTTGAATTTAAATACCGCTCAGCGGAATTGCTCGACGGAGCCGTGGAAAATTTGCGCCCGTGAAAAATGTCGAACGACCCGCGGAGGAATTCTGCGCTCTCTGGAATTCCGATGTTTCTTCATTTAACTTCCGACAGAATTTTCGTTCTGTTTGGTCGGGATATACGCGGCGGGGAGTTTCGCGTTTCGATACGACGACGAGGTGGGAACCAACTTCGCGATAATCGCGAAACTTTGAATGAATTCCAATGAAAGTTACGCGTAATAACTTCAAGTAATATTCGGTTAAATTAAAATAGCAACCGGTGCAGCCACGATCGTCGAGCAGTTGTCTTCTCATTACGTTCGTCGTATCGAATCTAGTGATAGCCGAAGTCGCGTGAAAGCCAACACTTGATCGCGCGAGCCACGGAAGCATTGCAGTATTTTATCGATGCCGGGAATAATGCCCGACAAGGGAAAAGCTTTACAGCTATTGGACATTTATTAACTCCCTGCCGCGATACAGCAACATACGGCCACTCCCTTGCCATTCACTGCGCCAAGTCGCGTCACGATAAAAACCCCGGTATTAATAAAACACGCGGCCTGTAATTTACAAAATAAATACGCGACCGCACACGAGCGCGTGGACCGATTAAATCCGCCAACACGGAGTTCCCCGCACATTCCCCACAGAATTCTAGAAATCGCTTATTCAGCAGATAATGAGATTTGCTCGTAATTATGAAATTTTTTCTGTAAATTACGAGAATCGTATCTGTAAATTAAATGTCAATCTGGGAAAGAGACACTCCACGGTGTCATTGCGCAACAGAAATGCGCGAGAAGATAGCGGAGCAGGAGGGACAGAGTGTCTATGAGCAGGGTCCGTTCGCCCTCCCTCGTTTTAATGGTAATGCGGCCGCTGGCATCGGTGGATGTCGACGGAGGTCAGGACAGAAGTTTCTCGGGGATATTTGTAGGTTAGTTATGGCTTTTACACGCGAGGTCCCAACGGGTCACGCCGCATTATGCGGTCCTCGCAAGGCGCGCGCGTCGCGCCACTCAATTTAACCCCGGCTACTCCACGCCACGAGTGGCCTGCCCTCCATCCTGGCTCGCTGTAATTGCGACTCGGCCTGTTGTACCGATCCGAATACCCTCGTTTGCTTTCGCCAACCCCGCAGCGCTATTCGAACAGTGATCCACTGATTCCATTTGCCCGGCAGCAGGCACCGTGAGTTCTTCAGTGGACGCATTCGGGCGCAACAAAGCTGGCCGCCTACGCTGAGGATTCAGGCTCGTGTCTATAGCCTTCTGCTTCGGAAGACACTTGTGTTGGCTTGCATTTCCTCTAGACCGTTTATATTATGTGCCACAATTGCTTGGGCATCAATGTTGTCAGCCACAGTTCCGAGGTATCGCGGCTGGACGCGTGTATCGATTTCCATAACTTTTGGGTTATCGAAATTGAGATCTGGGCTCAAAGGTCGCTTCGGGGTGTGGTGGTGTAATGAGTTTTCCCCGCGTCGCGTGTATATGTACGTTGTAGAAAGTCCGATTGTACGGGGAGATGCGTGGCGTGTGCAAGTGGAGGCAAGTAGATCACGTCCGTGGCTGGTCAGGCAGCGCTGCAGGGCCCGTGCAAATCGAATCGCTTCGAAGAAGAAACTCGCGCCGATCGTCTCGAAGGTTTCGAAAGTCTCTGTAGTTAAGCTCCGAGTAGACTTCAAGAGTGTCCAATTTGTAAAATCTGGGACAGCCTGGGAAACTGCCACTAGGAATCTCGAACAGGATGCCAAGCATCTTTGAAAATGCCTAATGCACGCTGACATAATTCCGTTGGACAGGTCGGGGCACAGTAATCACGTGAACGTTATTTCTTATTTAAACGTTAATACAGCTCTCCCAAGATGGCTGGAACCTTTTGACCGCCTGAGATATTCAAGGATCTTAAGACTCGGGATTTATTAAGACGCGCGGGTCATCCACGATGTTGAAACACTTGCTAACGAGCATCCTCCATTTCGAATAATATTTAGAAGGTAATGTCCCTCGGTCGATAGTAGCCTGTGGGGGAATCGGCAGAACGAGCCCCCAGTGGCGATATTTGCAGCATCTAAATATTTGAACGCTCCCCTCTACGGTCAATTATTAACCGTCCTTTTACCGTAATTGCTGCGAACGGATTTATGTGGCGGCACGTATGCGAGAGAGCACTGTAGGAGATGCGCCGAAAACCATCAAGAATCGATCACGCCGACTTCCCGTGCGATAAATTCGGAATTCGACCGAGGCCGTCCGTGATAGGATGGATTCGCGCGCGCCTCGCTGCCCCGGATGAGAAATTTCTCTTCAGGAAGGACGTGGAAAGTGGAGTGCTCGTGCTTCTCGCGCGATCCAACCATCGACTTGGAACGACCACCCGCGGCTAAGAACGAGCTTACCGCATCTTAAATTAAAACACGTGCCTCGCCGCTGGCCGTTCCGCCTTTCAGAAAGGAAAATTATATCATTTGCACACGTTTCCTATAAAAATCGCTGGTACAACATTTAGGAGAACCTTTAGTGGCAGATTTGAAGTGGAACTACGCTTCCGCGAGTCGATTTTAGATTCTAGACTCTGGAATTAAAATTCCTATGGAGGTGTGGTACTGCTTAATTCTTACAAGGAGAGTATTTTAGGTGTCCGCCTCCGATCATTTTGATTTTTGGATATGTTATAGAGGACCGAAAAATAAGAAATACGTGTTTTTTTATTTTTCCCCGTTTTCATATTTGGGGGATGAAAACTGCGTTCAAAGTTAGGGTTGAAAAATCATTTTTGTGGACTTTTTGAAAATCTGGTGAGTCAGTCATATTTCGCATTCAAAGACACAAAATTCGTCCATTGACACTATTCCCCTATCTCTAATAGTTCTCGAGATATTCCACAAAAATGAGTTTTTAACCCTAACTTTGAACGCAGTTTTCACCCCCCAAATATGAAAACGGGGAAAAATAAAAAAACACGTATTTCTTATTTTTCGGTCCTCTATAACATATCCAAAAATCAAAACGATCGGAGGCGGACACCTAAAATACTCTCCTTGTTAGTCTCTTGAAGAATTGGAGTTTGCAGCTCTTAGAGATTGAATGGTGTAGTTTTACCAAATTCTAGGTCGAACACAAACGGGAGGAGATACAAGGGAAGAGAGCTCGCACTTTGTTTCCATCGGCGACGTGTAAGGGAGACGCATGGTGAACGTTGTCAATCTGGTCGCTGTCGATATCGTGTTTGCGTTACAACGATTAAACCGCCATGAATTTACAGGGGCCGCCGATAGCCATCGCCGCGAATTGAAATTGCGAAACGTTGCCCGCGTAATCGTAAATTCGTACATGGATACGGGAGGAAAGGCATTAATGGAAAGTTTTTCGTTCTCTGTTGCAGGTAAGCGATTTCATCGTAACGGCTGCTAACGAGGGAGTTACTAATGAGTATCGCGACTCGTAATTGGTAAGCGACACAACTAAAGGGTACGCAACGGATTTCTATAAACGTTTCCGCTGAAAATTCGAACAGCTATTGGGACCGATAAAAGATGTCCGACCAACTGCTCGGTTAAATTAATTATCCGCTATATTTGGTTAATGACGACGGAAATGTAAAATCGGTGACATCAACGGCAGAATTTAAACAACGTATATCGCGTATCGATCTCGCCGCAACGTGATGAAATTAACCAAGTGCATCCAATCGGTCAATGAAGAATGATCCATTTCTAATTTGATCGGCTGCGCGCCTCGTAACTGCTAAATTTACAGTATAAAGGATGATTTAAACGAACGATACGTCATTAACTACATCATCGCGTAACAATTAAACTAGATTACTCCACAGCCTCTGCAGTGACCCACATCCTACTGAAATATAAAACAAAGTACTGTTCGTATTTTTGCACGCAGGTGCCGATCGAAATCAAGACAATCACTAGGGTAGATGTCCCAATTACTGCCACCTTAAGATTATAACTGAACTTCATTTAATCATTTCCCGTGTTGTTTAACCTAAAAATCGTCTCCGATTGAAACATAATATTATTTAACATCTCTTTAATTAAAAAAAATAGTTTTATGAATTAAATATGAAGAATTTATTAATAATTAATTAAAATTCGCGAGCGATCCTAGTGTACCTATAACTGTCACCTCAAAGATCGTCTTGTCCGTATGACTGCCACCCAATAACTGTCGGTCCTAATGACTGTGCCCACATAACTGACGGTCCCTATTATTGACAATGAGACCCGATTACAGTCGGTCCTTTTTACTAAGACTCGATTAGGTACTGCCAGTCCTTTTTACTGATTAATAGCCAGAATTATCGAACGCATAGTTTTGGAATTATTAAGTTGAACGTGGGATTCCATATTTATTGGCAGCTGCAGAAACACTCATTCCTGCATTTACTGCTGTTAAAGCCAACGTGATGGTTGCTTTGTTGTATAAACAGCGTTTCTTTGTGTCTTTACCTCTCATTTTGTTTACCTTATTCGACATATCTATAAATAACTAAATAAGTTTAAGTAAATATATGTACAAATAATAGAATAGATAGTTATAACTAAATATGACAAACCTATTAAATTTTAAATAATTTAATACATATACGTACCTTATATGTCTTATATCTTATTATAATTTAATATATGTGTACATTTAATATATATCTATAATTTAATATCACAGCATCACACGCTACACGTGATTTTGAGGTTAAGAATTTGAACTTTGAGAGATGACAGTTATGCGTACTTCACGTTTTTTTGTCCCGAATACTGCCAACAGTAATAGGGACAAGCCCAAAAATTTTGTCCCTAATGATGTCACCGTTAATTATTATAACTTAACAATAAATATTATGTATTTTATTCGTTACATCATTAAAGTAATTCTTCTAGACCGGAATAATTCATTTTATGCAATAGATAGAGGTTGAATAGTAAAATTGCGACCCTTTCTTTAGTACGATGTCGCCATCACTTCCTACTAACGTCGTCGCGTTTTTGACGCTCAAATGGCACTTTCATTTTTCAATATTATTTTTTAAGCACTAGGTACATATGAGTACATATATTTGTTTTATTTTTATGTAAATCAGAATCTCCGTTTCATGATAACATTTTTTTGTACATTTTGTTTCATATGTTACGTTTTTATTACATGAAATAAATAAAGTGGCAGTAATTGGGACACTGGCAGTAATTGGGACATCTACCCTATTCCGTCAATCAAACACGCTGAAATATCGCTTCACTATAAGTCACGACAAAATCCATTGACCTCTCGAATCCACATCTATGTATCTCTGTGTCTGGTCACAAGGAATATAAAGCAGCGGAGCTCCTAGGGGCAGAATCGGCAATATTATCAGAGTACTTGAATAGCGAGCTCCGTATGTACCCGGATAAGTGAGATGGGACATCATCAGGATTCGCGTGGCCCTCATCAGGCCTTCGTCTGCAATCGCGACCGACAGGCGAATGTGGGGCACGGTTCCTGGCACGTACTCGCTAAACGGGCACAACGTTGCGTAGTTACATATGAAATTAATTCGGCAGCAAGCATCGACGTGTCGCGGGCTCACGGGGGCGACTGTTGCAACCTAGTTCGATATTGAATCCAGTGGAACGGTGGACGGGGGTGGGTGTGTTACACGCACACGCGTACCCCGGGTAGGCACCGTTGCCACTCAAGGGTGTAATACTATGGCCGCGTATTGCGTAGGTACACCGCGGCCGGTTATTAGTATTCAGTTTGTTTCGCGGCGGCAGATGCAGTTAAGCCGGGCCTCCGTGCACGAACAGGCAACACGTTACACCGAGCTACCGTCGGGGGCGCAATGATATTTCGCGATTCCCTGGAATTACGAGGCCGCGCCGACAGGATAAAATTATCTGCCACTATTACTTTTCCGGTGGCCGCGACCGCGCTGCCCGTTATCGAGTCCCGATATCCCCCATCTGTATCGCCGTAGATACGATTTACAGCGCTGCAATTCATTGATCGTGTAAATCCGGCTGCCTCGGTGCACCCTTGTCGCGAGCTAAATTTCTTTCGCCCAGGTGGACGTAGGTTTAATTGCTCTTCGCCCTTGGCGGCAACTGAGATCGATAGCGGGCATGGAATTGTGCAGGTTCGATTGATCGCTATAAGCAGATGAGTAGCACTGTTGCTCTTTCAAGGAAAGGGTGTCGATGTGGTAAGCCTATGTGTTTATTCTTTGAGAGTTGTATGGCGGAGAGCACGTTTTTATCAGTTTTATTTTATTCCTCGCGTGGAACGCTCTGTGGGTTAGTTTCAAATTTCGCAGTAAGCTTCAAATTATATGACAGGCATTTGTCGATTAATTCGAGAATATTCCACGTAACGATATTCTAGTACACGTGAATGTTAATTGTTTATGTAAATCCGGTGTTCAATTGCCCTAAAGCATTGTTACATATTCGTAACAGCCAGAGCAACGATGGTTCGATTCTATCTATGTCTCTGCATGTATATTGACAAACCGCGATTTAGTGGGCCACAATTTACCGTGGCCGTAAATCGCCTCGAAACGGCTCGATACACTATGAGTGTCGTGTTGTACACTTTTTGCTCCCAAGTCGTTCACGCTGCCTTCGATGCGTGAGGAATAATGGGCCATGCATTTCGTTTAACCCTTTCGGTACCAGCACCGGATATATCCGGCATCCATCTGATGACCTGTGTGTACCAGTGCCGGATATATCCGGCGTCGCGGAACGAGCCGTCGTTCCTAGCGCCGACTTTAGTCGGCATCTCCGATAGTTAAAAAAAAAAAATTAGTCAAAAGCACTTTCGCGGAAATGTACGCCGTACTGAAAGGGTTAATACTCGTCTCGCCCGAACGATGTTTGCAATTCCATGGGAACCGTTGCTGTTGACTTAAAACCAGGGACTGTTTAATTTCATCTCCTATTTCCGGGGCGTAAGATGCTCTTAGTAGGAACAAACACCATTCGTATCCAACTAATTAGAATTTGAGGGAGTAAATTTTTCATTCGCCATATCAGGAAGTTAAAGCAAAATCAGAATATTATTTAAATTGTCATGCGGAAACAAGAAGAACGATCAAAAAGCTTCGCATTCTTCCTCCTTCGGTCTCTCCTCAACTTTCTCCTTTCTCGTCACCAACTTGATGCGCCTCAAACGTTTCGCATTAATCCCCGCGCTCCAGACGCGACGATGTTCGATTAACATTTGCTTAATAACGGTGCGTCAGCTGCACACGGCCGGGCATAATGTTATTATAGATGTTATACAGCGTGGGCGTAAACGTCACTCCGTTGTATTAAAGCCAATAACTAATTACGAGCGTCTGGCCCGTCGTAGCGGCGCGGAGAATGGCCAACGGTGGCTCGAGGGATCGTGCACCGCATAGAGACTTTCGAATTGCCCAGTTAACAAGGCGATAAAAGACCTTTATTGTTGATTCGGCCGGCGGGAATAGAAAATTGGGTGAACGTAACCACGGGTTTGCAAAACACCCCAGAAAACCGGCGCTTGGAGAGTGTACGCTTGACGTGGACCAGCGTGCGTGATAAGATTTGCATAAACGATTTACAGCCGCCGGTGGCGATATAAACCGATTAATATTCGGCGCGCGGCGACGCGTCAGCTGGCGAGCAGATGTTTGTTGCTGCAATCAACTGGTTTAACCGCGCCGAAAGCACTGGTTCCTTACGCGCGTCGCGGCGATCGCGATCCGCGCTAGATTCGATTACCCGACGACAATCGACGTTACGTCGTAAGCTTCGAATTTACTCAGGATTGTCGTGGATAATGCAGTTAACCTCCAGGCTCGTAGGGTGACTGTACCTAATATCGCCAGGCAAAAGTTAAATCGCTGTCGATTGAATAATAATTGAGGCATTTGATGGAAAAAGGGCACATACGCCAAAATGCCATTTCGAGTAAATCGGTTTCAAAGCTTTCATTATAGTATAACTTAATGAAAAGTAATGCAATTAAATCCAATTTTTTTTAAGGATGTAGTATCATATCCGTCAAACGTTTCGTAAACAGAAGTCATGATTTGAAAATGATATGTGTCTTTATTTAATAGTTTTATGCAAGTGGTTTATGTGCCCTTTTTCCGTAAATAGGGTAAATTCGTAACAAAATTGCTTCTTTGTTTAGTTATTGACATATAATTTTGTTTACATACTTCGTTGGCCATTTTTTATACATCGCTTAAATAAAAATACAAAATGAAGCGCAAAACTAAACAAAAAATGTTATGTTTTAAGTAAGTATTAATTTCACCGATTTTTTGCAGCAAGCTGTCTTACAAATCACTTTCATCTTTCCTAAATTCGCTTCTTTCCTTGCGGATTCGATACACGCCTCACTTTCCATAGTTCCTCGCTTACACAAAATCAAACGTATTGCACGACTAGACAGTAGCCAGCACGGCAGCGCGACCGGTCAGCGACTATGTAGCTGCATGTCGCTCACGCTACGTAACAAAACAGCGTTTAGCTAATTTAAACGTGGGAGAAGAAATGTCCTTGATATATTATATATATATAACATATACCTGAGTCGATTTAACCGATTTACGGAAAAAGGGCACATAAGCCTATGTGCCCTTTTTCCATCAAATGCCTCAATTGATATTTTTCCATGCAGTTCGTTTCAAAGTAAAGAGAAATTATTCATCTTTCGTGTAGCATATGTTGGAATCGTTGAAACCTAGAAATTGTTAATTAGGACTCAAAAAACGTAAGACATGCAAAAATCGGGTCCTGAAAAAAGTGTAGGGTAGACCGGGGGCGGTAGTAACAGGGGGGCGAATGTAACACGCTAAACATCTCAAAACATATAATAGATATTAACACCAATTTTGGATATATGATGAAGAATGACATTTGGAATATACACATCCATGCCCTAGGAGTACAGATACGCAATAGACATGGATAGTGAAGAAAATAACTTTTCGATACCCTAAAGTAACTTTTCCTTACTGACTTAAAATTGTAATATAAACACTCCCTTCGCAAGTATGTGCTTGTTCGACTTTTCAATCTGTAATTCGACCTTTTTTAAACTGGTATTGATCGTTACTTGGCACTTTTAAGCGTCTCGTTAGTCAAAATTTATAATTTAAGTTCAAAAGCATGGTCGGGGCGATTGTAACATCGGCAGTCGGGGTCGGTTTTACCGCAACAGAACCGAATAGGGACAAAGAAGGCGAATAATATTGTCTTATTTGCATGAAATCCTATAGCATAGCACAAGCAAACCAAATGAAAAATGGGTGCAATATACTGAATGTAAGGATTGAGCAGATGAAGAATGCACCAGCCAAAACGTATTTTATTTCTGCCAGAATTGCGATACCACATAATTTGTTATAGATTTTACTTTTTTTATTTATTATTATAATCTAAATCAATAAATAATTTTTAATTTTGTAAAGTTATATTTGTGCTACTATCGACTCCATGCAGTGTTACAACCGACCCGGGGTCAGGGACGGTTGTAACACTTTCTCCGCTTCTCATTTTTTATTAATAACCGGAATGTTACTTGACATACAGCGAAACTGTTGTGGCTCAAATAATATCAGATAAGTAAGTAACATTTTCGTAAAAAAACTGTTGTTGTAACTGTAATAGTTTTTGCGTAATCGTATTCCAAAGTCAAAGTGTTACTACCACCCCCGGTCTACCCTACCTAATATCGCCTACTCAAGAAATATTGATTAATTCATGTATATATGAGTTTTTAAAGTCATTTTCACATGAGCTTTTATTATTTCTTGCTCTATAAATGTCTTTTTATCCATCTTTGATTTCATTTTTATTAGAATAATATAGAAATTTGAAAATATAGATTTTTAAAATATTTTATTTTTTACGTTCCGATGTACATATTGGACAAATAAATTTTATTTCGGTTGCTCCGCACATTTCGTGACCTCACCTGTAACAAGCATTACATCGAAACCATTGTTCTCCGGTAGGCGGTATTGAGAACACGCATACTGCTAAAAGAAAAACGCTATTTTCATTACGAAAAATATTTGAATCGATTTCATTTCTTAAGTACATCATTAATTAGGTATTTCTAGTAGATATTCCTGCATTCACAGATTTATTAGACTTACCTTCTCCGAATGTGACGTAAAATTGTGATAGTCCAATAAATTTTTACACTATTAAGATTCTCTAAAATCCTTCCCTTTCTGTAATTGTTGATCACATGATGCTGCAATTATAGTATGTCTTCCTACATTTGTTTAGGTACTAATTCAGTGCATAACCGATAAATTTTAGAGCTTACTTTAAGAGATATAGCGAGTGGCGATATTAGGTACAGTCACCCTAAGTCTGTGGGGGTTTGAGGAGCGGGTCTCGAAGGGAAGCCACCGATGGAATCGACCTCCAATTCGTGTCCCGTTTTTACTTTGCCGAGGGGGAACATCGAAGTTGCTGTCTGGTCGCAGGTGGCGCAGATTTAGTTGTTTTTTTCCTCCCCTATCCGCAGGAACTTTGGAAAATCAAAAGTGACTCGGGGGAAGCTCCTGGGGCCACGGGGAAGTTCGCGTGGAGGCGGGTCGATTATCTGGACAAGCGTGGGGCGGTTTAATCGATAAATGGATAATAGTGTAACTACGTGACTGTTAAGAGGCGAGAGCGTGCGGGAGCTTCTAAGTATTCCACTTCTGAAGATTCTATGCGAATAAAACAGTGGGCGATGGAAAACCTGTTGGGAAACCTAGCAGAGTGGGCAGTAACTAGATAGAGCAAATACATACAATAGTATTTCTTTATTGATACAATGAAAGGTAAAAGGCAATAATGCAATAATAACGAATATAAGAAATAAGACTGTTCCCGAATAAAGAACGCGTGTAACGTCTACTGCGTCTGGAGAAGAACTGAATCGGGCCAACCCCGGTCTTCGGTGGTTGTCAAGCTTCAAACAGGCCGAGCGGTGCGTAAGGCCATAAACAGTCATTTGACACCGACAGCGGCCAGATCTTACAATTAGACCTCTGTTCATAGCTCGTATCGCTGTTCCGTGTATACGCCAACAAAACCAAGCCAGCCAAGTAATATTCCCCATTAGGCACATATAATCGAAATTAAATGACACGGGAACACGGACACAGCTTAACGATTCGACCCATTAAAAGACTGATAATCGAGTTCCAATTACTGTTACTGTGCTTTATCTCTGTTATAAAGTTACGCCGTTGTAAAGGGGGAACGCGAGCGGGAAAATGAAAAAAATTCTAATGAGAGCGCATAATTCCGTTGCGAACGCGTGCGATTAAATTTGCTATGAGTAATTGCGCCTCCAATGAGACTTGACCGTCCGTTCGTGCGAGTTTGCGTCTTCTTAAGTACTCATTTGCCATTCGGTAATAAAGGAACGGTTGCGCGTGGACAAGTGTGGAGAGCCGTGCTCTCGTGAATATTCATGAGCGATTCGCGAAAGGATGTTGAGCGAACGATTCTTTTCGATCGATCGTTGTTACGCGACGTTCCGCCGACAGCTTTGTGTGCACGTGTACGCGCACCACGGCGGCGCGGGCCCTCAAAGATGTTATTTTATGGATAGACGCGGGTCATGAATAAATTTCTTTTTAGTACTTTCACTTGGGAGAGTCGGTACACCGCTCGTATTTGTACACGTCGGTCGAGGGCCTCGCGAATTTTCACGATTGTTCGAGTTTATGGATACGGGTGGGGGGTTCAGCTCTTTCGGGGTTGTAAAGGCTTTGACGGGCACGGCGTCATTACGCCCGCGACTCATCGTAAAAGAAATATCTCATACTCAGCCGCGCAAGGACAAAAGTACGTGGGTCTCCACCGTATCTAAGAAAGCTGCGATAAAAAAGGCACGCGCTGTAATTTAATTTTCGTGAATCCCACGAGGGAATAGATAGTAAAACAAATGCCGCGATCTCTACGACAAGCTTTCGAATTTATTGCAATAATTTTGGCACGGGGGGACCTCTGGAATTGCACGGAACTCTTCGTGGCTGAAGATTCGCGTGATCGCATCTAGGTCCTTTTCTGTTCATCTTATTCATTAATGACTTAGCTAAAGTGATTCGCCATAGCAAAATTTTGCTATCTGCGGACGATCTAAAGATTTACAAACAGATTTTTTGCCCTGTTGATCGTATTTTATTGCAACGTGACCTATGGAACTTAGAGCATTGGTGTGAGTTGAATGGCAAAATGTTATTTTATGTGTTTTTCGCGGAGTGCATCCTCGGTTGATGTCGAATACAGGCTCGGTAATGTTGTTCTCTCACAAGTTTCTGAGATCCGTGACCTGGGAGTCCACTACACTTCGCGTTTAAAATTTTCTCCGCACTACCAACGAATTGTTAGGGATGCGTATAAAAATCTAGGGTTTATTAAACGATGAACTACTGACTTTACTAATCCCCGAACTTTTAAATTATTGTACTGCGCCCTAGTCAGACCTCACTTAGAATATGCATCCGCTATCTGGTCGCCTTATCAATTAAAATACAAACAACTCATTGAGAGGGTGCAGCATAGTTTCCTTAGGTTTGCTGCATATAGGCTAGGTTAAAGCATGGCAGTTACTGACCACGACTATATCCCAATCCTTAATCGGTTGAACCTGCGATCCCTTGAGTATAGGAGAGCTGCGGCCGACTTGCTTTTCCTTTTTAAGATTATTAACAGCCTTATTAATTGCCCTCAACTCCTTGAGTTGATTAACTTCTATGCTCCTGTGAGATCGTTTAGATTCACACGTACTTTTCTTCCCCAGCAGTATACTTCCTCTTTGATCTACTCTGACCCAGTAAACCGCATATGTAGTGTAGCTAATACATATTGTGATAGCATGGACTTTTTCGATATTAATATAAGCAGCTTTATAAACTCCGTTCATAGTAACTTGAATAACCTATGATTTGTCCGTCTTAAGGGGGAACACCACTGTGACGGCCGGAAAAGTAAGCCATTTTTAAGATTTTTTTTTCGGGAATAATTTACAGTTTTCATAGAAAAATTTTATTACCTACCTTTAGTACGCTGTCTTAAGAGGCTATACAAAAATAAATAAATAGAAGAACATCCATAAATTTTAATATATTAATTAATCTTCTAGACCCACCCACGCGAGCTGGTCGAATGTGTACCTATGGAACAGCAGATCCGAAAGCAAATTTAATTTTTTTTTTATAAACTATATGAGTGTAGTTTCCGTTGTGCGTACCGATTTCTTAAACAAATTATTTTTGTAAAAATGGCACGCTTTAGAAGAAAATTTTCGAAAATCCGCGAATAAGATGGACAGTTTTTCGAGCGTATTTAAAAAAATTTGTTTGCAATCAAAGAATCCGTACGTACAACGGAAACTACACTCATATAGTTTATAAAAAAAAAATGAAATTTAATTTCGGACCTGCTGTTCCATAGTTACACAATCGACCAGCTCGCGTGGGGAGGTCTAGAAGATTAATTAATATATTAAAATTTATGGATGTTTTTTATTTATTTTTTTTTGTATAGTCTCTTAAGACAGCGTACTAAAGATAGATAATAAAAATTCTCTATGAAAACTGTAAATTATTCCTGAAAAAAAATCTTACAAATGGCTTACTTTTCCGGCCGTCACAGTGGTGTTCCCCCTTAACTGTAATACCTATTATGTACACTAATGGGGACCTATCCCCGTTTATCAATAAATAATAATAATAATAATTATTAAGGGCACCCTGTAATTGATCTCGGTTATCCTGCTCGCGGGCAACACCAGCGATTGTTGGAATGCTCGAGACCCGGCGCATTGTTCGTGGGAGGAATTTTCCTTCCGGTCAGAGACGAAGATCCTCGATCGCGTGCGCTTCGGAAACACGCTTTTCAACTCGCGTTTCGAGATTACGAGATTCTGGAAACTTCGGCTGTTCGGTGTACCAGCGTGAGTGCGACTGTGCGCTCGTCGCGACGGTGTCTTGTCGATAAGTTCGTCCAAGGGGAAGACGACCGATAGATGATCCAGCCTCTCGCATCGCAAGTGAGCAACGACTTCCTGCAAGATATTCTCGTTTAATCAAAGCTCGTGAGCGTTCGCGCGCAAACAATCCCTCTATTCTCCGTGTAGGGGAAACCTGTACAAAACCGTATGCCATACTTATTCCTGAAAATAAATGAAAGAAGCCCACGCGCGTTTGGCAACTGTTTCCCGCTATATTGAACTGTTAGTCAACAGAGATTCGTGACGAAATACGTACGCTCCAGCGAATTATTAAATTTATTCTGCAGAAACAAGAAAAGTGCTTAGAAAAGTGCTGACTTTAAGTGGACTATATAATGTTTTGGTAATTAGAATGTAAGTTACATGAAGATATCTATTAACAGTATCTATTTCTATTATATTTTGAAGATCGTGACCGATTACTGTCACTTCAATATTTAACTGTAACCAAAAGTGTAGGTGCTTACGTCTTGGGGCACAACCGTACCCCGCCATTTCAAGCAACAAGAAGAAGAAAACACCTACACTGAATACAGAACAATCCATAAGAGCTAAGAACCAAAAAGTGACAAACAAAAAATGCAAACCAAAGAAACTTAGAGGACATAACGTTGAAAATAATGTTTGTGTATACATGATGAGCCACCTAAGACAAACCACCTAAATGACTTCTATAATTTTTGAGGTAGGAATAAATGTTAGAGACAAAAGTTGTTTGGTTCCGAGTGGCTCATTACGTCGCGGATAGAACTTAATACTATTGTCGTTACTTTAGATCGGTGGAAAATCGTATAGTGCATACGGTTTTGCCCACCCTATGTGTCAGAAGCGTAAAAAGAACAGGTTTTGTTTTACTGTTAAATTAAGTAGCATGTTTGGACTTTGCAATTATATTTTTGTTATTGTGTGTTGTGTATGAAAACATTTAATAAATACCGTTCTCATTACCCAATTTGTTTTATAATTTAAAAAGTTATGGACCTACCTTTTTTTTGCAATCATCTTTTGAAAGCAGGATGCCTTCCATGCCATTTGCAAATCTTTCGCCTCCCGTTCGCTGCTTCGGGGATGGAAGCTTCCTTTCGCTTCTCTTAAGGGGGTAGTGAACTATTTCAGCTTCAAAAAATCGGATTTTTTTTTTTTACTGATTCTGAAAGTCTTATCCTTTATGAACATTTTAAACAAAATGTCATGAAGAAATTCAAATAATTGTAGAAGTTATAGCAGCGAACGTAACTGAGAGCGCGGCCTCGCAGAGCGGTATTGGCATAGGGGACTTAACTTTGAAGCCGTTTTTCTCGAAACACCATTTTCAGACACGGTGTACATCATAACTCTTGAACCAATGAATATTTTCACTTGAAATTTTTACTGGACGTGTAGAATTCCTTCTTCTACAGAGTGGAATTCCCGCATCAACATTGGATGTTTATAAAACATTTTATAACTGATTAAAGACGATTTTTTTCCGTAAAAATGTCGAGGAAAAATTGATTCGTGCGTAACTTCCACAATTTTTGTTCAAATTCATCGCCAAAGTTCCACTCTGTACATTTTGGTGTATAAAGTACTCACCCCAAAGCATTTTGCTTTCAAATGATTGGCTCACCTGAATCGATGTACACCACCTGCAGCGGTGCGCCGTACAAGGCTATCGTCAACGATTAATAACTTCGACAATTTTATACATTCCAACGATTTATTTTTTGGTAATTACTCGCAAACGTGCCCACAATAGATTGTGAAAAGCAGGACTATAACGATTATTTGGTATGAACGTAATTTAGCGTTAAAGAAACTATCGATTTTACGTATCTAATAGTCCACTACCCCCCTAAGGGGGTATAGGACTATTGAACGACTGAAATCGACGGTTTCTTGTCGGTTGGATGGCTTAGATACCAAATAATCACCATACTAGCACTTTTCACAGTTTTTTATGTACGCATTAACGAGTAATGTAAACTAAAAAAATTGTCAGAATTTTGGAAATTATTCAAGTTATTTGACGCTAAAGATGGTCCCGCGTAGCGCGCAGCTGTAATTGGTGTACATAGTCCCAGGTGAACCAATCATCTAAAAGCAAAATGCTTTGGGATGATTAGTTTCTACACTAATACATATCGTGTGGAACTTTGATGGCGAATTTAAACAATAATTGTAAAAGTTGCACACGAATTATGTTTTTTCCACATTTTTATGGGGAAAAAAATCGTCTTTAATCAGTTATAAAATGTGTTTACAAACATTCAATGTTGATGCGGAAATTCCACACGATAGAGAAAGGAATTCTACAGCCCCAGTTAAAATTTTAAGTGGAAACATTCATTCGTTCAAGAGTTATGATGTACACCGTGTTTGAAAATGTAGTTTCTAGATAAACGGCTTCAAAGTTAAGTCCCATACGGCAATACCGCTCTGCGAGGCCGTTACTCGACGGTGCACTCAATTACGTTCAGCGCTATAATTTCCGTAATTATTCGAATTTCCTCACGATACATTGTTGTAAATGTTCACAAAGCATGACAATTTAAGAATTAATAATAATATAAAAATCCATTTTTCGAGATTTCAATAGTCCTATACCCCCTTAACCGGACAACATTCGCCATCACGAATCAAGGAGAATCCGTAATATCCCTTCCAGACAGCACCCCTTTCCATTCGGATTCTCCTACGTATTTCGTTCACGCTCCGTAAAACTCCAATGTCCACGTAGGAAATGACGATCGAAGCGCGAGCCACCCGCTGCCGCTGTCCCCGAAAAGAAACGCGCATCTAGAATAGAGGTTTACCGTTCTCGCCCCGCGAAATAAAGCGCTCCTTTGCCAGGGTGTTCTTCCTTGGACGCGAGATTTCATCACATTATCAAATGGATTACCTCCGAGGACGACTCGAAGACGCTCGTCCTTGGCGAACTTTCCATTTCGGCATTCCATTCTTGATGTTCATTGATCCTGTTATTAAGCGTATTATATCATCGCGCATAGAAATCTCCTCCACCTCCGTCGCCAGCCACACGAAAATTCTTGGTGAATGGCGAGCCGACTGTCCTGTGTACAGCGGAAGTAGGCGTGATTAGGTCCAGGAACGAACTCGACGTATTAACGATGCGATATATTAAAGCTCCGAGCCGCGAAGGTAGTAACGAGCGTCGACGGAATATAATCCGGAACAAATCGTAAAACGCCGCCGGAAGGTTAGAGTGGCGGGGCAATGGAGGATATCGAGTTACGGGCGGGCTTACTTGCTTCAACTTCGACTGAAACTGGAGGTCACGTGATTTGATCGTCAGATCGTCGACGGCAGGCAAGCCAGAACCAAATTAGAAAGCGGGCTAATTGCAGGCCGTTTGCACGCCACCGGCAACTGACCGAAATGCTGGAAACAGCCCGGTGCCAAGATGGGGCTGGCCGCTCCAAACCCTCGAAATCGTTGCTTGCTCCCGATTCGCGCCACGCGCTTACCGAAACTGGCTTTATAGGTTAGACGTTGCAGGCTTCAACCTCGCCAGAACACTGAATCGAGTCTCTCTCCTTTGTCCATAGTACCTAATTTCTTATATGCTTTCTGCGGTGCTTTTCAGACATAAATGGTGAAGTCCAGAATGATGGGGGTGGAGGAGAACGGCCTGAAAATGGAGGATAAAGGGGGAAGAAGGGAAGAGAAATGGGGGTAAGGAAATGGAGAGTTTAAGGGGACTAGGCAGTCAGATCGCTCGAAAATCAGGTATTTCTTGCGAATTAATTACAAGGAGATGAACACAAATTGTAACTAGTACGTTTGGGTAATGTTTATTAATACTATAAACAGTAAAAAAGAAATGATTTGAATATTATATACATATGTATGACAGCGCTACAGTTGTCTGATATGTAGGCGTTTTTTTTTTTGAGCCGCTGTAATTTTGCAGTGATTCTGGCCGTAAGAAATTTAATTGTGAAATATCCTCTGAAATTTATACCTTGCCTTGGCCTCTATTCTGCCCTGAACCTATTGAAAAAGAAAAAAAATCAAAATTATAAAAATGGTGGCGGCAAAACGGCAAATTTTAAAGAAACGTCATTTTTCGCCAGGGAAAAGAGCCATTCTATTTTATTTTTGATAAACCAGGAGTTTTTACAGACTTGTGCGTAGGTTCAGGTCGTAACTAGACATGTTTCATATATGCTGAATTTTTTTCAAATCAACTGATACCTCCGTTTTTTCCCAATCACTGCAAAACGAAGAGGAAATATGATTCCGAGAAAAACGCGCTTAAGGGGACCTTCCGGTCTAGAGCCCAAAAAATAGGTGATTTTTAGGAATTAATTAAAGGAAAACTACTATATATAATTTAATGGGACTTTTTGCATTGTATTAAGGATGTCTTAAGTTATAGAAATATATTTTTTGTTTTATAATTAATCATTGCAGACGGCCCTGGGGAGTCGTTAAAGTCAAGGCGTCAAAAAATTGATCCAAATCGGTGGGACCTGTATCTCCAAAAGTTATTATCCGATTCGACTGAAACTTATTTTATTTTGAAGATTATACTTCTGGCTAGGGGGGGGGCTAGAAAAAATTAGAAAAATGACATTTTTTGTAGAAAATAACGACACTTAAAGTTTGAAATCTCTTTCCCCTGTACTTTTCGTCCTTTCAACGCCTTTGAAAATTATAAATTTTCAATTTTTTGTAATTTTTCTAGCCCCCCCCCCTAGCCAGAAGTATATTCTTCAAAATAAAAGAAGTTTCAGTCGAATCCGATAATAACTTTTGGAGATACAGGTCCCACCGTTTTGAGTACACTGTTTCGAGAAAAACGCGTTTAAAGTTTTACGTGAGCGCCGAGTGGCTGGTTGTTGCCCATGCATTTGCCGCTACTCAAATGCCTATAACTTCTGAAATTTTACGAATTTCAACAAATCCTTTTCAACACGTATTCCTAAAAGGTTGAACACTCGAAAAATGAAATAAAAAAAAAATCGACTTTTAGACCGGAAGGTCCCCTTAAGGGGCAGTGGTGTTGGGGCAGAAAAAGAGTAGGATAGCGTAATTTGATTAAAAGCAATTTTAGTGATCACGATAACCGTTGAAAGGGTAGCTTCAGCAGAAAATATCATATTCAGTTTCCTTTGGAACGGGTTAAACATTAACCTGCACGAAGTTTTGTGGGCTTCTGAATCCTACGTAGGCGTTTACATTCTTCAATTCGGGCGATACAATTTATAGGACTTTCCCCGTTTCCTTTTCGCGCTGTCAATTCTACCCTTGTTTGGCGATACACTGGTCACGATTGCGTAGCTTTACAGACATCGTTTCATTCCAGCAACAAATGCCCGTCGCAGTTACACGTAACAGTACGTGTGTTTCATTAGGGGCACGTAGAATCCGGGGAACACCTACAAACCCAACCCATTTCGCAAGTGGGCCGCGTAGCGTTGGATGTTTCCCCCAAGAGTTCGCCGTTTTCATTCTGCTGTAGCGAATGAGAACACGTATTACAGAGCATGTTAGGGTTCTCTCACGTGAATGGAGAAAATGGCACGCCGAATGTCATACGGAGAGTGAAACGATGAGTATTCGTATGAAAGTAATGTTACGAGTAAGCGGGGGAGAAAAATCAGTGAAGGTGTACGGGAAAATTAACAGTTTAAACAGTGGGGATTAAACAGCCGGGAAGTGTGTAAGATATACCTACACGTAACAATATTGTCTCGATCTTCGCGCAACACTCGTTTCCGCCACTAAAACGTTGAAAGAGGAATTCCAGCCGAGCTACTTGGGCAAATTGCGCGCATTGCACGACCAACGAATTCGTAGACACCTCGTATTTGCGGCGGCAGTAGTAAAGGTCGCTCTTTAAGCCGTCCCCGGGCGGACCGCTCATCGGTATCGCCCCTTTAAACGTCGCGTTCTTAAGAACCATTCGCATACCATCCAATCTCCTAATTCCACCCGAACTGACGAGCCTCCATTATCGAAAGCGTACACGAATTACGCATCGATCGGCCCCAAGTCGTTACTAAACATAGAAGCTTCCGCGAGGGAGCACCAAGGCGTGATCGCAAGAAGCCCATCTTCCCGCGCGTTATAAAAATGCACAGACGCGAAACGCTTGCCACTGTAAAATTTATTTCCCGCGAAGGCCGCTGTTGTGTCCCAGCGATCCGTGTAGCTACGTCTCACCGATGTAACGATCTCGGGACGATGAAATCGTATCCCCGTCTCCCATTACTCGCGACGTCGTACACAAATTCCTCCCTTAATACCCCGGTTATAGAACGCGTCGAATAATCCACGCTCGCGGAAACCAAAACCAATTCATTCTTTCGCGTTCGCCCGGAGATGAGATATTGTGCTGGCGGAATGCTCGCCGCGAAAGGAAAAGTCCGTATCTCCCGTTGGAGTCGCGGCGACCTACATACCATTCGTCGGCGTTCGCTTCCGAAGGGGAGGCGCATCTTTGCAAGGAGGACGATGAAAAGAAAATCGCGGCACGCCTAAGGTCCGGGGGAGATACTAACGCACGACAATGAAAAACTCGTATTCCTCGCCTGCCGCTGCGAGCTTTAAAGCCGCTTAAGAAACACCCCGCCTCTTTCGCAAAACATCGTCGGGACTGCTCGTGTCGGGTCGACGAGCGTCCCGCTCGAATGCCCCCCTCATCGCGGAGACGAATGCCTTCTTCCGCTTTTCCCGTTCTATTCATCGCGGGTGCAGGAGGGAACAATAATTGTTTTGTAATATTCGTTTCCGAGCGGACGTTCTCTGGCCAGCTGCGCTCAATGACGATCGGAGACCGGCTTGCGCGTCAGCGGAGAACAGCTTTGCTGTAAATCGTGGTGTAGGGGAGACCGGGGCTAGTTGACTAACGAGGTTAGTCGACTAATTCCCTTTAATTCTTGTATTATGGAATAAATTATGCTGCGATTCGCAATATTGGAGCATATGAATGACCAGCTTGCCATTTAATGTGTCGTCGTGACAAAAACTTGCGTGTTCTGTCAGTGAGAATGAAAAATCTAAAAAGGTCGGCTGGAAGTAAATAGGTATTTTCGTTTCGACTATTTATGAATTCTTGTCCGCTAAGTACTGCTTGATGTCATTTCATGAATATTTTGTGGAAACGTGATACCTTGACTATAATTTACGGTATTTTATTTTATCCGGTGCGTGGAGGTTTTGTACGTACGACCCTTAACATGTTAACAATGTCGGACGGGGTTACTTGACTAAGCATAGGAATACTACTAATAATTGCCTTTTTTATCCTCAAGATGCAGTCGAGGCAAAGAGTTTAGCTGCTCAAGTCCACTTCCCCCACCACAAATCCTTCCAAACTCACCCCTACCAGTTTTACACCCTATCCTCCCTTCAAACTCTCAGGCCTTCCAAATAGACCATAACAAATCAGTACAAAATAATTACAGTATCTTAGACCATGATAATTATTATAAAAAAAATAACACTGTGGAGGAGTGAATAAAAAAATAAAAAAATTTATTGGTCGTAGTATACATATGTACGCGTTTCGTATACTATATTGATGGAATTGGCAGCGCATATATACGCTTTTCACATTATATTGATGTACTGTGACAGCGTATATTTACACCTTTCGCATGCAAAGGGTTAAAACTGAAAAGTAAATGTCAAGTCAACTGACCCCATCATATTTGTCAACTAACCCCGTAGCCGGGGTTTGTTGACTTATTCGTCTCACTACTCTAAATACAATAAAAACTACAACCTAGACTCAATTAAAACGATTTTCAAAATTATGCCTGTATACCTAATGAAATTTGGAAACTTTTGGTATGCAGTGAGTCAACAAAATACTAATGGTCTATTGATAAAAATTAGAAATGTAAAAAATTAGTCAACTAGCCCCGGTCTCCCGTATTGTTTGCGAATCGAATTCTTCGCGACGCTAGGTAACTATCGAGTTCTTGTTACACCGTCGACAGGACAATGTTAAATTTTTGTTCAAAATCTTCCATTATGTTCGTTACATTGCTGGAAAGTAGATTGTAGTTTTGAGAAGAGTAGAGTCGAGTTTCCAGAGCAGATTTACTTTCACGAACACTTGCAACCTTGTATTTTACAACTGCTTTATGTTACAAGTGCCTGCCTTGCGAATCCACCTCGAAACGAAATGGCTGAAGCTGTTTCGTCGTCTCCTGATCCCCTGCAATCTAGATTACAATCAAAATTGTTGAGAATTTCTTGAGCTTCTTCTAATCTGCCATTCATGTATCGCAACTTCATCTCGTAAACCGACGTACATCCGTTATGGAAGGTCCGTGAGGGGTTTCAGGATTAATAAGCAAGTTTCCTTCAATTACAACCCTTTGGCGGAACTCTGCTCTGCACACGTGGCTGCTCAAGGAAGCACGGTTTTGCGAGTCGTATGCAACGCATTAGAGATTGCCCAAAAGTCCTAAATTCAAACCTGTTGGACCGTTCGTGTTCCTATTCACGAGTGAAACTTACAAAGATCGCCGTGAAACCATCTAGCACTACCTTCACCTCAAAGAGATAACTATATTACGTCAGAATGTTCTAAGAACACTGACTATAACCTTGAATGTCGAAACAGGTCATGGTAGCCAAAATTCCTAAGAATTACCTAAGAATTGGTGAACTTCAGAGCGACATACCAGTGGAAAATGCCCTCCTCTGCTTATAAAGGAGTTTATCCACTCGAATTCCACTCCAGGCCTCGTGGCAGTCTTTTAATTACCCGGCCCGAGAATTAAGATCACAGTTCGATGCGTTCAACCGCGTTTATCGCGAAAACTGCTGACACCCTTGTCCGTTGTACCTGCCAACGCAGCAGGATGCCTAACCAGGGTGCAGACCCTTCAGATCCACTTCATTCTGTATGCGTACTCCGTTGTTGTTCGACATGGTAATTTGGCACTGGAGGCAATACCATGGAGCGGCGCTTAAAACGGCGATATTCTCGTGTTCGCGCTAATTCTAACTGCATTCGGCACGAAGTTCCTCTATTAAATCTTAATACCCATGTAAATGGCAACCCATGCCCTTTACACGCCAGCATGCGCGTACACATCCGGCAACTTTCCACTGAAAATTGCACGCGTGTCACCGTGCCTCGGCGAGGGTCCCTAAAACGGCTTAATTAAACCACCGCGGGGAACTGACGCGGCCTTTAACTATTCAGGTAAAATACTTGTGCGAATGTGTCGTCGTGTCCCAATGTTCTGAGAATCAAAATTCCTGCGAAATAATGGATTAAACTTTCCATCAGGTACGCGGAACATGGGAGAAATTCTGAATTGATTGGGGAACTTATTTTCAGAAAGTCAGAATTAATAAAAGCTCGACTGTTCGAGTTTCCTCATTCGCGAGGTTTCTGAATTTTTATTAAAAAATATTCTTCTGCTTCTGGTGGATGACGAGATCTGGCGATTATGATAAAACCAGCACAGACTCTAAAGGGTAATTTCACGTTCTCCACATTTGAATATTTCCGTAGAGAAGGTCGGAGCCCTCAGACGATTCGCTGCCCGCATTACCATAAGGCTTCGTTAAAAGTCGAATTTTTCGACTGGAAAAAAAAGGACGGTGCTCGCTTCCCCTGCGCGACGGTTTCGCGAATGTACGGCAGCACGTACAAATCGATTGGAGAAGTGGAATATACCGCGTTAATGTCAAATAGGATGCATGTCAGATGTCTACGCGTCGAATGCATAGCAGCGGAGTGAAGCAGCCCTAAACGTCTCTGAATATTGCATAAACGTCTCATACGTCCCCTGGAACTCGCTTCAGGGGTCTCCCTAGTGTGACGCCTGGAAAATAGGGCAACATTTGGGATTTTTTTTGCAGGAAATGTACTTGATATTGCAGTTTCAAACTTTGGAGTATTTATTCAGTTACATTTGGGCAATGTACTTAAATTTTTTGAAGCATTAGTGATAATTATATTTTATGTTTGAAGGATTACAATGAGGAGCTCGCAAATAAATGGCGATCATGATCCCGGCTGTCATGGTCATCTGAAACAAAAAACACAGTTATTTTCTTAATCTATATGAACGTAGCTAGGGTTTGAACTAGAACGAAAATAGAAAATCACAAAATACAAAAATGGCAGCACTTTAAAGCAGGGATCGAAAAAGTTCTGAAACTTTTCAATAGGTTCCATTTAAAACAAATGCCGCGGAACTTATTTAAAAATGTTCTCACATTATAAGTTCTCAGAAGAACCGATAAAATAAAAGTTCTTGAAAATAAAAGTTCTAGTTGGAATGGAACTTATAAAATATAAGAATAAAAATTTCTGTATAACAGGAACAGATATTTTGTTCACCGATATTAAACAAGTTCTCAATCGTTGTAACATATTGTTAAATAAAACTTGTACCTAATAGTGGAGTACTTTTCTTTATCTTTTGAAAACTTTTTTAATAAATGTTCTAATGTAACTTGTTTCCATGGAACTTTTATTATATAGGTTCTAAAATATCTGTTCCATGAGAACACTTTTTAAAGAAGTTCCTGAAGGTAGCATTTGTTTCATTAAAAATTCCACAGAAACAGATATTTTCCGAATCGAAACAAATAAGTTCTAACAGAATTTTTAAAAAACGAGGGTCCGAGAACTTTTTCGATCCCTGCTTTAAAGAAAAGCTTTCATTTCGCGGCAAAACAGTGATCAGTTTTTTGAGCTGCGAAATTCGAATTTTGCATATAATGACTTCATTCTAGTTCAGGTTCTAACAGAACACACAGTGATTATATATGATAAGTTTTAAGTCGTTTGATTGAGTAGTTTTTGAGATATCGTGATCGCCGCGCCAAAAAAGTCGTTTCGAGGAAAATGCGTTTAAATATTCAAAAAACCATTTATCAAATAATAAATCATACTTACAATTAGTCTCCAATGCCTGGCCCATAGAGGAACACCTTCCTCTTCTTCATATAATTCTTGTAAATTCAGAAAGCGCAAAAAACAAAAAATCGATTTTTTAAACCGTCACACTAGGGAGACCCCTTCAATCCTATATCGCACGTGTGCGCGCGTTGGGACTAAAGGTTTCGGTCGATATTTTCCATATCTTTTGATACCAATTTCACGATACAGTCGATCACACGTTCGCGCGACAAGAGCGAGCAAAAAGGAAGCGTAAAATCCGAATGATGTCGCTAAAAGTTAATCTGGTATATTTCTCGCGAAATTATGAATCCACTATCCAGCAGATTAAAGCAATGGAATATCGCCTGCTATTCAAAGTTTTCTTTCTCGACTCAATATTCAAACATAGCTCGTGAATTGCATGACAGTGGGCAAGCTCAGCGAATCGTTCAGCTAAACCGTTTCCTTTAAGCTGCAGACCCCGGGCTGAGACGAAAGGAAACCAACGGTCCTTCGTTTTCGCAAAACAGCATTCTGTTAGGTCAGCCAGTCACTGCTCTTAATAGAACGGAAAATTGTATTGTTTCCTCTGCGACGTTTACAAAGACTAGCGGATGTTGCGGAAACAAAGCTCGCTTATTCTTGTACGCTGTACGTTTCGAAGCTTCGATTGAATCTGAACATCAAAGCATGAACGGAAAGAGCCCGACCGGCTTCTATGTGCGTGCATTTTGCCGAGCAGACTTTTCTCCCGATTTGAAAACGTGACAAAGAAATTTTCTGTCGAGCTTGGACATATTCATTTGTACCGTCTACAGTGCTCAGTCGTATGCATTTGGTGAAAGTCTAACGCTGTTATTCCAATCGAGAGAACCATCTCTGCACTCCTTTGTAACATCGAAAATGAAACTTGTCCCGGCAGATATTTGATTCCACTCGACCAAAGCGTATCTTCTCGAGTAAATGCTGTTCATGGAATCTCGTATCTATCGACGTAGAAAACGTGCCATCGTAACCACACGTCCATCCAGCAACGAATACCGACGGTCCACACTAAGCTTCGATCTATAAACGTGGCAGTTTTCTACTATTTCCGAAGCAAACAGTCCCGTACTTTCCTCAGCAATAGTCCTCGAAGCTGCGAGGACGAGGGAAGGGTGCGTTGGAAAATAGCGCAAGAAAACACGGTGTTTGCGTGTCGATCGCCGATGGGGAAGAATACGAGGATTTTGGGAGAGCTTTCCCATCCCTGATACACGCGTTCCGATTCTACGCCGGTTTCATATTTCATGCATGTAAAACTAGACAGGAAAAAAAACGAGTTTGATAGATGTTTTTCATATTTCACAGTGGCGACAGCTCGTGTAACAATGTTTCAACGATGAAGCTTATTTGCTTGGAATAATAAGACGATACGTAAATACAGGATAAATGTCTGATAAGTTTGATGAAGAGTAGTAGAAGTAAGTTATTTCCAGGAAAGACTAATTACTCAAGATGTCTGGTTCTGACGATCAAGAATCTACTCTGCTCTTTGGGCACCGGCCTATATTCATCCGAGTTGGGCATTATTCGAATAAAAATGTGTTCGAATATAAACTTATTCGTTATCCTAGAATAACTTGATTTTATTCGCAATTCTTATCCGAGATAATGCGAGTGAAAATTCTTCGAATAATGCCCAACTCTGATATTGATAAGTGTGTTAGGTTCACGCGGAATGTAAAGCGATTCATTCGCGTCGACCTCTACTTCAAGGCTTCCTCAGACCTTGTGCACTACAGTGATTATTTCGGAACAATAGTTAGTCAGAATGCTCGGTTCACTGGTGTATAAAGTGGAGATAGGTTTCCGTAGATCGCTGTAAAAGTCGGTGTTTTAAAGTCATTACCGTTGTGGCGCACGGAAGGATTTGAAATTTTAATACGCTCAGCGTTACGTTCACTTCTACGGGACAGTAAATGTCTCATAAAATAGGGAACAAAGTGGAGTGAAATACTTATAGCAGCCCACATAAATGATCAACACACCGCGCATGTAATTTAAAGCCAGTGAAGCTTTAAAACAGTCCTGAACAGCTGAATGCCCGCCGGGCAAAAATTTTCGACAGCGTGAGGAAAGAGCGTCGTAAGCGCTAAACCACGCCTTCATGAGCAACAGTGCCGTGGTGGGGAGTGTTCGTGAGTGGGGAGTCTGAGGCCCATTAAAGCTAGCAACCAGCTTTGCTCAGATGTATGTGTAGCGAGAAACTGGATGTGTACAGAAATTTGTTTTGCTATTTCTTGAACGTATTTTACATACACCACGTATAGAATTATTATTTGACAATATTTTTTGAAAGAAAGGAGTACATAGGGGTAATAATTATATATAATAAACATATATCATACATATGCGACCAATTACTGTCACCTTAAGCTATTTTACTTAAAATAACGAATAAATAAACGTTGTAAAGTCATGCAAAAAAAGAATTATGTAATTCAACCTATAATGTATACTATAGATTATATATTATAGTTTATTTATTCGTTATTTTAAGTAAAATAGTTTAAGGTGACAGTAATTGGTTAGGTGTCAGTAATTGGGTCCTTTACCCTATATGTATATAAATGCGACAAAATGCTGTTGTTTCCTTGTAACGGTAAGATATCTAAAAATTACAATACTTTTCAAAAAGAAAAGTAGCTGTCGACGTCTCAATGACTGGTTGCATTTCACCCCATTTTGATTCAATATGTTCTGCTGGCCGAGAGTGCCGCTGAACGTTAGCAACCCACCTTACAGTTTACACGCATACTACGGCAGCTAGTGGCCACAGGGTGGGAGAACTGCTCACGGCGTCGCTCTTCGCTTTGCTCACGAGCAATCTAGAGCGCTCTTGCCCGCCACAGCCTAACTGTGCAGGCCTGCTTTAAAATATGTTTAACTAAGGTCGGGGCCAGATATATTGGCCGGTGAGTTTCGTGAGGGGTATTCTCCCACCACACCGTTTGCCTGCCTCGGTGCTCCTTTTCTCAACGTTTTCTGACTCGCTCTCGTTCCATCTCGCTCTCGCCTTCACAGAACAAGAGTGAGCCAGAAGTGGTGGGGACAGTGCCAAGCTTCTGGCGTGTAGGTCAAACCGAGCTGTCAGCGTAGAAATACACACATCAGAATGGGTGTGCGGTAGCTCCGAAAAAATTCAGGAGCTTTATTGGTCAGAACATTGATTCCTTCTCGATAGCTTTATCTCGTATTGGTCTACGCGTAGCTTCGTAACGCACACAACTATTACGCTAAGAATAAATAACAGCCAAACAGCTAGGTTCAGGCGGAGCCGAGCAGCGTTCCCGTTACCCCACCATACCCTTCGGGGGCCATGCAACTCCAACTGACAAATCCACGATCGTCATAACGTTGAGGAACTACTTAGTTCTTGATCAGGCACTAATTTTTGATCAGTTCATGAAATAAATCGTTCTTTTAAGTTTATGTCAATAAATAATTGTTTGAAATAATTACTAACATAAAAATTGATAATTCAAAAATATATGTGTTGTCCGTGAAAGCAGTTAGTATTGTTAGTTTTCGTGAAAATAAATGTGTAAGGTGGCCCACTTGACGGAAGCCCCTGTTGAACGCCATCTCTTACTGTTCGAAGTAAGAGATCACCATCAACGCCACAGTCGATTTCTTTGCTGGTCGTTGCGGTATTAAAGGTTATTTTCATACATTTTGCTTACAATAGTTTACTTTACAATGTAGAGCAAGAATTTTAGTATTATATGTATCATTTTGCTTTAAAAGTCACTGATCATTATTTAGTTCCAATTTTTTCTTGTGGGACTAATTTTTGATCACCTGAATAAAAAATAGGTTAGGACATTATAAAATTATAAAAAAATTAAAATTAGATGGTATAATACTAAAAATAAGTTTATTTGGTACTTTCTTTTTAATTAGTATCCGATTATTTACATTGAATAGTTCCTTACCTGATAAGAAATTAGTTCCCATGTATTTTAGATGATCAAAAACTAGTTCCTCACCTCACCAAAAAATTAGTTCCCATGTATTTTAGATGATCAAAAACTAGTTCCTGACCTGATCCAAAATTAGTTCCCATGTATTTTACATGATCAAAAACTAGTTCCTAGTCACCTTATTATTCCATACCTTATAAATAATTAAATTATACTTATTTTCAACTTTTTAAAATTTTTCCTTAAGGGGGTATTCTGGTCTGACTAGGCGTTTTCGTCGCGTTATTCCTCAATTTTTTTACAAAGAACCGATAAATTTGATTATTATTTAGTTTATTGCTACATGCTTATTGATATTTCCACTATCTTTACAAATTTTGTCGATAGAAAAAAATTAAAGTCAAACGCAGTTGACTGCTTTAAAGTAATGGTGAAAAAAAACACTGCGACCTTGATTAGGCTCGTTCTAGTGATCTAAAATAAAAAATGTCAAGAGATTCTTTATTTGTATGCCTTTGGCTATCGTCCCTACCAGAATTATGTTAAAATATTTTGTTTCCAAACTTTCACGGACCTTTAAAGTTGAAAAAATGTGCAAGAATCGAAACTTAATTTTCAAACCGCCGCCATTCGCTCAATTTTCAATACTTTTTTATCATTCTGGTAGGGACGATAGCCAAAGGCATACAAATAAAGAATCTCTTTACATTTTTTGTTTCTGATCACGAGAACGAGCCTAATCATGGTCACAGTGACCCCATTGTTTTTTTTTTCACTGTTACTTTAAACCAGTCAACTGCGTTTGATTTTATCATTTTTCTATTGACAAAATTTGTAAAGGTAGTTCAAATACCAATAAGCATGTAGCAATAAACTAAATAATAATCAAACTTATGGGTTTTTTGTAAAAAAATTCCGAAATAACGCGACGAAAACGCCTCGTCAGACCAGAATATCCCCTTAAAGTTTAAACATTAATTCATCTTTTAGTATAAGAAAGTCTATGGTTTAAAGTTGTATTAGGTTAAAAATAAATATTAAAGCGGGAAGCCCTCTAAACGGATCAAAAACTAGTTCCTTAACGGTACGGTGATGGTTGATTTCTCCTCAATCGCTGCTCGCGAACACGAATTCACCGGCCAATATATCTGGCCCCGACCTTAGGTTTCTCGAACCATGAAGATGCAAAGCTTGGTGTAAACGTGTAAAGGTAGTGTTGCGAGAAACTTGTAACTTTAACCCCTTTGCTTCTGCAATATTAAATTACCTCAATCTTCCACCTACGACAAAGCAAATCACCTGCGTTCCTAGTTCGTGCTTACTGTTACCATAAACGCATCGTACGTACATAGTCTTCGATCCATTCATTGGTTGAGTATAGCTTCAATAGTTCCGTAGTTCCACTGCAGTTTCAGTAATTCTAGCGGGGACAGAGTTTCAATGATTCTATGGTTAGAGCTGTCTTGCTTGTTTCGTTGAATGCGCAACTGCGACAGAACTGTGCTGATTGAATGTATTGAGCAAGGAATTTGTACTCAGATTTATCTAAGGGGAACAGGATCGAAGGAACTGAATCCGCTAATTCAAAAAGCCCCTCGATACCAAACACTTCTGCAATAGTCTAACATGATCGATGATCAATTCTATATAATCTAATTAACTGACTCTTAAAGAATAGTCGAAAAACGAGTGTGATTATATCTGTAGAGTAACTTGAAGCCGAAATCTGGTTAGCAGGCAAACGATGTAGTTAATAAAATTCATGGAAACCACTTGAAAAACATAAGCAATCTTTGAGGAGCAGAGCATACAAGACTCTCAGAGTCTCAGGCAACACTTCACACTGTAACTCAATGAAGCTGTCCTCAAAGAAAACGGGGTTAATTACCGACACGTCGAGAGCTCTATGAAGTATCCAAATCTGGCATCCAAACGCTGAGAAGCAAATGTTATAGGTCAGCAATATTCCGACAAAACCATTCTCGAAACCGAGCTAATCAAGCTATCCAACACTTGCTAGCCAGTATGTAACGGAACGTACAGCTAAGTCCTAGAAGAGGAAGCTGTATGTACTCCCTGCAGGAAAGCAGGAACGACGACCCTCTTAAAACTCACCTACACACCCCTCGCGTGCAAAGGGTTAATCGTTCTATCGCGATGCGCGTCAACCCAGCCGAACTGGGAAACCCATATCGAAATCGATATCGCTTCGGCTGGCTCGTAAGGAGGCAACGACGCGGAGGGTTAAAATTCCTCGCTTAGTGGCTCGATTTCTCGACTGCACGAGCGCATCACGTTACCCCTCCGTGCGGAAATGGATAGCGCGGACAACGACGCTTCTTCAATCCCATCGCTCGTCTTTTCATACCCATGCAACGCGCGACCATCAGATTTCGTGTGTTCGAGGGCCGTGATTTCCGCCGGCGTGTCCACCGGCCCAGAACATTTAAATTCGCGGTGAGTCGTGATTGCCACGCTCCGGTCGACCGTGGAGGCTTGATTTCGCTGATTCAATTGTACCTCCGCCCCCTCGTCGCCGTCTCGAGGGCGCGCCACCCCCAAGCGACCCGTCTTCCTTCGAGCCTCCGCTTCCTCTTTCATCCTCTTACATCTTGCTCTCCTGACCGATGTCTTCGGCCCCTCTTACGCGCTCTATCGACCTGAAAACTTCGCGCTCGTTGATTCTGCCGGTTCAGCGGTTCAATATCGGCCGCCCCTCGCCTCGTGTTCGACAAAACCTTTTAATTTAATTCCCATTCACGAGTGGGCCGAGTTTTTGTTCTTATCACGGATGGAGATATTTCTGCTTGAATTCTAGGGCTTGGAGTGGCTATTACTAAACTATGGGTCGTGGGTATTACAGTAATTCGTCGTTATTGTACCGTTTTTACCATGCGTAATAGTCCCGCTCACTATCCCCACCATTTCTTGGAATCCTTCAGCCGAGAGTGAGAGAATCCGAGAGCGTGCGAGAGAGAACAAAAGAGTCGACGCGAAGTTGTCGTCGGCTACGAATAGTGTCCGCATCGCGTTGTTGTCCCGCCGCCAGCCCCGTTCGTCGGGACTATTACGACGCATTACTGTATTTAGATGTTCTGTGCAGAAATAGGTACCTATGTTTATTAGCAGAGCGAACCGTGTAATAATTCTGTACGCTGGTAAATAGGCATCCGAGCTGCTACCAGTTGCTGGCTCTCCCTTTCCGTTTCACTGGTGTATTCTGAATCTCGAAATCGAATTTCGTAGAATTACATACCTCACTAATTCATCTTGACGCGGCCAGTGTTCTTTAAAACCTCGCGGCGTGACGCGTCACTCGAGTCTATCAAAGTCAACTGGTATTACTTTCTACTCATGTTTGAATTGAAAAATACTCTAATAAATTGGGCAAACTGCACTGTGTTTCGCGTGTGCGAGTGCACCTACGCCAGATACCGATCTTCTGAGATTCAATCGCCTGCACATTTAAAACGAGGCCTCACGCTGCGAAAAGGTAGGAGACTACGTTCTCTTCTGGTATAAGATAATTACGCGGTGGGATATCGTGCCTACCGTGCATTTCAACCATTATTACGTCCGTTACGTTATTACGTTATTACGTTAAATTATTACGACGTACTGTATAGTTAAACTACTTTCAAAGTAACCAGCATATAAACCGTCTCTGAGGAGAGTTACATTAGCTCTCCACTTTGCCCCTTTTTAACCACTGTAAGCGACGCCGACGCCCCTCGAAAATTCACGAAAAAACCCCATGAAACTTAAAAGGAGCGGGCAGAATTCGAGTCGCGCGCAATAGATTTCAATTTCGCGGGGCAGTCAAGGATCCCGTCGACTAGGAAGCGGCGAATTCCGCGGTGGACGCGTCACAGGCAGGGCATTAAACGCGGGGAAACATTCCAACGACCCATACGGCGCACCACGAATTCCCTCGCTGATAAGGCTACAACCAGGGACATCAGATAAAATGATTCCGACAGAGCGACGAAGGCCGCGCGAATACGTTAGCGGGTGGGGCGAGAATAGTCGAGTTCCCGCGGCGATATCGAGCAGATAGGACTTTACGGTTCAAAGGGCTCTCGAGTTCGGAACGGAGGGCGGAGAAGTGACCCAGAACCAGGCTGACGGCAGGTCTAACGCGAAAATAATGAGACCCGTAAACCGGAAGCTGCTCGATATCGGCGACAAGATCTCACGTGCACGTACCATCTATCTTCTATGCTATCGCTGCGCGGTGGTACTGTTCTAAGCGCGCGTCAGCTCGCACACCCATCCCTTATTCGCGTGCGTGTATCGTAGCACGTGCTCACCGACCATTCGTTTCTGTATTTGCGTCCGCACGCGTCCAAGCATCCATGCGGGGCGCGTAGGTACGCGAATGGAAATAGGTGTTTAGTACCACGGCATGTTGTTCTCTGTTTATTTTTGCTGTTTGGAGAATGCACTGTTTGTTCGGTTCGCGTGTGTAAAACGGGGCTTCTGACAAATCGACTATTCCTGAGCGGGCTGAATCCTGAAGAGCACCGTGCCACTTTTAGGGGCGGAGCTTGTGGTGCCAGGTATGCCGCGAGTATCTGTACTTCCCGTACTTTCACTTTAGATTCCATTTCAAATTGACTTGAGATAGCAACGCCTAACGCACGAGACTCAGTCGCACCGAAGAGACTAAGACAGAAGGGACCCCCTGCAATTCTTCAGGCAAAATTTACGATTCAAGTACCCAATCTCGAAGCTAGAACCTTGCTCCGCAATCTCGCTCGCGTTAGGGATGGGTCGAAATTAAAGCTTGCCACCCCATCCTCAAGGATTTCGCGGGATAACGTCGTAATCCCTTATCAGTCGTATTTTCCCCGTCTCGGAGTCACGGTTTACAAGCTTGTTTACATTCGTACGAGCGGGATCTGATAATTTTTACATCCCCGCATTCGCAGCTGCTTCAGCACGAACACAAGAGTCAGCTTCTTCTTCGGTGTTTGCGTAACTCGCGGAAAGATCTGCAAGCTTAGGCAAACACGCGCCAACACACGGTCGATCCGTAATCCCCCGTATCCATGCCACGCAAACAGTATCGCAACGAGCATTCGACTACTATACCCGGATGGACACCGTTTGTTTACAGAAGCGTATACGAATCGATTGACCCCAGGGTGTAGTACTGATATTTCAGAATTTTCCTGCTCCGGTGTTCAGCACCGGCAATCTGAGAATTCACGGTTTATATTCCTTGAGAATCTAGGGTATCGGTGATTAATCGATAGACGAGTTTGTTACCCTAAATGAAATTCACTTAAAGCGGAGCGAGCCCAAAGAGCTCAGGGAGATTTAAGTCACCTGCTTGCTACACAGATAAAGCTCAACGATACGGAAGAACGTCCTTCGTAAAAGTACGCCGTTCGCAGAGGAATAAAATTAAACCACGCGGGGACGAACAGCCTCTTAAACCATCTCGAAGCCTTTATGTACATCAACGGAGACGATCCACATTCTCGTAAACTTGCGCAATTTAGCGGCTCCGTCGCCTCTCGCCGGCCATTCGATATTTCTTGTCGCAGAATAATAGCGTTAGCCTGTTTATTTACCGCGCTAATTATCTGAACGAGTGTCGGGCCCGCGGCGAATTTAAGTGTACACTGCATTCCACATTAGGGCATCCCGACGCCCCTACCGATTTGCAACCGATCTGCGCAGCTCCCACTACTGCCCACTACCGCACAGTGGAACGACGTAAGGACAATAACTGGACATGGCAATTACTTCCAAACGGTTTGGAGTTTCATTGTAAAAATTTGCACAATTTCAATTCATGTTAAGTAGAATAACACAAAATCGAAAAATAGCCAAATTTTCGGTGGTTAATTTCACCCCCCTTCGAATGAATTTGGGCAGCAAACAGAAAATGCGTTGTAATCAGGAATAAATCCCATATATATTTACAAATTTTCAGAATTTCTTGAATTTTCGGGGTCGGGATCTTACCTTGTACCAAAATTATTAGGTATAACTTATAGTGACTATTCATTATTAAATATAACAATCTTGGAAACAGGTACGTGATTCGTGCGTTCGTCGATATACGCGTGTCGCGACGATCGGGCCTGTCTGCTAGCCGAGGTTAAATACGTATAAACTGAAATGTTTACATTAGATTTATTTTAGATTATGTAATTCTTGTACAGTTCAAAACCTTACCATTAAAGGATTAAATTAAGGTATTTTAGAACTTGGGCGACTTTGAGCAAAACTTTAAATCGCTAGTTGAATTATTATAGTATTGAGTGCAACACATTTTTATTTAATACAGTTGATTATTGATGAAATCCAAGTTAATTCAGAATGTTTTTTGTACAAAATCATTAATAATAAGATACTCAGTAATATGTAAATTATTGAGAACTTATGAAGTAATAGGATTTAGGCAATAATGGTTTAAAGTGGTGCAACTGAAAGACAAAAAGACTGAAAATTTCATATAGGTCAGATTCATATACAATTAAATCAAACCTAATGTGAATATAAAGTTTATTTCTTTGTGTTTTCTAATGCTACGAACAGTTGATAATGATTTAATGAAGCTATAGAACAGAATTTTGACACTTCAAATTTTGGCCGATGTCCAAATAAATAGGGCATTCTCGTTCCACTGTGCCGCGTAGCAACGTCGCCCGAGGGTCGTGCCTGCGCGAAATCTGTATGCTCTAATGTGGAATCAAGTGTAGCCCCCATGTGAAAGCATGAACGGCCGCGTGCCACCGTGCACGCGTTGCCCCGTTCGCATCCTAGCTACACGCAAGGAACAGCTCGCGCAGTTTATTGGCAGTAGCTTGGCCAGGGGGTTTCCACCCCTCACCACGGGGAACGGCGTTGTCCGTGTTCAACTGGAATTATGCGCGCGTTCCACTGCCTTTTTTTTCTGTGCCCCGTGGAAGCTGTCCGTTCTCGTCGCAAAAAAACGCCTCGCCCGCTCGCAATCTGACCAGATAATCGCGAACGAGAACGGACACGCTCGAGCAATAACGCACGGTGGAAGCGAGGAGTTTATGAAGGCGTTGTTCTCGTTGCTCGAGTCTTATGCAGGAAACGGCCGTTCCTCGATTTCTCGTCGGCAATGCCAGCGAATCGCCTAATGCCTAATCAATCGTTCATCGTTCCACGTTTAAACCCCTGCCGCTCTAGTCTGGACGTGTTTTTTCCTAGTTTCGTTTGGGGGTGTTCCAGATTAAAGTGCAGGTTTTTTCGTCCCCTTGGCTGGCCGATGGAAGGAGGAGTAGGAGAAAGTGCTGACTCGGCCAGGGGAAGGGTAAACAGGGGACTCGAGCGATGAAGGGATGTATTTGCGGACTGAAGTTCTTCCACGTGGTACGATGATACGCCGGAGTGCAGTGTATATTTTCCTAGTACCTTCTGTTCCGTTTAATCACCGCGTCTTACGTAGGGGAGACCGGGGCTAGTTGACTAATTTTTTACATTTCTAATTTTTATAAATAGACCATTAGTATTTTGTTGACTCACTGCATACCAAAAGTTTCCAAATTTCATTAGGTATACAGGCATAATTTTGAAAATCGTTTTAATTGAGTCTAGGTTGTAGTTTTTATTGAATTTAGAGTAGTGAGACGAATAAGTCAACAGACCCCGGCTACGGAGTTAGTTGACAAATATGATGGGGTCAGTTGACTTGACATTTACTTTTCAGTTTTAACCCTTTGCATGCGAAAGGTGTATATATACGCTGTCACAGTACATCAATATAATGTGAAAAACGTATATATACGCTGCCAATTCCATCAATATAGTATACGAAAGGCATACATATGTATACTACGACTAATAAATTTTTTAATTTTTTTTCACTCCTCCACAGTGTTATTTTTTTTTTTATTAATTATCATGGTCTAAGATACTGTAATTATTTTGTACTGGTTTGTTATGGTCTATTTGGAAGGCCTGAGAGTTTGAAGGGAGGATAGGGTGTAAAACTGGTAGGGGTGAGTTTGGAAGGATTTGTGGTGGGGGAAGTGGACTTGAGCAGCTAAACTCTTTGCCTCGACTGCATCTTGAGGATAAAAAATGCAATTATTAGTAGTATTCCTATGCTTAGTCAAGTAACCCCGTTCGACATTGTTAACATGTTAAGGGTCGTACGTACAAAACCTCCACGCACCGGATAAAATAAAATACCGTAAATTATAGTCAAGGTATCACGTTTCCACATAATATTCATGAAATAACATCAAGCAGTACTTAGTGGACAAAAATTCATAAATAGTCGAAACGAAAATATTTACTTCCAGCCGACCTTTTTAGATTTTTCATTCTCACTGACAGAACACGCAAGTTTTTGTCACGGCGACACATTAAGTGGCAAGCTGGTCATTCATATGCTCCAATATTGCGAATCGCAGCATAATTTATTCCATAATACAAGAATTAAAGGGAATTAGTCAACTAACCTCGTTAGTCAACTAGCCCCGGTCTCCCCTACTGCGGTATCGTGGGATATTTCATTTAAAAACCGCTTCATCACTTAATTGACAATCATCGATCCTGATGTTACACTGTACTTGCGTCAACGGCGGAAAACCAGAACCAAGTAGTTTGTACAGGAACTGGATGGTAATATTACACCTCGTCGTCGCTCGAATTGCCTGCACGATAATGAAATTCGGCCCGTCTTCAGTGGCCAAGCGTAATCGGGGCTTTTCCTTCGCCGCCTCGGATTCATTAATTCGATTAGGATTCGGCCGCGGTCGGCTATTCGGAGCATTTTCACGATACTCGTCGGGGAATTCGGGGGACCAAGTAATTTGTCGACTCGGACGACGTGTTGCACGCGGGCAAGAAATACCGTGATCACGGCTCGATACCCCGTCCTCCGCACCCGCGATGCGCGGCATTCGGCGAATTCGCATCGATCGCGGCCGCTGAAATTTCAGCGATGTATGCGTCGCCGTTCGTTGTTCGATCCCGTGGCGACCCCTCGTTCGGCATCGCGTGTTTAATGTTCCGTGCGTCTGCATATTTCCGACACAGGACGGCAATTCGCCTTTCATGTACGCGAACGACGGTACACAACACGCGACGAATGTTAAAAACCTTCTCGGAGCATTCTGCGGGGCACGCGAGCCTGCGCCCGCCCGCAGCACGGGTCCTGAGAACCGAGCCGGGGGTTTGGCTTTCAAGGGAAACAATGCAAATCTGACGTTTGACGAAACCACCGCCGCACAGTGGGACGAATCGACATTTAAGTAGGCATTCACTTCATTTTTTACATTTTTCATCATTTTGTGATTACTAGCTTTAGATTACAGAATTTAGATAATGATTTTATAAAAAAAAATTTTTTTTTTATTTTTTGTGAAAATAGCCACATTCATCTGGATTAGCCAGGCATAGTGAGCTACATTTCGTGACCCCAGAGTTTACCGCTGGAAAATTTTTAGGCGATAGACAAACACACAAATAAGATTTCTGGTTACAATTTTCGTATTTTTTTAAATTAAAACAATTGTTCGAATTTGTTCGTAAATTCAAGCATACCTCTTAATTCTGGATAGACTTCAATTTCACAAAATTCAATCTTTATATCCGTCCGCATCCGACCCTTTGAAAAATTGATATTTTTTTGCACAAAAGCAGGTGCAAGTCTGGAAAAATGTACTATTTTGCTTCAATTTATTATTTTCAATAATAATGGTGCAAAATGAATGTTTTTAACTTCAAAATACTCTAATTGAGTAATTTTCAAATATAAGTAATATATGTTGGAAGTGAAGCACACAGAGGTGTGAAACGTGCAAAAGTATGAATGAAACGCTAGATAAATAAGAATGAATCATGTAATCAGAGAGTGATTGGAATCGACTTTTGGGGAAACAAATAAAAAGGAAGCAAGCAAGTTCTAATAATGACCCATGACAATCCGCTCCTGAATTCAACAATTGACTATCGTTTGCCAGCCAATAGCTGAAATCCCTTGCATCTATCACGTTGTTAACATCTTTGCTAGATGATTCGGATACATAATCAAGTTCTGTATTTTATTTAAGCTTCGTATTAGAGATTTAAATGATTTTTGTATTTATTGTAGAATATATTATATGTAATCGTAGATTACCTATCTTATAGGTACTATAAAGCAGAAAGTTTATATATTTGTGTGTTTGTCTATCGCCTAAAAATTTTCCAGCGGTAAATTGAAGCAAAATAGTACATTTTTCCAGACTTGCACCTGCTTTTGTGCAAAAAAATATCAATTTTTCAAAGGGTCGGATGCGGACGGATATAAAAATTGAATTTTGTGAAATTGAAGTCTATCCAGAATTAAGAGGTATGCTTGAATTTACGAACAAATTCGAACAATTGTTTTAATTTAAAAAAATACGAAAATTGTAACAAGAAATCTTATTTGTGTGTTTGTCTATCGCCTAAAAAATTTCCAGCGGTAAACTCTGGGGTCACGAAATGTACCCCAGCTCACTATGCCTGGCTAATCCAGATGAATGTGGCTATTTTCACAAAAAATAAAAAAAAAATTTTTTTTTATAAAATCATTATCTAAATTCTGTAATCTAAAGCTAGTAATCACAAAATGATGAAAAATGTAAAAAATGAAGTGAATGCCTACTTAAATGTCGATTCGTCCCACTGTGCGCCGCTGCGGAGGCGCTCGAAGCATTTCCACCTACGTCTAGTCTCGTGGTACCTGGCATTATCGAAGCGGCTTCGCGTTTCTCCATATTCTTCCATTACCGATGGAGCAGTTTTGCTTGTTACTTCAGCCCTTTAAGATCATGATTGTGTTATCAAGTAGTATGGGGCACTTTGAGATAGGCGAGGCGGAAACTTTAGGCAAAGGGTGGCTCTGAGGGGATATCGAAGGCGGAGTTGACTTGCACGGACTGACGATGGATGGACTGACCACTAAGTTGTGGTATGGGATTGGATCCAACATCTATTGGGAAGTCACGGGGTTCCCATACCTTCGTTGGGCTGCCATAAGTTTCATGAACCCCGTGATGCGAAGGTTCGAACAAGATTTAAATATCGAAACGACTGAAAGTTTCGCGGTGGTCACGAATTCGGCATAAACACGTGGAACGCTTTTGTAACCTCTGTTGCATCACTTTGGAATAATCAGGGAAGTCTGGAGTATTGTTCTGTTCCGTGGACGAACCGCGCGCGAATTGTAGAAAAGAATTGAGGAAACGAAGCCGTTAAAGTCGCCTCGAAATGCAATGAGAGCGATGGTGTATCACGGGACAACTTCGCAGGTTTCTATCGCATATAAAACGTGTCAATCGGGAGCAACACGTGCGCGTGGGCGTTCCAACAAAGTACACGTATCGCGCGACGACGCTAGAATTGCGAAGTCCCTGATACGCTCGCTCCGCAACTTGCTGACAATTCGCACCACATTGTAAATAATTTCTGCCCCGATGCACAGTCCACTTGCAGTCGAACTCTGACATTTGTATTTCGTTGCTCCATACAATCAACAAACTATTCACATCACCGGCCAGCAATACCTTGTATTTTCGTCGTGCACCGCAAAACGTGCAAAGAGCTCCAGCGATCGACAAAAAAGAAAAGTTCTCGAAATTCTAAATTTTATTTCGATGGTTCTTATATATAGTTACAAGCTCCTCGGTTAATTCGTAACAATGAATGAAACTGTTGCGCGAAGGGTGAGATCCGCGTAGAGATGCGACGTATGCTAAACGATCTCTAAATGACATTACGTGGGAGGAAAAAGGAAAGGTTATCTACGATGATCAGAAGCCTGGATTCGATTCAATGCCGCGAATCGGGGTTTTGCGAGGGGGAAAAAAGCTGTTCGATCACGTGGCTACGCCGAATAATGCCCGGCTGCTATTAACATGGAGGTTTTTGCTGCGCACGCGAGATCCATATGGATGCAAAGTTTCTTTGATCGATCGCTAATATCGCCTCCCATCGGCTATCTATTACTCGGGGCCTCGAATATTGCGCATAATACGCGGATATCGTAGTTCGAGATCAGCTCGACGACTTCCACCCTCACGGAGGAGTACGGCTCGTAGATAACATCCGAATTCTGGCTGGAGAATGATGGGAAGGAAAGATCTCCTGCAATGATTTTCCGACTGATGTACCGTAAGTTTAAGCGTAAATTCACTTGCAAGGGCGCGATTCGCTCGCGTTACTTTAGAAACAATGAAACGAAGAGAGCAGGTTCGAGAGAAATAAACACCATTGGCGCGATTAAATAAAAAAGTTCCACTGCCCCTTTCGTTGTCGTTCCCTGGCGGTGAAAGGGAAACGAATAATGAGCCGTAGAAGCGAATAATGGTCAGTGGAAATACCATTCCATTGTACCGACGTTAATTCCGGGAAAGAAAAATACCACTTCTTCGCGTTTAAGGCGCGGAACTGTATGAAAAACCGGTGACCATTTCCCACCCCATGAGGCTACGATTTCCTAGACTTGATTCAATTGTTGGTAACGACGTTTCAAGGCTCACTCAAAGTGCTCCGTAACGAATGCAGCTATTTAAGCGGCCCTTGAATATTAAGTCAATGCGATGCAAATTAGCACAAGGAGGAAAGCTCGCCGTATTTCTCTGGCCCTTTAATCTCGGCTCCTTCAAGTTCTCGAAAAATCAACAGTTATCGCAACTCGTTTCGGAGCCTGCTAACGGGTTGTTGAAATCTTTCATAGATCTTTCGAAAGTTTATTAGCTTGGAAAGTTATACAGACCTAGCGCTGACTTGTTGAACTGTTGCGACGCGATAAATATATTAATCATAAAATAACTTTTTCAGCCCTGAAAGAATTTATTTACCCCCGACTAAATAAATTTCAACTACAAGTATCCCCGTTACAATCTCCGTAATACATTTAAGAGCTATTCTTTTGGCCCGGGTAGACAAAAATTACCCGGCTACCCGGGTACCCGTAGGATACCCGACTACCCGGGTAAATGATCATCGATTTGACAGCCGATCGTCTTTCGACTTTCGATCATTTTCGGCTAACCTCAGTAATGAACGGAATAAACGTCAAGCAATTGAATGTGTGTGCGCACGTTACGATTATGAATATTATGATAAATGTTAGCCGAAAATGATCGAAAGTCGAAAGACGATCGGCTGTCAAATCGAAATTCTCAACTATCTCATCACATCTAATTTACTCGGGTATCTCATGGATACCCGGGTAATTTTTGTCTACCCGGGTAGCCGGGTAATTTTTGTTTACCCGGGTAGGCGGGTATCTCACGGGTACCCGGCGGGTCGGGTAGTAAGAGCTCTATTAAATACAATACTCCTCTGAAGTAGCGCCCGCTTGCCACTGGATCCTCTTATGTCGCGCGGGCGATTTTTCACGTGGCGTCGGCCAGGATCGGGCAACGCATTTCTCCGAGAAGTTAACATCGACAACGCACAATAATACGAAGCCGTACGCAAAGCTGGCGTCGTCTGCGTGTAGCACGTCGAAAGGGCTGTAACCAGATATAGGCTAATCTCGTTCCACGTAGGCTTCCCCCACAACCTATAGCCTCTTCACCTGCCGCGCTTTTCGACGAGCGCCTCCGCTTGCAGTTTGAAGAAATTAAGCGGACAGAATAATGGATGTAAGCCAACCGATGTAAGCTGTCGCGCTAGGGGGGCGAGAAACACGCGGGATCACGATGAAGACATCTGACGCAGCTGGAGGGTGGACTGGTGACTGACAATGACTACTTAGGCCTAGAAGTGGAATAGGGCTACGGGCGGCCAGCGAGGATTGCAGCGTTTCTGACGAGGAAAGGAAAATTCTGGAGGCAGGAAGCGACGGTGTGGGTGGAAGCAGAGAGGCAGAATACTGCTGATGTATTCTCACTTTTACAAGGCTACTTGCAACAGAATTGTAAAATACGCTCTCGTTGTGTGTTTGCATGGAAACTCGCAGCCATGGCGGCAAGAGGAGGCAAGAGTAGGTGAAGGGAGATGAGAAGTTGTTCCACCCCCTGTTTCTCCTCTTCTTCATTTGTACCCTCTTTCAGTGTCCTCCTTTCCTCCCCACGCCTTTCTATGCTTCTGTCTTCCGATCTTGTTCACCGCCCTCTCCATTTCTTTTTCATCTCTATTTTTCCCCGCTCCTCTTCGTCGCCGAATCTTTTTCGCGCGGCTCGCAAAACTTGTCGAGGCGTCGCAGCCCCCGTTTTTCGCCGCTCGTGAACACCGCAGCCGTGAACCGACCTGCCGTACGTGTAAGCCGCGACCTCAAAAGAGGCCGGGAAACTTGTCGACTCGCGACCACACGTCGTCGGCTATCGATCCTTGGACGCCACTTTGTGGCGAGTGTGTCTGGTGACGAGAGAAACGAACGACCGCCTCTGCTGCTCGCCCCACGTATCGGCCCATTGGATCGTATCGACTGACCGGGCATTTGCGGGGACATGCTTCTGGGCAAATATTGCTGTCGTAAAATACACCGGACAAAAGCGAGGCGATTCGCGGTCGCGCTGTCCTCTGTAGCCACCGAATGGAATAGAAACGAAATTTCACACGTTCCGGCAGCCAAGTGACGTGTATGCTTCTGCTCCAGGATCGCTCGGGCGAATACATACTCGGCGTCGCCGTTGCGGCGAGAACGATCGTACCGATCGATCGGTCGACCGTTCGTCGACTTAAACGATTACTTAATCGCTCCATTGGCCACTGGCTCGTTTAATGCCGGTGATCTCTTTGGATCAGCGGGCCTGATTAATCGACAACCTCGTTGATTTATACCGCGAAATCCGGAAATCCGTGGGAGGACGGCGTGGCGATTTACGAGCCACGGATAATTATACTGATGGAAAAGAAGAGAGGGACGAGAATGGAAAGGAAAGCAAGGAAAAGTGGATCCGTGGGTAGGTTGGAGAATATTTGACGCCGGATGGTGTTTGTTTCGCGGCAAGGGCGAACGGCGGAAAAGGGACGAATGCTACATCGGCTCGGCTGATAGAAATGCAAATTCGCGCCGCGCAGCCATCGAGGGGGAATCGAAAGGCTCTACACTGATACAAGGGATTTAACGGAGCCAATTACACGTGCGACGATCAACACGCTGTTATAACGGCGTGATTAGGAGGATACGGTGAGCGCGTGAGCGAAACGTCGGCCTCCTATCGACAGCCCATTGGGAGGAATATCGGAGTTCAATAATGACGTGGCCTTTGCCGCTGGTTAAACTGATAAAGGAAAAGAGTCCGTTGCACTGCTTTATCGAGGAAACACTGCGGCGTGACTGGGGGCATCGCGATTATTACGTAGATGCGACTTCCGGACGTCTGAGCGGTCAGTTTGCCAGTCACGCTCTCGCTCGAGTTAATTACTGAATGAAGCTCTTTTATTTGCTTTCTGCGTCAGTTGCCTTCGAAAAGAGAGATGTTTTGGGGCATATATCTGCGGACGGTGATGCGTGCAATGCCTCAAGCTTCCTTGAGAAAGATGCAAAGCGTGTCTCAACAAAAGCTCCTGCATATGTCAGATATAGCGGATAGGTGCTATAAAGGGGACACGTCTTAAATGGGACAAATCGAATTTCCAAAATTCTAAACGCATTAAACATGCAAGTTATTTTCCTGTTTATGGCAACACTAGTGCCTAGTCATTTGACGTAAACTTCCCTGCGGTCTCACTTGCAACAGAGTAGTAATCCACGGTTGACGTTTTTCGGCAGTAAAAGTGAAATTTTCATTGGTTTTCTGTGTCGTTTTCTGAGATTAAGATATATACAAAGTGTTAAAGTGTTATATCATTAAAATAGCCTGTATTCAACTGAAACGAAAACGCTTAACAGGTAAGCTTAATTAATTGTTTTCTTTGTTTTGCGGTTATTTTATATTAAACTCACTTATAGTCGTAAAAGGGACAGTGTAACAAGTCTTAAATGGGACGACCGTTTCATGGCTGTCCCTCTCATACACATGTACTGCTGGACACTATAGGGGAAAGGTGGGATAGTTGATCACAGTTTTGCTTTTTTATTGAAATAATAATAATGGTTTGCTTTGTTTATATTTAATTATGTAAGTTGTGATTCTTAGAGTATTCTCGATATACTTTGACAAATTTGAGAGCTGAAAACTAATTTTAATGACAGAATTTTAACATTTTCTGGCAGTGGCGTTATGCACAAGTATCCCCCACTGAAGGGGAGACTTGATCAAACGGTTAGGGAGACTTGATCAGTGAACTTTCAGAGTAAATAACACATTAACTTTCTAAAAAATATTTATTATCTTCGTCAATAACATGAAATAAAGGGAATATCATAAAAAGAAAGTAAACTATAACAAACTTGAAGGAATTACTGAAAAAATGAAACCGAAGAATTAAACTCTATGACATAAAACAACATAAATGCATTCTTAAAAGACATTTCACTTAGATATCATCTGATTAAGATGATGATAAAGAAAAGATTTTCCTTCTCACTTTCTTAGCCGTATTTTTCTGTTTCATTAGCCGTTCTATGGTTCTTTATTGGAGCATTTTCAGCTGTTCAAGTATCCCACCTCACACACTGATCATGTATCCCTCAATGCACTCGATTTGAAAAAGATGAAAAATTAAACTTACCATAAATATCTAGATAAATCAATAAATAGCATTAATTGACTCGAAATTGCCGTTTTTACTTAGTATATTTCAAATCGTTGAAAATGCAACATTTACTCGAAAAGGAGGAAGAACAAGCAGACCGAAATATTTACTTTTTGGCTGCAAATAAGATCGAAGCTTATAACAACATTATTCTATGCTCCCAAACAAAACTGCAACGTGAAGTGTTGCGATGATGTAAACATTACCACGCTAGCGTGACAGCAGGCACAAATTGCCAATATATTAAGTAAAAAACTGATGTGATCATGTATCCCCGCTGATCAACTATCCCACCTTTCCCCTATGTATTATACTTTCCTGTAAAGTTATTAGTGTATCATCTGATACATAGATGACATTGTTTTAAATTATGAATTATTAGTTGATGGCGTATTGTTTCAAATTTAACAATTAATAAAGTGACTATTCAAAGCGACAAACTTTATCGTCAAGAAAATGTGTGGCAATAAATTAGCCCTCGTTAAAAGCTATAAGTTTGCAACAGTTGTATGTAAATGTGCGGTAAATGGGCCAATCAGTCATGCGGAATAAAAGGCACATTCAATTTTTTCTGTTCCATGTGTCATTAATAATAAAATATTGATGACTTATACTGCAAAGAGTTAATTTTTTCGTAGATTTCGTTGTCTTGTATCATTAAGATTTAGAATAATAATTGTAATACTTAATAAGTTTATTTTTATTAACGTGTCCCTTTCATGACTTATACTGTCCCATTTAAAACCACCTAGTCGTAAAAGGGACATTTCCCACTTTTCTGAAAATCGAAGATTTTGTTATTTTCTATTACAATCGATGAGTTTGCAATATACTTTTATCGAAGGGAAATAAACACGCTTTCTTGTGATGTAGTTGTTTTTTAAATACCTATAACGACATTGTCAGAAATGGACGCTAAACAAAAGTGTCCCTTTTATAGCACCTCTCCCCTACTGTTTATGTTAAATATTATACAGACGCACAAACATTGTCGACGTTTGCTGTAGATACTCCCTGTGTCTAGACTCGTCGTTGCGTTCCAGCGCGTAATTTCCGTTTATCGTAGCAGAACGGAAAGGCGCGGGAGCGCTGTTACTGTTAACATTCGAGTGGCGAGGGTGTGGCGTGCGGTGCACTTGGACCAACTCGACAAACGCAATTCGCCTGGCACGTTGAAAATCGCTTTCCCGTAATCCCCGATCGAAGCCGGACGCGAAGATGCCGCGCTTTTAGAGCTTTCGGTCGGAAATGAAACGCGATCGAGCAAGAACGCGGGCGTTTCTTGTTCGCGATAAGAGCGCGACGGCGCCTTAGAAAACAGAGCGATAACCGGGTGTGCTACAATGTGTGAACGGTGTCAAGCAATCATTTAGCTCCTCGTGAATTGTGATTCCGTTCGCGTATGCTACCAATGCAAAGTATCTTAACAGCGGCAGCATTGTTAGAGCGCCAAGAGTGCGCGGCTAAATGCGTGCCATCTCTGTCGAGGAATACTCCAAAAGTCCACCGCGCGCAAGCAGTTGCGTTCATTTCTAGCTAGCTTTCAGCGTATCACGCCATCTTTAATTTCCACTTTTCAAAATTTTCTAACCGCTCGCAGATACGGTTTAAGACCGTGGGCGAATCCGCGTGCAGCGCACTGCAATCTCCCCTAGCAAATAAAAGAGAGAGAGGAGTGGAGGATAATGGAAACCTACATTCGCCGCGGAATATATCTGCACGCGTTCGACTCGCGTGACGCGTAAAAGTGTGCGCTGGAATCGCGCCAGTTTGAACAATTGGCGCGTAAATATACGCTCGGGTCGGTTAAACGGTTAATTTAACGGGGGCCTCTCCGCGAATTAGCGGCGGTCTACTGTGGCGCCGGGGTCGAAGAAGCTTTTGCGCGCTTTCCGAGCGGTGATCGACCGCGAGGATCTTGACCTACGACGTTCACGGCGCGGCGTATCGCGATTCCGCTCGCGGGATTTCGGAATAAATTGACCAACGTGGCCGTTGGCGGTTGTTTATTTTCGAAATTAAATTGAATTGGCCCATAACTTGCCGGTCTATTAGCCCTGGGGACGGGGCTAGTTTGCTCGTAAATCTCCGGAGTATCGGCGTCGGTGGTGGCGTACACCCTCGCGCACACGCGTGCACATTCGGCGGGAGTAAAAGAGGAGAACGAGAGCCAGGGGTGAAAGGGAGAAAGAGGAGAGGGGCTATAGAGCGCGAGGAAGGTGAAAGAGCGGCTAGGTGGGGGGGTCGGGGTTGCCACCGGGGGTGTGGGGATTCGATTCGCCCCCGACAATGCGTCCGGAAGCTCCCAGGAAATACATGGGCGTGGTGCCGAGATAAATGTACTCTTGCATTTGCATAGTTACCTCTCGTCCTCGGCCTCCACATCCTCCCGGTGTTCTCTCCTTTTCAGATTCTATATCCGCGCCCGGCCGACCCCTCGCCATGCTGCCCGCTTTCCTCCCGAATCCTCGAGCTGTTTTGTTCTTGAGGAGGCCTCTGCCAGCATCTGCCAGTAAACTGAGCCTCTGCTACTAGAAATCATCCGTCTGCTTCATCTTGGTGTCTTATATATTTAACAAACGCGATCTTAGCCCTTAGCTAGCTCTTAGACATTCGTAAGAATATTCGCAAGAGTCTCCATGTGTGCAGGGGCCAATGGATATTCGGATTAACGAACACCCACGGATTAAAGCACCCTAGAATTGTTCACGCAGGAGTCTCGCCCTTTGTGGACCCATGGCTTCGAGTGCAGCTTGTACAATGGATCAGGAAATGGCCATGGGAAACTCGAACAATGTCGTAACGAACCCTGCTGTTCAGGTGAAAGACAATAACGTACAACGACGGACCGGAAGACCGCCCGCAAACGCGCACCGGAGGCGAATCGTGTCACGGATGTCCCGCGGGACGCCGCGCCGTTTCCCGCGATTCGCTGGCAAATGGCATTATTTATCGCGGTGTCGTTGGCGATCGACGCCAGCGAGTTTCCAAGTTTCCGAGAGGATCGACGGGGACCGCGGCGTCGGCGGTGGCCGGGGTTATTAGAGATTCATAGGGAGCACGGAATCCATTCTCCTATACCCTGGAGTCGCGAGCATATTTTGGCAGCGGACCGGCTTTCTTGCGCGGGGCGCGACTTTACGTTATGTCGATAAATCCCCTACCCGAGACTGCATCTGTTTATGCCCTCTGGAGCGTTAATCTTTTGTAAGGGGCGCGTGCACGTAGTCTTCTCACGAATAACTCGCGTTCTTACCGTTTCCCCCGGAGCAGCTCGCTGGAACAAGAATAATACTCCGGTTATGGGTGGTTTCTTTGGTAGCTCCGTAGCATCTATGTAAACGATTCCAGATCAAAGTGGTAAAAAATGATGCATGCACATCGCCGTGGTATCATAAAATGTTACCATCGGTGCTTCTTTTGATACACGGTGTAAGAGGATGGAGCTTTGAAATCTGCAGCAACAAGGAAAGCTCTCATTCACCTCCATATCTTCGATCTTTATCTAAGGTTCCTTTAGCGTCTTTGAAACTTTTAATAATCTCGTAACAGCCTGACAAAGCGTGACATTGCTTTATCTTCATCGCGCTCGAAAGCGCTGAGTGATACATACGTAGACCGAAGTTGACGACATGCGGGTGCCAGAGATCCTCGAATATTGGCCAGGATGTTTAGAGTCGTCGATCAATTCTGTTTACACCCGCCAGCGGTTTTTAGAATGTATTTTGAACCCCCTCGATGTCGGGTGACCTCAAACGGCGCGAATAGCGTCCTGAGACCTGGCTGGATCTCTCCCCGGAGACAAATGCGCGTCGCCGGTGAACCGCGATAGAAAACCCGCGGGACACTCCTTTTCTGGATTTATTTATCCGATCGTGTTACGCCTTTCATTATCAGAATAAACCGACAGCCCGCGAGCCCGAGGCTTTTCTGACCCGGTTACTGCGTACAAGTACCTACATAGTAGGGTGGAGTGGAAAAAACTTTTTTTCAATTATCAAATTCTAATAGTGCGGAAAAGTGTTCTACTTGGCCCAATAAAACGTGTAAAAAATTTCAGCTCGATCGGATAATTTCTTCTGTGTGCACCAAAGGCCTTAACTTCCAAAACTTTAGTACAAAACTTAAGAAAGTGCAACTTTCTTCAGCTGGTGGATTCTACCTTTATTTTTACCCAGGACTATATTTGTTGCGTAAATGAAGCAAAGAAACACCCGTGGCTGGTTTCGGAACGTTAGGATTAGCCTGTCGGCACTGTAAACTATCAAAAAATGCAGCTCTTCGCTGACTTTCCTAACGGAACAAGTGGCCCGGAACCCACCACGCGGAGGTAGCTGTACGTCGGGCTCCTTGTTTTTTGTATTTTATATTTTTTTAAATAATTTTATTGCTTTTTTTTATGTATTTTGTATTTTATATATTTTTTTTTCAAATTTTAAGTTTTGTAGTAAAAGTTTGAAAGTTAAGGCCTTTGGTGCTCACAGAAGAAATTATCCGATCGAGCTGAATTTTTTTACACGTTTCATTGGGCCAAGTAGACAACTTTTCCGCACTATTAGAATTTGATCATCGGAAAAAAGTTTTTTTCACTCCACCCTACTACATAGTCACCCGCCACTGTCGCCGCGTCGACGACACTCGTGTCGATGAATATTTTAGCTAGTTGAAACTGAAGATACGGCTCCGAAGTGCGGCTACGAGCATAAATTCGATGGGATACGCAAGTATCGGTCTGGAAAGCGAGGTAATCCAAGAATAGTGTAATCGAGCTACCTGGCTCTTTACACGATTACCAGGTGAAATTCAAATCCCCCATCGCTCTGCTCTACCCACCTCCGTTATTAAATATCCTCATCGATCCAGTCGAATCGCACTAAATCTGATTCTCCACCCTCGGACGATCAGCAATCTCGAAATCTCATTAGCGAATTCTTAATTTCGCTTGAAACTTAGACACCCCTGGGGAAGATCGAGTGGCTGTTTAAGCGGGGGCGCTTTATTCCTACGGGCGCGGAGAGCCCTTGGACCCGCGTCCTGGGCTATTAGAAGTCTCCGGCGAGGACGGGATCCTCGGTTCGAACTCGTAACTGGTGGAGTCCGATTAAAGTGTCCCTGCACGTCTCGGATTGCGCGCTCGTTTTAGCCGATTTAAGTACGCCGAGGTGCTTCTTCCTGTCCGTTTCTGTGCCCCTACCTGTTCGCCGAGGGTCGTTCCGTCTCGATAATCGTTAAGCCCCGTGTCAAGCATTCGAAAAGTTGGACCGCAGCCGCGTGCAGAACTGCATTCCGCGATCTTAACGGGCGAAGTTGCGTCGGTGGCGATGCCTGGTCGAAGGACGAGCTAGATCGGAGACCATTGCGTCGCTCGCGTGACCGTAAACGATCTGGTCGCAGCCTCCGAATGCTTCGATGGAACATATTTCCTCTACCAGCTTCGTTACTTGCTACACGGTTCGTTGCAGTGAAATTGTTTTCGCGCGATGCAACTGTTATTGCATCTGCTTCAGGATCTCTGTTCTCTCCTCATTTTTAATGGGCGTTGGATAATACCACGGCTATAGAGATTTAGTATGAAGTTATATAGTAATCAACAAAAGTAGAGACCGTAGGAAGCTTAATAGGAACAAACTATATAGTTTGGCGTGGCGTTTTGATTTGCAGCTGCACTTTCACGTGAACCAAATTAAAGGGTAGGTATTCGCGGTTAGTCCAGCGTGGGAATCGTAGAAATGTTTGGTAATTTCGGGAACAGATTGAACCGACTGTAAGTGCTCGGCCTGCGTCGATATTCTGTTCAATTTGGACAATTTTTCTCGTAACACTTTTCATCTGTGCGATCGTTCACTGGACTGTGTTACGGGCTATCCAAGCGATGGATGTAAACGTTTAAAATGATAGTTAATATAAATGTAGCATTGTTAGACAGCAGCCATGGCATTATTTTAAATATGTATTTGCAGACAGGAGATAGAAGCATCGAGATACGTATTTTTTTACATGTTTTCGCGTTTGTACAAATGACATGTGTCAATAAAAGTCATCTCGGAGGGACACCACTCGTGCGCGGTGCCAGTCGATCGACGGCGATTCCTCAAATCATGTAATCGAGATTTCCGATAGTCCACGTTCTAATATCGTAGAAATTCCTGCTGCTTCTACATTCTACATTATGTTCATAATTGTATTTCGTTCATTGTGTCGAGGAAATCTATAGAAATATCAATCGTTTCCACTGGAACGCAATTTCGCAATAGAGAATTATTTACCAGGCATTGGAGTACGCTTAATTACCGTACTCTGTATAATGGAACCGTTCGTGAAAGTAAAAAATGATGTATCACGCTGGAAAACAGTTAGCGTTCGTGTTTAGGGTAAATCCGGGAGACGCGGTCGGGCCGGAGAGTTGGTCGTGTCGCTATATTTCAGAGTCTATACGTAAAAATGCATTAAAGTGCAGACCAATTACTTCTCTAGAAGCCAAATAGTTGAATGAATAGCGTTATTTCGCTTCCTTCTGTGGTTTTCTGGATTTATAGGCTATAAAAAGTAAATTGATGTTACATTTAACCTCTTTTGTCAAACAGCGGTTGTACAGAATCGTATTTAAAATATACTTCTAAGTTTATTTTCCTTTAATGTTTGGAATAAAAAGATAGTAGAGACATTGAGGGACAATGCAGCCAAAGTATTTGGCCATATTAACTCTTCCTCTCAAAGCTAACGAGAAGACCATGTCTCGTTGCAGAAAGGTGAGATGGTCGAGTTATGATTTTTTTATTATTTTTGTTTATTTTTTTATTTTTTATTATTATTTTAATATTATTTTTGTTTATTTAGTTTATTTATTCACTTTTGTATTCATTTGCCTTGCTAATCGCCAGTAGGTAATTCACTTTTTCTTTGATGTGTTCTTTACTTGTTTAGCGTAAACAAATTAAATATCAATGAATCCGTAGTTGTATTCACTCATAAATAATTTTTCTTTATCCTTTGTTAATTTTCCATGAATAATTATGTGAGTGGTCTCTGCCAACGACGAAAACCATTTCTCCCGGCACCTCGGGAGAGGTGGTCAGATGTCATGACTTCAGTTTTCAACCCGATTTACAGTAAATATTGTCTTAAAGCAAATATCGACCAGTTTTTCTGAATCGGCATAAAATTCTGAACATATTAGATTTGTTCTGATAAAATAAGTAATATCTATATTAGTTTTAATAGCCATTTTATATTAGGTCGACCGCGTGTCCCGGATTTACCCTATTGTTTGCAAATACCGTGGGACTCGTGGAAGCTACTTGTTCAATTATCAATGTAAATAAAAGGCGCAAAAAACGTACAGTTAATACCGTTTAACGATTAAAATATTATAAATCACGAACACTGGGAGGTGTACAGTTTTTGATAACTTTTTATGGGATAATTTGCACGGACCAAATGACTTCCGATGAGCGCAGTAAAATGAAATGTGAGTTAAGGGGTAACACCACTCTAGAGGCAGAAAAAAATACCTAAATTTAACAATTTATTTTGGGAGTATGACAAACGGAATAGAATTTCTTTTCTGAGGGTTTATTTAACACATATTGAAGTACGAAAAACAATTTTTTTATTGTCATTTTCATACAAAATGGCGGCGACGGAGCCCGTCGTCGAAAACAGTTTTTTTTAAAACACCGCCACGGGAGGACGGATTTCTCGGCATGTATGAGTCGTGGAACAAAATACCAAAAAAATTTATAATCTATATACAATTGGCTTTGGAAGTACGTAGGAGTTTTTTTTTAATCAATTTTTGTGGACGTGGTGCACTTTTTAAGGAATGATTCGATTTTTTGCCCTAAAAATCAGCATTAAATTTTTTATAAAAGAAAAAGTGTACATTCGATCAAAAAACGGCTACGTACTTCCAAAGAGAATATTGTTGTGAAGCTACTGTCAAAATTTCAAATCGATCCATGCAATAGTCTCCGAGAAATCCGTCCTCCCAGTTTGAAAGAAGTGGTTTCGACGACGAGCTCTGTCGCCGCCATTTTGTATGAAAATGACAATAAAAAAATTGTTTTTCGTACTTCAATATGTGTTAAATAAACCCTCTGAAAAGAAATTCTATTCCGTTTGTCATACTCCCAAAATAAATTGTCAAATTTAGGTATTTTTTTCTGCCTCTAGGGTGGTGTTACCCCTTAAGCGAATACAATGAGCGTTCAATTAATGCCGGAAACTTACTTACATCATGGAGAAAGTTAAACATTCCATAGATCTTGCGTTATGTAAACCATTGTATTATTTACTCATCGCGGCGACTATAGAGAATTTCATTCCGTGGTGCAAATATTGTTCCATTAAATACAACCGGAAAATTTTATTACTGCACACGGTGTCTGCAATTACGCGAATTAATACTGTGCACACATGATGAGCAAAGTCCGACTTCTAGATTGATTAATAGCCATTTGAAAATTTTGAACACTCTTCCATCTAGTGTTACATAATAAGCAATCGACGATTTGAAAAGGCCTGCGCGTTCTTCATTTGAAATTTAATCAGGATAAAATGAGGCATTGGGAGTAAAGATGGACTAACCCACATTGAAAAAATTTTTTTTTCCCTATTTTATATGATCAGTACAACCTATTCGGATACATTATTGCTGCTAACTCAATTTCGCGAAGAATGTGTGTTAGAGCTTTTTGCTCTCAATGCCTGAAATTAGAGGGCAGAGAGTCAAGTGTAAAAACGCAAAACGTAGTACAAACAAACTCATCTTTATTTCTATTCCAATCCTGCACACGTACAAAGATATTCGTCGAAAATAATTAATCAGTAGCCTAAATTTCAACCTAATTCGAGTGAGTTCGTTATTAATTGTTTCGAACGAAGGGAGCATCGACGTGCACAATAAAACTCTGTCGCTACATAAAATTCTGATAAAATTAAGTTCGCGACCCCGGTGTTTACGCAAATGAATCTAATGAATCTAGCAGGCCTGGAATTCCAATTACATATGCACTTCGCAGTGCGCATCCGCGCCACTTTTAATCATAAAAATCGACCGAAACGCTCCGCTCCCGCATAGCCGTCCGCCGCTCAGTTTCGCCGCAGCTCGCGTTTCTCTTCGCGATCGTTACGCGTCGAATGCAATTCTCTCCCTGTAGGTTGCGTGTGCCCGGTCCGTTCCGAGCGCGGGAATATTTACAGTAAGTCGCTGCCTTCCCCCCTCGGTTCCCTTCTTTTTTCGTACGCGAAGACACGCGCGCGCGCGCCCCACCAGCAAAATTTAACGGGCTTAAAATTCAGGTTAGGGCGTAAGTGAATTTCCCAGGAGACGTTGCTGCCAGTCTGCGAAAATATATGGAAATGACAAAGTTTTTCCGTGCTCGCCCGCGCCCGCGCGCCAGCGAGTACCTCTATTTGAAAGGCAGATCCGTACTTGCATAGGCGAAAGAATAATTTCGCACATCGTCCCGGCGCCCCGTGCCAGCGAGCTTTATTTTGTGGGATATATATGGGGTCGTGCCGTACGTATGCACCCTTCCAAACAGCCTTTTACCCGCGTTGTTACACGCGTTCCCCTCGCGCCGCCACATACACCACGCACCCTTTGAAAATGGGCCCATTCCCGCCCCAACAAATTCCCTGATAGCGCTTTATTACCGGGACACGAATACCGCGTCGCGAACATGTGCACGGGGAAATGGCAACGCGTTCTAATCGCTGGATAAGGACACTTCTCCGGGCTTATCTCGCGCGGTCGACAAATATAAATAATAGCCGCGTGATAAAAGGAACGCTGTTCACGTGGAAACTTTGGTCTTCGTTTTAAATACTAATTCGTAGTTACTAGAAATAACGCGACGGTGCTGGTGCGACTGAGGGAACAATGATTCTTCGTTAAGAAACGGGTGGAAATTGTGGAACACTTTTTTTCTAATTTCCAGCGCAGCAACATTGAATATACTTGGTGTGCACTGCACGTAGATATCGCAGCGAATGTTCGTGGCGCGTTGCGTTCTACGTTAAAGGCGACCCAGCGCACTGTAGCATGCTAATGAGCGATCTACTTAGTCTAGTGATTGATGAGCTGCCGACGCGTTCGTCTCGTTGACGCATGCGATGTTCAATCAACTTATGTATTTCTTAAGAAGCAATCATATCCTCAGTCGAGCCATAAATTACGCTGCTATAATACTTGATAATTCGTTTTCAAAACGCGGGTGTGCTTTAAAGAGTCCGAGATTCCCGAAAGTGCGAAATTCTTTGCGAAATCACCACGACTAGAAGCATTTACTTAAACAATGTCGTCCAGGCATCCGAATTCCTTGAGCTTCAGTAACATATTCCCCAGGATCTCCGAAATCTCATCGCCGCCTACTTCGTAGAGTAATTTCGTCTGTTCTTCTATACCCAGGGCTACCATCTCCTCGGTGGTGATCTCACATTTGCCCATCAGCATGGCCAGGAAGAACGAGGCGATCACGTACCCGAAAATACCTTTCCTCTTGTAATCGTCGTGCAGGGCCTCGTACGAGAACCTTTCGCAGTCTTCTATGCCGTTCTCCGCCAGGCACTGTCTCAAAGAGTCATGGTACACTTTCAACGCATTGTCAATCATGTCCTTGTCGAGCTCCTCCGCGCAGTGCAGGCTCAGGAACGTGGACAGGTCGACGACAGGCGACCCGTACCTTATCAGAGCGAAGTCGATGAACATCACCTTCAGCTGGCCGTCTTCCCGCTTGAAGAAGGTGTTGTTCAGCGTGAAGTCACCGTGGCACAGCGTGGCGAGAGGCTCCTCAGGCTTCGCGATCTCCAGTACCACCGTTCGATACCCGTTTTCGAATTTACTCCTCAGCTTGTCGTAGAACTCCCCGCCGTGGCCGTGCTCGCGTAGATAATCGACCCCCCTATTCATCGACCCGTCTATAACTATCTTTATGTTATTCTCTGGATCGCTTTCGAAACGGGTCTCCTGTATGTTCCGGACGAAGTCGAGGAACTCGTCACTGTTGCGCTCTTTCATGACATAGCCTTTGGCGTGGAACCGCGCGATCTCTCGAATCGCGGCCACCGTGTACTCCAAGGGGGCACGGGACTTCCATTGGCACAGTTTGAACCCCTGCTGGCCGATGTTGTGCAGGACGAGCACCGACTCTGTGGGCGGTTTCTCGTCCGCGTAGATACACTGGGGCAGGTCGTCGTGGCCCACGGCGTACCTCCTGTAGAACAGTATCTCGTTGTGGAACTGAGCGTCCGAGTTCATCATCTCTCTCATGGCGGGTTGTGACGGCGGCCTCTTCACCACCACGCTGGCTGTCCTCTTTTTACCCGTGCCTCCGTTGCTAGCGTTCGCGGTGATGTTGACGAAGAACATGCTCGAGATGAAGAAGGACTCGTCTGGCTCGGACAGTTCGTAGCGTATATCGTTGAAGTCCTTCCCGAGATTCTTGCCTACCTTCCACATCAGGGAGTTCAGCCAGGTGGAATTCTGCCCAACGTCTTCGCACATGGCGGTGTTACCCATTAACGGTTACCACACTGACGGCCAAGTGTGTCAGCTGGAGACTGCCTATTCTGCTGCGATCACGGCAACATCGGACTGTACCAGAAAGATACGAGCCGGAGAGTGGGAGACGTTAACTCGTGGTGTGTCGAATCATAGCCGCTGAACGGCCTAAAGACTCGCGCGCAACGTCGCAACAGTTAGGTAAACACCGGCCATCGGTAATTCTAAGATTCCTGTGATGCAACCCGTTATTTGTCTGCGACCGCCAGTGGATGTATTGTCGAGTTGCTTAGTCATTATCATTGCCATTTTTAAGTAATGCTCCTGTTTAAGCGCGCCCTTGAAACTGGGTAGCGCAATCACGTTACGAAGCAACGAAAGAGATGTCTTTAATTGCCACTGATTACAGTGATTACTCGAGACAAATGCGAGCGCCGATGGTGTTCGAGGGGAACTCTCTGCTACAGTTAATTCAGCTGGATTCTTTTTGTTGACCACCGGAATTAACCGATTCGTTCGTCGATTTATCATTCTGTTTGACACTGTTCCGCCATTCTGCAGGCGGTGTGCACGGGCCATAATGGAGTGATACGTAATTACGCGCGCTTTATACGCGCTTCCCGCCTGGCGTATAAAGAACGATTCAATAACAGCGGAGAGAAGGAGGATTGAACGTGCACATGACGCTGGAGAAATAGTTTCATGGACACGCGGTAATTGATCTCTAGGTATATCAAACTTTGTTTCCTCTTCGCTTCGGGATATATCATTTCTCACTATCAGCTTTAGTATTTCTCTTTCGTGGCGAGTATTCGAGCTCCGAGGAATTCGCTTTCGCTTTACGCACCATATACATATTAACAGCTGTTTCACTTTGTTTTCGTCCGTGTCCTAGCCGGCTTACCTCTTCCCACGTTTTTTAAGTCAGTATTATTGTCACTCTATATTACGTAACTTTTATAACTGGTGTACACAAAAGAAGTGGCAGTCGTCGAACATTTATTGCCTCGCCGCAGCCCGTATACTGTTTTTTTTTTTTTTTAGATACAAAGTTTAGAGCAAAATTAGTACAAAGATAAAGTAAATATAACAAAAACATACAATAACATAAAATAAAATATAAAACAATAAAATAGAATAGTATTGTGAAATAAAATAAACAAAAACAAACAAAACAGTCTGAGCCCTAAGACCTAATCACAACACCAAAGGTGCTTAAATCAATTTAAATTAAATTAAATTTGAAATTAGTTTTGAATCGTTAAGACAAACGTCAAGAATCGTCGTATCTACGGCACTGTGCGATTTAGCGTTCGTGTTTCCAGGACAATCGAGACTGCCCTATGTTTTAAAGATTTCTCAAACTTTCTTCGAAGCCATTGCCTACCCGTGTGAATCTCTTCAAAACACTATTCATACTTTATGGTGGCTAATTTCCCGCGCCAGGGCAATAAAAGTAAGTCGTTGATGCAGGATGAAATGTGTTTGCTCAGCGTGGTTACCAAGGCTCCGTTTGCAAAAGATAATTGATTCTGGGAATGGCTGAAGCACTCGCGCATGCTAACTACATACACCAGCGTCCACAATATTTCTATTCACGACGGAAGCCTTCCTCCCGCTCTCGAGTGTGACTAATGAATCTTGGTTAGCGTTCAAGCTCGCTCTCGTAACTCGTCGCCCGCAATTTTATCTCTTGCCACGGCTGCTCGCGCCTCTGGCTGTTTCTTTTTCGAAATTCGCTCCTCCAGAGGCGCGATGATGTCGACAAAAAGGAGACCTCGAGAGGAATTTCCCCGAACAATAGCGGGGTACCATGGGAGAAGAAACGGGCCGCGAGGGGGCGGGTCGGGGGTGGGGGGGCGAAAGGGGACGGGCTCGAGGAGGCGGAAGCCACGATCCAGAAAGGCAAGCAGCGCGAAATCGTCTTCTTGGCTCGCGAGACGAAATTAACTGAATTGGCTGCGCACGAGTGGACCCTCGTGACGTACGAGGCAGAATGAAAGCGGGGGATGCGATGGGAAACGGCCTCGAGTGGAGCCGTTTAAGGAGCAGGCCGCGAAACAACCACCCCCTGCTATATAAATTCCACCCTTCTCTTCAGACAATATATGCAAATAACACGGTCATCCTTTTCGACCCGCCGAGCCACGACCAGTAGGGTGGAGTGAAAAAAACTTTTTTTCGATGATCAAATTCTAATAGTGCGGAAAAGTTGTCTACTTAGCCCAATGAAACGTGTAAAAAATTTCAGCTCGATCGGATAATTTCTTCTGTGTGCACCAAAGGCCTTAACTTTCAAAATTTTAGTACAAAACTTAAGAAACTGCAACTTTCTTCAGCTGGTGGATTCTACCTTTTTTTTTACCCAGGACTATATTTGTTGCGTAAATGAAGCAAAGAAACACCCGTGGCTGGTTTCGGAACGATAGGAACGGCCTGTCGGCACTGTAAACTATCAAAAAATGCAGCTCTTCGCTGACTTTCCTGACGGAACAAGTGGCCCAGAACCCACCACGCGGAGGTAGCTGTACGTCGGGCTCCTTGTTTTTTGTATTTTATATTTTTTTAAATAATTTTATTGCTTTTTTTTATGTATTTTGTATTTTATATTTTTTTTTTGTTTTTTAAATTTTAAGTTTTGTACTAAAAGTTTGAAAGTTAAGGCCTTTGGTGCACACAGAAGAAATTATCCGATCGAGCTGAAATTTTTTACACGTTTCATTGGGCCAAGTAGACAACTTTTCCGCACTATTAGAATTTGATCATCGAAAAAAAGTTTTTTTCACTCCACCCTAACGACCAGCCAGGAGCTTCGAAGCGGAGACCGCGCGCTGGACAGCCGGCCGCGCTTCTTCCCTCAGCTTAACGCGATCTTCGGACACAAGTGGGCGATCATTTGTGAGTAACATAGGTGAAAGAGGATTAAAACATTCCACGGTATTATTTCCAGGAAAGTATCAACTAGCCACAGCGTTATTCTTTAAGTGAATTAGTACAAGATCGGATCGATAATGGCGTCGAAGGAGCCCAGCGGAGTGACCGTTTCCGAGAAGCCAGTAATTCCTTCAGCTTCCAAAGACCAACGCCGAGTTTTCCTGTTTGTGCGCGGAGGGAACGGAGGGAACGGGACTTTCACACAAAGAACGTCAGAATTCTTATTCTCTTGTTTGCTTGCGTGGTGGCATTCGAGGAAGGGATTCTTAGGGGAGGAAAGGAGCAGAGGCTGCTCATGCCGCGGACGAGGAAAATACTTCTCCTGATTCCTCGGCTCGGGACGTAGGTTTTGCATAATCGCGGTTGACGTTGCTTTTTTAAGTGGTTCTGCGGCCACTCGACCTGCGACGTAACCCGACGCCGCGCCACGTTGTACCCTAACACGATGGAAATGCAAATTCGATCGGTATCGGGCTTGAAACACTCCCGCAAGCCCTTGAATGAAATTTATAAAATTTTGGAGGAACCCGGCAGGCGGCCGCCTACCCGCCGTGGGCTTATGAATTTTACATCAAACACCGCGGAACCGTGCTTTGTGCAGGAATTTGATATTCAAATAAATTATCCCCTCCTCCCTCCGCGGCTGTTCAACGGCGGGTGCTCCCATGGCTGATGCTGATTTTCGAAATCCTGCCGGTACTACGTAGACATCCTCCCCAATGGATGTGTGTCGAAAGAGTCTCGTGTGTTTTAAGAAAATTGATCCATCGTCCTGGTTCATATTACGTCGGCGTCTTTATTCGAGGACTCCGCCCTGTCGTGTTTTAGTCAACTTGATTAGTTCCCTTTGCTTAAATTTAAATGAAACATTGGAGCAAGTTCTGTCCGTGGAAGTTGGTTGGCGGTTTTTGGGGATGCAATTGGGTGAGTTCTATCGGGGACAATTTGTACGTGGCACGTTATCTGTAGGTGTCTGGTATTTCCTGTCGAAAGTTCCGCGAGACGTGGGGGCGGTCCGCGTTAAGAAGGAGCAGCCCAGTACTTGGGTACAAACCGAGGCAGATTAAATTTCCATTGCAAATTTCATTCGATACGGCCCTTCAGCGACGTGACGATTCACCTCATCTGGAACGGCTGCCTTTCATTTATGCAGCCGATGGAGGAACGCGTCGACGGCCACGACGCGGAAAGTAATACGCGTCAAACATCTTATCGAGCTTCCTTGAAGGGTGGCCTGTAATTAAGCCATTGAGTAGATTCTTGGCTCGCGAGCTATAATGAAGCGTCGAAGAACTAGTTGGACTCGTTATATAATCTGAAAAGTGTATAAAATATGGCTTCTACGTAGGATGAGTCACAGATCGATGTGCAATAATTTGTTTCAGATGATCACGGGTATTAAGTGCCTGTGGATGTTAAGAAGCCCGCGCAAACTGAAACTACTGTCTTGAAATACAAGAAGAACTTTGTAAAATTTAATATTAGCTGTTGGAAAATAGTTAGCAGTCGATAGCTAGCGCAAAGTCGAGTGGAACTTCCCGGCGCTCTTCCGATAAGATTCCCCTCATTTTCGATAATCTTCCCTTACCAAGACAAAAGTAAAGCTTCTTCACTTCCTGACTCTCTACGTTAAAACGAAAGCCATAGCGATAGCATTCGGTGTGCAAACAATCGAGCAATATTCCGTTCTGCCTATTCTTCTCTTTATCGTACGCAAGGTATTAATTAATCGCAAGTCACATTCCAGCGAAGTTGTCTGGTATTCTTTCGAAACACGGAACAGAATAAAAAGCCTCCATTTAATTGCACCGTTTTATTCCATGCGATCGCAGCCGTTACATTCATTCGCCTAGCGATCTCGCTTCCTTTCAAGGGAGAAACTCATTTTTTCTTTTAATTAAACAAAAACGATCGCAGGTTTTTTGCCGATTTTTCTTACGGTAGAGGGTGACCTCGCCATCCAGTGAAATTAGTCGCCAGAACGGTCTAGTTCCCTGGGAAACGAACGATAACGAGAAGCCCCGTTACCGATTAGCGTTACCTGCGCGGAGCACGGCACTCATTAAGGTAACGAGCACCCTAAAATACTTCTTGATACGATTTGGGACGTAGCAGCTTCAGGTTATCGGAGCCTCAGCGTCGTGTCTGCTCGTCACCTTCGCGCAGCCTCAGTTCACAACTTCCTCGTTGCTCGCGCAATTATTCATTACTCGCCGGACGACGGGCAAATATCCAAAGCAAAGTATTTAACCAAATCTGACAACTCGGAATGCAATAAATCATTCTTGTTTTCGAATGACGTCTGCTTATATAATATTTACAATGCACTTGCAGTTCTCTACGATCTCTACGTCTGCAAGGTGTAGATATCGAGCACCTCAAATGGCTCGGCGGTGGATAGTAAGTTTCGTAATTAAATCCGCTCCAAGTAAGTACACTGCCCCTTTGAACGAACTTCCAAGCTCCCCGTTGGAAACAAAAGGAGGCTCGTTCTCCTTTCGCGAAACAGTGATTCGGTTACTCTTAGAAAAGGCGTTATTCCTTAACAAACTCGCGGGCACAATTTCAGCCACGACTCGTTAAACGAACGCGCCCATGCTCGGTTCCCCTCCTCGTCGCTGTTACCCGACCGCGAGTCCGAGAACGGCAAGTTTCCCGCGCGAAATCGAGCCACCCCCGAACGGGAAGCCACATCGGCGAGCGGTGGAGCTCGGTCGCAAACAGTCTGCCGCCGCTCCTCGAGTCCTGAAAATCAAAGGACCGACGGGGGTAGCAGGCCGGGAGAAGATAAATACACGGACGGAGTCGGAGTCATAAATAACCCCATTCGGGCGCTGGTGCTCCCGGCACCCTTCGCCGAATCAATACGAGTATTTCTATATCCGAACTGGCAGGATATCGCGCTAGCTCTCGTAATTCTAGATTCGCGCGTATAGAGACGGTCGTTCCGTCGCGTCGACGTCGGTTACGAAATCGGATGGGAGAGGTGTAAACGGTTCGGCAAGGGACCGGCGTGGAGGCTGCCGCCGTCTCGAGACCGTTCCAGGCATATTGTACGGGGAATTGTAGTAAAAAGTTTACGATCGTACCCGTCGATTCACCTACCGCCCCGATAGGACGCCGTGGCAACCGATGAACGGAGGTTCCGCCAGAAAGCCGGATAAGGATGCAACCGCCAGATAGAAGTAGGAGGAGAATGTAAAATGGCCAGCCGATGAATCCCCGTGGCGGAGGACCGAGCGAAGGAAGCCGTGCCCCATTGAACGGCTCGTCTGGCCCCCCTCGATAAATAAGCCGGACCGTGGGCCATCATATTTCTTTGTCGCGTTGCGGTGTCAGCCGGCTATCTGGCGCCGCGATATTTACGATTCCCCGGAAGATTTATCATCGAATTGATTTTCCGCGCGTCCCTTTGGATTAATTCTCGCGCCCGCGACACGGCGAGCTCATCGTTGCTCCGTTCCACTTGTCACTGGTTGCGGCTGGTTTAGCGTGAAATGGAGAAGCAGGTGTACTGTGATTGTAAATAGAGCAGGTTTCCTACGTAACACCGTGCCCCCGACATTCGATCCGAGAAGAGATATATTTAATTACGATAACGAGATTGGGTACGTTAAACGATAGCATACGCTTGATTCCTCCGGGTTAATCGATGCCTCGTTAGCGTGCCTCGCAATCTCGGACTCGCCACTAACCGAGGGTGGAATCTTCTCGTGGGTGGTCGCCTTGTAACGTAACCTCTGCGATCGGAATTGCATCGCGCCGGGGACTCCTAATGCTTGGGCCAATTTACTTATCGGAGATTGGGCTGGATTCGAACTTGCGCGCACAGCCCTCGACCCTCCCTTTTAACGTGATATCCTCTCTTTTCCGGCGTGGCCCTTCGGGGACCGTCTCTCTGCGCGCCTTGGGCGCTGCAGCCACAGGGCGGGTAGTTTCGTCCGGGGCTGAGGGCGCTGTTGAAGGGACCGGCGGCGCAGCTATCTCGGCTATCTAAGAGGCGTTTAAGCAAAAGTTGTGAATTTGAATTTTAAAGCAGACCCGCCGCCGCTCGCGTAGCCAGCTTCCTGCTCTTTCTTCGACGAGCGCGGTGCACCGTGGGGTTAGATTGAAAGATCTTCCTGCGCCGCCTCCACTTCCGCCCTTGGACCACAGCGGCGTTCCGCGCGCGCCACTGTCTCTCCCGGCCGCGAATGTTTTACGAGCTGGCTTCGACCCGCGGGCCGTAAAATCTGAAAATTTAAGAGAGAATCTTCTCGCCTGGCTCAGTGATACGGGAGAAACCATGGAAGAAAGGGCGAGGGCGACAAAATTTCGCCCTCCTGCTGGTCGGGGGCGCGCTAAGCGTTGACAAGCATTTTCGAGCTGCTTCATACAAGTCGCAGTGGAAACGGGGGAGCACTTTAATCTTTCCCTTCATCTGCTCTAGGTTTCATAAGTGTATATGTTAGATAGATGGGTGTATAAGCAAACGGTGAGGAAGAATAAAGGTACGGACTTCAAAGACTGATAAAATTGAAAGAAGGTGGAAGGTAGAAAGTATGCGAGCACTGTACAGCGACGTTCAAGGTAAATTGGAGATCCTCCGAACGCCGCTGACACGCACGGTTCGCGGCTCATGTGCTGCGAGAACGATATTAACCTCGTTGAGTGTAATGAACCGTCGAGGGAGATAAACGCAGTACAAGTACCCCGATTAAACTCCTATTTCGAAAACGCTGACAGCCCCCTGGGAGCTAATCGATTTCCCCCTGGCTCACGCGTCGATCAGGCGCGTTTACACGTGAAAGGCATATTCAGAATAGCCAAGAAAAGATACCGGCGGCTAGAGGATCCGCTTTCGTAAATGTATTTTGTGCCTTTGCGAATGGGGAGAAGCCAGGGGAAAATGAGTTTCTCGTTCGGCGCTGGCCGTGTCGGGAGGTAGCACACTATGCAGTCCTGGTTCCTTGGGAATTCCAGATGCTGGTCTATTTGCCGCGTTTTCGCGAGTGTTTTGTCAGCTTGTTCGCTCGTGAAATCGCGATGGCAGCTTCCAGTGTTCGTTGGACCATTTCCTCCGTTCAAAGAGCGCCGATCTTGAAGGTTGTCGTTTAAACCTGAAAGAAAACAAAGTTGCGTTCTCCTAGGCTGTGGACCACCGAATCTGACTAATATTTTCCTAAAATCTTGTCTCTGTTATCACTCCCAGCCACACCCTTAGCGACGCTCTGTTTGCAGAGAGTCCCTTTGCCCGCCCTCCGTCTTTGAATTATAATTCCATTGCTTCGTGTCGACGCGTGCCAAAGGAAACGTCGCGAGGTAGAATAAAACGGGAGCCAAGAGTTTCACGGAGAGCAGGCTGGGGAAGCCGTTCGAGGGACGGAGAAGGGTTATCTAGCAATGGAGACCTCTCAATAGACCTGATTCATAATTAAATTAATCCACGTCGGACTACGCGAAAGCGCGACTTCTTTCCGCTACTTTCGCGAAGTATAATAGAGAACAAGCTTATGGGAACGTCTGTAGGAAATTTCGCAGTTTCGCGCTCGAAACTCTATGTAGAGGCAGGGACTCCTACCGGTACGTAAAATACCGGTATTATACCGGTATTTTTCGGTTGTATCTTCGTCTGAGACTTAATACCGGTATAACGCTCATACCGGTATTTCGCCAATACAGCTATACCGAAACCGATATCATACCGAAATAGATAAATACCGAAAACAAAAGGTTACCGGTAACCGAAATAAATACCGGTATTTTTTCGGTATTCTTTTCAGTAACATGGTAGGTTTCGGTGTTCACCGAGAAGAATACCGAAAAAATACCGGTATTTATTTCGGTTACCTTTTGTTTTCGGTATTTATCTATTTCGGTATGATATCGGTTTCGGTATTTATCTGTTTCGGTATGATATCGGTTTCGGTATAGCTGTATTGGCGAAATACCGGTATGAGCATTATACCGGTATTAAGTCCCTGTGTAGAGGTCCAGAATTTCGAGATCGAAATAAATGCCGCAGTAAATGACACCGAAAGCAGTTTGAAAAGTGGCGCGAAAGTTTACGTTCGCGAGGAATTGAAATGAAAGCGCGGCGGTGGAACGTGCGCGTCGAATGAACAAGCTTCATTCGGTCCGATTCCATTGAATTGGCTTTCTCCCTTAGATTTGTTTCGTCGCATGGATGGAAGTCTCCTAAATAGGGACTTTATTAATCCTTTCACGTATTCTGAAGACGCTGGAACGCGAAGAATGTTTTTGCTGTTTAGATATGCGCGCTGCATGATCGCGGGAACAAGTGCTTACGATCGCTGCTCTTTGTACACAGCCCCCGACCGAGCACAATTCCAGATTCAATTGCCTTCGGGACGGTGTTGGATGTTTCGTATAACGGTATGCGAGGAACCGTCGAGAAAGGACACGCCATTAAAACGGCAAAAAGTCAGGGGAAAATGTCGTACGCTCTTCTCGAAGCAATTCAACTTCCAAGCGTCATTCGCGAAGAAGCACCTGCACAAAGGGGCGCCCCGAATCGAAAACTTCCTCCTCTCTTAAAAGATCGCCATTCTTCGAGCCCAGTGCCTCAGCAGAGTCCCTCTCCCGCGACACGTCGGCTGTTTAGATATTTTAAATGCGCGAAAGTTTCCTGCCGTGTCAAGGGTCTTTTTCATTGCGAACAACCCCTGTTTTCGTAGACAGAAATTGATCATCATAGAAGCTGGAAGTACCAGCGCCCTAAGATATAAAAAAATCTCGCAGGAATTCGATATATATATCGAGGATTCATTCGTTTCTGTGGATCTATTAAATAGAATTTTAAAATATCGAGATCATGGTGATCAATCACACTAAGACCACTTGCGCGTTACCTAAATACCTAGGGGGAGTTCCCCTAGTGCCGGACGCTTAAATAAGAAGAAAAAAATAATATTGTAATCTTTATATTCTACGTTATTTATAAGATAACAATATGAGAAATCAAAATTACACAACAAAACATTCAATATTATCATTATAGTTAACTTAAATTACGGTTAAACTTGATTGTGCGATTTGGAGATATCATTAAGTGGCACCTAGTACCGGACACAGTAAAAATTACTGACGCAACTCAACACAGTCTCAATATAGTTTACAGTGATCACAAATATAATCCTCCGAACATTCGGAAATATCAGCACAAGCCTCGTGTGCCCATTTTTTGCAGCTTGAACACTGAATTGTTTTGGCAAATCTACCTAATTTACACTGTAAAGTAATTTCTTTACCAGATTTTATACATTTTATTTTATCAAACAAAGTACTTTTTGGAATACCATATCTTGAACATGCCTCTCTTAGGCTAATTTCTTTTGCCAGAATTTTCTGAAGTGCAGGTTTCAAATTATTTTCATCCCATGAACTTTTTTTCTTGCTATTCATGATGGTTACGTGTATCTTTTAAACACTTAAACCGAAATAATAAACAGTAATACAAATAGGAACACACAAGATTCAGGTTTATACTGTCCGGTAATAGGGGACAACGTTCTATCCGGAACCAGGGGACAGTGAACAGATTGAAAAAAATTTTTTTTTGTGGAAACCAGTGCACTGTTTACACAAAACACAAAGGTAATTAAAGAAATACTTACCAAAAGATACAATAACGCAACTCACACGTCTTTTAGCCAGGAATATTGGTATATATAATAATCTAAACTTTACACGATTCACCGGATTCCCGTCACACCAAACAATCAATTAATTTATTTAGGATTTATTTAGGAACTGGACCATGTCGACACGTGATCGTTGTTTGTTCTATCCCCTCTACGGTTTACGCGAAAGAACAGCTAAATAGCGTTTGAACTGTCACAGATATAGCTAATGCCCGGTATTAGGTGCCGTCCGGCGTTAAGGGAACTCCCCCTATAGAGATCATCGAACTGCTTTTCTTTGCCAAACAACTGATGATTGACACGGCTCCTGTGAGTGGGAGATGTGCTCGATACGTATCTTCGATATGAAGTCGTAATCTAAAGCATCAATGGACGTAGCAGAGCGAGATTAACCGCGCAGACGTGACGAAATTCAATATTTACGCGAGCTGTCCGCGCGCGTAATCGTGTCGCAATTAAGAGCAGCGAAATTCGATTATGTACTCGCTCGGCTCTCGGCAATGCTCTGTAATTAGCGGCGAAACCCGTAGAAAACGAATCGTGCGGTTAGACCGTCTGCCAGAGCGATAACAAGCCAATTATGCCCCGCATTTCGCCCTTTTCCAGCACTCTACGCGTTCCACCTGTTCCGGGACCGATAAGCGATCCGAAGATCGTTGCAATATCAAGTCCCGATGCCGACGAATTACAGAAACGACACGTAGGAGTTCTCTTTGGAATTATGCTAATAATTTTCTAGTAGGTGCTCGCAATAGCGTAACTTTTAACGAGAGAAGCCTCATTTAAATTGCGTCTCCCGTTATCGAGTCTTCCGACAGAATGACTTTACAAATGAACTTTCATATCTCCGCATTTGTCTCTCTTTACAGACAATTGTCCGGCAACATTCCTACTTTCCTCGACACAGCGGGTCTTCAGCTTCAAGCTGCGCAAAGGCCCCCAATCATCTCCGCGTAACTTTTAATATTTTCTCCAACGAAGTAAATTGAAAATATCGCAGTCTCCCGTTCAGAACTTCTGGCACGATCGTACTTTCGTTACCCCCCGCGAAAGGAACGTTTGCGAACCGGACGAATGATTTTCACGGTTTCGTTTAACGACCCTGCACGTCCCCTGGAATTATTATTCCCGGAGGAAGTGCAAGGTATTTAGCAATTTCCAGATAGATGTACGTCGCTCGCTATTGCTGAGAAGTTTGTACTTCAATCGTACGGAGGAGGCTCCGTAATTCATGCCGAGACGAATTCTCGATGGCCACCGGAGAATGCCGGCGAGCTAAGGAAACGGCTCGAGAACTCTGTGTTAAAATACTAAACAAGTTCGGTAATTGTCCGCGACCACGTCGAAATCAACGTTTCCTCCTTTTTCTATCGGAGTCCGGTGTGCTGCATTAAAGTTCATTCCGAAAGTTTGCTCGACAACTCGCCGAGTGAGAGCGGTTAGGAGCGGTATACCGGTTCGGCTCGGAAACACTTACAAAACCGTTTTACCGGGAATCTTTACCTGACGTTTCGAGATTAAAAATTGCTCGAGAAAATAGAAGACCGGGGGAAAAAATTGATTGTTTGCCGATTCACTCAGTCCCCGCGCTTTGGACACGTTTCCCCCGTGTCCAAGGCGAAAATACCGTTTAATTGGAAAAAGTTCCGCGGCTGCACAGGTATTTCTGTGTCGCGAGGCTATTCCCATTCGATTATATAAACACGAGGGTCGTTTAGAAGATGAATCAAGATTGCAATCCTCTTCGTGGAGCAAGCGTTTCAGAAGACCAACTCGCCCATATAAGGAGCGACTCGACTCCCTAAAATTTTCCTCGGGACGAGCTTCGGTGTCTGAGAGGCTCCCGTAAGGTTTCGTAAACCATCAGCTCGTTTGCGAGGCTGTCGAACGCGACCCGAGACACCGAGGCAGCCGGTGCAACGATCATAATGCAGGCCACAGAATCTGGAATCTCGACCGGCCCAGACTCGCGGAACATAGGGTCGCGCTGACGCGTGACGTTCGCGAGTCGATAGTGCATCGCGCCCTATCAATCCAATTTATCTCGGTATCGGCGGGCATTAAGAAATTCCTCAGCGAACTCGTTCGATAAACGTGCGCTGCGGTCTCCGTTGATAGGACAGTAGACGATGCCGGGGATTGTCGCGAGCGAGAGGGCCTTCGTACGCTCCCTGTGCGCGGTTCTGGTTGAACAGATCCGCCAGGGAAGTTCACTGGCGCCACCGCGGCTCGCTAACACAGATAAAAACACGAGTATTTATCACATGCGAGCTGGCGAGCCGACGCACCCGCTGTCTGACTGACGTTTTAATCGAATACGCGAGCCACTCTGCCAGGGAAAAAGTGCATTACGCAAGCACGAGCAACATCCCTTCTGTCCGCCCGCGGGCGGGGACGTTATTCGGCCCTATTATACGCGAGCCGTCGCTGTAATGTTGAATGGGACGCGCGGTCCAACTAAACATGTGGATCGAATGGAGTAGCAGCTGTTTACTCGCGTGAAAAACGTTGACGGCCTCGCGCAGAATGTTGTATGAGTTAAGGCTGTTCGAGTACTCGAATATTCAAGTAGCTTGAAGTTCGGACCGAGCCGAGACTCGGTTTCCGAGCCGAGCCGAGTACCCGTAAAAACCGAGTAGCTCGAAAGAATCGATCGGCTCGATAAAACCGAGTAGCTCGAATTTTTTCGAGCGGCTCGAAAGAACCGGGCAGCCCAAATGAACCGAGAAGCTCAATTTTTTCGAGCGGCTCGAATATACTTGGAGCAGATCGAAATTTTCGAGCAGACCGACTGTGTCGAGTAGCTTGAAGCTTGAAGCTTGAACGTTTCGGGCAATACGAATGTTTCGATAATTTTAGGTTACGTTTGTCTACTGGAATGTAAATAATGGTTCTCAATAGGTAATGTGAATAATTAAAATGTAAGCTGTAAATGGAAATATTCTGTAACTTTTGAAAATTAGTACTAAATTCAAATCTTTCTTTTTTTCATCTTTTTCGTGTATTTATAAATGTATTCATACACTTCTCTTTATGTTATCTTTCTTCTCTTCTAACTTTTTATTTTTTTCTTACTTTTTTACCTTCTTCGTATGGGTTTTACTTCTGTCGCGCCATTGTTAACACAGGGCGTTACCCGCTCATAAATAAATAAATGAATAAATAATTAAATAAATATAAATAAGCGTAATTACAAAGAATCGTGAAGTACTTGTAAACATTTGAATATGTAAACCTTGCATTATTAATTTTTCAATTTCTCATTTTTTATTTAATTAATGCAAGATCGCAATACCAATCTGCTTGGAACTAAAAGAACGTATGAAATCACGACAGATAATAAGCATAGAATAATTATGTTTTAATAATATGTATAGTATTTACAGTATTTTACTCAATTGAATTGTACAGTATTATTTTTCTAAATTTGCGCTTAAAAAACATTTGTTCCGCTTTGAAAAATTAATATTGAAAAATTAATAATGCAAGGTTTACATATTCAAATGTTTACAAGTACTTCACGATTCTTTGTAATTATGCTTATTTATATTTATTTAATTATTTATTCATTTATTTATTTATGAGCGGGTAACGCCCTGTGTTAACAATGGCGCGGCAGAAGTAAAACCCATACGAAGAAGGTAAAAAAGTAAGAAAAAAGAAAAAGTTAGAAGAAAAGAAAGATAACATAAAGAGAAGTGTATGATTAAGTTTATAAATACACGAAAAAGATGAAAAAAAGAAAGATTTGAATTTAGTACTTATTTTCAAAAGTTACAGAATATTTCCATTTACAGCTTACATTTTAATTATTCACATTACCTATTGAGAACCATTATTTACATTCCAGTAGATAAACGTAACCTAAAATTATCGAAACATTCGTATTGCCCGAAACGTTCAAGCTTCAAGCTTCAAGCTACTCGACACAGGCGGTCTGCTCGAAAATTTCGATCTGCTCCAAGTATATTCGAGCCGCTCGAAAAAATTCGAGCTTCTCGGTTCTTTCGGGCCGCTCGAAAAAATTCGAGCTACTAGGTTTTACCGAGCCGCTCGGTTGTTTCGAGCCACTCGGTTTTTACGGGTACTCGGCTCGGCTCGGCTCGCTTTTTTCGAGTACTCGAACAGCCTTAGTATGAGTATTAGGGTGGAGTGAAAAAAACTTTTTTTCGATGATCAAATTCTAATAGTGCGGAAAAGTTGTCTACTAGGCCCAATGAAACGTGTAAAAAATTTCAGCTCGATCGGATAATTTCTTCGGTGTGCACCAAAGGACTTAACTTTCAATCTTTTAGTACAAAACTTAAAATTTAAAAAAACAAAAAAAAATATAAAATACAAAATACATAAAAAAAGCAATAAAATTATTTAAAAAAATATAAAATACAAAAAAACAAGGAGCCTGACGTACAGCTACCTCCGCGTGGTGGGTTCTGGGCCACTTGTTCCGTTAGGAAAGTCAGCGAAGAGCTGCATTTTTTGACAGTTTACAGTGCCGACAGGCCATTCCTATCGTTCCGAAACCAGCCACGGGTGTTTCTTTGCTTCATTTACGCAACAAATATAGTCCTGGGTAAAAAAAAAGGTAGAATCCACCAGCTGAAGAAAGTTGCACTTTCTTAAGTTTTGTACTAAAATTTTGAAAGTTAAGGCCTTTGGTGCACACAGAAGAAATTATCCGATCGAGCTGAAAATTTTTACACGTTTTATTGGGCCAAGTAGAACACTTTTCCGCACTATTAGAATTTGATAATTGAAAAAAGTTTTTTTCACTCCACCCTAATGAGTATCCATTGCGTGGCGCAAGGGATGTTTGTATCTTGTGTTGTATCTGGTTGATGGTTTGTGGTGTGGATACTGCCAGTAGAGAATATAAAGCGAATCAGCTTGCTTGAGCGAAACGTCAATTGTTACTTGAATTTTCAGGGGCGCACTGCTACAGCATGCTGCAGGGAAGCAGCGGGAAGAATGTGAACGCTCATCAGAACAGCCTGGTCGACAGTGGTACAACTCGGACTGGCCCGTACTTCGACCTAGCCGCCTCGAAGAACGTGACCGCTCTGCTGGGCAAGATTACGTTCTTGAACTGTCGCGTCAAGAACATGGGCAACAAGACGGTGAGTGGGCGACTGTATAAAAACAGTAGAAGCCTACGTTTTTAATTATATTCAACCCTCCGAGATTTATCGATCTGCTAATGTAATAATGGGCTTCGTTCGGACACCCTTTCATGTCACTTTAAATTCATTTGCTTCGCCGAATGTATGGTAAGGAAGCTCCTGCGCTGGCCGCCATCGTTGTCGGAGCAACAGCGTCGAAAGAACAAAATTTAATAACCTTTCTCCGATAAATTCTGGGACGTGGGGCACGTTGAAAGCGTCAGCCGAGCGATAAACAGTCAGAGTACACTGAGTGTGGAAATTAAAATAATTGCAGCCCGCGCGTTCGCGCCAAAAGGGATAACGGGGAAAATTAATATCGATGAGAACGACGGCGGAGGTCCGGGCAAAAACCTTGGACCTCCATCACGGAGATGGAGGCTTAGGTGTAAACGTTTTTCCCTCCGTGCTGAGTGCAGGAAAATATCGAGTGTCAATATTTTACCGGCACAATGGATCGTCACCTGTCTGTAGCAAACTGCAGGGGATGCATCGGAAGTGCACTTGGGCGCCGTCGGGCTCTCCACAATGCCATTGAGCAAAGTGCACCAGTCCTTCGTGTATATGTATATATATATATATATTTTTTTTGATACACTTATATATATGTGTGTGTATACGTATATAGGGAATGTTTATCTATTGCGAATCTCAGACAATTATTAGAGTCGATTTACGCTCGACAAAGCCATCTTCAAATATCTCCGCGAGACTCTGTTTATTTCACTAAGAAACCTGCAGAGGTCGTCAAGTTTCTCAAGAATTGTAAAGCGAAGAGGGAGACGTGCTTGCAGTTTATCGAATTAACAGCGCGGAATATAATTTTCGAATAGATTGTCCGAGTTTCTGTGCAAATTAGAGAAACTGTTGTACCAGCATTATGAATCGGTGCAATGGAAATTAGAATAAGGATTGTGGGTCGGAGCAAGGGAGCTTCTGCGACAATTCCAAAGTAGTTTTTCGCGGTAGGGGAATGCAATGGTGGATGTAACGATAAATCTCCGGTGGTTGGTCGTTTTATTCTAATTCGTGTAAGTCATTTTCGGGAGGGCAAATTTATGCATGAAAATTAGACATGTATATGGGGAAGCAGGGTGGGAAGATTCGACGATCGTAATTCATGTAACATGGTTTTATGAGATTTTTTGCCACCACCTTGCGGGGAAAGATTAGATCGTCCGAATTATGCGCGGTCCGTTGCACGATTCATGGTTACCAAGGCGTGTGAAATAGTTGGCGCGGCCAACTCGTTGAATTTCTTCTTCTTTTGCGTACCGTAAGCCTGAGGACCTGTTAAGGGGTAACACCACTGTAAATTTTTCGGAAAATTGATTTTTTTTTATTTGCTTAAAAGATGGTTTGAACCTTTTAGAATATGGGGCAAAAACTGTATTACTTGAAACAAATTTGTTTCCTTGAAATTTCGAGCTCTTCCCCAAGCGCATCGGACTGCTTCGAAACGACTACCGGCGTTAAACGCGTTTTTCTCGAAACACGATTTTTCAACACGGCACGCAGCATAACTCCAACAATTTTCATTCTTTTCATTCGAACTTTTAACAATATCTTTAAAATAACATTTTCAAGAGAAATACGTACGGGATTTTCGATAAGTTAATTTAAACATTACTTATTAACAAATGATTGCCCTCTTTTTATAGAAAATTGAACGTTTTTCATTCAAATGCTCACCAATCACACAAAAATCAATATTTTTAAAATCCCCTACGTATTTCTCTAGCTATAAACATGTAGATTTAAGTCATATTTTTTTTTTCTTAAATTCAAATTTGCACCAGCCACACTGCGTGCCGCAGAGCGCTAAAACTTCAACATGCCTCACGAGAATGGCTTCAGTGCCGCCATTTTGTAATATTTCTCAATAACTTTTTTTTTTTTAATAACAAAATATGTGCTTAATAACTTCCTGCAGTATAGTTATTCTATTACCTTTCCTTCCACCCAAGAAAAATTGCCAAAAAAACGCTATTTTTCAAGCTGTTACAGTGGTGTTACCCCTTAAACTGAGAATTCATTAGTTTATAATAATGAAAGAATCGTACAGGGGTTGTCTAGGCGATGTGCCTAGGCAGGTCTACATACTACTTTATCGAAATCTTGAGGCAGGGCCCAATCTAGGAAAATTTCAGTCACTGCCAAAAATGATATTTTAAAAGCATTATTTAATATTTAATATGAAGAGCGGTAAAAATCATTTGTTGCCCAGAGCGGCGGAAGAGTTAGGACCGGGCCCCGTCTCGAGGACACCCATGTATATTTTTCATAAGCTTCCCGATCAATTACATACTTTCGTGCATTTCAATCTCGCTCTGCATTTAATCACAAAAAGGAACAACTACTTCCACGAATGGCAGGCGCTGCGAAAAGCCCGCAGAGCACGGAAAAAGCACGGCAAAGCCGTCCACCGGGAATATCTGTCGCCCCACGTTCCATTCGTGTTCAACATCTCGTGAATCAGAGATTCGCGACAGTTGCTCGCCGAAACGAAACATCTGGCGGTTCGAAGTATACCTACATGCACGCTCGATTGTAATCGGATTTGCGCCTTACATCGAGGAATACGCGTCCACGAATCGTCGACGAAAGTATATTAACCTAAATACACCTTTGTTAATCTGCAAATCGAATGTGTTCGAAAGAAGATTCAGCAGCGGCCTGCGAAAAAGTAACGTCACAGTATCTGGTCATTCATATATGTGTTGACGTGCCCCAGTTTTGACCTGGTTCTGCTAGGGAGGACCGTGCCGCTACGAAATTCGAGTCGCAGATCAAGTTTCTACCCGAATGGATTGTCCGCGAAATTTTAATGACATCGGGTAGAATTGGTCGCGAGAACAGTCGCGGGAACTCTGTGAAATTGATTCGAGTACATAATTACACGCTCGCGGTCCGCCACTCTGGAAAGTTCGAGCGCCACCCTCAGCTTTTCCTCTAGCATCAATTAACGGATAAATAAAATCAGACGCAATGAGTACCGCGTACGAAAGCAATCGGCACATCGCTTCCAGATGAGTACGCGTAGGGGAGGCCGGGGCTAGTTGATTAATTTTTATAAATAGACCATTAGTATTTTGTTGACTTACTGCATACCAAAAGTTTCCAAATTTCATTAGATATACAGGCATAATTTTGAAAATCATGTTAATTGAATCTAGGTTGTAGTTTTTATTGTATTTAGAATAGTGAGACGAATAAGTCAACAGACCCCGGCTACGGGGTTAGTTGACAAATATGATGGGGTCAGTTGACTTGACATTTACTTTTCAGTTTTAACCCTTTGCATGCGAAAGGTGTATATATACGCTGTCACAGTACATCAATATAATGTGAAAAACGTATATATACGCTGCCAATTCCATCAATATAGTATACGAAACGCGTACATATGTATACTACGACCAATAAATTTTTTAATTTTTTTTCACTCCTCCACAGTGTTATTTTTTTTTTATTAATTATCATGGTCTAAGATACTGTAATTATTTTGTACTGGTTTGTTATGGTCTATTTGGAAGGCCTGAGAGTTTGAAGGGTGGATAGGGTGTAAAACTGGTAGGGGTGAGTTTGGAAGGATTTGTGGTGGGGGAAGTGGACTTGAGCAGGCTAAACTCTTTGCCTCGACTGCATCTTGAGGATAAAAAATGCAATTATTAGTAGTATTCCTATGCTTAGTCAAGTAACCCCGTCCGACATTGTTAACATGTTAAGGGTCGTACGTACAAAACCTCCACGCACCGGATAAAATAAAATACCGTAAATTATAGTCAAGGTATCACGTTTCCACAAAATATTCATGAAATAACATGAAGCAGTACTTAGTGGACAAAAATTCATAAATAGTCGAAACGAAAATATTTACTTCCAGCCGACCTTTTTAGATTTTTCATTCTCACTGACAGAACACGCAAATTTTTGTCACGGCGACACGTTAAATGGCAAGCTGGTCATTAATATGCTCCAATATTGCGAATCGCAGCATAATTTATTCCATAATACAAGAATTAAAGGGAATTAGTCAACTAACCTCGTTAGTCAACTAGCCCCGGTCTCCCCTACTTGCAGGTAGATAATCGTGGACAAGATGGTTAAGTATCGGTGTAGAGCCTTCGGTATCGATCAGGGGAAGGGTGGATGAATTTCTTTGAGGGGTAAATTAGCCGGAAACTTATTTCTCGCATAAAATTCCTGCGGTTCTGGGACGGTGGGCTCGTCGATGTTCATCGAGGACGCAACTAAGTTTATTCCGCAGAGTACACTCCAGTAATTACACCGAGTTGGGGTATTTGATTTCGAGATCATGTTTACACCATCATCCATTAAAACTTCGGAAAAGTTCTGGATCCAATACGGGCCGTGCTGGATGAATCGGAAACGGGCTTGTAAATATTCCGGATTTATGCAACTCGAATGTTGTTAGTGGAAAGTAACTTGCCAAGGGTCATTCCTTAATTCCCGACCCATCATGTTGCATAATTTCCGCAACCGACTGAGAGTCATTGGCCACCATCGAGGCTCGCGCTGATAATAGACTCATCCTAACGAGTACCTGCATCGAATTATACTTTGGATGTACTCATCCTTCCAATCATTGATGAAACATTTTCGTTAACACATCGAGATCGTAAACAACAGCCCCTCCGGCGCTGTTATTTGGAAAAATATTACGAATGGAATATGGCGATATTACAAAAGCGTCATCTCGAAAGAAGAAGGATACTCGGTAGAATATGAAGTTGTACCTGTTTCCAAGAAATATTCCACAGAGGGGGCATACATTTCCCTTGTCGTCATACGCGAAACGCAGATATTCTATATAGTGTCGCATTGCGAAGAAGGAAGCTCTGAATACCTTCGGCGTCAGTGGACGGCCGCACAGTGGGGCAAACGCGGACAAAAATCCAAAATGTAAAGTTCGAATCTGGAAAAAATTATTATTGTATTTTATCCGTAAATAGTCCAAGAATAAAAACCTCTTTCCTTTTTCCAAAAGCAAAATGTTATAAAGCTAAAATTATCAAAATGTTCCTTTGTAGCTATAATTTATTTTGTCCTTAATTATTATTTAAAGCTTGTTACAGCCTATCTAGTTGGTCAATATTTTACAACCCGCACTTTTATACTATAAAAGTATCGTTTTGTAACAGTAGCCGCCGCATAAAGGTCATTAAATGACCAAAACCGTAAAAAAACTGAATAACTAACGCGTTATCTCGCTTTAAGTTGCCGTTAATGGATTTAATACCGGGAAGTATCAAAATTTATTTGCGTTTTCTTGCGCATTCGGTAGTTATTGGAATTTATATGGGATGCCGATGAGCGCTGGTCAAGGCGTAGCGCGTGACGCGTCAGGAAATTATTAATTTAATTAGTTATGGTATTGTTGTAGAGGATTATTAATATTTGAAGATAATTATTTTTTGTATAAATAAAGTAAAAAAAAAAAGGTTTACTTATTTTTAACTTTTGCTGTCCCAAAGTCCTATAGACGACCAAATGGTAAAAAGTAAATATTGGTAAAAAAAAAGTAAAAGAAAAGTGAAAGAAAAGTAAAAAAAAGAAAATGTGTGCTGTACGGGAAATTAATACTATTTTGATTTCAATTTTATGTATTAATTTACATAAATCAATTGTAAATAATATATATATATTTATCAATTTTACTTATTTTATTTTAATTATTTCAGTTAAATTTTGTTCCTAATAAATAAATTGGTTTCAGACAAGTTTCAATTTTTTTTTAAAATTACAATTCACAGGCCCTGAAAAAATATAATAAAGTTACTCAAATCTTGTTTTCAGAGTGATTTCCCAATGTATTTTTCATTCTGAATCGAAAGAAACCAATTGCATGTCGATAGGATCATTAGTTTAAAAAATATTGAATTTTGTCCGCTTTTTGTCCGCGTTTGCCCCACTGTGCGGCCCTAGACCGTTTTCAGCCACGTTCTTTTGCCCCTCAAAGGCGAGCCAAATTTTCCGCCAAAGAGGGTAAAAACTGTGCACACCTCAGCGCTGCGTCGACGGGAATCAATTCTCCATATCCAGGGTGATTACTATCGGCGCATCAGCCGGTGACGTGCTCAGGACACGAGCAGTAATTTCGCTTACAATTAATTCGACATCAAAGCGACTGACGATCCCCACCAGGAGGAATTGTTCGCGGTAAGGACGAGGGGGTGGAATGGAGAGGGCGAAGGGTGGCGACGGACGAGTTCTAGAAACTAACGGGGGAGGGCAGTGTTATGTAAGAAGGCGAAATCCTTTGTAGCACTGCAGAAACCTGTAATGAGCACGCAAGGGACGGGGGCGCGGGTGAAATTTCATCGGGCAGGATTCACCGCGACGTTCCAAAGGGGCTCCTGATACCTTCGTTAATCCAGCAATTTCTCGGGCACCGTGATTTTCGAACGGCAGGTGCATTATCGGGAAACCATTAGGCTGCGTCAAACGTGCTGTCGGACGTTCGAAAATCGAGAAAACGTTTGCTCCTTTGATTCTGGTACGCCGTGGGCTTGGCTGTATTCTGATGCGAGCTAGGTTTGAGTGAGAATGATGACAGAGGGCAAAATGATAAAGGGGAGAAAGTACAGTTGCAGAATATGAGGACTTATACTACCCTATATTTACCTGGAACACTTCTGAGAAGACTACAGTTCCCGAATTTCTCTAGGGTCTCTGAGGTACTCCATTAGAAGACTGCTCGCAGAGAATTGCATCGTTCGTTTCCATAAGCCAAAGAAGATTCTCACGCACTAAGCCTATATCACTTATAAAATCTCATTTTTCCAGTCTGGGCGTGCTACCAGCGTCCCGTAGGAACGTTATTTAGGCGCGTGTTACTCGCGATCGAAGCGAGCACGTGCAAACAACGAGGTCCGCAGGAACATCTAGCCGTTCCAGGTTCCCTTACCTTTCTGCTCTCGCCTCTGACCCTTCCTCGCTTTCCCTCGCCACGGAGTCGTTCGCCTCCGCGTATGGCTTCCAGCCGATAAAATACACCGGTAGTTTTCCTGTTACTCCAACGATCAGCCGTCCATATATCCTCTGTGGTAGCCGCTCGCCGATCTCGCGTACGCGAGAAATCGAGACGTTTGTATCGCCAACGAAGCGTTCCTGGATCGACGTCGACCCGACACAGTGCCAAGTCTTTGCCCGGCAAAGGTGAAAATTATACCGCTTGTCGCGCAAGGTAAAACGTGGGGTCGGATAGGCACGGGGCTCGAGGGGAAGAAATCATGCAAACTTAATCCTGCGGCATTATTGATTTAGACTTGTTTATGCACGAAGCTAACGGGGTTGCGTGTGATCCCTAATTGCGATGTAGCACACTGCGCCGAGGTAACTGCTCACCACCATAATTATTCGCGAAGATCTGAAGGCTGAAGGCACTGTTATCAAAGGGGAAGATTCTCGGGATTGCAAATTTACCAGTTATGCCAGTGGTTCCCAAAGGGGTCGCGAAGTGCTTTCAGGGGGGTCGCCGCGGTTAGTTTTAGTTGACGATTTTTAGCCCTTGTTTATTTCAATATGCTTAGATTGACATATTCTATTATTGATATAACACTGATTTTTATAAATGAAAAAAAAAGAAAAAGTTGGTTACTCAGATGCAAGCACAACCATCGCAATAAATAAGATAATTAAATATATTAAATGTCTTTAAGTATATTTAATATTTGTATTAAGATAATTAAATGTTATTAAGTTAGAATTATATTCTGAAATACCTATTTTAATGTGATTTCTTTACCTTATTAAGTTTAACAGTAAGAAACACTGAGTTATGAAATCATATTTAATAGACTCGACGAATTTGCTCGCACTCGGGGGCTTGCCCTCTACAGTACGATATAAATAAGGAAACCAACTGTCCCGGTAAGATCCCGATAAAAACTCTCGGAGCGAGTTGAAAGACCTACAGTTTCGGTAACAAATCACCCCTTCGAAACAATACGAATCGCTGAAAGGGCAGCGGTAATCAGACACTCTTGATATCAATTTCACGAGCGATATACCCGATACTCCAGCTGAAGGGGCGAAAGTAACGACAAGCGCCGAAAACAAAAGTGCCGGCCGCTGAGTTGCAGAGAAATCGCGAAAAGTCCCAGCGCCCAGCGGGGGCCATCGGTATGCCGACCCGTTCGTCATTAATTTTCTATTGTAGCCGACCCTGGGGGCGCATTGTCCAGGCGAACGTTTCTATTTACCCAGAGGATCCGCTAGCCTTGCTAGCTGGCTGTTCGCGATGCTTTCGGCATTGTTAGGCGGCACACGCAACTCCGCTATCAACGTGATGCGAAAACCGATGCGCAGCGGCCGGCATTCGATCAAATGGAAGGAAAAAGCGGGGTCCAGAGCCGATCCTATTGCATTCTCAGCGTCGCTGGTCTTACCGGGGATGCAGCTGACTTCCATCCACGGTGAATTTGATTCCCCACCTTTCTATTAACCCCATCCGATCCTCGCTGTTAGTCTCGCGCAAAACTGGATTGATTTCGTGTCTTTACTCCACTGTATCGGGCGACAGAGAAATTACGAAATTCTCGAATTGCAAGCAGCGCGGGTGGCTGGCTAGAGGGACTGGCAATAGAACGCTACGGAACTTGCCGAAGTTTAATAGAGTCTGTCTTATAAACGTCGCGAACTCAACGAAAGTCCCACGTCCCCGGTGGTTCTTCCTGAGTTGAACTTAATCGCCGATGCTGTTACAATTGAAATTAAAGCGTGTAACTTACGAACAAAGTTTCCTTTCCGATTTCGTGCGCGGATGATACAGTGAACCAGAAACGATATCACGAAAGGCTGGATAGTTTTTTGGTGTCGAGTAGATGTGTCATTGTAAATCGAAAGGGAGTCAAGAAAGTATGATTTATTAGGTAGGGGAAGCGTGGGTAGCCCCGGACACTTGTAGACTGTTATGTTTATATTTTTGTTTTTGTTTTTGTTTAGTTTTGTTTTTGTACTTTCTATTTTCCGTTTTCTGTTTTATTTTATGTCAGTTATCATGCGATATTTAATTATGTCTCTGTATTTATTTGTAAAAATATGTATTCTAAAGGGTTCTCCCGTCGATTTAATAATAATAATAATAATAATAATAATAATAATAATAAATGAAACACAAAAACAATATACAACCAATAAAGTATAATCAAATTACTAATTCAGGAAATCAAAATAAGCACCTCCTGCTGCGTTATAACTAAAAAAAAGAACACATTTCTTAAATAATTTAAGAAAAAAAATCAGAAACCTGTAGCCTCTGTTTTTACACAATCAAAAAATAGGCGGGTAGCCCCGGACATAATTTTCAACGTTCATCTAGATGTATCGCGTATCCTTATTTCTTACACACATCACAGAAATAATAAAAATTTGATGGATCAATATTTGCACAGTCGTTATATGCTGAATCTTTGCATTTATTGCATTGGATTCAGTCTTCTTCGAAGGTTTCGCCGCGTAGCCAAAGTGGGGCAGGGGAGAGAGTTTGCCCTCCCCCACCGGCACAGTAAAAAAAAATAGTCGTTCGTCCAAAATTGCAATGAAAAATGTTCATTAAAAGTAGAATCAAATCGACCTAATTTTGGTTTAAAAACCCCTTCTTGGCCGCTCTTTAATGCTTTTACGCGATCTTGTAGCGTGCTACGTGGTACATCATATCTTTCAGCAGCTAATCTTACTGTTAACTTGCCCTCCATAACACATACAATTGCTTCTTTCATCTTATTTCCATCCCACTTGCCTCTGTTGCTAGTTGGCCCCTTAAATTTTGGCATTTTTATAACCGTATTCTAAAACAAATATATTTATAGTATTTAGCATCTTAAAGTAGTGTAAACTGATAAGGAATCACAATAATAAAATGTATGTTTTTAAAAAGTAAGGTCCGTAAAAGTGTCCGAGGGTACCCGCCATATTACTGACCGGAGGTACCCGATTGACTTGATCCAATATTTTTACCATTCACTTGTACAATATGAAAAGAATTTAGCTAAATGTTTAAGAATCTTAAAAAGTGTTAAATTTTGAATAGTAAAATCAATAAGACATGTAACAATACTTACATTTAATACACAACAAGCACCGATGAAATTTAATGGCCTCAGTAACGTCACTTTCAGTGGGAAGAAAACTGATTATAATGTCGAATGCGCTTGGCGTGCACGCTACTACAAACTTGAAACTGTTTCTGGGCTTAGGCAGCCATGTTATAATCTGCCATTTATTTTTCTATGTGGCATGGTAGTGAAGATACAACAATGTCCGGGGCTACCCACTCTTCCCCTACTTTTTATTTTTTCACGATAAATCCGTTCGGTGGGAGTGCAATTATGCGGCATGTTTGCAACGAACTGTTTACGACAGAATGCCTCATTTGAACCACGTAGTTTGCTATTTAAGTCGTTCGTTACTAGGCCAGTGAATCGAACATTTAACGATGTTCATTATCCTCCATTATCCGTTAACGAGTAACGTTACATTGCTAACAAGGCGTTGTGGTTGCGATTAAGAGACCTTGGCTTGAAAATTTAGGAGGGCTTTGTGTGATTTTAGAACTTTAAACATCCCTCTGATACGTTATCGCTGCCGGTATGTACAGACGCCTGGCATATTGGTTTTACAACTTTACGGCCACCGCTCTTACGTAAAATTTCCATACGCCAGCTGATCGTTTTATCGGCGAACTGTGCCACATGTCAGCCACGGTGACATCTTTATTATTCTTTCTGCTCCTTGTTTCTATTAATAGCAGCTATTACTACTGCTTGTGATCGCGAATCGATGTAAAATTCAATGAAAACGAACGAAGAAGAATGTTCTACAAATGGCAGAGACCAGTGGATGGAACGAAATGTTATTTATTATTCCAAATAGAAAGCAAATGTTACTTTCAATTTTCCTGTGTGCACGGACAGGGAGGAAATAAGTGTTCGATAAACGTCACCAATTGAATTTTTATTCCGAGCCTTAAGAGGCTATTAACACTGGCTGCGTAAAATAAATGAATTGCTAGCGATATTAATATTCACGAGCATGCAATACTTCGCGAGAAACAGTTAACTGTTTTTCTCCAATAATTCTCTGCACTCTGTCGAGCCATTCAGTTATTGACTCTGCTTTTATCGGGTTCCGCGGAGAATCTATTTAAATACCTCTTCGAGATGAACACTCTCTACCGGACACTGAATACAGTACCAGTGAATATAGTCAATCGGGTACATTTCCATGCCAGAAACAGCTACTTTTCTTAAAGAAGAAACATCCCCCGTCACGTGTATTGAAAGGAAACACGGGGCTATCTTGATGGATGGGCGGTTGTAAATTTCACCGTATTGCGAAATGTAAATTTGCCGTCTCATACAATAGGCTGGGACTGTTTCCTAAAGTATTCTAAAGTATACTCTCTTCAGAAATGAGATATTTCACTGGCTGACACCGCCGAGAACTTCTGTGCGTGGCATTCGGTCTCACAGTGAAGCATAAATCCACGGCAATCTGACAGCAAGCGACAGAATTTTTTCAACGTTATTCCGCCGGAGTTAGAGATAAAAAATATCGCTATCCCGCGCTTTGTTAGGTAATAAAGTGTTTACCGTTCGTTGGCAAATGAATGGAATTCCGGTTCAGTATTTGGCATACGATAATTCAATTTAAAAGTACAAATTAAAAAGGCTGTTTCATCAATTCACAGTCAAGTGCCCGACTGTTTTGCACCCCTTTCGACGAAACAAGGGTAAATTCACAATACTGTTATTCGCAATTGGGGAGTTGCCAGTATTTGAAAAAAAAGAAGGGAAAAGTAGTGAAATCTACAGATTTATTAATGAAAAGCCTAAAATGATAGAAATATTAATAAAACACTTATTCGTTTTACCAAAATTTAATAAATAAAATTGACGTTTTTAAGTTGTGAGTCATGTGATCTCAAACGCCAATCACGGCGCGTGACGTCATTGTGCAGTAAACAGCGATTTATATATAGCGACGAGTGACACTTCGCGCATTTGCTCATACAAGTTTATATTAAAAAATATCGTTTACGAGTACTTATTACTCGATTTCTTAGGTAAGGAAAGTAGTGAAAGTAGGTATATTATTGGCAATGGAAAAGAACTTCGTTAAATGTGACAGCACAAATTTACCAACATTGGACGCTATTATGGTGGTTAGCTATTTCGCTACAAATCCAGACTTCTGTTCTGCCGAATACAGAAATGTTAAAACTTCTGTGTAAGTATATTGTTTTACTAGACAATTGCAAGCTAGAAATATGTTTGAAAGAAATTAAATACCTAAGAGGTTATGTACTCTTACTGTATTATTTCTCTGTATATACTCGAGCTAATTTAAGAAGTAACTTGACGAACGACGAGTTTAGATCGGTTCTGCGCATGTTGGCGCTCATTGGCTATGCCACCACCAATGGTCTTTCGACTGCGCATCCGTTCTGCGCCGAAAGCATTGGCGTGGCGCCACTTTCGTATATACCGCGTGTTTCGACTTTTTGTTGAATGTGTAAAAAAAAAACAAAGATATTAGAAAATGTTATACACAATGGATGAAAATGAATTCTGTTCAAAAAAATAAAAAAGGAAAGGTAAGCAACTGAAATATAATACGACTAATAAATAAATTCTTAATATGGCACGAATTTAGTAGAATACACATTTTATTTGGTTACCCGGTATGTGAAAGAGAATCGGAATGGTGCAAGGAGAGTGGGAAGCCTGGGTGGTAAAGTGGGGGAACAGAGACCTCGCGACAGTCGAATAGGTCATTCAACATGCGCGAAATTAGTTCCTTCTAAAATGAGCTCGAGCATAGGTCTTCAAGAGTAAGCTACGGGGATGATGCAGTTGGCTATGTACAACTCTATCGTAACCCTGTTCTCACAACAGGGAACAGCACAGTATTGATAATAATTTTTATTATCCATTATTTTTGTGAGAAAAATTCACTCCTTACTGTCCCTAACCACAACTTTCGTTGTTTACTGCACGTTGACGTCACAAATGGTCACGTGACCATGCAGTGCGTTTTCGCGGCAATTTTTTATTTCAAATAAAAATTACATTTTTTTCATGTTAGAGGTGTAGCAAAAAATTAATATTTTTTTTACAAGCATATTTTATCATAATGAACAGTTTTAAACACTTTTAAAAATTTTGTCAACTCCCCAATTCATATTCCGAAGAAGAGGATATATGCAGAGGAACGAGTGGGAGCCGACTTACCGAATTAGAAAAGAACATAATGCACCGTTATTACGTTAATAGGAAGGGCAACCGAGAGCGGTGTCGCGTTACTTTTGATCGCGAGTAACTTTGAATTTGATAAGGAATCGCGGTTCCTGCCTCATTCGAATGTTAATGACGTATTAATGCTAATGATGCTCGTTAGGATCAGGGTGCCATTGAAATTTCCGCTCAGCGTTGTTTCATCCCTCTAACCGGGAACAGCGCCACCGTGTGGACAGAGGGTAATTCGTCGTGTCTCAGCAAATTGGGTCGAGTCAGTTTGCCGGAATGTTGAAAAGACATTCCGAAGGGATTCGTTCTCTCGGAGGAGCGGGCCGAACGTCCGTGATATTGCCCTCGTCTCACGAAATACCTCCCCGACCTGTGCCCACGGAACTTGGAACTATTACGTATAAAGTTGTCGTAAGTTCCCAAGATTTTCTACTTCCTTTCTTCCCTTTATCTTCGATTCTCGATAAGAGCGACTTCCCGACACGGCCAGTCGCGAGTACCTCTGTATTCCCTTCCCAGTCTTCCCTTCAACGCTGGCGAGCCTTCATCATCGCACATTTCGTTAGCCTGGTTTTCGTTTAAGCTCTAAAATCCCGCGTTACAGTAGATGGGTGGACAATTTGTAGGATATAGAGTTCAAATTTATCAGGGGGATGTGAGAAGCCTTCTTAATCCTTACTTCGGTATAACCTCAGCTGATATTTATCAATGGTAATTAAATGTTCGCATGCGAGACACCATATTGAGAATTCCTCTCGCTGCTCTACCATAGTACTCTTTAATTCCGTGTACAATTGGTAATTAGTAGATCCTGATGAGAATTAAGGATTGAAAGGAGGACAGCATTGAAATCTGTTCAGCGAATGGGCGTCTGGGACCGCGGGATTCAACGATGCGAGGGAAATACGTAGATACTTATCCGCAGGAAGATTAATGCCGCAAGCCAGGGGTCGAATAATTTGATTCGCAATCAGAGAAACAATTCCATAAAGTTTCCAGGCGGGTCGACTGCCGCGTTTTAATATTTCCCGATGATAAATGGACGTGTCCCCGATTTATCGTGCTTCTATAATTAGCAATTCTCTGGCCGTGTGTGCTCGCGTGCACTGTCTTATCGATGCTGTCTTAATAACTGTTATAACAATCGCGGAGGGCAATCTATCTCGCGTGTATTTATCTGTGGATTGTTCTCGCGTCGCGTTCATCCGCTCTCTCGTGTCGCAGCAGATTAATTAGTTTAATCAGATGAGTCGGGCGAAAATTAAAATCGTTCACGCTGTGCACTACCAGCTGCCTCTGTTTGCATCTCTAAAACCGGATTACGTATCTCCGCGGAACGAAGCAACGGATAATGTTCTTCGACAGAAATTAATTCCCCCAGTAATTAGTAGTGTTCTTTAAAACTCCGCGTCGCGCACTTCGCGAATGAAAGTCAACCAGACACTTCATGACTTTTCATCCCGACTCTGTCTCCTTACCCGAGCGTTGATTAATTCAGAATTTAGCCTGGCGACGAGTGAAGGCCGCGTATGGCACCACAATTTTTCAGTCGAATACACCAAAACCAACGTCGACCTGTCGAGAAGTGGAGCGCAGACCAGAACAGCGAAAATATTCGAATAATCGTGAATCCGCAGCATGGCTAACCGCGGGTCAGGTTTCTTTTGAACTCTGCTATCAACTTTTGCTTCCATCCCCGCGACTTTGATCTCTGTTGGTATCGTCTGCGTCGCCGGACGCGGAATAATTACGGGTTCGGATAAAGACTCGTCCTTTCGTCCAGAATTCGCCGCGTAATGGGCAGCGCCTTAAAGAAATTACCGCCGCGGCGGCGTCCGCAAAGCGCGCGGGAAAGTTTATTAAACGAGCTTGGCACGAGAACGAGGGCCGAGGACGGCGAACAATTTCGCCCCGGGAAAGATTAGTTCGCCGCGGCGGCGCTCTAATAATCCCATAATGTATCCTGAAAAAGGGTCTTCGCGCGAAAGAAAAATCGCCGTAATGGCGCGCCTCTCCCTCCGCTTTTGAAAATTCGCGCGATCCGCTCGTTTAATAATTTATGGATTATCTTTCACTCTAATCGCTGGCCATTTCTCGCCCGCCACCTCCCCCCCCCCCGGCTCTCTTTTTCAATCTCTAGGAAATCATTTCTGCTACAATCTACTTAGCAGCCTTGTTCGATGAAGCTCCACCCCGTGAATTACATTTACTTTCCTCCTTTCCTCTTGCTGCCCAAGCGAAGAGTGTGATTAATAGGGTCGAGTCGATGATTCGAAGCAGGATACGGAATAGGGGAGAGGTGCTATAAAAGGGACACTTTTGTTTAGCGTCCATTTCTGACAATGTCGTTATAGGTATTTAAAAAACAACTACATCACAAGAAAGCGTGTTTATTTCCCTTCGATAAAAGTATATTGCAAACTCATCAATTGTAATAGAAAATAACAAAATCTTCGATTCTCAAAAATGTGGGAAATGTCCCTTTTACGACTAGGTGGTTTTAAATGGGACAGTATAAGTCATGAAAGGGACACGTTAATAAAAATAAACTTATTAAGTATTACAATTACCTAATTCTAAATCTTAATGATACAAGACAACGAAATCTACGAAAAAATTAACTCTTTGTAGTATGAATCATCAATATTTTATTATTAATGACACATGGAACAGAAAAAATTGAATGTGCCTTTTATTCCGCATGACTCATTGGCCCATTTACCGCAAATTTACATACAACTGTTGCAAATTTATAACTTATAACGAGGGCTAATTTAATGCCACACATTTTCTTGACGATAAAGTTTGTCACTTTGAATAGTCACTTTATTAATTCTTAAATTTGAAACAATACGCCATCAACTAATAATTCATAATTTAAAACAATGTCATCTGTGTATCAGACGATACACTAATAACTTTACAGGAAAGTATAATACATATAGTGTCCAGCAGTAAGTACATGTGTATGAGAGGGACAGCCATGAAACGGTCGTCCCATTTAAGACTTGTTACGCTGTCCCTTTTACGACTATAAGTGAGTTTAATATAAAATAACCGCAAAACAAAGAAAACAATTAATTAAGCTTACCTGTTAAGCGTTTTCGTTTCAGTTGAATACAGGCTATTTTAATGATATAACACTTTAACACTTTGTATATATCTTAATCTCAGAAAACGACACAGAAAACCAATGAAAATTTCACTTTTACTGCCGAAAAACATCAACCGTGGATTACTACTCTGTTGCAAGTGAGACCGCAGGGAAGTTTACGTCAAATGATTAGGCACTAGTGTTGCCATAAACAGGAAAATAAGTTGCATGTGTAATGCGTTTAGAATTTTGGAAATTCGATTTGTCCCATTAAGACATGTCCCCTTTATAGCACCTATCCCCTACATTATGAGAATTCGTACGTTCTCCTATTTCTCTGTATTATTCGACTACCGCTATTCCAGAGTGCGCCCTTTCAAATCGTAGTTTTCGACCTCTCGACGGGATTCCATCAGAGCTGCCTGTCATCGCTGCAGTTTCAAATCGGGATCCCTGGGCCTTTGCCACGGTCTCGCCCACGAGTTCTATTCTCCATGAAATAACCCCCGACATTGCGAGCTGCGAGTATCGCGTACGCGGGAAATATCTGTAACGAGTCGCGTTTTGATCGGACACCTGCGAGAGGTACCGGCGAGAATGAAGCGGGCGCACGCGAGCTGATAAAGCGACGTGGAAACACGGCAAGTTCTGTCCGAGGGGACATCGACAATTTATTTCGCTGAAACTCGAAACCCTACTGGGAACATGCAGAATCACTTGAAACCAATTAGTTGAGCAGCTCCTCGCCAGTGCGGTCAATGTCACAATGATATCCTTAAATTAACACGGCGCAACTCGATAGGATCCTGGTCACCATACCTTCTAGACCAGCGCTGCACAAGGAGCTGTTTTCGGCGCCTAGCGGCGAGCAACCCGCCTATCTCGTTGCTAAGGTTAGAATCGGTGAGGAGAACTGCAGTAGTGTACGTGCATTTGGTATGACTTGAACCCAACCATATTTACTGATGCTACGAGCCTACGTTCACGCACATACACTACTGCAGTTCTCCTCACCGATTCTAACCTTAGCAACGAGATAGGTGGGTTGCTCGCCGCTAGGCGCCGAAAACAGCTCCTTGCGCAGCGCTGTTCTAGACATTAACGTTATACTTCACGCTGTTATGGTGCGTACGAATCTGACGGAAATAAGATCATTTTCATATTTTCTACCATCGCCATTTACACGCCACTCGAATGGGGCTGAAGTACCGGGGTTTAACCACAATATCTGTGCAACGGGGAGTACATTAGTCTGCACGGTCGAATAGAGTCATATTCGCAGGCATCCAATAACAACGGCGCCAGCGTAATGATTCGGCGTAGGGCAAGTAGCGCTCATCGTTTCGCCGGGGCTAGCGCTTACGAACGGCCCTACAATGGTAACCAAACACCGATACGTGGCTCGCTAGCGTACACGAGCCACATATTTCGTGGCGCATATACGCGCCGGGTTGGATTATCTCTATTTATCGTACGTGCAATCCCAAGCGCCGCTTCAGGAAATACCGAAAGAGGATTACCAGTCACACGGGCGAATGCATCCGTGGCTTCATTAATTCAGGGAGCACATCCTTCCGAAGCTGTACGGGCACGGTTTCCCTGCTACCCTCCAACTGGCTGCATCCGGTACACGCGATTTCTACGTGTACGGCGAGGGACCGGCGCGCGAAAGTCGACGGGCGGGCTGCAGTCAGACGTGCTATAGTAAATACACATTACTGTCCGCCGCGGTGTGCCGCACCTCTTCTACTCCTCTGTACTATTTTCTGCCCCTCGGCGATATCGGGAATCGAGCTTTTCGTTCGGCTCGCGATGGCCGAGGGGAAAGTTTCTGGGAGGGGGCGAGCCACGTGGAAATGAATGCGGAACGTGTGGGGGCACAATGATTGTGTCCGCCGCGAACCGCCGAAGTGCAGCAGAGTTTAGTGGACACAGGTATTGGAGATTTGGAAGGTTGTATCGAGATAAAGAGGTAGGGTAAAGAGGCAGGATAGATTGTAAGTAAAGCATGGGGGCCACTTCTTCTACTTCAGTATGGATTAAGGGGTTAGGCCACCTTGGACGGAGCAAAATTGCAGTCATTTTCGGCATTTTTTTTTAGGAAGATAATAAAATAAACAGAAAATTTAATATGAAGCCTGTTATTATACAACTCTCGCCGGAAAAAAACGTATTTTTTTTCTTACAAAATGGCGGCGGTAGAGCCGTGATACGCAAGATCTTGTGGAGCGACATTTTCCACGGTGTTCAACCTCACGGCTATACCGTTTGACTTAGAACAAAAAACCAAAAAGCTTTATTTTCTGCACGCCTAAAACTATGGAAGTACGTAGCGGTTTTGCGATATCTTGAATATGTTCTGTGCAATTGACACTTTTATAAAAAAAAAAAATGCACTTTTTCTCTCCATGGTCACCATTTCGAGACAAATTAATGTTTCTGGATTTCCCTACGTACTTCCATAGTTTTAGGCATGCAGAAAATAAAGCTTTTTGGTTTTTTGTTCTAAGTCAAACGGTATAGCCGTGAGGTTGAACACCGTGGAAAATGTCGCTCTACAAGATCTTGCGTATCACGGCTCTACCGCCGCCATTTTGTAAGAAAAAAAATACGTTTTTTTTCCGGCGAGAGTTGTATAATAACAGGCTTCATATTAAATTTTCTGTTTATTTTATTATCTTCCTAAAAAAAAATGCCGAAAATGACTGCAATTTTGCTCCGTCCAAGGTGGCCTAATCCCTTAAGGGGTAACGCCACTCTAGAGGCAGAAAAGAAAACCTAAATTTGACAATTTATTTTGGGAGTATGACAAACGGATTAGAATTTCTTTTCAGAGGGCTTATTTAACACATATTGAAGTACGAAAAACAATTTTTTTCTTGTCATTTTCAGACAAAATGGCGGCGACAGAGCCCGTCGTCGAAACCACTTCTTTCAAACTGGGAGGACAGATTTCTCGGAGACTATTGCATGGATCGATTTGAAATTTTTACAGTAGCTTCACAACAATATTCTCTTTGGAAGTACGTAGCCGTTTTTTGATCGAATGTAAACTTTTTCTTTTGTAAAAAATTTAATGCTCATTTTTAGGGCAAAAAATCGATTCATTCCTTAAAAAGTGCACCACGTCCACAAAAATTGATAAAAAAAAATCCTACGTACTTCCAAAGCCAATTGTATATAGATTATAAATTTTTTTGGTATTTTGTTCCACGACTCATACATGCCGAGAAATCCGTCCTCCCGTGGCGGTGTTTTAAAAAAAACTGTTTTCGACGACGGGCTCTATCGCCACCATTTTGTATAAAAATGACAATCAAAAAATTGTTTTTCGTACTTCAATATGTATTAAATAAACCCCCTGAAAAGAAATTCTATTCCGTTTGTCATACTCCCAAAATAAATTGTCAAATTTAGGTCTTTTTTTTGTGCCTCTCGAGTGGTGTTACCCCTTAAACTTATCGAACTCAAAGCCCGAAGGCTTACAACTCTTCGAACCCTCGAAGCATAGAAGTTTCATTAAACCCTGTCCAAGGTACGAGGATTATTTACGGGAACATCATCGTGCTACTAACGGGCGATAAGGGTAAGAAATAATTGTCGTCCGTCGACGTTCGTCTGCCAGAAAGACGCTAGCGTACAAACTTTACCCTCGGATTCGTGTGGCCGTCGCTGTACCTACACGGCTAACCATAAGTGCAAATATGTGTAGCCGCGTGTTTACCAGCAGCACGCGAGTGTCGCGGCGCACGTACACATACGGACTCGCCGGTACTCGTGCACCGCAGAAACCGTATATATTCGACAGGTGGACGGTGGTGCAGGGCAAGTTGCAGCGCGCCGAGCTTTCTCGATAATCTTGTTTATTTTCCGGCATGCACTGGCCAGCCCCACTGAATATATATACACGGGAAACTTCGAGAGCTGGATTCGTGCTCAACACCCACGCAAAGGCTTCGAAACTAACATAAGCAACGTTAGTGCGCTCTCGCTGTCCCGCTCCCATTCACTTTGCCCGATGATTTCGGCCAACGGATCCCGATTCAATAATTCCAGTGCCGGGTGACACGGGATCTATGGCTCCTCTCGATTAATCAACCTTCGTGCAACTTCCGCCGCTCATTTTCCAGGGCAATCATTGAAAGTCTCACGAGTTTTCTCGTCTCTTTCTGACGCGTCAGCTTCATAGAATGTTGAGAAGAACGAGTTGACAAAGAAATAGCTTCGGCTCTGCCTTTCTCAAACCACTCGACGAGCAGCTATTTCATGAAATCTAAACCTGGCGCGGAGATTTATTCAACGGGTGCAATCGGTGCGAAGAAATCTTGGATGAAGTATCGCAGTGCGTAGCTGTGCGTCCGAACCGCGCCATATCACCGAAGAATTTTAATGACTCCCCATAAATCCGAACAGCTTCCCCTCCGCGCCAGCGTCTCGAGGATTTTCGCGTTCTTTTTTTTTTCCACCGCCATCTGAGAATTCCACGGATATTCCTTAGCAGATCCCGTCGGCGTTCATCGAGGAGGAATGGCAGCCGTATCGCCCGACCGATGCCGACCCGTACAAAGGGAAGGAACGCGAAAAAGCGGCGAGAAGAGGCGAGAAGACGTATAATTGCTGGGAGATTGAAAATTCCGTGGCAGCTCCGTGCCCCGATAAATCCAGCACCGCCGCGAAAATTGTCAGCCGGAGCGTTCATCCTGGAATGAAGACGCCCATCGATTGTCTCGATTCCCCGCGACGCACGAGCGATCCTTCTAAGTCTAACAAGGCGAAGTTTCCGTCCCGAGGCCCTCGTTTTTCCTCTCGCGGCTTCTCCATATCTCTATTTGCGTGTGAGATTCCTTCGATTCGGTCACGAACCAACCCCGGCGCGAGAAGAATTCCTCTTGAAAACCGCGGGGAATCTCGGTTGCATAAAGTGCACGGCGTCCCACTTAACTTGATCAGCCGAGGTATTTTGTCTGCTAGTAGAATCGCGAGCTTTGCGCCCCTTGCGGGGGAATCGAAGAAAGAGATCGCGCGACGAAACCATTTCTCTTCTCGCCGAGGAAAACGTACGAACCATGATGATTAAACTGAATGAATCGAAATCAAGGGCAGACATCCTGCATGCTTCGACTGACTGAACTGCTGGCGACTGTTGGATCTACTGGAGACTCCATCGAGTGTCAAGAGAAATATTCTGGCAGTCTGCTGAAGAAAGGTATATTGAGAATTCGATTGTTCCAAGGGAACCGAACGTCCCTCGTCTCGCGCGATTACGTAAAAAAAAAAAGGTGGAACGAGGTTGAAGCCGGTGCCACCTGACGCAATATCGTGTCGCTCGAGAATTCATCGGCTCCTCTCTCGGAAATTGGCGAGACAGGATGTCCTCTGCGAGAGCAGCCGGGAAGAAAATCGGCCGGGCTGAAATCGGGTGCGCGAACGTGAAGAGCGAATCGGGGGATAAAGTAGGGATTTAACGGGAGCGGAAAGAAGTGAAGCTGGAGAACAGAAGGAGCAACCGTGGGAAATAAAGATGTCGCGACGGATATGGGAGCGGTGCTCTGGATAAAGAAGCCCTTCATCGTGGATCGCGCGTTCACATCGCGAGTTTCGTTCGACGGACTTATTAAAGGACCGAACCGCACAGCACTCCCGTATTATTACACTACGCACGTTCAAGCCTTGCCGGCCACGTAGAATGCGACATGGTCACGGTGTCTTCGGTGTTCCAAAGGATTCCGCGAGCGTATCTTGCCGTCAAAGCGAAGTGGCTGCCGCTACACTTAGGTACACTGCACACTTTGCTGGAAATTGGATCTCAGGGCGGCGTCTAACCGAGAGGGATCTGCAGGGTTAATCCTCTAGCTGGCTTCCGGCGGGCGTCGCCCCGGCGCCGCTTTGGAATCAGATTCGACGCTCTCGCTGCGAGCCAAATCTCGCAAGGGAGCTGTGCTGATAAAAGAGCAAGGTGTACAGGATAGGCGCGCGAACTAGCCGAGAAGAACGAAGCCGGGCAGAAAATGCAGGGCTCCAAAAGACGGCGCCTAGAATGAAGCAACGAAGCTGGCAACGCGACGAGAAAGAAGTGGAGCAGGGCCAAGCAGCTGTGGGAGGTTTTCTGATCAGCAATTAGCTAGCTGGTCGACCTATCGCTTCTTCGAGATGAGCTCGCTGCTTCTGGACCGCTTCTTGCCTCCGAATACGCGGTGGAGATTGGAGAGGGCGATAGATTCGAGGACGTATTGAAAGCATCGATTTTTCCTCGGGGAGAAGCGACGAGTGAATCGTAATTCGGTTAACGAGTTACCGTGGATTCATCAGCTCTGATATATCTATTTAACCCAGAATTTCCTAAGTCGTTCGACGATGTGTTCACCACTATAATATAATGATGCCCAGGTATTTCAAGCTCTCAGGAACAGAGGGTCGAATCGAACTGGATGTTCCACGTCGAATTTCTGGGCTCTCCTGTCCGTGCCAATAACTTTTGCCAACGATCACTTCAGGTCCTTTCTCGAAACCGTGTCTCTTACTTTCTGACTCTCGCGCGTCTAGAAAAAGCGTCTTTCCCTTCTTGTCTTGAACGTCACGTCCACAATTTGTCTTTTGCCTTCCTCCGAATACAAGAATATCGTTCTTACACGAGTGTCCTCGAGACAGCCTGGCAAAGATCTCTTTACGAGTACATCGACCCTCCGTTCCTTTTTTCTGCGCAACGTTCGCAAATTAGCGTAACGCCGAGCGTTTTAGGGCCGTTTTTTCGTAGAGGCGAATCGAGGACACGCGGGAAACTTGAGTTTATTAGGGTATTCTGCGAATGAACGAGCACAGCCATCGGCGGAACGAAGAAGGAAACGTCAGAGAGACAAATGAGGTGAAAAGGGACACGGTAAAACTCCGGAGAAATAGACGAGACCATTTGGGAGGTTTTCTCGACGGCAATTAAGCACATGTTCTATCCTCTCCTCTTTTGATGGCTTCTCGATATCTGCAATTTTTGTACTTTCTTCGTTAGTTCCCGGCAAAACGGTTGATTGAACTGTCGGGAAACTCCCGGCAACTTCGGTCCTCGTTACGGGCCTCCTTTCTGCTTGAGAACTACCGGAATTCACTGTGTCGTTGTAATTCGAGAAGAAGGGTACCTTTGAATTTTCAGTATAATTCGTTCCGTTTATAAAGTTCGCCGGAAAGACTATTGACGTTCAGCGTTTAACAACGTTATATGTAATGGTAAACACATCGGTAAACGACAGAAAATTCCGGCTGGAGAAGTGGAAGACGTCGCAAGTGAAATAAAGCAGTCTCTAAATTGGCGAAGGGAATAGGACAGTGTGTAGTCAGACAGCTGGAACAGGGCTATTTTCTCTGGGAGAATAGGTCAGCGCCTAGCCGGGCGAGGAGGCTAAGTGATTGATGCAACATCTCCTAGACGCTCATTTCCTTAACAAATACTCGACTAGGCACACAAAGTAAAATCCTCTTATAAAGCTTGAGCAAACGAAGAGGAAACAGCGCCTGTTGCAAACTTGAATCTACGAGGGAACTGGAAGACATCCACCAGAGTTGGGCAAAAGTTTATCTAAATAAAAATCTCAAATAACGAACAAAAGATAAATAATTTTTACTCGTTATTCGAGGCTCGAATAATCGAAGTTATCTTTATTCGAAGAGCACCGAATAAATAATTTTATTCGATGAGAATTTATTCGACGAATAAAGATAATTTTTTATTGGATCAGAATTTATTCGACGAATGAAGATAATTTTTTTATTCCATGAAAATTTATTCGACGAATAACGATAGTTTTTTATTCGAAGGTTTTATTCGAATAAATGCGTCGAATAAATTTTTCATCCGTAGCATTTATCTTTTCGAAGCCTTCGAATAAAGTCACGAATAACTTTCGTCAGCGTCGAGCGTGTTTATTCGAGCCGCCGGTCCTTTGTGTTCGGCGCTCGCCGCTCGGCGGGGCTCGACCCTCGGCGGCTCGAATAAACACGCTCGACGCTGACGAAAGTTATTCGTGGCTTTATTCGAAGGCTTCGAAAAGATAAATGCTACGGATGAAAAATTTATTCGACGCATTTATTCGAATAAAACCTTCGAATAAAAAACTATCGTTATTCGTCGAATAAATTTTCATGGAATAAAAAAATTATCTTCATTCTTCGAATAAATTCCCATCGAATAGAAAAATTATCTTTATTCGTCGAATAAATTCTCATCCAATAATATTATTTATTCGGTGCTCTTCGAATAAAGATAACTTCGATTATTCGAGCCTCGAATAACGAATAAAGATAAAGTATCATTTATTCGATGGTTATTTAAATAATTTTTTATCTAGATAATGCCCAACTCTGACATCCACCCACGATACAAAGCGTTCGAACTCACCACAAAAATGGCGGGACACCGAGAAGTCAACCTTATCATTGAACGTTCGCAATAAAGCAGAAAAATCGAGCAGGTTTATCAACGTGACACTGAGGCCGATGGATGATTGTGATGCTCGTGTCAACGCGTAGCTCGCGATACAGGCAATGTTGCTGGCCACTAAATAGCAAGAATAAGGGGGCTGTAGAACCGGGGCAGTGCTTGTGCGAGGGCCTCGTTAAAAGCTCAGGAAATGCACTAAAGCATGCCACGGTCGCGCGGTGTTGAAGGTGCCGTTTAAAGAGCTTCGGGAAAGGGGCGGAAAAAACGTGAAGCAAGGCGCGGCCGTGTGTACTCCTTAATGGTTTGCGCTGAAGAATCGGCGCATCCAGCAGAAGAGGATGGAAAAAGGAAAAAACGTGTTCAGGTGCGGCGGAAGAACGATCACGGAGTCCCGGCGAAACGGAAACTGGACAAACAGCTACCACGGTGATATAAGAACTCGGAAAACTCTAAATGCTTTCGCGCGTTACACCATCGATCTAATTCTTCCCCTTTCGATCCAAATCTCGCGTTATTGGCGAGCTGCGATTGCATCATTCGTCGAACAGGAACATCTTTGTACCCTTTCCTCGCTATCTCCCTTTCATCCAACTGCCCCCGTCGCTTCGGCGATCGCCCTTAATGCAATTACCTCAAGTCTCTCACTGTAGCCTGTCTGTCCGGATGAAGAACAGCTTGCAATAGCTATAATTCAATCTTACCCAGAACGTTCAGAAAGTTTCCTTCTCTTGGGCTGGATTTCGCGTGCACGTACCTACTCCTCGCGCTGCCCTCTGCTGCACGCCTGCACCGATCAGCTGCTTCGTTCTATTTATCAAATTCTTTCGGCGAGGAAGCTCCCTCTTCCCCTCCGGCCGTAACAGCGATGCATTAGAGAAAATCTTTTAAGTCGGCCCACCTCCCGCGTCTCCGCGCCTCCTCGCCCAGAGGCTTTAAGCGAGCGAGCCCGATTTCCGACTACCACTCGAAATTAACCTTATCGGGCCGGGAAGGGCGTAAGGGCGATTATCGGCGAGAGGGTGACGGTAAGCTCGGAAACCCCTTTCGCTTCGCAAATGACTAGGTTCGAGGCGGAGTGAAAAGTAATCAGCTTTTCCAGATCGGTAGCCGAGAGTCCCCGCGCCGAATCGCTCGCTCGAGTTACGGCTGGCTGGCGGAAATGGAGCGTAATGAAGGCGCGAGTACTTTTCTCGGCGGACAACAGGCAGCCGGGTCGTCTAAGGTCGAGAACGGGGACCAGGGGCTGGGCAGTCCTTTAAGAGAATGTTGCAAATCCAAGTTCATTCGCTGAAGAAGGGTACCTACGTGGACAAGAAGCTGGCCAAGCTGGTGGCCACTCGCCCTTGTTGCTACTAGCTTCACAAACTACCCACCAATTCTCAAACTCCGTGTCTCGTCGTGTCCATATTCCAGCGTAATTTATATAACACAATGTAACTCGTTCTGAAGTGGCTGTGTTCCATCCAGCCGAGGTGGAGAGCATACGTTTCATTCATAATTCGAGTGTGCGGCGATACAGATTCCCTGCCGACTAACTTTCTCAGGGAAAAGAACGTACATCGCTCAATCTAGACTGTTCCGTCAGCGCGTGTTAAAAACAAGCCTGATCGCAACGTAGGAATAAAAATTCCCTGCACCTGGCAGCTTCGTAGCCGTGTGTCAAAACTCGGTATCTCTTCCCCTGCTTTCATTTTAACGAGCACTCAGACTCGCGTGCCTCGGCCAGGGAAAGCAGAGCTTCACGCGATCCAGAGATCATTAAACCTTTACAACGCACTCGGCGAGTAATTAGTCCGACGACCGCTATCTTCGAATGGGTAAACAGGTGGTATTGCGACTGTTATCCAATGCCAGCGGAGTTCACGATCAACCGGATGTTAGCGATAGTCATGATTTATTAGAAGCCCGGGCGGGGAGCGGGTCTAAATTGAATCGTACACCGGTCGATATATACCAGGGGAATCGAGCGCTTTTCACGCAAGGCGCGAACAAACATTCGTGCTCCGCAGAATTTCGTCGCTATACTTCTAGCAAATACGTGCGAGTTTCTTTCCCACGTTACATAAATATTATAGAATTAGAGCGCGAGAAGTGCAACTGCAAGCACTTGGCGCGTTGAACGCGCGTGCGTCGCGAAACTTATAACTCACGATAAAACGCCTATGTTTATGTATGACGGAAAAAAAAAATACGGCCACTTGTCGAAGATTGTATCGCTCGGGTAAGACCCCTCGCGTTGGGGAGAAATTCGATGGCAACTATTGGAAATTTACATTAGCCCCGTTCGAAACTACTCCATCTTACATGAACTATTCTTCCCTAAGAGTTTTAAACTCGTTATGCCTCGCCGTACATCCAGCCCACTAATTAATAAAACATATCGCAGCCCTCGAGAACGATCCCCCTTGAAGCCAGGAAAATCTGAAACGCATCGGCTTAGACGAAATGCTCGAAATCGTCCTCTCCATCGGCACAGAGCGAGCAACCACTTGGTCGCAATAAGTGGCCCGTTTAATTAGCTTCTCTTGCCGTCTGCTGGCTTTTTCCACCCGATACCAACAATTTATCGCGGTCACTAATTAAGGCAGGAGCGCGACACGGGGGAACGAGACGGGAGAAGTGGCAGCCCCGCGGAGGATTGGTCGATCGATGCCTCGGCATCGGGCTGCCGTCGCCGGTCTTAACCGTGTTCCAAACGTAAACCTGGCAAAAAGCGTCCGCAACTTTTTCGGAGTAACCCTTTAACGAGTTAGCGACCACGCTGCCGGAATTATTAGTGGCACTCGACTTAATGCCGCCCGTGAAATCCGTGCCTCGGCTCTCGTTAGTTCTGCCGTACTTAATTGCTGGTAGCGAGCCTTGGATATTGCCCACTGACGCTCGTAACTCTACGTTCCAGCAGGATACGCGGAAATCGTGCGTACACCTCTTCCCTTTCTCCCCAATTTCTCCTCGTCTTTCCTCCTTCTCACACTTGCTGGCGCAGTCGTGCACTTGAATTCGTTTCAGTTTCTCGCGCGACAGAAGTCTACGTTTACTTTATTATTAACAATTAAGGTAACTGTACCAATACCCGGCCGCTGAAGGGGCTTAAGGAATAGCGGCAAAGTTTGTCTTCTAATTTAATTTGTAAAACCATCATGAAATAAAAAAATGTTGTTGAAATGTTGAAGATAACACAATATTATACTATTGGAAACTGAAAAAAAAGTTTATGTATTATAATAGACGTATTTATTAATGAAAATACGAAAACATGCAGATGTCCCAGTAAGCGGACAACCTAAAACTGCATGTCTCAATACCTGAATTATATCGTCCCAGTAAGCGGACAACCTAAAAATGCATGTCCTGATGTCCCGATATCTGAATTATATCGTCCCAGTAGTCTTGTTTAAAAAAATATTAATTTTCTTGCAAGTTCAACCATCTTAAACTAAATTTAAATCTATTTACTATTATAATAATGTATTATTATAATGTATTATTATAATATATAAATATGAAATGCAGTCAATATTTTCTTAGTAAATGAGTGGCGTTTCTTAACGGAAGCCATAGAAATTTCTCGAAATCTGCTATGCGTACGAAGTGTGTTACAAAATAATTATTTCTATCTAACGATTTTCAATTTTCTATAATAATGATTTTAATTAATATTGCTAAATACTTATGCATTATGGTACTATTTTTTGTTTCTAATTACATTAAAAATTAAGCTTAAAAATAAATAAAATTCGCATTGTTGTTCAGGTACTGGGACATGGCCGGGCACTGGTACATTTACCTTATAGGAGACGGAAAAAGGAAAGCCACGGGCGCCGGGAATCGAACCCGGGCCGCCCGCGTGCTGATCAGCAGCGTCAGCCACACCGGCTACGCCGACTCTCCACGGTTCCTGTCCTCCGAACTCCTATCTAAATGGACGCCACCTATGTGCTAATGTCACGCACTAGGCCGTTGCCTAAATGCCGGTATGCCTACTACACAATGAAGAAAGGGGAAGCATTTCTGAGTGAACTCGCCGTGAAATATCGCCGCTCGTCAATAGTACAAATGTGCCGCGTTGTCGGCGGCGAGCAGAGAACACGGGAAACCGAGGCGAACAGTTCCCGAAGGCAAAACGACACCGGGTCTGATGAACGAATCAATTACGGGCACCGTGCAACGCATGAACACCGCGAAGCTAGCGCCGGCCCGATTGTATTCCATGGGGGAAAGTTGCGCGAGTTGGCCGTGTTCGGCGCATTCCCTACGCAACCTGCAGATGGTGCAATTCGGGAAAACGTCGCGAGTGAGTTACCGCGTCACCGTTCTCGCCGATAAATCACGGCCAGTGCATTACGGGCCCGGCAGCCGACTGATTCTCCGCCTTAACGAGTAATTTACGGCGACTGTCTTCGATTCCCAACCAAAAACCGGCTCCAACTGACAGCGAACTTCCGCCCGAGGATCTCGAGCCTGGGAGGCAAAGTTCTCCGTGGGATCCGCCTCGAAACCGATACTTCCTCTCAGGCTCATTGATCCTCTGTGTTCGTCGTTTCATTAGAGCAAGAAAGAACCTTTGAACGGGCGAATTCCGTTTCCATTCGCCGTTCCCCTGTGCAGCTACGGGGAGATCCTTCTTGTGCGCATAACTAAGCAGTAGATGTTCCAACCGACCCGCGTGAAATTCTGAAAATTCCCGTTCTATAACCCAGGCCATGCCACGCAGCAAAAATCCACTCACAATTGTGATTCGAAGAAGCTCGAGGACATAGATCAACGAATCTCCGCGCGACCCATAGAATTCCTCACCACCTTCGTCCCTCACTCACCTCCGAAAGACGTTCGCTCGTGTCGCGTGCACGGGCCCGCCAAACAAGCCGTTCGTCTCCTGAAACACGTCTGACCAGAGCCGTGGAACAGCTGTTCGCGAGGAAATTGGAAAGAATCTGCCCCGGGGACGCCTTTTTCGCTGCACATCTGGAATCCGGCAGCCACCCACGGCCGTTGCTCGAACCCAGACGCGAGTTGGTTTTACGCGACTGGCCTCGCACGTCCCTCTCGATATTCCAGCGAAATCCCGATCCCGTCATAATCATTTTTTCTTCACCCCGACGGAGGAGTTGGACCGCGCGTTGATCCCGTTCGACGAGGAGTCCGTCCGTCCATCGCGCTCGTATTGCCGCTGGGTCCCTCGGTTTAATACCGATGTCCGTGGGTCTCGGGGACGAAGTTCGTATCATGCATTTAAATGCCGCTTGTCCTCGCGCAAAAGTTGCGGCACGCCGTTCCCCGCGGTGTGATAAACATAAAACACGGCGGCGGATAGATTGGGCGGCAGGTGAGAGAGGGTGTAATCGCGGGGGGGCAAGTGTCGGCGCGAGAGGGAGGGCATGGCTGACACGAGGGAAACGGGAGAGTAAGGGAAAGTGTTTCATAAATATTTAATTGCGCAAGGCGGTCCCAGTAACCCATCTGGCGATGATTCTGTATCAGGAGGGTGAAGTAGAGCTCGTTTAACTTTAGTACACAGGTCGTTTTATTCGCCAGGATATTCCTTAGAATATTCCCGTTCCTCGACGCCAAGGTTGCGCGTGTTTGGTTATGGATGGACGACTTACTTTCTCGTAACTTATGTTAGAACACTCCCACGCTGCACATACATTATCTCCCTGTAGAGTCATGCGAAGGGAACTCTCGATATGCGACTATCAAAGCCCTTGATACCCGCTATTAGGTCTTAAGAGCACGCACACCGCAGCGCGCCTGTACCTAACGCACGAACACTGACAATCGCCGCTTTGTGCCCTTCGAGCCACGACACTCCTCGAATCTGTACCCCTCGCACGTGTTAATCGCACCTAACGCCCGTAAAACCCATTTACACCTTCGTAACGGATATAGCAGCAATTACGAACGGTATTCTAAATAAGGCCAGCAATGTGGCGATCTGAAAGCTCGACGTGTATCAACAGTGGGGGGGATAGCATGCTCGGTTTAAAGTAAAATAAATTAAAACGAAGTAGAACGTCGAGTGTGCCCCGAGGTGGGGCTGCAAGCAGTTGACGTATCTAGAACGTAGAAATTCCTGCTGCTCTCCATCCCTATAATAAGCTAGAGATTGCAGAAAGCCTGCTGTTGTCAAAGTGATAGTCGTATCACAGGAAGACGCAGTACGCAATTGCTTTTCACGAAGAAACCCTTCGCGTTCATCTTCACGTTGCAATCGCACAGTTCTATTTATGCAACCAAGAAAAGTTTCGCCGGATCGCGGTTACCGTAAATGGAACTCGAAATTTACGGTAATATCTCTGACGCTCCGCGCGTCGCGCAATACGATTCGATGAATACCCAGTTAAATACGACCAGTGTGTTTATCGGCAAACCTCTGCGTGCATTAATCATCGCGCGTAGAACGCAGGAAACACGGAATCTACACCGGGGCGGATTTATTGGACGGAAGCTACCGTTTGAACCAACCGATCGAGGCCTGGGATCGCGGGGCATGAATTACACCGAAATGGGGAAATAGAAAATTACTCTCTCGATCTAGGTCGCGATGGAATACACAGAAAAAAGAATTTATTTCTCGTGCGCAACTGTCATTCCGCTGTTCCATGATTCCCGAACTAACTCATCCACTGGACCCTTTTATTCTTCGTGCACAGAGATGCGTGGATTTTATTTCGCTGAAGCTGAACGAGACCGGGGACGATCGGACACTACGTTCAAGTGTGCTCCACGGTTTCCATGAAGACATTTATCGTTGGCCTGTAGAACGAACCGATGCGCGCGGGAGGAAAGAATTATGTCCGGGGACGTCTAGTTGAGCAGCGAAACGCGTTTCACGACCCGTCGATTTATACACGTGAAATCGCAACCCACCGGCCCACAGTGGTCCCAAATCCCGAAAACGTGGCCAAAATCTCAAATATTATTGAATTTAGGCAAAAATCGGTACTCTGGGGTTTTTGAGGTCGCTGATTACGAATCTAAACTTAAAACTTTAAAAACCAAAATGGCGAATCCAATATGGCGGACAACTATAGTAAAAATTGTTGGATCTGCTCGAATGTCAGTACCCTGATGTTTTTGGAGTCGTTGATTACGAATCTGAACCTATAATGTTTATAAACAGATTACCCAATTAAAACATGTAGAATAATTCACAGTTAATTAGTTCTTGGTGTTTGACAGGTAAAAATCCAATTATATTTCCTGAATTTCAAGACAATAAATAAATATGCATAAGATACATAGAAAGTCATTCTTGTACAACTTTGTACCACAAGGATGTATAATAAATGTCTTCTAAATGTTACAAAATCGTCAAATAGATCCAACTCGTTGAGGAGAGCAATTTTACTCTCGTATGAGCAGGGTGGCACCTAGTGGCAGCCAATTTTTTAAAAATTTGCAAAGTACAAGCATTAGCAACAGGCCAGAACAAAAATTTCGGTGGAAGGTCGTGGAAGTTTCAACTTTTCATTTACATTTGTAAAATACGCGGGCCAAGTTTTGCTTCTACGTTCTCCAAGTAATTTTGCAATCGTGTAACGTAAACGCTAACAATTATAGTTAGGTAAAAGTAAAAAAATATTCTACTTACTTCCTGGAGTAGCATCCATTTTACACAATGGAAATTGGTCAACTCTTTCAAAAGTTATTCACTTTCAAAGTCGGCGTTCGAATTCGTATCGGCGCGCACAGCAAATGTTTCAGTAACGAAGGCTAACTTTGAAATGACTTAGCTGTCAAACCATAAACATTTCGCCTTTTTCCTTGCCGGTATTTTACGGTCAGATCATCACTGTACCCAACCCAACGGCTAAAAATCCCGAAATAAAAAGTTCATTTTCGAGGTTTTGGCCACGTTTTGGCGATTTGGGACCACTGTGCGGCCGTTTGCTAGTCGGTAAACAATTTAGCGACAATAAGAAGATTATATCGCGCGTTTTCCATCGTGGGAGCACGGTATCCGCTCCGTGTAATTCCGGTCAGTGGATTCAGCCACGATGCGATGGCACATCCCCCGCTGAAACGAATCGCGATTTTCGAAATTCGATTCGCAATCCGTGATTCCATTGCCATGTGTGAGAACACTGCGGCTGGACGGCGTTGAATTAGCACGTTAATCAGGCGGAGCGATACGGAGAGCTTTGTCACCGGCTTCCCTCTTCGGTGATTGAAACTTGGAGGGCAGCGAGGGGTCATTCGAGGGACGCAACCATCGATCCACTCGATATGGCGAAGCGGAATTTTATTTCAAAGAAGCTCCTGTTAGGAATCCTCGCGTGTCGCGTCGTTCTTCTACGAAACAGTCGCTTGTACATCCGCGGTTTTATTAACAATTTCTGCAGGAAAAGGGGAATGAGTGGATGCCGACGAGGGATGGAGCACGCTTTTCCCAAGCAGCATAGCTAATTTAACGAGAGACCGCTCAGAATGTACGAGCCACATACCTATGTACACGTTGAAACGTAGACGGGAAAGGTATTCGTACAGAAGCAAAATTCCGTGTACAAATAAAGGAAGAAACAAAGTACAGAATGAAGGAGAAAAAACGCGTACAATACGTCGTTACCTACGATGGTCCTCGAAGTTAAAACATGTTTCATTTTATAATTTTATGTATACGTTAATCACGGCTACACGTCGAATAGAAGACACCGAGGAAACGAAGATTTTATTTTTCAGTCGCACAGCTGCAGCCTCTCCTCGTTGCTTGGAAATTCGATTCTCCGCGGCGGAAAGATTCCGCTTTCCTGTTTCCGGGGATAAGGAGGAATCTCGTAAGGTTCGGAAAGTAGATTTTCAAAACTGCCGAGAGAGACTTCTTCGCAGAAACGGGGTTCGCTTTATTATAAAGGTTTGGAGTCAGACTGCTCGCGTTTCAATTATTTGCAAACACTTTTGCAATACGCTTCGCGGCATTTTAATACCCATTCCAGGACGAAAGCAACACCTAAAGTAATAATTAGAAAACTCGAGGAAGGAATTCTACCTGCAGTTTCCAGTTTTATTTGAAAATCTGCTGGAATTCTCTACCTACATTTCTGCGGTTACGCGATGCCCCTTTAACATCTCCCTAGTAGCATTTATTTGTTGGGAGTTTGTTGGGCCAATGACGTGTTATCCGTTGGCCAACTGTTGAAGTGTCGCGCTATTTTTAAATGGGCCAACGATTGTCACCAACGTAGGCCCAACGTCACTTAACACGAAGGCCCAACTGGGCCCAACTGAAGGCTTCTTTCCAAAAGACATCTTAAAAACGTCCAGAAGGCGTCTTAAAGAACTTCAAAAGACGTCGTAAATACGTCTTCTTCAGGTCTGGTTTAGGAAAAAAAAAAAATTCGCAGTGAGGAGAATCGAACCCAAACTTTCCGCTTACAAAGCAACCGCTGTTCGCAGCTGACTTTTTTTTTTGAAAAAGATGTTTATTGGTTATGCAGGTACTTTTTACATAGTTCGCGTGGCACCAAAAACATGAGTAAATAAAAATTGCCATACATTTTAATAGTAAAGTAGCTATTTGTACGAATGATGTCGAAAAACTTATAGCTAAGCAACAGTGTATTATTATACTATATATAAAAGAACATTATTGGGTTTTAACAATGAAATATTGTACTTTCTTAATCACAGTTAAAAATGATACGTATCACGGGGAAAAAATAAAGAAGCCTTATTTGAAGAGAAGGTAAAAAACCCATGAGTTGCTTTGTGGCAGTTATAATAGGATAACGTAACAAAGAAGAAGAAGGAGAAGAGAGAAATATATACATAAGTTTACGATAGGACCTTGTGGCAAGGTTATAGGGTAAGTTAGGGAGAGTTCGACCACCGGGAGAGTCCGGCCAGTGTTGATATTTTAAGACTGACGCAAGATACGGCACTGTGTGTCATTGACATAAAAGAAATGAATGCGCCTGTTGTTAATTTTGCATTGACCATTGTCACAAATCCATACTTAAATTATAGGAAACACTTGCGACTTTATACGTGTCTGAAAGTTTTTAGACCAAGTAGCAGTGCTGGTGATATTTGAAAGACAGGTAAGTTTATTTACACTACACCGATATTGGGGGATATAATATGCATAAAACTACAGTGTCATCCCAACAATACGTATGTATTCGTTTTTAATTTATTTTGACAAGGTGGTCGATCACTCCCTTGATTATGGGATAGTCCGACCACATGTTTTTTTTCTTACTGTAAACCCATCTTCAGATTCAGGGAGCGAAAATTCCATTCTACAAGATAGTGATATGTCGTTAAAAGCCTGGGACCGAAAACGAAATCTCGAAAACTGACGATTGGATTAAATGTGTGCACTTAAGCCGTTGGTTTCATGATACTAGATTAAAGTGACCAGACGTCCCGCATTATGCGGGACAGTCCCGCATTTGCCCGCATTTGCCCGCATTTGAGCCCTTTGTCCCGCATTGAAAAATGTCCCGCAAAGTGACCCGCATTGAACCTGTAGCCTTAAATTATTTATTATTTATATATAAATTATATAAATTGCTATAGTTACTTGCGATATTCAAATGCGGCGATCGCAGTCTAATTACTCTTTCTCTTTTCAATCACCAATTTCAATTAAGTACATTTTTTGTTGCGGGAAAAAAATATTTGTAATTAAAGTACGGGCACGATCTGCTCACGGATTTGTTGACCTTTTTTTTTTTTGCTTAAATGTCCCGCATTCGCCCACAAAATATCTGGTCACTTTATACTAGATGCTTAAAGTACCAGAATGTTTGTGATTTACATGAAAAACTGAAGAAGAAATAACATATCAATTAACTTCTTCGTGTATTATACTTTTTGTAAGCTACTTTTTGTTATTTTTCAAGGTCGGTCTCACTCATAGTGGGTGGACGATCTAACCCCGACATGCGGGTGAGACCGACCAGTTGCAGTGTCAATGTTTTTGGTTGAAAATGAAAATAAACATTTGAAATTATCGCACACTATAATTTATATATATATCCTAAATTGTTTGGGCTTTGTTTTAATGTGCCTAAAACGACAAAAATGTGAAAAACAACGATGCTACAATTTCTTTTCCAAAAAGTGGTCGGACTCTCCCGGACTTGCCCTAATAGTCAGCTTATATTAAGTATTGCATTTTTGTTATTTATTTTCAGGTACTACGTTCTTAAACTAAGGTGCATAAGTCGGCGGTCATCAAGTTCGATTAAGTGTTCGCTATTGCGAGATAACCACCAGTATTTTCCAAAATTTAGTCTATTGAAATCGTAGTAGTCTCGCTTGGGGACATCTGTTGAGAATTTAAATTGGGACCTATTTGTCACAAAGTCGGAGTGCATAAACGCCACCCTTTTGTCCGCCTTATTTCGGCGCCAATGGTATATCAGCGGTACATTGTCCGCGTTCTGGATCAGGCCTAAATTGTCGCAATATATGAAAGCCTGCGGCGAGATATAACCGGTGGTGAGTTGCGTACGCGTGGCATTATCTTCCTGTGTCGCTAAATATTGTATAACATTATTATCAATAGTTGGTAGTTTACTGAAATAATCGCGTGTGAGTCTTAACATAAATAGGTCTATTCTTGGTACGTCGGCGCTTTCATATAGAATTTTATTTTTGACGAAATGTAGCCAGTTCGAGGATTGAGAACGGTATATTCGAAGACATGCTCTTAGGCATTTGCGCTCAAACATTCTAACTCTCTCAATGGTTGTGTGATTGTGATTCCAAGTGATCGGAGCCGCTGTTCGCAGCTGACCAACACACTTCCTTGTAAACACTTATAATTTCTAGTTACATAACTAGTATTAATTGTTTATGAAAACTGTGCAGTGACGCGAAATATTCTACAAAATATCATCATCCCACCTTTAGACTCATTCCTTAAAATTTCACATTTGTCTTAAGACAGACGTCCTCATTACGTATTTATAAATAAGAAAAGAAAAATCACAACAGGTTTTTTGATGTAGCAAATTTTCTGACGTTTGTAAGACGACATTTAATCATCGTTGTAAATTTTTTGTTAACTAACCAACCATAGTAATTGTAGGCCTAACATTGGATATTCGTAGGCAAATTGTCGTAACTTTTTGTTAATTAACCAACCATAACAATTGTAGGCCCAACATTGAATATTCGTTGGCAAACTGTCGTAACTTTTTGTTAATTAACCAACCATAACAATTGTAGGCCCAACATTGGATATTCGTAGGCAAACTGTCGTAACTTTTTGTTAATTAACCAACCATAATAATTGTAGGTCCAACATTGGATATTCGTAGGCAAACTGTCGTAACTTTTTGTTAATTAACCAACCATAACAATTGTAGGCCCAACATTGATTATTCGTTGGCAAACTGTCGTAACTTTTTGTTAATTAACCAACCATAACAATTGTAGGCCCAACATTGGATATTCGTAGGCAAACTGTCGTAACTTTTTGTTAATTAACCAACCATAACAATTGTAGGCCCAACATTGGATATTCGTAGGCAAACTGTCGTAACTTTTTGTTAATTAACCAACCATAACAATTGTAGGCCCAACATTGAATATTTGTTGGCAAACTGTCGTGACTTTTTTGCCGTAGGCCCTGTGTTGGGAATTTGTAGGCACAAACACTAACTATATCCCAACTAATTCCCAACTGTTGGCAACCGTTGGCCAACCAAAAATGCTACTAGGGCTTCAATTTCGACCAAATAATTATCTGGAATGCTGCCTTACCCACTTCCACGGAATATTTAGACTCCGTTTTGCCCGACCACTTTAACGATTGCTTATCCATCGAGCGCGTACTTTGCAATGCACGATCGGGTAATTTCCCCGTGTAACCGTGATCGATATTTACCGCTCGAGGCGATATCCGACGATGCACATTTTTCATTCGGCTTCGTCACGGTGGCCCCGAGATATATTAAACGGCCGCGAAACGAAAGTGATGACGGGGGACGATAACGAAGTAGCTTGCCGCACAAAGGGGCCAAGATTTACGGAGGACGATAGGCGTTTTGGGGACGTCGAAGCTGCTCGCATGCGATACCCGCTCGTTGGCCTTTGCAGTTATATCTTTCGGGTCGTACTTGGACCTCGCGAGGTCACGTCCAGCGCACGGAGCTCCGTGGATCGTCCTACGCTCGAAACGAGGACGTTGCGGAATTTCGGTAGAGGGAAGAGGCACCCGGAGCGACCAGTGCGCCACAAAAGGGGCAAGGAGCTCGGTGAAACTTTAATTTGCTTTCGCGGCCAACGAAAAACGGGATTCGGGAACAGAGCTCCGAGTGAAGACACTTGGTTTTGGGTACGGGGCGGAAGAAGTTTGGTTGCCGGGTATTGAGGGAATGCTTTGAATTACTGTACCAGCGCAGTCTGCTATATTGTTTGGGAAATTGCTACTGGTAGTCTGAAGACAGTTAACACGCTATTTCTCTCGGGGAGGTTTAGAAACTTTTCACATCGAACCATTCCTGTACATGTAATGTTTGTAATCACTCTATATTATCCTGCACAATACACCAGCCGCTTTAGAATCCGGAATTTCAGTGATATAAACTAGCATTGAGGAGACGAGAAGCAAAATTCTCGTTTTTTTTTTCTCTGTTAAATAATCTCCGTAGTGCATAGGTTGTAAGAACTATGGGTGATGTTAGAATTGTAAGCAGTAGTGCACATATAATGAGGGAACGGTAGGGCATTGCACGTCACGCTTTCGTTGGACAAAAATCTGCAACGGAACGAGGGTTCTTCAGCGGTGAATTGGAGCTATCGGGAAGAGAAGGGAAAAGGGTCAGTGTACCAGGCCACGAAATGTAACCAAAAACCTATTTGGTATTCACGGTGCAGCGCCTTTCCGACCCTCGCATTCAGCTCTTCGTTCCTCTGCGTTAAGCCGGAATAGAAATGCGGATTGATCGATGGCCGCCGCCAGTGCCGCAAAGTACACGGAGGATTTCTTTCCTCCGGCCCTCTGACGACGGGAGCAGCCTTTAGCGGCGCAAGAACACTCCCAACTTCGTCGAACTTTCGTTCTGAATACTTCGTTGGTCGTCGTCAAGCATTTCCCGTCCCCGGCTTATCCATCATCTCCGCGAAACTTGAAATTCATACGTCGAAGATCTGAGCTTGTCACCGCTATTTATCACTCCTCCAAATACAGTCTACAGAATTCTGAATGCTACTGTTCTCGCCTACACCGCCGCCACTCTCCGCTTTCCGTTTAATAAAGAAACAATAAAATGCCGCACTGGGAACGGAGGTTCCCGAATAAGACATTAGAAGCTCCATTGCGCGAGTGACCTTATTTATGCCCGGCGTTATTTCACTCTCGTCCCGCCGTGGCGCAATAAGGAGGGCAATCCGAGGCTCCGGGCTGCGAATATTTTACGGGTCCGGGGAAAAAATTCTGCGCCTAATTAAAAGCGATACAGCGTAATACGCCGGCGTTACAGCGTACGGGAGTCCACCGGGCCCGAGTAGAAGTAAAATCCAACGGCGTATATCTTCGGTCTAGGTGCAGGTGTTTCACGTCCCGACTCTTTAATTACGTGAAATTTCATCGGATACTTCCCACGCCCGCGTGCGTTCAATTTCGCGCTAATTACAGAACGGACCACCACGGATTGAAGTATTCCAGGCGTAGCGGGCTACCTGAAATAGCTTTCGTAGCGTCTCGCTCGGTATCCACGGCGCTGGAGGAGGCGTGGGTGCTGCAACGGCGAGAGAAATCGGGGGAAAACATTGTGTCGGATAAGGGATTTGCTCGAGTAACGTCGGATAGAGGAAAAGGGGGAAGGAAGATGGGATTCGATGAATTCTCACCGTCACCCACTTGGCGTATCTGCTCTGCCAGCTCCCCCGACGGCTCGGGTAATTTTTCAATTCTCCGTCGCTGTTTGCCCAGAGGAAATTCATTAAATACCGATAGGAGAAATAACGGAGGACGGTAGGGTGTACTTTTCATTCCCTGGGACCGTATCGGACCAGAAGAACCTGGCCGTGTACACTCTCGGCAATTCACGATAACGATAGTAAAGGTGAAATCAGACGGCACGTGGATCGGCAATCCATGAGCGTTCTCGCGGCGAGTGTCTCGTGCCAAGCTCGCCGATCCACGTGCCGTCTGATTTCCCCTTAATAACGATTCGGAAATTCATTCCCGTGTAACGAGTCTGGCGACGAGCAGCTTCGCTTCGAATAAACGCACTGTCGATGTCAGGTGAAGTGTAAAGGAACAGTGACAGTGAATATACCGATAGGTTTTGTCGCGATAAACGACGCTGCCGGCCTTGCGAAGGATAATTTCAATTTTTAACCGACTTCAAAAAGGAGGAGGTTATGTATTCGACCCGTATGTATGTTTTTTTATGTTTGTCCCCTCATAACTCCTCAGCATATGGACCGATTTTGATGATCTTTCTTTTATTCGAAAGAGGATGGTGCCCCGTTGGTCCCATTCTACGCGGAATCAATATTGGCCCAATATTTTACCAGTTATAGTTAATAATAATTTATATGTTTGTCCCCTCATAACTCCTCAGCATATGGACCGATTTTGAGGATCTTTTTTTTATTCGAAAGAGGGCGATGCCCCGGTGGTCCCATCCGAGACTAAATCAATATTGGCTCAATATTTTGCCAGTTATGGTTAATAATAATAATTTATATGTTTGTCCTCGCATAACTCCTCAGCATATGGGCCGATTTTGAGGATCTTTTTTTTATTCGAAAGAGGGCGATGCCCCGGTGGCCCCATCCTACACTGCATCAACATTGGCCCAATATTTTGCCCGTTATGGTTAATAATAAAGACTATTGTCACCTAATTATTATTATTTTATGTACGTACGCGCATATCTCCTCAGCATGTTGTATCAATATATATAAAACTAAAAAGTTAAAAATAAACAAAATTTAAAAAAAAATGAAAACCGACTTCAAAGAAAGAAAGTTGCACTAAAAAGTAAAAAATAATTTTTTCCCTTATTTAATCTACGACTCCCACATTTTTGAAGCCGGCGCCAGATTTACACAGTGCAAATGATGAGGCACCGACTTAAAAAATATGAGAGTCGTAGATTAAATAAGGGAAAAAATTATTTTTTACTTTTTAGTGCAACTTTATTTTTTTGAAGTCGGTTTTAATTTTTTTTTATTATCTGTATTCTCCGCTAATCTGTGGCTAAGGAATGACGTTGCGAGATTTCCAAGAGAACGCCTCAGAATGTTATCGCGATTATTCTCCAGCTGCGTTTACTGATCAAAATTTGGGGGAATAATAATATTACGCGGAATGTGCGCTTATCTGACAATGCGATTAACGTCACTCCCTTGAACGTTACGCGCAGCTTTCGAGCCAGATCGGATTAATTTATGTGCTAATTTGACCGTTCCTGAGCTCGTTATCGGATCGCATAAACAATCGCCCTCGGCGCGTTGCGTACAACGGTGGCTTCGCGGAAAGAGCGCGTGCCATTGAAAGGATTAATGCCGAAGCTATGAACTCGCTTTCACGATCCTAGCCGTGGGCTATGGGCGGTCTCGTAACGCGATACACGGCCAGCCAGGATATTGTTACGCGACCCCTCTCTTGCGAAGTTTCCCAGTAGACCGAGCGGAGCATCCAAAGCGGGGACACCTCTTAAGAATCGAATTTCTCAGCGGGGCCGCAGAGGGGTTTACTTTGGCCATCGAACAACGGCGTGAAAGAGCCGTAGGAATAGGAATGTTGGTCTTCCCCGTAGGGAACAAACAGAAAGCTTCTACGCGAGGGGTTGCAGGACTACTGTGGACTGCAACGGCCAAGACGAATGGTTAACCGATAGTACGCGCGTAGACAAACTAGACCGTGGCATGCAACCGGCTCCTCTTTCTAAGTTTTCCCCTCGCCCGTCTTCCTGCGCCCCTTACTCGTTTCTAAGGGTGCTGCGCCATGGCTCAAGTCCCTTCTCCTGGCTACGATCGAAAACAGCCCAACATGCGACTGCCACGTAGTTTTACATAAATTATTCCTGTACAAGTACTTGGGGGATGAATGCAAGTATTTTTCATAGAATTCGAGATACTTTATAGGGTCGATGCGGAGAGAATTCAATGCGAATGACGCAGAAACATAGAATTCTCTTGAGAACTCTTGAGTCTAAGCTGTGTTGCATCGCAGTCTCCTCTATCGCGTTTCATTTTCATTGAACTTAGCTTGTGCGTCTAAGAATAAGGGAGCTGAAAGTAGAATTTACAACTTTACCGTCTTCCATAACTGAAGCAACCTTGAATGCTTCACGGATACAAATTTGTGTCTTGTAAAGTATCGTAAACGCGTTTAACGCATTCGAGAAGAAACGAACGGGAACGAAACGATAGCAGACGTGGAGGAGGACAATTGGAGATGAGAAGAGTCGGTCAGAAGCGTGGCAGACAAAGAAAATGTAGCGAGTCCCTGTCGCGAACGATCGGTAAAACGTAATCGATATCACGCTCGGTGAATTCCGGAGCAGCCAAGTGGAAACTGCTTACAGCTTATCAGTCCAACGATTACTGATAATAGAACCGCGCTCGAGCTGGGGAGATATTGTATAGAAACGAGAATGCGTTGGAACAGAATGCTCTGTCAGGCGTGGTCCGTATGAATACTTAATTAAGTCTCGGCGTTAATTAGGTATTACTACTTCAGTATTAACGCGCACTTGACTCCAGGAGGGTGCTGACTGCTACGAGGACACAATCGTTCGACTCATTTGTTTCCATCGGTTCCCGTTTAACGGCTGTAAAGGGCAGGGAAGTGCCTGTGCGAATTTCAAACGACTCGTGCATCTCAATAACTGCGCGCAGTTAGTACATATTAAGTATGTTTCAGTTCCGCTCGGAATAAATCCATCAAAACGCCTGGAAACTATCGAATGATTTATTTGGTAGCTACTCTATTTGCTCCGCCGAAAATGATGCTAAATCTCGCGTGGCTACGGAACGTACTATTAAACGAGAAGTCAATTCGATTATCCCGAGCCCATTAACAATGCTAATGTCCAAGTTAATTCCCAACTTGATGCACTTCAGCCATAAATCATTTAATTGCTGACGTAATCAATGGTGCCTGGTGTTCACGATCCATTTAGTAGCCATTAGCAGTTTTTAGCTGGCAGTATACATTCCATTCGATAAAACGGGAAGTCGGTGAAGTTTTATGAACGCGGTATCGTTAACAGAGTTGTCGTTTCATGGAATAAACAGGACCCTTTGATCAGCGCGTTAACGCATTTGCGTGCGTAAATATCGTAACCAGCATCGATTCGCGATTAATATCAATGAACCCGCGGATCCAATCGTTCTCGCATTACACGGATCGCGTGCTCAATTAGGCGGCACGGTTAAGGGGTTAGGCCACCTTGGACGGAGCAAAATTGCAGTCATTTTCGGCATTTTTTTTTAGGAAGATAATAAAATAAACAGAAAATTTAATATGAAGCCTGTTATTATACAACTCTCGCCGGAAAAAAATCGTATTTTTTTTCTTACAAAATGGCAGCGGTGGAGCCGTGATACGCAAGATCTTGTGGAGCGACGTTTTCCACGGTGTTCAATCTCACGGCTATACCATTTGACTTAGAACAAAAAACCAAAAAGATTTATTTTCTGCATGCCTAAAACTGTGGAAGTACGTAGGGAAATCCAGAAACATTAATTTGTCTCGAAATGGTGACCATGGAGAGAAAAAGTGCATTTTTTTTTTATAAAAGTGTCAATTGCACAGAACATATTCAAGATATCGCAAAACCGCTACGTACTTCCATAGTTTTAGGCGTGCAGAAAATAAAGCTTTTTGGTTTTTTGTTCTAAGTCAAACGGTATAGCCGTGAGATTGAACACCGTGGAAAATCTTATACTTTGCTCTTGTGCTCCCACACCTTGAATATGGCTCCTGCATATGGAACCCATACCACCATTGCTATGTCAAATGTCTGGAGAGTGTTCATCATAAGTTTCTGCGTTTTGCTGCGTTTAAAATCGGATCCCCCCTCTCTAGAACCTGTCATAACTACGAACCGATCTTAAAGCTTAGTGGAATGCGTACCCTTGAGCAACGCAGATTTATGTGCGATATGGTATTCATTTATAAGGTGCTAAACAATTATATACATTGTACCGAGTTATTGACACTTTTCAAATTACACGTACCACCTAGGATACTGAGAAGGCTTCCCCTCTTCCATCTAAATTCTTACAAAACTACCTTCAGTAATGGTATCATTATCAATAGACTATGCAAGTCTGCTAACAAAGTTGAACCTCTGGTTGACTTTTTTTCCGGATCCCTATATACGTTCAAGAGCGCAATAGCTAACTTAGTAGACGACCTTTTACCTACGTAGTATATAAGTTATCAATAATTAATTCCAAATTATATTACTCATATTTGTACCAAAGGGTAGTACCCGTAAATAAATATTATTATTATTATTATTATTATTATTAAAACGTCGCTTCACAAGATCTTGCGTATCACGGCTCTACCGCCGCCATTTTGTAAGAAAAAAAATACGATTTTTTTCCGGCGAGAGTTGTATAATAACAGGCTTCATATTAAATTTTCTGTTTATTTTATTATCTTCCTAAAATAAATGCCGAAAATGACCGCAATTTTGCTCCGTCCAAGCTGGCCTAACCCCTTAATCTGAGATTACGAACAGTGGACCGCCATCCGTTCAAGTGTCGTCGAATAATAAGCATCGAGCGTCATTCTTGAAATCGGAGCTAAAAGAATTTATACGCTTCATTCGATGGGCCCATTCAAATAAAAATCTAATAAACAACGCAAAACTTCCCCTAAACGACTCCACGTTCCATCAACTTACAAAGCCGCCAGGCGCCCTCTAATAAACCATTTAATAACCCTTTACATCACACTCGCGTTAATGCGGACCAGTTTATGGGCCACTAATAATTAATACCGACCATTCCAAACTTCGCCTACCATTTTCCGGTGTAACTTACACAGCCATCAGCACACCATAAACGCTTTATGAATACTTATAAGTTGCGGCAGTGAATGCTGGCCATTAGAGAATCGTTACTGCTCACCGCGCGGCGTGGATGACTTTACGTAGGTTATACCACTGAACACACACGATTGGGCGCGGAGCTGCTTCGCGACGGCCGATCAAACGCTGGCCAGGGGGCGACGTATAAAAAAGTATCAACAGGTGAAGCGTCCCACGTTTAACTGCTTCTGGACGGCACTTGAGCGTCGCCGATCAAGCGTCGCGACGCGTTTCACGGGGACAAACGTGTCCAGTTAGCTACTGTCCGAGTTCGTTCGCCCTGTGTTTCCTTCTCCACGTCGGACGCGACATTTTTCGAGCGCTCCGGCCGCGCATCGACGTGTCGACGAGGCCAATTTCGCGGGTGTCCGAATCCGTATGTTGGGAAACGGCGGGCAATCGTCACTCATCGTGTACAGCCGGTGGAAAAGGTTGTAGACAGATCGCGTATTGTGCACACGCAAAGCGAACGGCGAAAAGCGTTTTTGTTCGAGTAAGGTAAATGTACCAATACCCGGCCGCTGAAGGGGCTTAAGGAATAGCGGCAAAGTTGGTCTCCTAATTTAATTTGTAAAACCATCATGAAATAAAAAAATGTTGTTGAAATGTTGAAGATAACACAATATTATACTATTGGAAACTGAAAAAAAAGTTTATGTATTATAATAGACGTATTTATTAATGAAAATACGAAAACATTGCAGATGTCCCAGTAAGCGGACAACCTAAAAGTGCATGTCTCAATACCTGAATTATATCGTCCCAGTAAGCGGACAACCTAAAAATGCATGTCCTGATGTCCCGATATCTGAATTATATCGTCCCAGTAGTCGAACATTTAGACTTGTTTAAAAAAATATTAATTTTCTTGCAAGTTTAACCATCTTAAACTAAATTTAAATCTATTTACTATTATAATAATGTATTATTATAATATATAAATATGAAATGCAGTCAATATTTTCTTAGTAAATGAGTGGCGTTTCTTAACGGAAGCCATACAAATTTCTTGAAATCTGCTATGCGTACGAAGTGTGTTACAAAATAATTATTTCTATCTAACGATTTTCAATTTTCTATAATAATGATTTTAATTAATATTGCTAAATACTTATGCATTATGGTACTATTTTTTGTTTCTAATTACATTAAAAATTAAGCTTAAAAATAAATAAAATTCGCATTGTTGTTCAGGTACTGGGACATGGCCGGGCACTGGTACATTTACCTTAAGGGGGTATACCCGTTTGAACCCTCGGAAAATGTGTACATTTGGTGGATTTTTTTACACTTCAAAGGTTCGATGCAGATTTCCCGTTTTTTTACTATCTTTACATAGTATTATGAACTACTCAAAAAAAAAGATTCAGTTAAAAAACTATTGTTTTTGGGAAGTTATGCATACACATCCGAAAGTCTTTCGATTTTAGACGGCTAAACGGTGGCCCTGAAAACAGCTGTATGTCGTGTCTGAAATCAAAAACAATAAAATTTTCTTATAAAGTATGTCAATAGCTATCGTCCAACGAAGCCGATTTTGAAAATTTTGAAAAATAAAGAAATGGTGAGAGATCAAAGGTAAAGTTAGATTTTTCTAAGAGAAAAATCCACCTTTTTTCTTTATAAATAATAAACGGGGAATCGGAATAAAAAAAGCCTTCGTTGGACGATGCGGAATCTTATTATGATTCTGCATGCAAAATTGGAAGTGAATTGGTTGAACGTAGCGCGAGTTTTTAGGGCCACCGTAATGAAAAATGTAGTTGCGCTGCGATCGGTCGAGCCGCCGCGCCGCGCCGCGCGCCGCCCCGTGCTACCTGTGTTGCTTCACTCAAATGCCTATAACCTCGTCAATTTTCCGAATTTTTACATCGGACTTGTTTTATAATATTTCTAAAACATCAATCTATGAAAATATGTAAAAAAGACCACCGTAATGAAAAATGTAGTTCCGCTGCGATCGGTCGAGCCACCGCGCTGCGCTGCCCCGTGTACCTGGGTTGTTCCATTCAAATGCTTATAACTTCGTCAATCTTCCGAATTTTTACATCGGACTTGATTTATAATATTCCTAAAACATCAATCTATGAAAATATGTAAAAAATACAAAATCCGTTTTTTCACACTGTCAAACGGGTATACCCCCTTAAGAGCTGGGAGAACGCAGCACGCGGCTCGACAAATTTGCTAATAATATAATGACCAGTTCCACTCATCGTCACTGCTCCAGAATACCATATCTTGGCAGGAAAAAGCTTCCAGTGATGGTTCTCTTTTGAGTGGAGCTTTTGATTCGGGGAAATCGGTGGAATATATTAAGACAGAATATATTAAGTTCTCTTTAATGTATCGCGTTTATTACATTCTCGGGCATTCCCTTATTAATACTCGTATATTAAAACTCGTATAAAACTTGCCAGCTACAGCGTCGCGGGCGCAGTCGAATTACGGGTCACGCATACGTAGGAGTGGCAGTAAATATAATTTATAGCGACGTTAATTATATTTTAATAGCACTTTGCGCGGCATAGCTGCGCGCGATAATATCGCGACGCCGCTGGTCCCGCTCGGTATCTGTTGACACGCTTTTTCATCGCGCGAAACATCGAATATTCAGCGCCATCCCTCGCCACCCTGGTTTCCCTGTTTATTTTTCAGAATCGCCGTGTAGAATCGGCCGGCGACGTCACCCGGCTGAAACTATTCCTCCTCCTTGTTCCATTCTCCCGGCCGCCCCGACGTATCCCCCCTGTTCCGTGCGAAAATATTTCACCGCGGGGAATTAATCGGCCAAACTCCGGCGAGAAATTAATTATCTGGTTTTTAATAAATTTTTACCGGGCGTCACGTTAATCAGGCGCGGCCCGGCCTTCCTCTCGCCGTGCAGGTGAAAATCCTGGGAATATCGCGGCCACGATTTCATCGTGTTTTTCGGCGAATGGGTCGGGATTCCGCTGACAACGCCACTGCCCCGTTTATTCGACTGTGAGCGCAACGAAATTAACGTAACCTCGTTCTCTTAATCGGCCCGTTTACACGACCGCCGAGTGTGTGCGTCGAGATTTCGCACGCGTGCGTGAGGCCGACGCAGGGGGCGAATACCACCCCCTTTGGAACATGGTTGAATAATCGTACGAGTGGTGCGCGATAATGATAGTAATAGTGCCGGGGAATTTGTGAAAATTATTAGGCGACACAGATTAGGGATTTGTTCAAGTGAATGTCACGCATTCGGTGTACGCGGTGTTAATGCAAATGTGGGATACCTTTCCAGGATCCATTCTACACATCAAAATATTGCAAACCAGTTCATGCACGTGTGCTTCTGCAGTTTGTTATTGGGAATGCTTTGTAGGGGAGAGGTGGGATGAAAGGGACACTTGTGTTTAGGACCAGATAGTAAAAAACTAAATAACCATTCGAGTTCTAATTGGTAACATTAGAAAGGCCAGTTATCTGGCTATAACAATACACGGTCCTATTAAGCTTCTCTTTATATTTACATATCATATTTGTCGTTTTCTAAAAACGTGTGTTTTGTCCCTTTCATAAATTGGCTGTATTGAAAGGGACATGGGTGTTTCTGAATGGGACAGTGTAATAAAAACAGGTAATATTAATATCATTTCTTTAATTATTATTTATGCAGGTACCGAAATCACATAGGCTATTTTAATTCATATATATGTATGTTCATATATGTAAAGTAGTACAGATACTACTCTACAAACCCACCTTAAATTTGCCGCGTAACATGGCGGCAAGGTAGAATAGATAGAATAGAAAGAGGGGGGAACTGGGCCGGAATAAAGAGTGGAGACACATGGACGAGAGAGAGTGCAAAAACCAAAACAGAAAAACAAAATTATTCTTAGATAGGGAGAATAAGCATTAAATGTCGTTTTCTCTATTTATAGGTAAGGAACTGTATATAACGTAGATTCATAAGAAATTTCGATTATTGTTTAATAAATATATGTCTCTATTTATAGTGAAACCCAGTTTTTGTTTATTCGCCCGTAAGGAAGATTAACGCATTACATATATATTCGTAATAGGAACTAAAAACTCAACAGTTATGCTTATGTAACTAAACAATCTTAATAACTATAAATAATGATTTGTCTAATCTGTCTAATGGCATCCTGAGCAAAAGAAGTTAAAAAGACCTTTTACACCACACGTTTCGTATACCCATTTGTCACAAATTTTGCACTGACACCAGTCTTCAACGCTTTTTAAATATGTTTCCTTACAAACGTTGCATTGATTATTATCTCCTCCTCGACCTTTCGATTGGGCATTGCGTTTAAGTTTTGGAAGAATTACATCTGAATCTAAAATATCTTCTGTTGAGTCAGATGCTAAATATGATTTGGCTATATTGATACACTTCGCAATCGATCTTATTGAGGTTTTTTTCTCAATGACTTCATGCACTGCTTCTTGTATTTTATCTGCACTAACCCGTTTTTAGGCGGCATATTTTCACTGAAAAAAGTGAAGAATGGTAAGGTTTTGAAGGGGACAGGTATGAAATGGACGTCCCCTTCATAAATTTTTGTTGTGTCCCTTTCATAAATAAAGCACTAAAATTGAAAATCTAATTCCTACAATTACAATATGATTCAAAAAGGATCGGACATTATACGATATCGTTCTTAAATAAATACCTGTTTAGATGCAGTAATAGAAAAATCAGTCGCGGATAACAGCACTTCACAATACAGTTCAAGAAAATACTAAAAGTTATACTTTGAACCTCAAAAAAATTCAAGTGTGTATTTCTGTAGTCGTAGATACGATGGCGGCTTGAAATTTGGCTTGATTACACATGAATGAATGTGGCTACAAAATAAAAACACTTTTGGCCTGGGCAGATACTTTATCTTTGAGATAATGACCATGTCCCCTTCAATACGTGTCCCTTTCATCCCACCTCTCCCCTACCTAGTGTTATGCCAAGGCGCCTGGGGTCGAGATTCTGGATAGAATCTCGGGGTGCTCCGGGTCGTCCTTCACAGTCGTCGTCCAGCGGGCTCCGAAAGGTTCGGGTGATAATGCCGGGACGAGGATATTCGGTTGGAAACCGAAGGTAGGGGATCGTTGCGGGTTAAAGAGTTAGAACTCACCGTAAGGTTAACAAGTTTATTCTGTCCCGATCTGGGTGACAGGAGTACTATAGCGTATGTCTGTTATTAATCTGTCCTCGCTCGTAGTTCGTACAGAGTCTTATAGTTAGTCCGGGGCGAAGCGGGGACCAGCGGGGTCGCCGCCTTCGGCTCGCTCTTGGGCGTTTTCGTTGGAAACGCTGACGGTGTTCGCGGGTTGTTGCCCGCGCTTTGACGCTCGCGTGTGCCATCGGAATGCGCGGCGGTTGTAACACGCGGTCGTTGACTGGGTTACAACACTAGGAACGGAATGCTTTCTACTTCGTGAGATATTCTCAATTCTTTTGTTAATATACCTTCGTTCAAGAAGACGGATAGTGTAACAATATAAAATCCTATTACTTAACTGGGTTGCCGGAGCCCGTTGGCTACACAAGCGTAGATTTCTCGAAGTCAAAGATTAAGCGACGTTGATATCTTGACAAGCTCTCCAAGCTATGGAAACAGCATCGCGAACTCAAAGTTTGCAGTTGCCTCGAGTCACTCGGGCGAGTGACTACCCTGAGCTTCGCTTTCAACAATATACGAAACGTTTTTGCTGGACCCGCAGCCGAAGAAATACCATCGCCGGCTTAGAGATACGTGGGACGCAGCTCTGGATTACCCGCGCGCACCGTTCCACATTCTACAAATACATAATACCATTTATACACGCGCTCTCGTGGCTCTAGACCTGGGTACACCTACACCAAACAAGGTCAATATTATGTACAAGCGCGTAATCCTACTTGTACGTACGTGTGACGAAACATGGGCGTTTGCACGGGCTGTCTATTTATTACGCGCAAACAGAGACGGGGCCCCGGCGGATATCCATGTAAACGTAAACACCGCGTTAACAATGGAAGAAAGTTAACGAAGGCCCGATTTTTTAGAGGTTTAAAGGGTCAAACGACATACGTGAAGCGGACCCGCTTCTTTCTACGCCCGCGAAGCGCACAGAAATGGAACGGGAAGAGAGGCAGATAAAGAGGAAAAGGGTGGTATGAAAGGCGCGGACGCGGGTGTAAAGAGAGAGAAAATTGTTAACGCGCTGCGAGATAACAAGCGCGATAATGTACTCAGCGGCCGTGCATTAAATAACACGTCGGTCGTCGTCCCCGCTAAATCCCTCTGGCAAAAAGCGACGAAAGCAAGGGGAACGTCTGTGAGGGCCAGGCTGCCAGAGCCGCTGGTCGATGCGAAATTCCGCGGGGCACGGAATGAAGGAAATAGAGGGGAGCCACGACCAGCGGGAAACGGGCGGCCTCACAAAGTATTTACGAACATTGTAATACTCTTGAGAAGCTTATCGGACACGGGGACGCGGCGGCACGACCGCGTCCGCGTTTATGCTCTGTGTTGCACCCTTGTCGACGCACCTCTAACGCGGCAGCCGCTGTTCCACGACCAGATAAAACAAACGCACTTAACGCGTCTGCTGCGATACGCGTCGCGGTGCGCGCGATGTACCTGGAAAAATGCTAATTCTGTTGCTGCGAGCACCATAGTGGAACTGTTACAAAAATATACGCGTGTAAAACTCTCGAGGACTGTTATTTCTGGGAAAGTTTATTTCTACAGAGGGATTCGTGAACTCCAATAACTTGGCTGTAGGAGCTGGTAATCGGATACTGGGATAGTAGTCCAGTGAAATTAGGATTTGTCTTAGGAATAAATCCCAGCAAGCTAAATTTTGGTATGGGCCTTTATTTGGTCGTTTTAAACAATATGTCAAAAGTCCCCATCGATCCGAGTACCGCTAAAAATTTTACAGAGGGTTGAAAAAAAATAACAGTTTTTCGTGAATATCTCGTTATCTAGCACTTTTGCGACAAAAATAGGTCTCACACAATTTATAACTTAGGAAATTCTCTACAAAAAAGGTTGTATGAGTTTTTTTCGTAGGAGTAACCATTTTCATGTGTGCCGGGTTACCAAGTTTCAACCCCCATACTTTTGACAAGGGAAGATCCCGAACCCGGAAATTCAGAAAATTATGAAACTCTGTAAATATGTAGCGGAAGTCCTGCTGAGTACAACGCAATTTCGTTTGCTGCCCAAATTCACTCCAAGAGGGTGCAATTGACCCCTGAAAATTTTTTTATTTTGTATTATTACTCGCGAACTGTAGGAGATAGAAAAAAAAGTGTTCAGGAAAAAGTTACTTCTCTTAATTAGGGCTAACATTTGGTAAATTATAGTTCTTCCAGTTCTTACGGTTCGTGAGTTATAACACAAAATCGGAAAATAACCGGATTTTCAGGGGTCAATTTCACCCCCTTCGAGTGAACAAATTTAAACTTTAATCTTTGGGGATAAGTAGAGGATATATAGGTATGTATTACTCAATTTTTGTTGCTGCCCAAATTTACTCTAAGAGGGTGAAATTGACCCCTGAAAATCCGGCTATTTTCCGATTTTGTGTTATAACTCACGCACCGTAAGAACTGTAAGAACTATAATTTACCAAATGTTAGTCCTAATTAAGAGAAGTAACTTTTTCCTGAACACTTTTTTTCTATCTCCTACAGTTCGTGAGTAATAATACAAAATAAAAAATTTTTCAGGGGTCAATTGCACCCTCTTGGAGTGAATTTGGGCAGCAAACGAAATTGCGTTGTACTCAGCAGGACTTCCGCTACATATTTACAGAGTTTCATAATTTTCTGAATTTCCGGGTTCGGGATCTTCCCTTGTCAAAAGTATGGGGGTTGAAACTTGGTAACCCGGCACACATGAAAATGGCTACTCCTACGAAAAAAACTCATACAACCTTTTTTGTAGAGAATTTCCTAGGTTATAAATTGTGTGAGACCTATTTTTGTCGCAAAAGTGCTAGATAACGAGATATTCACGAAAAACTGTTATTTTTTTTCAACCCTCTGTAAAATTTTTAGCGGTACTCGGATCGATGGGGACTTTTGACATATTGTTTAAAACGACCAAATAAAGGCCCATACCAAAATTTAGCTTGCTGGGATTTATTCCGAAGACTGGGCAGATTTCCGTTTAATTTCACTGGACTATAGTGGAGCACTGGGGGGTTTTAAGTGTTGACAGCGCACTGAGAATTTAATCTTGGGGGAAGCCGAGTTGGACTGATGAAAATATTTTTCACGCAAATTCAGTAAAATTCATTAGGTGATCATAAAAATTGATTTGATGAATAAAGTCCAGTTTTCTTTTTCCTTTCTACAAAGCCCCTTCTTTGGGGGTGCCAGGACCCCATGGCCCCCTCTGGGTGCGCCACTGATTGTGAGTGTCAAGGTGTTAGAGTATTGTAGTATGATGAAAATGGAGAAACTGTAGCGAACGATAGATTCTGGGTTGCGTCTGCCTGAATACAGTGATTCTTGACAATCTGTGGCCTATTCTTCTACTGCTGGTTGGAGAATTTCCCTTGTGTCGGTGGCTAGCACGATCGCGACAGAGGGAGGCAACTGTTCTCTGTGTACGATTAATTGGGCGTCGCTGAAGAATGTCACGTCCAATTGAAAGAAAGAATCTCCGTTTGAATGGCACGAAAATTGGCACAACAAGAGCAAGGATAAAGTAACAACTATTCCCGTGGACGATTCGAGCTGAATGTAGATTGCCAGGGCGAAATTGCACGGGAAAGGGGTGCAATCCCATGGGATAAATAGACGCTACTCTTGCCGGACCCTTGGAGCAGTTACGACGTTTCGAGATAAATCGACTTGAAAATCGACCGACTCTGCGAAACCGTGGTGATCTTTTAGGAAAATTCGCGGTGGCTCCATTGTCGACGGCGACGGGGGAAATACTCGCTCATTATTCGGCCGTTTTAATCCGACGAGTCCTCGCTTGGCAGCATTCCCTCCACGAAAATGAATACCAAATTATTATTCTTTCTTCTCCGTTGCCGCTAGAAACATTGACGCGTTTAATGGAATTTTGTATCAGGCAAATTTCAAAATGCGACAGTTCGTCACGGGAACGAGAGCGCTCGTATAATGGGAAACTCTAATTGAACGAACCAATGGCCACGTCCCATAACGTAAAATAATTTAGCCGGGCTTTATGTTGTACTCTGCACGAATTCAATGCATGATTGCAGCAGCACGTTCATTTTCACGAACGTTCTCAGTTCTTTCACGCGCAATGATTAAATTCACAACGACAGGTTGCACAGGTATCCAAATGAAAATGACGGCGCCCGGCTTGTTTAATCGCAGCCTTTACCATTTACAATGGCACGGCAGCGGGGAGGGGAGCTGTATGCGGGCGTTTCTGATCAGTCTCGGTCATTATTTTGTTCCGCATACTCGTCCGATTTAAGTCCGGATTTTAAGGGAATTTTCATACAAAAGCAGTGGTGAGCGCAGGGGAAACTTATTGCGTGCAACGCTCATAGAACACACGCATAGTTCCCAAAGGAAGGTGAGAATTTTAGAGATTTACATACCTCGTGATTCCTAATCAGAGAAATAATTTAAACTGCTCACCTGTGTACTTCCGCGGAATAATTTCCGTCCTTCGTTTTTACGGAACGATTCCACCTCGAGCGTAGCGCGAAATTGGGTCAGAATCTTCTTACACGGGATTTGTTTACGGCGAATAATTGCCCAGTAATTTGATAACCTGCGCTGAGAGCTCGTGGGAATTTCCCACTGCGATAATTCGGCCACGATAGTTGGATGGCTACATCTACAGTGAAGCGGTAACCTCGTCAAGACCAATTTTGTCGTTTTCGCAATTCGTCGGTATCTATTCCCACTGAACCGGTCATTTCGGTACGATTATATATCTAGCCGGGAATTATAGACGATAATGTAACAGTACCTACTACAAATGCTATTCGAAATAGCAGCAGTAGGTAGGGGAGGGTTGCCTATATCGTACCACTTAAGACATTCTAAGTTATATTTCATATTTGGTACTAATTTGAACGGAAATGATTATTGGATATTGGAGCTTGGTCTTTTAGGCACCTACTATTATACGCTTAACCTTTTGTTCAGAACAAATTAATTTGTTATTAATCTTTTTGTCACCTACTGTAAAAGGTACGATTTAGGCAACCGGTCTCCTAAATCGTACCTGCACTAAAAATAGTGTCAATAACAAATAGAGAAGAAACTATTCAATATGCAGTAATGATTATTATATAGTTACATATACATATGTATATGAATTACACACAGGCCGCAATAAACTATGTATATGATATATGTACATAACCTATATAACACACGAGTTGTCAAATCCTACTGGTACGATTGTAGTGGTACGATTTAGGAAACATGATCAATTTATTTATAAATATTAATTTAAACTTTATAATGAATGTAATATGTACTTAAAATGAATGTAAAATATTCTACATTAAACCCGCTTTTAGAGAAATACATAAACACAGGAGAAAATTGCATTGTTTGATTATTATCAGCTAAATTAAACTGGTAAAAAGTTACATCAATCATACCTGATTTTTTTAAATGCTTGTAGCACGCACAAAATAGGGTGTAAGCTCGAAAGGTTTTGTTTCTATTTCTTATTTCGCATTTACTTGATATTTTTATCATCAGACGTCGTTTGTATTCATTAATTTTTGAGAAATTGATGCGGTACGATTTAGGTGACCGGTACGATATTGGCAACTCTCCCCTACTATACACGTGGCTACGATCAATCTCCCAAAATTACATTTGGTGTCCTCCGAAACCAAATTCCCGTATCAAACGTCGCTGGGTCCATTCGCGGAATCTTGGATCGGTGGTGCAATCAGGGAAACCGCCATCCCAGCGGATAAATTGAGCAAGTTCCGTTCCGCTGCCACGCTGTCCACGGGTCAGAATGGATTTCTTGAACGACTCTTACAGAAGATCGCAGCTACCAAGTCGCGGTCGTCGCGGTAGCGAAATTCTGCTTCGCAAACGAGGAGATGGAGCAGTCACTATGTGACGAACTTCTGAGATGAAGGTGGAGTTGACCCGGGGGCGGCTGCAAAAGCACGGCAGGTTTTCGGCGCTCGTAAAATCGATGGGGACGGGTATGGGCATCTGGGCGTAAATCGTTTGCATAGAACAACGATATTGGTATGCAAAGGGCAACTGTGCAGGGGGGGGGGCGTTGAGAGCCTGGCAGAAACCGGGGGATGTTGGAGATGCTGCTGGCGGATCCGGGGCGGTACACGGTACCGGAACCCTATGGCGGGTCAACTATGGGAGCTTACGTTGGCCGTGTATCATAAATTATATACGCTGTGTGCGCTCGCGGTGACGTGTGCACACCGTGGAAACCATGAGGGGGCTCGGTGGCGGGGCGCGTACACGCTGAGCATATTGTACGACCATGAAAGAAAGATGGTAAGACAGGGGATAGAGGTGTGACGGCTGGAAGACAGATAGGGAGGGCGGTGTTTTTGGAAAGAAAGAAGGAAGCGATAAATTTGCTTGCTGAAACTTCTAGCCACAGCTAATGCTACTATGGTACAGCAATATTAGGATCCAGATGAGAATTGAGTGAGGTAAATGTACCAATGACTAGACATGTACCAATGCATGGCCACTGATGCAGATATTAATTATTATTAAACTATATATATCAATCAGGCACAATATATTGATTAATTTGTGTTATATAATCCTTAAACTTCATACCCTAAAAATGATTTTGATAAATATTCTGTTTAAAACACTTAAAAAATTGTTTGAAATCTCACAGTAAAGACGCATGACGAATTTTGATAGATTCTTCAGAATTTGCTAAGGCGAAAGCGATGTTTGTTAAGCAAATAATTATTGTAATATTGGGTGTCTTTATTTGAACGGATAACTTATGGAATCCTAAGAGTATTTAAAGCAAGTAATTAACGCGGTATTACGCATTTAGTTTCTATTTTATGTAAAAAATACGTGGCTATATATCGGTACATAATATTCGTGTCTGACCCAATTACTATCCAAGCGTCCATGTATAGGGCAAGTCGCGATTTAATATACTCAAAGACTTGTACTAGTGTATAACCATTTTTTTGATAGTATAAAGTGTTTTCATTAGGTATAAGTTGAAACTAATAGATAAAGTGTAAATAAAATTATTGGTGTAATATTTAAAAAAGTAAATATATACATTCATTCAATATTTTACGCGTTTTCTATTGTCTATAGTACGTAACCTCAAAATTTGAATTACGCTTTAAGTAATATATAATAATATCGTTAATTACCTTGTGAAATAGAAAAATGAAAGAAGGACAAAGCAAAATGAGAAGGAAAGTGTAAAAAAAAAATTATAATCAAAACAACGTTAATAATGCACTTGAACGAGTGAGAAATAGTTTGAGTACACGTGAATCAGCTATACAATACAAAGTACCAAGAAGTACTTTATATGTCAAGTTAATCTGTTAATCTGTTGGTATTTCTTATTTTCTTAACGACCCTTAGAATAAATAACAATTCTTTTGGTATTACAATGTACTGGGACAGTGAAATTTAATCACTGGGCCAATCGCCTTGTTACTGGTCATGTATTGGTACAAACGTATTCATTGAATATTTTGCTTTTTTATATGCCAGGAATATAAAAATGAATACATGACCATTTTTTTTAAATAAAGGAAGATCCAATCCACCTATTAAATACAAAGAAGCTTAGGATAGCATTAGTTATTTACGTGATATTGGCAATATATTCTTCTGGTGGCCTTAGCTGGCCAGTCATTGGTACATTTACCTTAGAGCACTTTTTGGATACAGAGATATATTGTTCAGCGATGTATTTCAATGTTAGGGAAACGGTTCGATTGAAGGGACCGGCGATTAATTACAGGGAGCGCGTAGGAAAGAAAGTGGTATTCTGCCGTACTGGCGAAACTTGTCTAGTGGCAGGCATTGAATGTACCGCCGGAACAGTTGAGGGTGAATTTCTTCTGTGTCAGCACCGTTTTTCTTGATATGCTTGTGCAGGGAGGAGGCTGGACGAGACTTTGATATTAAAAAAAACAAAGGGTAAAGAAAAGAGAGCGGAAAGGCAGAGAAAGTGGAGCGAGGGGAGGATGTGAAAAATGAAAACAGGCGCGGAGGGAATAAAGGAGAAAGACTGACAAAAGTGTAGAGAGACAGAAAGTGAAAAGGTGCGGGAAGCAGGACATCAGACACATAGAATGCAGGGACGAGAAAGAATAGCAGGGAATGCGGGGAAGTGGTCACAGGGAAAAGAGAACATTGTACCGTGGCCTGTGACGCTCTTCCGGGATGCTATTAACATAAATCAAATGATAAAACTTTAGATAAAAGCTCCGTGCAAGTTAACGGAAACACTCTACCATTATTCTAGAATAAAATTAATATATGTGATTTCGGCGCACAGGTTCGGTCAATTTAACAAACTAAAAAACAAACTATTTAGCAATAATAAATATATAAGCTTTCGACGTTTCGATCTCCGTTTAGATCTTCTTCAGGAAAGTTTAGAATATTGCTTTGCTCTTAGAATTGAGTCACAGTGCTATGGCACTGCCTACGACACGCGAGTCGGTTGGAATAAGACTAACGTATATCGTGAACCAAACATCAGCTTCCAGAAGGTGAAAACGAGGTAAACATCGTTACTCGTTACAAAACATATTTAAACTCCCTGAGATTTAAAATTGAAGGATATACAGTTTGCAATAACTAAGCATTTTTGCTCATATGGTGTGTTATACACTCAAAGGTGTTAACGAGCAACTAAAAGTTACATACCAATCAATGATATGTAGAAAATTAATTCAATCACAGGAAATTCTATGGAGCAAAAACATCATAAGACATTACTTCTTCAGTAATGTTGCGTAATATTCTTGTATTTTAGGTGTTTCATACCTAAGATTTACGCTAGGCTGTTTAATCATGTGAATTGTCTCCAAAAGAATTCTTTGATTTAAGTTAGTTTCTTTATCAACAATCTTAACATTGTCAAAGTCAAACCTATGATCAAACTCTAACGAATGCTTAGTAAGAGCTTCTTTTGTGTTCATATACTCGTCTCTCTAAAAGTCTAGATGTTTGTCCGATATAAACTTGATTACAACCTAAGCAAGGAATCGAATATACGATGTTAGAATGTTTTAAAAGCGGTACCTATTTTGTCTTTAATCAAAGGGAACAATTGTTTCGTGTAAAAAGGTAATTTAAAAATAGTGTGAATTCCGGCTATTCTAAAGATTCTTTTTATGTCATTAGAAATATTGTTACAAAAGGGCAATACAACAGTGTTTTTCCAACTAATTGATCCTATTTCGTTTTTTCTTAATTCTTTCCGTCTCTCTGTTAACATAGGATGGTAAATTTCAAATGTACGTTCTTTAATAATAGAAGAGACCATTTCTATAGGGTAACCATTACGTTTCAAGGTGTTTTTTAAAAGAAGCAAATTAGCGGGTCGGAATTCCGGATTCGAAAGCAAAATCGCACGATCAATTAGTCCTTTAATTAATCCTACCTTGTGTTGCATAGGATGCGCAGAAAAGAAATTAATATATCTGCCCGACCAACTCGGTTTATGATACCAAATTGTGATAAATTTGTTATTTGATCTGATTACTATTGTGTCAAGAAAGCTAAGACATGAATCCATCTCAATTTCATGTGTGAATTGAAGCCTAGCATGGAAACCATTAAATATATCAAGTAATGTTTGCAAATTTTCAAGTTTAAGACATTGCTAAATAGTTTGTTTTTTAGTTTGTTAAATTGACCGAACCTGTGCGCCGAAATCACATATATTAATTATTGCGGTCGAAATAAAATTTATAAATAACTTCTAGAATAAAATTCTTTCAAATTCAATTCGAATCTCGCGGAAACCTTTATCCAACACGATATTAACGTCCCTCAATTTTTCATAGCACTACCGACAGCCTTCTAAATTCTAAATACATCATGACCCTACTCAGCGTTTCCTAAGTCTAGGAAAGAATTTCCTACTTCAACTCATCCCAAGTTATCTATCCCTATCAGGGCCTCTCGAGGACACACTCGACACAGCTTTCCACATCCTACACACCTAAATGCGCCGTAAAAAGCCTGGGAAACAGGCGTCCGTGCACTTCCACGCGTTCCATAAACACACACACACATACACACTCGGCGGCCAGCGATACGCAGTAGTATCAGTCAGTTACTGAGCTGGCATCGCGCCGTCATTCTGGCTACTTCCACTTACCGTTTCCTTTGAGGGTCGCTTCTCGTCCACCCCCGTTATCTGACGACCGTCCACCCCTACCCGCCCCCCGAAACTCCCCTTGCCTTATCTTCTCGGATATCACGGGACCGGCTGGTGAACAAGGAGCTTCTTCTGGGAACGGCCTGGCTCGAATTTCGGCGACGACAACTCGCATTCGCGCGGCGAAATGTTTCCCCCGAAAATTTCGGAGGAAATGCGATAAGAATCGCGGCGGAACGATCCGAATCCTCGGGAACAATGGCTGCCACGTCGGCAGGACGGGAGATACGCGTAAACGAGACCCCCCATGCTCACCGGCGATTTCTGACGACGCCGAAGGTAAACGTACGAATCCGATATCGAAGACCCCAGGTCTAGGCCAGCGGGCGAAAGATGGGAGGGTCTACTTTCTTACCCGTTCGACCTGGTGAAAACGCGCGGGTAGAACGGTGCCCCGGTTCGAGCAGGTTTCCATGGGAAACGAGCGGTTTGCGCGACGCTACCTACACGATGCAAGTTGAAATCGTGCCTCAATAATCCACGATACGCTCGCCACGGGTGTTGTTGCTCGAACCGGGAATCGTAATGCTTTGCTCTATGGAAATTTGAAACGTTTTCGATATCGGGCGGGCGTGCGATTCCTATCGGTGAACGATTTGCAGCTTTCGCGTGTACAACAGGGCTTATTGTTCGGGCTGGAAAGTTCTCAGGCGTTAATTTTGAGGAGCGGTTCGGCCTCCTTTGTCGGGAATTATGCGTAATAAATTTAATGGTATTGAGTTTAGAGGATTATACGAAACGTAGGTTTAAAACGAGGGATTTTTTAATTAATTCTTGCACCTGCCATTTCCCCGAGTGTAGTTACTGCGATTGTTATAAATGCTGTAGTAGAGCGATGAAATCATATACAAAAATTCCGCGATTGAAATTCGTTAACATATCTGTACGCGGGTATGCTCGATTGAATTCCTGTAATATGTGTTCACCTCGCAGCCAATATCAATTTCAAAATATTTATTCCGACGCCTTCTCGTTGATGCGTTCATTCCCCGTTCATTTCAGCAAAATGGTATTTTTTTTCTTATTGAAACGCGAGATACGAACCAATACGAGGAGCAATTAAACGGTCAGTTGATACGAATATTGGGCGACAATCGTACAGGGCGATTTTACACGCTGACGCGAGCGTTATATTAATATCCCGTCCTATCACTATTTTCCCCTCGATGGTAATAAAATCGTAGCGGATGTACGAAATTTATTGAAAGTCTCCGATCGCATTGCCTGCCTCTCCCTTTCTATTGGCAAATAACTCTTTGATTTAGGATCGTCAATGCCACGCGCATTGAAAGCAGTATTGAATTCCATTGTACCGTAAATCCCACATAATGCATTAATTACTTACAAGGGGACACTTAGGCCCGGTGCAGACGAGCGGTTTGCGACAGTTTGCCGCCGCGGCAATCTGCCGCGCGCGTTTTAGCAGACCATAAATTTATATGAAGCAGTCCACACGGGACGCAAAGTTTTGCGGCAACCAGGCGGCATGTTTGCGTTTGTTTTGACGAACGCACGTATTGCTTCACCGCGAATGAACGCAGCGGCAAACTGCCGCAAACCGCTCGTCTGCACCGGGCCTAAGGTCGACGGGAAACGGATTTTCCTGAACCTTGCAGTATTTGAAGATGTCGCCTCCGAAGTTAATTTGGCAAAGCAGTAGGGGCGCGCTTCTCAAGATTTTCCGAGAAAATTGCATTTGAAAATCGAATTATTTTCGCAATTAGCTTTCTTCGAGTTTCAGTTTATTCTTTTTTTTACTTTCCCTTTTTTACTTACATGCTAGTATGACACGAGCCAGGGTGATATTCATCATAAAAGCATGGAAAACAATAATTTTTGCGGCACCTAGCACACACTATAAACGATTTTCAAATGCAATTTTCTCGGGAAATATTGAGAAGCGCGCCCTACTGCTTTGCCAAATTAACTTCGGAGGCGACATCTTCAAATACTGCAAGGTTCAGGAAAATCCGTTTCCCGTCGACCTTAGTGTCCCCTTGTTAGTAACATCGTATGACGAATGGGAGGTTGTGCCCTGATTTGTATGTACATGGGTGCAACGTCAAACACTCTATCCGTCAATCTACCCAAAAGACAACCTTAGTATACACATATTACACTGATCCACTGTGCGTTTATACTCCACACTAAAGCTGGGTCAGATCCCGGGCCGAATGAACTCAGCTTCTATATTTGTACACCAATAAAATGCACAGTTAAGTACACTACGCCTGCAAACGAAAATTCTTTACCTGCTACGCTCTCGCAGACCGGAGTACTAAACTACACACCTCGGGGCGCGAGGAAGGAAGACGATGGGTACCTATAATCTCGTTATCCACTTCTCTACATTCACTTGCGGCGCCGGGTCTGGAGAAGACAGAGTTCCTCAGACTTCATCCCCCGCGCGGCTAATCTTGTGGATTTTTGGGTCTTCCTGCGTGCTCCTTTCGCCTTGAAAACGCTGCTTCTCCGAGGCCAGGAAAGAAAGGATCAGGTGGCGAAAGGGGAAGGCGCAAAGAGGATTGCCGCTTCCTCCTAATTTTCTCGCGCGTTCCACGCGATCCGGCTCGCAGGCAGGCAGAAGCCGGGCGGCCGCGAGCGTTGAGCATCGGCGCTTCACGTCGAGACATTTTCCACGGGATATGCGTGTCAGGCGCTACAAAGGGCGCAAATATTTACACGTCGCTGACTCCGGGATGCCCAATTATCGCGTTCCAGACCGTTTTATCTCGCGCGCTAACTTCCCGACGATATGCAAAGCGGCTCTATTAATTTTCCACTACGCCGACGAAGCGACGGAAACGGAGTGGCGGGGCGGGTTGGAGGAACGTCTGTACACCCTTGAAATTTCCAGGTCCGCGGCTGGCGAATGAAAATTCAAATCCCGTGCATTACGGAACGCGTTGCAATTAATTTTTAATGGCGGATTACAGGCGGGCAGCAGCCGTCGTCGTATCTGCCAAAGCGCGGCGAAGCGCCGCTTGAAATTCTCCGCGTCTTAGCATAAACAAGGAACGTTATTAACTTTCGCCGCTGTACTTTTCTCACGGAGCACACTGCAACCGGCGTGGAGCGGGCGCCTCCGCTGCGCTGCAAAACCTACGCCCCGTGGGGAAAGCCGCTTGCCCTGTCCCCACGTGCTATCGCCCTTATCTACTGCTTTTCAAACTCAAGGATTTCTATGAAGAATCGCGTGCGAAGCCGGCCCATTTTACGCCCTGAAAATCGTCGCTAAGAGAGTAGTTTGGCAGCCGTGATCAACGACGGTTGTTAGTTCGGTGGAAAACGATCTCTCCGTCGCGCGTGAATTCCGCGACGGGACCGAAAACATTTTCGTACGTGGAAAAAATTCGCCCACTGGAGACACTCGAGCGGGGGGGGGGGGGGGGGAATGAGGCGGAGAATGGCGCGATACTCGAAACCACGGTGGAGAGGATCGCCCGGGCACCCCCCGGTTAAATGTCGTCCCCGGCGTTTCGCTAATTGCCGGCGCAACACACAAACGAGCCACTTCTAATTGCGCGGTCCCGCTTAATGGGAAACCCTTAACGGGGGACAAAAGATTCGGCCTGCGAGTTCGCGGCGCGAAACCATTTAAATCTTTCCCCGTTATCGTGTTCCCCTCTGTCACCCCCCCCCCCTGCTTGTACTCTATTTGCCGTGGGCGCGCGGGACCCACGGTTAATAATCGAAACGAACAGCTGGGTTAACCGAGGCCCCTGCCCGTTGCTGGTTTTACAGATGTCGCTACAAGTCTCCTGGGTCCGGCACAGGGACATCCACTTGCTGACCATCGGTGGTTACACGTACACGAACGACCAGCGGTTCAAGGCGATCCACAATGTACACACGGACGACTGGATGCTGCAGATCAAGTATCCGCAGCTTCGGGACAGCGGTTTTTACGAGTGCCAGGTCTCCACGACGCCGCACATGAGCCACATCGTGCACCTGAACGTAGTCGGTGAGTTTGAACCCATAGCTTCTTGCACGTCGATGCGAGATTGCTCGGCGCGATGGTGAATTGCGCAGGGAAAGCTTCTCGACAGGTACAGCTATCATCCTGAATGGGATATCGTACATACGTCTAACGAGACAGGCATCGCTGATACCGCCAGTTCCAGGGTAGAGAACAGAGTTCAATTGTGGAGCATTTGATCTCACCTAACATTGCACTCCTAGCTTCCTTAGTAGCTGCATTAATTCTGGTGGAACATGATTCTGTGAGGAAAATCTGCGGTACTTGCATAATATGAACTAGTATTTCAATGTAAACCACGTGTATTGTTAGTGGGACAAAGCTGACGGCAGCTTTTAAGCAGCTTACAACTCGCCAAACGTTGTTATTTATTTACGAACTATACGCAGCAGCGCAGGTATATTCCTAAACCGTAGCGTTAACTTTCAGAACACCGGTCTAGTAGTTAAAACGATGCGAACTTCACGCCCCGACACTCCCGACAGAAGTTCCCGAACACGTGCTTTCCAAAGTAACGTTTCAAAGAAGATATTCGCATGTTCGTTCGGACGCGTTGTCACAGGTGTCTATTAACATCGTTGCAACAACCCCCACGGATCTGAGATCTACCGAGGTCGGTCTTACCGGCCTCGGATAATTTGCGCCGAGTCCCAAATGCAAACGGGTTGCCATCGTGTGATTTTCATTAGGCGAGGCACGCGGCTAATTACAACGCCCTACGCAACAATTAGTTAATTCTAATCTGAATCTGCCCCAGTTGCACGAAATTTGGCCGTTGTACGAAATTTAAGCCAAGCTTAAATCCTGGCCAGGCGCCAATTGAACACCTGGGATTGGTTGATACCGATTCCGAGCTAAGCCACGCCGTCGAACAGGGGTTTGATTACGCGAGATTACTTGGCCAACTTAAATTCCGACCGGCTAAGCTCTGCCCTTTATTCTCGAAGGAAGTGGTACGAGCGTACACGAAACATCGCGATAATTATTATCCCGCCCGACAGCCGCGCACTCGAGATGTCTTCCGACACTTTCGACTATACCCGCGAACCGTACACGAGCCGCATTCAATTTCAACCAGCAGCAGAATATCCTGAAACGCGCCTGCAAAAAAAAAACGCAGCAGCTTCTGCACCGCATCGATTTTATCCCGAATAATCAACAGGATTTCAGCTGCACAAGAGATCCGTAGCGTTTATTCGCTCGCAGCTTGTGAGTAAAACAAACGTGAAACGCGGAAAAGGTATTCGGTGCTCGTTTGAGAGTGAATTGCAAGAGCTTTTAGCACGACGCGCGTTTAAATTCGAGGATGGGTATACTGCCAATGGAAATTACATTATTCATCCGCCAAAGAGTGCATTTTCGAAATTCGCCCGCCCTCCCCCCAGCCCCAGCTCTCCCTCTTTATCCATTTAACGGAAACACACTGTTATCTTCTCCATCGAGGCAACCTTTAACAAAGGACACTCTCCTTCGTCTCATCCTCTTTCACGGCCGGTATAATTGTACCTGGGACATTTACATCTGAATTACGGTGCATTTATTTTCGCGCGGGCAACTGCAGAAACGTCTGTCACAGCTACGCCCCGGAGCATTATCAACTGCGTTAAAACGAAACAATTGCCTTAAGATCCATGCTCGATTCGCGATCCACTTACCTCTCGCAGAACGGCTCCGCGCTCTTGCAGAGAACTTAGAAATATCTCTCACCCTTTGCCAACAACGGTTACGCGGGTGAATCGGGCTTTCGTTCAACAGAGGCAACATCGTGCAGCGAAGAGGCTTACCTCGATAACAAAGTCGAAAGAAAAAGTATTGATGATAATCACGTGGACAATGGTGTTAAATCGGCTGCAGTTACTTTTACAATGTGAAATTGCCGTCGCGAAGTGATGTAAAAGGAAATTGTTAGAAATTGAAATAAATTTAGCTTAAAGTCATTTACAATTCTTTAACTGCCTTCTATATTCTCCCTGCTCCGCGAGACTATGCCTCAAAATTATGTGGCTCAAATTCAAAGGGTATCCATTGTGATCGAGATTATAAACTTGATCGATTAATTGCATCGAAGAAATCGCGTATCAGTAAATATTTGAACCCGAGACTTGGTGTAGTTCGCTAGGAAATCAGTAAATTGATTGCAGGTGAGTAAATATTGCCGGGTATTACCTTCAAGTAGATAGATCCCGAACTTTCTGTAGCGAACCGATCGGCAAATATTGCCACTTCATCGGCGGTTCGATGCTTATACAGGAAACCGTGACTGCGGTTTGCACACTATTATTGCAACGCTGAACATCTCCGCGACCGTCTTCGGCGATGTAATACTGTGCAATCATTGGGCGTAAAACTGGGACGCACTTCGACACATCAAATACGTCCAGATTATAAATGATTTATGACCAGGGCTTGAAAAGGTTCGAAAATAACTGTTGCAAACTGTTATATAAAGGTTCTGACTGAAAGAGTTATCAAGAACCTTTATTCTGAATAACCGTTATAAAGAACCTAAATATCAGACTATATAAGTATAAGTTACGGTTCCTATATAGCTCTATAACTTTTATTTTTTAGGTTCTATATAAGTTCCAAACGGTTATAGAACCGATTCAATAACTTTTATTTTTTAGGTTCAATATAAGTTCCAAAGCGGTTACTGAACCGATTCTTGTAACGATTGTACAGAATTTTATAGAAAATGAAATGACAACATATTACAACTATAGACTACTGTGTATAACCAAATTGTTTAAAAATTATTATAAATAAGTAAGTAAATATGTATTATGTACACATTTGTACATACGAATACAATTATTTTGTAATATGAAGTGTTCGTTAATATAAATGTTTGGTTGTTATACCGATGAGGGTCTAGCTCCCCGATTTGAATGATATTTTAATATGTTGTCAGAATCATGATCCTGATGGTGAGGTGGCCCCTAATTGAAAAACTGAACTTGACAAATAAATGTTTCGATCTATGGTATTAAATATTTATTGCACTTTTTGTTATAATACAGAATAGATATTATAAATTATAATTTTTAGCTAGACCCTCATCGGTATAACAACCAAACATTTATATTAACGAACACTTCATATTACAAAAGAATTGTATATGTATGTACAAATGTGTACATAATACATATTTACTTACTTATTTATAATAATTTTTAAACAATTTGGTTATACACAGTAGTCTATAGTTGTAATATGTTGTCATTTCATTTTCTATAAAATTCTGTACAATCGTTACAAGAATCGGTTCAGTAACCGCTTTGGAACTTATATTGAACCTAAAAAATAAAAGTTATTGAATCGGTTCTATAACCGTTTGGAACTTATATAGAACCTAAAAAATAAAAGTTATATAGAGCTATATAGGAACCGTAACTTATACTTATATAGTCTGATATTTAGGTTCTTTATAACGGTTATTCAGAATAAAGGTTCTTGATAACTCTTTCAAGAACCTAAATCTTTATAATAACGGTTTCAAGCCCTGTATGACATCTCAGACTATCTTTCCGCTCGATCGCGTGCTCGGTTGAATTCGCAGCAATCAGATTCATAAACCATCATGTCTCCAGGATATACAATGTACGTATTTCTTTTCTCGAGCTCCAGTTACAAATCGGAAAATCCTGGTGGCATCCGAATGTTAATAAGTATCGGCAGCTTGTTGCTCCTCTTTCAGCTTGTACCTTTCGCAAACAGCTCGTCCCTTTAAATGGGAAAAGTAATTTCGATTGGCATTCAAGCACGATCGATTCCTTGCACCCACCGTTCCACCCGCTTCCTGAAATTGTTTCCCCGTCCCCGATACACCGCAGTACCAGCTCCCGTTTAATTGTTTCCTTTGTCATTTTAATTTTCTTGGCCCCCTTTGGACCAGCGCGCCTTTATCGGTTCGATTTCCTAATAACGAGCTGCTTTCATCAAAGAACGCACCGGAACGGGCTAGGTTCGCCGCTGCAATTACGAGTCACTTAATACCCGCAGCCGTCTCGCCGCGGAAAAAGTAAAACAGAAAGAAAGAGTGGAAATGGCGGAGGGGGGCAAGAAAAAAAGGGGGAAAGCCGCGCGAGCCTTGGATACCGAGGAATCATTACCGACTGAATAACGACCTCCTATAAAGCGGCATTTCGAACCTTTATTAACGCGTTAAGCTCGATTTCACCGCGGCAGACGTTCGCGTGCGTGCTAACGTCGCCTCGTATTTCATCCCTCGCGCCCCCGAAGTGTCCCTATAAAGCCTTTTTCCTGCCCCCCTCCGCCCCATTCACGTCGCCTGCAAATTTGCAATATCCATACCTTACTGTCGCTTCACCCACACCGTCTTCCTGACCAACTTCTCCTGTGTCACTCCATTCGCGGCTTTACGACCGCGTAAAAGCTTGTAATGACGCCCGCCCGCCTCTACTTGCTCGTGATCTACTTTCACGGGCGGCGCGGATATTGCGCGCCGTTCCCCGCGATTCGACCTGTTAATTAATAGGGAATAATCGTCACGGGAGTCGTCATCATCGCGTACAAGTTCTGACTCCGAATTTACTACCCATTTCGAGGTAGGAGGTTCCTGGCTGTGAATGATCCCCAGCTGGGCTAAACGAGAAGTCCAAGGCCGTCCTTAAAGGGAGATTCCGATCTATAAATCGATTTTTTTTTATTTCAGTTTTCGAATGTTCGACCTTTTAGGCATACGTGTTTAAAAGGATTTTTTTGAAATTCGTGAAATTCCCGAAGTTACAGGCATTTGAGTAGCGGCAAATGCATGGGCAACACCCGGCCACTCGGCACTCACGTAAAACTTTAAACGCGTTTTTCTCGAAACAGTGTTCGTAAAATCGGTGGAGCCTGTATCTCGAAAAGTTATTATACGATTCGACTGACACTTTTTCTATTTTGAAGAATATGCTTCTGGCTCGTGGTGAAACCAGTCCAATTTAAAAAAAATTGAGAATTTGTAATTTTTAAAGGCATTGGAAGGACGAAAAATATAGGGGGAAAGTGATTTCAAAATTCAAGTGTCGTTTTTTTCCCCAAAAATGTCATTTTTGTGATTTTTTCTGGTCAGTACACGGGCCCTTTAATAATCTGGCATTGTTTTTTATTTCAGACTAATGGTTTAGGTGCCACAGATTCCACCGATTTGGATGAATTTTTTGACGCCTCGACTTTAACGACTCCCCAGTGCCGTCTGCAATGATTAATTATAAAACAAAAAGTTTATTTCTATAGTCTAAGATATCCTTAATACAATGCAAGCAGTCCCATTAAATTATATGTAGTAGTTTTCCTTTAATTAATTCCTAAAGATCACCTATTTTTATGGGCTCTAGACCGGATCAGCCCCTTAAACGTAGTATTTCAGATTTACGTAGGATATGTTCCGTTTGTCACGTGGTGGTTTGAAACATTTTCAAAGCAAACATTTTATTTGATACGTGAATATATTCAGCAAGAAATCATCGTCCCTGTGCTCTTTGTGCAAGCTCGATGCTCTCCCTCGGTCACGCCCCCCTTCTGTTTACCACGTCGTTGAACAGTTTCGATGATAGAGGGAGCAGCCGAATTTCGGCGGGCCCCTCGGTCGTTAACAACTTGTAAATATCTAGTAGCTAAGTGACAGTGACAAAGTGCAGCATCTGCTAGCGGACAAGGCTCCTTCACGGTCGGACATTAGGTCGACTTGTTTCACTGACAAGGCTGTACAACGGCGGCGCATTGGTCGACTCGATCCACTTGCGGCGCACTTCGCTGAAACTTGGTACTTCGTCGACAATTCTGTATTCAATACCCGTGTAAGGGAATCTGGTCCGGGGAAATCCTTCCCAACGAACACTCGGAGACGTGTTTTTGAATTATTAATGGAGCCAACATTGAAATGGAATATTTAAAACCAGCGGTAAGCGAGGAGTCCAACTTCCCGTATAATCAGCGAAACTTCTCCGGAAGAATTGTCGAAGGGTTCACGAAAATATGGAATTGTGAATGGATAAGGTTCGATGTTTGAAAAGTTCCAACGTTGATCCCCGATTAATCCTCAGATCTCGAGGCCAATTATCACATAGACTTCCCCGTCAACGTCCAATAATCGTTATCAAATTCCTCGCTACGTCGTCGAGTTCCGCGGATTTGCAAATCTCTTGCATAAACGAATTAAGCGAGATGTACTTCTAACCCCGGCCCTCCAGTCTTCATGTTGTCAAGGCCCCTGCTCCAAGTGTCGCTCTTCTGTCATGTCTCCAGAACGCTAATTATCAACTAATGTAACCTATCACCTCGAGGCTGATGAGGAGAATCCGAACGTAGCACGCAGTATGAAACGCTAAAGTCTCTTTCGATTTCTATATCTGCTCTGCAGCTATATCTGCTGCTTGTAGTCAGAATACCACTATACTGAAGCACAAATTCAATTAATCGCTTTAATATATGTAGAACGAACTGGTTGACACAGTCGCAATATAAATAAATTTGAGCTTTTCGTGTCGTAATTTTTTCCAGTACGCAGACTGGGCGTAACTTTCCAATTAGTAACATGTTAATGAATATTTGCGAGGTTAGTTGACTAATTCCCTTTAATTCTTGTATTATGGAATAAATTATGCTGCGATTCGCAATATTGGAGCGTATGAATGACCAGCTTGCCATTTAATGTGTCGCCGTGACAAAAACTTGCGTGTTCTGTCAGTGAGAATGAAAAATCTAAAAAGGTCGGCTGGAAGTAAATATTTTCGTTTCGACTATTTATGAATTTTTGTCCACTAAGTACTGCTTGATGTTATTTCATGAATATTATGTGGAAACGTGATACCTTGACTATAATTTACGGTATTTTATTTTATCCGGTGCGTGGAGGTTTTGTACGTACGACCCTTAACATGTTAACAATGTCGAACGGAGTTAGTTGACTAAGCATAGGAATACTACTAATAATTGCATTTTTTTATCCTCAAGATGCAGTCGAGGCAAAGAGTTTAGCTGCTCAAGTCCACTTCCCCCACCACAAATCCTTCCAAACTCACCCCTACCAGTTTTACACCCTATCCTCCCTTCAAACTCTCAGGCCTTCCAAATAGACCATAACAAACCAGTACAAAATAATTACAGTATCTTAGACCATGATAATTAATAAAAAAAAAATAACACTGTGGAGGAGTGAAAAAAATAAAAAAATTTATTGGTCGTAGTATACATATGTACGCGTTTCGTATACTATATTGATGGAATTGGCAGCGTATATATACGTTTTTCACATTATATTGATGTACTGTGACAGCGTATATGTACACCTTTCGCATGCAAAGGGTTAAAACTGAAAAGTAAATGTCAAGTCAACTGACCCCATCATATTTGTCAACTAACCCCGTAGCCGGGGTCTGTTGACTTATTCGTCTCACTACTCTAAATACAATAAAAACTACAACCTAGACTCAATTAAAACGATTTTCAAAATTATGCCTGTATACCTAATGAAATTTGGAAACTTTTGATATGCAGTGAGTCAACAAAATACTAATGGTCTATTTATAAAAATTAGAAATGTAAAAAATTAGTCAACTAGCCCCGGTCTCCCCTACCATTACGCTTTAAAGGTCTCAGTGCTATGGCTGTAGGATATCGGATCAGATACACGAAAGATAACGCGTCGTTGGATATATGGAGTGCCGGAGGAACGGAAGCATTACGCGTTGAAAATTTTTACATCTTCCTCTTCGATTTCCGATGAAAATCCTCTCCACCCGCGGGGCCGCTTAACGTTCACGATAATCACGAGATATCTTGTATTAACGCGAAATCCGCTCGGAGGTAAAATCTGGCAAGTGTCTGGCATTCAGCTCCGAAAGTTTGGAATGAAAACAGTTCTCGTAGACCTCGCTATTCCCGATGGAGATTAAGCATCCTCCGTCGTGCCGTTCCACCTCGACGGACTTTCGCGGCGCAGCACGTCCGCTGCTAAATTAAACATCCCTTTTTTTCCCCGCCCATAAAACGCTATAATTCGTCGAGTTACTTCTCTGAGACGTTTACAGCCTCCAAGTCCCTCCAAACAATTTAGCCGTGCAACGTACACCAACAATATTAGAAAACGATTTACTCACTCAACACTTTCACATTTACCCCACGCTTCGAGGCACCAATTTCGCGCGCTGCTCTATCCATAATTAGCAAACGATCGACGAAATCCCCGCTTTTTACCCAAAGTACAAGCGTTAAATTTCCCTGAGAGCAGCGGATGGGATGCGCGGTTGGAGCAGCATTACATCCATAGGCCTGCGCCACAAAAGCCCTCGAGAGCCGGCAATCTCGCGAATCGCGCGATGTGTGATGATGGGAACAGCTTCTAATTAGTGGTACTACGTGGGTGAGAGGGGTGGGCAAGGGTGGATGAGGGATGCAGCAAAGGTTCATGGCTGCCGCGTTAGCTCCTCATCCCTTCTCGCGAAGTAGCTTCCTGTTCGTACGCTGCCTCGCAGATGTTGCGACTGACGTTTAAACGGAGCTTTGTTCGATGATAATGAGAGAAGGGGCGGAGAAAGTAAGAGAAAGAGAGAGAGAGAGAGAGAGAGAGAGAGAGAGCCCTGTTGACGGGTTGAAACGACGAGGAGAACGAATTTCTTTAACGTCTCGAGGCTATTATCCAAGTAGCCAGCATCTAAGGTCTAGCTGAATTGTTCGTACAAAGCAGATTTTAATTTTGACACGGGAACACTGGTAGGGAATAGTTGGATCGACCTAGGGTCAGGGGAAACAATGCTATTAAAAGCACGGGAGTAATACTACTGGCTAGCATAATAATGGATGGGGTGCCTTAAAAGCCCGAGGCTGTTGCTGCTTCCTCCAGCTGTAGGCCAGATCGCGCACTCTAGTTGCTGCGCCCGCACAACCTAATGGAAATCCTTAAAATTGCCCGGTACCTGGCGAGATTTAACGGTTCAGCTGGGATTCAAGGCGTAATTCAGCGTTCCCTTTACAGTTTTAGAGTTTGTACGACATCGCTCAAAGGATTTCGGTGGCCAGCAGCCGTAAAGGATTCTCGAAAGTCAGACTTTGTATTCCCCTTTTATGCAACGTCATGGATCTGGTTTAATTGAGAGCTACTCGATTCTTTCAGGGACCCTCGAAAACTCCTCCACTTCTCGCTATGTACCTCCAGCCGAGCACAAAACTCCGCGGTACGACCATAACGATAATTTAACGGGGCATATTATAATTAATTGCGATCGTTATTCGCGATACGTCTAAAAATGAATTGCAGAATGTGCTCTTCACCGCGTGATGACCATAATGGAGGATCGCGCGGAAGTAGGTCGGTTAACGAAGATAGTAGTAGTCCCCATTATTATATATATATATGCTGTACGTACGTTTCCGTGAAATTCGTTCCACTTAAATCGGGGATCCTTTATCTTCCGTATTACTTCCGTTTTTGCGAACGATTCCACTGATATTTTACCAGGGAAAAGTACACAGCGGGCGGCTCGAACGTCTGCAGCGGCCCAGCAGCGTTTCCGTCACCTTTTGTTCGATCGTCGCACTCCGAACTCTGAAACCGCCGCAGTGCACACGCGGTGGCCGACCAACTGAAATTTTAACCCGGTCCAACCTCCTGATTTCCTGGTCTCGCGATTCACCGCGGCCGCAACTGCGAAATTCCCGCGACACATTGCCGTGCCCCTGTACCTGTCCTTCCTGGCCGATGCGGCGCCGAAACCAGCGCGTGTAAATCCTAATCCGCCATCCAGTCGAACGTTTCAAAGCATTTCGTTAACGGCTGCTCTCAAAATGGCCCCCGAGCCCTGCGGTTTATTCTACAAGCGCGAGCCGGGAAAATCCAGCCCTCCATGGATCATCATTAAAATTTCCATCCTCATTCGCCGTTCGCGTTTATCGCGGAGCCGGTAGTGGCGGTTGCTGCAACGATCTTCCGTTTAGTGATTTTGTATCGGCTGGATGTTTGAAAATAAAGGGCGGTTGATGGATACGGTCTCGCGTGTGTACGCGTGCACGTTTACACCGGCTTTGAATAATTTATGAATAATTGCGAGGAGATTTATTTCCTGCATTATGAAATAAGTGCATGCGCGCGTAGATCCCAATGGCCCTGAAGGGAGTTATTAGTGGTTCTGGAATGGTAGTTCTAGAAGGGCTGATTAGACAAGAAATAGATAGTGGTCCGAGAATGATAAATTGCAGGGGAAGTAAATAGTACATATTCTGGAAAGAAGTAATTACGCTATAGTGATATGTTTGGGATTGAGGTTCTGTTTATGTTGGTTCAGCGGAAGAGGCAAAGTGAAAATAAATCTACGGTACCGAACTACGGAGCGGAGAATAAATAATATCCATGTAGTTAATTCATCACGGAATACGAGAACTGTTAATATGTGTAGGCGCTGGGCGCTCGGAGAAGACGGCCTATGGTGCGGAGTGGCCCATAGGTGGCGCGTCGCTTAGATAGGAGTTCGGAACTAGAGAGACCGCGAGAGTCGGCGTAGCGGTGTGGCTAACGCCTGCTGATCAGCACGCGGGCGGCCCGGGTTCGATTCCCGGCGCCCCGGTGGCTCTCTTTTTCCGGCTCCTACATATGTTAGCATGGTTTGAAACAGACTCGCACACTTTGATTTATAATGTATATATATATTTACTATAATATTAATGAAGAAATATAAGATAATTGAACAATATTAAACAAGCTTCTATGCGGCCACGTGCACAACATATTTCCAACTACTGACTACCTACCGTTTTTGTACACTTAAGCCTCTTGGCCTACGCCAGGTGTCAGCGCAACAAATGCGAATGTACCTACGCATCTCTTAAGGCCGCGTACAGACTTGAGCACGAACGCGAATGAGGCAAGCCGAGGCAGAATGCGTATGCAAGTGTTGCACGTCGGTGAATTGCTCGGGGCCGTTCGCCGCATGCCTCAGGCCGTTCGCCGCATGCCTCGGGTCGTTCGCCGCTGTCTCGGGGCTGTTCGCCGCACGCTATCGGTCGAAAAAAATTAATTCGTGCTCAATGCGGGTGTCGTTCCGAGGCAGGACGTGCCGCGGCGCCATTCGCCGCATGCCTCGGGCCGATCCAAAGTTATTGGATCGGCCCGAGGCATGCGGCGAAAGCAAGGGAAAGACGAGCCACACCACACATTCCGCATCATCGTCGTCATCGTCATTATCAACTTCATCTATGTTACTCGGTATGTTCCATATTACGTACACAGATGTTCCGACAAGAAATTAAGAATTATACTAAGAACATACTAACTTTATTGGTAAACTATTGCTGAATAATCAAGAACACACATATTTAATGATAAATTATATCAAAATAATACTTTGTAACATACCTTCATTACAATATTTGATGCACTTTTCAGAAACTTTTACACCCCACGAAAAATATAAACGTTTCTCTTTCAATGATAGATGCCCGACTGATGCTCAATTCTCAGTATGATCGTCTATTGTGTCTAGGGATCTAGTAAGGTAAATGTACCAGTGCCCGGCCATGTCCCAGTACCTTTTATTTATTTTTAAGCTTAATTTTTAATGTAATTAGAAACAAAAAATAGTACCATAATGCATAAGTATTTAGCAATATTAATTAAAATCATTATTATAGAAAATTGAAAATCGTTAGATAGAAATAATTATTTTGTAACACACTTCGTACGCATAGCAGATTTCGAGAAATTTCTATGGCTTCTGTTAAGAAACGTCACTCATTTACTAAGAAAATATTGACTGCATTTCTTATTTATATATTATAATAATACATTATGATAATAGTAAATAGATTTAAATTTAGTTTAAGATGGTTAAACTTGCAAGAAAATTAATATTTTTTTAAACAAGTCTAAATGTTCGACTACTGGGACGATATAATTCAGATATCGGGACTAGGGCTGTTCGAGTACTCGAATATTCGAGTAGCTTGACATTCGGACCGAGCCGAGACTCGGTTTCCGAGCCGAGCCGAGTACTCGAATAGAACCGAGTAGCTCGAATAGAACCGAGCAACTCGAATTTTTTCGAGCAACTCGAATTTTTTCGAGCAACTCGAATTTTTCCGAGCAACTCGAATTTTTTCGAGCAACTCGAATAGAACCGAGAACTCGAATTTTTTCGAGCGGCTCGAAGTAAACCGAGCGGGCCGAAAGAACCGAGCGGGCCGAAAGTACCTAGTGGGCCGAAAGTACCGAACAATCCGGTGTGTCGAGTAGTTTGAAGTTTGAATGTTTCGAATATTTTAGAATATGTTTATATACTGGATAATGATTCGTAATTATTATTATTATTATTTTGTCTTTATTAAGAAAGTAAGATACGAGTAAAGGCGAGGCCACAGTAATAATGTGAGTAATTAAAATGTAAATTGTAAATGAAGAGTGCTGTGTGTGATAATGTCCAGAGTTTTTGGAAATTCGTAAACGCCAGGCGTGGCGGGCATGGAATTCCTGGTAGCGTTTATCTGGACCACGCTTCTGCCTCCTCGAATGAGGCGGCAGCTAATCTTTTCGCAGACTTCTTTGGCTCTGTATATTCCATCCGGTCCGTTACGGCGCCTGCCCTGATTCCTGGTTCTACCCCGGACTGTGATGTTAATTTGCACTCAATTTCTATTTCGATTGGTTAAATCTACTCCATGCTTGATTCGCTTGACACGTCAAAAGGTCCGGGTTTCGATGGTGTTCCACCATTGTTTCTAAAGGAGTGTCGTTTTATTCTAGCTAGGCCCCTCTGGCACATCTTTAATTCCTCGCTAGCTAGGGGTATTTTCCCTGTTGCATGGAAGACCTCACTGGTCACTCCGGTTTTCAAGGCAGGCGACCGCTCGGACGTAAGGAATTATAGAGCGATATGCAAACTATCGGTCATGCCGAAGATCTTCGAAGAGATTCTTACTGAGCACTTAATGCCTAAGCTCATTAATGTCATCTGCGATGAACAGCATGGATTTGTCCCTGGACGTTCGACGATTTCCAATCTTGCGGTTTACCATTGCTTCATCTCGGCTGCACTCGATGACGGTCTCCAAGTTGATACCGTGTACACGGACTTCCGGAAAGCTTTCGACTCTGTTGATCATTCCATCCTGCTTAGTAAACTAAGCTCAATAGGCATTAATGGGCCGCTCCTCGCTTGGATCAATAGCTATCTTGAAGGCCGTGTACAGGTGGTTAGGATACAGGATCAATTGTCCGATCCAGTTAATGTTACCTCAGGTGTCCCTCAGGGATCTCACATAGGGCCGCTCCTGTTTCTCCTCTTTATTAATGATCTTAAGGAGGTTTTTCTGCACAGTAGATTTCTTATGTATGCGGATGATCTTAAGATCTTCCGCACTATTAGTCGTATTGATGACGTTGATCTGTTGCAGGCTGATCTCCTTAGGTTCGAGGAGTGGTGTACCGCAAACAGGATGCGACTAAACACTGGTAAATGCGTATTATTAAGGTCTCATAGGACAATCAGAGGCTTTCCTTCTACATACACTCTGGGCGATTCCTCTCTGACAGAGGTCGCGGAAGTCCTGGATCTTGGGGTTACGTTTACGTCAGGGCTGGACTTTCGTAACCACTATCGTAATATTAATTGTAAGGCGTTGAAAACCCTTGGGTTTATAGCCCGATTCGGTAAAGACTTTAAACATATCAGAACATTTAAATTACTATACGTAGCATTGGTGAGGCCGCATGTTGAATATGCGTCGGTGATCTGGAGTCCCAGGCATAAACACTACATTAATTTGATCGAGAGGGTCCAGCACAAGTTCCTTAGGTTGGCCATGTGGGTAACTGGCAGCCCTATGCGGTTTAGTGACCATGATTATGGTTTTGCCCTGCAAAAAACTAATCTCTTGACTCTCAGTGACCGTCGTGTATGCTCTGATATATTATTTCTGTATAAAGTACTTCACGGTCAGATAAACTGCCAGGAGCTCGTTGGTCTGATTTGCTTTCACGCACCGCAACGCTCTCTGCGTTCAAGACCCCTATTCTCAACATGTGTCCCTGATTATCATTATTACGCTGCTGATCCCATAAACCGTGCGATGGAGGAGATTAATAATTTCCCTGTGGATATAGATGTATTTACTGACTCCTTAGGGGTCTTCAGGGACCGTATACTTAAGGGACTGTCGCCTCCTTAATTCTTAGGTCTTAAGTGTTATGCGATATATTCTTTCGTTTTTGCTTTTTGTGCTCTTAGTGGACTGTTATGTTTTGTTCTGTTTTTTATGTATATTTTATGTTTTTTTATATTATGTTTTATGTTATATTTTATGTTTTTTTTTATGAACTATGTACTTACTGCATTTCTGTGTTCAAAATTTTGTACTCTAAAGGGTTCTCCCGTAAATACAATAATAATAATAATAAAAATATTCTCTAACTATTGAAAATAAATTTGCGCGTATGTATGATTTATTAATATTTCTTCTTGCGTTTTCCTTTATTTTTCTTTCTTTTTTGCCTTCTCCGTGTGGGCTATATTTCTGCCGAGTCACTGTTAACAAAGGCTGTTACCCGTTAATGAAAAATGAATAATTATAAATAAATCAATAATTCAAAGAGTCAAAATTGAGATTATGGGTTTTTCCATGTGTGTCTAGATGAAATTTGAATGTTTGCAAAATATACCATCTCAACGCTGTGTAGTTTAGAAAAAATGTACTAAAAAAAGAAAAATAATTTTGTTACCGGCCTAAATGACTGCCATTAACGAATTCCCTCATATGACCAAACATAAAAGCGTGGGGCGTAAATATTGAAATGCCCTTTTTATATAAATAGTATTACTGTCTTTATATTCATATTCTATTAAGGAATTAGCCTGATCTCTAACAGAATGCGAAAAGTAATGTATTAAACTACGTAAAGCATTATAAATATTTTATATAAAAAGGGCATTTCAATATTTACGCCCCACGCTTTTATGTTTGGTCATATGAGGGAATTCGTTTATGGCAGTCATTTAGGCCGGTAACAAAATTATTTTTCTTGTTTTAGTACATTTTTTCTAAACCACACAGCGTTAAGATGGTATATTTTGCAAACATTCCAATTTCATCTAGACACACATGGAATAACCCATAATCTCAATTTTGACTCTTTGAATTATTGATTTATTTATACTTATTCATTTTTCATTAACGGGTAACAGCCTTTGTTAACAGTGACTCGGCAGAAATATAGCCCACACGGAGAAGGCAAAAAAGAAAGAAAAATGAAGGAAAACGCAAGAAGAAATATTAATAAATCATACATACGCGCAAAATTATTTTCAATAGTTAGAGAATATTTTCATTTACAATTTACATTTTAATTACTCACATTATTACTGTGGCCTCGCCTTTACTCGTATCTTACTTTCTTAATAAAGACAAAATAATAATAATAATAATTACGAATCATTATCCAGTATATAAACATATTCTAAAATATTCGAAACATTCAAACTTCAAACTACTCGACACACCGGATTGTTCGGTACTTTCGGCTCACTAGGTACTTTCGGCCCGCTCGGTTTACTTGGAGCCGCTCGAAAAAATTCGAGTTCTCGGTTCTATTCGAGTTGCTCGAAAAAATTCGAGTTCTCGGTTCTATTCGAGTTGCTCGGAAAAATTCGAGTTGCTCGAAAAAATTCGAGTTGCTCGGAAAAATTCGAGTTGCTCGGAAAAATTCGAGTTGCTCGAAAAAATTCGAGTTGCTCGGTTCTATTCGAGCTACTCGGTTCTCTCGAGTACTCGGCTCGGTCCGGTTTTTCGAGCCGAGTCTGGCTCGGCTCGCTTTTTCCGAGTACTCGAACAGCCCTAATCGGGACATCAGGACATGCATTTTTAGGTTGTCCGCTTACTGGGACAATATAATTCAGGTATTGGGACATGCAGTTTTAGGTTGTCCGCTTACTGGGACATCTGCATGTTTTCGTATTTTCATTAATAAATACGTCTATTATAATACATAAACTTTTTTTTTCAGTTTCCAATAGTATAATATTGTGTTATCTTCAACATTTCAACAACATTTTTTTATTTCATGATGGTTTTACAAATTAAATTAGGAGACAAACTTTGCCGCTATTCCTTAAGCCCCTTCAGCGGCCGGGTATTGGTACATTTACCTTATAAACGATTACCTGAAGAGTTCGTTATTTCTTTATCGAAATTTTACGAAGTTCCATATTACGTGCTGTTCCATATTATCTGCCTTTACCCTACATATACACGTATATACATATGATATGTGAATATGCATACAGTGTGTGTGAGTTAAGGGAGAACAATTAAATGATTCATATGCGAGTAAAAATATGGACAAACTGTTAGTTCAAAAAGAAAAATGTAGGTTCCTCAAAACAGATGTTTCAGTGTGCAATAAAATAACAGCATTTATGCCATTCTCTGTAAGCCAGGTGTTTCGAGACTCCGATAATGCACTCCAGTCCATACTTACCGGCGCATTTGAGAAATACGAATTTGAAAGAAAATGAATATGGAGGGCGAGTGAATAAGAACTTTGAGACGCGATGCCCGCTCGCTCGTCACCTTTTGGCGTTTTCGGACGGTCGCACTGGGGCGGACCGAGTGCGAACCCTACCCAATCGGAAGCGAAGAATGTGAACTGTTTCGCCTCCGATTGGTCAAAATTCGCACTCAATGCGCCCCAGTGCGACCGTCCGAAAACGCCATTAGATTATTCGCGGCGATTACCCTGGTGATTATACTGTTTGGGCTGTTACGTTACCACCCCATAACGCGTGAACATAGCTTTTTTAAATTTTATATACAGAGATAATGTATATGGATATTATATATACTCAGATATAGAAGTGTGTCTCAATTTGCCTCAGTTTGCCTCAGCTTGCCTCGTGCGGGACGCACAGGACAAAAATCACAATGTTTTCCAGCCCGAGGCATTCGGGTCTGCCTCGGCTTGCCTCATTCGCGTTCGTGCTCAAGTCTGTACGCGGCCTAACAAGAACACGGCGTAGCCCGCGACCACTTCGATTTCTAATAAGCAAAGATAAGTTTCACGAGCCATTCCATGGGACGTTAAATTTCCGAGCAAGTAGTTACACGTTTTTTTAATGACTGTCATCGGTCACTGATTATTTCTACTCTACCTACTCGTTTGCAAACAACTAAGCAGCAGGCGTGCAGGTAAATTAAAATCCTCAGAATGTTTGCAGAGCAGTAATTTCTGAAACACCGATGCTTGATTGCCTCTCGCGAGTATCACCCTTCCATTTCCTTCTTCAAACATACTTCCCCACTTCACCCTCTAGCACCTTAGTTTACTCTCTCCGTTACGGATCCGTAATTCCGCGTCTCCGCGAAACTATTCAGAACCTCGGCAGGGTTTATCCCTCCCTCGGCTTATCACCACCAGTTATCCCATCAGGGTATTTTCGACCCGAAGGATTCCTCCCGACAATTCACCATCTGGAGCGCACGTACGGCGTAGGCAACCCCTGCAATCGCACCCCACGACCATAGAATTTTCGGAGCGGAAGTGGGTACACAGGGCACGGGCGGGGGCTGGCGCGCGCGAGAGAGAGAGAGAGACGGAAGGAGCAGAGAAGAAAAGATGTTTGGCGGAAAGGTGGAAGAGGGTCAGCGATTCTTCGCCCGTTATTTCCGCTCGATCGAAGGCGCGCTTTCGCTCGGCTGTCGTTGACACTGCTTTTCACGCTGCCGGGCGGTGTACGTCGGCGAAAACGCTATTCAGACTGACATAATGCCGCGTTGGCGTACGCACACACGACAGAGCGGCGCGACACGTGTACCGAAACTGGGCACGCGATGTGACGAGACCAAGCCCATCGACGCTCGATCGGCCGCGTTCATTATACGCGTGAAAGGCAGGGTGAAAAGGGGGGGGTGGGTGAAAAGGAACTCCGAAGATTCGTATCAACGGAGCCGCGATACGAAACGGCTGGGGCGTGCACCATTGTCGCGTCCGTTTCCCTTCGTATCTTGTACGTCCCGGAAACGGGACCTGTTTCTGCGAAGATAACGCCGTTACCTGCAGTCTGTGCTCGAACCGAGAGGACGTTCGCAGCCACTTTTCGTGTGCGCCGCGTGAACTGTTATCGCAATGCACAATGACTCACAGCTGCCTCCATACGGGCACGGGAAGGTGAGGTGACTCTTAATTGATAAATGATAGAGAAGAGTATGAATTCGGAAAGGAAATGGAACTATGAAACTTTCAGTAGTTACCGTGTCTATGTTCTTAAGGAATTTAGGATTCCACTGGAATCGTAAGTCTACGAATTAAGTCCTACTATTTGCAGCCTGATTTGTTATCGAACTTCTCCATGATTAATGAAATGAATTGGGAAATACGAAATCTTTCTCAATTCTGAAGCTGTTTGCTTGGAACCCTGGGAAAGTACGAAAAGCGGGATTCTACGTAGCACAGAGTCGTGTGTGGAAGAAAACGGACGTTGATACGGCCACGAGGGGATTATGGATCGAACAAGCCGGTAGTGTATTATTGTCAATGGGCTGATGGTGAATTATCGGAGTTTCGGGGGAGCAATGTGTAGCGGCAAGTTCGGAAGCGTGCCAGCGGACGCAAACCATGCGGTTAATTCACTCTTGCACTTCGAAACTCGATGACTCGTAGATTGGTCGTCATAATTGTACGCTAATGTCGTTACCGGGATTCTACGGCCCGTTAGTTTCGGCCAGATACGCCCGAAAGTAAAACCGACGGAAGGGAATCGAGCCAGACATTCGCGTTCCAGCATTTTGCCGCTTAACGCGAGCCCTCGCGGAGCGCGCTTCAATTCCAGCATCAAAATTTTCATCGCTACGAGAGGGAGTGGCGCGACGCTTAAAATGCGCGCTATGCTTTAAATTCGCAAGAAATTTCAGGGCGCTTCCTTAGCGCGCCTCGCGAACGGCCAACTCTCTGATAAAATAGCAGAAAATTCAAAGTGATAATATTTCAGTGTAATGGTCGAATGGTGGTTGTGATACGCGCACCGATTTCCAAAGAGTTTTAAAAGTTAAACGTTCAATTGTTCTCGTGCAAAAATTGCCAATAAGGTAAATGTCCCTATTTCTGCTCATGTCCCCATTTCTGCTCATTTCGTATTTTTCTTATTATTGTAAGCGTTACGCTTGTACTATAGTTGCAACAAAATAATTCCAAATTATTTGAACATTTACACGAGTGTTGCACGAGGTTGGGGCTAATCAAAGTGCAGCATAAGCAACGAAAAAAATTTAAAACGAGAGACTCATGGTTTTCGATCGTGTTCTAGTTGGTTGTGCTAAGGAACAGGGTCACTATTGGTATTCGATAATTGGGCAGAAAATAGTTTTTGCAGTAAAAGTTCTTATTTAATAACAAAAACAGATACCGTATTGTGCTCTGGATTTAGATTTTTTTACTATTTTTAATTTTTTTAAGTAGAAAACAGGTGAGTAGGTTTAGGGTCAAGTGACTCACCGTCATGTCCGCATTTCTACTCACCAAAATTTTAGTAACATAACCTCACAATTCAATGTATGCTGTAACCTCTATTTCTATTCGAAGGCATTTTACTTTTTGTCTATCATTATTTTATGCTTTACTGTTGTGTTATAAAACCTCTCCATAGAAGATGTAACTTACTTTAACCTGAAAAGGCAACATATTATGTGAGCAGAAATTGGTACAAATGGTGAGTAGAAATACGTACATCGCTATTTTTCGTGAGCAGAAATACGGACATTTATTGCATTGTATTTAATTACAAATTACTAATAGTTAAACATCTTGAAATATCTTTCTTAAATAGTTTTCGAATTGGTTGATTTATGGTTAAAGAATTAATCAATTACACTGCAACTATTGATCACAAACAAATTTTTTACACCTTCTTTATAACGAATAACCTCTTAAATGAGCAGAAATTGGGACATTCACCTTAGAACGAATCAGGCGAATGTAAGAGAGGAAGACGAAGGAACACGCGTTTCTATCGTTCGGGATTCAATATCCTCGCCGCGTTTCTCTTTCTTTGTGCAATTAGAAACGCGTTATTCGAACTGACACGATCCACAATTTGTAAGTCAGAGGAGCCTTACTACTCCATGGGCGGGCACAGAAGCCCAACGCGAGAGGAAGTTCTCCGTTTAGACACTCGCTACTGTTTCCGAAAGCGCCGAGAAACTCGAGTAACGCGCGCCGTTCTTAATGTCATGAATTCCATCCAATTCTCGCGGAAACTTTTCGGTGCAATTGTTCGCGCGTAAGAGACCGCGTTCCGCTTTTCCTGATGCGTCGCGATTATGCTGTTTAGCGGAATGTCAATTTGCCTTCGCAGACCTCGAAACTGCGGCATAACGTCGCTTACTGAGCGACAAACGCGTCTATCTCGCCTATTTGATTTCCATTCTTGTGTAATCGCCTGCACGGAGCACTGAAGGCTTTACAGCTTGTAGTTGTGGCCGCGATACGCACACTTGTTCACGGTCTTATCCAGCAATTTTCTCAATGACGAAGACGGAAATGTTATGCGGGAAATGGTGCTAATGAAATCTGTACGAAATGGAATTAATAATGAACGAAATGCTTGGAGGAACTGTCAGCTACGTCTTCCTATAACTATCGAAGTCCTATTGTACTAGAACAATGGATAGTGGATAGCTAAGCTTGGGAGGCCAACTGAACCTACCCATAGAAGCTTAGAATAGCTTTGAGACTCTCTGCTATACAAGTTTGATCACTTATCTTCCTAACAGGAAATGATCATAAGAACACACACCTCCACAAACAATTTTCTCTACCGTCCCCATGATGAAACTTACAGCTCAATCTGATTTCTATAGCCACCCATAAAAGCTCTACATAAGGTGCGTCCCAGAATGATAGAGCCACCTTAAAAAATAGCAGTTCTAAAAGTTTGGGTTAGGTTAGAAAAATATTACAATATCACGTTATTCGTATGTTTATTTAATATGTATTTTTGCATAAATAACACAAAACAAAAAACTTTTTCCAGTATAAAATTTAAAAACAAAACAGAACTATGTCCCAAAATGATAGGGCCACTTAACTAATCTTTATAACATTAATTAATTTTATTGTGTATTACATTATTAATAGCGTATGAAACCACCTTGTTTTGAAATAAGCTTATATACCTACTCTATTTGACATTGAGTTAACCAGATTCTGCATGTGTTTTTCTGTAATTTCGTTCCAGCATTCGGTAATCGCACATTTTAAGTCGGTAACATTAGCAAACTGACGGCCATTTTTGTATACTTTTCGTGATAATATACCCCACAGATTCTCTATGGGGTTTAAATCAGGAGAGTATGCCGGCCAAGTCATTACCAATATCTGTTTACTTCTGAACCACTCTCTAGTTGATAATGCATTGTGAATAGGTGCATTATCCTGTTGGAATTGATACACTCTATCATTCAATCTGACTAAAAATGGTAATAAATTGTTCTCGAGCATAATTTGATAGTCCCTAGCTTTCATTCGTCCGGAAATAAAAGCTAAAGGTGCTTTAGCCGTCCCGCAAAGTGCACCCCACACCATTACACTTGCACCACCTTGTTGGCGTTTCGAAAAAATAAGTTCCTCTTTTCGAATATCGTGCCAATAACATTTCCAACCGTCTGGCCCATCTAAATTAAATTTTTTCTCATCCCTCCAAATGATATTCTTCCATTCAGTCGTCCATGTCATGCGTAATCGGGCCCATTCCATCCGCTTTGTCTTATTTACCTTATTTAAAGGTGGCTGCTTTTTCATCTTCTTGCATTCTAACTGGCCTGATGACGTAATAAATCTATGAACGGTGGATTTTGCTGCTCCAATTCCTGGTAAAGCCGCTACTGCACGAACACTTGTCGTAGAATTACTCGTTTCTCGCAAAATTCTTCTTTTTTGGCGAGTCTTTAGTGTAGAGGGGCGTCCTTTTGATTTCATTTTACCATAATTTTCATTCAATAATTTAAAATTAGAAATAACGTGTCGGGAACATTTTATTCTCTCTGCAATTTCTCTAATTGACATGTTGGCATTTCAGTAATTTGTCCTTTTTCGAAATCGTCCAGCATTTTTCGTCGTCCCATACTGGTAACGTGTATTTTACGCTAATACGTTTCAACTGACTGTCAATTCGAAACATTTGAACTGATTGTTTCACCATTGTTGCCAATTCGATAGAGCTAACCAAGCATTGTTGCCAACATCGTAGCATTATTAGTTGGCTCTATCATTTTGGGACATAGTTCTGTTCTGTTTTTAAATTTTATGCTGGAAAAAGTTTTTTGTTTTGTGTTATTTATGCAAAAATACATATTAAATAAACATACGAATAACGTGGTATTGTAATTTTTTTCTAACCTAACCCGAACTTTTACAACTGCTATTTTCTAAGCTGGCTGTATCATTCTGGGACGCACCTTATAACACCTGTCTCTTTTCCATTCGCAGTATCGTCGCTCGAAGGCACTAGCCAATCAATAGTGAAGAACTTCCGGCCCCCAACATCCCTCGCACTCCCTAGGTGGTCATCCAGGATGCGCTTCGCTAAATGATTTACAGCGTCGATTTTAATCGCATCGAGCCTCTCCCAGGTTCCCAAGCGTCGAGTCGTTTCGCGTGACGTTTCCCCAGCCGCGATTAATTCTCTAAGAGCGACTCGCTGGTCGTGCAATCACAGAGCGAGAGGAGCACGCGTGGAAGGTATTCCCGGCGCAGAAAACGGCTAATAAGGGTGCCGTGATGCGGGGTGATTCTGATCGAAGGTAAAACGAGGGTGTGGCGTTGTCGACAAACCGTTCCAACGACGGTGGGCTAACTGGCCAGCCAATCCTCTCGCTAAACAGGATTCGCTTCGGCTTATTATGCAGTCTCTTCCGAGCAAACCGGCGCCACCTTTTCCCTCCCGCCCTTCATACGTTGCCACCATCCACCCCAGCCGCGCTGGCGAGCTCGCGCGATCGGTGGGGCGGGTGGACTATTCGTTCGGTTATTTAATTCAAGGAGTCGAGTGGATGAGACTGTTCCCCGCCGTATGGAAAGTATCTTGTCTCGTGGCATAATCCCGCCCCGCGAGCGAACTGGGTTAAAAACGGAGAAGAATTATCGCTGCGTCGTGTCCCACCCTTCCTGTCCCCGTACGCGAATAAGCTGGATACCAACGGGTTTTATGATAATGTTTGTTAAACCATTCTTACTCCAGAAACGCCGGGAAGCCGGAACCCTCTACGAAAGAGATGCGCCAGAATGCTCCTTGTCTTCGTCAATGCTCGCGTCTACTTGTCGCGCTTTCTTCCCTGCTTCTAAGGGCGGGTGGAGAGGTATCGCAAGTGAAAGATGTAAAGAAGATACAGGCGCAACGAGGCATTGGGTGCACAGTTAAAAGTGTGTGCAAAGGGATGATACCCTCGGGGGTGTAATCCGCGAAATGTGTTTCCTGCCACTCATTACAGGGTCGTACAAGCCTAAAGGGTCTGTCTACCTTGACGCGCCGAGGCTCTTAGTGTTCCAGTGCTTAGAAACTAGACAAAATGTGTCCCTGGACTTTTGATTCCAGCACTCTGCAGTTTCTACGACCTGGCTGGGTGGCTTCTAAAGTGCAACGAACAAGATTCTCGTTCAAATGTGGAGGTTCTAACTGCAACGGGAGCTAACGAAGTGGCCGCGGAGGAAACGAACGGCCAGAACGCGGCTTTAAGTCGGGAAGAAAGCAAGGGAGCAGAGTGGGGAAGTTTGAAAAGCATTGATCGCGGCTGCCTCGGGAAACGAAGCGAAAGTTCGACAAGGAAACGCACTAGGGCACGCGCTCGGAGGAAAAATAGCGATGAACTTTTGTCGTTGCTTGTTTCTGATAAATTTCATCGTTTAACGGAGTGAGAATGACGGAGGACTGGTTGCTTGCGCGTCCTCGAGTAGTCAACGTAATATTAATAGTTTTTCTTATTAACGAGTTTCTACTGACGAAGGGGATGTCTGAAAGGGGATGGCTGCTTTCGATCCTGACGTCTCGCTCTGCTTTGAAACCGAAATCCACGTTATTTGGTAGCTTCTCTGTTGTTTGAATTTGATCGACGCTGAAAATACGGCTCCTGTTTTTCAATTCCGAGCTGGCCAATTCCGCGCAACTGTCCGATTTTCAAACGAACATTCCATTTATTTTTTGAAAGTGGATATCGTTCGCCGCGCACACAGGAGGCTTGAAAACAACGGGAGAAATTGAAAAATGCCAGTTCATCGTGTCAATAGAAATCCAATAGTTACCATTCTGCAATTTGGGGCCCCGTTTTTGAAATACGCCAAATTGGAGAATCTTTCTTCCCATTTTAATATCGTATATACCTATTTTGTATGAAATACCAGGTATCTTTTCTGTACGGTGCAGCATTATTTAATTTACTTTCCTCGAACTATCTACGCTGGAGAGCAGCAAAGCGTGCACGAAAATCTGCTTCGAGCCACTCCAGCCGGGGATTTTTATCTAACGACGCAGAAACAATCTGAATTCATTTCACTTTGCGACTTATGCTGCATCGAGGAGCGTAACAAGGGCGCGCCTTCTCTGCAGCCTTACAAAGGGCCCGTCGAAAGTGCAAAGGTTACTTCTCCGCTCCGCAATGCAGCCCTAAGGATTCCGCAACGTAGCTAGACGCTGGCTTCGCAGACGGGGGAAGCCTGAAGTTTAAGGCGAGAGGAAAACGGAATGAAAACTTAAACCTCTGTCAATAAAAGTTATCCCCTTTCACTAATTAAACTTGCTTTAAAATAAAAATCTGGTGCAATGAAAAGTGAGTCAGAACCTACTTAGGACACACGAGAGAAGATCTAGTAGGATATTAGCATATATTATCAGACAGTCCGAAGTCAACCTTAGCGAGTTCTTGAAAGCTAGAAATCTATCAGAAACATCAAGCTACCAATACCTTGAATTTAATCAATCGATCCAACCTACTTTTCTGCAATTGGCACGTGTATCTCAAGTGTCTGCTCCAGGATCATCTATAAATTTATCTCCCTGCGTATGCCACGTTTTCACTGAACGACTGTCTTCAGCAGACACGACGATACAAGCAGAATACATTCTGTCGGATGTACGTAACAAACAAATTCCTCCTGTTCCAATAACTGAAAGCTGGCAGAAGTCAGTGGTAATGCTGACCAAAGTCGGCGATCAAACTGCCTCTAGCGCTGACGCTCTGTATCGGGGCACCATCATGCATTTAAGATATGGTCCACCAAACATTTTATCGTGCAAACGTCAAACTTTCCAATAAGCTTACTCGCTTACGGAAAGCATTGCCTACGAACCAGAAAACGGTCTCCATCGGGACCCCCTGAACTTCTAACACGTTTGGAACTGTCTCCGTAATGAAATTGTCCCGTCGCCCGACGCAGCAAGAGGAAAGGCTAATCGGATAAATTATTTGTTGGCAGCCCACCGACGCAGAGTTTGCTTCCCCGCTTTGGAGAATTATAGGGTTACGAGGATGTTTGCTCGTAATTCGAAGAGATGCTCATTGTGTACGCGACTCATTCTTCCATCCGAACGAACGTATCGACACTAAAGCTCTTACTACCCGCCCGCCCGGGTACTCGAGTACCCGGTGAGACCCCGGGTAGAAAAAAATTACTCGGGTATCCGGGTACCCGTAGGATACCCGACTACCCGGGTACCCGGGTAGACAAAAATTACCCGGCTACCCGGGTAGACAAAAATTACCCGTGTGTCCATGAGATACCCGAGTAACTGAAGTGTGATGAGATAGTTGAGAATTTCGATTTGACAGCCGATCGTTTTTCGACTTTCGATCATTTTCGGCTAACCTCAGTAATGAACGGAATATGCTGTCAAATCGAAATTCTCAACTATCTCATCACACTTCAGTTACTCGGGTATCTCATGGACACACGGGTAATTTTTGTCTACCCGTGTATCCGGGTATTGCACGGGTACCCGGGTAGTCGGGTATCCTACGGGTACCCGGGTATCCGAGTAATTTTTTTCTACCCGGGGTCTCACCGAGTACTCGAGTACCCGGGTACCCGGATACCCGGGCAAAAACAATAGCTCTAAATTCGACACGTCGAATGGATGGAGCTCGATCTCGAATCGACCGATAATTGTGCGAATGCCTTTACCGCGGCATTCCGTTGCGAAATATTTACGGGCAGGCATTTGACCACGATTGCACCCACGAAAGGAAACAGAAATGGATCATGGAATACATTGAGGAGTGCTCGAAATCGGTTCCCTACCCTCTCACGTTTCGCGCGATCGTGCCGCTGGCGAAACTCGGCTTTGTCGGTAACCGATCGATGCAACTCAATTAGAGTGCCATCGCGAAATTTGCATAAACACTCGTAATGAACGCGTAATGAATTCACGCGCCCCTGTATCGGCGATCGATCGACTGTACAATCTTTACACGCCTACGCTTATAGGTTTCATACGTATGTAATCCCGCGGTATTTTCGATTAATTCCTGTCGCATCACGATCAAGCCCCGTATACTAATCCACCATTCTGAAACCTGCGATCTGCGTTCGAAGCATCGGTCATCGATTAACACTTCGGCGAATGCAGTTAATTTCGGATTGACCTAGAAATAAAACGCTCGTTTACGGTTGGGTTTTTACGCCGGAATAATTCGAAAATTGCAGGATTAATCACGCTGCTTACTGTTCGCGGGCCTCTGATTAAACGGGGAATCGATTTTGTCAGCGGTTCTCTTCGATTACGATTCGATGGCAGCGATCGTAATCAGTTTTATCGATTTGCCGCGTACCGCAGCTTTCACGTCCATCCTAGCGATATTAATCCGCTTGAAAACCAAATACAATGCAGTAGAAATGCAAAAATATGGAATTGCATGGTAGCTCTACGGCGTTCGTTGTACACATTCCCCCCTGAAATGCAGACCTTCTCAGTAACAATAGCATGGGCGAGGTGGTTTCTATTATTCTATTATATTCAATTTCGCCCGAGTAACCATAATAATGTTTTTTGTTAGCGTCACAGTAACGACTACGATTTACAAACTCCCCAGTGTCGTCCGCGGCATCTTGTAATTTCATTCGGAAGAACGGAAGATGCAAACTGTCACCGAGGGGCGGAAACGCTTTTGTTTCGTGCCACGATTAATGCATTTCGACGTCGCGTTCCCGGCCGCGGTATTTTAATTAATTTCCGTGGGAAATTATTTCAAATATTTCACGTTATTTGCGGTCGAGGGACGGTCGTTGGTCACCCCATTCACCGCCCCCCCCCCCCGGTCCAACCCTCGGCCCCGTCCGCCAGCCTATTTTCTCCCCCGCTCAAGTTCATCTGTCCGTTCGTTCTGTCATCGAATGGCGCTCGATAAAATGGGTTAATTCCGGACAATGCTGCGACTGAAAATCACATTTGGACAGGCGTTGTTGTAGAGTGATTACCCGCAGTCCAATTTCCGTGCTACTAGCGCCGGGCCACCGATCATCGTTATTTATATTCCTTTAATTTCCACCCGGTCTACGTAACCTGGCGCGCACAGACACGTACACATAGAGGCCAGACTGCAGTTATTAGAACGTGGGAATGCCCCTGTTCGGTGTAACGAAGCGGATTTCAATGGACAGATTTCAAAGCCGTGCCACCCCTTCCTGTCTTTATTCCGTCTGGTGTTTCGGTTAATTAACGTCCATAGATTTTCAATACCGGCGATGACATTTTAAATGACCGATAAGCCCGTCAGGCGATCACGTGCTGCGCGAACGAAGCACGCGGATGTAGAAACTCAACCCTTCGTGGTCACACAGGGTGTATCGCACCCCAGGCAAGTTTCTTCCAGAAGCATATGTCTTTGCCAATATTTCTGTACATTTTTAGACCTTAAAATATAAAAAATTTGGTGAATTTTAACTAAAAAAATTGTTTTTTTCCACAACTATTTTTTCATCTACCATCATATCCAAATTTAGATTTGTAGGAAAATACTATTTGAGCATGATTCTATGACTATTACGAATGATCTTCAAATTATTCGATTTTCAATTATCAGTGAGAAGTTAAAAGATTGAAAAATACGAAATTGTGACTCGAAAATGACGCTGGGGTGCACTGAACCCCGTGTGAACAATTTCTGATTACAAGAAGGTGTGACGATGAAGGGTTGATAAAGTAAAAAGTGTGGATGTTCAGTGAAATAAATTAGCGGTGCCGAATTTCGAGCTCATTCAGTAGAATGCCTGCAGACCTTTAAGGGGGAACACCACTGTGACGGCCGGAAAAGTAAGCCATTTTTAAGAATTTTTTTTCGGGTATAATTTACAGTTTTCATAGAAAAATTTTATTACCTACCTTTAGTACGCTGTCTTAAGAGACTATACAAAAATAAATAAATAGAAGAACATCCATAAATTTTAATATATTAATTAATCTTCTAGACCCGCCCACGCGAGCTGGTCGAATGTGTAACTATGGAACAGCAGATCCGAAAGCAAATTTCATTTTTTTTTTATAAACTATATGAGTGTAGTTTCCGTTGTGCGTACCGATTTCTTAAACAAATTATTTTTGTAAAAACGGCACGCTTTAGAAGAAAATTTTCGAAAATCCGCGAATAAGATGGACAGTTTTTCGAACGTATTTAAAAAAATTTGTTTTCATTCAAAGAATCCGTACGTACAACGGAAACTACACTCATATAGTTTATAAAAAAAAAAATGAAATTTAATTTCGGACCTGCTGTTCCATAGTTACACATTAGACCAGCTCGCGTGGGGAGGTCTAGAAGATTAATTAATATATTAAAATTTATGGATGTTTTTCTATTTATTTATTTTTTGTATAGTCTCTTAAGACAGCGTACTAAAGATAGATAATCAAAATTCTCTATGAAAACTGTAAATTATTCCTGAAAAAAAATTCTTAAAAATGGCTTACTTTTCCGGCCGTCACAGTGGTGTTGCCCCTTAAGTCCCTAAGTACCATGCTGGATAGTACTTTTAGGTCTGCAGCGCCTCCATAGCGTCCAACTTTTACACCACAAAATTCGACTCACCCTGAACTCCCTAACTATATTCCAAAAGCTCCTACCTATTGCGATTTCCGAATCAGTTCGCTTCCCTCAATTCGAGTCAACGCCACGATACTAAATAGTCGCCAATAAAATCGCTCATCGCCGACTAATTACGCCTTCGCGCAATTTGCACGCGACGCGCGTAAATCCCGCCCGTGCGCGACACGGTGCGTCGCGATTAAACGTCGCGAATATGTTGGACCGTGACTGAAAAGCGAGAACGAGAGCGGAGCGTAGCCGCGACACATTCAAGATCGTTCCTTTTCCACGCGTGCCATGATAAACCGAGCGTATCCATTACGAGGCTCGTGATAAATGGTGCCGCGGCTGATACCGGCGTTGCTCCGCTCTGCTCGCGGCACAATTAATTCCTGTCGCATTATTCGCGATTGAAAAACATCCTGGACGCTGGCTGTCTTCGACCCTTGTTCCCATTCACGACCCGTTGCTTCCCCCGTGGCCGGGGCCCACCTTCGCGCGATCGTCGATTCACAGCCGGCGAATTGGTTTGCTGCTGACGGTGTCGCATATCGAAACGACGTGTCTATCGTCGCGTGGCGCGGAAAGTAATCCGCCGACACGGGAATTTCGGGCGTGCTCGGCGCTCGCAGCTGGTTAAATGTACGATACACGGCTGGGCATCGGTGCGACGTCCCGGATTTGTAATGTTCGGCTGATCTCGATTCTCGACGAGATTTTCGGCCGGGCGGCGCAACGGTTATCTCTGGCTACGGGCATCAGAGCCCTCTAACTCGAAGCTGTATTTCTGATCAGCTTAATTAAGCACACTTGCCGTTACTCAGCGAGCTCTTCGGCTTGAACAGGATTCGCGCAGATGCGCGAGATTAAAATGAGAGCCGCGAATCGGGATTAGCAAGTTTTGGAACTTTGGCCACAGAATAGCAATTCGTTTGGCAATAATAGACTTTGAGTAGGAACTGCTCGGAATCCCTGCAGTGTCGAGTAACCCCGGATGGTGTTCCGCTTCGTTGCTAGAATGCTAAATCACGTTAGGTAGAAAGTAGACAGCCCTTGATCTGCTGCCGTTGAATATGGTTTACCGTCCAGATGATAAATCGGTTCCCAGTCGTCGGACGAGTGGAGCAGCATTTTTTTTCCAGCCGTCGACAGGCTGACTGGTCGGACCCGGCCAGTGTCGGTGCTTGGTATAAGCCACTTTACATATTAAATTCGCGCGGCAGGGCTCTACAAACCAACTTCGATTATTCTCTGTCGGTCGTGCCCCGGTGAGGGGAGAAATAACGACTCTGAGATTGTTGTCCTTTCTATTCGCGACGTCGCGCGGCGAATGCATAAAAAGTGCACACGCCAGGAAGAATGAAATAGCTGCGACTTTTTACCGTGGCCGGGCCGCAACGCAAACTTTCCGTGTAATGAAAGGGAATACGGAAAAACAGTTGGGCCGGAAAATAGGAACGGGAACGTACGGGATTCGTTGGTGGCGCGGTTTTTCGTCGAGCGCAATATTTCTTTGCTTAATTCCCATTTCTGACGGGGAGCAGCGTTACAGGACAATGGGCCAGATCGAACAGACTTTTGCCTCTTTATCAAAACGTTCTATTGTAATGCTCGATGGTGAACGATAGAGCTAAGAGTTAAAGGAGAGGCAACGCAACAGTTCAGTTTTTACGAACTCGATCCACCGGGCGAAATAAATTATGTCGACGATTCAAGGTTTGTACTTCGGCGGAATATTTCGTAGAGTATATATTCGTGGCCGATGTTGCGAGACTTTCGTTTCTCATCACCCGATATTGATCGTAATTCTGTCCTGTCAGCTCCGATATGTAATCACGGCACACATTATAGTTCCAGTTGGCCATCGCGAATATTGGCATCGCGGAGTAACTCGAACGCACAGTCCGATTATTTAAACAGCGAGCACAAATAGGACAGCGGGTCTACTGTCAATTTTACTTGAGTTTGTAATCATCGTTTCGGTGAAAGCTTCCAGCACCTCTTCAAATAAAAGCAAGATTCAAACGAATGGACTTTCATCCAAATGAAATTTCCTAATAAGGTAAATGTCCCAATACCTGGACATTTAAGGTACGGCGTACACACATTTGAGAATTTTTCAGTTATACTAATCGATTTATATAAAAACGATTTTGCAATTATATGTAGCATCGTGTGTACTTTATCATTAAAAAAGAAAAACACATATTGTAGGAGTGAATAATTTTGTGAAATATTGAAAATTCATAGACCTTACAATGGCCCAATACTTGGACAGCTTAACTAGTATGTCCCGGCGTCCCGATTTTACTGTCCCATTACATGGACACATAATGAAACATCAGCAATTTGGATGTTTTCTAGAGAAATTAAATAAAAAAAACAACACAATAGTTTTTTCTTTTTGCATATTTCTTCTGTATAAGTAATTCATTCAAATCAGTAAACAAACTTGAGTAAAAAGAATCTATTATTGAATGACTAATTTTAAGGTTATGTGTATTCGTATGATAACATCGACTCCTTAGCAAATCAGATAAATCCAATACTAAAATGGTGTAAACCGGACAGTTCAAGAGAATAAATTGTTTTTTACGAAAGTGTTACAAATATACCAAATATATATATATATATGAATATATTTTACTAAATATTTGAATAATTGAATAAAATAGTTCTTTTTTTGGATAAAGCGAATATTAAATGTACTAATCAGTATTATTTGCACCAGTGTCCAGCTACTGGGACGTGTCCACGTATTGGGTCTTTTACCTTACTTGCGAACCGAAATGCATTGTTATTCTTGTATATGCATCTCTGTGACAGGGAATCAGGTCTGTGATTTCATTTTTAAGAATGGGTAATACGCGGCTGTGGGCGTTCAGAACTTTCCAATAGCACGGTGTCGAGTATTTTTATTCGAAATCTGGAAAACTTCCTGCCACGGGGGATTGCTCGATCGCCGGTAACTTTTGGCCACTGGGAGCTCGGCTCCGTGCAGACCTTGTTAAGTTCAATCGAGCATTGGAATTCTGAAACTTTGAATACTTTCGAAAGTGACGCGATATACCTACGTTTGAAGCGAGGGTTGCAGTAAATTACAAAGAAATGGGCCACCCCATGCTGCATAAATCGTTAGACGCACGGGTCCGCGGCGTCTTTGGAAGCTTATCGACCGCGATAATCGAACGTCGCGTTACACAGGCCGGCAATGATTAATTGACAATACTATTCACCGTTCGTATGCAATATTTCAGCGAGCTGTAACCGCATTAGTAACGATTCAACAAACCCTCCCCTTCCGTCTATCTTATTTCCTCCCCCCTTTCACCCCACAAAATAGTTCTCCCTCGCTGCTGCGACGCACAGTGGGACAGATCGCGAATCTAGGTGGAAAAAAATAAGTAATTGCCAATTTTTATACTTTTCAGGTTGAAAAAGACGAGCAATATATTTTTGATGAATACAGAAGCATATATACATATTGTTATTGTTTCAAACGCATGTTAATAAATTTTCACATAACAGTTTAATTAATAAATTAAAGATAGAGGGATTTACGATGAGCTGGCACTAGAATCCGAGTCTTCTGAAAGTCTATTAAAACTATCGTCATTTTGATTAGAATAGGGATCGTTTAAAATTTCTAGTCCTTTCAGCAAATGCAATGTACCTTTTGGAATAGCTTCCTTCTTTTTATATGGTAATTCCCTGAAAGTATTAATAAGCGGATCTGAAGAAAGTAGTAACGCGTTTAATATGTCCCTATTTGTAAGAACCCTTGACATTTTTCTTGTGTGGCATTCTCTGTATCGCTTACAGTCTTTATTGCGGGCTTCTTGAGCCTCCTCTGATAATTATATTTTCAATCCATTAGCACATATCAGCAGTTCAAATTAGCATAAATCGAAACTATCCGTAGTAACCTTACAAATTATAATGGAATTACAGTGGCATTTTGTGGCATTGGTTAGTAATTAAGTTTTAAAAAAAAAGACCTTGTAAATTTTGCATAGTCAATGCCCCATATCTACCATTAATAGAGGTTTTTCCAAGTAACCAAAATATGCTAAATTAAGAATATATATTAAATTTTTATAATATAAAAAGGTTTTTAAATATTATACTTACCTTAATGCGAAAAAAGCTCTAATTCCGAAGCAATTTCCTCAGGATTTTGCCTTCAAACATATGAACTTGAACGAACCGGTTTTCGAAAACGGTGTACATTAAAAAGATAATATGCTGGATTTGCTCTAATTAGACATTTTTGAGCCAACATATCGATTCTTATAAATATTGATGACTTGAACTTTTTCCACCTAAATTAGCGATTCGTCCCACTGTGCGACGTAGCGAACGCCATCAGCCATTTTAGGGTTAACGCCGGCGATTAAAGTCGCGTTCGCGTTGACTGTTGTACGCGAGACGGAACAATGTCGAATCGATTCCGCAATGGGCGCTATGGACGCGACGGACGATATGGCAATGAGCTCGCTGTTTATCGGCATTCACGCTTTTTCTCGATTTCGCGGCAGCGATAACGAACGGAGGCATTGAAAAAAAAAAGTGCAAAACAGAGGCCACTGTTCCCGGATATTTCCCCGGATAATGGCTCACGCAAGCACCAATAAATAACGGCCCTCCGATTCCAATCCGTTTTTTTTTTTAGCCCTCGATGCCCGCTACAAATTTTATAGAAGGAAAAAGCGTCCATTGCGGATTGTAAATCATCGGCGTAAAGTACCCTGATCCCTGCGTACTAAAACGTAACGACGGGATTCGTATCGATTCGACGCAGCGAAATACTAATTCTGACGATCCTGCTACGCGCTGCTTCGATCTTTCAAGTAACGATGTAAATAGGGACGCTCGAAGGACCTTCGGAGGCACGATGCCATTTGCGCGAGATTTTACACGAGGCCAGTGCAAAGTGACACCCGGCGAAGATAAAAGTGCTGATATATGAAGGATCTGGAGCCAGTGCGAGGGGGCCCTTAGAAAGGATACCCGATGATATATGAAGGGCATAATTTTCCAAACAAATGCGTTAGAATATTTCAGGTCCGGGGTCGCCGTGAATCTACGCGCGGCTCTCCGAGAGTCGATCAGTCTTTCGCGGAGGAGCTGCGCTTCCTACGAGGACGATGCAGCAACAATGAAGGATCGAGGCGTACAAGGGGCGGCTTTAAATCGAGCTTCGGGTTTTATATCGCTCGTGCATGGCTGTCGTTCGCCCCGAGTAATGACCGTCGCAGAGTAACTCCGCGAAAATCGAGCTGCGCCAACTGGACGCATGGCCCTCCTGTTTTTCTAGTGAATAGCCTCCAATTAACAGCGAGGTGCGCGAGGACCCCGGGCAAAATAATTAGAGGGGATGAATCCGTCTTTGGTGCCTTCCGGGAAATTAGATTTCTCAGCGCTACGAGGCGCTAGTTTCAATCACTATCGTCATAATCAGTCGTATATTTTTCCTCTGACGCGGCCTCGCATTCACCGTGATTTGTCTCTCGCACAGCGTGTCCCCGGGAACGCACGCGCCGAGCTTTCAATGGGGGCGAGGAATAAAAGAATTTCCCCGGCAGAGGGTGGAAAGAAAAAGAAAGGGGACGTAGGTGGGGAGAGAGAATGGGGAGGAAAACAGCGGAGCCGTGAAGCCGAGAATACAGGGACCGCGATTTCACCCTTGCCGGCTTAATTCAATTTCCGATACGCGACCAATCTTAATCACTTTCACGAGATTATCCTGAAGCCAACAATTACTTTCGAACGGTTGCTTGCACTTATCGCGGCACGCCCGACGATTTACTCCAGCCCTCGGCTTCGATGATGTGTTTTAGGTTTTAGCACTCTTCTGTGCGCGTCTAATATATTATTACTTCGGACATTAGCCGAAGCTAATCTTCGCGCTCTTTCTTTCTAGGGCTGGGAATAAGGGAAAATTAAAATTGCAGGCGAGGCGAGTTGCTGCAAGATTTCGTTTTTTAATGCTGTTCACGGAGTGTTTATGAATTCATCAACGGGGAATTAGAATTAATGCAGTGAGACTCGAAGTGTCTTCTGGTTATTTGAATATTATAAAGGGGGATCGCGAGTAAAAAAGGGTTGGAAAACACTGAATTAGTGGAAAAATGTGTCTGTCAGGCGAAGTGATTTGTACACAATACACATATTTGCATACAAAAATATCGATCTTAAAGTTGGACATCGCTGTAGATAGGTGTGAATTTTTCTTCTGTATTTGATTAAAAGCCCCAAAACATTTGCAGTTGATACTCATCCCCCTAACCCCTCGGCGAGGGGAGAACCTCGCGAGAATCAAGCAAGGTTGATGCGAAATGGTGTCGTTAAGGAGAGAAAGAAGAGTAGAAGCGTTGGTGATGAAGGGAAGATTGTATTTCCATTAGTTAATTTGCTTTCCGGGGATTGTCCCCGTTCCTAAAACTGTTTGCAGCGGCGCTCGAACACACCCAGAGAAAGTATCCGCGTTAAGTCGGCGGATCACAATTAAAACTCTCTACTGGCTCTTCATCTGCGTGAAGAGGAACGGGTGGGCCCGAGGGGTGGCGGCTGCAATTAGGCTAACAAGCCTTCTATCTGATACGACGGCGATTCCTCCTGCGACCATTCTCCGCTGCTCCACTGAATATGCAAGACGAGGAAAGTCGGAACTTTGACAATTTTTAATTCAGACTTTAGGAGGGAATGACAGAGCTGCGCTTGACGCGATCATAATTTCTCGCGTGAAGCCGGCGCATTCGTAAAGGTGGAATCTGACGGCACGTGGATCGGCGAGCGTGGCACGAGACTCGCCGAGCCCACGCGCCGTGAGAACGCTCATGCTCGCCGAGTAGTCCAGTGAAATTAGAATTTGTCTTCGGAATAAATCCCAGCAAGCTAAATTTTGGTACGGGCCTTTATTTGATCGTTTTAAACAATATGTCAAAAGTCCCCATCGATCCGAGTGCCGCTAAAAATTTTACAGAGGGTTAAAAAAAAATAACAGTTTTTCGCGAATATCTCGTTATCTAGCAGTTTTGCGACAAAAATAGGTCTTACACAATTTATAACCTAGGAAATCCTCTACAAAAAAGGTTGTATGAGTTTTTTTCGTAGGAGTAACCATTTTCATGTGTGCCGGGTTACCAAGTTTCAACCCCCATACTTTTGACAAGGGAAGATCCCGAACCCGGAAATTCAGAAAATTATGAAACTCTGTAAATATGTAGCGGAAGTCCTGCTGAGTACAACGCAATTTCGTTTGCTGCCCAAATTCACTCTAAGAGGGTGCAATTGACCCCTGAAAATTTTTTTATTTTGTATTATTACTCGCGAACTGTAGGAGATAGAAAAAAGTGTTCAGGAAAAAGTTACTTCTCTTAATTAGGACTAACATTTGGTAAATTATAGTTCTTACGGTTCTTACGGTTCGTGAGTTATAACACAAAATCGGAAAATAGCCGGATTTTCAGGAGTCAATTTCACCCCCTTCGAGTGAACAAATTTAAACTTTAATCTTTGGGGATAAGTAGAGGATATATAGGTATGTATTACTCAATTCTTGTTGCTGCCCAAATTCACTCTAAGAGGGTGAAATTGACCCCTGAAAATCCGTTTTTTTTTTTAGATTTTGTGTTATAACTCACGCACCGTAAGAACTGTAAGAACTATAATTTACCAAATGTTAGTCCTAATTAAGAGAAGTAACTTTTTCCTGAACACTTTTTTTTCTATCTCCTACAGTTCGCGAGTAATAATACAAAATAAAAAATTTTTCAGGGGTCAATTGCGCCCTCTTGGAGTGAATTTGGGCAGCAAACGAAATTGCGTTGTACTCAGCAGGACTTCCGCTACATATTTACAGAGTTTCATAATTTTCTGAATTTCCGGGTTCGGGATCTTCCCTTGTCAAAAGTATGGGGGTTGAAACTTGGTAATCCGGCACACATGAAAATGGTTACTCCTACGAAAAAAACTCATACAACCTTTTTTGTAGAGAATTTCCTAGGTTATAAATGGTGTGAGACCTATTTTTGTCGCAAAACAGCTAGATAACGAGATATTCGCGAAAAACTGTTTTTTTTTTTAACCCACTGTAAAATTTTTAGCGGCACTCGGATCGATGGGGACTTTTGACATATTGTTTAAAACGACCAAATAAAGGCCCATACCAAAATTTAGTTCGCTGGGATTTATTCCGAAGATTGGGCAGATTTCCGTCTAATTTCACTGGACTAGAGTCGCGAGCCTAGGCGAGCGGAGCCGACTACTCGCCGATCCACGTACCGTGAGAACGCTCATGGCTCGCCGGCTTGCGAGCCTGGGCTCGGCTCGCCGATCCACGCGCCGCACAGTGGGACGACGCGTGCAAATTCCCGGACATTGACGAAAATATGAAGTACCTATTTTTATCGATATAATTATATGAGCATTATTCTTGAGTACTACAGGATACGAAATTATGAAAAAAAAATTTTTTTAAACATTTTAAATCCCGAATTTTTAACAGCAAACACGTTTACTTCTGGAGACGGCTGTCATATGAATGTAAATAATTAGTATTAGAATAATGAAAAAAATTTCTACCACTATACTACACATTGGGGTTGATTGTTAAGAAGTCATTTATGTGGAAAAAAAACAAAATTTAATGATTTTATTTATGTTTTTCAACCTCTCAAAAAAAAATTTTTTTTTTTGTCAATTTAGAAAAATGTCCAAATTTGTCCAGAAAAAAAAATACCCATATAATCATTAAACATTCTAGTTTTAGAAAATCCAATTTCCAGTTGCGCCAACTTGCGCCCTTGAGCAGAATTAATTAAATTGTGTACGCATGTGGGACGAAACGAGTAAATCTAGACATTCCTTTTCTTGTACCCGATTGATTATGTCTTTATGATGTCTTTATGGAAATGAATATAAATATGATATAGCGAACGATAATTCATAAAATTAGGTTATTATTATTAAAGTTAGTTAAACCTTAATAAATAATCGGCGAAGCATCGCATCGCTTTCTTATTTTCTTAAAAATAAATATATGTTTTAGAAATAGATTTAGGCAGTCGAAATTATGATCAAACGTAATATTTATATAAAATACTATGCATAAATTGAGACAACAAAACAACCTTTTCAATATCTGTAGTAATTTCCGTGTCATATAGGTAAATACTGCTTCTATGTAGACCCTTTAATATCCCACCTTAGACCAAATAAACTTAATAAAATCAAACATGAACCCATGTTCCCTGAAACGATATTGTTACTCAAGGAGAAGACAAATGAAAGGAGTACAGAAGAATCGGTGGATATGGAATGCTCTCTACCAAGTGATTTGGATAGCACATCGGAAACATTAGGAAAGCATTTTTGTAAGCAACTTTTCTTATTAATATCACTATACGTATTTATCTTCGATATCTTTTTTTTGACCGGTTATTAGTTCAAGATTAACAAAACATAACAACAATAAAATAGTTTATATGTGTAATATTTATGCCAATTTTGATAAAGATATGATAGGTCACATACAAGAAGTTTGAATGTCCAGCAATTTATACATTTCGTCCCACTGTCTGTTTTACCTTCCTTTCTCATATTCATTTTTGCAGAAAATAATAGTTCATCTCCTGAAGCCCTTTATATTTGCACCGAAAACCAGACAAAACTATTTTAAAATTTGCTAAATTTTCAAAGTCTTTTAACTTTGCTAAAATTCATCCAAAGGTGATGAAACAAAAACCATTTTAAAGATTGAACTTTCTACTTTTCGACTCGTTGAATCACATTTATCGAAATGGATGTCCAGGGGGTAAAATCCGCCCTCAAAGAAGAGTGTGCCAAACTGAAAAAATTTGTTGATGTTTGTCAAATGCTAGAGAGTGCAAACAATTTTTTTTGCAATTTTTATGTTCACTGTCGGAGAGTATGATCATTTGCCTTTAAAATAAGCTAAGTTCCATCAAAATCGGATGTTTTTTAACAAAGATACGGCCATGTCCAGAGATGTCTACGTTTCGTCCCACTGTGCGCCGTGAGAACACTCATGGCTCGCCGACACGCGAGCCTGGGCGAGCCGAGCCGGCTCGCCGATCCGGCTCGCCGATCCACGTGCCGTCAGATTCCACCTTTTAGCTGCCAATCCACGAGGAGATTTTACATGCGAGTTTTCTATCACGAGACAAAAATCTCAGCGACAACAAAATGTAAATAATGGAAATAAAAGAATTATAATAATGGAAATTAAAATCTCACGTAAGACACGATATTTCTGTTTCATCGCGGATTTGCACCTTTCTACCTACTTCCGTATCACGAAGGAGAATAATTGTGAGTTAACCAAATTGTAGGTACCTGTAGTTTGATACCGAAAATTGTTCTATACGCTGCAATGCTGTTGACTGTTTTTCTTGAATCTAAATGTGGAAGGCTTTATCGTATGTTAAGTTCACGTTGCATACAACCATCGGAATCGATAACTCTTTCACCCACCAACGTAAACCCAAGGAGAGTCCTCCGAAGGCAAAATTTTGTAGCCCCGGGATAATAAAGTACGCACTACTGGGGTTTACATCGAGCAGCGAAGACGTTCGCATTCATGGGAATAATCTCTCTTGCGAACGTAAATCTTGATGGAACAGGCTTGCCGCAAGTTAAACGCCCGTATTCGATAGCCTGACGTTCGCGAGTGAATTCTTCGGATATCTTTTGAGATACGTCCTCGTGGCAATCTCAAAGGAGTGCATTCAGGCGGACAGCAAAAGAAGCGCGCGAGCAGCGCAGCGAGTCGTTCGATACGTGGAAGAAAGGGAAGCGAGATTCCGTCCGCCCCGAGATAAAGGAAATCTATGGCCGTGTTTACGCGGCGGTCCGAGATTGGAGCTCATTCGACCATTCCTGTCCGCAGATTTAAGTAAAACCCTTGCTTCAGCACCGCGTCCACCTTTACAGGCGGACAATTCTCGCGCGGGAACATTCGCGAAATCGAACGGACGCTGGAGAAGAATGTCCAAGCGTAGTAGCGGACGATTTTATTGCGAAGTAAAATCTTGCCGCGTTTCGTCAATAACAATCACAGAGCAACGAATCTCAATTGCATAATACTCAGCCGTAGTACTCCCAAGAAGTGAAAGACACGGCCCAATGAAAATTCGCCCCGGGATGAAACACTTTCTGGAATCACCGTCCAGAAAGCGAGCCGCGCACCTTGTCAGAGACACTCGCGCAATTTTCGAACGACCTAGTTCCGTTGCACAGCGCCGGGCGAGTAGCAATTTTCAATATGATATAATCAGTTTCGCCGTCGAGGGCGGGGGATGCTGCATGATCCACATTTTTGTAATTACGAAATTACCAGCCAGCTACCAGCGGCGTGCTCGGTCGTCGGGACGCATCCCGGTATCGTTTAATTCCCGATAAAAATCACGATGGCCGATGAAAATTTCATTCCGCCGCCGATCGCGCCGCTCGTTTATCAGGGGCTCGTTTATTCTCCCCTTTAGGTGTGCGAGGGCGCATCGTTCCCACCATGTGACGATTCGCCACGCGCAAAGGAAATTACCTGGCAAAGCGGCACTGGCCGTAAATCCACATTTCCGCTTGTATCGCACGGGAAACAGAACATAAAGCCACATTCCTACATGTATAAACTGCGTGCACTTGAGAAGCTTGCTCGATAGGCCAGGCTGCTTTGGAAAAGAATCTTCCTCGAGTATCCTAAATGTATTATGCACCGTATCTTACGCGCATAAGACACTAACTTCAAGTGTGCCTTACACTTGAGTACGCGTGGAAACGTGGCTTTAACTATAATCTACACCGCGAGCTACTCGCGTAGAAACTTATGTAGATTGAAGTGTGTTCTGTATCCCGCGCAGCGTACGTGGAAGCCTGTCTGAATATGTATTCTACGCGACAAATCCCATCCACGGGGACACGGTTAAGCGTTAACGCGTGCGTGGCTGCTAAAAGACCAATTGCCTGGCCGTAAAAACTCGGAAAGGTAAATAGGCAGGGCGAGAGCTCGGTAGCGCCGCAAATTGGCGTCCGCGGTGAAAGCGGGACGGGAATCGTCAGCTCTTCGGGAACAGGGCTAGCGGGCTAATGGATAAAGAGACGAATGGCTTCGGTCGAGAGCGTTACTGCGTTACGGGCACGGTGACGTTCGCCGTTCGAAGGGATGATTAACGGGGAACGTCGGCCCGCCGCCGCGATTAACGATGTCCAGTCAGACCTGTAAGCACTCGCGATCCTAACGGGGTAGTTTAGCCGTCGCTGTCGATGAAACTAATTCCTTGGATCGCCTCTATCGGTGGGCTGTTTGTTCTTGTTTGAGCTCGCCGCGTCAACTCGGCGGAGCAGCTTGTTACTGGGGATGATATATGGGGGCGCGCGCTTAGGTCTCCCGAAGCGGCGCGATCATTAGAATATTCTCCGAACGCCAGGCGTATCTAAACGTAGGCATGCTTTCCTTTATGGCTTCGATCATCTTCGCGGGCGACTTGGCTCGCGGCTGTTTCTATCCAGTTCTATATAAAATTGTGAGAAAAATTTGGGGACAGTGGCGAGTATCTTTTTCAACGATGACGAAGATCGCGCTACGATCGCAACGTAACGCTTGAATTCTGTTACGCCGGGCACGTAAATCATTAATCTTCCCTCGCTCTTTAAACTGCCCCTTCATCGCGGAGAAAGGACAGCGAATCGGGGCCGTTCCTTCAGCGGAGGAGAACATATAATCCTACCGTGAAATGCGAACCGACAAGTTTACGGTGCCCCGTCCGTCTCCGCGATACATCACGATACATCACGATATCTCTTAACCACGTTATACCGCGTTCATCCCCTGGCCGGGCTCATCTATCACGCGAGAGGGGACAAAAAAAAAAGGAAGAAGAAGAACATAGCAACGCGCTACGATCGATTTTCCGCCGTCGTCGTCGATAATCTCTCTATGGACGTTGCAGAACGATGCGTCGCACGGGGTCCAGCTTCATAAACGAGCCAGCCGTCGTTTAATTAGAGACCTGACACGTGATCCAGTGTTCCCGATTAGTCGCCTGTCTCCGCGACGACGCGCGGTTCGGCTTAAGGATACAAGCGTGCTGGTGTCAATTATGCTTCGGATAAATAGCGGGCTGGCAGGTGTAATTGACTGTCGACGTAGGGAAGATGCATTTAGCAAAGGTGAAGAGGGGCGAGATTCAGGCGGGAGATCAACAGACACGAATATTGCAAACGTTTGGAAAACGGGGACACAAATACTCCTGGTCATACTTGCAGCGCGTTTCGTAATTAATGGCGGGACGTTCGAAGGACATCGGGCGGAAAAATTCGCGGCAAAGGAGGGCAAGCGAGGGGATGTCTCTGGTGTCTATAAAGAAATTGGGCATGTCGCTTATGAGCTACTCTCCAGCGGTGGAATAACCTGGATGCGCAGTAGTATATGTCGACGATAAAGTTGGCCTCGTAACATATTCCCTCCCGTTCTCCGTGCTTCCGTGTTCTATGAGCCTCGAAATAACCAGCTTCCCCCCGTATTGGAGTCCTGCGACGGCTGAACCGAAGCCTGCCTCCACGAGCAACTTATAATCAATCCAATTTTGAGATAAATGCATCGCGGCCTCTCCCTTCGCGGGCCGATGCTTCGGAGAATTATTATCTCTGGAATTACTTGATCCTGACAAAGCGCAAGATATTACCGTGGCCTATTTGTTACAGATTATAGAGCGCGCAAGTTGCTCGAACGGGATGATCGGTTTCTCCTTTAAAACGATTAAATATGTTCATGGATATTGATTGCTGTGTCGCGAGCAAAACGTTCTAGATCAGCGATGCCCCGATGGGCGGCCCGAGGGTACGAGCATCCATCGCATTTTCCAAAGCTCGCGGGGAAGGGGGTCTCGAAACCAATGAAGTTGCAGGCATGTAACGGATGAGGAAAACTCTAGTAGTGTGCCAGTGTGCGTATAGGCTCTTACCCATAGGCTTATATGACTGGGACTCTTGGAGCCCCAGTGTTCTACATTTTAGGAATTGGGAAAATAAACAGGAATTGACTAATGATTAAACAATAATATTATGTAATTGGACGAAATAGACTTGAACATTCCCACTTACACCTCTGATTAACAAAAAGTTTCTTATTAAACGATTTTTATTCAGCTTCAATCCTCTGTTTGTGTGTTTGTTTGTATGTATGTTTGTTCAGTTCAAATCTAGAAACTCAATTTTAACCCACTTCCAACTATCCAATAGACTTGAAACTTTGCAGGCATACGTAGTTTGGATGACAATACAAAATTATGAAGAAAAAGAAACCCCCCCCAGGGTTTAAAAAATTATCCTGTCATCAACAAATCTTAGAGCATATACTATGGAGGTCTCATTGAAAGCTTGAAACTGTCGGCAACATGGTGCGAGAGAGGAAGACATGTGCGAGCGAGAGAAGTATATGTCCTATTCGACCGTAAAGCGCAAGCGCCGATATCGTGCGAGAGAGAAACACATCGTGCGAACTGGTGCGAGAGAGTGAAGTATAGATTCTCTCGCTCGCAAGATGTGTTTCTCTCTCGTACAATATCGGCGCTTGCGCTTTACGGTCGAATAGGACATATACTTCTCTCGCTCGCACCAGTGGCACATGTCTTTCTCTCTCGCGTGATGTTGCCGACAGTTTCGAGGCAGTCACTCTAAGGCAATGATACCTCCATGTATATATGCTCTAAGCAACAAATAGAACCCATAACCGCAAATCCAAACGACTTGAAATCAGCCTATAACCAGAAATCAAATCAATTTAATCGCAATGAAATCAGCATGTAACGGTTACATGCTGATTTCAGGGTACGAGCCTACACGCACACTACTAGAGTTTTCCTCATCCGTTACATGCCTGCAACTTCATTGGTTTCGAGACTCCCTTCCACGCGAGCTTTGGAAAATGCGATGGATGCTCGTACCCTCGGGCCGCCCATCGGGGCACCACTGTTCTAGATGGTTACGGAGGCAAGTTGACGGTGTCCGTTGCTCGTGCGACCTGTTTCCCTAGATCGCTTTAAACCTGAGGAACCTGCATTTCGATTGCGATACCAAGAATTGCGTAGTATCGAATTTACCGAGCGAGGGTGTACGATTTCGCGGTTTAGAGTAGCAGCACCGGCGAAACGCTGATTGCAACTGTGTTAGAAACGAAGGGTCGTTAAAATAACTATTGGATTGTGTTCTGGGTACGAGCTAATACCCGATACTGATTGGCAACCCGAGGCTGAATAATTACTAATGGTGGAAACCGAATATGGGTGTAGAAGTTCCTGCGTGGCAAATCATTAATTATATACTCGCAATTAAAAGTTTGCGAGCAAACATTGCCGGGATTAATTTCTGTCGCGTGTATGAAGCTTAACGAAACTTGGTAATAATTCATAGGCCTTTCAAATTGCAATAAAGAAATGATTCATAAAGAACATAATGCCACCAGGATCGTATAAAGTATTTTACATTAACTGGATGTATCGGATACCACTGCAAACACACGCCCATCTTTTATGAAACGCTCTGCGTTACTGCGCAAACTATTTAACCTCTGTGCAGCCCCCATTCTGTTTCCATTGAAAGCACGCTGAAAGCTTATCGCCTGCAGGATTCGTGGAGCAGTGGTTGGTAGCTGAAATAATTGTCCTGCCGCGAAATTTTCCGAGCTCTCCCCGCGGAGAAAGCTAATCAGCGAAGAGAGGAGAATTAGAGAAGACGGCTCGTGTTGCAGCGGAGCAGAAGTTCCAGCTGAGAGCCGGGCGAAATTCATCCAACGATTAAAATCTAGGAAGTATAAACCCGCTCGAAATAAATTCAAGCGTCCTTCTTTCCAGCGGCGGTGATCAATCGTTCCGTTAAGTTTCCTCAAAGAACTGCATTTACAGTGCTCTTTAAATCGCGCGCCGTCGCCCGGAAGTCATCCATTTCGTCTATCAAACGCGGTCGTCACCCCATGGGAAAGACCGAACCATTAGCAAACGAAATCTGTGAAAAAATTCACCGCAACCGCGAAGCCAAGTCCAGTTCAGACGCTGGCGGGAGAAGTGGCGGGCAGCGTAAAAAAATGGTTTCACAGTACGAGCGTTTAAACTGGCCGAAAGCGAATCCGGCGGAAATGTCGATAGCGTGGTTGCGTTGGATGGAACCTCCATTGCCGTATCGGCAAAAAATGGCCGTCGGGTACAGGAATTAATTGGTAAATAAATTTTGCGCCCGAGCCAGGATCAAGGGACACGCGGAACCGATGAAAATTTTTTTCCTCGCAGCCGAGCGAATAATTTCTCGTTCTCCCGGGTTTTATGATCGCCGCGGCGAAATTTCACGGCGTTCCGTGCAAATTGCGCGACGCGCGCCCGCAAAGTAAGGTCCACCTGGACGCTTCAAGCGCTCGAATGGACGGGAAATGGCTAATCCTAAGCGAGCGGAATAATTTCGAATAATTATCAACGTGCCGCGATAAGGATATCGCGCGGAGAAATTCCTCCGCGGTTTTTTACGCTCCGCCGGCGTTTACTTCCCGGGGACAAGCCGCTGCCCCGTTTGTAAGGGGAGCTCTTGCTAGCCGGCGGCGAAACATACGCGTTGCAATTCCACGCGTGCCCGCGGTAATGAAATAAGCGCTTTTTCTCATTAAATTTCATTCGCAGAGTGTCAGCGACGGAAGGACACCGCGGAGAACCGGGTACAAAGGCAGCCGGAAACGCTGGCCGAGGCACCATTCAGCCGGCGTTCCTTTGAAAAGTTCACGGTACACCTGCCTTTATCAATGATGCGTATCGTTTCGCTGTGCGGCATACACCCAGAAATTGTCGTTTGTTTCTGCCGTCGTGGGGGGTGGATAGATTGCGCGATAGTCGCTTATAAATGGCGATTATTAATTGTAGCGGAGACGTGCCTGCTTTCTTTTTAAATAGCAGCGATTAATAATAGACACCCGTCGATTTCGCGGAGGGTCTGATAAACGCAAACAGTAGGGGAGACCGGGGCTAATTAACTAACGAGGTTAGTTGACTAATTCCCTTTAATTCTTGTATTATGGAATAAATTATGCTGCGATTCGCAATATTGGAGCATATGAATGACCAGCTTGCCACTTAATGTGTCGCCGTGACTAAAACTTGCGTGTTCTGTCAGTGAGAATGAAAAATCTAAAAAGGTCGGCTGAAAATAAATATTTTCGTTTCGACTATTTATGAATTTTTGTCCACTAAGTACTGCTTGATGTTATTTCATGAATATTTTGTGGAAACGTGATACCTTGACTATAATTTACGGTATTTTATTTTATCCGGTGCGTGGAGGTTTTGTACGTACGACCCTTAACATGTTAACAATGTCGGACGGGGTTACTTGACTAAGCATAGGAATACTACTAATAATTGCATTTTTTATCCTCAAGATGCAGTCGAGGCAAAGAGTTTAGCTGCTCAAGTCCACTTCCCCCACCACAAATCCTTCCAAACTCACCCCTACCAGTTTTACACCCTATCCTCCCTCCAAACTCTCAGGCCTTCCAAATAGACTATAACAAACTAGTACAAAATAATTACAGTATCTTAGAACATGATAATTAATAAAAAAAAAACACTGTGGAGGAGTGAAAAAAAATAAAAAAATTTATTGATCGTAGTATACATATGTACGCGTTTCGTATACTATATTGATGGATTTGGCAGCGTATATATACGTTTTTCACATTATATTGATGTACTGTGACAGTGTTTATATACAACTTTCGCATGCAAAGGGTTAAAACTGAAAAGTAAATGTTAAGTCAACTGACCCCATCATATTTGTCAACTAACCCCGTAGCCGGGGTCTGTTGACTTATTCGTCTCACTACTCTAAATACAATAAAAACTACAACCTAGACTCAATTAAAACGATTTTCAAAATTATGCCTGTATACCTAATGAAATTTGGAAACTTTTGGTATGCAGTAAGTCAACAAAATACTAATGGTCTATTTATAAAAATTAGAAATGTAAAAAATTAGTCAACTAGCCCCGGTCTCCCCTACGGGGTGGAATTAAATGAACTATGCAATGTTGGAGCGGAGTGAACGAGAACATGGCTGGAATCAATTTAGGAGATTAGAATCGTAGGGCCATTGTTTTTGCATAACATGCGACGAGTGAAAGCAGCTCAAGGGGCACATCGGCGGGACGCCCGACGCCTGATTTACATAATGAGAAAGGGGAACGAAACATTTGTCTGAAAAGAGTTTCTGCACTCCCCGAAAGTTCGCAAGACAGCGTCGGACAAGTGAGACTTCCAGGAGAGTAGTTTCGCTCCTCCAACTCGAGCCTCGGCCCATTAAAGAATTCCCCAACAGTTTTCCTCGACGCCCCGCGCAACCAAGAGCCGTATAACTGATCGTACTTAATCGCCGATATTCGACATTCCAGAGATTTATTACGGCGCCCCATGTAGCCGGGAATCGCGGCAGAAGCAACGGGGACACAAAGGGTGATAACAGAGGACGCGATGTTAAAAATTCCTCGAGCCGAATGAATAATTAATGGGCCGAGTGTATAACACTCATCGTCTGCACACGGCCGCATTAGTGGTGACCCGGAAGAGTAATCCCGCTGATGAATCATTCAGGCAATGAATTATGCAGTCCCATCTCGTAACGAAATACTTTTGATCCGGGATTCAAAGGCGCATCGTCAAGCGGTTCCCGTGGCTTGATATAAAATGATTTGGACATCCTCGAGAACGAGCACTGTCCCCTTTTCACCGACGCCTATTACGCTTGCGAAACAGTCCTCCCAGTGTCCCAGAATAGCGGCTTTAGACGGGAACTTCGCAGAGTTCAATTTACTAAGTGAAAACCTCTTCCTATAACCGGGTTTTCGAGTTGTCCTCTCCTTCCATCTCCCTCCCCTCCTCCCGCTCTCCTTCTCTCGAGTGCTTCCGCAGTTTTCCTCGATCCGATGAAATTATGTCGACTTTGACGTGCCAGGGGTTGATTCGGGAGGGTAAATCCATACAGCCGAGCGGCGACGACACGGCCAAATCCGATAAGTTATCAGTCGAGCCACGTCGAAGGTTATTAACATCCTTGGGCGTCCGGGGCGATGCTGTCCCGCAGCGGTGAAACGCGAAACGTTCGTCTAAAGGAAATAAAGTAATCAGAGCTCATCTGCTTGCCTAAAATAGGGTATCGAACGACGGGAGATGTTTCCCTCGGCACATTCATCCCGCGATTTTCCCTCGTTCAAGTCAAATCGGCCAGGCTTCAATTACCGTTAAGGAACTAGTTTTTGATCAGTTTAGAGGGCTTCCCGCTTTAATATTTATTTTTAACCTAATACAACTTTAAACCATAGACTTTTTTATACTAAAAGATGAATTAATGTTTAAAATATAAGGAAAAAATTTAAAAAGTTGAAAATGTGTATAATTTGATTATTTATAAGGTATGGAATAATAAGCTGACTAGGACCTAGTTTTTGATCATGTAAAATACATGGGAACTAATTTTTGGTCAGGTGAGAAACTAGTATTTGATCATCTAAAATACATGGGAACTAATTTCTTATTAGGTAAAGAACTATTCAATGTAAATAATCGGATACTAATTAAAAAGAAAGTACCAAATAAACTTATTTTTAGTATTTGTTATGAGCTATGCGTCGCCTGTGTATGGAGGGCGTAAATCTCCGACGGCGCAATGTCACTTTCTCTGTGGTGTCTTACGACCACAATAATTCACTTGAATTTACAATAAAAAGATAGAGGTTGATGCAATAACTGTGACACAGCATATACTAAAATAATCGTTAAATGTATTTTGTTGACTGTTTCAATGTGTGTACAAAGGATAATCTGAGTCGCTTTATGTTGCCCGTGCGGGGCTTGGTTTTTCACTAACTTCGCTCGATCGTCTATCTCGCAAGAGTTCCTTAGGAGTGGAGTTACATTAGCGCAGTGGTATGAAAATCAGGCCTCTTATTGGTCACAAACGGTTTGGGAGTGGGTGAAGGAAAACTGTGACCGAGAGAAATCTTGATTGAAGTATTGGTGTGTCGGTGAACTGGTGATCGCGACGCTGTCAGTTTATTTTCCGATGGTTCGCAGACCCTTGGTCTTGGTCTTCACTTGGGTTAATCTCGGTGTTTACGGTTTGAACTAAATTTATGGGTCTCCAACAGTCCCAAGTCATTGAGGCGCGGGCTAACAGACTACGTGTCTGCCAGATGACAGTTTTGGACAATACAAGACGCCCTTGTGCGTCGTAGGTGGCCCGGCAACGAGCTAACGCTCAACAGTATTATACCATCTAAATTTACTTTTTTTATAATTTTAAAATGTCCTAACCTATTTTTTATTCAGGTGATCAAAAATTAGTTCCACAAGAAAAAATTGGAACTAAATAATGATCAGTGACTTTTAAAGCAAAATGATACATATAATACTAAAATTCTTGCTCTACATTGTAAAGTAAAGTATTGTAAGCAAAATGTATGAAAATAAACTTTAATACCACAACAACCAGGAAAGAAATCGGCTGTGGCGTCGATGGTGATCTATTACTTCGAACAGTAAGAGATGGCGTTCAACAGGGCCTTCTGTCAAGTTGGCTTACACATTTATTTTCTCGAAAACTAACAATACTAACTGCTTTCACGGACAACACATATATTTTTGAATGATCGATTTTTATGTTAGTAATTATTTCAAACAATTATTTATTGACATAAACTTAAAAGAACGATTTATTTCATGAACTGTATAAAAATGAGTGCCTGATCAAGAACTAGTTCCTTAACGGTACCGTGTTTCTGACGACGCTCGGCGATGTTGGGAACCGCGAGATTTCGTGGCAAGGATGGTGATAACGAAGCATCGATCGGTATCCGATTTCTTCGCGTTTGATTCAGTTGTACGTGTACATTGAATTCTGCGCAGAGTGCGTCTTTGTGCCCAGCCGAATGGTTACGTGATTGCGCCCGAAGACTCCCGATACAGTATCTTTATTCGATATCGAAAGCGTAGTGTCGACAACAGTCCGTGCCACCTATAACAATTGGTGTCGCCGAATAATACCGTACCCAGTCTCCGTCTCCCCATTTTTCCGCGAAAACTGCTGCCTCTGCTCCCGTATCGACCGCGGACGCCTGTCAACGCCACGAACTAGCGCAAAAAAACGCGCAATTAAAACAGCTGCAACGAGGGAAGAAATCTTCCGGAACAAATGACCGCCAGTCCGAGCGATGTAAACTTATTACAAGCGGCGCAAGAACGCCGCGCCGCCGCTTTGTACCGCGGGCGTTTGTTGTTTCGCGGAAACGAAGAAACAAGCGGGACAAAAACGAGGAAGTAAGCTTATGACGCTTCTCGACTCGGCGTTGATTCTTTTTTTTTCTCCCCCTCGGTATTCCATCTTCTGGCTGTTTGGATACTCGTTTCACGGCTGCTCGGCCACCTGTCCCGATAATGACGAATTAACGGCGGGAGGCGGGAGAGAAATTGCTGGCGGTGACGAGAGATCCATCCCACTGTGGAAAGGCGTACAAAGGCCCGGCCCGAGTTCGACAAAGTTCAACGTGGTTACCGTGAAAAGCTTTATGCGCTGGCTTCGAGACGAATCACAGCGGCTGACCGCCGCACAAAGAAATCTATATCGCGCTGCGGAAGCAAAAAGCTCTTCGGGCTAAAAGCTTTCCCGTGCGCGACCAAGTTATTTTTATTGGATCGGCGAAGCACTTCGTTTGAGCAACGGAATGATATCTGATGCTGGCTTCGCCTGTCTGCCTGTCACGTTTGTACAGATTCGAATACCGAATTAATCCCGTCGACAGGGACTCGCTGGCTTGTCGTACTCCTCAGCGAAGAAAAAAAAAACTTGCGAGCTAAAAAGCGAAATCGCCCGTTCTTCCGTTTTTCTCGCCACGCGAAATTCAGCTGTGGGTCACGGGTATAAATGGACGTACAGGCGGAGGCGAGGGACGCTCGAAATTTCATTGGCTTGTGAAATTTATTCTAATTGAAATATTTAAAAGGATACTTGAATTACATCGACGAAGTTTCAAATTGTAAAATTTGGAGACGTGCCTTCCCCTACAGCACACTTCGTTGCAGGAACGTTGCACAGCCGTTGCAGTACATTGCAATGTTGCCGTTTGGTTGCAGGTTGCATTGCAATATTCCTGCAACATTGTGGAAACATTGCCGTGCAATATTGCAATGGCCACGTTTGTGCAATGTTTCTGGAATATTGCGCACACATTGCCGTGGAATATTGCGCACATACTGCGTTACAATAATCCAGGAATATTGCGCACACATTGCCGTGGAATATTGCAATGGCCGCGTTTGTGCAATGTTTCTGGAATATTGCGCACACATTGCCGTGGAATATTGCGTACATACTGCCGCACAATATTCCCGGAATATTGCGCACACATTGCCGTGGAATATTGCGCACATACTGCAGTACAATACTCCCGGAATATTGCGCACACATTGGCGTGGAATATTGCGCACATACTGCAGTACAATACTCCCGAAATATTGCGCACACATTGCCGTGGAATATGGACTTACATATTTTCACTCCTCGCCTACGCAAAGCGTTCGTGAAATGCAAACACACGGAATACAGTCTTAAATACCACAGGAAACCTCCGGGGAACATAGGCGACCATGGAAAGTATGTGATATTAATAATTAATAACATTAGTTAATTATAACTATATATGGTTGAAGCAAAGTGTGAAACTGTAAACAGCGACAAAAGATATTTGTAAAAAAGAAATATTAGATGTCCAAAGTACTGCCAGTGTCTTTACTATTGCCATTTAATCTATTGTTCATAACAAAAACGTCCCGCGATGTCGAGTGTAAATTTAGAAGTCCGTATTATTGGCGAACGCTGTAGGAACGGCCCGGTGGGACGTTCAGGCAACATTCGTACATAAAACGAATTGACGCGGAGCGTTCCTGAAATACAAACACGCGGAATATAGTCTTAAATGGCAATAGTAAAGACACTGGCAGTTCTTGGGACGTGTAACACTTTTTTACATATATGTTTTGTTGCTGCATATGGTTTATGAATTTGTTTAAACCCTACAGTGGTAATTAAGTAATTGTATTAATTACTTATATCACACATGTCGACAAACAGAATACAGTGTTATATTTCACAGGCAACCTCCACGGGAATATATGTGAACACGGACAATATGTGATATAAGTAATTAATCCAATTGCAAACTGTTAAATTGTATATAGCAATAAAAGATATTTGTAAAGAAGTCTGATCTGTGAAATGTAAATCCACAAACATTAAAAACTAGAAAATAAAAAATATATAAAAAAAATTTATGTTAAACAATTGTATCAAAAATGCGCTAAAAACTAAAAAAAAAATTTTTTGTTGTACTACGCAAGATATTTCATAATAGAATATGAATCAACGTGATACAACATCAAACGTCGAAATTAATTTGTTGTGAAATATCCGACTCCACGATTAGGGAGATGTAATGGAGTTTGTCAAAACAAATCTTTGTTTTTAAATAATTTGAGCTTAAAGTGTTGCACGGTAGGAGTATAAGTTCGAATACGTAAGTAACATTCTCAATCAACAGTTCCAGCTGCAGCGGTATAGTGTTCGTCTACGGTGCTACGGGTCGCGGGTTCGAAAATCCTCCCTGGGGTAAAATAATTTTCTATTTAATACAGATACACGGACGTTATACTACTATGGTTCTGCACACATTCATGTCGTCGCCCCCCTCGGAGACACGTCCGATATATATAATTAATAGAATATCGTTATTTTTAGTTTTGGCCCTACTGCCCGAAACGTTGCGTAACCATTCCTCTAAGATCTCCGAAACGTTCCACGAAAAATTCCTCTAAGATCTCCGAAACGTTCCACGAAAAATTCCTGTAAAATCTCCGAAACGTTCCACGAAAAATTCCTGTAAAATCTTCGAAACGTTCCACGAAAAATTCCTCTAAGATCTCCGAAACGTTCCACGAAAAATTGCTGTAAAATTCCGAAACAATGTTCCAGAGATATCTCCTGCAATGTTACACAAGGCGGACATAGGAATTTGCTTGAAACGTTTCGGGAACATTTTGAGCAATGTTCCAAATGTTGCAGCGCGACGTCACTGAGACGTTCCTGCAACAATGTGTGCTGTAGGGGTTAAGGGGGGACTCTACCTTGTTGGGCCGAAAAATCGATGAATTTGGTGAATTTTTTGTACAAAAACGGTTTGACAAATTAATTTGCGGTTTGACAGGCTGTTTTATTGTATCTTCAGCTCTTGTTATAAATTTTTATGTGACGGTAAAAAAAAGATGTGGCTGATACAGAGCGCTGACTTGAGGCGTTGAAAAAAAATCGGGTGGTCCTGGCGTTAACGAAATATACTCGAAGGATAATCTGAAACACAAAAACGAAAGAGATTCTTAATCTGTATGAATGTGGCTATCGATGGTAGTAGATTCATTAAGATAAACAAAGAAATGTTAAAATGGCAGTAACCGTTCCTAATTTTACTTAATGATGTTTTGCCGATTTTTTGAGAAAAATTCGATTCATCATATTCAGAAGCCTGCCATTTTAACATTTCTTTGTTTATTTTAATGAATCTACTACCATCGATAGCCACATTCATACAGATTAAGAATCTCTTTCGTTTTTGTGTTTCAGATTATCCTTCGAGTATATTTCGTTAACGCCAGGACCACCCGATTTTTTTTCAACGCCTCAAGTCAGCGCTCTGTATCAGCCACATCTTTTTTTTACCGTCACATAAAAATTTATAACAAGAGCTGAAGATACAATAAAACAGCCTGTCAAACCGCAAATTAATTTGTCAAACCGTTTTTGTACAAAAAAATTCACCAAATTCATCGATTTTTCGGCCCAACAAGGTAGAGTCCCCCCTTAATTCACTGAACGAAAGCAGACATTGTTACAATGAACAGACGAAATGAACGGCGATCGAGAAGATCGGTATTCAGGTCCACCAGCCCCTGTCTTTTCCATAAAAGAACGTTGCCAGTTACCCTGGTAAACAATTTTACCAGCATCCAGTCGAGCAACTTTACCTCCCCCGTGGCTAGCAGGAGAAAGGCTTCGCGAAAGGGATTCACTGAATAATCGCGGCGAAATTTATGAGCGAGCGCATCGGAAATTTCGGTCACGTAACGCTATCCCGCGCGGAGACACGCTTCCGCGAGAAACGTAAAATCTCCGCCCGTGGCGGGGCCAACGAAACTAATTCCATAGCCGATACCACTGTCTGCTGCAATCTTGTTTCCGCGTTGCCCGCCTCTCGCCGTCCCTACCCGCGGCAAAGCAGCGAAACGTAATTTATTTAACCGGCTACTTTCGTCAGGGGAAACTTCGTAATCATGCCAACGAAGCGACATTACTCACGCGGACTATTAAGTTACGCTGTATCTTGGGGAACGTCTTTACCTCCCGTTGCCCTTAATTACCCCACGCCCAGCTCCACCCATAAAAAATTCTGCACGATTGTTGCTCCCCGTCGGCGTTTCACGCCGAGGCAACGGGACGCTGGTTAACAAAAGCTCCGAAGCGCGAGCGAACATATTCGTGTATCGTACGGCTACAAAGCTGAAAGCTCGAGTATTTTCATATTCGTATTTTTCGCTGGCTTGCAAGGACCTGAGCTAGGACCTCCGTTTCTTTCGCGAGAATGCGGTAGGTTCCCGAGTGTGTGTGACAAGACGTTGGATCCTCTCCGAGTTATGTATTCATGAGATATATGTAAATTTAAGTTGTAGTTCTCGAGAACTAGGGCGCCCCGCGTCTACGAAAGCCAACGTGTTAAGTAGTCCCTAAAAGATGATTGATTCTCTTTTCGCTGTCGGTTACACTCGTCATATCCCACCACCATGTCGTGTAACTTTATCCGTAACAGCGTGAGCGCGCCACGAGTTCGCGGTAACAAAGATCAGGGAATCGTACACATATTTTGTACGCGCAAACTCGTCACGCAAACAAAATTCTTCTCTCAATTCCCTCCTATAACACTTTACGTCCCGCGATCGCGAGGGACGCTCGAGGATCATGCCAGAAGGACTCGTTAACGGCTGAGGGCGATAGGTACACGGCCAGCGCGTATTCGAATGAAAACTACGTCTCGGTTAACAGACACCAGACCGCGACTGGCGTGCTGGGGCATGGCCGACCGCTGATATCGCGACAGGGAAATATGCGCTGCACGAAAATTGCACGCTGTCGGGATACAACGTATCAAAGGAAGCGTGGAATAAATTTCCAGAGGAATTTAATTCGTGGGGGATAAAAAAAATATGTCGGCTCCGTCCGCTTTCTAGCCGTAAAAGCAATTAAATCTTCGTTAGCAGCCGCTCAAGGGGGCCTGCAGGGGACGGGGAGGGGTCAAGATTCCTCTTTGAGGCGATAAAATTATTATTTTCGGAAAAGCGCGCACCGACGGTGGCGACTCGCGCGCTCCGGCATTATTGACTTTTCCCCGGAAATTGGGTCGCTTGATCGCGTTATACGCCGCTCGGCCATTAATTAATATCGCCCTACTGAACGCTGACCATTCCCAGACACGTCGCAACGGCGAATCTTATCGTCGGGCGCGGGGCACGCCGCACGATCCACGGCGCCGTTTTTGCGATGCAAATGGCTCGCTGTTGCGCGCTGGACTTCGTGCACGCGTGCAACGGCGCCCCGTTATCATATCGGCCGTTCAATTCTGCCCGGCCACAATAAACCAATAAACGACGAGACACCCCGTATAATTGGTCGCCACCGAGCGAGCTGCGTTTAATAAGCAAAACGTTCGTCATTAGCTGCGCTGCTGGTTCGCCGGCGAAGGAACGATGATTTCAATTAAAATTAAATGATGGCGCTTAATTAGCTTATCAGATGGACGTAACAGGGGGTGGTGCGGAGGGGTGGGGAATTGGCCACAGGGAAACTGGTTCGTCGTTATCGGCGCGAATTTCGCGTGTAATGATGGTCGGAACGGTCGCCTCGCTAATTTCACCTGTTTTTCTCTGCTGGAACAATGGGCCGGCATCGTGGGAGCTCGTAAAAGACGTTTGCGTGACGATTAGCGTTATTAGAGCTCGCGAAACATTGCGCGCTGGCTTCTTAGTCGTTCAGAAAAGTAACGAGAGAGGAAAAGTACGAAAATTGGGCAGAACTGTTTGAAAGCTGCCCTTTTCGGGGGGCTGTGGCCATTACGTCCTAGTGGGATACACGTAATCGCACTGCCGTTCTTTTTATAGGAACGGACACGAAGGAAGACTGATTTAAACGTATGGCGACGTTAGGAAAGGCGCGCCAGCATGCGACGAAGATATTAGAGGCAGCAAGTGGTTCGTTCGCAGCACAGTTTAGGAGACACGAGGAGAGACATACGCGCCCCGTATCGACCACTCTATCGACACCACCTGAGCCCATAACTGTGACCTCCGCTGTCGGGCGAGCGAAGATAAAGCACTGCGCCCTTTTAACCGTAATACGTGGTGGTGTAGCAGGTGTACGTTTAAGGGCGAAAATGGTAAATACACCGGCGGCTCTGTCTCAGCGTGCTCGGAGGTGATCGTTCGTCCATTCGAACGTCGATCGTAAATCTCGTTCGCCCGGCCCGGGCCCCATATGTACCTACGGCGATCGAAGGTCAGAAATGGTAATTGATATCGCGGCCGGGCCGTTTCGGGAGTCGAATTTACGACAACGGCGTATGGGGAGGATTCGAGGGCTTAGGCGCGCCCGGGGTTATGGCGGAGGATATCCCCTACGGGGCGAAAAATTGATATTTCACGTCCGACGAGTAACGACGAAATAAAGCGTTACGTGGAAACGATTTTATGCCCCGTCGTGGTGCGCGAAATTCATCGGGATTCCAGTAATTGGAGATTCGATTCCGCGTTCACTGGCGGGGAAAAAGTGTTGCGCGACCGCGAGGGTGTAGGTTGTAGGAGAGCAATAGAAGGATTGCAGTGTGTACTGTACCGGGTGTCTGCGATGAATAATAAGTTTGAGGGGTAAGGTCCGGTCTACAGGTATCAATATATTGAGAGTATAGAAACAGAAAAGCAGCAGGTCACTTGGTACCTGCTTGCCCTTACGACCGAACGAGTCTCGGTGGCGGAGTAAATTTAAGCAAGCACTTGTTAAGTGCACCTGATTTCAAGAGATAATAAACGGTGTGCAGCTACAGCTGCACGGTAAACTTCACGGGAGAACGTCCGTGCAATTTTTTTAAAGGAATGCCAGCGTTACAAAGCCATACGTTGTTCCGCGGGACCCGGGGCGCAGCGTAAAAATGCGAGAATGTAATTACACCGATGTGGGTCAAACGGTAGAGGAGACCGGGGCTGGTAGGCCAGTTTTTCAGTTTTTGATTTTTAATAAATTATGTGGACGAAATATCATTTAAACCGGTTAGTATATTTGATAGGGCATACATTTGGCTACCTGATTAAATTATTAAAGTTGACTAAATGTGACAACAATTAAGGCATTTTAATGTTTTTCTAACACCTTACATGCTGGTCAACCAGCCCCGTGGTCGGGGTTGGTAGACTAACAGTATGGGGTAGGTTGACTATAGGTGCAATCAGTGAAGAAAATGTTGTTAGCAACTTATCTGAATGGTAATAAAATAGCACAATGTCACGAGAGTTGTTTCATTATAAAATATTTATTACTTTTTAATAATAAATAACAATTTAAACCATCACTGGAGTTGGTTGACCAGCTTAGTCATGTAACCCCGAACGTTATTAGTCAACCAGCCCCGAACGATCATTTTGACTTCAATACTCTATATAACCTTTAATTATTTATGTAAAATCAAAAACGCAGTCTCAGTAGGTCCTTTAATAAACAAACTTTAAAATAGTCCCGTCGCATTAATTCTACTGTAACTATATAGAGCGTGGAAACATAAAATCTTTAAGAAAACATATTTACTTACATAGCCAATTTTTCGATAAACGCTGGTAACTGCCAAACAACGTGTAATGGTGGTGTCGGAAACAAATGAATGACATAGTAGAAGTGACTTGTTTCTACAGAAAATCGCTCCGCAGTAGAGCACACGTTAGTAAAGTTATTAACAATTAGTCAACCTACCCCTGGAGCCAACCAGCCCCGGTCTCCCCTAATCTTACTTTGCAGAGAGAACAACGAAGCGCAAACGGGCGATGTCGGTCTCCGCGAGGAGCGAAACACGGCGGTGCTCGAGAACACGCATGTGTCCTGTCTCGTGGTATCAACGCGTGCGATATTGGGGTTATCTTTGAAAAAAATTCTCGAAACCGGTAGCCCCCGCCCATACAGCACACCTCGTTGCAGCAGTATTGCAGGGACGTTGCTGCAATATTACGTTGTTGCAGGTTGCATTGCAATATTGTAGGAACGTTCCTGCAATATTGTCGTGCATTATTGGAGTGGCAATGATCCTACAATATTGCAGCAATATTGCAATTTTGTTGCCGTGCAATGTTCCGTTGGCAACGATGGTACAATATTGCTGCAATATTACGCCCACATCGTCGTGCAATGTTCCAGTGGCAACAGTCCTACAATATTTCTGCAATATTGGGCGCACATCGTCGTGCAATGTTCCAGTGGCAACGATCCTACAATATTGCAAGAACGTTGCCGTGCAATGTTCCATTGGCAACGATCCTACAATATTTCTACAATATTGCGCGCACATCGACGTGCAATGTTCCAGTGGCAACGGTCCTACAATATTTCTGCAATATTGCGCGCACATCGACGTGCAATGTTCCAGTGGCAACGGTCCTACAATATTTCTGCAATATTGCGCGCACATAGTCGTGCAATACTGTAGTGAAAACTTGTGGAAACATTACAACAATATTCTGAAGCAACTATGACTTTGTCAAAAGTTTTCGAAATATGTACATGATGTCGAGTGGATTCTACGGCGTGTTTCATTTAACTGGATACGCACCGCAATATTGCCGAAGAGTTGCAGGATCATTGCCACAATTTTGCCGTTTCGTTGCCGAATCATTGCCGGAACGTTGCAGGACTACATATTCGTAATGTTGCCGCAACTTTGCAAAAACACACACCTGCAATATTGCGAAGGCGGACATAGGACTGAACCTGCAACGTCTCTGCAGGTTCGTCATCTTGCACCGCATCATTGCAGAGACGTTGCTGCAATGTTATGGTGCTGTGTGGGCGGCGGCGTGAAATGTGTCGCCGCGAACGGACGGGTGAAAAATTGCAAGCTATTCGGCGAGTCCGCGGAACGATCGGATGAAAATCGTTATGACGGCTCCCCGAAGTGCATGGCGGGCGTGCATAAACGGGGAAAGCAGCTTTCCGCGCGGCGACGAAAGCACGGGGGAGTATTAGGTAGCCGTATGATTTTTTAATGCTTTGTCCGTGGGTTGCGCGGATGAAACGCAGCTTGGCGCGCGGTAATTCTGTCACGATGCCACGACCGTTCGCGCTGTTATCTGAAGCGTCTTCATGAATAGTAAAATAATCAGTCAGTTCTGAAAAGCTTAAGCACACCGTGGCGAAGTGTCGGAGGATTATAGCCCGCCTTCGCTGGTCGACTAAAGCGCCGTGAAGTTTTTCAATCATTCAGCGGTGAGGTGCATTTTGAAATTGAAAATCGCTGGCGTGCAGCTGTTACACGCAGCAGTTTTACTCTCTGGTGTAACGCTCGGGGAACAGGGAGGAAAGCGCTGCGCAGAATTGTTACAGTCGACGTCTGGCCCTGTTACCGTGCAGCTCGAATGCAGTTGTCGAGGGGAAATCATACGTGTAGTTACATCACACCGATGAACGTGGAGCACGGTATACAGTACTTGGACCCATATTGCTTGCCCAAGGACACTTTCACGACAATTCCAGCTGGTCGAAGGGTACTTACAGGAAAAGCTTATAAACTACGATTCCTGAAGCATAGAAAATATCCACACAAAAGTTCCATACAGTAGAAAAATCAATTAGGCATTGTGGCAACTGACGCAAACGTCTATGAGAAGCAGACAACTATTCGCGAGGCATTGGAATCCTCTTAGGGTACTGTCGAGCCAAACATCCTTTCGACAACACATCGCGATAAGAAGCCCTTAATCTATCGTCAGAGCAGCGAGTGCATCGTGAAACAAGATCGAGCGGCGTTCCACCTGCGAGCCTACACCTCGATGACTCGATACTTCCTTGAAAAGTAAAAGGCTCCCAAGGAACAGGAAGGACAAGAGGCAGAAGAGGGAAACGGCGACCGTTACTCCGAGATATAATCGCCCAGACACGCAACAACTCTCCACCCCACCAGCAAGCATTGAAAGCCCTCGAGCGGCGCTCTCGAGGCAGTCGCATTTTAATCTGAAAATATTATCTGTGGCGTCACAACAGGTGCACGTGTCCGGACTCTCACCAGCGACGAGCGCGTGACCCGACTAGGAACGAAACGTGACGCGTTGCCGAGTACAAGAGACTTAATCGATCCCACCCGGATGTGTTTGATAAAAATACCATTGCATTCAGGAGCTATTCGCGTTATTGCGTTAGAGCGGTATCGCGGGCGTCAGAGGAGGCGGACGTGACCTGATTGAGGAAGAGGGCAGCGAGCCACCCTCGCGCCGATGCGATCTCCTCGGTCACGAAGGGCGCAGCCGGAAACGGGACGGGATCCTGAGTAATCCTGTGCGGGTTTACCTCTGTCCTCGCGTATGCCCGACGCGACGGTTTACTCGGGGGGGGGGGGGGGGGGGGAGGGACACGAGAAAAAAGGAGCTGGCGAGCTCGCGTCCTGGCAGCGGCTTGGCCTTTTAAACTACCCTGGTTTTCGGGCTAAGTGAAAAGTCATGTAAAGAACACCGCGGAAAGATTCGCGCTGGAAATTTCGCGGAAGCTTCTGCGCCGCGATAGAATGGACAGCTTGAACTTTTCGATCCTGCTACGGCTGCCTTCCTGTCGGGCCGCGCCTGGAGGAATGGATTTAACAGCGTAGAAGGCAAGCCCGCGCGATCTCGCGCGGAGGAACAGGATCTCCGTGGATGAGCAGCAACTTGCCGTGTCTGATAAACGTTGGTAATTAGTTTCAACTTGTTTTCATTTGGGTTACGGAATGGGGGGTGGCGGAGGGCTAGGAGTTCCTTCGTAGAGACTTCGGTTTCAATTTCTCTTTGCGGCAACACCTGATGCGTTCAACCGTACACTTATTCGGAAGATTATGCGTTAGGGTAGCACTTTCAGTTTGAGCGCAGCTAAGCATTAAACTGTTGGAATCCTAAAGAAACACGATTGAATTTCTATCGCGTTGTTGGTTTCTGTGTCTGCCGCTGCTTACATACACGGTCGCGTGGATTTCAGTGGAGTAACCCTACAATAGGTGAGCCCACGTGACCGTTCCCTGACTTTCGCCTACCCCCCTCGACCGATGGTAAACATTAGTCTGTTTATCTTGCGCGAAGCGGCTCTCCCAAACCGTTCCGGTCCACGGCGACTCGAAACTTTCGGGCAACTATGCCGAAGAGTCCCGGGTCAATTCGGGACTCTGGGACTTGCACCGGAACGAAGAAGCGCAGTGGAAAGTAGGGGAACGCGGGGCGGGAGTGGCGAGAGGAGACAGATGGTCAAGAGATAAGCAGAATGGAAGGGTAGCAGGGGGTTCGGGCGGGGGACAGAGGAAGCAGTGTTTCTTGACGAAAGTTCAGCGAGTATCCTGGAACAGAGGAGGGGAAGTATAACCTAAGAACGAGGCGAAGAGAGAGAGAGAGAGACAGGGACGGCAAATAAATTTATGGGGAAAGTTAAAAGCATTGCAAGCTCAGCGGTGCAGCGTGTTGCCCTAGGCGCATTTATTTTTCATTTTTCTCTCCCCAGCCGGGTTCTCAACCCCCTTGCGAGTTCTATACCCCGGCGACTCATCCTCCCGCGACGTAGCTTGTCCCGCAGCGGTCTCTTTTCTATCTTTCGCGGGGCAAATTAGGTTACACGGCGCCACGTGACATCAGAAAGTACTCTCTCTTCATCGCGCCCACGCTAATTAACCGCGTTTCTCTCCTCCACCCACCGCCCTCTCGTACACCATAGACCCGACCTTTCTTCTGGTTGCTCGGTTTGTTCGCATAACGAGCTGTGCTTCTTGGTAGCTTAACGATCACGTAACTTTCGAACCTCGAAATTATAAATCACGCGTGCAAAATGACGGCGTCCAATGTTTATGGGAGGACGTCGTGAACGTTCTAACTGAGAAACGCGTAGAGGGTGGACCGAAAGATCGTGGCAGAAGCACGAAAGGAAGAAAGATTTCGAAGCGGTGATACTTATCAAGGGACTTCCGTTGGATAGAAGGATCGAAGGTACTACTTAGTTGTAACGAATCTCGTAGGGAGCTAAAGCTAGAATTCCTTGCAGGGCTGATGTTATCTAGTTAAGAATAAAACGATTGCTTGTGTTATCAATGATCTTACGTACCGCGTATTTACTAAACGGACAAACCGAGCGAAGGAGATTCCCTTTGAGCATGTCGCGGCGCGTACATATGTGTCTATGTGGGTCAATGTCCCGCAGTTTGATCATACCTAGTTCTATTAGCAATTAGGAATCCAACTTGATCCCGTTCGTGCTGCCATAACCCTATCTCGAACATGATCGGTTCCCCGGCTAAATTCCCCTAGCATGTCGGGCCCCGAACCTCGTGGAACTAGATCATAATCAAGCAGCAACGGTGCATGGATAATCGACCGATTTCGATGGTAATCCACTAGCGAAACAGATTTCCCAATGATTTGCGCAATTGTATCATGCTCGCGTCACTATGAATCCTCATGAGCATCCTGCATCAAGTTTATCTCGAAATTTGCAACAGCTCTCACTGTCACATCTGCCACATTGTCCTGTAGATTCCTTCTCCTCCCAAAGTATTCAGAACCTTTCGAAAATTTCCAAGCTACTCTAGGAAATTATCTGGAACCGTTCAGATGACCATCAACCATCGGTACCGTCAAGGACCCAGTTCCTGATCACTTAAGAGTAACCATCGCGGGTTTTTAAACGTGTAAATGGAAAACTTAACCCAATTTAAAAGATGTTTTGTTAGTTCAGTAAATCTATGTTTAATCTTTAATTTGGTATTAAAAAAAATGCAAACATAATAATAATTATTTTATAATTTAACTTTGAAAGTGAAAAATGCAAAGGGAGCAGTTTCTGATCACCTAAATCATGTCTGGGAGTATTTCCTGATCAGATCAATACCCAATTCCTGATCAAATAGATTGAAATGTATAAATTGCATAAAAAATCATTACAATATCATATTTTTATAGCATCTTTATTAACAGAATATAAATATACTAAATATTTTTACAATCTTTTAGCTGGTATTTGAAATTTTTTCAATGCAAAATTTTAATAGTTGATCATTTATGTGCGTATTGCTAACCTAAATGTCTTGGATGATTTAATAAACATACCCTTTATTTTTTAACACAAAACCCTGATTAGAAATTACTCAATTTAGAGTATTACATATTATTTGAAAAATAACAAAAAATTAGCTACTTAGTAAATTTCAACTGTATAATTAAATTTTCGGTTTTCAAAATTCTTGCTTCAATAACCTATTTGCTGATCAGGTGATCAGGATTTGCGGAAGCATATAAAAACTGTACCCAATAACTAATCACCACTTTTTTGCATTAAAAAGAATACAAAACATTCATAATTTAGTTATTTAATATTATTAAAGTATCAAAGAAGTTAACTAAGTATATATTACCTAAGAATTTTCAAAAGTATCACAGAAAAGAACTGAAATTCACGACGTGCTCTCTTATACTGAACAACAGTAAAATGGCGTCAAACCAGGCGTAGCTACAAGCGTCTTACTTTGATATTTTTTTTATCAAAGCACATTTTAATATGAGGCATCAAATTTTGCGTATAAATTTCAAAATACTTCATAATTATTTAGTAATTTGTGGGAATAAATTTCGATCGTAATAAGCTTATTATTTGGTATTTATATACTAAACTGATCAGGAATTGGGTACTGATCAGGAACTGGGTCCTTGACGGTATACCGGTTGTCACAATTTACTTCATTCAGAAGGAAAGTTAACATCGTCGAGTGTCCAAATCAGACTTTTATCGGCAGGATTAGGGCTGTAGCTGTGGACCGGGAACACGAGATACCCGGGTACCCGGGTACCCGTGAGATACCCGGGACGAAGAAAATTCCCGGATAAGCGCTACCCGGGAAATCTACCCGAGACTCTCGAGAATCTCGAGAACTTACAGAGTACAGAACGTAATTCTGGAGCGATGCCTGTCAGAGAGATACCGTCTGGCACCCTGTGGCGAGGTCAACCCCCTGCGGTACCTCACCGAATTTTATGGCCTTCGACTCGAAAGCCATGACGCTCAGTGTGGCTTCAATTATGGAACGGTACTCTATGAGATCTCGAGAGTCTCGAGTATCTCGGGTAGTTTACCTGGGTAGCGCCTACCCGGGAATTTTTTCTCTCCCGGGTATCTCACGGGTACCCGGGTACCCGTTCTCCCGGGTATCAACAGCTCTAGGCAGGATCATCGTCTCAATCGAATTATGAAACGTGCTCTGTTTCTCGTGCCAATCGCAGCTACGCGACACGATCAGGTTTAAAATACGCAACGAAAATCGATCGTTAAGACAGGTGTACCGAACATTCGGAATCTCTGCTAACTTTCTCGTTCTCTGTTCGACAAAATGCTGGGCCTCCAGACGATCCCCGCGATCGGGCACCCGTCCAAACGACTTCGATGGCTTTTAGACGACGACGCTTCCGAAGTTCGGTCGGGGGCTACCTTTTTGCCAGCTTCGGTCTTGTATACAGACCGTTCCACGGGTCATCAGGCCTTCGCGACACTCTGCGCTTCCCTCGATCTCGGCAATTTATGACGATCGTTTACGATTTCCTGCCCGCGCGGGAGAAAAACCGAGGGAACCAGCGAAAGTTCTTCGGTTAGAAACATAACACCTTGCGGAGTGGTTTTTCGATCCCCTCGCGCTCAAATGTTCGTGGATTCCACGAGGTAGAAGACTGGCAAATAAGTGCTATAGCACCTAGGTGAACTTAACAACTGTATCTTTAGAATCCTTTCAATATTCCAATCATTCCTGACTTTATAACTTCAGTTTGTGCAACAGTGAAGCATTCCTGAGCAGCCACTGGCAGAACAAGTGGCAAGAACGTAGCAGGCACAAAACAGCAACGGAAAACAGAATTCATGCATTCCATTTACAATTTCCGAAAGCTGAACAAAAGTCACGCAAGGCTACCGAATGCACAGTCCGCGCACGTTCCATCAGCCTTTTTTTTTTTTGTTTCCTGATTAAGCTTTGCTCGAGCATTGATCGTTCCAACGAAGGGAGAATTAAGTAATACGCCTGCGGAATTTGCATTCGCCGATCTCGTAGCGATACTGCATACGCGTTGCTTCCAACTCCTTCTACACTGAAAGAGTACGATTGCGTAGTAAGCCTGTTCGGCTGAATTTATTGCTAACATGAAACGCGGCACGGAAACAATTATTATCGTCCAATGTCCGATCGCGGGGCTTGATCTGAGAGTTGCCAGTTGGTTTAAGGGTCGCGGTTCGTGCCAGCCGGGGAATCGAACCGACGTATCTCAGCGATACTTCTCTTTCACGCGATCCTAATAAAATTGCAAGGGTATTTTTTATGTTATCAGGCGTGCATTGACCGATCGAGCGCGAATACGGATAAACGCGGGGAGGTGGGTGGTCGCGAGTCCGAAGGGAATTACGAGACTTTTATAGAAGCGAGTTAGCCTGTGCTTATACGCCCTAAAGCGGTGTGCCCGAAGGCGTTCGCGACGAATTTGCATCCAAGCGATACCGTCACTTATTCCGCCTTCCATGCCAGCGAAATATGAGCGCGGTGCACGTTACTACTGACGTGCGAGGACATTTTTCTCGGAGCCGACTAACGCGACGAAAAATGTGTGTTTATCGGTACGACTGCTTTGTCGCGCTAAAGTGACACGGGATCCGCGTCGATTCCGAGAACCATCGCCCATCGAGTGCCATTAAAGCTTCCAACCGTAATCTACCATTCTGAAACACCCTGTACGCCGAGACGGGACAATTTCGTTCCAGCCGTAAGTTCCAAATAGAAAGCAGCGATGGAGGAAGAGCCTAAGGCCAATCTTTCGGAAGGCAATCCCACTTCGGGGATAATCGCGCGATAGATATCCATTTAACGGGGCACGGAACGTTCTTCCCGCGATGGATGTTGAACACGAGCCGTGAACAAGCTAATTCGCGGAACGAGGAGGCCAGGGGATTATCTTAGGAGCCCCGCGATGCGAATTGGCCACGACAAAGGGCAGGTAAAAATAATTAAGGCCGCGTGTGGCGGCGCGGGGGGTATCGTCGATCGCGTGACCGCCGACCCGAATCATTACTGACACGAACCGCATCGTTCCGCCAGCTGCCGCCACTCCTGCGATCGCGGTATATGCCCGATGATCGCGTTCAAAAGGAAATTGCGGGAGCCTGAGCCACCGGGAACAATTGCTGTTCACTTGGTCGGCAAGGCATTCAGAGATATCGTTGCATTATAAAACAGGGCTCGCGGTAGGGCGACTAAATGGCACTCCATTCGAACGAAAGCGTGCCGGATCTTTCCACGGGCTGGCACAATTTCTTCTGCCTCCTTCCCCCCCCCCCCCCCCTTCCTTCATTCCATTCATGCCGTGCTTTTGCTGCTTTCGCAATCGGTAGCACGAAAAATCGCGAAACGCTGCTTTGTTCCGAAGCGGTTGCTTCCTCTGTGCCCGGAGCATAAACGAACGAGAGCCGCTTCCATCGCGCGATACCGTGATACGAAGTTAGACATCCCCCCGTTCCTTTTTCCCTTCCTTGGCTGTCGTTTTTCGCCGTGCCCCCGGCCGCTCGTCGCGTAGCAGTCGCTGTATCCACGCTGCAGTAGATACGATGAAATTCCAATGCGGTCGACAATTTAGGGGCGAATTCGCTGGGCCTTTGCGCCGGGACCTTGTTCCAGCTCCCGCAGCCCATTGTCCGGATCGATTCGTGTGCAACGCCGGCTACTTAAATTATAAGGAAACCGGACAATGGGAACTCGACCGCGCCTGGCGCGGCTGTACGCGCTGCGGGGTAGCAGCGCGAAGTTGTCGCCGCTCGGAATACCTGCGAGGCATATTTACATGCCGAGCGATGGACATCTGTATGCAGCGTCGAAGGAAGGACGACCACCGAACGGCCACCGAATGGCTGGATGCGATACGTGCTGCCTTAGCCACGGGCTAACCGGTACAGAATCGCCCGGAGGCTTGACCGATAGCCTGGAAACGTGACTCTTTGTCCACGTTGGCGACGCTGCATCTCGAGTACTCACGGCGGAGGGACTAACAGTTAAACGTCAGGTAATAGGACGCAGGCACTCTGGATTAATTTCCCGTTGGATATACACTTATGCACAGCATCCGGAGCACTCGCTGCCTCTCCTCTGGCTCGCAGAACCGCGATATCTCCTCGCCGGGAGAGGAGGAAAGGCGCGGGACGGTAAGCGAGGTTGGCGTGCACACAGGCCACGCAAAGACGAGCAAAGTTACGAGCGCAGCGGGTCTAAGCAGGCGAGACGATATCTGGCAGGCTGCCTCGCATCCGCGCTGGCAAAGTCAGCTTTGCTAGCCGTGGCAGGGATCTTCCTAGTCGGCCGCACCGACTCCGCTCGGCTACGTTCCGCGCCGCGTACCTACTTGGATTTAATAACGCAAGTTTCGCGGGCCCGCGTCCCGCACATCCATAATGAGGCAGCACAGCCGAAAGATCTGGGGCGGGTCCGGGAGCGGTCGAAGCGGCGCGTTAAACTAACTGGGGATTAATTATTACTTCGCGGGGATTTCGGGCGACCCGTGTTTTGCGGAATTACGATGAACGGCGCGCCGAAGAAGAAGCTGCCGGGAGTACGGGGCGGGAGAGGCGGAGAGGGAAATCCATTGTCCTTATTCCGTTTCGCCTTGCGATGTTAACACGGAATCGTAACTTTCCGTTAAACGCGTTACGAGGGGACGTAAGAACAAATCTTGCAGTAATCGTAAAGTTTAGGGCAAATCCCGTTGTAGGTATTCGGAATGCACGAACCGTTACGGGGGATATTGTGTTAGACTGAAAAGGCTGGTTGAACAAAGCGGGCACAAACAATCTGGAATCGTTTAGGAAGATGTAAAGTGGCGAGCCCAGATATGGACGAAGTAGTAGGGTCCTGTATATGCCAGACAGAGAAAGTCGCCGTGGGACTGTCGTTTAACCCCTCAACGACCGACCCCTGAAACGAAAAACTGACCGTGAGGCCCGGGCCCTCGGAACGAAAACGTCACTTTGCTACCTGAGGCCTCGGCACTGAAACATCACTGTACAGACAGCCTCTAGAGCAGCGCCGCACAGTGGAACGACGTAAGGACAATAACTGGACATGGCAATTACTCCCAAACGGTTTGGATTTTCATTGTAAAAATTTGCACACTTTCAATTCATGTTAAGTAGAATAACACAAAATCGAAAAATAGCCAAATTTTCGGTGGTTAATTTCACCCCCCTTCGAATGAATTTGGGCAGCAAACAAAAATTGCGTTGTAATCAGGAGGAAATCCCATATATATTTACAAAGTTTCAGAACTTTTTGAATTTTCGGGGTCGGGATCTTACCTTGTACCAAAATTATTAGGTATAACTTATAGTGACGATTCATTATTAAATATAACAATTTTATTAAAAATATGAACAGAAAAATAGACACGTGATTCATGCGTTCGTCGATATACGCGTGTCGCGACGATCGGACCTGTCTGCTAGCCGAGGTCAAATACGTATAAACTGAAATGTTTACATTAGATTTATTTTATTAATCGCAACTAGTAGCAGGTAATTTTTGTACAGTTCAAAACCTTACCATTAAAGGATTAAATTAAGGTATATTTAGAACTTGGGCGACTTTGAGCAAAACTTTAAATCGCTAGTTGAATTATTATAGTATTGAGTGCAACACATTTTAATTTAATACAGTTGATTATTGATGAAATCCAAGTTAATTCAGAATGTTTTTTGTACAAAATCATTAATAATAAGATACTCAGTAATATGTAAATTATTGAGAAGTTATGAAGTACTAGGATTTAGGCAATAATGGTTTAAAGTGGTGCAACTGAAAGACAAAAAGACTGAAATTTTCATATAGGTCAGATTCATATACAATTAAATCAAACCTAATGTGAATATAAAGTTTATTTCTTTGTGATTTCTAATGCTACGAACACTTAATAAAGATTTAATGAAGCTATACAACAGAATTTTGACACTTCAAATTTTGGCCGATGTCCAAATAAATAGGGCATTCTCGTTCCACTGTGCGCCGTTCAGGAGTTGCCGCGTAGGGCAACTGGTCAGACAGCCCGGGGCAAACACTTGCTGGCGGCGCGCAAGCCACGCCTCCCCGGGCAATACGGTACAGATGCCTAGGATGAACAAGGACCGTCGCACAGTGGCGCGTTTTCTAGGGAATTGTGAATAAATTCAATTTCCGATTTGACAGATAATGAAAATGTAAACACATGAAAATGTTCTTAAATATGTCTAGTGTAATGGTCAAAGTTTGTTTTTTCTTTAAAAGTATTACCAACTGCTCTATAAATGTTTAAAGTTGAACAAAATTTTTGAGGTACTTCTAGGGGCGTTCTATTTCTTCTGTGTTTGGCGCATCCAAAATTGCAACAAATCTGTGATATAGTTGACAGTATAGTATATTTCAAGGCGAACAAAATCATCCATAGATCAACGTTTTCCGATTTTTTAAACGTTTTTTGTAACGTTCTTAGATAAGCACATTTTATTTGCGGCAATTTTACGTATATAAAAAATGTGACACAATGTGACACGCTGAAAGTTGTTTTATAAGGAAGGCAGAAGTGTATACTATCGAATAGAAAAGGAATCAGCTGCTACTAGGCGCACCTTTTTGTGTTAGGTGCCGAAAACCATTGTAAAGTAAAAGTAACTAGGCAGCAAACCGTCTCCTTTTTTATGATTTAAAAGGAGATGTTCGCTCCGATTGCTTTGGATTTTGGATATGTTTTAGACGACCGGAAAATAAGAAATACGTTTTTTTTTTATTTTGCCCCGTTTGCATATTTAGGGAGTAAAACCACCCCTCAAAGTTATAAGAAGAGGTACAAAAATAACTGACTACAAGAATATCATGCACATAGCAAGTTATGACACAAATGAAATTTATATCATGTTCTATTCAGCACAATGTTATAATGTTATACGTCGATAATAATAATAATAATAATAATAATAACAATAATAATAATAATAAAAAAATAATATTCTTTAAACTAACAATAGGAACTTACTCAATTTTAAAACTAGAAAAATACTAATATCAATAAACAATTTACAGAAATCACATAAAAAGTGATATATCTTCTTCCTGGAGCTCAACGTCCGAATGCTCAATAGCTGATTAACAAGAGAAGTTATTGTGCAGTAATTCACCCGTAACATAACTATATTTTTTGTTGATGCCATCGTACGGTTTTAGGGGGTGAAATTACCCCTCGAAAAAAAACAGAATTTTATTTTCGTGGAATATCTCGAGAATGGTGAGAGATATCGAAAAGAAGTTAAAACAGAAGTTACATCTTTCTTTTATATCTACAAAACCGCGTAAAATTAATTTTCAAAACATCCATACCTTTCAAGTTACCCCCACCACCAACCCCTAAAATTCAGTTTTTGTATTTTATAAATATATGCAGAAATACCATTGGATAACCTCTTTTCATACATATAAATAGTTTATGAGTTATGATTTTTTTAAAACAAATAAAACCTTCATTTTTACCACTTTTTAGTTTACAACAAAAATAACAATATATTTGAAATCAGCAGGTCAAAATACGTAGGAATAGGGCATAAAATAATTTATTCACAATTTTTCCCTATAAACACGCCACTGTGCGTCGCCTCCCTACGCATCTACGAGCCTGTACTCCCGCCACAACCATTCCTCCCCACTCCGCTCTAACGATAGCTGACGTCACTGCCCCGAGCTTTGCTCGCAGCGTTTGCCCCGGGCAAATGCGGCTGCCCATGCCCTGAAAACGGTAGCCTGACCGGCGCTGCTCTAGAGCAGGGCTGAGCAACTTGTTCGCCGCCGCGGGCCGCACAGTCCCCACTACCAATCAGCCGGCAAGAGCAGGCAAGTCGGGGAACGGGCCGCATGCGGCCCATGGGCCGCGGGTTGCCCAGCCCTGCTCTAGAGTATCTGGTACTGACGCGGGAGCCACTTGAAAAACAGGGTCCGTACGAGATACGGAGGTGGGCGACCAGTGGAAAACTTAGGGTCCGTACCAGATACTGAGGTGGGCGACCAGTGGAAAACGGAGGGTCCGTACGAGATACGGAGGTGGGCGACCAGTGGAAAACTTAGGGTCCGTACTAGATACAGTATTCCCCCGTTATGAGCCCGTTTTTTCCCCCCGTTGACAGCCCGGCGACCATCCCCACCATTTTCTGGAAGCCTACGGACGAGAGTGAGAGAACCGGACAACGAGCGAGAGGACACGAAAGCCACTGGCCGCGCGGAACCATGTCCTCAAGCCACTATGAGCCCGCCGCCAGCCCCGTTCGTCGGGCTCATAACGGGGGAATACTGTACTGAGGTGGTCGTTGAGGGGTTAAGAAATAAAAGTATGGCTGTGCAGCCGTTATGAAATTGAGGACCTTGCAGCGAGAGAGGTGCAAGCTCCATTTTGTATAGTTTTTGAGTTATGACGTGTAATATACGTAAAAAAAATTCTACATCATTTGGTGCAAGTTTGATGAGAATTTCGAACCTGCACCCACTACCCTGCTGCAAGTCAGGGGCAACCTTAGATTTGAAAAATTCGTCAGAAATAGAAATAAAAACTTATCAATTCAATAGCTACTACGTATTGCGTGAAAATATATATTCTTCAATTAGGATTCTCTTTTCAATGTTAAGTCAAAGCAATAATTTTGTACACAGTTCTTTCTAATTTACTGGAGGGTGATAAAGATGGAGCTGCACCCTTTTTGCTGCAAGGTCCTCGATTATTGTATTAGTTAGTGCAGTTTAATGATAATTCAGGCAAACAGACAGGTCGATCGTGACTAGTGCAAAAACGAGAATAGCGATGCTGCAAACTTCTATCCCCACAGCGCGTGTGCGTACTGGCGGACAATACGGCGAAAGTTAATCGAAAAATATCAAGTGCACTACGCAACTTTCGGACCATTTAAATGCACCGGCGTAAACAATAATTCTGCGTTCTCTTTGAACGTTATTTCGCGCGGAACAATTATTTTCGAACGGTGTATGGACGGTGGGGTGGCCTGAAAGCGCGATGAGAGAATGACGTAGTTCCAACCAATTGCCATCGCCGAAAGCATTCTACGCGGCGGCATAATCGAACAATAAAATTGGAACAATCGCGTGGAACAAGGATTTCCTTCCACTGTGGCGCGCAAACGAACAATAGACGTTTCTTTAAACTAGTTACTCGATCTATATGCGGGGTTTCTGTTTTTTTTTTGTATAGGTCGCGGTATAGTGAGCGGCACAAAGGGCTTGATTACTATATTTGAGCAATGAGCGTTCGTTTTCGAGCCGGCGGCCATTACGGTGGCTTGTAAATTAAAATAAATTGTTTTTTCATTGCGAACCACCGCGGACAAATGCATAACTGTTAACGACGATCGCCCGCGGTGGCGCGGAAGCTCGTAATATTCGCTGGCTCGGGGGCAAAGGTCAGCTGGCGTCCATTACGTAATTGCAAAATAACTGCGCCCCGACCGTGTCTGAAATTCATTCCCCGACCCTCCACCGAAAGAACTATGCATTCTAGTAATTATCTGTGCACTTTCTTCATTAACCGCTGGACGAGTAGTCGCAAGGAAAACAATCGCTTGTTATTCCCCGTTCAGGAACGGGCAGCATTGTAACGCGGCCATTGTTGAAGAATTTATGCGCGGAACGTTATAATCGTTGGGAACCCTTAAGCTCGCTTCCACGGCGAAACAATGAGCGACCAGGGCAGAGAGGAGGACAGAATAAATACTTTGGTGCCCGGTCTATCTATAGTCGGATGGTGAACTGCTCGCAGAATCAGCAATTACGCGCTTTTGCATATGCAAAATCTGGTTGCAGCTTGCCCGGGAGCAGCGTTCCCGCGGACCACGCGAACTTTCCGGAATATTCGGACTCCAGTCACAGCCACCGCATCACCGGCATGCATTTAATAACGCGTCAGTTTTTCTCCGCTTCCGCACAAGCTGTGCGGAAGAGTCGCAAAGAAGCGTGAACGTTTAGACATGCAATCGAGTATATTCATAAAACCAATCCAACACGCAGCGATATTTGTAAGGATAACTAAGTAGGAAATGTTATTCGAACATTCTATTATTCCTATTACTAGCCCGACCGTACCACGCAATCTAATTATTCCACGTTCTCCTGTTCTCCACGTTCCGCGGTGCCCCGACCGTTTCTCATCGATCCCGTGCCGTTCTCGATCCACTCAATTTTCCCTCCTGCATCTTCTTAAGTTCTACGCAATATGTGCGCTGATATTTACGCGGGGAGCAGGCAGGAAGGCGTGAATGTTTAGGAAAGAGTGCGAGCCAAGGTAGAAGTTAGTCGGTGCGATGGGCAGTCTAAGAAAGGTAAAGGAGTAGAGGTTCAAGGAATACGAGAATGTGAAAGAAGAACCTGAGAGGGAGAAGTGTAGCTGAAACGTTGGATTAACCCTTTCGGTACCAGCGCGGGATATATCCGGCATCCATCTGATGACCTGTGTGTACCAGTGCCGGATATATCCGGCGTCACGGAACGAGCCGTCGTTCCTAGCACCGACTTTAGTCGGCATCTCCGATAGTTCAAAAAAAAAAAAAAAAAAAAAATTAGTCAAAAGCACTTTCGCGGACATGTAGGGGAGACCGGGGCTAGTTGACTAATTTTTTACATTTCTAATTTTTATAAATAGACCATTAGTATTTTGTTGACTTACTGCATACCAAAAGTTTCGAAATTTCATTAGGTATACAGGCATAATTTTGAAAATCGTTTTAATTGAGTCTAGGTTGTAGTTTTTATTGTATTTAGAGTAGTGAGACGAATAAGTCAACAGACCCCGGCTACGGGGTTAGTTGACAAATATGATGGGGTCAGTTGACTTAACATTTACTTTTCAGTTTTAACCCTTTGCATGCGAAAGGTGTATATAAACACTGTCACAGTACATCAATATAATGTGAAAAACGTATATATACGCTGCCAAATCCATCAATATAGTATACGAAACGCGTACATATGTATACTACGACCAATAAATTTTTTTATTTTTTTTTACTCCTCCACAGTGTTATTTTTTTTTTTATTAATTATCATGGTCTAAGATACTGTAATTATTTTGTACTGGTTTGTTATGGTCTATTTGGAAGGCCTGAGAGTTTGGAGGGAGGATAGGGTGTAAAACTGGTAGGGGTGAGTTTGGAAGGATTTGTGGTGGGGGAAGTGGACTTGAGCAGCTAAACTCTTTGCCTCGACTGCATCTTGAGGATAAAAAATGGAATTATTAGTAGTATTCCTATGCTTAGTCAAGTAACCCCGTCCGACATTGTTAACATGTTAAGGGTCGTACGTACAAAACCTCCACGCACCGGGTAAAATAAAATACCGTAAATTATAGTCAAGGTATCACGTTTCCACAAAACATTCATGAAATAACATCAAGCAGTACTTAGTGGACAAAAATTCATAAATAGTCGAAACGAAAATATTTACTTCCAGCCGACCTTTTTAGATTTTTCATTCTCACTGACAGAACACGCAAGTTTTTGTCACGGCGACACATTAAGTGGCAAGCTGGTCATTCATATGCTCCAATATTACGAATCGCAGCATAATTTATTCCATAATACAAGAATTAAAGGGAATTAGTCAACTAACCTCGTTAGTCAACTAGCCCCGGTCTCCCCTACGCCGTACTGAAAGGGTTAAACAATGTCCGAGAATGCGATATTCAACTTGCATCCCCTTGCCACAAAATATCTTAAAACACTGCAGTTCGCGTAGATTCCAGCCAGAAGCTGACGCGCGCGAATTTATTGCGCTCATAACCTGCCGAGCGTAATCCTGTAAAAACACGTTCTTTAGGTGGGCGCCAGATAGAGCAACGTAATTAAATAGCGGTCATCCGGTATCCCCGAAGGGTATATCTAAAAATTTCTCCCACGACCGCCGGAAACAGTAAAACGCACACTTTAAGAGCGGCGATAACACTGTCTAAATTGTCCTCCGCGTACGTGCCGGTTTGAGAGCATGTCGAGGGTGCCATTTGCGAGAATCTTCTTTCCGCTGCACGCGCCCTCGTCGAGGAGCATCGCGATCGAAGCGCAGCTATTGAACGTTCATAAAGGCACGGTTAACGAAGCGCGGGTAAAGCCGGGTAGCGAAAATTCGAGACTCGGCGAAACTGTTCACCTCCAGGAATGTTACTTTCCAATTTCTGCTCGACTGGGTTACGATTCCGTGATAGCAGAGAATTTTCTATCGCATTTCGCCGGAGAATTTGTGGGTAATGCAGCTGATGAGAGATGCACGCGTGTCGAGGTATTACCGACGAATATATAAAGGTGTACTTTAGCAAATGGAGGAGACCCCTCTTCGTCATCGCCGCGGGACCTTTCAATTTTTATGTCGTAGAAACAGCCGCGCCCCTCCGCGCAAGTAAAAACGTTTCCGAAGAATGAACGTAAAGTTTACTGCAGTCTGGGAACAGTTCCAACACCGGTGCCTGTAACGGGGTATGTATTTCGGGACGACCGACAGCACGAAACATTTTTATCGGTACGCGCCCCCTGGGCGAAGCCGATGATTTGTCCTCATTTCATGCGGTCACGAGAATATTTGATTACAGACAGCGTGAGCTACCGGAGGCTTATCGCGTGCGCGAAACTAATTAATGGTAATTATCGACGATTCAGCTTAAATTGCATAACCTTTGATCGAAATAGTATGGCAGCGCGGAGAATTACGTTGATCCCTCTGCGTCGGGCAAGAACGATAAATTATTCGCGTCGAAGAAACATGAACTGTCCGTTGAAAATTACGCAGTCCAGTTCGATGGCAGTTAGCGTTTCCATGCTCGCCTGTTCCCCTTGTTACGAGCCGGGGCTGCGGCAACGCGAGAGGCCGGCGAGAGGGGTATTTCCCAAGGAATACGGTTTATGAATTTGTTAGTTAGAGGGCGGACGAACCTGATGCGAAATCAGGGAGCCGCAGGATTATCGGAAACGAGGACGAACCTGATGCGAAATCAGGGAGCCTCTAGGAATGGAGTCACTCACGGACGAACCTGATGCGAAATCAGGGAGCCGCAGGAGAGGTTAAACGTGGACGAACCCGATGCGAAATCGGGGAGCCACTGGGTTGGAGAAGATTCCTTGTTTTGGTATTGGATGCGAATGACCCTGATTTGAAATCAGGGAGTCGCGGGAAATGTTAGTATTGCCTCGTAACTCTTAATTAATATTTTATACAACTCGAGGGGTAAAATTGTATCGGTGGGTATATGCTACTAATATTATAAGGATCGTTGGGTAAAAGATGGGTTTTAACGAATCTACTCGATTTAGACGTGAACACCATTCGTGTATTCAATAACTAGTTATTGTACAAATGTAAGTGTCGCGATTAAATAGTATAGTAAAAGTGTATAAATTACCACTAATTTGCACGGTGTTGACGCACTGGCGATGCGGGGCGTACGAGTGGCTATTTCAAAGTGCCAAATAGAATATAAACCGAACTCGCGGATTCAATGAGGTTAACTATGATTCCGACGGAGACTTTAGCTCGATCTTACTAGATTTAACCAACCCTGTACGAGCGTGACACGACGTTACTCTACGCGTGACTGTACTGCTTTGAACCGAAGAGGGTAGAAACCAAAGGGTTTATATAGTCCCAAAAATGAGTGGGGATTCGTTGGAAATCTCCGTATAAGGAAATCCTTCGGGGTCGTCGTCGTGTCACTCCCGTTCCCATGATCGTCATCCAGCTGGTCGAGATCACGATCCCCATTAGTGGTGTGTGATAAGCAAAAGGATTTTAGGGCGTTTTCCCTTCGCAGACGCGAGCTCGAAAAAACGGTTGAGAGCGGCGTATGGGAAAATTCCACATACGTAACACCCTCTTGAAAATAAACCAACAGTATCGAAAGTGGGAAGAAGAAGCGAAGTGTTCCGCGCGAATGGAAAATCTCTGATGACACGTCGATGACGATCGCGATAAATCAGCAGCTCCGTAAGCGTTCGCAGCAGCCGACTCGAAATAATCTGCCCCCGGGGGCAAGAAGGGCGCGACGCTGGGCTCAGGGCGCTGCTGGCGTTACGTCCCCCTGTTTACAGGGATTGGTGTACCTAACGCGTAACGACGTGGGCGGCTGTGGCGCGCGGTGAAACACGGTTGACCAAGTGGAAGGAGACAGGACTTAGCCAGACAATTTCTCATCGTGAGCTTCTTAGCGTCGAAGGTCCCCGAAAGAGCGGAACGAGCAACGGCTGAGTCGAGAGAGAAGGTCGGGACGGAGCGGAGAGATAGAACGGGGTTTAGGGGGCTCGTCGCGAAGTAATAGCACCCTCTCGGTCCGACGATGATAAAACACTTTAAACCAGCCTTTACGGTGAGCTTCTCGGAGTAATATAAGGCGCGATTACCTATATTCCGTGCCAAAAAGATAGAACGTCCCGGATCAAGACTCGGGGCGGGCGCGGGGGCTTGCGGAGGGTGTACACGTACGCGAAGCACTTCCGTCTCGCCCTCCTCGGGCTGCCCCCCTTCCGCCACGTCGCCATCCTCGTTTTCGAGGGGCTGTGTGCGCTCGTTTCGCCGTTCACTCTATATTGCCCTGCTCTCGAGAGCGTAGCGCCGCTCGCGAGCACACAACTCGTTCGCGATGGATATAAGCGTGCCCCGGGAAGCTTCGCCGCCCTCCAGAACACCGCTGCGGCTTCGCCAGGCCATGGAATTTCCGCTTTGACTTTGATTAATATGTTTACGAAATCGCGCGAGCGAGCCAGCCGATATGATAGCAGCTTGTAGAAACTCTTGGAAAGTCGGCTGCGGATTCGCGGAGGGTTGCCCGTCTCGGATATGGCCGATCGTCCGATTAGGATCGTTTCAAGTGCTGCAACTTGCTTTGAGATTGCGCGACAGCGCCGCAGAGAGTATGTATTTCTCCCCGACAAGGTAGAGACACGCATCTCGAGCCACGCCTGTGATTCACTCTTTACGCCTCCACTTCTCTCTTTTACAGTTTTGTGCCCGTGGTATGACGCGCTTGACGAGCGGTCGCGCCACGCGAAGCAAACCGTACAAAGGACGTAAACGTCGATACACGTCCGCGTCGAAGCTTTACGGCGAAGCTGACTAGCTGAAATTCTTGCAAGGGTTGCCGTGCAACGTGCTGGGGTGGATGCAGCGCGCTGTTCCATGAGCTTACACGTCAAAAAATTGCGCGTTGCTGTAAGAAACACGCTGTATTTATCGTAAAAAGGAGAAAGTGTATATATATATATATATATATATATATATATATATATATATATATATATATATATATATATATATATATATATATATATGTACATCTCGAATGAGAGCAATGGATCACATACCTCATTAATCATCCGCAGTGAATTATCGCGATTTATTTCAGGTGCTTCGCTGAAAATTCGGGCGCGAAGTAGCGCAAACTCGTGTTCGACGCTAGCTATCGCTAAAATTTAAATTAAATCCTCGGAGGGTTTGGAGCGACTTTAAACGGGAGAACGGCCAGCGGCGAAGACAGTTATCAAATTTACATTGCGTGAAACGCTACAGCGTTACCTCTCCTCTCCACCACCGTCTGGCCGTAATGATAAGCGTGTTCGTTACATCCTTCGATGCTGATAATATTAAACGTGCAGCCGAGCGGGGTAACGCTTTATGATATACGCGAATGTTCAGCTCGCACTGGTGACCGTTTTCCCACGAGATGATTTTGCACTTTTACAACAGAAGATAAGCCAGGCGAACGTTGCGTGCGTGCTCGTTTTCTTTTTTTTTTTTTTGTTTTTTTTAAATACAACATGCGTGCACCGTTGTTACGCATCCGTCTATCCGTGAAGCGAACATTCGTCGGATATTCCGTTTCATGGCTGATGAATTTCAATTAATACCTCAACTATCAATCTGTTCGGCTTTTTCATCTGCATGATCCACCGCCACCTGTTCATAACGAGAATTAATTTGCCCGGAGGCTGTCGACATGACCGTCGGTTCGAACTTTTTTCCTTGACCATTATCCCGATGCGTCCCCGTATTATTACTGGAATTGCACGGTATTATTTCGATACGTCACTCATCGATGCGCCAGTACATCGCGCGGCACTTCTGTGGCGGAAATACAGCGGACATAAAACGGCGATACGATTGAAAGCTATTGAAGCATTTGAAGCGAAATATTTCAATATTGTCGGGGATCGCTCTATTTGTGTTGTTAGAAATTTTTGATAGGAATTCGATCTTCCCCGTCAGCGCTGCCACTACGGGTTCCGAGAGAAGCCCCCGGGAAATATTATTCCACGCACTGTTCCAGGGATCACTCCAATCGAGCGAGAAATAGAGGGGAAGCGTTCTACGGGCCCCATTTTCTAGCCCGCAGGTGGCTGTTAAAACGGGAAAGAATGTTCGCGAGAAATCTCGAATGTTGTCTACGAAGCAGGAACTATTGATCCTCGATTTCTACCATCGCCGTGCCGTTCCGCAGAGAGCGGGGGAGAAAAATTCACTCGATTCCGCGAATTCTACGGGAACGAATTCCCGATAATGGAAGAATGGAGAAAGACGATTCGATTGCAATGAATTCTTGTTCCGGGCGTCGAACGGCGCCGACATAATTCACACTCGAATCAACGGTACCCACAGACGCTGCCGCCGCCGCCCCCCCCCCCCGTCTCTGCTAATTAGCAATTTAACCGTTAACCGTGTCGCGAACAATACGGTTTGTTTCTCTCATTAATGCACCACTTACGGCGCGGTGCCTCGTGTCTCGGCAAATTACGCTAATATTCGGGACGTCGACGGGTCCATCAAAGTTTACGCCAGCAAAGTTCGCAACGGTTGCGTGCGCAAGTTTGCGCAGGTTAGCGACAAACTTGGATACAATTAAATTCACGCAAGAGGCACGAGTGTTTCGGAAAAATCGATAGCTCACGTCAAGATACCGTCTTCTGTTAACCGGTTAACTGGCACGGTCCTTTTCACTATTCGGGCCCAAACTGGTACCATCGAATAATTAAGTGAATCACACAAAATTTGGTGTACAGGGGTTTTTTGAGTCGCTGAACCGATTTCGGGGGTAATTTTTTTCATCTGACACCCCCAACCCCTAAAAAAATAGAATTTAGGGGTGAGTTTGTCAATTATTTACTAAACCTTTTTTTATTTGTGAAGTTTTCTTGTCTATAATTCGATTGCAGCAGTTACTTTTTTCAATGCCACCCCAACCCCTGAAAAATAAGGGTTTAGGGGTTTAATTTTTTCGTTTTTTTATTTTCTACGAAAAAGTTTCGAATAATTTTATACCTGAATTCTTCATCCATAAATTCCACCGCAAGTGCTTTTTTTGATCCGCGATCCCAAAAACCCCTATATACAATTTTTCTATATCCCGATAGTATTTCAATATTTGGCGGCCATTTTGGTTCGCCATTTTGAGTCTGCCATATTGAATTTTACAATTCCAATGCCAAATTCAGATTCAGCGACCCCAAAAACCCCTATATACAATTTTTCTATATCCCGATAGTATTTTAATATTTGTCAGCCAATTTGGTTCGGCCATTTTGAGTCTGCCATATTGAATTTTACAATTCCGATGCGAAAATTCAGATTCAGCGACCCCAAAAACCAGTACATACCAAGTTTCATTCAAATCGATTGAAAAACAAAAAAGTTATTCCATTTGATCATATATGATACATTGCCAGAATTGGCCAGATTTTTGTTTGATCATATATGATACATTGCCAGTTAACCGGTTAAGGAAACGAGCCTTTCCTTCGGCCTTTGAAATTCAATCTCTCTAAATGAACATCCTCTCATTAACAAAAATGAATATCGAGACACCTTGAAAATAACAAAACAGGAAGGAGGGAAAATATTCAACGTAGACTGTCAATGGATGATACTCGCATTCAGCTACGAAGACGTAACACGATGGCAAGTTTATTAATCACGAGACTGAGCTGAACAGGGTTGCAGGTTGGCCCGCGACGCATTTAGAACGACTGCTTACCCTTCGTCCGATTTTCCGAATGCTTTGAGGAATGCTTTGTACTCTTGCGCGTTATTGTTCCTCGACGGCAGACTAGCGAAACGAGTGGGCGTAAAATATGGCTCTGTGCGAGGAGCGGAGAGTCTCGGGAAAGTTCGGGTGGAATCTGCGAGCAGCGAAGAAAGAAAGAACGAAAGAAAAGGCTGGAGAGCAGCAGGAGATAGAGAGAGAGAGAGAGAGAGAGAGAGAGAAAGGGCCGAGAGATACATTGTGCCGCTTCTCAAAGACCAGCCAAAGTTTCGAAGACAATGATTGCTCTGTCTCCCGGAAGTCCCTGGAAAGGCAGCTTGCCACCCAAATTGGAGCTAAGCGCGATTCCTGCAGCGCCTTCAAGGGGTGGGTTTGACTAATCGCGCAGAAATGAAAATGTTTCACAGTCGCAGCTTCAAGCTTGACCTACGGCAAGTCACGTAATTACCTTTTTTCGCGATATCCCTGTTGAAAGGGGAAACTCGTTCCACCTATGAGACTACATATTTTTCACCTTCCGTCGCGACGGCTTTAAATAGCCGCGTTTAAAAATTGCAAACAAGTTCTAGAAGTCGTTGATCGGCGGCGCAGGTTTTACGGCCGCGCGCTCCTCGCTGAAGGCGGCGAAATATGTCGAGAAATAAAATCGCACGAGGGCGCGCGAGTTTCTTGCTCGTTCGGAGCAACTCGCCCCTTTATCGCCGCGTCGTGCTCGCGACTGTATAAAGAGTAACACGTATATTATAACACAAAAGGCGCGTGTGCTTTGTAGGTGGGCGGGTACCGACGAAATCTTGAATCCGCTGGTCCCGTAACGAGCCCGAGGAGCGACGAGAGAGAGAGAGAGAGAGAGAGAGAGATAGAGCCGAGGAACGCACGGTTACGAGCAGAGAAGAATGCTTAACGACTAGAAGATGAGCACGTCCGCTGATAAGGCGAGCCTTTGCAAACTCAGCCGTCTAAAAGACGATGGCAACAAAGCTGAAGAGACAGAGAGAAGGGGCGTTTCACCGCGGCGAGAATGAACACCGCCTGGCTTTATCAGTCATTTGTGATTTCCACTTACCACCTTCCACTCTTCCTACCCCTCTTCCGCGCCGGGGAACCGGGTCCGCTATCATGGCCTGCCTCTTCCTTTTCCAGGACGTTTTATGGGAGAACGCGGCCTTTGTCCCCCACCTATCGTCAAACAGAAACGAATTCCGTTTTCTAACGCTCGTAACAAGTGTTCGTAACTTTCCTTGCGCGTGACTGGCCGCCCCAGCCGCCTTCCCCCTAACGAACGAACTTCCTTAACCGCATTGACAAATATTAAATTGCCTTTACGCGTCGGCGACTTGCGAGCCAGAGTTACCAAGTTGCTGTGTTCCCAGTTAAACGGTCCGCCGGAAAGAAATTTGCGTCGCGGTGCTTGCACTGTATCGCTCGTTCAACTCACGGGCAAATTGTTTGCTCGCGGAGCAACGAAACGCTGAACTTTTCGTTTGAATTTCTGGGTATAACGAACGCCGGCAAATATTACGGGTCTCGCAATCACTGCTCTTTCCAGCATCTTGCGTCGCAGATTTGAGTTTTCCAGCGAAGAGTTTTGAAAGTAAGGGAGTCATTGATCGAAATCAATTTCTCCTCGGGAAACCGCGATTCCTTATTCGCCATCGAGCCTCGAGCAAAACCATCCCGCGTGGCAATTATGTGTAATGGCAATCCAACGTTTGGATTCCGCTGCGCTGATACGTTAGTATCGTGCCCGGTGGTAAACGAGATCGAGGGAGAGTGTTGCTGACGTGCAATCGCGTAGAACACACGCTGGGGAATAAATGGAACCGCGGAAAGTGGAGAACGGTAAAACGAAAAACACGCGTGACAACGAAGTGTAGATTGAGCATTTCGCAGGAGATCGGAACGATTGAGTAAACGAAACTGCGAGTCATCGCGAAAGATGGAATTACCATTGCCACTGTCACTCTGTAGAAAAGACCGATGTGCTTCAAGTACAGCACTTGACCATCGTGTTACACGACCCTGCAGTTCCGAGCTATTTTTTACCAAGGAAAATCGATACTCTCCACGCGTCTATAAGTGTGTAATATTATTATTATTATTATTATTAAATTAACGGGAGAACCCTTTAGATACAAAGTATAGACCAAATTAGTACAAAGATAAAGTAAATATAACAAAAACATACAATAACATAAAATAAAATATAAAACAATAAAATAGAATAATATGAAATAAAATAAACAAAAACGAACAAAAACAAACAAAACAGTCTGAGCCCTAAGACCTAATCTCAACACCAAAGGTGCATAAATTAATTTAAATTAAATTGAATTACTGAGGTAACAGTCTACTAAGCAATTAAGGAGTCTGCGAACACGTGAATGTCAGCGGGGCACTGGTTCATCTCATCCATAGCACGATTTAAGGGATCGACTGTATAGTGATAATATTCAGCGACACCTGATACGAAAAGAGGTCTCGGACGCAATGCACGTTGTGGGGCTCGGACAGAGATGGGCATCATTTAAATAAAAAGTTATTTAAATAACGTATCAAATAAAAGAGACTTTATTTATATTAGTCGTCGAATAAAAATAACCCAAAGTTATTTTTATTCGAAGCGCCTGAAATAACTTTTTTTTTCGACGGGATTCATTCGACGGCTTCGAATGATTTTTTTATTCGACGGGAATTCATTTTAAGGCAGGATACCACCTTTGACTGCGATTTTGGAGGCGTTTTTCATGAATTTTTTTGCATACAAAGAATGCGCAGAAACAAAATCGGTTTCAGTCATTCATTAATGTAACTTTAATCTGTAATTACACATTTTTTGAAACTGAAAAAGTGAAAAATAATCTCTTGTAGGTGGCGCCAAAATACACTCCTTTGGAGGAACATCGTTAGACGGCGTGTCAAATTCCGCTTTGTACGGGGCTCTTAGAAAAAAAGCCAAAGAATGTCCCTATTAACAACAATATTTTTTAATGCTGTACGTAGGGATTTTACGAAATTTCGATTTTTAAGAAAATGGCGGTCGTTTTAACAAAAAGGTCAATTTTTTAGGGTAAAAAAATTTAAAAAAGTTTATAAAATTGTGCACCAAAAAAAAAATAACAACGCTACAGCAAAAGTCCTGCGTACATCATTAGGTTATACCACGGGGAAGAATTGTGCAAAGTTTCAAGTCAATCCGATGAAAATTTTAAGAGTAATCTGACACGCCGATTTGAAAAACATCGTTTCGAGAAAAACGCGTTTAAAGTTTTATATAGATTTATATATCTGCTCCAAACCGGTTTTTACACAAGAAAGAGGTTTCGGCCACCTTTCTAATGAATGAATTTCGATTCTATACACTTGAAAGGGTACTTTAAGATAAAAAAATTTCAATTTTTTTTAAGAGCAAAGGTGGTATCCTGCCTTAAGCTTTGAAATGATTTTCTCCGTTTCAGGCGTGTTTTATTTCAAAAGTTATTCGATCTTAAATAACTTTGGGCGAGCCTCGAGAGCCTTTGATCGAAGCCGCCGGCTTCTGGAGCCGAGCGACATTGTATCGTTCACCCGTATACGCTGCAGCGCGGAGTTGCTCGGCGATGGTCATCGATTATACAGAAACGGAATTTCTTTATTTTTCGTCGTATCAATATGAAAGTGACACCAATGGATTCCTTGCATTCTCCCGATTAAATTGGCCAAAAAATTATTTAAATCGGATTACTTTTAACGAAACGGGCTTTCAATCTTGCAAATTAATTGTATGCCTAATATCGTTAATTAAAGTTCAAATTATGTCAGGTTTGGTATCATTTTCGTCGGGAAAACACAAGGAGACGATTGATATGACTTTCGTGCAGATTCGATGAAGAATCTGATTTCACATTTTTCCGTTCTTAATGACTTGTGCTATCTATGTCTTTTATGGCCCCGTGTTTCTCGGCTGCCGAGCGCTCGCTTCTGAAGGGTCTCAGGTGTCAACATGGTCAGGCACGCATTTTAACTGCACTACTTATTGGCAATACCGAAGATTCTAGGGCCTAGAATATTAGCTTCGTATCGCGATGTTCTTAACCAGAGTTTCGTATCAATCAATTGAAAAATAAATGGATTGGCCAACTAGTAAGTAGTTATAATTAATGAATTGTGCATGGTTGTAATGACGTCTAATTTAATTGCACTTAAAAACTGAATTACTAAGTGTATTTAAAATAATACTTAAAAACTGAATTTTGAACTGAATTTTATTTAAAATAAAAAATGCCCCGCGTGTCGCAAACGACATACATACATATTCAACGGGGCATCGTTTGTTTGTCTGGAAAATCTAGGAGGCTGCGAAAACGGCGAGGAAAACCTACAACCAGTCGGAATTTCCCGAGACGCATATATTTCCTCGATTGAGCATGCACCGGCGTCAGCGACGTACGAGGATCTCACCGTCCCAGGAATATTTCTATACGTGTCATCGCACGTTAGATGTCGCATGTATTTCGAGATCCATTAGCAGAGCACTCGGAGAAAAAAACTTTCGCCAAGTATTCTGATCGCGAAACGGAGATTTGGCTTTTTCGTGGCACTAGCTGATCGTAAAATTGGTATATCTCGAGGATGTATCGTTGACTTGCGAGAAATCGTAGCACGATTTGGTAATTACCCACTGCGACCGAGTAATTTGTCCCTAGTTTGAGTGACGGTTCGTGTTTCGTCGCGTAATGCAAGCAAAAATTCGACGATCAATCTGTACGGTGGAATCTTTAAACTGAACACTTAGTCGCCGATAACAACTCGCTCGAAACAATTAATGGGCCAAGATAATGCCGGAGAGTGAGCCACGCGACAAGGATAAAAGGAAGCAGGTACAGTAACGCTTTTACCGAATGCTATTTTCTCTCTAGCAGGTCGCAGTTCTAACAGGAGCTTGAAAACTTCAATTTCAATGCTTTTGAAACGAGAGTACGAGTGTTCTGCCGAGGCAAACGAATTTGCGCGTGCAGAAAATTAATACGTACTATAACAGGGAGGGCACGGAAAAGTTTCTCCCTCGTGAATTGCAAGGGGTAGCAGCGAGTACTACGGCGGAATGGCAGCGCGGGTTGTCCTTTAGAAACGTGTCTAACAAAACTTCCCGAATGTCTTGGCACGAGACGGGAAGAATCACGAGATTCCAGGCTTTCAAGCATTCTGCAGGACGTCTCTCTGATTAGGTATGCACCCACGTAACTGCCCTTCGGGGATTTCGCGACGGGAGCGTCTCTATACGTGTCGTCGGGACTGAAAAAGGTCCCCGCTTTAAACTGAACAGCAGCATGCACCCAACTCGCTCGTGCTTCGCAGAAAAGAATGTAGACAACCGTTCCTCTCTTTGCTTACACATTTTTCTATCCACGATATCGGCTCTGAATATATTCCCGCTGCGATGCAAACTGTGCAAGTCGACGGGAAATTTCGTCTACGGTGCCTCGATAGAAATGAAATTAATCGTACGTCGATTGACCTACAGCCAACCATTTACATAATTTAAAAGGCGTTCTTTGAGGCGCGACCACCCTCTTCCACTCTTTGCGTCTCCATTCGGCTAAACTCGCCCGTTTCGACCAACAGAATTTGTTATCCCGAGCGGTTTGTAAAAAATGATGTTTTACCGTCGACATGAAACGAGAATTAAAGGAGCGGAAATAGGAAATTCTCGCTCGCCTGCCGTGCTCACTGGCTGTTTCGAACTGTGCGAAACTTCCAACTCGATAAAAATTTCAATTGATCCATCGCGGTTAAACGTTCGTTCTCCAGAGTCGTGGTCGGGAAATATCCATAGAGCGGTTATGGTAAAATTGGAACGTTGTTTGTCACTGTGTGTACCGAAGTAATACAGGGGACAACAATTTCGCGAGCTAAATTCCTGCGCGTGCCTGATATAGGGTACGTACATCGGCAAAAAAAAAAGTCACGTTATCCGGCCCGTTCGAAGTTGAGGCTACGTTCAATCTCCTGATTCGATAAAAGCAGGGCGAGCGACTTTCAATTTCCTGAAATATAACCGTCCCTCCGCCGTAAAGAGGCCCTCGTATTTCTACGCGCCACGGTGAATCTTTTGACTCAAGGAAGCCTGCGAAAATGCGATCTCCTATTCCGTCCCTTCGCGCCTCTACTTACAATGTAGCAAAAATATAAGACGCTCGAGGGTACATCGGGTAGATGTACCATTTGTGGCCACTGTCTTATTTATTCCGATATATTAAGTATTCTTAGTTTACTTTCATTACAATGAATGAAGCTGTCTAAGGGTGGGTTATGTTGGCACCATTTCTACTACTTTCTACTGTTTTGTTGTCCCGTTTTATTTAATAATCATACGTGAATGTGCAAATCTTTGATAACTTTCCACATCCTTGCAAATGACATAACAAGAGTATGGATGAAGTTTTATACATATTTATATTAAAAAACAAATATTTTTGAGATTTAAAAAAGAATTTCAACGATATAACCTAAACTCTAGTGGAATTAGGCACTGACCAAAAATGGTACATCGAAAATGGAATTGTACCATTCGTGGCCACGTAATGGCCATAAACAGTCCACGGTACAACCATTTTTGGTCAGTAGGCATTCTCATTAGCAACTTATCGTACAATACCTAATTATTGTAAAATTATTATACAATAGTTAGCGAAAAAATTCTTCTAAAGTCGAAGATTTTTACGATTCGTGAAAAGTCATTCGATGATGTCTTCAACGAAATTCTTTTATGGCCCGAAAAGCAAATCATAAAGCGAAAGCGGAAAGCAGTTGAACATTTACCTGCTGTAATAACTAGAGCTCTTACTTTTTGACCCGTCGGGTACCCGGGTACCCGGACATTACCCGGGATAACTTCAAGCAATTGAATGTAGTATTGTCTGTGATTGTCTGTGGTATAGTCTGATGTTAGCCAAAAATGATTGAACAATCCCACATTCAATGGCTTGAAGTTGTTTCGGGTAGACGGGTACCCGACGGGTCAAAAAGTAAGAGCTCTAGTAATAACATCAGACAAATGGATGGAGATCATGTTGGCCAAATAAAAAAAGAAAAGGAGAACAAAGAAGAGGAAATAAAGATTATTAAAGAAAAAAGACTAGCAAAAATAGAAGAAAATAAAAAGATTAAAGCCATAAAGTTCGAAGAAAGGAATAAGAAGAAAAAAACAGAAAAAGCAAAACCTGTCGCTACCAAAAGAAAAAGTAAAAAGAATATTGGCAGTTAATATTATTTTTGTGCAGCAAGTATTGTATTATTTGTTCAGTAGTGAACATTTGTAATAAATTAAAAACTACAATTCTTACTGTGGGTCTTTCGTATTACCAATTCTATAAGTGGCCACAAATGGAAATCCGGCTGGCCAAAAATGGTACTCTAGTGGCCACAAATGTTGCAAAACAGTCTGGCACGATAATATAATGATTTTTTAAATAATTATGTTTAAAACATTGTTCAACGTAGAATATTTTAATTATCTGTATATTTTGGATTACACTTATATATTCTTTACTTTTGTGTACGTATTCTTTTGTAAGTTATGTATCTGTGAGTGGTACGGAAATCCTTCAAGTGGCCACAAATGGTACATCTACCCTATATATCGTGACATATATCGCGCATGTTAACGTTTCCATCGGAACACAAACGTATACATCGAATGAGACTGTACAGCGAAGGAGAAAGTGAACGCCTCGAAAAGTGCATTGTCTATACTGTCTATGGAGAGGGAAGCACAACGTCTCTATTTCCGAAGACTTCAGCGGCCCCGTGGAAGAACCAGTCCAGTTTTCCTTCATTGCCTGTCGAAGGTTGAAGAACTTCGTTCCGGGCTCCCTAAGAGCTGCTTCGACGGACAGCTGAACGAGGGTTACTTATTCGAGGGGAAACTTACGATCAAGTTTGGGTCGTAGTGCCTTTTAGAGAGAAAGGCGTACACGGCTCGCCCCTTCGGAGCCCGCGTATGGCCAAGAGAGGAGAAACGTAGAGAGAAGAAAGTGTCAGGAATAGAGTTGCCTGGTAAAATTTAGAATTCTCTATCTTCCGAGCAATAACGGACCAATTGCTGCCACGTTATTGCAACTTGCACGAATCATTCGCGAAAGAGAGAGACGCGATGGAGGGATTCTCGCCCGGTGTTCCGCGCGTCGTCACGCTCCAGTGTACAAACGCTCGAGAATATTGGCACGACCATATAATTTCGTTTCATCGCGGTCGTTCGCGCTTCGCGGAGCGTCTAGGACGCGTTTAGCTCTCCGCGCTGAAAATTCTGGCCGCCCAAGCGAAAAACAGCCGGGCCGTTGGGGAGCGTCACCTTGAAAGCTCGGATGGCTCCGGCGCTGGAAACCCCTGCGCCGACCAAGAAGAAGCAAATCGTCTTTCGAACGCGAAACGATCAAGCATCGTGTGCCTAGCCTTTTCGCAAAGTATCGGACGGGATTCGGCTCCTTGGAGACGTCCGTCGAGAATACCCAGTGCATCGAAATACGCCGGGGCGTCGCTTATCGGAAACCGGCCGGGGACCTCTCGGATAAGTGAATCCTCTGATAATCGATAACTTCGGGTAAATAGACTGCATGATAGAGTGGAGAGCGGCCAAAGATTTATTGGCATCGGCGGTATGACAGAAATCACCGGCACTTGGAAGAAATCTGCCTGTGCAGTTGATTCGCCCGCCAAACGAAGGTAATCGAGATGAAAATCGTTGAGGATACTCCTTAAACTGTTTCCTTTCGCTTGCTCTATTGCGATACGATCTTGTCGATGTTTTCAAGCATAGTAGGTTTCTCCTATATGCGGATGATCTTAAAATATTCAGTAAGATATCATGTTATGAAGATGCTCTTAATTTCCAATCAGACATCAATAATTTTGAGGACCTGGTGTCAAAGGAATAGGATGGGTCTGAACCTCGCCAAATGTTATGTTATGAGATCATCGCGCTGCACTAACCCAATTGTTCACCCATATAGGCTTGGCAAAACTGAGTTAGCGGTAACCAATGAAATTAAGGATCTGGGAGTTCACTTATCTCCAACATTAGACTTCTCTAAACACTATAGGGTCACTGCTAACTCTGCTATTAGGACACTTGGGTTTGTCTTACGCTTTTCGTCGGACTTCCAGAATATTCATACTCTTAGACTGCTATATACTACTGTAGTGAGACCTATAATAGAATATGCGTCTATAATATGGTCCCCCTCGCAGTTGAAATACGTCTCACTGCTAGAAAGAGTTCAGCACAAATTTCTTAGGTTTGCCGCTTATAAACTCGGCCATCCAATGTCACGTGATAATCACAATTATGACCAAATTCTTGCGTCTCTGAACCTACCTATGTTATCGGAGCGTAGGAGAATTGCCGATCTATGTTTTTTATTCAAGATTGTTAATGGTTGCATCAACTGTCCTGCCCTTTTGCGAAATATCTCCCTCTATGCACCATCCAAAAACTTAAGAGGAAGAACACCCTTTTATTGTTCAAGCACCAAATCTAAGTTTGGTGCTCGCGATCCTGTAAATCGGATCGTCGGCGTTGCCAATTCGTACTCTGACCGCATAAATTTGTTCGGTGGATCAATGCAAACATTCAAAAGCAATCTGCACAAAATTGTCATCGATTAAGAAAGGGGCAGTACTTAAAGTTACTTAATTTGTCATCTGTTTTTTCTCGTTCTTGTACGTATGTCACTTTTTTATTTATTGTACAAATTGGGCTTGTCCCGTAATAAGTAATTAAATAAATAAATAAATAAATACCTACACTTATCTCTTGGAAACGTAAGGTCCCGCGAGAGCACCCTTAGCGTATCCTTCCCTGTTATTCGATAAGATACAGCACAAGCGTGAGACGCAAAACAGATTTTTTACTCGCAGACCTGCACGGGCGGGCAGATTTTATGGAGGGCTGTACGAGATACTAGCGCGGGGACGTTTCAACCGGCAGTCGTCGAGAAGCTCGAGCAAATATTTTTCCAAGCGAAACGTTTTTACGATATGGGGGAGAAGGAGGAGGACTCCGTGACGAATAAACTTAATATCGAGATCAAAGTTCCCCGGAGTCGGGACTTCCTGCCTGTTTGCGTGTTTTCGGAATTGAGGCGGAAAACGGGCCCGGCGATGATAGTTAGGAACGCGACGAACGTGACAAATTCCCCGGGAAAAGTAATAAGAAGTTGGATGAGATATGGACGCCGGGACGAACAACGCGGATAAACTAACTGAACGCGAGCATTCGCTGAGAAAAACTGCAGAAAGTTACACAACGGCTCTATGTACGTACCGTCCTATTAAGGGGACTAGGCAGTCAGATCGCTCGAAAATCAGGTATTTTTTGCGAATTAATTACAAGGAGATGAACAGAAATTGTGACTAGTACGTTTGGGTACTGTTTATTAATACTATAAACAGTAAAAAAGAAATGATTTGAATATTATATACATATGTATGACAGCGCTACAGTCGTCTGATATGTAGGCGTTTTTTTTTTGAGCTGCTGTAATTTTGCAGTGATTCTGGCCGTAAGAAATTTAATTGTAAAATATCCTCTGAAATTTATACTTTGCCCTGGCCCCTATTCTGCCCTGAACCTATTGAAAAATAAAAAAAGTCAAAATTATAAAAATGGTGGCTGCAAAACGGCAAATTTTAAAGAAACGTCATTTCTCGCCAGGGAAAAGAGCCATTCTATTTTTTTTTTACAAATCAGGAGTTTTTACAGACTTATGCGTAGGTTCAGGTCGTAACTAGACATGTTTCATACATGCTGAATTTTTTTCAAATCAACTGATACCTCCGTTTTTTCCCAATCACTGCAAAACGAAGAGGAAATATGATTCCGAGAAAAACGCGCTTAAAGTTTCGAAAGAGGAATCTAGTCTACCTGCGTGCGCGCAGAAACGGTTTATGGCGCGCTCGACCATTTCGGCTGTAAAATCCTCAATTTTGCGAATTTTAACATAAACCAAACGGCATTTTAATCGGGAAGGGTGGTACTTTCGTAAAATGCAACAAAAGAAAATCGAGTTATACCCTTCGACTTCCCAGACCTACTTAGGATAGAATCTACTTGCTGCAGGTATCGACCGGTAATCATGCGCGAAATTGGTACTTTCCGCTGCTTAATCTCCAACTACATCGCGTCGTTGCATCGCTCTCGACGATCTCGCGGCGAAAATGAAATTCCTTCCCGTCCATGTTAGCAACTGTTCCACTGGCTCTTGATGACCAGTAAAAAGAGAGTAACCAGTGCATATGACACAGCTAAACGGGAGAAGTTGCCGGGTAGAAAAGTGGCGCGAAAGCTCTTCGACCGCGTTCTGGATCGCGCAGCCAACTCGCGAGACGCGCGATATTGCCCCTCTTTCATATACATATTCTGTTCGCGCCAGGACCAATGCCGAACGAAAACCTGCCTTTATACGGGCAAGTATTCTTCCTTTAAGAGATCTTATCCGGCTCAAAGCGCGGAAGGCGAGCTGAAAAGTTTGTCCGGTTTGCGATCATAATATTTACCAGAGTCAAACGTACCTTTGACTTCGGAATACTTTTCGCCAAATGAAATTCCAAGTTCCCTCGTGGAGCCTGTATATGTATATATACGTATGGGTTTGACAGTAAAGTATACGGAAGAAGTATCGAAACGAGGGGAACGCATCGCAATTCCCTGAACGAAGTGAAACCTAATATGATTGCGACAACCGGTGGCATGGCTATAACGTTTAAATTACTGCAAGCTTATGTTTATAGTATATGTAATTTGTGGAACTACATTCTAGTTAGATTTTTGAATTGATGTTAAATGTAAAGGTTCCTTGTGTAAAAGCAATTTCCTTAATTCCTATGGAGGAGCACATACACATATAATATAAAGTTAGTATTGCAGGCTTTACTTATATTTCAGAGAAGAAAAAGCCCTCGTTAGTCCATCAGGCACACGAGAAAACTATAGGTATAGACACTTCACTGTTTGTTAAGCGCACGCAGCTTTCGCGAAACTACTTAGTTCGACTCACGCGAATGTCGACTTAGCACTGAAATGGAAATACATACACAATAGGCTAGAGGTTAATAGGAGGGACGTAAGAAGAAGCTGTTAACCGAGACTCAGGTCCCCAAACACCGCCAATCATACCGCCTGATTAGCACTGCGAAACGGCAAACTACATTACCGGGCGAAAAGAAGACTCCTAGCAGGCGGGCTCGGGCTGTGCCGTCCGCCGCTGTGACGATTGGTTGATTCACCTATTTGGGCACACTTTTAAAGACGCGGCACACGTATTTTGGTTATTGGCTGAAGTAGGCACAAACATTGTCGCACCGCGCGACGAAGAGAGCGAACGAAACACATCGAGACCGAGTGGGATAGAGCGATCTGACCGACGATCGCCAAAGCAATAGCGTAGGCATCTCACAAGGAGAGTATTTTAGGTGTCCGCCTCCGATCATTTTGATTTTCGGATATGTTATAGAGGACCGAAAAATAAGAAATACGTGTTTTTTTATTTTTCCCCGTTTTCATATTTGGGGGGTGAAAACTGCGTTCAAAGTTAGGGTTAAAAACTCATTTTTGTGGAATATCTCGAGAACTATTAGAGATAGGGGAATAGTGTCAATGGACGAATTTTGTGTCTTTGAATGCGAAATATGACTGACTCACCAGATTTTCAAAAAGTCCACAAAAATGAGTTTTTAACCCTAACTTTGAACGCAGTTTTCACCCCCCAAATATGAAAACGGGGAAAAATAAAAAAACACGTATTTCTTATTTTTCGGTCCTCTATAACATATCCGAAAATCAAAATGATCGGAGGCGGACACCTAAAATACTCTCCTTGTGAGATGCCTACGCTATTGCTTTGGCGATCGTCGGTCAGATCGCTCTATCCCACTCGGTCTCGATGTGCTTCGTTCGCTCTCTTCGTCGCGCGGTGCGACAATGTTTGTGCCTACTTCAGCCAATAACCAAAATACGTGTGCCGCGTCTTTAAAAGTGTGCCCAAATAGGTGAATCAACCAATCGTCACAGCGGCGGACGGCACAGCCCGAGCCCGCCTGCTAGGAGTCTTCTTTTCGCCCGGTAATAGTACATATTACACAGCTTCAACATTTCCTCGATACTTGAACGACACAAGATTTAAACAAGAAACTTCAAAGTCTCTTAAACTGTTCGAATAGAATCCAACCCCAAAACTTGTCACCTGATAAGTGATCGACCAATTATTTCCCGTTGATTAGAAATCATTCTGATATTCAAAATCGTTTAACCAATAACGCGAACCTTTTGAAAATCCTTTATCTCCCATAAACCCCCGTAAACTCGACGTCTCGGAAGCGGCTGTCCCAAGATTCCTGGCGACGGCTTCAAGAGTAGCCTCTCGGATGCAAAGGGCAGGAAAGTTCAGCGCAGGGCCGTGAAAAAGTTGCGGGAACTCGGTGGTGGCCCGGTTTGTCGGGCACAGGCAAACAAGAATACGGAGGAGCTGGGAAGCTTCCGGTTTGCATTCCGTTCGCGCCGCCGTCGAAACCGACTGACAAGGGGGTGCTTCTTTTTCGGCGGTGCCCTCGTCGAACGGTCACGTGCGATCGCAACGCGGAACGCTTACGATTTCTCGAGGGTAAACTTTCGCTGTACGCGCGTGGCTGATTCGTCGGCTTTAGCGATGCCGCTCGAGAGTCGCGGGAGGTACCGTGGAGAAGGAGAACAGCAATTTGCATACGGCGTGTTTTTGTGTGTCGTTTCGCGAGCGTCCTTTCCCATCCCTCTCGAATCACTTTGCCCGCCAGGGTAGACGAGCTGAATCTCGGCGACCCACTTTTATCGAGTCGAATAGAGTTCCCTCGCGAGATATTCTTCGGGATGAGATCCTCCGTCATGCTAGGGAGGAGGAGATATACTTCGGCTAATAAATTTTATTCAGACCGGGTAGTCGCGAATGTTTCTTCCTTTGCCCGGTTTCCGTCGGCACGATACTCGGACGGAATATTTTAAAGCGATTCCAGGCGATGGATCGCGATCCATTCAAGTCCCCGTGCATCCGGGTAACCGGAGGAGAACTTCATTCTTCTCGAGGAATTACGCTCGACGGATCTACCGAGTCTCGTCTATCCGTCAGACGGATTATTGGTTACGGTAAATGTTTATTGGTCGTACCGTAGCCAATGCGAATTTATGTTTCGTCACAGGGATATAGTAGGGGAGACCGGGGCAGATTGTAACAAAAAAAGTTTTCTCAGTTTTTTCTCGAAAGTGTTTTCCTCAATCAGGAAATAATTTGCGTGATTTACTTAATACTTACACATGTGGTGAACTAATTGCGTGAAAGTACGTGACAAAATCTTGGACACTTAGACATCTAGCTCAGCGATGCCCCGATGGGCGGCCCGAGGGTACGAGCATCCATCGCATTTTCCAAAGCTAGCGTGGAATGGGGTCTCGAAACCAATGAAGTTGCAGGCATGTAACGGATGAGGAAAACTCTAGGAGTGTGCGTGTAGGCTCGTACCCTGAAATCAGCATGTAACCGTTACATGCTGATTTCATTGCGATTAAATTGATTTGACTTCTGGTTATAGGCTGATTTCAAGTCGTTTGGATTTGCGGTTATGGGTTCTATTTTTTGATGACAGGATAATTTTTTAAAACCTGGGGGTTTCTTTTTCTTCATAATTTTGTATTGTCATCCAAACTACGTATGCCTGCCAAGTTTCTAGTCTATTGGATAGTTGGAAGTGGGTTAAAATTGAGTTTCTAGATTTGAACTGAACAAACATACATACAAACAAACACACAAACAGAGGATTGAAGCTGAATAAAAATTGAACGATCAAACGAACTTACCTGTATGTGAAGTTCGATCGCAATTATATGAAGAAGCCTCGTTCGAGAGATTACAATTGTAGTAGTCCTTTCGATGCCCGCCAGAGGTCACTACGTTTAGAGTAAAGAAAAAAAACCACCGAGATTCCCTTAACGCTTCTCGTTGTTCCGCTCTACCTTCATATCTTTAGAGTAGCTAAAAATTGCTAATTAATAATGAGGGGTTAGGGAGATCGGAGAAAAAAATACCTTTTTCTCTTAGGGTGGGGTTGTAATCTCTCGAACGAGGCTTCTTCATATAATTGCGATCGAACTTCACATACAGGTAAGTTCGTTTGATCGTTCAATTATATTTCATTCGCCTCGTTCGTTCGATTACAATTGTAGTTATTTAGAGCGGATAGCAATTTTTACTTTAATAATTACACTTGTGGTTTTTTTTTTTTTTTTTTTTTTTTTATATATAAAACTTGTTTACATAGAGATTTTATAAACCATCTTTCTTATACCCGAATATAATTTGACTTAGTTACTCTGAAGGAGGTAGAATCGTATTCGCAAACTTATAATTATCTGGCAGTATAGGTCTATTGTAGAAAGTTGCAAACACCTTCGAATTATTCGACCACCCTGCTGTTCTTCTTATTGTAGCTAGATCAACGCCTCTAAGTAATGCCGTTGATGTAGCAGCATGTCTCGTTGAATGAGCTGAGAATGTTTTTGTATCTATGCCACTTTTTGACAAAACATTCTTTATCCAACGGCCAATGGTCTGCGATCCTATAGGCTTGTGCGGCTTTTTTATTGCGATAAATAAAATATCAGTCTCTCCTCTTAATACTTTGGTAGCCTCCATATATTCGGTGATAACCGACGCCACACACAGACTAGGCTCTTCAATAAGCTTCGGTAAACTTAATAATGGTTGATAACGACCTGGTCCTGACGTTTTAATAAGGTCTGGAATTCTTATTTCCAGCCCTCTTATTGTAGTCCTAATGTTGGATATTTTAATATATGCTAGTGTTTGCGCCCTATGCGCAGTGCTTAAAGCTAATAACGTTATTGCTTTCTCTGTTAAATCTCTTAAACTTAAACCTTTTAACGGATATAAACTCTTTAAATAATCTAATACTACCGAGACATCCCAAGTATGACTATACTTCGGTTTTGTAGGCTTAAGTCTATATACTCCTTTTAAAAAACGGGATATCATTACATCCTCGCCTATTTTATCCTGAGAGATTAAAGATACCGCGGATCTGTAAGTATTCAAGGTGCCATACGATGCGCCTGTCTCAAAATGTTTCGTTAGGAAACTTAGAACATGACCTCTTGTAGGTTCAAAAAACTTAGAATTAGTTTCTTTGCAGAAATGCCACCATGCTCTCAAGGCTGTTTCGTATTGTTTAGTCGTACCGGAAGCTAGGGATGATATGACAATATCTACTGCCGTGACAGGTACATTTTTCTTTATAAAGGCCTCCCTGAGACTTTGCCTGCAATCAAACGTAGGTACCTGGCCTGCGGATGAGTTTTCGACCTACATGGAGACAGTAATAAATTAATACTTGGTCCAAATGTAAGTGGACTTTCTATGAGAAGATTTGTAAATAATGGATACCAAGCTTGACTTGGCCAATCAGGCACAACAATAATTCCTGTTGCCGCGTCTTGCTTAATTTTTACAAGTGTTTTTAAAATTAAACTAAATGGCGGAAACGCATAAAAGTCAAGTTCTGTCCATTTGACAGTAAATGCATCTACTTGTAGAGCCCCGGCATCTGGCTTCCAAGAAGTAAATTTTTTGCATTTGGCATTCTCGTGTGTAGCAAATAAATCAAATTTTGGAATACCAAAGTTTCTTATGATACTCTCAAAACTAGATTGATTTAATTCCCACTCTGTATCGTTATTTTTTATTCTAGACAGTCTGTCTGCCTGCTTGTTGTCTGAGGATGCAATATAAGATGCAACTAGGAAAATTTTTCTCTTTTCTGCCCATTGCCAGATATCTTTAGCTAACTTGTTGTATGTCGAATAACGTACACCACCCATCTTATTCACATATGATAACGCCGTGGTGTTATCAATTCTTAAGAGAATTTGGCAATTATATAGGTTATGTGCTAACGACTCTAGTGCCAACTTAACTGCCAGTAATTCCTTATAATTTATGTGATATTTACTTTGTATATTATCCCAAAAACCATATGTTTCTGATGAGCCATTTGTAGCTCCCCAACCTGTACCCGATGCATCTGTATGAATTTCTACTGTGAAATCAGCTGTTTTAATAGTGTTAATTGCTACCGGTAATTTTCTTAACCACCACTTAAGATCTGGTAAGGTTGACTTTGGAATTAACATTCTAGCATCATAATTAAATTTATTAGCCCATAATGCCTTGATTTTTTCTCTTTCTAACAATCTAGTATATAACAAACCATATTCGACTGCTGGACAAGCTGAAATTAATTTTCCTATTAGTCCTGCAAATTCCTTGATTAAGCAATTTTCTTTCTTCACAAAGATCTTTATAAGCTTTTGCATTCGTTCTCTTTTCTCAATAGGCAACTCAACTGCATACTTAATTGAATTAACTTTGAAACCGAGAAATCTACATGTAGTTGTTGGGATTAAATTACTCTTTTTATTGTTTATTACAAAACCCAACCATTGTAATAATTTAACTGTTTCCTTAACACTTTTGCTACAATTTTTTAAATCTTTACCAATGCACATAATATCATCCAGATATATAACCAACATTAAGCCCTTAAATCTCAGGCTGTGAGCAACTGGTTTTAGCAGTTTTGTAAAAATATATGGACTTATGCTTAACCCAAAAGGCAAGCATGTAAATTGGTACAGACTTCCTAGAAATTCAAATCTTAGGAATTTTCGACTTTTTTTGTGAATCGGTACTAAATAGTATGCATCTTTTAGATCAATTGTGGCCATGAAGAAACCTGGGAAAATTAATTTCGCAGCTGTTCGAATATCTTCCATTTTAAAATGGCTAGTATTGATAAATTTGTTCAATTTTTTCAAATTTAGTATAAAACGGAATGAACCATCTGTTTTTGGTACCAGAAAATAGCTTGATAGGAATTGTTTTTTATTTGGTCTACAACATTCTATCGCTCCTTTTTGTCGTAATTGATCAATGGCTTGTTTAATTCTTTTAATCTCTTTACCTGACTCGAATTTTACTGAAGGTACCTTACTCTGCTTTGGGTCTTTTTGAAACCGTATTTTATATCCTTTAACACAGCTTAACACAAACCTATCTAACGTAATCGTTTTCCAGTTATTCAAAAACCCTTTTAGTCTACCAGCAATGGTACCTACATTTATTTGGACCTCGTCTGGTTCCTCATTTTGTTGTATCCTTGATACTGTGCTTTGTTGTTGAACGGTTGCTTCGTCCTGAAAGGCAGTCGCTTGGCCTGTCCGGATGGATATTGGAATCCTTGATGTGAGCCTGACTGGTTGGGAAATGGCCTTTTTCCCAGCAGGCTGTTCGAGTTTAAAGGCTGCTTAGCCGTCAAGGCTGATCCTTGAGTTTTGTAAGATTGTTTTTTCATAGAGTTAGCTACTTTGTCCATTACTTTGGCTTCTTTAAATTTCTCAGATAAATTCTTGCCAAACAAAAATTCTTCTGTTTTTGTATCCTCAAGCATAATTTTTGTGTCCTTATCGACTCCTGCTACGATGAAGGCTTTTCGCGATTTGGTCTGACTGTACATAATCTCAGCCATGAGCTTTCCGGCGTCATGTAATTTTTCCATCACCTGAATTTTATCAATACTTTCCATTTCTTCAATTAAAGTTGTCATGACTGAACCAAGGGCTGCTAGTGCAGCGCCTGCCAACTGCTGTCTTGTAGACATATGGGTGTCTCTTGACTTTGAATGTTTGGGTAACTTTAAAAGAATTTCCGGGTTTAATTTTGGTACTTCTAAACCACCTGGGCTCTGGTATTTTCCTAAAAGATTTTCTTTGTCCTCTTTTTTTATTCCATTTACGGACCAGAATTTCCATCTATTCAGGATGCTGGAATGTATCTTTATTTGTAGGGCATTAGACGCGGAGGGGTCATCCCCAAAGATTTCCGCAAACTCTTCCTGAAGCGGCGTTTCTTTTATTTCCTCCACACTCTCTGGTACCTCTTTTTGAATATCAGGTTCTACTGAGTTTTCCTGATTTATCAACTCTACGCTGTCGTCATTGCTAGCTTTTGGTAAATTTTCTTTATCACCTGTCAATTAAATTTTTTACTGTAAGAATGTATCTTACTTTTGTTCTACTAAACGAACTATTTGTGATTCTAGAAGATATCTCAGAATCAAAGCTCTGTCCACTATGTGTAGAGAAGACATGTCTTATTTTTAATTCCGTTCATATACGTCATGCGAGCGTATATTTCTATCTACGTGTATCTGGTATAGCGGGATAATAACATGGTGGTCCTGGCCACTACGCATATTGGCCTTAACCTCCTCGTACGCACATGTCCTGCGAGCATGTGTTTACATGTGTAGCTGTTTAGCCAGTTAAGGAACTTGCGTGAACCCCGCCGAAAGAACTAGATTCTTTCCAATACATACGTCTGTGATCGTATATGTCGTCTAAACACGTCGTGCGAGCGTGTACCGTGAGAACTATTCTCAACCTGTGTTACCAGGCTATGTATTTGTATAAGCATATTAAAACAAAATTTAGATTTACTTTGTTCGGCCTCGGAATTTTCGTCCTCGCTGCTAGACCCGCTGTCGCTTGCCCTTTGTCTTTCTGCGTCGTCACTTTCTGATTCGCCAACATTCTGATTTTTCTTCTTTAACACCTTCATTGTCTCTTGTATTATTTTTACTTGCTTGTTAAGATTTTCAAATAACTCTTCATTACTTTTCCTCTTCCGTCCACTCATGATTAAACAAATTAAAAAATTATCGTAAGCGAAAAAATAAAACCACGTGTGAACTCCAGCGCACTACGAAAGAATATGAAGGTAGAGCGGAACAACGAGAAGCGTTAAGGGAATCTCGGTGGTTTTTTTTCTTTACTCTAAACGTAGTGACCTCTGGCGGGCATCGAAAGGACTACTACAATTGTAATCGAACGAACGAGGCGAATGAAATATAATCGTTTAATAAGAAACTTTTTGTTAATCAGAGGTGTAAGTGGGAATGTTCAAGTCTATTTCGTCCAATTACATAATATTATTGTTTAATCATTAGTCAATTCCTGTTTATTTTCCCAATTCCTAAAATGTAGAACACTGGGGCTCCAAGAGTCCCAGTCATACTATAAGCCTACGGGTACGAGCCTACACGCACACTACTAGAGTTTTCCTCATCCGTTACATGCCTGCAACTTCATTGGTTTCGAGACCCCCTTCCACGCGAGTTTTGGAAAATGCGATGGATGCTCGTACCCTCGGGCCGCCCATCGGGGCATCGCTGATCTAGCTTCATCTTAAACAAATCCGAATCTTTGTTACAATCTGCTCCAGTCCGGGGTAAATTGTAACACATCTGTTTTACTTATTTAAATACAAATATGAACACAAATAAACATTTCTAAAAAATATAAATGAAAACACAGATCATTATTAAACATTTGATATACATGAGTTAAGTTATTGCTTATTCATCCGATTCTATCAAAATCTTCTTCTGTGCTTTCTTTACTTTTGCCTTCATACTTTTTTTTCTATTTTTTGGATTCTCGAATGTTCTGTTGGTCGTCTAGAGCATCTTTCTCCGGTGTGTCAGCAAATAGCTTGCTTTATCGCCACTTGGAGCGGAGTAAGTATAGTAACATGTTACAATTTACCCCGAGGTCGAATTTTTGCGTTTTATCTCAGCAAACGAGAAACTAAACATCAAATCACTAAAATGCGTACACATAATAATAAACCAATGTGTAGGTACTGATTCGTTTGCGGCAAAGAAACAAAAATTCAAACGGTTCCTAATGACGGTTAATTGAAATAAAAGTGCCAAGACAACATTTACTTACGTGCTCTAAATACTAAAATTCTAGGCTATTACCACAAAATGAATAGGGGAGACCGGGGATAGTTTGGACACGGGGATACATTGGACAGTTTGAAAATTGCCTCCATAGTGTCATGATGACTGCAATTTTTTTTGTAGTTTGTGCCTATATGCACAACAAATCAACTGATATTCAATATGGCGTGTTGCATTCACGAATGACAGGGTATGTCACACTTTTCAATTCTTGTATGTTACTGTATAATATTTTCATCTACTTTTTGTTGTGATTCGGATACTTCATTATGGAAAAATTTTATTGTAACTTTTTTGAGGCATTGCTGAATGTGTTTAGAATAAAGTAATGCTATGCAAAAATCAAAGTATCCTTTTTGAGGAAAGGCACGAATAATTTTGTTTTGATATGATATGAGGGGTTACATTGGACAGATAACACGTAGGATAGGCTGGAATTCTTAGGGGCCCCAGACTGGGATTCTTAGGGGCCCCAGTGCTGCCACTGGCCCAAGAGGCCAGTTATTTCAGCCTATGAATACGAGCTTGCTCCGCACACTCATACAGTTTTTCTTATCCGATGTACATCCGCGGTATCATTGGCTTCGAGTTCCCCTTTCGCGCGGCTCTGGAAAACACCATGGAGGTCGGGCTCCTTAATGGCCCAACAGGCTATTTGTCATTTTAAATAAATTATATATTCATTGGATTATTCATTATCATTTCTTTCCATCTGTCCAAACTATCCCCGTGCTATGTCCAATGTAACCCCACCAATGGGGATACTTTGGACAATATGCATCTCTGAACTTTTTTCATCTCAAAGTAATACTAGGGAATGTAAGGCCCGTTTCTCAGGTTCAAATTAATAGCGCACATTCTGAGCTATCGAATGGTGTACAATTTATAGCCGTAAGGCATCTTACAGGCCCGCTAAAGACTATTAATAAAAAATTGTCCAAACTATCCCCGGTCTCCCCTACATAACGCTCGTTTGTGTCACTAAAACCGACGGTGCTAATAGCGTCAAGCAGCTGTCGCATGCTGTGGGGGGGTTACCAGATTTGTCGTTCAAAAGATTTTACTTATGTTACAATTTACCCCGTGTTACAACCTGCCCCGGTCTCCCCTACGTAGCTACATAATCCGGGAGGAAACAGTTTGGTGAAGATAAAAGGTGACCTTTGGAAGCTATGTGACTCGTAACATTAATTTCTGGATACGAAGTGTATATTTAATTGTCGTACGAAAAATAATACGAGAATATTAATAATAATAATGAAAATAAATAGTTGAAGCGGAAGGTGCACGGGCAGCGTAAATCGTACAGTTAATTAGCTTAATTAATTTCGACTGGATCACGCGTGCAGTGTACCTGTATTATTAACGCAATATAAGTACATATGTAGTTCTGTATGTGCACATCACGCGGAAAACACAGTGAATGCAATGCTAATTTAACTGTCACGAAATTAATATAATGTTGATTACATAGAGCATATAGGGCACGTTGCAAACATCTGATTTCCAATTGGCTGAACCGCAGGAGGGATGCGTTTTATCTCGCAAACCTATTGGTCCTAATAAAGAAAATGGTCTGTAAACGGAGTACCTATGGAATCCAAACAGACGTGGCTGAAACGATTCAATTCAGTCTCCCTTCATCCACCGCCTTTATTCATCGACTATCGCCCAAATGTAGACTACAATCGAGCGATCGAAGAACGTACAACTGTGACTACGATATCTCCTCGAGCCTGTGCTTGCATACTGGCTGAATTTGTCTAAAAATTATGCCCCACCCTCTTAAATTTCAACTTTGCTTAAATAACACTTCTTCGCGTGAACAATATTTTCACAAATACTCACTCGCCGCACTGTAGCTACTCGTTATTTGGAGGAACGATTCGCTGGACCCAAGATGCGATCACTGGAACCCGCATTGCCGGTGATTGGTCCTCTATATTCGTCATCGGGCAGCAACGCGTCTCCCAGTGGTCTTTTCCTTCCGGCCGTATGACTCCAGCCTCTATTTCGTTCGAAATCACCCTCTATTCCCAGCGAATAGCCGTATTCGAGGCAGGCATGTACCTACGTACGTCGTCGCAGAATCGCGGACTCTAACGCAATTTACCGTGTAGTCCTGGGCACAATCGTCAATCGGCTCTCTCTCTCCATCCCTTCCATTCTTCTCTCTCCCCCATCTCGCCCTCTCTCCCTCTATCTATCTCTCCCTTTGTATCTGTGTCCAGTCTTTGCCATGTGACAGCTAGCAAGCGTGTTCGCGCGACACGGAAGGCATAGATACGCGTCATTGTGATCGGTGCTTTATTTAGGTCGAGTGTCAACAACGAAGCATGCAAGGCCCGTGGACTCCTCAACAAATAGCACCGGTAAGTACAAAAGCTCTATACCGTGCAACTCGAGGGATCAGCGATGCAGGACCGATGACAGATCGATCGTCGAACCGCCACCGAAACTCTGCAATCGACATTCGAGCCTCTTCTTCCTTCTTGCCGACCCCATCGGCGAAATTAATCTGGAAATGGTGGATCTTCTAGCGATCGACCATGCGAAAGTGCACCCTCCCCGTATTCTACCCCCTCGCCCCCACACAAACGCCCGCCCCTCGGTGTTTATTTCTGATTTGAAGTGGCTGCTGTATAACGTCGAGTATTTATTGATTTGATGTCGCAATAATTTAAGGACACCTCTGGTTCACGCATAGAAGGTAGTTGGCAAGCTAATGCTCTCTCGTGCAAAGTCATGACTCTAAGAATTCCACGCTATTTTAAGGATCCTATTTAAAAAGTAGGCCGATTAATCTATTTCATTTGGAAACAAGGCCGATTCATCTATTTCATTTGAAAACTAGAGTAATGTTGCTTGGCATTAGGCAATTTCGTGTGTTTATTAACCGGTTAACTGGCAATGTATCATATATGATCAAACAAAAATCTGGCCAATTCTGGCAATGTATCATATATGATCAAATGGAATAACTTTTTTGTTTTTCAATCGATTCGAATGAAACTTGGTATGTAATGGTTTTTGGGGTCGCTGAATCTGAATTTTACATCGGAATTGTAAAATTCAATATGGCAGACTCAAAATGGCCGAACCAAATTGGCTGACAAATATTAAAATACTATCGGGATATAGAAAAATTCTATATAGGGGTTTTTGGGGTCGCTGAATCTGAATTTAGCATTGGAATTTTAAATTTCAATATAGCAGACTCAAAATGGCGAACCAAAATGGCCGCCAAATATTAAAATACTATCGGGATATAGAAAAATTGTATATAGGGGTTTTGGGGATCGCGGATCAAAAAAAAGCACTTGCGGTGGAATTTATGGATGAAGAATTCAGGTATAAAATTATTCGAAACTTTTTCGTAGAAAATAAAAAAACTAAAAAATTAAACCCCTAAACCCTTATTTTTCAGGGGTTGGGGGTGGCATTGAAAAAAGTAACTGCTGCAATCGAATTATAGACAAGAAAACTTCACAAATAAAAAAAGGTTTAGTAAAGAATTGACAAACTCACCCCTAAATTCTATTTTTTTAGGGGTTGGGGTGTCAGATGAAAAAAATTACCCCCGGAATCGGTTCAGCGACTCAAAAAACCCCTGTATACCAAATTTTGTGTGATTCACTTAATTATTCGATGGTACCAGTTTGGGCCCGAATAGTGAAAAGGACCGTGCCAGTTAACCGGTTAAAAACTGGGTAGGATCTAATACAAGCGTGGGATCTAGTTAGCATACGTTCTCGCGTGTGGCAACGCCATTCACGTGTCATTCGGGGCACGCTGAAAATTTATACGGTAAGTCAGAAGCAATCCCAAAAATCCCGTGTAATCATGACCTCTCTCGAAAGGAACGAGTCCATATTTCGCTCATGCCAATATTGGCTGCCCCGCCGCTGTATTATAGCAGATTATTCAATGTCGCGGGAAGATTAATGTCCCATCTAGCTTTATATCAATAAAATGCAAACAGAAGGTATTCGCGTTGGCGGAAATTCGCGTATTGAAATCTTCCTATGCAGTACACACGCGGACAAAGCACGATACAACTTCGCTATGGTCTCCAGTAATTAAAAACAGACAACTGGAAGTGAAATATAGTAACGTCCAATGGACTCGTATTATTAGTTCCCTTTCAGAGGTCCAAAGTATCTTTAAACATCGAGAAATTATTTTACCAATCCGATCTTCGAAGACTCTGCCCTATAACATGTTAAAAAACAGATCAGAGGGACCTGACGTCCCGTTTATACCTGCCATTCGCTCTACCAAAAGCACTCGCAGCCACTAATCAAAATTTGAATGGGGTGCCTACACTTTTTCAAGGCTGAAACCGTATGGAAGAGCCGATACGTGATTTCAGAGCGAGCGATCGGCGTCGTCCGGCCAGTTCGGTTTTCATCTGCGGTTAACCCACGGTAAAGCGTTTCGCGTATATTCCTGATATCGATCGACAACGTGGGCGGCGCTGCCCAGCTTTTGCTGTAACCCCCGGATGAGCGATCTCGTGAAGAAAAAGTCGAGTAAAACTAAGGGTTGGAAAAAATCCTTTAGCCGACGTAACAGAAAAAAGGGGGGCAAAACAACGAGCAAAAAGGAGCGTGGCAAGACGAAGAAGCAGTTGGCGCAGAATGGATGAAGTTAAAAAAGTCTATCTGACATGATAAGCTTAAATGCTAATTAAAAAATTCCACCCCGCGGAGCAAACGTTACAATGCATTCTCTCGGGTACAAGCACCGCCTGTATATTGTGTATCTAATAAAATTCTGGATATACATAACACGTAGCCACGAAAATCCCGTCAAATATTTGCCAATTAACAGCGCAAGTGCACAAGTGAAACGTCTGCCTGGCCAAGCGCGATCGCCTGTTTCAATCCGTTCTATGACGTGTTAGCGTTAATAGGCAACAGGGCCTCCATAGGTGGCCTCGGTTTTAAGGGGAGACCAGCGTGCGCGAAACGAAGGGAGTATGAAAGGGAAACACGCGAACGTATTGGAAAATGGATTCACGGTACGAGCTACGAAGTGAGGGAAAAAGAAGGGCGAACGGTGGAGGCAGAACTGTCGTCTCTGGTATCATCTACTGCACAAAGCCGTAAAGTACGGTGCCCGGTTATTTCGGTCAATCCTCGAAGAGGAGGCCGCCCGGAAAATATTCACATCGATCTATACCGAGTGACCTCTCCCGCTTCCCTATCTTTCCATCGTCGCGCAGCATACGCCCCCACATGTACACACGCACCCCCCTTTTTTACACATCCGTACAGATTCGTTCACCCTGACCAAAACTCTTTTCCCCTCTGTATCCATCGCGACTCTCCTCTCCCTTTTTCGCCAATTCCCTCCACCCGCTCTTCCTCTTCCTTTTCCTCTTCCTCTTCCTCTTCCTCTTCCTCTTCCTCGTCCTCTTCTGCCACCTCCGCCTCCCCCGCCAAACCCCCCCCCCTCCGCGCCCCGTTTCAACCTGCCACGAAAGCTCGCTCTTTCCGTGTCTCTTTTTCTCTCTTTGATAGTACACACGATAGGGGATACTCTATATGAGCCACCTCAAAGTGCTCTTTCGAGCCGCGCACAAGAGCCAGGTCAACCGCATCGCTCTTCGGCCCCACGAAAGGACACAAAACGGATCGGCGAACCGAATCGCCTATAAATACCGCCGCGTCGACGTGGCTGGCATTTTTCGGCGTGATAAATATAGTGGCCGGCGATTATTCGTCGGTGGTGACTATTATCGCGGGAAGAGGAGCTTTAAGATCGCTCGCGAGGTAATTCATGAGTCATAACGGATGGTCGAACGTGGCGTTATTCGTATGCTATGACCGGGAGAAGAGATTCTTCGGTTGAGATTGATTGCCAGTGGTCCCTTTTTAGCGAGCGAGCAGACATTTCCGTACCCTTTTTCTAAGTACTTAGGTGCTGATTCAGTTCTAGAGGTTGCGGCTTTGCCGTGGATACTGTTCACTGTATCGCGACTTATTTTAGATGATGACAAATCGAGGATCTCATGATTGTTTCTGTCAGCGAGTGACACGGCTAATAAGCGCTCAATATTTTTCTGTTTCAGAGCCAAAAACCGAAATCCTGGGTGCGCCGGATTTGTACATTAACCGAGGAAGTACCATCAACCTCACCTGCGTGGTCCTGCAAAGTCCGGAGCCTCCATCTTTTATATTTTGGAACCATAACGATGTGGTAAGTACCAGTTCCCCCGCGAAGGGACTCGAGAACTTTGCCTCCTTTTTCCACCGGGATAGAAAAACGTCTAATGAAACGTACGACGCCCGTGCCGCGCAAACAAGCGCAAATAGGAGACCGTGGCGAAACCGTAATTCATAACTGGAGGACAGCTTGCACCGGCGTCAACGTTGTACGAGGATAATTGATGACGATAGTAGTTCTCGAGAGTCTGGCTGTCTGATATCGTGAAACTTACACCCTGTCTCCTCGACGGCTAAATTTTCCGCCGCTGCTCTAATGAAGTTATGTACTTTGAAATTTTCTGATGTAGTCTGCAATCCGTCTTTTTCCCACGGTTATTCAGCTGCCCTTGCAATTTCGCCCCTCATCCCGTCTGTCGGGCTTATCGGAAATCCGCCAGCAAGCTTTATCGATTCGTAGACGTATATCAAAGCTTTAAATGCAAATTTTTGGCTTCTAGAGTACTTCTTAATTTTATCCCTTCCTGCGACGACGTGCCCCTGTGAATACGCGAAATTTCAGCGCGTACCGAACAATTACCATGAATCATACCGCGGAGCCATAAACATTCATCACAATTAACGGTCGCGCTTAGTCCGCGTGCATTTAGCCCTTTCCGAGAGAAGAGTGTTTCTTGCTTCCAGCTATCCAAGTACGCGCGGGCGTAAAAGAAGCCCATAAAACACCTCCGAGCCGTGGAGTGTTCGCGAAGGGGAGGCCGATAAATTTTGATAATGCCGACGTTAGCAACTGGTAAATTGTCAGCGGCGGCGCAACTGATAATGGCGCATGGGAGACACCATTAGGCGCATTAAGTCTGACCAAGAGCCGTGTTCCCCTGCCGCGAATACGGAGCAGGGCTGCCCGAGCCTTAAGATGAATTCCATGGCACGTGACTAACGCGTGCAGACTAAACACCCTTGAACTGTTAATGAGACAACGGGGGACTCGAGTAATTTGCAAAACGATTGCGTGACTGTACATTAATTCGAACGAGGTGCTCTCACATTTGCTGATATTTATGCGAATACCCTTCAGGCCCGTAACGCGCCCCGTAAACTTCCACTGGTGCCTAGTCCTCGAGAAGCATTCACCCCCAACTTTGCCGACGAATTGAACAGAGTAGCCGCGCATTATGCAACAATTGATTGCTCCTGGCCGAACGAAACGGCGCTTCGAATACCGAAGTTCGCGGGGGAGGGTCTGAAAGTGTATCCCAAGAGTGCCACGTAACTTTTCTTGTGTTTGGGGATGCAGATCCCCGTGTTTACCTCGAGGATCTTCGACCCCCACCGGGTCGCCTCGTTGTACATAGTCCATGAATCCTGCGAAGCTGGCATCGAGGTAGGAAGAAAAAACTGAAGCAACGCTAGTCAGAGCCAGGGTTTCGTGGGGGCGCAGTGATTCGTGGCGGGGAGGAGGCGGGTGCAACTCGATGAAACAGGGCGAAGAAAGTTTGCTGCGTCGTAGCGGACCGGTCCGATAAGGGGGCGAACTCGAGTCGTCCCGGGGGGTGGTAGAAGCCGAAATTGCAATCCTTCGATGATAAGGTCGCTGGAGCGATCGATCCACGCCGTGGAACATTCTCCAGCCGCAAGGAATCCACGGAGTTTGCCGGGGGTTTCCCCTTACGCTTCAACAATCCCCATCCCTTTGATTTCGATTGAATTTTGAGACAGCGTCTCTCTGCTCCGTGCCGCGTGCAAGTCAGGAACATGTGTTTTGTCCGGGTTTGTACCTGCGGATTTGTCTCCCGCCCCTCTGCCCCACTGTGCGACGAAGGGGCGTAGGTGTGCGGCTACATCCCTTCCGTATACTTCCGTGTGTAGGTACGTAGGTGTTTGTAAATAGAGAAGCCCGAACTGGCGGCAATTAAATTGACTTAACAATTTATCGGCTGCCTTTTTGCTCGGCTCTGTTAACCTACGCCCCAACGTTTATTTCTTCGCTTTTGGTGGTATCGTCGGTGCTTCTGCCTTGAAAGCCTTATGAACAATGATACGACCACGAAAGTGGATGCAGTCATTCTATCTGTATCGATCGGGCCGCGGTACGTTTACAGCGCGGCTTCGTTAATCGGTAAACGTGGAATATGATTTAATAATAATTGAAAGGGTTCCGACGTTGGTGATGCTTGGAATTAATAACTTTGTTATGGTTCTTTAAATCAGAAGGAACGACCGTACGAAGAACGATTCGACGATGAATTTATATATCGAGACTTATCGATGGCCCTTGCTGCCACCGATGTACCAATTGATTGGATTCGATCGGCTCAATCGGTTTACTTGAATGAAATCCTATTAAGGAATTGTTAAACGAGATACAATATCGCGTCTTATTTATGTGGCGATCGTGGACGACTGCCAAAAGGGCAACGACGCTGCCAAATCGGTTTCCACGGTATTACGAGGACAGAAATAAAAGCACATTCCGCGGATTTGTAACTCTCATTTGTTCAGAAAAACGGGTACGGTGTACGAATTCTGGTCAATAGGCTTTAACCCTTTCTATCTGAGATGTTTCTGCCACGAGTCCGCGACTTTGGTCGAATTTCTTTGCTTCGGTGAAGAACAAACATTTGAATCTCATCATTTAAGGATGAACTTCAGTAACATTCAAAATAAGCGAAAATCTTTGAAAATATCAGGAATGAATCTTTATGCAATAGTAAAACCCCTCGCAAAATTTTAGAAAAGTTGATTCGGTAGTTTTTAAATTATTTAACTTTGAATTTAACATGTATTCTTATGGGAAGACGCAATATTGAGAATATAAGTACAAAGTTAAGAGTGAAATAATAGACCAAAGTTTTTTAAATCTTGTGTATAGAAAGATCAAACACTGAACAAAATTGTCACAAAAATTCCGGACAATTGATTCGATGGTTTTTTTTTTAAATGAAAGAAAAGGACACGGAAAATTGGTTTTTCTTCGATTGTCAGCTGAGTAACTGTGAAAGTGCGGCAACACCGCAATCAGCTCTGGAGGCGGGAATATTTGAAGCACATTTCTGCGTTTTGTTCCATATTCGTGACAGTTCCTGGGATCTTTAATGAAAATGCGTAATTATCAATATATAGACATGTGAATATAATTTTCATATTCATCTTTTGTCAAAAAGTAGAAAATTTCCTTGCAATATAAACCAGATGAAATGGCAAGGGTTAAACAAAGTTCAACAAATTTTTGAATCATGAATTTTATATGATAATACAAAAAGGAAAAATTCTACTGTGAAAGAAATGTAGAGTAAAGATAATATTACGAAAAGGGCAAATTTCTATGTAAGAAATTAAAAAAATCGATATAACAATATTTTCAATAATAGTATTTTATTTATATTTTCAACATCTTATCTCCCTAAATGTAATTTGACAGAAATTGACAATTTTCTGAATCGTGGTTTCTCGTAAGCCCTTCAATGGACCCGTTTGTTTGGAAGAAAGGAGTTTTCCCACTCCCTTTTCAGTACTTTCAAAATAAGTTATTCGTAAAATATCTAAGGAAATTCCAGCTTTCACTAATTTCTTACGTGTCAGTGGAGTAAGATCTCATGTCACTTAAGTCCCAATAATTGGTTTGGTCAACAAAATTTTCCATGCTTTCTATCAGTACACTATTGGTGATTTTACATTTTTTCAAAATTTCGTCCAATATAACACAATCATGCATAGCATTATGTGCGCCAGTCGTTACTATACTATAATGTTCCGCCAACCCCGTAATCGTACATTGACCTTTGGTTTTTCGCCCCGTAACATTTGAAATTACTCTTAAAGTATCGACGAAACCATCGACAACAGCTGAAAACTCTGTTTTCAACGAAAACTGATTTATAGCTGTTAATAATCTTGGCCCATCAAAACCTAAATTGTATGTCGCGATGCAGCATTTTTTCCCAATCAACATCAACCAGTTCAACAATTCTCCAGTAGCTGCTCTCAAAGGAATTGACGATACTTTTATTCCATTGTAAAATAAATCGCTGTGTATGTTCATTAATCCATTGACCGTTGTCACTGCAGAGGCAAGTGGTCTTGTTGGATTTACATATGTCTCGAAACATTTATTCCCGCATTTTGCACCTATTTGTAAAATGCAAGAATTTTTGTCGAAACCAGAAGTTCCCAAATCCAAGAGGACAATTGCGATCTGGCTTATTTCATCGGCTGCTTCTTCCGAATCGCAAAGGCGATCGTCATCAAATTGCACTGCTGGTTCCAATACGAGGGAACAGTTTGACTCGTACGTCGTGCCCTCCACATTTTCGTTTCGTTGACGCAACGCAGTTCGCATTTTTTGCAATTCCATTCTCCTTTTTTTATGAGCTGGAGTGTTCATCTGCCGTCTTTTTTTTTAAATTTTATTACTCCTTGTAATGTGCCTCAAATGGTGTTTCCCGGGAGAGAGTTGTAAAGGCCTTGCAATCGCTTCAGTAAATCCTGCTCCAAGATTTTTCTGGGCCACAGTAAATGCAAAGCGGTGATCGGCCGATGCACTCATGCTGTAGCATCTTGATTTCGGTGCGAAGCTGGCCATTGATGCGTTCAAACTTTCGTTTATGTTCGTGGAAGCCGCAGAAGCGAATTTCTGCGCATTTGCCGCAAGTTTACTAAAAATATCTTTTAGCGCTGTTGTTAATTGCGGATCTGAAAATCCATCAGGGACAATCCGGTGCTTATAATTATCTTGATTTTGTACATACCCACACCATGCGCCACATTTGCTGTGATCATTGGTTGCATGGTAGGGTATGGACAAGATGGCAGCCGCCATTTCTTTACTCTTTCCTTTATTTTGACTCACTGCATAGGTGAAGCATCGGTGCAACCAAATAATGGCGTCTTTTGTGAGGTCTTTATGTTTTTTTTTAATATTATAGAGTTGGTTCTTGACTCCTTTACCCGCATGATTTGTATCCGACTCCTTGATTAATGGATGAGAACTGGCAGCCCGACATTGTGCAATGCTGGAACTATCGTCGTCTCCTATAAATACTCCGACCTCCAGATTTTGTGCCTTAAGTATTTCACTCTCTAGGATAAGTTTTTTAGCCACATGAGATTCCATGCCTTTGGCTGATCCGAAGTAATTTTTACGACAATCGTGGTCATCAGGGTTCCCACCATTGGTATCGCATTTTTTGCATTTGCGATTACACGTTGAATAGTCCAGTACCAGCCCCGACATCGTTCCTACGATCGCTCCGAATCCATTCAAGCTATCATAATCGCGTCCTGTTCCTCTTCTGCTCCAACCCATGTCGTACGAAATTATAATTCGTACAACGTCATTAAACGAAACGGGATACTCATCTACCCCGGGCTCAGTGGTCAAATTGGACTGGAAGTTCTCAGGTCTGGGAAGGAAACGAAAAATGATATGAAATATCTAAGTATGCATTCAATTAAATTTATTGAGGTTTTCATTAAACGATGCGGCATCGGACGCACGGAATAGTGTCCGCAACGCATCGTACGCCAACCGCCAGCCCCGTTCGTCGGGTTTAATACGAATGTTTATTTTATACTTGGACAAAGCAAAAGGCAAAGGAAAACTTTCAACACATGCTCGTAACATTAAAGCGATTATTACAATGTTTTTTCAATGGAGGATGCATTTTGAATAGTCAGCATTCGTTCTACAGCTGCTGCGTCCTCACAACTTTTTTTTGCCACTTGCTCTGCTGCTTTCCCGACTTCTTTCTCGTAAACTTTGAAAGTGTTATAGTTGAAGCAGGGGATGTTTAGACACGCGAAAAGTTTATTAATATGAGTCCAGCCCATGCCAGCACTCAGGATACCTGAAGATATGAAAAAATGTCTTTATAGGACATTTTTTGTCATTGCTTATAATTATTGTGTATGTTATAATTCTTGTTAGGCAAAAACAAAGAATACATATGATTCGTACCCATTGTTGCTTTGTAATTTATGTCGAAACGTGATGCATTTCGTTTGCCTGGAGGACATTGCTGCTTGCCGGTAATCACTTCATTCAGAAGCAAGCACTTGTGGCATCGTATGCTCAAAATTGAGCCCAGTCCTCGTCGTATTTCGCGTTCGATGGTTTCCAGTGATAAACATTCCTTACAAGAAACGCACCACAATTGCTGTCCCAAAATTGAAAGATCAACGATTCGTAGTCCGTCCGACAGAGACTTATCATTTTGCTCCTCTGCATCTTTGGTGTTTTCGATCACATTTTCCGAATCGTTGTTTTCCTCGATTATCAAGGCAGGTGGTGGGACATTTAGTTTTTTGGCAAGCCCCAATGCACGTCCACGGAGTTTAGCGTTGTATACAGAATTTTTCACTGGTTTTCCTTTCCAACCACGAGCTGATTGTATTTTGACCATTGTGTAATTGCGTAAAATGCCAACAAAGATTGTTGGTTAAGCGACACACACGCGACGCGATTGAAGTTCGCGAATATTACCAACTGCTGTACGAGAATATTTTCTAATTGAGCAACGTTGCCACGATCGCAAGGAATTTCCGACTCATGATGATTATGTATATATAAGAGTTTTATTAATATAATTAAGATATATATGATCAACACTCACCATATACAACACATTGGCACACTTTTCACTGCTTTTCATGTAAGTAAAAAGGAAAATTATAGTTTGATTATTTCATTTCTAGCAGTTGCATGTCAGGTACATTCCAACAAACAATTTAGTGATAAATCATCAAATATTCAATAAATTGGCCAAATAAGATAAAAAAGAAGAGCGAATTCAACCGAATTTGCGATAAAAATACACCATTGTCATTTCTGACTGGTTTTCATCACAGGAAAAAGCCTTATTAATATCTTGGAAATGGATTAACTTTTGGGTAAGATTGTCACTGAAGTTCTACCTTAAATATTTTCGAAACAATTCCCTCAAAACAGCTGCGCTACGAGCAGAATCGTGCTCCAGAAACACAATTGCAGGGGAAATCATTGCAATGACTTCGGAACTGTTACATCGGTGGAGCGAGGGAACGCGGTATGGAGTAATACAAACTTTCCCAGTTATTGTAATCGATTTTTGTTAATCGTTTAAGTTTCAGTGCGCCGCTATAGCCAGCCCGAGGAACTTAATGTGATTAAACTTCGGCTCGTTTCGATTTCGATCCCGCTCAACTTTTGTCGGTGAATTTTGCATGTCAGCGTTAGAAACCTGTTGATCCCCTATAATGTAAGCCTGATTCCGGTCACTAATGTGTAATGTAAATACTTGCTTTGCGATTCTATATGAGCAGAATGGTTATTAGTACGAGTTTGAACAATTAACTTCGAGAGATATCCTCGTTCCATGATACGAAAATCCATACCAAATAAATACTGAATTATATGCAAAGTGAACCACGTGAATGGAGATTGATCTCTATGGCTATAAACGTTGATTTCCACAAAATTTGATTACGATAAATACTTTACAGTTCACACGGTGTGTGTACCTACTCTGCTTATCAACATTTCGATGTCTTATTTATCAAAGCACTGCAATTTTAATTCATTTACACAATGCACCCTTCGCTTCTGAATAAAAAGTCGCAAATGTTTATTTGAACTTTACCCAAAGTACGTAGCAGAATCTGAAAGCTCTTCCTTTAATATTCACACCTATATAAATTGTAATTTCCGGATGAAAATAGGTATCCCATGCCGCGTGCTACGCGCTACAGCATACTTTATTTACAAATATTTTCGCCCGTTGGATACAGTTTCCAGGTCGAGCACCCCACAAAACGCTGGAAACCACTTGATTGGTTCGAAACCGCGATTCTGTGTAGACCCCGCTATTTTTGCGCTTCCGGAGCAGCACACAAATGTCAACTTTAATTTTGGCCGAGAGAAACGCCGTAACAGCCCAGCCACGTAATTCGTGACGGTGTAGAATTCCCCCGGGAAACGACGACTTGCTGAGTCGCGAAACAAAAAGTGGACTCGATGTGGGGGACGTTTAAACGGCGAAGAAAATGTTGCGACGAACCGGGGAAATCATTTATTTAACTCTCGACACATTTTCCGAGCGAAATGCTGCGTCCCGAACCGCCAGAGGCTGGACTGAAGCTCCTGAACGCGTAGCACGAAAAATAAAGAGGGAGAAGAAGGGTGCACCGTGTGTGCGCGACGAATAATATGCTTAACAAGAGTTGTCATTCTCTCTCGACGTTTCCCTTAAAGAGGAAAACAGGTTGCATGCAGGGAAGCTCGGGAAGCAGTAAAGTCACGTCTACGTATCTGGCTGGGTAAACATCGCTTTCATACCATCGCGCAGCATTATGCGAACGGTATCTCTGAAACTCCTTATTAAAGCTGGGGCGCGATCGTTGCCTCGCATGTATATTAGCATACACAGCGGAGAAGAATTTCAATTGGATACTGCCTGCCGCTGAATTATGAATTTGAATTACATTTCCCCGATACTGAAATTTCCTCGCGACGGAATCGTTAATCCGATGCTTATTAAATTCTAATGAAACTTTCGATTCGACCGCGTGGCCGATCTTGCGGGACGAGTGAAGCGGCACAGGAAGAATTGAGAATTGCTTGAATTCTACTGTCAAGACTTGGATATTTGCATTTCACTCTGTCGAGAAGAAGCTTCTATCTCGCGTACTAAGGATCTCGAGTGCGCCCCCATATCAGTGACGTTCGCGGTGTTTCCGCAATATTCTCTGGGCTGCAACGAGGAACGTTGCCAGGGTACAGACGTAAGGTCGACCCAGTAATAAGAACTTTGTACACCGATAACAACATTACCGGCGGCGACGCACAGTGTTACGCGTGTATGGGCGTTCGGGACAAAACTCATAACTTCTGAACTAATCAGTTTTCGTCCTAAGTACCCTAATACTTTTTTAAAGAGAATATAAAAATGCAACGATTGGTGTATAAAAAAATATACAGTCCCATTAAAAAAATCAAGCCGATTTTGATTTTTCAGTGAATAAAAAGTTTTTTATTAATATTAACTTTTGCAATTTGTTGTCAACTGAATACTGACTAACTTTTGTTCGAAACATTTTTTTATCAAATTATTTTTAACACGTGTATCGCGTTTGACTGCTATTTTAAAACTGAAGACAGCATCCAGGATGGAAAAGTCATGGTAGATATCGTATAAACAATTGGAAAAAGCATATCGGATGTGTAGATTCACATAAGGGTCTTATGCACGAGGAGACCTAGAGACTACGCTAAGGGCCGGAGCGGTGAACGTCTTAATAATGATTTTGGCTATTTTTTCTGTTTCGTGCAAATTCGTGCAGTTGAAATTGTCGTTAATATAAAGTTTAATGATCCCTAAATTTAATATACAAAAAATCAGGGAGGTATTTTTTGGTGTTTTTTTTTAAAGTCCCATCGAAGTTGATAAACATTTAACGTAAAGAATTAGTACAAATTGTTAGTATTGTAAAAAACTGACTCGACAGTTTTGAAGGTATGACAGTATTAAACACAACTTATAAAAAGCAAATGAAAAGCATAAACATTCTGCCAATGGCACGTGTTTGAAAAAATGCACCGAAATTTGTAATGAATTTCTAGTATCACTTTTGACAACAAATTAGTAAATTCAGCAGAAGTTATGGGTAACACTGAAACCTACGTTCCTTTATTAACATTATAAGATACAAGAATTTGTGGATCAAACACTTCGGATTTTTGACTTTTGTCCATTACGCGTAACACTGTGCGACGGTCGCTTTTCAACAAGCACCCTGTTTTTTTCGCTCGGCGCTCGTTTCTCGTCGCCGTAAAATCGCGAAACAAATGCCAATTTCGGGGCGCGGCAACCGACAGCTATCGACTTGGAAAGCATACTTCTGCTGAAAATGAAACGAGTTCGGGGAGAATACGAAGTGACGCTCGGAGGATCGCCTTGCTTTTATAATTTGCGCGACCGTGCGAAGTATCCTCGAAACAGAGACTGATTCCGCAGAAAACTTATCGCAGGCTTTGCAATGGCAGTCGAAGATGAAGGAGCGAGACGCCATAATACTCCAGCAAACCAACCCCGCCACCTCAGGTTCCTCGTCTCTTTGTAAATTTACGGCATGCTTACGTAAAACGTCCGGATCGTTCTTATCGCGGGCACCGTAGGAGGAATGTCCGCCCCGGTCGAAATTCTAATAACTTTAATTTCGCACAATATCCGTCACGATAGATTGAACTTGAAGTGGCAGGATTTTCGACGGTCGTAAAGCGATTTCGCGTAATAAAGAGAATCGTTCGAGTGATCGCGAAGGATTCAATCAAAGCTGAAAGGCCATCGATTTAAATGAAGTAGATAAATTAAGATTAGCCGGAGCGGGGGAGAGAAACGGAGACGCGGGCGGCAGCGACGTAAGTCGAGGGAAAAATGTAGAGACGGGGGACTAGGGAGTCGTTATCGGGGCGCGGGAAAAGACTGATAAGACAGAAGTAGTAACGTGCAGGGTGGAAACCATTCCGATGGGCCATTGGGTCCAAGATGTTCCATCGAGTACGCCGAGGATCCCGCGGGGATGCCGATTCCTCCTATGAACGTTTAATGAGGCTGACGAGACTCTCCTCGCTTCCTCCCATTTCCATTTTCCGCAGCCGAGGCCGTGCAAATTCTCTCGCTCCGCAGCGCGTTTAAAACATCTCCAAATTACGTACTCTAGCTCGGCGAATTGCCGCGTTCCGTTCGCCGGCATCGAATAAAGATCCCGAGGAAATCCAAGACCGGGATTCAAAATCCTAAACTCCACTTAGCCGTTCATCTTTCACCCTCGGTACACCTGATCGCGAAAATCTTTCCCGCCATTATTCCTTCTTCCCCGAGACACAAAATGGTACTGTCACCTTAGTTTTTAAGAGAGCGAGATCTGAAGAAGGTTCCCAGACTCGGTGAGCGATGGCAAATCAAAGCACGGAAACTTTAATGACTTTTTTTGGTGGTACTACGGTTTAGACGAGTACGTGCATAGTTGCACGGCCACGAACGGAACGATGAAACGTGTGGGTCGTTATTACCCGCGCTACACGGACCGCGGATTAACCGTGCACTTCCGAACGAAAGTTTCGCATATTATTCTGCGTCATATCGCCGGCTAGATAACGGCACGGAAGGAAGAGGATCGTCGCTTATCGAGCCCGCGAGTTACAACTTTCTCGTCCGATTAATCATGCCCGGGACCATTGAGGCGAACCAGGCGCTGAAAAGTTAAGCTCGGACAACCTGTCCAACGTTAGTCTTAATACTTTCTCGCTGAGCCGTTACTTGGAATCGAATAGCAGTCCCCCCCGTGAAATCGTCGCGTAAAGGCTGAGCTTTAAAATTCTGGCCCACCGGGACTGAAAGCAAACGGTACATTTACCGTTGATGGAGAATTCGTAAAAGGGTCAAGATTGCAACGACGTCGGGGGCGAAGAAATACGAGAATGTGCTTGGAGAAATTTCGCGAAGGGTGTCCTCCCTTAAGACGGCTTCAAGATGGTACGTGAGACCGTCGGGACCGTAGGACCGACGGACCGAAGGCTCCAGCTGCGAGGTCATTTATTTAGAAATCTGTCTCCGCTCTGACGACACAGCCACCGCTTCTGGCTCCCTTCCGACTACGGAGCGTACGTCGACCCTTACGGCCCCTGTTAAAGAGACACTCGCGAGGAGCGTCAAGTGGAACAGGCGCAGGATAAACACGACGTTTGCAGGGGGGCTGGGAGTGTGTACCGTTCCACGTTCGGATGTTGCCTCCGTCTTACTCTTTCTGAATCTACAAACGGTTTCGCTGGTACAAAACTTCGCAAAAACGCTAGTAACTTCGGGGACGAATTTAACGGTCCAAACTCCAAAGTGATTGAAATAGTGTGGGATCAGGAACCCCCATAACATAAGAGGCGGATACGGAAGAACGAGCACGGGGAAGTCGGCGGTAGCCGAGGTGGTTAAGGCGGCTGGCCAGCGCGCAAATCTAGAGATCGCGGGTTCGAGTCCCGTTGAGGCGACTTCCTTTTTTCCGTGATCCTACAATAGTTCACAGGAACGTAGTTGTAGCTGATCTTGCATCCAAGTTTTCTTTCCTTGTACTTTTGTTTAACCCTTCGTTGACACCCTGGGTGTGAGCCACCCATAAGCTGACTTTGACCACGGTGTAATAGACAGGTGTTCCGACTCCTGTCCAGAATGTGTGACTTTTTCGTCCTAGTTCTTCTGGCGGCCGGCAGATTTCGTCGATGTCGTAAAGGCATTTACATATGGCCTGTTGTGTCCACGGTTGCCAATTTGGCTTTTTTGAGGCCAAATTCCAGAAATTTGGCCTTTTTTCAACTTGGTTGACGTTGAAAAATTCATTTGGCTTTTGGCTTTTTTTACCATTTTTAAATAATTCTATAAATAATGATATAGTATAAAGCATGATGTAAGATACTATACCAATACAACAATAAAACTTTACGATTTCTGGTCCCTGCCAATGAAAATGGCTGCGTTCAGCAGACTCAACCGCTGGGTAGCGGTTACCAGGGATTGGCGGAAATTTCGAGCGGCATGACATTTGCGAAATTGCCGCCAATCGCGAAGAACAGTATAGAAAAATGATTTTTGTTGATTGGAAAGAAGAAGCTATATTTAAAAAAGATGGAATCCCTACAGATACAGAGCAGTTTTGGATTGGCATATTTCGGCATCAGAGGTTTAAGGAGCTTGCTACATTTATTCTTACTTGCTTAATAACTGCTGTAAGCAATGCAGTAGTTGAGAGGATATTTTCTCTCGTATCATCAGTTAAGACAAAGGCAAGGAATAGAATGCAGCTGAAGCTTCTTGATGCCATCATTAGAATTAGAGCAGAACTAGTGCTCTCACAAAAATGTTGCAATAATTTTAGTGTGACACAACAAATGCTGCAAAATTTAAGCACAAAAATTGTTTATGATTCGAGCGACGAGAATCTGGATCTCGATCTTTTATTGTAATTTAATTACAAATATATTTTTCAAACTTATTTGGCTTTTTTCTGGCTTTTTTTGGTATCATTTGGCTTAATAGTAAGATTTCGAGTTGGCAACCCTGGTTGTGTCTGGCAAGCCCAGTAATACCACTAAAATCTCTACTACTATAGTCTCATTAATACATATGTATATGCCTTCTAAGTCACGACGCCTCTCGCGACGGCCAGGGGAATTAAACAGAAATCGGCACACAAAATCGCTGGGGTAAAAGGTACAGAGTCGGAACACCTGTCTATTACACCGTGACTTTGACGCTCTGTATCTTTTACATAACCTAGAATTTCGAATTAGTGGCGCCATCTAGTGCTAGATTTGAAAGTTTACTACACTTTAAGGCTATTATTCAAATGTGGCAAGTGTCAATTGTTATCCTGGGGTTATTGGTAGCAGGATATGGGTGTGAACCACCCAATGTGTGTCAAAGTCGTTAGTTTTGGGTAGTGAAAAAAGTATTGTGCTCTCGGCTGTTTTCGCTCGTATTTATCATAAGTATACCGTAGAATCATAGTAATTTTGTATTACATTAATTAATACGTTATGTAATACGTATTACAATACACAGCACCATGGCTTACAATTTGCGCTCTCGTACGGTCGTACAAGCTATAGTACAAAATGATGAAGAAGAAGAATATGGCGGTGCAATCTCGGATGCGGAAGAGGACCATGTATCTGAACATTCAGATGAAGAGTATAATTTCTCAGAAAAATACAATGTTCAATAATTTTCTTTCATTTCTTGCACAAAAATAAAACGTTTATATGAATATCTCTGTTTTTTCAATTATCGAAATAGCTTACATTCTACATATATGTGGGGATCAGGAACCTCCATAACATAAGAGGCGGATACGGAACACCCAAGAGAGGGAAGTCGGCGGTAGCCGAGTAGGCTAAGGCGGCTGATCAGAGCGCGTAGAATCTAAAGATCGCGGGTTCGAGTCCCCCGCGTCGAGGCTTCCTTTTTTTCCGAATCCTACATATATGCCAAATAAATACCCTTTTTCCAAAGCCGACTTATAAACTATTTTTTCTTCCAAAATATTGTATCTAAACAACAACTCTGTAGATTTGTAGCTTATAATTTTGAAATTTGTAACAGTTACAATTTTTTGAAGATTTCCTTGGTTTTTTCTCGACATATCGTTATTTATAATTTTTTTAAAAAAACTGTGATAAAATTTCAATCGACCAACTACTGGAATACATTCTAGAGACCTTGAAATTGATCCATGATTTTTTTCATAACGATTGAAATCTTTAGATAAGAATGGCTGTCGTTCAAAAATTGTTGTGGGTGTGAACCACCCAGTGTGTCAAAGTTGATCGAAAAAGGAGGTGTGTCAACGAAGGGTTAAATGCGAGCATCTAATAAATGATTATTATTATCACTGGTTCCGAGTGTTTCAATGAATGTTGCTGTGTTAGAAATAAACACTACCTCAAAAGGGCACCCCTTAGATTGGTTAGACAGAAATTAATATCGCTCCCCACGTGACGATCGTTCAAAGTCCTGAACGCAGATGAAAGTATGGCCAGACTAATATCCAATAAATTTCTAGTTAGGAATTTCGAGCAGGTTCTGGCGCATTACGTATTCCCGGCTAAAACTCGTTTCCTCGAGCGGTCAAGTATGCAGAGCAGGCACCCAGCTCAGGATCCTAATTAAAGAAAGACTAACTTGCTAATTCTAAACTGCGTTAAGCTTATCCTTGCGCTCGCCCATGCGTCAATCCTGAGACACGAAATTCTGGGATCATTCTGGGAGACCAAGAATCCCAGAAAAAATTCTAGTTTCACGATATCAAATAGCAGAGAACTGAGAAATCCACTAATAAAGGGAGAATGAATTTCAGTAAAATTCTAATTCGAAGGAACGATGTTCTAATGGAATCCTAATTGGAATCCGACATCTCTAGGCTATAAATTATCCGATCCCTTCCAACGCAGGAACTTTGCTACTCTAAGTTTAAGCAACTCGCCCCTATAATTCTCATAAATTCCAACTTTTCATCTCGCGACCGGAATCGCCGAAATGAGAAGCTCCCAGAGCCTAAAACAAATTTAAGGCCCCGATCGCAAATCCCCGTCTATTCGTGCACGCAACGATAATCCTCGTCCCCCGCGTTTCCCAGCATCTTTTCGATTAGCCACCTCCGGCCGCACAAAGGGAGGAAGCGCCGAAAGGAAGCGTGTGAATTCTTGCCACCTCCCTCGTATCGACGCTCATTCAACGCCGACGGAGGTGTAGTCTCGAGGGTTTATCTACCTTGGTCCTCCAGCCAGTTGCAACTTCCAGCTGTCGGATAAAAGGGAAGTTCCTACGAAGAGCGCCCTCCTGCCCACCCTTCCTCGTCTCGCGGCCGTCTTCGGTAGCCTCAAGTACACCGGCCCGGTTTTTCGCGGCCCTCGAACTGAAAGCGCTGCTCCGATCGTTGTTGCAGATAATCAGCTACGACTCGACCAGAGGCGGCGTATCCGTGGTCACGGAGAAGGGCGACAGCACCACGAGCTTCCTGCTCGTCCAGGAAGCGAAACCCTCCGATTCTGGACGGTACACTTGTAATCCCAGTAATGCTCAACCGAAATCGATCACCGTGCACGTACTCAATGGTGAGTGGTTCGGGCTTAATTACAACGTCCCTTTGTCGCCTCGTTATCTCGTCGGCGGCGTCTTGCGAGCCATTTTTTGCGCCGGCATTATTGCCCGCGTTCCCGAAGGAGTGGGGGAAATTAATGTGCGCGCAGCGTCTGCAAGGGCGCGAAACTTTTTATCGGAACGATTAAAATTAATAATTCTAAGGGAAGGCCGGGCCTTTATGCGATATTAATTTAAAAATTGACGAACGACGAAGGAAGGGAACAAAGGCTACGAGGAACGGAACGGAGCCGCATCTTTCAATTCGCGCGTTTAATTAATGGGTCCCTTTCATCGCGTTGATTAACAGAATTTCGTCATAAAGCTGCGATCCATTCAGAAGTACCTACCATTTTCGCGCCGTAATGTTCCTGTGTGACGTGCAATCGAAACACTCGCATCGGGCTGCGTGGCGCCGTAGCTTTGATTCAGAAATAAAACCAGCTTGCCATTGTAATTAACTTTGCTGAGTGTAATTAAAGTGCAGCCGGGATTGCAGCTGCCCGGCTCCGTAACGGCGGCGCGAAACGGAGGAATCCAGTGCTCATTCCACACGTTTCCCTCGTTTTTCCTTCGCCAGCAGCTAGCTCCTCGCCGGCATCTTCAGAAAATTTAAGTGTTGTCCTATGTTTCAGGAGAGTATCCCGCGGCAATGCAGCACGGTGGTCAGGCCAAGCAACCGAGGCTCTACTCCCTTCTGCTCTGTCTGTGCCTGCTGCTCTACTAACTGTTTCGCCCCGAACTACCTTTCCTCCTCCCCTTCGCGGACGGCGAGCGACGGACTTCCGCCACGAGGTCCACCGCGCGAGGGACGATGGCCCCGGTATCGAAGAGAGTGCGCGCGTCCGTGCGACCGGTAATCAGAGTGGTGCGGTGACACGGTAAACCGGCGGCGGTACGCGGGAACGCGCGCACGAAGAGTGGTCCCGTGTGCCGAAAATAAAGCAGGAAAAACGGGGACGGAAAAGAGGAAGGAAGAAAGCGCGTACTGTCCCTCGGCAATCGAGTCGACGTCGTTGAACCGAACTGGCGCTGAGGACATTGCGGGCCACCGGGCGGCGTGAAAACGCGACAGGATGCCTCGGAGCGGTTGTCGAGCAACAACGCGGGTCCGTCGGGAAAAGGAGCCAGCCGAAAGGGGCAGGAATCGATTCCGGCGTTGTTCGACGACGCGACGAAGTGGCTGCTGATCGTAATCGCGAGTGAACGGGGTGGTGGCGCGGGCAACGCGACGCGGAAATAACGCGACGGGTCGCGGGGCGGCGATTAAACGCGACCCGGCCGCGGGGCGGGCGGAAATTGAGACGGCGAAAGCCGCGGCACGGTGGCGGCGAAACGAGCCGGGGGGGTGAACGGGACAAGCAGCGGGACAAAGGCGAGGATCAGAGTACAAAGGATCGCCTTTCCTCCGCAATTATTCAGCCACACCGGCGGCATGTGGACAGAAGGTGGCGGAGAGGCGAGAGGTGAAGAAGGAAGAGGAGATGTCGGAACGCCGATCGCCAGCCGGGGATCCGTTTCCCCGTAACTGGCAACGTGATCCCGTCGAGATGGACGAAAATCTTTGCCACGCAACCGGTAATTTCGATCGCGTCCCGTCGACCTGCCACGCCACCCTGACAGGTACCATTCGCCGTTCGAAGACCAATGACTGATAACGACGATAATTCGATCATCGCGTGCACGGGACACACGCAACTCCCGGAACTCTAGTCCTCGTAATATCGGTATTTATACAACGCTTTCGACGGGGACGGGGCAAGCTCGTGATCTCTCGCGTTAAGGAATCTGTCGGCACGTAAAGCGTAGATACGTAAGACCTGGTCCCCAACCAACTCTCGCCGCGGATCAACGGTTCTCCTAAGAAACGCGTGCGCCGATTTACGTCCAATTTCGCGACTATTACGGCGCTCGAACGGTTCCCAAGCCTCATCGTCCCGCCCTTACGTTCTCGGCGTGGCTGCCTCGAATTATTAAGCTGCGTACCACGAGACTCGGGGGGGGGGGGGGGGGGCTGTAAGTTAGGAGACGCTGCATCACGGACCCCCCATTTACGCGATATTACGCCAGTATACGATTCACTCTTCGCGCGATGGTCGGAGTGGAAAGTCTCTTAAGATCAGTGAGTCCGTGATACTTCCACGCTGCTGCGACGAATTATTCGGTCACGAATTGTGGCTGCGAGATTCCCGAAGTGGTAGAATCGATCGGAATGACCGATTAGAAAGGCTTAATTATATCATTTTAATTATTCACCATTCTATTTCTTCCACATATCAGGCAAAACCACGAAATCCGTGTCGACGATAAATCGAACTTGTTTCGTCGAGGACAGAAACGAACGATCAAACGACTCCGGGAAAATGAAAAGTAAGGTAAATGTACCAATAACGAGCCGTTTAAGGAAACGGTGACAAAGTATAATGAATATTGTGTATAAAATTAACAATTTAAGTGAAACTTTTTTTCATTCATAAAGATTTTGTTGTTTCTCATCAGTACTCACCTAACAAAATTTTGTTTCTTTATATATTTAACGTAAAATAAACAAGAATATTTGTATGTGTAAATGTACCAATAGGGTAAAGAGTACAATGGTTGGCCACTTAAGTAAGAGTGTCACATAAATAATGAATTATAAGTGTGAATTTAGTAAATTTGCATTGGAAATCAATATAAATAAGTAAAAAAAAGTCCTAATAATCTAAAAATAAATGGAGTTTATTTAAAAAAAAGCAAGAATTTATAAAAATATACAAAAATTGTGTTGACTACGAAAAAATATAGTTATTGGCATGGTCACGACAGTAGTTGTCCGATCGGTTCGACAGTGATTGGCCGCTATTTGACACATAATATAACCTAAAAGAAAATGTTATATAGCTTTTATAATGTGTTCATCTGTATATTCTTTCCCATATTTCCTATCACCTTTTTTCACTTTTGGCATATTTTATAGTGGGGTAATTCAGTTCTACTAAAAAATTCAAAATTTTTACAATTTATCTACTAGGAAAGCACAATTTAAATTTTAACTTCAATTTACTTAAATAAATTCTGTAATCAAATTAAATTTGAATAATCTAATTAATTCAATCAAATTTCATTTTTAATTCCAATTTAATTAAATAAATTTAATAATCAAATTGAATTTGAATACACCAATTAAAATTCAAATCACAGGTAACTTAAAATATAACTATACAATGTAACATACCTAATTGTACTTCTTCTTTTTATTTAATTATACTATAATTAAATGACCGTTTCAGTACCGCTAATGAATAGGGGGCCAATAACCGTTTTACCGTTACTAAGGTTATAAAACAATCATCGGCCGCCCGGCCAATTATTGCCATTCAACATTATTCATATGACAGTTGTTGGCCCCCTGTATTTTTCATAATATATGTATAATTTTAACAAATAAATAATTCTTTTATAAAGTTTCAACTTTTATTTATCGATATATACCGAATATGAGAGATATACATATCATAAATACATTAAACTATTCGTAAACTTTTAACTGTACTCTTATGGTTTTTTGATTAAATGGCTGTAATTTCCAAGCTTCAAAGCCGAGTCATCCTATTTGCTTTTATATATAATCACAGTATATAGTGAGTGGAGAAATGTTGATTACATCCGAAGCAAGAAAGTACAAGGAATATGAATATGTTCATTAAAAAAGGCATAACATTGGTATTTCTTTATATTCATTTATTTCTCAAAATATGCACAATCATTGTCAGGTGGCCAACCACTGTACTCTTTACCCTATATATGTAGCCAACCTCACGCGATTGACCTAGCGGCCCGATTTTCATGTCCCAGTACCTAGCCATAGGTTTTATAATCTAAAAATAAATAATAATTTAAAAACTGATTCTTTGTCTTAAATTAAAAAATCTGTTAAGGAAAATTAAGAAGTACAGAAATATAAAATTATTGTATAAATAACCATAATAAACAGATTAGAAAATAAATGCAAAAAACAATAAGTTTAGTTACACTATCAATAGAAGTTTGTGGTTATTTTATATAAGACTCAAAACAACCAACAAATTCATTAAACTGTACATATACATAAACTTTAATAAACTTAAATTAAATGCTATCATTATTATCTAGAAAAATAATGTTTATATTATGATTTATGATCAAAATACTTACCGGCTTTATTCCAAATATCGAGTCAGAAATTCACACTTTTTTCGTAATTTTGATCTGGCGATGCCGATTAACATTTGCAACTCACTTCACCCGATTTATTGAACACGTGGTTAGTTACTGGGCTAACAAGATTTGTTTGCACCGATAAATAGCCATGTAAATATTCAAATAAAAAATAGTTTTCATATTCAAATTTTTTCTTTCTATGTGTTACAAATATTTTCAAGATTCTAAAACCCTTTTTTCTATCTAAAAAACTATTATCGTATAATAAGTATGCTCTTAACAAGAAGCACGCTCTTCTTAGCCATATCATAACGAACGTCTGAAAACGCGTCATATATCTGGCCTCGAGACTATAAATGGTATTTCTAAATATCTAGACAAAAAAACAAGACGATATAACTTCAGATATTAAACCGAACAATTAAATAATGCAAATTACACCAAATATGTATTTTATCTTACGTGCATAGTTTAACAATTATTAATATTTCAACAGATGGCTAGGTACTGGTGCATGGCTCGTTATTGGTACATTTACCTTATAGTGTAAAACAGCGACTACTTAGGCATTCTCGAGGCAGTCTCTGGAAGTCGTTTCAAATGAAAACGAGGAATAATAAATTCCAGGCAAATAATTGCTTCCTCGGCGAGTGTATTGAAATCAGTGGGAATTTAATATGTGAAAGAGCTCGATGGAGAGACTCGCCCTTTTACCGTCAGGAGTTAATACACATTACGAGCAACAACGAGGGCCTTGCACGCGCGATATTAATTCACGAATAATTAATTCCTTTAAAGCCGTTAATATAATAACTGCACAGCAAACATTCTATTTGGATGTTGATATACCACCGTCAATGAATCGCTCGGCGAAGCGCTGCCAGATTAAAGTTTCGATCAGATACCGCGGCCGCGATCAAACTCGAATTTCATAAGCGAGAGAGCAGGAAAAAGGAAATAAATTCAGAAACTTTGCGGAATTAGAATTATAAAGCGGGTCGCGTTAACCGCCTCCGTGGCGTTGGTTCCGCGGCAATTAATAAAACTTCCGGGGCAGCCCAAGGAAAAGGCGGGGGAGGAAAAAACAAGCGGAAATATGAATAATGAATGAACAGCGGGAGAGCGGTTTAATCCGAAGACTCGATGCGAACGCGACCGCGTGCACAAGTCGAAGTAATATCTAGTAGCGGGCGAACGTGATTAAAAAAGTTTGCCGGGCATGAGTAGGGGTTGGTGTAACACAATGACCCCGATTACACGTAAGAACGCGTCTGGTCGCCGTGTGAATAATCGCGTCTCCGTAACGTTCAACGTGGAAACCATGGGAAATAATTAACATTCCTTCCATTTTACTTCTCGGTGTGCTTTCGGCTATCCTCGCCGGAGCTCTGCTCGCCCGCTCGATCGCGGCACCATTTCTCTCCCTCCCCTCCGGCCCCGTGGAAATCAGGCAGTTCCGCTGTAAAAGGGAGGAAGGAAGGAAAGTGGGAAAAAAACGCGAGAAACAAACGAAAAAGGAAGAAGGGAAAACAAAGAGAAAACAAGGGCAAAGACGGCTGCAACAACGCCGGCATTCGCCGCTGCTCCGACGCCATTTATCAAGCTAAACGCGAGGTGCACCGCATAATGTTCGCGCCGAGGTTCTCCACCCTCGACACTCAAGTGTAGAAGCGCCTGCGTTGCATACTGCACCCGTTGCATCGCCACAGATATTCGTGTGCGTTCGCACGCACAGGCAAGCCCCTCTCTCTCTCTCTCGCTATCTGTCTCTTGAAACGTTTCGATTATGACCGATTAAGACTGCTCCTTTGACAGTCGCGTTGACCCCTTGGAGATTGTCTGCTCGCTGTCGTGTGAGCGACGTGCATCGTTGTTGGTCGCCCGATGCTGTCTGACAGTGGTTGTAATTCAACTTTGGACGAGGATTAATTCGCCGTTGTCGTGGCGTTCACCGTTTCACTGTTCCGTTCTTGCGAACTTGAAATTGAAGGTGGAAGGAGGCTTCGAGATAATCTGAGGTCGTTGAAGATTATTCCTTTGAATCTTGATTTAATTTTAATTGCATTATTCGCTGGTGTACAGAGTGATTTGTTCGAAATATTGCGTTGTCATAAGGCATATTCCTGCTGTTTCGTAATCTCTCATATTCACACGTTTGAGTTTGGAACAGTGTAGTTATTTTCTGTGTGTCGTTTGCGGACGGAGCATACCTCCGAAGGGTAAATAGGGCGCCATTTGAAGATAATCCATGATTATGAAAATTTATATCTTTATAAATTATTCGACGTTACGGTCGTTAAAAAGGCGACGTAATGAAGCACAATGCGGCGTAATACCAAGGCTCGTGAAACTGCAAAATGTCACGTTACGCAAAGCGCTATTACTGCCGTTTCATCGTATCAGATACGAATATGCTTCAACTTCGCATAAAATAATGAGCTTGCGACATTTTTTACTCTTTTTTTTTTTTAAAAAAATATGGAATTAAAAGTTGGAGACTGTTAAATGCAATCCATGAATATTAAAATTTGCATCTTCGATCGTTGGAACAATGATTCGTTGAAATTCAATGCAGAGGGGTGGTTTCTAGAATCGCTGTCCGCGAAACTTGTATGCAGGTAATCAAGAAAGAATCGACGTCGACTTAACAGGCGATCCTTCCATTCCAATTGTTTTGAAATCTTCCTTGACAGTGACGACTGAAATGCTTTATGAAATTGCCGAGATTCCCTTCACGCCGACGAAACGGTTGCACAAGAAATCCTTTCGCTCCTTCCAACGTAACGGGTATCCTCGACAAAACAGAAAGAAATCGAACAACCGTTTAGAAATCAAATGATCCACGGCATGCGAGCACCGTCTGTCGATGTCTTCAGCCGTGTTCCCTTTTACGAAAAATCTCCAACACTTTTCATGGATGTCGAACGAAACAATATGTGACACGCGAGCACGCCTTTCCCGTTTCAGTCGAATCTAACTTTCCGAAGCCACGATGAAAATATTTGCTCTTTCACGTGCAACTTTATAACGAACTCGTGGTCGTTTAACATATTCGAAGGATATGAATATACAGAGAAAGAGAGAGAAATCTCCGCGAAAGAGGAGCGAGAGACAGCCCGATAAATATGAAAGGGACGTTTGTGCAAAGAAATATGGCCCCCCGTCTTCTACATTTAATGACGGGGTCAGTTGGCGGTGCTCACCTCGTTTGGCGGGCGTCGCAATAAAAATTCATCGAATTCCCCCGTTTGAATTACGAAACCCGCCGTTGTAATCGTTCCTGGCCGCTGGCGGAGACACGGGCATGCCACAATTATATAAACTCTGGCGTATCACATAAACGCGCTTAAACTTTGCGACCGTGTAATTCCGAGCTGCCGGAGCGCCGACGCTGCGTGCAGATTGCGTATTGAAAGCGTCCTCGCAACTCCTCAGATCGTTATTCCCGCGGCCGACATGACGCCACTAAAAATAACATTTATTTCCGTCAACGATACGGCCCGGGGAGGAAAAAGCTCCACGGAACAGAAAGGAAAAAGAAAATAATAGAAGGCAGGGTTAGGGGACAGTCGGCTGGACAAACAAAGATAATACGAGCGAACCCTTATTGATCGGCTCTCGTTAACGCGACAGCGGCCAGGATACTTATCTTCTCTGTGAACGATCGTATAGAACCTTCCCGTCAAACGCTGGATGACTCGATCACGAACGTCGAGTGCACCTCTGAAAAATAGAGGCTCAAACTACCGGTCGGAACGGTATCCTGACAGTGATTCATATAGAGCCGTGTAACCCATTGCGATTCAATTCGACAGCTAGGTATACTGTTTTATATATTTTTCTTCTGCCCTTACTATTTTTCTTCCCTCATCTTTTCTTTGGCGAAGCTCGAAGCGACGAGCGAGCGTGCCAGATTAAAAGTGACTGGGGGATCTGATCGTGTTGTACCTAGCGCAAAGGAAGCGACACCGGGTAAAGGTGGAAACGTGGAGCGTAGGAAAATGAGAAGACGTTCTGGCCGAAAGAAAAATAACGCCCCTCGTGCTTAACGACCATACCCGCGTCGCGCCCGTCGCATCATTTATTTTGCGAGAAACCAAGATAGGTACCATTGGAGAAATATAGCCGTCTTTTGTGATGCAGCGAAAGACGATTGTAAAGGCCGTTGACGAACCACGGAGACCAAGGATGATCATCTCGCTGGCTGTGAATAAGGGATGGTCAAAGGACGGTGAACGGGAGAGAGGCTTCTTCGCGATCGTCCATCTGTAATTCTGAATACCGAACACTCTCGCCGTTTAAAATCATTCAGCTGGGATACGGAAGGAACAGGTCGCGTTAATGATGCGGGGGATTTCCTTTGCGAAATCAATGTGATTTTTAACCGACTTCAAAAAGGAGGAGGTTATGTATTCGACCCGTATGTATGTTTTTTTTTTTTATGTTTGTCCCCTCATAACTCCTCAGCATATGGACCGATTTTGATGATCTTTCTTTTATTCGAAAGAGGATGGTGCCCCGTTGGTCCCATTCTACGCGGAATCAATATTGGCCCAATATTTTATACCAGTTATAGTTAATAATAATTTATATGTTTGTCCCCTCATAACTCCTCAGCATATGGACCGATTTGGATGATCTTTCTTTTATTCGAAAGAGGATGGTGCTCCGTTGGTCCCATTCTACGCGGAATCAATATTGGCCCAATATTTTATACCAGTTATAGTTAATAATAATTTATATGTTTGTCCCCTCATAACTCCTCAGCATATGGACCGATTTTGAGGATCTTTTTTTTATTCGAAAGATGGCGATGCCCCGGTGGTCCCATCCGAGACTAAATCAATATTGGCTCAATATTTTACCAGTTATGGTTAATAATAATAATTTATATGTTTGTCCTCGCATAACTCCTCAGCATATGGACCGATTTTGATGATCTTTTTTTTATTCGGAAGGGGGCGATGCCCCGGTGGTCCCATCCTACACTGCATCAACATTGGCCCAATATTTTGCCCGTTATGGTTAATAATAAAGACTATTGTCACCTAATTATTATTATTTTATGTACGTACGCGCATATCTCCCCAGCATGTTGTGTCATTATATATAAAACTAAAAAGTTAAAAATAAACAAAATTTAAAAAAAAAGTTAAAACCGACTTCAAAAAAATAAAGTTGCACTAAAAAGTAAAAAATAATTTTTTCCCTTATTTAATCTACGACTCTCATATTTTTTAAGTCGGTGCCTCATCATTTGCACTGTGTAAATCTGGCGCCAGCTTGAAAAATATGAGAGTCGTAGATTAAATAAGGGAAAAAATTATTTTTTACTTTTTAGTGTAACTTTATTTTTTTGAAGTCGGTTTTAATTTTTTATGGTAAATGGTGGGAGAGTGTAGCAGAAGGCGAGTCGAAGGGGAAATAACCGAAGTGAAGATTTTGCGTGACGAGGATTAATTTAGATGGAAAAGGCATCGAAAGATGTTGCTGCGCTTGCGATCCTTGTCAGCATGTATCGTGCTGCGCGGAGTAAATATTCTTTCATCAGAGGAGAGCAAAGAAAAGTTCTACACCGAACTTAAGGAAAACGCAGAGCTCCAGCAGAGCTACATTTAATAACGGAGAAAATTTAGAACATTTTCCCTTTATCGCGCGGCAAGTTTCCTACGTTAAGCAGCCGCTGTGGACTTTAACAACTTTCGAAAAACAAGTCCGGTCAAAGGAAACGTTGAATTTATTTATAAGTCACTTGGATCACGAAAATACTCCGGTGATGAAAACCATGCTGACAGAGGGCTTTCATTTATTTCCAATATTTGCAATCCGTGTGTCACTTAGAGTAATACTTTTTAATCAATCCAAAACTGGTCAACAAATCGATGGGATGTTCAATTTAAAGCACAATATGTACCTGCAACCGACAACGGATGAGTACTAATTCCTTTTGCCGTCGGCGCTGCAAAAGATATTTCGCAATTTATTGTTTACCCGACTACTGCTGCAAATAGAGGGGGGATGCATTGAATTATTTCTGGGAAACGTGGCTGCATGAAATCCTCTCTTTGTTCGATCCAAGTCATTTCTCAAATGTCGCTTTCTGGGTTGTAAGAAGGCTCCTAAGCTGAAATTAATTTGATTTTAATTGGTTTCTACCCTTTCATCATGAAGAAGGATAACCGGCACAATAATTGCTGGTAATATTATTACAGAATGGAAGGAAACTTTTGTACATAGCCTCCGACGTAGGTACCCAATTAACGTCCCCGTGAAATATAATGCTTTTAACGCGCGGACTTCGAAAACATTCGGTCACGATCGGCAACGCTTTTATGCCGGGAAGAAAAACAGATACACTCCTAACTGGAGGAGAATAACGAGGTATATTGAGGTGCGAAACAGTTTTACCATCGCCGGCTGTGCAGTTTGGAGTATGAATTTTTTCATGCATACTTTAGTTTACAGTTTCAATAGCTAAATCAGGGAGAACAGTGTGCCAAATGCGTTGCAGCGTGGATTAGTATTCAACGCGTCGCAGCAACGGGCAAGAGAAATCTACGTGTGGTTTTTATAAAGCCCGTGTCCCGCGAATCGAATGAGAAGCGACCAGTACAATTTGTCAAACGTCACCGTGCACCGGCATCAAAGTATAATTAGTTCGTTTTATCGCCGTGTTACAGTGAGTTGCTCCAAAAATTCAATCGAACTTGCCAAGCCGATTCGAACCTGGCACACCTTTGCTCAAATCTCCATCGTGCTCTACATTTTTACGTTACCTCTACGAACCTTTTGTACCGAAAATATATATTCCCAATACCCGCGAGTGATCGGGGAGAAACTAAAGTGAGAGGGGACACGTATCTAGCGCCGTAATAACGCGATGGACCCCGAATGTTCCAAAATCAAGTTTCACCGAGCGATATTCAAATCGTTAATGATATTTGCGCGTACGCGAGGTTGTGCATGATCACGGCATGCCGTACAACTCTCTTCCTAATTTCATAAATCATCGTGAAAGTCATGCTACGTTTCGACACGCATGGCGCACAGCCTACGAAACCTTCGCGCGCGGAATATAATAAAAAGGGGGGGGGGGGATGATCAATCAAAATCATATAACGGCACAATTTTGATAAATTCATCGAGATCGCAATCACCATTTTTTATTGTCCAGATGCACTCGAACATTAGTCGAAGAGAGGCGTTGCGATGGATCTATTAGGTTTTTCTAAAGCTTAATTTCTTCAATGTTCGTATACGTGAAGGGGTGGCGAAGGAACGGAGGGACGTTTCCACTTCCACTTGATTCAAGTCCGTATGCAGGACGAGATTTTTAACTAGCCTGGCCGACGACGATTTACGATCAGTGTACTTTCCTCGGGTGTAAATATGTATTAAAATTGTACCGTTTAGTTGTTTAGTTGGCTTGGGACAATATCTAACGACGACGACGACGTAACTGCATGGCCGTTAAACTAACGATTCGTTTTGTATGATACGCTGTACATGTATACTTTGACCAACCGACGACAATTATTACTGTAATCGTTGAACGAAAACGGAATGTAACACGAGAATTTAGTATGAACGTTGAGAACGAGACGAAGAAACTATTAACTATTAAACGTCGAGGAGAAGAAGAAGAAGAAGAAGAAGAAGAAGGCAAACGATACACCGTCGTCTCGCAGTATAACCATAATACCGTGTAACATAAGAGCCCTAGTAGTTTGATAAATCGAATGTAAAAGAGGTTACGTCTAAAAATTATATCGATATGCGTAAAGTTATACACCGTACATTACTGTGACGCAACATTACTGTCGTTGTAACGTTATCGCCTAGTCAGTGTAAAAAAAATAAAAAAAAAACAAAGAAACTAACTCGCGACCGAATCGCGGAGAGGAGGACTGTGAATATATTATCTGTATATCAATCGATTTTCAGAGTGCACGCGCGTGTGTCGTATGTGAGTGAGAGAGAGAGAGAGAGAGAGAGAGAGTATGAATGTGTATTCGTTACCCAGAGTAATTCCACGTGAAAGGAGGAAAACCGAGAGGCGTGCCTGTGATCGTGGCTTTTGGTAAATCCTTCGCGAGAACTCGGTACGAATATAGTCGGGAAAGTATTTCGTGGGAATGTGCAAAATATTGAATATAAGAGCGCGGCATCCGCGCAGGGTATCATGCGTCGGGCTGGCCAAAGAAGGGTAAATTATTTTTTTCACTCAATGCTTCATTCTGATAGTAGAAAGTAACCAACGCGAGGAGGGATCAATCTGAATCAAAGCACAAGGTCTGCGTGTAAATAATTGTTAAAACGTACGTCGGACGCGCGCGGGATGAGAGGAAGAGGTGGTAGCGGCGTATTAAATCCCGAGCGGACCTCCGCGAGAAGAAGTTTCGCTGATTCTCGATGGAATAACGGGTCGCCGTGGAATGGACGAGGAATTAAGCCGCGGCGTGAAGTTTCCATCGCGGGGGCCCTCGAGTCCGCGACGCTTTTCCCGCCGTCGCGAATACAGTTATAATTGTGAATATGTAAGTAAGTAGAGGAAAGTGCTGCGTAAAAGTGAAGTTTATTCGAGGGAATTAAGTAGCTTGATTGGGGAAGATTGTGGGAGGTAAGGAAGCGCCGAGAAGGCGGGTCTAATTCGTTCAACCACGCCATTCGCTTTCGAGGGGGAGAGAAAAGATAGGAGTGCTGGGAAAGTGAAAAATCACGGAAGCGCGAGAGAGTTGGGAACATAAGAAGATGGGGAACGGATGAGTCGAACTAACCCTCGGTAGGAAACTTTCCGAAGAATTTCTAGGCACTGGGCCTTCGTCGAAATGAATTTCTTCTCACCAGAAACGATCCCCCGAGAATTCATTCAACACTGCGGATAAATGGATCGAGCAAATGCGATAAACAATGTATTCGAGTATGACTGGGTACAGAACGATTTGTATTTCCACGTGTCCCATTTTCTATTAACCGACTGTAATAGCGACACCGATCTGCCCATTTTCCACTCGCAACTATTTACAGACTGTTCTTTTATTAGCGAAGCTTCGATGGATTCGCAATTCACTGGCGCTTGTGAAACACCAGTTTTCGGAGTCCTTTAAAACAGAGGTTCGACGTATTTATATTTCACGCCATTCGTTGGTTCGCTGCGCGCGTCGCATTCATTCTTTATCATAGAGGCCGTATTTGCCGCCAAGAGGATTTACAGCGGTACCTACTCGTTACCGAGGAACATCAAAACACGTGCCGCCTTTGAAACGCGCATTTCAATTTTCCTGCGGTCGTCGCGCGACTCTGTGCGCCCTTGAATAGCCAATAAATCGGGTAAAGGGCGACCGCATTGTATGAATTTCGTCCGACTGCCAGTTCATTCGACGTGAGCCGCATTTCAGCACGAGTGAACGAGAATGAACGAAGAATGGCGAGTGCATGGAAGAGCGGAGGTGTGTGCGCGTGTAAATACTGGCGAATTACTTCAATTATTCGGTACTCGATCGGCCGAGCATTCAGTTAAGCGTAACGAGACAGAGTGGTAAGATGCATCGCGGTCGAACAGCGGTAAACGGCCAGGAAGAAGAGGAGAGCAAGGGGGGCAGTGAATTCCACTTGTACATCTATCGTTTCAAGTTCCATACACATACATTCGGCTGTCCGAAACTCAAGGCAAGGCGGTTGAAAACACGAAAACTACTTTCACCCCTATTTTACATCCCCAACCATCTGCGTTCCAGACACGCCGTACCACTCTCATAGATAGGCTAAAATATACTTAATAAGTGTTTCGTCTAGCCTACGATGTATATTGTATCTATAATCAGAAATAAATTATCGACCGTACACCTACGTGGCATTCTCCATGGCCGTGGACTAATGTTTAGCCGTAATTAGTCGAGCATTGGGCGATATTTAAATTTTCAGCGTTCCACCTTTGCCCGAAGAAACTGCCAAGAATGTAACCCATCTGCCGTGGTATTGCTAATAACGATGCTAGTATGCGTACAATTATAATCACGATCTTTCAGGGTAAGTAGAATCTCGCAGTTCGGTAACGGAACTAGAGCTGGGACTATTTGTCGAATTTTCGGTATTCGAATATTCGAATACTTCAGTTGCTCAATTATTTGGCGAATATAATTCGAATATCCAAGTATTCGAATACTATTCGAATATTTAAGTATTCGAATACTTGTTTTTAAAAAAAAATTTACCATAAAGTATTTCATGCTTTTTAGTGAAAATATTGTATTATCATCGGAATTACTTATGTGTGCAAAGTTTCAAGCCGATCGGATATGTTGAAGTGGGTCAAAATTAGCTTACAAGATTTCACCCTGACAAACTATAACGAACTCACAACTGAAACTAAATAAATGCTTCTAAAAAAATGAACCTAAAGAACTTGATTTATAATTCACACCATACTATTCGAATACATCGGTATTCGAATACATCACTATTCGAATAGTATTCGAATAATAACATTCGAATACATCACTATTCGAATAGTATTCGAATAATAACATTCGAATACTGAAATATTCGAAGTTTATTCGTAGCATTCGAATACTTGTAAAATATTCGAATAGTAAATTATTCGAATAGTCCCAGCCCTAAACGGAACCCACGTTTCAGCGCACATGGAATTTCTTTCAATATCGGTGGGCCATTATGCATGCAGACGTATAACATCTTTGATCTGGTCCTCGAGTTATACCGATTTCCGTGCTTGAATAAGCCTCTCGACAAACTCAGCTGGTATAATTTCATTCCGTTGCCTTGAAATAATGTTCGGTATCTAGAGATTATCTACGTGGAGACCCAGTAACAATAAGAAGATGAATAATCGCTTCTTTAGGCCTGTACGGATCTCGCAAGCTGCTTATGCCGGGCACTTCGAGGGGATAAGCAAATGCAAATTGATCCAGCAGAAAAATGGCTATAACTCGGAAACAAGGTCACGGAGATCGATCGTTTGATAATACCGAATCCGTATCTGAAGTGGATGCCGGCGATAAAGGAAGAAAGGGCAGGGACCACCCCTCGACTAAATTTCCAGGAAGCAAATCCCTTTCGAGGCTTGATAACTCACCCCCCCCCCCCCCCAGCGTCGAAATGGAAATGCAAAGCGGGTAATTTTTCCTACGCACGATACGCGTAAATCAGCGAAAGGATAGAACTAACAGTGGGCACGGTCCAATTAAAGTTGACAGAGTTACAAAGCTTGATAGGTGGCCAGACCCTGGAAAGCCTGCGGGATCGAGCCGGTTGAAGGATAAACGTTAGACACGCGACATACGAATTTGCATGGACGGTGCATTATCTACACGTGTAATGTGACATTCCCACCCCTCGATTACCGAAGCCAAGCCTGCTCGCAATTAGACCACCTGCGGTTTCGCCTCAGCTGATCTTCCAGATTATCTGCTCTACCTCCACCGGGGTCCCCTAAACCTTTCAATTTGTCTCGAAGCGGTGGTCTCTCGTTCACTCGTGAAATTTCGCCGGCACGTGAAGCGGCCGAACTTCGTTACGACGCGCGCAACCCAGGTAAGTGTTGGGACGGGTCAGGTAACGTGTACTGTTAATGGACACGAGAAATTACGACACCCTTGCAGCGGGACGCTTGCGTTTCAATGACGTTTAAGGCTTTAAAGCGGGCACTATCTAGGACCGTTTGCTAAACTCGGGGAACCAGGAGGAAAAGGGGCGTAAAACTTTCGCAGGACAATGAGGGAGCAGCAGTTGTACCGAGCAAACAGGCCGTATCGAGGCTACAACCTCCCCGAAGAATCGCTCGGTATGCAAAATTAAATCAACATCCAATTCTCCTTATCCTCTAGGCCCTCCTCTTCTAACGAAACACGCAAGTAGCACTCGAAGGAACGATAGGAGCGCGATGTCCGACATTCGTCCGCCTGGTAACAAGCGCCGCGATACATCGAGATTCCCGCTCTTTCGGGGTGGATCAGAGCGGCAGGACGTGATAGGGATAAATATCTGGGAGTACCAGGCCCCCAGCGCTCGAAACGAGCCACGTTTCCCATGCTTTTCAAACGGTTCCCCATGATGTACCGTCTAAATCTCAGAAGAACCCTGTGCACGAATGAAACTCATACAGAGTGGAGCTTTCACGATGAAATTTTATACTCGGGTTAATGTCTCCAGATACACCCGCTGTCGCGAGATTTTCGTTGAGATTTCGTAAGGATTTATCGAGTGCGCACCTGTAAGAAAGTGTCGCTGAGAAAGGGGGGTGAAAAAGATTTGGAGATGCACCTGCGGCGAACCTGTACGGCCGTTATTCAGGTATCGGTAGGCGGATAAGGGGGTGAGCCTGGCGCAGCGCGCGCTTTCCGTGGTATTGATTACAGCCTCCTATCCAGGTGCACAAGCAGGGTCAAATCTGCCCCTCTCTCCGCTTCCACGCCTACTCCTCCTTCCACCCTCTTCCATCACCCCTTTCCCTCCCGGCCAACCATCTCCCTCCTCTCTTTCTCCCTTCCTCCGCGCTTCCACCCTCTATCTCATTTCTACCCCCGCTTCCTCTTTTTCCCTCTGCCGCTGCTCTACTCCGTCTCCCTTCATCGCGCAGCCCCTCTCAGCACTTCCCTACTGGCATATTTTCCTTTCCCTGCGCGCTTATTTCACCTGCGCCGCGAATCGAGCGAGCAGGAACGAAGAATCGCGTCAGCGTATCGCACCCTGGAATCGCGAGCCTGCGATCGGAAAGACTGCACGTAGAGCGGTTTCAAAGGAAGCCTGAGCGTTGTTTCGTTTTTTTTTTTTTTTTTTTTTTTTTTTTTTTTTTTTTTTTTCAAGAAAAAGGTACTTTCGATAAGTGGATTGTGGAGGTTCCCATTGCATGCAGGATTCTTTGGCACACAGTTGGGAAGCCGAACGACGATTGGAGCGAATAGAGTTCTGATGTTCAACGAGCGACTCGGTGGGAACCTATCCACTAGGCAGCCAATGATTCCCTCCGAAAGAAACAATAGAAACCGTCGATTTCGATGGAAGAGTTCTTCTTATTTTCTTTAAATCTTGGTGGATGCGATAAGTGCTCGCTCGTAGATGCCAATATATCTGGTGCAACGTGAGGAGGTCGTTTTCGGGTCCCTTAGTCAAGTTGACAGACAGGGGAGAGTCAATCGATTCGTCCTCGTTTCGTCGCGAGATCACCTGATTCCCTCCAGATTTGGCCAATGCCCGTGGCCTGTCACGTTCAGCTGCCACGGATATCCAAAATAAACGAAATTATTCGCAACGGCGTTTTTTTTCTTTTCTATAAAACAATGCTGCGAGGAAACCGCCAGTCGACCATGATGATTCCGCGAAGCTTTTATTTCGGTTTTCCTCGTAAAGTCGGATACACTAGTTACACCGGAGCTGTTTCATTTAATAGTGCACGTCTATACGCATCAGCTGGATTTCAACAATGTACTGTAATTCTGCTTTGTAACAGGATAATAGACCGAAAATACCCGCCAGGGATAATTTCTACACCTTCCATTAATGATCAAGTCCTGAAATGTGTTATGTAGTAGGTTAAGCAACGAAAACAATGTGTTGACTGCGCGTATAATACGAAATTTTTGCTCTTATTGTTAGTATAACAACACAATTCATTCTTAAAGCGCCTTCACATTACCTATGCAGATTGCCCCGACGGCTAGTAGAAACAGCCACGCGGACAGAGAAGGAGTACCACGAATGCCTTCTACGGTATACACGTTACCATGAAATGTCTGCAACGAGTGTTCTAGAGTCCAGCAACAGTTGTCCACATAAGTGACAACTTCCCCTACAGAGCGTAACCCCGGGTCCACACCAAGGCGAACACGAACAAAAACATCGTTCGCGAACTTTTTCGTCTGTTCTTGCCAAGTCCACATCGCTGCGAACATGAAAAAAACTCAGCGTACGTTCACATACGGTTCGTACGCTGAGTTTTTTTCATGTTCGCAGCGATATGGACTTGGCAAGAACAGACGAAAAAGTTCGGGAACAATGTTTTTGTTCGTGTTCGCCTTGGTGTGGACCCGGGGTAACAGATGTATCCTGAGTTTCCGAGGTATCAGTAGAAAGGCCACACCGATGGTCAGACAGAACCCAAGAATCATAGTGGACCTTTCACTTATGCCTGACAAGAAAAACTTGGCCAAAACGAATGCAATGAAGCTTACAACACTCGCAGGATGTTTGAGGCCTTATGCCGCGTTTACACCAAGGCGAACACGAACAAAAACATTGTTCGCGAACGTTTTCGCCTGTTCCTGTCGTGTCCACACCGCCGCAAACATGAACAAACCTCAGCGTACGAATCGTATGTGAACGTTTTGTTTTGTTTGCGGCAGTGTGGACACGACAGGAACAGCCGAAAACGTTCGCGAACAATGTTTTTGTTCGTGTTCGCCTTGGTGTAAACGCGGCATTACTGGCTGCAAGTAGAACATGCCTGCCAATGGTCAGCCATACCAGAGAAACTGCATATGAGACATTGACTAACCCACGTTGAAGAATAATTAATTTTTCCTATTTTATATTATTAATACAGCCTATTGCAACACATTATTGCTACTAACTCAATTTCGCAAAAAAATATGGGTTCGCCCGTTTTTGTTCTTAATGTCTCATATGTACCTACTCGGCGAACAGCGAGAACGTAGCTGCTCCAAGCTGAAATATGTTTCTCCAAGAATACGTTCCCTTCTGGAATCGTCTTAATTTGACCACAATGTTTGTAACGTAACAACATGCAAGAGTATCAGGTGCCTACTCGCTAACGATCGGTGAAATGTTTATCCTACGGCCCGCAGTTCGGTTAATGCAACTACGTGTACATAGCACAGTAACGAGATATAATATTACCAGCCTTGCGCGCTATGCAGCGCGTATTATAAACAGCAAGATAATCGATATAACATTGTATTGCAAAGCACGCGTGATATCAAGGGTCGCGTTACATTTCAAACCCTGGTACCCGTCGCGTCCGGGCATTTATAATAAAATCTATCTATATATATATATAAGAAGAAGTCCTGACAGACTGACTCACTGACTCATCAACGCCCAGCTCAAACCGTTCAACCTAGGAATGTGAAATTTGGAAGCTACATTGTTTTCATGACGCAGGCACCCACTAAGGAAGGATTTTTGGAAATTCCATCCCCAAGGGGGTGAAAAGGGGTGAAATGTATTTTCACGGATTCCTCCAAATCTCTTAGGCCCGGTTAAATATCAACTTGGCTTTTACTTCGAAAGACCACATAAACGCCTAAAAACCAATTTCAAGATTTCGCCCTAATCAACCCCTAAGGGGGTGGTGAAAAGGGGTGAAATGTGTTTTCATGGAGTCTTTAATATCTCTTAGGCCCGAAGCGAAGCGCGGGGGTATTTTGTTAGTTTATAATAAAACGATCGACATCTTTTGTCACCGCGGGGGTTCACGTCCATTCCTTCAGAGAGCAGCGTGATTACAGAGCAGCCGTAGGTACAATTTTTACCATTAAACCGTAGCGCCGGTCACGGCCGCGCAGCAATTATTACTCCGACTGGCGCGAATCAATTTACGCGGCGGCAAGCGTAATTTAGCCAGCGACCAGAGGACCATAATGCGCCCGTTCGATACGCGATCCAGCGTGGCCGAACGAGCGGCTCAAGCGTGCTGCGAAAACTCGAACGAGCCGCAAACAATCGATAACAACCATTCCTGCGGGAAGCGGTTACAGTGCCCCTGGGTTCTATTTTTCCCATTACGGGAATCCCCATTGGGTATAAGGCGGTGCTAAGCTGCTCGTAAAGGGAAACGTGAGCCACGCTTCGGCGTCCTTAATAATACAAAGCAGTAGTGAAAAAAAGAAGCCGCGCTTCGAACATGCCTCCTGATACGATCCTGTCTGTGACTGAGGAGTGAGGACCCCTCGTTAAAAAGGGGTCGGGGCAATCAAAACTCGCGCGGAATATAAAATTAATGTGAGAATGAAACCGCACGTCGCGAGTGATATATCTGTGATACTTGAAAGACGAATGCGTACCATCTTTTGTTCTTCTAGACTGAAGGAGGCTACATTTCAGAAGGAACCACGAAATGGTAGATTCAGGCTCGAAGAGCGGGATACCGAGAATTCTGGTTAGGTGGAAACGAGTGTACCATGGAGCATCGATAAGGTTTAGTGAAGGTGCTACTTTAACACCGTAGGTCGAATCGAAGAACGACCAACTATCGTTACGTCAAAACGTGAACGAAATGTTATCGTCCAAACAATATGTCACTAGCAACTGAAATTCACCTATCCATTGGTTCACGGCTGCTGCGCCGTGTTGGCCCTTTTTGTATTTTATCTTGGCTCGCCCCGGTCGACCTACATTTGTAAAAACGAACTCCAGGTTCTCGCGAAGCCCCGCGACCTCGCGGGAAGATCTATTTAGTCCCTATGAAAATGTCCGATCGTCGGAAACATTATCGCAAACAGTTCCACAGCGGTGCATACAGTATACACTTGACAACCTATCGATTGGGGATGCAAACAAATCCAGTGGATCGCGCGTATCTCTCTTTGGAGACCACTCGACGGGAAATGCGCGATTTATTATACCGGCGTTCGAGATGCAAGAAATATCGATGTTGCTGCCCGTTAATTCTGTGTCACTGGAACGCGGTATTAGCGTTAGCCACGTTATTCCTCTGTAACCTGAATTCCTTTTTACCAAGCCCCGGGAAACCGGATATTTAAAATTCCGACGCAAGTGTTTCGCAATACGAGGGAAAATCAATAAAATCAGTGCGGGTAGATATTAGAACCTACGCGTTACGATTGGAGTGGCGTAGAATAAAAGTTATTCGACAGAAATTGGAATAAATAGTTTGATGGCCAGTAGTGGATCGCGAACTGAACTGAGGGGAGTGGGAATATCACGTCATTAAACGAGGAAAAATACGGAACACCCGGAAAACGAGACGGAACTTTGTAGACACAAGAGGGTTTAATTAGGGTGACTGTACCTAATATCGCCAGTGTTCCTAATATCGCCACTCGCTATATCTCGCAAAGTAAGCTCTAAAATTTATCGGTTATGCACTGAATTGGTACCTAAACATATGTAGGAAGACATACTGTAAATGCAGCATCGTGTGATCAACAATTACAGAAAGGGAAGGATTTTAGAGACTCTTTAAAGGGTAAAAATTTATTGGACTATCATAATTTTACATCACATTCGGAGAAGGTAAGTCTAATAATTCTGTGAATGCAAGAATATCTACTAGAAATACCTAATTAATGATGTGCTTAAGAAATGAAATCGATTCAAATATTTTTCGTAATGAAAATAGCGTTTTTCTTTTAGCAGTATGCGTGTTCTCAATACCGCCTACCGGAGAACAACGGTTTCGATGTAATATTTGTTACAGGTGAGGTCACGAAATGTGCGGAGCAACCGAAATAAACTATATTTGTCCAATATGTACATCGGAACGTAAAAAATAAAATATTTTAAAAATCTATATTTTTAAATTTCCATATTATTCTAATAAAAATAAAATCAAAGATGGATAAAAAAACATTTATGCAGCAAGAAATAATAAAAGCACATGTGAAAATGACTTTAAAAACTCATATATACATGAATTAATCAATATTTATTGAGTAGGCGATATTAGGTACACTTTTTTCAGGACCCGATTTTTGCATGTCTTACGTTTTTTGAGTCCTAATTAAAAATTGGTAGGTTTCAACGATTCTAACTTATGCTACTTAAAAGATGAATAATTTCTCTTTACTTTGAAAATAACTGTACCTATGCAAAATTATCAATTATTATTCAATTGATAGCGATTTAACTTTTGCCTGGCGATATTAGGTACAGTCACCCTACACACTCTGTACCTTATGAATTTCCTTCCGTGTACCCCTACAGCAAATTACGTTGCTGAAAAGTTGCAGAAACGTTGCAGAAACGTTGCAGTTACCTTGCAGGTAATATTTCTGAGATGTTGCAGAAATGTTCCTATGTCCGTGTGCAACGTTTCTGCAACGTTTCAGCAACTTTTCTGCAACGTTTCTGCAACTTTTCAGCAACTTTTCTGCAACGTTTCTGAGATTTTACAGCAACTTTTCTGCAACGTTTCTGAGATTTTACAGCAACTTTTCTGCAACGTTTCTGCAACTTTTCAGCAACTTTTCTGCAACGTTTCTGAGATTTTACAGGAAGAATAAAAAATGTAAGGGAAATTGATTAAATCACAATAAATATTGACAATTAAATATTCATATATTTTTTCTATACAAGCCGACAACAACAAGAACAATAATAAAAACAATAAAAATGATAATAGTATTGGCTCTGGTGGATCTTCTCAAACCAAACAACAAAATGTACTGCATGCAGCGTGTAATGAACCTGGAATAATACATGCATTTATTTTACAATTTTACAACTTTAAGTGCTGAAATGAGATAAATAATAAATTTACTTACTCATTTTATTATATGTTTGAATATATGAATGATTCTTTTTGTATATTTCTCTGCCACAGAATCCTCTATTAATTTATTTAATATCAGCAGCTTCCACAGCTTCTCTTCAGTAAATGAATCTATAAAAGGTCATCAATAAATTATTTCAGTCATGAAAAATGGCTTGATTAAGGCAGGATACCACCTTTGCTCTTAAAAAAAATTGAAATTTTGTTTTATCTTAAAGTACTCTTTCAAGTGTATAGAATCGAAATTCATTCATTAGAAAGGTGGCCGAAACCTTTTTCTTGTGTAAAAACCGGTTTGGAGCAGATATATAAATCTATATAAAACTTTAAACGCGTTTTTCTCGAAACGATGTTTTTCAAATCGGCGTGTCAGATAACTCTTAAAATTTTCATCGGATTGACTTGAAACTTTGCACAATTCTTCCCCGTGGTATAACCTAATGATGTACGTAGGACTTTTGCTGTAGCGTTGTTATTTTTTTTTGGTGCACAATTTTATAAACTTTTTTAAATTTTTTTACCCTAAAAAATTGACCTTTTTGTTAAAACGACCGCCATTTTCTTAAAAATCGAAATTTCGTAAAATCCCTACGTACAGCATTAAAAAATATTGTTGTTAATAGGGATATTCTTTGGCTTTTTTTCTAAGAGCCACGTACAAAGCGGAATTTGACACGCCGTCTAACGATGTTCCTCCAAAGGAGTGTATTTTGACGCCACCTACAAGAGATTATTTTTCACTTTTTCAGTTTCAAAAAATGTGTAATTACAGATTAAAGTTACATTAATGAATGACTGAAACCGATTTTGTTTCTGCGCATTCTTTGTATGCAAAAAAAATTCATGAAAAACGCCTCCAAAATCGCAGTCAAAGGTGGTATCCTGCCTTAAAAACAACATTCATGTAACGCCAATCGCAGGCTACATTGAAGCGACGCAATGGAAAAATAACAATCACCGTTACTTTAAATAATTGAACGGAAAGTGAAATGAAAGTTGTACAGTACATGCATGTTTACAAGGAAACTGTGTGAAAAGTAAAAGCTTGTAGCACAGAAAGCAAAGAAATATATGTATTTTAAATAATTAGAAAATTGCAGTTGGTTAATAGGCATCAAATGTTTTATATTAGTTACTTTAACTTAAAAATAAGCTCCTTAATTTGAATAATTCATATATATTACTTGCGAAACAATCTGTTTTTATCCTGTTCTTATATATCGTGACAGAAAACACAAGAACATTTATATTGTCCAAATACAGTAGGAATGCTTGCAGGGAGAAGATTTCTTTGAATGTATGAAATTCAGGCCCAGACCCATGTTCTGTAACCAACGATGCAGATAGTTTTCATTCTTCAACGGAAATCTATATGAAACAAACAAAAATATTTCTTTTTAAGAAGTTCGACATAACCTATAAGTAGCATATACATGAGTTCTACTTACCCGTGATATGTCAAACCTTCACCCAATTCACTCAAGTCTCCTGCGCCACAAAACACACACGTTATAACCATTTTTACTACTTAAAGCAATTAGTAACTAATCACGCTCTAACTATTTACGCGTGTGCTTTCTTACGTGCTTTGGCTTTGCAACCTGTCGTGTCGCACGTGAGGTACGTCACACAACGCCTGGATCTTCACCACGCCGCCGGCTTGGGAAGATCCACCAGAGCCAATACTACTACTACTATTATTATTATTATTATTATTATTATTATTATTATTATTATTATTATTATTATTATTATTATTATTATTATTAGTATTATTAGTATTATTATTATTATTAGTATTATTATTATTATTATTATTATTATTATTATTATTATTATTATTATTATTATTATTAACGGGAATAGTCCCATAGGTTACATAAAGCATACAACAATTGAGTCTACATCGTCTGCTACTTATTGCACTAAATTATCATAAATTATATTATATTACATAAAGCGTAACCTAATATACACTGTATAGTGGGTATACTACGATATTATACTAAATCTATATACTAAATCGATTTTATAACAGTTTTTGAGCCCTGCTTATTGCGGGACCTTTGTTGTAAAATCTCAGAAAACTTGCAGAAAAGTTGCTGTAAAATCTCAGAAAAGTTGCAGAAAAGTTGCTGTAAAATCTCAGAAACGTTGCAGAAAAGTTGCTGAAAAGTTGCAGAAACGTTGCAGAAAAGTTGCTGTAAATCTCAGAAACGTTGCAGAAAAGTTGCTGAAAAGTTGCAGAAACGTTGCAGAAAAGTTGCTGTAAAATCTCAGAAACGTTGCAGAAAAGTTGCTGAAAAGTTGCAGAAACGTTGCAGAAACGTTGCAGTAAAATCTCAGAAACGTTGCAGGGTAATATTGCACCGCAACATTGCAGAAATGTTGCAGAAATCTTCCTATGTCCGCCCCTGTGCAACATTGCACCGCAACGTAACTGCAACTTTTCAGCAACGTTTCTGCAACGTTTCAGCAACCAAGTGTGCTGTATGGGGTAAGCGACTCCTCTGCTTAGAGTTCCCTCAAAAAATTTGGATCGCAGCAAAAGAAGGAAGAACGGACGTTAGAATATAAATAAAGACGATCGTAAACCCATCATCGAATTTCTTTAGACTCCTGCCAACTAAATTACAGAATTAACGAACACGTTTCCACCCCGCCGAGCGTAGCGTCAAACTATCCTCTGCTCCTTCCCCCGCCCCGGCGCTAATTATTCATCAGCCTTCCGTCTAAAATTACGCAGGATGGAGATCCATATCCTTCGACCTCGTCCAAGGAATCGACAAGAGAACGGAGGTCTCAGGCTCGGGGCGAGTATTCGGTGGATAACGGTCTGTGTACATGCACCCACCACTTTTACACTTTCCACTGTTCGACGTCGTGGGCGGCCCCTCGGGTAATAGCATCGCATCAAGTTGAGTGATTTTACACTCCTCCGGCTCCCACGTCAATGCCCTCGATAAATTAAGAGCTTGCGGTAAAAAAGGAAGACGGGGTAAAAAATAACGGCCCCCAGCCGATGGGCACAATAGGAGCGCGTCAATCTCCGTTCAGGAGGCTTGACGTCGAGCTGTGACGGGAAAAGGAAGCCTGTAGTTTCCAGGAAAAAGAGTAACACGGCGTTGGGTCGACACGGGAAATTCTTACATTCATCGGCAAGTAGCGAGCCTCGACTACCCTGCACTTTGCACGTTGCCTGAACGTTGCGAGCTCTTTAAATTCGCTGCCGTGTTTGCCACGTAGATTCCGCCAGCCGCGGGTTCTACCGCCGCGTAATCTTCCACGAAGGAATCGTTTCTTGTTAGGATCTATTACGTAAGGCATGTAAGGAATGGATAGCGTCGACGTGTGATGCACAGGGAGCTCGGTTATTTGCTGAAGAAATTTCACCAAACACACTGCATCGCGCTTCATATTGCTCGTGATAGCTACATCCGATGCCACAGCCTCTTATCTGCTTTTAATCAAACCTAGTATCCAAACTTCTCCGGAATACCTTGGCGGCAGCGACGGTACGCTTAATTTCTTTAATGGTTTCCAACTTTAATGCATTCCGCCAAAGTCGATTTCCTTTAACGCGGCGATTATCGAGTTCTTAAGTATCTAGTGTACTATCTCTGAGGTTTCGAGAAGCCTCACCCCTTACCGCACGCTCTCTTTAGTATGCCTCAAACATAATATTAAAACTGAAAAGCACCGCCAAAATATAAGGGAATACTTTAGAGTGGCTTTAACAGCCTCTATTTTTAACTAGTTGAAAGGGTGATCAATAATAAAGATTAAAATGAAAGATGGCGGAGATATTTTTCTCTTACCATGATCGTAAACACAAATAAGATTCTTAAAATTTAGTTCCCGCGATATCACTGATCTTGAATCTCTATTCTATAACTAGCCTTAAATAAATGATAATGTCAAAGGTGACGTGCCTGTATCTCGAACTTCCATTTGCGGTTTGCTGTTTGGCAACTATAATTACCCGAGTATTTGCCCAAGCTCTCCAACGAAGCAGTGACATTTATTTATAATCTGACGCGCGCGTGTATTAGTTAATTCGCAGCTATCCGTGCAGAACGAGCTACCCGACCATTTTCCAGTATCACTGTTCACATTTCGGAAGTGAAAAATATCAGGAAAGCTCGCGGAAGATACGTGGTTGCAATTCATATCAGCGACGAGCTTGAAACCGAGTCACGCAGATAGCGGACGTCTCTTCCCGAGGAAAAATTGGGGCACCCTTGATCGCGCGATCGTGAGTCGGTATATATTTGCTTATCGATAGTAGGCGTATAAACCACGCGAATAAAACTTCAGCTTGGCTTGTTCCGCTTGAGGTATTTGCAACGAAGACACCCTGATTATAGCCCTATCATTCACAAAGCACGAGACAAAAGCTCTTAAAATTTCAATTTTAACAAAGCTCGATAATTGCAGTTGGAAACACCTCGCCCATAAATTCATCGGTGCAGCGTCGCGCGACATCTGTTTGGGACGGCTGAAATACAAATCTGTGAGGCGAGCACGGAGACATCGGGGGGGTGGAAGAAGACCGGAAGCGCAACGCTGAATTTCCCTGCATTGTATATTTTACGCGGTTAGTTTTAGCAGGGGCTGGCTAAACCGAACCCGTGACCTATACCACCTAAGCTCCAGAGTTCGTTTCGTCGAGTATGCCGCCGGCTGAAATATTTACCATTTGCCCGTCCCGCCCACCACCCCTTCAACTTCCCCACTCGTCTGTCGCTGTTTCTCTCTCCCTCTCCCCATGATCCGCCTGCCTCGGCCCTCCTTTCCACCCCCGTATGAACTTTCCCCTTGCATACAAGCCCGCGCGCACAATCGTTGCATCCCCGATGCACCGGTGTCGCCGATTCTTCGAGCGCGGGATAAAAAACAAAATTGGGGAACAGATAACGTGTCGGGGTGAGTAAATGAAAAAAGGGCACGGGTAAATTTCGAGGGCGATCAATATTTCCGTTTGCAGCTTCGTCTTCTGCACGACGGCAGCCATGTACACAGGCGCATGCATGCGAGGAGAAGCGCGGGTTAAAGTTTTAGCCGGCGCTTCGACGCCCTACGAGTTTTAAAAGATGCATTTCTCGATTATATTCGCAGTGTTCAACGAAGCATGGAGTTTATTGGTAAGAACGTCATAGAATGCTCGAGCGTGATAGATTGTGATGAGATTGTATTTGCAATTTTCAGGAGCTGTGATAAAAGCTGCACCACCTGACGAATAAATTATGATCTTTGTGCGGATCGGTGTAAATATTTAGATAGCGAGACACGGAACGATTGTAACTTGAAAGCGATGTGAAACGCGATCTGAAATGCTGAATCTATTAATGTGGCGTAAGGAGAGGTTGCGCTAGAGCAGAAATATTTAAGCTTGATCGTGAGTGAATGTTCACCTAAAATAGAATGACGCTTACATAGGTCGTATCGAAGCATCCAATTCGCATATTGCACTTTGGTATTAGCAATACATCTGGTATGTAAGTGATATATGACGAGCATAAAACGGAGCACCGGGGGGTAGAGGTATGTAATAAAAAATGGGAAAGAAGTAACCATCGAAGAAGTAACGAGAAATGCACGGAGTTAAACGTACTCTAATTTCTTTTCGGGGTGTAATCCGAAACATAAACGCTAAAAGCTTTTATACGTTACATATGCAAAGGCCAAAGCCGTAACTGCCACGGGATAATAAAGAGAATGTTAAAAATCTTTTATAAAAATATTTCCACGCACTTTATCCCCGATGTTTTTTGCACTTCTGCATTAATTGGCGCGCTACGCGGAAGCTACCGTTTTCTTTTAGCTTCTTTCCTTCTGAGATTACCACGTTCGTATAATACCATGGAAAATTATGACGTTTTAATGCTCGTCCGACAGGCTTTTATTCCACAGAACTGCATATACGAATTAACGTAAAAAGCACGGGTCCGAGTTACGTACCGTGACACCCCCAATCCCCCAAGAACCTTTAAGACCTTGAGAAGATTACTTTTTAACAGAGATTCTGCATCCATATTTGCATGTACTATCATAATACATGAAAAACACGCCCCGGGGATTTTTCAACGTCGATTTCGCTCTCTTATAGAAAAACGTCATAATTCTTACTCGCCAAGATCGTTAGCATTTTTCAAGCGAGTTCGACAATCTCTAACAGAAGGCCACGCGATGTCACAGATAATTCTTAAATATTGCCATCTGAAATATTGTAATCGACCTTTCCAATGACGCAGGTTTACCTTCATCGCGAGGTAAGTCTTCCTATTTGCTCATTGCATCTACATAGCCGTCTACGTCACGACGAGTACCAATCCCATCGGAACCAACAACACAGTTGCGCCTAGTCAGAACGCCAACGACAGACACAGTCTTTGCGGTCGTGCTCGATATGTCGTCGCATACGCCGTTGCGATTGACAGACAACCGCAACATCAACTCTGCAATCACTAAATGCAAAGCTGAACGATCGCCGAAACGATCGAACCTCTTGGCTTCCAAAGCTAATCCGTTTTACCCCGTGCAAATTACCACCCCGATGTTGCCAGACGCGCGGCACCTATCGTTTCGAACTTTGTACACCGTGTGTGTCTTTCCCCAGTAACATTTGCCAAACAGTGGTGCCGCGTTGGGAGTTTTCTTCCACGTACCAGATTGCATTCGAAAGGGCACGTTACATGGTACCATTAATTGCAAACATAGCATAAAATGAATGTCACCTAGGCAGAAGTTAATTAGAGTCAGTGACGCACCCAGAGGGGAGGCCAACGGGCCCTGACACCCCCCAAAGCAGGGGCTTTGTAAGAAGAAAAGAAAACTGGATTTCACTCTGTAAATAACATTTTTATAATCGCCTAATGAATTTTACTGAATTTGGATTAAAAATACTTTTATCCGTTCGACTCGACTCTCCCCAAGAATATATCCTGAGCGCGCCACTGATTAGGGTTAGCTATAATCGACTGCATAGCCTGAGACTTCAGGCGAAACACAATAATTCCTGCGGTATTCCTCGGAAAGATGTATCTGTCGAAAGTTATGACTGGTTGAAGTGCAGTGTAAAAGACGAAGAGAGTTCAATTGTTTTAGAAACGAAGCAAATGGCGTATTGATATTCGAGGCGTTGCTACATACGTGGTACTTCGCCTCGTCGTAACTTCAACAGACACGTTACCTACTGTGAGAAATTGTTCTGATCAACTTTATTCCCCTTGATAGGAAATATCACACCCTGTCAGTCCCTATTTAAGCTTTTGAAGCTAGCGTTTATTCTGCCTCCTGGGATAAATTATGATCTCTGCGCGGAACAGGCTACAGTAAGGTCAAATCTCTATACCCCGCAGAGATGGCAGCCTATAGGCGGGATCTCCTACCTGCGACTGGTCGCAGCGATTTGACCCAGCGACTGGCCCCAGGCTGAATCTCCTTTCCTGCGACCAAGGGTGTGCGGATACCCGACTTTTCGGGCTCGGGACGGGCCGGACACTTTCGGGCGGGATCGGGCGGGGTCCCGATACTTTCGTATTGCTCGAGATCCCGACGGTTTCGGGATCCCGAGACTCGATTCGGGCTACAAGCATAGCCGCCATGAGCGGGCAATTTGATTTCAGGTCGGCTCGGCAAAACTCGGACGTTTAAACTGGTTGTCTATTCGAGCGGGATATTCAAATCGACTAAATGTACCTTACCGCAGTTTGCTGATTATTTGCGAAGTTTACCAATCATTGCCGAATGGGCATTTAAATTGGTTGTCTAGTGATTTCCCTAGTTTATTTCTGTCCTTGTCGAGTGACGCCTCTTATTATATCTCCTCTTTGCTTGTAGCCCGAAACGAGTCTCGGGATCCCGAAAACTTCGGGATCTCGAGCAATACGAAAGTATCGCGACCCCGCCCGACCCCACCCGAAATTTCCCGACCCGTCCCGAGGGCCAGGTACCCGAGCCTCGGGACGATCCGCACACTCCTACCTGCCACGAAGTCCATTGCCACAGTGGGGCAGAATCCCAAGAAACAAGGAAACGAGTCAGAATTCAAAAGTTGTGGGAGGATTATGTATTTTTATATATTTATGATAATAATAATAATAAATCGTGTTTATTCTTTTATAATATTTGATACAACGCAGTGGAGTTAGAAACGCAAAGTACCTACAGAATGGGCGAGGCTCAGCGTCGCTGTTATTCATGCCTGACCCGAATATTTCTTGCAAGCTACTAATATGAGCTCCTAAAAAAGGTAAAAACCCAGAAAGAAGACCCAAAAAGAAGCCAGAAATAAAGATTTTAAAAATTATAGAAAAAATTGTAGCTAAAAATATTCTATCCTCCCAATGGCCCACCTTCTCTCACATCTGAATACGTCAGCGCGTGCTTTTGTTTTGATATTCCAACGCGTGTTTATATTCGAGAGATAAGAGATCGATCTCGAATTTGTAGGGAGGACAAAGCAGGCGGCACCACGCGCAGTCAGCGGTCCACCCATTATCTTCCTGCGGATCTCCGCGAGGCGTACTGGTCTTTCTGCAGAATAATTTCGATTCCTACCCCATTGTCAGGGAAACATTCTTCGATCTAACATAAGAACATCTTCTTCTTTTGGTAATTGTGCGGACCATAAAATTAATTTTCGTCACGGTCAACGTTCCGACCATACTTATTCTTTTATACTGTAGCGAAACACGGTTTATTGCCTGTCGAACGTAGAGGAATTAGCTTGTAGCAATTGGGGATTAAGCCTAAAAATTGTTCAGCTGTTCTGAAAGTTACTTGGCAGATATTTCCTAATTACTTTATATCGTGTAGGGGGCCAAAGGTCTAGTGTAATAAAGCTGTAGTAAACCGTGACCCGCTAACAATCCGTTTAGGGCATCACTCACCACGCTACATCATGGAACTTCGCGCGTGTGTCAAACATAAACACGTGTTTACACACAGATCAGAAGTAGGCGTCATGATATTTTTACCTTTTTTAGGTGCTCATATTAGTACTCTACAGGTAACATATAAAAATACATACTCTCATATCTTTTGAAATCTGACTTATTTCTTTATTTCTTGGGATTCTGTCCCACTGTGGCAATGGGTCGCAGTGCGACTGGTCGCTAGACTCCCTCCGGAGGGAGTCAAGCGACCGGTGGTCGCAGTGCCCAGCCTGCGACTAGGTATAATGGGAAACAGACCCTATCGCATTGTGTTGCCTCTCGAGTAGCCTAGGCTGGTACTCAAACAGACTCGCGTCAGGCTCCTATGTCTGGCGCATACCCGACGATCGCAGACGCTTGTAGGAGAACAGATGAATGCTTTCCCATTGAACCAGTATACTGCGACCGGTCGCTGCGACGAGTCGCAGCGACCCCATTAGTGCAAGGGAGAAGTATGATATCTCTTTCTCCCTTGCACTAGTGGGGTCGCTGCGACCGGCAGCGACCAGTCGCAGGTAGGAGATCCCGCCTTATGACACCTCTGACTTTACACCCCGGTTGCATTAAAAGATTGACTCGTATATCCCTGCCCTGTCTTCTTCGCGAAACGATCCCCACAGTATTATCTGCCCCGCAGAGCTCCGATGTAATTTGTTATTGCAACCGTAGCACGTACCTTGGAAGTAGAATTTCAAATATCCTGCGAATAGCTTGGGCGAAGTGTCTACCTAGGTCAAAAAGCCTGTCGCCGTCGTCGTGGACGTCGCGAGAGTTCTTCGGGGACGGAAGGAAACGAGCGGTCGAGAGATGAATCCAAAGTCGTGGCTGAAGAGGAACAGGCCTCAAGGGGCACTCCCAGAATATTTGACAACATGTTTCCCCAGACGATCGTCTGAGAGAAAAAGCCTGCCGAAATATAGGTGTACGTGCCCCGCGCACAGGCGTGTCTAGCGAATACTTCTTCGGATTTGCCAGGACAGCTGGCTAGCCGGTATCACGGCATTATAAATATCGAAACGGAACAAGCTTTCGCCATTATCAGCGGCATTTATCGTCGCGCTTACAAGCTCGGCGTAATAGATAGGCCGCATAGATAATCTATGTTAACGGCCGCTGATAGTATTAAATCTAGGATTTTCCACCTCTACGGCTTCGACTCTTAACACGTTTTACGGAATCCTTGAAGCGACGAGTGGAACCGGGACCACTGGCAGGGTGCTTCGTATTTAAATGGTTCTGCTCCGATTCTTTGAAACATTCAAGGCGTCGCGAAATTTTTACACAATTTCATCTGTCTGGTTGTTTGCTACATGATGATTAGGAGATTCTGTAAACTACTGAACCAAACGGGGAAGTAATAAGTGACGGCAAGTATTATAGATTTATATGACTGAAACAGGAAAGTGGCCTTGCATCGACAAGGCTCTATCTCGCCAATCGCTAGACGCATTCGCGGCGCCAATGCTGTACTCCTACTGCGCCCGATAAGGACGACCGTAATGCCTCAGAGAGACGAAATAACTTGGACTCTGCACGGTGCTGTAAATACCGCAACACCTAAGGCGAAATTAGCGAACCCGGCAGACTACTGCAGTACAGAGTCAGCGTGGATATCAGGAAGACTAACCTATTTTGCTCATCCATGGTGTTATCTCGACGATCACAGCGGCAACCCTCCCAACCCCGTGTAGAGTGGAATTAATCAGCGCGAGATTCGTTCCCTCCATAGATTCATTCGAAAGCCTTTATGCATGCGCGAGGCACGATAACGCGCAGCGCATGATGCGGAAATTGTTATGCTTCGACAACCGCAGGCTAATTGTACTAATTATACTCCTGCAAGTTATTAAAGCGTTTATGGATATATTGTTAAAAATTCAAGATCGGGAAGTTCGTTTCTGATGGACAGAAGTAGATTAATGGAGGCAAAGAAGAGCAATACCTACAATAAAACTCGACGTGCAAGACGATAAGATCGATCGATAATTGGTAAATGGGATGGTTGCTGGCATTACGAGCACGGCTACCCCTTCAACGGGAAGTAACGAAGAAACGATATTGCGTCAGTTAAAATACTCGAGCATTATCTCGACACGAATTTACACCGCTGCTATCACTAATGTAACCGAGACGCGATAAGAGAGTCCTAAGTACCAAGGTCGAAATAACTTGTTCCTCGGTGGTACGTGCGCACTATCTAAAGTACGGAGTAAATTAAAATGTACCTACTCTGCTAGGCTCGCAGTGTTTCTGTGGCTTCCTCGCGCGAGCGAAGTTTATTGAAAGGGATGAATAATCGTCGTCCAGTTCCGCGATTGCTGTTACTTAAAAACAGGGCTTTCGGGTTTCTGTGAAAAGTTCTATGGGACCATCTTAGCTTGAAGCCAAAGATAAAATGGAAATTCGGGATCGAATAGCATCCAGAGATTCCTTTAACCCTTTCGCACCGGACGGGACATATGCTGTCCCAGTCTGGAAAATTTTTGATATTACGGCTGGGACAACATATGTCCCAGTTACTGAAAAACATCTAGGACAGAAAATAACGCCAAGTTGGGCCTCCAAACTGATTCTAAATTGTTGATGGTGCGCTGTTATGGGGACGTTTATGTGTCTCCAAGACCTTCAACCTTTTAGGCATACAAGTTATTTTATCCAATAATCGCTTGGAGGAGAAATAACTGATCCCGGCAATGGGGCGCACTCGGACTGATTTTTCGCCGTATTGAAAGGGTTAAGGGGACTAGGCAGTCAGAAACTCGATTTTTTTGTTGCATTTTTCGAAAGTACCACCCTTCCCGATTAAAATGCCGTTTGGTTTATGTTAAAATTCAAAAATTGAGGATTTTACAGCCGAAAAGGTCAAGCGCGCCATAAACCGTTTCTGCGCGCACGCAGGTAGACTAGATTCCTCTTTCGAAACTTTAAGCGCGTTTTTCTCGGAATCATATTTCCTCTTCGTTTTGCAGTGATTGGGAAAAAACGGAGGTATCAGTCGATTTGAAAAAAATTCAGCATATATGAAACATGTCTAGTTACGACCTGAACCTACGCACAAGTCTGTAAAAACTCCTGGTTTGTCCAAAAAAAAAATAGAATGGCTCTTTTCCCTGGCGAAAAATGACGTTTCTTTAAAATTTGCCGTTTTGCAGCCACCATTTTTATAATTTTGATTTTTTTTCTTTTTCAATAGGTTCTGGGCAGAATAGCGGCCAGGGCAAAGTATAAATTTCAGAGGATATTTCACAATTAAATTTCTTACGGCCAGAATCACTGCAAAATTACAGCGGCTCAAAAAAAAAACGCCTACATATCAGACGACTGTAGCGCTGTCATACATATGTATATAATATTCAAATCATTTCTTTTTTACTGTTTATTGTATTAATAAACATTACCCAAACGTACTAGTTACAAGTTGTCTTCATCTCCTTGTAATTAATTCGCAAAAAATACTTGATTTTCGAGCGATCTGACTGCCTAGTCCCCTTAAAATAGGAATTAGATAGTCCCCTTAAAATAGTAATTCCAAATAAAATGTTTCGTCAGAAACGGACAGCAAGTGATCAGTCACAAAATCGTACAGCAGTGTATCGTCTCAACGTTCGCAAAACAATGGAGCTCGGGTAACGAGCGATAAACAGTTATAATCGAAAGCACGACGTGCATTTGCTAATCTACATCTGGGACAGCTACATTGCCGCTTAAGGGGCTAAGGAACTTTTAGCGTGGCCGTAGAGGCGCAAACGTGGGACACGGTCTAGAGCGAAATTAGCCAACTTCCGGGGCGGATAACGCAGCGCAGTCGGGAGCTAGATATCAGGACTAAGCCGTTTTGTTCTACGTTGCGCCGCTGCGGTCGTGTAAGCTGCCGTAGCCGCCGTACACCCGGTATACCAACTTCCAAAGTGACTTACCCGAAATTTACATTTGCCCACGCGGAGAAACCAGTGCAAGATCGTAGTGTCCTTATCTGTTCCAGCTTGCCAGCGAACGGAACGCGATGTTCCGGAAAATTCCTGTCAACCGGCGAGCAGCTGTACCTAACGCCAACTTTCCACGAACACCCGCCCTCCACCTTTTCCCCAAACGTTCATCAATTTCACGGCCGATTCAGGCTCATTCACCCCATCGAAACTCTGAAAAGTTACAGTAGAATAGCTGAGATTAGCGTCGAAAACGGAAGATGGTATTCGGCGTAGAGTAGTGAGTGGTAGCGTAGCCCCATTTTAGACCGCCGCCCGATTTGGGTCCCAAAACCCGCGACAGCTTCTGTACCTTCTAGCAAGGCAGTGGTGTCCCCGTTCACTTTACCTCGATCAATTTGAAGATTGGCGGCTATTGGAATTGGAAATGAAATTTGGTAGACGTACAAATGGAAGCTAGCAGCCGTTAACACGTTACGTCGCAGAACCAGGAGAAATGTATTGTGTGCTCGCGTGGCGATCGATTCTACGTGGCCGATTTATGTTTACAGCCGCTGGAATACCTAGGACTCGGTGTACAGTCTGCGCAAAGACAGTCGCGATTCTGTTAGCCGTCTCGTTGAAGCCGTTAAGCGCAATACAATGCATTCGAGGAGCAAGAAGAAGATTCGCATTGGTCGCACTGAAAAGGATTGAACGTATGGAACAAATCGGAAAATTCATGCAAGTTATCGGTTTGTATTCCTGATATTCCTTCGTTCCGTTCCCATCTGATCCCCAGAGACATTGAAATTCACTTTTGTCGTAACATGTGTAGGAACAGGTTTCGTAATTCCTATATTTTCGGGAGCCACGGAAAAAGAGGGGCCTCGGGCGATGGGACTCGAACACACGATCTTCTGGGGTCCACTGCGCTACTGGCCAGCCGCCTTATATACCAATGTCGCCAAGCCTTATTCCTGATGCCACACGTGTAACATCGCACCAAAAGTCTATAGCTCTATCTGTTCCGTTTCTGTTGACAGCTCAGTTTTCATTAGCCTATCAATTCGATCTTGTACATCGTCGTTCCGCCCACGCCGATAATTTTCTCCGACTCATTGTACAGCAAGAACAGAAGTTTCACGAATGCCGAACGAGGCCATTCCCGTCTTCGATTGGTTCAAGGATCAGGCATCAACGGGAGCCAAGGAAAACAGAAACTCTGGAGGATCTTAAAGCGGAATTACCCTCCCGCCTGGATCTACCGAAGTTTAATCAGAATAAAGCGTGCGGCGGAGAGTCGTCAAGTTCCAGTATTTCGTCGTGATTTATCTACAGAGCAATAAAAAGCCTCGCTACGCCCCCGTCTGGACTGGGTATATGATGCATAGTGTTAATAACGTCCGTCCTCTCCTTCATACTTGCGTATGCAACCCCCCCCACACCGACCGACTCCCAACTCTGTCACAGTATTTCCCTCTTCATACTCCGCTACTCTTTTCCCTCTTCCTCCTCCCGCGTGTCTTTTCTTTTGTTCCTTCCTCTCGCACTTTCTGCATCTCCTTCTTCAACCCTTTGCGGCAGTGGTTCCCAATGCAAGTGACTCGAGTAATCGTAACACCTCCATACGAGGTGCCCCAAGATAAGAAACCCATGGACAATGTATTCTCTTCATTTCGAAGACGAAAATTCCGGTTCTGGAGTCTTCATTCCGGGTCTGGAACACGGGTGACAATCAAGAAAAGGTCCACCAACATCACGAGCGCGAATAATGCACAATTAACCTTTTCGGAGCGGAAGAATTCGATGTTAAGATTACGTCGTTTGTGAAGATTGTTAACCGTACTTAGCAAACGCTTATAGACGTTCACAGCAATTGCTTGAACGCTTGTGATCTATCATAGCATTTAATGGGCTTTAAGTTGGAAGCATACGATACGGTGGCAGTTGGGAACCGCTGCTTTACATTCATCTTGCTTCATCTCCATTCCTTATCCTCTTCTTCTGTTTTCATCATGCCTGCTCTACTATTCCGTACTGTGCTGCCTCCTTCTCATCCGACGGGCGCACTGTGTTCAGCGAATGATACATATAGCTCTGTTGAACTTTTAATATGCCTCGTTTCAACGATTATACACACAGCACACTGCGAGACGTTCGAACTCGTAACACCTATTTGATTGTCCACAGAAAATAGCAGCCCGTCAGAAGGTACAAGTAGCATCATCCCGCGATCGTGAAAATTCTAGATTTTTATATGTTACGAAAGGAGACTTTACTAGCGTTTTAACTTAATTATGCTAATTGCCGTGTGACGAATAAATGCCTTACTGTAAGGCAGACGGTAGGAAACGCTTTGAAATTGGATAACAGAGTAAATGTAGCATCAATCATAACCTACATGGTTGTGTAACGTGCAAAACAATATTGTACAACCCCTGGCAATACATAATTGGTTTTCGACCAAACGCAGTGGTACGAAGTCAACGAAAAACACCACAAATTTTTGTACGTAAAACGATGCGGTATAAATGTAAAACTCGTGGTAATGTTAAATTGGTCATTAGACCTACGAAGTAAATACACCAAAAATAATGAAGACATTCGTTTATTATCTAGTAAAAAACAATGAATAAACAAAATGTTGCTTGGAAAAAATATTTGGCCAACGAAAGCTCTGGAAAAATGTATTCGACCATATAAATTTGCAATGAAATAAACAATAATTTACGTCAAATTCGCATTACCTAATATTCAGTGACGAGAAGCCATATCTGCCCAGAGTCAGATACAGTATTCTGTTGATGCGAACATCACCAACCAAACCCTGACCCTTCCCAACCCGAAAGTGCTTACAATAATACGAATACTGTTCGTAGTCCTAAACAACAGCATGTCTTAAGGCTGCCGTCTCACCGGGCCTTGAATGTGTGCGTACGCTCACACAAGCTAGGAAAAGCGTGTACGTATACGCGTGTAGTAAACAAACCGTAAATTGCAACTTTCGTCCTGGAATCGGCCAGAAGGAAGTTTTTGCGGGTACAGTTGCCTTCCGTAGACATTTGTGCGGGGTGGTCTGGTGCGTTTGAACGCTAATAAGCACCGTACGTTGAAATAATAATGAATTTATGACTCCAGCTAGGCTGGAGTACACCACTAGCGCCACCAACGGAGAAGCCTTGAAGCCTCATTCTGTCACGTTTCGAGTCATAAATTCATTATTATTTCAACGTACGGTGCTTATTAGCGTTCAAACGCACCAGACCACCCTGCACAGATGTCTACTGAAGGCAACTGTACCCGCAAAAACTTCCTTCTGGCCGATTCCAGGACGAAAGTTGTAATTTACGGTTTGTTTACTACACGCGTATACGTACACGCTTTTCCTAGCTTGTGTGAGCGTACGCACACATTCAAGGCCGGTTGAGACGGCAGCCTTAATGCTTCCCCCTATTACGGTGTCTATTGCACTATCTGTACCGTTACAATATTACGAAGAGCTTTGCATTTGATAGCCACAGCAAGGATATCGTGTATTCTGATATTTAGCAAACCTTGCACAGATAGGTACACCGAAACAAGTCTTGGAAAATTGTGGATGTACGTACCACGTAGCCCACGATCATGATTTGAACTATTGCCCAAATGATACATAAATTGTAAATGTAAATTTTGTATAAATACCTGTATTATTTCACGTAACCAAGTCTTATTTGAAACTACCTCAATCAAGAATTTAACATCTGTAAGTGCACATTATGAAAGCAGTAAACAAAGTTACTATAGCCTTACAATGTTAGACAGATAATAATCATTTAGTATAATACATACACTGCAGAGTATGCAAAGTAGTGACAGAAATCATCTAAAACTTCTACGACAAACGTGCCTATCGTGATTATTGATATATCCCAAAACAGTGATGTGTTACCACCACAGACGAGGTATAGCCATTGAATTCTGTTTCCTACCACGTGTAGCGTTACGATCTGTTTCGAGATCTTATCGTTAACGTTGCCTGTGACCCTAAAATGGTAAGTGTTATCCACAGACATCGACGAAGGGTGCGTTCCGTTATTCACTGCAAGTACTGGCAGTGCTGACAATAGCGTTCCGATATGGATAGCAGTTCACTGCGAAAGCACTGCTACAGATGTATGACGTCACGAACTTCGACGTCACTTCCTGTTGTAACTGCTGCAGCCGGCCAGGTACAGCAGTCGCAGTGATCACGTGACCACACAACGATTTCAAAATAGTGACGTCATATAAGAAGTACTTGCAGTGAATAACGGAACGCACCCGAAGTATAGGATAGACCACAGACGAGGTATAGACACAGACGAGGTATAGGATAGACCTATCACCTTACGGATGTTTGTGTCGCCACCCAAACTGTGTTACCGACCCATAATTTGGGGACTGAATGTAGTGGTATCTGCTTATGAACAGCGTCCAACTCAGCAATTATTCTGTATAAAGTCCATTTCAAAGGACTCACAAGGAGTCGCAAAATCCATTTCGGGGATCAAGACACTATGGCGCTCAAAAATGGTATTTCTTCAAAGCTCGTGCAAGCTATAAATTGCAAGATGACATTGTTTATTAGTACTTTGCGTGTAGCAGAACCCTTTCACGTATCGTACGCCGAAAAGTATTAAAAATTCACGCTGCTACTGACATACCCGCAACTTCCTAATGCACTGTTTAATCATTCTAGTGAAGTGATAATAATTGGGTCCTAGGTGCCCCGAGTATTAGTTTACCGCCAACACTGAAATTTACAGTAAAATCTAATTCTTTAAAGCCTTGCAGAAAGTTGCATGAGAAACTTAGTAAGTATGTCACTCATCAATTATTCTTCGAAATATCTCTCCAATTATTCCTACAACCATTCGTTTACACCAAATTCAACTAATTGTAAAATGTATTTATACATTATAATTAATACTATGTAATACGTATAAGCATTATCATTCATTTATCGAACGATTGAACATTATGAATAAAACTGACTTCATTCAGCGTAGAAAATCATTTGCAAATCCAAGGCCAAATGTTACTAATTCCTTGATATCTCGAGTTGTATCGATCATAGTTAATAATAATTTATACTGGGCGGTTAGTGCAAATGTTGTTAACATTATTTGTCATAGCAATAGCCACTGGAATGGATATTTTAGCGGAAAATCCACTTTTGCGGAAGAATTCGTTGGATTTCACAATTGTAATCAACCGTCGACCTTGTATTCGTGGGGGGACATCGTTTCCCGAAGTCTAGATAGGGAGCTCGCGGAGCTCCATGTACTCACAAGTCACAAGGAGAGTATTTTAGGTGTCCGCCTCCGATCATTTTGATTTTTGGATATGTTATAGAGGACCGAAAAATAAGAAATACGTGTTTTTTTATTTTTCCCCGTTTTCATATTTTGGGGGTGAAAACTGCGTTCAAAGTTAGGGTTAAAAACTCATTTTTGTGGAATATCTCGAGATCTTTTAGAGATAGGGGAATAGTGTCAATGGACGAATTTTGTGTCTTTGAATGCGAAATATGACTGACTCACCAGATTTTCAAAAAGTCCACAAAAATGATTTTTCACCCCTAACTTTGAACGCAGTTTTCACCCCCCAAATATGAAAACGAGGAAAAATAAAAAAACACGTATTTCTTATTTTTAGGTTCTCTATAACATATCCAAAAATCAAAATGATCGGAGGCGGACACCTAAAATACTCTCCTTGTCAGTCGTCGTCGGTCTTCCGGGCCTGGAGGACCACCGGGGACCCTGGAGCTACCGAGCCACCTGGAACATTCGGACCTACTGGACTTCCTTGACTTGCTGGGGACCTTCCATCACCACATGGAGCTCCCGAGCCACCTGGACCATTCGGACCTACTGGACTTTCTGGACTTCCCCGAGACCTGTTCAGGGTTTCAACCCTGGCTCTCTCTCCACCCCCACCCCCCACCCCCCCCCCCCCCGGGCCCGTGGCCTGGGTTAGTTTATTCGGTTGGTGCCGATGAAATTTTCGGGTTCGTTACAAGCCGTTTAAAATTTTATTGTTCTGCCAAGGTCAAAACTCATTTCTCTTCCTTTCTAACTGATTTCTTCGATTGTTCTTCATCATCTGTCCTATTTCATGCATTCCTTCGAGGATTTTTGCACGAGTCCTTCTATTTCGTGTATTTCTTCGATGGGTTTGCATGATCTGTCCTATTTCAGGCATTTCTTCGATGGGTTTATATGATTTAATTTATTCGATGCATTTCTTCGAGGGGTTTAGATGATTTACTTTATTTGATGCATTTATTCCGTGGGTTTACATGATTTATTTTATTTGATGCATCTCTTCGATGGGTTGAAATGATTTATTTAATTCCATGGATTTCTTCGATGGTTTTGTATGACTTCTGTTACTCTGTCATGCATCTCATCAGGAGGTCTACATTCACTGCTCTCCTTCATGTATCTCAACGATGGTTTTGCATTGTTTCTTCTACTTCATGCATTTCTTCGATGGTTTTGCAAGACTACTTCCCTGTCATGCATCTCACTGATGTGTTTCCGTTCCCTACTCTCTTTCATGTATGTATCTCTACGATGGGTTTGCATGATTTATTCTGTTTCGTGCATTTCGTCGATGGGTTTGCATGATATATTTAATTTCGTGGATTTCTTTGGTGGTTTTCCATGATTTATTTCATTTCGTCGATTTCTTCGATGGTTTTCTGTGGCTTCTGTCACTCTGCCATGCATCTCATCGATGGGTCTACATCCTCTCCTGTCTCCTTCATGTACCTTATCTCTACGATGGTTTTGCATGCTCGTGCGTGCTCGTCTATAGGTCGAAATTATCTCGATCGGCACCAACACTAAGTGTTTCCATAATTTCCTTCCAGGCCGACCATTACTAACATAACGCAGTTGATTGTTTCACCTTTTCAGGTTCACACTTCCGCGGGGAAGGGAGACAGTGAAAATAATATACTTAAAAGAAAATAGTGAAAAGTGATAGTGCAAAGTGTTAGTGAAAAAATACATCTAAGGAAGCCTAGGCTAATTTATTATGGCATGAAGTATTTAAGGCCCCATGTAAAATTGCGAAGTAGTCACTGAATTTTATTAACTTTGTTGCTCGTTTGCTGGCTCCTCATCTCTGATGAGGAGGTCGCCGCTGCTTCCGTTGTCGGAAGCAAGTGACTAAGCATGGAATTGGTATGGGTTGATCGGTTTCATCCCCTGGTGTTCTTGTCGAAAGGGAAAAGTTTCGGGCGTAGGGGGTGTACCTTTTGGTACGCTGCCTGCGTAAGTCTCTCTGTCCGACTACCCAATCTCCGCGTTAAGGTCCGCGCACACATATCCGTTCCGTCTCAGTTCCGTGTCAGTGTTCCATTGGTAAGAAGAAGAGGGGCGTAGAGGGTCTCTTCTTCTTACCAATGGCACACTGACACGGAACTGACACGGAACGGATATGTGTGTTTAGACCTTTAAGGTCTACGCACACATATCCGTTCCGTGTCAGTTCCGTTCCGGCGCAGTTCCGGCGTGTCAGTGGTAAGAAGAAGAGGGGCGTAGGGGGTCTCTTCTTCTTACCACTGGCACGCCGGAACTGCGCCGGAACGGAACTGACACGGAACGGATATGTGTGCGTAGACCTATCGTCGGCTTCAGTCAGGTCACACCTGGTGTTGCTCCTGACGAGTCGCTCGGAGCAACAGGAATCGCCTGGGAGGCGCCGAGCGCTTTTCTCTTTCGACTCGGACAGCAGGGTGGTAGGAACTGCGCCTTCCAATACTCGTTTCATGCTTACCTTCCGTCTTTCCTTCTTTGCTGAATTTCTTTTAATCGGGTGATTGCTTGGCAGTTCCCTAGATTCTGTATCTAAACCGAAGAGATCGATGGAACTTTGTTTCCATCCATCTCTTTGGTTTAGTAGGCTAAGGCTTTCATGTACAGGGAGATCGATGGAACTTTGCTTCCATCTATCTCTCTACGGGTCTCGAAACGCAGCAACCTCCTCGTGGTGAGACCTGCTAATCGGTGAGAACCGAGCCAATAGCTGCGATTGTCAAATATTCTAGTTGGATATAAGAATTTCTTTAACTTGCAATACTTTGGTAGAATGTAAGAATAAAATATGTAACTTGAAATGTTGCTGGATTGTTCCTACTCAGAACACGAGTATAGTGTTAAGATGAAGGATAAATAAGAAGGATAAGTGCAAGTTGGAATATTTCAGCGAGATACTGGAACTGATGGATTTTTGACAATTTTTAAAGTGCCCTTTGCTTCAACACCTTATAGAAATATACCAAGTTACAATTCCTTGGTGAGGTATTGCACGTTACATCATGAAAGCATATCTTCCACAAATAATGTTGTTGTTTATATAAATTTTTATGTTAAATAAATTTGTTTCGCATTAAATAAATCCGAATAGGACAGCAAGGTTAAATGGCGTATGTGTTCTCGTTTTGTTGTGATCCTTTTTTCTCTGTCGTTGCACGCAATGCGTTTATAAAACGATCTTTAAATTGTTACTCTAACAGAATCATTTGTAAATCGCGGGTTTGGAATGACCTAGTTTTACCCGTGTTGAATTCTTATTCCTACTACGCCGCTTCATGTTCTCCTGATATATTGGTCCAAAAACTCGCCAAAATTTTCAGAACGCTCTAAAATCGGGCTTCGTAACAGGATAACATGACATCGAAATAGATGGCGCAAAGTAACGTCTCTGGAGAGCGACTTAGAGGCAGAGAACTGTTTGATGCAGAGAAGTAGAAGCCTCGAACGAAAGTCGATAGAGTTTGAGAGTAGTGAATGGCATGTTTAAAGTAGTGCATTAATGTGAAGATTTTTAAAAGCAACTCAGTGTCCCATACAGCACACCTCGTTGCAGCAGTATTGCAGGGACGTTGCAATATTGTAGGAACGTTCCAGCAATATTGTCGTGCATTATTGGAGTGGCAATGATCCTACAATATTGCAGCAATATTGCAATTTCGTTGCCGTGCAATGTTCCGTTGGCAACGATCCTGCAATATTGCTGCAATATTGCGCCCACATCGTCGTGCAATGTTCCAGTGGCAACAGTCCTACAATATTTCTGCAATATTGCGCGCACATCGTCGTGCAATGTTCCAGTGGCAACGATCCTAAAATATTGCAAGAACGTTGCCGTGCAATGTTCCATTGGCAACAGTCCTACAATATTTCTGCAATATTGCGCGCACATCGTCGTGCAATGTTCCAGTGGCAACGCCCCAGCAAAATTGCGCACACATTGCCGTGCAATACTGTAGTGAAAACTTGTGGAAACATTACAACAATATTCTGAAGCAACTATGACTTTGTCAAAATTTTTCGAAATATGTACATGACGTCGAGTGGATTCTACGGCGTGTTTCGTTTAACTGGATACGCTAGAATATCTCGTTGGCCGTTGAAGATATGAAAAAAGTGTTATCGCGGGATTTGTATGTAGGTACATGAACTTATAGAGGAGATTCGAAGATCAATTTAATTTTTTTAGATAAAGTAGGTACTATAGTTTTTAATGTCTGAAATTATTATTATTATTATTAAACGTCTTTATTGCACAAATACGTATATGTATACAATCTAGCAAGAGAAAAGAGACAAGAGAAGACAAATGTAAAGATTCAGTCTAAAGACTGTTTTCCAACATAACCTAAAATGACACCGAGTGAAATTTGTAGTACGCACCTATAGTGTTACAGAACCCTAATGGGGTTTGTCAAATGAGCCTTCGTTTTTTAATAATTTGAGTTTGAAGTATTGCACGGTAGGAGTATAAGTTCGAATACGTAAGCAATCTTATCAATCAGCGGTTGTAGCTGCGGCGGTAAAGTGTTCATCTACGATGCTACAGGTCCTCGGTTCGAATCCCCCTGGGGTAAAAGAATTTTCTATGAGAAAAAGACACACGGGCGTTATACTACTACGATTCCTGCACACATTCACGTCGTCGCGTCCCTCACTGCCCGCGAAACGTTGCGGCGGAAATACACTCCGGCGCAATATTGTTAAGGCGGACATAGGAGTGAACCTGCAACGTCTCTGCAATGATGCGGTGCAACATTGCAATCTCGCACCGCAATATTGCCAAAGAGTTGCAGGATCATTGCCACAATTTTGCCGTTTCGTTGCAGAATCATTGCCGGAACGTTGCAGGACTACATATTCGTAATGTTGCCGCAACTTTGCAAAAATACACACCTGCAATATTGCGAAGGCGGACATAGGACTGAACCTGCAACGTATCTGCAATGTTATGTTGCAACATTGCCATCTTGCACCGCATCATTGCAGAGACGTTGCTGCAATGTTATGGTGCTGTGTGGGCGAGTGGAAAAGAATTACAGATCATATATACATGTCTTGGAAGTTATATCGATGAACTTGAAGAGTTACGCCACGATGTCGTTAGAGAGAAGGAATTGATGGATGAGTTTAAGTTCCTTGAGGTAAGGCTTCGAGAGAAAGCAAGTGCGCCTTCTTTGCATTTGAATAGTGGGGAATAGTGATCCTCTAGGCAGTGATCGGTCTAACCGCAGTCATTTGACGCAAAACCGGAAATAACATAACCTAAACATTCATTAAATCGTCTGCTTTCCAAGCTGCTTGTTTATCTATCTCTTTCTATTCGTATTTCTGTCTCTTTCTTTCTTACAGTTTCTTTCTCTGTCTACTTCCGCTTTTGACACAAATCGCAGCAACCAATCAGCGACGATATGCGTTTGTCCGATCACTCTCTAGAGCAGGGCTCTCCAGCGTAGGGGCCCCTCACGCGCCTGCTTCCCCTTCCAATCTTCCTCTGGCGCAGCGTACCTTCCGTTGTCAAGGAGACCGCGCGACGCTGCGAAGGCTGCCATGACGGGCTAGCCGGGCTAGCGTCTTCGCGGTTAGCATCGCGCGGTATCCCTGACAACGCGGACGAGAGTGGGAGAACCCCAAGCGCACGCGTGCGGGACCTTGGAGAGCCCTGCTCTAGAGGATCACTAGTGGGGATGTGGGGAATTTAGAAGGATGCCATCAAGTCAGGTTCCTCCTCCTTGCCGGCCCACTGCCGGATTCTCCATCGAATAAATGAATGCGTATGCAAGGCTTCGGGTCTAGTAATTTATTATAGATATGCCGGCCCCACAATCAGTGATGCCAGAATTGGGACCGGAGTTCTCGAGAATTTCCCCCACCACGCATGCACACTACGCCGGAGCTGCGTGTCCGTGAGCTCGGCGCTTCGGACAACGTCGGGAAGACGAGAGAGAAAACGAATGTGTGTCTTTCTCTCTCGCTCTTGAAACGCTGTGATCCAAGGAGAGGTGCAAGCGACACGCGGCCGTGCGCGATCTTCTCGAGTGCCTTGAGATACACTTTTCACTTTCTGACATATGTATAATACTCTTGTAATGAAAAAAAATTGAAAAAAATTTTGTTACGGAAATCACGTTTTAAGACCTCCTGATCACGTTTTGACTATTTAGAAAAGAGCTTTTTTTTAAATATCTCATATATTTGTTAACACGATTACGTTTAAACGGCAAAATGGATTTCAATGAAACTTTATATTTAAATGGTTCTTCGATTTTTCAGATATACGAACTAAATTCTACATAAAAAAAAAGTTAAATAAAGTTCTTCTGTAACTTCTTTAACAAAGAAAAATGTACATTCATAATTTCTTGTTTTCATTTTAAATTTCCGTACTTTTTATTTGAGCTGTTTCTATTTTTCAAACCTTAAAATGAATTTTTTTATTAAAAGATGAATATTTTAATAGTGTAAATTAGTGAACTTTGTTAAAATTAGAATCCACTCTTGGCCAGTACCATGCACGCTGTAGCAGCCTTCGATAAACAATATTTTTTCAGGGTATGATCTAAACTCTAAAATCTATACGTAATCACATTTCTCGCTAGATTTTTCGATAATCATATCAAGTTGCGACAAAGAATCACGCACTGTTAACAAATTAATTACGCGCAGCGTGCACGGTACCGCTCGATGGAAACTACGGGAAAGTGGTGGTCTCTTCCATCGGGAGCGAAATGTAAACAATTGGTTATGCAAAGCTAACATCGCGATACATGTTGTACACTAAAATGTATAAAAACATTACTAAAATAGAAAAGAAAGGCAGCACGTAAATATATCAATTGGGTTCGATATATTGACGAAATGTAAGACTGAAATAATGCTACAATTGTTTACATTTCCAAAGGATAGAAAGCAAGCAGAGGAATTTACTATAATACATGCGACAGAATTTCGAGATAATTGTTACATATAAAATGAATATAATTAAGAATATACATTTATTTGTACAATTATCTCGAAGTTCTCTCTATAAATCATATGTACAGCAAGCAAGTGAATTTATTGCAAGGATAGAACAAGAATTGCGTGAGGTAAATCGAACAACTATTTACATATTCGCGATGTCCAAAAATCGAAAAGTCGCAAAATTTTAAAATTGTGTACTACGCGATGGTTATCGCGTTACTCATCCGTAGTTACACTTTTAGAAAATTGGGAGAGTGTGTTGCACTTTCTGCAAGAATTGGTAGATGAGAAGACAAAGTCTGGGGAATATCTGCTTATCATCATGCAAAATCCAGAAGCGAAAGCATATCTTCTATTTTTGAAATACGTTCTAGAGTATTTTAATGACTTTAGTTTATCCTTTCAATCGCAACAAACCAGAATCCATTTGCTTCAAAATACTGCCAAAACACTTTTGTATAATATTTTACGTAATTTTTTGAAACCGCAGCTTTTGAAGCACATGGATTTAGTAAAATTAATAGATTTTTCAAGAGGCGATAATCAAATCGCATTTAATAGTATTCATTTAGGTCCGGATTGTGACACTTTTCTTTGTCAATTAGTTGCAGAAGGCAAACCCGATGTTGTCAAAACCGTTCGAGAAAATTGTATTAAGTTTTACATAACGGCTGCAAACGAAATTCGTAATCGATTGCCAATCGATGACGAATTTCTGAGCAAGTTATGTGTTTTTGAGCCTCATTTGGCATTAGTAGATAATGACAGAGACACTTCCTTTAAAAGTGTTCTCTTTATTGCTCAGAAATTGGGCGGTTTCGACGAAGACGGTTTGCAAAACGAATGGTCGACATTGCACCTGAATTTTGCAAATGCAGACAAGCAGATGCTTTGTACATTAGCTTTCGATGATGTTTGGAAAACGGTGTTGTTAACGCGAAACGATCAAGGCTCATTTAAATATCCATGTTTGCAGGAATTATTAAATTCCATTAGAAGTCTTCCAAATTCAAACGCCGATGCTGAAAGATCGTTTTCCATGCTTCCCGACATAAAGAACAAGAAACGAAACCGACTTTGTTCGACCATCGTCAATGCCATTTGCGTAACGAAATCGGCATTAAAGGCGCACGGGGAAACAGCTCAGACCATGGAGGTAGATGACAAACATCTATCTCTCATGTCATCTGAGAATTTATATGCAACTTTTGCGAAGAAGCAAAAGAGTAGTTTACGTTTACATGCCGTTGATGGCCTCGCGGATTTTCCTTCTACGTCGGGTAATGCAAATTGGTGATGTCCAGAATATTATCAATTTCATCCATTTTCTATTTCATTCGATTTTTGGACATCGCGAATATGTAAATAGTTGTTCGATTTACCTCACGCAATTCTTGTTCTATCCTTGCAATAAATTCGCTTGCTTGTTGTACATATGATTTATAGAGAGAACTTCGAGATAATTGTACAAATAAATGTATATTCTTAATTATATTCATTTTATATGTAACAATTATCTCGAAATTCTGTCGCATGTATTATAGTAAATTCCTCTGCTTGCTTTCTATCCTTTGGAAATGTAAACAATTGTAGCATTATTTCAGTCTTACATTTCGTCAATATATCGAACCCAATTGATATATTTACGTGCTGCCTTTCTTTTCTATTTTAGTAATGTTTTTATACATTTTAGTGTACAACATGTATCGCGATGTTAGCTTTGCATAACCAATTGTTTACATTTCGCTCCCGATGGAAGAGACCACCACTTTCCCGTAGTTTCCATCGAGCGGTACCGTGCACGCTGCGCGTAATTAATTTGTAAACAGTGCGTGATTCTTTGTCGCAACTTGATATGATTATCGAAAAATCTAGCGAGAAATGTGATTACGTATAGATTTTAGATTTTAGATCATACCCTGAAAAAATATTTTTTATCGAAGGCTGCTACAGTAATTTTAACAAAGTTCACTAATTTACAGTATTAAAATATTCATCTTTTAATAAAAAAATTCATTTTAAGGTTTGAAAAATAGAAACAGCTCAAATAAAAAGTACGGAAATTTAAAATGAAAACAAGAAATTATGAATGTACATTTTTCTTTGTTAAAGAAGTTACAGAAGAACTTTATTTAACTTTTTTTTATGTAGAATTTAGTTCGTATATCTGAAAAATCGAAGAACCATTTAAATATAAAGTTTCATTGAAATCCATTTTGCCGTTTAAACGTAATCGTGTTAACAAATATATGAGATATTTAAAAAAAAGCTCTTTTCTAAATAGTCAAAACGTGATCAGGAGGTCTTAAAACGTGATTTCCGTAACAAAATTTTTTTCAATTTTTTTTCATTACAAGAGTATTATACATATGTCAGAAAGTGAAAAGTGTATCTCGAGGCACTCGAGAAGATCGCGCACGGCCGCGTGTCGCTTGCACCTCTCCTTGGATCACAGCGTTTCAAGAGCGAGAGAGAAAGACACACATTCGTTTTCTCTCTCGTCTTCCCGACGTTGTCCGAAGCGCCGAGCTCACGGACACGCAGCTCCGGCGTAGTGTGCATGCGTGGTGGGGGAAATTCTCGAGGACTCCGGTCCCGAATCTGGCATCACTGATGACCATCACTGCCCTCTGTAGGCGCTGTGATGCACTTAAGCACAGTAGATGCGGTAGAATGATGGCAAGTGTACCGTAGAGAAACGTGTTGAGTTTATTATTTCCTAACACTAATCATGGAAGATATTAATGATAAATTTTTCTATGTGTACAGTTCTTCCTTGGACACGAGAATACAAATTAAAATGTAAGATTTAATTGTAAGTGTGTTAAACACAATGAACGTCACTATCAGCTGCTCTCAGGTTACCATAATAAAATACTGTGTCATGTATCTTTCCGTCGAAAACAGGTGGACCAGTGACAGTTAAAGACAAAACGATCCGATTATAATATCTAAGCCGGATAGAACACAGACAATTGAATATTAAATCGCAAAATACTTTACACAAGTTCTGTTAACTAGAATAATCTGCAGACTCGTCTCAGCGAGTTACCTTAACGCGTTACGTGCTTGTTGCAGAGGGACATTAGAAGGTAAAAGGCACAGACCGGAATATGACAAATTACTCATCGATCCTATGTTAAAATACTCTGGCCTATATGGAGCGAACGGCAGTCGCGGGGATCTAGCTGCATCGCTGCAAGTCTGGGCCGGTGGAAGACCGTTAGCCCTGCACGTTCACACAGCTTACAAACACTTCACGTCGCGTTGGAAGTACGCATGATCGCGGTATGTGTAACCGATCCCTATCGTGGCGTTACATTTCTTTAATTGTTACAGTTGGAATCAATGGGTGACGCTTCCTATTTCTTATTCCGACTTGCCACGAGACGCTCAGTTATGCATAAGCTTATACGACTGCGCCGGGCCTGGCAGGCAGCTGCCAGTTGGCGGCACGACGATATCTCTATTCGGGAAGCACGGAGTATTTCGTCAAGGAATGTTAGATCTCAGAGTGTGGCCTGGAGTGGAAGCAGATGGTAGCGTGGTTACCAGTACACCTGGGAAGACTAGGGATCACGGAAAGGAACAGATGCAGCGGTTAGCGAAGCTTGTGAAGAAGCATAGGAACGGTCAGATGAACAAAGTCGATTGGCTGGATAGATTAACGTTCAGGGAGATTGAATTAATTAACGAAAGAGAGAAGAGAGCATCCGAGTATCTGTATTTAATGATCGAGTTTCCAGAAGTGACTATGGATGGTATACTGGTATGGAAAACTCGGCAGTTTAATATGTTCGTTCATCTTAGAATTACTACTGTTTATATTCTTATTCTTCTCTCATTTATTTATTCTAGTACTCCATAGTATATTACGAAAAGGATGGAGACGAAGTTGTTCAACATAGGTCCCAACCAGACGTCGTAACTCTACCTGATTACGAGATTTTACAAGTGAGAGTGGTCATCAAATCTTATCTCTATAATAACGTTTCGCTGTATATGAAAGTATAAAAAAGAAATTCGATTCAGTACTATTTTTAAAAATATCTACTATAAACAAACGTGAGACGAAGTACACGCATTATCGTGCTTAATAAATGCATTTCTATCGTTAGGAAAATCTTGTGGAAGCGAAGCATCACAAACTGGCTCGTAGTTTACGTAGCGGAGGCCATACGCGAGAGCTGAAACCAACATCAAGCGTGCGTGACGCTTTGAACACAATATTAAGTTACGCACCAACCACGGTACTATCCACAGAGGAACAAGATCTGATTTGGAAGTACAGGTTTTATTTGTCAAGTCAAAAGAAGGCTTTAACAAAATTCGTGAAGTGCGTGAACTGGAAAGTTGTCGGAGAAGAGCGACAGGCTTTAGAAATGTTAGCATTGTGGGCGCCGCCCGATCCCGTGGATGCATTGGAGCTACTTGGCCCAGCGTTTACACATCCAGCCGTCAGAAGATACGCGATAGCTCGGCTAAATCAAGCGCCGGACGATGACTTAATGCTGTACCTATTGCAGTTGGTGCAAGCGTTAAAGTACGAGGATTTCGAAAGCATCAAAAGAGCTCATCAAATATTAATGAAGGAAAAGGAAACCGAGAAGGTGGAGAAAGTAGATAGAGACGTACAGGTCAACGATTCCTCATCTACCCCGATAACAAATGTAAGTAATCTTGTGGCAAAAGCATCGAATTACTAAATTTATTACAAATAGCATGCGTAATTTGCAGTCCATTGAATCTGAAAGCGGACAGTTGTCGGTAAAACAAGACTCCCACATGGATTTAACATCGTTCCTGATCACTCGTGCATGTCAAAACACCACACTGGCCAACTATTTCTACTGGTATCTTTCTATCGAATGCGAGGATCAAAATGACCCAGCTATGAGCGCGAAGCAAGATACACGGGTGAAAGAAATGTATATCACCGTGATGTCAATGTTTTCCACGACGCTGGCTCAAGGGAATGCCGTTTGGCAGAAAAGAAGAGCGTTTCTTTTACGGCAGAAGATATTTATCGACCAATTAGTGGCGCTTGTGAAAGCAGTGGCGAGAGAAAGCGCAAACCGTAAAAAGAAGACTGACAGGCTCAGAGCGTTGTTGGCCGATCCAGATCCAGCATTCAAAATCAATTTCTCCAACTTCGAGCCAATACCTTTCCCGTTGGATCCAGAAATTTGTATCAAAGGAATCATCCCCGAAAAGTATGAGTAACATTTCCGTGACATATCCAAGAATATTTGTGCCGCAATGATTCCAGCTCATTGCTTCTAGGGCGAGTCTCTTCAAATCGGCTCTTATGCCATCCAAATTAACTTTCTTGACGACAGACAACAGCGAGTATATTGTAATCTTTAAACACGGCGACGATCTAAGGCAGGATCAGCTAATTTTACAAACGATAGCGCTTATGGATAAATTATTGAGAAGAGAAAATTTGGACTTGAAGCTCACTCCTTACAGGTGGAAATTTTTAAAACCGATACGCACGATACATCATGTCATATAACGTGCAATTTAATTCATTCCCAGGGTGCTCGCAACAAGTAAAAGGCATGGTTTTCTCCAATTTATCGAATCCACTACTGTCGCAGAGGTTTTGGCCAGCGAGGGTTCCATATTAAGCTTCTTTCGAAAGCATCATCCTTCCGAGAATGGGCCTTACGGTGTTGTGCCCGAAGTTATGGATACTTATGTTCGAAGCTGTGGTAAGAATAATTATATCCTCTCGAGACAACGATTCCTGTGAATGTGAATTACGTAAAACCACAAAATTTCAGCTGGCTACTGTATCATCACATATGTACTTGGTGTTGGTGACCGACATTTAGATAATTTGCTCTTGACAACATCAGGTAAATTTGTTCATAAATTCCCCGCATTGTTTTGGCCACAAGACATATACCAATAGAGGATTTTTGTTGAACTTGATTACAGGCAAACTCTTCCATATAGACTTCGGTTACATTCTGGGCAGAGACCCGAAGCCCTTGCCACCGCCAATGAAATTGAGCAAAGAAATGGTGGAAGCTATGGGGGGCGTAGGGTCCGAGCATTATCATGAATTTCGGAAACAGTGCTACACCGCGTTTCTCCACTTACGCAGGCACGCGAATTTAATATTGAATTTGTTCTCGTTAATGGTTGACGCCAGCGTGCCAGACATAGCGTTAGAACCAGATAAAGCTGTGAAGAAAGTTCAAGATAAGCTACGATTGGATTTGACCGACGAAGAAGCAGTGCATTATGTGCACAATCTTTTAGACTTATCGGTAACGGCCGTAATGGCAGCGTTAGTGGAACAGTTGCACAAGTTTGCACAGTACTGGCGGAAATAAAAGCAAATGAATCGGAATAACGATTGCAAAGACTGTGTTCCTTTCTAACTATTGCAGATATTACTATATTGTATATAAATGACCATTCATCTATAAATGTAACATAATTTATTGTATTTTGGGATTATTTTAGGTAATAAATCTTTGATAATGACAAATACTCGCAGTTTCTGTACGCTTGTAAATAGCACACGAAAACAAAAGCGCGAAGCAATAAGGTATACATAATCAGTTTCTAACAATCTCCTTAAGAATATAGTCGGTACGAAAAAGATTGTAAAATACAAGTTCTTCGTTCGTATTTCTTGCAAGCTCTTTAATTATCAAAACAGATTAAATATTAGTTTGTTTTTTTTTACACATTTATGAGTTTGTTGTCACGGGATATTTCCAAATAATAACAACCAAAAACTTACTCATTTTACATGTAATCTGTTACGTAAATATTCATATATTTATTTTATCTCTTAGTTACAATCGTGTATGTGGTGCACACTGTAGAAATAAAAAGATAATATTGTTAGTGATAAAAATATCAAATTGTTATTGATATAAGAACGTAGCTGTTTTATTCCGTATCACTTTATGCCACTTATATTTGATTACTTCGACAAAGCATATCCAACTTACGATTGTACCAGAAAGTTTTAATAGAAAATGTAATTATATTTTCCCCCGTCTCACAGTATTACATACTATTCGTAGGTACATAATTTTTATAATATAACTCTTTCGAGTGGAAGATATATATATGCGTGTATATTTACGTAGGTACGCATATGGCATACATAAATTTATACACGCATAAATATGTATATATTAATTAAATTCGAGGAGCAATTAAAGAATATTAACAATTCAGTCCATTTTCGAAAATTCATCTGGCTATATATATTTACCCAGAACATTTTACCAAGTGTTCCATTTTTAGTGCGACATTTAATAACTTTTTTTATCCCCAGACAATAACATAATATATACACACGTGACCACAATTGAAAACGCCACGAGAAATAAAAACATTTTTATTTTTGATAACATGAGTTTATAAAGAATATAATATAATCATTTCTATTAGGATACGTTGGTAAATCTGTCCTGTTTGAGACCTATGAGGCTTCTTCAAGAATAATTCGCTAGAAATTACAGTATTAAATCATTAAAATGCATATTATTTCATATCCATGCATTATGCAAATCTGCTCAATGTGATATTCAAATATTTTACAGAATTAAAATTTCATTTATAGTAGCCCAGGTGGTTCAATTATATAACAATTATTAGTTATAGCTTAATTTAAAATTACTGCCCTCGTAATTACAAAAGTTGTTCCAAGCATGACAGATTACCTAATCATTCCTCTTTATCCTTTACATTTCATCAACACACAGATTACACATCATTATAGTTTGAAATAATAGGCTTCTTTATTTCTCATAAATGTAAACTCTACTTCCTACAAAGTAAACGATGTAGCTCTATTACCACAAATCCTTCGCCCGCTCAACCATTCGCACCTCTGATTAGTTGCAACATTAAAAATTTCTATCAGCAGGCAGTCCGTTGAGCGAACGGGAAGGACAGTGAAAAAAACCTTATCTGAAAAATTAAGTCTTCGAATGATAGCCCAAAGTCTTTACTTGTATTTTACAAATATATTTTAGGGGCGTACGTTGCTGGTACTTTATTGAAGATATATTGTGCAATTTATTTTTATACAATCACTCGAGCTCATGTTCTTCGGGTGTCAGACGAAAAATCGCTCGTTATGACTCGACACTGCGGAGTAGTAGTAAAGCCCTATGATTCTGATCACACTAAATATAAACCCCGTGACAACATATAAATATTCTACAATTATTGTATGTTTATTCGTTTCACCTGACTGCCATATGTACCATTAATAGCGTAAATGTGTTTCTCATGTACCAATTACATAATGAAATACAGTTCTTACTACTACTCCAATGATCCATAGAAAATCTTTACAGTATACCCACTTCATGTGCATGGTATTTAAAAACGTGTAACAATAATGAATTTGTTATATGCCAAAGTATCAACATGCCCAGTTGAAAGAAAAGGAAAAACATGCTATGGACATATTCCATTGAAGTGTCAATGTCACTCCAATATGTTAAAACAAGATGAATATAATAAGATCATAGTGTCTCTGCAGTGAAATCATATTTCTCCTTCGTAATTACATTGCTTACATGTCAAAATTATATATACGGATTGTATCCGTGTCGATATATATATATATATATATATATATATATATATATATATAGATATATAGATATATACATATATAGATATATACATATATATATATACATATATACATATATATATATAGATACATATTGTATCAACATGTATATATATATATACATACATTTAGATATATATATATATGTTTATTTATTTATTTATATATAAATTATAGTAAGAATCTAATTTTAACCTTACACATAATTGCTTATCATCTTAATATTATATTTACATTTCAAAATAGACTCGAGTTTATCTATCAATGGCTGCAATGTCCAAATAGTCTATGAAAACAAGGACTCTCCCCATAGCAAAGTGCTATTTCCCATCATAATGTATTACCTCTCTGTAGGCCTAGTGGCTGGTACAGAACTTTCTACAAGATCATGCCTTTCTATCGGTGAATTCTCCAATGTATAATCAACAGGGTACCTTTCTGTGTATGTCGGAGTAGCTTCCCCTTGCTGCCTCAACTTCAATTCGTCCGACAGTTCCTGATAAAAGCTTTGGGACGCCTCTATGTTTTGGGAGGAGGAGGACTGCTCTGTTTTTTCTATGTCATCGGCAGAGTAATAGCTTTGACTCGCTTCGCCCTCTGGTCTGTGGTCATAATAACTAGGCGACACATTGTGGCTCGAGTAGCTCGGTGTGGCTTCTTCTGGAGTAAAATAGCTCTGACTCGCTTCCTGCGGATTGCCCTCATAGTAACCCGGTGTGACCTCCTCCTGCGGATCTTCGTCCAACCTAGAATTTGTCTCTTGGCCTACAGATTCATAATAGCTCGCCGTCACTTCCTGGTGATGAGCATAGTAACTGGAGGGCTCGTTCCTGTGATCTGTGCTCTCGGTGACGAAATTCTGAGAAGGGGTCTCTTCTAGGCCAGGCATCGAAATTGGCACTTCGTAAGAAGTCGATACATTCTGCTCCTCGTAACTGGAGGTCGGCACCGAATCCACGTGAGTCGAAGTAATGTCCGGATTCAGATTATACGAAGATGTGGGTATTTCAGGCACTCCATTGTCATGGATACTTGTATGCTCCGCGCTAGACGACGCGATATTCAATTCTGCGCAAGGGGGTATCTCGCACGACGACGTACTAATTGCACTTTCTTGATCTGGATCTCTTTCTTGAGTCTCGGGCGTTTCTGGGACGTAGGACGAGCTCGCGGTCTCGTCCTCGTTCAGCCCGGAATTGTTAGTAGAAACCGAGGACGTGCCGATCCCGTCAGCACCAATATCGTTAGATTGAGACGGCATGTTCCCCTCCTGGCTAATTTCAGTGTCGGTCTCTAGGTTTTCTGAAATATTCTCTGCTTTACCAACTTCGTAGCTCTGCGTTGGGAACGCTTGGTCATCGATCGATTCGTCAATGCCCGCCCTCTCTTCTTGATTCTGCATGAGCTCGTTAAAAGACTGGGTAGGCGCGTTCGTGCTCTCCTCTGCGGAGGTCTCGTACGACTGAGAGGCTTCGTTCATCTTCGAGTGCTCAAACGACTGAGTCGGCGGCTCCGTAACAATTGCTTCTTCGTCCGTCTCCATAGGCTCGTACGTTATCGATTGGGAGGGCTCCCTCGAGTTTTCTGATTTTGTAGCAGACTGACTAGGTAAATCGGTGGAATTGGTAGTCACTGCTATTCCAAACTGTTCGTACGACTGTGATGGTGTTTCATGACTAGACTCTGGATTCGTTTCCTCAAAATGTAGCTCCAAGTTCCTTTCAACCAGATCTGACACTCCTTGAGACGAAGGCTCGTCCGTTTGGCAGTCTTTCGGCTCCTTCATTGCGCCTGTAGGATAAATTTTAGAATCAATAGCCTCATCTACATCCATACTCTGTTCACCTAAACGATTCAATGACTCGGCAGGCAAAATTTCTGCCGTTCCATCAGCGGCCTCTACTTCATTCGATGTTGCCGCCTCTTCTTCAACTACGGGAGAGCGTACCTTGTCATTAGATTTTTCATTAAAATCTAATTCCTTAAATTTCTTAATATTCTCGGATTCCTGCGAAGTGTCTATTTTCATCTCATTTGAATCTGAGACTTCGAAGCTCGCATGTCTTTCAGGTGGCATTTTTATACTGGACTCGGCCGTAACTAAAGCAGTCTCGTCCATTATTGACATGCCACTGCTCATCGCCTCATCCGGCTGTTCCACAATTGGCGCGCATGCCGCGCCATCGTTGGTACTGGCTTCTTCGCTTTGGCTACCCACTGCCGCGCTCGAATCGGTGTCCTCGTTAGCAACTGTATGCTGCAAGATCATCTCTTCCGATTTCATGGGAACATCTTCGGAAGAGTACACCTCTTGCAAAGGTGCCACGGTGTCTTGTTCGTCGTTTAAAAGGGAGGCATCATTTGTTGATACAATAGCTTCTTGAGAAGACGTAGAAACGTCCTGAGGCACTATCATTTCCGACGTCACCGTAATATCTTGCGATTGTATAGTTTCTGTTGATATGGGAGATTTTGTGACAAGCATTTCAGAGGCAGGCACTTCTACGAACGTTTGCCCTGTTGCCAGTGACGGTTCCATAGCTGAAGTAAATTGCACGGTCTCTGTATATGTATCATCTATGATTGGCATCGAAGGAGTAGTCTGAACTTGCGAACCTTGTAAAACTAGACTGTTCGGTATTGAAACCGAATACGAAACGCTCGGCATTGCGATAGCGTCCGTTTGCACATTCTGAGTTTCCACGGCGATATTGCCTTCCAAGTTCGGTAACACCAGGTACCGGGCACTCGCAGGAATTTCTGTTCCAGCGATATCCGCTGCACTTGCATTCTCCATGATTTCTCCAATATCCGGCATAGAATTGCCAGGTATCTGGATCCGTGCTTCTCCAGTTGAAATGTAAGAAATGCTAGGATTCGTGATCGTTATTGGCAGCTCAAGAGAAGTAGGGATAGTTGAGACAGGAGGAGGCAGAACTGATTCTGTCTGTATCGGTAAACTGCTAGGTACCTCTAGCGGCGTCATTATAGGCTGATTCAGAGTCAACGACGTTTCAAGCACGGAGGGAGAAGATATTGGCTCTGTAGGAGGAATGATGGTTGACTGTAAAATAGTCTGATTGATCAAGCTAGTTTGAGTCAAGCCAGAAGTCAGCACGTTCCCTGCTGGATTCTCCGATAAACTGATTTCTTGTTGGAAATCTGTGTTGGCCAGAGCTGCCGCCAGGATGTCTTGGTTCGATGTCTGCATCACTTCCGAAGTAGGGAAGGTTTCCGATATAATTGCCTGCGTAGGTTCTGTACCACTGGCCTGTATGTTTGGCAGTACACCGTTGTCGAATTGCAGAACAATATTGTCTAATGTGCCTGCTTCTCCTAACGAACTGGGATCTATGTACAAAGTTCTCGTGCCATCTGGGTTTTGCGTGGTGCCTTCTAACGACATAAGAGTATTATTATCAAGCGGCTGGATCTGCCCCTGCTCGTCAATAGTCACCAGAACATAAGTTTGCGTTCCGTCGCTGCTTTCTGTTGGCAAAGCCATTATTTGCGGCTGTGCTGTTATCTTCGGCTCCTCCACTTTCTCTAGCTCGCTGCCCTTCTCAACGTTAAACTTTTCTACTTTAGGCTGCTCTTTCTGACCTGCTTCAGCGAGTATACTCTCTAGTTTCGACTTCCGTTCAGGCTCGATAGGCTCCAATGGCGGAAGAGTTAAAGGCGTAGAAAGATTTGCGCCCACATTAGTCGCAGTTGCTGAATTCATCGCTACGTTCAATAAATTCTTCTGCTGTTGAGCAGTCTTATTTGCTATGTGACTTTTCGTAGTAGCTTTAGCAGTAGCAGCGCTACCAACTGCTTGTTTCTGCTGAGCTATTGCCTTGGACATACCTGGCATACTTGTCTGTGGCACTGATGCTGGTTGCTTTGATTGCGCACTTTGTACAGTAGTGATCGCAGACTCTTGTATTTTCTGGACAACGATCTTCTGTTGCGTTTTTGATTGCCGAACGCCACGGGGGATGATGACTTTTTGTATAGTCGATGTAGGTGCAGCTTTTGCTTTCTGCTGAATTTGTGTACTTATACCTACCGCCTGCTGAATACCGGATGCAACACTCTGAACAGCAGAGCTTGCTTGCGCAACTGTTTGCTTAATTACTCTCTTCCCTTGATGCCCACTCTTTTGTGCCGACGCAGTGTTTTGCAGCACTACGGTATTAACTGCAGTTTTCAGTTGCCCGGATCTTCCTGGCGACGAAGACATTGCAATCTTTTGTGACTTTTGCAACATGGGCAGTTGCACCTTCTGCTGTACAGATTGATACTGTACCTTACTGCCCTTTGATGGGCTCTTTGCTGCGATGGCTTTCACTTGCTGCCCTGTTATTGGCGTCAAAACCGTACCTTTGCTGGTTACAGTGCTCAGAATCGCTTTCCCAGTAACAGCTTGAGATATAGGAGTTAAAATAGCTTTAGAAGTACCTAAATTTTGCGATGACAAAATGGTCGCACCTTTCGTGACTATAGCCTTTGATCCGATAATAGTTTTCGCGCTCAAAGCAGCACTTATCGGGGTATAAATCCCACCTTTTGTAAGAATCCCTTGCGACAATGTTCCCAACAGAGCTGTTTTGCCAATGCTTCCAGATATAGGAGTCAACACCCCTTTCGATGCTATTATACTTTGCGTGTTAATAATTTTATGGCCCTGCGGAAGTTTAGAGGTGGTCGGCGAAACATTGTCCCCTTTCGGCGCAATTATTGTTTTGGAATTTATGATACCCTGAGGGCTGATGGGACAAAGCACTTGACCTTTACTTGTCACGATTCTTTGGACTTTCCCACCCAGCGTTTTAGTGATATTTAAGGGCAACATTTTCGATTGACCGGATTGCGCTGACGTTAATATGACTACTTTACCCCCCTGTTGAACTACTTGTGCATTCCCAGCAGTTTTACCAGTGGGTATGGCAACTTTCTGCTGTGTGCCAGCTTTCCCCTGAACGCTGTAACGTATTTGCTGACCCCCAGAGGTTTGCAGAACTACGTATTTACCTGGCGGACCCTTTTGTGTTAAAACCGGCGGGACTTTGCTCGTTGCTGACGTGCTTTGAAACTTTATACCTTTCACACCGCCGGTAAGTGGCGGTACTAACGTTTTTATGCTCGTGATCGTAGGTTTCGCCTTACTTTTATTCTTCAGGATCGCGGGAGTCCCGCTCTTCTTCTTCGTGGGTGATAATTCGCTTGTACTTTCATTTACCTTGAATTGTGTTTTGGTAGGTGTCACGATCTGCGTGGTAGGTGTGAAAGATAACGTTGCTGCTGGGATAGTACTAGATGCAGGTATAATAGAAGATATAACAACAGGCATCTGCTCGATGCTTTCCGGAGTTAAGACGTCTTCGCTCAGGACAAACGGCATCGAGTTTATGTCCAAGTCCATGTCCGCTAGGCTCTGTGAACTCTGTTGAATGTACTTCTCAGGTTTAGCTGATGCGGTGGGTGTTTTTGATGCTTTCACGTTTAACTGTTCAGCTTTTGCTTCTACCGCTGCTGTCGACTCTGCTTCCTCGGCTTTTATAACTTGTAATTTTTTACTCAGAGAGAGATGCGATGGTGCAACTTTGGAACTAGTTTTCACTTTAGTGGTCGGCGAAATAGTTTCAATTTTCATTATTTTCGTCTTTGGACTTCCTTTCTGGTCACCCTTCTTTGTACTATCCGTCTCTAATTTATGTTTAACGCCTTTCTGCGGTAATTTATCCAATAATTTTGATTTTAAAATTTGCATGGGCTCAGTTAATGCAACGTTTTCAATTATCCGCGGCATTTCGCGCTTCTTCACCGGTACTGCCACGTCAGATGATGGTGAAGGGGTAGACGTGGACATTCTTGAAGATTCATCCAGCTTCTGCGCGTCCAGACTGACAGATTTAGAGCTGTCCTCGGTAGTAGAAGATTGAGCTAATGGCTTGGATGCAACGGCAAATTCGCTCGATGACGATGCGAGCTGGTCAACGCTTGGGAAGATAGCTTCGTCCACTTTCGTATCAATTTCAAGACTTTGATCGACTACTACTTCTATACCTTCGAAATTGCTCACCACTGTGACCTGAGAATTACTTTCCTGAACTTGAATGTCTGGAAAAGTTGTTACGACTTCCAAGTTTTTGCTCGAATCTTCAGTTTTCACACTTTGAATTGTCCCAGAGGGAACGTTTATATTCTCGTCCTCAAGCTTCTTCTTTACTGGCTTCTTACCCTTCTTTCCTTTCCCAGTTGTGTCAGAATCATCCGCGTCTTTCTTCTTGTCTATCTGCAGTGTTTTCAAGAAGGCTTCTTGGAATGTATTCGTTGATTTCTCTTCGGGGAATAATTCTTTATCTTTCTTTGATTTGGCACCCGTCTCTGGTGTAAATTTTCCTTTGTATCGCGTTTGCATAACTGTCTTCTTTGGAGTGTGTGGCTCAGGTAATGCACTCGGCACGTTTTTCGTTAATTGTTCGGAGCTTTCTGATTTAAGTTGTTGCTCTTGATTCTCGGTCGTTTCTATTTTCATTTGATGAGCTTCCGGAGCTACTGATACAGTTTCTTCGATATCTTGTATTTTCTTCTCTTCTTTTAGCGCATCTTTCACAGATTCTTCCTTCTGCGTGGGTACTTCAAGCTTCTCTGGATCAACTTTCTCTTCTTGCTTCAACGAGATATTTTCTTCTGAATCTGTACTCATTTTGATTACTTCGGCTTTTGGATCTTCCAATTTTTCTTGTCCACTGTCCAATTCCGGCTGTATAGTGGCTTTGGTGGCAGTGGTAGAGGCATCGGTGTCAAAAAAATCAATCTGCGATAACTCGAACTTTTTTATTTGTGACTTTTTCGGTGGAAGCATGTCGACAGTCTTTAAAATATCCGCTTGCTGAGAGAACGCTTCTTTCGATGGTCGCAGTTCCAATTTCGGACTTGAAGATTCTGTAGTCAGATCTTTTAGATCTTCTTGATGAACAGAGCTTAAAGCTAGTATATTTTCAGTTTCCATTTGATCGTCTTTTCTTTCCTCAAGTTCAAGTTTTGTACCTTCGGTGTTTGTAACGCTATCTTGTGTTGTTTGTGACTTTATATCTTCAGGAGGGGAAGCTGCATCAGATCCTTTTGGTAAATTCTTTTCTTCTGCAGGCGCTTGCAATTCTTCGGATACCTCAATGGGAACGTGCTTATCGGGAAGTTTTGTATCTAACTCCACGAACGTTTGATTTTCTTGTGAACTAGACTCAGTTAATTCATCCTTCATTTGTGTACTCGATGAGTTAACATTATTCTTCGCTGTATCCAACACATTACACGAGATCTCTATTTCTTGTTGTCCTTTGAGCTCGATGTTCTCATTTATCTTCTTATCGATTCTTATAAATTTTTTATTCTTCTTCGATTTACTTCTTACTCTCTCAGAACCTTTCTCTTCATTCTCAGATTGACTTTCGTCAGTTTTATGCACCTTTTGCTCCACATCTTTTACATATATATCGGATTCTATGTATCTTTTATTAGGCTTTCGTTTTCGACCGCTGTACGAACGTTCACTATCAGACTCTGATGTTCTTCTGTCTATTTCAAATCTTTCAAAGAACTTTTTATTGCTTTTCTTGTCCTTTATTCTTGGACTTTCATTTCCACTAGTATTTCCGCTGGTACTAGTATGAACAGATTCTGATTTCTTCGGCCTACCTCTACGCTTCTTAACTTGCGCAGTTACGTTCCTTGACTGATCATTATTCAATAAAATGTTCCTAGTGTCAGAATTCGATGCTTGATCTTGGTCCAGCATGTCTACATCTGAATTCTCACTTTGCTCGGGGAGTGTCTCTGCAGATTCAGAAACCGTTTCATCCTCTGTTTCCGTTGTAAACCGCTCTGATAAACTTTCCTCTGTGTCTTTTGAAGGTTCGTCTTCCATAGATTCTAGATTCTCGTTATCGGCAACTGTATCCTTAGACTGTATTTGGTTGTCTTCAGTGAGTTCACTTTGTACACTTAATTCCTCCTTTTCTGCTATTTTTGTATCAGTATTAACTGTCGTACTTGCTGTATCAGTATCAACTGCTGTTGTACTTACTGTAGCAGTATTAGCTGTTGTACTTGCTGTAGCAGTATTAGCTGTTGTACTTGCTGTAGCAGTATTAGCTGTTGTACTTGCTGTAGCAGTATTAGCTGTTGTACTTGCTGTAGCAGTATTAGCTGTTGTACTTGCTGTAGCAATATCTTGCACTTCGCTTTTCGAAGCATTTACAGTATCTTCATTTTTATCTTCGACCTTCTCGTCCTCAAATATTTCTATAATGTCTGCGTCTGTTTCACAAGTACCTGTGCCAGATTTTGGTACGTCCTTCGATACTTTCCCAGGCTCAGTCTCCTCTTTCGATTGTTCAACTTCGTTCTTCGTTCGTTTGTCGTCGTCCACAACTTCCGGATCTTTCTCGTTTGAAGACAACTGTCCATCTACCGTTTCACTTTCTTTCTGATTAACATCATTACTCTCAACATCTGGTTTATCATTCCCAATCTCTTTTTCTTGTTCTATTTTCAAAGCCTGGCTCATTTCAAATTCCTTTATAATTTCCTTCTTCTGGTGGAACGCGCGCGACTTTTTTCTCACGGGGGGTACAGACGGCTCCTCCTCATGAAAGTCAAAACAGGACAATAATGATTTTTTATCATCTTTGTCAGAAGCATTAAGTTTCTCATGATCCACGTCAAAAATGTCTTTCTCTTTTTGTGACTTGTCAGGCAACTCATTAATCTCCGCGTCAGAACTTCTGGCATCTTTCTCTGGTTCTGACATTTTGTCCGAGAGGCTCGTTTTCAAATCTTTCGAAGTATTAGTATCGTCTGTTACAGATTCGTCTCTCAAGTCGATCGAAGTCAATCTTTCAGTTTCCTTGAGTAATTTCTCAGTTTCTGCGATGATCTCGTTAGTATCTGTTATCGTGTTATTCTTCTGGCTGGATTCTTCGGGATCCGATTTCTCAAGATCAAATTGACTTTTTATAGGTGAATCATTCACAGACGCTACGTCAGAAGGCTGGCTCTGATTTAAACCGACATCTTCGTCCGATTCGTCCTCCCAGTCAGCTAGTATAGTGTCGCGAATTTTAGGGTCCGTCTTCTTCTTTTTAGTAGGTTTCTCGCTTTGTTTGGTTTGTTTTCTTTTACCAGACTCGCTGCTACTTTTATTCTTATTCGACTGGCTCTTCTCCTTTCTCGCATGCTTTCTTTTAGGGGTCTCCAGGTCCGAGTCCCTACTTTTGTACTGAGAATAAGTTTTGACTTTTGATTTTGCCACTGGCGAATTCCCGGACCTATGACTTTTTATGTGACAAATGATAACGTTAACTCGGGATGAAGTAAAGCTGCATAAATGACAGGGATATTGCGGCGAACCGGTGTTATTTGGGGTAGATGGTAAACTGCTGGGCTGCTGGCGAATTCGAACCTCGTGATCGCTTTCCTTCAAAAACCGAGGATGCGTGATTTTTCGAACCGCGTCCATGTTATCGCTTCTTCTTCTCGGCATGTCCTCGCGTTCTCGTTTCCGTTTAGGAATCTTCTTGTCCCCAAACAGAGCCGATATATTCGGCTTCTCTTCGGGGGAGAATTTCTCATTGTTTAATATATCCGGATCACCTCCTGTTAATTTCTCAGCCATTTCCACATCTCCAGGGAACTTATCCATATACCTCGATCCATCCTTGCTTTTGCTTCTATATTTATCTGCAAGTAACAGCGTTATAATGTACATAATCATATTCAACACGCCATTTTAAAAAAAAAAGAATACAATATCTTCTTTTTCCATGAGTAAAGTTATTCCAAATACACAAAGAGCATACCCAGGCCTTTCTTGATGAAGTCATCTTTTAACGTACAATTGTACTTATAAATCTGCTGATAGTTCTTGACGAATTCGCTGAAAATAATAAACGCCATTGTGTAAATAAAATTAAGCACCACGCTTACAGGATAAAATCTGGGTATACCTATAAGCTAAAAGCGTCGTTAAAACGTAACAAAAATTGATTATACAGACACCGGCGTTACGACGCGAATGTTAAATCACTTACTACGTATCCTCTTGAAAGAACTTTACAGCAGCGATTAAAGGCTTCTTTTGAAATTCTTCTTGAATATCTTCGGGCAGATTATGAAACCCGGTGACTTGCCCCGGCCACCAACAAGCTCCAAGCTTAACCCACACGACGTCTCCATCCAAGTAAGTGATTTCTGTTTGTTCGCACATCTTTACAAGATATACGGCTCGATTCATTTACCAAATCAGCATCGGAAATTAAAATGATTATCTTATGTCTTCTTTTAGCCGTGTTTCTAGACAAGCACCTCTAACGTTAGCCGCTCGTGTACGTAGCAGCACGAAACCAGTATCCTATCGATCAAAGCATAGTCCCTAACGCGCAGAAATGATAAACGCTACTTTCGTCGAAATAGAAAGACGATCAACGTGCCAAGGCGTACGAAACAAACGCTACGCGCGATCGCCGACGGAGCAGCTTCGGGGCGCCGTGCGCTTACGTTTCTCTCATTCCGCAGCTCGAGATTATCGAAACGCTCTCAGTTCCTTCGTGTATATCCTCCTCGATCGCTCCAAATACCAGAAGCAGGCGTAGCCACTGTCCACTCTCGCGCGCAAGGCATTTACCGGCCCTTAATTCATGCACGTCCCTTCAGATCTATAAATTCTATGGTAAACATTTGGCGGAGACTCTTACGCGCGACACATTTCGTTACGAACACACGAGATAGTGCGCCAGTGAAATGTCGTTGTTTTAACGTTGTTATCTTGAAATAGAATTGCAACCACCCTTGCTACCACGTCGAGCACAAATATCCACCAGGGGGTAACCAGTTAATTAGCGAGAGAGCACTGTAGCACGGTTCAAAATACGAGAAACTGTTCGCCCATATGCGCGGGCATACGTAAAAATGAGATCGGAGGTGTATTCGCGGGAAACCAGGAGCGAGCGTCGCTCCCCTCGTCGTGCGCCGCTTCGTTGGTCCTGGTCTCGATGCCGACGTTGTCCGCGGTGGCCACGTCGGGCATCTTAGCCCGCGAATTCCGTGATTGGGTGGTCCCGCAGCACAGGTGCACGGGGTCCCCGATAAGTTTAAGGTACTCCCGGCTGTTCGTTGGAACGACGCCGCGGCGGAGCCGTGCTAGTGCAGAATTGGCGAGCGTCCCAGGGAAAATAGCAAGTTTCTCTTTTCACCTCGCCTCTTTTATCCCAGTCACTGTACACTGGAGGGCTTCGCGGACACCTCGATCGCCGACCACGCGACGTTGCTGCGCGCACATGCAACCGCGAAAACTGCAAGCCAACCCCGAACGGAATCGACACATTCAACGCTCTACGTCGCTCGTACGACGTACGTACATGTTCAGTTTCCCGACGTGCAACGGGGCTCCGTACGGTGGACGGATGGATGTGTAGATGGATACTTCCTTCTCTCTCGTTGGATCGAGACTCTCGATCCGCCAGGCCCGCCAACTATTGCGCGCCAATAACCTTTCACGCGGGCGCATTTTATTTCCGTCCTTCTGCAATGTTACGAATCTACGATTAATCGTTAGCGCTGCGATTGGAGCGTTATTGGGACGATAGTGTCGGCCGAATACCGCTGATCTGAAACCACTGTCTGTTGTTGACGATTGAAAATAACGGCAAGTGTATAAGATCGATGGTTATTATAAGGATTAAAATTTAAAATCCTATGTATGCAACTTTGCTCATACTTCGCGGTATATCGTTTTAAATAGATTTATTGGCAAATGCGTGCATGTATAATGTTTTATATTTGAGTTTCTTTAAGTGGTACATTTAATTTCACGAGTATAATATTATATGATAATACGGAATGCGATACAATGATTTTATATTGCTGTAGATTATGTCTGGGATTTAATAGAATAATGTTCAAATCGTTAAACTTTATTCGTATATAAATCACCGTGACCTGTGGCAGAATTCTTTAACGCGCATGGGATAGTAAGATGGAAATTACGAAACGCGGTATATTTTAACTGCTACCCCTTTTTTAATGCCTTTCGACGATATTACGAATGAAAGAGCAACGGAGGTGTAAATAAAAATTATGAAATTGTGTTAACCAACGTATCTAAACATTCTACATTCAAAGGTTTTCATAGGATAAAAAAGTTTACATAAATATACTACAATTCCGAATACTCGTCTATACACGATGAATAGGGAAAACCATACTTATTATATATTATATTATGACACATCATGTAATTGTATCAAAATAACAGTATTAACATCTTTCGTCGTATTTAAATAACATTAAGTGTTCACTAAAGCGTAATAAATATTGTACTACTTTTAAATATTAAATATAAAATTTTAAATCCAATCATGTCAACTGTTTTCTTCGATCGATTGCGTATCTTCTTTCATTGGACAAGCACACTTTCAATTGAATAGGAAGAAGGTTCATTACAAATAGAATAAATTACAAAAGAATGTTATCGTACACGCGAAACAATTTAAAATCTGCATTTTAAAAGACTCCTACATAATTCAACGTGCCACCGTCTCGTGTTCCTTACGCAATAGTTGGTCCCACTGTGTCGCCGGGCGGGCAAGTGCTGTCACGACAATATTTCCCGCCAGGGGCGCTGCTGTTCTACGCCAATGTTTACCATTCGTTTCCGGTTTATGTCGTAGCTTAACGACGTTCTTCATTTTTCAGTGCACGTCCATTTATACGCGATAAGTGTACGTAAATGTAAGTTGCACACGATACGTTACGACAGTTTCTGCGCGATGTACGATTCAGTGGCGCAGGATACCGCGACTACCGCCTGTCCTACGGTCGCAACGATACCGGAAGTCCTGTAGTTTCGTTATCAATACGTATATTCACAGTTCACAGAAATGGCGACCGCTGTGCCGTCGAGGTTCGCGGTGCTCAGCATCGACGACGATGATTGTAAGCCGAAGAAGACCCAGAAGACCGTTGCCGCCGGCAAGGCGAGCCAAAAAACTAAAAACGAGAAAACGAAGCAGCAGCAACAGCCGAAGAAGGATGACAAGAAGAAACAAAATAAGGTATAATGCGTGGTGGCCTTTGTTGGCCTCTTCTTCCCCTTGTTTTCGATTAGCCGGTAACGTCAGCCGGTACTCGCGGAGTATTCGGCGGGAACGTTCACGCATTTCAAATTGCCAATCTCGATTCCACGCGTACGCGTTGACTGTCTAATGTTTCTAAGTTCTAAAAAACGAATTTTGTTAGATTTCTAAATATCGATGTTTATCCCGACGGCGTATAAAACTATAAATGAATTTTTTGCCAAACAACTTTCGTCTGCCAGCCGTTACACATTTCAATACTAAATTCGATTTATTGCAGAAAAAGAAAAAAGCCGGCCATAATGCTGAAAGTCAGCAATGGGAACAGTGGAAACAGAAGGACATAATGGTAACGTATAAATTGTTTTCGGTTTACCGACTTTATTCGCCAGTGGCTTTGGAAACCATTTCGTTAGAGCCTAATCGGATTGCGATAATTACGTCGCACACTTGTGCACTGGTTCCCAAATGCGTACGACTGTAATAGCGGCAGCACGGGCTCGCCTGATACGCGCGAAAATTATAGCTCGACGTTAGGCGTAGGTTGTTAAATCTAAGATTTTGTTTCAGTAGTGACATATTTATAACTGTTGTGTGTTATCACGTCCAATTGTGATTTCCTTAAGGCTGTCGAGGAAACCTTTGAGCAAGAGCTGCATCAAGCCATCATGCTGTCGAAGCTGGCTTACGAAGAGCAGCTAGTAGTCACGGCAAAGTCGGACAAAGAGCAGGAGCCTAGTAAGAAACCTGGGAAGAAATCGAAAAAGGCTACTATGTCGTTGGAGGAATTCAACAGTTTGGGATCGAATGCAGTACCGAATAATACGGTCCCGCCTCCCGAACCCGAGGACGTTAAGCCCAAAGGTAATATTATCTTTTGCGCGCGAAACATCCGCACGGTCGACTCGCGTGAAAGGAAAAAAATATGGCGATAATTAGTCGATGGTTTTACAGAGTCGGATACAGAGTTCTTCAACAGAGTCGAGAAGGAAACGAAGGACGAGATTACGAAGGGGAAGGAGAAGGATATGTTGAAAGCAAGACTGAACAAAATCGACGACGACATCACGACTGCTCAGTTAAGGGTAGAAGTGGAGAAGCGCGATGAAGTTATTGGCGATTTAAGAACACAAGTTGATAACATGAAGGAAGAATTGACGCAAGTCAAGGAAAGGAATAAAAAGCTATATCAAATATTAGCTCACGGAGAAAGTAAGTTAATATCGTTTCGTCGACAACGGTACGGCATCGTCGTAACTATAATTGTCTGTGTTATGTTCTGTTTCGTAGTGAAGGATAAAGCGTCAGTATTAGCCGAAGTAGCGAAATTACAAGAAATACGGGACGAATTAACATTAGAGGTAGCGTCCCTACATGCACAATTAGAGCAAGAAAGGTCTAAAACACGGACTTCTAGTGCAGATGTTAAACCATCTAAACAAACTGTAAGATTATCTTTGAAACGGAATTAAGGTCGTCGCCCACTAGGCCGAAGCGCGGCGACCACGCATCGCTCATATGACAGAACAGCAGCGACCACGCATCGCCCATACGACAGAACAGCGGCGACGAGCATTTCGCTTTGGTCGCTGCGCTTCGCTTCGGCGTAATGGGCGACGACCTTTAAGCGGAATACGATGTTTCGGGCACAATATTAAATAATAACTGATGAAAAATATTTACGTTCTAGAACAAGAAGAGGCCAGCTAGTGAAAATGCCTAAACTACAAAACACTTTTTGTTGGACGTGAATTTAAACCATTGTGATCTACAAAGCTTAATTTACTATTGATGATTATTCGATTAATAAGTTCACAGTCTGATATGTAATTAGTATACTTTAAGGTCTTATGGCACTGTAGCACGCATTCAACGTCTAAGCGTAGAACTGTTTTTTTTTTCCTAAGAAAGCCCTTTTTTAGGCACGTAGAGGTTCATTCGATACTAAGGTCATATTCATATTTTTCTAAACAGTGCATTTTCATTTACAAGTTGAATCTCGTTACGTCTTCGCGCAGCATACGAAGATATCACTTCTTTCCATTCGTACTCTATTGTACAATAATCATAGAATTTATAACGATAAATGCTGCAGTAATGGTTAGACGTGAAATTTCTACGAAACTACTTCCAAGATAAGAACTCTACGACGTGTATATAGTACACTGTTATCTTCCAAATTTTCTGCGAACATACGTCAGTGAGTACGACACATATTTACTGAAATATTTTGTAATAAATATATTCTACAGTATGTTGGTTGACGTTAATAATTACCTTGAATATTCTGTTGGATTAATTAGTGAGATTGCATATATTTTCAAGAATCTGTTATATATATTTTAGAAATAGTGGTGTCGCCGCGTAAGAACACTTGTAGAAGCTAAACATTGAGAGCTGATCAAACTTTCCCTTCTATGAGACTGATACAGAAACTCTAAACTCTATACACTATGAAAAGGCAAAATTTCAGGTCCTAAATGTAAGCCGTATTTATATACAAACTATCATGAATGTATCGAAATAAGTAACAGAATAAATATATTTTCACAAAATGTTACATTTCCAATGTACCTATTTCGTAAGCTAAGAGAACGTGTACCGAAAAAAAATCGTTAATTCTTTCAGACGGCACAACTATCGCACCGCTCCCCGTTCGATTTTCGTTTATCGGCCTACAATTTCCTAATATTGTGTGAAACACAAATGAAATAACGACGTAACAAAGTAGATAAAGTGTCTTTACAGCCTTCGATCGCTATCATCTAATATGTACCAATTCTGTGCTTTCCCAGCCATTTCCATCCGTGACATACCATTTCCCGCGATGCTAAGCTTCATCCGGATTATACGTGCGGCTGCATTTTTATGGAAATTTTTTGTTCGCTTTTTCTGCATCGAGTTATTCCAGGCGGAATTTTTTTCCGACTCGCCCTCTCGCCGGCTTCAACATTCAGTTCGATATGTTACACCTCACGTTCCAATTCTTTTTTCCGGCTTTACTCCATTCGTTTCCGAGTCCATATTAAAAAAAAATATAGAAAAAGAGGGGGAGAGATAGAGAAAGAGGATTTGCATGTACCCATAGTAAACTTAAATACGCATTATACGTTTTTCGATTGAGAAACGTCGCCGGCTTAACTCTAAGCGGATAAACGAATAATCCTTTTTCCCCATGTGTAACGCGTGAACGATAATGAATTATTGACAATATAATGAGTATAAAACCGAGCAAGAGATCGCCGATAACGGGTGGAATATTTTTATTTAAAGGGGAAAAGCGACGGCTCCGTCGTGCTCCTCGGTGTAAATGTACAGCGGAGCTCTGCGAGAGTAGCTAAGTAGCGAGTGATATCGAATTATCCTTCTCACATTTTCCTTGCAAATAGTGGGAAATTACATGCGTTTGAATGGATTGATTCCAGACCAATCCTCGGTGGAGAAATGCAATATTTGCAAGCGGGTATGATCGATACTCTCGTTGAACTTTTCGAGGAAACTGATGTGGAAGAACGACCCAGGCGGGCATCTATTCAGCTTTCCACTGAAATCTTGACCAATAAAAGGGGCATTAGCGCTAAGTGGACGCCTCGCCTACTCGGTCATAGTCCTGTTTGCTACAAGAGCCGAGGGTGGAAAGTACAAGGGACACGGTTAGCGAGAGATACAACTGAAACCCAGGTAAAAGTCATTCCCTTCCTTTCATCGCTGGGTCGATTTCTACAGAAACACATATACTAACGATTTATATTCAATCGCAAAAATACAACACACGAGCCTATAAAAATAAGAAAAGTTGTTAATTATCCGCTATGCATAAAATTAGTTCCAACGGCACTAAAAATAATGCGCGGAAATAAAACGAGGGTTTCTCTTGCAATTAAACACTGAGAATCACGGAGTAGGAATTGTTCCAGTATGACATAAATTTAAATAATTTAAAAGAATGTTTCATTGATTTCTGCGTGGATACATCGATCTAAAGTTAACATTCATTCCCCATCCAACTATATCGGCCGTTTTTATCTCAGCCGTTACTAGAAAATTAATTGCGAAGCGCGCACGCCGCGCTGCCTGTATGATTACATTAATTTCCCTTACCCATCGATGCCGCGAAAAAGTTTGTTCTCCGTGGGCAAAAAGTTGTCGGTTTCGAAGCTGTCGCTGGTGAGAGAGAGGCGGCACGGGGAAGGAAGGGGATGACGAGGGAAAGAGAGACACACCACAGAGGGTGGGTTTTAGGACGTGGGACGGCAAAGGGGGGGGGGGGGTGACAGTGGGGATTCATTATCTGACAGTCTATTGTCATTCCTGCGGGCTGAGATTTTGCTCGGGCCAAGAGCAGCATCTCTGCTATATGACTGTGTACATACTGTACATATGTGTGCAGTGATACGCGGTATCTCCTTTCGGAAGCGCGTTTCGAAAGTCAGACATTCCATTCGATTCTTCCTCTTCCCCAGGCCCTTACGCGCGTTCCGACCAAAGATCTGATCGGCCAACCAGATACATACTTCGATTTTATAATACACGCGTCTCCAAATATTCCGCGAACCGCCACCACGGATTCCTTCCTCCGACGAATCGCTGTATTCTTCCAATTCGGCGCGCCCCCGAAAATTCATTTGTACATATATAGAAATAGGATTGTCCGTCGTGCTTCATTCAGGATGAATACGCTATACAATAATTAAAAATTGAGAAGAAATTTTATTAATAATAATAGTTTTACTAATTTGCAACGTTTAAACTGTTGGAAATATAATTGCAAAATGTATTAGCTTTATATAGATACAATTATAAGCTTACATAACTGAATAGTTATATCATACAAAAATATTATTGTACAGTAAAGCTTCAACAGTTTCAATCTCGCTTCTTACCTAATGGGCTCAAGCAAGCGAGATAATATTTTTGTTAAGGTTGTAATTAATTATTATTTTATAATTTTTGAAATTATACAGTTGTTTTGGATTTATTATACATTGAAGAATTTAAAATTAATTGGATCTTTTAATAATTTTTTGTTTTTAATATTGAAATTGTTGCGTTTATCCACTAGTACACGGTAACATGACACGTACCAATCATTAAACGTGTGTTCAATGGTTGTTTAACCGCGGTGTTACAGACGTCAGTGTTCAGTAGTTATAAAATTATAAATATTTATTGTACCAAAGTAAGTATTTTTTGTATCCTATATATTTACGTTAATAATAACTAGACAAAAATATAATACTGTTTACGAATTATAAGGATAATTAATCTTATACTCGTTATAATATTAACATAACCTAAACTTTTATAATATACTTTTCATCATTTTTTAACTTTTTCAGACATAAAGTCATGCCGAAGGTAAAAAAGATAAAGAAGAAGAACTACAGTCAGTTGATTTCTTTTCATTAACTGATAGAAATAGTTAAATTAAATACTTGGGATTTCAATAATTGGGACACTGTTAATTAATGACTGGGACACATTATGAATTTTATTTAATTACTGGGCCATATGAACAGTTTCATGTTTTAATTAATTTAAAACTTTTGCTGTAACAAATGTAGATTCTTGTTACGGTATGTGAAAGTAGAAATTTTACGCTTTCGAATAATTATATTTAGCTATAATTTTATACTATTTAAATATAAAAAAAATTGCAGTCATCTCAACTGCTTCCTTAACTGTTTCGCCATTGTGACATTTACCTTACCTATAGTACACGATGCTGGATGAATTTCAATTAATTATCGGGGATTAACTAGCACCGATGAAAGGTGAAAGTTAAACGACTCCGTATTAAACCAGCGGCATTTGTGGCATTTAAATTCATGGAAAGAACGATCGAATCCCTCTGAAACTAACGATTTCCTCGCGAAAGAGAGCCGCACAGAGTCGTTTGCTCGCCGCGCGATTCACACTGCACATTGTACCGGCGTATCGCGCCCCAGCGCGAGAGGAAACTTCATTTTCCCCAGACACGACAACGGCCTACATTCATTGTTCCATCTCGCTAAAGTAAATATACGCGCCGCGGTAGGGAGGGTGAGCGCGAAAAAGACGAACGGAAAATTAATCCGAACATTAGGCAGGAAAATTAAGGGGGCCCCCAGGTTGGCAAACAACGGTGCGCCACTCGTTATTACGAATCTTATTCACCAGCGTGGATATGCCCGCGGTGTCATTAACGCCTCTACGGATGTACTGTCGTCCGCGGTATGAAGTGTCGTCTATGTCGGCCCGCGTGAAAATTAAGACTAACGAGGAAAGCGTTTCTGTATCGCGGGCAGAAGGAGAGGGGTCCGGGCCTCCTTGCCCAAGCGAGAAAGAAAGTTCCGCCGCGAGGATCTCGTCTTTCCTCGCGGATAATGAGATCCCACAGACGCCCCGCTCGATCGCACCCTATCATTTTTCACCGCTGATCCAAGCAAGTATCTAACTCAGAGCAACACCGCGAGCCCACGTGTACATTCCGCATCCCCCGTGATCCGTCGCCTGTCTACGAAGTCGACAATTTCCGCACTTATCTTTCGCCTCTCTGTTTACCGATGCTTAGCTTCCTACGATACGCGGTGCACGGTCGGCTGAAGCCTCGCAGAGATTAAGATTCCCAGCCGAGGATTGCGTGGATATACGATGCAGTGGCATCTGGTCGCTCGCGACAATGGTTCAACAGTCTTAACTCGCAACGATGTCCGTGCAGCGTTCACTTGGACAGTTTGCTTCGTATTTACGGCTTCGTTTGGTTATTAGAAAGTTCGCCACGTGCAGGCTCTTTCGTAAGGGCGAAAACTCACGCTTAACGGTTATCCACGTACATCTACGTCAGGTTGATCGTAGACATATTTCTTCACCGAACTCGCCGATTCGAGCGAAGACATCGCCCCGGCGAACGCCTTTAAGCGCCCGCTCCCCGTGTCCTTTCAGCCCTCGAGGATCGTCGGAATATTTTTACATGCGGCTTAACGCGAAAGCATGTCACTCATACGTGAAACGATTAAAGTTTTAGAAGTATCGATTCCGTGGCGTTACCGTTGACAGACAGAGGGATCGTCAAAGAGCATAATAATTACTGCGCCCGCAGAGAAGAGGCTCAACCCTTTGTTCTATAGTCACTTTGCGAAAGGGGCTCTGCCAGGAGCGCGGGGATTCTCTCCCCGGCGGGGCGGAGGGGCGACGGGGGGTGAGGCGCGGAGGGGCTAAAGGGGGCTCGGGGCGGTGGTTGAAGAGCATCCGTTTCAGTCGCGCCATTATGTAATTGATCTGGGCTTTCCGTACGCGATGATCGTGTAATGCGTTCCGCGTACTCCACGGCCGCGATTCTCCACCGATCTTTCTCATTCTTTTTTTGCTGCTTCTTCTTCCCTCCATTGCTATCCGAAAACCCCTGGGAGGCAGAGCAACCCCGCGCCGACAGATTAAAAGGATCGCGCCAGCCAAAGGTGAGGAGCCGTTGGACGGTCAAAGTCGATACTCCCTTTCGTATCAATAGTCCCCTCGAATCGAACCTGCCCCTTCAAACAATGATAAATCTACCAAACCGGAGACCCGGCGCTTCTAGCGGCTCGTCTGGGAGCAGTGGATTATTGGTTGAAAATGAACTTTCTTCCTCGCTTCAGATTTCAATCCCGTTAACATTTAATGGCATCGCATAATCCGCGTGGCGCGGCACCCCGTGGGACATGCACGCAAACAGAATGCTTGTAATTGAGGCATTTGATGGAAAAAGGGCACATAGGCTTATGTGCCCTTTTTCCGTAAATCGGTTAAATCGACTCAGGTATATGTTATATATATATAATATATCAAAGACATTTCTTCTCCCACGTTTAAATTAGCTAAACGCTGTTTTGTTACGTAGCGTGAGCGACATGCAGCTACATAGTCGCTGACCGGTCGCGCTGCCGTGCTGGCTACTGTCTAGTCGTGCAATACGTTTGATTTTGTGTAAGCGAGGAACTATGGAAAGTGAGGCGTGTATCGAATCCGCAAGGAAAGAAGCGAATTTAGGAAAGATGAAAGTGATTTGTAAGACAGCTTGCTGCAAAAAATCGGTGAAATTAATACTTACTTAAAACATAACATTTTTTGTTTAGTTTTGCGCTTCATTTTGTATTTTTATTTAAGCGATGTATAAAAAATGGCCAACGAAGTATGTAAACAAAATTATATGTCAATAACTAAACAAAGAAGCAATTTTGTTACGAATTTACCCTATTTACGGAAAAAGGGCACATAAACCACTTGCATAAAACTATTAAATAAAGACACATATCATTTTCAAATCATGACTTCTGTTTACGAAACGTTTGACGGATATGATACTACATCCTTAAAAAAAATTGGATTTAATTGCATTACTTTTCATTAAGTTATACTATAATGAAAGCTTTGAAACCGATTTACTCGAAATGGCATTTTGGCGTATGTGCCCTTTTTCCATCAAATGCCTCAATTCCATGTAGTACTCTATCGAAGAAAGATATACAAGGTTCGTGAAAGGTTCGATTGAAATCCGCCCTGGATATCGGCGCATCTCCGCTGCACGGGTGTCAGCGTAATCCGATGGCACGTAACAATAGTGATCCCCGTCATATTTACCGTGGCGCGCGATTCGCGATTCATTATAATTAACTGTAACCGCCACATGCGTACACGATGATGGACACAATTAGAAAACGCCGGTCGGGGGTGGTAGCCCGATGAGTATCCACGGCGCGCGGTATTATTATCTATCCACTCTGTCCATTATTTATTTTCATTTGTGGGTCCCATACACTCGATCAGGTCCGATTTCGAATCCCGCAAAGGGACAATCAATCCATGATTTCAATTCTCTTTCCTCCACCCGCGCCCGTCTCCCTTCCCACCCTTTCCCGTTTACTCGGTCTTAATCATTTCGACTCGATCACTCGCCGACCGGTTACGCTTTTCCTCTCCCCGTCTGTCCGCCTCCTTCGTCGATGCTCTGCCCTTTCCCTTTCGCGGCCGGGGCCGGGCCGCGCACACGCGCACGCATCGCTGGCAGATATTTAATTAAAGTTGTTTGCGCGACCAAGTTCGGAAACTTCGGGGATAAGTTACCGAGCGGGTGGCAGCGAAGGTGGGGCCATTTAATTGTCCTCGCATTTAATGCGTCGCATCGCCCGGCAGTTATGCCCGTCATCGTGTCACCGGAAGCCGGGGATCGGTGGTCGCCACCGCGCCGAAAAACCACCGCGACCGAAACCCATTCCCGCAGCGACAGAGGACGGCCTTGCCCCCCCCGCGCCCATTCGCATCCGCTTCCTTTTGTGGACGGGGCTTGCGTCACACGAATCGCGGGACGTTACCTTTAATTTATTCCGATACGTATATACTTTTGTCGCAATTACGCCGCGGGATCCGGTACGTCGCGCTTTTCATACGCCCCGGCTCACCCCGGCGAAATTACAACGGAGCCGCCCTTCGCATTTATTTCGTATTTCTTGCTCTCCCGACTTTTGTAATCTGCGCTGATATTGCAGCCGTATCAGTGTCCCTTGTTATCCCTGCCCACTCCGCAGTTCGCGCGCAATATTTCCCAGCGCGCAGTTGCCATCGGGATTTCGAAACACGGCCACGTAACTGCAAATTGGTGGATGGCTGGGAAATCGGTTAATAAAGAAGCTTGACCTGTGGAAGGGAATCGCGGAGGGATGCGATACAAAGGGCGCGCGTTACCGCGGCGCTGGCGATGCGAGTAATTGACGCTTCTTCCCGCTTAATTGCACGCTGGCAATCGGGAAAATTCAGGCGACGCGGATTAAGCCGTATGCTTTGAAGCGTGCCCGCGATTACGCGGATTACAGGCGTCCTCGATGAGGACAGAATTCGTTTCTTTCAGCGTCGCTCCATTTCACGCGCTAATAGGTTCGCGCGACGTTCCGCGCGTAATAGTGCTCGCCGGTCCCGCGTTAGGGGAGAGTGGGGTAATCGCGAACGCGATGTTTACGGCGTTTTAATAAATAAAAACTGATGTTCCCTCTCCACTATACCCACACAGCACCATAATATTGCAGCAACGTCTCTGCAATGATGCGGTGAAAGATGGCAATATTGCAATATAGCATTGCAGAGACGTTGCAGGTTTAGTCCTATGTCCGCCTTCGCAATATTGCAGGTGTGTATTGTTGCAAAGTTGCGGCAACATTACGAATATGTAGTCCTGCAACGAAACGACAAAATAGTGGCAATGATCCTGCAACTCCATTGCACCGCATCATTGCAGAGACGTTGCAGGTTCACTCCTATGTCCCGCCTTAACAATATTGCAGGAGTGTATTTCCGCCGCAACGTTTCGCGGGCAGTGAGGGGACGCGACGACGTGAATGTGTGCAGAATCGTAGTAGTATAACGCCCGTGTGTCTTTTTCTCATAGAAAATTCTTTTACCCCAGGGGGATTCGAACCGAGGACCTGTAAGCATCGTAGACGAACACTTTACCGCCGCAGCTACAACCGCTGATTGATAAGATTGCGTACGTATTCGAACTTATACTCCTACCGTGCAATACTTTAAACTCAAATTATTCAAAAACGAAGGCTCATTTGACAAACCCCATTAGGGTTTTGTAACACTATAGGTGCGTACTACAAATTTCACCCGGTGTCGTTTTAAGTTAGGTTGGAAAACAGTCTTTAGACTGAACCTTTACATTTGTCTTCTCTTCTCTCTTTTCTCTTGCTAGATTGTATATACGTATTTGTGCAATAAAGACGTTTAATAATAATTATAATAATTTCAGACATTAAAAAATATAGTACCTACTTTATCTAAAAAAATTAAATTGATCTTCGAATCTCCTCTATAAGTTCATGTACCTACATACAACTCCCGCGATAACACTTTTTTCATTTCTTCAACGGCCAACGAGATATTCTAGCGTATCCAGTTAAATGAAACACGCCGTAGAATCCACTCGACGTCATGTACATATTTCGAAAAATTTTGGCAAAGTCATAGTTGCTTCAGAATATTGTTGTAATGTTTCCACAAGCTTTCACTCTACAGTATTGCACGACGATGTGCGCGCAATATTGCAGAAATATTGTAGGACCGTTGCCACTGGAACATTGCACGTCGATGTGCGCGCAATATTGCAGAAATATTGTAGGATCGTTGCCAATGGAACATTGCACGGCAACGTTCTTGCAATATTGTAAGATCATTGCCACTCCAATAATGCACGACAATATTGCAGGAACGTTCCTACAATATTGCAATGCAACCTGCAACAACGTAATATTGCAGCAACGTCCCTCCAATACTGCTGCAACGAGGTGTGCTGTATGGGTAGCTAATAGTTTAGGTCGTATCCAACGCCGGGCAGAAAGTAATAAATACAGAACGCTCATGCTATTCAAGATAAACACAATTTATTATTTTCATCATATTTCAAGTAATATTTTGTCCATTTTCAATTGCATGTAATTACTGTTCAATTAATGATACAATTGGGATTTTTTTAAGTTAAAATAAAGCACTTTTTTACCAACATTTTGTGACCAAGGCGTGGCTTGAATCGTGCTTCTAACCCCTGAAATAAATCCCTTTTTATTTTTTGATGTCGTGGGGTAATGACGAACAACTCGAATGGGGTAATCTCGAACCTTCGAGATTAGCAATGTTAACCGATTTTGATGAAATTTTCAGCATGTATAAAACGTACTTAAATCTACATAAGGGATTTTTGAATTTTCATTACAGGCTCAGAAAAAAAAAGTTTAAAAAACAACCTTTTTACTATTTCCGACCAATTGCAATTTTTTTTCTAACGCACAAGAAGTGGGATTTGAAAAATACACTGGGTATAGGTTGTAGCAACATATTTTATAGGTTGACCATTCAAATCGCGCTTTCTGTGCGACTTCTGTGATATTTAGCACTCCGTTCGTGATTACCCCACGGCAGTCGGGTAATCACGAACACCAAGGGTTTTCCTTTTTCACTATAAAGTTGATTTTTATTATAATTTTTCAAAAATTCGTCACAGTACTTTATAGATGAATAGTTTAAGTATGTTCGTAAATAATAAACAAATTCATTTCTCACACAGTTTTCGTTTTGTTTGCTTTTTGGCTTAGGTGTTCGCAATTACCCCACTCTCCCTTAACAGATGCAAATCAGTTAAAAACCGAGATCTGTCGCCGGCGAGCCTCCCCTCTCGCTTTCCCCCCTCGCTCCTCTTTTTCCCCCTTTTCCTTCTTTCAGCGAAGCGACACGATTATACCAAACGACTGGAGCTCGATGTCAAAAGCATTATAGATTCAGTCGCACCCGGGCGAGCGTAAGCGAGAGGGAGGGAGGAAATTCTGCGATCCGGCGAGCCGGGGATATCTTTGGAGCGGCAGCGGGCGAAAATCTTTCCCCCTGATTTACGCGCGAGGAAGCTCGAAACGGCGACGTCGTCGTGAGAAAATCGCTGATACGCGGCGCCGCGTCGGTGTGGACGGAGCCTTAGCGCGAGAAACGAGAGGCCAAGCGATCGCATAAACGTATTCGTGTCAAAAGCAGCTCCGGTCGAGACCCGAGTTATCCTCTGACCCCACTCTGTCATCTCGAACTTACTTCGCCTCCTCTTCGCGCCGCGTAGCCGTTATTTTCCCCGACCGCGATTTTCCAGTTTTCCGTCCGAAACCTTTCGATGAAACGGCTCCAGCCGCACTCGTATGCACATATACCAGGGTATGTCGAATGACGAGAGAGCTTTCAATTAGATAAAAAGAAGCGCGGGCAGGTTGGACGGTGATGAATTTGAAAAATTTATTTCACCGCGGAGCGTGCTCTTCCGTAAGATAGAGGTATCGCGTTCGTCGGCCGGTCAAAGGGAGGAATTCGTGTTTCCGCGTTCGAACAGAGAACCGTCGAGCGAAACGTCGCGGTTGCCGGCGAGCATTCTTCAGTATCGAATGCTCCCGTAATACGTTCTCGCGCGCGTGCACATGCACACGAGCGCGAGCATTCTGTATCTGTGGGAATTCTCCGGCGACGCGGTGCATCGGTGCACTTTGAAGTCCGCGTTTGGTTGCATATTCCCCGCGCGGCGAACCGCGATAAAACACCGGGGCTCTCTGTGCGCGCGTCCGCGCGGCGCGCTGCTCTCGCCGCCGGAACAAAAATCTTTCGTTCAATGGGAAGCGCGGAGTAATTAAGGGCAGACGTCTGTCGATGAACCTCTAAACGCGCGGGGCGAGTTATTTGCAGGCGAGTCGCGGCATCGGGGCGTGAAATCGCGGGGCTACAATGGAAACGAGACATCCGCGCGCGCGAAATTCGCGATCTCCTCGCGTGTCGCTTGAAATAGAACGCGAGCGGCGCTGACGCGTAGCGGGAATTAATAGAGGGAGGATCCGACATACGGAAAGGACAAATATAGATGCTGGCGTGTCTCTTGTTCTGCCCGCAAACGGCCGTGTTGACAATAAACGACCGTCCGACGAGGGAAGCGTTTGCGTCTGCGCCGACGATCGCTGACGATTACTGCGAAAGCAGACGAAGGCAATGATGATTCTATTTAGTCGTTGGAGAGATTGTAATTTTACTGCTATGTAGGATTACGTATGATTCATTTATGACAGTGGGAAGCAGTGGTGGGTCCGTATTTTACCTGACGTAGAAAAGTGAATTCTACGTGTAGAATAAGACGTAGTAAATAGCTTAACTTTATTACGGTCATGTATTTTACTGTATAAAATCACATTGTTTGAAGAAACCGTTGCAGACTGTGGAACCCCATAATCTGCATGGACATACATGCGCCGTATTCATTAAATTCAGAATTGCAACAACATAATTATTGTTGGATGATAAATTTTTCAACCATCTAAAAACAGAACTGCATCTTCGGATTCCACACCGATTATTGATTTTTTGTAATCTTAACATTTTGCGTTAAGCAAATTATTCGACAATGTCTTTCGAGTTGGAATTTTATAAGCTGGATTCAATTTATGAACAAAGTTCCTGAAGTGGTCAGATTCAATAATACTAAATGGAATGTTACATACATCCAAAGAAATAATCTGCTAAAGCTTTATCAATTTCTTCAGAATCCATGTTGATATATGTAATAATTCGAGTGTCTTTTGCACACCAAAGATATGAAATTTACTAAAAAATTTAAAATTATTTATAATTTTTATAATTACATTCCAAGCTTTCTTTCTAAAGTAATTTAAAATAGTGTGCAGTAAAATTCAACGCAATAGGTAGAGGTTAATAGTTTGTATTTGAATTTTTGACATTGAATACATTTTCTACATTTTATACAATTATTTACATTTTTTACGCGTGTCACGTAGTAAATTCGATGTAACATAGTAAACCCACCACTGGTGGGAAGTAGAGGATGTCTGACCAGTGAGGGGAATAAGGAACCGGCGTTCACGATTAGTAGAAGTTTCCGTGCAATAGACAGACACTCCGTGCAGAGCTGACGCTCTTCTCTGCAGTTTCATATCGACGTGCGTTACGAAAAGTAGCACGTTTCAATTTTCTTACGAAAAGTAGCACGTTTGCCTTCGTTCTCACGAAAACTATCACGTTTCGGTTTTCGCTACGAAAACTATCACGTTTCGGTTTTCGCTACGAAAACTATCACGTTTCGGTTTTCGCTACGAAAACTAGCACGTTTGAGCGGTTTGCCACGAAAAATAGCATGTTTCGTCTTTCGCTGCGAAAACTAGCACGTTTGAGCGGTTTGCCACGAAAACTATCACGTTTCGGTTTTCGCTACGAAAACTAGCACGTTTGAGCGGTTTGCCACGAAAACTATCACGTTTCGGTTTTCGCTGCGAAAACTAGCACGTTAGAGCGGTTTGCCACGAAAAGCGCGTTCGCAATTCCCGCACCCTCCCTTACTTAAATTATGTAGATTAAAATTTTCATATGTGTTGTCTTTTGGAGATTAGATGGAATTATTATTTATTAAACAATATTTTCAACAGTTGAATTCTTTTAAACTGCCCACGCGCTGAAACGCGATAGTTTCTGCAGTCTGCAGTATAATCCAAAACGAGCTATTCTTCGTGGCCAAAGCGGATAATATGTTAGTTTTCGCCATAAATTCCCAAACGTGCTATTATTCGTGGCGAAACAGTATAACGTGCTAGTTTTCGTCGCAACAGTACGAAATGTGCTATTCTTCGTGGCGAGGCAGTCAAATGTGTTAGTCTTCGCGGCAGAAGACCAAACGTGCTAATATTCGTCAGAAACGATGGAACGTGCTTCTTTTCGTGGCAAACCAAAACGTGCTACTTTTCGTAAGAAAATTGAAACGTGCTACTTTTCGTGACGCACGTCGATATGTACAAGTACATTTTTTCACTGAATAGCAATTAATGCTCGGTAAATGCTTTGAAAGTAGAAAATCTCCGCTACCGAACGTCTTCGTCTCCCTCGAGCGTGCTCTGTTTAGGAGGCCCCTAGACAAAACTCGTGCACCCTTCGTGCGGTCATTGATATCTCTCGGCGACCAGCGAGTTGGCCAGTCGATTCGAAATTCGCCGGTGTCGGAGGTAGATCTGAAATAGCCAATCGCTCCCTGTCACCGGAGCATCCGACTTTCCTGCTTCCACCGACTCTGTTCTTACGATCCCGCGGCATTCACCCCTTGTCTGATCCAATAGTACCGCGCGCGACAGTGGAGAGACGATTATCCCCAAAACGTCGTGTACGCCGGGCAGTAGTGTTGCCTAGCCCCGATATACCCGCGGCGTGCACACACGTGGAAAGTCGGACGTGTGTTGCTGGGGAGGCAAAGCAAAGCGGAGTAGAGCAGAGGAGAGGAGACCATCCGTAGGTGGATGTGCATCCGGCAACCTGCTGACAACAAGGCCCCAATACAGCCAGCCAGCCGCCAGTAGAAATTTACGCCCGCGTATCAGCGCTCGTATACGTACGTACGCACGGACGTGTTCTGTACGTACGGCTCATCCGCGTAACATATGTACGCATGGGTCGCGTTAAGTGTAGCGTAGCTCTGTGATTCTCACCCGGTACCCAGCGGAGTTTCTCCCACCCGCAACCTCTCTCATCCTCGCGGCGCAGCTCTCGGCTCCTCTCCCTCGCCCCTCTGTCGTCGGTCCCCCTCCTCCCCCCCCCCCTCCCCCCCTCGCCTCGCCGCCCGGCCCTCGGTCCGTTTCCTCCTCGAACCACCCCCGCGCCGTCACCGCTGTCACCAGGCTGGCAGTCGCATCGTATCGCAAACAAAAGACGAGCGAGCGCGCGCCACTCATCGCTCGCGCTCGATGCGACAGCGAGTGACGTCCCTCCGCTTCCTCCTCTCCTTTCCTCGCCGGCCCGTCACCCTCGCGCGCGCGTACCCCCCTTCGCGCCACCCCGCACACCGCGCCGTATCACCGTTTTCCTCGGACCGCTACCGCTATCGGCCCTCTCTCTTTCTCACCCTTACCAACCCCCTTTTCTCTCATTCTCCTCTCCCATGTCTCTTTCTATCCGTCTCGTTTCTCCGGTTAAGCTCACTCGTTCCCGCCTTTCTCCTTCTATCCGTCCCTCTTCTCTCTGTCACTCCACTCTCTTTCACCCTTCTCCATCTCCAGCAGAGAGACCTACCCTTTCCACCGTTTCTGCCTTCCACCCGGTTTCTGTTGTCACCCCTCCCCCTGCTGCTGCTGCTGCTGCTACTACTACTACTACCGCCACCACCCCTGCCCGCAACCCCCAGGCCCCCGTCGCTTCTCTGACTCTCGCTGCTCTACGATTTCTGCCGGCCTCTTCACTCCCACCGACGGCCACCCTCTGTGTACTCTCTTCATCTTCCGTCGTGTCTCTCTTCGAGCTTCCCTCGGCCTCTCTTTCCCGCCGCGATCATCCCCCTACCGCCCCATTCTCCTGCCGGCTGCTACTCCTCTTGCCAGCTCTTTTCCTCGGCCTCCCCCCTCCCCCCTCCCCCTCCCCCCCTCCCTCCCTCCCTCCTCGCCCCTGAAACCTAAACCACCGGCGCGTAGTGGTACACCGACACAGATATAGAGTCAGCCGTGCCGGCGGAGCTATCTGTTGTTATCACCAGTTATTTGCATCCCTTCGTAGTCGGTGGGGTGGCTGCCACTGCCTGCTGGGTGGAGGCAGAGGAATGGGAGGGGTGGGAGGTCGGTAGCGGGACTGGGAGACGGACACACAGGGGGTTGACGGTGGGGGAGGGGTCTTGAAATTCTCGGGAGCTTTACTTCCCGGGAATATTACACGCCCCGCCGTGAGCTCCCGCCGATTCGAGTGATTCCTCATCTCTCGCCCTTTTCCTAACCGTTCCGTTCTTTCGCGAAAGCAGATGCGCAACAACGCGGCTATATTTACCACCCTTCTACCCGTTAGATGAATTTCGATTTGATGGAATGCCGACCGTGTTTCGGATTTAAAGGGCCGCCGACTCGTTGTCACGCCGATCTTCGAGCCCCCTTCACCTCCTTTCCTACATCCTCCCAAGACTTTGTCGTACCTGCGCTCGCTCGGTGATTGTTTTGAAGAAGAAAAAAAATTCAGTGGATTAGAGATAGCGAAAACGATCATTTATGCAGCATTCACGCGAGAACTAGTGCTTGCACAGTATTAAGGACCTAACTTATTTTGGCCTGAACCCGAAACCATCAATTCTGTGATTTGCCTGTCAGGCGGTTTTTATAAATGCTCTCGAGATGTTCTAGCCGTATGAAGAGGATGTATGAACACTGTAATCCAATGCTTCGCATCCCATTACCGAGATTCTCATCTAAAGCCTGCACGCGCTGACGGCATTAGTAATGATCAAACACCGTATTAGAAAGTTTCAGTCACGCCAGCCAATGAGACGCGGCGCGCCAAGGGTCAGGACTTGAGGATGCACGCTCCCGATATCGATTCAACTACGGTGTGTGTCAGTCGCGATTTAGACCCCCCCGGCCCGATCCTAACAAACGGATTAATTCGCGGGCCACGTTCGTTATAAGATTACCAGTGCGTAAGTACCTCGGTTGAAGCACCCTTAGCCCCTGAACGAGGGGCGCGTCAACGTCGAGGCGTCCTTTCCACCCCAGCCCCCCCCCCCCTCCCCCCCGCAACCCCAAAGACAACGGCATCCACGGCGCTGCGGATCGCGATTTTCCCATGTCGCCGGGAGAAGCTGCGCACAATTCGAACGTTACAGCATTGTCGGCAATGGGAAGCGCGCGAGTGTCTCGACGACGACGATTCGTTGTCTGAGGGAAGGTATTCCGGCCTGAACGGAAAGGGACGATGCTTGAAAAACGAAAGAAAAAGCCGAGGCTGAGGAATAGTGAACGAACACAAAGGAGGAAAAAAAAGGAAGCCAGAGGGGTAAAAGGAAAAGCACGCGGGGAGAAAGAGAGCGAGAGAGGGAGACCCTGGAGGAACACCGACGAATCACCGGTGTTTAAAATTCCCGTGAGGCTTCGCGGTTTCGCGCTTCGGGAGAAGAGGTGGGAATAGAGGAGGAGGGGAGGGGGGGCTGGCGGAGGGATCGAGGTTGAAGGGGTTGCTGGAAAGGCGGCGGAGGACCAGGAGGAAACGAGGAGAAGGGGTTGAGCGCTTGGAGTCGACAGATTGCCGAGGGGACAAATAAGAGTGTATCCAGTCGCCAAACGCGACGAGGCGAATTTCGGGTAAATTGTTTCCCCCGTGCCCCCTCCCCTACCCTCCAGCGCCTCTTTTCACCCCCCCCCCCCCCCCCTACACTACGGATTCTCTCGCCCATCGCCCAGAGGAGATTCGCTGGTGTCGTTGGAAGCGACGATTTAAATTTGGGGTACTTGCCCGCGAGGCGGAGCACCCTTCTGGACGCTGGGGTGGCCTTCACCTCTCGCGATTGAAGATCATCGATTTCACGTCGTCATACTTTCATCGCGACCCCCCTCCCCCGTGGCTGTCTTAAAATCGCGTTCGATTAAGCATTCTTCAGTTCTGACGGGGACAAGATCGCAGAGGGGGCATTCTTAGATTTAACCGTGGTTTCTTTACTTTTTTTTTTTTTTAAGAATCTTACGCGAGAACGTAAGGTACGATGCTGCATTCAATTTGGAATTCACGTTCGGATCGTGAGGCTCGAGGGAAGCGTTGACAATGTAATAGTAACGACGGCAGCGAGTGGAAGAAGGAATCGTCGGCACGTCAAAGTCAAGGGTTTAAGTGCAGCGTTTGTCCGCGGGGTAAAACGCTTTCCTGGACCACCGGGAGACCGCGGCCTTTTGGGAATTCCGAGCATTTACTTAGAATCGTTATGCCCTGACCCACCCTATTGTGCGGCGCGATGTTCATGCGGGTTGACCTTATTTCTCGTCGATCGCGACGAGCTTGCTTATTATCTGAACAATGAGACCCAATAGGGCATCGTCCCGTAATTCCGAGTTTCACATTTATCCACGAGCTGCCACAAATGTACCTTCGCGCTCTTCGAGTAACGTGGCAAGAATTCCAAGAGACACAAACGTTTCCCTTTTATCGAGCATCAAACTGTACCTATTCCAACAAAGTAGAATTCAAGAGGTTTCTTTACGGCCAAATGATTTTCACTGTTCGACGTTAAAGGAAAATTAACAGAAGGAATTAAGTGAACTTTAATCCGGCTCTCTGGGCACGTCGAAGCAGAACCGGAAGCAAGTCTGGCTTAGGGCGGTGTGAGGAGTGTTACGAGTGCTTTCGCATATTACCCCCCGCAACGGGCCAATTAGCACCGTTTCAGGGTGTGATGTGAACGGTCATCTAACTTCTACATGTAGTGAAACATGTTACCGAGGATAATCCGTGCGTCGGGCCGAAGTCTCGGTGAATAATAAATGTTGACGGCGCTGTACGCGCAATCCGCATTATCAATATTCCGGCGGCTGTAATTCTTGCGTCATCCCCGAATATTCTTAATCTTCCAGCATTGTTAACGTAAAAGCGTTTAAATAAATGTCGTCTTAACGACAAACGGCAGCTCTGTACAACTTTTTCGTGGAACCAGTGAATGCAACCGTTATCTCGGATCGCTTTGTTTAATTCTTTATACGGCCGATGGGTTGGCGGAGCTAATGCGAAAATTAAGCACGCACAGTGCGTATCTATGCAGGCGTGTACGTGGATCCCTCGTCCATTGAAAGCTACATCGCTCACCGTATGTCCCCGTTCGCGGCTTAACAAAACGCGCTCGTTGCGTTCGAGGCAGCGAGGGATCCCTCGAAATCCTTTAAATTCTGAATCGAATCCATCGCGCCGAACCCCACCGTCATTTATCCGCTCGCGGAACTCGGCTCGTCGAAGAAAATCTGCTCGGCGTCCACTCTACCGTACGTTATCAACTATAAAAACTTCTACCTCGTATCATTCGACCTTAACGATTACGTACGTCGCAGAATAATTAAAAATTACCGAAAACATACGCTACCAAAAATTATTGGAAATCTGTACATCCAGTTCGACCGCTGATCGTTGCGTTAACTGAAAAAGGTAACGCGAAAAGGAATGCCACGATATAAGGACGTTTCCAAGTGCCGCGAAGGCGTAACGCGTACGCGAAACGATTGACTCGTGCCACTAGCTACGCCTGCACACGCCGTTCTCGTACCACTTAAACGGTTCCACTTAATCCCACCGCGAACCAACGGCTCCCACCTAACGTAAGATAAACTCGCCATGGCACGCGCGTTTCAATTGCGGCGTGCATTAAAGATCGATATCCCAGTCGTGAACGGTAGCAGATTCTTCCCCGGCAATGTAAACATATCCCGCGATACGTCCGTGCGCCGAAAGAGTACACGAAGAAGACAGGTACCAAAAGGGGGAGAGAAAAGAGGTCGGGGATAGGCGCGGGCGGTAGGGAAAGATTCTCTTTTGCCTATATCTGTTTTCCACTTCTTTTTTTTTTTTCATCCCCCGTGGCAGGGTACGGCTGTAGCCCTCTCCCTCTCGCGTTCTCTCCCCCTTTTTAGTGCCGCCCTCTTCCTCTCCTTCTCGTTCCTTTTTCCACCCCCGTTCCCCTTTCCCGCCCGCCGCTCCCCCTCCCTTATCCGCGATCTTCCTCGAACGTAGCCCGAGCGTCCCTTTCTTTCCATCCGCGCCGCGAAAATGTGGCATTCAACAGGGCTTCCACGGTGCTTGCGGTGGTGCGGAATCCGCGCCGGTTTGCCGCGGCGCGGGGGTGCATCGGGGAAATGATGCGCAGATTGGCCGGATCATCTCAAAAACCACCACCCTCTGCCTCCAGCCCTCCTCCTGCTGCCGTTCGTCCCCCACCGATCCGTCTCGCTCGCACCGCCGCGCGGCCCTGCACCGACGGCCGCCGTTCCCTCTCTGTCCGTCACTCGCACTCTCGTCGCCGACGGTCGCCAGGGATGGAATACAACCCCCACTTTCAGCACCGCCGCCGAACAACCACCCTGCCGCCGCTGCCTACCACGGTGCCCGACGACGAGTGACTGAGTCCTCCGATTATTATCTCATTTGCTGGCACGGGCAGCACGCGACGCTACCAGTGTCGCCTGCAGGATCTGTGGATCGCTATCCCTCCTGGATCACCGACCGCACGTCCGGACGGGAACTCCTGCCGCCGAGCAACCTGTCGCCGCGCGTACAGGTGAGTCGCTACCTGGGACTCGGTTCCTTCCATTCCTCGCTGTTCGCCGATCGACGGTGCACCCCCTCGATCGTCCGCAGCCTCCACTTTTTGCCGCCCCTTGTCCATTGGCCGTTCTCGCAAGTGACGTTATTCCGTGTGAGTTCCAATGAGTTTCTGGTGCCGTCCGCGAAGTTGCTGGTTTTTGTACGATGCATGGGGTAGTGGTGTTTTGGGGAAGTTCGGTGGTTCGGGGTAGTTGCCCCCAGGTGTTACTGTTTAAGAATGCCACTTGGAACTCGATCCCGAAATGTTTATGTAGAATTACAGCGAAACACACGTGGGGAGGGATGGATTGTTCTGTAGCTTGGTGTCGAGTATCGTGGTTGATGGTACCGTGCGAAGGACGAAACTGCTTCGCTAGTTACCGTATGGGGGTTAGTTCTCTTAAGTACGAGGGAAACTGTTTCGACGTGAAACGTGAATGCAGGAGTTACGCGGTGGTGTATTCTTCTTCGTTTAGGGAACGCAGCTTAGGGTTAAGGGAGGAGATGACTTTCGAACTTCTGGAGTGTTGGTTATCTTAATTTAATATATCTTCGCAGATTTTTATAGGGAAGTATATAAATGGACGAATCGACCCGCATTCGCTGTAATTATTGGGAAACGTGAAAGTGCTGTGGCGGAGTAAATAAAAGAAATTCAACATTGGCACACAACGCGAGTATCAAGCGTGTATCGCGTGTCCGATAATAATTCATCATACAACCCCGGTGGTTGGCCCTGCACGGTGCTTTGAACCGCGTGTTTTCTTCCACGCGACAGTACCGATTATCACTTCATCGCATTTCAATTTAGGCAGATATAAAGGACGAAGGATTAGTGTATACGTAGAAATCTATGAACTTTGCTTAGAACTCTAGTTTATTGCATTATCCTTAATATATATATAACATTGACGATCCTATGTCACCGCACTGTATCAATAACGTCAGTCAATCAAGATCTAAATTACTTTATCCTTCTCGACAGTAGCGCACTCAGGATTTAATCTTGGGGGGAGTTGCATTTTTAATGCAAATTCAATAAAATTCGGTGACTATAAAAATTTCTTTAAAGAATAATATTCATTTTTCTTTTCCTTTTACAAAGCTCTTTTTACATTAATCACCTTTTTCCTTTTTCTATGGGGGTTCCTGGGCCCTTTGCCCCCCGCCCCAATGGGTGCGCCACTGCTTTTCAATGATATCCTCTACTTTTACCAATTGTAAGTTCAGTACATACATATCCTTAGCAGTGACTTAAACAAACTTCAAATTCTTTCCCTCTTCTGTGGTACAGAAAATTGAATAAGAAACCTGTGTATCGACTCGGCTGACCACGATTCCTCCACTTCTTCTTCAAATCGATCGATTTCCGTGGACGTCCATAGTCATTGACAGTAAGCAATCGTGCCGCAATTCGTGCACCCGCGGGGGCGTTAAAATCACTTGCCTCTTAGCTGAAGCTATCACGTTACAACCACGAATTCTTGCCCAGGGACTAATGGAAACTCCTTATCGCCGTATCGTTGCACGCTACACACCACCAGCCAGATGTTCCGTGTCTCCCGCCGCCTGCACTCTTTTATGAACGCACAGAGAGGGCCGTTCGAATTACGCAGAGAGTTCAACCGTAAAAAAAAAAGCCAGCTTCTGCTGCGACTGACATTTTTTCCCCCCCCTCTATGTAAAGCGAGATCGTTTTGCGTCGGGAGTCGTCGCGCAATAAAAATGTTTATGCGGACAGTAAAGGGATCGGCGTTACACGGAGGGGAAATGAGGACGTGTGTCGTGCGTGAGGAGCGAAGAAACAGCTGAATATTCGTTGGGATCGGAAAAGTAATGGACTCCTCGCGTGCGTCGATGACCAAACATATTTCCAATATACCATCTTGTCCTTTCTCTGTTCCATTGCCCTCTAGATTCTTCTACTTCCCTATCGTGAGATTGTTTAAGGGTACTATTACCCGGCGAAAAGAAGACTCCTAGCAGGCGGGCTCGGGCTGTGCAGTCCGTCGCTGTGACGATTGGTCGAGTCACCTATTTGGGCACACTTTTAAAGACGTGGCACACGTATTTTGGTTATTGGCTGAAGTTGCCCCATACATTGTCAAACCGCGCGACGAAGAGAGCGAACGAAACACATCGAGACCGAGTGGGATAGAGCGATCTGACCAAGCGTAGCCTACGCTATTGTTTTGACGGTCGTCGGTCAGATCGCTCTATCCCATTCGGTCTCGATGTGTTTCGTTCGCTCTCTTCGTCGCGCGGTGCGACAATGTATGTGGCAACTTCAGCCAATAACCAAAATACGTGTGCCCCGTCTTTAAAAGTGTGCCCAAATAGGTGACTCGACCAATCGTCACAGCGACGGACTGCACAGCCCGAGCCCGCCTGCTAGGAGTCTTCTTTTCACCGGGTAATAGTAAATACACCGCTAGGCAATTGCGTAAGTGTTTAAACTCCGGGGGAATAAGACGAAGCTGCTATTGCCCGACAACTTTTATAGTTCTGCGATTAAATGGCACGCGTTATATGGGGGAGTGCTTCGCTACTGTAAGTCGAGGAAAGAATCGGAGAGGAGGGACGTCTACAAGAAGGAAGATGACGCGTGCAAAGGGAGGGAATAAGGAAACAAGATGCGCGGAGAAGAGGGGAGGCTCTCCAGGAGGCTGGGTATGCAGGGGACGAGAATCGAAAGGAAATTAAGATGCGTGAAAGGGTAAAAAAGGAGAAAAGAGGGACGAAGGTGAAAAGAACAAGCTGCGTAAGGAAGAGGCTAAAGGAGAGGAGAAGCTGGAAATGAAGGTGTGCGAAGATGGGGTTGAAGAAGGAAGCTCGTTGGAAAGAACGAGCGGAAGGGTTGGTTGGGGTTGGGAGAGGGGCGAGGGCCGAGGAACAGTGGGAGCGGGAAGAGCGAGGGAGAACGCTGGATGGAAGCGAGTGGAGCAGCAATGCAAATATTCGCGGCGACAGAGATTGAAACAATCCGCCAATTAGAATCGTCGACGTGAACGGGATTATGCAGATTCGCGGTGGGTGCGCGGACAGACCAGGAACGGACTGGCAGCTGCCGCACCGCTCGCTTAATTCAATCCACCGAGTTGTCTTATGAATCGTAAACCGTCCTTTCCCCCTGCCCCGTGAAACCGAAACTGCGCCTCGCGCGAAGAAACGTCGTCTTCGCCTTCGTGCGAGCGACGGCGCGGCCATCCGCGGCGGTTCGCCTTCACCGGAATAATAATGTAACCCGTAAAACTCCGGCTTCAGAACGGGGTGCCACTCTCGTCCCTTTATTATTGCCTTCCGACAGACTTCGCTGAAGAAAAATTCGTTCCATCTGGGCTGGATACTTCGTGGAAGCTCGTCCATCGAGCATCGTCTTCCTGATAACTCCAAGATATTACGCGATGCATCTTGCAAATTTGTAGAGGGACGGATTCCTTGATCTTTGAGATAGAAACGCAATCCTAGCCCATTCAGTTACTTGTATAATAATAATAATACTATATGTCTTTATTACACCATTTCAGTTAGAAATTAAAATGCTGCTCTACTACCTAACCCAATAAGTAACAGAGACACCCTAAACCAAGGCAGTAGAAAGGAAGGAAAGATCGAGGAAGCGTTAAGGAAACCACGAGGGGATGAAAAAACGAACACTATGTTTAAAGGAAGTAAACAACAGCCTTGAGAGAGCGTTTATTAGGAGAAATAGAATTGTAATAATAGGAGGATATGTAGGATAAGGGCGCATTGAATTGCAAGTACTACGGAGAGGCACGCAGAAATCTAGACAGCATCTAGAATCCATAGAGAGCTTAGTGTGATGCAGATCATGGAGATACCTCGGCGTGCCGGTTGCAAGAACCTTATAATAAGACAGCAGAGATGATAGAGGGAACGTTACATTGTAGCAACTCGGCATATCGTCTGATCAATTAGTCCCATCTGGGCGAGTGACAAGTATGCGCGGAGGAAACTGAAACTGAGCGAGGAATGTTGAAGATACTTAAAGAGAACTGTTCACCAGCGAAGAGTTGCAGACTTTTTATAAAGGGGAAGGCTGAGAGGAGAGGGGGAGTGTTTATTGCAATTTTAAAAAGACACTTAAACGGAATATTAGAGGGGTGGATCCGGTGAGAATGCTCTACCGCTGACTTCCCGAAGGGAACCCAGCGGGAAATAAATTGTTTCGCCGCGGCGAGAATCTGTAGTAAATACTGGCGGACTTGTGGCGAAGGCGTCTTTATCTGTCCCGGTAATAGAATAAAGAACCGACGGCCGATGGAGATTCTCACTTTTTGCATAATTGACGTATCCTCGGGAGCGCGCCGTTGAATTATTTTACTTGGGGCAATAGGATTTAAATACGGCGAGGGGGGAGCGTGAAGATGCTGTAACGTTTCCATAAAGTCGGCGGGGCGAGGGGTATGTAAATTCGACTGCAGTTCCTTCGCCTTGTTCCCGGGCGTGAATTTTTATAAACTCCGAAGGAAGACAAAGAATTGAAAGAAATTCCCGCCAAGATCGCGGCGATTGATGTCCCAGAAATCCGGGATCCTCTTTATCGCGGGCGGCAGTTCGAGGCTCGGTTAAAAAACGGTGCGCCGCTGAATTTCATGAAGCGCCCGGCGCCTTTAAAATCTCCGGTTCGGGGCGGAAGGGAGCCCGCGGTGTAAGCAATGGAAACGCGCCGCTATTGTCTTCCGCCGAAGCCATCGCCGAGGGAAAAAAAAAAATCGTTTCGTCCCGGGGGATTCCTCAGAAAGAGTTCCGTGTACCCGTGTGCCTTTCTCGTTGCAGCGGCGATAAAAAGATCTCTCAAATATGAGACGCTACGAGGGGGTGCCTCGTTCAACGCAGGACTAATAACGATCCACAGTTTCTACCAAAAAGGGAAGTTAACAGAATATTAGGTATAATGAAACCCGCGTCTCAAAGGAAGGCAAAGTTTTTAAATTTTCAGGCTACAAAAAAAAGTTACAGCTCCCTGTGTACAATCACATTTCCTTGAAATCTCCTTCGACGCAATCAAACGGTGCCTGCACGTCCCCCTCTTGTCCCCGAAGCGCCAGAAAATTCGTTTCGCGCGTGCATCCCCTCGTAATAACGTGTAACGCCTTTCAAAGCCTTGTTTCCCCTTTCACCGTAAAACGGCCGCGTAATGAGGGTGCAATATTCATTAATTCAAGAGGAGATGCCTTAAAACACATTAAATCGTGCCATCGAGCAACGGTGGCCACGTTTGATCGTGTTTATACGCAAGAAATCAAAGGATTTTCGATGCCGGCGGGGCCAGAGACAGTTGGAATTATGGGGGTGGACGGGGCGCGAGCGTCGGCGACGGGCTCGTATTTATCACGAAGAGTAAAACTGACAGCAGTCCATTTCCTGTTCGTCCTGCCTGTCTGGCTGAACATAATATCTCCTGACGAAACAACGTGGACGCCGTTTGTTTGGGAAACAATGGACCGAAACAATACCCAATCCCTTCTCTGTACACGGACACGGATACGGTCCGCCGTTCTGATTTCCACGCCCCGCTACTATCCTCGGCCTTTCTGCCGCGTGAAAATCTTTCCAGGACTTCGGGGACTTGGGCTGCTCGCGAGGAAAAACTTTCTCGCGTCGGCTACCCCCTTCGTCGTGCGTATTAACGCGTCCACTCGCGCTGTGTGTCTGGACACCTGGAATGCATCGCGAGCTGTTGCTTTCTGGCTGGTCTTCTATCGAAATGTCCACGGCCTGAGAACGACGAAGAGCACAATGATTCCTCCTTTTTAGAACGATTCGTTTATAAATATTCGCACAGTTCTGACTGAGACGTTAACGAAGTTGCTCGTATTCGTTAGTCCGCGTGACGATCGTAAGACTTTTCATAACGTGAGGCGTGTTGCACGGCGGGGGGCAAGTAAAAGTGAAGGATAACGGACGCCCAGTACGACTGGAGCTCGTCGAAGAAATTATAACTGCATTAATCACGAGAAACTGTCGGATCTCGGGAACATTCCCTCTAATTACTATTTGTTCTCGGTCGCGATTGTTCATACAACCGCAGCGCCAAGTTTAATTGAAATACCGTGCGACCGTAGACTCTCATTAACGATTTCTCGGGGATTCCTCGAGGATTCCTCGCAAGACATCCGAGCGAGCGAAAACCGAACGTGCACTTGACAGAAATTAGTAATCCTTAATGGATGATGCGACGCAAGCCTGGTATTACCCACCACCCCTCTCCCCCAACCCCTCTCCCTCGACGTAGGCGTCGGCTGCTTGGTCTTAGACTTAACAGCGGCGGATATTCAATTAATTTCAGGAGACAATAGTAGCCCGTTTCCGCTCCGACGATTTGTACATACCGTGCTTCATCTTTTGTGCGTCGCGTCGGTCGGTTATTATGGAAACTTGGCGCTGCTGGGCTTTACCGTAATTCACGCGTGCTGGGAAGCTGCATCGTTGCGCCGTAAATAACAACGATTCGGTATTCCATTGCTTCCCGCTAGAAGGATCGAAGTCAGCTTAGAGAGTTTCGGTTGACGAACTATTATTAAAATCAGAAGAATAAACTGTGGATAGTTAAATGAAGCTTGCACCTAATTCGTTACGATTTCCCTCCCCAGTGGCCATTCTCGGAAACGATCAACATGACGACGACCACGGGCGACCCGTCGACCCTGAAGACACCAGCCTCCCTCTCCGGCGGCGACCTGGTCTCCCGTCTACTGGCAGCGACGCCCCCGTACCTATACAACGTCCCCCTGACGCCGCACAGTTTCTTCTTCAGCGAGATGCTGCGCTCGTTCGTGCAGGCGAAGACAGAGGCATCATCAGCGACGACGGGGAACACGACGAGCGCGCCGAGGCGTCGCAAGAGGTCCTGGCGCGACGCCCGCGACCGTCCCCTGGAGCTGACCACGAAAGAGAGGCAACACCACCACCACCATCATCATCACCACCAGCAGCAACAGGAGAAGTACTTCCACGCGCAGCAGCAGCAGCAGCAGCAGCAGCAGCCCGAGGCGCGGCTGGAGAACAGGGGCAAGACGGACGTTTACGATCCCGAGAGCAAAGTGGCGAGCTTCGAGCAGAAGCCAAGCTTCGGCGGGGACATACTGAAGCCAGTGGACGAGAACAAACCGGACTTCGGTAAACACAGCAGGAGTTACTTCGACGAGCGACCGCGCCACTTCGAGCAGGCGCAGCCGCCCGAGAGCATCTTCCCGAGCGAGCTGCAGAAGGTGAAGCCCGAGGACACGCACTCGGCGGATCGCAAGAACTGCACCTACAGCGACAGAAGCGCGTACGACGAGCGCACCAAGAGCGTGATAGGGAATCAGGAGCTACCTCCTCTGCTGCCGGACCAGAAGAAGCTGGACTTTTCGAGGAACTTCCTCCCCGGCCTCCCCGGCAGGGGCTGCGACATGCTGCAGGGGGTAAAGGGATTCGGCCTGCCTGGGAACGTGGCCAACCCGGAGTTTCTTCCCAGCCCGCTTTGGTACCCGCCTTACCCGATGCCTCAATCGTACCCCGGCATCGATCCGCTGCACTTCTTCATCGACCTACGCGTGTCTGGGCACATCTGGGACCGGAAGCTCAGCGAGAGGCAGCTGCCGTTCAAAGGCAAGCACTGCTCCGCCTTCAGCGTGCCGCAGTCGAAGGAGTACAGCAGCAACAGGCCGCTGAATCTGACGAGGGACGAGGCGAGCACGTCCAGGAGCAGCGACGAGAACTCCCACGGCACCAATTATATTTTGAGACACCTCACCAGGACGTACAGGCACATAAGCCAGGCACAGAAGTCGACGAGGAGCGAGACGTCGACGACGGAGAGCGAGGACACCTCGAAGGAGCTCGACGACGGTGGGTGGTTGCTTTTTAAGGTAGTGGCTGTGGTATCGGTGTGCCTGGGATTTATTTGTCCATCGAACTTTCTATTGTTTATTTAAAGGTCTTCTGTATTCGATTAGAATCGTTTCCTTGTGGTTGCTTGATATTTATTAATGGAAGGCTAGGAGACTCTTACGGGAACGGGTTACTAATTATCTGCTTGTTGCGATGCATGCCGTGCCTCTAGATGAGTTGCTAATCGGTTATACATTTAATTGGAACATGCAGGCGAGAGGTACCCGAAAGCGGAGAGCGCAGCGGCCGCGTCGACCGCGAGCCAGGACGAAGGAAGGAAAGATCTGCGGGCTCTGATTGGCCTCGAGCTGGTCGTCGATTACGTGAAAGAGCCCAAGGGGGACACCTCGAGCGAACAAACCTCCCAAGTAACCGAATAACTCGTCAGAATCGAGCGATACTCTTCCGTTCTTGCCTGTATAAATAGATGTAGCTCCGACACTTGGAGTCACGGCGGCCATCAGACTTTGCCCGACCACGTCGCTGTTCACGGTAACACAGAGAGCCCCGAACTTTCTCAGACTGTCGCGAAACGATCCCGTCTGACGCTTGGTTTCACGATATTACAGCATCGACTGGCATTAACAGTCGAAGAAAACTGCACGCCTTTGCTAATCTCCGAAAGTGCTCCGGCCCCTTTTCATTCCTCTTCTCCTTATTTAACATACCAGGTGTATTCCCGCGTCTAGGCGAATCACGACCGCCGTCGGTGCTATCTCTTATCTCACGTACTCGGAAGTAATGAATGTGCTTCTCTAATCCGATAAACAATTCCGCGAGAGCTGTGTCCGTGTCGCCATTAATAGCACGAAACACGCGACGTTCTCGTATCCCCCGTTCAGCACCATATCCTTCCAGGCACCGTCTTTCCGATCCAGCAGCCCGCTCCCTTTTTTTTTCTGTCGTTCTATTAAACACATTCCCCACCTTGCATTTGGGACTCGATCGAACGGGTCAGTTTTTAGCGAAGAGACAGACCCTCTAGGGATCCTCCGGGGAGCAGAGGCGCTCAGCTCCGAATTCAACTGTATGTGATATGCGCTGTACATACTATAGTAGTGTTCTATTGTATCTATATGTACCGATAGAAAGTATTCGACGTGTATATTAAACGTAATAAAAGATAATGCGACTGAACCGCGGGAGAGAGCGTGTGTTCCTTCCAAGACGGATACGATCGTTTAATAGCCGAACCTTTAAGAGGATTTCGTAATCAGAATCCGATCGATCGGCTCGCTCGAGAGCTTCAAAAAATTTGTCAGATGAAGTCGCCGAAAGGGCTCTCGACTCGAAGGGGGCTCGATTAAGGAATCAGTGAAACAGCGAGGGCGAAACTTTCTGTCCGGGCTCGCGAGTCGCGGTTCGGATCAAGTGCACGGACTCGAAACACGCGGCCGCGAAACGAAGGGTCCGACTGCACTCGAACTTGGAAGGGTGAAAGAGACGGTGGAGGGGTAGCCTGTTTCCTCACCTTTCACAGTGCGCCAGCTCGTTAGAATCAAGAGCACCCTCGAAGGAAACGCACACGGTTAAAAAGAGCGTCACTCGTTCAGCCGGATATACGGTCACGCTTCTATTCGCGGGGCCTCTCCGCGTTGTTTGGCATTAATAAACTTCTGTGACGGGTGGCTCGCCGATCGAAAATCGACCGTGCCTCGGCACTTCCTCTCTGTTTGATGAGCAGTCACCCGCGGAGCACAATTAGGGGAACCCGGCTCCTCGATGTACAGGGTGGATAGAAAGGGGTGCCATAATATTCTATGGGCATTTTTTGAATTCGAAGACTAATGAAGACGATCTCTCGTAAACATGGGTCTGCAAACTATTAACGGTCGAAAGTAGTCCTCATCTCTAATCACGCCATTCCCATTTCTACTTTAATTTCTACCTACAGGCCGCATCGTCTATTTCTCCACTTCCCAAGTCCACTTGAAAATTGCTTATAGTAATCTATGCCATCGCTCAAAGCAGCTTCTAACTCTGGAAGAACAGCTGCTGGGCACAGCCACTCCTGCGGAAGCTTCTTTCTTAATCTCGGGGCGCAGAATACGCTCGTTAATCTCCTGACGCCGCTTTAGATCCAGTCCGTGCACGCGCGAGTGAAACGGCAAGGGATACCTAGGTGGCTTTTAGGGACGGCGGCGGATCTGACGGTAGATATCGATCCCGCGACTCATTTGCGAAGGCTTGAATGGAAAAGTTCGCGTGTGTTTGAGCGCGCGGTTAGATTGATGAAGCGTGTTTCGCTGGCAACCCGCCCCGATGTCAGCGAAATCGTTCGGCAAATATTGGCACGAGCCCCCGAGACGATGCAAAGGACAAGCCACTTCGCAAACTTGCGCGTAGTCCTGGCTGGGGCTTTACTGTTTCCTTTATTTGCCGCGAGCCCTGTCAGCGATACATTCGACGAATCTATGAAGCGGTGTCGTGATTGGCGATAACTCGAAGCTCCAGGATCACCTCGCCCTTGTTGCCCCCGTCGATCTTCACCGTCCTGCGACCCTGCTGTGGAACAACCACGACATCGTCGTCCAGGCCAGCTCTCTTAACAGGTGCCTCGAGTAATTTGTATCGCGCCACCGGCAGCTCCTCTTTGTTCGCCCCGATGTACGGCTTTTCCGGCGCGACGAGCGTGTACACCTAATTCGGGGCATTAACGTGACATTTATAGAATTACGCTTGTAATTAACGTCAGCCCAGGCTAATGTTTATTCGCCGGAGATTCTGCAATTAATCGGATTAGCCGGGCCACTCCTCGTACTCGTTTAATTAACGATCATCGATCGGTCGATTCATCAGAAGTTGCTCCAGAAAACATTCAATTATCTGTACGCGGAATTAACAGCGCGGATATTACCGAGCAACATAGCTGTGCATTTATTACCTACATGTAATTTCTGATCGACGGTATGATGCTGCAAATGAAGGGGTAAAGAAAAGAAACGAGGAACGTCCATTTTTCGTGACTTTGCGATTTATGTTGGTGGCAACTGGGACTACAGAACTGCCGAGTCACAAAGGGTTATAAAGTTCGAATGGCCCCGTGAGGTAACGTTAACGTTTTGGTGTACTGGTTAGAAACAGGTAATGTCCACTCTACACCGAACCAAAACGCTTAGTTTTCTCGATAAAGCTGTTTGGTGACGTTCCCTGTTTTTTACCCTCCAAATAGAGAAATCGACTCACCTTTTTAACAGGACGTACCGTGTCGTCCGGTTCGTCCGAGTCCCCAGCGACGAAGCTCAGATCCAGGTCCCGCGAAGATTGCTCATTTGGGATGGGGTAAGTCAAGTCGCCGTATCGGCTTTCATCGGTGTTCTGCAAGTAGTAAACTCGCCCGCTGACGGCGACCACGTAGATCGCGAGGATCGCGAGAACACCTTGGCTCCCTTTCATCGTTTCGGGCACCCGCGAGCGTAGAGTGACCGAAGAACTGTGGTGGCTCGGGGCGGCCGCCGTTCCTCGACGAAAATAATGGAATGACACTTTCCTCGTGGCAGCTGCCGGACTCGTTAATCCGTTGTAAGGCGATTACGGGGCGTTCCGCGGAATGATTAATTAAGAGCGCAACCTGTCAGCGACGAAACCTTTCGCCGGTCTAACGTAAATAAAATCCACGGTCCAGGTCGTCCTCTCCTCGATACGGCGCGAAACGTGAATGCCCTGTTGTTTTAGATTAATTTAGAGACAGAAGCAGGAGCTGCCGGGCTCTAAATCGATACGACATCGGGGAACGTGTGTTAAAAAAAAACAGACCTTGGTATTTCAATTTAGGTATCTGTCATTGGTATGAAGAATTGAAGAGACCTTGTAGAAAACACTGTAAGCGCCGAAGTTTAGAAATAAATTTTTATCAGAAAATATTCTGCCTGCCAATGGTAATACTATCAGTATAGAATTCGATTTTTGGCACTTACAGTGTTTCCTACAAGGACTCTGCAATCGCGACGAGGTCCAAAGAAATTAGTAGTTGGTAATTGAGTCTTGCAGACAATTTATCCGTCGCTGAAACGGATAAGCCGTTCGCGGACTTTGCGGAACATCTGTACGCAGTGGTATTAATATCGAGATACTGGGCCCTACTGCAAATTCCCATACCACAATGATCATCCGCTTAAGTCTCTAGCGTTCGATGTAGAAAGAGGTGTAACAGAAAAGCGCAAAGCTGAAAGAGATTCGAGGGACCATTAGCGGGATTAAGGGCAAGAATCTTAATATCGCGATGCGGTGCCCCACTTTTCTATCCCACCTCGGACCCCGAAGTTCTCTTAAATTACTAGACCAGCAATTACGTACCCCCGAAGCTGGAATTAAATCGCAGACTCATTCATAGATGCCAATAGATCCAGGTTGTATTGTTCGCGGCCCGAGCCCCGGCTCCGGCGTTAAAGGCAGAAAGCACGGTTTCCGTTCATAAAGGGGGTAGGTGAAAGCGGGACGAGTCGGTTGCATGTGCATTATTGGAACGCGGCGAGAGATTAAAAACGACTTTTTCCGAAGGATCGGTTCCATTGACTGCGGGGGGGGGTGGGAAGGGGGGGGGGCGGGGAGGGGTGAAGGGGATGCGGGGGTGCATCGTGCAAAGTCCTGAATAATGCATGAAATTTGTTCCCCGGAATCGAATCGCTTCTCTCGCCGCCCCGGCCTGCGCGAGGAGACAAGAGAGAGCGGGCATAAATCTAAATAATTTCAACCCTCGAAATTTTTATTATTCCTATGACTACGCCGGTCCTCGCGCTGAATATGCATGCGTCGCTTTCCACGCTCCCCCCTCCGAGTGTTCCACCTTTGTGTAACTACTCGCTGCAACGAACGGGAGCAGGGGGATGATGCGCCTTGCACTTGCATTTGCCACCCCCTCCGTGCGGCACGTAATCATCGGAACGCTCGTTGATCTTACTTTTAAAATCGTCCTGCTGATAAACGATCGCCGGGGGGGACTGGAGTTCTCGCGTTCAAATCTTTCTTATTCCTTTGTTCTTCGCGCTCTCGAGCTAGCGGTGCGTGAGGATTTGTTGAGAATTCATTAATGGTATGCATCCTGATCCATCGCCCCTATACATCACGCCTAGGAATGTAATATCGCGGAATTTACAAGAAGTCAGTCATTACCCGCGCGTGGGAATCTCGATAAATCACGGAAAGAATTAACGAGCAGCGAAGATGACACCGGGCCACTCCTCGCCCCCGCCCCCCCCCCCCCCCCCCTCCTTTCACTGCGGCGGTGAAATATAGCCGACAACTTTTCTCATACTTGAGAGTTTTCCTTGGAAGCATACTGTGCCTCTTGGCGAAATGGGTGAGGATAGGGGGGAGGGAGTTATGAAGTGGTCGGGGGGGGAAAGTTGTAACGTAACACAACAAGGGGTGAAACTATGTAGCGTTGATGCCGCGTTATTACTTTAAATATCGGGGAATTAAATATCTCGTGCGCTAATGACTACGCGGTACAAGAATGTTAGTACATACTTTTTTTCTAGCGAAGTATGACACTCTACCGCGAGTGTTTCCTCCTCGTTGACGTTGCGCAAAATGTAAATACTGCGAAAAAAATTATTTACCGAATGTGTATTTACGCTCGAGGTTGAATAACGAAGGACACGTCGAATTTAGAATACGTATTTTATTAAGGTATAATACTGCGCAATGTTGATTGTTGAAACTCTCCTTCGAGGCCACGTTTCTTCCGTAACAATTTCATTTAATTGTATTATACAGTGTTTCTAGATCAATTTACATGCCTATTATTTTTTTACAGATCCCACTAGAATCTTGAACAGTGAAGAATATTCGCGTGGCAGATATACGTAGAAGTATATTCAGCCAATACACACGCACGACTAGACTGCGCGCGATCCATCGCAATAAAATACTATTAAATGCTATTACATAATTAGCAAATCCACGAAGTCGAGTAACGCAAAGTTTCAAGATAAAACTACTTACAAGTACTCGGCAAAAAATTGTCTAAATGTGTGTGAACGGTGTGAATAAAACATCTGCCTAAAACATCGAAGGCGTCTGCTGAACCTGTTCGATCAAACGGCAGATTTATCCTGAACGTATATGCTGAAGGTAATGTTCAAACAATAATTACAAGAGACGTTCAAAAACAGCATCTTATCGCACGCGTATCATTTCTACGAGTATTTGACAGTTTATTTTCAATAAACTTTATGTCATCTATTTTGTTGATGCCGCGACTTTCTTGCAAATTTCGTTGGTGTATTCGCTGCATTTCGCGGTTCCTCCAAGATCCCCTGTTAAGCATTTGCCTTCTTTAATAGCTTCGTAAGCGGCAGTTTCAATGACTTTCGCGTGCTGGTTCAGTCCCATGTACTTGAGCATCATCACGGCGGAGAGCAACAGGGCCGTGGGATTTGCTTTATCTTGACCAGCGATATCTGGAGCGGTTCCGTGCACCTGTTTTTAAATAGGAATATTACTACCGGAGCCGTACACGCGCAACGTTTAACAAACAATGATGCTTCGCGATGCGTACAGATTCGAATAGAGCACCGTTCAAGCCAATATTTCCACTTGGCGTAAGGCCAAGACCACCTACAAGTCCAGCGCACATGTCCGACAAAATGTCACCGTATAAATTAGGCATTACAAGTACGTCGTATTGACTGGGATCCTGAACCATGTTTAAACAGACTGTATCCAGGTATCTTTCCTCGAATTTGATATTAGGATACTTCTGCGCAGCGTCTCGACAGCATCTCAAGAACAGACCGTCTGACATTCTCATTATGTTCGCTTTGTGCACAGCGGTCACCTGCGAACCAAATTCGTGATTACTCGAAGTATTTAAAAAAAATCCGTTCCACGCGACGAGAATCGCGTACCTTTTTCCTATTATTGTCTTGAGCATACTGGAAAGCAAATTCTGCTACTCTGCTGGAAGCTTCCTCGGTGATCAATTTAATGGATTGTACAACTCCTTCTACAATTTCGTGCTCTATGCCAGAGTACTCTCCCTCCGTGTTTTCTCTGATAGTGACAACATCAACGTTGTCGTACAATGTTTTGTAACCTTCTAAGGAAAGACACGGTCGGACGTTAGCGTACAAGTTGAACTCTCTGAAAGGGACCAGGCACAATTACTAGCATCCACGTATCTGAAAGTGTAGTTAACCCTCTAGGGACGACTGGGACTCCAGAGTCCCATTCAGATTAACACATTTTTATTTACGTTCCATCAATAAGATCGAGATTTGATAGGTATAGTGACCTTTAGTAGGCAGAGAAGAAACTGTTGTACCATCAGAACCCGAAATTAAACTTTTTTTGTTATATTGTTATAAACAAATTTAAAAAAAATAAAATAAAAAAAAAACTAACGAGTAGTTTCCAAATCCGAAGTATGAAATAGACTATTTTGACGCTCAAAAAAATTCTACGTTAAGTTTAAAACATCCCCGTCCCTAGAGGGTTAAGAACCAGCCCACGCTAGTTTAAATAATCCAATGTTTGCGATGCCATCTCAGATTACGTAACCCGCGTTAAGATCGAAACGATATTCCCGTCGTAAACGAGACAAGCGAAATTAAATCGCTCTTAATTACGCGAAGATGCGAGCGGACGTACTTTCTCAACGCAAGGTTCAGAGATCTGTGTCCTTTTCCGACGGGTGTCATCAAAGGTCCTTTCAGACCGATTTTATTCCTGTTAACTGAGTCTATCGCAGCTTGCGGAATACCGAATCTGCCGTCCGGGCCTTTCACTGGCGATACGTCCACGGATTCCCATTCTATCGGCACCTGATATACAAGATACACAGATTATGACGGCAAATACGTGTCGACGGAAGGAAAATTGTTTTGTTAAAGTCTTATCTAAGAGTAAACACATCTAGCTTTACAAGTGCTGCCATACTAAGGAACAAAATGTATAAGCGGACAGTTGTAAATACTAGGGGTTGAGTAACAGCGTTATGCAATACAAGATATACGATCGTTACTAGTGAAACTTTGCACCCGTGCTGAAAGAATGTCGCGTCGACCTTTCGCTAACGTTAAAAGTAATCGAGCGAAGGACTTAGATAATCTCGTGCATTTAACTACACGGGTAACACGGAGATGTTTTATTCGTTAATGCGTTACAGAAAGAAAAATATAGAAATTAAGAAACATACCTTAGCTACGCTAAGAGCAGACTGAATTAGCCTACAATTGGATCAACCTGTATAAGAGTAAGATTAAAATAAACTCCTTAAGGTTAGTAGTAGGACAAGTAGGGTCACCTTGCATGATTTCGACCAGAGATTATCACGTAAATCGGAAACTACAAACGCTACAAGGACGTGGCGGCTACTGTGCAAGAATTCGAGAAAAGTGTCAAAGTGTGTAGACGCTACTGGTACTTGGCATGCATATTATGTAAAAGTGTCCGTGCATAGAGGCAACTGTTAAATAACAGATCAGCAATCGAAATAATCGTCATACCTTAGCGGTTTCGAAAATCCTCTGAACAGCGGCGGATATTTCGGGCCCGATACCGTCCCCGGGGATAAGCGTACATTTGTGAACCTTACTGCTGTAAAGGCGGACGCCGCCGATTTTCGGGATCTGTTCGTAAGATATCGGTATAATTTACGGTTATCGATAAGGACACGCGACGAGTGATGCGGTATTTCGTAGATGGGGATGGTAGGATCGCGGCAAGGGGATTGGTATCGCGGAAATGGAATGGAGAAATGGGTGAATGATTTAAGAATAGGAGAGCGGCTGCCAAGATATTGCAGTCAAGCAGACGGATATATAACCCAATCTGTGACGAAACTAACCTTTTCCTTTGGGAGGGGACGAAGGACGGGTCACGATGTAGGACACTGGCTGTTCCAAGGATTTCTTGATCGGCACGTGTTACTTACTGCGTTTCGTATCCACTGAGCTGCCATTCTCTTAATAAATGTAACGATAAAAAATTGAACCTCCACTAGCCGAAGAAGTTGCGCACGTCAGAAGCAATACCAAAAACGAGGAGAAGAACGGGCCTACGCTCCTGATTGGTTCCCACGAGACGATGTCTTCTGCTATTCGGAAACGGAAGATAGCGGACGACGTATGGGCACGACGAGTGGCTCCACATCCACCGATATTCTCATTTTACGCGAGATCAGCTGAAAATGAATGAAGAGGCTTTGGTCCCAGTGATCAATATCGTTGTTGAATATCTCGACGGACTGGAAGAACGATGCAGATACGATGATGGGAAATATTGGAGGATGAACGTTATCGACGTCTAGTTTAAAACACGGATGCGGGATTTGGATTGGTCGCGAATGGAGCTATTTCTTTGACGACCTCTGACGACTCTTCGCGTTAAATGTTTTCATTCGGTCTCTGATGTTGGCGCCTTTTTACCAGGGGTGGGCACTCCGTATATCAATCTGTTGGCAAAATTTAGTGGGCGGCACTTTCCACCAGAGGCGCTGGGATCAATAAAGTTGAAAATATTTGGTAACATATGGCGCTGATGAGATTATTTTGTCGCGGGGAGAAGAACATATGGGGCGGTATTCTTAAGGGGGTAGACACGGGTAAAACAGCGATCTGTATACCGACACAAGCTGGCCCGAAACATGGGTTTGCGGGAATACGTTGTTTGTCCTTATATGAGCAGATTTTGAGCTGGGTGAGGTCTCACTCGAAAGAGGAAGGTCTGATGCAGCCCGCTCTGGTCATGGTTCGACGAGATTGTGTTAATATCTAATAATATGAGTGTTGAAAGTAGAGCAAAAGTCGAAAAAAAAAAAGAGTTTTGTGACTCAAACGATGACCAGAGCGGGCTGTATCGAACCTTCCTCTTTCGAATGAGACCTCACCCAGCCCAATATGTGCTCATATAAGGACAAACAACGTATTCCCGTGACTGCATTCCCAAATACGAGTTCCGCCATATTGGAGATAAGCAGAGCAAGTCACGTGACAAATTTAGTTCAGCTAGTTGATACGAGATGGCGCCTACTCGGGAGGACTGCCAGCGTGGAATAATCATAGACATATATAGACGGAGCGTGTCTGAGGGGGGTTGTAAGATTCGCGGTAAGGGGACTGTCATACAGGCAAATCGGGTAACTCCGTTCCTCCTCGGGGCTATTCGGAAATTCAATGACGTTATATATATCTATGAGGGATACTTAGTCGAAAAGGTTAGGTATACTTATACATAATTCAAAATTTCGTATATCATGTAAGTTATATATATAACAAAATTAGTAAATAGAATGAAGCTTTTTTTAAATAAAATCGTACTTATAGATATATGCAATAATAGTTATATTTTTAAAGATTTTGTAAGCTTAAAAGTTCATAAACATAATTAATATGCATAAATAATTATATAGTATAATAGATATATATCGCTCATTTGCTGCGACATAACTGATGAAAAAAAAATAAATATTTTTATTATAAACATATTATCTATTCGATAATCAAGCACCACATTTGAATTTCTACGATTATATATATAATATATAAATTGTTGGTTATGTATGTATATTTATTTATTTACATGTGAAATCGAATACTATCATTATTTATATTTTATTTCTCCAACTGTTCACAGTTTTTATTTTTCCTGCGATTTGCACAACCGATTACTACGCAATAAGTCATTATTACACTCAATTAATATATGATTATATACAACGACCACTACGACACTTTAGAACAGTAATAGTTGAGCAACAGTGGTTATGTTTCGAACATAGCCATTAATGCCGAACCGACAAGAACCGAATACATCCGAACCTAACTACCGAATTGCCTGTATGGTTTCTGCCTTTTCCCCTCCGATCTTACAGTCCCCTCGCCTAAAGTCCTCTCTTCCGCTCCGTCTAATGGGAATAATAGCAAAACTGAAGCGTTAGCTGGATACATGTGCCACAGTAAAAGCGTGATGCAGTCAATGTATGCATTTTCGTCCGATTAGAGGTTAGGTTATATGCATTTTAGGCATACATTTACTAGGAACTGCTGGGAACTGTATACATTTACTAAACTAACGCCTTTACCGTGACACATACATCACTTGAAATCGCTGTCGAATTTATGTTATAATTATATGGCCACATTATTTAAAGTAAAAAACAGAGAGATTGGAACATTTTTACTAATACTTGAAATATTAATTTACTGATATTATATTTTCAGAATGTGGAAGTTACAGCAATTATTTGCAATTATTGCTCTTATTATTATTCTTCCGACTATTGAATAAAACATATAACAAAGAAAAGTCTCCAAACCGGTCAACAGTTGACTCCCTGATTTTTTTGTAATTCTTTACGGTCCTATGCAGAGATGGGCATTATTTAATTTTAAATAAAAGGATATACTTCCGAATGGCCCCAGTGGCTGATCGACACGAGGTTTGGGGGAGGGGTGTGTACCCTAAATCTAAAGTTCTATATAGGTTCGGGTATTTATTAGTTTTCATTGTTTATTCGAAGGCCTTTCATCTTGGGCTTCGAATAATTTTTCTTCTTTCATTATATCATTATCCTAAGGTCGTATTCAGATATATTAGCCGGTCAACAGCGATCGAGGAGAAATCAGCCACCACCATCTGACGATCGTGGATTTGTCAGTTGGAGTTGCTGGGCCCCCGAAGGGTATGGCGGGGTAACGGGAATGCTGCTCGTGTGGCTGTTATTTATTCTTAGCGTAATAGTTGTGTGCGTTACGAACTTAGAGCATATATACTTGGAGGTCTCATCGAAAGCTTGAAACTAGAGGTCGTGGCTTTTCACGTGCATCTAAATACACGTGTACACGGGACACGTGTAACGTGTATTAAGGAATTAAAAATCCGTGTTCTTAATACACGTGTACACGGATTATAAGTACACGGATGCATGGTCGCCAAATACCGCCTCGTACAATCAACTATAAATAGAAATACATACTTTGTTGTCAAGTCGGCATGACAACGTTCATGTCGTCCGTGAACAGAACTACACGAAAATCCGTGAACAGAACTACACGGGTATCCGTGAACAGAAATACACGGATATCCGTGTATTAAAAATTACACGGATATCCGTGTATTAAAAATTACACGGATATCCGTGTATTAAAAATTACACGGATTGAAGTTCGGATACGTTTACTACACGTGTACACGTGTATATGTAAATACACGTGAAATAGGGACCTCTGCTTGAAACTGTCGCCAACATGGTGCGAGAGAGAAAGACATCGTGCGAACTGGTGCGAGAGAGTGAAGTATAGATTCTCTCGCTCGCACGATGTCTTTCTCTCTCGCACGATGTTGGTCGGCAATTGGATCCACAGGAGACAAGAGGCGATGAGACCTCCATGTATACCTACTATATGCTCTAAGGTTACGAAGTTATGCGTAGACCAATATGAGATGAAGCTATCGAGAAAGAACGAATGTTCTGACCATAAAACTTCTGAATTTTTCGGAGCTAACGCACACCTATTCTGATGTTTGTATTTCTACGCTCAGAACTCGGTTGGCCTACACGTCAGGTGCTTGGCGCAATCTCTACCACTTCTGCCCCACTCTTGTTCTACGAAGGCGAGAGCGAGTCAGAAAACGTTGAGAAAAGGAGCACCCGAGGCAGGACAGCGGTATGGTGGGAGAATACTCCTCACGAAACTCACCGGCCAATATATTGTAGACGATCTTTATTTTCCCCTCGAAATTACTCAAACTACAATCGGTACAATCAAACTAATATGGACGCTCGGATACGACTTCTTTCAAAGATCGTCCTTTTCTGTGTTCTCCCTGCTCGCGTCCGCCACGCGACCGCTCCTCCCCTCTCCTCCTCCTACAACCGTCAACTGTTCGGCATTGTTGAGATTCGGATCCCTCGCCGGCGCTGCACCGATGCATATTTTTCCACAATATGTATCTGAATACGACCTTAGAAGCTCGAATGCCGACAAAAACCTTCGTGGCCCGAGCCGCGCGAGATCGCCGTTGCTCGGCGATGCGTCATCGATTATACAGAAGCAGAATTTGTTTATTTTTCATCGCATCGATATGAAAGTGACACCACTGGATTTCTGGCATTCTCCCGGTTATATTGACAGAAAATAATTTAAATCGGACTATTTTTATCGAAACGGGCTTTCACTTCTATAAACAAAATTTTCACGTAATTTCCTTAATTATGGTCCGAATTATATCATTTTTGGGGCCAATTTGATCGAGAAAATATGATGAATCGATTGACGCCACTTTCGCAAAGATCTGATTAGAAATGCATAACTGCAGATTCGTCACTGCTTAGTGCGCAACATTGTATGGCCCCACTGGTTTCGAGCGCCGAAGCCCACGAAATTCAGCGAGTCGCATGATTGCCAGCGAGAAGGACAAGAGGGGACTTTCGATGGCGAAGGTAAATCAGCCTTCTACAGAACTCAAATCGAGAAAGACTTTGCTGATCGACTTTATTATATTCACGTCAAATAAATACTTTAATTGTAAAATTTAGACGATGAAGTATTGTTGAATTTCGCCAGTTCTTACATATGCCCCATTTGGTTCGGAATTCCTGATCTCAGAGTTTCATGCATGTACCTATTGAAATGTTATTTTTTCTTATGAATACATGATTAGGACACACTCTACGTTCACTAAAAATTGACCGAATTGCACCATATATGTTTGATATCATTTTCATCGGGAAATCCTAAAAAATTCGTCGGTAATACTTCCATCAACACTTATCAAAAACATGAACATTTTATTTTTCTGTACTGGGTATTTTATCTAGCTCGTCGATTTCATTGCTCTCGACTGTCAACGGGCGGTCTAAGTACTAGGGCCCGAAGGTCCTCGCTCGCAGCGAGAAAGCAAAACAGTGGGGTGGGTAGGTCTTTCCCGATAATCTGAGCCCACAGGCTTCTCAACAATTGGAAGACTGTACTTTCTGATGCTCTTGACGATACGCGCAACCATTTGCGTGCGTGGCTTCATGTTGCACGATAAAAAGTATTCTTTTAATTACAATTAGTAATTCAGTTTGCAAGTGCTATTAAATTAGGCGTAATTAAAATCATGCACAGTTCATTAATTTTAACTAATTTACCAATTCATTTATATTTTAATTCATTAATGCAGTACTCTGATTAAGAACATCGTAACGCGGAGCTAATATTATAGGCCCTAGAATCTACGGTATTGCCAATGTGCAATTGAAACGCGCCGCCACTTCACACTATCGTTTCTTAGCATTGGTACATGGTGATTTTTTAGCCAGAGTCGTCAAACGCGATGCTCGCCAGCAATCATGTGTCTCGCTGAGTTTCATCGGCTTCGACGCTCGAAACCAGCGGGGCCATACAATGTTGCGCACTACCCTAGTAGCATTTTTGGTTGGCATACAGTTGGGCCACGCACATAATATTAGTTGGCCAACAGTTAGATTTGGCACTTTTTTTTCAGGTTGGGCCAACAACAGATGGCCAAGGTAGGCTTTCCTACTGTTGCCCAACCATTTATAGGGCCTACCGTACTATATGTAATAGTAATCCAACGGTAGGCAAACGGTTGGATTTTGAATTATACTTATTATTTATAGGTAACGGGAAAATGTTAGAATTTCAACTGGCAAAATTAAAAAGTTAGGTGGACTCATTTTAAACTAGTTCTCTTCGTATATGCTCTAAGATCCAGTATAACCGTAGCCTTAAACAATGTACAAAATGACGGACGGGACCATTTCGCTCGCGAGGCGGCTTGCGTCCTGTGACTGTCGACGTCAACCGTTCCACTCAACCCTCTCTTCCCCCAGACAGTCTTCATAAAAAGTGTAGCCAATGTGGGTTCAAAATTCTTTCAATTACTTTGGGATATGATTTTATTTTCATCCGAACCTATATATTTGTTTTTATTATCTTTAACTAAATGTATTTCCGTAGGGCATTATTAGTTGGCCCAGAATTGGTTATTCGTAGACAAATCACCGGAAGATGAGTGCAATATTAAACAGTTGGCCCAATAGACGGGGTTTGTAGGCGAAACTACGGACCACCTCCCAATTGATTCCCAACCGTAGGCAAATTGTCGGGATGCAAATGCAACATTCAACGGTTGGGCCCTGTAAAGAAGGTTTGTAGGCGAAACTACTAATCACCTCCCAACTGATTCCCAACTGTTGGCTACCGTTGGCCAACAAAAATGCTACTAGGGTAAGCACTGATGAATCTGAATTTTTGCAATTTCTAATCCGATCTTTACGAAAGTGGTGTCAATCAATTCCTTATGCTTTCTCGATCAAATTGGCCCTAAAAATGATATAACTCGGATCATAATTAAGGAAATTACGTGAAATATTTGTTTGCAGAATTGAAAGCCTATTTCGTTAAAAATAGTCAGATTTAAATAATTTTCTGTCAATTTAATCGGGAGACGCGAGGAATCCATCGATGTCACTTTCATATTGATGCGATGAAAAATAAACAAATTCTGTTTCTGTATAATCGATGACAACATCGTAATACCACCGGCGGGTGCATTAGCGCATATGAAAAACCATCGAATAAGCAATTGCAATGTAAAGTCACTATTGCACCAACTCAATTTTATATATAATGTTTGTTCAATAACTGCTTTCTGCATGGGACGTTTAATTATCTTATAATAAGTGTATAACTTTCATGTTTTGCTTCAGCGTTTTGCTAATAAAAAATGTCTAACCTAACATAATAAACTTCGTTTTCTGGGGATATCCGCTCATTTATTTTTTCTTTTCACTTATAACTCCTTACGGCCAACGTAACATATTATATGTAGCATAAGTACATTTTAAGTAATTAAAATGTACAATGAATTGTCTACGGTTGCTCTACCAGCAGACCTTTCGATTAAATATTTACAAGTACAACGCAACAGCAAGGAATTTATTTCCTTATTCAGAATAGAATACGGAAATAGCAAACAGTTCCCTCTCGCGTTCACCGGGCAGTCGTCGATCTATCGGTATTACCATTTCTGTGCAGAAAAATCTGCTGTAATACCGACCTGCCGAATCGGCCAGGTCACGTGACGTGTCTACCCCCTTAAGATCATCTTAAGAAACGTTTAGGAATACATGATGTCTTATGTGAAATAAGATCGTCCTCTAGAAGATGATCTTAAGCATTTGCTTAAGACACGTTTAAGAATACCGCCCTATGGGCTGTTGCTAAACGGGTTATGTAGATACCAGTAGAGGGCACAAGGCGCTTTCGGCTGTCGCCCCAGAGGACTTTACATTTGACGTGACCGACAGGGAAGAAAACGACAATACTCTTACTTCATGGTACAAATTTCGCGCCTCGGGAACTTAGGCTATTCACCGCTAGAGCGAGGCTCGCAACAACACGCGTCGCGTCGCGCACAACCGATCTTATGGGTTTGTCGCCTCAACGACCCATCTAGATGGTGCAACTGTAATGCAAGTATCGCAAGCTTGTCGAGTCGTCTGCGACAAAACGACACTGTCGTGACACAACAAATATGGCGTATCGCGGTGTTAAAGGTTCCGATCCATTCGTTTCTAAAACATCGCGTAATGAACGTTTCGCGCAAATGTCCAAGCAAGAGCAAATTATTCAGCAAAAGAAACTCGAGATACAGGCGAAGATGCAAGAGCAAAAAGCGAAAGCAGCCGTGGAGAATATGAAAAAGACAAATGCGTTAGTCCCGAATTCGATAGCGAATAAAGCCAACTCTACCAAGTAAGTATGTATGTAGTTGCTACTTATCTTGCTCTGATCTATTCAAGCTTGTTACTGCGCCAAAGTGCCTTCGCGACTCCTCAGCAGTAGCATGGCGAGTTGATGATTTCTTTCCGCCGCGCAGTTTTACAATTGTTTCGTTACCAATGTTGGTTATGTGCCAACATTGGCGGCTATTTACACATGTGTAGGCGCGTACAACGTACGTGCGTACGTTCTCCTCCACATCTAGGACGAAGCGGCAAATAAAACGGCCGGCGTTAATTTTAATACTATCAATCGAGATCGGTGACGTTACATCTTGGGCCATTTAATTACACTTACGAAACAATCACCTCTCTTTACAGAAAACAGGAAGAGAAACCCGCCATTTCGCAAACGATCAATTTGTTCGTCAATGACGGCAGCTTTTTAGATCAGTTCAAAAAGATCGCGAGTAACAAAGGATCGGGGAAGATGGAATCGACGTACTGCGCGAAATCCGAAGAGAAGAGGGAAGAAAGAAGCAACGAAGATACGCGAGAGAAGGAACGAAAGAGAAATCACGATAAGAGCAGAGATTGGGAGAACAGAAGGGATCGCAGAAGAGCCGATTCTCGGTGGGAAAAGAACTCTTACAAGAGGCACAGCTCTTCCTCGAGTCCATCCCCAACCAGATCTAACACAGCACCCGAAAGCCCGGAAGCTCGACGCTCCTTTAATCAATTGCCTTCCAACGGGCAGCGCGCTCAACACAGTCTGCAACAATTTCTTCCTCGAAATGGAAATCCTCCTCCCGTTCCACCGAACCTGGTGTCTATGCCTATAATACACCCGACCGGCGTACCACCACCAAACATGAGGAATATCGTAACCAATGTTCCTCCTCCGAATCTGTCGAGAATGCCGCCTCCAAAAAATGTGACCAATGCTTATCCCGGTATAGACGATCGATCCAGAGACCCAAGAATCCAGATCTCCCCGTCTCAAGTGATCCATCCACCTCCGCCACCACCCCCTCCTCCTCTACAGACTATTCCACCCAATACCAATATACCTCCACCGAATATGCACATTTCTCGGACGCTACCACCTAATCTACAGAATTTGCCACCTCCGCCTCCACCTCCGCCAGTACCTTCTTCATCTTCATCGTCATTATCATCGTCGTCGTCGTCGTCATCGCCATTATCCTCCTTGTCATCCTCCTCCTGCTCCTCCTCCTCCTCTTCCTCCTGCTCAACGTCATCAGTGTTGCAGCTGCCGTCCCCGTTACCGTTGTCATCGTCGTCGTCAACGTCGTCAGCGTCGTTTTCATTGCCATCATTGGCGTCCTCGCCATCCGGGTCGTCGTCGACCTCAGTGGCATCGGGCACGCAACAACGCGTAATTTCGAGCGGACGACAATGCGGTTTGCCACCGCCCGCAGCTCTGCAACCTACGAATTTACCGCCCCCGAATATTCCACCTCCCAACTTGTTACCAGCAATGACACAAATGCCGCCGAGCATGATGCCGATCCCGGCCTCGCAGACAATCGTGGTCAGTGTACCGAACGTACCGAACGTCCCCCCACCGAATGTGATGTCACCTGTGATGATGTCTGCTCCACCTCCGATTCACAGTTTACCATCATCAAGTATAAATTCAGTTCCACCGCCAAACTTGAATATTCCGCCTCCAAACGTGCCACCTCCTTCTATCATTCAAAACACCGGTCCACCCCCTTTGATGTCAACCAGTTGTTCGCTTCCTAATCAAGTCGCACAGGTACTAATGCTGGGACCGCCCAACATTCAAGTGCCACCGCCACCGGCGAGGCCACTGGCCGGCCCGCAACATACCAAACAGCCAGGTACGACATGTCCAACATTTTCAACTGTTGATTCTTCGTTTCGACGTATCGCCGCGCGCCTCGGTCTGTTACGCGGAAAACACGGTTTTGCTCGCTGTTGAAACTAATCGCCGCCGGTTCGAGCCATCTGGATAAGGCATAAGCGCTTGCGATACGCCAAACACACAAGACGCGTGGGCGAACATGAGATACGCGTGTAGACATGTGTCTACATGTTTTACGATACAGAAACGCGAGCAAACAATTGTAAATATACAAGTTTTAGCGTTGTTACGCATGTCTGACAAAGTCTTCCAAGTGTGTCCCGTAGAGGCTGAGCAGCTGGCACGCATCGTCGCTGACTGCGGGGATGAAATCGAACAGGAAGCGCGAGAGAAGAATGCCCAAGATCCTAAATTATGGTAACTACTGTCCTCACTGGTCCCCGTCTCATCCGTGCTATAACGCGCCGCGGTTGCCTCGCTTACTTCTACTTTAGCTCGCGTATTGTTCCTTCCGTCTCGGTGTTTCTCTAGTTCTACGCGTTAACAGTAGCAGAAACAGTATAAAATCGTATAGATACGCGTACTTACCTATAGCGTTTTCGTGTACTCGCATAGTACGTAGAGACAGGTACCGCCGCCGTCGTATCGCGTTAGTTGATGGCGGTTTTCTCTCCAAAATTCTGTTCCTGTGATGCTTTATATCGGATCACCCGTACGTCGTCCATCTCTCAGAGATTCCATTTTAACGGCACCGATATGTTTGTATGACTTTCAACTTGTCGATTCGCGTTGCGTTGTTGAACAACGACGATCGGATACGCGGTTTCCGATCGTTGCATTACTCTTCATCTCCCCCAGACCCGCCACCTCTTTTCCTGGCTCTTTGTCTTTTTTTTTTTTTGTAACAAACGATCCCAATCTAGGAGAACATGTTGATCGACAGAGTCTCAAGTATTGTTTTAATCAAGGTTTCTGCACCAAAAGCAAAGTGCAGCGTATCTGCAGTACAGGGGGTTGGTGGCAAAGTTTCGTGCCGAAAAATCCGCCAAGGAGATTAAAGACAGCGGCGCGGAACCGTATTGCCCGGAAGAGGCTCTCAGCGATAACGACGATAGCGAACAAAGTCATATTAACAAACATGCTCCTTCGCAAGGTGAGTGTGTGGTGGGCCAGCATTCGTGTGAAATCGTTATGATGTCGTGTAGCAGAGCGTATGTATGTGTTGTTTATATGCGCGTATGCACGCATGTTGTATGGAAAAAAGCAGCAAGGAAAACAGCAAGGAAAAGGGAAAGGGAGTTCAGTGGCAATTCTGTAGATCGGTCAATGGAGGAAAACAAAGAGGAACGTAGACGAAAAAGACGCAGTCGCTGGGGTGATGCGGACAATAAAGTAGTGTCTATCGGGGACATGAATAATTTATCCGTACACAAGCGAGAAAGTGGCCTCTCGCAGCCGGGTATCGCGATTCCCGGTCAAATTGGACAACCGGCCGTAATAATTCCATCGTCGAAGGTGCAACATACGAAAGCGAAGAATCCCATGTTGACGAAAATTTCGAGGAACGATCCCGCGCTGATACAGTACGCTCGACAAACTTTCGGCACTTTAGACCTCCTCGAGGAACAATGGAAGAAAGCAGAGGATCATTACAAGGTAAGCGCGCTTTCTTTTGCTTATCGATATGAATCTCGGAGGGCGGGGGGGTTCGTCGGTATATAGTAAATATAAATATAAGGCGGCGGCGGTCTCTTTTTCGGTACGATCAAAATCTCCATCAACCGCTTCTCACTCAGATAAACCTTCTCTATCAAAATTTATTGAGGAAAAGGGAAGAATTGAAACGCTTGGAGGCACAAGGAAAGCACAAATACGAGTACGATAGCGACGAGGAAACCGAAGGCGGTACCTGGGAACACAAGCTTAGATCCGCCGAAATGGAGGCCACTCAAATGTGGGCAGAAGAATTAACTGCTCAAGCGGAAGGGAAACATCATATCGGTGACTTCTTACCACCGGATGAACTTGATAAATTCATGGAACAATATAACGCGGTCAAGGAGGGAAGAGAACCCAATCTAGGCGATTACAAAGAGTACAAGCTCAAAGAAGATAACATTGGTGCGTTTAATAGAAATTTAACAACACGTTATACAAGTCTTGGCGAGGCACCGCTCGATAAATAACATTCTCTACGCGTAAATTCTCGATTCCGTAGGATTTCAAATGCTGCAGAAACTTGGCTGGAGCGAGGGACAAGGCTTGGGGAGCAAAGGCAACGGTCGCATCGACCCTATCAATAAGTACACAACTGTGATTCTTACCGCGCACATCCGCCGCGCATACATTACCTTCTTTCCGAAGCAAGTTTACCCGCGCATACGTATGTTTGTCCTCATACTCGCAAACTTTTGGTTTCACAGAGCAACCAACAGATTCGACAGTGCTGGTTTAGGTTCCGAAAGACCCGACGGAGTATCTAGGGATGACGACGAATTCGACGCGTATAGGAAGAGAATGATGCTCGCTTACAGATTTAGGCCTAATCCTTTGGTAACAATTTTGTCCGATAAGAGAGTGATATGTATACCTAGGGTGGCTCTTATTTTCCATTTTTGAATTTTCTTCGGGGCACCGTCCAGAATAGTTCCAAATAATTAAAAAAAAATCTGTGTAAAGTTTCAGCTCGATCGGATAACGGGAAAGGGTGCCCCTGGGCCGTTAAACATTTAAATCATTATTTAACAGCTCGTGAAGTCGATTTTATATAACGTCTTCCAAGTTATTGATTAAATCAAAAAATATGTCAAACAAAAGTTGTAGATCCGGACAAGGAGCATCTTTTTTGTTCTATTACTATTTTTCGTGCGACAAACGGTTTTCGAAAAAAAAAAACGAAAAATTAAAAAAAAAACTTTTTTTTTTCAAATTTTGAAAGTTTAATGCTTCTAGAACGCTTTTTATTTATGAAGGTGAACAAAAAAAATGGAATTTTTATTTTCGAGGACAATTTTTTAAACATTTAAGGGGAGGGGCATATACCGAAATATGCAAAAAAAAAAATTTTTTCTTATTTTCAGTGTGTGATATGTGATGAATGTTTCCTGAAAAGTTGGGGTCGAAATTCGCAAAAATATCGGAGATATAGACGTCATGATTTCGGGTAAAATTATCATATCTGATGTCTATATCTCCGATATTTTTGCGAATTTCGACCCCAACTTTTCAGGAAACATTCATCACATATCAAACACTGAAAATAAGAAATTTTTTTTTTTTTTTGCATATTTCGGTATATGCCCCCTCCCCTTAAATGTTTAAAAAATAGTCCTCGAAAATAAAAATTCCATTTTTTTTGTTCACCTTCATAAATAAAAAGCGTTCTAGAAGCATTTAAACTTTCAAAATTTGAAAAAAAAAAGTTTTTTTTTAGTTTTTCGGTTTTTTTCGAAAACCGTTTGTCGCACGAAAAATAGTAATAGAACAAAAAAGATGCTCCTTGTCCGGATCTACAACTTTTGTTTGACATATTTTTTGATTTAATCAATAACTTGGGAGACGTTATATAAAATCGACTTCGCGAGCTGTTAAATAATTATTTAAATGTTTAACGGCCCAGGGGCACCCTTTCCCGTTATCCGATCGAGCTGAAACTTTACACAGATTTTTTTTAATTATTTGGAACTATTCTGGAGGGTGCCCCGAAGAAAATCTTGAAAAAAAATTTAGGCTAGAGTAAATAAGTGCCACCCTAATGTATACATATCAAGCTTCTCTGGCTACGACCAATTTGAATTTCTCTCTGTTTTCAGAATAATCCCCGGAGACCATATTACTAATAAGGGAAAAGGGAGCAGCGTCTCTATATCGTATTTATGGCATTATATATCGAAATTTTCTATTTAGTTAAAGAATAAATAGTCGGTTATTTTGTATATTTGAAATTCTGTAAGCGTACATATTACGCCTGAACGGTGTGTTACCTGCTTGAAAAGGGGGCAGTATAAAATTCAATAAACTAAATCCAGAGCTCGTTTATATCGTGTAGTTGAGTACGCACGCGCATGTGCCCGACATCCTTCCGGGTGTGCCCCGTGTACAATTTTGTTACAAACAGACCACATTTAAAAGTCGTTTGTAAAAGCATAACTTGAAAATATTTTACCGTTTACTTTTATATACGCGATTCGCCCAAACGTTTGTTCGCAAAAGCAACGCAAACGTTCGCTGAAAGTCGGCGCTCGCTGTTTACACAGTTGTCAATAGACTCTGACTCGTATCCCCATTTCTATTAACCAACAAGGGGGTGCTGCAAGTTTTTAACCAGCAAACATAACAGGGGAATTGACAGCAGCCAGTCGATCCTAAACACCGTAACAACCGAATACTACATAATATTACGTACATACTTTGAGGTCCTGCCCGCTTTTACGCCTCTCAGACTCTACCATCTGCGAAACAAAAAACATAAGTACCGACTACAAAAGTCGACGAGCGAACCAGCCACCGAACCACTCATTTATAGATTAATCTTTATCGTTTCATAGATCACTACGTTCATTATTCCTTTCCATTTTCCTCCGATTCAATTTCTCAGTTTTCTACTCGCTCGTTCCCGAGGTCATCTTTGGAATTTCAATGCATACTTGGCGTCGTCGATGCGGCCTAATAATCATGGAATGCGTATTTCACGGTAAAACCAGGTACGTAAGTATGTATAATAGATACGTGGTCGTTTCTCGACCAACGCGTCGTCGACGACGATTCGAGCCTATGGGTACGTTTACTGAACGCGAGAAACCTGCCACAATGTACTTGTGTATAATGTACGCATATAATATGTACGTAGCGTATACAAGAAATATTCGTCAAACTAATCTCCGCGATGTCACGCTTGATGGTAAATGTGAACGAGATTTCACTTATGTTATATAGCTCACGCGGTATCTGCATACATGTAGTGCGCTCGATGTATCGGTCATCTTTTCTCTCCTCGATTAAGTAGTAACCGAGCGACAAATGTAAAAGAAATTTTATCGGCTAGCTTGCCCTACGTGACAATTATCGGGCAGCCACAATATTTACGGACACGAATGAGCGCGTGGCAACAGAGTACGTGCGTAGGTAGTATTCATAGAGCTGATACACTCGATTCACGTTTCTATTTTATTCTACGTGTATACATCTCGATCCGTTTAGTTTCGTTCGCACCCAAATACGTATATACAATCAAACGTGAACAAGGTTCGAAATGAACAGTACGTATGCGTATGTCATGTGTCCCTACGTGGCCCAACATTACAGTAGTCGCACACTACCATCGTGGCTTGACCAGTCTTACCGCGAAGCGAGTGACGTTTTGTTCTCACACTACGAAGTAGTCCAGCATTGAACAATTTCCACTTTTCCATTCAAGTGACTACAATTACTACGTAGGGCAATGTTTTATACGTATTAGTACGAAGCCGCGTATATACGCGATCCCCTTTCATCGACTTTCGGAATGCTAGGGTAGAGCACAATCTCGCCACAAACATGTTGCTTGTCCGCGCTTCGGTAGAGTCGACACAATTTTTTTTTTTAAACGTATACGTCGCAGCTGACTGGCCAGAATTTATACGCCAGTATGGCAAAGAACTTTGATTCCGGGCTATATCTGTGGCCTTTCTTCTTGGTCCAACTATTCCCATTCTCGGTTCCTCGTCACCTGCAGGCTGCAGCGCTCGATCGGGACGGGAAGGGAGGGGAAGGAAAGGGAAAGGAAAGGAACGAAAAAAAAAAATGAAGAAGGGGAAGTACGTACTTGCAACCGAACGGAACGGAACAGAACGGATTCAAACGGATCGAATCGTTTCAGATCGGATCACAGCTTTGCACGGCGGGGAAAGGACGGACAGAGACCAGAATGGTCGGTAGGTCAGTGGGGAGAGGTATAGGTACTACTTCAGCGTGGACACGCGTATGTACGTGAAAGTAACTCTTACAGTTCAGCGGGGATCGTATACTTGTTGGTGTTTTATGGTGTCGATGGTCCCGTCGTTCACCACGAAGCGAAGTTGAGATACGGTGCGCGCAGCGTGTACTATATACTTGACTTACTTTACCTGCCGCTGTGGATTTTGTCCGGCGAGGGACGAGCGGCCAAGTGAGAAACGCAACAGCGAATAGGGGGTGATGGAATCGTGCGCGACACCGAAACCGATATAGATCCGACCAGCAACAACGTAATTGCGGGAAAAACGTTTTACGATCGGACGATTGTGCGCCAACGACAACCGATCGATAAATAACCGATTCCCGGAAATGGATACAACACACTCTTCTTGGTTTTGTTCGCCAAGTATGTAGTACCTCGCGTACGCGCGCACGTAATCCTACAACTCGAAGAGTGCACACCGTCTTGTACCGCATCTCGAACGAAAGTGTGCCGAAAAGTATAACTCGAGCTTCTCTTCCACATTTATATATCCTCTCGTGTTTTCGTTTCCTTTTCTCCTCATCCCTTGTCCGTTTACCCAAGCTGTGTGTACCCGTGTCGACGAACGAGAGGATAATCGCCGCAACTGCTGCTGCTGCGTTCTTCATCGGGGAGGATAAAAGTTGTGGAATCTATGTAGTGACAGAAGCAATCGGATATGTACCGCCAGCGATAAGGAGCGTAAAATGTTGGAGAAATCATGGTTCTACTGCTGTAAAAAGGGAAACCGGAAAGCGTAGAGTCGAGGAACCGAGAATCATAACGTTCGAACGTTAATTTCGCACGTTCATTTCGATCGTTACAAGGACAAAGTTTCCGCGTCGGGAGTGATCCGCGAACCGTTATTTCCTTACCGTGAAATACCCTCTATTCCCGCGTTGAAGTATCGTCTCGCTCGGTGGATCTGTTTGTTGTTTCTCAGTGCACTCGAATGGTACGTGTAGATAAATGCGAACGTTTCACTCGGAGAGAAGAGGAAGTTGCTGCGCGCGCGAACAGCTAATCAAGTACAAAGTGATCCTCGCCGAGTGTGTCGGTATGTGTTCTTAAAATCGGGTATATCTGTTCCGTTTTTAATTCTTCTCCATTATCTTCTACTTTTTTCCATCCACTTCTTCTACGCGGCGTTCGTCTTCTTCTTCCGCTTCTTCTTCGTTTCCTGGTCCTCCTTGTTCTTACACATACCTTCTCTTCGTTATCACCGTCGCCATCGCCATTATTAGACTCGACCGCTTCCTTATCGTACCCCTTTTTCTCTATCGATTTTTCGATTATGAGAGAGGCTGTAATCATTACCGCGTGCCTATTGGGTTTCGTGTTCGCTGGAAGTCCTAGACTGCCCAGGACCTCTGCCGACGAGCGTAACATCCGTAACGTCGGTAACAATGGAGGCAACGTCACTGGAAATACGATGCCGGCACCTACCCGTAATTCTCAACGAAACAGGTATGTTCGTATGGTCGTACGCTCGTATGCTCGTACGATAAACACACATCCCTTTCCCTCTTTGTTTTCGTTAACCGTAGGATTCGGTAGGGAAATGGGCGAATATTCCACCGGCTAGATACATCTACTGTAGGTACATACTAGGATATTTTTACCGAAATTCCAACGTACGAGTAGACAGGAATTTTATACAACATTCGGGTTTTCTTATTTACCAATATTTTCTTTCGCTACTCATCGATCGATCGTTCGACAGCAAAAGTACAAAAGAGAAGGTAATCGTTCGAGACTGTGGTTACATAAAACTTCATGTACCTACCGTCAAGGACCCAGTTCCTGATCAGTTAAGAGTGCAAAGGGAGCAGTTTCTGATCACCTACAGATCAGCCTCACTATGAGCTATCAAATTTTGTGTATAAATTTCCAAATACTTCATAATTATTTAATAATTTGTTAGAATAAATTTGCAATAATAAGCTTATTATTTGGTATTTATATACTAAACTGATCAGGAATTGGGTTCTGATCAGGAACTGGGTCCTTGACGGTATTTGAATGTACATACATCTGTTGTATTCCACGTCTTTACGCGCGTATGTACTAAATATATGTAGATCGATTCCTTGAGTGCTGTTTACGCAGAGTCGTCACTCTCACGCTCACGCACATGTACGCAGACCTAATCGAACGACAAAGATTAACCGCACACCCACCGGTCAATCGAAGCGATTTCGACTCGGTCTTTGACTTGGCTTCTAGTCCCGAGAAAATACAACGTCGATACATATGGGTGCATGTGCGTAGGTACATGCATAACCAAGTAGCGTAAAAGTTGACGAATCGACTTGTTCGAATCGGAAAACATCAGATTTCGACCGTAAGAAATTGAATCAAGAATTTCCGCTATTGTATCGAACAAGCTCGCGTACATATACGTACTCTCATTTTTCTCGCTTTCTCTTTTCATCCTCTCTCGATTCGCATGGCGCGCAACAGTGTACACCTATAATACCTATACCATTATAACTTCTCGCGTCGTGTCGCGTTGTCTCGCGTTGTGTGCTGTCGCACAGTCGACTTACGCTGGTTCTCCGCTTATGTAACTTGACAAAACACAGCGAGACGTTTACTTTTTAATAGGAGCAGACCTTCTACAGGAACCATTTGGTACTTGATAAAATGAGAAGTATGGTACTTTTATCACTTACATAACGAAGCACTAATCTTTCGGGTAGTGTATAGGTACGTACCTAATCGAAAGAAATATTCCACGCTCCACCGCCTGTATCGAATCTTGGGCGAAGAGAATTTCGCACGCCAAAGGAGACTCGTACGATCGGGTTGTTTTCGTTGTGCCCGCCAAAATAATGAATTCTCCCATTTACTTTCGCGGTACGTTAACAATTTGGATTCGGTGAAAGCATTTAAGCAGGCGACCGGTACTCGAGTTGCGTCGACTCTTCTCTCTTTTACTTTCCGTTCGCTCGCACGCATACCCGGGGATCTAACGATCGATCCCCCCCCCCCCCCTCTCTCTCCCCCTCTCCATATCTCTCTTAAGCTCTCGCATTCTCGCATTATATGTGTAGGTACTCGACGAAAGTGGGCCATTATTAGTAGGTATTAGCTGCAGCGGAGATGCAGCTACACGCGCCCGCACAAAAGCAATGGATCGAACTTGTAAAGAATCGCAAAAGCATATCGTTTTCCTTCTTGCTCCGTTTTAACGTCCATCGAATTCCAGTTACGAGAATAATTTGTTTCCGCTTTCTCTCCCTCCCCTCCCACAGCTACGTCGCGTTCTCACTCGCTCTCGCGCGCGCTTACATTGCAAAAAATGAAGGAGTTTGCAAGTTTTTCCTTTCACCTTGTTATCGCGGAGCACACAGAGGTAGATGGGATTATATCGATAATACTTGGGACTACGCGGCCAAAGTGCGGCCAAAAATTATACCCACCTTACCTCGGTTGTACGTGTGTATAGAATTATGTAGCCGTTGGTCCCTCCAGTTTGTCCTTGTTGATATTGGTATAGAAGGACAGAAAAGGGAACGAAAGGAGAAGTGATCGCGGATCACAAGGATAGACCGATGCCTATTTAGTGGGGCACTAGTTCTCCTTTGGTTGCGTAACAAAACCCGAGCTCTAGTTATGACAATATGATTGCACAAGCTCTACCAGATTCCTCGGATCGAACGAAAGAATGAAAGAACGCTGATCAGGCCATATGTATAGCAAGGCGATCTATAGTGAAACGTGTCGCATTAGCTGCTTAGAGTGGATGCACCATTCGTGGCCACTAGGGTGGCTCTTATTTTCGATTTTTGAATTTTCTTCGGGGCACCCTCCAGAATAGTTCCAAATAATTAAAAAAAAATCTGTGTAAAGTTTCAGCTCGATCGGATAACGGGAAAGGATGCCCCTGGGCCGTTAAACATTTAAATCATTATTTAACAGCTCGTGAAGTCGATTTTATATAACGTCTTCCAAGTTCTTGATTAAATAAAAAAATATGTCAAACAAAAGTTGTAAATCCGGACAAGGAGCATCTTTTTTGTTCTATTACGGTTTTCGAAAAAAAAAACGAAAAACTAAAAAAAAAACTTTTTTTTTCAAATTTTGAAAGTTTAAATGCTTCTAGAACTCTTTTTATTTATGAAGGTGAACAAAAAAATGGAATTTTTATTTTCGAGGTCTATTTTTTAAACATTTAAGGGGCATATACCGAAATATGCAACAAAAAAATTTTTGTTTTTTTCTTATTTTCTGTGTTTGATATGTGATGAATGTTTCCTGAAAAGTTGGGGTCGAAATTCGCAAAAATATCGGAGATATAGACATCAGATATTTGATATAGTGATCATTTTACCCGAAATCATGACGTCTATATCTCCGATATTTTTGCGAATTTCGACCCCAACTTTTCAGGAAACATTCATCACATATCAAACACTGAAAATAAGAAAAAAATTTTTTTTTTTGCATATTTCGGTATTTGCCCCCTCCCCTTAAATGTTTAAAAAATAGTCCTCAAAAATAAAACCCTTTCCCGTTATCCGATCGAGCTGAAACTTTACACAGATTTTTTTTTAATTATTTGGAACTATTCTGGAGGGTGCCCCGAAGAAAATCTTGAAAAAAAAATTTACCAAGTGTAAATAAGAGCCACCCTAGTGGCCACTTTAAGGTATTGTACCAGTTTTGGCCACTTCTTAAAAAATATAATATTTTTCCGTGTAAGCAATAAATGTAACCTTATATTTCTGGCGGTATACCTACTAAACAAAATATTTATGACGCGAAACTCTCTACGTAATAATGATCTGCAAGCAGTTTAAAAATAAGATAATTATGCACATGGCCAAACACAGTGCAGTGGCCACAAACGGTACATCTGCCCTACCTATATACATTTATCGGAGGATTCCTTCTGTCGTCCGGGAAGTTTAAGGCTCGCTCCACGGTGGTAGCTACCTAACGTTTTTCGCCTTGCTCTCTTGCAGTATTCCGTTCTTTTTCATGCGCATACCTGCAGGTATTTCCGGTAGCGGAATGTCGCTCGTTCCGCGCGTCAAAGCATTCCGCTTCCACTTTTCCACCGTCAGTTCCTACTTTTTATCCCTTGGCTTTGTGACACTTGTTCTAAGCAAATAATTATAATGGGATAATACGTACAACCAACTTTCACCGCGAGGCCGAGGATGTGAAAAGTGTCAATCTTTTCGCAGGATAGAAAGCAACAAACCGTTTATTCGCTAAAATACATTCTTCTCCAAGTTTCGTTATACATATTAAGAATAGACACCCTCCGATCTCGTTGTTTCGTATTTATCGCCGTTACATAAATACATAGTTTCCACGTTTCTATATCCGTCCAACGTAAACCGTAATAATAATAATAGTCATTGCGAATATACGGCGCCTATAGGGTAAATCCGGGAGACGCGGTCGGGCCGGAGAGTTGGTCGTGTCGCTATATTTCAGAGTCTATACGTAAAAATGCATTAAAGTGCAGACCAATTACTTCTCTAGAAGCCAAATAGTTGAATGAATAGCGTTATTTCGCTTCCTTCTGTGGTTTTCTGGATTTATAGGCTATAAAAGGTAAATTGATGTTACATTTAACCTCTTTTGTCAAACAGCGGTTGTACAGAATCGTATTTAAAATATACTTCTAAGTTTATTTTCCTTTAATGTTTGGAATAATAAGATAGTAGAGACATTGAGGGACAATGCAGCCAAAGTAGTTGGCCATATTAACTCTTCCTCTCAAAGCTAACGAGAAGACCATGTCTCGCTGCAGAAAGGTGAGATGGTCGAGTTATGATTTTTTTATTATTTTTGTTTATTTTTTTATTTTTTATTATTATTTTATTATTATTTTTGTTTATTTAGTTTATTTATTCACTTTTGTATTCATTTGCCTTGCTAATCGCCAGTAGGTAATTCACTTTTTCTTTGATGTGTTCTTTACTTGTTTAGCGTAAACAAATTAAATATCAATGAATCCGTAGTTGTATTCACTCATAAATAATTTTGCTTTATCCTTTGTTAATTTTCCATGAATAATTATGTGAGCGGTCTCTGCCAACGACGAAAACCATTTCTCCCGGCACCTCGGGTGAGGTGGTCAGATGTCATGACTTCAGTTTTCAACCCGATTTACAGTAAATATTGCCTTAAAGCAAATATCGACCAGTTTTTCCGAATCGGCATAAAATTCTGAACATATTAGGTTTGTTCTGATAAAATAAGTAATATCTATATTAGTTTTAATAGGCATTTTATATTAGGTTCGACCGCGTGTCCCGGATTTACTCTAGCGGCGGTCCCGCTAGTGCAAGGGAGAAGTATGTGTCTGTTTCTCCGTTGCACTAGCGGGGCCGCCGCCGGCCGGAGCGGCCAGTGGCACATTGGGGATCCCAGCTCGAGTAGTAACGAGTAAAGACGACGGTGCAATTATAACGGTGATGTATATCGTGCGTATGTATAAAGTAGTACTTTGCCGGCGCACATACCTATGTACCAGGCACGTGGGTACTAACCTACGCATGTACCTATACTTGCACGCAATTCCATTCGGTTAGGAACAAGTGTACAAATGTACAAATACTTATGTAGAGTGTAAAGCAATTTGCACGCGCGAAGAACGACGAACGAATTCGTTAGGAGTTTGTGATGTGTAGGCACGCGAACAAGGGGAATCGGTGCACACCGACCATCCAGATCGCTCGTTGGTAATTTTCTCGAGATCCGCTAACCCACAGACCATTCGTTGGCATGCCCAACGATCCTTCCGCTTGCTATAAATTGTCGATGCTACTTATAAGAAAATCTTATACACATACCTGTATAGGTACACAATCCTATCGCGGTAGTAAGATTCGAAAGGACCGCGGTAAGTACGAGAGTACGACTACAGCTGACCTACCTGTGAACCGATTGCGTAAAATTCAAGGCACACTTACACAGCGTATATCGTAATAGGAGAAAGGATACACCCGCTCGCAAGTTGTTACAGATCAAACTCTATTTTAAGCGCCATAAAGTTTAGGAGAGGTGATCCCTTAAAACCAGTTGTTATTATTATTATTATTTTTTTTTAATTTTCCTTGCCAGCAACAGTTTCTTCGAGGCACTTGAGATTTCTTCACCACTGTTTCGCTTAAAATACTATTTTCAGAGAACAATATCTCTTCAACGTTTTCGAGGTAATAGTTTCGACTTTGGAATCGAAATTGCAGCGGATCGAAAATCTGGACAAAGCGGTGGAGCATCTAATGAGAAGAGTGGAAGCTTTGGATTCACGCGTCAACGATAATATCGACAAGACCGATGCGGTTATTACGAAACTGCGAACGCTGGATCTGAAACTGTTTAATTCCCAAGCATCGTTCTTGCCAGCCGAGCCTGTCTACTCGGCAACAACGTCCAAGGATCAAACGGACAGCAAACTCGAAAGCGGTACGTACGCGGCAACAAAACAACATCATTTCTAACGTTCGAATACCGTCAAGGACCCAGTTCCTGATCACTTAAGAGTAACCATCGCGGGTTTTTAAACGTGTAAATGGAAAACTTAACCAAATTTAAAAGATGTTTTGTTATTTCAGTAGATCTATGTTTAATCTTTAATTTGGTATTAAAAAAAATGCAAACATAATAATAATTATTTTATAATTTAACTTTGAAAATGAAAAATGCAAAGGGAGCAGTTTCTGATCACCTAAATCATGTCTGGGAGTATTTTCTGATCAGATCAATACCCAATTCCTGATCAAATAGATTGAAATGTATAAATTGCATAAAAAATCATTACAATAGCATATTTTTATAGCATCTTTATTAACAGATTATAAATATACTAAATATTTTTACAATCTTTTAGCTGGTATTTGAAATTTTTTCAATGCAAAATTTTAATAGTTGATCATTTATGTGCGTATTGCTAACCTAAATGTCTTGGATGATTTAATAAACATACCCTTTATTTTTTAACACAAAACCCTGATTAGAAATTACTCAATTTAGAGTATTACATATTATTTGGAAAATGACAAAAAATTAGCTACTTAGTAAATTTCAACTGTATAATTAAATTTTCGGTTTTCAAAATTCTTGCTTCAATAACCTATTTGCTGATCAGGTGATCAGGAATTGCGGAAGCATATAAAAACTGTACCCAATAACTAATCACCACTTTTTTGCATTAAAAAGAATACAAAACATTCATAATTTAGTTATTTAATATTATTAAAGTATCAAAGAAGTTAACTAAGTATATATTACCTAAGAATTTTCAAAAGTATCACAGAAAAGAACTGAAATTCACGACGTGCTCTCTTATACTGAACAACAGTAAAATGGCGTCAAACCAGGCGTAGCTACAAGCGTCTTACTTTGATATTTTTTTTATCAAAACACATTTTAATATGAGGCATCAAATTTCGCGTATAAATTTCAAAATACTTCATAATTATTTAGTAATTTTTGGGAATAAATTTGTATCGTAATAAGCTTATTATTTGGTATTTATATACTAAACTGATCAGGAATTGGGTACTGATCAGGAACTGGGTCCTTGACGGTAGGTCGTAACTATTCGAAACTCACCTACGTAGGTATCGTACCTACATGCGCGCGGATCTGTCGTTCTCCTGTTGCTATCCTACTGTACGCTTCGTCGCTAACGTATACACGGTCACGTATTTTGTTTGGCGAAACAGTTCCGACGATGCAAGCGATTCATCGGGAGCGGGAGAATTATCCACCGTCCGGGAATCTCGGCGAGAAACTGCTATCTCTCGACCAAAAGGTCTCCGACATAGACAATAAGCTGGTGGATCTAAAGAATCAACTGGACAGTAACTTGTTGCAAAACGACGACATAAACGCAGAAGCCAGCGAAAAGAAGCCAGTCAGTATGAGCGTAATCGAAATCACGAAAGCGATGAGTAACGAAGTGATAAACCACATAACGATCGAGATAGAGAATCTAAGACAAGCCACCGGCAATATGGATAGAAAATTACAATTCCATATGAACTTAGTTTCCGATCATTTGGGAGCCGTTTATAGCATGATGACTGACGTGCACGACGCGATACGCGCGAGAGGAAATGCAGCGAACGATGCCGAGCGGACCGTTAATCGTACGACGCCGACGACGACAACCTCCCCGACCACGACCACATCCACAACCACCGAGTCGTCGTCATCGAAGGAAGATAAAATCGATCGTCTCGTGGAACAGATGTATCCAATGTTGACCGTCTCCGAAAAAATGGACGAAGTTTGGAACGTCGTGGTAAGCCGACAAATCGATTACATCGACTTAGAGACAAGGTGGATTCGGAGAAACCCGGCGATACGTAATTGTGTGTACATTCATATCGTATTCTAAACGTTTGGGGCTAGGTTGGCACGAAAAGTTCCGTGGACGATCTTCTGCCGAAGTCAGACGAGTTGCTTACGCAAACGCAAAGGCAGGAAAGAGCGATCAGCGAGATCCACGCGGATTTAAGATCGAAAACAAACAAGATCATCGAGAACTTAGAAGGAGTGGAGAATAGGTTGAGGAAGCAGGAGGACGACGTCGCTACGCTCGCCCAGCAGCGGCCAATACCGGCAGAACTGCTGCTCGATCCGACGATCGATCGACTCGTCGAATACGATTCGAGTAGGTAAGTTCCGCTTAATAATCATTCTACTCGTCGCTAAACGTAAAGCACCCCTAACCCAGACCTGGCCCTTTTAGTCGCATTCTCTATGAATATCTCCTTCCTTTGCCTAGATACGTCGGGTTATCGGAGGATCTTACACCTGACACCACCGCCGTTCCATCAGTGACGCCAACCACAGTCACCGTTTCATCGGTGTCAATGTCCATGTCCTCGTCTATCTCGTCGAATAATGTCCTGCCGCACAATAATTCCAGCAATTCTAACAACGTTAATGGTTCCAGCAGCAATCTCCCCAATTCGATTACAACCCAACAACAAGCGTCGCCGACCTCGCAGAGGTCGTCGACTAAAAATCGCGGGGTCATATTCCCGAGCGTGAAAAACAAACCAAGCCCGGCAAATTCCACGTTCACCACTGATACACTTTTCAATTATAAGGATATCAAGGTAAATTCCAACGAAACGTTACAGTATTGCTCTTGGCCATACCACCCTGCCACGCGCGTTTCCTCGCTCGGCGACTTGTGTGATATAGGTACGTGGTTCAAGTAGCCGCCATTAAACGCTTTTAACGAAAATAAATAATGCCAAAGGTGAGAATAGATAGGCACGCGAATATCGACATGAAAAGTTCACGCTTGCGAGTTACCCGCTTGGTTATGCAACGAACGAATTTCCGTTCCGGACGATTCGCTTAAACGCACGACCTATAGTTACTCTTAATCGTGCGTCTGGACAACTTTTAGCAGCGACGTGAAAGTCGCTATACTGGATATACTTGCTTACCGAGTTTAAGCGGTCAACTCGAATAATCGAACGTGATCGCGATGAGTCGTGTCCGCGCGCATCCCCTCGTTACGCGCGCCTACCTACCGGTTCTACGTACACACGTAGCCAGATCCAACTTTACGGCGTTTCTTCCATCCTCAGGGCAATTCTAATCCATATCCGAAACAAGTAACGTCCGTCTACGTACATATTGCAGGGTTACTCGTGCGTGGATTTACTAAACGCCGGCATGAGAGATAGCGGTGTCTACTACCTGCAAATACGCGGTACCACCTACTGGTTCCTAAAAGTTTTTTGCGAGCAAGATATCGCCGAAGGTGGTTGGACGGTAAGGATATCGCGGGGGGGAATCCCTAGGTAGTACTGCCAACGGGGTGGCTCTCGGTCCTCGATCATAATAAAATGTTTGCACAGGTCGTTCAAAGACGGGACGATTTTGGAGAACCAAGAGAAAATTTCAATCGAGATTGGGCCGATTACAAGAACGGGTTTGGCGATCCTTCCAGAGAGTTTTGGCTCGGCAACGAGAACATATACATGTTGACGAATAACGAAGATTACATGCTTAGAGTGGAACTTGAGGATTTCGAAGGTAACAAAAGGTAAAATTGCAACGTGCATCTTGCGTTTTTAAAAAAATCTCCCTCACTATTCGATACCACCGATACACAATGTGGCGCGAGCGATGGTGTACCTACGGTATATCTACGAATATTCCTTCCTTAGGTACGCACAGTATTCTCATTTCAAGATCTACTCAGAAGCCGAGTATTACAAATTGGAGATCGATGGTTACGATGGAAATGCCGGAGACTCTTTAAACGATCCTTGGTATGGTTCCAATAACAGTCCCTTCTCGACGTATAACAGGTACAAAATTATGCGACTGTCGAACGCGTACGACACACAAGTAGGGGGGCAACATTTCTTATCGATCGACGCACCTACGTTCGCTTTTACAGGGACAACGACAGATCATCGTTGAACTGTGCTTCTATGCTGAAGGGTGGATGGTGGTGGAAGTCATGCGGGCGAGGATTAAACGGCCTTTACTTGAACGATCCCCAGGATCTGACTGCCCGACAAGGTCGGCATTTACACTTGGCTTTATTTTTATACCTGATAACAAGATATATATTCTTCTCTCTGTGTGTACCAAAGGTATCGTGTGGTTCCGTTGGAGAGGCTGGGATTATACTCTGAAACGCGCCACGCTGATGATTAAACCCAAAGGACCCACAGCGGCGGTGTAGATTATTAGAAAAATTTCTAGAACAGAAAAGCATAATAGACGAAATCTTTTAACTTACGCTATGCGTAGGTAGTGTTACAAGTTTCTGTACAGGCGGTGCAATTCTCCGTAATTAGCAATTATGTTCGAGTAGAAACTTCGGAAGCGCGAAACAATTTCTCAGAGAACCATATAGACGCGCATTTCGCCGTGGTTCGTAAATATTTATTTTCGGCAATTATTTACTTTTGCGATTCCTCACCGCCGATCGGTCTTAGTTTCCGAGATATTCGCAAAAATATTTTTTTGATTTCTTGGTTTGATGTTATAATTTGGGTTAGTTTTGGGATAGCACCTTGAAATATGTTGCCAAGGTCATCGTTCTGAACAACTTTTCCCTATACATGTTACCGCCGCTCGACCTTCGTTTCCGAGATATTTGCGAAACACTTCGGTTGACTTATTCCGATACAGTGCATTCCACTTTTCAACTTTTCCCGGGTATTAGTATTGGTTGGGCTAGATTAGCGCGGGGGGGCATGGTAGTGAATCCATGTGAGTCGGGGTGTTGACGGGAGCCCCCACACCGGAGATATTTTTTTCCCATCTCTGGTGTGGGGGGGGGGGGGGGGGGCCTGCCTGGTGAACCACGCCGAGGGGAAAACCCTCTTCCTAGCAAAAAATTATGTTTTAGAACCAGAGGCATCCTATTATCCGGCGGCGCCGCAGAACAGAGTCGGGGTTGACGGGCATCCGCACGTTTCTGAATAAAAGCTCCAAAATCAACGCCAAGATGGGAAACGAAACAGCGCCACCGTCAAGATGGGAAATGAAACGGCGCCACGGTCAAGTTTCGTTTCTTGGCGTTGATTGGTTTGGCGTCACCGCGTCATCGCGCTTGGATTGGTTTGACGTCACCGCGTCATCGCGCTTGGATTGGTTTGACGTCACCGCCTCATCGCGCGCATGCGTGGAGTTCCCCCACCGCTATTCCTGATGCGGGCGCACGACATTTCCGTCTGTTTCCGCCGTTCCCTGCTCCAAACTCACATCGGTTCGCTGCCACGCTTTACGCGACCGCGAGAGGGCGGCCGCGCGCCCCCGCGCTTAGTGATCCTCTAGGCAGTGATCGGACAAACGCATATCGTCGCTGATTGGTTGCTGCGATTTGTGTCTAAAGCGGAAGTAGACAGAGAAAGAAACTGTAAGAAAGAAAGAAACAGAAATACGAATAGAAAGAGATAGATAAACAAGCAGCTTGGAAAGCAGACGATTTAATGAATGTTTAGGTTATGTTATTTCCGGTTTTGCCCCAAAATGGCTGCGGTTTGTCCGATCACTGCCTAGAGGATCACTACCCGCGCTAATCTAGCCCCAACCAATACTATACTGAATCCATCCTAAGAAAAAACGACGCCCATACCGTTTTGCGTCCGATCTGCGCAGCCCCCACCACCGCCTACGGGCCCGACGCAGGCGATTGCTCGTAGCGCTGTACCTGCCGGTTTCCCTGACCCTCCAAGGGCGGGACGTGACCGATGTCAATGTCAAAACTGCAGGAGTGCAATGTATCTACCCGGTAGTTCTTTGGTTCCGAACAGATATAAGTTAACGAGGTGTTCTAAATAGTCTATTTAGAATGCCATTTATTACGTCTTTTTTAGGATTTATATTCAAAGGAACGATAAGATTTTTTGTTCAAATTTTTATAAAACGCAGGCGGTTGCCGTGCGTATTCGGAAATAATTGTGCCACCGTGTATATGAAGGCGCCGCGTGCGGAACAGTTGACAGAGAGGTAACAGGCGGTAAGACGGAGAAAAATGTAGGCGGTTAAGTGGGGAGTATGACCAATCAGCGCCTCCTCGGAACCATCCCTGCGCGGACACGTTTTTTCTTACCCCGGGTCCACACCAAGGCGAACACGAACAAAAACATTGTTCGCGAACTTTTTTGTCTGTTCTTGCCAAGTCCACATTGCTGCGAACATGGAAAAAACTCAGCGTACGAACCGTATGTGAACGTACGCTGAGTTTTTTTCATGTTCGCAGCGACGTGGACTTGGCAAGAACAGACGAAAAAGTTCGCGAACAATGTTTTTGTTCGTGTTCGCCTTGGTGTGGACCCGGGGTTAGGATGGATACGGTATAGGTACTAATACCCGGGACAAGATGGAAAGTGGAATGCGTTGTGTCGGAATAAGTCAATAAAAGTTATTCGCAAATATCTCGGAAACTAAGGCCGAGCGGCGGTAACATGTATAGGAAAAAGTTGTTCAGAATGATGACCTTGACAACATATTTCAAGGCCATCGAAATCGGTGAGGAATCGCTAAAGTAAATAATTACCTTATTTTCCATCCAACTACGCGCCGGCGATAATCTTGCCAGATTTAATCTTCGAACATTTTCGACCCCCCCTGAAAAATGTTTAAAGACAAAGTCCAACACACCGTGGAAGAAGGGTTATCGTTCAACACGATAATACGTTTAGATACTTGGAAACTTTTAATTACGTTTTCCATCATGCGGACAAGCATCGAGAAATGATGACAATTCAATTCGCGCCATGGTCGTCGACGAATGGAACACGATTATCCAATTATGTTTGCATTTAATCGAAAAATTCGCCAATTGCGAGGCGTTTCATTGTAAATAATTATACCAGTACAAGCGTCCTCGTAAACTGTAAAAAGTATCTTTAAACGGTAAAGAAAGGTAGGTTTACGTGCGTGTGTGCGCATTTAGGATTTTTTTTTTATCTAATATTTAGGAAGACGAAGAGTTCGCTTTCAATTAAAGGGGCACACACGACAGATGTATCTATGTGTGGACGTGGGAGGAAAACAAGGCGCAGGTTTTTAAGTCGCTTTACTCTTTCATCATTTATTCCAACTCGATCGTGAGTTAAGCGATGATACCGTAAGCGCTCACAAGACGTCCAGTTGATATTTCACGTAAAGCACGACAGATGAAACGAGTGACAAAAATATCGTGGAGCCAATATACATAGGGCGTGCGTACATACACGTCGCTGCGCGATAGTCGTTGATTACCGTGTACCTACACTTTTCAGCGTTTCTATCGCGAGTGATCCGTTTCGAGTCGAAATTTTTTAAAATGTAATCGTCTTCGGTCGTTTAGTCTCACAGTGTACAGCATAACTGGAAAGGTGTAAAAAAAAACAAATATAATGCTTGTTTATCGCTGCTTCCTCGAGTTTTGTAGTCAATTTCCTTTATTCCCTATATAAAAAGAAAAGTTGTGTTTACCGTGTTCGTTATCTTAGGCCCTAGGCCAGTCCTGAACGGCTGAATGCCCGCCGGGCAAAAATTTTCGAGAGCGTGGGGAAAGAGCGTCGTAAGCGCTAAACCACGCCTTCATGAGCAACAGTGCCGTGGTGGGGAGTGTGAGGCCCATTAAAGCTAGCAACCAGCTTTGCCCAGATGTATGATGTGTAGCGAGAAACTGGATGTGTACAGAAATTTGTTTTGCTATTTCCTGAACGTTTTTTAACTTCCTTAACATATTTACAGAGCCACTGATACAGGTTTAAAAAATATTGACATACACCATTGTACGTAGTTCCCAAACGTACACAAATATTGATCATCTCAAAGTAATTTCTTATCTTCTGCTTGTCCTTGCAACCTCAGCATTTACTGAGAAACTTTTCTTTGCCATGTATGTGAATTGGTGGGATGAGAGAAACAAGGCCTCTCTTAATTTAATAAAGGACGAATTATTTATATATTTTAATATGAATATTAAGGGGTCTCCCTAGTCCCAACCTCGACGGACGAAAAATGATGCGAACTTCGGGAATTTTTTAAAACAAAACCGTTAAATATATTTACTTCCAACTTTGTGGCTTCATTTATCAATCTTTGGAGAATATGAAAAAAAAATCGTATGCAAAAACAGTAGTTATATCCGGAGTTATAGTGCTTCAAATAGAGCGCCTTACAAAAATCATATGCGCATTGTTAGCATAAAGTCAGCCGTTGTAGTTGTCTGAAATAGAAAATTTAAAAATTTATGTAATCTGCATGAGTGTCGCTATCGCCCGAACTAGAATAAATGAGAAATACTAAAAACGAAAAAAAATGGCAGCGTCTAAAACAGACATCGATTTCTGCAAAAAAATAGCTGGTTTTTTTAGTCGCAGAAGTCTAATTTTGCAAAAACTGACTTAGTTTTAGTACCAGCGAGGATAGGACACCTACTGAAAATATATGCCAAGTTTGAAGTAAATCGGGTGATTGGTTTTTGAGATATCATGCTAACAAATTCGAAAAACATCGTTTTGAGAAAAACGCGTTTAAAGTTTCAGGTACCGCTTTTTAAATTAATTTTTTTTAAAATGTTGCCTAAATATGTACAAATATAGGCATAAAGTTTTCAATTAATACAAATTCAGGGTTTCTCTTAAAAAAAATCCCAAATATCGCGCTCCTTTTTAGGCCGTCAAAGTAGGGAGACCATTTAAGTGCAATAATGCCATTGACTTTTTTAAAAATGATAAAAAGTTGTTCTGTAATGATAAAGGCAATAAGAAATATGTTTGGAAGAAAGAAAAACTAATAAGAATTTTTTTTTAGTTTAACGCAAATTTACGTTATTTTCCTGTAAAAAAGGTGGCAACCACGAGCAGCATTCAGTAAAAATATCTCTTTCATTGCAGCCTTGTAATCATACGTTATTTATGTTTCACAATCTTTTTTACAATCAACTGATACAATTTTTTACGCAAGTTCGGGAACACCTTGTATAATTTTGCAAAAAAGCTGTTGCTTTGATGATTAGTAAGACGTTCAAAGTTACGTCAAACTCTCTTTCTCTCTCAGAAACTGGGAATTTCAGCAATAAGTTAAATGTTTTTCCTTTTATAATAGGCTAATTTAGAAACGACGGGTTGTACACTTTACGAACGGCAGTTCACGAAAAACGTGAAATGTCACGTCCGTATTGTAAACCCTAATCCATATTATATGTATATAAATGCGACAAAATGCTGTTGTTTCCTTGTAACGGTAAGATATCTAAAAATTACAATACTTTTCAAAAAGAAAGGTAGCTGTCGACGTCTCAATGACTGGTTGCATTTCACCCCATTTCGATTCAATACGTTCTGCTGGCCGAGAGTGCCGCTGAACGTCAGCAACCCACCTTACAGTTTACACGCATACTACGGCAGCTAGTGGCCACAGGGTGGGGGAACTGCTCACGGCGTCGCTCTTCGCTTTGCTCACGAGCAATCGAGAGCGCTCTTGCCCGCCACAGCCCAGCTGTGCACGCCTGCCCTAGGCGAATACATTGAAAAATTGAAAAGGAAGAAGCGAACCCCAGGACTATGCGAGAGAATAGCATTTTCTTTTTTCTTACTTTCGTTTTTATTGCTAAAAACAAAAGAACAAAAAAATTGTCCTCGCGCCGCGCCGTTCCCTCTCTCGTGATTCGCGTGATTCTCAGAGCTTTCGTGGACGAGGAGATCGTGGAATGGAATACGTCCACAGCACCCTCGCGCAGGGTTACCAGGCGTACTGAACAGTGATGCCAGAACCGAGGGATTTATCCCGTACTGAAATTTAGTAAGTGAATAAATGGCGGTGTGCTGACGTATATGACGTCATACGCTGTAGGAGAAGGGGAACACCTACAGCAATAACGGTGTATTTGTGTTTGTGACTTCGTGACGTCATGCCAACCGACACACCGACACCAGCGCCAAGTCATGCCAACTTGCAGTCTTAGAGCATATACTATGGAGCAGTGTCCACGGGAAATTCCCTGCGTAGTATAATACTCGCGTCGCAGGGAGGGAGAACGCATGCGCGCGATGACGCGGTGACAGTTAAACCAATCAACGCCAAGATGGGAAACGATGGGAAACGAAACGGCGTGTCCCGTCTTGGCGTTGATTGGTTTAACTGTCACCGCGTCATCGCGCGCATGCGTTCTCCCTCCCTGCGACGCGAGTATTATACTACGCAGGGAATTTCCCGTGGACACTGCTATGGAGGTCTCATTGAAAGCTTGAAACTGTCGCCAACATGGTGCGAGAGAGAAAGACATGTGCGAGCGAGAGAAGTATATCCCCTATTCGACCGTAAAGCGCAAGCGCCGATATTGTGCGAGAGAGAAACACATCTTGCGAGCGAGAGAAGTATATGTCCTGATCGACCGCAATGCGCATGCGCCGTTATCGTGAAATTGGCTGCACGCGGTATGGTTTGAAGTGATACGCGGTGCATGCTTTCATCATTTATTTATTTTCCGAAACGAAGCAGGAAACATATGGAAAATTGTGGAACATATGGAAAACGTAAGTATTATATTGTAAACTATTATACAGTGTGATTGTTTCGCTATAGTCCTCAAAGGCGATGACGCTAATAAGCCGCGCCTCGATGAGTTACGATTTCACACATTCGACTTTTTTTCTTGAAATATTTTAAAAGTGTTTTCAATTTTATTATTTGACCCAACATTCTGTTTCGAGCTTGTTGTAAATTCTTAATTTTCATCTTTTGTTTTGCAACGGTCCGTTTTGCCAAGTCCAAAGCTATTTTAGCTTTTCTAGGTGTAGCGAAATGTGCCGTTGTAATGTCACCAAAGTAACGAGGATTATGTATGGGTGTAACAGGTGTTTCGCAAAATTGTATACTCTCACAACTCGGAGGTGTAGACGGGCGATTAACCGTTGAACAAGTTTCTATAAGTGTCATCAATAATCAATTAATTTATCAGTTCAATGTATATCAATCAAAGACATACAAATGCAGTAATTCTTACCTTCCAATAATACAGTAGGATTTTCATTGTCAGATACAAACTCAACGTTGTGAAGATTATGTACAGGTGTAACAGGTGTTTCGAAAGATTGAATACTCTGACAACTCGGCGGTGTAGACGGGCGATTGATCGTTGAACAAGTTTCTATAAGTGTCATCAATAATCAATTAATTTATCGGTTGAATGTATATCAATCAAAGACCTACAAATGCAGTAATTATTACCTTCCAATAATACAGTGGGATTTTCATTCACAGATACAAACGTTTGGAAATCAAAATCAGAACGTTTATACACGTTCTTCCTCATAATAGATGGCACAACGTTGTGCTTAAGAATCGAACATCTAGCTAGCAAAATTATATCATCTTTTTGGAAATGATTCCAACACAGTTTAGTAACAGTGTTCAAAACTTGTTCATCAATGCCGCAAAAAGCTAGCCACTTCTGGCGAGTTTCCTTGTTTTTCGGAAATCTATTTACAAGAAATGAAATTAATATTAAATTTCCAATATGAACAAGTATCGTATCAAAAATGAACCTGAATTTATCACATACTTGTGTGCACGACATACTTTAATTAATTTAATTTATTAAATAATATATATATTTACTTACGAGTAATAGGAAGTCGATTTATCTCGGTTACCGCATAACAAGCAATATCCGCATGGCATTTTTTAATTTCAACTCGATACATATAACCGTTTTTCAAAAGGTACGTACGAGCGTAAACAACGATATTCATAGTAACCGCGGATCGTTGCCGGCGATATCGGTGCATGCGCATTGCGGTCGATCAGGACATATACTTCTCTCGCTCGCAAGATGTGTTTCTCTCTCGCACGATATCGGCGCTTGCGCTTTACGGTCGAATAGGGCATATACTTCTCTTGCTCGCACCAGTGGCACATGTCTTTCTCTCTCGCGTGATGTTGCCGACAGTTTCGAGGCAGTCACTCTAAGGCAATGATACCTCCATGTATATATGCTCTAAGCTTGCAGTGCACCAGGTCTATTCGTATCTCTTAACCTTTAAAGGACGAGTCGCCAGACACAAGTTGCCGGGCACAAGTCGCCGGGCACAAGTCGCCGGATAAAAGTCGCCGGATACAAATCGCTGGAGACAAGTCGGTTATCCCACCGACTCGCCAGCGACTCCAGCCAGTGATGCCAGATTCGGGACCGGAGTTCTCGAGAATTTCCCCCACCACGCATGCACACTACGCCGGAGCTGCGTGTCCGTGAGCTCGGCGTTTCGGACAACGTCGGGAAGACGAGAGAGAAAACGAATGTGTGTCTTTCTCTCTCGCTCTTGAAACGCTGTGATCCAAGCAGTGTCCACGGGAAAGGGCCTGGTAGCTCTCGGCTACCCTCTGTTGCGCATGCCCGCGACGAGCTGTGACGTCAAACCAATCAACGCCAAGCTGGTAAACGAAGCCAGCCACTGGCGTCGATTCGGTTCGTTTACCAGCTTGGCGTTGATTGGTTTGACGTCACAGCTCGTCATGCGCAACAGAGGGTAGCCGAGAGCTACCAGGCCTTTTCCCGTGGACACTGGATCCAAGGAGAGGTGCAAGCGACACGCGGCCGTGCGCGATCTTCTCGAGTGCCTCGAGATACACTTTTCACTTTCTGACATATGTATAATACTCTTGTAATGAAAAAAAAATTGAAAAAAATTTTGTTACGGAAATCACGTTTTAAGACCTCCTGATCACGTTTTGACTATTTAGAAAAGAGCTTTTTTTTAAATATCTCATATATTTGTTAACACGATTACGTTTAAACGGCAAAATGGATTTCAATGAAACTTTATATTTAAATGGTTCTTCGATTTTTCAGATATACGAACTAAATTCTACATAAAAAAAAAGTTAAATAAAGTTCTTCTGTAACTTCTTTAACAAAGAAAAATGTACATTCATAATTTCTTGTTTTCATTTTAAATTTCCGTACTTTTTATTTGAGCTGTTTCTATTTTTTAAACCTTAAAATGAATTTTTTAATACTGTAAATTAGTGAACTTTGTTAAAATTACTGTAGCAGCCTTCGATAAAAAATATTTTTTCAGGGTATGATCTAAAATCTAAAATCTATACGTAATCACATTTCTCGCTAGATTTTTCGATAATCATATCAAGTTGCGACAAAGAATCACGCACTGTTTACAAATTAATTACGCGCAGCGTGCACGGTACCGCTCGATGGAAACTACGGGAAAGTGGTGGTCTCTTCCATCGGGAGGGAAATGTAAACAATTGGTTATGCAAAGCTAACATCGCGATACATGTTGTACACTAAAATGTATAAACACATTACTAAAATAGAAAAGAAAGGCAGCACGTAAATATATCAATTGGGTTCGATATATTGACGAAATGTAAGACTGAAATAATGCTACAATTGTTTACATTTCCAAAGGATAGAAAGCAAGCAGAGGAATTTACTATAATACATGCGACAGAATTTCGAGATAATTGTTACATATAAAATGAATATAATTAAGAATATACATTTATTTGTACAATTATCTCGAAGTTCTCTCTATAAATCATATGTACAGCAAGCAAGCGAATTTATTGCAAGGATAGAACAAGAATTGCGTGAGGTAAATCGAACAACTATTTACATATTCGCGATGTCCAAAAATCGAATGAAATAGAAAATGGATGAAATTGATAATATTCTGGACATCACCAATTTGCATTACCCGACGTAGAAGGAAAATCCGCGAGGCCATCAACGGCATGTAAACGTAAACTACTCTTTTGCTTCTTCGCAAAAGTTGCATATAAATTCTCAGATGACATGAGAGATAGATGTTTGTCATCTACCTCCATGGTCTGAGCTGTTTCCCCGTGCGCCTTTAATGCCGATTTCGTTACGCAAATGGCATTGACGATGGTCGAACAAAGTCGGTTTCGTTTCTTGTTCTTTATGTCGGGAAGCATGGAAAACGATCTTTCAGCATCGGCGTTTGAATTTGGAAGACTTCTAATGGAATTTAATAATTTCTGCAAACATGGATATTTAAATGAGCCTTGATCGTTTCGCGTTAACAACACCGTTTTCCAAACATCATCGAAAGCTAATGTACAAAGCATCTGCTTGTCTGCATTTGCAAAATTCAGGTGCAATGTCGACCATTCGTTTTGCAAACCGTCTTCGTCGAAACCGCCCAATTTCTGAGCAATAAAGAGAACACTTTTAAAGGAAGTGTCTCTGTCATTATCTACTAATGCCAAATGAGGCTCAAAAACACATAACTTGCTCAGAAATTCGTCATCGATTGGCAATCGATTACGAATTTCGTTTGCAGCCGTTATGTAAAACTTAATACAATTTTCTCGAACGGTTTGGACAACATCGGGTTTGCCTTCTGCAACTAATTGACAAAGAAAAGTGTCACAATCCGGACCTAAATGAATACTATTAAATGCGATTTGATTATCGCCTCTTGAAAAATCTATTAATTTTACTAAATCCATGTGCTTCAAAAGCTGCGGTTTCAAAAAATTACGTAAAATATTATACAAAAGCGTTTTGGCAGTATTTTGAAGCAAATGGATTCAGGTTTGTTGCGATTGAAAGAATAAACTAAAGTCATTAAAATACTCTAGAACGTATTTCAAAAACAGAAGATATGCTTTCGCTTCTGGATTTTGCATGATGATAAGCAGATATTCCCCAGACTTTGTCTTCTCATCTACGACCAATTCTTGCAGAAAGTGCAACACACTGTCCCAATTTTCTAAAAGTGTAACTACGGATGAGTAACGCGATAACCATCGCGTAGTACACAATTTTAAAATTTTGCGGTCAGTAGATTGAAAACATTGCTGAAATTCGCGAAAAATGGCCGAGCGTTTGGGACTGCTATAAATGAATGTTACGACTTTCCGTAATAATTCCTCGCAGACCTCGGGAATGGTAGCGCATGCTGCATGCACTACCAATGCAGAGGAGTGACATGGACACGGCATGGTGAAAAATTTTTCACCGCGAATTGCTGCAAGTTTGGTCTTGAATGACGAGTGACGCCCTGTCATGACAGAAGCGTTATCACACGACAAAGCAAGAATGTTTTCGAACGGAATTTGCTTTTTCCACATGGAGTTCCTAAATGAGGTAAATATTTTATCGGCAGTACATTCTCGCGCGTCAAGATTAATTAATTCTACTAATTCCGTTCGAACATCCAAAGTCTCGGGTGCGACATACCGAACAATAAACAACATCCATTTCTCATTGGTAGAGTCGGATGTCTCATCAATAAATATTGAAAACTTAGAGTTCTGTAGAACATGACTAACACGCTCTGTTTCCCGAGAACACAGAACGTTCGATATAATATTAGAACACTTTGTTTGACCACACGTCATACGTTCCAAAACATCAGGATCTTTCCCAACGTCTTGGAAAAATTTAAAAATCGCCTCTGCGGAGAGAGAATCGCTACTGCTGTCCGTGTGCGGTGCCTGTTCGGCTGCCGAGCACATGGACAGGAGTAGGGATATGCTTGCTGCAGTGCGATGGGAAGAAAGTGGGGGACGACGGTAGGCCATAGTTAGTGTTGGCTAGAACCGTGATTTGTGAATCACGAGTAGGGATGGAGTGCAAAATCACTAACGGTGATTTATCATCGTGATCGCAGAATCACGATCACGGTCGTGATTTAACGTAAATCACGATCACGGTCGTGATTTAACGTAAATCACGATCACGGTCGTGATTTAACGTAAATCACGACGGTGATCGTGATTTTCTTACCTCGAGTGAAGTTGTTCACTGTGAATACTGTGATCTTTAATTCTTGATCATGATTGAATTATTTTTTATAAAATACTTCAATATAGCTTGTGTTATAGTCAAAGTGTGCTAATTCAGCGAATATATAGGGCGGTATTTTCAGTCGGTACTTATTCTTAAGCAAATGCTTAAGCATGCGGCATCTTCTACTAACCTAGTAGCTAATAAAGGATGCCGAATGCTTAAGCATTTGCTTAAGGATAAGCAACGACTGAAAATACCGCCCATAGTATAACATTCATAAATAGTCAATATATGCACGCACTGATTTGATTGGCTAAAAGTATTCACATATACATTATACTTTTTAACTAAAGTGAATAAATATTCGTTAATTTAAATAGATCAAGAACGATAACATTGGTTCAAAGTATACAACTGAGATTCTATAAGAACAGTGAGGACTGGAGAATGTTTCGAGAGAAATTAGAAATTGGGGTTATGTGGCACATGTCTTTCTCCCTCGCGTGATGTTGCCGACAGTTTCGAGGCAGTCACTCTAACAAGGGGACCTTCAGGACTGGCAAACTCAGAAATTGTTTATACTTAGTATACGTGAAGGTCTTCACTCGGACTTTAATTTCCCGAAGCAGTAAGGCGCGCTTCCCATCCAAATTCGAGAAAATCGACTTTGAAAAATGTGGATTTATTATATATATATTTGATAGAAGCCGATGACCAATGAGCAGCGTGGGTTAGTGCGTAGCGCTCCCGACTAGCAAGCATGAGGTCGTCAGTTCAAATCTCACTACTGGCACTATTTTTTTTTTTTTTTATTAATTTGCATGCCTACACCTTTCACATGCAAAGTTTATAAAATTCATGCAATTAACAAATATGTAAACATCTGTTATATGTATGGGTGTACGGTGTATACCGGTGCTCCACCTCCCAGGAGATGGACATCACTTTCAATTAAAAACACACATCTTATTTAAAATTGTCTCTTGCTTGAAAAATCGTACTTTTTATTGCACATATTCATTTTTAAATAGGAATATTTACAATAAATTAGATTTTTCGTCCAAAAATAAAACACGTAGAGTAGAAAATATAACTTGGAAACGAGATAGTGGCGAAAAATCTAATTTATTGTAAATATTCCTATTTAAAAATGAATATGTGCAATAAAAAGTACGATTTTTCAAGCAAAAGACATTTTTAAATAAGATGTGTGTTTTTAATTGAAAGTGATGTCCATCTCCTGGGAGGTGGAGCACCGGTATACACCGTACACCCATACATATAACAGATGTTTACATATCTGTTAATTAGCATGAATTTTATAAACTTTGCATGTGAAATGTGTAGGCATGCAAATTAATAAAAAAAAAAATTGTGCCAGTAGTGAGATTTGAATGGCCGACCTCATGCTTGCTAGTCGGGAGCGCTACGCACTGACCCACGCTGCTCATTGGTCATCGGTTTCTATCAAATATATATATAATAAATCCACATTTTTCAAAGTTGATTTTCGCGAATTTGGATGGGAAGCGCGCCTTACTGCTTCGGGAAATTAAAGTCCGAGTGAAGACCTTCACGTATACTAAGTATAAACAATTTCTGAGTTTGCCAGTCCTGAAGGTCCCCTTGTAAGGCAATGATACCTCCATGTATATATGCTCTAAGATTACACCCGTGTGATCCGTTTCATACTTCGCGCTTCTACAGTTTGTGTCGAACGCCGCTAGAGCGAGGATCGCAACTCGCAACAAAGTATTTTATAAAAAATAATTCAATCATGATCAAGAATTAAAGATCACAGTATTCACAGTGAACAACTTCACTCGAGGTAAGAAAATCACGATCACCGTCGTGATTTTGCACTCCATCCCTAGCCATAGTGGGAGACGGCGGTAGATCATAGTGGGGGTAAGGATTTGTCCCACGTCCCACGATTCTGGCATCACTGCTCCCGTCCCGAATCTGGCATCACTGACTCCAGCGACAAAGGCTGTGTTCCAATTCACGCATACTGCGCATAGACTGCATAGGATATGTCACGTACCCTATGCACTTCATGCGCATTATGCATGAATCGGAACACAGCCTATGTTGCCGGCGATTGTTGCCCGGTCTATACGAGCCTTTAGCATAAAGAATCGATTTTCAGAAGAATCGAACAGCGGAGAATCGATTCAAAAGATCGATCTTTTGAAGAATCGAATCGGAATCGAACATCCCTAGAGTGTAGAGTCGGCTGTGGTATGGTGCTTAACATTTACCAACCTTTGTTTGTAAATACCTCTTGAATTTCACTGAAATCAGTTAAATAAACTTAGAAAATACTACTAACCGTATAATTATGCATTTGGTTCAACTGTATGTAATTTTGTTTCGAATAGTTATTCTATATAATAGACAGTTTTGTGAAAAGTGTCGTAAATAAAAAGTAATCATTCGAAACGTAACCTTGTCATTATAGTGTTCCCTCGACATAGGCTCGCTTCCACCTCGCGACAAAGATTCGTCGCCGGTCCCGATCCTATGATCCTATATCGCGAGAGAATACTGTAGCTATACCTCACACGAATGTAATTATTCTTTACTCTACTGTACCTAAATATAATTAAAGCGGAAGCTGAAAGAAGCGCGCGAATGTTACCTAAATAATCTGTTACATAGGTTTCCCACTCCTACTCCCCAGGATCTGCAAAGGAAGCTGTACTTCTTAGTAGAGCAGCTTCAGCACATGGCTGGCGAACTCCCTCCGAAATATCAAATGCGCCTTCCTTATGAATTATTATCCGGCTTGGCTAATTCTCTATTGAACGATACGATATTCGAGATAGTTAAGGGGTTGATGGAAATACAGCATGTTACGGAGAAGCATCTCTTCCAGCAACGTCTTCAGTTGCTGAATCAACAGAAAATTGAAATGCAAGAGGCGCTATCGTCGACAGCAGTAGACGAGGATAGAGTCGCGATTAAAGTAGCCTTGATCAAGAAGCATAAAGAGGAATTAAAGCAAATGGACATGAAACTAGTCCTGCAATTGGATCAGAAAGTTACGGACCAGCAAAGCATCTTGGAGAAGGCCGGCGTGCCTGGCTTTTATGTTACGAGCAATCCTATAGAGATTCAAGTACAGATGAGGCTATGCGACTTTATAATTAGGCTTAGCGAAATGGAAGTCCCAGATTAACTTAGCCGTTGACCCGCCGGTGTTTTAATCCACTGCTCTTAAATGAAATTTTTAGTTGTACGATTCGTTATAACTATTTATTAACCAACAGATTGTACAATAAGTTAATATAGTTTCTGCATTTGTACAAGTGATACTTTTTTTAAAAATAACTGCTTACTTTTATATAAATAATTTAAAGGGAAACGCAACTGATTATCTAGGGAATTCTAAAAGCTGGAACATAAGCAGTCATGTATTTATAGAAAATATACTTGCTTTATTAATTAAGCTTCTGATGTTGTCTCGTCACGAATTATGTACATACTTTATCTGTTTTTATATAGTAAACAGTACTGTATGATACAGAACAAAAGATTTTCTGCATATAAAAGATAAATCTTATTTACACTGTATCGTAAGCATTAAATTCCAGTTACTGAATTATTACACCATATTGTGAAAATAATAAAAGATATATTGTATTTACAATACTATTTGGTTTTCGTTTTTTTTTTAAACAAAAAAAGCTTATAAAAGAAGGTATCGTGGCACCTAGGCAGTAGCATTAATTTTCTGTTTCTTCCGTTGAAATTCTTTCAGCTCTTCACGCATCGATTAAAGAAATGTATACTTTATTAACAAGATTTCGATGAGATTAATCAATAGAACCTTTAATTATCTTTTCGGAGTTCCAATAGAATCAATTCTCTGTCTTTATATTTCAATGGTACTGTATAAAACAGTACGTGTCATAGTGAACTCTGAGGCCCAATGATTCTCGAAGAACCTTGAGCACGTGAAATTATATGTCTTTAAACTACATAAGTACTTAGCTTTTACACAGCGGAGTTATCACGTTTACTCAGAAGTGGGGCGGCTTGCGACGACGAAATATTAAGATCTACATGTTTCTGGCGTTGGAAAGTGTTGGCTGCGTCCGCTTCCGCGAAGCATATGCGGTAAACGTCTTCGAAAGTGGTGGCGAAATGAACTTCCAGACCATCCGTGATATACTTAGGCAGATCGTTGAAATCCTTCTTATTCTCCTCGGGCAGAATTACACAGGTTACGCCGACCCGTTTCGCCTGTAAAACAGATTAACCCGGTTTGTATAAAAGCAACTAGGTTCCAACGAATCAAGCGAATCGTTTGTACTTACAGCGATCGTTTTCTCCTTGATACCGCCAACGGGAAGAACCTTGCCCATGAGGCTAAGTTCTCCAGTCATCGCAACGTTCTGTTTAATCGCCGTATTCTTAGCGAGCGAGATGAACGCTATCGCGATAGTAATGCCCGCGCTAGGGCCATCCTTGGGAGTCGCGCCTTCGGGCACGTGCAGATGTAAGTGAGAATCGTAGAGGAAACTGTTCGTCGGGTCTTCTTGGCTCAGAAACTTCCTGGCTACTGTCATCGCTATACGTATAGACTCCTTCATCACGTCACCCAAGTGACCGGTGACTTCGAAGGTACCTTCAGACTTCTTGCTACTCGCAGGCTTCCTAATCGTCGTCTCGATGAACAAAGTGGAACCTCCCATGGCGGTCCATGCAAGACCCATAACTACGCCGGGCGGCGTCACTTCGTACATTCTGTCGTGCGTGAATACAGGCTTCCCTACGAAATCGTGTAAATTGTCCGGCGTCACGTCAACCTTCTCCGTTTCCTTCTTCACTACTTTGAACGCCACTTTTCTATGAACTTTTTCTATGTGCTTCTGGAGACTCCTCACTCCGGACTCCCGGCAGTAAGATTTGATTAGCGAATTAAGCGCGTTGTCGTTTATATTAATCTGTTTCTCGGAGAGACCAGAGTCGGTCATGGCTTGCGGCACCAAGTACTGCTTGGCGATCGCGAGCTTCTCTTCCGCGACGTAACCCGACATATCTATCATCTCCATGCGATCTCTGAGAGGCTCTGGGATAGTATCTATCACGTTTGCCGTGCAGATGAAGAGGACTTTGGACAAGTCGACGGACACGTCTAAGTAGTGGTCCAAGAAGTTCGCGTTCTGTTCTGGGTCCAGCATTTCGAGTAGGGCGGAAGCTGGATCACCCTGGTGGCCTCTAATAAAGAGAATATAGTAGTCAGTGTGATAGTTACAGTTAATCGCTATAGGCTATGAACTACGTACTTTCCGATCTTGTCCACTTCGTCTATGAGAATCAGAGGATTTTCAGTCTTAGTCTTCTTCAAGCACTGAATAACCTTGCCAGGCATAGCTCCCACGTACGTTCGCCTGTGACCTTTGATTTCTGCAACGTCTGTCATTCCACCGACGCTAAATCTGAAATACTCTCTATTTAGCGCGCGAGAAATCGATTTGGCTATCGAGGTCTTTCCAACACCCGGTGGCCCATGGAAGCACAATATTTTTCCCTGCGTCGAACCTTTCAATTGGCTGACAGCAATAAATTCTATATTTCAAAGGAGATAAAGAGTAAACATATATATCTGTACAATGATTTATATGTTAAGCATAGTTACCTAGAATTCGCTTTTTTATGTCGTCCATTCCATAATGATCTTTATCCAAAATCTCAATAGCCTGTTGAAGATCTAAATTTTCAGAACTGGTTAGGCCCCAAGGCATGGACGTAAGCCAATCTAAGTAATTTCTTGTGACACTGGAAAGAAAGTTAGTTAGAGATAACGTCTTCGTTCTATTGTAAACAGCGACGAAACTTCTCGTAAAATAGATATTAAATTTTACACACTTGAATTCGCTACTATGACTTTCCAAGAAATTCAATTTCGTTAACTCCTCTTCTATCACATCCATTACCGGCTTTGGCACCGTTTTCTGCCTTATTCGCTCTCTATACTTCTCCCCTATCGCATCTTTGTCATCCTTCTCTAAGCCCAATTCCTTCTTAATCACTTTCAATTGCTCGTGAAGAATATACTTCCTGTGCTGCTGTTTCACTTTCTCTTCCACTTCTCTGCCAATCTTTTGTTGAAGCTTGCTTAACTCGTACTCTTTCTTCAACAGCGCGAGCGATAATCGTAATCTTTTTAAAATCTACAAACAGAACCGTTTCTCTCCTTATTAATAAGATCGATCATTTCAGCCACACGTTTAAGCCGCCGCACTTACATCCATTTCTTCTAGGACTTGCTGCAGCTCTTGAGCGTCGGCTCCTGTCAAGGCTGCGCCTAAGTCGCTCAAGTATACTGGATTATCCACAACCCGTTGACCTTGATGTAACATTTGTTGCAGGGACTCGCGATACAATGGATTCATACTTATTATATCGCGAATCGTTTTAATTAACTCTTGCGTTAAAGCCTGCGCATCGAACGAAAGTTATTTATCGGAACAAAGATACCCGTGGTAAGCAGGGTTGCCACCCCTCCGGTTTTGGCCCGGAGACTCCGGGTTTTGAAGCAAATCTCCGGGCTCCGGTTTTACTGGAAAAATCTCCGGGTTGTGGAAAAAATGATATAATAAGAAATTGTAGTATTATACAATGGTATTAATTTCGTATACAATAAAAGTTATTAATTAAAAAAAACAGATACTTTCAAATTCTGAATTGTTTGGACTTAAAAGAATTGCACATCTGTTTTCCGGATATTCGAGAACAAAACTTTTTTTGCTCTTTCCATCTCCGGGTTTATATTCGAATCTCCGGGTTGGAATGTATATGCACTCCGGGATTTATATGGCGATAAGGTGGCAACCCTGGTGGTAAGTCCATCCAGAATGATAGCGCACGCTTACCTTAATTTCCTCGGTCTGGCGAAATTTCTCGTGCGTGATATTTACAACTTCTACCATCAGCAACGGCTGAGAGCCAGCTTGAGAGGCAGGGTCCGCGGCGTTAACTTTTTCTTCGGGTTTCTCTGGTGCTTTCTCCGGCTCCTTACTTTCCGGAGCGCTTACATCTTCGATCCTGGAAACCTTCTCTGCCTCTGGAACCTTGACATCTATCTTTCTACGTGTTAACGATCTACGGCTTGTTTTGCCACCAGTTACCGATTCGTCTACAGGGACGTGAATTGTTGTATTTAGTAGCGGAAACGTCAGTTTCATCTCTGTGTGGTAGGTAGCAGAGTATTTATACACAAACTATACAAACACTTATAAAAAAAACGTCGTTCGAAATTAATTTCTAACAGCGTACGAGACGAGCGGTTCCTCGTACCGCAAGAATGTTACTTCGCGCCGTCTGGTATAATTAAACGATATAGAAACATACGTGATCGAGGCAGTGTTCACGGGAAAGGGTCTGATAGCTCTGAGCTACCCTCTGTTGCGCATGCCCGCGACCAGCTGCGACGTCAAACCAATCAACGCCAAGCTGGGAAACAAACCGAATCGACGCCAGTCGCTGGCTTCGCCAAGCTGGGAAACGAAGCCAGCAACTGGCGTCGATTCGGTTTGTTTCCCAGCTTGGCGTTGATTGGTTTGACGTCGCAGCTGGTCGCGGGCATGCGCAACAGAGGGTAGCTCAGAGCTATCAGGCCCTTTCCCGTGAACACTGGATCAAGGTAGATCTCGGTTACGTACCCTGCGTTAATTTCGGAGTAATATCTTCCAAAATCTGACCGACAATTTTAATCCTTCGATGCGCCATTACAACTAATCTTAATCGATTCCCTAAATCCTGTACTTCGTGTATCTGCGCAAACGTCCCAACGGAGTAAATATCATCTAAATTTTGTACAAGTTCTGCTTCGTTTCTACCAAAATAATCACATCCAAGCGTCAGAATCACAGTCGTTTATATATTCGAACGGTGTACGTACGTACGTCACTTACTCTTCGGTTTTCTTCAAGAAAATGCCGACGTAAGGTTGATTCAATTTTACTTTCCTACGAATGAGATCCATAAGAATCGGATTACTAAGTTCGACGAGCTTGATAAATCTTGGAAATACTGGATTCCTATTAATCGCTATAACAGGGACATGGGGCCACACTTCCGGCACAACGACGGTCGCTGGCAGCGAAGCTGGATCGTCGATTTGGTCCCCGTTGCCTTCGCTGAAAATCGAATGCAAAAACACGTAAATTCTCTGTACGCTGCTCGCGCGACGGAATGAAAATATTGCGTCAGCAAAGGTGGCTCGAGAAATTTAGTGAAAAGGAAATTAGGAGAAAATCGAATGAATAGATTTACTTCGGCGGATCCCTGTCACTGGATTTCTTGGTCGCGAACGATCTGACTGAAATCGCGGCGGCGGTCTGCCGACGGTAGCGTGCATTTCTGGCGAACGGTCCGAAATACTCGGGGAATTCTGCCCTTCTAAATTGCGGCCGCAGGTGCGCCGACAATTCTTCGAAGTCCGTGCGATGAGTTCTGCAGAATGACCGAAGGCTCGTCACACGGTGCCGAAACACAGGCAGGATCTTGAAATTGACCGCTGTCACGAAACGCATCGTCCCAGAATTTCACCACGTCTCGCATAAACGTTAATCGCTCGTTCGATCTGCTGTAGATGTTGTGTAAGGTTATAACCGCGATCCGGCACACGAGCAGCCTGATGAAACCTGTACTAACCTAGAAGAGACTGTTTTCGCGCGTTGGTCAGCCGTTTATGCGCATTAAGATTAAATATCTCGTTCATTGATTCCAATTGATTCGATTGTCGGTATTGATATAAGCTCACATTTTCTTTCTCTTTTTCCCGATACTTCGTGCGAAATTTTTAACGAAACAGCGGGCTGAAAAAACGGCGATATTCGCTTGTTAGTTCCAATATCATCACGCGTGCAACTTTGCGATTGTGTGCCCGAACATATGCACACGGAAGTATGCAATGTTTGACCAGAAGCTGGATTTGTTTGAAAAGATTCTTCTTAATGTAATTGAAATCGAATGCAGAATTCCGCCCCAACTTTCGTAGAAGTAGACGTTCCGATAAGAGTTCCGGATAATAAAGTTCCTGTTACATTTCTTCTTAATAATTTCATATAGGAAACAATTGTAAACTGAATAGAATTGACCATGGAAAGACAGTCAACATGCTCGAACTCGAGTTATTCAGGATTGTCGATAAGGGATTCTAATAACAATGCCAAAACTGATCGAAGTCATCCATCAGAATTGAGAAACCTTAACTCAAGTAAACTTCCCTTAATGCTGGTTTATTCGATGAATAGTGTTTTCTAAATGGCATTAAATAACTCTCTTATCGTTTTCGCGATTATAGGTATTATATGTTCCGCTAATATCAGTAGGCAAAGCTTGAATCAGCAACCAAAGACTTCAGTCGCGTCGGACAATGAGGATGAATTCTTTCAGAAATTAAAGTCCGAGATTGACAGAGATCTTCTATCGTAAGGGACTTTGTATCGTATCGGATTGTTTGTATTCTAGTTGTAGCTTATCATATTCTTTTGCAAACATAGATGTTCGAAAGAAAACTACAAGCCAAACAGTACTTATCCAAGTGTCTACTCGTCAAGAAAGAAAAGACCTATAATCGACGAAGAAACTCAAAGTATAATTAAAAGGTTTAAGAAAGACACGGAGGATAAAAGTGCTGTACAAACGTTACATCATACAAATACGCAGTCTAATCTTGCTCGTAATAATAATAGAAAAAGGACACGCGACGAGTCGACGATTCCAATTCCTGACAATATGCAGCAGGAAGATATACTAGGACCTAATTTTTTAAATATGAAATTCAGGTATTTTTCTCTAGAATAAAGTCGATACGCTACAATGGTATAAATCGTGCGTACGTTATCCGCGTCGCTCTAGCTAGTTATGCAGGACGTAATCATTGTCTAAACTGCCTCGCACAATTTCAGAAAGGCCCCTAGTAAATATGTATTTCAAATAAGTTCGAAGGTACAAATGAACAATATTGTACCCTGCTGTGCAGAGGAAGTAAACATTGTTCATACAGAATATGAAGAAATGGTATTTTATGACATGACGTATCTCACTCCTCCAGATAACAATTCGAATGAGGTATAGCGTTCATGACCGTAAAATATTACGACTATTCAATTGTAGAATACTACTAAAGTATTTCACCTAATTCATAATATATGTAACCATATTGATAATAAATCGTTAAATTTATATGTATTTCTTGTGTTTTGAATCGCCCGCTCAATCCTGACTCGTGTATGTCAGGAGGGGTGTCAGCAGGGCCGCGCGATCCATGAAAAACTCGTAAATTTTTGCGGGGCTCCATGCATAGATATTTATTATTATAAAATTTCTTTAAAAGGCCCCGCGGTCCACGAAAGCTCATCGTACATTTTGCAGGGCCCTATGCAGGGCCGCGCGATCCATGAAAAACTAGGCGTAAATTTTGCGGGGCTCCATGCATAGATATTTATTATTATAAAATTTCTTTAAAAGGCCCCGCGGTCCACGAAAGCTCATCGTACATTTTGCAGGGCCCTATGCAGTGCCGACGCGAGGATGGATGCTCCCAATTTGGGGGCCCCAAATTTTTCCACCTCTTTTCTGTCTAATAATTCATTTGTTTATGTGGGAGTTTGATTCCTTTATTATTAAGCGTGCGAATAGTTTTTTAGTGCTCCTTCGAGCCTTCGACTGACGCCCTTATGCGGCGCATAACTTGCATAATAGCCCTATGCATAGATATTTATTATTATAACATTTAAAAAATCTTTACGGCGGTCCTGGGTGTCAGTCAAAACTGATTTCGCGTAGCGTAATATTTTTTCAAGCTACCAAAAATATAAGAAACATGAAGAAATATTAAAAATATTTCGAATCATTCAAATGCCGACATGTCGCATACTCGTTAGCTACCTAATGGCCAATTTACGAGAATTCGACGATGAGGAAGCATTGCGAAAGACGAACTTAACACCGAGCGAAAACGACAATGTCTGTTGCTCGCGTTGAAGAGCTGATCGGCTACTTTAAGTCTCATAATAAAATTAAGGAACAGCAAAGCCATTCCGCCAAAGTGCACAGCGTTGGATGGAGTTGCGACGGGAAACTGTTGGCTTCGGGTTCATTCGACAAATCTGTTTGCATCTTCTCCCTCGGGCCCGATCGTTTGGTAAACATACATAACCTTTAACACCGGCTTCTTAACTTCAATTCTGTTCAGCGCATTCTTTAATCATACGTGCTATCAGTATTCACTCATTTAAACAGTTTCATTATTCCTTTCGTAATATATTCCTTATTAATTACTTTCGATTTCGCAACATTCCGAGGTTATTAAAAAATCTGCGCGCTTAATAAAGCTCCACTTTTAGCGTTTCATACTATTCATGTAAATACGTAACTTCGTTATCCACCTGTGTATTGCAGAAACAAGAAACAACTTTCAGAGGGCACGGCGGTAGCGTGGACCAACTGTGTTGGCACGCTTTTTACCCAGAACTATTATCCACGGCGAGTGGGGACAAAACAGTGCGGATATGGGACACGAGAACCCAGAAATGCACCGCAAACATCAGCACAAGAGGAGAGAATATCAATATATCATGGTCGCCCGATGGCAACACGATAGCGGTGGGAAATAAAGAAGACTTAGTCACTTTCATCGATGCACGTGTGATGAAGATACGCGCGGAGGAACAGTTTAACTTCGAGGTGAACGAGATCTCGTGGAACAAGGACTCCGATACGTTCTACCTTACGAATGGCCAAGGTTGCGTACATATCCTCAGTTACCCGGACCTGGAATTGTTGCACGTAATTAAGGCGCATCCGGGGACGTGCATTTGCATAGAATTCGATCCCACCGGAAGGTACTTTGCCACCGGATCCGCGGACGCGTTAGTCTCGTTATGGGACGCGGACGAGTTATGCTGTTTGAGGACGTTCTCGAGATTAGAATGGCCGGTGAGGACCATATCGTTCTCTTACGACGGGCAGCTACTAGCTGCGGCGTCTGAAGATCTCGTTATAGATATAGGCGAAGTAGAGACTGGAGAAAAGATCGCCGATATACCCGTGGAAGCGGCGACTTTCACGGTTGCCTGGCATCCGAAGCAATATTTATTAGCGTACGCGTGCGACGACAAAGATACTTATGACAGGAAGCGAGATGCTGGCAGTCTGAAAGTATATGGATTCGCCAATGATTAAAGTACTATTTTTAGACTTCTCTATTCAAATATATCATTGCATAAGGAAACTGTCGAGCTTCTATTCTGCACCTTTCCTGTTAACATAGATATATTACTAGGTTCTATTAGCGTAGTTATATTACTATGTTTTAGGGCTCTTGATACCCAGTGACCCGGGTACTCGGTTAACCGGGTGATACCCGGGTACCCGGTAGAGCTCTGCAACGGGCGGGTATACCGTGGGTCAACCCGCCCGTTACCCGATCGTTTTTCGACTCACCCGGCCCGCGTCGGGCAAGACGGGTTAGCGATTCATTTCTACCCGCCCGTCAAGCCCGAAACTGTTGCCAGCCGTGCGACGTATCCGACCTGTCCGTGTCCGTATTTGCGCCTTTCCTCTATTCATCGGGGTCAGCTGCATTTTTTATATACTGTATTTCTAAATTGTCTGATATGTTTCTACTACAATGTTGTTGTTTGTAAAAAACATAAATTAAATCTAAATTTTTTAATTTCTTACATTTATTTGTATTTTAACTTGTGTTATTTACATATGATTGATAAGTATAATACACATTAATAATAAATAAGTTGTCAAGGTTTGACTCTCCATTCGAGGGTAACAATAAGTCAGAGTGAAAATCGAGTGAAGCGCGGGAAATGTCTCGGTAAAGAGCGGGCACGGACGTTTCGGGCGGGTATGGACGGGCTGGACAGCCGCGGGTTCTTCGGGCTAATGACGATTCAAGTGCGGGCGGGTCGGGTACACCGAGAAACAGTCGTGGGCCGGGCGGGCCAAACCCGCCCGTTGCAGAGCTCTAGTACCCGGGCACTACCCGGGTCTGCGGGTAATACGGTTACGGGTACTCGATACCCGTATGATACGGGTAACACAGTTCGACAGCCATCTGGACTTGTAAAATTTAATAGCCGTTTCTTATATGTTTTGGAGCGCTGAAAACGAATCCGCAAACTGTTTGACGCTATCATCCTCAGTTTTTGAGACATTCGATTTTGAAAAAAAAAACTGCAAATTTTCAACGTTGAACATCTTTTGTGTCGAGACAGTAATTGTTATTCATTACTGTTTGCGCAAATTTGCAGTTTTTTTCAAAATCGAATTTCTCAAAAACTGAGGATGACAGCGCAGAAGCAATTTGCAATATTACTAATAATTTATAACTAACAATATTCATAAAACAAACAGGTATAATAAGAGGTTTGTTATGATCCACTGCAATAACCGGTATTTCGTCGATTACCCGTATAACACGAGTATCGGGTAATCGTAACCGTATTACCCGCAAACCCGGGTAGGACCGGGTACCCGGGTAACCGGAAACCCGCGAAAAGTAAGAGCCCTACTATGTTTTGTCGGCAGAGTTATGTTACAGAACTTGTACACACTTCATTGTTGTAGTATTTCGTCGACATGGTTACCAGAACTCGTATCGCTTCGTTTCTGTAGCCTGGACGTATTCTAGCATCAATTTTATACAATCGCTAATCTTTTATATTTTCCCGTTGGACAAACATTTTACCAATTTCTTGCCTTTGTAATGTTATGCTTGAAAGACATGGAAACCAATTGCGAGTGTCAGTATACAGTGACATTGACGGACCAAGTTCTGCATAGACAGTTTTCTGAGACGAAGGACAACTTTACTCATGTGCCCAGTATCCATGAGGTGGACGAAGAGGAGACCGACGAAGAGTATACCTATGATCAGGAAGCCGCTGCTCCCGAAGACGCTCAAGAAATTGCGAATATAATAAAAGAGACCGCAGACGATGATTCGCTTTACAGCAACGAATCGTTCTGCTCTGACGTATCTTGCGACGAGTCCGAAGGGACCAATGCAACATCCAGATCGTTCGATGGTTCTCATTTGTCATCTCAAGTCGTCGATCGCAACTGCAAGAAAGAAGATAAGATAGAGGAGGAGGAGAGATCTAAGAGCACGGCGCAGGGCAGCGAAGCTGCAAATTCGGTTTGCTGCGAAAGTTCAATATCCGAGGATAAGTTAGCATCCTTGCAGCAGATAAAAAACAGAAGGAAGAACATGACTTTTACGGACGAAGAGTTGAGGAAAATTGAATGGGAGAATCAGCTTCTTCTGAGAAAGATAATGGCCCAGCAGAAACCGAAGGAGAAGATACTTCGCGATGGTACGCCCCACGGTCGAGCAAGCAGCTCTGCGATAAACAGGAAGAAGTTACAGAGGAAGATCGAAAGCGAAAATATAGTATGTATTCGTGTCCGAGTTCGCGTAAGGTATGCGATACTATTACTGTTAAAATGATATTTACATTTGCAGCTACTGCTTCAGAGGATACAACAGACAAAATCCCGCGTCGCGAACACCATGACAAAATCTGGTTGCAGGCAGACGTTTCTTTAATCTGTAATAAAGAAGAACTATTTTTATATATTTCATACTAATCGGAGGATATTTTCCGGTGTTCGATAGATTTTTACCCTTAAAAGCAGGGAGCTGTAGTACAAATCTTACGGTTGTGATTTACTGTATTCGGTGTGCCATGGAATACCAAGTTTTAAGTGGAAATGATACTTTATTGAAAAATAAAAACACATACGTGGACACCGATGAGAATGTCTTTTCGGAGCGTCTTCGTTGAAATACAGTTTCACGCGAGGGAGACGCGAATGATTGAAACACAGCGGGTACCAGTCTTGAAGTGTAGGTACACATTTTTATTTCGTTTTGTATACATCACAACTTTGTAAAATGTTTTGAAAACTTACCGAAGAAATTCTACAAGTCAAGACTATAAAAATCACAGTTCTCACTCGTTCCAAGTAACTTAATCATCACCTTTTTACGTAACACCAAGACCAACGTTCTTTGAGTATTGTGACCACCCATTTTTTTTTTTACGTACGTGTAGAAAGTACAAACGAGAACAAAGATAATAAGACCAAGAGGCAAATATCCATAAACTCAAAGCTTCCATTTTTTACATTCGCATGCTTGCCTTCTTGATTAATCTGTGCTTCGATTGTTGTAAAAAATCACACTTCGAATCCAAGTGTAAGACTTTGGTTGGCCATTTCGACTCGAAAGTATAAAGGAAAAAAGAAGAAGATCGTGCGATCTTGTATCAGTAAGAGAAATTTCAACGTACCACATTAAAGTCCTAATAACATAACACAGATCTCAACAAACGACAACGTGAAGATTTAACTAGTACGAAATCAATTTTGACCGTATTATGCGAGGTACTATTCAACAAGATATCACAAAGATGCGAAACATGAATAATAACAAAAGCCAGCCGGTAGCGTTCAAGCGTTATCGATCACAAAAGTGCCGCTAATAAATACATCGTTACTTTCCGTATTAGAAAAGAAAATTGCTCAACCAAATCTACGATATCGCAAGATACAATATCGGATATTTTGGGAACGAGATTAGTCTTCGTGCTTCTTCTTCCAAGATTCTGTGGATGACGGTGTCCATATTGTACTGAGTGAACGAAACGGATCGAAACCTGATCGTTCCTGAAAAAAAAAAACAAAAAACAAAACAGTTAAGTAATATAAAAAAAAATGCATCCCCGGAAAATTTTCCAATGATATAGTTATTCTCACTTGTGTATCTGGTTCTGTTTGCAATGAGGACAGCTGCGAGGATACAGGTGGTGTAGCTGCACCCCATGGACCTGCAGCCCACACACCACCTGTGTTCACTCCCCAAACACCACTTCTTTCCTCCCCTACTGCTGCTCTAGTGTATAATGGTTCCCAATTTGTTTCGATCGTCGCCCAGTTGTCTGTAATCCCGCGTTGCAATTGTTAATACGCACTCGTTAATATATGTATATCATGGACTCTACCTCTTAAGGTGTCCGTTAGCATTGGAGGCTTCTCAGAGGTCTTTGGCGATTCCAACTGAAATCCACTTGTACTATCGGACAATAGATTAAACATGGGATTATTATCTTCCCATAACTGGCATCGCGTATCTTCCTCTGGACTCTCCAGCTCCATTAAGGGTTCATCCGTCTCTGGAAGATCGTCGTACGGCACCAGTTCCCGTTCGAACTGAAAACGCACGGAATGTGACAATTAAGGAGCTTATAATGACTTAAAGAGCCCGAAGTATGCTAGCTTTCAATTAATTACCGGTGGTTCCGTGAAAGCGTTGATGAAGTAACTATTCGAATGCTGCGAGCTGTTCTGTATTTTCAGAGAATCCTGATTAAGCGGCTTCTCCTTCTCGACAGACTGAACACAGAGAGGTGGAGATTGCGATACCATTCTGTATTCCTTCGTGCTCTGCATCAATTCCTGACTCGATTGCTGTTTACTGTAATCTACATCTTTGGCGTCGTTACTGAAGACCATCGACAAATTATGCGCGGTCGTTTGGGGCTTGTGTAACTTATTTAAGCTCGAGAAGGGCGAGATGCTCTCTTGGTTCCGTGCCACCACGTCGCTGAACTTAGCCCTGTTCTCGCCCCAGCACGATGGCGGCGGCGGCAACGGCGCAGAAATTGTGCCCAGTGCACGCGCTTGATCTTCCCGTTGGCTAGTACTTCCATTCAACGATGTTGCTGCGAAGAAAAACATATTCAACTTTCAGTATTCCCTTCTCGTCAAGCCATTGGCATTCTAATATTCTAAAAAGACTTAGAAGAGTTATGTACTTTTTATATGCGCTTTATCGAAGCCTCGACGTTTCTGAGATCCTTTATCTTTCCTAGGAGGATTTTTATTCTGTCGAGGCAGCTTGAAGGATGACTCGACGGTGCGGGATGTATGAATGTGATGCTTCATGGTGGATCTTGTTGTACTCGTTTTCCATCTGTTCGGATTGTTGTGCCTCTCTTTGTCGTACTCGTCATCGTCGCAGTCACCTTCATAGTTGTCTCTATAATCTACACATGGCACAGGAGCGATCGACTGAGGCTTCGCCTTTTTAGTTGCTGGCTTCCTCTGCAATTTCTCTGACTTCCCGCAGGACTGGTCGAAGTTCTGTAACAAGAGACGAGATTAATTTGAATGCAAGCACATTTTATAATTCCTGCCACTAGTTTTAATTACTTTGCATGGCGGTGGATCATCTTGAACAGAACTCTCCGTCGTTGTGGACGACGTCTCCTCTTCCGAAAGATGAATGCTCCTTTGACTACTATTCGACTCGAACTTTTTAAAAGACACGTGATTGTTGCTGCCGTTCCCAACTGCCGTCTGCTTCCTTTTGCTCTCCAATTTACTACTCCGTGCATTATTCAACAGCCCCGCCGTGTCGACTTGAACCTCATGATCGACCAATTTCGTGTCGTCCTTAACGCTTCCCGTTTGATTGGACTTTCCTTTCCTATTCGTCACAGGGCTCGACTTCATAAACGTGTTCACGGTGTATTTCTTCTCCTGGCTCCCTTGGACATCGGGGAACGCGTTCTCCGTCACGCAACTGTCAGTCTGAACCTCTTGAGCGTTGTTCTGTTTCTTATTATTCTTCTTCTTGGCACCGAGCGCGATATTGCTTATAACGTTGCTGTTATCCAGCGCCGAGTCCTCGCAGCGTTTGAACGACAGCAAATCTTTGGCATCCGTGTCTAACTTGAACCTACGCTCCTCCTCCGCGGACCAGTCCGGGATCTTCAGCCCTTTCTGCGCGTTGTCCTTCTCCTTGTACTTCTTCACGTTCATCAGCGCCCAGTCTGGACACGCCTCCTCCTTTTTCGCCACCTTCTGCTTCTCCTCGCTCGTCAGCTTCTCTTTCAAGCAAGTCGACTCTTGCCCCGTGTACACCGGCACGTGGGACAGCAGTCTTAAATCGAATGGCGCTTGGACCGGGCTCTCCCTCGAGAAACTGGCCAGAGCTCCTCGTAATATTCGATCCGCCTCGAGGAACGAAATGGCGAGGACGCATATTAATAATATCGACGAAAGGCTAACGGCCACCCATTGAACAGCGTACTCCCACGACGGTCTTGTGAGTGCAGCCGTGCAAGCTTCCAAAGAATGTGGGGGAAGAGTGGCGAGTAGATTAAGAATCACCATGCCGTTCTCTATATCTCCGTCGAAGCCTAAACTCGTCGATATCAGAAGCTTCCTCTCGATCCGCGACAAAGTAAAGTCCGGAGTGAACGCTATGTCGATCTTCTTAGTCGCGTTCGGGTTCAATTTAAAGGGCATACAGTTCAACACCTTGAAACCGTAACCTTCGCAGCGTAAACCGTTTATATAAAAATCGTACACTTCTATGGGCAGCTCTCCCGTGTTTCTAGCCATGAAGGATCGTTTCACCGTCAGGTTTGGTACTGGACTTCGCTTAAATCGTTCCCCAGCTGTCGAAGAAGAACGGAGAGACATCACTGGTCGGCTCAAGACTAATCGTAAGCCTTAAAAATCTTTTCGTTTCGGAATACGCGCTTCTCTAGACCGCTTGCAACAGAAGAAGATAAAGAAACGTACATACGTTCGCAATCTTTAAGATGTTTCTCCGCGAGCTCGAACAGCAAAGGCGTAGTGGAGCCCGGCTTCCGGTTGCCAAATCTGAATTGTGCATTTGCGCCGTGGCCCATCACGCGCAACACTTCCAAAATTGTCATATTGTTCCTGCAACGATTAGAAATATAAATCTGCATTTCTGTGCTTTGAGTTCAACAGCCGTCTGCGCGTGGGTTATTGAAATGGCGAACATACAATATTTACCTAATATACAAAAGTGCAGATGATAAAGAGGGGGTGAAGGGAGTGTATGACACTCGTATAGTTTTCGATTCCGAAGGCTTTAAATATAAAGGAATCGATTGCGGTGCTACTGTGGCGTCCCACTCTCTTTCAAACCATTCCCGCTCCTCTACGTTCTCTTCCAGCTTGAACTCCTCCGCGACGGTAGTTCCGCATTCCACGCATGCGAACTTAAACCTGTATATACAGATACACACAAAAATATAAACAGAGCTCGCGGCTGTATGACTGTTTTGTATAAAATTACGTACTTGGCTGGTAATGAGTGGTAAAGCCTCGTTCCCTGGGGATAGTTCCAGTCCATCACTAACTGTATAATTAAAGGACTAGTGCTCGGATTGTATACTTTAATCGAGCTGTAAGACGTATTCCCGACTTGCGTTAATGGAAATACTAGGGCGACTTTATTCTTGTTGTTACTAAAGCCAGTCAATATGCTGGGCCAGTACGGTTTTATGTTTAAATAAAATTTGTGCCCGCGAACTTCGGTAGTGTCTAGACGCATTGTAATATTGTCCCAAGAACGACCGCCTGTTAAATTAAGGAATCGCGTGTACCTTGTGTTCAACAAATTTAAGTCAGAGTCTCTCGTATGCGAAGGAAGGGCCAACGTATTCAACCATTGTCTGCCAGCTGTAATAAAAGAATTTTATACTGTAACAATCCCTGTGAATTTTCGGGCTAAGATATCTGTTGCGTTAAATGCTGATTTGAGAGCACGTAGGGCGAGGCACGTCCTCTCGTTTTGTATATCTCTTCGCGTGAAAGTCTCATGCTTACCATTACTGTCCAACGACAGGCCTAAATAACAATGGTGCTTACAAGTCACAGATGGTTCGATTCTTACTGACCCAATGTAATTTTCGCCCCTGGTTATAATAGGCATTGATGCTTCTTCCAACGGAATATATTTTATCCTATTATCTTTGTTAACAGGCGCGATCCTAGTCACCTGCATGGGTCTTACAAACGTTGAATATACTTTTACTTGTTGCACACAAATTGATCCCTGGAGGAATCATTTGTAAGAAAACCTTTACTACAAATTACACGGACAGATCGTTATGGATTACTCACAGGAAAGCAATCCGTGAAGATGAGCTTCTTTAAGGAGATTCTTCCGTACGCGACTCTCATGTAAACTGGTAAAATGAACCTCTCGTAGGTCGTTCTAACGAACACGTCGCCCACGATCGTATCCTCTTCGACCATCGGAGTCTTTACTTTAATTTTAAAAATCGCTAAATAACCAGGCTTTATGTATTGCTGGAATTAAGAGATACTGTCAGTTTGCTGAAATAACAGTGTTGAATTAATAATATTATTCGTACATTGCCAGTGTGACTGCACACTGTTATATTACGAAGCTCTTTGTCCAGAAAATCTGCTGGACCTCTCTGACAACCCATGAGCTCTAGCACTGCACCGGGCATGTTAACTCCCCATCCGTGTAAATCGATATTTATCGGATTTTGATTCTCCAGAGCAAAAATAGCTTCGTTCTCGGTGCCGCTCCCCACGGTGCCGAAGTTCATCGTACCCTCGTCGCTCTCCCTCTCCTCGGGAACTATTTTCCTCACCTTTCCATCGTAACTTAGTAACGGGACCTCGGTCACGGAAACGTTCGAGTGAATTAAAATCGACGATTCCATTTTCACGTTATCGGTTTTCCTATCTTTGGCAAGTTGTAAAGAAAATATATTGACCTTCTGTTCCGGCTTTATCACCCGCGGAATAAAATTCTTTATCTGTAACACGTAAGATTATCCATTTAATTGACATTTAGCACAGATTTATAGGATTTGTACGATCGAAATCCTGTTAAGTTTGCTTACCGTGAAAATTGACTTCACATGAGACGACATTGTGACATTCGTGATAGCTAACGGTAATTTAAACTTGTTAACAACGCTGAAGTTCCGCGCTTGATTCGATTGGAGAGAACAATAATGCGTAATTGATGCGTTTACTTCTAGACCACCCTGTAGAACTTGTGCAACCCATGGAATTGTTAATTTCTGACTAATACCACCGGGACCTACCGCCTTTATCACTAGTTTCCCTTTGAAATGTTGTAACTCTAAACCAGTCTTCCCTAAATAACAAACACACGTTACACAATGGGCAATTACAGCTCGCGTGATGTAACGTTTAGCTACGTACAGTCATAAATTAGTGCTCCGATGGCAATCGGTATATCCGTGTCCCCCGGAATTACCGCTTGCTCGAAATGAAGTTTCAGTGCTTTAGAAACAGGTGTACTAATTATATTCTGCAAAACACGTAGAATTATATCACCAAACTTGGAGAACCGTAAATGTCGTCCCGCATTTTGGCGAAGCGCAGTGAAGAAATTATTAACAATTAATTAATTATCGCTGCGCTTCGCTCATCAATTGTTTATAAACTTTTTCTCTTCGTATCGCCGCGCATCGTTAAAATGCGCAACGGCTTTAACCGTTATAACTTTGTAGAAAATTCTTTAGAAACAGGCTATTAACAGAATATTAACAATCATAATAATAAGTAACGCTTACCATAATTTTTACTGGCTTTTTCGCCGAGTTCTTCAGGGCAATGGGGTATTGAATAGGAGGTTGCAGCGAACCGCCCATGCCTAAATTGATTACACCAGAACTTCCGCCCCAATGAAGACCAGCCCCACTTTTCACTTCGATTTCGATTGTTACAACAAGCAGCTCTGAAGTGTTATTCACTTTAAGCCTGCGGTTCAGAGAAGCACACGTGTCAGGGCGAAATTACGCTACGGGGAGGAAACGCGAGGCTACGAACCTAATATACGCTGTATGATTCTTTTCTGTATAAGCATTAAAATGTAGTCTTATGATAGGTTTTGTTTGATATGGTGGGATTTCCCACAATTCACGCGAACCTTCTGCCTCCCCCGATGGCAGCTCCAGTTGAAATTCTCCACCGCTACAATATACTTCTAGAACCTTTGATCACAACGAAACGCGAAGAGAACGGATAAATGTAATGGAAATGTAACGCATTAACGCGGAAAATATTCTCAAGGTAAATACCTACTTGTAAAGCTTCTGCGTGTGGATTGTGCATGTATATAAGTGGAGTAAATGTTGCATTTAATGGTAATTTAACACCTACTACAGGTCTGAGTCGATAAGGACTACTGACACTTATTCCTTTTACCTAGAAAAAAAACGGGTTCGTTCATTCGATAGAGAAAAATATATTCAGAGTTCGTAGCGGTAAGTGTAATAAATTTCTTACTTGGTATTTCACAGGTCCTTCTGCGGTATGTATAAAAAGATGGGTGTCAATGTCACCTTCTTCTCGACCGAGAAAGACAACATCGAACGTTGTGTTCCCCAATGGTGGAATTACCTGTACAAATCAAATCGTGATAACTCTTCAAGTATTCGCATGTTCCTTTTTATTATTTATGCGGGAAACAAATCGCATTCTCTATAACTTTGCTCGCTACTTTATTATTCTGGTTACAAGAGCTAGCCATGTAAAATAGGGTGGAACGAAATATAGGGGCAAAATATTTTTTTATTATTCATGACTTCTAATAGTGGGCAAAAGTTGCCTTTTATAATGTTATTTAACCCTCTAGGGACGGGGATGTTTTAAACTTAACGTAGAATTTTTTTGAGCGTTAAAATAGTCTATTTTATACTTCGGATTTGGAAGCTACTCGTTAATTTTTTTTTTTTTTTTAATTTGTTTATAACAAAAAGAAGTTTAATTTCGGGTTCTGATGGTACAACAGTTTCTTCTCTGCCTACTAAAGGTCACTATACCTATCAAATCTCGATCTTATTGATGGAACGTAAATAAAAATGTGTTAATCTGAATGGGACTCTGGAGTCCCACTCGTCCCTAGAGGGTTAAGCTGTGAAAGTTTGATCTTGATCAACGAATTTTTTGAGGTGCCGCAAGCCATTCAAAAATTCATATTCACTGATTTGTGTTTTTGAATGGCTTGCGGCACCTCAAAAAATTTGTTGATCAAGATCAAACTTTCACAGCTTAAATAACATTATAAAAGGCAACTTTTGCCCACTATTAGAAGTCATGAATAATAAAAAAATATTTTGCCCCTATATTTCGTTCCACCCTAATGTAAAATACTACAAGCGGTATAATCTTGGATCGTAAAACTTACTTTGCTTCGAAAGAACGACGAATGGAAGTGGCGCGTATTTCCGGAAATTGATAAAAGATGGATTGTTTTGTTATGATCTCTATTAAACAATATCACAGTTTCTTGGTGGGGTATACCGAGTTGTCTAAGGAGAAGAATATCCATATTGTACGTAGATTCACATAGAATAGCGCAAACGACGGTCATGATTTATTTACCTCTCTTTGAAATCCAGAATATGTGGCTCGAAATGAACGTGAGATAGCGAATCTTGCGCTTTATCTTCGTCTGATGTTGTATCCCTTGAAAGAACAGTTGAAGAATTTTAGTAAATGCACAGCGATCGTCGGGTATAAATTCTAATAGTGGAAATTGAAAATAGGAAAGGTACAAGAAAAATTAGTTTGAAGTGATCACAGTTAGTAAAGCAGTGTTTAGAACTTGAAAGCCCCGTTGTTTAAACACGGTACTATGATGAATTGATTAAATGATCAAAGAACTATGTATATTACACGTAATAATGAATCTGAACTGAGAATATTCTATACACCCATTCAACATTAACTTCTGTTATCTTCGTCTCGTCGTATTAAGAAAAACAATTATGAGAATCTTAATCTTTCGCTTAATAAAGGGTCGCCTTTTATATGCTCGTTCGCATTTTCGCTACACGTAATCAAATCATCAATGGAAGATTACGATGCTGTGTGTAAATATTTTTAAAAGTAAAGAAGGAGACTTATGTAAAACCTTTCCTACTTCCACTCACCATTATTTTAATGAGTATTATGCTTACCCAGCCCCATGTACTGTATTGGTAAAATCCTAGAACATACAAAGTCGTGACATTATGCGCGATCAGAGTTCTACAGTTCGAAGTATAACGAGAGAAGCTTTGCGCGTAAATAAAGGCAATTTCAAAGATGCGCCTAACGAAGTTGCAATTGCGATAACATTGTACAATCATAAGTAAGAACGTGTAATACAGTTTAAATTAACGAAGTATCGCAGCTCACCTTATGCATAGACATTGGTATGTTGTCCAAAAGATATTGAACATCATTGTCGTCCTGTACGAAGGCTGCAAAGAAGAATCGATACTCTTTCGCAACATTGTAAAAGTACAGAGTTATGAAGTAGCTACTTTACGATACGTAAAGAAACGAACGACACGCAAGTGTAACGATTAGAGACAAATTACTGTCGTACTCGAACGCTATCGATTATGCGTCACGCTAGATTACTTGTGATTAGCGTCGCTGAAAACCATCACAATTACGCAACGTTATCGCTCGGCACCGAGAAACTTATCCTACAAATTTATAACATAGAAACCGCGAGCAATGATCTCTCGAACAGTCTGCGAGCAACAGCAGCTTCTCGAATGTTGATTTAACGCGTGACTCCGCGGATGTTGCAAATTTCTGTCATCGTATCCGACGCTAATGAAGATCCAGAGTGCAAGGATATTTACGGAGCTTTTTAAGAGCACCTTGGTTCTTGCAAGCGAATACAAGTTTCCTCGCGTTCCGACCACGCTAAGAGCTACCAATTGGCTTAAGAAGATTATCGTTTCGTTTTTCAACCGTGCGAATGTAGACGTTTCGGTCCCCTCCGAAAACGAAAATCCCCCGACCTTCGAGGAGAACGAGACGGGGCATTGGAAAAGGAACGCGAGGTTGTGCGTTAACATTGATTAATTGCGCGGCGATTAAGATTGCACGGGGCCACGGTTTACGATTGTGCATTGTATCGGTGATAAGCGGGGACCGTTAAAATAGCATAAATACGCGCTTACCATTATTGTGCCCATGTAAGGACGGTCGAATTTGTGACGTCAGCCCGAAAAACGTTAACAGGACGAGGCAATAAAGTACTTTTAACTCAGTCATAATAATAGCTTCTCACTGTGTTGTTTGCTGTTTTGTCTTTAGCAGAAATGAAAATCCGCTTTCGGCCATACTTTTGCCACTATCGAATTCTGGAGTATCGATTCTACTTCCGTCCGATTTTGAAAGCTCTCTCCGCGAGCGAATTTCGAGTGCGACCAATCTGACGGAGACAGATTTATATGTTAGCTCTCGCGTCTTTTATTATCGCGCCAAATATATCATTGATACTGGAAGCCTGTCCATTTATTCAGCAAACTTCCAATTAATTTGTCCCCGCGCGGACCGCTCGCTTATTATTGCGCGAGCGATCCAACGGCTGCGCTCTTATTTATATATTAGTTGTAGGTTTTTAGAGGACAATCGCGGATTCGTGGCTGAGATTAATTTTTCGTTTAACTGAAAAGTGTCTATTAGTATTTTGTTACTTTTTGCATAGATATATGTCGTTGTAATTTGTATACATAGCAATATGCAGTGCGCAGTTGTCGATGTTGCTGCAAATAGTAGACATTTCTGTTACTGTTTTTTTTCATTTCTGCGTTTGCGAATGAGTACGAATTGTGGATTACATTTTTTAATTAAAAAGGAGCATCCAACCGCGTCACTTTACTGCGAAAATATTTACGATTCGTTAATCCTTTCTATAGATGATTTATAGTTTTGGCATCGCTCGGCCAATCAGATAGAGCGATTGCGGTTGCTCGGAATTGGGCGGCAAATTTGAAAATCTCTTTTAATGGGTCGATAATCAATTTTGCGGACATAAACGTAGATGTTCAGTTAAAATTAATATACAAAGGTGGATTATAGACAACTTTGAATTGAGTTGTACTATTTACTTAACAATAAAAGCTAAACTCGAACCGCCATCTACATAGCCGTAGTTTATGGTGATAACCTAACCTCAAAAGTAAACAAGAGTAACCTGCAGCATGTTAATCAAGTGACCGTTTTACATTCTAACAAATTTTGCAAGGTTAAAACATAATTGCTATAAATATTATTGATTATTATATCGCGGTACATTATTGTTAAAGCGAGTACACAAGATGCGGAACACGAATCACAGTACGTAATAATATCTGTATACTATTCCTGTTAAATTTTAACGAAAGCAATCCTTTATAATTCCTAATTTATTACGAAATAAACAGACATGAGGGGTGACAGGAAGAAACTTTCTTGGATCTACAGAAATAAAACAAAATTCCAAAGGTCTCAGAATGCAACATCAGGTGTGGACGACTGCACAGAAGACAATAAGAGGCCGAGAATCATCGTGCGAAATTTACCGTTTAAGGTGAGTATTTCTTACAAGGAGAGTATTTTAGGTGTCCGCCTCCGATCATTTTGATTTTCGGATATGTTATAGAGGACCGAAAAATAAGAAATACGTGTTTTTTTATTTTTCCCCGTTTTCATATTTGGGGGGTGAAAACTGCGTTCAAAATTAGGCTTAAAAACTCATTTTTGTGGAATATCTCGAGAACTATTAGAGATAGTGTCAATGGACGAATTTTGTGTCTTTGAATGCGAAATATGACTGACTCACCAGATTTTCAAAAAGTCCACAAAAATGATTTTTCACCCCTAACTTTGAACGCAGTTTTCACCCCCCAAATATGAAAACGGGGAAAAATAAAAAAACACGTATTTCTTATTTTTCGGTCCTCTATAACATATCCAAAAATCAAAATGATCGGAGGCGGACACCTAAAATACTCTCCTTGTTAGAACGGTAGAATATAAAACTTTTAGTCATACATTTGCATTGATACGTCCACTATTATCGATTATTAGGCAACCGCAAATGACATCACAAAGTTTTACGAACCCTTCGGCCACATAGAAGAAGTACATTTCCCGAAACGTCCGGACGGCTCGCCAGTCGGATGTTGTTTTATCGAGTATAAACAGTTAACAGACGCATCGAAAGCGATATTTAACACAAACAAGAAAGAATTCCAAGGTAATAGTTCGTTCTATGTGTAAATTATCTTTATGGGGAAGAACCTTTCGTTATCCATTCATTTATACTGAAAATATGTTCTCAGGTAGAATAATAAGCAGTAGTTGGGCCATTTCAAAGTCTAAGTATTGCGAGAAACTAGAAAGAGAAGCTACGGAGACTGTGGACGATGCAGAAGGTCGAGGTACAAGCAAAGATGTAGAATCGAGCAAAGAGGAACCTAAGCAAGAGCTGGACGCATCTCAGAAAGAGGCGTTAATAAAGAAGCAAGAAAGGAGAAAGTCGTCGAAAGAGAAAAGTCGGAAGAAGAGGGCTAGGATTGTTATAAGAAATTTAGCATTCCATGTAAGATAAGATCTTGAATTTAAAGTATTAGTCCAGTGAAATTAGACGGAAATCTGCCCAATCTTCGGAATAAATCCCAGCAAGCTAAATTTTGGTATGGGCCTTTATTTGGTCGTTTTAAACAATATGTCAAAAGTCCCCATCGATCCGAGTGCCGCTAAAAATTTTACAGAGGGTTGAAAAAAAAATAACAGTTTTTCGCGAATATCTCGTTATCTAGCAGTTTTGCGACAAAAATAGATCTCACATAATTTATAACCTAGGAAATTCTCTACAAAAAAGGTTGTATGAGTTTTTTTCGTAGGAGTAACCATTTTCATGTGTGCCGGGTTACCAAGTTTCAACCCCCATACTTTTGACAAGGGAAGATCCCGAACCCGGAAATTCAGAAAATTATGAAACTCTGTAAATATATAGCGGAAGTCCTGCTGAGTACAACGCAATTTCGTTTGCTGCCCAAATTCACTCCAAGAGGGTGCAATTGACCCCTGAAAATTTTTTTATTTTGTATTATTACTCGCGAACTGTAGGAGATAGAAAAAAAGTATTCAGGAAAAAGTTACTTCTCTTAATTAGGACTAACATTTGGTAAATTATAGTTCTTACAGTTCTTACGGTTCGTGAGTTATAACACAAAATCGGAAAATAGCCGGATTTTCAGGGGTCAATTTCACCCTCTTCGAGTGAACAAATTTAAACTTTAATCTTTGGGGATAAGTAGAGGATATATAGGTATGTATTACTCAATTTTTGTTGCTGCCCAAATTCACTCTAAGAGGGTGAAATTGACCCCTGAAAATCCGTTTTTTTTTTAGATATTGTGTTATAACTCACGCACCGTAAGAACTGTAAGAACTATAATTTACCAAATGTTAGTCCTAATTAAGAGAAGTAACTTTTTCCTGAACACTTTTTTCTATCTCCTACAGTTCGCGAGTAATAATACAAAATAAAAAAAATTTCAGGGGTCAATTGCACCCTCTTGGAGTGAATTTGGGCAGTAAACGAAATTGCGTTGTACTCAGCAGGACTTCCGTTACATATTTACAAAGTTTCATAATTTTCTGAATTTCCGGGTTGGGGATCTTCCCTTGTCAAAAGTATGGGGGTTGAAACTTGGTAACCCGGCACACATGAAAATGGTTACTCCTACGAAAAAAACTCATACCACCTTTTTTGTAGAGAATTTCCTAGGTTATAAATTGTGTGAGACCTATTTTTGTCGCAAAACTGCTAGATAACGAGATATTCGCGAAAAACTGTTATTTTTTTTTCAACCCTCTGCAAAATTTTTAGCGGCACTCGGATCGATGGGGACTTTTGACATATTGTTTAAAACGGCCAAATAAAGGCCCATACCAAAATTTAGCTTGCTGGGATTTATTCGGAAGACAAATCCTAATTTCACTGGACTATATCTGTTCTGTTTCTTGGTATATTTGTGTTTTCGGACTTTTCTAGACAAACGAAGAAAATTTAAAAGAACACTTCGCTCAGTATGGGGCAATAGAAGATGTAAACGTCTTGAGAAGAAGCGACGGTAAAAGTGTTGGTTGCGCGTTTATACAATTCGAACATGTACAAAGCGCAGCTAAGGCTATACATTACGCAAATTTGCAACCACTTCTCGATAGGCCTGTTGTCGTTGATTGGGCGGTGCCCAAAAATAAATTCTCCAAGGACGAGGTTGAGGGCGTGAAGGAGGAGGTGGAAATCAAAGTGGAAAAAGAAAGCGATACTGAAGATTCACCTACCGCAGAATGTGCACGGAAATCGAATTCCAATGAAGAGTTAGGTAGGTGAGTAAATGTTTTAACGATCCTTGATCTACTCGTTACTTTTCACGCTGCATCTAATGTTTTTGCTAAATTAGGTATGGAACTTTTGAACAAGAATTTCGCACTCTATGACGAAACGTTTTTTTATTACAGCGAAGACGAGGAGCACGTGGACATTGCCACTGATGAATCCGATGACGAGGATTTGATAAATGAGTCGGAAGTAAAATCAGAAAATGATAGTGAAGTTTCAGCTGAGGACGCGAAGGAAAAGATCACGGGTGACGAGGAAGAAACAATAGATGCGAAGGAAATAAAACGTCCACGGTTTGAATCTCACGATGTTTCCGAAGGAAAGACTATATTTCTCAAGAATGTACCATTCTCCGTGAAGAACGAACCATTGAAGAAATACATGGAACGATTCGGACCAGTTTATTATGCTCTTGTATGCATGGATTCTCTGACTGAATACTCAAAGGGTACAGCATTTGTGAAGTTTAAGGTGAATATCTGAGACGTCTATCTAGTATAATATAATATTATACAAGTATTTATCAAAATTGTAGAATATCGAAGACGCCGAAATGTGTTTAGCGGCAGGGAAGGATCTAGTAATGGAGGATCAATTGCTCGAAGCGCACAGAGCCATAGACAGAAACGAGCTCGAAAACAAAGCGAATTCGAAGCAGCATAGACAGAAAGATTCAAGGAATTTGTATCTTGTGAAAGAAGGAGGTAACGAAAAGACGATTTCAAAATGAAATTAGAATTTAGTATTGCAAATTGATCGTCAACTGTAATTAATAAACACGGATCTTTCAGTGATAATGGCTGGAAGTCCAGCTGCCGTTGGAGTATCGGCGGCAGATATGGCGAAACGATTGCAAATTGAGCAATGGAAATCGCAGATTTTGCGCAACTTAAATATGTTCGTTTCAAGAATACGACTCGTTATTCACAATTTGCCAGCTACATTCGACGATGCCAAGCTTAGGAAAGTTGTGGAGCGCTATGGCCCTCCCAATGCAGTTATCAGAGAGGTACTCTTAAGTCTAATTATGTTGTGCAGATGAATATACAAAGAATACTCAGAATTATCTTTACGAAGGCACGTGTCATGCGGGATCTGAAAAACGTCGACATGAAAGCAGTGGGAAAATCGAAGGAATACGCGTTTGTGTCCTTTACGACACACGATGACGCGCTTCAGGCTTTAAGAAGTATAAATAACAATCCGAATGTATTCACCCCAAAAAGAGTACGTAATAGAAATAGTTTTAATACGACGAAATTGAAAATACAAAGCTTGGAAATATGAATTTAGCAGAGTCTTACATGTATCTTTATTTCTGCTTGTTTATGTAGAGACCGATAGTATCCTTTTCGATAGAAAATCGAGTGATGGTGAATGCTAAACAGAAGAGGGCGCAAAAGAGTCGGGAGAACAATCCTCTGTGGCCAGGCAATAAAGCAAAGAGGAAAGGGGAAAACACTAACGAAGAAGTACCGACAAAGAAGTTTAAAGCTCAGAAACCTCAGAAAACTGAAAGAATTGAGAAAACTAAGACAACGGACGACTCTAATAAGAAATCATACTCTGGCATGGTCGCAAAGCCTGGCGAAAACAAATTGCGAACGAAGTTTAAGTTAAGAACACAAGCAGCGTTGCATAATCAAACGGTGAAAAAGGAGAAGAAGATGAAGAAATCGACTAAAAAGTTACAAGAGAAAAGGAGAAACAGAAATGAGAATAAAAAAGAAGCTAAAGTAAGCAACCTTTCCAATCTACTACTGTATCAGCTGTTAGCTCTTTTCTTCAATAACAATATCAACTTAATATTTTTTTTTACAGCCGAAACAGAGGACAAAGGTGAAGGCAGATGACGTGAATTTAGATAAACTTGTAAATAGGTATAAGAACAAACTAAACAGTATAGAGTTGAAGAAATCCAAGTGGTACGAGTCATAGTGCGAAACCATTCTTGTATATTAAAATGGGAAATTTTATTAAAAAGTCTCTTTCTCAATGTAAAAATAATAATAGAAGACACGACAACTTTTACTGTTTTGCTGCAATGATTACGTACATATCCGACTGAATTTAAATGTAATATTTAAATGCTAATGAAAATGTTACGCAAGTGTCGAGAAGATTAACAGAATTAGTTCCCTTGTCTCATTAAACCGTGCAATTGTTTAAATTCTGTAGAACGTATTCCAGTAACTCATATTTGGCGCTCGTCACGTGGTACATACAAGGTGACCAATAATCGACGCCCAAGCACCGATCTGCCAATGAGGATTGCGTACGAATATGTAATAGGAATATAACGAAAGGGAAAATTCAAAGGATATGTAGCTTTTTAATTACAGTTATTTGTACTTTATTTTAATGGTCTACAAAATAATATAAGAGTTGAATACGCGAAGATCCACGCAACGAATACCACGCTACGATTTCTTTATTGTATAGGAGACGAGTCCGATTATAATTGATCACTTTCCCCTTCTTTATCGCCCCCCCCCCCCCTCATCTAGCTTTGCTCTGCCCCCCCCCCCCCCCCGGGTTGAGTAACTCGTTTGAATACTGTCAAATAGTTGGCGGGAACGATTGAAGAATAAAAGGACAGCTCTGGTCCTGATCTAGAGTGTTCTCACTCGGGCGCGATTCATGGTGCACAGTGTGCGTCTGCACGAAACTGTCAATCAATTTACCAGCATCGCAACTGTACAAAAATCAAAATTTCCAAGTAGATAATACATTACTTAAAATCGAGCTTTATGTTGACATAAAGCTACTAAATATAGCAGGGAGTCGAGACCGAAGCAGAAACCGAAATTCAGACCGGTCACATACAGCGGCGTATTTAGTGTAAACAGTGCCTAACCCCTCATGCATATCATTCCAATTCCATCTTTTCTATTCTACTTCTTTGTTAAAAGTGTTCATCACACAAAACATTTTATTTAGTGTAAAACGGGCAGGGTCGATTAAATAAGTAAGTGAATATATAAGTGAACAACTAGTGCTTTAATTGCATAACACACAAACGTAGTAACAAAAATAAATACTCTGCTTATGGTTCTATAATCTACAATAAACTCTTAGCACGTGAATCGGCGTGCTCAACGCTTGGCACGACGAATCGAGATTGGGCCCAGCCCGGAAACATGGGCGCCGGGAAGCGAACTTGGACGGCACTACGTCATCTCATTTAGAATTTAGATAATCCTTTTAAAGAAACTGGAGCTTAAGGGCGGAAGAGACGAAAGTTGGAGACAAATGAAGCCGAAAAGTGCAGCAAGTTTTTTTCGAAGCTTCTCTAAAGAGGCATGCGAAGCACACGAATAACAAACGTAAACTACTAACATTAACCATCCAAATAAATTTATTCAAGAAACACTATTTCCTTCGGCTTTTTTGCGCCCCACGGCATTGGCGCCCAGGGCACGAGCCCTACTTGCCCCACCCTAGATACGCCTCTGGTCACATATCGGTCAAGTAACCAGTAACCGTAACGAAAGTGGAGAGAAATTCTGATCGTAATAGTGAGAGGATGCAAAAGGGAACCGAAGCTCCTGACCAATTGAGGGCTCGGATGCAATAAGGGGACTAGCGCTCGAAAATGGGAAAAATAATTGTCCAAACGCTATGAAATATTGGAAAATTAAATGTTGTTAAACTGTATTTTAAAATATATAGTGTTGTAAAGCTCGTCACGACACACATTTTTTCTATTCACAGTTTGATTATCGAATCATTACTATTCGGGCTAAAAATTATAAACGAAAAATTTTTCATCGTTCAAAATCATTATTTCTTTAAACATAAATTGCGATAACTTGAGTAAATATTAAGGGATCGTTATGAGACGTGAAACATAAAACGCAGAAAACTCTAGCGAAGCCGTAAAATGTATGCACAAAACCCTTATGTTAACAAATGTAATAATATTTGATTAAAAGGTAATACTGGATATAACCCATGTTTTTCAACGTTCGCCGTTAAAAAGTATCGAGGCAATTTTGAGGTACATATAACTTGCAGCGACAAAGTATTTCCTTAATATACAAGGAAGATTTTCACCAATTTTCACACTGATTAATAAATAATTGTAGAAGATATGACGATATATATAAATCTCCCGCGCCACCAATAGTCAACAGCCGCGTGTAATGGGCTATTTAGCAGTCTTAGCATTCGCGTTGACAGTTGGCGCCGTGGGAGAATTATATATATCGTCATAACTTCTACAATTATTTATTAATCAGTGTGAAAATTGGTGAAAATCTTCCTTGTATATTAAGGAAAAACTTTGTCGCTGCAAGTTATATGTACCTCAAAATTGCCTCGATTCTTTTTAACGGCGAACATTGAAAAACAAGGGTTATATCCAGTATTACCTTTTAATGAAATATTATTACATTTGTTAACATAAGGGTTTTGTGCATACATTTTGCGGCTTCGCTAGAGTTTTCTGAGTTTTATGTTTCAAGTCTCATAACGATCCCTTAATATTTACTCAAGTTATCGCAATTTATGTTTAAAGAAATAATGATTTTGGACGATGAAAATTTTTTCGTTTATAATTTTTAGCTCGAATAGTAATGATTCGATAAACAAACTGTGAATAGAACAAATGTGTGTCATGACGAGCTTTACAACTAGTGATGGGACTGATACCAATACTATTGATGATATTCAATCAATTCGATACCAAAGTACTTAATAGGAAATATCGATACGCATCGAAATGTTATGTACTTGGTATCAATCATCGATACCAATTCTTCTTCAACCGATACCATATCAATACTATACCGAATCAAAACCGGTTTGATACTTTACGATATTATCGATACTTATTTGATACTTACGAAATTATCGATACTTGTCTGATACTGTACGAAATTATCGTTTTTTATTTGATAATTCTGTGATCAGATGGCAAACCTGTTATGATATCTATTTGATACGAAAGTATCGGTTTCGATTTGCAATTTACTAATTCACGAAAATAGTATTTATTACCAATCATGATTTGATAATATAACTAATGAAGTAGGAGTTGGAATCAGTATCATGAACTACGTATATAATTGAATTTTAATTAATAAATGATGTACATATACATTATTCTAGAATGAAATATTTTGTTGCATTTTGAATCCAATAAATAAGACGATTTTTTATGGGTAAACAACTTTCTTTAAAAAAGTTATCTAACTGTAATTGTACATCATTACCATCTAATGAGTTTCTATTTCTGCCTTCGATATAATTATCAAATGAAGCCCAAAAATTAGATTCATCCTCTGTCAGTGGTGACATTGATGTTTTGTGGTTATATTGCATATTGATTGAATTGATTTGATTTGTGGTTACAGGCTGATTTCAAGTCGTTTGGATTTGTGGTTATGGGTTATACATATTTATTGATGACAGCGTAATGCTATCTCGCCTTCCGTTCTTTTTTCATAATTTTGTATTATCATCATAACTACGCGCGTCTGCAAAGTTTCAAGACAATTGGATTGGTGGAACTGGGTTAAATAGGTTTTCCGTTTTACCCCACGAAAAGTGTTCCGTTTTGCGCCACATGCAGTCATTTGGTAAACATTTAATATTTACACTGCAGCGTGAGGTAAAGATATTACAGGTATCGAAATTCTCGTATAGGTATCAAGTAGGTATCGATATTTTTGTGTAGGTATCAAACAGGTATCGATACATTCTGATATGTAAGTATCAAAGAAGCATCGATTCCTTTTGATGCCTTTGACTTTGATATGTATCAATACCAGATTGAAATTTGTAGAAGGGTATCGATATGTATCGATACGGTATCAGTCCCATCACTATTTACAACACTATATTTTTTAAAATACAGTTTAACAACATTTAATTTTCCAATATTTCATAGCCTTTGGACAATTATTTTTCCCATTTTCGAGCGCTAGTCCCCTTATTGCATCCGAGCCCTCAATTGCACTTCGGTCGGGAATCGGGGACCGTAATTCTGAGACGAACCGGGACCGGTCGCCGCCGACTAGTCAGGGCCAGTCAGGGCCAGTGATTGTAATGAAAAAAAATTTGGAAAAAGTTTTGTTACGGAAATCACGTTTTAAGACCTCCTGATCACGTTTTGACTATTTAGAAAAGAGCTTTTTTTAAATATCTCATATATTTGTTAACACGATTACGTTTAAACGGCAAAATGGATTTCAATGAAACTTTATATTTAAATGGTTCTTCGATTTTTCAGATATACGAACTAAATTCTACATAAAAAAAAGTTAAATAAAGTTCTTCTGTAACTTCTTTAACAAAGAAAAATGTGCATTCATAATTTCTTGTTTTCATTTTAAATTTCCGTACTTTTTATTTGAGCTATTTCTATTTTTCAAACCTTAAAATTAATTTTTTTATTAAAAGATGAATATTTTAATACTGTAAATTAGTGAACTTTGTTAAAATTAGAATCCACTCTTGGCCAGTACCATGGACGCTGTAGCAGCCTTCGATAAAAAATATTTTTTCAGGGTATGATCTAAAATCTAAAATCTAAACGTAATCACATTTTTCGCTAGATTTTTCAATAATCATAACAAGTTGCGACAAAGAATCACGCACTGTTTACAAATTAATTACGCGCAGCGTGCACGGTACCGCTCGATGGAAACTACGGGAAAGTGGTGGTCTCTTCCATCGGGAGGGAAATGTAAACAATTGGTTATGCAAAGCTAACATCGCGATACATGTTGTACACTAAAATGTATAAAAACATTACAAAAATAGAAAAGAAAGGCAGCACGTAAATATATCAATTGGGTTCGATATATTGACGAAATGTAAGACTGAAATAATGCTACAATTGTTTACATTTCCAAAGGATAGAAAGCAAGCAGAGAAATTTACTATAATACATGCGACAGAATTTCGAGATAATTGTTACATATAAAATGAATATAATTAAGAATATACATTTATTTGTACAATTATCTCGAAGTTCTCTCTATAAATCATATGTACAGCAAGCAAGCGAATTTATTGCAAGGATAGAACAAGAATTGCATGAGGTAAATCGAACAACTATTTACATATTCGCGATGTCCAAAAATCGAATGAAATAGAAAATGGATGAAATTGATAATATTCTGGACATCACCAATTTGCATTACCCGACGTAGAAGGAAAATCCGCGAGGCCATCAACGGCATGTAAACGTAAACTACTCTTTTGCTTCTTCGCAAAAGTTGCATATAAATTCTCAGATGACATGAGCGATAGATGTTTGTCATCTACCTCCATGGTCTGAGCTGTTTCTCCGTGCGCCTTCAATGCCGATTTCGTTATGCAAATGGCATTGACGATGGTCGAACAAAGTCGGTTTCGTTTCTTGTTCTTTATGTCGGGAAGCATGGAAAACGATCTTTCAGCATCGGCGTTTGAATTTGGAAGACTTCTAATGGAATTTAATAATTCCTGCAAACATGGATATTTAAATGAGCCTTGATCGTTTCGCGTTAACAACACCGTTTTCCAAACAGCATCAAAAGCTAATGTACAAACCATCTGCTTTTCTGCATTTGCAAAATTCAGGTGCAATGTCGACCATTCTTTTTGCAAACCGTCTTCGTCGAAACCGTCCAATTTTTGAGCAATAAAGAGAACACTTTTAAAGGAAGTGTCTCTGTCATTATCTACTAATGCCAAATGAGGCTCAAAAACACATAACTTGCTCAGAAATTCGTCATCGATTGGCAATCGATTACGAATTTCGTTTGCAGCCGTTATGTAAAACTTAATACAATTTTCTCGAACGGTTTGGACAACATCGGGTTTGCCTTCTGCAACTAATTGACAAAGAAAAGTGTCACAATCCGGACCTAAATGAATACTATTAAATGCGATTTGATTATCGCCTCTTGAAAATCTATTAATTTTACTGAATCCATGGCCAAGAGTGGATTCTAATTTTAACAAAGTTCACTAATTTACAGTAATAATATTTATCTTTTAATAGAAAAATTCATTTTAAGGTTTGAAAAATAGAAATAGCTCAAATAAAAAGTACGGAAATTTAAATTGAAAACAAGAAATTATGAATGTACATTTTTCTTTGTTAAAGAAGTTACAGAAGAACTTTATTTAACTTTTTTTTTATGTAGAATTTAGTTCGTATATCTTAAAAATCGAAGAACCATTTAAATATAAAGTTTCATTGAAATCCATTTTGCCGTTTAAACGTAATCGTGTTAACAAATATATGAGATATTTAAAAAAAGCTCTTTTCTAAATAGTCAAAACGTGATCAGGAGGTCTTAAAACGTGATTTCCGTAACAAAATTTTTTTCAATTTTTTTTTCATTACAAGAGTATTATACATATGTCAGAAAGTGAAAAGTGTATTTCGAGGCACTCGAGAAGATCGCGCACGGCCGCGTGTCGCTTGCACCTCTCCTTTGATCACAGCGTTTCAAGAGCGAGAGAGAAAGACACACATTCGTTTTCTCTCTCGTCTTCCCGACGTTGTCCGAAGCGCCGAGCTCATGGACACGCAGCTCCGGCGTAGTTGCATGCGTGGTGGGGGAAATTCTCGAAAGATCCCGTCCCGAATTTGGCATCACTGGTGTATGCTGTTCCTGTCGCTCACATTGTTTGTCTCTCTCGTGACGGGATTTGTGAAAGCAGACTGTTGCAGTTATTTGTTACTCTGACACTGTCGGTCTCAAACTGCGCCGATGTACCGAGGCATTGTTGTATTTGAAACACTACATTAAGAAGATGTTTACCACACCATTCTTAACATAGAAGATGTAGTCCTAGCTTGTTAAAGATTTCAAATTGTTTTCAGTAATTGCTATTTTACTCAGGGCTTTATGGTCGCGATTTAGCCACTCGTAAACTGCACTTTATTGTTATACTATAGAATAGACCCTCATTCGCCAACGAAACGAAAGGACGCATCCCGAAATTTTGTCCATGGAACAGGGACTTTTGGGTATACCTAACCCCTATTGCAGTTCAAACAAAAGCAATTAAAGAAACTCTTTCGCACTTCGCAGGCATAAATGACACCATTATGGCGGATACGAGACCAGTCGATTTTATGTTTTGACCTGATTGAAGTAATACGGGGGTTCGAGTGATATGATAAACCGTCCGCAATAGTGCAGCGCGCGGTTCGCTTACCTGAAACGGGGCGCACCGCTGTCTTCGAACATACCATCCTACGAAAAACCTTAATTTGTAGACAGTAGGCTAGAAAGATGGTCATACTTATTTAGAATTTAAAAACATATGATGTTGCAGGCAAAATTGGGTAAATAAGAATTTGCCTATATTTTTTGATGTTACAAAAATGAATTTCATAATATATTATGTGAATAGGCAAACTAATCTAAATTAAAAAAGAAAATAATGAATGCAATATGATAAATAGATCCAAATATAAAAGTTTATAAGTATAGCGTAGTTTCAAAAAGGGATATGCAAATATTGCAAATAATAATCAATTCACAACTGTGGTTCTGAAACAAATTCAGAACCATCAAAATAATAACTAACTCCCTCGAATTTCACATCGACTAGGTACATCATGTTTCATTTTGATCAAAATTCCTGACATCGACGTCAAAAAGTGATCGAGTGGGATGACCTTCCTGCAATGTTAGTCAGTAAATAAAAACACATAAGTAGTACAGTAAATACTCGTTAGGAGCCCGTCGAACGGGGCTGGCGGCGGGCCCCTAACGCGACTGGACACTATTCCGCGCGGCCACTGGCGCGAGTGAGAAAACCCAATGAGCGAGCGAGAGGAAACGAAAGCCGACGGCAACTTCGTGTCGACTCGTTCGTTTCCTCTCGCTCGCTCATTGGGTTTTCTCACTCTCCTCCGAAGGATTCCAAGAAATGGTGGGGATAGTCGCCGGGCTCCTAACGCGTGGTAGAAACGGGCTCCAAACGAGGATTTACTGTATTGTGTTTGTAATATTGAAAACATCATGAATGTTTGCAATTTCATTCATTATATCAATTGGTCCAAAAATTCAATTTCTTGTACAATATGCATAGGTACATTATAAATGGTGAGAATTTTATTAACATTAACGTTTTACTTTTGAAAAAACTTAGGGGTTATCAGCGTGCAGACTTCTGAAAATTGACTGTTGTTGTTTCCAAAACAAATTGTTAATCTTTAAAACTTATCTATCATTAACTTAGTTTATTTATAATTAAACATTTTATTGTTAAAAATATAAATTATTTCTGAAAATTATTTATAAAAATATTTCATTGCGATTATAAATGTAATATTTCATTTATAAAAATATTTAAAGTAGGTGTTTATAAAATTATCTATAAAATTTAATAAATTTATAAAAAGACGTAAATGTATTTTTAAGAATTTGTGTATAAATTAAATTAATTGATTTTATTTATTATTATAAATTTGTTTCATTTATACTATGTATTTCGCTGTGGATTGCAAAAGATGCAAGGCCAGGTTACTAACGTGATAAAAAATAATTAATATAACGTACTAAATAATTTTAATCGCGATTTGCGATTCGCAACTGGGATAGTAACATTTTGTAACAATTTGTCTCACAAATTTTAATCGCGCGTATTTCTATTTTCTTCCTATTTCTCAGGATGTGATGAATTCTAGTTGCCCGCATTTCTATCTCTCCCGACTTTGCGTCAACCGTATTGCAATCGGTCGATTCTCTCGGTCGACCGTTTTGCGAACCTCTCCATACATTAACTCAAACCTCTCCATAAAATAACGCGACCGTATTCCTGACCGGTCAAGACTTTCGGCGGACCGGTCCACTCAGAAAAATTCTCTCTCGGGTACCGGTTGAGAGAAAACTCCGGACCTCAGTGACCGCGACCGCGACCATAACCGAAATTATATCGGTCTCGACTCCCTGAAATTTAATAGCGTCAGTGATTGTGACAGTATGCGACTGCATTTGTGCTTTTTAAGAGTAAATATTCTTGAAGAATAATAGCGTATCGACTTTCTGTTTTGCGGTGAACTCGATTTCGGTAAGTATCGATGGTTACATGAAAGAATTGCGTTAGAAGGTGTTCGATCGAAATAGGGTTAATACTTGTAGTCACTTGGTGCTTCGTTTGCGACTGTTAACGATGTTAAATGAAGATAATTAGATCTTGAAAACGACTGGAGAAGTGATAATAATTTTGAGCTCGAAGATAATTGAATAAAATCATTGGCACGGTGACATTATTATTTGTAGGTAACTTCGATAACGATTCGATTAATTTTCAAGCCAATCCGTTCGGTGTAGAAATAACAAAATCGAATTAGCCGCAGACCTTATTTCTGCTTCGATTAAAATAAATTCTGTCGCCCTATGAATCTGTTTTACATTTAATAAAATTATTACCAAAAAGTTGCTTTACTTGTCTGCCTACGGGCAACTGCGTCTCTGTAACCCTGCCTTAGAATTGGGAAAGTTTAAGTTAGAAAGTTCAAAGGTATTATCTGGCCACTTTTTATGACAATCGTAGAATAGAAGCTATAAAAGTGTCACTGTTACCACTTCAAACGCGATTGAATTGCCAGAGCTATTAGAGGGAATAGTTCTCGACCTGTTTTCCTTCGACCCATAGCAAACTAAAAGACACTCGTTTGAAGTAGTTTAACAGAATTCAATTATCTTTAGAAAACGAAATTTGAACCTTCATACATTTTCGCGCGCTTTTTGAACTTCGCAAAGTTCGTTGGCGCGAATTTTTCAAACGAGCAGATCGACCTTTGGGAACTAAGAATTTTCTGTTCCCCATATACTGACACTTTTTTTTATCAAAGAAAATATATTTTTATGAAAACAACAATTATTGTTCCTTAGCTTCGCCTAAAAGGGCTTTCATGTTTTTCTAATTGTAGCTTCAGATCCGCGAAGACCAGAATAATAATTGCGAGCGAATTAGATACACTTCGTATAATTTATCCGCGGCAAATAAAACCAAATGATAGCAATCGAATAAAATTATTGAAACGATAGTTCCAAGCGTGATTTTCTCCTCGCGAATTCCTTCCAATTTTCTTCATGTTTCAGGATAAAAATGAGCTTGTTAAAAAGGAAACTTGCCGGATCGTTGGCACACGGTATCAAACGGTCGAGCAACATTCTCAGAACTTTAGAAACGCTAGCGACGGAGGTGGAAGAACAGGATTGGTCTCAATATCGTCCTTATTCCGAAATTCCTGGACCAAAACCCATTCCTCTGTTGGGCAACACGTGGCGATTTCTACCATTCATAGGTATCTTTCACCGGATACCTGCAATAAGTTATTTTTATTACATCTCCCATTTGCATAGGGACACGAAGAAGAATTCTTCAAGATAAATTTAAATATAAATTCGTGGATAAGGCTAGCCATGGCCTTCAATGACTTTTGACCTTTTACATGCTGCCCATTCATAGTTAGTCATATGATGATTTAAATGCTAAAAATAGCATTAATTTTGGAGGATTATTTCTTCGAATAAAAAAAGGAATTTTCTTTACTTTGAAGCAGTTCTTATCTGACTTAAATGGATCACAATATCTTACACGTACAAATTTCCTATTTGGTCTACTATGTCACAATAAGAAACTGTAACAATATGTATGTACTGTCCTTCCTACATCTTCCTTGCATAGAAATTTCTATTTGCGATTCTGCCCCCAAGGAGAATAGAAAGTTTGGATCTAATAGCGAACACGCCCGGCGCTGATTGACACAGAAATTTGGGGCCATTTTTTGCAGGTGATTTCAAGATTCAGGCAGTGGACCAGGTGTCGAGGCGATTATACGAGGAGTACGGCGACATCGTGAAAATGGGGGGCCTGCTCGGCAGACCGGACATGGTATTCATCTATGACGCGAACGAAATCGAGCGAATCTTCAGGCAGGAGGAGAGGATGCCTTACAGACCCTCCATGCCCTCCCTCAATTACTACAAGCATGTGCTCCGAAAGGAGTTCTTTCGAGAAAGTGCCGGCGTGATAGCTGTGTAAGCTCCAAACGCGTAATCTTCCTATTAATCTCTCAATCAGGATTCAACCACTTATGGGGCTTAATGATCAGATCAGGGCCCGATCCTATCTCTTCCGCCGCTCTGGGCACACATGCTCTTTGCCGCCCTTTAGATTTAATTATAAATAATTATCGTAAAATATAATATTCTGGCAGTGAGTGAAGTTTTTTTGTAGCTATTTGTTGAGTAACAAAAGCCTTCTGTTTTATAAAAAATTTAATATTCATAAATCACCAATTAACCGATTTTGTCGCCCCCAAATTTGCAACCCCCCTAGATCGGGCCCTGGATCAAGATACATATATCACATGGTGTAAGATTCAAGCAGCTTTGCCAATTTAAGTTCGATATTCTATAACTTGCTTGGCGCATGAAATTTCATCCTGAATCTTCGACTTTCTTCTGTACGAAGTGTGTATTTCAGAAACATAGGGGGACTTCAGACTTTAGGAGCATTCGAAGATAAAATATATCTTCTAAGTACCGCCAGTCGCCAATGTTAAAGTTTGCATTTCTTTAAATATTATTTCTAATAGTTGGTTTATAAAAAGGTAGACGCACATTTTGCAGGGAGTGGTTTAAAGAATATCGTAACACTTATTATTATAATCTGATGTATCGGGCGATCTACGTTCTACGTGTCCCATGTCTCGAGTTTCGGGCGATGTGTGCCAAGAGACAAGATATTAATATTCATGTATGCTGAAACCGAACAACCAGTGCCCATCACATAAATTCTCCTATGTACTGAGTCGTTATTTCCCTAGTGTTGAATGAAGGAATAAGTACAATTTTTGGGTGTTGACAGAGCAACGCAGCGATGATTACGGCCCTGAGGCGCCCATAGTTCTACCATACATATTTGCTGATTTTAATGGTCAAATATTGAATTAGTCGAGCGTGCAAAAGTATTACTTCACCTTTCGCTTGGCAAACTAGTGGAGTAGCAAATATTTGCCATGCATATTGAATACCGCGTCAAATAGACTATTGCTAGGCTTATCCTTTTGTTTCCAGATACCTATCACCGCGGAAAATTGTCATCGCGATAAATTTGGGAGCGATGAATTTAGGAAGCGACATATTTTTGGGAGCGATAAATTTGGGGGGAGGCAAATTTTGGGGAGCGAGAAATTTCGGGTGTGGCAAATTTTGGGGTGCGATAAACTTTGGAGAGCAGCAAATTTGGAAGGGCGACAAATTTTAACCGACAGAAATTGGAAAAGGTTTAAACACAGAGGCTTGAGACAATTTTAAAAACAATTCATATCTTTTTCACATAGCGAATTAGCAATAATTCTGAAATTGTCTCGACTCTTTTAAATTAAAATATTTGATGATATTTCGCGGAAATGATATTCGCATTGCCAAACAAAAGGGAATGAAATTCGCAGGGGGTTTTGCCTAAACCTAAAACGACGGTGTATCGCGTTATACGTACGCGATGCACGTCGTATCATTTCGAAAGTAAATCTTGCGCAAGCCGATATAGATGCGTGCTACGCTTCACTTCCTGCACAGCAACTTCGGTTGCAAATGCACCCACGACCGGCTTCCTTTTCTGATATTCGACCGCTGAAAATGTTCGTCGAAGTCGTATTTTGGTTTCGTAACGCTATTACCGTTTCTTCTTATGCGGTGCATTTGTGGGAGGCAATTAAGGCGCTGGTATCTAGCAACGAGAGGATAGATGAGCGTTGCATTGCGATACTGGCTTCTTGCTTATGATAATTGTAGTAATCAGAGATGTGGTTCTCCTTCTGCGCGATTGTTGCCAAACAATTAATTACAGTGCAATTGACGATCGAATAAGGTCAGCTCGCAACAAACCGAGTAACAGTTGCGTGGCAGCTTTCGGGAGCATCTTGATTTGCATAAATACAGGCCCGGCTCGTCCGTATACAGATGATAAGGGCTGAAAATGGTATTTTCATTGTTGCCATTTTTTAAAATAAAGTCAAACGAAATATGAAAATATTTCAAACGAAATATTACAAGTTGTACTATAAATATTTTGAGCTACGAATATATATAAAAATTCAGAGTAAGGTCATCAGAAAGCTGAAATAAATTTATAATAAATAAGGGGTGCAATTTGGCAGGTTCGTTTAGGGCGCAAAAAAGCCTCGAGCCGGGTCTGCATAGGTAGTATTGAACTATGTTTATTCCACATGATAACTACCAAGGTACTGTTTCTCAATGCCACTCTTTTCCCACGTTTGTCACGCAAAGTATATTGAAATACACCTCAATGTCCCAACGCTGCTCTTTGTAACTCCTCACTCCCATCGAGTATACCAAAGAAGTTTCTCAATCGAGAACACGTAGGAGACCCAAGTTTTTTTCTGACGAAAACGGTTGTTGCAGGCACGGGGAGAATTGGTACAACTTTCGGGCGAAGGTGCAACAAGTAATGCTGCAACCGCGCACAGCGAGAATGTACATCGGCGCTATCGAGGAGGCGAGTTTGGCATTCCGACAAAGGTTCGCCGGCGAATAGCCCATCTGAAATCTGAACGTCTCGCGTCTCTTAACTCATTGGGTTTCTCGAACCTTTCACTCTTTCCGCGGTGCCCTTATTTCTCTCGACTCCCCTGGCACCGCCTTTCTGACGCAATCTCGTTCCTTTCCAGAGTGACGAAAATACGGGACGAGAACGACGAAGTGCCCGACGACTTCCTTAACGAGATCCACAAGTGGTCTCTGGAATGTGAGTAGAAAATCGGAGATTTCTGGAAGCGATTTTATTGACTAGGCTAATATGTGTATCTCCTCTTCTTCTTCTTCTTCTTCTTCTTCCTCTTCTTCCTCTTCTTCCCCTTCTTCCTCTTCTTCCTCTTCTTCCTATTCTTCTTCTTCTTCTTCTTCTTCTTCTTCTTCTTCTTCTTCTTCTTCTTCTTCTTCTTCTTCTTCTTCTTCTTCTTCTTCTTCTTCTTCTTCTTCTTCTTCTTCTTCTTCTTCTTCTTCTTCTTCTTCTTCTTCTTCTTCTTCTTCTTCTTCTTCTTCTTCTTCTTCTTCCTCTTCCTCTTCCTCCTCTTCTTCTAATTCTTCTTCTTCCTCTTCTGTACATAGGTATATAAAATGAAAACGTCTGTCTGCCTGTGCCCTTATAACTCAGGACCTAATAGACCAATTTCGATGCGGCTTTTTTAACGTATACCTAGTACAATCCTCGGAGAAGGTTTTAGCCTATATATCATCTCGATATTACTAAATTTGAGTAATAGTGAACAAACAGACAGGCGCCTACCGGGGACATGATTTTATACTATGTATTATATACGCAAGCAATGGGTAATGAAGTATATGTAAGTAAGCACTGCGCAATAATTAATGAAAGCGCCAGTTAATTTTAAAACACTAATGCCGATGTTATAGATACATATGTATAAGAAGCCTGAACAACGCCGGGTACTTTAAGCTAGTATTGTATACGTCTATCCGATACCTACTTGAATACTCGAGTACCCAGCTGAGCGAACGCAGTCAAGTATGAATGCCTACATAAGTGGATCGGGCACATAGGCGCTCAAGTGTTTGGATACATATTACGATAGCCAGACAATTGAACGCTCTTATACTCAAGTACCCTTAGCTATCGGGGTATTCATCTATTCATATATTCCACTTCCCAGCGGTCTAGTATCGTACTAAAGTCCAGGGTAATATGCTTCGCTATTTCCATTCCACTGTGAACTGTTTATCGGTAAGCGAAATTTGTCCCGCATTACTGTGTCTATTGAAGCCAGTGGCGCACTCAGGATCTCATTTTGGGGGAGCCGAGTTGAATAGATAGAAATACTTTTAATGCAAATCCAATAAAATTCGTTAGGTGATTATAAAATTTATTTAAAGAGTAAAATCCAGTTTTCTTTTCTCTCTACAAAGCCCCCCTTTTTAGGGTGCTAGGGACCCTTGGCCCCCCTCTGGCTGCGCCATTGATCGAAGCAGTCTTGCCGAATTAGTTTCCTAATTCCCAGCAGTCCCTGGTCGCATAACGAAACCGAAGGTACATCCGAGGCATTAGCATACACTCCTTGAAGAAATTATACTCCACGATCTCCACGACCAATGAGCATTATTATCTATAAGAAGGCTTTCAAGTGAATTTCGAACAGGAATAAACTATTCTTTTCAAATCTCTCGCACAGCCATTGCCCGCGTAGCGCTGGACGTTCGACTGGGTTGCCTGGACGACAACGCGAACGTAGAAACCCAAAAGTTAATCGACGCTGTCTGCATATTCTTCCTGAATGTTGGTGTGCTAGAACTAAAGATCCCATTTTGGAGACTCTTCAACACCCCCACGTGGCTGCAGTACGTCGATGCTCTGGATACCATCGTAAGGTGGAATAACACTAACAGAACATCAGGTGTAACTCATCGATATTGAGAGACAAAACGGGATGCATGAGATTTGTTATTTTCAGCATAACGTCGAAATATACGGCCGCTGCTTTTGCAAGGATAGGGGAAACAGTAAACTCTCGCAAGGAACCCTCCCTTCTAGACAGAGTCCTGGCCCTGGAGAATGATACCAAGATGGCCACGATACTGTCCCTTGATTTATTCTTAGTTGGCATTGATACTGTACGTGCCTTTTTTCTAGTAATCGAAGAGTCCTTGTAGAAGACACTCCAAGTACCAAAATTAAAAAGGTTTTCTTATCGGAGGATGTTCTACGTGCCAATGGTGATACTATAGTATAGAATTTGAATTTTGGCACTTACAGTGCTTTCTAGATGGACTCTTCAATTGTAATTTCACCAAAAGCTTCAGGACCATTGCATTTGATCGCTCTACTTGCAGACTTCCAACGCGGTGGCCTCGGTACTCTATCAATTGGCATTGCACCCGGATAAGCAGGACCTCGTTCACAACGAAATCTCCAATGTGCTTCCAAACGAAGACATGCAGCTCGAAGGGAAACACTTGGACCAGTTGAAGTACCTGAAGGCGTGCGTTAAAGAAACATTGAGGTTCGAGCGTTAACTCCTAATCTTTTACGTGAAACTAGGTGACCCGTTAGCCGGTTTCAACCGGGTATTATTTATAATGTTTCCAAAATGAAGCAGCCTAAAAGAAAAATAAATAGCCTATAATCTAATCTAGGACGTATGTAATGTATATTCAAAATTTCAATGAAATCCGTTCAGCCGCTTAGGCGCGAAAGAAGGAAATTCAGCAAACAGACCTTTCACTTTTATGTATTAGTAGGGATCCTTCATTCAGTAATCATTTTCTTCTTTTGTTATCAGAATGTATCCAGTCGTTATCGGCAACGGACGCTGCATGACCAAGGACACAGTAATTAGTGGATACCGCGTACCTAAAGGGGTAAGAAGCCATTCCCTCTGCTGAAGCGAACAGAAAAGTTTCTAAACTATTGATTCTCGTGGCGCAGCGACAATGAATTAATTATTATTGATTTCTTCGATTCGCTTCGCCGCGCTTCGCCAAAATGCGCGGACGGCCTTTACGTCGCCTTGCAACGATTCGTCTGTTACCGGCATGTAAATACTTCTTCCTGCGATTATGTTTCGCTTGCTCAACCAGGTACAGGTGGTCTTTCAACATTACGTGATCAGTAATCTCGACAAGTACTTTCCGCGGAGCAAGGAATTCCTCCCAGAGAGATGGCTACAGAGCGGCGGCGTGGGCCACAGTTTCGCGTCGCTTCCTTTCGGCTACGGGAGGAGAATGTGTCTCGGGCGACGTTTCGCCGAACTCGAGATACTTGTCGTCATTAGCAAGGTAATAAACCGCGCGCGCGTAATTACGCACCTCTAACTCACTGCCTAAGTGCCCGCTGACGCTGACAGGACCATTAAAAATTCAAATGAAGTATATTTAGATCCCTGGATACATTTCTCATATTGTAGATAGAGATTGTTATTTCCCTAATTGTGTCTTTAATTCCTCGGTGAAACCTCACTGGAGTTCTCATGTTCTTATACGCTACGGACATAAAACTAAAATTGCACCTATTTATGATTCGTCCAACACGCACGCGTTCTCCTGCAAAAAATAAGACTTCTAAATTGTTATCCATATTCGGGAGCATTTCTCCACGGCTTCAGAATTCTTTTACCCGAGGAAAAACTGCGTTCAATTAAAATAATAGATGTAACCGATAATGGCGCGAAAGAGAAACCGTCGACGATTTCGCAGATTTACCGTTCCAGATTTACCGTCCAGTCCGTGTTAGTTTGTCAGCGGTCACAGTGAATGCTCAAGAACAATAAATGTCCAATCCGGGCGGCCAGGCCCCCGCTCTTTATTACAGGACACGGTACAGCTCCTCGGGGTGCCATTAATCCGGCACTTTTATGTCGCTGTAATCCTTACGGTTATTACCTGAGTAACGAGAAACCCCGGCTTACCTGGGTTCTGACTTTATTTTGTTTTAACGCGACGAAGAGGAATTCTTAAAATATTCCTTGCAAGGGAAGCTAGGAATCCCGAAAATTCAGAAAATTATGCATCTCGAATATCTCAAGAACGGTGAGAGATATCGAAGAGAAGTTTAAACAAAAGTTGCATCTGTTTTCTATATCTACAATACTCAGCGAAATAATTATCAGATTAAGGAGTGCTGGTGAGGGTAACTTGAAAAGTATAGATTTTCCGATAATTATTTTTACGCCGTTTTGCAGATATATAAAAAAGAAGCAACTTTTGTTGAAACTTATTTTCGATATCTCTCGCCGTTCTCGAGATATGCCACGAAAAGGAAAATTCTACATTTTTTTCAAGGGGTGATTTCAACCCCTAAAACCGCACTAAAGGCACCAACAAAATATAGGTCTGTCTTACAGATGAACTTGCACACAAATTTGCACAATTTTCTGAATTCTCGGGTTGCCTAACTTCCCTTGTTAGATCGGTATTATTTATGTACTGCTACTGTGCATAGACATTTGTTGAGAGTCCGCATAATTGCCTGTGGTAATTAGTGTTTCACAGTAATTTAAATTTAAATACTAATATTTTCTTGTACCACGGATGAACCCTATGCAAATGAAATTTAATATTAAATAGAACTTTTGAAGGGAGGTACAATTGCAGGGCAATATTGTGCCATCTAGAATCCCCCGGGGGTAAATTCTTCTATTTCGCCATTCGTATCGTTTCCATCATTGCACTCTGCTTAGAAATTTAACGAACCTACAACGACAATAAAAGTAAACAGCTCTCGGAAGTGGGTATATCACGGTAGGCAGGGGTTTTTCCTCGCGGTTTATTGCTCGCGCTGTTTATACCCTCCGCTGGAGCTTTGAATATCGGTAATTCCAGAAATTCGGGATTCCGGTTGTCCCTTGGATTATCCGTAATTTTGACCTGCGAGGGACAATGAATTGCCCGAAGCACCTGCTTCCGGAGGTAGACTAACATTAAGCCCTCAAGAAATGCAATTCCAATTCTGTTTTCATCACTCTATTCTCTAATGCATCTCTTTAAATTTCTCGATAAATACTATAGAAAGTTAATTGCTGTACCTTAACAATTTTATTTATGATCCGTCTAGGTACGATCGAGATAAAATTTTCTGTTAAAAGAATTTCTCCAGTGAGAAGGTAATTCGGATAGGAAGGAATTTAGAGTGAGTTGCACGTGCGCGCGGCAGAGGGGTAGAGATAGTGGTGGTGGTTCGCGTCGCAAGCCGCAAGCCGCAATTCACAAGCAAAGTAATCATAGATGATTGCGGCAGGTAGTCGGTCATGGACATCTTTGATAATGCATCCGGCAAGTCTTCTTTTAGAGTCAGCAAAAGAAATCGTTCTCAAGTTCGGTAAACTATACATTATTCTGCTTTCTACCTTTTTTTGCGGTAGAAGTTTCACTTTTCGTTTATGTTTTACTACACGGGCACTCACTGACTATTATATAGAGGTCATGGTGAACGGAAATGCTAATAATGCAATGATGAAAGAGCGTGAAAAGGACGTTTTTGCGTATTATGTGTGATTTCATAATTCCCATTCATCTGATCTGTTCTAATATCTACTATCTCTTTTACTTGACGTTACATTATCGTGCGACGTTTATTTATGGTGGGAAGAAGGAAATAATGCTTTATGTACAGAGAGAATAAATTATAGCGTATTTCTGTTTACAGTATTCACGTGTCTTAACAATAAGAATACACTGTTCCAGATCTTGCAACGCTACAGGCTAGAATATCATCACGAGAAGCTGGAATATCACATCAACCCTATGTACACGCCTAAAGGACCTCTGAATTTAAAGTTCATTGATAGGTAATAGCTGTTGAAATATCTTACGTTATGTATTTCTATATGTAGGACAATAAAGAAGCAAACTTGTGGTCACTGCATTCATTTACAATTTTCTTTCACAATATTTGGTTGCCGTAAATAAAACATAATCTACGATATCGTGGTTATCTTGGCAGTACTCTGAACTTGAGTTCTCCATCGGGGGCGTACATAAAAGTTACTTTATAACTCAACGGCTGATGATGGTACTCCAGCTTGTAAGATCGTATCAGCTGAAAGTTGAGAAGAAAGACATTAGCTTATAGAGCCATAAACACGAGCCGTTGCTCTGTTTGTCGCAAATCAATTTCTACCGAAATCGAGACGTATTTTTACACACCTTAGCGAGTAGTACTTGGATTTCCAAGTCAGCGAATCTTCTGCCTAAACACATGCGTGCGCCGTGGCCGTAAGGTAACGATGCAAATGGATGCAATGTCTCGTTCTCTGACTGTTTAAGCCATCTCGTTGGTTTAAACGTCTTGGCGTCCGTTACATATTCCTCCATATTTCCTGTCACAACCGTTGGAAATACAACTTGCACCTGTAACGTGCAATGTTTATCTTAACGACTCATAAATTGTAGAGATGTACCGACTAGGGTTTTGGCCGACTAGCCGACTAGCTGATTAATCGGCCCCCATGAAGCCGACTAGTCGCCGATTACAAAAGTAGCCGGATAGTCGGTTTAACCGACTAGTCGGCCACTATTCAGTACATCTCTAATAGCAAAGTTATAAAACTTGTTAGAAAAGGAGAACGAAAAATGGGTAAATATTCCCAAAAAGGGAGCCGATCAATCGGCCATTTTTGCCGACTATTCGCCGACTACGAAAGTGGCCGGATAGTCGGCTTAACCGACTAGTCGGCCACTAGTCGGTACATCTCTAATAAATTGTAATTTTTGTTAAATTGGTAGAGAGAGAGAGAGAGAGTGATTTAATTCTATACTGATGTTGAAAATTCATTACTTACTCCTTTTGGTACTTTATAGCCGCAAATTACAGTGTCACTTTGTAGAGTTCTACCATTTCCAATGACTGTAGAGTAGACTCTAAAATATAAGATTATACGTTACTCTTCCGCTATTCAACTGTTCAATTCGTCTTATGTACTTAAGTATAGTTGTAAGCTATTATACCTGAAAACTTCACGAATGAAGGCTTTCATATAAACTGCTTGATCGAGATGGCTCGTTGTAAGAGGAACAGATGTATCGGGAAGAATCTTTGCAAGTTCTTGATAAATCTTTTCCTGCTCTTCTGGTCTAGTAGCTAGTTGATATAGTATTGAACAAACAGCCATTGAAATCTGTAAAATAATATTGCAACATAATTAGAATCTCTAAGTTACAGTAAAAGGAGCTATTTATTACTAATCTTCCTGTGTACCGTGTCTATTCCAACTAGAATTAAGTCCAACGCGAGTATGTATGCCATTTTTGGATCACTTTCCTTGGCTAAAATCCTTTCCACCAAAGACAAGTCGTATTCATTGACAACCTGCTTGGTTTTTAGTCTCTCTATTGCTGCGTCGATGTACTTCATGCACACCCTGAAGGATAGAAATTTTATTTCAAACGCATCGTTCAATTTCTATACGAATTTTCGTCTCCCCTACTTTGACGGACGAAAAGTGATGCGAAGTATGTGAATTTTTTAAAACAAAACCATTAAATATATTTACTTCCAGCTTTGTGGCTTTATTTATCAATCTTTAGAGAGTATGAAAAAAAAAATTGTATTAAAAAATAATCGGTATATCCGGAGTTATAGTGCTTCAAATAGAATGCCTTACAAAAATCATATGCGCATGGTTAGCATAAAATCAGCCGTTGTAATTGTCTGAAGTAGAAAAGTTAAAAAATGGTGTAATCTGTATGAGTGTGGCTATCGTCTGAACTAGATCAAATGACAAATACTGAAGAGTAAAAAAGAAATGGCAGCGTCTATAACAGGAAATTTCGATTTCTGCAAAAATTCGCTGGTTTTTTAAGTCGCACAAGTCTAATTTCGCAAAAACCGACTTAGTTTTAGAAACAACGAGAATGGGGCATCTATTGAATGTATGTAAGTACAAAGTTTGAAGTAAATCGGGTAATTGGTTTTTGAGATATCATGCCAACCAATTCGAGAAACATCGTTTTCAATTCGAAACACGTTTAAAATTGTGTGTACCGTTTTTTTAAATTAATTTTTTTTAAGACGCTGTTTAAACGTGTACAAATATAGGCATAAAGTTTTCAATTAATATAATTTGAGGGTTTCTCTTAAAAAAAATCCCAAATATCGCGCTCCTTTTCAGGCGGTCACACTAGGGAGACCCCTTAAGAATAACTTACTCGATGAAATAGTTCATGTTGCGAACATATCTTGTCCAAAGAGGGGTGGGCACGTATCTCCAAAATGGAGCTTTCAGTTCAAGCACAGCCACATTTCTCAAAGCAAACTTCGCTGCGTCAATGATCTTCTGGGGTTCTGAATCCAGCGCTAGAGTGCCTCCCAGGCATCCCAATCTCACGTCAAGTGCAACTCTCCCTATACCTATGCAATCAACAGAACGTATGAGCTCCTGCTTCAATTTAACTTTCAAAACCCTAAAGCTACATAAAACCAGAAACTCGAATGTATACCAACACTCTAGAGCCCATTTGTGTATCTCGTTGTCAAAGTCCCCTGGCAACTCCCCATCGTCTCCTTTAATTTCTTGAATCCTAGAAAGAATCACTGATCACCTCATCTTAAGAAACGTAAGCGGATTATTAAATCACCTCTCTATGAAGTCACCGGTGACCACCTCAATGGGCGTTATATACTTCCTCACTGTTTGCGGCTGAAGAACAGGTTTCTGGACTCTCGTCCGAAATTCTCGCCAAGGTTCGCCGTGTCTGGTAACAAGAATGCAAATATTAGATTACTTCACTGGTGGGGCACGTGCTACCTGTTTCTCTTGCGTGTCTACGCCGCGTTAGAGGATCAAGGAGAACCACTTAATTAACCTTTGGAGGGTCGGGATTTTTTCATTGAAATTGTAAATTTCATTTACTTAAAATTCATGCGTATGTACCACCAAAGTGGCCGGCAAATGGCACTTATAGCGATGTGTTTAATTTACTTAGCAGAGGATCTATTTTTGTAAAGCCACTTTATAAACCCAAACTCCTTTTCTAGATTCAGGAATTGTCTCTTCTACGTACACCCCAACAACGCCAGGCAAGCCCCCGAAGAAGTCCTTCCTGACTTCGCTCTTGTAATGCACCAAGCATGGCATCGACGGTCGGAAGGGTGTTGATCCCTCCTGTCTGTAGATCTTCTCGATCTCGTCGGCGTCGTAAACGAACAGCAGGTCTGGCCGACCTATCAGGCCAGTCAGGCGTACGATCTTCCCGTACTCGTCATAGAACATCTGCGAGACTTTGGCCGTGTCGGAGATTTGGTACTGGCCTATCACCGGAAGTAGACGCCAGGTATTCCCGAGCAGCGGGATGGGCCGTGGTCCCGGGATATCCTCGTACGGCCTCGCCTGGATCGAGACATCTTGATCGACGGTGCAATCCCTCGTCGAGGTCACTGCACCTGCACGTGATATAAAATGGACACCAGGCGTAGCGTATCCTGAATTCGTGATTAAGCTGGATCGCGCGGATCGCACTTTCTTACACGTTGCTTAAGATTGTTGGAGGCATAAGTACTCGAATGAGGTAGCCATTGATTAGACTATGTAAGCTGAATATTTCGCTAAGTTTTTTTCTACATTAAGTACACCCTGATTACCTCGAGCAATGTAATTTCAAACCCATTAGAGCCCAGTGCTCGTTTAAAAAGACATCAATGAGCGTTGGCGGCAGTGATTAGTGTAGAGTAGTTGGTGAAGTAGTTGGTAGAGCAAACCGTTATTGGAGACGGAAAGGATTGATTTTTTGTGGTAGTCAATTATTATTACCAGAGCAGAGAGCTCGTCGAACCGCTTGATTTCGTGGGAGACGTCGTTTCAAAATAAACTGCAACTGCTGATTCATTCTGCAATTATAATTAATAATTAAACATAACGTATGCTATCTTAATATATGAAGCAGAACGTTTATAGGTATGTTTGTGTGTTTGTCTGTCGCCTAAAAACTTTCGAACGGTAAACTCTTGGATCACGGAATGCCCTTCAGCTCATTATGCCTGGCTACTCCAAATGAATGTGACTATTTTCACCGAAAAAACAAAAAAAAATTTTCCTATGTTTAGAAAATGTTTAAAAGTTAGTTTTTTTTATAGAATCAGAATCTAAATTTCTGGCGAAGCGGAGTAGTAAAACTAGTTATCTATAGATCTTAGACATACCACAAGTACTAATAACATTTTGAACGAATCTTCACTCGTTGAATACGTTCTTATTGTATCATTTTCTTCGAGAGCGTCGAACACAAATCCCGCTTTCACCTTTATATTTCGCAATGTTTCGCTTTGTACTTCTTTTTAAAATTCGGGGGAACCGCGCACTGAATACCTTATAAACCGCTGGATGAATATTCATATACTAGAACAGTTATATGCAAAACCAGTTTCACAAGTACTTCTCTATCAAATTTAAACCGCGCAAAATTCTTCTAGCTCACTATGTATTTCACACTTAACGCTAAAATGTTCATTCTTCGCAGTTGATGGATTTCGATGAAGATTTCCAGAAGGGAATCCACGGTGCACAGGGTCCACCAGTCACACAGGTATATTCGCCGATTACCCTCGTGTCCCGCTACCCACTAATCTCCTGCAATTACAAGCGTCGCGGGGACCCTTACCTGGAGGCGCGCTGCAACACTCCACGGTCTCCTTTTCTTCGCCTACGCGTGTCCCGTTATCGGGCAAGCTACGAGGCTGACGGTAACGATCGCGAACCTTTATGATACTAAACGACTCTAATTTTACGCTCCTCAGTGTTCTTTAGCATCTGTCAGCGAAGAGAAAGCGAATCTGCGGATCAACCCACTAGATCGCGATGCACTCCTTCAAGAAGACTCCTCAAAGAATAGAGCACGGTAACCGAAGTTGCGGCGGGCCCCCCACCTTCATCTCACCACTCCCCGCCGGTTCAGCGGGCCGAATTATTTATTCCACGAAGTACTTAGCCGAGGAACGCGAGGACGAGTATCTGTAGACAGCGATCGGCGATGCCTGACCAGTCACTTTCACATGGAGAGTGTGCTCGAGTTCTGATTCTTGTGGACTTTCTTCGCCGGATGGTTGTGAAGCATGATAAACGCTGTGCACAGAATTGAGTTCCGTACTCCTGCATAGTGGAAATTTACTATAATGTAGGGATGAAGGGGAGAAAATGGGTAGAAAAGAACTGAGAAAAGAAGAGAACGAGACGTATGAATTTATTTATTGAACCGGTTGGAAATGTAGTCTTCTCTGTGAGATTGCATTCCTTCTTGGGAAGGGAGGCTCCTATCTTCCACTCCAGATCCGAGCTTCTCTGGAGCACGGTGGAAGGAGAATTTAAGTCTAATTAAGGGGGGTCACTCAAGTGAAAATGAACTACCAGTTATTTTACAGATAAAAATTTGAAAATATGTATTTCCATATTATTTTTTACGCTGAAATGAATTATGTAAGAATTAATACAGTGACACTTTTTTTCAAAAATTTAAAAAAAAAAATTTCGAAAAAATTATTCGATTTTAAAATCCATACCCTTATCTCTGTAGTATTGTATACAAAGACTGCAGAAAAAATTTCAGCTCGAAAACTTCATTTTTGTCCGAGTTATGAAGTTTTTATGTTTAGGCGTAGTAACTAAAACGCTCCTGCTCCGTACGTTGGACCTTCTTCTTCTTGTAATGCCTGTTCTCGTCGTGATTGCGCAGTTCGTATCATTTTTCTTGCACGTTTGTATCTTTCTGAGGCTTTCTGTTTATACCTGCGTACTCGTTCTTTGTGACGGTTTTGAACAATTTTCAATGATTGTTCGCTCATTTGCATTTGGTTGTCCTTGAATGCATGTAATACTGTTTTCGTCCATCCTTCATTATATTCAGTAACAGCTTCTGTGACTGCAGCTTCAACAAGATATTGAGAACCATACGCGACGATATACCACGCAGTTCCGACGAATACGAAACCACAACATTATAAATGTCCATCGGGTGAAGAATCATGGTGTTTCTACCAATCAGCAATTGCGAAAGGAAGAAAACCTGGTTCTCATGCTAAGAAAATAGGAACACCTATCAGAGAAAAATTTCTGGATAAAATATTACCAATTTATAATAGACTAAGCGATGAAAAACTGCTCCGTCGTTGTGCACAATGCCTTACGCAAAATTCTAATGAAAGTTTGCATAGCATGAATTGGCGTAAGTGCCCAAAGGATATTTTTCCTTCCAAATATCTTGTTGAAGCTACAGTCGCAGAAGCTGTTACTGAATATAATGAAGGATGGACGAAAACAATATTACATGCATTCAAGGACAACCAAATGCAAATGAGCGAACAATCATTGAAAATTGTTCAAAACCGTCACAAAGAACGAGTACGCAGGTATAAACAGAAAGCCTCAGAAAGATACAAACGTGCAAGCGAAATGATACGAACTGCACAATCACGAAGAGAACAGGCATTTCAAGAAGAAGAAGGTCCAACGTACGGAGCAGGAGCGTTTTAGTTACTACGCCAAAACATAAAAACTTTATAACTCGGACAAAATGAAGTTTTCGAGCTGAAATTTTTTCTGCTTCCTTTGTATACAATACTACAGAGATAAGGGTATGGATTTTAAAATCGAATAATTTTTCGAAATTTTTTTTTTAAATTTTTGAAAAAAAATGTCACTATTAATTCTTACATAATTCATTTCAGCGTAAAAAATAATATGGAAATACATATTTTCAAATTTTTATCTGTAAAATAATTGGTAGTTCATTTTCACTTGAGTGACCCCCCTTAAGTAGGCCAACTGCCCAGCGCGGCAAAATTGGTTAATTGGTAATTTATGAATATTACATTTTTTATGAAACAAAAGGCTTTTGTTATTGAAGAAATACCTACCAAAAATGTCACTCACTGTCAGAAATTATATTTTAAAATAAATATTTATAATTAAACATAAAGGGCGGCAAGAATCATTTTTGCCCAGAGTGACGGAAGAGCTAGATTGGGCCCTGAATGGACAGTAGCGGATTTAAGGAAAAAGGCCCCGGCGGCGAACGTTCTGAGGGGCTCATTTTTTCGGGAAAGTGAAGAGAAGTTCACCAGAAACAAGCTAAGTGTAGTAGTACAGAAATAAAATATAGTGTGTGGATAAAATCATAAATTTTTTTGGAAGATGGGGCCCTGTGGGGCCTTTTGGGCCCAGGCGGCAACTGCTCGTCGGCCGCCCGTTAAATCAGCCCCTGCTAATGGGAAGCTTAGGGTTAAAGATGTACTGTTACCATTATACTCACCAATTTGCTCATAAGCGAATTCGGAGTTCGATGTAGTTACTTGATCCGTGATCGAGTTTGTAAATTGGTACTTTATGTATAGACGTGAAATTTAGTTTTCGTCGATGTTTCAGTTCAGTAGAATTCTTGAATATTTGAATGTTTACTGCCAATGACAATGAAATATCCGCCACAAATCTTCGAGTCCCCGCGAGGGCAAGCAGGTAAACGCTTTGGGGGATTTATTATCCTTCGCATTGCCGGAAATCTTAATACAGACGGCAATCTCGATGACCGTGATTATCCTTACGGTGCCGTGGATCCTTACAGTGCCATAACAATTCCCTCGCTTCCCCGACGCCCCTCGTATTTTCTGGAAAATTTTCTGGCGTCAACTGCGATTTAAGCACATTTAATTTTTCTTCCTGTCTTTCAGAGTAACGCTCAATAATTGAGGCATAGAGAGCAAAAACGGACTAACGCTCATTTTGTGGCTAAATTGAGTTAGTAGCAATTCTAATAAGCTGTACTAATCATATAAAGTAGGAAAAATTAATGTTTCTTCAATGTGAGTTAGTCTGTTTTTGCTCTCAATGCCTCGATTATCTATAAGAATATAGCGCATATAGACAATTAAAGAAAATGGAAAATCTACGCCACCATAGAATCATTTACGAAATAATTTATAATAATTTAATAAGTTAATAATTTATTTTATATTTTGTATTCGCTGGGAATAATTTTCCTATAAATATTCCATTCTAAGGAATATTTAATCGATTGTCACGTAATCTTACATGTGCTCTAATAAGCAAAATAGTGTTTATTAACAGTGATAGGTGTTAGTTAACTTGCTGTCTCATTTTGCATCACCTCGAATATCATTCAAATCTTAAAACTGTCAACAGGTGAGGCTACTTTTCACTATTAAAAAGGTTCTCGCGACCCATCCACACTTTCAAAATATTTATACTTCATAGAATAATCGGAGTGATGCAAAGTACCTCGAAGCTTACAACTACGTTCTACCGTTTAATACATCCTCGAACGTGATTCGAAGCGTCCCGAGTCCCTCGTTAATTCCAACGTAATCAAAGAGGGCAGAAAAACCGGGCGCCGAAATTTTCAAACAATCGAACCGAAGCGGTCCTTCCGTTTCCAGGAAACGCTCATTGTCGCGAGTACTACCCCCAGTTCCGGCGTCCTGCGAGCCGAAGAGTAGGGGGTGGTTGGCCCTCGAGGAAAATATATTAAGGGGCGCCGGAGGGGTGCGCGGCTCATTCGTAGTAGACAAATGTCAGGACACGTTACAGACACCACCTGTGTCTCGGTTACTCATCGTACGGCAACATGACTGCGACAGTCTGAAGACGCTGTTTACAAATACGCGTTTAAGTAACATCGCCCGGTAAAGAGTTTTAACAAGTAGAGCCCAGCGCGTGTATTACGGTCCTTCGCGCCTTTCGGCGGTGACAAAATAGAAATGGCTGTGTCGACTATGTGGATTAGAAACAACATGCTGTTCCCTCCTACTGACCAACTTGTAAGTGTTAATCGTTAAATATCCGATCGCAGAGATCTACAGATCATGGTGTTAATTTAGAATTGCTTTTCTTCGCGTTAGAGCTTGTGGAATGTGTAGCAGTGGCGTTTGTTGGTTCTCCAGTTTAGTTGGAAGTCGCACTGGTTGAGAAAGTTTATTATAAATATTGTGGATGTATTTTGTTAATTGTTGCCATTTGAATGGTAATTAATCCAGGAGGAGTTCTGCGAATTGCACGAGCAGCTTTGAATTTCCGATAGATTGGAGATGAGCGGGAAAGATAAACAATAATATTGTGCCTTTTTTTATGTAAGAGTTCTGTAGATCAAGGACAAGAATCCTGTGTACTGTTTACGTGATACGAATCTCGTTTTTGTTTAATAGGAGCGACAACTGACGGAGGCAGAATTGAAGGTTCAACGATCTATTCTGAAACTCTCCATTCCTGACTGGTACATGAACAAACGCTCGAATCCGCCGAGGATATTGAACAATGCCACGCCGATCGAGTCTCGACCATCGTCCTGGAGAAGCTTCGAAAATAAGAAGAATTCCACACTCTCAGGTATGTTTATTTTATTTAACTTTAGAATTCTATGTCGCGATAGAACAGTGTTTCCCAAGCTTTTTTGAGTCACGATTCCCTTTCATAATATTCAAGTAACCTGCAACCTCCAGCCCCATATAAGATAAGGTAAATTTAATAAGGTAAAGAAAACACATTAAAAATAGGTATTTCAGAATATAATTCTAACTTAGTAGTATTAAAAAAGACCGCGACGACCCCCAAGAAAATACTTCGCGACCCACCGGTTGGTAATCACTGCGATAGTTTTTGCAAGATCTGCACTTTTTTCTATTAAACCACCAATCGTGGAAGATTTTGTATTTCATAATTATAGGAACTAATAGATCTCTATCCAATTTTAGACATACTTTCGCACGCCGAACCAGCGACTACTCCTGAAGAGAGCTGCACCAACGGAGTCTCCAAGACCTCCAAGCAGAAGTCGCCGGAAGCCAAGCACAAGAGATCCCCTTCGAAGTCATCGTCGCCGAAGGTGGAAGTATTCGACACGTCGATCCCCGAGGTGAAGCTGTCGACGAACATCAGCAGAACCTTCCCCAAGATGTCGCCCTCGAGGAAGATCCAAAACATAAACCTCGTTTTCCCGCCTGTGCAGCTAATAAAAAATTCCAGTGCCGTCGTTAAAGCTATCAAGTGCGAAGTAGTTGCGCCAGAAGACCAATCAATTGACGCTAACACGAAGACCGACAACGATATGGCCAAGGACGAAACCCCCCTAAAGACTTCCACGCAGACAACCAAAGACAGTGATTTTCAATTCTCAAATATCATGGACACGCCTGCGAGAACGCCGCACGCGAAAGGGGGCTTCAAGGTGCGTGCTGCTTCCACTCCCAGGTTCTCCCCGGCCAATCTGTTCTCGTCGACCATCATCGAGGAGACACCGAAAGCGAAGAAAGTCCCGTCGCGGAACATCCTCGAGAAGTCGAGTATTTTTGAGGAAAGATCGAGTAGTTTCCCGGAGACTTCTCCGGAGAATGCGCCCAGGCCGAGGAGGCTGTCGAAGAGCCTCCTGGAGAAGGCGTCGTTCTTCGAGGACAGTTCAAAGTCGAGGCAAGTGTCCTCCTGTTCCGAGACGTCCAGTAAATCGAGCAATTGTGCGAGCTCGTTTTTGGATAGGAACATGCGCTCGATCGATCCGATCTTCTTCGAGAAGGACGACGCGGCGCTGGGGATCCCAAAATCCTCCACCTTGGTCCGCGAGATCGTGACCAGGCTCGAGGTCTCTGGGAACGGAGTCTCCACTCCGGAGAAGAAGTCGACTTTGGAGTGGAAGAAGATCACCGCCTCTGTCCAAGAGAGGAAATCCAACCTGGAGGCGAAGCGCGCAGCCCCAATCGTCCAGGCGAAGAAGCCCAAGCTGCCTCTGGAGCCCGAGACGCAGTCGCCGTGCTCGAGGTTCATGAATTCGAGGAGGAAGTCCGTGGACCTGGAGCACATGGTGAGGAGCGAGCTACCTGGCCGAGAGAACACCGTGGTGCGAGGGATCATCGAGGTGCTGACAGAGAAGGTGAACAAGCCGTCTATTCCACGGCAGACCGAGGTCGCGGGGTTGAATCAGAGCTTCGTGAAGCAGCTGGTGCACGCGCTGGAGACGGGTGGAGAGGTCTCTGTGGCTGGTATGGCGGGCAGGAAGGACTCGACGACGGAGGACGACAGCTGCAGCGAGTCCTGCGCCACCTCGACCTCGCTGAAGGACACTGACAGCAGCAGCGACTCTGAGCAAAGGTCGGCCATCCTCAGAAGCGACGAGGAGAGCCTGACTTCCGATTCCACGTACACAGCGACCACTAAGGGGTCACAGGGCGATCGAACGCCTCAACCGGAGGTGGACTCCGTCTACTGGATACCCGTGTCCAGGTGCAAGCTGCCTCGAAGCAGCTCCCTGCTCAGTATGATGTCCAGATTGTCCGGCAATGGACAATCACCCTGCGTCAGCCCCATCAGAAGCGACAGCGAAGCGGAGAGCTGGCAGATGCCCGAACAAGGCGGAACCTACAGAAAGACCAGCAACGCTCTATCTAGGAAGCTGTTCAGGATCGACGAGACCACCGTCATCGACTCAGGCTACTCCGATAGATCGGACAAATCCGGGACCTGTGGATTCGTCACGAACAGCACCTGGTCAGAGGACTCTCAGAACGACTCCACCCTGGAGAACAATGCCACCAGGGTCAAGAGATCTTCGAGGCCCAAGTCGACCATTGGCCACACCTTCCGCATCTCTTGTTGAAGAAGGTAGATACTTATTGTCGGTGCTTTGGCGCGCAGTGAGAATCCGTGGACCGTCGAGCGCTTGAATGATTGTAGTGTACAAGAATGTAGGTTTAGGGAGAAATGTAATCTAGGAGTAATAGCTAGCCGAAGCTAGATTATTATATTAATGGACCCTCTGATAGGTCATGGACTACTTCACGCGCTCATTCTTTACAATTATTTCTTCTCCCGCATTCGGGTTTATCGTTGCCACGCCCATACTTAAAGAACCTTTGTTAACTTGCGCGTTATTAGTTGTTAATCGCAAGCGTCCGAATACTAAGGAATTTAGTGAGTTATCAAGTGCCCTTTCGTTTCAATGACTCTTGGAATAGGATGTTCGTACTCTCTCGAGTAAGGGGTACCTCTCTTCCAGCACTTGATTTTTATCCGAATTAGAGAATCGTAGAATAGTTCGTCCTCGACATTCGACCGCCAGTTATTTTGAAACTTTTTAATGAAACTTCGCCTCTGATCTTTGTATCGCGAGAGGATACAACTGAGGAAGACCTTTGTGATATTAGATCGATACTATCATGTGATAATTCGTTCGAGTACAATTGCCTCGGGGAGCGCCTTTCTATTTCTTACTCTTCGTGCGATCGTTAGCTGTCCTTTAAGTGTTATTTGAATAAGATTGTACATCTGGTTCATTAGAGTCTAGCTGTTTTAATGTAAACGTATGGTAATGGAGGCCCACTTCGTACGTTTGCTATTGGGTCCGCAAGCGTTCCTGTTCACAGTGTTTTGTGAATATGGTTTAGAGCAAAGCGATGCTTCCGCCGTAGACCATATTCAGGAAAGGAATGGCCAACCGTGTGAAGTGGGCCACTCGTTGCTGGGCATTAGCATTGGAGCAGTTAGAAGTGAGAATTAAAGGAACCAGGTGTACTGGATAACGCTTCCTGCGGAGGAAATGGCGAACCAAACGTGTTGAATGTTACAACGCACGGTTCTCCTTGAACAATGCCTCGTTTGAACAAATTCTGACGAAAATTTGTACATTGTAAATTGTGATATTATTCTTCAACGATGGAATATTACGGCGTCACGCTTACCGCTCGCCTTCTAACGGAATTTAGAATTAGCGTGAATGTATACTTCATTATTGTACATTGATTTTATAGAAGTAAGCGCATTAAAAATAATTTCAGCAATGAAACGTGTGGATCGGTGTATTCTTTAATGTTACTTGACTAGATTGAACTCGATGTTACGCGATTTGATGCGAGAAATGCTTCCTAGCATTTCGACGAATTTTCAAATATGTGTTGAACGAAACATGGTATTTGTGCACTTGATGTACAATTCACTTATGTTAACGATGCAATCCCATCTGGCTGTTATTTAGAGATAAATAATTAAGGCCAGGAAGGAGAAATGGGTCAGCAGTTTTTATATGTATTTCCAGAACATTGAGTCAGTCTCGTTACGAATTTCTCTCTTCGTTTTGCTTTGTTATACCTATCCTAACTCCTTCATTTTTTAGGGAAGAATTTATTACAATATTCAGGATCTTGAACGTACCGCTGGACTTTGTAGGATCGTGGGTTAATTTTTATTTATGTTTTATAACGAAGTTTTATTTATTTCTAACGAAGTCTTTCAGCTTCGGGCTTTTAATAATTCCAAAGTTGATCGATTCGAACCGTTTTTACAAGTTAGACTCTAACTGTTAGAGGAACGCGAATAAACAATGAGACGGTAACTATTGCAAACTCGACCTTTTGTATTTTTTTAAAATCGCTTGCGGGTAAAATCCTTCAATTCTATGGCAATTTTCATTCTTCAATGCCTCCAATATTTAGTGGCGCTAAAATTCTGCATAATATGCGTGCGTAAACTGTTGCAAGGAATTGCGTAGGTCGTGTGTCGAATCATTAATTAACATTCGAGGTTCCTGGCATTCGACTATTTTCCATGTAACGCGCGTATAATGACACACCGCGTGCGTATGAATAAATAATTACATAACTCAGCTCCTTTGTTCGGCGTATCCTTCAGAAGTGAATAGAAATAAAATTCCTCTTCGAGCGTGCAACGTTATTTAAATTTGTTGAGACCAGTGCTTGGAATTTCACTTGTTCTCTGTTCAAAAAGAATTCAAATGGAGAGTACTTAACGGTCGTAAATAACAAAACAGTAAAATAGGTAGGTAAAAATATATGAAGCACAAGTAGATGTATTTTTAAGCCAATAAAAAATTTATTGAACCCAATGTTGTTATTTCGAATCTACGTCATTCAAGTTCACCCGCAAGAAGAACGCGAGAGGATTCAACGAATGACACACCGACGCTTCGACCTCTGCGATATTTATCATTTAACAGAACAACAAAGAGCAAATTAGCGTAACTTAGTCATTACAGTTCCAGGCATCGAGCTAAACGGTCATTGTCAGTGACGCGGGAAACGAATAGGTGACAAAAATCGACTAAATTACTCTATATTAATCAATACGCCCTAAGCCACTTCGCGGAGCTGGTAAATTACGTTCAAGTTGGAAAAATAATAAGAAAGATGGCACCGGGGTTACGAAGCCAACGTTCCAAATCCACCTCGGATATTTTGGACGATATAGCCAGCGACGAAGAGAATATTCGAGGAGATTTATCTGCGAAAGATCGGTACAGAACTTACACCTTCGAGGACCTCAACGAAAAGAAGAATTACTTTGCCAAGGAACGTGAAAGACGCAAGGAATCGTCCTCCCAGAAGTCGCAGAGCTTTGTGAAAAAGCTGATCGCCTCTCTGGAAAGGAAGAACGAAATTTGCAAAGCGGACGACGAGTTTCTCACTAAATACTACAGCAGAAACGATTATTCCGATCCGAACTCCGACATAAATGTGAATCATGTCTCCTTTCCTGTAGACAGAAATGCCTCGCAGAATTTTCAACGCGAGCCGGATTCCAAGAATAAGGCGGGCGAATTCAGGAACAGCAAGATCGCCGAGTGGTCTCGCTCTGAAAATCGCGGGAAGAATTGTAACGGGAATGAATTAATACTTGGACATACGAAGAAGAAAGAAGAAAGATTTGCAGCGGACGAGAAACACAGGAATGGATACCCAAAATCGCTTCGCAGTTCAGAGATTCCGAACGAGGTATATTCGCGGAGTGAATTGAACAAGCAGCATGGATCTTCTTCCTTTGATCCAAATAGATCCAGAGTTGAAATACCGAAACATGCCGGTTCGCTGAATTCCTGCTTCCCGAAGAAGAGTAAGGACGATCGTAAGAGGAATACTTTGGAGAGAATATTCAGGAAGAAAGAAGAAGACGTTACGCTGGGTGGAAGTGAGAGGAAGAAACTCGATCGAAGAAGTTCTTTTAAAGACTTTCTGGGGTTCATGATTAGACGGAAGAAATCTGAGTGTAAGGAGAAACCGCGACGCTTTATGTCCTACGATCAACTGGCCGAAGAGGCGAAGGCATTCGAGTCGAAAAATGTTAAGAAACTGTCGAGGACTTCTTCCTTGAATGCTGTCGTGTTTGAAGATCGCGACGAGGAAAACTCGACGCGGGTAAGTGAGGAATAGAGCTGTCTTTTTATTAGCGTTGGGTTATTTTCACTGTTACTGCGGCGATTTCTATTTGAATATTAATTGGCAGAGTGGCGAACGGAATGCGACTATTCGTCCAGTTTACGGTGGAAGAAGAAACGAACATTTTTCGCAGATGCTCACGAAGAGGAAGGAGTTTCGGAAATTTTCAGCGACGAACGAAAGCGTGGAAAATTTTGTGAAGCCTTCCGCGATTCGGGATATAGTGAAAGATCTTTGCCAGATTCCCGAGAGAACGGAAGTTATCAATGAGAATCTTGACGGGAGAGGAAGACGATTACACGCTGGAAAAGGTTTTTAATGTAGAAAAGAAAGAAAATTAGATGAAAGCTGTGAATTCTGATAAATAATGGTTATGTAAGTCGGAATAAACGGTGGTTAAGTCATTTCCATTCTCAGTTCATTCTCTTCGTTAACCTTTTCTTTCCCTTTCGACTGATATATTCGTCCAAAAACTCGGAAAAATTTTCAGAACGCTCTAAAATCGGGCTTCGTAACAGGATAACATCACGTCGAAAGAGGTGGCGCAATGTAACGTCTCTGGAGAGCGGTTTAGAGACAGAGAACTGTTTGATGCAGAGAAGTAGAAGCCTCGAACAAAAGTTCATAGAGTTTGAGAATAGTGAGTGGCATGTTTAAAGTAGTGCATTAATGTGAAGATTTTTAAAAGCAACTCAGTGTGGAAGGATCATTTTTGGTGTTCTTTTTAGATTGTCTTTTATATATGATTTCGATTAGGATGGAGTAAGTAGTGGATGAAAGGCTCATTAAATAATAATACTCTTTTATCACTTAGCTGCATTTGATTCAAATAAGTGAAATGCGATGCAATGAAATCTTACAAGTGTAATTGGATACTTCGGGTGAAGCAGTATCTTGTGCAATTTTCATGTCGATGAACACAGTCGAAAATGCAGCCGGTGATTGCACTTAACGCCGTTTACGTAAAAATTCCTTACCTGTAAAGCAGAAATATGCACGATTAATAATCGCTCTAGTTACAGTATGTACGTAGTACGATTAGTTACATCGCATCGGCTCACTCTAAACAAGTCACACATATGCAAGCACACACACCCTTCAGCATTTCAACACAGTTCAGAGTACTGTTGCGAGTTGGACAGAGTAGTGTTGCTATTCATGAACAGAGGCCGCTGAATTCGGACCTCAAATCATGGGTCGGTAACACAGTTTGGGTGGTGTAACTCGATCAGGATTCACTGTAAAATTTCGCAAACAAGTGAATGCGGGAACAGGCCAATTTACATTTTTTTTTTAACCTGGAGAAAATCCCTAACTGATACCCCGTCCTCCGGGGGAGGGGCGGAGTTATGCGAGATTTGCACCCACTAAAAACTCCAGGATGGCCTCCTAACTAAAGAAGTCCGCACGACGGTGGGGGAAGGACTTGGGCGAGACTCCAAACAGAACGATGCGTTCGCCAACCCCCGCCGCCGCACAGTGGCGTGTTTTCTAGGGAATTGTGAATAAATTCAATTTCCGATTTGACAGATAATGAAAATGTAAACACATGAAAATGTTCTTAAATATGTCTAGTATAATGGTCAAAGTTTGTTTTTTCTATAAAAGTATTACCGACTGCTCTATAAATGTTTAAAGTTGAACAAAATTTTTGAGGCACTTCTAGGGGCGTTCTATTTCTTCTGTGTTTGGCGCATCCAAAATTGCAACAAATCTGTGATATAGTTAACAGTATAGTATATTTCAAGGCGAACAAAATGATCCATAGATCAACGTTTTCCGATTTTTTAAACGTTTTCTGTAATGTCTTAGTTAAGCACATTTTATTTGCAGCAATTTTAAGTATATAAAAAATGTGCCACAATGTACCACGTTGAAATTTGTTTTATAAGAAAGGCAGAAGTGTATACTATCGAATGGAAAAGGTATCAGCTGCAGCCAGGTGCAGCTGTTTATGTTAGTTGCCGAAAACCATTGTAAAGTAAAAGTAACTAGGCAGCAAACCGTCTCCTTTTTTTATGACCTACAACAAAGAGTAGGTATAATAAGAGGCGTCACTCCGGGCGGAACCTTTGAAGTCCTTGCTTGACCTTGGCATTTAAATTGGTTGTCTATTTCGAGCGGGATATTCAAATCGACTAAATGTACCTTACCGCAATTGGCTGATTATTGCCGAAGTTGACCGATCATTACCGAAGCTTAGCGATCATTGCCGAATGGGCATTTAAATTGGTTGTCTAGTGATTTCCCTAGGTTATTTCTGTCCTTGTCGAGTGACGCCTCTTATTATACCTCCTCTTTGCCTACAAGGAGAGGTTCCCTCCGATTGCTTTGGATTTTGGATATGTTTTAGAGGACCGAAAAATAAGATATACGCGTCTTTTTATTTTTGCCCGCTGGCATATTTAGGAGGTAAAACCACCCCTCAAAGTTATAAGAAGAGGTACAAAAGTAACTGACGTCAAGAATATCATGCACATAGCAAGTTATGACACAAATGAAATTTATATCATGTTTTATTCAACACAATGTTATAATGTTATACGTCGATAATAATAATAATAATAATAATAATAATAATAATAATAATAATAATAATAATAATAATAAAATAATAATATTCTTTAAACTAACAATAGGAACTTACTCAATTTTAAAACTAGAAAAATACTAATATCAATAAACAATTTACAGAAATCACATAAAAAGTGATATATCTTCTTCCTGAAGCTCAACGTCCGAATGCTCAATAGCTGATTAACAAGAGAAGTTAGGGAACCCGGAAATTCAGAAAATTATGAAACATGGTGTGCAAATAGTGTAGTAATTGTGCAGTAATTCACCCGTAACATAACTATATTTTTTGTTGAAGCCATCGTACGGTTTTAGGGGGTGAAATTACCCCTCGAAAAAAAACAGAATTTTATTTTCGTGGAATATCTCGAGAATGGTGAGAGATATCGAAAAGAAGTTAAAACAGAAGTTAAATCTTTCTTTTATATCTACAAAACCGCGTAAAATTAATTTTCAAAACATCCATACCTTTCAAGTTACCGCCACCACCAACCCTTAAAATTGAGTTTTTGTATTTTGTAAATATATGCAGAAATACCATTGGATAATCTCTTTTCATACATATAAATAGTTTATGAGTTATGATTTTTTTAAAACAAATAAAACCTTCATTTTTACCATTTTTTAGTTTACAACAAAAATAACAATATATTTGAAATCAGCAGGTCAAAATACGTAGGAATAGGGAATAAAATAATTTATTCACAATTTTTCCCTATACACACGCCACTGTGCGCCGGTGCACTGGTACCAAAGAGGAGATATAATAAGAGGCGTCACTCGACAAGCACAGAAATAAGCTAGGGAAATCACTTGACAACCAATTTAAATGCCCATTCGGCAATGATCGGTAAACTTCGGCAATAATCAGCAAACTGCGGTAAGGTACATTCAGTCGATTTGAATATCCCGCTTGAATAGACAACCAATTTAAATGCCAAGGTCAAGTAAGGACTTCAAAAGTTCCGCCCGGAGTGACGCCTCTTATTATACCTACCACAGACGAGGTATAGAATAGACCTATCACCTTATGGGACTTGGTGTCACCACCCAAACTGTGTTACCGACCCATAACTCGAGGACTGAATCTGGCGACCTCTGTTCATGAACAGCGTCCAACTCCGGAACTACTCTGAAATGTGTTGAAATGCTGAAAGGTGCGTGCGGGCTTGTATACGTGTGACTTGTTCAGAGTGACTGTTCGACATAGAGGGCAGGCTTTCGTTTTTCGTTACGCTACGCTTTGGCTCGGCTTGTCGAAAATCTATTTCGGTGATCTGAAGACTATATGGCGCCGAAAAATGGCTCTTCTTAAAAGCTTGTACAAACTATAAATTGCAAGATGACATTGATTGTTAGTACTTTACGTGTTGTGGAACACTTAACTAACATTTTCGCGTGTCGTACGTCGAAAAATATTAAAAATTGACGCTGTTACTGACATTCCCGCAAATCTCCGCACTCCGCGCATGTCTAAATAGACGGTGCCCATCCTACGACACGTATACATCATTGAGAACAAGGAATCCAAACGTTTTTGTAAAATTTTGTATTCGTAGTTTTCGGGACCCGAGGATATTTTGCAATAGTTTATTTATTACTTGGGAACGGTGGATTAGTAGTTAAAACTCTATGTTTTGTTACAAATTGATTGGCCGTTTCCCCTTATTAACTATTTTATGGATTTATAAATTGTAAATAGTACACGAGCGTATCGCTTGCGTTAAGGTCTGTTTTGATTATTCCTAGATAGGTATGTACATATGAGAACACAGCTATTGTACTTTTTAAAGCACAAGTGAAAAAAAGGTTCTGGATTTACGGACGTCGCGACTCGCGAGTGAGATGAAATGGGAGGGAATAAGAGAGAATGAAAGCAAGTGAGAAACGGCACGAAGGTCTTTTACGCGACAAACGATCATTCTGGCAGCGGCAACAAAGTATGATACATTGTCTTCTTGCGTTCTCCGTGCGCCTGATTTTCGCATGTCGATGTCGGTCCACGGACGAGCTATGCCTAAACGCCCGTATTGAAGCAGATTTCACTTTCTTCTATAAATTCTGCAAATGCAGTAATCAGTAGCTAAATGCGGAAAACATGTATGTACAGTGTGCACATGCTAAGCTAATTGTTAGATGAAATTTTTACATTTCCTGTTTCGTCTTTATTCGAGCATTTATGGAAAATTAGTGACATTTTTTTAATAAAAGGAAAATCAAACACGACGTCATTGGGACAAGTAGGTATATACATATGAGATGGTGCTGAAAGAAACGAACTGTTTTTTATATGAAATATGCCCTTTTTATTTATTTATTAAAATCTAATGAACACTGCTTTCGGGAATGAATCTACACTTCTGGTTCGGTGGACATTTGTAAAAAGAATTGCCTCAGAATTGGCAGAAATATAGCTGGGCTTCGAAATGAGTGTAAGTTCTAAAAAAAAATTCTAACTTCGTTTTCCTGGGGTGCGAGTTCAAGTTCATGTTGCACGGTTTAATTTTTTCATTAGTTTTACTCTTCAAAATAATTTTTTAGGGTTTAATTGTTTTTTTCAATGTAACTATATCAACAAAAAACATGCAATCAAAGCAGAAATGTATTCTTCAGATACCGTTCTTACTAGTCTCCAAATATACTTTAAATTCTAATTGTAAGTTATTTAAATAAATTTTTACATTATCACTTAATGGAAGAAAGAGGAGGAGGAAGTATAAGTAACGGATTCATGCGCAATCGGGGTAATTGTAGGAAGGGCGTCGTGTTTGTATTTCCTTTCATCTGGAAAATTTCATACAATATGTTACAAATACTGTGATGAAAATAAAATAGAAAATATAAAAATTTCATTTTTCAGTAGTATAGATGATTTTGTCTAACACGCGTTCCCGCTTTTGGCTACTGATCGCTACGTGGGCGCGCGAGCGAGCTGCGGCACGAATAATTTTTTTCGTATAAATAAGCGATCAGGCCCGCCGCGCACGTGAAGGATGCAGTATCAGACGCCCGAAAGACGAGAGCGAGACAATGTATCAACGCATCGTCTGTCTCACGTCTGTCAGCACTCAACCGATGCACCAAACTCGTCATTACTTAGCACATACATACATACAGATGTACATACTTAAGAATGTTAGAGACGGTGCAATTTTAATTGTTAACATCCTGTCAAGTTCTAGCCATCTGCTTGCAAAAAGTGTTATTGGCATATTTGACTTGACAAGTGCTGCGAACTGGAAAAGATTCGTTAAGAGCAAGCGCCTGATTTAGCGAGCTCTGCTTGCAAGACATTTCAAGTCGTATCGATTTTTACCTTCGGGTGCATCGCGTTTCTGGGAACGGCATTTGTTTTAAAAAGAAAGACGAACTTTTCGGGGGCCCGGACTTCAACAATCGATGAGAAAAATGCCGCATTTCGACTGAACGTTCGCTATCGTATTATTTGTTGGGCTTTAAAAAAATGTTATTGTATTACTTCTCTCTGTACCAATTTTTTGCCGTACCTTCCTCATACCAAACTGCGTCGTAATTGGTTTCATTTTAGTAGAAAAACCTGACATACAATACAGATGTTTGCATAATGATGAAAAAATATAAAAAAAAAATATTTTTTTATTAGAGGATAGTGCATATTAATGCCCCTGTATTCCTTCCAAGCGCCGACCAACATGTTATCATAAAGAGTCGGTTGCTTCTGAACAATTTTAGAAACCTGTGTAAACCTGATACCTATGTTTCCATATTTAGAAGAGTGATAGGAACTAGAGGAAATACTGTATTGAGTTGTCTCAAGCGTAAATGTTGTAAAACGTTTATATGTAAGACCGACTCGAAAAATCCGATCTTACCATATTTTATGGCAGGAAGAAAGTCAGAAAAGCATGTATTTAGAGGCGTAATATAACATTTTTAATAGTTTTCTTAACAGGTTAGTCAATTGAATGTCAGGGGGGCTTAAACTAATTATTTAAAAATTTAAAGACTGTTCTTCGAGATATAAAATAATTAATTATGGCTATAGTCCCTAGTAATAATCCCACTAAATATCAACAATTTAATGAAATAACTTTTCTCCCGCTTGGGACCACAAGTCAATTTTCCGCGGAAGAGAAAATGCGCAGGCTGGATGCGCGTGATTATTATGTGGTCCTCTCCTCGAAATGACAGAAAATATAACCTATATGCTATAACCGACTTCATAAATATACCGTTGCGGCGTAACAATAATATTTTGGAAGGATGTTAAGCTATAAAAAGTTCACAAATGTAGCGTAAAAGAACGAAATAGCCAATAAACATTTATTGTTATGTAGCATATAGGTTACATTTTCTGTCACTTCGAGGATCCGAAAATCATCTCCTCGAAGTGACAGAAAATATAACCTATGTATATGCTATATGACAATAAATGTTTATTGGCTATTTCGTTCTTTTACGCTACATTTGTGAACATTTTATCATCCTTCCTAAACATTATTATTACGCCGCAACAGTATCTTTAGGAAATCGGGTATAGCATATAGGTTATATTTTCTGTCATTTCGAGGACAGAAAATTCGCTCATCGAAGTGACAGAAAATATAACCTAACTAAGAGACTGTACAAATGCTTATTACGCATTGTATTTATATAATATTTCTGATCGAAATTTATAGAAATACGTGCAAATTATGCTTCTATCAAAATTTATTAGTAAACGGAATTATACAACATGTTTCTTGAAATTAGTCGTAACATTCAGGCCGTTTCAGATTTTAAATGTTTCCGATAAGATTTAGTTTTAATTCCTATCACGCGTAGCATTACAATCTGTTTCAAGACTTCACCGGTAACGTTGCATGCGACACTAAAATGGTAAGGGGGTCCTAGGACCCCCCAAACCGGTGACACAAAAATACATTGGTTGATACGTCTATTCTATACCTCGTCTGTGGCGACACGAACTCCCGTAAGATGTAAAGTCTATCCTACACCTCGTCTGTGATCGAACTAATCTTCAATACCGTTTTAAAAATAATAAATTAATTGTATCGATGAATATCGTTGCACGATGAGTTGCAATGTTTCTATAAGAAGACTTCTCTATCCAGTAACTCGAACTGAATGAATGAAGTAATTATTTTAACTGTTTAACAAGTTGCTGTTCCGTGTTCGTGTATGTCAAAATTTGTATATAGCTATCAAGATCAAGGTTGTGTATGTTTTTGTCTGCAGCTTGAGTTACCGCGTTCGAGATTTCACAAACTATGCAGGAACTTCCTTACGTCTTGTCAGAGTACGAGGAAATAAACTCTCTTCTTTATAAACCTATCAACTCAACCCTGCGAATCAAGGTACTTACACTTTTATAAAATCTGTGAAACTATCCTTATATAACGATCGTAGATTGTAATGTTTATAATACCGTTATTCACTGACCTTCTATCGTTCTATTGTTCTTTTGTCGAGCCGTAAAGATTTCGAGACTTTCATTCTCGTCAAGTTTGTTAATACAACTTTAAAGCTTAAGCCGGGAACCCGATCGAAAGCTAAGCTAACCTATGCTACGTCTGGCTGTGCTATAAAACGTAAAAACATAGCACAGCTGCTTAGCTTAGCTTCCAGGTGTATTCCCGGCTTAAGGATGTATCGAAGCTAATTATTTCAAACTTAGCGCAGCGTAGCTTAGCTTGGCTTTCGCTTGGATTCCCAGCTTTAATCGCTCTTCTATCATTTTGCAGTATACATGCTTCAGCACGTCTCCCAGTTATATTCTACTGGGTTCGACCAGTGGCAGCGTGTATCTGTTTTCAAGGAAACCATGCTCTTTCCTACAGCTAATACCTTTATCGGTACATAAGCTTTTCTTAATGTACCGCAGTAAGAAAACAATCGATTTATTCGAATTTATTGCCAAATTAAAGCAACCCTTTGCCGCACAACTGTTTACTATAACAGCGCCTGTTGTCTATACAGGAAGGAGCAGTGTCTCATCTTCTCATATCACCTGACGAAAAGATAATCGCTCTAACAACGGCGCGAGGAATAGTCTGTCTCGTAGCTTTAAAACCTACGCCTAAGTTGATAGGCATATCAACGGAGCACATAAACGAACAAGTTAACTGCCTCTGCTGGAACGATAACAGTACCGAAGTGTACATCGGAGATCGGAATGGTAAAATCTCCGTTATGGTGTTGTCCATTTTCGCAGTACGTCTTGATTGTCTACTAGACTGATAAATTAATGTACGAAGTACCTATAACGATAAGCACAATTCGATTGTTTAGGTTAACGGCATGTTTCAAGCTCCGGCCTGTACGCTAATGAATTTAGATTCGGCAGTGGTGCAGCTGAGCTTCTCAGCGCCATTGCTGTTAGCTTCGACCTTAACGCGTTGCTGCGTATGCGACACGGTACAAGAACAGTACAAGCAAGTGGGGAACAAGGCGCGCAACGGAGAGTTCGGCGCTTGTTTCTACAGGACGTACCTCGCGGAGAACACCGGCAGCTCGGTTATTCAAAAGGAAGAGAAACCGGTGGGTAAGAAGCGTTCCTTCAATTTCATTCCCGAGGACAACAGCGACGTACAAGAGGAGAACGTTCCTCGGATCTTCTGCGCTCGACCGGGTTCCAGACTCTGGGAAGTATCCGCGAACGGAGTTGTAACGAAAACTCATCAATTTAAAGAAGCGCTAGCTGTTCCATCGGCAACGATATGCAGACCGAACGTCCAGAAATCTGTTCACCAGAAGCAGACGGCGCAAGCCTGGACGCCGCAGTCCGTTAACTTCTCCCACCTGTTTGTCGTCGGAGAGAAATATTTATTTTCATATACATCCAGCGGTCTATACGTAATTGATCCTCTAACCGCGACTGTGGTTCTGTGGAGCAACGAATTTTCGAATATATGCATGGCAGAGACCATAGAGAATAGAATATACTTGATGACTTCCGACGGAGAGTTTCGTTGCTTAACATTGTCTTTCTTGGATTCTTTGATACTACGATTGTATAATGGAAAGAAATATCAAGAATGCTTAGAGATATGCCTCTTCTACAAAGTGCAATTGAAGAAACTACTAAACAGTACGGAGATCGACGACATATGTGATATCGAGAACAAGCTGCTTAGGGATGACGAGTTGTCGACGTTGTTACACCCTTTAACGCTTCTCCTGGAATCCAATTCTAAGACGAGTCCGAAGAAATTGGATTCGGGCATCGTCGTTGTTAATTCCGGAAACTTGGACTCGAAGGAGGAGGAGAATTTCAGGCACAAATCTGTGTCACACTGTTTACCGCAGGACGATGGGAATCCTGATTCGGAATCAGCGACGCAGATAGAAACGTTGGCGCAGTTATCCATCGACGGTGCTTACAACGCGGGAGAACCCGAGGATGCTAATTCCGATACAACGAGCAGAGTAGAAAATCGCAATGACGAAACTTCAGAAGTGAAAGAAGAATCGAACTCGAATAAGAATCCGATGCAACGAATGCAAATAGACTTGGAAGCTATATACGCGTCAGTCGCGAATATTAGACTGTCCGTGAACGAAGGAGAACTAGAGAAATTAATATCAGACGTGAATTTGAAAATGAATGTTTTCAAAGATTCCTACGAGAGTTTCACAGACTTGAAAAGCTTCGTGTACGAGATATTGAGAACCGCGGAATTAAATTACTTTAACACACTACTGGAGAACACCTCCATACAATTAGTCCAATCGACGGATAACAAGCATATAATGAAGCAAATACTGATAGCTTTCGTTAGTATAAACGCGCAGAGTTACAGAAGGTGCGCCTGCGGCAGCCCTTACCTAACGAATGAATTAGTAGAGCCCAAGTTCCTAGAAATTGGTAGATCTCTTGTTAAAAGATTTGTAAGCGAAAGCAAAGAGCAATGCGTTGATCTGTGCAACACTGTACCTTACTTGTGGCGTGATTATTTGCTGATCTACGTAGAGCAGCGTGGCGTTCTGACGAATGACTTACTGCGCCAGTGCCTTCAGATCAAAGACAACGTCTTGCTCTCCATTCTTCTGCCTGTATTAGACGGAAGGCAATGGAGTGTCGTAGCAACGTATCTAAAAGAACTGCACGAAGGGCAGTGTCTATTCTGTGGGAAATGTATAAAAACCGGCCACACGGAAGTGTCGATACACTGGACCGGTGTGATACACGAAATTCTAAAAAGACAGGGACCCGATATCGCGATGGCGGTTTTAGCGAAGCTGAAGAAAGCCGCGCCGAATGTTCCTATCGATAAAAGGTGAATGCCTTTCTGATACTATCTAATCTCGACGCGCGACGTAGGCTCGGGTTGTAATAATCACTAAATACGTACATTCTGTAAAGCAATCTTAATTTGTTGCAGTATATTTCAGTCACTTGTATTTACAAAAATCTTATACCAGCATGGAATGAAACGTACCGTTAATTTCAGTCATAATAATCTCGAGGCATCTGAATACAATACAATGTGTTCTGCAAAGGTAAGCGATCTTTCGATAAGAGGCTCTGCGTTAAGTTATAAATGGTAAATACATCTCGCCATGGTTTCTGCAGGTTCGAGACCAGCTGATGGAGGTTCTCGAGAAAGATTTAGGTAGATCGATTAACAAAAACATATTTGGAAGCGGGGCCCATCATTGGGGGATGCATTATCAAAACAAATTCTCTACATGCCCCTGCTGCACTCTGTCACTTCAAACACCGGTTCTATTAGGTAACAATGGAATCGCGATATTCGGCTGCGGACACGCTTATCACGTAAATTGTATGATAGAGAAGAAACTTACAACCTGCAATCTTCATTCTTAACTGTATATATGTAACGAACAATAAATCTTGTAAAAAAAAAGGGGGAATAATAGTTTGTTAACGTATAAGTGTAGATCTGAGGTCACGAATCTCTGAAACGAATGATTGCGCATACTGCTCGACTAATCACGCAAATACAGAGACTTTTCATGTGTGCTTTCACATAACTTGAGCGACTAGCTTTGTAAGCGCACATAAAAATTTCTCGCCTTAGTACAGATCTTTATCGCAGACAATTTCACGATTCAACGATCGAAATGTCTTGTAAACTTAAAAAATAAATGTTCATGCCGGAATCACTCGTGATATAATCGAACTGTAACTAATTAAACAGCTTTGTAAACTACAAGTTTGTCTTTATGGAAAAGCAATAAATAATATGTATATCGTAATCGTTGTACTTCGAATAAAAATCCAGCATAAGGATACATACATTATTAAAACAATGGAAAGAGCTGACATTGAACCGCTGGTAATTATAATTATCGTGTGAGATCAAATGAATTTCACACGCGAAACGATCGTTCGTATTCGTTTTCTTAATTCCCTTTCCCAATATCCCCTAAAAAAATAACATTCACGCAGCTTTATATTTATACACGTATCTAGTTTGTACTTTTTGTTTATCAATATACCTAATATATTTAATTAAACGATGAATTCTAATTTCAGTTGAACACTTACCTTATTTGATATTTCTATTGCTTAAGTCGGAAAAGGTTTATACAGGATGAGGCATTGAACCTGTATGTATAAAAAAAACCATGGACGATCCTTTCAAAGGACTCGTAATATTCTAGCTTCTACTTAAAATCGAGTCTTAAGCTTTTCAAAATAGAAGAATGCGATTCTCCCGCCAGTTTTAAGCGCGTCTACTTTTTCCAAATGCACGAACGATACATTAGTGCACATGGAATATTTGCATTTTAGGAGAAAATTTTCATGGAATAGTAGTCGAGAGATCAAGCTTCCATCGATTGTTTGTTTCACTGTTTAACAAGTATAATAACTATGTGTTTAGTGTAACGAATGCAGAGGGTATGCTGGATAGGGTCATACGCTCGTGAAAGCCCGCGCAGCGTTTCCGATTGTACATAACCTCGATTCGTAAAGCTAATTTCACATATACGCATTGTTCATCAATACTTGAAATATAATTTCCATAGGGAATAGTAGAATAAGGACGTTCGAATGAATACTTTGCCATTGTTTAAATCGATTATGCCCGTGCAAAGTGGCGCATTAACGGTTATTTTGTAGTTTATTACGAAGAGTACGTAAATCGTAAAGTACCATTAAAGAGGTGGCGATGATCTTGCAGGAGATATTCTGCGATCGTACTTTTACAAGTCCTTTGAAAATAATGTTAATATTTGCTTGAGTTTAGAAAAAGGAATGCTCGATATTTACAGACGCCTCAATCTGTATGGCCAGCTTACGATTAATAATATTTTATGTAATACAAAGGTTCACGGTAACGAGCCAAAATATTGTCAAATATTTCGAATTACGGTAAACGAAATGATAGTTCGTTGTTGTATATTATAATGCGTAACATAATGTACTGTATTCGCGCTGATTACGTTCGTTATACAGGAATTGAAATCCGAATCCCTAATTTGTATCGAATTGAAGACACAATACTTCATAGATAAATATGCTACGATTCAAAACGATCGTAATCGACTAGATAGATAACAGCCTTTTCCTTCGCACGATACTTAAGTCTATCACATAAGCTTACAACTTTGTAAATACAATGTAATGGAATCTAATGAAAAGTAAAGAGATAGTTTCAATATTTCCACAGGATGTAAAGTGCTAGTTATTGCCCTGCTCATTTCTGAGAATCATGATTTCATGCAGGTATCTCCATACCGTTCGATGTATATTGATTCTATATTCACATAAAGAATTGCAAATCGATTGCGGCGCACCGGCAATGTCGCTGATTGTTTTTGCTGCCGATCTTTAAAATGCCGAATTCGAGGATCGGGGAAATCTATTCAATCTTGACCAACAGCCGGATTTGTTCCAATTCTATACAAATGTAAATCGGCAGATTGATCGGTGCAACGTAGCGTATGAAAATTTTGATATCGTCAAAAAGCGCACAACATTTCTTTGTAAAATTATGGCGATGCTCAAACCTCGGCTTCTCAATACAGCTCTAGTCTACAAATCGATTTCAGGTGAAATTTGAGCATCCATGATGTAAACCTTTTCAGAAACTCATAGAAACCAACATGTCGATCGTGGTGTCTAAATTCTTTCACTCGCAAACAAGTCCAATGAGATATCGCACACTGTGAGCTTAAACGATCAACGTGTTACCGATCTATGTGAATTCTGACAGGGCGCAGTTTCCAATCTGTTTAGACCCCTGTTCCTCCTTACACAATTAAAGCAATGATCTAACTATAGAATTCGATTTAGAGGGAGCAGGACAAGACCACGTTAGCCTGAACAAAATTTTAGCTCGTGTATCGTCTGAAAGCACAAACGTCCGATAAGAAACTATTATATAGGGAAAGGTGATCCAGAGAAGAGTCAATTAGAGCTGTATTCTGTGATACACTTACCCCTCAATTCCATACACATTTCTCCAGGCAAATTCTACCTCCGGTTTAATAAATACGATGGCCATTAAGAAGTTACAAAACACGGCATGCTATGCCAAAAGAAAAAGAACGAAAAGTTTTTCTTTAACAATTAGTCAACGGCACGATCGACATTAGCATTATGCGCCTAAGAAAGTAAATTCTTCACGCCAACGTTCAGCAAATACACGCAGTATACCTAATACATCGTCCGCTCGTTTCGAATAGATTACGATAAATTGTAAATGACTTTGCTGTGATTAATTGTGCCTGCTGTCGCAGATCTGCAGAGATTCGTAGTTTAAAGTTGTACAACAGTGTATCGCCCGATCTCGGCTCCGTGCTTAATAATAAAAGGTCACAAAAACGATAAATATTTGAATCTGCAAAATTTTTCAGTACTATACTAGTAATTATATACATCTCTCAACGTTTGCCTTTTCCTCTCCTCTTCCTCACTTAGTGCTTTGCGAGATCACAGAAGCAAGTCCGTAACTTACGCGTTACTTCTCTTACTCTCTGTTAATTGTCTAATCATAAGTTCGTGCGGCTACCTAATTTAAAAAGTTTATACTGCAAAAAAAAATATATATAATTCCTACACGTCGTTAGAGATTATAAAAACGCCTATCGTGTAATTGCTTCGTTTGCTTTTTTTTTTGTTTTGTTTAAATATCATTGTATACAGTGAACAGCAATTTTCTCTTCGAGTCGTTTTACAAATGCTTCTTTCTTTTCACGGATTGCACATTCGTTTTGTTTTTGCTTTCGAGATTATAAATTCATAATTCTGCAAGACCTATATGTATGTACAATATTTCTGGCATTGGCGTTAACATTGTAAATACTGATATAATTTTTCTTTAAATGCTTAGCAATTTCTAAATGGAATGAAAAGAATTATGTAATGTTAGTCAATTAAATATTATACGCTGATATACTTACTTACAAAAGGTAGTAACAATTTTGCTCATGTAGTATTATCAGTGTCATAGAAGTTAGCTTTCGGCTCCTATTTTTATAAAGTTTCTTGATATTATCGCATAGTTTTGATATTATTTGGAACTATACCTTATTTTGTAATACTATTCAATACAAAGTGCTTCCTGCTTGACCGGAAACAATATTATTCATCTCCGAGGTTTATAAAATTATAATGCTATAATTTCTTCATGTCATTCTATATAAAATATTCACTTCACTGAGACTCCTAACGAACGAAATATAATTTCTATAAATAGGATATTGTGTGGCATTAAATATAAGAATTAAAAAAAAAAACAAAAAAAAAATAAAGCTACAGTTAAAAATCATGTCACAGCTCTTTGTACTCTCGATAAAAATGAAGTGTTCATAATTATCCATTCAAAACGCAAGTATCATTGGGAAGTGTTATTCGAAGCTTGATTATTGAATTTATAAACCTACGTACACCAAAGCCGTAGCGCGAAGTAAATTAGACTAAAAAAACCTCTTCCAAACCGTTTCGGTTTAATTGCCTATTCCTCGCAAGACGAGGTAAGTATTATAATTACATATCTTAAAGCTTGAGCAATTATCCAAGACGATTATTTAATCGAAAGAAAGAAACGGAAGAAATAATGGACGCCGGTGAATTGAAATTCGAGCAAATTTAACTTCCAACTTCATAACTGCGCTTCAAATGCATAATCCTTATCATCACGCAAAAGAAACATAGTGTCGCATGTTTGAAGGTATAAAACAAATTTGGAGGTATATACTTGGGAGCCTCTGACCATTATCGCGCCAATCGATCGCATAGGTGTGTTCGTTAAGACTGACATTTAGCTGGTGTGAAACAAAAATTCTTTCAAGCCTGGCAGGATGAAGCAGCGTCTTTCTTTTTGTTCAGGATACGACCGAAAAGGTAACGGAAAAAAACGAAATGAAACGATCGCTGCATCGGCGGTTCGAGTAAGTCGCAGTTAAAAGCACTCGTGTTTCGGAAACTTTGTACAAAAAAGGTCGCACACAGAGTTCCAACAAATCCGGGAGAAGCAGTATAGGGCTTTGTTGCGGTGTGTGTGTGTGTGTGTGTGACTTTAAGGGCTACGATTACATTTTATCATCTAAAACTATACTTATAGTCAAATTGTTATTCTCAACTATGCTTGTACGAGTTAATTTTCATTGTACTTGGGCGATCAATGACAAGGGAGCTTGCCTTCTGTTTGGAGTGTAGCTCGAGTGAATATTTCTCCGTTTCTAAGTAAAATGGAAGGCATTGATATTTAGTTTTTGTACTCAAAATTGTCCCGAAATGTGATACCTCCACTATTCGGAGCAGTGAGACGTGTACGATGATATCAATTATTTTGAAACGACTGTAAAAGTGTTCACTTTCTTCTTTTCTCGTATAATTTGAGTTTGACGAAAAACACTGATCTTCCCAGTTACAATGAGTTAACGTACAAGCGAAGGAAAACGGTGCCAATTAAGAAATGTAATGTGTCATCGACTTGAAATACAGTCTACGAAGAAAAGCACGGAATCGCAAAGGATTAAAGTATGATAATAACTGAAACAATTGGACTATGAGTTTGGTCATGCTCGATCCGACAATTCTTATCGCTACTCGTATAGTATTCCAGTTACTACGTATTTTTAAATGGCACATTGAAACATAATCGTTCACGAGACACACGCGGTGATCATGCAAAGCGGTCTCGTAACATAAAAATCTCGGGGGATTTCCTTTGTTATCGTGTGACAGTATTAACTATCTTGAACTGTACTCTGTGAGATTTCCTTGTCCGTTTCCTGGTACTCGTTAAAAGGTACCAGAAGCTCAGCCTTTTGCGGTCCTCTTCCCTTTTCATAGTCTCTAAAAAATGAGCCCACGTGTTAAAAAATATTCAATAAAATACGATCAACGAAAAGGCGAAATCGAAAGTTTACACATACAAATTATAATAGTTACTGTTAATCATAAACAGAAATTATATAAAGCACGTCATTAATAATTCTTTTCAAAAATCGTTCCCATACTGAACAAAAGTGGACCGCAAAGGGTTCAGTCATACAACGAACATCTTATTTCATACAATAAGGATTAATATGTACAGCGTAGTCTCACAGAGCAATTATCACGTGTGTTTCTTGTAATCTTTCATCAAAAGTCCCTTCGAAAGGTGAACCATTCACGCTACGTTTGATACTTTTCACGGGTTTCTCTCGTAGGAAGAGTAAGCTTAACTATGTAATTGATAATCACCAGTTTGGTTCAGCTGTTTCTGACTCTTTCATGCGTGAGAAGCGCTCGCAATACCCATTCTCCGTTCTCGTCGAGCGGAGTAAGCGGGTAGAGTAGTTCAATCAACAAACTAGTACAAACTTAAGAGGCAAATGGAAAAGAATTCAAAATTGGCGATGGTCCATCTGAGACGAGATCAATGTTAAAGTAAAATTATACGTCAAGCCTTAGAATATTGACAATCGTAGAATAACACAATGGTACTTATTTGTATCGCCTAACGCATGAAAGAGTTCGCGCTGTTGCGATAACTGTAATCATTTTCTAATCCTTGTACAATCAAGAACAATTGTCGCTATGGCATTACATTCAAGAGTTACATATTTCCAAAAACACGTAACCGTATCTAGCGTTATATCATATTTATGATACTTGTGTGCATCGTTTGTGTCTACACAGCTTTGGTGGGATCTTGATTACACGAGAATTAAAGTATACGCTCTACGAGCCGTTTAAGAAAGAAACTCTGCTTGCGAGTGGTGCAAGAACTGCTGGTGTGAGTTAGACACCACATAAACGATCACGATTGCTTTCTTTTTTGTGAACATGTTGCGCTTCCACAATACTGTGCATCATTGTAAATAACTTTCGTATCGAATGTTTGGAACAAATACTGAGAGAAGAGGTGTCACTTCGAGTAGAGATTAATTCATCAGAATCAGCGGAGTTCCTATAGAATTACACGTATAAACAATCAAAACAAATACATCGTACGGTGGCTCTTAAAACCTCACGGAAACCTCGGCACTCCTGATAAATCAGTCTCTACGTGCTCATTGCATTTACGAAGACTTGAAATATTATCAGAACGAACGATTCTGATATTATTTCGAGATCTCGTGGGTGAGATTAGTATTTGGAATGAAACATAATCTCAATGGTAAAAATATTGCTTATTTCGTATGTAAAATATTGTGTTTCATCCAGTACTGCACTTTCAGCCCCTGCCGCAATTATGGACACCAATGTACAGAAATGAATTGTGAAGGGACCGAAAGTGCGGGTCGACGATTCTCTGTTATCGTTTCAATTGGTTCCACCTTTCGAGCATCGTTGGATATATATTAAGATATACATATATACATATATATGTATATATGGCACAAAAACAAAAATAACATTTTTCAGGAGATTGTGTGTACTGATGAATAAATTAACGACATGTTTATCACGTATATTTTTTTTTTTGAAAGCGTATATATGTATTAGATTAAGATACAATCTTGCATCGTCGCGGAGATTAGAAGATTGATGAGTCCGCACAGAGAGGAATCTTCGTTCTTCCCAGAGGCCACAGGAGCAACGGTTCTCCAAGAGCTTCACGTTGTTCGGCTTCTCTGTAAACCGCAACTGAACACGACTTCGTGAATCAACACATCTTCGTCGCGCTTGCGTCGGTCGCTTTTGCTGTGTAATTTCATCGATAGCATCTCTGTACTCTCAAAACTAAATGAATACTCTCCTTAAATGTTACATAGAGATATATGTATGCATAAGTGTGTATGCGTCTCATTCCGCCTTTATCAGTGTAATATAGTGTACGCTGCGTATAAAGAGGAAAAGAAGAATAGAGTGGTGACTTTAAAAGAAACATAGGTACAACTCTACAGCGTCCCCACATATACGTATATGAGAATCCCATAAGAACCCATGGTAACTCGATAAAACTCGCGGTTCAGTTTAAAGGCTTGAAATACATTCTAAGGTGGCTCAATACTTTCCTGACCGAGCCGCTCACATGTTTCGCATAGTGATTAACGAGAGTCGTACGTTTAAAAATAGATGTTTGCGTGAAACGTAATTTGTCGGCACAGCGGAATTGTGGACAGTGATAAGTGGCTAGCAAATCGTACATCATGGAAGAAGTTATTGCGTTATTTCTTACTGCTACAGAAACTGATGTGTATCGTTCTCAATTGAATACCAGATACTTTCATTAGCGTGCACGCTTCGCTCGGTCGTTCCTCGGGCCGACATCGTAGGGCCGATCAGGAAAGTATTAAGATACTTGTCGATGAACAGGATAAACGTATGTGTCCTTTTGTCGGGTCCATGGTGGAGTCTTCACGAAACGATGAGCTTGTAAAAAAGTCAACGACGAGATCCCGCAAACACTCTGCGGCGTTTACCACCGTCTTTTGCCGGCGTTCCTCTGCCTCTCTATTCAAGACGAATCCTTTTTTTTTTTCACTGTGTACTATATATCATGTTTAATGTCTCGAACGATGCGAAGAGTCTCCTCTTTCGTCGCGACGATCCCTTTCTCGTTCTCGCTCCCGTTCACGCTCCGGTTCTCGTTCTCTCTCCGATGGTCTGCGGCTTGATTCTCGTTCTCGATCTCTCTCTCGTTCACGCTCTCTGTAGCGATCGTCATAATACCTACACAAGTCACGTCAGCCAATTATCTTACTTTAGCGGTGCAGCTTTTTTTTTGTTTGTTTCTTTTTTTTAATAAATATTTACAATTACTTGAACCCTTATACTACTTTTCTAACTTTACGCTACCTTTCATTCCATCCCACTTTACATCGTTCTGTTCATATTGCTTCTGATATGTACTACTAATAGAAGATCCAGAGTTTGTGACAGAGAAAAATGCTGAGAATTTTATACGACACAAGCGGCAACACCTAATCTCCACACTATGCGATGCAAACAATGACTCTAGTAGACAAAACAATGAATTGTGCAACAATCCTGAACCATTATATTACAATGTACCTTTGTCATCGTTATGTGCATATAAAAGGATAACTGACATGTAGATAATACGGCACGGAATACTTGGACATTTCAATAATTCATATCCTCTCCTCTCCCTCCTCTCTCCTTTACACTTCACTTTTTCATTTAAAGTCTAAAAGCATTCTTTATTGATATTTGCGAGGGTAACATGTGACTTTTCAGACGAATGGTACTTTGCTCTGATCACTCATTTTGTTGTATTGGACAAGATAGAACTTTTCACAAGATCTACATGCATTCACTTTAATGGAAAAAAAAGTAAATTACCTAGACGCCTTGGAAGACGAGACGGGAGCCGTCTCTGGCGGTTCTTCTTTTACTCTTGGCCTGGCTGACTGACGTGTCGTACTAATGGAAAATGCATACTTTGTTATGACTTATACGGTTACCAGGCTTAGTACATCGCTTTAGTTAAAACAAGCTATGTTTAAACAAGAAAGTATTCGATCGTTTTCTCTGTAGAATCGTAACTTGCGAACGATCATCTACGTATCGAATTGCAATAGATTTTCACTTATCCTACGACTTAATATCTACGTAAGTGGTAGAATTGCTCTTTGCGTATCGTTAGAAACACAAACTAGCTTAAAAAGGTATACATTAACTGCACGGTGGTAAATTCTACCAATGCCGCGTTCGTCTGATTGTAATCAACGACAATTAGTAGAGACTCGTGTAAACGCATGTGTACGCATCCAGAGACATGCACCCTCGTTAAAGGTAGTTTGTATAATCAATCGTTAATCCTGAAACCATGCACAACTGTTCGCTACTAATACGAAAGAGAATCAACGTTTAGTTTAGAAGAGCATGGTTTCAGACTTACTGGACACTAAAATACCATGAATTACAATTTCTTTCTGAACCATAAATACTAGCGTAGTACTTTACCATACAAATCTGACAAATATTCAATGATTTTTATGCCAGAGCACTTGCTTCTTAAGTAAAAAATTATGAATTATTTTGTTTCGCATATTTCTTATCTATCTGCATTTGGGGAAACGTACTTCGTTGTTTATTAATACGTGAGAATTAGTTATTCAACTCGTGAACCGCTGTACTCAAGAGTTACTTAGTTAATTACTTACACGATGCCAATAAGGTAAAGGCACTAAGGCGATAAGATAAATTCTCACTTCCGCGATCAAGTTACTCGTCGCACATTAAGAAGACTATGCTCCAGAGATTCGACCATCATCTTTATATCGATGTAAATTAATGTAATGCGATGGACATTCTGCGATGTTGAATGCAGTTGCACAAGTATTTTGAATTCTGCTCGAGTGTTATCGACACAATGTACAAATTTCTTTCTTTCTCAGAGTCACATGATAAAATAAGACTGCTGACGCATTTTGTAAACTGGTACGGCATGTTTAACAAATAGATAGTTCCCCTAGAAATAATGTCTGCCCTTTATATCAAAAGACAGCAAGGTTTCAGTGACGACAGATTGAACTTGCTTTCCTTGTTCGTTTACCTATGAATTTGTAATTACTACTTCAATATAATTTTATGTCACGAATATAAGAAGTAGACATTATTTGGTAACTCGATACTTACAGCATTAAGAAACGACTAGTTATTTAACACATTAACTGCTGCCTTATGTATCTAACGAATTGACATTTTTACATTTTTTATTCTTTCTTTGTGTATAAAGTTTATTAAAAATATCTTCTTTTCTCTAATATATGATAAAACAATAGATAGTTTGTAAAAATGTAAAACAATGTAAAAAAAAAACAACATTTGTACAAATTTGATTTGTACTTTTTCCAACTTTTTCGAGTAATAATGACGATTAATAATAATAAAAAATTCGACTTGAATTACTGGAAAAGATAAAACAAGAGTCGATGGAATTTATTAGTAAACAATTGAATGTTGAACGATGACTGCTCATCTTTACGAGAAATAAAATGTAATGTACGAATTATAAACATTTAAAAAGGAAAACTATGTATTGACAATTAATGTGTTAAAATTATTTCTGTTTAACCCTGTTACTGTCAGTAATAAGAGCAATTACTTTTGCTCAATTAGAGATAACGCCTCTTCCATCACTAACCCAGTCAATGTTGTAACAAACAGTAATTTATCTGTTGCCAGTAGCATCTACTATTACATTATATATATATATATATATATATTATATAACACACTTTCTAAACGAAAGCAACAGCAAAAGGGTTAAAGCCTCTTTGTATAATGAATAAATCCTAAATATAGTGAGCTGTAAATTATTAATATCTTACAAATTATCGCGGCATGGTTGGATAAAAATGATGAATGACCTTCATCTGCAAGTTACGCCTATCATACAGCCAACCCATTTTAAACAATTGATTGATATAGTACAACACAAAGGAAAGTGACAACGAGTGTTATTATGTTTAATAATCAGTTCAAATCTCGAAGTGACTGGCTTCAGTACGTAAGTAAACATTACTAACTGCTTCACAATAGATTCCAATTATAAATAAACGTTTACATCATAAGTGAATGTCATTCCCTTCTGAACATCGTGCATTAATCTGTTACGGTATTGTTCACTTAATATATTTGCACCCTCGTGACACTGAACTGCTTATTGCTACATCAAATAAGATTTTACGATCCAAATCTGTTCAATGAATTTCACGAGGTGAAATCCTCTGTAGCTCGGCTTCAAATGTCCGGAGAATGTTACACGAACGATACACGTATCTTACGCAAGTAATATCGCCAAGATAACGATACTCATTCATGAAACTACTTGTGGTACGTTAGATTCTATTCGAGGCACAATATCATGTAGTTCGTTACAATGCGGGCTATTTTGTCAACACAAATTTATCGTATCTTTCCCCGAAGTCACACGCATACGTGATATATTGCTAGAGCTGTTAGTCAAGCTGGCTGTCAATGAAACTTTCGACTGAATTGGATAAGAAAATATATCCACTAGCGACAGTTAAAATAATAACGTGAGATGTTGAGCTTACCTTTCTTCTCTGCTTCGCTCTCTATACTCGCGATCTCTCTCACGTTCACGATCCCTCTCCCTGCTCCGTGATCTCTCCCGCGGATATGGTTCACTGTAATAGCGCTCTCGGTCACGGTCACGGTCCCTCTCCCTCTCGCGATCCCGCTCCCTGTCGCGCTCCCGGTCTCTGTCTCTGCTCCTCTCCCTGTACTCTCTGTCACGGCTCCTCGATCGTTCGCGCCTCCTTCTGTGGCTGCGTTCTCTATCGCGCGAGCGTGATCGTTCTGAAACAGTTCGTTCAGCGCATTAGCTCTCTGAAAGGATTGGCTTCATCGAAGCGAAAGAAATGTTTATCCGGCGACATTGTGTCTGCAAGAAGCAACGTTAAGACTGAAATATCATGGTCACTTCGGAATCATTCCCCGCCCTTGTTCAAACCCTGATAATATAGACTTTAAATTGTGTATGCTGGATATTAGATTTACCTCTACGAGCGGAGCCATAACTCTTGGTTTCGACGCCGCGTAGCGTGTCTTGAAGGGAACTGATTAGAATTTTGCACCTGTCGTCCGCAGCGACTTTAGACTGCTTTATCAGAGAGATGGCTGTGACTAAGGTCTCTATAGCGCTCGCGTATTCCCCTGCTGCGGCGTCTGATACTGCTCGAGCGATCGCAGAGGACGAAACCGTTCTGTTTCGACTCATTATCTCTTCGAACTCTTGCTCGGTAAGTGGAGGAGGACCTTCTGGGCGATGATCAGGTCCTGGTGCGCCATAGGGTGGCTGTAAAATATCAAACTTCTAGATTTCCTTGTCAAGAATAGCTTCTCACAAGAGTTTGTTAGACACTTCGTACCTGCTACAATTTATAGCTCGTTAAAACCACCCGTCTGATCATTAAAACTAAAGTGCTCATACCTGTGACGCGGGTGGCCCATAACCGTGCGGTGGTACATGCGGCGGTCCATGAGGCTGACCGTGCGGAGGTCCATGGGGAGGACCATGAGGCGGTCCATGAGGTGGACCGTGAGGCGGCCCGTGGGGTGGACCAGGAGGACCCGGTGGATGTTGCCCTGGATGTTGGTGCGGTGGCCCTTGTGGGAAAAATGCCGGATTCACGTGCGGCGCTGGTCCTCCTGGAGGACCCTGCGGTGGTCCTTGAGGCGGCCCTCCATGCCCTGGCGGAGGCCCTCCTGGACCTGGTAACATTCCTGATCAATATCTACGTTCGCTTGCAACAATGCGTATGGCAAGCTTTCGAAAAGGTACTAATTACAGATGTTCTCGTGTCTGTAATACATTCAATACACTGTATATTCTGTTGCTTTAGGATATGCTTGCACAATACTACGAGTGACATCGAACTGCTTCGTTTCAATTTAATTTAATTCCCCCAAGATGAATGAAATATGTATCGGAATCTGATACTCTCACATTGCTTTTATTTCTTATCGTGTCCATATGTTTCAGTGATATTTTCTCTCCCCTTTTTATCAAGTCGAAATGTAATTATTTTTCATGTTACTTTTATCTGAAACACCTTGTACCTTCATACTCCTTAAGCATAAATTTCCCTCAATATCATGCATTATTATTATACAAAAAATGAATAATAATATCGTTAATATTCAATGAACGTCCTAAAGTTCTCACCACCCATAGAACCTGGAGGAGGTCCTCTCTGTGGTGGGCCTTGACCAGGTTGCGGGCCTTGCATATGTTGATGTTGAGGGAAACCTGGTGGTCCCTGAGGCCCGTGATGCATTCCTATGCACATTGAATAATTACATCAGTGAGCTTCCTTTACAATAACTTTATTACATAGTGCTTTGTTACTTAAAGTGGCTATTTAAGTTCATTGTGCCATACTCCGCATCATAATTCTGATGCTTTATGACACGCTTTACAGTCACAATTTGTCACACATCTAATCTATTCATGCAGATTACAAGCTGTGGGAAGAAGAGAAATTTTACAACGATAACACACAAAATGAAGGGGGAAAAAAACAGAGCACTTGAGTCCAAGATGTTTCAGTACGTAATGTAGCAGGAATTGTAAGATAGTCCACAAACCTGGTGGTCTATTCCATTCGGGGCGTGGCTGAGCACCTCTTGGGTCGCCCGGAGGTCCGCCAGGATGTCCGGGTGGACCGCGGGGGGGTCCTTGACCAGGTGGGCCGGGTGGACCACCGTGGAATTGCTGAATCAAGACGAACAAAGATTTTATTTCAATTCGCCGGGATTGAATTAGGAACGATTTTTTCTCGGTAGTTGGAAAGTAACAACACGTAATTTAATTAACAAGTAAGTTATTCCAAGTTTAACTAAAATCTTTTTTGTTTGTAAACTTACGTGGTGAGTCAAGAGAATTTGCTAGTAATTATTATACATTTGAATAGTAGATTAGGAGGTCACTTTATATTAAAATCTTCGACTATCACAGCCAATAATTTATTAAGAAAGTATTCATCGTAGGACTGCAAAGTCTAATTCAACATACGGCGGGAGTTAACGGGAAAGCTTCTCGTTTGAACGACCGAATTTTAAATGAAAAAGATAAGAAAACTTCATTTAAAAAAGAAAGAATATGTTCTGTAAAATAGAAGAAAGTGAAACTTAAGTAAAGTAAAGCCAAAGATAAATTTTGAAACTGCCAAATAATAAGTTCGAATGATACAATATTTATTAATTTCGATAGCCTCGTATTAGACCACACGTTCGAAAAGAAATGCTGAAGATCTGAACGGAAATAGATAACTCTTACGACGCGAAAAGCAGGAAAAACAACACATTGTGTGTTACCTGTGGTATATGATAACTGGGTTCTGAAAGGTCTCTAGTGCAACTCTGTTTACGCGGAGCGTAAGACATGTAAGTGCAAAAAATATTCTTGTAACTTGTATCATAATTACATATCAATTTATACAACATATGTTACAGAATTTACCAGTATTACAATCTATGCAGAATCTCCTTCGCTTTACGAGTTGCTAACTCCAACACTTATTGCAAATGTACAGTGAATGTTCGAGATATTATTACAAAAGCTTTCGATCCCCCTAACATGTGCTGAATATGCTGTTTAAAAGGTAAGCATCACTTTTACATGAAAACCGAGAAAATGTAGATTCTGCATAATTAGATATTCAAACGATTAAGATACATTTACAGATGCAACGCTATTGTAAATAAAATCGGACGAAGCACAGAATGAAAATATATTGAAAAGAATTTGAATAGAAACTTTACCAAACTGAACTTGCCCACAAACGAAAATGTGTATACGTACGAAACGATGTCTATATAGTTGATCAATATTATTCCAAAGAGTTAATGATCAATTAACGGCCAACCGCATGCTATCGATAATTTTAATAAAAACAGAAGTGCATACCATTCCAGGTGGTCGATGTTGACCAGGACCAGGTCCAGGCGGCCCTTGCTGCGGCGGGCCGCCAGGTCCGCTCGGACCTCTTGGTGGTCCAGGTGGACCGGTAGGCCTCGGCCCGTTCCACGGCCCTTGCTGATAACCTGGAGGTGGTGGACCCTGATTAGGATGCCCCGGCAACGGATGATGCGGTCCTGGCCCAGGACCCATCGGCGGGCCGTGCATACGCGGCGGGCCTTGCTGGCCAGGCCCGCCGGGACCCGGCGGACCCATACCCGGCGGCGGCATTCTCTGCGGTCGCACACCCTGCGGAGGGCCCATCATCATCCTGGGACCGTGATTCTGTTGCGAATGTGGAGGGTGTTGGGGATGCTGTGGGTGCTGCTGATGAGGTGGCATTGGTGGCTGATGCTGATGCGGATTATGCGGGCGCTGGCTCTGACTTTGCTGCGGGGCTGGAGCTGGACGTGTCTTGCACTGAGACTCGAACTGAGAACATTCAAATATTCAAATTCGCAGAGCTTTGAAATGGCGTCTATTCGATGCGACGAAGAAGCATCTACTAAGCTCTTTTCTACTCATACCGCTCTTCCAAAAGAAAATCAATACTTCAAAAGATATGTTCTAATGTGTCTATATTTCGTACATATGGCAACAATAAAGAAAATAAAGAAAGAAAGAGAGGGAAAACCTTGAAAAGTAGAATTGTTTGAAATATTCGTAGTCAATGCTGCGTTTTGTCCAGTTTTACTGCGAGTACTACACGCTTAGACTAAAACGCGTCGCTAATCCAACGCTAATTTCTTGACCACCTAATAATACACGTTAATGTTTGAAGATACAGAATTATATATATAACAAACCGATCCGTAGACGACACCAGTATGTATATGCTTACCTGGTTCAGAGCTTGTTTAGTGGGAAACGTTACCACTGGGTTCTGACCGTGCAGTTCTTTCTTCGGCAATCTTTCCATGCATATCCTCATGCTTTGTTCCGAACCCAGAGATATCACGCAGAAACCCTTGGATTGTCCATTCGCTCGATTCTCGAAGAATTTCACTTCAACGAAGTCGGATACACCGATACTCTGTACGGCGTCGGTTATATCCTGATCGCTCGTCCACTGTAAAGCACAAGTTTGCGGTCGAGTATCAGTCTTGGAATCGTCGACGCCAACGGTCGACGCGCGGAAATGAATTAACGTTCGATCACGTACCCAAGTTAAATTGCCGACGTACAACTGATGACGTCTTCCAATTTGGTTAGGTTGAATATTATTGCCAAGTTGATGATAAGGTGCGCTACCGTTTGTTTCCTCGTTCGGCGACGTAGTGTCACCTCCACCATCTCCGCTATTTCCTGTAGAAACACCACCGTTACCACCAGCAGGAGCTGCTATCACATCATCATACAAATCAACGCCATCACCAGCAAACTCATCCTGCAAGAGATTATTAACAATGTATCGGGAAAAGGTTAATTATGTAATACAGGTAATCGATTTAACTAAAATTGCTAGGAACTACGCTGCGCGACAAACGACCCGCGTCTAATTCGATTCTGCTTTTATTTTTACGGATACATTCGCGATGTATATATAAATGCCTATTAATGCAAGAAACGTGCGTGTTAAATAGAGTGGCTTTACGAAGGGTGCTGAAGTAAATCCAACTATTAGAGTAACTTTATCGCGATAAAAATGTAAAAATTGAAGATTTCGTTGAATGTTTATAGAAATAGGGCACAAATCGTTCTCGAATTTGGGCAACCAATTATTCGATCTTGCATTTACTATACACTTCCCGAGTACACAGCCCAAAGACAGTTCTGCGTTTTCTTACGAATTCTTCCGGGCCGTTAAAGTGCAATAAAATTTTCATTCATACTCTCATCTCGCAACGAAACGATATCTAAGTTCAGTAATACGCAGAATATCTCTATTTCGGAGCTTAACCAAACCCGATTCAATGCGTTCCACCCTTATTTTACTCAGCATTCCGAAGGCACGAAACGAAAGAAAATAATCTTCGCATTCCCGACTATTAAACGAAAGAACTTATTTCCCGAGGTACTCGCGTTACATCCAAGGCTACTACACGCTTCATTTTCATTCATTCTGGCGTCCCACTGTTTAAGCGATGCTATTATACTCGAATGCTCGAAAGCTCGAATTTCTTTCAGCTGCGCGTTAAAAGCATCGGAATGCCTCGATGGAAACGAAGGGAATCGGCAAATCCGTAGAAGCTACACCGATACACGGAAGCGGAGGAAAAAGCTACTGCACGACATTCGGGCCTTACCGCTAACACCATTTTGCTTTTCTCGCCGTGTGCCTGTATTACGCGTACTCGCTTTAGTTGCTCCGATGCGATAAACGTACGCGAGCGTGCGTTAATTGCACAACGGAATTAGTGGACTGCGCTCGCCCGTGGCGAGGACGGAACGCGACGGCCGCTCGTTGCCGCGAACGAAAACGCTGCACGAAACCGATGTGCCCCGGTCGGAGGAGACGACACGGATACCCCGCTAGCGAGCAATCGTTACCGTCTCTCCACCATGACGCCGTGCGCCCCGCTCTACCGTCCCATTTTTCTCACAGTCCAGAACATTTCTCGCGCGAGCGGCTCGTCAGCGATAACCCGTGCCCGCCGACCGGTTACTTATTAACAATCAGAAAAACGAATTACCTGCGCGAAATCTTGCTCGAGATCATCGGCGTACAAATCAATGTCACCGTCCGCCATTTTACGGTACACCGACGCTCACTGCATTTGACGAAGGCGCCAAGCCTAAAGGGATGGCGGTGTATTCTATGGAAGAAACGTGTCGGCGAATTACATTACGTTTCTCGCCTTCGAACGGACGTGACGTCACTGCGCCATCTTTATTCCCTTGGCCGCGCGATGACCGAGGGAATTGAAGGTGGCGTCGGGCGACTGGAACGGCGCAGAGCCGCCAACACGTTGGGACGTTAAAAATTAAATTTGAAAAGTTGAAAAGTCTTTATTCGCCGAAACGAAGCGGGGGAAAAGAAACTGTAGGTTTATTTGTATGTTGAGCGTTAAGTTTTGTAAGAAATCATTTTATTCGGGGGACCATTTACGATTTTCTGCTCTCCGGATTTTTAAAGTTTTGGAATTCTGATGGAGGGAGGATTTTAAAATATTCTGGCACAACGTTCGAAATTATTCCTCCGTGTCCTTTTCCAATAAGGACTTTCTTATGTATTGAAGCTTATTTACAGGAAGTATCTTATGAAAAGTTACCAATTTCGAAATCCAAGGTCATTTCAAGGGCATGTTATATATACACGTGCATCTATTAATATCAGCTACGGTATGCACGAGAAAATATACGTAGTTTTACCTGAACTTGGTTACCTTGAAACGTTTGAAAAGTGTCTCGGAAAGAGAATTTTTTTCCTATCATATTCCTAGAACCATTTAACCCGTGTTTAAGTCGTAACTAGAAAAGAAGATTACATAAGTGTCTTATCTCTGAAACTATACACGCTGTCTATTAAAATTGTCGAAGAATTCCCGTTTCCACGAATCTTCCTACGAAAATGCGACAATTCTTACGAGTCATCTTCATCAATTCTTCTAGCTTCGGATCACAAACGATTAGCTTCGCGTTAAACGAGAGTGAAAAAGTGGCATAGGGAATTTCAGACCCGTGCGATAGCAGCCCTTGATCGGAACAGAAAAGGACAGAAGAGGAACTAATTTCGTATCGTGCGATTTACTACACAACGATACTACCGACACAACGACCGGTTCGTTGTTCCGTTCCGTGGTTCGTTTCTCCTTTTGTGATCAGCTACGATCTTGAAAGGTAAGTTTCTCATCGGCATTAAAACATTTCCGTTCCCGTTGAAACATTTCCCGAGCAACGCTTTCACTCAAACGCATTTGTATTTCGTTTCCCGTTTAAGTTTTCACGCATTTACAACTTCCCCCCCACCGAAAATCGTGGCTTTTTTCATCTGTCCCATGTGCACGCTCTTTTATGTCGCGAAACTGGACATCGCGATCTTTGCAGCTTCCCCGTGGATTAATAACGGGACGAGCGTAATAAAACCTGGCACGATTCAAATCCGTCGAATAATTCATGGACTGATACAATTCCCGAATTTTTTCCACGTAGCCTGGCGTGTCCTGGGCGAATAACCTTTCTCCCTTGCGAACATGGTGACTTTCAAATGTCAGTTCAACGTCGCGCAAAAATTCAATCGAATCGATAAGAATTTGCCAGCCATAACTTCCACTCGGCGGAACATTTCCTTTCGCGTACTCGTGGTGCGTTCGGGGTAGTCCCGATGCACGTACGCGTCCACGAGAATATCCAATCGCAACGTGCAATCCGAGTTTCGGCACGTCCGGCGATTTATGATCTCGCCGTATGCCCATGCTCTCCGCGTGCAAAATAATCGCCCGATTTCGAGCAGAGCCTCTTTAATCTGCAAACAAGCCAGACACGCATTAAAACCTTATATACTCTCGTAACGTTCGTTTCGCGAAGAAACGAATCGTTCGAATAGTATAAGAGTAACTGTTGCTTCGCTTGTATGCGCTTAAACATTTATGTTTCAAGCTTCCTGGTTCAAATAAACATTCTATATTATTCACCGTCGTTCCCATCGATTCCCGATAATCATCTGCGAAACGATTCGAATAGACTCGTTGGGAATACAATTCTCTAATAAAGGCGAACGGTACAGAAATCTGGGAAAGAAATAACAGTCGAAGGAACTGCGCGAAACGAGGACGATATAGGTTTTCCTTGAAATTTCGTTCGTTTCGGTGGAACTAGAAGACCGTCTCTGTCTTTTTATATCGTTGTTAAAGAAAGCATTTTTTTTTTCTCGTGTATGGAAATTTTTTTTGTAAAAAGAAACCAATCTGGATTGTAGTACTATGACCACTGATCCAGAGCGTGCTGGCGATAATAGTGATATGGAATCTGTTGAGGACGAAGATGATAACAACACTACGGAGTTTTCTTCCCAAATTTTAGCTGCACTGCAAGATCATATTCCTGCACCGGGGATGGAGGTATTTAAATTATCCTGCAAATTATAAACGGTTCGGCGAGAACGCGCCGTTAAATTGTATCGAGAAGGGTATAGCGAATTCTGCTGTAAATTCTAAATCCTCGTAGCACTTGTAATACTGTGTCGTTCGCGTTTAGAAACTTCTTCGTTTTATGCGTCGATTAATAACGTAAAACAATGTAAATAATGTGAAATACTAATATTTCCAAGGAAATGCAAATCCTCCGTTTTGTAACATTTTCAGCGGCGAAAGTGTTGCTTCGGAGAGGCTCCGTGTGCATTCCTTTACGGCGTTACCATTAACATTGTACAAAGTCATTTAATTTCCTCCTGTACAAATCACGTATCATTCCATGTGGCGTCGCAATTTAAAGATTTTCGTTTATGCGCATCGTTCAATTGCTTGTTTATTCAGCTATTAGTATTAGCTACGAATTAGTAGATTAGAGCGCTGTACTTTTAGAGTACCTTGGGCATTAAGCGTCGCTGGGAAAACCGTGCTCCGAATATTCGCTTGTATAGCGAGAGATTTGAATATCTCGCAATTATATTTCTTGTTTCTTCGATGTATTTGAATATTCTATTCGATGAGTATGAAATAGCTGGAAATATTAAGAAACATTACCAGGAAATTAAAAATTCTCTACTTTATTTTAGGCAGTTTACTTCGCAGAAAGAGATCGACGAGTATGGCTGAGAAACGCAAAGGACGAAGCACAACTGTTTGACTAAAGAATGTTTTCGATTTTTAGCAAATGCAGTCTCTTCGAGCTCCCGTGAAACGCAGAATTAAAGCTTTGAAACAATTGCAATTAGTTACTACCAATATCGAGGCAAAATTCTATGAGGAGGTACACGCCTTGGAATGCGCCTATTACAAAATGTGCGCGCCCTTTTACATGAAAAGGAGTGAAATAGTATCTGGCCTTTACGAACCAACGGAAGAGCAGTGTGTATGGGAGAGCGACGAAGAGGAGGAAGGATTAACTAATGATTTGAAGACAAAAGCTAAGCTCGAAGATGAGAAGGAACAAAAGGAAGAAGAGTACGCCTTTTTCAGTTTTATCGAGCAATGCCTACTCGAAAGCGTAGATAGCGACGTGCGTTACGAAAAGTAGCACGTTTCAATTTTCTTACGAACAGTAGCACGTTTTAGTTTGCCACGAAAAGAAGCACGTTCCATCGTTTCTGACGAATATTAGCACGTTTGGTCTTCTGCCGCGAAGACTAACACATTTGACTGCCTCGCCACGAATAATATCACATTTCGTACTGTTGCGACGAAAACTAGCACGTTATACTGTTTCGCCACGAATAATAGCACGTTTGGGAATTTATGGCGAAAACTAACATATTAACCGGTTTGGCCACGAAGAATAGCTCGTTTTGGATTATACTGCAGGCTGCAGAAACTATCGCGTTTCAGCGCGTGGGCAGTTTAAAAGAATTCAACTGTTGAAAATATTGTTTAATAAATAATAATTCCATCTAATCTCCAAAAGACAACACATATGAAAATTTTAATCTACATAATTTAAGTAAGGGAGGGTGGGGGAATTGCGAATGCGGGGTAAACGCGAACATGCTACTTTTCGTGGCAAACCGTTCTAACGTGCTAGTTTTCGCAGCGAAAGACGAAACATGTTATTTTTCGTGGCAAACCGCTCAAACGTGCTAGTTTTCGTAGCGAAAACCGAAGCGTGATAGTTTTCGTGGCAAACCGCTCAAACGTGCTAGTTTTCGCAGCGAAAGACGAAACGTGGTAGTTTTCGTGAGAACGAAGGCAAACGTGCTACTTTTCGTAACGCACGTCGATATGTTTCTGTCCAGTCATTTGTTCTGCGATATACATTAGTTTTAACTGTTTTAGGAGCGAGAATGACGATATTAAGGGTATCCCAGAATTTTGGCTGACAATATTTAAAAACGTCGGGACATTAGCTGATATGGTTCAAGAACACGACGAACCAATCCTGAAGCATCTGCACGACATCAAAGTGATATTCCTTCAAACTAATCCAATGGTAAGTCGCACGCTAAACGCTGCAGTTTCTGTTTTACGCACGCGTACAAAGTGGCTAGTGTTTACGACACAAATTGCGAACGCAGGGAAACCGAATCGATCTATAAAATAACGAGTTTCTCTTTTACAGGGTTTCGTGCTTGAATTCCATTTTGAGCCAAATGAATATTTTACTAACTCAGTTCTAACTAAAGAATATATTATGAAATGTACTCCCGAGAAAAATGATCCATTTAGCTTTGAAGGACCTGAAATATATAAATGTAAGGTAAGTAATTAGCCTTGACGTAAATGACCTTAATTTTATTTCGTGGTAATGAGAATATACTGTTCCGAACTTTTCTGGCTTATATTACATTCGTTAAAAATTCTCTCCTAACAGGGATGTGTAATAGATTGGAAGAAGGGGAAGAACATTACTGTAAAAACGATTAAGAAGAACCAGAAACACAAGTCTCGAGGATCCATGCGAACAGTAACAAAAACTGTTCAAAACGATTCATTTTTCAACTTCTTCACTCCACCAGTTGGTAAGAGAATCCCGCTACTTCTATTTTTATATATTCTACGGCCTTATCTCCATACCGAGATTGATTCGTAAGTTACGTAATTCCTGACAAACCTATGATATTCTTCCAGTGCCGGATGATTCAGAAGCAGAGTTAGACGACGAGACTCAGGCTCTGTTGACCAGCGATTTTGAAATTGGTCATTATATCAGAGAGCGTATAGTTCCTAGAGCTGTACTATATTACACAGGTACTCCTGCCATTTCAATTAATCCGAGTTAAAATAGCGACTAATTTCAGAAAAGAAAATCGCAGATATCGTTACCATTTCTAACAGGGGAAGACCCCGAACCCGGAAATTCAAAAAATTCTGAAAGTCTGTAAATGTGTAGAGGATTTCCTCCTGATTACAACGCAATGTTTGTTTGCTGCTCAAATCACTCTAAGCGGGTGAAATTAACCCCTGAAAATTCGGCTATTTTTCGATCTTATTTCGTAATTCGGAATCTGTGAGAGATAGAAAAAAAGTTTCAAGACAGAAGTTATCTCTTTTAATTAGATCTATCAAATGGTTAAAGTTTTATCATTTGTTAAAACAATTGGTAAATCTAATAATGATAAAACTTTTACCATTTGATAGATCTAATTAAAAGAAGTGTTTGAATCTCCGGGTTCGCGATCTTCCCGCGTAAGTAAATAATATCAGAGTGCAAATCGGCAATGTAAAATTCGATTGTGTTTTAGGAGAAGGTTTGGAGGACGAGGACGAAGACTACGAAGAGGAAGGAGACGAGGACGATCCCGAGGAGGAAGACGAAGACGACGAGGAGTCTTCTCCTACTAATGCGCCATCAGGTGGGAAAAAACAAGGAAACGATCCTGGCGACTGTAAAACACAGTAGAATTATATAAAAATTAAGATAAGAGAAATCGTTCGTGCGTGCAGTAAGAGACAAACACTAACAAAACCTGACCGACAACTGCCTAGATATCCTGCACCTGTGGCTCCGACGTAATCCTGTCCCGTATCAAGCATCTAATCATATCATGTCTCCTATTCCAGATCAAGCCTAAACTCTTCGACATACCGGTGACAAAATTATGCGTACCCTCTCCCTTCCCTTTATCCGACGTTGACGATGAATATAGAAATACGGGCTCTCACTACTAGCTAAGATCTAATAATGTTTCATATAAATGTAAACGAGAATGCGCTCCTCAGCTCTACATAATAATCATTGTCATTTTTAATTGCTTCATTTTATACTATATTGTTACGTTTATATACAAACGAGAAGAGTTAGTTGAATTTTTTTCAAAACGCACGTTGATCTATGGACAAATTTTTGGGTACTGTTAAAGCATTTTTAATACAAAAAAATTGAGAAAAAAAAAATATGAAAACACCTGCAGACCAGCGATTTCTTTCTTCTTTGCCGTGTTGCGTACGTAGTGCCATTTCCCTTTCTCTATGATCGACGCTTGTTAAATTATGGGAAAAGGTAAGGAGGTCGAATTGCCCCAGCCTTTGTGTTGATACACACCAGACGATAATAGAGAAATAATACATAAGTAATGCAGCGAATGAGCAGCTAGATTAAATTATCGATAATAATACAGAAAAATACATATATGCAGAGTATATTGACTTACGGAGAAAAGAGATTTCTTACGTCTGACGAAGCCGAAGGACTTTTCCCATACGTTCTTACAATTTATATAAATTGCACAACAATATGAAGACCTCTTTTCATACGATTTTTATACTAATTGTTTTTTTTTATGCAAGTTTTTATAGACTCAAATGATTTGAATTATATTAAATTCTGAAACGAACAGAGTTTTACTTTGTTATCCCCGTACGATAAAAACTTTAGTTTCTTCGTGATCTTTACATTGTCCGTAAGTTCCCGTAAAACTGGACACAGTAAGTATTTATATTTAAATATTTATTCGAAAATTATTCCACTAAAAATGAAAATTTCAAAATTATCTCCGCTTCTACAAAATCAATTAATACGATGCATGGAAATTTTTCATCGATCACCTTATCGGTATCAATTTTTATCTCGCCAAGGTAAGTTTTAACGCAAACAGGCTTTATTGTACAACGAATAAGTACTAACAAAATAGATTCCAAAGCCAAGTGATATGACGCGATTATCAATAATTGCCGTACCTCCTCACGTTTCTTTCCTTTCTTTAGTGAAACGCGTCGGAGTTACGGCGAGCGACATCTTTGAAAAAATGTTACAATTTACAATTTTGGGGTCAATGCCACTCGACAGTCCTTTGTGTTTCGCACAATTTGATAACTGCATTCGCCATTGATAATATAAAATACTCCGTACATATTTAGAAGTACGCACTTTCTCGCGGAAACGTGCGTTCGCGAATTTTAATGCGAGTAACTTTCGTGTCGCGTCGACATGTCGCAAAAGGATCGAAGGATTCTGAAGCAGTTCTACAACTGTCGGATTTTACGTGACCACGCGATCCTGATCGAGGATCTGTGGGTACGCGACGGAAGAATCGTCGACCCGGAAAAGATCTTCTACGATGAGAAAATCAAACCGGACATTAGGATCGATTGCAACGGGGCGTTAATCTCACCTGGATATATCGATCTTCAAATTAATGGTACTTGATGTAAATACATATATTCGTGTATCGTTATTTTTCTACGTGACTTCTGTGTGATTAAAAAACGGTGTACCACTTAAGACTACCGATCGATGTATTGATCATTAATTTCTCTGTCCCCACTCTAACTTTCTGCAAGTCTATTAATACAGCGATAAAAAAGGCTGTATTAGGATCATTTTTCGAAAGTACAATGTTTGTATCATAAATGTATCATAAATCCACTTTGTTCACCTCGTTTTACTCGTTAGGTGGCTTCGGCATAGATTTTACGCACAATGTTGATAATGTACAGAACGGAATCAATAAAGTGGCTAAGAAGTTATTGGAATTTGGTGTAACGTCATTTTGCCCGACTCTAGTAACTTCGCCTAGCGAGACGTATTATAAAATATTGCCGAACATGAAGAAGAGAAACGGCGGAAGACACGGCGCCGCTGTACTTGGCGTTCATATAGAGGGACCATTTATTAGCCCGAGCAAAAAAGGAGCTCACCCAGAGAATTACATTAGGCAATTTGATAAAGCAAGTATATTCATGAATGCGTCCTTACTTGCTCTTAAAAATTTATATTCTACGGTCTCTATTGATTATTCTGCAACACTTTCCACTTTGCGTTTCAGGGTTTCCAGTCCTTGATCGATATGTATGGCAGCTTGGACAATGTATGTCTTCTTACTTTGGCTCCAGAACTTCCCAATGCTCGAATCGTTATTGCAGAATTGTGCGAAAGAAACATTAAAGTTTCTCTGGGTAAGGCGATGTAACGCGTAGAGCTGTAATTATTCGACTATTCGAATATTCGAATAATTCAAATAATTTCGAATACGAATAATTTCTTCGAATATTCGAATATTCGAATATTCTGCTCAATCGAATTTCTGATTGTACCGAATAGGAATCTGAACATGAAATATTTGTTCACAGTTTATCGTGAAATTCTTTTCATATTGGCCTTTACAATTATTTGTTTTTCAAACGATAAATTTGGAATTTTATTAATCATTGGTTCTATGAATTTTGCAACGAAAAGTATAAATTCTATTTAAATTTAGGGACCTAGGGTACTTAAAATATTTAAATGTTGAATCATAAGCCGTCACTAAAGTGACGGAGTCTTTTCCGGTTATGGTGCCAAATTAAATTCTTAAGCTCAAAAATAGCGAAGAAATCACGCCCGCATCATAAACCCCGTCACATTTCGAATCCTTAATATTTCGTTTCTGAAAACAATAATTTCGTGCGAGGCTGTCGCACAATAGACATACCGCGGTCTCGTTTCTTTGCGAAAGAATAAAATTGCTATTAATTAGTAAGATGGTGTCTGTAAAGCGAATAATACTCTATAAATTTAGAAAAATAACGTTATAGTAACGAAGGAAAAATAAAAATATTATAGTTCCTCAAAATCGTTTATGGGGTTTTAGCTTCATACAAAAAAGTCTGCTTATACTGTTTGTCATCCGCTTATGATGGGACACGGGTGGGCCTAGAGGAGAGGGCCCTTGGCCGATTCCGTCGGGGTTGTCCACTCATTATTATAAAAATAATACTAATAACTGATGGTTGTTTTCGTTTCAAAATGTATAAATTTACCAAAGATTAATAAAGTTAAAAATTTATCGATTGAGAAACAAATAATTGTAAAGGCCAATATGAAAAGAATTTCACGATAAACTGTGAATAAATATCTCATGTTCAGATTGGTATTCGGTGCAATCATAACTTCGAAAGATCCAAATATTCGAATATTCGAAGAAATTATTCGAATTCTGTGGTATTCGAATATTCGTTAGAGCCCTAGTAACGCGTCTACGATATTCTCATCACTGTAGTTACGTTGTATATCTTGTTTACACGATACTCTTCGAACGAATATTTCAGGGCATTCTGTAGCAAATTTGCACGAAGGAGAGAGCGCCGTAAAGAGCGGAGCTTCGTTTATCACGCATCTTTTCAACGCAATGTTGCCCGTAATTATGCAGACCATTATGGAAACCATTTCTTCCCTTCGGCACAGAACATCGTGGAGTAAATGGTATAAATTTGTATTTATAGTTTCATCACAGAGACCCAGGATTAGTTGGTCTGTTAACGTCCGATAAAATCCCAGAAGGGAGGACCGTTCATTATGGTATAATCGCCGATGGGATTCATACTCATCCCGCAGCATTGCGTATAGCTCATAGGACACACCCCGAAGGTTCGAATGTCTTTTAATACTTCAATGAAATTTCTTTTGAAGTCGCTCCATTTAGTTTTACGTTTTAGGACTTGTCTTAGTGACCGACGCGATATCAGCACTGGGCTTGGAAGAAGGCATGCATCAGTTAGGACAATTCGAAATAGAAATACGCATGGGACGCGCGTATATCGCTGGAACGGACACTTTGTGCGGTAGCACGGCGGAAATGTCCAAGTGTGTGCGTCACTTTAAGGAAGCTACAGGTAATCTCTCGTTTACTGTAAATCAGTGACGAGCAACCTGCGGGCTGCATTTCGTCCTCCAGTCACTCACCTGTGGCCCGCAATTGTTTCGATTGTAAATCTATGTCGGAAATAACAAATTCGCCTTATAAATTAAAATTCTTTGATTAGTATATTTAAGTATCTAATATCGCGGCCCGCTTAGATTATTAGGTTTCCACTTTTGGCCCACTACACTGTCCAACACGATTTTTGGTCTGCAATATCCGCTGGGTGATTCTTGTAGAGTTTTTCGCCCTGAACACGAATCCGCAAGCAGAAATGCTCTATCACACTCAGTTTTTGAGACAATCGATTTTGAGAAAAACTGCAAATTTTCAACTTTGAACATTTTTTTGTGTCGAAACGGTAATAGTTATTCGGTTGCTCGTTGCGTCAAATTATTCTACGAACCCTCCCGAATACAACGATATAAGTTATTATTGCATTATGATCATTTAAATTTGTTTAAACAACGATCGAAGGGAAAATGACACCCGAAATGCACCCATTTTTGAAGATACCTTTCAATTTATTTCCAAAACTAAGGGTCTAGGAAAAAATCTGACCATTCCACGCGATGCAGCAGACATTTTTTCTTCGGAACTCATCAACAAAACTGGTAAGTCACGTTTTGTTTTCAATACAGAAGCGAAAGAGTTTGGCAAAACGCGCGGTGTCGACAGTGGTAGTCAACGGCGGCACGCTGTCCGCTGCCGCTCAGCGTAACACAATCGGTTAACGCGCCTGAGTACCACTGTTGGCACCGCGCGTTTTGCCAAACTATTTCGCTTCTGTATTGAAAACAAAACGTGACTTACCACTTCTGTTGTTGCTTTCCAGTGGAAAAATGTCTGCTGCATCGCGTGGAGTAGTCAGATCTTTTTTAAGACCCTTAGTTTTGGAAATAAATTGAAAGATAACTTCGAAAATGGGTGCATTTCGGGTGTCATTTTCCCTTTGATCGTTGTTTAAACAAATTTAAATGATCATAATGCAATAATAACTGATATCGTTGTATTCGGGAGGGTTCGTAGAATAGTTTGACGTAACGAGCAACCGAATAACTATTACCGTTTCGACACAAAAGATGTTCAAAGTTGAAAATTTACAGTTTTTTTTCAAAATCGAATTCCTCAAAAACTGAGGGTGATGGCGATAAACGGTTTGCGGATTCGTGTTCAGGGCGAAAAACTCTACAAGAATCACCCAGTGGATATTGCGGAACAGAAAAAAAGTTTCATTTTGTTGGACTGTGCTATGGGTCAAATGTTGCTTATCACTGCTTTAAATTATCTTTCCCTTCCATAGGCAATTGTTATCTATTCAATCGTATTGATATTCGTTAGGTTGTTCGGTAGTGGAGGCTTTAGAAGCCGCAACTCTCCATCCAGCGAGGACACTTGGTATAGAAAGCATTAAAGGAGTCCTCAGTTATGGAGCGGACGCTGATTTCGTGATGTTAGATGGAAACTTGAAACTGTTATCGACATGGATTTCAGGGGAATCTGTTTACAGTATAAGCTGCCAGGGCGAATACTCCCAGTAAAGTAAATCAAAAGCGTCGTATATTTTAAATGCCTTGAACGTATTTTATTTACGTAACATCCAATGGCTGTGAATATTCCTCTAGCCATGTTGATCAAAATATAGACATTCTATAATTAATATCATTTTACAAAGATAAATTTCTGTGAGATATTTTGTATCGTCTATTTTATACGCATCTTGTATCTTCGATCACGTGCTTCAAACATACAGGTCAGTAACTTCTACGGAAGCGCCAGTTGTTTTTTATATAGCAAGGTCTCGGGAAGAGTTGGGCATTGGCTAAATAAAAAATTATTTAAATAACGGATCAAATTAAAGTTACTTTAGCTTTAGATTATTTAACGAATAAAGTCAATTCTCTTATCCGACGAGTAAAGGTAATTTTTTTATTCGTCGAGCGTTTCAACTTCAGTGTCGAATAAATTTTTCAACTTTAACTTTAACTTTAACTGTAACTTTAACTTTATTCGACGTCGAATAATTTTCTGGCGAATGAAGTTATAGTTAAAAGCTGAAAAATTTATTCGACGCTGAACGTGAAACGCTCGACAAATAAAAAAATTAACTCTACTCTACACACGAGTCATGTGACATGACTAATAATTCTTTTAACTTTTATTCGTTATTCGAATTTTTATATAAATAAAACTTTTGCCCATCTCTGGTCTCGTGGAACTATAATAACTATATCAAACTATACTTTATAGCGATACTCTGTGTAATGGAATGAATGATACACGGTTTAACATGTTGATAAATAAATAAACTTTTATTTCATAAGGCCAAGCTTTTTCAAAACAAAATTTCTCTAGATTATCTATATGATTATTCCCAAGCAGGCAATAAAAACAGATTCGCATGCATTTAAATGCAGTTTGCATGTAGAAGATATGAATTTTATATAAAAGTTGCGTCGTCAAACTTAGCACGCATTTAAAAGATGAAAGATTAAGCTGTTACTGTCTCATATTAAATACTTGTTCATATTGATGGTATTGATCCGTACAAGTATTGTTAAATACAATATCATTTCATCGAAATACTCTTATGCTTTCTTTCGCAGCACCTAATCAGCAGCACCAAGTTTCGCGGTCAGTTCTGCGAAGCGTTAAAAAAATCGTCATTCAATGATGAATCATTATTACTGTTATAGCGGTCGTATGTAGGTTTGCTATCCCAAGACAGGATAATGAAAGCCGATTCCAGCAAGGCTTTCGCGTTAATAAACAACGTCCTTCAGGTTGCATATATACGGCGAGTGTCTAATGCCAAACGAATGTGCCGGGGGAATGTCGAGAACTACCTGTAAATGCCAATTTGTACTAGTTTTACAAATATATCTTTAAGATTCCATTACTGTTACCGAAGAATAATTGAACAAGGAAACTCGTGTCGAACAAGGGTATTCTTTAGAGCGCCTTGATTGAAGATTACAGGTCAGAAGGAAATTACAAATACTTTTTCTGGACAGTGAGCTCCTGGTCCCGGAATCTGCGACTGATCGTCGGGCAGCTGGTAGCGAGCACTTATGCTATAAGCGGGACTCTTTGCCCTAACCGCGTCCGGCTTCACGGCCTCGTACGTTCCAGGTCCGGGAACCAACACACGATCGTCCGTGAACACCTTCTGTCTACCGGACATCGAATAAGCTGGCGCAGTTTTCTTGTTGCCCTCCTTCGTCCCGCCGAGAGCGGAAGGAATGTTGTAAACGTTCGGGGCTGAAACAGAGGAAGATACCAAAGGGGAAACTTAAGGGAGATTACACAACAATTATCACAGTTCCATGATTATGATTAAGATTTACAAACAAGTTGTCATGTCAATATAATTCTTGCAGGCAAGTCTGAATGAAATTTACCGCGTGGGGAACTTAGACGAGACACGATTACTCTACCCAGACGTTAACAGCACAATGCAAAGTAATATTAAAGAAGCAGATGTGAAAGTATAAATGCTTTGGATTCACCTGGTATGTCGTTCGATCTGTTTACATTTGTCCTAAGGCCAAAAGTAAATCGCAATGCTTTTTCCAATAAAAGCATAGCTTTTTCTGGGCTGTATTCGCCGGGACCTTTAAACGAGATATTATATCTATTGAACCTATTTGTGAGAAGATGAATAGTAATAGATTCTAAAGCTTTGCTATACCTGGCACAGAATCCGTTTCATGCGGCTCGGTCTTAACTCCGAAGCTGTACTGAGGAGATTTGTTCAGATTTACCTTTTCTGGATAGTAACTCCCAGGCGCTATATTAAAATAACGTTTAAGTATACTTGTTACATAGCTTTTAAACTCTGATTGAGAAATGGCGAGAAAGTATCGTATTGCTTACCAGGTACATCATTAGGTTTCTCAACGAATGCCTTTAAACCGAATGAGTAGTGCGGAGATGTGTCTAAATTGAATTTTTCTGGAGAATAGGTGCCAGGAGCTACAAAATTAAAATTGAAGAATAATAGTACTCGTGTAAAATAATTGATAAAATAATTCAGCAATGATATTAAGCTAAACCAAGTACAAGGAACAGGGCCGGCGCGAAGCGGGTTCAGCGCGTTCCCCGGCTCTGCGCTTTAAAAGGCCCCGCGGTCCACGAAAAGCTCGTCGTAAATTTTGCGAGGCCCCATGCATAGATATTTATTATTATAAAATTTAGAAGGGCATAGAAATGCGCTTTTCTGGCCAGGCACAATTTTGGAACCCGGCTCCGCAAAAGTTCAAGTCGACCCTGACAAGGAAGAAGCTTGTGAAATTTGAGTAAAGGAAAGGCATAAATAGCTCTAGATTGTTCTTATTAAAATTAATTCATCGAACTGCTGTCGAAAGCTGCTGAAAAATTCTGCATCGCGTGATAAATGATATTGGTAGCTTGTTAAGGGTGCAGTCTCATTTTTGTTATGGTTCGAATCGATCGAAGCGTCCCTAGTAAACAGACGGACGCTAATGAAACTACTGCGGTGGGTAAAAAGAACTTCTACCGAGGTGACATCTCTGTGTAGTGTGTAGGCGATTTTTTTCTGAAACTTTTTCTCATTCTATCAAGAAGTCTTGAAGGAATACGGCACACCAGAGCTGCGTCTAGCGTCAGAGCCTCGCTGAACGTAAAAGAGGATAGCAATAATGAAAGATAGAGAGGTCCGGGAGTGAAGTTAGGAAGGATGTCGATGAAACAATACCTACTAATTGGCGTATCAATATCGTTTTATTTATACGTATATAGATGATGTAATATTCTGTACAACCAATGTGCAATTTCAACTAAAATGTACGATTACAAATAAAATATTTTTATTGTCATATATTTTTCGAAGAATTATATCATAACATAAATATCATTACGATCGGTGTCTCACACTTCAGCGATGTCCCTTATTCAAACTCATATTGTGTATGCTTTGGAATTGCAAATTGATTGTACAAAATATTAAATCATTCTACGTATAAGTAAAAATATATTGATACGCGAATTAGCTATCAGCATGCATTTTCTTTACATTTCGGGGTACTCATGGAAAAGGGTATTTTATTCGTGACTCGTCGAATAGAGGCCGCAGATACTTACTTTGTTTATTCGAAGGCCCTTCATCTTGAGCTTCAAATAATTTTTCATCTTTATATGTATTTTTATTCGAGAATTATTTGAAGCTCACATAACTTCGGCGAGACTTTATGGGCCGAGCCGATTTCAGCCAATTTAATCGGGAGAATGCCAGGAATCCATTGGTGCCACTTTTATATTGATACGATGAAAAATAAAGAAATTCAGTTTCTGTATAATCGATGACTCATCGCCGACCAAGTCTAGGCGGCAGTTTAGACGGGTGAACGATACAATATCTCGCTCGGCTCGGGCCTTGGTGGACCGAGGCTCGAAGAAGCGCGGCTTCCTATAAAGATTGTCGCCACAGTTACTTGAGCTTCAAATAACTCTCGAATAAAGATACAAATAAAGTTGAAAAATTATTTGAAACTCACGATGAAAGGCCTTCGAATAAAGAAAGTATCTGTGGCCGTGGGATGAACTGCTGTCGAATAAACTGATTCATCCGTGGCGCTTCAAAAAATGATAACTCGGGTGATTTTTATTCGACGACGGATAAAGATAAAGTCTCTTATATTTGATACGTTATTTAAATAATTCTTTATTTAGATAATGTCCAACTCGGCAAAACAGTAATTGGGGAAATGCGGCAACAGCACGATACGACTCTCAATACGTATCAGCAACTATGGGCGGTATTCACAGTCGCTTCTTAAGCTTAAGATCACCTTTAAGCATTAGGCATCCTCTAGTCTTCTGGACTAGTAGAGGATGCCTGATGCTTAAGGTGATCTTAAGAATAAGTAACGACTGTGAATACCGCCCTATGTCTTTCCTAACATTTATCGGCAAGCTCGGAGTTCCACCGGTGCTGGTGCTACGTGGCTCGAGTATAACATCAGCGCCGCTGACGGAGAATAGTGTCCACAGCACACAATTCATAAATTCATTATTAGGACGGTGCTTATTAGCGTTCAAACGCACCAGACCACCCTGCACGGATGTTTACTGGAGGCAACTATAACCGCAGAAACTTCATTCTTCTCGATTCCCGGACGAAAGTTGAAAAATACGGTATGTTTGCTACATCGCGAATACGTACGCCCTTTTCTTAGCCTGTGAGAGCGTACGCGCACACCTCGAGGCCCAGTGAGACGGCACCCTTAATGACCACCATCACCTGGGATATCGTTGGGCCTATGCAAGTACTTTCTGTTACCATAACTGACGTAAGGTTTATGTTCCAAATTTAATATTTTCTCTGGATGATAATCAGCAGGGCCTACCGAAGCAATCAAACCATTAGTTCGCATCTCTACAGATTGTTAAACCTATACCAACTGTATTTCCAGAATAACTGGTTCCAGTAGCAGTCCAAATAAATTCACCTGGATTGTCATTGGCCTTTTCCGGCGACCCCTTCCCAGTTAAACTATATTGAGGCGCTCTATCAAAATTTACTTTCTCAGGACTGTAGGTCCCAGGCGCTTTAATAGAAATAAAATTCAATGTGATAAGAATAGGGTAAATGCGCTCCGAGACATGTTAAGGGGGAACACCACTGTGACGGCCGGAAAAGTAGGCCATTTTTAAGAATTTTTTTCAGGAATAATTTACAGTTTTCATAGAAAATTTTTATTACCTACCTTTAGTACGCTGTCCTAAGTGACTATACAAAAAAAAAATAGAAGAACATCCATAAATTTTAATATATTAATTAATCTTCTAGACCCCCCCATGCGAGCTGGTCGAATGTGTAATTATTGGACAGCAGATCCGAAATCAAATTTCATTTTTTTTTATAAACTATATGAGTGTAGTTTCCGTTGTGCGTACCGATTTCTTAATCAAATTATTTTTGTAAAAATGGTGCGCTTTAGAAGAAAATTTTCGAAAATCCGCGAATAAGATGGACAGTTTTTCGAGCGTATTTAAAAAAATTGGTTTTCAATCAAAGAATCCATACACACAACGGAAACTACTCATATAGTTTATAAAAAAAAAATGAAATTTAATTTCGGACCTGCTGTTCTATAGTTACACATTCGATCAGCTCGCGTGGGAAGATCTAGAAGATTAATTAATATATTAAAATTTATGCATGTTTTTCTATTTATTTTTTTGTATAGTCTCTTAAGACAGCGTACTAAAGATAGATAATAAAAATTTTCTATGAAAACTATAAATTATTCCTGAAAAAAAATTCTTAAAAATGGCTTACATTTCCGGCCGTCACAGTGGTGTTCCCCGTTAAGCTTGAAAATTCACCTGGATTGTCATTGGCCTTTTCCGGCGACCCCCTTCCCGTTAAACTATATTGAGGCCCTCTATCAAAATTTACTTTCTCAGGGCTGTACGCTCCGGGTGCTTTAACAGAAATAAAATTCAACCTGGTAAGAATAGGGTAAATGCGCTCCGAGACATGTTAAACTTAAAAATTCACCTGGATTCTCATTGGCCTTTTCCGGCGTCCCCTTTCCAGTTAAACTATACTGAGGCGCTCTATCAAAATTTACATTCTCAGGACTGTAGGTCCCAGGCCCTTTAACATAAATAAAATTCAATTTGGTAAGCACAGGCTAAACGCGCTCCGAGACACGTTAAGCTTAAAGATTCACCTGGATTTTCGTTCGGTTTCTCCTGCATCCATTTTCCCGTTAAACTATACTGTGGCCCTCTATCGGAATTTACTTTCTCGGGACTGTACGTTCCAGGCGCTGCCATGAAATTAAATATCAAATGTTAAAAGCAGCGACAACTAAACGATAAAGCAGGCAATTAAAATAGTAACAAATCTGTAAGAAATAATAATCGTTTACACTGACCAGGATTGTCGTTCGCTTTCTCGGATGGCCCTCTACCGGTGAAACTATACTCGGGACCTTTATGTAAGTTCACTTTCTCTGGACAATAATCTCCCGGTGCTGGAAAATTGCTCTCGTTAGTTTCTCTCGGTGTTATTTACATTTACTGAAGTGATAAAGTGAAATTTAAACTCACCAAAAGACATCTCCGGTATAATGCAGTTATTATTTAAATGGCTTGGAGGGAGAAGTTTCTATGAAGATTTACTTCGCAGTTCTTGACTCGCCCATATGAATTAGGAACTGTCAACCAGTCAACTGCGTCAACTGCGTGACACTGCGTCGCCGAGAAATTGGTTACCGGTAGCCGGGGTGTCAACGGGGGGAGAGGGTACACCCCACGCATGCGCGTGACGATGCCGTAGCGCCAAACCATCGACGCCAAGGTCGCCAAGATAGGTGTTGACTCGAAATCAATCGACGCTAAGGTTGGCTACCCTCCGCCCGGAGGCACTCCGGTAACCTATTTCCCGGCGACGCTGCAGATTAAATTGAGGAGACTCCAAAAGCTAAGTCGGTTTTTGCAAAATTAGACTTTTGCGATTTAAAAAACCGGCGAATTTTTTGCAGAAATATTGAATATATGTATGTATGTACGAAGTTTGAAGTAAATCGGGTGATTGGTTTTGGAGATATCGTGCTAACCAATTCGACAAACATAGTTTTGAGAAAGACGCGTTTCAAGTTTTAGGTACTGTTATTTTTTAATTAAATTTTTTTAAAATGTTACCTAAATATGTACAAATATAGGCATAGAGTATTCAATTAATATAATTTGAGGGTTTCTCTTAAGAAAAATCCCAAATATCGCGCTCCTTTTCAGGCCGTCAAAGTAGGGAGACCCCATAAATAATAACTGCATTATACCGGAAATGGCTTGTGGTGTGTTTAAATATCATTTTCCCACTTCGGTAAATGTAAATACCACGATAAAAACGTTTTTAAACTTATTTTTAAAAAATGAGTATTTTTGCCCAATTTTGAATTTTTGACCTTGATGCGCGATGGTCAAGTATCATTCGTTTTCAAACATTTTTTGCGTTTGAATCTGTACTTGCCTAAGGCAACTTTCGCGCACTATTCCATTTCGAGTTTTAAAAAAAAAATCGGAATTCGACCCACTCTAGTGCACATAACTGGGGCGACTCAACAAGTTTTAAATTCCACTGCATGTAATCAGGGCCGGCCTTCTCTATAAAGGGGCCCGGATGCAAGAAATATTTTGGGCCCTCGAACAATTTCTTCGCGGTAAAAAAGCATAACATCTTTTCACGAAAAAAAGGATAATAATGACAACAATAAAGAAAATAAAATAAAAGAAATTAGCATTAAGATATTTAAATATATGACTTTCTATTGCCATATCAGTAATAATATCAGATTGTCATATTAGAAATAATATTCGAATTGCTTTTTCTGGGCAGTATGTACCCGGTGCTGCGATTGAAATATTCCACAGAGGGATCACTTCAACGGCTGTATCAGTCGAGGAACTTATTAAAATTAATGTAAAAAAAGAATAACATACCAGGGGTGCCGTTAGGTATCTCTACACGACCCTTTCCCGTAAGACTGTATTGAGGACCTTTGTCCAAATTGAACTTTTCAGGACTGTAGGTGCCGGGCGCTACGAAATTAAATAAACATGTGCTGTGTGTGTTATTACTCAAATATTTTATCACTCTGCTGACTAGATAATACAAAACTTGGAACCCACATCTGGTGTTTACTTGGAATTTCGAGCAGACATGTATACAGGGGTAGATCTGTGTATAGGCTAAGAAGGCTGCAGCCTAGGACGGAAAATTTGGGGGGCGACAAATTTTGAGCGAAAGAATGTGGGAATGGTTTAAACCCAGAAGCTTGAGACAACTTTAAAAACAATTCACTTCTTTTGCATATAGCGAAATAGCGTATTGATTTAATTTTGAAATTGTGTCGACTGTTTTAAATTAAAATATTGTATGATATTTCACGGAAAGGGCGGCAGACTGTTTAGCCTAGGGGCGCTAAATCTCAAAATCCGCCCCTGCATGTATACTGTGTTCTTTATTTTTTAAAAATGCCAGAGATTAACGGTGTTTAAAACGACTAGCAGCAGCGATTCCGGTCAGCAGAGTGTTACTAATGTGTATGCATTAATATTAACCTGGGGTATCGCTTGGCTTCTCGAGAAGTGGCCTAAGTCCGAAGCTGAACTGCGGCGTATTGTCCAATCTTACCTTTTCTGGACAATAAGTCCCGGGTGCTGATGCAATAGAGGGAACATTGGTTAATTCGTTAATAAATATAATTACCCTGGCTTCTATGAGGTGGTCCACTTCCCTTGATCACCTTAAGGCATGTTTTCCTATACGCGTCTGGACGCAGCGCCAAGTAATTCAAAGTCGATTTTCTTGGAAATGAAGCGCGATATCAAAAAAAGTTACTGTTTCTTTTCGACTTATTACAAGTAAATGAGTGGAGAAAAAGGAATAAAATTTTTTTGATATTGCCCTTCATTCTCGAGAAAATCGGCTTTGAAATTCTTGACGTTGCGTCGTTGGGACCGAAGCAAGTGAACGACCCCGTATACCTGTTCTAGTCGCTTGCACTCTTTATCATTCAGCTGGAGTAATCCAGAAACAGTCTACGAACGTTAATATTCCGAGTATTTCATAACGTAACTCAAGTAAACATCTCGAGTGCAAGCTGTTACACATGCAATAAAACGCAATTACTTGCTCCAAGCACTGTCCATCTACCGCGCTCTACTTGCAAACGTATTAACAGTCTACTTGAAAGAGAAAGTCGAGGTAGCAGGGATGCAAAATTAATCGTTCACCAAGCTACACTTGCGAAAAGTAAAATACAAAGCTGGTTACGTATATAACTACAGGGGCACAACAATAGGGATTGTTGTATATAAATTTGATCGAATACCTAAGGTTTAATAAAGCTTATTCTTCAAGGATCGACTCTCCTTCTTAGGCAATGGCTAACTAATGATCAGTTGTATAGGGGCTCCTTCCTAAGGCATCGTTCTCTCGTCACGATACGCTTACGTTTTACAATCTATCGACGGAAAGTCATTGCCGAGGATACTTATTACGCGCGGCGGGCGCGTTTCATCTAGGGTTAGAGAAGAAGTAATTAAAACAGCTCCGACCGACTTTCATCGCGGCTACCCAATAATCCTCGCAGAGCCAACAAAAGTGGTCCGCTTTTTAGTTTCGCCGAGGATTACCTTCGTTTGTTAAGGCTACGATTAGTCGTTTATCGATTAGTGGGATAGAAGAAAAAAAGGTAGAGTCGCATGGCTGCAAGTCTTATCGTGGTTTTGTAGTTACCAGGAATTTCGCTCGGTTTCTCCAGTACAGCTTTCAAGCCGAAGCTGTACTCGGGTGCTTTGTCGAGATACACCTTTTCGGTGCAATAGTCGCTCGGTGCTACGATTAAGATTCAATTATCGAACAATTTGGATCAGTAACGAATACGGGCATTGCTCGGGATAAATGCCACGCGGAACGGTCGCCAAAGTAGTGAGAAGAAAGAGGAAACGCGACAGAGGTTTCGTTTAGAACTTAGGTCCTAAAGCTTGCAAAGGTAAATGATTCTTCTCATTCCCTCGAAGACACCTTAAATACAAAATTTAATACAATCACCCCCAAAACGACCTTGACTTAGCAATATCTCTCCTTTATTACTATCAGATCCTAAATGGAAAGTAAGAGAAAACAGTTCTGACGCGTTTCACCGTATCTCTCGCCGCTTAACAATTACCAATTCCGCGCAATGTTTATCTCGAGACATTCTTTAGATAACGACGACTGACGCAAGAAATTCAGGTTCCTTAACTGAGATATTCTTTTTCCTTAAATCGTAGGTACACTTTGTGTTGCGAATATAGAAACGCAAGTACGCGGGACGTGTGCTCACCGGGTGTGCAGCTGATCTTCTCGGTCTGGGTTTTAATGCCGAACGAGTATTTCGGTGAGTTGTCTTGAATGATTTTCTCAGCCTTCTCTGGATTGTAGTCACCAGGTGCCGGTGTCACTTCCTGTTTCGTGGATTTCGTGCGGCCGTGCAGAGATGATGCTGGTGCTGCGTCTTTTCCTGCAGGAAAAGAAGAGCGATCCGTGCAATGTGTATTTCTTCAGTCTGACACGAGAGTGGAGGGTGTAACTCTGACAAAAGCGATTCGAGGCGTTCAATGACACATACGTAGATAGTTATGTTATTAAAAAAGGAGTGCATCGAATCGAGGGAAACGCAAGGAGCTTCTCAGAAGCGTGTAAGTTATTAAATGGAAAGCGAGGGAATTTCGTGAATCACGCCCATTAGGAGGCCTACATTCTTGTAGTGTATTACCGCTCTGGAGTTTGATCGATACTTCATCTGTATGGCGGAATGACGGTGCTCGCAGCATTCGCTTCGCGTTATCACATTAAATAAATTCCCCTACATAGCTTCTACGTCGTCGATACAATTCTACTTTACGGTATCTCTGTAATTAGCGTCTTCACCTTTTGCGCTGAGCCCAGAAACGTTGTACTGGCCAGGGCCTGGTCCGGGGCTGTCGTTTTTCGCCGAGTGTCTAAAAGATTTTAAACAAATTCAGTTCAATCAGTCAATAATATGTACGAATACATTCTAATGGTACTCGTAAGCTATAATTTACTTAATCCTGCAAATATTGGGCTCGAAAGGATTGGAAGATTGGGTACGTTTCTGGAGGATTCTCAAGATTAAGGGATGCAACAAAGTGGTCATTGCAACTAAATGATTACTCAGACAGCTTTGTTGCTTAAGGAAACATTCTCGTGATGATCCCTTCAAACATTTAGGATTTTTTTAAAGAAAATTGTAAGACGTAGGTTAAAAAGTCTTTTTGCTATTGATTTATACATATTTTAAGATAACAAAAAAAAATTTATGTTACAATACGTTAATAAAAATCTAATGCTTCGAAAATACATTTGCAGTATTCCCGCATTCCTTAATTTTGAGCCGCAAGATTCGGCTATTTATATTTATAATAAATTTATTTCCAACTTCCCATTTTAAAAATTTCGCAACAGGAATATCGACTTTAAGAAAGTATGTTTGTTCTACCTGCTGCCGAAAGAAAAGGCGGGTGCTCTGCCTCGCTTCGAGTCCGTCGCGGTTTTCCCTGAAAGTTCGATACACGTTTGATACTCATGAATCTGAAATCGTGCAATGCCACTGCACTTTTCAATTTACCAATTAGTGGCGGCAGGGTGACGCAGGCAGGACCTGGGCTGCTGTACTCAGCAGCAATGGGACCACGTCTCTTCGTCGGTGTCCATGATCTTTGAGTCATACCACCCATATTTCTCTCACGATACAACTTTATCCTTAAAAAAAATTACAAAATCTAACGTTAATTTCCTCGGCCTCGAATAAAACGATCACCGATTTAATTAGGGTGACTGTACCTAATATCGCCACTGTTCCTAATATCGCCACTCGCTATATCTCTTAAAGTAAGCTGTAAAATTTATCGGTTATGCACTGAATTAGTACCTAAACATATGTAGGAAGACATACTATAATTGCAGCATCATGTGATCAACAATTACAGAAAGGGAAGGATTTTAGAGAATCTTAATAGTGTAAAAATTTATTGGACTATCACAATTTTACGTCACATTCGGAGAAGGTAAGTCTAATAAATCTGTGAATGCAAGAATATCTACTAGAAATACCTAATTAATGATGTACTTAAGAAATGAAATCGATTCAAATATTTTTCGTAATGAAAATAGCGTTTTTCTTTTAGCAGTATGCGTGTTCTCAATACCGCCTACCGGAGAACAATGGTTTCGATGTAATGCTTGTTACAGGTGAGGTCACGAAATGTGCGGAGCAACCGAAATAAAATTTATTTGTCCAATATGTACATCGGAACGTAAAAAATAAAATATTTTAAAAATCTATATTTTCAAATTTCTATATTATTCTAATAAAAATGAAATCAAAGATGGATAAAAAGACATTTATAGAGCAAGAAATAATAAAAGCACATGTGAAAATGACTTTAAAAACTCATATATACATGAATTAATCAATATTTCTTGAGTAGGCGATATTAGGTACACTTTTTTCAGGACCCGATTTTTGCATGTCTTACGTTTTTTGATTCCTAATTAACAATTTGTAGGTTTCAACGATTCTAACATATGCTACATGAAAGATTAATAATTTCTCTTTACTTTGAAACGAACTGCATGGAAAAATATCAATTATTATTCAATCGACAGCGATTTAACTTTTGCCTGGCGATATTAGGTACAGTCACCCTACACCTTAATCTAGATTAATGAAGCTCGTCGTTAAGCGGCTTAAGGGGACATTCTACTGTGATGGTCGGACAGAGGAAAAATCTACCCTAGTAAGGCTTCTTTGAGGAACTGTTTGGAAAACTTTAAACGCATTTTCCTGAAAACGGTGTTTTAGAATATGGTTGCCACGGTATCTCAAATTCTACCTTCAGCAGATGTGTCGTTACCGTCCCTAGTAGAATTAGATCATAAATATTTTTCTTTTCTACATTTTTTTAATTTTATAGCCCGAAGAAGACCGCAGGAAAATCACAAAGTCGGCGCTTAATGTTCAAATTGCAGTCATTTTAAGAATTTTTGAAATTTTAATGCTATCTGCGATAGTCATGCCCGAATAATTTAAGAATCTTTTTGGTTTTTTGTTACAGATGAACAGAACTACCAGAATCGTGGCAACAAATCGAGCAATTTTTTTCGACGTGGTTGGCTTTCCTGGGCTGTGACCCCATCTTTATTTCATATTTTCAACCAAAAAAATTGTATTCATAGTTTAAGATATAAATATGCAGTAAAAACTTCAGTATGAAAATCTTTCATTAAGTCCACAGAAGTCATTACCGAAAAAAGTTAAAAAGATCGCATGTCACAGTAGAATACCCCCCTTAATTAGCTCGAGAACGGTCTCCGATAATGACTAATTGTAAGTACTCTGCTGCTCCTTAAGCGAAGGATTAGCCTCTAGTTTCTGAACCTTGACGGTGCTCCGGTCTATTCTTAGCTTGTTCGCCAAGTGCAATTATTGAACTTTCATCGAGAAGAGGATCCAAGAGTTTACTACGCTTTTTTGTACCCCCTCCCTGCGAGATAACAAGACCTCCTCGGCATTGTGCAACGAACGGTGGCCTCGACAGACGGGCCACAGAAACGACTCACGAGGTACCATATAAGAATATGTCCATGGTGGGTATCCAGAATCGCCCACCATTCGGCATTGGACTGAATAAAACATGAATATCACAAATTGTACGGCGTTCAAACAACCCAAATAAATGCAGGTCAAACGGGTGACTCATGGCCTACTTATAAGTATCTACTTCATACATGCGTAACGTGATCTGTAATAATTGCAACTGGAACAATCTCCCAGCAGATTTCGATTATGGAGATTTATGTGAATAAATTGCTCCTGTGCTCCAGGATAATATCAGTCGACTAGAATATTAATTTACATCTACAGATCCTAAATAGCCTTGTTAATTCTACTTATATTTGCAAGAAACGTGGTCCATCGTGTTTTCTCGATTCTTCTGAGATTCACCGCTCGATTTGTACGACCGCGAATGGTACAAACTGAAGGAGTGCAAGGGTAGATATCAGGGGTCGACCGAAACTGTTAAAATTTTCAATTAATTATGAAATAAGTGTAATTTTATGACTATTATCTTTTCTGTTCCGAGAAAGCTGTTATAAAGTGCAGTGTATTAAGTGAAACTTTTGTTCCACACATTTCTGTGTAAATAAGAAACTTTTACTTTTTTGAAAGTAGATAAAAGTTACAGTTAAAGAGGAACATTTATTCTGCGCTAAAAAAATTAAAGTTGTGACAAGCAGATTTCCTGAAAATGATTGCGGGGCAGATAGATCTGATGTTGAAACCTTAAATCTTGCACTTCCGTAAATAATACCATTTAAAAACATATTCCTAACTTTTATATTTTACCCTTAAATATCTGTTGAAAAGTTTTATTAATCGAATATAAAGTAACTGTTAAAATCGAATTCTTAAAACAGAGTTAAAGTGTTAATGTACAAAGTTAACTTAAAACAGAAGAGAAATGATTTAAAAGGTAAAAGTTCGACAAATAACTTTTATTTATAAAAGTTACCAGTCTCATTCGACCTCTGGTAGATACCCTTTAGCTGAGTAATCTCTTTGATTGTACTCATTTCGAGGTGAAAACTCTATTTCAAGTAAGACAATAGGAGGCACCATAGACATATGTGGTGGGGAACCTTTGGCTAGCTAATGGTACCATTAACAGTTGATATTAAGAAGTAAGAATTTTTCTAACTTTTTTTTTAAATTCTAACGCCTAAAGTTGGTATATGTAAGAATGAGTCACTTATGCAACGAAGGTAAAAAAGTTGAATGCCACGCGATCGAGTTACGTCTCAGGATTATACGGCACGTTTCCACGATCATTGAGAATCGATCATTTGATCGGGCTCGCCCGATATGGCAAACACAGGGACTCTCGATCGGTCGCATAAACGGAACGTCACAGCTACATATAACAGGGTTGCCGAAGATAAAAGCTTGTAAAATGCTTGCAGCTCGCAAGGGAGCTTCGGTAACCCGAAAATTCTAAGTTCTTTGAAATTTTGTAGGTGGAGAACTATCGATGGTCCTCACTATCGAAAATTATCGATAGTTTTGTTTCCCTATCGACAGCAGAGGTAATACCTAATACCGCGAATTTTAAAATATCAATTATTATTAATATTAAAACGTAAAAACGTGGATACACTAATTTTTCTTAATAGGATTGAGTGGCTACTAAATTCGTAATAATTAAATAGAACTTTATTATTTTAGCTAAGTGGAAATCTATTTTATTTCTAAACAAACAAACTTATAAAATTCCTACTTTATATATTAAAATTTTTCTTTTGTACCACTTTTGGTTCTTCGAAGCACCTTAGTAGCATTTCTGGTTGGCCCACAGTATCCCCAAGTTGGGAATTAGTTGGCCATAAAAATGGTAACAATAAATACTACTAGGGCAAAAACACCCCGAAAATAAAAAGACACACCTTAACCTTCGATGGCGGAACGCAACTCTAGACTATGTACATATACTCCTCTTTGTTTACAACGCGTCAGCGTTTGCCCTTGAAAGGCGCTGATTTCGCCTTCCACGAATCGCCCGCTGTATTCACTCTTGTTTTGGTTATACAGAGTGCGAGCTCGCGTGTACACGTGTCTCCTAATCGCCTATCACAAGGCTTTCATCTCCGTATTCGGATAATGAATACCCCTGATGCGCGCATGCACCTATATGCAAATAGGGAATTTACCATTTGCATTCGTCCGTGCATGGTTGCTCCCTATTGTTTGGCACTGCACGAAAAGGACACGCGTTCCACAACCTCTGCTTCATTGTACACACGTACAATGAAAATGGCGAACAAATCTGCCCGGATTGGCGATCAGCGAACCACCCAATTCCATTTTCGTTCGAACTTTCTAAGCGGTGGTGGTATTTTGTATTGAAATGGATTCTTAAATTAGATTTCCTTGGGAGACAGCGACTTCCTTGAGTTACACTCACGGAGGATTTAATAATTTATAGGGTTCGATTAAGGACTCAAAGCACAAACGAGTCGGTTACATTATCGTTATTATCGTTATCTGTCGTAATATCGCGAAACCGATTATTTTTGAGTGGAGTATCGTTTGTATATTTGTGTTATCAATTGACAGTCGCGTACCAAATTCGTGAGGCAGTTTTGGAAATTATTTCCCAGCTGTGCATTGCGAAATCGCAGAATTTGCATATTTAACCGGGTGAATTGCCGATCGTTATCGAATAATGATAGGCAACAAGTGACAAATTACCATTTATGTACATGTGCCTTGGTAACGATACCGGCAGTGAATTCCGTTAATACGGAGCGATGACATAATATTTGTGTACAACGCGCTCGATTACTCAGGATTACTCATCGCCGTTTCTTACCGTAAAGGTGTATTTTATTTAAGTGGAAATATCCTTGGCGATGACGCGGTAGATTAATCTTTATTTCTGAATGAAAAGTGAAATGCTATACTGCCTCGATTAAGTCAGATAATAGGGTGAGATCGTTTTATCTAATTGCCTTAAATGTTACATAAATGAGGATTTCATAAAAATCCTACAGAATTATAATTTCGTGCAGTCTGCACACTCCCAACAGTACAGAACTTGTATCACTGACTCAATAGTTACAAGTATATTCATCTGTCGATAATATACCTACACATTAACTTAAAAAATTCTCTAAATTATAATAACTAAATTTTACACATGAAAGTTCACCCCCCTAAGGAAGAATTTATTAAAAGAGTTCAAGACACTTAGTCGTGCAAGGTATTTCACATTTTACGATGTCAGTTTACGAAGCGAAGCGCGTCTTATCTTCGCGATACTAGCAAATCTCTATTATCACAATTGCGAAGGTTAGATTCCATGTAATTGTTACTTTAATTCAATATAAATGTATGTACATCGTTTACCTGGGTTGCGCAAAGTCCAACGATGATTCGAGAGGAGCAGCAAGGTAACTCGTTGAATCACAGATCCTTAAGCGAAGCGGTTTATCGGAGAAACAGGAAAGCACTGGTGATAACAGTTACAGATTTCACCTGCACGCGAGACGCACTACGTGTGACTGAAGCTGCCGCGTCGCGTTCGCCGGCATGTGCATCTACCCCCACCATAGCCTTCGCATCTACGCTGTGCCGACACTCGGCGCATGCGCTCTCTGCTTATAGTAGTCTTTTAAATTTTAAATCACTTTCGTCCTTTTTAATCTGTTTGCTGTCACATTAAATGTTTATGAAAACAGAATATAAAACAGCATGGAAATTGAGGGAAGAAGCAAACTACTATATGCAATTTAAATATGAATACTGGTTTTATAATAATAAGAAATTATGATCCTTCACTGTTTCCCAAGTTATGGCGCGCTTCAATTTTCATTTTTTGAGATTGGAAGTCGAGGACATCGGTCTCTAAATGCAAAATAAAGGGATCGAAAAAGTTCTGAAACTTTTCAATAGGTTCCATTTAAAACAAATGCCGCGGAACTTTTTTAAAAATGTTCTCACATTATAAGTTCTCAGAAGAACCGATAAAATAAAAGTTCTAGTTGGAATGGAACTTATAAAATATAAGAATAAAAATTTCTGTATAACAGGAACAGATATTTTGTTCACCGATATTAAAAAAGTTCTCAATCGTTGTAACAAACACTAAATACTATTCAATGGATAAATACTACAAGAATATTAAATAATTCATACAGTTAAATTGATATTTTGAATTTGTTATTTATATGTAATACTTACCTACGTAGATGTTTTAGAATCGTTATAATAAAAGTTCCATGAAAACAAGTTATATTAGAACGTTTATTAAAAAAGTTTTCATAAGATAAAGAAAAGTACTAAACTATTAGGTACGAGTTTTATTTAACAATATAATATCATATTCTTCAAATGTTTATTTAATAAAAGGTATAAAAATCATAATATAATTAATGGTTTCATAACAAGTATTGAACAGAAGAGATCTTGTCAAGAATATTTAATTTAATTTTACATTTAATTTAATTTTACGAGCAAAATATTGTTTAGGTTTGTAGAACTTAAATTACATCTATGGTCGTTTAATATAAACTTCAATAATTGAGTACTTTTCTTTATCTTTTGAAAACTTTTTTAATAAATGTTCTAATGTAACTTGTTTCCATGGAACTTTTATTACATAGGTTCTAAAATATCTGTTCCATGAGAACACTTTTTAAAGAAGTTCCTGAAGGTAGCATTTGTTTCATTAAAAATTCCACAGAAACAGATATTTTCCGAATCGAAACAAATAAGTTCTAAGAGAATTTTTAAAAAACGAGGGTCCGAGATTATTAATAAAGTACACTGCTTCAGTTTCGTAGGAGGAATTTGATAGTTCTGAACAGAGTTGGGCATTAACTAAATAAACAATTATTTAAATAACGGATCAAATAAAAGTTACTTTAACTTTTGATTATTTTACGAATAAAGTTAATTTTTTATTCGACACATGAGGAATGATTTTGTTAACTTTTATTCGTTATTCGAAATTTTTATTTAAATAAAAATTTTTGCCCATCTGTGGTTTTGAAATTGAAATGATTGTTATGGTTCCATAGTATGGTTTTCTGCAGGGAGTATCGTAGAAAGTAATGATGCGTTTTGGAAAGTTACGTTAAAGATATCATTGGAAAAGTATCACCTTGGCTCCTTTATTGGACATACTTGATTTCGCAACCCACGCACCCTAACGTTCTTACTCGCCATCCTCGACACTTTCGGCCTTGTGGTGTCCTGTCCTTCGAGTAAAAGTCAGCTAAAATTAGGGTCTTCGTCATGGATGACGATACGTAGAAGTGAATGTAAGGCCTACTTCCGCTTTTACAAATTATCGAACGTATAGAAAAAATTTGGTACCGTTTGTACCATCGACTACGATGTCAATCAATACGCGATGTTCGCCTATATCTTGAGTCGACATCGCAAGAGCAGAGAAATTATTCTGATAAAAATGAAGGAGCCTCTCAAATCTGCCAGAAATTCAGAGGCGACCCCACCCTGAAGCCACTAACAAATTTGGGGATTTTTTTGTTCGTATAAATAAAAATATTGGGCTGGGATTTTTTATATAGTTTTAAAGCAATCTTTATTTTGCTAGAAAACATTTTTTTTTATGGAAAATTGTACATACTGGCGCCGAACAAAATGGCTTCCCGGAGCACTGCAAAAAATCTGGCCCACACTCCCGGGAATGACTGGATCATCTGAGAAGGAAATACAACAAAGACATGTAAACAGGAATATATTATCTTTGACCTAGCGTAGGATTTTCTCAAAATTCGAATTATTTTGGAAATCGTAGCAGTTTGAAGAATTGACTTTAATTTTTTACATAAAAATTTGCGCTGAAATGCTTGTAAAAAGTCGAATAATTGAAATATCAATAAAATCATACGCTAGGTTGGAGAGAATTTGGTGTTTTGAACTTAAAAAAAAATAAGTAAATTGGATGAAAAGTTTCGGAGATATAGTGTGGGCCAGGTTGAAAAATGTTGTTTCGAGAAAAACGTGTTTAAAGTTTTCATTAAAGTTCCAGGCCCCTCTTTTCCTGACGTGACGCGGTGTTACAGCCTTCGCTGTAACTCCTTTAATACCGCGAATATAAAAAAAACCCGTTTCAACACAATATTCTACACACAGCTTTCAAATAAAACAAAGAAAATTTTGAATTATTAAAAAATGTCATGGTGGGGTCCCCCCTTAATTTCACTCCAATATGAGTTATTTTAATTTTATTTTAATTTTATTTTAATTTTACTTTAAAGTTACTTTAATAGTTTTCCGCACGAGGATTCAATGGACTAACTTCTTATTATTACCTAATTTATTATCAAAAGCAAAACACCATAAGTGTCTCCAAAAATGAAGAAATTCTGCTCGTGAGAACGCCCCCTCGTAATTTATTTCCAGCTTCGTTGGGGCCATTTTAATCTTCTATTCAATTAACGCCTCCAGAAGCACAGGCTCTTCGCTGTCAAAAGCAGCACTGTTACGACCACTGCCTGACACTTGATCGTTCCCCTCTCCTTCCACGCTGACATCACTATGCAGAGAACTGGTCAGCAGAGTGGCTTAGTCTGCTCGGTGGCAGACAGAGTACATCGAGGGATACACATTTCCTTCGCATCGTCATTTCAGGTGAACGTTTGATCCCCGGGCGGAGAAAGTGCTGGACGATATCACCGAAGCTCCGTGCTTCGCCTGTGCTTCGAAATCATTAAAATAATTCCAACATCCTCATAAACGGGCCTCGACCATCAGGGCAATTGAAATAGCTCGCGTTGGAAGGTGTGTCATTTCATACAGAACGATTAAGCTCTTATTATCGTGCCTATACGCACGACTATGCATTGGGATACAATTGTTCTCAGCTTCTCATGCATTTAGCTAATAATACCTTTGTTCGGGTAACAAGCAAAGTGTGATTTATTATCAGTACTCCGCGAGAAATTCTCAACTTCAATTTCAACCTGTTTGTTTCATTAATTAAACACCTGGTGTATGGAATTTATCGTGAGAAACTCTTCTACCTCCTGGCTAACCCAGCACGAGGGATTACTGGAGCACAGATAATTAGCATAAATTAACCAGCCGCGGCTGTTTTAATTCCAAGCTACAGTGATTGATCTCATGCATCGTTTTACAATGGAAATTTGATATTCTGCGGGTGATAAGGCCGCTAGCAATATCGCTGGCGTTATTGTACTATAGACATCTGCCGTTCAGGGTCCGCGTTTGTTTGAACTTGGATTAATGCTAACGGCAGGAAACACGTCCGGACAGTATTTCTGTCGTTCTGCATGATAAATATCTCGGTCGAGCGTCGAGCGTCGCGCGTCGGAATCCGCCGGTCTTCGTTGAATTTCTGTCGCAAATGGACTTCGTGGAAGCATGGACGAATATTTTGCAGAGCGACACTTTCGTTGCAATATGCTCTAGTGACGTCAGAAGGCCGCGATCGCGCGATGACGATCTACATCCACCCACGCAAGGTGTCCGACGTGCTTCTCGTAAAATACAATCGCTCCATCCACTCTACCGATTTTTCAGGCACGAGCATGGATCCCGAGGACGAGTCCTTGCAGATGCAGCTGCTGCACGACTACACCCCGAGCCCCCTGAGGTCGCAGATCATTTACAAGCAGCTTCTGGACAGCTTGCGCTCCGGGGACTTCAGATACTTCAAGAGCCTCGTGGAGCAGAGCCTAAAGAAGCAACCGCCCAGCATCAACGTAAACTACGCCTATCCAAACCGCTCGGACGAGACCTGCCTGGACATCGCCTGCAAGAATGGCCTGCCGGAGTTCGCCAAGCTTCTGCTGGAAAAAGGAGCGAAGGTGAACAGGGTGAACGAGGCTCATAACCGAGGGCCGATCCACTTCGCCACGAACAATGGGCACACGGAGGTCCTCGCCGTGCTCCTGGACGAGCCCACCATCAATCCGAACCTGGAGGCTGGACAGCAAACGGCCCTGCACATGGCGGTGAAGAAGAACGATCTGATTTCCGCAGGGCTGCTGCTGGAGAAGGGCGCCAGCCCCAACATCCCCAATAACAAAGGCGTGACTGCCCTCCACATGGCGTCTACGAAGAGCCAGAGGGACATGGTGGACCTGATCCTGCAGAAGTCGAAGCACGCGCTGGATCTGGACAGTTACAAGGACTACAAGAATCAAAGTACTAGGGACGTGCTGCTGATGAACATGCCCGATGTCCCTCTTCCCTCTGTTCAGAAGAGGGGCGTTAATGTCCACGATCTCAAGTACTACTTGAACGCCAACGACGAGGTGAACTTCCTCAAGTGCCTCGGCGCCGTTCAGAACGACGTGGTGAACAACGTGGCCGAAGATCTCATCGAAATGGCCACTCAACGGAACTTCAAAGACACGCTCACTGCGCTGCTGGAGAGAGTCCAAGGGGCTGGGTGTAATCTGCAGAAAGCTGCGCGTATAGCCATTCGACGTGGCTCGCCCGAGATTCTACGTCAGATGTTGAGTAGGGATGCTGAGATCGGCAGCAGCGATTTGCTCTTGACCGCCTGTTTGGAGCTCGGTATACCAGGAAAAGGGGACTCGGAGAGCATGTCCGATCGCTTGGAGTGCCTGAAGCTGATCCTCGACAGGGACGACGTGGATGTTCGGTGCACAGACAGTGGGTACCTCTTTAGGTCTTACAGGGTCATTCCACGCCAAATCGATGTCTGGGATTTTGTTCAAACCAGACTATGCTGTAGTCCTCGTCAAAGTAGGGGGTGAGGAGAGTTTAAGTCACCATTTTGCGGATTTCGATTTTTTTGTTTTTAAAATACAGGGCCTGGAATTTTGCGATTTTTGCCTATTTTTATGAAAACGGGTTGTATTTGTGGATTTTTATCGCGGAAACTATTTGTCGGATTTAGCTGGTTCCACCATTGTTTTAATCTTGACGAATCGGCCTTCCTGAATAATTTTTTTTCGGTTGAATAAATAATAGGATTTCTTAAATATGCAAAATTCCGGGCTCTGTATTTTTAAAATAAATCCGAAATCCACAAAATGGTGACTAAAACTTCCCCTAATTTCACGAGGACTGCAACATATTCTAGCTTGAACAAAATCCCAGACATCGGGGGAAAGAAGTGATCGATTCGGCGTGGAATGACCCCGCATGTATTCACCCTGTATGCGAATAGATTATTTAACAACGCCTCGATATTAATTCGTAGGTAAAGGGAACACTCCGCTGCATTACGCGGCCAGAGCCGACTGCCGCGAGGCGGTGACGTTGCTGCTCGAGAAAGGGAGCTACATCGGCCACGCGAACAACTTCGGCGTTCCACCCGTGGCCGACATCCCCATGTCCACCTTGTCCCAGTACTTCGACGACTGTATCCAAGCTAGGAAAGAGCGAACGAACGACTACACCATCGAGTTCGACTACAAGTGTCTAATCCCCCACGACATATACTGCAAGGACAACCAAGCCTCCACCGATGGACATAAACGCGAGATGGATGTCTTCCGTTACGTCGCTGACAACAGCGGCTTGAAACACTTGCTGAAGCACCCCCTTCTGTCCTCGTTCCTGTACCTCAAGTGGCACAGAATAAGGCACATCCTCTACCTCAACTTCGCCTTCTACGTCCTCCTCTATCTACTCTTGAACACGTACATCTTGAACGCGACCTACCAGGACAAGAGCGCGTGGACGAACTCGAGCGAGAAGGTCGACGGCGGAGCATCGGAATTATCTTCCGTTAGCGTTTTAAGAATCCTCACGGGTGTCGCTCTGGCGTTGCTCGCGTTGAGGGAGATCCTTCAGCTAATCTCCTCTCCGTGCCATTACGTGTCGAACCTGGAGAACTGGCTGGAAATGGCTCTGATATTCCTGGGCTTTGCCACACTCTGCGGTGCAGGGGCCCAAGTGACCGCAGTCACCATCCTCTTATCGGCCTGGGAGCTAGTAGTCCTGATCGGCCAGCACCCTCGAATGTCCACTGGTATTGAGATGTTCAAAACGGTGTCCATCAATTTCATGCGGTTCCTGTTTCTATATGCCTTCCTGATCCTGGCCTTCGCGCTGGCTTTCTTCGCCCTGTTCAAGGACGGCGGCGACGACAACTTCCCAGACCCCGGTCACTCGCTGTTCAAGACCATCATCATGCTCACTGGGGAATTCGATGCCAACGATATACCCTTCGTAACGCATCCGATTATGAGCCACCTGGTCTTCGTGCTGTTCGTCTTTCTGATCGCCATTGTGCTGTTCAATCTGCTGAATGGCTTAGCCGTGAGTGATACAGCGGACATCCTCGGTAAAGCTGAATTGGTGGGCTTGATCTCCAGGATACGACTGGTCGCTTACGTGGAGAACGTGGCGGTTCGTGCCCCTTTCGTTCACGGGCCTCACTGTCTGTTTTGCCATGGTCTCGTGCACTCCTGGGGATGGAATCCGCTGGAGTTTCTAGTTAGGAAAATACTCCTCTTCCCGAGTTACCTGAAGACCGGCAAACTGAGCGTTAAACCGTATGATAGCCTGGTGGAAGCTTTCAGTTCTAAGGCGCATAAACGATCGGACGAAGACGCCAAGGATAAAGTATTCCCTACCTTCAAAATGGACCCTCATGTTATAAAACAAGCTAAAGAAATCCTTTCGCAGAGGGGCAGAGAGTCGGATACTGAAAAGGTGATCGGTGAATTGGAGAAGATGAAAGAGAGATTAGCTTTAATAGAGATCACTTTGAATTCCCTGAAGCAGGGCATTGAGAATAATAATCTCAATGCCAGTAGAGGCGATGAGAATTGAGGTGTAACTGTTTTGTTTTATTCTTGTGATGGTTAAATTATATAAGTTAGCGAAACTATGGTAGCAGTCAAGTGTATGTTAATACTTGTCAGTCACTGCTCGTAATTACATAAGAAAAGTAGAAGTCATTCGATCTTGTTACAATATTTTTTAATCGAATTTAATAAGCTATTTAATTGTATTAAGTGTAAAAATTCAAGAGTGCAACGTCCGCGAACATATGTTGTTTAAATTTGAAGATATTTATAAACTATTGTACAGAGACTGATTTTAAGACTGAATCATACAATGTCAATTGTACCAAACAATCATCGCTTCGTTAGAATGTAATGCGTATGCATGCGCAGGCAATTAAATAGTTTATCGAATTGCAATAAACTGACTATATTTCACGTACGAAATGTAGATCGCAACATGGATTGATTAATTATCGCATAAAACCTTCCGAATACTGGTCGCGAAATTTTTATAACGTATTAAATTAAATTAGTATTCCAACTATTTAATAGAGAATACAGCTTTCACTGGCTTTAGCGACGCGTAGTTCTTATAAAAATAGTCCTAGCATGAGTATTTTTCCTTCGGATATGCAGTATAAATCTTCTATTACTAGAAAATACATTTTAATTTTGAAATGTACAAAATAGGTGACCGTCGATAACAATCTTATGCTTATACGTCTACGAAGTGACAAAACGCTGAAAGGATCTACATAGCTCTCAGTCTGTAACAGTAACAATGCTTTACATAACTAAACCGATCTTAAAGAAACTTCGGTATCAGATCAACTTCTGTGGACGTTTCGATATTGTATACAAATATTTATTTGATGAGACTCATTTCACAGTTTTCATTGTTAAGAAACTATACATAAACTTACGGATAAATATGGACGTCCTACCTGGAGCAAATGTCTCTTGTTTAACCCGAGATTTCTTCTTGTGCCTCGGTCTTTTCTTTCCCGCGGCGTACCAAAATGTCGGTATAAAATAAGTTGAAATCCAGCCTAATTAACAATTACGTGAGTTCGGTAATAGTGCCAGAAGGATTCGTTACACACATCTTTGTGAATTAAAGAATATGCGTATAAGAAATGTTGAACTCACCTACAAAAGACGTTTAGGAGCTTTTCATTGTTGTTATCGCATCCCAAATCGCAGATTCTGTCCAGGAGACGTATCAATACTTGTGTAAATTTCTCATCCAGCGACAGAATTGTTTCTTCGAAACTTGCTCCTTTCTCCTTAGACATGTCTCCGTTTTCATCCTAACAAGTTACATAAAAAATAACACTGTTATTTCAGCATTTCGTTCAGTATACGTACCAGAACCCCTTTGTAGAACCAAGATTAAGAAGCATATATCGTAGGAAATTAGTAAAACATGTACAATGATATCTGTAATGTTTCAGTGACATTTAAGATTAAAAGCCAGAATTTGTAAAGCGAATGCACCTTACTGTTCGAATCTAACATACTGAATAACTCTAAATACGAGACTATAATCAGAGTTTGTAATTTTTATACCGAGTATGTACCATGCCACGACTTAGTGATTCTCAGTGTGAGATGAGGTCAATATGTAATTCGCATTTAAGGAGAAATGTTGTTACGAATTGCATAAAGCCCAATTCTCATGCATTTTCGTACAAGATAATTGAACTGTAAAGATTCTAAAGAAACTTCTGTTTTCAGATACAATTAAACACAAAATTATATCTATATTACCATTTACGGATGAACAATCATATGTTTATGTATAATACAAAGTCTGCATGCAACATTACCATCGATTCAAGTATAATACATTATATATCCTGGGAACAGTGGGTATTACGCATATATAAAATAAAATATGCAACAAAAGGATAAATTTAACATAGCACGTTCATCTCTTTTAAAATCTACTATGGTAAACCTTGAATATTATTAATAAATATAATTACAACGTGTTATGAGCCAGTATCTATCGGGAAATGAAGTTTCCTATAACTCCCAAACTACGTCATTAATTGTAAGAATAAAATTTCTTTCACTATTACGATAATGATGATGAAAAATTGATGTACATCCCATTTATCGGAGCAATCGATGCAAAGAGTCGAATTTGTTTTCTACGAGTTTCTAGATTTTTATATGATACATACAGAATGTCATGCGAATTGAAAAACATATTCCTAGTAAATAATAATGTATGGATGACTCTATATGTTGATCTCTGTCCGCTAGAAAATAAAAGCTTCATGATTCTAACACTACACAAATGCATAGAAGCAAAGTTATAACTTTAGGGATATACCTCGAAATCATAGACATCTTCCTGATAGGTGCCAATCATGGAAGTCAATTCGGCGTCAATGTAGTATGGGCTCATACGCTTAACATCAGCAAAATATTAAGATTCAGTTCACCGCTAATCTTTATGCTTCTTACAAGCATGTAATATAGAAAGTACATTGCGCTATCGCTGTATGTTAGTAATAATAAACACGTCATGCAGACATATCTCGTATATCTCGCAATATTAAACGCGAAGCAATGTCTTGTATTTCGTATTCCGCTTAACCGGTTAACTGGCACGGTCCTTTTCATTATTCGGGCCCAAACTGGTACCATCGAATAATTAAGTGAATCACACAAAATTTGGTATACAGGGGTTTTTTGAGTCGCTGAACCGATTCCGGGGGTAATTTTTTTCATCTGGCACCCCCAACCCCTAAAAAAATAGAATTTAGGGGTGAGTTTGTCAATTCTTTACTAAACCCTTTTTTATGTAAAAATTTTTTATTTGTGAAGTTTTCTTGTCTATAATTCGATTGCAGCAGTTACTTTTTTCAATGCCACCCCCAACCCCTGAAAAATAAGGGTTTAGGGGTTTAATTTTTTAGTTTTTTTATTTTCTACGAAAAAGTTTCGAATAATTTTATACCTAATAAAAAAATATATAAAATAATGCAAAAAAGTAAAAAAAAAAAAAAGTGGAGTGTAAAATCTTTCCGTAACCTCCTCGTCGGTAGACTCTGGGGTCGTGAAATTTTCACCAGCTAACTACGGGAGTAAGAGTTTACTTATGAAATAGAATACAGTACGAATAATTTATACAAATCCCAACAATTCGCTAGTCATTTTGGTTCGGCCATATTGAGTCTGCTATATTGAATTTTACAATTCCAATGCCAAATTCAGATTCAGCGATCCCAAAAACCCCTATATACAATTTTTCTATATCCCGATAGTATTTCAATATTTGGCGGCCATTTTGGTTCGCCATTTTGAATTTTACAATTCCAATGCCAAATTCAGATTCAGCGACCCCAAAAAACCATTACATACCAAGTTTCATTCAAATCGGTTGAAAAACAAAAAAGTTATTCCATTTGATCATATATGATACATTGACAGAATTGGCCAGATTTTTGTTTGATCATATATGATACATTGACAGTTAACCGGTTAACAACAGTATTAAATAAAACACCAGAGTCATGTACCCAGGCCGGGCGCGTGGTGTTTTTCTTGTATGCGCGATAAATCTTTGGCGCCTTTCTAAAAAACTTTTTTAAAATGAATTGCGAATAAAAAGAACAGGAAATGAAAATCAAACGAGAACCCCTCTGCAATATGATCTTATGCCCTAGTTCTGCAAATACAAATTCGGGTTGCTTAAAAATTTATCTCGCATTTTTTAGGTCTTTTAAGCGCTTTACACACGCAACCAGCCGGGTCTGCATATACTTCGATTATGTTCATATCTCAAATCTGCAGAATGGTTTTGTTAAAAGAACACCTATAGCACCTATCTTATGCTATATTGAGTAACAGAGATGTTTGAAAGAATTCGAATTGCAACAAAGAATGCAACTTAGAGAAACGGTTTAATTCGTAACTTGCTTATAACGTGTGCCATGTACATGGCTAGAAGATGTAGCGTTACCTGTATACATTTATGCATTTACGTGTCGAGATTACGAGACTCACCTCCATAAAATTACAGAACTCGATGCAAACGGCGCAGATAGCCGTGATGCAGGCGAGGAGATTGGGGTCTGTCAGCATGCACTCCTTCAGGTAACTATCCTGCAAGTCCTGGTGCACGCTTAAGACGTCGTCCACGTTGCTCACCTAAATACAGAGTTTTAAACTTTGAAGAAGGATGCGACTTACATACAATTATGTAAATATCATTAACAAAGATCATACCTTACTCATCTTATTTAAAAATGTAAGCCAATTTGGTTCTATAACTTCAACCATCATGTAGTATGCCAGGTGCTGAATGCAATCAAGCATCCGCTGCCGTAAAGAAAACGCTTGTCTGTACGACATTGCCACGGCATGGGTAAAAGTTTTTGCAATTTTATTACTATTCCATACCCTGAAACATAAAATCACTTTCATCATTATCTGTTTTTAAATCGTGACAATACATAGGGCCGGCGTGAACTTTTGCGGGGCCAAAGAAAAAACGCCATTTATACTGTACTTCTAGATTTTATAATAATAATAAATATCTATGCGTAGGGCCTCGCAAAATTTGCGATGAACTTTTCGTAGACCGCGGGGCCTTTTAAAGCGCGGACCGGGTTATGTAAAGTTCATATAACAACCTGCATAAACGTCTTTCGATGTATTTGCAGTAGAACAGGTGTCTAAATAGCATTTGGTAGCAAGCTATTGCTTTTCTGTTGATTATTAAGGAGACAGGCCACTTAACATCATAATTAAATACAAACGCCTCCAAACCAGTTAAAGTCCTGTCATTTTGAAAACAATACTCTGAAACAGAACATTACATTATAAAGAATATCTAGAAAATCTAATAAAACACAGACGTGTTAGTAAGATATACCTTTCTCGTCTCTAGTCTGAATGGAAAGTATCCTAAACATCTGGAACTGAAGATCGTACGGTAGAAGCTCGAGTTTCAGATCATCTTTGTATGGATCTGAATCCGCGGTAGACATACGCAATGCGACTTCAAGAAGAGATGCCAATCGATGGATCACGATATCGTACATGTTTTTATTTAATTCCACTTCGCACAAATTCAGAAATTGGACCTACAATTGAACGTGACTTTGTTACGATGCTATGTGGGTTGTTAACAGAACGAATCGCCGAATAAGCTTACCATAAAATCTCCCTGCGCAAGGAGGAAATAACTTTTCACACTACGAAGTCGTCCCATCAAATCGTTTTCATGTATGAGAACCTCTAATAAAGTTTTCGCCGCTTCGGAATACGCTCTGTCAATAGCAGCTATATATTTTTGCCCTTGATGCTGATAGATCAGAGGCTCTTGTTTCCCCCATTGAATCGTTTTACCTAAATGAACGATAGCCAAGAGCTTTTTATTAAATCACATTGTCGCGTTGTAGTTATAACCATGTGTAGAGTGTTACTTACCGCACTGTCTAATTACATTGAAATATTTCCCAGTTCTTAAAATTGTTTGTGCATGTTCATTAAGGAATGTAGGAATTCTCTCTGCTCTCATGGTGTACCTTTTCTCCCAGTAATCTGCAGAGTAATCTATAGGCAATTCTTCTCTATGAATTAATTCGTTATCTTCTACAAAAAACTGAAAAATATTAAAAAAAATTCAATGAGCTATAGAGAAAGTAGATAAAAAGTATATCGACTTCTCTTTACCTCTTCGTATGGATCGCATATCACACCTTTGTACACCCATTTCTCTAATATTTGCATGTATGGGACATTCGCCGTTTGTATAAGGAACAAGCACAGTTCTTTAAATTTTGCCTCTCCGCTAATATTATTCGCCTGTTCGTGCAAGAGGCTGAGTACTTTACCACCTTTCGCGTTTGCCTGAAATGGAGTACTTCGATACGTGAGAATAAAATACATTGCAAAATGGGCAAGATACGATCGAAAGAGAGATAAACTGACCTTGCATATGGTAGATGTAATTTGGTTAAGGATAGACATCGCGATCATAGTGGGTTGGATATAAAACCACAATTTTTGTAAGTTCAATTTACCACGAACGTGCTCCATTTCCAATTGTACAACGAATAACTGAGAAATTAGGAATACCAAATTATTATACAACCATTTAGTATTCAAAATTATCAGAATTTAAGTGCATGCCAATAATATATCACAGCACGTACTAAATAATCTTTTAGTAAACTCTTTATAGCTCCTCTCAAGGCGTGATTTACTTGGCCATCTTCCGGTAGAACTTTTTCCTCGACAAATCTGGCTGTCATAGAGTAATGAGAAGCGAGAGGCAATATTTGCAGTGCCATTTGTTTATAGGATATACCTATAAATGATAATAACATAATAATACTTTACACAGCTTGGGCATTCCAAGCTATGCCACATGCTGCATTCCACATTAGAGCATACAGATTTCGCGCAGGCACGCCCCTCAGGAGGCGTTGCTACGCCCGACTCCCCACTTAACCGCCTATGTCTTTCTCCGCCGAACGGCCCTCTACTCTCTCTGTTAAATTTTCGTGCGGGACTATTTACGTTGACAATGGTCAGATCCCGCGTTTGGGATGTACCAGTTATTCCTTGGAAATTACCACCACCAATCGCATGCGGTTCAAACCGTGGGTAGTAGCGGGAGCTGCGCAGATCGGTCGCAAATCGGTAGGGGGCGTCTGTATGCTCTAATGTGGAATGCAGTGTACAAAACAATTTTCATTTCTCTTCTTACAAACATCCGGAGATATGTTAAACGTCTTCGTCGCGTATGGGCTAGGCAAAGGCTCGGAAACGATGTAAGATCCATCTATACCCTTTAAGCAGTACAAAAGGTCCCAAAGCAATATAGATTCTTGAGAAACAGCGGGTACGACTTCTGTGAATATTTCCTCCCTTAGTAAACAGATCACACTTCTTTCTCGGACTGGTTTATAAAAGCTCATTACTTTGGCACGCTACCGCGTTTAACTCGTTGTAGAAATCCCACGTTATTCGAGGCCTCTCGTGAACCCAATTGTGCTTAATTATAGACGGCTCTATTTTCTTCGAGATGGCGCTCGCTTGCTTGTTCAATTTCTTCTCTCCCTCCACAGCGGCTTTGATTACATTCTTGCAAATCTATGTCGCGCACGATATAACTCGCATTATAATACACACATATACGCAGAGTATACTAAGAAATGAACAAGAAAAACCTGCGGCAAATCTTCCGTAGTAATCGCAGCATTCTTTGCAGGATTTGACGCTAACGCCAACGCTTGTTTAGCCAAGCAGCTCTTCAGCGCCTTATCTTCGGTTACGAGTTCCAAGACGTGGGCGAACAGACCTAATAAATCCACCCTGGAAACGGAAAGAGATCGTCGATGTCTCGCGTTTCGTAGTCGAACGAACGAACGCATAAAACTACTCACTTCTTCGCTTTCAATTCTTCGTATTTCTGAAGAAACAATTCGGGGGCCGGAGAACTTTTCGCCAAGTTGCGAACGCAGCTGTGAGAGGCGACGATAGTCAAAGCGCTAGCGCCCGTAGGTACGCCTTCTTTCTGCAATCGTTCTACATGCTTCTCTGGCGCGGACGATGACCTGTTCGACCGGCGAATGTACTCTTTATACTACTTACTACACTGCATTCCACTTTAGAGTGTACTCGTTCCGCGCAGGGATATACTGTTGATTGGTAGGAAACCGATAGGGAAAGTGCTACGACCAATCGCAAAAGTGCTACGACCAATCGCGTGTATCAGATCCGTGGGAGCTGCGCAGATCGGTCGTAAATCGGTAGAGGCGTGGGTATGCTCTTATATGGAATGGAGTGTATGTAATTATTGCCTCTACGGTGTGAAAACATTTGCTAAGCTTTCGGTAATACTTAAACCAGAATTCTGTATATATGTTAACGAAAAGCTGCGTGGAATGCTTCGTTTATACATACCCCAATATCCCAATCAATTCGACCACTAAATGATGTAACTTAAATTCACTCATTGCTGCGGATTAGTGAACGATCGTTACATTCTCTCACGCAAGCACTTAATCCTTTACGATACTGTGGTTGCGATCGTAATTGCTAGATTTGTCAGCATTTTTAAGCTGCAGATTTAACGAGAAATCGTTTCCCTAATCGTTTGAAACATTTGTTTACGCGTAGTATTATTGCAATTGGTTAGACGGACGCGTTAAGGTTAGGTTAGGTAGAGCGGAGCCTGCGTTAAACGGGAATGTCACTAGGTTCTTCGCCATTCGCTAATCCCGATTCAGGGCTTTTTGTCGCAACGGTTGCCTGGGTAGTCAAAGGCGACGAGATATGTTTGGTGTAAACAAACTGCTTTTCTGACAAGCTGAATCGCTCTGTGAAAATCAATTGCATATCGCATGTGACAGTTCCTGTTAATACGTATCGGCAAAATGACATCCCTAGATTTAAGGCAACAGAAACTCGAACAACAGGTACGGGATGCGGCGGGATTTTTTTATACTTCCGTGCGCGATAATCGGCGACTAGCAGACTTTCCTCTCGATCGCGATTCCGGCTTCTGCGTGTCAAATAATTCGGGAAACGACGAGGTGTCGCGGATTGCGTTGCGCTTTTTAAAGGGCGCTATCCGTTCCCCGACCTGTCTTCGTGCATATGTTGCACGCGATTAATTATAAGCGAAATAAAAAGTAGGTCAAGTTTAAATATTCATCGAGTGTAAGTACTTAGAACGGTCACGGAGTAACGCTGTTCTATTTTAAAAATTCTACTAATCCGGATACTCGTTTTAACGGTTAGTTAATCATTTTTAAAGAAGGCAGCTACTTGTTGGAAGAACGCATTTCGGTTTGTGCGAGAAGCTTTAGATTTCCGGCGAACTGTATAAGATACAATCGGTAAACAGAAGTGTGGGATGACAGTAAGGGAGTTCACGATTACGTTAAACTACGTCGAAAATTTAAATTTATTTATAGACAAACGAGGATTGAGATCGTACAAATTATCGATCTGTCCTTAGCGCACGCTTCTGTTGAATAAGTTGTTGTAACGTAACGTGATTTCTTGCAGAGGCAACTGATCGCGCAAAAAATGAAACAGAAAAGACAAACCGGTGCCAGTGGGATGGTGCAGGCATCTAACATATCTAGCACCCAGCTTACGAGCCACTCCACCAAATGGATGAACCCGAACAAAGAATTACGAGGTAATAAGACAGAGTAACAAGCATATATACATACACGAACGATGCAAAAATGCGATACTTTTCAGGGTACGACGGACCGCTGCAATTCAACATGTCGCAGGCGAACCCTGACTTAACTGCATTTACAGAGAGCAAAGACATGGAAGTGAGAATAAACGGTATAACGTCTACCCAAACATTTACTTCCACTCAGGCCTGGATTAAAGGGGGGGCTAGGGGGGGCTGCAGCCCCGGGCCCCACTGTCCAGGGGGGCCCCGTTCTAAACCTTCAGTTCTAAGCAATTTAAACTCGTTATTGCTTAAATTTTTGTTACCCCCCCCCCCCCCCCAGCCGCTTTTCAACCACGGGGGCCCTCGAAGGTTGGATAGCCCCGGGCCCCAAAAATCTTAATTCGGCCCTGCTTCCGCTCGGTAGTAACGACAGAAAACGCTAACGTCGCACCCTTCTCCCCCAGAAATGAGTACAGAGGGAGGTTTCTATCAGACCATGGAAGCCACCGATTGCGCGGACGAAGAATCGTCACCTATAGATGTACATTCACCTTCGGAATCTCTACCGTGTCCTTCACCCCTCAGAGTAGCACCGTCCGATGGTGCTGGTATGCTTATTAGTAGGGAAAACAATTCCTCGGTGAGGAGAATATGATAACGTTAACCCTTTAACGCTCGGACCCCTGAACCGTTACTTCGAAATTGTGAGACTGGTATATATCTTGTATCTTGCTATCTTGAAATGGGAAATATCGATTTTTTTTAATTTCTTTTTATAATTCACAATAAATTTTCGAAGGGAATGTTTGATTTTCTAAATTGAAAGCATCGAAAGCTATTTTAGCATCAGGAAAACTGCAGATGATGGCTAAGAAAAGTTAAATATAAACGGAACGGTTTAAAACGAGCGTTGCACCGGTGCAACACTGGGAGTTAAAGGGTTAACTGTGTATTACAATCGACAAGTAACAGTTTAGAAGCTAACACGCTGAAATTTATCCAGAGTCCAGAATTAGAGGGGAACGTGGAAGGAAACGTGGAGCATTTTGTACTGCAACCAGCAAACAAGAAAATGCATTACAAGTGTAGAATAACGCGCGATAGAAAGGGTATGGATCGCGGTCTGTACCCAACTTATTTTCTACATTTAGAACGTGATTATGGGAAGAAAGTATGCATCCACTGTACACAAGCGCTTATATATTCCTTAATAGAAGAGATGATAGTAGTTTGATTGCTTGTTACAGGTTTTCTTATTGGCTGGCCGTAAGAGGAAAAAGAGCACGACCAGCAATTATTTAATCTCGACCGATCCAACGGACCTCTCTAGAACAGGGGAGTCTTACATTGGAAAGTTGAGGTCGAACCTCTTGGGAACACAATTCACCGTTTACGACAATGGATACTCGCTAATGAAGGACGACAAACGAGACGAACGCTTCAATCCTAGACAAGAATTGGCCGCTGTGATATACGACACTAATGTTTTAGGATTCAAGGGGCCTCGCAAGATGACCGTCATCATTCCGGGAATGACGTCGGATCAGAAGAGGGTCGAGATTTGCGCGAGGGACGACTCGGAAACGTTACTTGGTACGTTGCTCATATCGAGGTCTGCGCGATTAAATTTTGATCATGCGCTATTTTCGCAGAACGTTGGAAAATAAAGAACATGGACAATTTGATAGAATTACACAACAAGACTCCCGTGTGGAACGACGACACGCAATCGTACGTGCTCAACTTCCACGGACGGGTGACGCAAGCTTCTGTAAAGAATTTTCAAGTTGTACACGATAGCGACGGTCTGTACTTCATGCGTAGAAGTTAAAGATGTAAAAGATCGTAGAATGAGAGCCGTCTAATGCAATGATTCTACGTTACAGTCGACTATGTTGTAATGCAATTCGGGCGCGTGGCGGAAGATGTCTTCACGATGGACTACAGATTTCCACTATGCACGTTGCAAGCGTTCGCCATCGCTCTAAGCAGCTTCGATAGTAAGTTGGCTTGTGAGTAACAACATAATGGATCGTTAAGGGCGACATTCGTCACGAGTTTGTGATTGGTAAACTACCTGGGTCAGAAAAGTCTGCAATAGACAATCAATAGATTGCAATGTCTTTTTTTTTCAAATCTACGCAATGACAACTATTTTACCAAAACCTGATACAGTACTGTCTCCGATATAACTGACACTGGCTCGGGACCGGCTAGTTTCAACTTTCGAATCGGGTAATTTATTTGGCTTGGGGGGTCGCCCTTAAATTACATAAGGCTTTTTGGAGGGTCGCGAATTTCTTACGTTTTCTTACAAAGGGGGGAAAGGGGGTCAGGTAGTGTCTTACGTAATATTTTTTAAAGTAATTTTCAAGATGAGCGAAATCGAGTTAAATGAATTATATAAACCTTTAAAAGAATTTTAATAACTGAAAAACTGCAATGTAAAAAATATTACGTAAGGAAGGGGTGGAGGGGGTTGGAATATAAAATCTTACAAATTCTTATACTGAGGGACGGAGGAAGAAATCGCCAAAATTACTCTTATGTAATTTAAGGACGGCCCCTTGCTTTCTTTCCCTACCGCGGCAAGTGAGAGGGAGTCAGAACGACCAAAAGGGTTGCAGTCCCTCTCGCTTGTAACGGCACCTACAAGATAAGTAGTGGGGATAGAAGGTCATCACTCGTGGAATCACGAATGTATCGCCTGGCGAGACAGTACTGTGTATTAATAATCAATATAAAACGTGTGTTCACTTTTCTTACGTATGAAAAATACTTTTAACGTATTCACGCGTTAACAGCTGCAATTGTGTGATTGTTAACGCTCCGGCATTGTATTATACTACACGTTTTGACTTCTGTCACATTTGTGAAGCTGTATTTTTATCAGTAATGAGAACACATTTCGGGCTTTCGGTGATCGATACGTAAAGTTACCGGTAATCATTCGTAATTTGAATAAATCGTAGCTGGCGAGACCAGTGGCGCACTGAGGATTTAATCTTGGGGGGAGCCGAGTTGAACGGATAAAAATATTTTTAAGAAAAATTTATTTAATGCAAATTCAATAAAATTCATTAGGTGATTAAAAATTTGTTTAAAGAATAAAATTCAGTTTTCTTTTCCTTTTACAAAGCCCCTTCTTTGGGGGGTGCCAGGGCGACGTGACCCCCTCTCTGGGTGCGCCACTGGATGAGAGATATTCACTTAAATTTGCATTACTCGTTACCGGAGTCCAGAAATTTCATCGTTATTCGGTGTATCGTGAAACGATATTTCGCATGCCCCAGTGTAATGCGTTCAGTATACAATAATGACGATACTAACACACTGCACAATTTACTGCCTAAGAAGATGACAATGTTTCTTTGTAATTTAAGAGTGTACATATTGTATGTTAAATCGATTCCTTTTCTAAGCTATACGCATTCGCTTGGATAGTTCAAGCACGAGCTTGGTAATTAGATAGATAGTGCAAAGTATATACAGACCTGGTGCATTTTAAAACACAAAACTGTTACTTTAATAGTAAGATAATGAAGAACATGTATTTGCACTATACAACTATCATTTCTACACACTGGTGTTTCATTTCGTACAATAATCTCGCAAAGGACACAGTATTTCGCGTATGTATATGGAAAACATTGTTGTGTGTTTATCGAAGAATTTAGCTGCACGAAATTCTTTGTGAAATGCCCGAAGGCGCACCGATCAGAATGATTATCCCCAAACTCGTTACATTCATGATCTCAATGTACAAGACTTTATCATTCATTACCCGAAAATGTCATTCCAATTACATATCAAGCGTATGTATTCTATCATCGATATATCAGATTCATGTGCACAATTAAAAGGATCGCTGTTGCAATTCTCTCGATTAGAGAAGTACCAAAGATTACAGCTGTACTTGCACTTGGTACAAAATGAAGGTAGAAAACAAAGGAACGGTGACGTAAAAATATGCTAACGTGCCTTTTTATAATGTTAATTGCGCGTTGGAACCTTTGCCGTATCGGAAGATTGTGTATGAAACTGTAGAACTAAATTTTTTTAAGTGAATCTTTGTGTGCTAAAATCATGACTTATGAAAAGGAAGGTGCTATTTAAAACTGCTGAAACTAATTTGTTAAAAGAGAGAGAGAGAGAGAGAGAGAGAGATAAAGAATCCAATTTATATGTATGTAATTAAAGACAGTATTATTATTTAAAATGCCAATTGGATATTTTGTAATAAGTGTAATATTTCATAATCGATTTATCCTTTATTTTGGTAATTTAAATACTGGATGATATTTAAGATACCTTGGTACCACTTCAATGTGCGTGCGTGTGTACTAGAAAGTAATTATAAATAGAAACTTGTAGTTAGCTTATCACGTTCGAAATTTGTAAATCGAAGTGTTCAATGGGTATTGATATTTTCAACGATCACCTGAAAATAAATACAAACTGCAAATTGTACGGAATGTTTCTAAACCTATTACTTACATAATAAACGTTAGACTTTCGAGAATAAGCTGATGTTGCTCTTAAGTTAAACATAAAAGGGCGAACAGGATTGAATAGAGGATTATTTTAACATGAAATATTTATTTTGCTATAGTAAAACGTTTATTATCATAGGCCCTAATAGAAAAAGATCACATTGCATTTTTCACACCAATCCTGGGCAGTACGATTAGCGGAGCTGCTAATTCAGTTTCCTTAGTTTGAATGTATAAAAAAGTTCTGTAGTATCATGATACAATAAAGGCACTTAAGGTCTAACATTTAAACACATAAATAAAGAATATAATATGACTATCACTTTTCTGTTTTATTATTTACAATATGGGTACAAATTTTCAAACTTTTCTAGGAAAGAGAAACGAGAATGAGATATTTAAGAACGTTAAATTCTATCCTCTCTATTCCTACGATTGGATATGTCACCATTATCGTATCACTTTTGCCAGTGATTTTATATCGTTAAAAAATATATGCAGATTTATTCAATTTTCTGTTCTCTAGATTCTTCATTAACCGAAGAGAGAGAGCGAGAGAGTTGCGAAATTACTTTAATAGAATCGTTGGCATACGAAGAAGATTTTCACTGCCATCAAGGATACTTTGCATTACGTACGTCGCAAAGTAACTATAAATCCATGCTCAAACTGTTACCATAACTTCAAACACAACGCAACAAGCGTAACGATTTATCGTAAAATATGTACTACTAAAATTCAAAAACAGGTTTGCAGCTGTGTGCTTAAAACTGACAAAGTTCTCTATAAAATGAAACGAACGCTTCGCTATCTCCCTTACTGTCATTGCTTCCAGCGAAGAATTACAGAAGAGGTATGTATATCGAACAGAGAGCGTCGAGCACGAGTGTAATAACTGATACGAGTAATTCGCAGAGTTGATTAAGAAAAGTATGAACATATATAGCTAATATAAAGATCTTATATGTACGGAACATTCCTGAAGAGTCAACAATATTATAAAATATTGCATCTGCTATAACAGTAGAAAAATCTTGTATGATGAACTAATAATACACTTGACCTCATTCTTTTATCCAATTTTCAAAATACTTCGCAGGCAAATCTTTCTAAAACAGTTTAATACTCCACTTTAAAAAATCATTTACCTTAGCTTCGAATCATCAATGGACTCTTCACAAATACCCTCTACGATAACTATTCTTTATTCGTTCTTTTATGTATTTATAAAGCTTTGATATTTAACATAATCATTATAGCGTATTACTTTGCCAGCGATTGAAATGCTAATGTAACTTGAATATACAAATATATTTGAATCAATACAAATTTCCATCTTTCGATATCTGTCTCATACAAAAAAAAAATTATTTTCATATATCTACACGTGTAGCGAGGACAGTTTATGTTCACCAGGCTACTGCATTTTCGCAATGAATTAAAATCTTTGAATTAAAACGTGAGCAGAAACACGGTACGAAAGACGACGGAGAAATAATAATTTAGACGAAACAACTACAACACTCTACTACGTCTCCTGTCATTTATATAAAACAATTTAAAAGTGAAAATAATCATTGCTACACTACCATAAAACATTACCTACGGTCTGAGAATTTTTTAACAAATCTCGACAAACTTGCATTGTATCTTTTTAAAAAACACACGAAATTTGTGGCTACTTTTAATCGAAATAGTTTCGTTTCTGTATTTGTTCCCTTTAAATGTAAACAAATAGAAACGAGAAGGGTTTAGAAGTTTATTAGACCCTTCATCATCTGGAAGTTTAATAATACTGAACTTTTGCCACGTTCGAAAGAGTCCTTCTTTTCTCCCTCCGAGGACATAACTTAAACGCCTTTTATACAAATTACCGATGCAGAGTAAATTAAGGGCCCTATTTAGAAGAAACGTACGCCTTTTTTGATTATTGATAACCCCCCGAATTTTTACATATATCCTTTTTTTACTTCACCGTGGGCATTCTTTACGGTGGGCCTGGCCAACCTAGGAGCTGGTATACGAGACGAGGCTGGTCTAGGAATAGCGCTCGTCAAATTTGACGCTCTATTCCCAGGGTTCCAATTCGTCGGCAGCCGCAGCTTCGTTTTGTTTTCAAGCTTCACCACTGCCTTATTAAACACCTGCGATTCAACACGTTCGATGTAACACGCAAGCTGTAATGCAAAACATAATAAACTCACCTCGTCTTTCTTCTGTATACCCACTTCGTTCTCCTGTTTCAATGGGTTCTCCGTAGGGTGACCTAAAAAAATAAATTGTAAGAAATCGTCTGTCGGTAACGAGTATAAATACCAGAGACACACTGCTGTACGCAGCCGTATGTTTACGCATTCCCTAAGTTTAGTCGATTGTTTAGCTTACCATCAGAATTTATCGACTGGTTAGATCTGCTTGGACTTAGTAACGGGGAACTTGTTTTAACACTGTAATCCATACTTAACGGCGAATTAGACTCTCTTTTGCAACCACCAATGCCATTCTTTAGAATAGGGGAAGGTAACTCTTTCTTTATGTCGACCCACGCGTTTTCTAAGACTCGTCTATTCAACGGAGGCTGTGTATCCTGTTTCAAGCCTAGTAATAATTAAATATATACAGATGTGTATATTCCGAACCTCGGTACTTGCTTAAGGGGGGTCACTCAAGTGAAAATGAACTACCAGTTACTTTACAGATAAAAATTTGAAAATATGTATTTCCATATTATTTTTTACGCTGAAATGAATTATGTAAGAATTAATACAGTGACATTTTTTTTTCAAAAATTTAAAAAAAAAATTTCGAAAAAATTATTCGATTTTAAAATCCATACCCTTATTTCTGTAGAATTGTATACAAAGACTGCAAAAAAAAATTCAGCGCGAAAACTTCATTTTTGTCCGAGTTATAAAGTTTTTATGTTTTGGGGTAGTAACTAAAACATAAAAACTCTATAATTCGGACAAAAATGAAGTTTTCGAGCTGAAATTTTTTTGCAATCTTTGTATACAATTCTACAGAAATAAGGGTATGAATTTTACAAACGAATAATTTTTTCGAAATTTTATTTTTAAATTTTGAAAAAAAAAATGTCACTGTATTAATTCTTACATAATTCATTTCAGCGTAAAAAATCATATGGATATGCATATTTTCGAATTTTTATCTGTAAAATAACTGGTAGTTCATTTTGGTCGGTCCAACGTACGGAGCAGGAGCGTTTTAGTTACTACGCCAAAACATAAAAACTTTATAACTCGGACAAAAATGAAGTTTTCGCGCTGAAATTTTATTTTGCAGTCTTTGTATACAATTCTACAGAAATAAGGGTATGGATTTTAAAATCGAATAATTTTTTCGAAATTTTTTTTTAAATTTTTGAAAAAAAAATATCACTGTATTAATTCTTACATAATTCATTTCAGCGTAAAAAATAATATGGAAATACATATTTTCAAATTTTTATCTGTAAAATAACTGGTAGTTCATTTTCACTTGAGTGACCCCCCTTAAATTTATACTGTTGTCCATCAGGATCCACTCCAAGAATGAACCCATCACCAAGAACAGTAAAAAGAGAAGTTAACACGAAGTAATACTCACTCTCTTCTTGCATCCGCACTATCCGATGCAGCTGTTCGATATTCATTGGCTGGACAGTGTACGAGTTGTGACTACTGTCCGAACACGTGCTGAGCCTGTCGTCTAGGTCAGGCGCGCTGTGAGCACTCTGCGTACTTTCGATACTCTCCGTAGACCCCCCAGCACCCATCAACTGCAGTTCCCCTACGCCAGGATTGAGCTCCAGGAGTCGTTGCTCGGAGCCACTCTTCATTTTCCCCAACGAGTACAATTTATTCGCTAGACTTTTCTCCACGTCTCTTACGATGTTGGGCTGCGAGCCTTTCATGTACCCAACACTAGACGGATTCGTACATCCCGTAGTGTTGATAGTCTTCAAAGAACTGGATACGAGATTGGGATTGGACTTCTGAAGGAACTGCGGCAGCTTTGATAGCATCCGCGGAATATGCTGCTTCGTCTTCTGCAGCTTCGCAAGTGGCTTCAGGAACGTCGCGTCTACGCTCTCCGAAGGTTCAGTGTTTTCCATATCGCTCTTCCCACCGTGAGCGATAGCCTTCTTCGTAAAAGTGTAGTACCTTCTGTCTTGGGAATTCTGAACACATGCTCCCGCCTCGCTAACTATTTCCCCCTCGGATTTAAATCTATTAATTGACGGTTCCTTTTTATACGTATTATATTTATTCTCTACGGGGATATCGTTTCTAACATTCCGGTTAGGAGCTCCATCGACTATATCATCCTTAGCCCTTCCGTCCTGGAGGTCATTACCCACGCGATTGAACGTACTATCGAGTCGCTGATCTCCGCTTCTGTGTATCTCTGCTAACAATTCTTTTCTCAGCGACATGGGTGCTTTGAAATTCGCACTTAATGCCGTGTTATATATTCGCGATTGTTCTAAATGCTTCATAGTTTGAAATGTAGAATTTAATGCGTCGGCGTTCTTGGGGGTCGATTGATTGCAAAGAGAAATGGGCAACTTAAATGTAGAGTCCAAAGCGTTGTTATGCGTAAATGAGAAAGGAGAATTCGGAAGAGGCGCGGAAGATTCGATCAAATTCCCCGCGACATTTAAAGCTGCGCTTTTCCTCGGATCACACGTTCTGTCTTTATCCTTACGAGTATCAGGTCTAATAACCATAGTTGCGTCCTTATTCGCCTTCCCAACTTCCATCGTAGAATACGTAGAATCTAAAACGAGCGGGTTTCCAACATTCTGAGGCGTCGACAGATACGTAGCATTTAAATTGTACAATTCTTTCGTCTCGTTATTCCCTAATAGTAATGATTTTCTATTCGCATCATCTTTGTTTACAAACGTGGAAGACAAAGTAGTGGTACCCCTTTTATCTTTATCTAAATTAGCCAGCACAAGCGCTTTAGCAGCCGCTTCTGCGCTATACGTTTCGTTCAATTCCATTCTATCAATCGTATAAGACTCGTTTGTAAATACTTTGTCCGTCGGATTCAGGCAGTAGCTTTTGTTATCGTCTGACTCGACCTTCGAGAAAGTCTCGTCGATGTTCAAACTCTTAGAATGCTCGTGCTGGTCAGCCTGTTGGCCACACGTACGAGTCAAATTAGCAGGCTCGTCGTTGCAATCCTCATTATGTAAAGAATCATCCCTAGGCAACGATATGATAGATGAGTAAAAAATAGAAGGATGCGAAACGTTCATCAACGTATCGCCGAGTCCAGGTTCCGCCATGTTAATAAACGAATCATTTCCCTTCGAGTGCGACATATTGAAGAAAAGTTCCATACTTTCCGGGCCGGACGTTGCCATGCTTTCGTCAGAAAGGAGACTAGTATTCGCTATAGGTGCCATTTTCAACATATGAGGTACACCAGCATCCTCTTTACTGGCAGTAGGCATATCTGAATATTTACTCAGCTTTAAACAAAGAGGATCATATTAAAATCTACACGCTACTACTACGTGTGCAACGCGAGTATAAATGAACTCACATCTTCTTCTATATTTGAAAAATCTGAACACGAAGTTTTCCATGCGTTCACCATGCGTGGAGACAAGGTTTCAAAAACAGAATCGAAGCAAGTTCGAACGGGCCGTTTCTTAGGTCTCGTGAAAGTTCTCGTATCGATAGATCTCCTATTAGCTGTAAAAACATTATATTCGACACGTAGGTACCCAACTATACACAGTTACATCGAAGATGATCGAAGGCTGGCTCTCACTGCGCCTCGCTTTGGCGCAACTTCTTTTCTCACTTTTTCTCGAGGACAAACCCGTCGATCGTAGAGCTGTTCGAGTACTCGAATATTCGAGTAGCTCGAAATTCGAGTCGAGCCGGGACTCGGTTTCCGAGCCGAGCCGAATACTCAAATGAAGCGAGCAGCTGGAAACAATCGCATGGCTCGAAGGATCCACATGTTTCGTTCGTCAATCGCTACCTTCACTATGCAATCTACTCGCTTTTTAATCGAACCGCTCGCTCTTTAATCGAGCCACTCGCTCTTTAATCGAGCCACTCGCTTTAATCGAGTCGCTCGGTTCTTTCGAGCGCTTTGCTCGGATCGGTTATTCGAACCGAGTATGTCCCGGCTCGCTTGTTTCGAGTACTCGAACAGCTTTAGTCGATCGCAGTTGCTCCGAGGCTAGGCGAGTCGTAGCGCGAGTCAAATTGTCAAACTGCGTAAGAAGAGCTCAGGAAGAGGCGTAGGGAAAGCCAGCCTTAACTACTATGTTATATACCTGAGAAAGGTAACGCCGGTACGCTTCTCAACCAGACGTACAAATCTTGAACCTTAGACTCTGTTTGACACCCTGTCGGTACACACAACCTGGCAAAAGAATAATTACTTGTCAGAAACAAATTGAAATCTCATCTCGTTTCAAATTCAAATTGAGTAGCGACACTGTAAAAACTGTTAGAGAGAATGTTTTCAAGAAAAGCAGTTGCAGAAGATACGCAAGGCAACGGATACCATCTCGTAGACCTTGGAGAGGAATTAAAATCACTTACGGCCGATTTCTTCACCTTCAGTAATCTTCCGGTCAGCGAACGACCAATTGGATTAGAGCATTTATATGCTGTAAACCAATTGGATGCTATCATTTGGCAGTTATGTGGAACATAACTCTAACTGGAAGATTACGGAAGGTGAAGAAATCGGCCGTTAGTACATCGACATTTAAGGACAGCAATTTACCTTTAATGGAAAATACTGAATAGTAATTGAAGATTAGGGTAAAGCCACTTACCAGGTATCAGTGTCATCGAAGTCGAAAGCAGACACGTCGATAATCTCGGCTTTATCGATGAGACTCGCATCGTTTGTGTACTGCTTATGCGCGATTTCCGCATCCACTTTCCTTTCTGACATGTTTCGTTCGAATTACGAAGCTAGAAGTCCCGATGAACACATATTTTACCGTTAAAGCGCCTTTTCCCGTGCGGACTGGGTGACGTGGTAGACATATAAAAATAGTGTTGCGCCTTGACAAATCATTTACAAAATTCCTGAATGCACAGCACCGTTCGCGGTTCGAAAGCATACGTATTAAAATTAATCAGACGTCGACGGACATAACCACACACGAACACAAAGGTAGGAACTTTTTTCGGGTATTTTTACTTGTTTTCAGAAGAACCACAGCTGGCCACAGGACAAAAGAATAATTATAGAAGGGCCCCTTTCATCGCGTTACATCCAACGTTCCTTGGCATTTCTTTTGCAGAGACCATTTCCTTTTCCGCAGTTCGTTATCACTTCACTGTTTCCTTTTTCTGTGTATGATGTGGCTTACGTCTGCTCCGCCAATAGAAACTACACGGATCTGGGAATATTGTGCGTCGAACGCTGGTAACTTTTCGCCTTTAACGTACGATTGAATTTAAATATCGTTATTGTTATTTGAAACATAAATAACGCTACTATTTGTACAACTATATGATAGTTTCCAATCTTATCTTTTAATGAAGAACTTGATAGTTTAAATAAAAAGATTCAAATTTGTTGACCTTGAGTCGCTCGAATTGAAGTAGGGTAGGGCCGGTATTCACAAACGTGTCTTAAGATTAAGCATATGCTTAAGCATGCGGCATCCTCTACTAACCCTAGTAGCTAGTAAAGGATGCCGAATGCTTAAGCATTTGCTTAATCTTAAGACACGTTTGTGAATACCGGCCTAGATGTCCCGATTAACGTGCCCTGACGCCGACTTGCTCACGACGGAATTAATAACTGACTTCTCTCACTATAATTTTGCTTGGTGAAAATTTATATTGGTATTTTGAACCTTTCTCTTTATTAAGGCATTTTTTTCGGGTTGAAAATGTTAATTTTTCATATTTTGTTAATTGAAATAAAAATACATGTTTTTGTCCCAGTAACCGTGCCCTGAAAAAATGCGTTGTCCCAATTCCCGTGCCCGTTTTCGAATAGCGTTCCCGCGGTTAGGTTATGTCGTTCAATTTGGAACTGTTCGAAACATTTTTTTGCTCTACGAGAGGTGTTTTTATGTAATTTTAATATGACCTTTTCATTACAAAAGCAAAATATGCAAATATAAATTTCTGTTCACCCGTTCTGGGAAACGAAAGTAAGGTTAGGTTTAGCAGTTACAGAGAGAGACAGTGGGCTTCGAGGGTCACGGTAATAGGGACAAGCGTTAAATTCCTGTCCCAATTACCGGATTCACTTTAAAAATACGAAAACGTTTCAAAAGTGCTCATTTTGCTATTTTTTCATAAAACTTGAACCTTTTATAATATAATAAACACTTTACATAAGTGCAAATCATGATAATTATCAATTTATTCACTTCTGTAAAGTAAGTGTTCCTTACCGTTTCCGGTAAGGATTTAGGTAAATCCATCGAAATCTTCATATGCATTTTTGAAATTTTTTTACTATGCTTTAGTTGTTTAAAAACGCAACTTTCTCGTTTGTAACACATACATTAATAGTTTAACTTAATTAAAAAAATTTCTTTCCTTATTTATTTACGCGAGTTTTTTTGTACGGCGTCTTTAAGTACAAAAGCACGGTAATTGGGACCGAGCACGTTAATCGGGACATCTACCCTAACTTGAAACTACTTTACCAATGTGAACCTGTTATCACAGACGAGGTATAGAATAGACGTATCAACCAATGTATTTTTGTGTCACCGGTTTGGGGGGTCCTAGGACCCCCTTACCATTTTAGTGTCGCATGCAACGTTACCGGTGAAGTCTTGAAACAGATTGTAATGCTACGCGTGATAGGAATTAAAACTAAATCTTATCGGAAACATTTAAAATCTAAAACGGCCTGAATGTTACGACTAATTTGAAAAAACATGATGTATAATTCCGTTTACTAATAAATTTTGATAGAAGCATAATTTGCACGTATTTCTATAAATTTCGATCAGAAATATTATATAAATACAATGCGTAATAAGCATTTGTACAGTCTCTTAGTTAGGTTATATTTTCTGTCACTTCGATGAGCGAATTTTCTGTCCTCGAAATGACAGAAAATATAACCTATATGCTGTACCCGAATTCCCAAAGATACTGTTGCGGCGTAATAATAATGTTTAGGATGGATGATAAAATGTTCACAAATGTAGCGTAAAAGAACGAAATAGCGAATAAACATTTATTCTCATATAGCATATACATAGGTTATATTTTCTGTCACTTTGCGGCGCCAACCATATAATAATCACGCGCATCCAGCCTGCGCATTTTCAATAGCGGATTTTCTGTCCTTGAAGTGACAGAAAATATAACCTATGTATGTGCTATATGAGAATAAATGTTTATTCGCTATTTCGTTCTTTTACGCTACATTTGTGAACATTTTATCATCCTTCCTAAACATTATTATTACGCCGCAACAGTATCTTTAGGAAATCGGGTATAGCATATAGGTTATATTTTCTGTCACTTCAAGGACAGAAAATCCGCTTCTCAAATCCGCTACTGAAAATGCGCAGGCTGGATGCGCGTGATTATTATATGGTTGGCGCCGCAAAGTGACAGAAAATATAACCTATGTATATGCTATATGAGAATAAATGTTTATTCGCTATTTCGTTCTTTTACGCTACATTTGTGAACATTTTATCATCCATCCTAAACATTATTATTACGCCGCAACAGTATCTTTGGGAATTCGGGTACAGCATATAGGTTATATTTTCTGTCATTTCGAGGACAGAAAATTCGCTCATCGAAGTGACAGAAAATATAACCTAACTAAGAGACTGTACAAATGCTTATTACGCATTGTATTTATATAATATTTCTGATCGAAATTTATAGAAATACGTGCAAATTATGCTTCTATCAAAATTTATTAGTAAACGGAATTATACATCATGTTTTTTCAAATTAGTCGTAACATTCAGGCCGTTTTAGATTTTAAATGTTTCCGATAAGATTTAGTTTTAATTCCTATCACGCGTAGCATTACAATCTGTTTCAAGACTTCACCGGTAACGTTGCATGCGACACTAAAATGGTAAGGGGGTCCTAGGACCCCCCAAACCGGTGACACAAAAATACATTGGTTGATACGTCTATTCTATACCTCGTCTGTGGTTACATTCTGTTCAAATAATTATTTAAAACATCGCTGTATATAAATTCTATTCTTTTGATTGTTCATCAATGATTTGAAAATTAAATTTTATAAATTACTTCAACGCCAGCTTTCAAAGAGATCAGACGGATTTATAATTCGAAGCCAAGATCGATAGAGAACGCGCCACAGTTCATAAATTGAATAAACAAAAGCATATTACAACCAATAAATTGAAAATAAATTTATAATGCTTCTGTAAGAAAAATAGATTCTTAGACTCCAAATAAATGAATACAACAATCATTACAACAATCATGTAATGGCATAATAATTCATATATTTAAAACAGTCGGATATTATCATTGTAATTTAGATAATAAATGTAAAATTTAAAGGCGAATTATTTAACAAAGAGATCTGCTCTTTCAACCATCTATATAACCTTAAACTTAATGCATAAAAGCGCATTATTTTCGTGGGCATACGATGACTGTTCTTGATATTATTCGAAAGTGTAATTATCTACAATAATAACAAAAATGAAAAACTACCAGTCGTTGGCAGCTCATAATTCTGTTTGCAATGAATTCTTCTACAGAGTTCAAGATTGTCAATCCGAGGTAGTTCATTAATCCATAAGTTACACATGCATTCAGTTTCAATAGTACGTACATAACCTAACAATTTTCTCCGATTCTTCGTTACAGCACCCGTTCGGGAAATTTGTTGGCTACTGTAACGGCGTCGAGAAAGAAATGCGAAAGTGCATAAAGGAACAAGTACGTTCTGCCGCTTAATTGCCCGAAACCTTAATTCTCTGTACCCTCGATTGAATTAACTGTGCAATCAAGTCAATGTCATAGAATAATAAAAACATAACTCGGTTTAAACGCTAGAACATACACCTACTTGTTTAATATCTTTTTACAGCGTCAAATTAATAGAGGAATAAATAGGGAAACTGCTAAACGAAGATTAAACAAGGTACTCGAGGTACAACAAGAAGAAAAGAAGGAACAAACGAGTCACTGAAAGCAATTTACTTTGAAATGTATTCTTAATAAAAAGTATTTAAACTTTTTCTGTCTCGTTAGGAATCTGTCGATAGTAAACTTTCATTATCCAGCAATGAATACTAACTCGGATAGCAGCGAACCAAGTTCGAAGAGAATAAAGTCCTCCGACGACGTAGGAAAGGATTCTCATAACGCGCACGAGCGATCGCAGGATACGAACACTTCGCAAGAGGATAATAACGTAGATAAGAATTCTGAAGATCAGAGAAATTCAGAGCCACTAGACAACGAAGACGAGGAAGAGAAATCATTATCGAACAATGACGGAGATGATAGTTTATTTCCTTTTCCACCGGACAACGATATCACGGATATGTTAGAAGGTGTGAAATATCACGGATCGTTTCCGACAATTACAGATCGATACTTTACTGCTTATTACAAGTTGAACGTACAAAGCCCTGCGGACGATATTTGTATATTAATGCATAGCAATCGTATATGCATGCTTTCTCTAGCTCCTAGTCACGCAGCTTTGCAAAGCGATACAGAAATAGTAAAAGTCGACTTCAAAGTCAGCAATAAGCTCGACAGAGTTTTGAACAAAGTGTCGGGTAAAGGTAAACACGGCGCTCAACCATTGCAGGCTAATTCCAATATTTGCATAATCACTCGCTCCGATGGGAAAACATATACCATAAAATGTTGCATAATTGGAAAGCTGGTGGAAGTGAACGAAAGCTTACTAGAGAATCCAAAACTTTTATTGGATCCTCCGCACAAGGGTGGCTACTTAGCTATCGTACTTCCAAACATAAAACTCTTGGACAAAATGAAAGAATCTTTGTTAACGCGTGAACAGTACGACTCTAAGATGTTGGAGCGTCAGAGTGGTGAGAATCAGTTGGAAATATCAGACGTATGCACGACGAATATCTCACTGAAGACTACTTCGGAACCGATGGGTAACGGCTCTCAATTAAACTCTGACGATCAGATTACATTACCCGTTGCAAGTTGATTTAATGTATAAACACGCCGAGGCAGAAGAAAACTTATTTGTTCCTCTTTTTTTTTACACTTTGTTGTTACAATTAATATTCTGTAATACTATCTTCGATTGTTAATATTATTGTACAATGGTGTAATCTTTGGTGTAAAATAAGTATTTTGTCAAAGGTAACTTGTTTTTATTGTTAACATATCCTTTTTTCACTGTTCGAATCGTTCCATTCAGAATTCCAAGAACGATGTTGTTTGTAGCTGGAAATTAAAGTATTCTTATGGCACGTATACACGAAAATATTGAAACTAATTTCCTTAGTTTACTGGGACCAGCCAGCCATTCGCATAATTCTTTCGTCTTTAATGTACATAGCCTCGCTTGTGCCATTCAATCCGAATACTTCATCGGTTTCGACCGAATTTGTGTAACTATAATGCTGAGAAGCGATGCATCTGTTTAACAGAAGTAGATTCTTCTATCGCTTCTTGCTCGACACTTTTCTCTTTCTTATATGGAAAATCTTTCATTAGATTTCCTAATACAATTCCAGCAAATAGAATCATTCCTACCCTGTGATTCGAGATGAATTTCTTGGCACAGTCTGCAGAATTATTAATATTCAAACTATATACCTAAAACGTATTATATATATATATTTATATATATATATATCAGCCTTGTGTACTTAAATATAAACTTCAGTTTTAAGGCATTAAATGAAAATTTGGGATTTTTTTTTAAGAAACTGGCGATTCGATTCATCTTAAATTTGGACCACGTTTAACCCTTTCGGTACCGCGTACATTTCCGCGAAAGTGCTTTTAACTAATTTTTTTTTTTTTACACTATTGGATATGCCGACTAAAGTGGCACTGGTCCACACAAGTCATCAGATGGATGCCGGATATATCCGGCGCTGGTACCGAAAGGGTTAAAGAAGTGCAGTTCTTTGTTTATTCATTTTTAATAATAAATATAGGAGTTATGCATGATCGACCATCACAGCAGCGAACGACGAATTTTAACTCCTATAACTATTATTAAAAATTATTAAAAAAAGAACTGCAACTTCTTCAAAGCTGTATAAAAACATGGTCCAAATTTCAGATGAATCGAATGGCTAGTTTCTTAAAAACAAATATAGGCAGGCCCGGGGCTATGTGGGGGCCCCCGTGGTTGAAAAGCGGGGGGGGGGGGGGGGGGGGGGGGGGGAGGAGGAGAGTGTAACAAATATTTAAACAATAACGAGTTTAAACTGCTTAGAACTGAAGGCTTAGAACGGGGCCTCCCTGGAAAGTGGGGCCCGGGGCCGCAGCCCCCCCCTTTAATCCGGGCCTGAATATAGGAACCCAAAAAATAGGATTGCCCCTAACGATGTTTGTAATTTTATACCTGATTGGCAAGATGAACACCAACTAATCCCACTGCTCCGTAATACGGCCAAGTCTGCGCAGTTAATACGCCCGACGTAATTAACCCTGTTAGCATCGTTATACTAAATCCGGTCAGGTACACTTTTGTCCTGTCGCCGAACTTTAAAGCTGTTGATTTTACCCCCACTATAATGTCGTCTACCTTGTCCTGTAATACGAAGACGAATAATACGAAAGGGTTCGATGCAGGGATCGGCTGACTCCAGCTCTCGCTGACACGTACAGGAGCGGTGGTAATGTGTGCGTGAATTGACTCCAGCTACGCGAGCTAGAGTCGGCCGAAGCTACGCTAGCAGCGAGTCAACGTTATAGTGACGTAAAAGCATGTGACGTCACATTCGCTTCGCGTTGTCGTCAATTCACGCACACATTACTACCGCTCCTGTACGTGTCAGCGAGAGCTGGAGTCAGCCGATCCCTGGTTCGATGAAATGCAAAGACCGTGGCGTTTAATTCTACCTGATGCGCGTATATAGTGTCATACAAAAGAGTCCAGCAAACTCCAGCGGCATAAAGCGGTAGGCATACGGACCAGTTGCAGGATCCTTGCACAGCGGACCAACCCAACAGTGCGCCCCAATTGAAAGTCATTCCTAATATCAGTTGCGGCCAATACGTTACTCGTTTCATAACGGGATATAATATTACCAAAACTGTAATAAAAGAGATTCAAAAGTTACAGTAGCTTTATACTTACTTCAACAGCATTTCCCAAATTTTAATTCACGGACTTCTTAAATCGACGATCGAACAAATTATCAAACAACGGATACTTGATACGATAAAATTAAAGAGGATTTCGACGTGCGTTACGAAAAGTAGCACATTTCATTTGCCTTACGTAGACAAGCACTCTGCTCATTCTGATCACGAAAAACAGAATGTTTCGATTCTGTTCTCGAAAAGTAGTATGCTTTCATTCATCGCCACGAAGAATAGCATCTTATGCTCTTTCGCGACGAAAGGTAGTACATTTCGGTACTTTGCTGCGAAAAATAGCACGGTTTCGCCTTTAGCCGCGAAACATATCACGTTTCGACGCGCGTTACGAAGAGTAGCGCGTTTCATTTTTTCTTACGGACAACTGCACGTAGAAAAAAATGAAACGTGCTACTTTTCGTAACGCAGGTCGGTTTCATAGATTGCCTATGACTGAAATATGCTACTCTTCGGAAAAACAAATAAAACGCGTTACTTTTCGCTGCAGCGTTTGAAATGTGCTACTGCTCGTGGCGAAATGTAAATCGTGCTTGTTCTCGTGGTATATTCGAAACATGCTTGTTATCGGCAGAAACATTGAAACATGCTTCTTCTCGTGATAGATCGAAATGTGCTGCTCTTTCTAAGACAAACGAAATGTGCTACTTTTCGTAACGCACGCCGATTTGTCAACGCGACTAGTCGATGAAATTGAGAAATACTGTCTCGCATTAGTGTCTAAGAAGAATACCTAGTGAACTTGCACCCAATATAATACTATAAAGATTTAGTTGCAACAATACAAGTAATCCCAAAGTTAACTGGCTTCCAAGGAAAGTAAGCGATTGTAGAGGCGAAATTTCTCCTGTGACCAACGGTCTATCTTTTGTTCTGGCTACCTAGCATTAAAAAGTTCTCATAATGTCTACCGCCGATATATATTCCTCGAGCGTGAATATTACCATTCCGTCGATATCTTGGTCCCACATATCGTTTATAATGCATCCCGCTCCGCGCATCACGAACGCGCCTATCCCGAACAGAGCCAGAAGTTGGAAATCTGGCCACGCACCTGGTGTGGCTGCCATGGCTATGCTCCAACCGCAAGGCCAGAATAATAACCAAGATCCTATACACGCAGGAATTATTGATAAATTGATAGTTGATTCGCCTCGCTATAGGCGCACGGCTTGGGGCTCGCCGAGCGCCGAGCCAGTAGCGAAGACGCTTCCCAGCCGAACCCTCGGCGACGTAACGACTGGCTAAGAGCCCGACGAGTCCCGGACTGTGCGCCTATAACGAGAGGATACTGTATTTCCTTAACGAACTGAATTTACGAAGTAAAATATATTACTATCGCACCTATGGGCCTGTCCATTCTTAGCAGCTTCAAGTAGGGTCGTATCGTAGGCGGAGAATTATCCACCATCCTTGCGGCGAATTTTGCATTCCGTTTCTGCTGTACATTTTCTCCTCCGACACGTGTCGTTTCGTTATTCTCATTCGGCGAGTCGGCGGCGGGCTTCGACACGTTCCTCGTCGATGTATTATCAGCCTTACAGTTATGTTTATCGTATAGAAAGGTTGAGGTGTGAACTGTGAGGCGAGAGTGGAAATGGGTAACGGCACAGTTCCTCTGACTAGATTCTACGTAGGATAACAGAAGTTTGCTGGAACCGATTAATCGCTGACACCTTCGGACTAGTATCATTGTTTTGCTTTACACCTGTCATAAATGGGGAGATCATGAATTCTGTGTAACCTCAACTCCGCGTAACTCAATGCAATTATTAAATACGTCCTCACACGTGATTATATATTTACGTCAGCACTGCTCGTCCTTTGCCGTTCCTAAGTCATTCGGATAAACGTGCCGGCGTTTCTTTGCATTATGTAATTAATTCGGCGAACCATACTACAAGGTTAAGTGGTCATGCTTTACAGCAGAATGCAGAATTGTAGTGTATATAGGTATGCACGCAACCGTTGCGTAACAGCTCGTCATGCGCAGTTATTAATCGCATTTTCACGAGCCGATAGATAAGAAAACTTTTTAGTGGTGCAGCTGATGAAGGAGCACAGACGATGAAGAAATGTTTCAGTTGTAGTTTAAAACATTTGTAGTATTTAACTTGTATTTACGGTTAAAAAGGAATCTTATACTTGGACATACATTTTGCTAACTTACAAGTGAGTACGTGAAATAAGCTGCTTAATAAAGCATTTCTTGCACTTTTAAATACTTTACTGATATTTATTCCATAGAGCCAGGAATCCACCCGAAAGCTGAGCTAAGGCTCTGCTGTGTTTCTTATTTTTTATACAGGGGTGGATTTGTATATAGGCTGCAGCCTACGGCGGCAAATTTTGGGGGGAAAGAAATTGAAAATGGTTTAAACACAAATTTGGGGGAGCGACAAATTTGTGCGAGCGATAACTTTTGAGCGAAAGAAATTGAAAAAGGATTAAACACAGAGGCTTGAGACAACTTTAAAAACAATTCACTTTTTTTTTTTTCATATAGCAAATTCGCAATAACTCATATGTGAGTTATATTGAATTAATTTCAAAATTCTCTCAACTCTTTTAAATTCAAATATTTGATGATATTTCGCAGAAAGGGCGGCAGACGCTTGCTACCGTAAGGGCGGCAAATCTCCAAATCCGCCCCTGGTTTTATAGCACAGCCAGACCAAAGAGTAGGTATAGGGTGCGTTCCACTTGCGCCCAAATCGCCCGCAACGCCCGCGATTTTCATTAAGGTGGGTTCTCCTATACGCGACTGGACACAACGTCAAGAATTTCAAAGTCGATTTTCTCGAAACAGAAGCGCGATATAAAAAAAAGTTACTCTTTCTTTTCGACTTATAACAAGTAAATAAGTCGAAAAAGAGGAATAAGATTTTTTGATATTGTGCTTCATTTTCAAGAAAATCGACTTTGAAATTCTTGACGTTGTGTCCAGTCGCGTATAGGAGAACCCACCTTAATGAAAATCTCGGGCGTTGCGGGCGATTTGGGCGCAAGTGGAACGCACCCATAATAAGAGGCGACACTCCGAGCGGTACCTTTGAAGTTCTTCGTTTGCATGTCCCTTTAAATTGGTTGTATAGTCAAGCGGGAAATTTGAATCAACTGAGACCGCGGCCAAACAGCGTCGACAACAGATTCCCCAGCGATGGTTAGCCGCGGTCTCACTAGTTAGCGCTGGCGTCGGCAAATTTTCATCTTGGCGTTGATTGGTTCGACGGTCGGTTGGGGGTATAATGGTGGGGGATAATTTTACCACAATTCAACGAGTATTACCGAAGTTTACCGATCATTACCGAATGGCCATTTAAATTGGTTGTACATTTCGTCTCTCTCTAAAAGTGGTTTCTTCGTCAAAGTGTCGCCTCTTGTTATACCTACTCTTTGTCCAGACAGCGTAGCATAGCATCAGGGCTGTTCCTGGGTTTTGGCCGCCCTGGTGCAAAAACAATATTGCCGCCCTTATTAATTCAATATTCTTTAATTAAGAATCTAATATGCAGTGTTTACTTTTATATCTATACATACATAATTTGAAACATTTAGCATCCAAAAAAGTTTCGATTATTATTCTTATTAATCAAAATTTTACATATAATAAACTAGTGATCCTCTAGGCAGTGATCGGACAAACGCATATCGTCGCTGATTGGTTGCTGCGATTTTGTCTAAAGCGGAAGTAGACAGAGAAAGAAACTGTAAGAAAGAAAGAGACAGAAATACGAATAGAAAGAGGCAGAAATACGAATAGAAAGAGATAGATAAACAAGCAGCTTGGAAAGCAGACGATTTAATGAATGTTTAGGTTATGTTATTTCCGGTTTTGTCCCAAAATGGCTGCGGTTTGTCCGATCACTGCCTAGAGGATCACTATAATAAACGGCCCGCAGCCGCCCCTAGGTTTGGCCGCCCAGGTGCGGGGGCACCTTCTGCACCCCCGTCAGGAACGGCCCTGCATGGCATAGTCTATCTTTCAGAGTTTCAGGTGGATTGGCTCGCGTGAGGAGATATTTCTTTTCAAATAATCATCCACGTTTATCTCGTACCTAATTAGATCTCAAGATATCCTATAAAATTATAAAAGCGCAAACACTATATCGTTATCATTATCTATAATTATAAACGTTGACGGATATTTCGAAGAAATTGATCCGGTTCGATTAATCGATCACATTTCGATCATCAATCATTATTTCAAATGACCAGTGCGCCAAAAAATGGCGCCACCAGCCACGATCTGGGGAAGTGGCTTTGAAAGGCACTGGGGATTACCGCGAAACGGAACCTCGTAATATTGTATGTTGACGGTCTTCACAGCTGGGCTGCGACTTTTTACGATGTCTGCAATCCAGAAATCCGAGGTGCTGTTCATTTTGGGTGGTCCCGGTGCCGGTAAAGGCACATTGTGCTATCACATCTCGAAACAGTACGGTTATGTACACTTGTCAGCCGGCGACTTGCTGCGAGAGGAACGCACGAAGCCTGGCTCGCAGTACGGCGAGCTTATCGAGAACCACATTAAAAACGGATCGATCGTGCCCGTGGCGATCACCTGCAGCCTGCTCGATCGCGCCATGCAAGCCTCCGACAGTCCGCACAAGAGATTCTTGATAGACGGCTTCCCGCGAAACCAGGATAACATTGATGGATGGAACGAGGTAGGGCAAGGTGTACGCGTTTTGCTTGGCCTACGTCTAATGCACTCATCTGTTCACAGGCGATGTCGGAGAAATGCGTGGTGAAGGGAGTACTGTTCTGCGAATGCAGTAAGGAAGTCTGCACGCAGCGGTGCTTGAAGCGCGGCGCCGCCGGCAGCGGACGCAGCGACGACAACGAAGAAGTTCTAATACAAAGACACAAGACGTACATAATGAATACCCTGCCTATAATCGAACAGTTCGAGAAGCAGGCTCTGGTTTTCAAAGTGAACAGCATGCAGTCACCGGAGAAGGTGGCCGAGGACACGTCGAAAATTCTATCGGAGATGGGATGGTGATGGGATGAATGAGAAACGTTAATGATTTCGAGGAGACAGAGGTTTATTCCATGCACACCTGAATGTATATTACCGCAGGACACGTAGATACATTTCATAGTGCAATTTTCTTTGTAGCGTTTTACATTTTTAACTCGGCGCATTTATAGAAATATATTAGATACCTTATGCTTTTAATTTCATTTTCTACGAGTAGCGTCGTATTTGCTATGCACTCCCTTTTTTAAATTAATGCTACTAAGTTTGTACAGAACTTGAGATGTATCTTGTCGCAGCCTTTACCGAAAGCTTGTACAGAGAGAATTGTTAGGGATCCTGATACGTTGGTATATACGAAACGGTTGTTACGCGCAGCTCGTATATTTGAAAGCAACTGCTCTGTATCCGAGAGTTACTTGAGAAAATTGGAATTTGATTGATCCCAGACACCATTGTATAAATTCGAAGAGAATGAACAGGGAATGGCTTAACCATCTCCGCTATTGTTAATTCTAGATGGACAAAATATATTCTTGATGCAACCGCAAGCTTGTTTCCGCTGCTTCTTCCAAATACCTGTCTACTGAACTTTGCTTCGATATACGGACGATTCGAAGATAGGAGGACTTTGCGTTTAAATCTTCGACTTTGGTATCGACGTTACATAATACGATATGAATGCGTAGATAGAAGCGCATTACGTTTCACCTAACTTTACAGTTGAACCGAGTAAACGTCCGCGTTCTTCGTCAGGCGTACAACGAACGCTTTATTCGCTTCGAAAGCTCATTTATTAACCCGGCAGTGCACGCGTGGGGCTCTACCCCCCCACGATTTAGGTAGAAAATCTTATCGCCGAATGTTGTTTCTTTAGCAATGGGGTTGAAACTCAGTCTAGCTTCCAGCTGCATTGTTTGCATTCAGTAAAAAAATATTAAATCGTTTATTAATAGTTTTTGTTCGTTTAGATCTATATTGTTTATAAAGTTGTTAATAAAGAGTCGTAAGCACGGATTTTTCTATATCGTGGTCAATGAATGTTACTTTTTACTGGGGGTCCATGAACATCCCACGTGGATACTTGTGCTTCAAAAGTTCACGCGTGCACTGTCGGGTTAAGGGTTTATACCTAGTCATGTAAAGAACACTTGGTAATATTTTTCTGCAAAAAATATGTTGCTCTTTTAAGTGAAAAAAGTTCTGTAAAGATATATGCTTCCGTTTTTTTTTAAAAAAAATTCACAAACATTCGCCTCTTTTCGGCCTCCTGACTAAATAGCTATAACCCGTATAGCGTCGACCGTATTACGTTTCTAGAATTTTTTGAAAAAGGCCAACGCCCTGTTATCACCACGGTCATTACCAAAATCAGTTTCATATATTTTCGTATCGTTATTGTTTTCGCATTGAGAGTGAATCACGAGAGTGATAAGGTACGATTATTTAGGAGAGATACACGATTTTCTATGAATTGCCGGTTATTGCACTGTAAATTATGAAGGTTGCAACATATTTGCTCATTAAATCCGAAGCAATCGAGCGTGGTGTAAGTTAGCTTGCAGTGCAGTAGGCGCTGGCGATTTCTCGCTAACAGTTTCTACCAAGAATTAATGAACACCCGGTAGGATGCTGCAGAGTTAAAAACTAAAAGATTTGAAAGGCTACTTTGAAAGCGATATATTCTCGAGTCGACATTTCTCGAAACTTTCCGTACCGCCTTCTTTCGTAAGCTCTGTCCGCGACTTAAGTTTGTATCTGTAATTTTGAAACACCCCGTATGTTAGCATAGAAAACGAATTCTTTGGTCGAGCTACAAAGTTGAGCCAGCAGGTTACGAATGCACGAAGCGTTTACTTTCCTTTAACCCGATAGAAGTTCGTCCACTTTATTTTGTATCAACGTAATATCAATGTAATTCAATGCAAAGACGTTTAATTTTTAATATCTTTAAAAATACTCGTACAGAGGTCGGAACTAGAGTTGTAAATATTCGAATAAATTTCGAATATGAAGAATTTCTTCAATATTCAAATCCCAAATTCGAACACTTAGATTATTCGAATATTCGTTACAGCCCTAGTCTGAACGTCTACTATCGTACCTGCGTTTATAATTGCTCGGAGATGTCTACATCGACGAGTACCATTTATCTAGCCAACGGAGATCATTAGATATTTATACAAATAAGTCCGTAAGCTCGGCCATAAATCTTGCGAATTATTTGCCGATGTCGTTGCGCTTATTAATTGAGCAATTTATAGCGCGCTGCACGTATATGGGCGAGTGCAGTTTGTTGTTTACGGGACGGGACAAAAGGCAAAAAGCGGAGCGTGGAATTCTGCATTTAAAGAGCATTGACTTCTTTCGTTGCCCGATCATAAAAACGATCCCCGCCACCGCGGCGTTTCGACGTTAATGCGCCTTCACCGCCCAAAGATCGACCCGTTTTCAACTTTCTCATCGAGGTAGCCGAAATCTGTATCGTTAATGAGGCACCGACGGCCGGCGAGAAACTCCGAAACGCGTGAAAATAATTCCCCGGCCCCGAGACCGGGCCCTCGCGCGCTGCAACTCTCGTCCGAGGACCATTTAAACAGAATGATATCTACTACAGATATTTCCCACAAAACGCCACGATATCAGATGTTATGCAGCTTCGATCATCGTTCCAGGAACCAGATCGCCTTTCGATTGAAAGGCGGCATTCATTCAAACTATTTAATTTCCGTAAACGTCACAGAGCGTGTAAGAGGTTTCTCAAAGTTCATCAGGCCACAACAGTACCCGATGTACCGCAATACGTTGAGGAAGAAGGTCACGACTCAAAAAAGCTCTCATTATTCAGCATTTCTCCGTATTTCTTGCGCAGCCTCTGGATTTCTACTAAATTACTTATAATGATTTCAGGCTCTCGCCAAATTATGCGCTTCGGAGGATAGCCGAGTGCGTGGAAAAAAACGTTTCCTCGCCGAGGTACAAAGGAGAGCCTTGGGATTTTCGTGGCGACCGTTCGGGAGGAGGGTCCTGTGCGTCGAACTCCTCTCCGTTGCATAAGAGCGCGGTCCCGAAGCGGCGAGCGCCTCGCCTGTCGGCGAAGAATTTCGCAGAATTTTCCACAATTCCAATCGCCGTTCAATATCTAACGCGCGCTGCGTGTCAGGGCTCCCCGTCTAATGACCGCGGCTCAATTTCCTCGTATCGATTATCTGAATCATTCGAGGGAAAAAATGAGCGAACGCGCTTCTATCGCGAATGGCAATGATTATCGGTCATGCTCCCTGCCATCTCTGCGCCAGCGTTTCGAGAAGTGTTGTTACTGCGTTGTTCCTTCTCGCCGGCGTTATCCGCGAAAACGTCGGCAGCTTGTCAGCGCGTATCCCGATCGATCGCGATTATTCGCCGCGCGCGATAAGGGCAACCCTGGGGGAATGATTCGTAATCGCCGCGGGGTCAATGAACCGCTATCGATCGCGTAATCGCCTCCACCTTTGGACGCACGTTGGTGGAAAGTGAGCGAATTACGCGTGCAAACGCTGCCGATGCCGGAGGATCGGGGAAAGATGTCAAGGTGTCCTCCGCGAGTTGTTAGAAAATAGAAGGGGCACTTCGCCGGCCGCCTCCTTTCCTAGCTTTCACGCTGCCATTCCGCCGAACTTCCGCTTCGTGGCGACATCCGCGCGCACGACCGTGCTCCTTCGCTATTTTACAACCGACGCGGTGACTTCTCAACGCGCGGATCGCTCCGCCCGGTGTACAGGGCGATTCAGAGACGGAGGTGGAGAAGATTCAGGGGCTGGAATTAGTTTGTACGCAAGCCCTTGAAGCCTTAAAGCAACTGATGATAATGGCCCCTTCTTGAGTATTATGCGACTAAGTCGGTATCAGATATATTGGCCGGTGAGTTTGTTTTCGGGAACAGCGATCGAGGAGAAATCAACCACCACCATCTGACGATCGTGGATTTGCCAGTTTGAGTTGCTAGGCCCCTGAAGGGTATGGTGGGGCAACGGGAGCTCTGCTCGGCTCCGCCTGAACCTACCTGTTTGGCTGTTATTTATTCTTAGCGTAATAGTTGTGTGCGTTACGAAGCTATGCAAGATGAAGGTACCGAGAAATAATCAATGTTCTGACCAATAAAGCTCCTAAATATTTTCGGAGCTAACGCACACCTATTCCGATGTGTGTATTTCTACGCTGACAGCTCGGTTTGGCCTACACACCAGAAGCTTGGCACTATACCCACCAGTTCTGGCTCACTCTTGTTCCGCGAAGGCGAGATGGAACGAGAGCGAGTAAGAAAACATTTAGAAAAGGAGCAGCGTGGCAGGCAAACGGTATGGTGGGAGAATACCCCTCACGAAACTCACCGGCCAATATATCTGATACCGACCTTTTGGGAATCCCAATTTCTTTGCGCAATAAGATAGTGCGATTCTGACGAATTTGCACGGTGGATTTAAAAATAAGAGTTGAATTAATTTTCAGCGAAGCTAGCCCATATAGCAGATGGAAAATCTATGGTATCGGTACGTATTGCGTTTTAGGAAGAAAAATAGAAAGGCAAAGGTGTGTGAGCCACTCTATGTACACGTGAGTTCGTTCAATGAACTCGGCGCGCAGTTTTCGCGGAATTTTCCTCTAATTCTATGCAACAATTGCCCGCGAAACACGTGCCACTGCCACGCGTTTACGTAATCCCCTTCCTTCGTTCTTTCGTCGGTTCGTTGCCTCTGTTTTCCTCCTTGACAACGATCTCCGGCTGCGAATAAATCTGGCTCTTCGGTTGTGGGAAGTTTCGCGTGGCCAATCTCACCCCTCGCTCTCTTCCGAGCTTCTCTACCTGTTTGCTTCCTTGGCTCAGTTATCTCGCGCGTCACGCGCGGCCAAAAATTCGATGCATCGTTTATCGAGACCAATATGTTTACAGAAAAATGTTCTCGACGCTAAAGCTTCGTTCACATCCAGCCTCGCGGCACTTTCCCTGCTTCCAGATTTTGTTGGCGCACATATGATCGGTATGCTCTCACCTTATACTATAAAGCGGAAAGTTCATACGTTTCTGAGTTCGTCTGACGCCTAAAAACTTTCGAGCGGTAAACTCTGGGGTCATTATGTCCGGCTAATCCAGACGAACGTGACCATTTTCACAAAAACAACTAAAAAAGGAAAAAATTGTATGAAATCAGAATTTAAATTCCGAGCGAAGCCGAGTAGCAAAGCTAGCCCTTCATATTCAAACGAATCCATCCCTCTTACAGGCCACCCTGTATACAGAAGACTATTAGGAAGACGACGCCCTTAGTCACCGGACGATTAGGATCCGCACGGGCTTAAAGAGGGATGAGTAACGCACCACATCGCAAGTAGCTAGCAAGCAATAAAGCGGACTTATCAGTTAGAAGTTAGACCCTTGAGTGACTCATGGCCACCGGAAGCCCTGTTCCGCTGGTTCGACAGCCACCGCGCTTGGATCCACGGACGGCTGAAAAAAAGGGCTCGGCAAAGGTGCCGTGGAGGTTCTCCGCAGCCGGGGGCCGTCGTCTTCGTGGCCCGGCAGACTCGAGGACTCCGCGAGATGGCGAGAACTCGGATCTTTCTCGGATCGTCGAATTCCTACCACGGTGGCTCAGGCTCGGCGCGCTGCGCGGCTCGCCACGCTGACACGCTCCCACTTCTCCTCGGCCACGAGAAGGAGAAGACACACATCGGCGAAGCCGCGTAATCCTCTCGTCGCATCGATAAGAGGTGCTGCCCATCCAAGCCGGCCCAACGATCTTACCCCCCTCACCGTGCGGCCGGCTCCGGGTAATATATAAATGCACCAGCGATTGACAGAACGTACAGTTCACGTTTTGACGTCTCTTACGCGCTCGTTTAACGCGTGTGCACGCGCCACACATACACAAGCCAGCCGTGGGCAGCACACCACGGTGGACACGTGACCGCGCGCGCGCCACGTGCTTCGGCCCCAAAAGACACGTGTGTAACCGCCGACCCGAGGAGTACAGACCCTCTCCTCCGCCGCCCCGACTATGCGTCCAAACGCCTTTAACCGGGTTTCCGCTCCGGCGCGGCCGACCGCCGTCTTCCTTCATCTTCTTCTTCAGCTCCACCTTCTGCTGCAACGCGGCGCCGCGGCGGCAACCTCCGCCGCCAAGCCGGAGGCCGTGCTACTCGAGTTCCTCGCGAAACCCTTCGCACCCCCCGACGGAGCGTCCGAGCGGTGCCTCGGGGACAGCGCGATTTACCTCAGGGAAGTCGGCAAGTACACGTCCTGGGCCCTTCAGAGTAAGTGCAGCATGTAATTCGTAGAAATCGTGGGTCGCGTCATTCTCGAGCGTATAAAAAAAATCGATAGTAACTAAGTAAACTTTAAAATTCTTATACTTTTTTGGGGTTGGAGTATCTTTTAATTTTGAATTTCTACGCCTCTGCGGTCGAATGGCCACCGCGCTCCTTTCAACCCCTTTCACCCCACCGCGTTTGCTTCCTTCCACGAACGTAGATTCACATTGAATTTAAGCGTTAGTATGCTATAATTAAAGTGACCAGATGTTTCATGTGTAAAAGAATAGCTTTACACATTCGTGAGGACACCATTTTCTTAGTTTATATAATTATATAATAAACACACAGTTCTGGCAAATTAAAACAAAATTAGAAGCACTTAAAAAGGTAACATATTCAATCCGGGACAGTTTTCAACGCGGGACAAGCAACTCAAATCCGGGACGTCTGGTCACTTTATCTCTAATACAACATATCTGTGATCTGCTGAGCAAGTTGCAAAGGAAATTTTTGACAAAATCCAAAGAAACCACGATGTTCGGGTCCATAGAGACTTGCGCCCGCTTTAAAAATAAATGCCGCAAATGGCGTACAACGCGATCAACATTGTTTGCATTCTGGATTTCAAGATAATACCCGATCGTCTGAAAGATACGCCGGGAATGAAGCCGAGTAGCTGCTCAGATCCAATATCTATCAACAGCGGCGTGATAAGCGCAGTAATCGTTGTACCGCGTAGCAATTTTATCTAAAGAAACTAGCTAAAATCCAGCTCCCCCGAAGTGCCTATGAAATAGATGAACGGAGCTCGGTTCCCAGTAATGAAAATCGTCAGCGCGTGCCGAGAACCCCTCAACATTAACGAACGTAGGTATCCATAAAGCCCGCGTCGAAGTTTCCTCAGAAAAACATCAGCTGCCGATTGCTCCTGTTCAATCCCGCTGAACATTTATATCCCAAGAATGTTTTGAAGAAGCGATCTCGCCACTCCGGCGTATCGTTCCTTTTTGAGAGTTTCCCCGACCCGGCCGGCGTCGGAGAGATGGCCGCGCGGAAGAGGCTGCCAGAGGGGTCGTAGAGAAACGCGGGGAAGAGGTGCGCCGATTCCAGGGAAGAACGCCCGATCGACCGCCCGTATCGTGGAGAAAACACGCGTAATACGCAGAGGCGAGTGATAAAAAAAGGAACAAAGAGAAGGGAAGACGCGACGCGTCCGGCTAGGGGTTCACAGCCACCGGATTGTGGACACGTCGCGGACTCCCGTGCCTCCTTATCGAGTGAATCGAGAAAATTCCAAGAGATTCCGGCGTCGGCCGCGAGAAAAAAGTAACGCGAATTCGAGCATAGAGAAGGAGCAGTGCGACGCTCCAGTAAGTAGCTGAGAGCGCGGATGCTCGCGGAACAGAGCGTCGAACGAGCCTCGAAGGCGTGTTGTTTCACTGCGAGCATTATCTCGGAAGCAATCGGTCAGTAAAATGCCTGAATGTTGGACGAAATAATTGCACAGTGGCGGCTAGATGTTTAGCGAACGTGCATTCCGGCGGCGTTCGATGGACTTATCTACTCTTTGAATTGTAAAACTTGGAGCGATTGATAGTAGGGGACGGCAGAGTATTATTCACGAGAGAAAAACTCGAGTATATTTTATGTAACGTTAACATGCGTATGCCTGACCTCAGGCTTGTTTGTATTTGTACACCGTTGCGAGATTGTCGACTTAGAGATCGAGGAGTTAATCGGTGAGCGCTGATGCGTCTTTCGCAGCCACTTGGAATCCTCGCGATATGGAGCCACGAATTCGCGAAACGCTGGGCGAAAATTGAATGGATATATCCACTGTTTATAAGAATTTCTGACGAAAATAAACCTTTGGGAATATTAGAATAGAACAGTGAGTCCCAGCTTCTGGGTCGCGATGTGTTTTCTAGGGGTCGCCACGGTTTTTGGTTTTTTTTTAATCTTTCGTTTTTTTTTTTTTAAATTTTTACCTGTTTATGTTTTATTTGGTAATTGGTATTCTGAAGATTTTTAAGTTAAGAATGCGACTCTCCTTTAAAAATAATTCTATATTATAAACTAAAAAGCGATGTAGGTAGTTGTGTTTAAAAATGAAAAAAGGCGGAACAAAGTGAACAGTGTTTTATTCACTTACCATTGCTCTGGTGACACTTTTCACACAATAGTTCCTCTTTGGAAAAGAGGCGGGGATTTTCCAGCATAGCTAGAGGATTAGAAAAGGGTTCAAAGCCGAAATAATAATTCACAACTGTTGTATTTTTTACAACAGCCCGGGTAACGGAAGGTTAATATTATTAAGTTAGAATTATATTCTGAGATACCTATTTTTAATTTGTTTTATTTACCTTATTAAATTTACCTTACCTTAATTGAGTATTATACAAGGGGATCGCGACTAAAAAAATGTTGAGATGCTGGAATAGAAGAAGAAAGTACATTCAATTACGTCCCATTAATTCTCCAAATTGCTCGCAACGATATTTTGTCTGAAGCTCGCTTCACTTATGCTATTAATACTCCAAGGCTCTCAATTGCAGTAATCGAACGTAACGCTTTTTTTATCTTTACCGCGACGGTTCTGGCGGCACTGACTAAATCCGAAATAAGGAAATAACGGCACCGCATGTGCGCATAATCCGCGGTAATAAAATGTAATCGACGACGTCCAACCAGCGTTTCCTCCGAAGAAAAATATTTTCGCTGCACCGGCTGTAATAACCGTGCCGATAACGATATTTTTCAGAGCCACGCGCTTTCGCGAGCCCATTTCAGCTAACGTTCAACGTTAGAACTAGGTAACTACTGGTGGTTTAGAAACCTCCGGGCTATTAATCTACTGTACCTTCGATTTATAGTTCACTGTCGGTTAGAGAGCACAGGGGACACTAGGGTAAAATGAACTTTTCTAATTATTTATTGGAAAATAGAATATATTTACAAATTTTGGTAACATAATATATTTTTGTAATATAACGACGATAAATTACCTATGCACATTCAGTTATTAAGAAATGTAAATTCATTTAAAAGGTTCCAGTAAAGTTAATTTAATAATTACACCCGTAATTAAAACTCATATTTTATGTCAGCTCTCTTTACCCCATATATCGTTCTGGCTATTCCTTCTCAAGTTGAATTTTAATATATTCTACGTTAATCTGAAGCATTGCTACTCGTCATTTTTAAATTATATTACAAATTTATTCAGACACATTTTTATTGAAAAGAAAAAATTTTATTCCACTTTAAACTTTTCTAGGCCCACTTTACCCTGGTCTCCCCTGCCTATCCAACAAACGATTAGACGAACCCAGACGAAGACCGTGTTTCCGTCGAATCTTTACTTCTCCCGTTGCTCCCGCGCCGAAGCTTCGACGATGTTCCCGGAAGGCTCGTCTCTGGGGCACATATCCCAGATGACAAGTCGAAATTTGTATTCCTCGACCAGTCAGTAGGTGACTCGATCAATCCTCCTCCCCGCGAGGCCTGCTTCCACGCCAGCGGCGGTGCCCGGGCGTTTTTAGGACGCCTGTGTAGGTTTTCGGTTGCCTCCGATGACGGATGTGGCGACTCGGTTTCGTGGGTTGCTCAATTGGTTTCGCAGGGTCAGTGAACCCGCCGCCAGGAGCTCCCAAATAGAAAGGGAGCAATAGTAATCGCCGCGGTGAAAAAAAAAATACCGTTCGAGCGATCTATTCGGTATCTATTCGCGCGTGATCGCCTTTTCCACCTGATAACCCACCGATCTACTAAGAAAACGCGATACAGGAGATCCGGTCGCCTGTATCGGGTCAATCGCTTCTCGGCTCCCAATTCTTACAAGACTGGACAAAAGAAATATTGCAACAATCAGATGGACTATCGTCTCGTGCCTCGATTGCAAGCGATATTCCCATGGCCTCTCGATCGCCATGTCTCGCGACCCGAGCCCTTGGTATACCATTTTTACAGTAATAAGTAAATAAGTATGTAATATCCAGATACAAAATTTCGTCGATGTAACAGCTCTCGGTTAATCGGTAATTTTATGCACAAAATTTGAAAGGACCCTAATGACTTATTAAAGAAGTCTAATAGAGAACTATATTAGTTCGCTAAGTTGGATATCCTGTTTATAGGATCAGCATGCGCTATCCTTGTTGTTAATCTTTAGAGGATCGGCAAAGCCCCCTTCGGGACTTTGAGTAAGCACACTAGGTACTTAATAATGATTTAAAGTGTAAATACATATATGTGTGTGTTCGTAAGGGTATGTAATGGTAAAGAAATATAATAAAATAATTACTGAAACGACACAAAAATACCAAAAATTAATAAAACAGTTAAAATTTTTAAAATAATATCTACTAGCTGCAAATGAACCATAGCACCATCCATGAAAAGGGTTTATTCCACAGTTTCCACTCATTGTCCCCCTCAGGATCAACCCTCAATCGATTATGGCGGTCTGTCTGCGGCCTCTGCTTCTATGCAAAGCGATTTCGCGGGTCTAGTATGTGGGTGAGAGGTCTTTCACCTCCAGCAGCTATTTTTAATCCGCTCCGTGAATTAGACGGCTGATTCGAGCGACTTTTTCCCGCGTTTGGAATACGTGGCCCACAAAGGGTGAACGATTCTTGCTGACATTTAAGAAGAAAGGAACCCAAGTGTGTACACACTGAGTGAAAGGAACACCGACGACGAACGCGCTCCCGTGCACACGGACACACACGAAAAGAAAAATTTGGGAACTCCTTCGGAACATAGAGATTTCGTTTTAAGGGAGGTTTCTGCCTTGTTGGGTCAAAAAAAATTTTTTTTTTTTTATGTATCGGAAAGAGCCAATGTTTAAGAATACGTACAGCAAATTGCAAGTCGATATAAATAAAATTCGCAAAGTTATAGGCCGACGAAGAGAAGCGGGCGCCGCGCCGCAGGTATGAAATTCGGAGCGCTTGGGTCGGCGCGGCGCTATAAACCGCGACCGATGCAGGCTAGATTCGCGTCCTGTGTAACAAAATTTTATGATTCGTATTGTCTATATTTTTGGGTTTTCCCAAAAACCCTTACCTTGCAGCTGACTCGAAAAGCGTCCTCAGTATGATTGGCACCTCGAAGAGTAACGGACGATTTTCGAAGTTAAAACCGTGGTGCAAAATGTTTAAAACAAAAAAATTCAATCGCGAGGAAAATGAGCGACCTGGTCACAAGGCAAAAAAACGGCGATTCAGTGGTAATCGGCATACCAGGGAAAACGAAACATTACACGCAAGTACGTCGGCACAAAAGCTAATGAATTCTAGTGATACTGAAATCACCATTGATCCTATGCACGGGTACCGCATTATCAATTTTATTTTCGTGTTTTCCACACTTAGCGCCCTATTAAAATGCAAAGAATGTGAAAGTGACGTAAAGTTTAACGTGAAAGGTGAACAAGGTTTGGGATTCAAGCTCTGTGTCGTGTGTGATTGTGGCCCCACCGAAATTGATTCTAGCCCGAAAATTTCGAACAAATCTTTCGAAATCAATCGACGAATCGTGGTTGTAATGCGTTTACTAGGAATCGGGTTGCAGGGTATAAACCTTTTTTGCGGCATGATGGATTTGGGACAAGGAATTGCTAACAGCACATATTATGCATGCTTGGAAAATGCGTTGACTGCAGCGAAAGCCACGGCCGACGTACTCCTCGGAAAGGCTGCAAAGGAAGAAATTGAGAAAAATGCTGCAGCGGGAAATGAGCCATCTCATTTGACAGTTTCAGGTGATGGAACTTGGAGCAGGAGAGGTTTTTCACCATTGTTTGGCGTAGTCACTCTGATTGGAAAATATTCCAGTAAGATTCTGGATCTTGTTGTGAAATCCAAGTTTTGCCAATCTTGTAATTACTGGAGTGGCAAAGAGGGCACTGAGGAATTTGATAGCTGGTACGAAGAACACGAAGAAATCTGTGCATGCAATCACACTGGAAGCGCTGGAAAAATGGAAGTCGATGGTATTATCGAAATGTTTACACGATCCAAGGAGCTTCACGATGTAAAATATACCAACTACATAGGCGACGGGGATACGAAAACCTTCAAATCACTTCTGGAAATACAACCGTATGGGGAGGAATTGATCGTGACGAAGAAATAGTGCGTTGGACACGTCAAAAAGCGAATGTGGTGAAGATTGAGATCTGGAAAAAAGAAGACGAAAGGGGTTGGTGGCAAAGGTGGTGGCAAATTGACGGATAAATTGATTCGTGACTTGACCAATTACTATGGTTTGGCAATTATCAGAAATTCTGATTCTGTGACTGCTATGAAAAATGCTATTTGGGCGACTTTCGATCACAAATGCTCGACAGATGCGAAGCAAAAGCACGACAACTGTCCACCCGGGTCTGACTCGTGGTGCAAGTGGAGACGCGCAGAGGCAGGCAACAAATTGCATGATTTCAAACACGAACAACCACTTGCGACTGAAGTTCAGAAACTCCTTCATCCGATATATTCAGATCTGTCGTCAGACGATCTGTTGCAACGCTGTTTGGGCGGACATACGCAAAATAATAACGAAAGTTTCAACGCTGTCCTCTGGAGGTTAGCTCCAAAACACATTTTTTGCTCGAAAAAAATTATCGAACTGGCAGCTTTTATTGCCGTATGTATTTTCAACGAAGGTATCACCCCGATACTGCGTATGATGGAAGTGATGGGCATCATAATTGGACCTGAAGCAAAAATAATGGCCAACAAAAGGGATATGGTGCGCGTGAAAAAAGCTGACGCTACACATTCCGCAGCATCAAAAGAAGCAAGATTGGCCCGAAGACTGGAGCGGACAGCTCAAGAAGAACTTTTTGAAGAAGAGGAAGGTATCCTCTATGCTCCTGGCATAGCAGATTAGGTGTAAGTATGAAACTTTTCATTTTATTCGCACATAACCTTCGGTTTAACTTTAAACGCGTTTTTCTCGAAACTACATTTTTCAAGTTTGCGGAAGTGCTCCTACACGCCCTAGTTAAGCAATCTTTATGAAATTTGGCAGGCACGTGTACAACAAACGTCTTCATTAGTTGACCTAGAATTATAAAAAAATACTCTACTGTTTTTATTTAATGAACAAAAAACTGCAAAAATTTTTGGTGAAAAAAAATAAAATCTCTTCGATCGCTCACTATTGTTTTATTTTCCAATTTTTCTTCTTGATTCTAGGTCAACTTATGCACAATATTGTACAAAGTAAAAATATGTATCATTTTTTGCTTCAGATCACCTTTCCGGGACTTAGGACTTCCGCAAGCGATAAATGTCATCGCCCGCGCACCGACATACGTGGCTCCTCCCACTCCCACTACCATGTTTTGTCAAACTTTAAAAAATATGTTTATGTTCAATAAAGACCGCTTAGTCAACATACCAAATATCAACATTCTATATTTAATACTTTTCGCATAAAAAATTGGTGGAATATCGAACCTTTTTTGGTTCAACAAGGCAGAAACCTCCCTTAAACGGTCAGTGACCGGCGGCTCGGTCGGTTTCGGTACCGATCGCTCGCCGGTCCAGATGCTTTCGCGTGGAAACGATTCATCGACGCCATTACCGCTTCGTTCAAACGTTCGCGTTGGATTAGATTATTAGATTCTGGGTTTTCGATGACGGATAGGGAACCCGGATTTTGGGCATTATTTCAGGCTTCGAGAGCAAAAATGAGTTAGAAGCAATAAATGCATTCCAATAGCCGTGCTCAGGATTTAATCATTGGTGGGAGCCGAGTTGAAGCGATAAAAATATTTTTAATGCAAATTCAATAAGGTGAAAATTCATTATGTGATTATAAAGATTTATTTGAAGAATAAAATACAGTTTCCTTTTCATTTTACAAAGCTCTGGAATTATTTCAGTCGTCGTTACATTAATCTCCTTTTGCCTTCTTCTTCGGACAGTGCCCGGGCCCGAAATAGGGAAAATTATTTTTTTCCAATGTGGGTTAGTCCGTTTTTGCTCTCAATGCCTCATTTGCACTTCGTGGAAGAGTTGTATGCTTCTTGAATGCATTATTCTTTTATACAAATTTCAATAAATTGGAACAAGGTAATTAAGTAGTGAGGTATCCCTTTTCGTAAAATATTACTAGTTATCTACGCGACGGAGTGCGTATTTGGGGTCAAGTGTTGGAAATGATAGGAGACGCCGTATACTTGAAAAGATTTCAATGCGCGGTGACTTCAACTCCCGCAGCGAGGTGCGTGTCAGCGTCCACGATCGCATCACGTGCAAAAAGAGTTCTTGTAAATAAATATTGTGCAGATTCAATCGTAACGAGCTACACAGGAAACTGAGTAGGTAACCGAGCACTGAAGTCTTACGAATCTTCGAAGATAGTAATTCAGGACGAAGAAGGAAGACTGTAAAACGAAAATGGTACCTAACTGCTTCGCAAACATCGTGACATTATCAACTGAAATTTCTCATTCTTGTTTCACGTGAAAGAGATTATTTAAATTTGACTAAACAGAGTTGCATTTGTAAAAATGGCAACAATGCAAACTCGCCACCGAAGGAATGCAAATACGTTGTTGAAGGTTGCCAGGGGTTGTGAAAGTTTCTATCTCCTTCGGGTACTTCCGGAGAACAGTGTTGGGCAACGATAAAGCGCAAAGAAAGTTGGAAAGTACATATATCGGCATTGGCCTCGACGCGAACCGTGCGAATAGACAGATTAACCGTTATCGGTATCTTTGAAAATTAACCGAGTTTCCTTCGTCGAATTACGTGATTCAACAATGCCAGCCTCACGTAGTGCCACTTGTTATACTTAACAGTGATTACGTGCCTATAGATGTCTGCTACTCGCCGCCAGCTTAGGGTCAAGTTCATTATCGTCGAAACTGTTGTTCATGGAAACTTCATGGAGTTCTGCAGCACATGCTTCGCGACCGCGAACATCAGAAAGCTTCCGCCCCCCTTGGCAGCCATAATTGCTCGACGGTTCTGCTCTTATAAATAGAAATCGAACCTCTTACCTCGTCGATTCCTTAATCCATTCTTATTACGAATCTTAGCTGTAAATTCTTCGTCGGCCATCTTTGGTTCAAGGACTGTTTGTTCTGGAATTGTTTGGTTTTTCGTAGACCTGTTGCATTTCTTGGGTAAGCTTCTCCTTTTACGGTCACCCATGTCCCGTGGATTCCGGGAAGGAAGCTATGAATTTGGTTCAGAGAGAAGAACAAAGTTCTTGGCGACAGATTTTTTTAACAAAAACGGGATGAGAGGAGCAAGGTGGAAAACAGCTTGTGGATCGCTTCGCCCCCCTGAATAACGTGGGGATAATGTAAACGTCGCCTTCATCGTTCATTGATACCTACCATAAATTTCATAAATATTTTGGAACCGCCTGTCGGTATAAATTTGCCAAAAAAAAATGTACTAAAATTGAAAGGTATTTTCCAGGTATTTCCCATATAATAGAATTGAAAGCAAGGCTTCGTTTCTTTCATTTTCTATATTGGAAAGTGGTGTTGGGTGATCTGTTTAAATTAACCCCAGATTACTAAACTACCCTAGGCGACTTCCACTTACGCCCAAATCGCCCGCACCTCCCGTGATTTTCGTAGGTTTTCCAATGCGCGACTGGACGCAACGTCAAGAATTTCAAAGTCGATTTTCTCGAAAATGAAGCGCGATATGAGAAAAAGTTATTGTTTCTTGTCGACTTGTAACCAGTAAATAAGTCGAGAGAAAGGAATAAATTTTTTTGATATTGCGCTTCGTTCTCGAGAAAATCGACTTGGAAATTCTTGACGTTGCGTACAGTCGCGTGTAGGAAAACCTACCTTAATAAAAATCACGGGCGCTGCGGGCGATTTGGATGTAGGTGGAATTCGCCCCCTGTGAGTGGCATTCGTAAAAAGTACGACTTAAAATGAAACACCAATATTTTCAAAACAAAAATATATTTTTATTCAAGTAGGAATATAATCAGAAACCAATAAAACGAATGAAATGTTTTTTATTCGGCACAACAGGGACGCAACTTCCTGCATTTCATGCAAAAGCTGGTGGCCATTTTCCTTGACTCAGATGGACACGAAGCGCATGATGTTTTTTTGCGATTTCTAGGAATCGTCGATTTGCTGTTGTAATTCCTACGACAGTTTAGTAATCTAGGGTTAACAACCGTTCGTTTTGGAGGCGATTCTCTTGTCTTCGATTTATACGAAGTTGTAACACCATTTGGCGCAAAATAAACGTGGCTCTGTTTACACAATCCTTCCTGTAATCGAGTTAATCTTAATGAAGCCGTCGATTGCGACGTAAGCGCGTTACGATGCCGGGAAGCAAAACACTGCCTCGTGCCCAATGAAAACCAACGCCAGCCGCTCTTGTTTTCAGCTCATTTTAACTACAACCCGCTCCGCTGACCCGTAAAATCCATTCTTAGTGCTCGATAAACGGAAATTTGCGCATTCTGCGACGATAGTGTTCATCAAACATCGCATTAATTGCATAACGCTCTGCAGCTGATAGAACCCACACTGTTCCACTACGCTGCACCGTTTGCAAATTTTGGAAAGAAGGAGGTTGCCGAGTTCCTTTTAGATGCATGAAGTTTTCCATTTTCTTCTATCTTACTTTTAAGAATCGAGGATTTGTGAGCTATGACATAAAGTCTGAGAAAACCTGGATGGTCCCTTATTGGTGTTTCCACCGTGTAGGGGTTGATACAGTGGCCCCTTGGCACCCAGAGGGGGGCCAAAGGGGGCCTTCCAAATAAGGGGCTTTGTAGAAACAAAAGAAAACGGGATTTTATTCGTTAAATAAATTTTTACAATCGCCTAATTTGCATTAAAAATATTTTTGTCCCTTCAACTCGGCTCCCCGCATGATTAAAGCCTGAGCGCGCCACTGGGTTAATAGGGTTCCTTGCTCGAATAAGACGAAACCTAAATATCTTAGCTTCACGCGCAAACCCAGCAAATACAGCTTGCAAGAACTTTATTCTACACTTTCCAATTATCTTTTGCGAAGAATCAACCCCTTCAAGGTTGTACTTTCAATAAAAGGCCATTTTGTAAGTTCCCAATCTATCTGGCTGGAGGAGACAAGAGCTTGGAGCAACCCTTGCAGAATGGGTGGCATTGTACGGCCAATGCACATACATCTCCGCACTTGTCGATATCTATCCGCCTCCACACTACCCACGGCATCCAACATTTCGAATCTATCCTCGATTACACAAGTTCCTTAAATCGGCTGGGCACTCGATCAATCCAGCTCTTTAACTTGGTAGCGCAGACGGAGAGTAAAGAAAGCTTTGCGGTATCTGCAGCCTTGGAGTAATCTGGAAGCGTGGACGAGGGGTTAAAAGTGTCTAGACCGAACCGAGTGTTCACGGGCAACGTGCTTTCGATATCGCGGCGATTATGAAAGGACGTCCTTGAACGGTGCCGGCGCCGACGTGGATGGATCCGCGATGGTGTAGAATCGAATTTCGGGTCATGCACCATCGATGACATTGCTCGAGCAGGGCGAAAATCGAAGACGGAGGGGGAGACGGGGGGTAATCATTCGCGATTACAGTTACATCACGATCCTTGGCTACTGCTTACAAATACTCTCGTTCTCTGTATTTTTCGCGACCTTACACGTGGCTGTGCCTCCGTGTCTGCCGGAAGAGCTTCGGGATAACCCCGGGGAATCTCGTATGTCGGGCATGTGTCCATTACGAGCAGATAAATGTACCTGAAATGGTCCACGATAAACTCCAGAGATCCCCAATTAATATAAATAAACTTGTATCGCCTCGAGAAACGTCGATACCAGGCCACTTCTTAACTCTTCCACGTGCCTGGAAAAGCGTAGGTACAATTTTTCTCGTCCGATTTTCTCCATCCCTAAGTTCATTCGCTCTTTCGTCCACTGCATAATGTAAATATTAATTTCTAGAGCAGGTGTGCTGTTATCGATTCAGTAGACTATTAAATTGCCCCCTCGGATTCTCAGCAATTTATAATAATATAATACAATTAAATAATACAATAATAATAATAATAACGCCGATTTAAGCTGGTGAAATACTAAAAATAATAATAATACGGAATACAAATACCTAAACTAATAATAACAATAATTATAATAATAATAATAATATGGAATACAAATATCTAAACTTGAATCTCTGGGAACTATAACAAGAATAACTAAGTAGTCGTTATTCTTAGTTAATATATACTTCCCCACGAACATTGTAGCTAATCTCGCGTCCAGGGTTAAGCCAGAGCGGTTGAAAACATTCGAATCTTCCATTAATCACGCTGCCATTTCGTCAAGCCGCCGGGACGGCAGGGGGAGGATAATAATTCGAGATACAGGGTACCGAGGCGCTCCTTCGGTTGTCCTTTCTCGTGCGTAACCGCGCGAGCGCTGGCATCCAATCTTCCTTGCCCAAGGAGGAAGCCACGGGTCGCCCGGTGATGTCACGAGGAAACGTGCAAAGATAGAAGTAGAGGAGCCCGTGAATAGAAACGCGAGTCTTTCGAGGGAATCGGTGAATCGGTATGTGCGTCATGTGTCGCACGCGAACTGGGTCAACAAGGAATAACGTCGGTGCCGATGACCGTCCTTGTGTATCGGAGCCGGTCTTTTTGCTCGCTGACCGATGATCGATCGATCTTTCCTCTTTCCGTCGCGCTGCACGGCTCTTAGGCTTCTTCCACACAGGCTGCATCTCAACTCGGACAGTATGAACAATTAATCCAGGGACCTACGAACCTCCTTACCCCGTAAACAGGGCCATATTCGTCGCATCGTTTCAATAATTCTAACGTCCCACTTCTTCTCCCATCCCGACGCTGCTACCTAACACTTGCGGCGCCGCGGAACGATTGCCTCCACGCTTTTCCTCTAATCCCAATGTTGTTCTCCGTTTATGGGACCATAGTCGGATACCTATTGTCACGATAAGCCTCTCACAGATTTGATAGCGCTATCTATTTCTGTCCGGAGTCAGAACATGGTACGAGCCTACTTTTCTATGATTGCAGTGTTATTGTTTGGTAGATTATTGACGAACGATCGTTTGATGAGTCTTTCATTGATACAGCGATCGTCGCTCTTCGTTAATGATACATCAACCGTCGCGTCGCAGTGAATTATTCGAAGCGTGGTAAGTTATACGAGGAACATTTGTCTGGAAATCTTCGGGGAACGGTCGTGGTGCTCGGATCGGCCACCGTGACACAGCAGCAGAAACTTTAAACGACTGTTTTTAAGCATCCTTTGTCCCATTTCCACGAATCGAACGCTCGGGGGGCCGTTGTTGCGAAACCGGGCACGAAAAATCGGGGACCAAGGTGCGCGGCGCGAGCAGTTCAAGGCTGGTCGATTGCAACTACCGTGCCAAAAATCGAAAGTCCAATATCGGATGCCTAACGAGGCCCCAGGAAGACCCGGATTTACATAATGAACGTCAGCGGCCGGATTTACAAGTGACAGATAATTCATGAACCCACGGATGCCGGTTTCCTTTTTCAAGTATCTCGCAACGCTATTTTTAAACGATTTTTTTGCCTGGATCCTCGCCTTCTTATTTAAATAGCTGACGAGCGGAGTGAGTCACGCGATCGTTGCTCGTTCCATTGAATGTAGAAAACATTGGCAGGTGGAATGGACCAAATAGAACTACGCGGCAGACGTTTCTCCGGCCTTCGTTCTCCCATAAAGTGTAACGACGTGGGCGGAACGTTTAATTACCCTTCGAATGCAGCTCGTTTTGCCAAGAATTCGAGATTAGGGAATTCAAGTTGAAAGGGTGAATTTCGTTGACAATCTGTGTGTGTGTGAGCCAGCCATAAGCTGATTTCGAAGCTGTGTACCTTTCCCAATACGTAGAATATCGTGGACATTAGCTTCTAATATTGAAATTTCTAAAGTTACCATTTTTTGAAGATTTTTTGAAGATTTTTCACGACACTGGTACGGCAGGCTAGAATTTTTTCTTACAAAAACTGTGATGAAATTTCAATGAGAAAACTATTGGAATACATTCTAGCGACCTTGGAATTCATCCGTGGGATTCTCTAGATGAGAATGGCAGCCGATTAAAAAATTGCTCCGGGTGCGATGCACCCAGTATGTTAAGAGGAGGTGTGTCAACGAAGGGTTAATTGCCAAAAGGCGCGAAACGAGGGAAATGGATATTTCTAGCGAATGGAGGGGTTAGCAGGTCGTTCGGGGAAGAGCCGTGTTGTTTAGACGCGCATTTCCAGTGAATTGGCATTTCTAAGGTCACGAGTTCGTTTGCTCCCCCTTGGATATATCTACATCGATGACGGCGCAGAGAGCGCTCTGCGTATCTAGCGAGGACGTTTTTTCGATGGGCTCGAGGAAAATTCTCTACCTAATCGAGCATGCGCGACGCGGCTGACATTTGACATGTTGATCCTTCGCGATTTTACGCCTGAGACGATTCTGTATGCGTATGCATCGCTGGATCTATTGCGCTGTTCGCGTTCATCCAGAGGTGGAATATTTCGCGGCAGTGCGACGCGGCGGCAAGGCGGGGTGACATTATGGCAGGGGTCGGCAACTGGGGGACTTAAGGCTACTACTTAGGCAGTCCTTTTTGTCGAAAATGAAGCATTTCTTTTTCATTTAATTACAAAGAAATCAGTTGAAGCTGAGACTTGCGTCTTGGCTCGGTGTTTATTAACGTCGTAAGCTTTAAGAACACGGGGTTGGTTAGTTAAAATATGCATTATATATGACGCTATAGATGGATCAGGAAAGGGGCATTTTAAAAAACTTTCTTTAGTTTTGTAACGATTTTGACGAAACGAAGCGAAATTCAGCGAACTGGTTGTAAATTCTACTTGAGAATACCTCTGGTCCTGCACGGGACCTATAAAAGAAGGAAAATTATTTCTCAAAGAGGGCGTTTTTCGGTAGACAAAGATGAGGTTTTAGTTTCTTTTCATAAACTATAAGAGTTTTTATTAAACTTCAATTTAGGTTCAGGCAGAAGCTACGCATTTCGCGAACATGCTCGAATTTTCGTTTTTTAGTTATCACTGTAAAACGAAAGATACTTTTTTAAAAAGCCTCTTTAATGATCCATCTGTAGCGTCATATAAAATGCATATTTTTGACTAAACATACATCTTTTTTTTAAAGCTTAGTACCCTTAAGAAGGGCCGAAAAGTTGTAAAATATGCAGTCTTTACTTTTAGAACAGACACAGAAATTTAATAAACCAAAATACAGACTCTCTGATGGGGATAAAGATAGCCAGCGCAGATGAACCAAGAACACAACAAGCATGCGGTACGCCAAAGCCATTGTGATTACAAACTCACAGTATATTATTATTCATATTAGGTGTCGGAAACTTTGCAAATTTTTCCATCCCTTCAAGTATGAAACAAGGACGACTGCAGAATTTTTTCCAGGGGGGACTTTGAGAAACAGTCAAGTTGACAGGCAATTGGTTGCAATTTAATTAAAAATTTAAAATTGAAATTTAGAAATATTCACTTTTTCAGTATAAACTTATAATAGAGATAATTTTTTTAAAATTAAACGATTTTCTCTGAAACCAGAGGGTGCAACTGTCCCCTCTTGCCTCCCTATGCGGACGCCAATCAAAAGCGCCATATTTATGTACCCAAGAGCCATATGTTGCCAACCCCTGCCCCATGGTCCTCCATTTTCCTACAATCGGGGGCAAACAGACCCCTAATAACTGCCTCCCTTATCAACACCACCTGCACCCTCAGGTGTCCTCAAAGAACAAGGAACTAAAGCCACGAGACATTTCTAGCAATGATACCCACGCAATAAAGATTCTTTTATTGGGATAATTCATACACGCTTCAGCGCGAAACAACGAAGCTGCATCGGTCCCACGCGCCTCTCACGCGCGAAGCTCAATAATAAATCCCGGCGAGTCAACGATCACCCCAAGGCCCCCAAGGTGCCAAGGTCCCCCGGGGCGAGGTAAAAGACACCCGCGTTTCCACGAACCGCGGGGTCGTTCCCCGGAACGGCACACGGAAAGTTTTCGTCCGCGCTGATCCTTGAGCGGAATGCGTGGTCGCGCCCGCGTTCCTTCGCCGTCACTCGCCGCTAAGGCGATTCCGCCCCGTGTTGTTGCCCCGGCGTGCACTTTTGCGATTCCACTATTGCGCAACGCCTGCGGCGTTTATGTAACTCTCACTCTGGCGCGCTTGTGTTTACACGACTATCAGCTCGCTTCGTCTAGATAGCTTTCCTTTTCTTCGCTCAACGCCGCGCACTCGTTGCGTTCGAATGCGTCGCGCATAATCAAACGCGGACCCCCCGCCCCCTTATCGCGACCCCATCCCCCCCCCCCCGTCGCAATTGGTATCGGACAACGGCCACCGACAAAAATTAACACCGATATGGCAGCCACGATTTTTCCCGCTAGCGGAGCCCTTATCGGCCGACCCGTTTCGCAACTTCGCGCTAACATACCGCGCAATTCGCGCGCGTAATCGCGCCCGCCCGCGCGTTGCACTTCCGTATTTACTGCCCCGTGACGGTCGCGGGGGAACCTCGGTGATTAGAGCAATTTTTTGCTTCTGCTGCTTTTGAACTGCACTAAAGAATTGAATTACATAGTTTCATACAGTATAAGAAATATTATACTAGATATAAATTAAAATTGTTGCGATGAAAATTTAGAAGTGAAATTTCATACATGTAAAAAAAATTTTACGATGAAAATTTAGCCATAGTTTTGAAGATATACAGGAAAGTGGGGATGATAATTTAAAGGGGTGATAATTAAATAGAACAATTGAAAGGTTGTGAGACCAAAAAGTGGCGGATAAATAAAATTCTCTGGTACTTCTATCGAGGTCCTCTACAAATCTGCCAAGTTTCATGAAAATCAGAATTTTCCGGTCACCGAAGTTCCATGCGCAAGGGGTGGTTTCAGTTTGATCGAAAGGAACGCGCCCACCTTGAAATCGAAGGTCAATAAGTTTTCTAGAACTACTCGGGTGGAAGAAGCGGAGATTAATGGATTTGATAGGCTGCGGAGTGCACTGTAAAGAAATTACGGATTTGCTTTACAGTCAAGATACCACCAGCCAGGTTCTCTTCCCTTTCGTAACGCAACCGAGCTCATTACTTATTAATGATCCTTCGCCTCGAGATCGCCGTCTGAATTACGCATTGCTCTTCATCTTGCGACGCCGTTTTATCCAGCGCCCGTTCGTTTCCAATCACGTTTCGAAGTCAAGGTGGGCGTCTGTTGTGGGGCATCTGGTTAGGACGTTAGGTGTTCGCTAATTTCCGCGCGCTCACCTGTTCGCCGTTGAAAAGAGCGAATCCCTCGGATCCGTATCTGCTCCATTGTTCATAATAACTCACTCAATAAGTGCAAACACTCTGCGTGCAATAATTGCGAGGAACGTTGCGAATTTATTAAAGAGCTCTGAAAATTTTCCCTTTATTTGGTATTTTACTATTTAAACAGTGGCAAGTATTCAACAGGTGTTCTAATATTTATGAACGACTGTGTATGCCGGATATTTAATCGAAATGAGGACCGAGAGGGGCGCAGCTCCATATTTACCAACTTTGAATAAATTAGAAAAAATTGTTTATAAAATTATTGCTCTAACTTAATGTTAAAAAGAGAGTACTAATTGAAAAATATATATTTTCCCAGAATAAGTAGTGGTTATTGAGTTGATAAGTTTTTATTTCTATTTTTGGCGAAAAAATATTCTAATATAAAAATAACAATATTGATATTTTTATTTATTGCTCATATTAATATTAATATTTCTATGTTTATTTATTTGCAATAAATCGCTCATTTGTTATTGGATTTGCGTGAAACGAAGCACCGAACGATGTAGAATTTTTTTCAAACTCAAAGTCAAAAACTGTGAGAAATGGAGTTGCACCCCTCCTGCTACAAGCTCCTCAAATCTATTGTCCTTCTCAAGGAGTAGGTACTACGTAACGACTTCCTCCAGTATTAATTATTAGATTCTCGGTTGGTAGAAGCTTGTAGCAGATTGAAGGAAAGATGAAAGACGTCACAGAGTATGTATAAAGAATGGTTCGAAAGGTTGATGGGAGTTCGTTGCTACTGGGGAATTTTTCTGAAAATGAGGAGTGCTGTTATCACCTGTAATATTGAGGACAGAAGAACTCCTTGACGCCTCGGTTGTTCGCGGCGGAACGTCAACCGGTTCCATTGGGTTTGTTATAAAGAGATTATTAAATGCCAAAGCGAGTGACACGTGCCCGCGGGATGCTGCGATCCTCGAAGTACTAAAAACGTCCACTCGCATTCATTAGCATTTTAATCAGCTCTGTCCCGTTTCGGTGATTAACGACGCGATTCCACGGTCTGCAATCTATTCGTTCTATATCCCTCTTACTTTCGTTGCTCTATATCCTGAATGAAACTCCATCTCCTCCTGATTCATCTCGAGTAATCTTGCGGTTACAAGCACAGAAACACGTTCGAAAAAGATACAGCAGACGTTGATAATTGACACGTTCATAGTCCTCTGACCCATATACAGGTCAGCACACTATCGGTGCAGACCTGGGCGGCGAGCGTTAAGGGGGCATTTTACTGTGGCATGCCATTTTTTCAACTCTCTTCAGGAATTTTTTTTTACCGACTTAATGAAAGATTTTTATGCCGAACTTTTTACTGTATATTTATTATATCTTAAACTATGAATACAACTTTTTTCTGGTTGAAAATATGAAATAAAGATGGCGTCACAGCCCATGAAAGACCACCACCTCGAAAAAATGGCTCTATTTGTTGCCACGATTCTGGTCGTTCTGTTCATCCGAAATAAAATAATCAAAAAGATAGTTAAATTATTCGGTCATGACCATCGTAGGTAGCAGATTTGGATTGAAATTTAAAAAATTCTCAAAATGAGTCCACTGAAGTTCATTAAAAAAAAAAATCCTGAAAAGAGTTGGAAAAATCGCAGGTCCTAGTAGAATACTCCCTTAAGCGTGTAGATGAGACGAGTGGTGGATAGAGAAGTGCAAAGACCGTCCTCTGAATTCCAGTGTACGACTCGTCCGTGAAAATTCCATCGGGCGTAATCACGGGCAATTCCAAGCAGCTAGGCAATTACGACGAGTGCCTGCGAGTGAGGAGCGGGCATGGATTCACGGGGAAGGCCTGCAGTGCCATGGTGCAATTCGACATCGCGGAGGACGACGGTCAGCCACGGGAACGCGACATGGGCGATCTCTTCCTCAACATAGGCATCGCAGCGGTGAGTGTAGACCGCTTCACGTACACCGCCCATATCATCGAAAGCGCTGTACTCTCAGCTGAGCACACTCTATTGCCTCAGATGCAACCGCTTTTCTATCTAACCCAACCGTAGGGAGGTACTTCCTCTTTCAGCGTGATATCGCGCTTGAACCCGGATCCATTTAACACCTTATCGGTCATTCTTCGCGAGCATTATCACCCACCGATCTTATTAACGATTACCGTTATCGAGCTCCACGAGATTTTCTATCTGTCTACTCCGACTTCTATTATTAACGTTCGCTAATGTAAGTAGAAGTTTAGCTTCGAAGATAGTTTTAGAGATCGCTTTCTAGCTCCTTAAGGGGACCTTCCGGTCTAGAGCCCCAAAAAATAGGTGATTTATAGGAATTAATTAAAGGAAAACTACTATATATAATTTAATGGGACTTTTTGCATTGTATTAAGGATGTCTTAAGTTATAGAAATATATTTTTTGTTTTATAATTAATCATTGCAGACGGCCCTGGGGAGTCGTTAAAGTCAAGGCGTCAAAAAATTGATCCAAATCGGTGGAACCTGTATCTCCAAAAGTTATTATCCGATTCGACTGAAACTTATTTTATTTGGAAGATTATACTTCTGGCTAGGGGGGGGGGGGGCTAGAAAAAAATTAAAAAAAATGACATTTTTTTTAGAAAATAACGACACTTGAAGTTTGAAATAACTTTTCCCTGTACTTTTCGTACTTTCAACGCCTTTGAAAATTATAAATTTTCAATTTTTTGTAATTTTTCTAGCCCCCCCCCCCCCTAGCCAGAAGTATATTCTTCAAAATAAAAAAAGTTTCAGTCGAATCCGATAATAACTTTTAGAGATACAGGTCCCACCGTTTTGAGAACACTGTTTCGAGAAAAACGCGTTTAAAGTTTTACGTGAGCGCCGAGTGGCTGGTTGTTGCCCATGCATTTGCCGCTACTCAAATGCCTATAACTTCGGGAATTTGACGAATTTCAACAAATCCTTTTAAACACGTATTCCTAAAAGGTTGAACATTCGAAAAATTAAATAAAAAAAAATCGACTTTTAGACCGGAAGGTCCCCTTAATGCTTCTTTAGCCAAAGATATATGTTTCACAAGGGAAGTTAGGCAACCCGGAAATGCAGAAAATTATGCAACTTTGTGTGCAAGTACAGAATTTCACGTGTAACATAAACCTACTTTTTCTTGAAAAAATGCAGAGGTTTCTTTATCGCGGAATATCTGAAGAACGGCGAGAGGTATCGACAGGAAGTTTAAACAAAAGTTGCATCTTTTTTTCTAAATCTACAAAATTGCGCAGAAATAATTATTGAAAAATCTATACTTTCCAAGTTACCTCCACCACCAATCCTTAATTCGATAATTATTTTTAACCAAATTTGGTAGATTTAGAAAAAAGACTCAATTTTTGTTTAATCTTCTTTTCAATATATCTCTCACCGTTCTTCAGATATTCCACAAAAATGAAAATTCTGCATTTTTTCAAGGGGTACTTTCATCCCCTAAAACCCTATTATGGCACAAAAATAGGCTTATCTTCCGCATGAACTACTCTACTTGCACAGAAAGTTGCATAATTTTCTGAATTTCAATTGGGTGACCAAAGGGTGACCACCCATTTAATAATAACACGTTTCAGGGTGCGACATGGACGTCCGGCAAAACGGTGATCTATGAATGGATGTGGTGCGTGCCGTCCAGCTGCAACCACACGGAGATCCAGGAGGCCCTGGAGATCGTGCTAGACCCCCTGAAGGTCGAGGGTCGCGTGGACCTGGTGGTGAACGTTTCAGAGGGCTCCTGCCACACCGCGGAAACGGATCGACCGGTGTTCGACGTAACCGACTGGGCCTATATGTGAGTATCGTTATCGCGTTGCAGCGTCCGCGGTTTTCAGAGTAAGTAGAGACACTGGCGCGTAGTTGTTTGCCGCGAGACCTTGAGGACGAGGCTGAATTTTGCAGCAGGATCGCTGCTGCGACCTCAGTGGTCCGGAGTTTATCGTGTTTCGAATGGCGTGATGTCTCTGACCCTATTGTTTGTCGGCTTGCGACACACGTCACACGATCAGCTGCGGATAGTTTTGTTATGTCGCCTGTTTCTCTCCCCCCCCCCCCCCCCCCGGACAGTGGCGATCGGAAAACCGAAGCGTTGCGCCGATGCTAGTAATATCGAGATAATAGACCGAACTGTGCACTTTGTTGTGCATTTTTCGGTTCAACATGCTGAGCTTCCTCCGGGGCATGAAAATTTGCGTCGTTCGGTGAATACTGATCTAGTTCACGACACGTAAGTGGCTTACAGAAGGGAGAATACTTTAGAATACTTTAAAGGTGCGATTTTACTATCATGAAACAAAAGGCTCAGCAACAACTAAATGTAAATAATGGAAATAATTGCGAGAGATGGGATTTCTGAACACATATCATGAAATTTGTTTCATGAATCTAATAAGAAAATAAGAAGACAAGAAAATTAGAAAACGAGAAAACGAGAAAACAAGAAAACAAGAAAACAAGAAAACAAGAAAACAAGAAAACAAGAAAACAAGAAAACATGAAAACGAGAAAACAAGAAAACATGAAAACGAGAGAACGAGAGAACGAGAGAACGAGAGAACGAGAGAACGAGAGAACGAGAGAACGAGAGAACAAGACGATAAGAGAATAAGAAGATGAGGAGATGAGAAGATGAGAAGATGAGAAGATGAGAAGATGAGAAGATGAGAAGATGAGAAGATGAGAAGATGAGAAGATGAGAAGATGAGAGGATGAGAAGATGAGAGGATGAGAGGATGAGAGGATGAGAGGATGAGAGGATGAGAGGATGAGAGGATGAGAGGATGAGAGGATGAGAGGATGAGAGGATGAGAGGATGAGAGGATGAGAGGATGAGAGGATGAGAAGATGAGAAGATGAGAAGATGAGAAGATGAGAAGATGAGAAGATAAGAAAATAAGAAAATAAAATTGTCTCATGAGATTAAAGTCTCATGTGAGACACGCTATTTTTGTCTCATCGTAGATTTGCATCTTAACAATAGCGCTCTTGAATTGAGATACAGGAAGAGAAGAAAAATGTTCCAATCTCATTGAACGCAAATCGTTGTTAAGTCAAACCAATCGTTTCTCGGCCACTTTTTCAATTTGTTGTCTCTACGCTGCCTTCTTAAACAAGCCTTTGCTTTACTTACAAGGGAACACCGCGAACCCGGACTCACCGATTGGAACGCAACTTTGTGGGTTTTTAGAGTGACTCAAAACAAGAACAACGGTGTGTTCCATTTGGGCCCTATCGCCCTTTAAGGGGGTGAAAAGTAACCTCAAAGTCAAATTGGCACTTCCACTTCTTCGCGTATAACTCTCAAAGTACAACAGACAGAAAAAAATGTTTCAAACAAAAGTTTAATGGTACAATAAGCGCTGAAAACTTGCGTTAACAAAAAAGTTTGAAAAGTGTTTAAAAAGAAGAATATCTGATGAAAAAAAACTTTTTCAAATATTTTGTTAATGACACACAAAACACACCGTTGTTCTTGTTTTGAGTCACTCTAAAAGCCCACAAAGTTGCGTTCTAATCGGCGAGTCCGAGCTCGCGGTGCTCCCTTGTTAGCACGCCAACTGACTTGCAAAACACGTTGATATGGGTCGTGTCGAATTTCATTCCAGATCGATCCTGGCGGTATTCGCGGTGATCATTATCGCCAGTACGAGTTACGACATCGCTAAGCAAGGCCATCTGAGCACGCTGAACCGGAAAGGTGGGTTGCTCGCTCTCTGTTACATAAAACGAAGAGTTCTCGGTAAATTTCGCGGTAGCTTATTGATCCATCGCGAAGCGATGCCGTGGGTCGATCGGATCGCTAGATAGCGATTCTTGGCCGTTCGCGATAAGGATAAGTGTTAAGGGCACTTTGCTTGTCTTGGACAAGCGTTTATCGATTCGTACTGATTCTGTTTTCCCTGGTCGCCGTTTCTCTTGATTGATCTACAGTAATCGACTGGAAACAAATATATTTATATTTACCATTTAATGTAGGACAGGGGCATTCTTCTTCCCCGACATTATATTCCAATTTTGCTGGATTTCCCAGAGTAGGGTAGACCGGGGGCGGTAGTAACAGGGGGGCGAATGTAACACGCTAAATATCTCAAAACATATAATAGATATTAACACCAATTTTGGATATATGATGAAGAATGACATTTGGAATATCCACATCCATGCCCTAAGAGTACAGATACGCAAAAGACATGGATAGTGAAGAAAATAACTTTTCGATACCCTAAAGTAACTTTTCCTTACTGACTTAAAATTGTAATATAAACACTCCCTTTGCAAATATGTGCTTGTTCGATTTTTTAATCTGTAATTCGACCTTTTTTAAACTAATATTGATCGATACTTGGCACTTTTAAGCGTCTCGTTAGTCTAAATTTATAATTTAAGTTCAAAAGCATGGTCGGGGGCGATTGTAACATCGGCAGTCGGGGTCGGTTTTACCGCAACAGAACCGAATAGGGACAAAGAAGGCGAATAATATTGTCTTATTTGCATGAAATCATATAGCATAGCACAAGCAAACCAAATGAAAAATGGGTGCAATATACTGAATGTAAGGATTGAGCAGATGAAGAATGCACCAGCCAAAACGCCTTTTATTTCTGCCACAATTGCGATACCACATAATTTATTATAGATTTTACTTTTTTCATTTATTATTATAATTTAAATCAATAAATATTTTAATTTTGTAAAGTTATATTTGTGCTACTATCGACTCCATGCAGTGTTACAACCGACCCGGGGTCAGGGACGGTTGTAACACTTTCTCCGCTTCTCATTTTTTATTAATAACCGGAATATTACTTGACATACAGCGAAACTGTTGTGGCTCAAATAATGTCAGATAAATAAGTAACATTTTCGTAAAAAAAACTTTTGTTGTAACTGTAATAGTTTTTGCGTAATCGTATTCCAAAGTCAAAGTGTTACTACCGCCCCCGGTCTACCCTACGTTATTTAGACTGTTGCACAGCGATAACTTGCTATCGTTGCAACAAAGAATATCGTTAACTCGCAGAAATATATAATCCGTCGCGTCTGTCTAGATACGAGACACGCTCTCCTGACTTCGTTCTCCGTTTACACGAACGGAAGGAAGCTGTTGAGGACGGAAAGGCCCAGAGATTCTATCAGGTGTCTCGACGGACTGCGTTACATCAGTATCTGCTGGATAATCTACGGCCACACGCATTATTGCGAGATCGTCGGCGTTAAAATGAACCTCAGCGAGGTTTCACAGGTGAGCAAGGTCACTCGGCGATTCATTTTTAGTGTCCACTCCCCATTGATGCATCTCCACCTCGACTGTACCCTCTTCGATGGATACCGTAAAACAGCCGAGTCTAGAGGAATCGTGGAATTTGTAAAATACAATTCGAACAAGGTACATTAGTACCATCTCGGCGGTCTTTAATTTATTTACTTAATAAAACAGTGGTCCCCAAACTTTTTTGAGTCGCGATTCCCTTTTATAATACTCAAACAACCTGCGAGTTACCCTATAAGGTAAGGTAAATATTTCCTTCCCTTTATGTATGAAAAATCAGTGTTACATCATTAACGGGTTTTACACGTACAAGTGAAATGAATCAATAAATAAATAAATAAATTAATAGAACATGGCGATGTAGCCATATGCAAATAAATAAGTGCTAAAAATCGTAAACTGAAAATAACCGTGACGATACCGCAGAAAACATTACCCACAGGTTGGGAATCACTGTAATAAAGAATCTTGCAAACTTAGCCCGCGTTCTCTTCACTTGTTCAATGAAACAACGATTAATGAAGTTCGTCCGGAGGGTTCTAATTTTTTTTAACAATTTCACGAACTCCGCCTGCCTAATCGTAACACTTAGGCACAACAAAACGATTACTCGAGTTGAAGAAACCCCTCAATTTCGCGTTTCTATTTAGTTTCTAAAGCCCCCATAAAAATGTAACGATCGTTTAACATTTAAGATGCACCTAAACTGGAGCAACATGCTGGTGTTGAACGCGAACATAGTGACCGATACGTTCTTCCTCATAAGCGGGGTACTGATGGCGTACACTGCGATGACGAAGAACGAGAAGGACCCAAAGCGACGTTTCGACGTGGTCGGCCTCTATCTTCATCGCTACTTGAGACTGACACCAGCGTACGCGATGATGATCGGCTTTTACGCCACTCTATTCTACAAAATCGGATCCGGCCCACAGTGGAACCTCTGGGTCGGCGAGAACAGGGACTACTGCAGGGAGAACTGGTGGGCCAATCTTCTCTACGTCAACAACTACGTCAACCTGCCTAGAATCGTACGCATTGACGAGAAGATTCTTTAATGAAATTTTAATGAACATCTGCATTTGCAATTTGTTTTCTTCTCTGTTTCTAGTGCATGTCCCAATCCTGGTACCTGGCGACCGACATGCAACTGGTCTGGCTGTCACCGATTTTCTTGTACCCGATGCTCAAGTTCACTCGGGAAATCTACTTCTGCCTCGTGTTCGCCTTTGGCCTGGCCACCTCCGTCCTCATACCGTTTTTAATAACATTCTGTATGAAGCTCACTGGAACGATGCTCTATTACAAGGAGTGAGTGTTGAAATTTATGAAACATCACCCATCTCCCTTTCTCTCCCTTTCTCCGTCCCTCTCGACGTCGCGACGTCTGATTTGTTTTGCTCGCGATCACTGGCTCTTCGAGATCCCTCGCTTCCTCCTCGTTCCTCGTTTGAGAATATGCACGAAAGCGCCCTGTACCATCTCTGAATCTTAACCCTTCGACTGAGAGCACGGAATATTCGTCGGCTCAGTGGAACAGTAGGGTAAAAGAAATTATTCACCTTTTTTTGCTTTTGTGCTCAGCCCCACAGCAGTGGCCGACGTCTACGTGCAGATTTACACGAGGGTCTACAGCAGATACGGGGCTTACATCATTGGACTCGCTCTTGGTTACATTTTGTACAAGACGCGGACACGGGCTATAAAGATACGCCCCGTAAGTACATACTTTTCGAAATATTTCAGCGTACCTCATCTGTTGTCTCTGTAGTAGTACATAAAGTGATAATATAATCATTCCTCGAGTTGTCTATAAAATTCGAAGCACCGCACTTTATTTCCATGTCGAGAGGAAGGTGATTCTCGATACGATCACGAATGCAATATAGATTCTTCTTCCGGGTACTTCAATTTGATATTATTCCCCCTAGGATTTTTGAAGGGCTTTGTTGCACTTCACTTTCTGTTCCTTCGTGTCCAAGTTAAAGTCAAAAGAATAGCAGCACCTACCCCGAGAATTCAACGCCTCGCCGAGACGAGCTTTCGTGTTTGCCTTCTTAGTTTAGAAATGAAAATAACGAAGACTAAGTAGTCTGGTGAAGCGAAAAGAAAATCTTAGCGACGAAACCCTATGTCCACGGGGTTTACCGAAAGTCACGTTACTTCTCTTCAAAGCCACCGTTGCTAATCCACCCGATGATTTCCTTCAGGTTTACGTGATGCTAGGATGGCTGGTTGCTGCTGTCTGTGGATTCTTCGCGATCGTTGGCCCACGATGGATGTACTTCGACGACCATCCTTACGATAGGCTCGAGGCAAGCTTCTACGCAGGATTCCATAGACAAGTTTTCGCCCTTTTCGTCTCCTGGATCATCTTCTGCTGCGTTCACGGATACGCTGGTACAGACCATTCGTATTCTCTTATAAATACTATCTAAATACACATCATTTTGAATTACTGTACTCAGAATCCACCCATTTTCTTAGATTCGTTAAGGTTAAGCGGTCATTCTACTTTGACCGGCTGAAAAATTAAGCTATTTTCAAAGATTTTTTTGCAGTAAATACAGCATTTAGGTACCACATTGACGTTATAAAAAACATTTGAAACAAATTAAATAAAATCTTCTTAAATTTTCGGTACAATGTAAGAGTAGCTTAATAAATACAAAAAAATTATTTCATTATTTTTTGTATTTACTGGGAGAAAATCTTTAAAAATAGCTTCATTTTTCGGCCGGTCAAAGTAGAATGACCCCTTAAATAGTGTAACGAAATACCAGAAAATGGCAAAGAGTCATAGATAGCCAAGGCCAATAGTTTGATTAAAGAAGCATAAACTTTTGCACCGACCTAATAGGGTAATTCCAGGGGAGATGGCCATATTTTTTTGGGAGTCTCCTGTAGCCAGCCTATTTTAAATAAAGCAACGATCATGCCATAGAACAAAACTTTAATCTTTTGTCTACATATCGCTCAATAACAACAAACGAAAAATGATTGTTTAATAAACAAGTTCCACAAATGAAAGAAACGTATCATTGGCCATCTCCCAGAATTACCGTAATTAATGTCTCGAGGTTTCAATTTCTCATCCTTGCTCAAGGTTTCCTGGGTCAGTGTCTTTCGTGGAAGGGATGGGTCCCCTTCAGCAAGATCACCTACAGCGCCTATCTGTGCCACTACCTGTTCCTGCTGACAGAGGTTGGCTCAGCTCGAACTCCTGGAATAGTCTCCACAATGTCAATCGTAAGTACCACACAAGAAGCTCGAGCCAGCCCTAGTAATCGAAATACTCACACCACTGTTGTATCTCCCAGCTGCGCAGCTTCTTCAGCAACCTCTGCCTGACGGTGATCCTCTCCGCGCTGTGGACCCTCTGCTTCGAGATGCCGTTCATGAGCTTGGACCGCACGCTGCTATCCCGCCGCGGCAGGCAGTCGAAGCTGACCTCGAAGCCGAACCAAGGCAAGCTCTTCGGCTCCACCGACTCCAGCAAGGAGATCTACCGACCCACGGAGGAGAGGTCGCCCTCGATCGCGCCGATCTGCGACGAGGGCTTCAATCGCAACTCCAGCGAGGACAGCGTGTACGACTCCGCCGGGAACGTGAGCTATCCGCAGGGGATCTACGAGTCCGGCTCCTCGCAGGACCTGAAGAGCTCCAAGGACGACATGTGCCCCTTCATCTTCGTGATCGGCGGCCCGGAGAGCAACGACTCCTGGCCGAAAGTCAGGAACGTCCACCAGAACAACGGCTTCGACGGCGACTCCGACGACGTCTCGCAGTCGAAGATGGAGGGCGGCGTGGACCGAGGGTACGTGTCCATTTTGAACGAGGACTCCAGTAGGAACGAAGGCTTCATCGAATCGGACAAGATGAACGACAGTTGATGGAGCGGCTCGTCCAACAGCGTTCAACAAGCTTGCGGGTCAAGTGTTAATTTATACCGGGTTGGGGGGGACGTTGGGGAGTGTGCCGTAGACGTAGGCGAGAAAGGGCCGGGGAAGGACGATTATTGGAACGTGGAGGCGGCGAGGATCCGCTGGAACGATCTTCTGATACTGATACAGGGACTCGTCCTGATAATCATCGAGAGCTTCGTCGAGCATCTCGTGCGGGCCTTCTCGTGGCGGGGGTGTTGAGTATTCTTCTTAAAGAGACGTTAGTCTAACGCGTTGATCGCCGCGGGGGTTAATGTAGCTTACGAGATATTTAATGTGAGAATTTCGCCGACCGTTTATCTGTAGGAGTGGAGATTGAAGAGTGGCGAGCAGTGGCGAGGTGTTGGATGCACAGAAGTCCTCGCAAAACGATCGCGGAAGAGGAAATTCTTTTTATAAAAGAGACGTAGAGATAAGCGAGACCGTCAACGACGTTGAAATTACTATTAGATGTTACTTAAGTGCCTTTTTAAGACGGATCGCGGGTTACCGTCTTCGTTCAGCCGGCGAAACAGTAGGAATAACGTTGTCTTTTATTATTCTGGGGGAACTGAAGCGCGTATTATGAATTCAGAAGGAAATGTGCCTTACTTAGACGCGTTCAACTTACAGTTCGGGGCCATTATTTAACAATTAGCTAACCATACTACTAATATCGCCCGAGTAGTTATTTTTGTTTGTGTTTTTATAAGCGGTTGTTCATTGTTGTTGTTTCGAGATGTAGGGGTAAGTCTAACAGAACTTATTATTAACTTGTTAACCGATATTTATGCGAGAATTTTTACGCTATCCAGTGCGCATTCCTGGAGGATCAATCAGTCGATGCACTTTAATGAAACGTGAACAGTATTAAAGTATTAAACCTTGTGACCATACGTTACGAGTCGAAGCCGGGGGAATTAAAAGAACAAAGGAAGAAATTAACTCTTCGCTTAATTATTGGATCGGCTCCAAAATCAAATAGTCGTTGTTTTTAAGCTTAGGTGTTCTGTGTATAAGGTACACGGTAGATGTAAACTAATACCCATTGCGAACACAATCGTTTTAGTAATAAACGTAACGTTGAGTATTTTTCTAACTACTAACTGTAGGAATTTAATATTGTGTAATATACTCGGCTGACGCGCAAGAGCTTTTATTTGAAAAAATAAGAAGAACTGTTCGATAAACCGTCTGTCTTATTTCTCCACTGCTCCTCCAAAGTATTTTATAAGGTAATATTTCTCTGTTCCCATTTGTACCTCTTTATATATATGTATATGCAGGACCAGAATTGGAGCAAGCATAATGGTAAAATTATTAAATAATTGGCCCACAAAAAGGCGGTTGGCGTTCGAGCGAAGGGAAGAGAGATCATATGGGTGTCTCGAGTTAATAGAAGCAATGGGAGGACGTGGAAACGAGCTCCTAATTCCAAGTTAATATGCCACCGGTGCTCGTGTCACTGTTTACTTAGGCCAGTGTTTTTACCTCGCCCAACATTTCTCTTACTTCGCCGTTCTTCAGCTGCACGCGATACAAGATTTGAGGGGGCTGACGGGTAAGCCGAGAAGAGAATGAGCCGCCTGTTTTGTCCGTGGAAGAAATCGATACGCTGGCCTTTCGAGAAATTCGTTTTCTTCAAAGTATCCAATATTCAATTTCGACCCCTGTTCCCCTTATTCGCACAAAAGTCGAGAGCTTTTCGAGCTTTAAAACAAATGCTGGAAAGCTGGTGCAACAACGGGATCTATGAAGAAAATTTTGAGAAACATTTACTTAGAGATATAAATATTTGAGCGAATGAAAAGAATTTATATGGCACGAGAGGGGGTTGATTTTTATTACCACCTAATGGAGGGGAAATGGGAATCGAATTGGGGTGGCGTAAATTGTTACGAAACATTGGCGCAACGGCGCCGGGCGGTGTGTATGTGGGAATTCGATGACATCATTAAACGAGGATGGTTTCAAGGGTTGCAAGTGCAGTTGCAACACGTGCTTAGAGCGCCCTTGGGAGCTTCCCCCTTCCGTGGGAAAACGATCCCCATATTTTCACGAGTCAAGCATTTGAGAAGAATCCGCGCGCCTCTCAGGGTAATTAACAACTCCAGGAACCAACTGAAGGAGCCAGTGTCTGACGACTTCAGTAGCTTCGACAGAAAGTCCTTTAAATTCTTCTATCTCGTTATTGCTTTTAATTTACGACTGACATCTTTTAAGCCAGGTTTACATTACAACAGGTTTGATTAACCCTCCGTGGTCACGTCTTACGATCACAAATTGGTCAGATGGGGTTCACTGCAAGCCAACGTCATTTTTGAGTTACCATTTTCGAATTTTTGAATCTTTTAACTTTTCAGTGATAATCATACATTCGTAATGCTCTAATAGTCTTTTTCTAGAAATGTCACTTTTGATTTGTCGAAATTTGTATTTGAAAAAACAGTTGTGGAAAGAAGCAATTTTTTTGATAAAATTCGCCAAATCTTTAAATTTTAATAGTAGCAAATAGGTTATTATTGTTCGCCTTTAGGCTTCAAAATAAATTTTAAATTTTAATATCAAGGTCTAAAAATGTTCAGAAATATTGGCAAAGAAAAAAAAAATTTTCTGAGCTTCGATACACCCCGTGTGCCCACCAAGGGTTAATAATCTGTTATGCGTATAGATCCGAGAGCTTCACCCCTTTTAACTAGAATCACACCAAACAAAACCAATCTCATCTAATCTAAACGTTTAAGGGGACCTCCCACCCTTGACCACCTCAAAATTACCAAAAATGAGCCTCTTTGTTGAAAAATTGCAAGAAAAAACTATGAGACATATTGAAGAAAGTGGATATATTTCTGAAAGGGCTAGCCTTACACAACATAAAAAAAAAATAATTCAGTCTTAATAGGCGCCTAATTTCACCTCTGAATAAAACCACAGTAGTTCAAACCGCAAACTTTCACTTTTGAGATGATCACTGCTGGCCGACATGATATCTCAAAAACCGTTCGACATAAAGTCTTGAAATTTTCAGCACAGCTTTGGCACACCCATAGCTACGATGTGAATTACAATCACCACTGGGAAAATTCTACAACCAGTTTTATAAAGCATTTATAAACTTTTAGTTTTTCTTTAAAATTATAAAATAGTTTCCAAACGTCAGAAAAGTCGTTCAAACTTTGTCTATTTGGATTGAAAGTAGGTCACATCATGCGGAGGGATGCCCTGACGTAAATTCTTTCTTTCTTTTTGATTTCAGTCACCTCATTCTCCTGGGAGCATGTCAGCCAGCACTGCCAGCAGTGATCATCTCAAAAGTGAAAGTTTGCGGTTTGAACTACTGTGGTTTTATTCAGAGGTGAAATTAGGCGCCTATTAAGACTGAATTATTATTTTTTATGTTGTGTGAGGCTAGCCCTTTCAGAAATATATCCACTTTCTTCAATATGTCTCATAGTTTTTTCCTGCAATTTTTCAACAAAGAGGCTTATTTTTGGTAATTTTGAGGTGGTCAAGGGTGGGAGGTCCCCTTAAACGAAAAATCAATAACAGTAGGTATAGAATATATTCCCCACAATTTAGAGCGACAAATGACAGCAAGATCCAACAGCCCCAATCAGTAACAAAATACCAAAAGCAGCCCAGAAGAGTGAATTATTCTTCCCAATCTAATCAAGCATCGATCAGCAATGCACTCTAATTTATCCCCAAAGCAATGCCCACAAAATATCCAGAAAACGCCCTTTTATATAAGCCACTTCTGAGTGTCACTTCCGAGTGACATCATTGTCGTTCGCTCACCTCTCTAACGTAACGCATTTAGTAATTGCGGAGGAGCCGGTGGAAGGTCGTGATTGCGTAAATGAGGGTGTCTCTATGGTGGAACGGGACAAGGGCCGAATGGCGGCACCCCGTGGCGCGCAACACAGAGAATGGATTTCAGACTGATCGTCGCGACGACCCGTGCCCTCGGGCGTGTGGTCGACATCTGCGAGCCCACAGTTTTTCCGCAATGAAAACGCAAGAGGAGAAACGTCCCCCCGCCGATCCTCTCGCACCGCTTATTTATGCCTCTCCGATTTTCATGGCTGTCCCAGCCTTTTTTTTCCACGCGTCATTAGCATGCACAATGAGCTCGCTAGGCTGGTCGACAAGAATCCGCGTGGTTGCCGAATTTATGGCGAATCCTTCGGGGTCGGAGGGGTTGCTTCTCCGTGGCTCATGAAATCGTATGGAAAACAGATGTCCGCAAGCTTTTTCCTCGGCGGACGTTGCGAGCATCGATTGGTGTTTCCCTTTCTGTCCTCGAGGAGAAAGTTATTGCTTGATTTGCAACCCCTCCGGTGTCTGCGGCGATAACTGTTCTTTGTGTTATTAACGGGACCTTACCTTAGCTTCAAGGATGGCCAGGCTGAAGGGTCCTGTTGTACGACCCACTGATAGTTTCTTTATTTGACTCAGCTTGATCCTTTACGATCCTCATACTCGCTCCCACTTTTCTTATTTAAAATGGCACAGTCTGTGTTAAATGGCACGATTTAACCCCAGAAGGATACTGTGGGTGACCCTAAATTTAAATTTGAATATTTCAAAATTTATTTAACATTTCTGAGGCATTCTTTTATATTTCTCTTTAAGGGGCCATCCTACTTTGATCGACCCAAATTTTTTTTCTCAATAAATACAACATATAAGGAAATAAATCTTTTTGCAATTTATTAAGATACTCTTATATTGTAGAACAAAAAATAAAAACATTTTTTTTAATAATGTAAGAAAGTAATAAAAAATCTTTTTAATTTTTTTTGTCTGTTATAAGAGTAGCTTAATAAATACCGAAAAGATTTATTTCAGTATATGTTGTGTTTATCGAAAAAAAAATCTTTAAAAATAGCTTCATTTTTCGTCCGATCAAAGTTGTAGAATAGCCCGTGAAGAACTTTTAGGGAAGGGACATACAGCATATGGTTCTCTGTTACACCAAGAAAATCGAAATTTAGAAGTGAGAGATTGATATTCTAGCGCCAAACAGAATGTTTGTGCAGAATATTAAAATATAAAATTTTCTAGATTGTGTCGTTCTGGGGTTAATAAGCACTAATCAATAAATCTCGCTGCGCTCTTGTCACCGATTACCCTATCATGCACTCCGCATTCTCTCATCTCACCTAGAAATACTCTCCGCCATTAAAGGTTTCCTCGAACGCAGAGTCGCTCGGAAACGTTACATCCTCAAATCCCAAAGCTTCTAAGGAAGCTAAAAATGCAAATTCGACTGGAGCCGCGAGGACCGTGGCCCCCGGTTACGTACTTTGCTTCCGCTCGGAATCTCGGATTTCAAGGGCACCAAGTCGACGTTCTCCGATTTCCAGGACACCGATCACGGTGTCAGCTCCTTTTCGCGAGATCGACAGAGGAGAAGAGACGGATCCCGCGATGGGACTGGCGCCGACCTCCCGCGACGCCCGCCTTTACCGGCGTCGTTGAAACCAAGGAACATCCCCTTCGGCTTCGTGCGGGTAGCGTGTGCCGCGCGCCACCGAGCAACTCGACCGCCGCAATAAACTGTAACCGGAGGCCCCAAGGACACAATACGCGGCTGCATCTGTCAGGACACAATGCCAGCCGAGGATCCGTCGTGTTTTAGTGATCCTCGAGTACCCCTGAAACGAAGGAAGCACGGTTCGCCTTCATATCTGGCGCGCACGTGGAACCCGCCCCGGGGTGATGACTTTGAAGGAACGTACGCGAAAAGGACATTCCTTTGCCCCTTCAACCGTTACGCAAGGGGTAACTATAAAACGTCCCGGGACCGTGACTAATTTCGAGCCTATTTTGCATCCTGGTAACTGCGCACGGGTTAGGCGTCCTTGGCGATGTCCCAATTCCTTGGGGAGAGGAACTCGGGATGAAGGCCCTGTGAAATATTTAACGACGAAGGTGTAGCGAAGTGGAGAGATTTTGCGAGGAGAAATGTGTGAGTGTGAAACGCGAAGAGGTAGCAATAAAACAGTTGAAGTGGTTGCACGTGGGGGGCTAGGCTTTTCGGCGACCTACGTCAGCGATTTTCCTGTTTCGTTCTCCCCATTCACGAAGCCGCGGGAAGATGGTAATTTTTGGAGAGGCTGATCAGCGACAAGAGGCTGGCGCCATGGGAACTGGAGGAAGCTTCGTTTCGTGATTATACAGTTACCTAAGTGAGGAATCATTTGGGAATCGGATGATGGGTGGTATGGAGGTTTGAAAAAAGTTTGCGCACCGTTTAGTCGTGGGGAAAAAATCTGTATCGAGTTTCGTGTAAAAGATCCTACCGATCGACGCCCACTGCTGCAGCGATCTCGTCGCGGGTAATTCGAGACGAGGGCGTAACTGGGGACTTCTTTTCCTTCTTGACAAGCTACTTCTTCTTCGTTTTCTGCTCCTTTTGATTCTTCTTCGTCAATTGGCGCAGTCGACTTCAAACAGTTCAAACGCAATTGTACTTGGGTACAAACTATTGCGAGCTAATCGTAGAAGTTCATGGATTGAAGAGTCCTTGTAGAAAACACTAACAATAAGTGCCGAAAATGAAATTTTTCAGGAGAGAGAGAGAAAACTTTCCTGACTTTAAATTACTTACAAAATTTTATCCGTTTTGATTGTTAAATATGCTTAAGTATACAATAACCCAAATGCATCACAGAATTTTCTATTTTTTGCATTAATATATAGTCAAAATTCATGAAAAAAAGAATTGTATTTGTAGGAGACCCTGTGCCACCTTTTAGTTGTAGAGAGAACTGAATGTGCCATTTATTTAAATTTGCAAGCACTGCAAGTGCCAATTCTGTTTACCTATCGGTTAATTAACTTTTACATTCTTTTCTACAGAAACGGCACCATCTTTTGGCACTATTGGTAACTTATTTACAAAGGGAAATTGCATTAAAATTCTATAGGTACTATAGTATTACCCTTGGAACGTAAAACATTTTCCGAAAAAAACAAATTTCAATTTTGACACTCAAAGAGGACTCTTCAATTTATGTCTCGCGGGCTTCCAGTCTGTAAACAAGAGAACGGTGTATTCTTTACTCGGTGCATCGTTCGTAATAATTTATTACACTTACCGAAGAAAGGCATGATTGATGACGCGGAAGCAAGTATTGGAAAGGAACATGTTTCAGCCTTAATGTGCGCGGTTTCCGGGGGTTGTATGAATCACTTCATCTTCAATCTTGCGACTAGGGTTAAGGGAACATCCGGGAATCTCCTGCACCGCCAAAGGGATTCGCCCTAAACGGTAGACGTCCCAGGGGATTTTCCTCTGGTCGGGGCAACCTGTCGCATAAATACACAAGCTGGCACCTGTTTTCCTGCTTTCGCGGTCACACGTGCGCCTCCATCGCGCTGATCGCTCCAATTAATCCAATTAAAGTGCCAGCGACACCAAAAGCATAACAATCCTATTGATCGTAAAAGGTAAGTCCGGGACAGTCGGTTCGCCTAACAGAAGATGCCTATTAAAACTAATAGGTTCTGTCGATTACTCATACGACAAATTCAAAATAAAATAGTATCGTTCGCGTAAAATTTTTTTTTGTCTCAAAGCAAACAGGGACCAGTTTTTTCTGATAAAATAAATTATTATTTATCTGAGAATTCAGAACATAAAATAAATAATAATATATTTTAACAGAATAAACTTAATATACTCAGAAGAACTGGTAGATCTTTACTTTAAGACAAAAAGTTTTTACGTGAACGACACCATTTTATGAATTTATTTTGAAGCTATCGTATAAGTAATTGATAGAACTATCGTCGAATGATGCTAATTAGACGAGCCACGCTCCCAAACATCCATTAGGAACTTAGGGAACTAGTCGAGGAGAGAAGAAGCGGTAGTAAATTGTTAGTGATAAGGGAAGGCGTCTGGTTTTGTGCTCGAATGTCGCCAGACACGGGATAACACGCTTAAATAATTATCCCCAGTTATCACCCACAGAAGTGAGCTTTTAAGTGAAACACTGCGGTGCTGCTGGTCGAGTGCTGCAACCGGTAATTAATTTTGAAAGATATGTATATAATACTGCGCGTGTAATTAGTAAAACAGAATGTGCGGCTAATCTATTGATAGTTTTTAGGGAAAATTTTTTCCCCCCTCCCTTCCTACCCCGGGATTCTTCCCTGGCGGGGAGACTTGCTACACTTTTCCCCGTTTTTTCCTCACTGCTCGTTCGTTTTTTCTGCTTCTTCTGGCAGATAGCGGAGAAAGTGATTGGTCGAGTGGCGGGCTGCCAGTCTGGGCCCCGTAAGCGTCGCAGAAACTTCTTGACAGACCTCGAGACACTGTCAAAGGGAAACGCCGCGCGATCGAGCAACCACTTCTGAAGACGACTAATTTCTTCCCTTTGATGCCAGGCGACCGATTACCACGCCTTTCCCGAGCACCACGCTTTTCCGATGGAATCTCCTCGAGGGGGGTGTAAGTTTTTTTTTTTTACCGAGACCACGAAAGTGCATGTTTCGTTACCTAAAGACCTTGAGGGGGTATTCCGGTCTGACGAGGCGTTTTCGTCGCGTTATTTCGGATTTTTTTTACGAAGAACCCATAAATTTGATTATTATTTAGTTTACTGCTAAGTGCTTATTGATATTTGAACTATCTTTACAAATTTTGTCAATAGAAAAAAATGAAAATCAAACGCAGTTGACTGCTTTAAAGTAATGGTGAAAAAGAAACACTGTGACCATGATTAGGCTCGTTCTAGTGATCTGAAACAAAAAATGTAAAGAGATTCTTTATTTGTATGCCTTTGGCTATCGTGCCTACCAGAATGATATAAAAATATTGAAAATTAAGCAAATGGCGGCGGTTTGAAAATTAAATTTCGATTCTCGCACATTTTTTCAACTTTAAAGGTCTGCGAAAGTTTAAAAACAAAATGTTTTATCATAATTTTGGACCTCTCACCCCCAATTCCGCCTAAAAAATTATACAGCGCAGCACTAGGGGGAGCAGGGGAGGAAGACGATCGAAGGAGACGACTGGAGTGCGTTCACGAATCAGAGGGTTGGAGGGGTGTGCGTGCGCTGCGGTTTCCCACAAGCCCGTAGAAGCGATTAGAGGGTGATTAGAAGAAGAAGGTGTTCTGGATTGCGTCCCACCACCGCAAAAGCGGCCGCCGTGCGTGTCCACGCTCCCCTCGCCACTTTTACACCCCCGGGTCGAGTAGCAGACACCGAATTGGCTGATACGGGGTTGGAAGCAGCTTCTTCTCTCACCCCCCCTCCTTCTTCGACAGGGCGCCATGCGACGTGCGCTCCTTTTTTTACCCCCTCTGTCGCGATTATTGCTCCATAGACGCCAGGACCAACAGACTTCCGGTGATAAGGGTGAAAGAGCAGGGTTGTGGTAAAAGGTCGATTATCCTCGGCAATGGATAATAATTCCTGTGGCTGAGCTCAAGAAGGGTCAATGTCAAAAGTGACACTTTTCACTAATTGTTATTATTATTAATATGTTTATTATTTATTTAAACCGCACCAGCCCTTGGTATACAAATTGCATAGTTATAATACTTCTAATTAAAATATGCCCCTGATTTTTTATTTTCGATGGAAAGACTGAATACATTAAAAAAATTACATAGATTGACCGTTTTAACTCGAAACATTGGCCCTTCTCGAACTCACCCACAGATTGAATACAGACTGAGCTTACAGACATAGGTAGGGGAGACCGGGGCTAGTTGACTAACGAGGTTAGTTGACTAATTCCCTTTAATTCTTGTATTATGGAATAAATTATGCTGCGATTCGCGATATTGGAGCATATGAATGACCAGCTTGCCACTTAATGTGTCGCCGTGACAAAAACTTGCGTGTTCTGTCAGTGAGAATGAAAAATCTAAAAAGGTCGGCTGGAAGTAAATATTTTCGTTTCGACTATTTATGAATTTTTGTCCACTAAGTACTGCTTGATGTTATTTCATGAATGTTTTGTGGAAACGTGATACCTTGACTATAATTTACGGTATTTTATTTTACCCGGTGCGTGGAGGTTTTGTACGTACGACCCTTAACATGTTAACAATGTCGGACGGGGTTACTTGACTAAGCATAGGAATACTACTAATAATTGCATTTTTTATCCTCAAGATGCAGTCGAGGCAAAGAGTTTAGCTGCTCAAGTCCACTTCCCCCACCACAAATCCTTCCAAACTCACCCCTACCAGTTTTACACCCTATCCTCCCTCCAAACTCTCAGGCCTTCCAAATAGACCATAACAAATCAGTACAAAATAATTACAGTATCTTAGACCATGATAATTAATAAAAAAAAATAACACTGTGGAGGAGTAAAAAAAAATAAAAAAATTTATTGGTCGTAGTATACATATGTACGCGTTTCGTATACTATATAGATGGATTTGGCAGCGTATATATACGTTTTTCACATTATATTGATGTACTGTGACAGTGTTTATATACACCTTTCGCATGCAAAGGGTTAAAACTGAAAAGTAAATGTTAAGTCAACTGACCCCATCATATTTGTCAACTAACCCCGTAGCCGGGGTCTGTTGACTTATTCGTCTCACTACTCTAAATACAATAAAAACTACAACCTAGACTCAATTAAAACGATTTTCAAAATTATGCCTGTATACCTAATGAAATTTGGAAACTTTTGGTATGCAGTAAGTCAACAAAATACTAATGGTCTATTTATAAAAATTAGAAATGTAAAAAATTAGTCAACTAGCCCCGGTCTCCCCTACCTATCACAACCGCCGGAGAGGAAGCAAGTCCGTGCTTCTAAATACATCAAAGTAATTAGCATTTAGAGATAAGAGCGTGAATTTAATAGTACCGAAACGGCGACGGTGACTTAATAACTTGCTCGAGGTACCCGCCGGGCCTTCAACTCTACTTAATCTGGCCCCGAGGCCGCCATAATCGCTGACCTACTTGGGGGGGACAAACAATTTTTTCGGGAGAAACGCGTGCCGGTCTCGTGGCCTCGAATTTCCGGGGCTGCGCGTCCGCTAATTATTATTTCCTCCCGGTTAAGTAGGCTATTTCTTTCGGGAAAGGCCCGACAGGCGTAAACAACGGGTTGAGCCGCGGTGTGCTGCGATCTATCGGCGCGCAGCTACCGGAATTTATTTATTTTCCACGCGATGACACGTGGTTCCTCTTCCACCGTCTTTCTCCGCTTTCCCCGAGGCTCTCGCCACTTCCCGTGCCGACCCTCGGGGCTGCCCATTCAAACACCCCACCATTTCAGAAGCTTCGAAGATTCTGGCGAATTTCTTCACTCAACCAATAACACTCCAATTCCCAAAAATTCGACTCGTTCCATTGTTTAACAAGGCACAGTTGTTATTGAGAGTATATGCGATCGCGGTCGACGCCTCCAGACGGAAGGGAGACGCGGCTCCGGGGCCATTTGTAGAGAGATCGATGATCGTTAAAAGTTAATCTCTCAGAGAGGAGCAGAAGTTACACGGGTAAATGGTGAGGCTCCATAAAGGGAGAGAGAGAGAGAGAGAGAGACGGAGCAGCGAAGTTGGAAATGGCCCGGAGAGGAAGGAAGAGAGACAGCAGCGTTGACCGCGCGAGCGGAGAGGAAGAGAGAAATTCAGAGGGGCCATGTGGCGTTTCAGGAGATATCAAATCATACTACGTGTACGCCATGCCGCCCCCTAAATATAGTTTATTGCGTTACCGCGTATTAATGGAGCTTCTATAGAAAGGACAGAGACGGACGCCAGCTCGGGAAATCCAAAATAACGCCGTCGATCTCGCGTCAATAACAACTTCTTTCATTCTGTGTCGATACATTCAGGATACCTAAGAGATTTTTTAGAAATATTTGTAGAGCACAAAGTTGCAGAGCAACAGTTATGCTGAACCTTGCCTATTTGCCATTTTTATCATATTTGTAATTGTATTGGCGCAATGAAGACATTTAATAATAATAACTATTAGCAGGTTTAACGAAGATGGCGTGAGCTTGCGACTAGGGATTGCAATACCGGTAACCCGGTTTACCGGTTTCCCGGTAAATCGCGAGAAATACCCTAAAATTTTTACCGGTAATTCGTCCAATTTTTACCGGTAATTCGATAAATTACGTATATCAATATAGCGCATATATGCGTTCGTTATTTCGGTCTACATCGTTATCAGTGAAAAAAACTTAAATTACTAATAAAGACGAAAACCGAAGTATCTCATGAAGAATCAACTCTAAGCCAAAAGGGAACTAAAAATCTAAATCAAGTCATCAAAATAATGGACGTATTTTCAAGTAGAAAAAGTAAGGAGAAAATATATAGGTACAAATGGCATATGATTTCTTAATGACTATCCGACCAACGAGTGTAGAATCTGAGAGTGCTTTATTCGTGGCTGGATTATTTTGTACAAAAATTAGATCGCGATCAGGAGACCAAAGTTTAGACAAATTATGTATTTTGCGTGCTTATTTGTTAAAAAAAATTGTTAAATAAAAAATATTTAATTATGTATGTAAGATAAGATTCTTTTCATTGTTTTCGTGTTGAAGATCCATATTAATAAGTATTGTCAATAGTTACACAAATATATCTATTTTGTTTTATCTCTTTTCATATTTTATATGCAGAATAATTTTATTTGCATATATTTATTATAATGCTCGATTAGAGTTAAAAAAAAAGCTTTTTCTGTAATGTTTTCTCTTATATTTTCAATACCTTAAAAAATACCGGTAAATTATCGGTAAACCGGTTTTGATTGACAATTTTACCGAATTACCGGTAGGGTAAATCCGGGACACGCGGTCGACCTAATATAAAATGGCTATTAAAACTAATATAGATATTACTTATTTTATCAGAACAAACCTAATATGTTCAGAATTTTATGGCGATTCAGAAAAACTGGTCGATATTTGCTTTAAGACAATATTTACTGTAAATCGGGTTGAAAACTGAAGTCATGACATCTGACCACCTCACCCGAGGTGCCGGGAGAAATGGTTTTCGTCGTTGGCAGAGACCACTCACATAATTATTCATGGAAAATTAACAAAGGATAAAGCAAAATTATTTATGAGTGAATACAACTACGGATTCATTGATATTTAATTTGTTTACGCTAAACAAGTAAAGAACACATCAAAGAAAAAGTGAATTACCTACTGGCGATTAGCAAGGCAAATGAATACAAAAGTGAATAAATAAACTAAATAAACAAAAATAATAATCAAATAATAATGAAAAATAAAAAAATAAACAAAAATAATAAAAAAATCATAACTCGACTATCTCACCTTTCTGCAGCGAGACATGGTCTTCTCGTTAGCTTTGAGAGGAAGAGTTAATATGACCAAATACTTTGGCTGCATTGTCCCTCAATGTGTCTACTATCTTATTATTCCAAACATTAAAGGAAAATAAACTTAGAAGTATATTTTAAATACGATTCTGTACAACCGCTGTTTGACAAAAGAGGTTAAATGTAACATCAGTTTACCTTTTATAGCCTATAAATCCAGAAAACCACAGAAGGAAGCAAAATAACGCTATTCATTTAACTATTTGGCTTCTGGAGAAGTAATTGGTCTGCACTTTAATGCATTTTTACGTATAGACTCTGAAATATAGCGACACGACCAACTCTCCGGCTCGACCGCGTCTCCCGGATTTACCCTAATTGAAAATGTCGGTAAATTTGCAATCCCTACTTGCGACTGACTCAATTCCTTTGCACAAAATGTCCTCTTTTTAACTAGTTTATACATTTTTTTTAAAAAACGCCCGTTTTATTATCGTCGAAGGAATCCCACCCAGTCAATCCGAGCCGTGTTTGTTGTTCCAAGCTCCCGAAAATGCGGGGGAACTGATTTATACGAATTTTTTCACGCGTCTGCTGTATCTCTGGTTTCATGCCGTAGGTTGTTTTCAATTAACTCTCGTCATCCCACTGTTCTTTGTCTGCGTCTATCTGTCAACTTCCAAGTCACTGTTTCCACATTTCTCTAAATATTTGAGAAGCAACTCGAAATAGAGCGCTCGTCGCTCGAATCCATAGACGGGCAACAAATCTATTTAAATGAAAATTCGGAATAACGAATGACAGTTAAAAATATTATTGGCGAAGGATAAAGTTAAGTTTATTCGTCGAGTAATCTAAAGTTAAGGTATAACCTTTACTCGATCCGTTATTTAAGTAATTGTTTACTTAGTTAATGCCCAACTTTCAATACTCTGTTCTCCTTCGAGTTTGTTAAAGTTCCAGGGCTTGAATAATTTTCCTGGAGCTTCTGTGTGGTCCAAGTTTCGATGAAACCACCAATTTTCATCTTCCAACTGGTCCATCTCCCCCTAAAACCAGCGATCACTCGGATCTCTCGGGGAGCAGTGGTCGAAGAGATAATTGAATGATGATTGCAGTTTGAATTGTGACCTTTTCAGTCTACCATATTCATGATTAAAAAATTCCACATTTTCCTCTGAAATTTCTCATTGCCAAGCATGCGGAATGAATGGAAACGACACCTAGCGTCTCGGGCTATGGTGACTCGAAAGGAGGGCCATAATCGTGCCAGATTTCGGATGTGTTCCGGTGTCACAAATCGAAAACATAAACACTGGCCTCGTACACGTGTCCTCTGTATATCATAAACTCCTGGACGGTCGGGAAGCCTGTATAGCTGGCTGCCTTTTCCTCTTGCTTACTACGTCCGCTTCTCGGGTTCATTCATGAAAACCTGACGGCCCTTTAAACCGTAAACGAGGCTGTAATGCTCCCCCGACCGGGGACCTTCCTTTCTTCTCGCAGTTCCTTTTCAACGAACGTGAATTAATTTCAGAATAGCAAATAAGTGACGAGTGTTAAATAATTCAGATTTTGTAATATATTGTAATATTCCTAAGAGCTTTAAAAAATCATTGCCTAGCCATCTTCCCAGTGGCGTACTCAGGATTTAATCTTAGGGGAGCCGAGTTCAACGGATACAAATTTCATAGCTCTGTAATAAAGCTAGAAATAAATAAAGAAATAAATAAAATAATAAATCCAGTTTCCCTTTCTTTTTACAAACTTTTTGAATTACATTAATCTCCTTCTTGCTTTTTCGTTGAGGGGGTGCTAGGGCTCCTTGCCCCCCTCTCCAGGGTGCGTCACTGCGTCTTCCTCATTTTTCATTTTTCAACAAAAACTGCGATTGCCACTTTCTCAGAGGAAACACAAGAAGTTACTTTCTCGATAATGGTAACAGGGAGCATCTTCTCGCCGAGTAGGGCGCAACGAAGGGGTGACTCCTCGGAATAATAAACAAACCCTTTTTGTTCGTCGTCGACCGACGCACAGTGGCTCGTTGTTAAGGGAACGAGGTCCCTGATCTGGGTTAATAAAAATCGGAACGGTGTCGCGTTTCAAGGAGCACCGCCGCCCGATTCACCCGCTGCGGAATTACCTAAAGTCCTTTGACCATGCTCGAAAGGGTGAGCACGCTGACACGAGCTACCGAAAAGGCCACTGTTCCTGGAAAATCCATCTTAAATCATCTTTATCGTCGTAAACCTCACTTTGAACGCCTCGTTCGGGCGACGCGTTGAGTCCATTCACGACCGTGTGTAACGAAATGTTAAAAGGTTGTTTACAGAGACTGTAGCCGATTAAAGGAGGCACGAAATGGCGGCGAACATCGGCCGATATTTTCTGAAGCATATTTCCTCGAAGTTGCCCGTAATTTGGGGGAAGATGCCTAGGGTTTCTTAATGAATTTATAAAAATTTAATATACTTATATTTACTTCTATCAAATCAACAAACGTTATTTGTTTTCTAAATTATATAGGTAGCTACTATAAAACGAACATCGGTAATTTAACAAAAACTAAATGTTAACGCATAAAAACAGCAACTCTTCTCTTACACAATTCTGGGGTAAGATGCCTATACATTTGCAATATAAACAACTTATTTGTTAAGGGGGGAGGCCTACCTAGAAATTTTCGAAAAATCGATTTTTCGATTTTTATATTTTCTTGAAAATATTCCCTGTAAGTGTCAAGTTAATCCGACCAAAACTGACCAAGTTATACGCGTGTAAGTACGTTCCTCGGTCTACCGCTTGGAGCAAGCATGACGGCAGAAACAAGAAAAAAGAAAGGCAGCGTCGTAGACAGGAGCAAGTTGGAGTTTTGGAAGCGGTAACTGATGCAGAAGGATTATTATATGGACCAGGAATCGATAACTAAGTAAGTTAAAAAGTGAATTCTCTATTTAGGTGTAAACTAGACCCAAAACTTTAAACGCGTTTTTCTCGAAACCATGTTTTCAAACTCGGTGACCAACATAACTAAAAAATTAATGAACCGATTTGCATGCCCCATTGTGGACTTATTTTAGGGTCCAAAATCTAGGCGCTATCGGAGGGATTTCTTTTTTTTCTGCTTAGTTTTTTTTACACGCCAAGAAAGGAACTACTTTTTTTATGAAATTCGATGGTTCAACTTTGCAGCGCCGCCATTTTGTCTGAAAATAATTTTTCCAAAATCGGGCCCGATAGCGCCTAGATAATTTCATACTCTATCTAAAACTATTCGAATCTTTTTAATTCAGATAATCCTGCTACGAGCTATGATGATCACCGCAAAACGCTTAAAAAAAAAGGACATCCCGGTCATCACCTATAACTCTCAAATCTTTTAATATTCTTTAACGCAAAAAAAGACTGAACTGTCCTTTAGATGTACTCTTAACAATATACTAATAGTTATTAATAAAACTGTAACAGTTTTTCTAGAAAAAAATCCCAAAAAAGCGCTTTGTTTCGACCGCTCTAGGTAGACGTCCCCCCTTAAGCATCTCAACCTCATTGTGGTGCCATTTTTTTGCTGCAGCATAACCTTCTTGAAAACATGTATTATGTTGTTCGTTAAAACGTGCCAAGTGATATCCTTCAGCAATTTCGCTAATAGGGGAGAGTTGCCAATATCGTACCGGTCACCTAAATCGTACCGCATCAATTTCTCAAAAATTAATGAATACAAACGACGTCTGATGATAAAAATATCAAGTAAATGCGAAATAAGAAATAGAAACAAAACCTTTCGAGCTTACACCCTATTTTGTGCGTGCTACAAGCATTTAAAAAAATCAGGTATGATTGATGTAACTTTTTACCAGTTTAATTTAGCTGATAATAATCAAACAATGCAATTTTCTCCTGTGTTTATGTATTTCTCTAAAAGCGGGTTTAATGTAGAATATTTTACATTCATTTTAAGTACATATTACATTCATTATAAAGTTTAAATTTATATTTATAAATAAATTGATCATGTTTCCTAAATCGTACCACTACAATCGTACCAGTAGGATTTGACAACTCGTGTGCTATATAGGTTATGTACATATATCATGTGTGTGATTCATATACATATGTATATGTAACTATATAATAATCATTACTGCATATTGAATAGTTTCTTCTCTATTTGTTATTGTTATGATTTAGGAGACCGGTTGCCTAAATCGTACCTTTTACACTATGTGACAAAAAGATTAATAACAAATTAATTTGTTCTGAACAAAACGTTAAGCGTATAATAGTAGGTGTCTAAAAGACCAAGCTCCAATATCCAATAGTCATTTCCGTTAAAATTAGTACCAAATATGAAATATAACTTAGAATGTCTTAAGTGGTACGATATAGGCAACCCTCCCCTATCTATTGGACAAACTCTGAGTTATGGTTGCTTGGCATCTTCCCTCTAATAACCTTATTGAAAAATAAATTTCTCCCTCCACATTTGGAACGATCAAGTCCTTCCCTTCCACTCTTCTCTCTTTTAGCCTGGCGATAATTTATTTGTTTAGATATTTATTTAATCTGTAATACATCCTTTGTATTACACAATATGTAGTGCAAAAGAGAAAGAGACGAATAAAAAGCACAGAAAAGGTTCGAGAAGTTAGAGCTGCTGCCTGATTTTTTGCAATTAATCATAATTATTAATTTGTCGATTATAATCATTTTTAAACTGCTAAAACTAGGCGCGATAAGAATGTCAATCGGTCGAGCATCGAGCAGCGTATAGAACGAGTGAAAAAGCTGAGCGACGACGCGTTGACGTTGATCCAAGGTGACAGTGGGAGCTTTTTGCCATCCCGTGGAAGCATTGCCCTGGGAAAAAGGCAGATAAAGCCACTTATGAGCGTACTGGCTACGCTGAAGAGATCGCGCGGCTGACCGCTACTATTTTCAGCTCTTTTTGCTACTAATTACGGCGCTCGTGGAAGCCGACCTTTATCGAAAGCTTCTCGAGCACCGGGACACTTCAGATTAAAAGTCCGCCACGAATTTAAAATAGGACAAGTCCTGCTCGTCGAAATTCGACGAAACACGCGATGCAACGACGGATGCAACGCTTTTCTCCGTGTTTAATTATAAACCGACGGGTTAAAAGTGGCCTGAAGAAGGATCTTCCCTTTCACGTGCACTGGTGCCCCCGCGCTGGGACGAGCTTGTATACGTAGAGAGCTGATCAGAGGGTAGAATAGCGAAGAATCTTCTTTTTCGCCGAATCTCGACCCTTGCGCCGCTTCTTCTGTATTTATTGTTAACTGAATATGTGGTTACGAAAAATTCGATAAAATATTTTAAGGGAGGAACCTGCTGTACTCGGCAGAAATCAAGGTTCTTTTGGGGAATCTTTTGTAAGGAAACTATAAGGTAAAGGCACCAGTAGTTGACCAGTTAAGAGAAATCCTTCACGTAAACAATAGTAACTAATTGCTCTGTCATTAAATAGTGACAGTCGCTGCCTAAAGATACTCTTTAAGCTTTCCAAATTATGTAATGAGAACGATTTTTTAAAAAAGGTATGCTACAAAAATTTTGAAACCATTTTTCAAAGTTCAGTAAGTGCTTCAGAAGTTGACCATCCTTGAAAATGAAAATACTAGTAGTTGACCCTATGTTGGTCAGTAATTGACCACCTATACTAGAAAGAGAATTAATGCAATGATGTAGGTAATCGTCTTAGCATCGTTTATTGTCAATAATTTAGAACAAGTTTCAACCAATTCAGGAACAGATTAGACATTTCGAGTTTTGCTCACTTTCGAAGGTTTAAACAAATGATTGCAAAATTAGATGTTTTGGTACATATAGAATCGTGTTCTGCGGGGAAAGTAACTAAACAAATATGTATGTGTCTCCGAAATTTTTTTATTTATTCTAAAACTTTTTTCCAATATAATTTGTTAAACAAATTGTTTAAATAAATTAATTTTATATATCCTATGTCGAATTCGGGATCAGCGACCTCAGAAACCACTAACGATATATACAACTTTTTCGTGCATTTACCCAGTTTCTTGTGCGCCATACCTGTCAACTTCTAGAAACAATTAGAATGACAAGAGTCATTACTTGACCACCCCGCAAACTATGTGTTTCTGAGGTTAGTATAACAAAAACGGTGCATTTATCAAATATAGAACACTATGAGAGTTTAACAAGTGAAGAGTTCAGTCATAAAGAGTTAATACGAATTTTTTTACCTGAACCATACACCTGTTCTTAACAAAATCATTAAGGAAATAACGAAATGGGAACACACTACTCACCTTGATGTAAATAAACATTCGCCAATACTATTCATAATGCACTTCACACTTGAGTGTTTTAGATTTCAGTCGGTAGATGTCTTGGCGCGTCAACTGCACTTTTTTCAAAAGATCGTCACTTCTAAAAACCTTATTTTTCACGTTTTTCTGAAAAGTGGTCAACTACTGATACATGGTCAACTACTGGTGCCTTTACCTTACCTGCAATCTTTTCAAAACTTTCAGGCTACATTAGTATTACGTACTTCAAAAAGCGAAGAAGCATTTCTTTTATATAAAAGTAACACGGTAATTCCAAACGGCGCAAGTGTTTCGGCAAGGCTTTTAGAATTCAATGTTCCCTTCCCAATCTAACTCTCTCTTCTTCCAGCGGGTGTCATAAAAATAATTGTAACATTATAATATATCTACGATCTCGAAATCGAACTTACCCCTCCGTCGCAATAAAATCCCACTCACAAGTCCTCAACTAAATCGCACCAAAATAATCACTAGATATATAAAACAAGAAACGTCTCGATCCAAGAACTCTACCGATCTACACGAGGAACAAAGCGACTCGCTGGAAAGTTGTGTAAAGTGTGCCGAAGAAGCAAAACAACTCCATGCAAGATCTACTTCACCGTACCATGCGAGTTCCCCGAAACAAGACTCGCGGCTCGGTCGAAAGCGGTGGAAATCGGGGAGGAAAAACGACGAACGGAAATATCGCGGATGGTGTGACTAATAGCCGTGGGGGATTCGCGTGCTATCGCGAATCGGAGCGTAGGATATGGCGGTTGCTCCGGTGTACCCTAAATCATGGCCCGCGGTGGCGCGGCCGCTGATTCCCCTTCAATTTACTAATTGAATCGAGAATCGTCCGCATGGGCGTCGACCACTCGGCGCTCCGCCCTTCGGACCAGGCTCCACGACCCTCTCCCTCGACTCTACACCCACCGGCAAGAATTTTCGAGTTAGCGGGCAGCCAGACGCAGCCACACGCGCTCCATGCGACCTCCGCGTCATCCGAAATCTCCCTTCTCAGTGGCACTTGGACTGCATCCGGAAACGCATCGTCCACGGCGCGACACGCGTGTCTTCTGCGAGTGGCCTCGTGTCCAGTATTCGAATAAAATCAACCCCCGCCAGTGGCCGATGAAAGGGGATAGAGCGAACCCCGCGAGAAACCAACCCTTGCTCTGTGGGCAACGATAGAGTGACCATTTTGCAAAGTCTCCATAGCGAAGTGACGTTTTCGCGAAGATTTTAAATTCTGATCTTGGGTGACGGTAGAGTGATCCTGTTTTATAGTTTCGCAAACGTCCAACGTCGGTCTTGCGTGAAAGCAGAGTGACTTTTTGTTGAGCAAGGGGGACGTTAATTAGCCGTCGCGGTGGAGTAATTTTCTTTGGATCGAGGGATATTTGGCGGAAAGAAGTGGTCGGAGGACTTCCGTCGGACTGTTGCGTTGGAGTCGATGGTGGAAGTTTGAGTTACACAGAGTCTGAAGTATTTTACTCGGCGCTGGGGGTTGGTGGAATCTTCTGTGAATTGTGTTGAGTTTCTGGGAAAGGGAGAACAATGATGCTGGGGGGTTACGAGGCGCAGCCGGAATACTATCCGCAGTGGCATCAACCCTACAACTATGTCACGCAGTTGCCTTACGGTAAGTTGTAACAATAACGCAGGGATGCAAATTTGAGGACCGTAAAAGCTTGTTTAATCCTTCGCGGTTACATGGGGTGCATCGTATCCCAGGCAATTTTCGAGTTTGAATCAATATTCGAGTAATATTGAAATGTAGAAATTTGTGAATTTTAACAAAAATAATCGCTTCTTACAACAACTATTTTTAAAATTTACATTTCTAGAAGAAGACTATTAGAGCACCACGAATGTACAATTATCACTCGAAAGTGAAAACATTCAAAAAATTTAAAATGGTAACTCAAAAATGACACTGGGGTGCAGTGATCCCCATGTGATCAAGTTCTGATTATAAGAAAATGTGACCACGGAGGGTTAAAAATCTATGCTGGCGTTATAGGAATTTCGACTTCTATATGCAAAAATACCCTTAGAACTTAATTTCGGAACTTGCTTTGACCATTTTACGCTGTAATATGCGATTGAATTAAATTAGTAGTGAAGAATGAACACTCAAAAATATATCCAAAACAGCTGAACTATTGAAAAAAATATTTTCATCGCAAACTTTTATAATCGGTTTCGCACTCCATCCAACAAAACTGTTTCCTCGAAAGCTTGAATGAGGCATTGAGAGCCAAAACGGACTAACCCACATTTTTGGGGGGAAATTGAGTTAGTAGCAATAATGAAAAATCAATTTTCTTTCAATGTGGGCTATCCCGTTTTTGTACTCAATGCCTCGTATCTCCTATATCATTTTGACTACAGAACTTTTCCTCCCATAATTGGCACCGTGTGCTCGGGCATAGATCTACAAACACACATTGTCATAAAAGAATATTGCAACAGCAGAGAGAATATTCTACATGCTACATTCATATAAATTATAACAGACCGCTGGAGCAGCAGCTCGATAATTCAGTAGCAAGAAACCTCCACACACCCCCTGACTCGAGCAACCATTTCTGTGCAGGTCCACTGAACGTGCCCGACGCCGACAGCCAATCGACGTACTGGGGCGCGGATTCCGGGATCTCCGGGGGTAGTTCTGGCGCAGGGAGTCCCACCGCCTCGACGCCACCCCTGATCGAGGAGATCGGTGTCCAGGAGACCAGCTACTCCCCCCTGCAGCAGTATCCTCACCCCTCGATGAGCCAGCACTACCCGAGCCACCCCTATCCGCCCCAGCAAGACATCTCTCACCATCACCTGCACCACCACCACCAATTGAGCCACCGAAGGGACGCGGATTACACTGCAGTCTCGTCCATCAGCCACGTGGACAGTGCCCTTCAGCAACACCTTCGGCAGGGCGTCGGAGAGGGTGGCGTGGTGGTCAGGCCCAAGAGGAGGAACACAGCGAACAAGAAGGAACGGAGACGGACCCAGAGCATAAACACCGCGTTCGCGGATCTTCGAGATTGCATACCGAACGTCCCAGCTGATACGAAGTTGTCCAAGATCAAGACGCTGAGGCTAGCCGCGTCCTACATCGGCTACCTGATGGCGGTTCTTGAAAGTGACGAGGGAGAAGAACCGCAAACCTTCCGCGCGGAGATTCTGTCGAACGGCAGGAGGAACAAGACGGCTCAGGCGAATCAGGTTGGTAGGTTTGCGATTTTTTATAGAGAGGAGCAGTGAATCTAGGATTAGATTTTGAAATTAATATGGTACTGGATTTATTTATCAAGTCACTCGAATAAACATCGTAGCAGTTATTATTATTATTATTATTATTAAGCGTCTTTATTGCACAAAGATACAAAATTAGTACTTATACCTCTGTTTATTATTAGTCTAGGGAAATATTATTGCAAAATTGTGTAGTTTAACTGAGCAAAAGTAAGTTGCATACGAATCATTTTATCAATCATATTGCCAAGAAAATTGTATGTTCTACTTATGTATGTAAATTTGAGATTCGTGCAATAAATATTTCCCGTACTGAACTTCTTTATAATCTAAAATTTTTGCGATATTTTCTGCGTAATAATTCACAAGACCTCGTGCTGGGGTTGTACCTCTCACTTCAATTTTAGTGGACCGGGTGGCTTTACTTTACTTTCTTCATAATACAGAGGCGTCGGAATAAAGGAGAATTTTGTTCGTTAATTTGACAAACTAGGGTCTAAAGAGGCACTCGAGTCACACCGATTGCTTTCACAGGAAAGCTTCCCTAAGCACGATTGCACACGGTGTAGAAGAATTTCTACTTTCCCCGTGGACTTTTTCCAAGCCTCTCGGAGCACTTTCGTAAGCGTTGCCTTCGAGTAAACATCGCTCGCTTAATCGGGTCTCGTTCGTCGCCGCTTGAGAACTCGATCTTAAACTCGTCATCGTGCGTTAAGATTGTTTGAAGCAAGGGAAGGGCACAGGGGGGCGAAAAAGAGGGAAGTTTTCATTGCACGCGCGTGCCACGAACCTCCAGTCGGGACATCTTCATCGAGTCATGGCTAATTTGTCCCTCACTCCGAAATTCATTAGAGTAGGGGAGACCGGGGCTAGTTGACTAACGAGGTTAGTTGACTAATTCCCCTTAATTCTTGTATTATGGAATAAATTATGCTGCGATTCGCAATATTGGAGCATATGAATGACCAGCTTGCCATTTAATGTGTCGCCATGACAAAAACTTGCGTGTTCTGTCAGTGAGAATGAAAAGTCTAAAAAGGTCGGCTGGAAGTAAATATTTTCGTTTCGACTATTTATGAATTTTTGTCCACTAAGTACTGCTTGATGCTATTTCATGAATATTTTGTGGAAACGTGATACCTTGACTATAATTTACGGTATTTTATTTTATCCGGTGCGTGGAGGTTTTGTACGTACGACCCTTAACATGTTAACAATGTCGGACGGGGTTACTTGACTAAGCATAGGAGTACTACTAATAATTGCATTTTTTATCCTCAAGATGCAGTCGAGGCAAAGAGTTTAGCTTTTAAATTATTTAACTGACCGAACCAGTGCGCCGAAACCACTTATTGTTTAGTTTAAAGAGTTTAGTTGCTCAAGTCCACTTCCCCCACCACAAATCCTTCCAAACTCACCCCTACCAGTTTTACACCCTATCCTCCCTTCAAACTCTCAGGCCTTCCAAATAGACCATAACAAACCAGTACAAAATAATTACAGTATCTTAGACCATGATAATTAATAAAAAAAAAAAATAACACTGTGGAGGAGTGAAAAAAAATAAAAAAATTTATTGGTCGTAGTATACATATGTACGCGTTTCGTATACTATATAGATGGATTTGGCAGCGTATATATACGTTTTTCACATTATATTGATGTACTGTGACAGCGTATATGTACACCTTTCGCATGCAAAGGGTTAAAACTGAAAAGTAAATGTCAAGTCAACTGACCCCATCATATTTGTCAACTAACCCCGTAGCCGGGGTCTGTTGACTTATTCGTCTCACTACTCTAAATACAATAAAAACTACAACCTAGACTCAATTAAAAGGATTTTCAAAATTATGCCTGTATACCTAATGAAATTTGGAAACTTTTGGTATGCGGTAAGTCAACAAAATACTAATGGTCTATTTATAAAAATTAGAAATGTAAAAAATTAGTCAACTAGCCCCGGTCTCCCCTACAAGTAGAAGAAACGCAAATATGGCAAACATAATGTTAGAACTGTTAGAAGACGATGAAACGATCGTAGAACTGATAATGTAATCCAAAACAGTAGTCTAAATTCTCTTAAAGTCTAAAACATTCGTTGAATAATAAATTTTCGATAAAACAAAGTAGTCTGTGGTGGGTAGAGACTGGAAAAATAATTTTCGGGAAGCGACGAAGGAAATTGGTTGCGGTTGGGTTGTCAGGTATCACAGGTTTTCAGCTATTAGCCCAAAGTGTATCATTGTTTCCCTAATTTTTACTCCACGGACGTGTGTTTTCCTCAGACCCCGTAATTTGTGGTTTCCCCTGTTTTCTGCGGCTCTTCACCACCCACGGAGAGTTTTCTACCTTTCGAAGGGTCACGCACCTTTGAACCCAGATTTGGGCATTATCCGAATAAATTGTTGTTCGAATAATCTTCCGATGAAGGTTCCCATAGAGAATTTATTTGCATCGCCCAATTTTCCTTTTTTTTTTTATTACAGAACGAGTCGTGTTTGCACCCCACCTCGAGCCTAGGACCCGAGGAGTCGTCGAAGAGCAAAGGACGAACCGGATGGCCGCAGCATATGTGGGCCCTCGAATTGAAGCAAGAATCACAGGCCAACCAGATGCAATAAAATCACCGATCTCTATCTATTTCTGAACCCAGTGGCTGCTGTCCGACCAGAGATAACCAGATGAATCGAATGGGAACGCTGGATCAAAGCTGCTGGACAACCAGGGGGGGGGCCACAACGCTTTCCATCCACTATTTTCCACTTTCCCCAACGAATCACGAAATTCCGTGAAACTTAATTTATTTAGACGATCGCGGTTTGGAGAAACGTACGAAGGCGCGCCTAGGATTAATTAGAGCACACTTGAATAATATATTCATGGGGCTCCTGGTGATTAGAGAATTCGAGATTTTTGAGAAAATTCTCTTCTTTTGTTTCGAGTTTACGAGGATGGAATTTTCCTCGCGGAACCGACGTGGCTGCTGTAAAAAGCGAGTGATCGTTTGTAAATACGCGTCTCTGCCGAGTATACGTCACAAGTGTAAATAGATGTGTCTTCTTTCGTAGTTAATCACATATCTCTGGTGGGCGGGTAAACGAGTGCAAGTCAAATTTATTAATTTTGCAGCAAGACACTTGGAACAATTGAAGTGCTACGTAAATTTTGGACGTGGAAGTTAATAACATATATGTTAAAAGAAACTTTTATTTCTAACTTCGATTCACAAAAAATAACAAAGAGAAACTGTTTAGGCTTGAGGTAAAGTTTGACTTATACTCCTTTGCGCGCCCACCAGATGTACGTTAACCCTCCACTTTGGCTCGTCGTTTTTCAGGCGTTAACAAGGAATTAGATATTGACGCTGGGACAACAGTGCTCAGGCAGCTGTGAGATTCTTTCTTTTTTTTAAGCTTATTGTTAGTCTTTGAAGCGCATTTGTTTAATCGATGAGAAGGAAAAAGGAACGTCGAAGCTTTTGGGGGGTTGGAAGTTATAGGGGGTGAGTTTCTTCGGTGAAATTAATAGGGAAGTAAATATTCGTTCTAAAGGATAAAGGGTTTTGAAAGCTCAATTACCAACAGAAGAGTATTATTTATTTTCCAGCGAGACCAAGGTACAGAGGGTTAACAAATTATGGGGGGTGTGTCGATGGGTTCCATCGAAGCTAAGGGGTCACAGAAATTAACTGTATTAGGTCGGTGCAGAAGTTCGTTCACTTTATTCAATCAAAGTCTTCATTAAAAGTAAAAATATATTACATCGGTGACCATTTGCCACTTTTCTGGTAGAAGTGACCTCATCACCACTGACTAACATCACCTGACAGTGAGCAAACGAACTTTTGCACTGACCTGATAATTTCGTAGTGAATTGGTAGGACGTGGTTCCTTTTCTTCGTTTATTACACATGAAAATTTAAACACAGTCTTCACTTCTCCTGCTGTTCGGAAGTTCAGAGCGACGCAAAGATGTCGAAGACTACCGAACACGTTCTACTTGTCACTTCGATCGTTAGGATTGCGAGCAGTCACTAAGATGCTTGTAAACTTTTGTATAAAGGATTAACGATGTATAAACAGTCACTAGCAATAAATAGACTATCGTAACTTAAATCATGTTCCTGCGTTTTCAATGCCCTGGAAGGAAATAGGAGGCTCCTAGCTATCTCTGTATCACAGTTCCCTTTCAACCCACTTCTACCTTTGAAAATAGAAAGCAGGATAACTTTTAATATTCAATATTTGCGCCGCACGCTTTTATTTTTAATCATATAAGGGAATTCTTCTAAGGTAGTAATTTAGTCCGGTATCAAAATTATTTTTTTTTTTTAAAAAGTACTATAAATTATTTTATGCTTTTTAGTCTTCCAGAATTTTAATCTTTATTATCTACATTAAATTCTATAAAAGTTCGTTCGTAAAAAAAATTTTTTACTACAAATTCCACCAAAGACAAATGTTGAGCGCAGATTGAGAGGCTTTCAAGTGGAGCAGGTCGCAGCTCCCGTGTCGAGGCCTTCCCTCTCGTAGGGAAACGCGTTTCCCTCAGCTACACGCTGGGACAGCATTGTTCAATGGCGACGGGTCTCGAATTTCCTGGATATCCTGGCGCCGGCACTTGATCCGTGGTAGCCCCTTAATCTTCGCGTGTCGCTGATACGTCCATTGAAAGGGAAGAAGATCCCACGCGACTACACCGATCTCCCAATTCTCTCGTGTTTCGTTTCACATAAAAAAAAAAGAGGAACAGCAGACATCAGCAGGCGAACACTATTTAATGTAGATAAAATCGTCTTCGAAAGCGTTACCTTGTCCAAGGGCGTACCCAGACCCTGGCGATGGAACAACCCATTTTGAAGTGCCAATTTAATTAAAAATTTAAAACCGAAATGTAAAAATATTCATATTTTCGTATAAACTTAATAAAGATCAGTTTTTAAAAATAAGCGATTTCTTGTCAAAGCCAGGGGAGGGCAACTGCCCCTTTTCCCTCCCCCTCCGGGCGCCCATCACTGTGCTCTTCGCGCCTTCTCCCCTTTATCAATCGAGACTAAATATTTGCGGCGCCTTTCGAAGACGTCTCTATTCAACGACGTCCCGATGTTTAAGTGAGCGGATAATCGCTGCGTCAGTAACATTATAATCTTGTATATTGTAACCGAGATCTGTCTCTCGTACTGTAAACGGCCGTTCGATAACAGTCGCGTCTCCATTGCTAAAACACGATTAATTGATGAGCGAAGGGATAAACTGAGCTGAGGCATTTCGCAATTAATTAACGTGTAGCGAATGAGAGACTAGCACAGGCTGCTCTTTCAATGTTTGCATTCTAAGTATGTCATCCTAGAGAGGTGGTAATGTTATTATTATTTTTATTAAAAGCACCGGTAATTCATTAAAGCAGATCAAACTACAAATCAATAGGTACTAGAACTGAAACTAGAACTAGGAAGCAAGACGGAGGAAATTAATATTAATAATCATTTATCGAGTTTCACTTTGCAAGCAAATTCTATGATCTAAATATTTAAGAATGTTGAGTAATCTTAGGGGCCATTTTTCTCGAGCAACTGCAATTGAAATGTTAAGAGAAGGTGGAGAGTTCGTAATTCAGGCGATTACAAGCGACACGAGCTCGGAAGCTGCTTAATTCCGCGGCGAACCGTCGATCAAATCCCCCTCCAGGTCGCGTTAGTGACTAACGCCGATTAAATCGAGGCAACGAGCGCGCTGCTTCTCTAGAGCGCAAAAAGCGTCGCCCTCTCTTTGGGCAGATCTCGCTGGGAGCGATGGCGAAGCCGAAGGCCGACACTGGCAGGCCGATTGATGACTGTTTGTTTATTGGAATGCACGTCGAGTGGCACTATATTTTAGCAGCATACGTAGATACCCGTTACTCAACTCCGTCTCGCCTCGTAAACACTTCGGGCTTCTTCGGCGGCTTCCAACATCGTATTTTCTTCCTCTATCCCGATGAGCCCTAGTCTCTTCCTCCTTCTACCCCATCTACTCGAAGACACATGGATTCTGAAGGAATTGTTCTTACGGAAGGTTCACAAATACTGTATGGTATCCAAAAGGACATGTCCACCTTTTTTTACAGAAATGCAGCGACCTCCTATCACAACTCAAGCGATCCACTCGCCTCTACTTCACCCGGCAAATTTCCATCACTATTTACCAGATCGAAAAATGGAAAAGGAGGAGAATCTGAAATCGTTTGACAAGGAGGACGCTCCCCTTCACAAAGCGTTGAGTAACACTTCAGTGTTAGTATTAGTATTACAAGGAGTTGGAAATATTTCCAGTACTCTATATCTACCTGATCTATCTTCACTTGGAGTACATAGTCTACGAACCCATTTCGTCAATTCTGCACACTAAACACTCCCACAAAGTGATACCCACGATTTATGAACCGCCCTGTAGATTTGTTGATAATTTTCCCCAGAGGCGACAGAAAAGCAGAATCAAGTGTTTTCCCTTGGATGGCACGAGTCTCGAATTGAAGCGCAAATATGTACATGTTTTTGGGGGAAGAGGCACGTGCTACCCCGCTAGAAGGTGTTAAACACGAGAAGGTGAATCGGTACCGCTCTTGTAAACTCTTCCCTTGACGAAGCCCAGAACACCTCCGAACCCCGAATCCACCATAAACACTCCTCGGTGCCTACGGAACTCGGCTATTCTCGGTAGCGACGAAGAGATCGTTGCTTTCTTGTCAAAATGTTGCTACCAGGCCTTTCCAACGCAAAGAGGCCCTGCACCCCTGTTTTTTTTTTTTTTTTTGACATTTTACAAGCCTCGCTATCTTACGCTACTCCTTTCCCGCTTTTCTATAACGAAAGTTTCCTCGTATATGAAGTAGAAGGGGCGATCCAAGTGACGAGGTGTTCCACACGAGCTTTGAAGTGAAGAAGAACGTGTCAATGGCCTTGCAAAATGAGAATCAGCTGTGTTCTTAATTTCATTGTGTTTGGTAAGACCGGGGCTAGTTGACTAATTTTTTACATTTCTAATTTTTATAAATAGACCATTAGTAGTTTGTTGACTCACTGCATACCAAAAGTTTCCAAATTTCATTAGGTATACAGGCATAATTTTGAAAATCCTTTTAATTGAGTCTAGGTTGTAGTTTTTATTGTATTTACAGTAGTGAGACGAATAAGTCAACAGACCCCGGCTACGGGGTTAGTTGACAAATATGATGGGGTCAGTTGACTTGACATTTACTTTTCAGTTTTAACCCTTTGCATGCGAAAGGTGTATATATACGCTGTCACAGTACATCAATATAATGTGAAAAACGTATATATACGCTGCCAATTCCATCAATATAGTATACGAAACGCGTACATATGTATACTACGACCAATAATTTTTTTAATTTTTTTTCACTCCTCCACAGTGTTATTTTTTTTTTTTTATTAATTATCATGGTCTAAGATACTGTAATTATTTTGTACTGGTTTGTTATGGTCTATTTCGAAGGCCTGAGAGTTTGAAGGGAGGATAGGGTGTAAAACTGGTAGGGGTGAGTTTGGAAGGATTTGTGGTGGGGGAAGTGGACTTGAGCAACTAAACTCTTTAAACTAAACAATAAGTGGTTTCGGCGCACTGGTTCGGTCAGTTAAATAATTTAAAAGCTAAACTCTTTGCCTCGACTGCATCTTGAGGATAAAAAATGCAATTATTAGTAGTATTCCTATGCTTAGTCAAGTAACCCCGTCCGACATTATTAACATGTTAAGGGTCGTACGTACAAAACCTCCACACACCGGATAAAATAAAATACCGTAAATTATAGTCAAGGTATCACGTTTCCACATAATATTCATGAAATAACATCAAGCAGTACTTAGTAGACAAAAATTCATAAATAGTCGAAACGAAAATATTTACTTCCAGCCGACCTTTTTAGACTTTTCATTCTCACTGACAGAACACGCAAGTTTTTGTCATGGCGACACATTAAATGGCAAGCTGGTCATTCATATGCTCCAATATTGCGAATCGCAGCATAATTTATTCCATAATACAAGAATTAAAGGGAATTAGTCAACTAACCTCGTTAGTCAACTAGCCCCGGTCTCCCCTACTGATAAGTGATTAGTGGCACTCCAGCTTTAGCACCCAAGTGTCAAGGAATAATTCTGAAGAAGCCTCTCCTTCTTTCAGAATTTAGAGTGTCCCCAGTCTCTGACAATTGGAGTAAAATTGAATTTTTGAGCAGAAGGAGTCAATAGAGCGCTCGAACGCGGTAGTCGCGAGATGGTATCGATCATTTGCACTAGAAGAGATCGAGATCAACCAGAAACGACCCATTGTTATCCTGATGCTATCTCCAATACTCGCTCACGATTGATTCATCCAGACCTGAAATGGCACTTTATTTCCAACCATTTCCAAATCATTCACCCCCTCGCGATCCATCGTAGCTCCATCTGGGACCCAAAACTGTCATCCCCATTGTGGAATATGCTCTCGTCATTAAGCAAATTAATCACCAATTAGAATTATTCATATCCGACGTGGATTCAGGTGCCCTTCTTGTAGGGGGCAAAGTGTGTAAAAGTATAAAAGCACATTCTCGAACCATCTTTTACAAGATTTAAAATTTGCTTGTAATTTATATTTTAATATCTCTATCTGCTACTACAGCCTAAATAATTAAATTCACATTAATTGTTTATACATAATAATACATAACGTCACAATTTTTATATACTTTATTACTCTTGGAGGAGGTGTTCGCCCCTGTCGCCCCCCGGATCCGCCCCTGATTCATCTGATATCGGGCTGTTCGAATACCAGTAAAAGAAATCTCTCAATTGAATCACAGAAGCTCTTCCTCGATCTCAATAAATCCTTCAATTACTCCCTCCTACTCCCCGAGTTACTCACTTCCTCTTCCCGCTCCGTCCTCTCTGTCTACTCCACTTAAGCGTGGCGAGCGAAAAACAAAAGAGAAAGGCCCCTTACGTGGGAATATTTTCAAGCCGTCGATTTAAAGAACGGAACACATGCCTGTGTGCGTCCGCGTCCACCGTGCTCACCGTGCACGCAAGCGCACGGAGTCGAAGAAAAAAGCATGAAGCAAGCGTTTGTTTGCTTTGACAAGTATCGAAGGTCCACGTACGAGTGGAAAGTACGAGCAACGACTCGGCCACTTATACTCCGCATGAAAAACTGCCCCTCGCATGTGTCGTACACCCCCTAATTGCTCTCGTCTCTTTTCTTTCGCCGCTACCGCGAGGACTTGTGCAGTCGTTGCTCTTCCTTTAGAATTCTGTTTACCAACTCGCCGGCCCATTTCGACCAAGCGGCATAAAGGCCGTCGTGCATTCTCGCGAAGCGCGGCGATACGAATAGAAGAGTTTATAAACAATTGATGACGGAAGCGCAGGGATAATTAATTAATTATTATTAATTTCTTTGCTTCGCCGCGGCGCGCTTCGCCAAAATGCGCGACGGTCTTAAAACAGTGGTTGATGAACGCCTAAGAAATGCCTAGGAAAACGAGGCGCACTGCGTTCGCAGGGCTACAAATCTTCCTTGGAAACCGTTTACGCTGGGGAATTACTGCATAGCGCGCGTAAACAATACCGCTCCCCTCTGAAATAGATTATGTCTTCTGTCCGAGCCTTGCAGTTTAACGTCTTGCAAATATTCCAGCGGGGATGCTTGCTGTGATATGGGGAAGGATGTTTGACGTTCTTCGAATATTTGATAGGCAGTGGCGGAGTGACCATGGTGTCAGCTTGCTCGATGGCAAGTGGGCCCCCTTAAATGTCAGACAATATGGTAAAAATGTTATTGACCTTTTAGTAGCTTGAAAATATAACAGAACAGTGTTTCCAAACCTTTTCTGAGTCCTGGCCCCTTTTATAATATTCAAATAACCTTTGACCCCCGTCCAAATTATATTGAATTATTCTTTATGTAAATTATATTTAAGATTTAATTGAAGATTTAAAAATTAACGATTTCTTATTAAATTTAATTGAAACTTAAAAATTTACAGAAATATTGGCAAAGAGAAAAAAGTTACCTGCGGTGTAAATTATATTTAAGATTTAATTGAAGATTTAAAAATGAATGATTTCTTATTAAATTTAATTGAAACTTAAAAATTTACAGAAATATTGGCAAAGAGAAAAAATTACCTGCGGTGCGATACGCCCCGCGTGACCACGAAGGGTTAATAAAAAATTTTTAATAAAATCATTTTTCGAGGATACTTTATACTTAAGAATATAATAAATCATTCTGATTCTGGTTATATGATAGCCTTATAATTGCGAGTGTGCGCCCTTCGTCTTCCGGCAATCGATATTTTTAGTCCCAGTCCGCCACCGGCGATAGGTGTCCTTGCTCTTAATTTTTTGTTCCATAGTTAGCTGACAATTAGTTACTTTTTGTTAGCGACGTAGGCGATTGCTGGGGATCGAGCAGCGTTTTCGCTCGTCGATCAGCTGCTAGTGCGTAGAACGCGGAGCACAGGCGAGCTTTTATACGGGCGTCCTTGCTCCTCGATCTCGTTGATCCCGAAATTGAATTGGCTAATTGACAGGCTTAATCGAGAACAGATTGTCCGCTGGAACGCCCGTAGCGCTGCCTCCATTCTGTCCTCGCGTCAGGGAATGGTACAGGGACTCTTATTTCCACAGATTCAACGGACCATTATTTCCCTCGTTTTTAATCCAATGCCGCAAGTCATGCGACGTGCATTTGTCTCCGTTTGTGTTCTGCGAAATCACCGATTAATCGGGCAATCCCATTCCGCCCCCAATCACGTCAGAGGATGAAGGAGCTTGTAGTCTGCTGACGTTGGAGACCATTCGTTTTAATAATTTCTAGGAGCTATTAGACATTTTGTGCCCAATCATAGGTAATGCTAATCAAGTGGATAAATAAATAAATATGAGCAGTAGAAGGAGGATTATTAGAGTAAAGAGTGGAAAGAGAAGAAGCCTTCGAATTCATCAAGTACCTACTCAAGAATTTGTGGGGCCCAGTGGAAAAAAGGCTACACGCCACATATGCATCAATTTTCGTTTCTTTGTGCTATTAATTCGTTCCTGAAATGTATTGTAATTCCACTAAAATTCCTCATATAATAACATGTATCCAGGTTCCTACGATTTTGACATTTATTTTCAACTAGCTGACCCATTACCCGGTTTCACCCGGGAATTATTTATGTTGTTTGAAAAATAAAAAAGCCTAAACCAAAAAAATAAATAGCCTAGAATCTAATCTAGGACGTGTGTAATGTATATTCAGAATTTCAATGAAATCCGTTCAGCCGTTTAGGCGTGAAAGAAGGACAAACAAACAGACAACGTTTCACTTTTATATATTAGTAAGGATCATGAAAATTCTCTACTCCTACTGAATATTAAATCTTCTTCTCGCTGAGAAAAAAAAATGCGCAGTGGAAAAGAGGCCCTCCCCACTCGTCTCCATGGAGCGACGTGAACCAATAAGCTTAATTTTTTAACTCAAAGACAATAGTTGTCGTCTACCATCTAATTCATGTACCGTTTAAAATAATAACAATTTCATACCCCATTTCCTAAAATGGTGCAGACGCAAGCTACAGGCATTTCAATATTTAAGAATCTTTAGGTTTATCACAATTATAGGCCAAAAATGGTGATTTCCACCACTTTTAACTGTTTGTAGCTTACTTAAATCTACAAAGGGCATTTTTTAAATTTTCTTTACAGGCTCAGATACAAAATTTGAGAAAAGGACCTTCACTATTTTCTCCGCTATTCCGATCAATTGGAATCTTTGTCAAACGACGAAACACGTCACCCAGTAAACTAATCCTTCTAGCTTCTAAAAAACAACTCAAGCGGTTTGGACTAATTTTAAAAAAGTGACCCCCCACTGTAGTATTCTGCCAAGTTCAACACATTCAATCTATAGACAACCAAAATTGCCCCATATTTCTACACTAAAGACTAAATAGTACCTACATCTACAAGAGAATAAACGACACCGTCCTCGCGCTGAAGCAAAATCCACCCCCGTCGCCTCGAAGCTAAGGTGTCCAAGCGCCCGAGCGCGATTAAAACTGTTATTTACCCGTCTAAAGGGGAAGAGCACGACAGAAGGTCTTAGAGACTAGAGGCAGTTGCTGCAAATCCCGGCAGAGTCAATGAATCCGCGAGGTACGAACACTTCCGGCTTGCAGGAGCTGGGGACGGGGGTGGTTACAGGGTCTCCCATACCCAGGGCGCTCATTAGGTATGGAGGGCCATGGATCTCGATTGAAATGAAGACGAATCGCCCGAGACTGCCCCCGACGGGGTGGGTGTTTGCGTACGGCGACGCGAATGAAATCGCGGCGAAAGAAAGGGAGAAAAATAGTGCTCGCCGGAGGAGGAACGAGAAGGAGGTAAACGCGCAAGCAATCTCAGAGGGTAGCTCGCACCCCTATAAAACCTGTGGACCCTGGCCGTATCGACACCATTCGCCGACGAGTCTCGAGATAGGGTGCACTCGAAGAAAGGATGATCGGTTCCGTGCTGCTGCAACCCTCGGGCGCCACCTCGGCCTGCGCTCTGCTCTGCCTGGCTTACCTGGTCTCCTGCACCTCCGGCGAGTACGGTACGTTTTCACGTGGACCTCGGCGTGAGTCGAATTTGAAGCGCTCGGGGATTAGTGTCACTTGAGTCTGATTCTAGACGGTCTTAATCTTCTTAAAGGTCTTCAATTAGTCTCTACTGCCCTCCTTAGTTAAAAGGTCCTATCTGGCATTTCGAAACATGAAACCGCGAAAACTGAAGTTTTATTATTTTCTTCGTGCCGTCCTTGCAAAAAAATAAACAAATTAGACTGTTTCTAGATCTCTACGAAACACGTAGGGTTTTTTTTTTAACTTTACTTAAAAGGTAAAAGATGTGTGGAACTTCAAATATTTCAACATTTCTTGAATAATGATAAAATGCTAGATAGGACATTTTAACTAAGGAGAGCAGTATATCTGGAGATAGCTGTAAGTAACTATATTTGTCCGTTTTCTTTTGTTTCTTACCTACAGATTTAGGTAGCTTCTAATTTGTAAGGTCAGGTATAGCAACGGTCTACTGGCTGCACTTCGCTTTTTGCAAAACCATGTGCAGCTGTCCGCATAGGCTATTTAACTTGTATGTGCTCGGTAATAGAGACGTTTAAGTGGAGCAGTTTGATAAGGGTTGAAATGAATTATCTGTGCAGAAGGAAGGGAGTCCCCGAGCAGCGTGACCAACGACCGGACACCGAACAACGAGTTCGGCTCGTGCACCGATGGCAAGTGCATAAAACGCACCTCGCAGGACATCACCAGCGGCATGTGGTTCGGGCCGCGACTGGGCAGGCGACGAAGAGCCGACAGGAAGCTGGAGGTGGACCCGGACCTCGAGGCCCTCGCGAACATATTCGACGGCGCGCGCTGGGCCGTCATCACGATTCCAGGTATTTCCGTTTGCCTGCTTATTTTCCTTGCCGTTTCGCGCGTTATTATTCCGGCTACCCCAGGTGTCCATCATCCTTCCTCGAAGAAGATATAAAAATTGCAGGCCTCCAGAAATGGAGTGTAACGCAGGCTTCGAACAAGGCTACTTGATACCTCGTCAACTTTCCCCGTTATTCGATACTAATTGTTGTAGGTGATTACAATTATTCGTGAAAATGAACTCTCTCGAGGGAACTTTCTTCTTAGGAGATGCCTAAGGGCGCAGACTTTTTTTCAGGGGGGTGGGAGACAATTTTGAGAAATAGGCGACGATTGGTTGTTTGTTTGAACCCATTTTGCACCGTCAATTTAATTAACACTAGAACTACCGACAAGTAACGTATACCTATTTCTACCAGACCAGTCACAATGACTGGTTATTTATAAAATACGTTATGCAAGGATCACATATCTCTATTCATATTTTTTTAATTTTTATATTGTTAAAAAATATATACATAATATTATAGATACTTATACTACTTAGAAATACACTTTTTTCATACTTAAACTCTGAGAAATTTATTACCAAATTTAAAACCAGTCATTTCCACTGGTTTGGTAATCCAGTGTCTAAAATTTAAAATTTAAATTTAGAAGTATTCACTTTTCTTGCATAGAGTAAAGGTAGGTAAAAGTTCGCAAGCGGGTAAGAGTTCGCACCATGCAAATTTCATGGTTTGAGTTGTGGCAGTTGCCAATGGTGATTGGCAGTCAATTGTCAATCAAGGTACAGTCACTAATGTCGAATTTCGTGGCTGTGTTTCGGTTTGTTGTGAATTTTGTGGCTGAATTCGTTAGTTCTGATGTAATATTCTCATGTTTGGGAATCAATATTATTCCTATAAATTGATCAGTAAATATTTTAATAATATGCCGTCTGAAAGAGCTGAAATTCTTCTATTAAAAAGTGCTAATAGAAGTTTTCAATTCTCCTCACAGATAACAGGATTGATTAAACAATGTAAAAGTAGCTGTGGGGGCAAAAGTTCGCATAATGCAGTGGGACAAGAGTTCACATGCGAACTTTTGCCCCAAAATAATTTGACGGGTGTTATATCTTCATTAAACTTATTTTAATTCTAGAGTTTGCTAAATTTTGAGGTTGTGATAGTTGAGCCACGCTGATCTCAGCTTTTGATTTTTGTTATTAATTTTTAATCCGAATTTTTTTATATTTCTCGTTGCGTTCTTTTACCCCATAACATGCGAACTTTTGCTCCACATAGCGGGTAAACGTTCGCATTTGACACTTTTTGGAAATTATTTTTTTATAAGTTGTGACAGGTAAATTTACATGAAGTCACTGCCTATCGAATAATAAGGGATAGTAGTTATTTCTCACAAAACGATATGACTATCAGTGTAATACCAAGGATTTTAGAGAAGTCTAAACTTTAAGTGCGCACTCTTGCCCCACATTACTCTACACTTAATAAAAATTATGTTTTAAAAATGAACGATTTTTTCCCTGCGGGCGCCCATGGAAATACCTACAAAGAAGTTTCGTGTTTGAACGGAGAGTAGAAACTCCCTCGCTTACAGAAAGAATTAGATCACTTTGCATAAGCTTCCAATCGATATTGCGAATGAAATTTTTTTTCCAGGAGGGGAGAAGCGTCAGCCGACCCAGTTCACTCCCCGCTTGGGTCGAGAATCGGGAGAGGAATTCTTCTCCTACGGATTGCCCAGGGATCAAGAGGAGCTGTACGCGGAGGAGCAGATCTTTCCACCCCTTTTCGCACCACGTCTCGGACGCCGTCTACCCTGGACACCCTCGCCGAGGCTGGGTCGACAGTTGCACACCATCCTTGATAAACCCAGACAGTATCCCGAGGACTCGCGCTTCTGAGACTTGCCCATTCAATCGAACACAGCAGAATAGCCGAAGACATAGTGTGATTGCGACGCGAAAACGAGAAGATAAAGGACTATTGTATTTATTTGTATGATAAAACGAAAAGAACAATGCTCGACGGGTTTTCCTTCACTTTCAACCCCCTCAGCCTTTTCCTTTACTTTTGAAATACGTAAGGTAAGTGCGGTGTAATAAGGCCCACTTAAGGATCCATAATTTTTTTTAAAAGAATCATACGTATTTTTGGGAACTCCGTCTTTTATTGGAATCTATGAACATTAAACTATAAATTGTGATATTATGAATAATATACGAAAACAACAAACACGAAAACTTTTAGATTTTTAAAAATCTTGTAAATGGGCCTTTCTTCGTGTAGAGCAGGTAATAAAAACAATAGGTAGATTACCAGTAGTTTAGATTGACCTACTAGGGGAAAATGACGGCTGGGCCTTTATTATCCGCACATACCTTAGTTAAATTGATAGATTACTCTTTGACAAAAGAGTCGAGTAACTATCAATCGACAGTAAAATATCCACAGGACTGCTGTCCACTTGGGTACGCAGTGCTCGGTTTGATTAAATTGTTCGGTCGAATTAGGAGTAGGTAATTTCTACCTACGGCAGCAGGCTCTATTCTTCGATTCTCGTGGATCCGGGCGCTTGACTCGATTAAAAAGATGTTCCCGTGTTATTCCTGTCTGTCCAGGATGGTGGATGGTTACTCGAGCAAAGAGAGGCGGAAAGTTAACTTGTATTTCCCGAGCTTTATGGTTACGAGCAGAGTCTACGCCGCCACATGGCCCACGGTAGTTCCGGTCGAGGAATTACACGCGTAGTTGCACCCCCCCCCCCCCCCGCCCCCCTCGACAATTCCCATCTTCGTCGACCTTATTCGCTTCCTTCCTCCGCCGAGGCCGGGAATTTAAGCCTGCCCGGGCTTAATTGAAGCTTCTTCAAGAATGAAACCACCCTTGCTCCTTGCCTGTCTCCAATTGGAAAGGGACGCTCTTGCATTTGGGAAGGGAAAGATTAGTTAATTAGCGGCTTAATTTTTTGCGTGGCGATGGGGGTGAAGGAAGTGCTTTTTTTATTCACTCGTTTTTAATAAGGAGTTATTGCAGGTAAATAGTACCGTTTCAAGTCTCAATTACGAAAATACACAGATTACCTCTGCAAATCCATAATCCATTAATTATCCGCGATAAGTACTTCAATTTAGTGAAAAAAGAGGTTTCACTCAAAAATCCACAAATCCGCTAATATCTCTGTTTACTCCCAATCAACGTTTCTACATCCCTCGCAGTAAACTCCAGCTAAGTACATCCATTATACATCCACAATTAATCACAAAATTGTTTATTTATTACTTGATAATATCACAGACGAGGTGTAGGATAGATCTATCACGTTATGGATGTCGCGTCGCCATCCAAACTGTGTTACCGACCCATAATTTGAGGACTGAATGTAGCGGCATCTGCTCACGAACAGCGTCCAACTCAGGAACTACTTTGACATGGCGATATGCTGAAAGGTGTGCGCGTGCTTGTATACGTGTGACTTGTTTAGAGTGAGAGTTTGACATAGAGGGCACAGGCTTTTGCTACGGCCTACGGTTCTCGAAACGCAGCAACCTCCTCGTGGTGAGACCTGGTAATCGGTGAGAAGTTGAGAACCGAGCCGATGGCTGCGATTGTCAAATATTCTAGTTGGATATAAGAAGTTTGTTTAACTTGCAATACTTTGGTAGAATGTAAGAATAAAATATGTAACTTGAAATGTTGCTGGATTGTTCCTACCCGACCCCAGATCACGAGTATTGGGAAACCAAGTGGAGGCGTGGCTAATAGCGAATTCGGTACCTCGCACTGACTCTGCACTGGTGCCGGAAAATGACTTGGATTGGTTGATTCTTATAGAGCTATCTTCGTTTCTTTCAGAAACAACCAATCCAAGTAATTTTCTGGCACCAGTGCGGAATCAGTGCGAGGTACCGAATTCGCTATTAGTGATCCGCTAGGCAGTGATCGGACAAACCGCAGCCATTTTGGGACAAAACCGGAAATAACATAACCTAAACATTCATTAAATCGTCTGCTTTCCAAGCTGCTTGTTTATCTATCTCTTTCTATTCGTATTTCTGTCTCTTTCTTTCTTACGGTTTCTTTCTCTGTCTACTTCCGCTTTAGACACAAATCGCAGCAACCAATCAGCGACGATATGCGTTTGTCCGATCACTGCCTAGAGGATCACTAGCGTGGCTTAGATTTCAGCGCTGCGGTGGTAAGTTGGCAAACTATTGACAGTAGGCTGGATTCCACCAAACATTCCGAATAAGTATTTATTAATCGAATAAGTAAAAATTTAGTGTTCCAAAAAATTTGAAAACACTCGGTTTCACAACATGTCTATATAAACACTGATAATCATATGGACTTCGACGGATTTCAGCCTACTCTGAGTAGTTCAATTTCTTCTCACTAGTTGGCGTATCGAAATTCTTGGTTTCCAAATAGTGTTAAGATATGTAGAAGGATAAGTGCAAGTCGGAATATTTCAGCAAGATACTGGAACTGACGGGTTTTTGACCATTTTTAAAGTCCTCTCTGCTTCAGCACCTTATTGAAATAAACCAAGTTACAATTCCTTGGCGTGGTATTCCACGTTACATCAGGAAAGCATGTCTTCCACAAACAATGTTGTTGTTTATATGAATTTTTATGTTAAATACATTTGTTTTGCGTTAAACAAACTCGAATTGGACAGCAATGTTAAAAGGCGTATATGTTCTTGTTTTGTTGTGATTCTTCTTTCTTTATCGTTGCACGGAATACGTTTATAAAACGATCTTTAAATTGTTACTCTAACAGAATCATTTGTAAATCGCGGGTTTCGAATGACCTAGTTTTACACGTGTTGCATTGTAATTCGTACTACCCGGAGTGTTACAATGGGTGCGTTCAGCCGACAAAACCGGTGAGTAACCGGTGAGTGATTTCCCTAGATTTTACTCTGAACGCAACCGGTTACTTACCACTTACTCAACATGTTTAGTAACCGGTCGCCATTTTTTGTACCGGAAAGAAACTACGGTACATTTGGGATCAGTGATCACTTCAACGGTTTTTCAAGATGTCGGCACCCGTTCAAAATAATACAAGTACAAATAATATAATTTATATTGCAGAATATACTTATAATGATACACTATATACAATCCACGCTACGATGGAAGAACATAATAAATTATCTACAGGTATTCGATCAAAAATATTTTTATTTATATTTATAACCGATATTCTATTAACCTGTTGAATGCTGCATGGGTCATATATGACTTAAGTTTCTTGTTTTGCTTTATAATTCTAATAATTTCTGTTAAAACATGCTTCTAATAATAAACAACATAATATTGTTAAATAATATGATATTTTTGGATGAAATTTGTATATCGTTGTTTACTCTGCGCTTTGTATGTGACCTAAAGAAAATTATCATTCAAAATTCCCGCCAGATATACAAAACTGTCGTTCAGCAGACACTGATCACTGATCACTGGTGACTCGCAACTGTTGTCTCACCGGTTACTCACCGGTTTTGTCGGCTGAACGCACCCATTTTGTTTCGAGACTTCACCGGTAACGTTGTATGTGACGCTAAAATGGTAATGGGGTCCTAGGACCCCACAAACCGGTGACAAAAAATGCATTGGGTGATAAGTCTATCCTATATCTCGTCTGTGATATAATTTAAACAGCAGTTTCATTTATCGACATCGAGAAGGTACAAGGAAAGTCAACTAAGAAAACTCGTCCGTTCTGAATGTCTCTATCCTTTTCTAACGAACATTCTCTTTCACTCTAATCACCACCTCGTCGCATCATATGCTCCTGTTATCCAGGGCACGGAAGTACCAGGCCTGCATAACCAGAGTTAGTGGCACGCGATCTATTTCTATCTTCGTCGCACGCGCTAACTTTCTCTCTCGCACAGTCTCGGATGTGCCACCTCCTCGCGGGATGCACTCTTGATGTAGTATCAGGCGCGTATAACCAAAGTTAGCGGCACTAGAGTAGCGCTATCCTTGTCGCACCCGTTGGCGCATTTTCTTTCTCTCTATACACTCGCCTCCTCGACTTCCTATGTTCCTGTTAATTCGGGAGAATTTCTGCGCCCATTAGGAACATATACAGCGCGTTATGAGACGCTTACATGCAACGTGCGATCGGTAGGAGAATTACCACTTATGAAAATGTTTAATAAGTACATAGGTAATATCAAATATGTAACTACTTCTTATTTGAAATATGCATTTTTATGAACTAAAGAACACTTGAATACTTTCAAAATTTAACTATAACTATTTACTGTTCGTTTATTTTCGCTAAATAAAGGAACATTTTTTTACTCTTTCAAATTTTATTTGGATTGCTCGAATTTGACGAGTTGTGTAAAAATTGGATTGCTTAAGCATTTATTTATTTATTTATTTTTATTTTTTCAACATTTATTTTGATTGTTGGGAATTGTACAAGCTTAGATTGATTAAACATTTGTAAAAGGGAGTGGCTTGATTAGCGGGTGAATTTAGTTGTTAAAGTAAATGGAAAATATTATTCGAATCACATGGTTTAGTGTTTAGTTGTTGGGAGGATTAAGAGGATGTCGGTGTTTCATAGTTTGAAGGTTAAATAATCAAAGACTAAACGACAGACTTTCTCTTGCAGCTCGGTTTTTTTGTCCTTTTTTTCCGTTTTATTTTATGCATTCGCAAACGTTACAACCTTTCTACGCGTACAGGATTCGGAGATCGGTCACACGACACTCTCGACTCACCACCTTTTACACCCTTATCGTACATATACCTAGGCAATGCGTTACATCTACAATATGTAAATTATATATATATATTTTTATATAGATATCTGTAATTTTCGTTTAGTTTATCTCCCCTCCTCTATCACATACACGCGCTCACGTACACAACCCTCCTTCTCACACGGCCTCTCGCTATTCCCATACTCCGCTACAATGCTCTTATACATTATACGTATGTATACCTCGTATTTACACGGTCGACTTCAATCGACGCAGCAGGATCGATTTAATTTACCATTCGTTTACTCATCACTCCTCTTTAATGCAAAAATATCGTCGGTACGGTCAGATCGTAAGAAAAACCTCCCTACCCATTCTCTACGTGCGCCTCGTGGCTAAATCTGAGAAGTTACATCGGTAAACGATAATAGTCGGTTCGATTCCAATCACCTGGCTACCCAATACAATATTATTACAAGCACCCACGCGATTTCGTCCTCCTCGAATATTTTACAACCTCCCCCCATCGAAACCCCTCGCATTACCCGAGGTAAATAAGCCTACTCTACTGCAGGGGACGTCGCGCGGATTCTCTTCCATTAGATTAGAGATTAGAGTATTAGACGTTGTCTCTACCGCGACTACTCGCTTCACAGTAGACGGTGGTCGACGTTAATAGTCCGTTCGGCGCCTTCTATCCTCTCGTCGGCTTTGTCTTTCGTTAATTTTCTTAAAAAAACTTGTGAAGAAAACTCTATCATTAAAATACCTCGTTTACCACCCTCTAAGTTCTCAGTCGATCCCAATCGTTACTCGGCTAGCGCCACCTAATCGCGTGTACCCGTCATTAATAGTGTAAAAATTGTAAAAACCGTTTCTGATATATCGCGAGATGTCCTAGAAGTCCCGTGAACAGTCGCGCCCCGAACAGCTGATCGGCCGCCTGGGAGAAGTGAATCGACCGAGGGTCGCCGGTCCTTCTTTCTCTACTGTCAAAGTGTCGCTGGCGTCGCGATCCAGTCCGAAGCCTCGGATCGAATTTCAGTCGAAGGCACACTATCGCGAACGAAAATCTGCCTTGGTTCCTTGTGACACTGGAAACGGTACGATTAGAGACAGCAAACGTCCCTTCGTCTTTCTCGACAGTATCCATATCGCATCCTCGCGTTTCTTCCATTGTTTCGTGACTCCAGGAGTCGATTCGGGAGACTTAGGCTGACCGAATAGTGCAGAGTTGCACAAAGGGCCCTCGCTCGGAGCTCTTTGCGATTCTGGGCCCCAAGCGGCTCTTTGCGCAACTCTGAAATAGTGAATAGCAAAAGTTTATTTCACCGAGCGCTATCGAAATATGTGCGCCTTCGATCGAAACGCACCATGGACCATTTCTTTCGCGGGACTGATAACAGAGAGTGGGGAGGGGAAGGGAATAAGGAGAAATTCTCGGCTTTTAAAACCTCAAGCTCCTCTTCCCCTAATCCCACGTACTTCCCGCTGGCAACAATCCTTTCCTCATCTTTACAGGTCTCGTGAGAACGGTTACAACGAAAAGAACAAACGGAACGAGCGTATTCAGAAGGGGAATAGAACGGAAAGACAATCGTCAAGACGAAGATACACTAAATACAAGGGATTAATCGAGGTCGAAGTATGAAAACGAAATATATACATATATAGCGGGGCTGGAGTTAATCTTCGTGTACAAAGTGTATCTTATAGGAAACATTCCTTCTTCTTTTTTTTTTATACATTTTCATTTAAACCCCGTTATCTCCCACCGGCAACCCCCCACCCGCGCAAGTGTACGCTTAAGGCTTAAGTGTAAAATTAACGTTTATATACGTACACACACGGATACGCGGATGTATGTACGTATATAAGTAACGACGTATGAATTCGGAGCGCGTACAGTGCATTCCTTTGCTTCGTAGCAGGACATCGGCCTGGCGAGGCGATTCCATGGACTTCCGGCGAGGAACTATTTACATTATCTTGCTACAAGATCGTCGTTTGCGGAAGAAAGCGGTATTCGGCAGAATTCCCTTTCCATTCCGATTCCCTTCCCCATACTGTACTGTCGTTCCGCTACCTTCGTCCACGCGACCATTGTATTCTGTTCCGTTACGGGGAATCTTGTCCCTGCTAATCGTCACGGGAGAACTGATAATCGCGATCAATTAACACATTCAGCACGGCTGATGTCATAAGACACAAACCGACACTACCTGACCGATACCATCAGAAATGGCCGTGCGGAACATGTTAAGCAACACACTGCAGGCAAAATCCTGAGATACCCGCGTTCTCGTTTTGGCAACTGGAAGACTAATCCTGAGGCACTTTTGTTTTCTCTTCTAGAATTATAAACTGTCCCGTGTGCTTTTACGCCCGTACTTTCCACTGGCATTTAAGGGTAAATATCAAATTCAAGAGTTTAGGAATTTCTTTTAAAGAAAATTGTAACAGACAAGGTGAAAATTCTTTTTGGTATTGATTTATACATATTTTAAGACGACAGAATTTTTATTTTATTGTTTTTTCTCCGGTATAATCTTGAAGAAATAGGTGCAACTCTGACGGTGCTAAAAGCACGGTGCACATTGTATTTTAAGATAGGCTCGTCTGCAATTAAAAATCAAAAGTTTTTCTTAAAATATATGAGTGTGATTATCGTATTAGTTACCAATCGGTGCTGCAGAATAATGAAAATTCAATGATTGGTACACGTTTCAGTAAAAGTGCACTGAAACCGGTAATTTGTTAAGCTGAATAAAATCAAATGGGGCGGACCAAATCTTATGAAAGTTGGTAATACAATAGCGATATTATTAACGAAAAGAATCCCGAAAGAATGTTTGAAATCCGTCAATTAGTTCTTTTGTTTTTATGTACACCGTTAGTTATAGCTACTTATTCAAGATTACATCGGAGAGATAAAACAATAAAAAAAATGCTTGTCGCCTTAAAATATGTATAAATCAATACCAAAAAGACCTTTTACCCTCTGTTACAATTTTCTTTCAAGAAAATTCTAAATTTTTGTGAAAATGTGGCTATCCCTGCAGCAAGAAACTTCAACGCTGTAATGCGTGAAATCGTTGGAGCTTGGAAGATTTGAATGGCGTTGCAACGGTGACATCATAAAACTTAAAGCGTTAATATATTAAACTAACAACGAAGAGTGAAGCTCTGGAACGACGGTTTGGCGGAAGTACAGTACAAGAAGGGGATGAGATCGCGGAGCTTGAGTGACCATTGAGATCATCAAGGTCTGAGCTGTGACAAGCGCGTGATAACGATCGAACCCTAGCGAGATTTATCGTTACTTCTTAACTTAGCTCGATTTAAGCCTACGTTCATTCATTTTTTTTGCAGCTTCGCTTTTTTCTTCTTTAAATCATTGCCTTACAAGTGCGTAGAGTCACTCGCTTAAAAGCTAAGGTAGCTAAACCTACGTCGCCGAGTACGAAATGGCAAAAAATGGAGGCTACGAACGTGTCCTATGTACAAAAAATGCTTCCCCCTTAGCGATTCTTCTGATACCTTTCTTTATTACTCCTGGCATTCATCCACGCGCCGCACGGCTCGCGTTTACTCTCGCTTTGTGCTAACCGATCTTCGTCCGTTCGAAGTTCTCTTCCTTCGCGCTCGGGGACAGCTGCATACTTCCCCCCCCCCCCCTTTCTCGCCCTTCTTATTGCTACTACGCGTCGCTTCTCACGAATTCGAACAGACTTTTGTTGTGTAAAAAAATTCTATTCACCTCTAGAGACACTAGCAACGCGGGAACCAAACTCGATGGAAGCTTGTCTTCCTTTTCATACGATTCGCTTAAACTCAATTACCATTGGTACTCCGAAGCCTGACTTACAATTAGAGTCGGCACTTCGAGGGTTCCGTTATTCCGTTCAGTTCTCGGAAATCGGTAGCGTTAATTGACTGCTGAGTCTTGAGAACGTTTGATCGTAATACTGTCGTTGTTTTAAAAATAATTTTTAACAAGGACCGCAGGGGATTAGAAGTCGACGCAGCGGTGGCAATGAAATTTCAAGCAAGTAACGAGTAAATTGTTCACAATCGCGGGTGATTTCATTGCAGTGCTTATCACAAGTAAATTGATTCGAACGGACGTAGGAACTCTGAAACGATCGCTATTAAATACGGATCGTATTCGCCGCGATCGGTACGAGGAGATAAGTTTCTGAAGGACAATCGACGCGCAACTAATCGTAACGTGTGCAAAATACATATACATATATATTTCATAATTATAATTCATTTAAAGAGCCAACAAGTATCGATTAAATATTACGAACTAAGGGAATCGAATGAACTTCCATCGATTTTACGCTGATGTCGCAGAGGGAGTCTGGAGAAGAGATTGTGAACGCAAGTACGAACTTTATGATACTCTGGCGAACATTCGTGGGGAAGACGGTGGAGGGGAAGCGAGAACGCGAGAAACGGGGAACGTTGTATCACTTTTTCTACAAATACCATTCTTTAAAAACTTGTACCAAAAGCCTCCTAATAAAACCAGGCGATCCCTTGCGTTAAATGTTGAAAGGCAATCGCCATTGTAATGCACAATTTCGGATGTTTCGCGAGTCACACATTGGACAATGAACAATTCATGAATGAGCATTAAGTTTGCAGACAATTTCCACAATTTCCAAGGAACCGGTGGGCGGTGCCCAAAGGTAAATGCCTCTCAGATACTGAATTATACAATAGAAAACACGATCACAGCTTTTTGAATCCCAGGTGAGGGTGTTCAGGTAATTCGCTCGCAATTCCCAATCGTTACGTTCGAACGCGGAGGGCTTTCAGTACAATCTGCGTCGTTAATTTTACTGGAATCTATGAACACGGGGAAAATTAATTGACCTCCGGTCTGAGAATGAGATCTCGAGTGAAACGGTGCGTCGATGGCGTGTTTCGATAGCTGTTTCACTTTGTCGTTAAGCTTGCTTTACAATTTTTCTTGGAAAAAGAAGCAGACACCTCCCCCTTCTTCTCTGGAGCCTTCGAGGGCTTGAGAAAATTTCTGATCCAACTCAATTTCGAAATTTCCTCAGCGGCTCCCGGCTGAAGAGAATTCGGACGAAGTTCGACGTGGCCCCTCTAAACTCGGGCCGTGATTAGATTCCCTTTAAGGCCACTGGAAAAGAAAGAAATTTAGTAGAACTCGATGAGCTTTCTCGATAGCCGCATTTCGTTTCACTAACTGTTATCTAGTTGAACACCGTCGAGATTTTTCTACGCATTTACATAACAATTACATTGGTTCTTAGTGAGCGTCGCGTTCCATCCGACGAGCGGCCCGCGGAAATAAAACTACATAGTGCCTGTGTTGTTCACCAAGCAGAAGAGTGTCGTTTGCATGTAAAAAATATAAGAAACTCGTAGCCAGAGTAAGAAATTAATGGAAGCTTCCATCGCGAGCGTTTGAACGCCTTCCGTATGCGTATATGAACACAAGGGGACCAGCGAGCCGCCTGCTCGATGGGCGTTGGCTATTGCTTTTGGCGTCCTCCGATCCCTTTCGGATAAAATGTACAATTCTCTTAAAAAAAAAAAAACGATACAACTGTTCGCTTGGTAAAAAAATGACCCCGCGATAGTACGATACGGTTAAAGATGATGGCTTTTCACCTTTCGCTTGACTTGGCGGTCGTAGCGCGCTAATGGTACGGAATAATGTTTAACAGACACTCAACTTTTTCTCGGTGAAATTTAAATAGACGAGCATGTTTCGCGCGACAGTGCTTCTTATAAATTTACGACAAGTACGGGACCCAGCCGAGCGAGATCCTTATTGTAAAATAAAGAAGACAAGGGCGACTGTGGCGGTGTCGTTGATTAAGGCTATACTTCAATCCGAAGATCAGGTTTTTTTTTCTTTTTGCTCTCGAACGTTACTTTTGCAGAACGATGCGTTGACTCAGTGCGTGACTAGTACATTAAACAAAACAAGAAATAAAAGAGACGAGAACGGATCTGTAAAGATGCCAGACATCTACATGCGATTCACGCGTGATGCAATTTAATGTCGACCCTCCAACCCTTTCGCTATTAACAACGTGGATAATTAAAAAATTGTCGACGAGAAATTGTGATAATGAGTTAATACGAGAATGTGCCAGCCATTCGTGTTTCGAGATACTTTCTACTGTTGCACTTGCGACTGTGAATATAATAATTTCAGATTCAAACGTGGCTAAAAAGTACTGGTAATAATTGTTAATTATTTAACCACCTTTGAACTAAGCCTGATTCTAAAATTCTAGTACTCACGGTCACAGGCACGACACTACTGAATTAAATCTTTAGCTTGTGCTTCCTTTTTTAAATAACAGAAATTGTCTAAAACTATTCGTTCTTAATTAAGAGTACAATAATTCATTTCATTCGACACGAAACTTGGAAACCAATTTTGCCCACTTACAAATCTTAGCTAGCCTAATTACATTCCTAGATAACCGTACGCTTAACCATAACTCCTACGTAAACCTGTTATTTCTTATATAAGATCGATATTCAATCAATTCAATGCTTTCGTTGCACGATTAAAAAGCTCTAACATCTAAACGACAGAATTCCAATGTTTCTGCTTCGACCTCGGTCGCTCAACGAGTTCCAGAGCTCTGTTCTATCGCCCGACACTGCCCCACGTAATCCATTCAGAAATTCTGCCCAGCCTCTTCGAGAATTTCGATTCGATATTAGCGGAATCAGAAATAAAATTTTCGCTCCACTTTCTGGGTCGTGGCTATAACGTAGAACGACTTCTGTTTAGCAATTGTCGAAAGTAGGCAATAGAAAGGCTCCCTCTCGAATACGAGCACTCTGTGCCCCAGTTCTCTGGCTGGCAACGAACCGACAGCCAACGAAATCTTCAAGTCTGCAAATGAATCTGTGACTGTTACGTTCGAACTCTTAACATTAATTCTCAGTTACTGGTAACGGAAAGTAAATGCTACGCAAAGTAATCTCGACCTAGAGCGTGTATTAAAATTTTCGCTCCTTTGCCATTTCACTTTCCTTCTTCTTTAACTTGAAATCGTTCGGTTCGACATTAATATTCAGACTGTGCGAAACCAAGCACCGGTATCGAGAGTCACATCCGTGTTATTAAAAGAAAAATAGCCGCGTAAACTTCTATGTTTAAAATATAAATAATTCGTTCTGCACCGGCCACGGACTGAGCAAGTTTCATTTGCCAATGTGACATTTCTTGTAATTCGTTTTTTCTCTCTGTCATTTCATTTGGGCGTTGAAATTACTTAACAGCCAAAATTCATTTGAAGAATTCATTGCCACTTTTTTCCTCTTTTTTTCTCTTTTTTTCTGGAAGAAACGTTTAGCCTAATCGATGCAGTTTTTTTTTTTTAACGATTCAATATTGTGAAATTATACATCATTTACATAGAGAACCTGACGTAACATGCTTTACAAGTTTAAAAAAAAAGTAACTACCACGTACTGCTATAAAAACATTTGTACATTTTGTGATGACGTTCTCCCGACATCATCGAATGTCGGCGACGATACACGCGCTTTACTCCGAGAACCCGGAATTTCGACCGTATCTGATATGCACCTCGGCAAAGTTCTGTGTATGGTTATATTTCTCAAAGAAACGACAGAAGTTTAACAATTCAGTAATTAGTTTTACTCGTTGAAAATCAAGAAACAATAATACGATGAATAAGCCAACGTTCGGATTAATTTCAAGTTCACTTGCTTTCTCGACACCGATCAGACAAAAACAAAGATCTGGTGCTCGTCATTTACTGTTTAAGGAGTTCAATTATATTCTGCGATCTAACGAGTACACGTTATTACGAAACTCGATTACTTCGCGACTATAGTCGTAAAAAGTACAAGTGTGGCATTTCGGCGTGCTTTGGAAAATGGTAATCGAATGACGGCAGAACAGTCCTTTCATCGGCAACTGATGAGCAACTTTCTGCAAAGGACGTTTATCATTCCTTGCACGATACTTCGGACCAGCAACTTTATTCCCTCTCTTCGCGGCGAAACATTCGAATCTATTGACAGTGCCAACAAGCTTTGCACATTCGTAGTCGTGCTTGTGCCCCCCCCCCCCCCCCCCCGAGATTGCTCGTTCACTGTGGGTCTCTCTTTCTCCACAATGAGACCAGCATCCGAGCATCTGGAGGACGAACTGAGCAGTGTGTCGACTCGAGTTCGGTACACATCATTCCCGTTAAGCGAGGAACATAGCCGGAATATATCGGTAAAATACAACCTTAACGGACTACCTTAAGAACACCTCCCGCGTACATGTTTGAGGGCGCGAAGGTGCGTGTGCCTCTGCCACCTTCGCCTTATAGCGTTTCATTTTCTCATTACTATTTATTTCCTAACGATCCTCAACGTCAAGGACGTGCTGATATTCGTATGTACATATACAGACAGAGAGGGAGAGAGAGAGAGAGTTTTGTGCTCATTCTCTTACACTCTAGTGCACCGTGTACTCCTGCTGTTATTTCGAACGGGTTTCTCCTCTCTCTGTTAGAGCAAACATCCTATTCATCCCCACCCTTGGAGAGCGACGCACTTAACTGTTTCTAGCGATCGAGTAAGTGCCTGGCGCACTTACCCTTCCCGTCTCGAGGCGATCACTTTTGGGACACCGGCGTGCTGTCGATCTTGATCGTGACCGACTTGGCCTGCTCGGGCTTGCCGGTCGATTGCAATCGATCTCTGGCAGTGTTCTGGCACTTGCTCACCTCCTGAGCCTTCGCGAACGAGCCGGAGTTCTGTCTGCTTCGGGGCTGCTGTTTACTGAGATCACGCTGGCTCGACGAGAAGGGAGCGGCGTCGTTCCGCCGCCTGGAATGGCCCAATCGGCCCGAGCCGAACGAGTCGGCCCGGTTCCGGAACTGTGATAGGTTCACCACGTCCACGCGAGACTTCTGCCCGGCAGGATTGTTCTCGGCGCTGGAGGTTGGCAGCGTTACGGTGCTAGAGCCGCCGGACAATCGGCGGACTCTGCTCGTCGGCGAGGCGTCGCCGCCACCCGCGCTCTCGGAGACGCTTCTGTTGCGCCTCTTCGCCGCCTGGGATCGCGAGTTCGCGGCGAATGCTTGCAACATCTCGTTTATCTGGGGCTGGAACAGATGATCGATCGTGAAGCTTAAGGATTCGAAGGGCGGTGAGTCTTGGATGCTTCAAAGTGTATCAAAGCTTACCTCGACAACCCTGAAATCTTCAATGCTCTTAAATTTAGACAAATACTCCTGTAACTTGGCGTCCACTTGAAGTTGATCGGCCTGTTTGTAATACTTTAAGAACGCCCAGAACTTTTCTAGCCCATACAGCTGACCTGTAATAGTACATGAAATTTTTGAATCGTGTTCAATGCCTTCGAATGTGAATACACAGTTTAGCTGTTAAAAGAGCTTTCACGCGTGGATAATAAATTCACTCACCACTCTCGTAATCCTGCACCGTTTCGACTTGGAAGTCTTTGTAAAGCTGGTGTCTGAACCTCTTCTCCAGACCGTAACTGTAGAATCTGAAAAGGCATTCCAGCCCGTATCGGTAGCCTTCGCAGGCGTCTTCTTTGGCTAAACTTCTAAACTCTTCGTACATGGTACGATTGAAATTCTCCCGCAAAAAGAACGACCAGAAACGGAAGAGCGTGTTCATCTCTTGCGACTGGCCAATTCCAAGTCTCTTGCGTTCTGTAACACACGACACGCGTGATTAGTATTTTCATCCTTGAGCTGCCAGTACGTTCCTAGATTAGTTGGAGCGTTCTCAGATCTTAATTTCTCAGCACAATTGTCAGTCGGGAAAAGAAGACAAAAAAGAGTTCATCATTACAGTTGATCAGACGATCGTGACATGTATACGGAAAGTATTTATTCAAAGTATTTGCGTATTGGTAATTACCTTTTAGACAACGCGAATGGTACTTGTGGTAGACTTGCTGAGTGAAACCGTTCTCCTTGAGGAGAGCATGACTCGGGTGCTGGAAGGTGGGCAGAGATTGTGGCGCACTTCCATAGCTACTTGCGAGGTAGCCTTCGTTGGGACTTGTTCCGGCGCTACTTCTGAAATGTAGGATAAAATATTTTGAAATGTAGATTTATCGAATTAGCTTCTTATCTTTCCTCGCTCTATCACTGATTCTTGCAAACGTACCCTGTAGAATATGTACGCGGTCGGTGCTCTCGCACGTCCATGATCCAGCCGACGTGGTGCTCAACAGGTGGGTTATTGCTGTGTCGCGTTTTCCTTTTCCTCGGCGTCCTAGGATCAACTGACGGCTCGTCCTTCACCACAGCGAAGAAACGAGGAACCACGCCTCTTCTGCCATTCCTACCGAGTCTCGGTTTCTCGCTCCAGCGGTTTCTGTCCCCTCGACGGTCCTTCCTCTCCAGGCTATCGAAAGCCGTTGGCAGCTAGTTTCGAAGGAAATATATTAGCGTAATTCTCAAGTGACGTTTACGAAAATATATGCCAGAAGATAAATAAAGTACCAGCGTTGGAAGCGACTGCGAGACCTCCACGTCTTCTATCGCCGACGGGGGCGGAGGTGGGACTTCTGGATTAGCTTTCTTGGGTGCCTTTGGAGCCATTTTCTCAAAGTCCTCTTGACTAATAATATTTATTGTTTTGTAACTTCCGATCGACGAAGAGGAACCGTACTATAAAATCACAGGATATTAATGTTAGTAAAACTATTCGGGCTCCAGTGTATTATTCAATGAATATCGAACTTACGCTTTGACCATCCTTTATCCGCAAGTCTTCTTCGTAATAATACAAGCCATCGTTGATAGCTTGCTCGAGATCCTGAGTCATTTTCACCCTAGTTGTCCAATCACCGGTTCGATTGTGACCCTCGTGCTTTGGAATCCGTGTCGGCATCGACACAGTTGTTTGTGTGAAAATTAAAAGTTTATTTACATCCCTATCCGAGAGCTCGTAATCTTCGTCGTCCTCGGACCTGCGCGATTAATCGCTCAATTCATAAGCATTTACAGCAGACACTCGTAATAAAAACGCATCAGAAAAATGAGAACTAACCATTCGGAAAAAGCATTGTGCCGGCCGGTCGGGGGCGGTGTATCGAGCTCCTCGTCAAACTGAAAGTCTAACTCCTCCCTCTCTTCGCTCTTAATGTTATCAACTTTCTCTTTTTCCTCGTTTCTCTCCTTATGTGACGGTTTCACCCTTCGCCTTACCTATTGTATTTTGACGAACTCGGTTACTACTTATTTCTAACAGTAACGACTTTTTTTCAACTAGATCCACGATGAATATCCAACTTTCAACGTAGACGTATCAAATGAAACTAGAATTTACTTAAACGACATCCTATCACAGCTTTTGTTAAATCGCATTACGCACTCTTTTTATACATTTCTAGGACAAGAAGATTCGATCCTAAGATCTCGAACAAGTTGTAAAAGCGGAACTGTGCTATTTCTGTGAATTAGAGAAAAAAAAGCGCGAAGATGTAATTTACATGTTAACGCTGATGTTGCACGAAAAGACAATTTACCTCTTGCCAGACGTCCCCGCTCGACGACTCCCCGTTCACTTGCGCGTCCGGTACCGGAGCTGGACTAGAACACTTGTCCGTCGCTGACGTTTTATCGCCCATTTTCGAAGATTCGTTGCTGGAGAGCGGTGACAAATCGTTACTCGACGGCGCTGGAATGCTTTTCGCGTCCTCTGACTGCTCCTCGCTCTTCGCGGGATCGCTTCCGTTATTGGGCAGAGCAGGTTCGTTATATTTGCTCGTCAGATCGTTCGGTATGAACTCCGGCACGTCAGGATTTAAACTGTCGCCTATCGACGAGGATATACTTTCCGATTCACTGACTCTCCCTATTGTCGAGATAATGTGGTTGGATTGAAGAACGCGTGGAACTGGGGGAATAGGAATCGTTGGTAAGGGTCTGGCAGCGGGGCAAAAATCGGATTCGGACGTGGAGAGTATTACTTCATTTTGAGACGGATTCGCAGGATCGGACGACTCCGAGAACACAGGATTTCCAGCTGCGTCAAGGATTGGCCACTTCAATGGTTCTGTTTTCGTTCTGACCTAATAAATGAAACATCGGCATCAATTACCATCCTCTGAGAATATTTTAATTACTTTACATTCAGTAACTCGAGTAATCTCATCGATCATGATTAGATACTCCAATGAAACTTTACATTTTCTTTAAGATTAAGTTGTAATGAGGTCTACTTTCAAACGCCATTCATCGGACTAAGTCCTTATGGTGTCAGCGAATCCTCATCAATTTGCTCTGGCACAAATCATCAATCCGATACACGTGTAAAATGCAGGGACTTGGTTCGTGATTTGTGCCCCATAAAAATTATCAGGACAGAATTAATTTTACCTTGAATCCATCCACTAGCTCTAATTTCTCGGACTCCATAATCGCTTCGATAACGAGACCGACGTCTGTCGTCAATGTTTGTACACGGTGGAAGGAAGCGATTAAGGTAATGGGTAAAAAGCCTTGTGCGTCCATTTTGCGACGCAGGAAAAAGTCTCTTAAAAGATTTTCCTCGCTAAAGTAGTATTCTCTGTAACGTTGAAAGATATACGATAGAACAACATTCCTACTTTGAACTTTGCCCACTTCTTTTCAAACAAATACTGCTATAACTCACATTTGATTCCTTATATATTCCTTGAGCGTCGTTGTGTCTACCTTAATGTAATTTGTGTTATTGAAATAAAATCTTCCCATGTAAGGCATCATGTAAGCTGGATCCAGATGTCCATATTTATGCATCTGTAAGAATATGGCTACTTTACAACAAGCTCCGAAAGCTCGTAACACCTTTATCTTAGAATGTTTAAGATCAGTTCTACTTTCCAGTGTAACATCAAGGAATATTCTGAGAGATTCCCTTCTTTTTCTCATCATTATATAGATATAATACAGTACAATTTAATAGACACGTTGCAAACAATTACCTGCATATAGTCTGCCGCGTAACTTGAATAGTCCTGGTCATGCCTGTGCCTAAAGCTACCACGATAAGCTCCTCGTCCACCACGTCCTCCTCTCCCTCTGTAACTACGTCCACCACGCCCACCTCTCGTGCTGTACCCTGTCCTGTTATCGTGATCCCTATCTCTGTACGAGTCCGTTTCCGCTAAATGGCACAATTTCAAGATTAATAAACAACAATCTTCCAAAATCCCTGCGCGAATAGAATCTTGCGTGGGCTACGGAACTAAATTAAATATACATCGTGTACCTTCTCCGTTCTTCTCCCTTTGGTGGTGATACTTCGGAGAGCGTTCTCGTTTACTCCGGTTCTTTGTTATGTCTATTTCCAGCGGCACCCATTTCTGCTTGCTCACTGCGAAGTTGAGAAGATACTGTTAAATATCCGCAATAATATCTTTGAATCACAATTAGAAGGAAACAGGTGCGAAAGAAGCAGCTCAGGGAAACATTCCACTGGTCTCTCTTCTTTCACGATAGCCGGCAGAACGAAGTGGCGATTTACCTTTCTTTTTCTTCTCGCTGCCGTCCGTGTGCTCGTCGCTATCATCTTGGCAGTGGTTCTGCTCCTTGTTCTCCTTTCCTCTGCTTTCGACAGTGGTTCCGCTACCTTCTTTAGCGCTGTTTTGTTCAACCAAGCCATTCTGCTTCTGCGTTGTCACAGCTGCCTTCTTCTACGTCAATACATTCCTTGATCGTTAGTATTAATAAAGTAGCTCCGTAGGACACATTAATTATACTATAGAGAGTTAGAGCAGGTGAATGTATGTAATGCAATAAATCTTCACGGGTAATAAATACACCCGTGACGAAGTAGCACTCAACTTTGCTGTAGCAAAAAGTCTACGCTCATAGGTACGTGTGATGATACTCTATAAGTTCTAGTTTCTGCACGGATCATTTCTTTGGAATCACTAATTAGTTCGCTTGTGTTTAAACTTCAATGGAACGAAGTTTGAATGATAAAAGTAGCATGTTCGGTGATTACCATTAATGGTGTCTTTCTTTAGCGATTCAAAATGTAAGAAATATATATCGCTAGATGACGATTACAATATCTATATTGTCCTGCATAATATTGATTGCTGATGACCTCCAGACTAACATAATTTTAATATCTCAACGATTATACACACGAAAGTGATAAATCCCGACATCGCCTGGATGTCATCCTGTATTATGCTTTAAGTAATCAGTTCCTCGAAGGACTAACACAACTGCTCAGAAAAACAATAAATATATTTAACCCACCTCTCCTTGAGCTCCCAAGGTTGGCCAATCGCCGATGTCTGAGAAGTCGCTCGCCTGATAAATTACCAATTAAATTTTAATTAAGTCGTAGAATACACGGAAAGGCTTAATCACTAACAAAAGTATTAAAATTCAGTGATAGCAACTACTTCCTTTTTTAAAGGAATTAACAGATTTCGTTAATAAGTTATGTAAAGCAGTATTAATTTGTATACACAATTACATTATCCGTATAATCTCGCGCAGCTGAATTGCATTATTATCTTTATCGACACACCGTTCAATTAACATTATCCCCTACCTTTTGATTGAATTTTCTTCTATCCTTCGATGCTGTGACTATCGTCGGATGGCTTCCGGTGTTGATGCCGTTTTCTGTAACAAAATGGCGAAATATTCCGTCACTACGAGGCACGTACCGTTTAAAACGCCGAATTCTGAACGTAACTCACGAATTCTTATCGTGTCGCTCTTAATCTATTCGAAACTTTGTGACCTCGATAATCTTCGTGGAGTACACGCGCGTGCTCCATGAATATTTTTATCTATAACCGTTTCGACACGACACAACAGCCCAACGAATCGCCGAAGTAAAAAAAAAAAAAATACGTAGTTCCATTTTTATTACCCAGTATTACCGCGAGGATTTACGGCGCTTAAGTGCGCGCGAATCTTCGCGTAATTTACAATCACGGTCGTGAAAATGTTTTGCAGAAAGATTTGCCCTCGGATACGCGCCCGCTGTGATTCCCCTCGCGGCACGGGGTCGAGGAATTTCGCAAATGTCCCGCGAAAGCATCCCCGCGAAAGAGTGGGAACGTTATCGTGGTTTTCCTTATTTTCTATAAATAATCAATGCAGCCTGAGTTAGAAGTGAACAGCTTAACTCTAACCGCAGCGCGTTACGCAATTGATACAGCCGTAGATTTGCTCGTTGACCCCTTTTCAGTCGAGGCGATCTTTCATTCGCTTCAAAAACACAAATCACCGCGAAAGCGAAAGTAACCAGCCACCGTGTGGCTCCTCGTGTTACCGCCACGATTATCTCCGCTCGCTGACAACGTACCCAGGAAAAACTGCGCGACGATTAGCACCAAACAAACGCGATGTAACACGATACACGCAAAAGCAAGTGCACCTTCGCGGCTGTACCTTGCACAATGGCGACTTTTAAAATAAGCACCAACGGACTTTCGATCGCGCGAAACTGCGATTCCCCCAACGATCGATAGTTTTAAATAAATACGCCAACGAGAGATCGAAATTGTGACGCCGAATACTTTTGGCCACGGTAAGATGTACAACTAGAATATACCTAGTGTTTCTATTTGGCAGTATTTTGCAACGTAATTCTAGCGAACAGCGAGTCCGGGAGTCGTTTTCATGGGACGTACTAAAGAGCGTGTAAAAAGTTCGCTGTAAGCATCGGGTACTAGTGACTTATTGTCCCCTTCACTTTCAAGAGCGACTAAATGTAGGTAATTTTCATTCGAGTGTATTACGTATGAAGGAACGAATTGATTCTAACGAGAATTCCGTTCGACTTATCGGCAAACGTTCACAGCAAATTACCGACAGTCGTTGAAAATGTGTCTGCCCTCTGCTGTTTAAATACAATATCAATATATCATAATTTTTCCGTCGATTTCGTAATTCCTTGTTTCTCTTTACCAACAACCCATAAACCTTCCCCCGCCACTTTATAGATACTTCTGCGTTTCAGGATGGTGATGCATCGTGCTTTAAAATTTCGTAATTGAAATGAATATTTCATCGGAATAAATATCTGCAAGCGTCGGATGCGTATTAATCGACAGTTCGATGAATTTATACAGCACCGAGCTGAATATCAGATAGAATTCTGAAAAGTCGATGAGTATTTGCCAATGAACTGCGCAACAGCTCGTCACCGTGTCACCTTACAGACAAGCGCAAAAACATTCTGCCGAGAGCAACACGATACCCCAAGAACCATGACCTAAACGTCCCGAGGCCCGAGTTCTCCCCGAAAGGACGGAAAAAGAATCTTGCGCGCGCACAAAAAGAACCTCACGAGCGTGTTTTTTTTTTTTTTTTATTCTACGCCCGTTCGCCGAAATCCCGGTTCCAGTTTTAACGCATTGTTTGCTGGCCGCGCGAGCTATCTTAAAGCATTATCTCGTTGGCAGGCCGGGCCACCTCGGTTCTGTGTTGCTGCCAAGTTTGTTGCCGAGGGGGGCCAGTCTACGGCGTAGTAATAATGGCACGCTGGTATGGACCTGTGTTGTAAACAAGCGCCAATTCGTAAACAATAAACAATAGGTTGCGTTTTCGCTATGCACACCGCCGACAGCTGAATATCGAACACCTTTTTCAAACTGTCCGCCGGGACACGATATTTCACCGTTAAACGTATGTACGCATATGACGAGGCTGCTATCGGATGTGGTATTCGCGGAGAAGTGTAAAAAGAAACGACGCGAGGGACTCACGTTCAACGTTGTCACCTTTATTTTTGTTAATCTTCATGGTGTGTCGCGTACGTGAACTTCCTTCAGCCGCTGGACATCGATCTCATCGGACGTTCAGGACGTCGGTGGGCTTCGCGTTGCTCGCGCGCGCGCGCGCCAGATAGGGTACACCTCGCAAACTTTTACATAACGTTTATGTAAACCTGGTCGCGCGTAAGCCGATACTTTCCGGGAATGGTGCGGGGAAAAATGGCATAACGGGTGTGATGTTCGTCGGACGTTGCGATCGCGCTCGCAATTAACACTGGACGCGCGCGGTCACTTTATCTTTGTCGTCGCTTTTTCGAACAACCGTCGAAGCAGCGCAACAGGTGTGCAACGTATGCTTCTTATTAGCTTCGCCCTGGACGTGTCTACCGTTTCGAATGAAAAGAGAAAGGGTGTGTAACAGTCGCGATTGCATAAAGCCACAAAAAAAAGAGGAATAATAAAAATCGAGGAAAAATATTCCTCGACGAATCAAAGCAAGCTGATTGAAATACTTTGAAAAATGATAGACTCTGATATTTCTTAGGGTGTGTTTCCAACGCCCTTGCAGATGCTCGCGAAATAAGCGCGACGACCACCGATTACAGGTCGCGCAAAACTTCTTGCCATATGCTATAATGTTTTCTGCGTACCGTCCGTCGAGAATAATGGGCAATTACAGATAAAACGCGCGAATGCGTTTCACTGGCGAGATTATTTCCCGACGAAACTAGCGCACGGCGAATCTTACTATTTAGAGCACTCCCGGCGAACAGATCGGTGGGATAAAAGAATACTTCTCCCACCACCCGAACCCCCGATATTTGCTACTGATCTTTTGCAAATATTTACGCGATAATAAGCGACTCGCTGGGGGGGTTTATAATCACAGTTCGGTTACTTGACACAATACACTGGAGGAAAGTGTTCGTATGCAACGGTGACGAATAAGCTGTCATTCGAAACGGCGACTGCAGCTCGAGAGTCAAGAGTACACTGAGCTGCCAGGCAAAAAGGGAGAATCGAAGAAGGCTTGCAGCGGCCAAGCACGGTAAACGTCCGCGCAGCTGCTTCGCTAGCCTTTGACGTGCAAGCGGCATTAAATGCAGCTTTGATCTCTTTTCTTGCCGGACCCCTTTGTTGTCGATTCGGGAAAGTCCGTTACTGGCCCGATAGCGATGGGAGTAGGTCCCTCGCAACCGAGGGAGACCGAGAATCGTACAGTATTAAACGGACACTAGGTACGTTAGACGTATCGATCGGATCGCCACGCGACGTTCGATCTTTCATATTTTACTCGCTCCTCGGCGGTTCCGAGAGCGAGCAACTTTAGCAAATATGTTACTGGACAATACATTTTCAAATATTCACCCACAGACAATCTCGGATACTTGCAAAGCTTTATCAATATTTGTTTTGACATTGAATGCAAACGTATGTATGTACTAATGCCTACTTAGCCGTCCCCACTTCTATTTAATTCCATAGAATCAAATGACTACTCACGTTTGCGTCCATCGATTACTTTAAAGTGGGTAACACAATTACCTCCGTTGATAATACAAAATTAGTCCTCGACGTCATTCCCCGCTCCTCTTCTTGAAAATGCGTGTACTCGTTAAGACCTTCCCTCGTAGTGTATTAAAATAATACCACGGGTGGGGAATTTTTTCAAAAATTTTCAGTTTCAAAGCACGTGCGGGGAATCGGTGTCTTACGAGTGCAGTAACCAAGCGAAATTGATGGTAACCGATTCGCCCCGAGATGTTATATCGATAACCGGCCCGAGGCACAATACCGCACGTACGCGCGTCCAACAACTTCCGGTCAGTTCTGTACATACATTCTGTTGTGGGAAGAAATCGTAGATGGCACGCTAGGAGAAGTCTGGCCAATCTGTGTAAACCGGGGAAAATTTGTCTGGTGACGTGGACTCGTGAAACGCGAATCATTCGAAGCCAGGAATCAACATTTAAATACAATGTGTGAATATTTTTTCCATTCTGAGATATTCTATGTCCACTGAATACTCAGCTAGAATTCTTTAACGACGCAAAATATTATGAGCGCCGAAACGGAAATCGCAGCCGACCGTGGTCATCAGTATTTCGCCGTTATCTTTGCATAATTTAGCGTCGTAGACTGCTTCGAAAGGAAAAGGAAATGATCTTGACACTTTGCTTGGTTTTTGCAGTTTGCACTCTTGCTCGAAATACTTGCTCGACGCATATACGGTCGAGAGGCATTCATTGGCCTTTACCGATTCTACTTTTATCGAGGGTAGAAGGCCTCAGGCCTGAAACAGGTTTCCTCTCACCACTCTCACTTTCTGCGACACATTTCAATGTGTATCGAACCTCGGGATAACGAGTGAATCGATAACTGTAATTTTTCCCAGTATACCTGCATCTTGACCGTTCCTTCTTACTTCACTATGCCTTGCAATATCCCGTCGCAAAATACGTTTCCATGTGTCGACAGTGGATCTTAACAGTTACAAAGGGACATTCGAATAAGTAGTAAAAAAAAAAAGACAGTTGCAGGAAGACGAGTAAGCTGGTGAATTGAAGATGACTGGTTTAGGGGGACGCAAATTAGTGGCAAAAATGTCACAATCGCCGAGTGATAATTCCACTTGGAAATCGGTGATGATTTTCTAAAATCACGATTCCACTTGAGACTCCAGTGTACCAACTATTGCACACGACCGCGTTCGCTGTTCGTCGATTACTTAGATGTCGGAGGAATTCGAGAGTGAATGTCTGGATTACAGTGTGAGGAACGTAATGCAGTTACGAGGCTCTGGTAATTGCATCACGTGCTGCGACCCACTGTCGACCGCTTAGAAAGAGTGTCAATGTCGTTGCCCTCGACGTTTTTATACGTTAATTAAACAATTGGACTAATCGACAAAGATTATATAATTGTGCCTATGCATTTTCCAAGCGCGCGAAAAATAATGGACCGAGCGACCGGCTGAATCTAATTTGTAATTTCTAATTTGTGCTGGCACTGCTTTTTCATTTCTTCTTCATTTCGACCGCTCGTAACTGATAGCCTTTGCAGAGGGCGTTAGGCGATCGATCCCTACGCTCGTGAATTCCTATCTCATCTCGAATCGCTTTATGCGAACTCCTCGTCCTAGCAATGCGTATCCTTGCGACAGAGATAAGGATCTGATACAGTGGTATTGATTTAACTGATTGTATCGGGTACCTGATACTCGATTAACCGGTTAGCAACCGATTGCTCAATTGGTGTGTAGGTGTACGGGTAATACGGTTACGGTAAATCGAATGCGCGCACGATATCATTGAGCGTAAGATGAAGGTTTAAAATTTACAAATTGAATTGCGTTCGATTAATAACTTATTGACCGAGCATCCGGTTTCACTGGCGAGTCCTCTGGCAGGGCCAAGACGAAACTCGCGCTCTTCTTTCCTTAACCACTTACCAACCATCAGAAACGTTGTTTTCCTTTGTCAAATTATTAACCTCAAAACGCCTAAATTTCCTTCAAGCCCTTCTCTATCGTGTACTGTCTTCCAAAGAAGTTGAATTAGAAATCGGTAATTTTTGTGAAGTTACAGTCGGTAACCGAGGAAGAACACTAAATATATCTGAGGCGGCATCGAATTACAGAAAGAAGATTAAATCATCGCGTTACTATTCCCGAAATATGGCCGAAGCGTATCCAGGACCACGTGGTCAGACGAGGCTTTTACGAAGTGGAGAAAGGGTCGCTGGGCAAGAGATCAAAATTTGTTATGCAAATGAAGAAAGACTATATAGGTGACGTGTTGAGAGTTGATTGCCAACGTGCTCGTTTTCTTGCCACGTGTATCGAAGACTCGTTGGCGATGTATAGATAAGATGATCGAACTAGTCGTACAAAATTCCCTGTTATCGGCGCCGTAACGATCAAACACCTCAACTATGGGACACGTGCGTGCGCGTCTTTCTTTCGTCGCTAATTTCATACCTGAATAAGCTCTGCGCAAAACTCGTGTCGCACTGAAAGAAGCTAACTTCGGTTGGCCTCTATACCGTATGGTTTCATTATTTCGTGATTCTGTACGAAACGCAGAAATAGTTGCAATGTTTCCAAAAATTTTACCATATGTTGCTTTCAAGTTAGATATATTATTTGACTGACGAAGCATTTTAGGCTAGCGAAAACTTTCCGGCTGAGCAAACTTTGCTTGAACAAACGTGTGCTTGAAATACGAAACCGTTGGAGTTCGATATTTGACGCTACTTTGAACTTTGACTTTTTTTTTTTTAATAATTTAACAGTGTAAGAATAAATAACTATCGTGTATTGTTCCTCCTTCAGCAACTTCTACTAATTCGCGATGTATTATTCGAAATGGAGCGTTGACAGTATTATTCTCTACTTTTTACTGTTGCAGAACAGCTTTATGCAACAATGTCACGATTCGCGTTTCTGTGCGTACAATTACTGCAGTTCTATACACATAGGAAGCTGCGTGCTTTATTGTTTTCCTGATTCGTGCATTGAAAAATCCATTCAATGGTATTGATAAATTGATTAAAGCGAAAATTTGATATAAAATACACCAGAATTTTCGTACCGTATATATAAGCCTACTATATTAAATACACTGTTACATAAGTTTCACTGTGCAAGTTACCATTGAGGCTCCCCTCCGATACCATGTCCACATTAGCACTACCTATAAAGAAGTACAGTTCCATATTCGTGAACTTGATAAGAGCCTCTTTCATCACAAGTACAAAGTACGAGGCCATTTTGATACAAAAGCCACGAAGTAGAAGCACTCAAAATCTTCTACAGCCTTATACTAACACATTTATTCCCCCCCCCGTTATTATAATTCCCCAGAACATGCAATTACCCCATCGTGAAAATATATTTCGAAGATTCTCGCTCCATCGTAACACATACAATTTGTACATAGAATTTGATTTCAGAACTCATCGCCGAACAAACATATACTAGAAAAATTGCAATGTTTTCCCAACGTTTTCAATACTCATCGCGCGAATGCAGTTGTTACTTAAAAGTAACGGAGCACGACGGAAGATAACTGAAAAGCTTAACGGAGCCGTTAGAATATAATAAAAACTGTAGTAACATTTTTATTATCATGGGATTGTAAAAAAGTTATATCTCCACAGAAAGATATCAAACCTGTTTTCAAGCTATACGGCCATTCGTTGCACGCAGGATCAGAAAGAAACATGTTGAGAAGATAGAACTCGGCAATTTAAATGCAGCAGTAAATGGTAATGAAATAAGCTCTACCGTCGATCACAGATCGAACACTTACCAACAATTCCTTGCTGCTGTGGCTGGAGCACCCTCTTCTCCTTTTCAGTCTGTTTCTCGACGGGCGTCAAGACCGCCGGAGGTACGGCGGCGACGGGATTCGAAGGCACTGCCTGTGTTGTGGATTTACTTTTGGTCCAAGGGTTGACGGTGGGTAGCGGAGCCTCGACGTACTTGACCGGTAGCGCCGATTGACTTTCCGAGTCCGTGTCCTGGTCTTCGTTGTCTCTGGCAGCTTCTTTGCTCCCTATGACATAATCCGAACCGCTTCTATCCCCTCGATCGCGCTCCTTGTGCGACCTCTCGTTGCTACCGCTGTGCCCGCGTAGCGGATGCCTGTGGTCTCTGTGTCTGTGTCGTTCTCTGTGCTCGCGATGCTGTTCCCTTAATTTCTCCTTCCTCCTGGCGCTCTTCGGCGCCACCGTCAGGAACTCCCCGTCGCTGCCGATGTCGCCGTTCACCTGGACGTTCTCGGGAGCGTTCTCCTGTCGCTGCTCGGCCGAAACTTCCTTCTGTACGATCGGCTGGCTCTGTTCGGAGGTAGGCGGCAGTTCGTTTCCGTATCGCTTCTCCAGTTTAGTCTGCGGGTTGAACCTCCGTCCGTTCCTCTGGTAGAACTTCCCCTTGGCAGTGAGATTCTGTGAGGCGATGCGATCCTTGATGGGCAGAGGCTGCTGGGCCTGAACCTGACCGCCGATATTCTCCTTATTGTTACCCTTATTGTTAGAGGCACGGCTCTCGGTGCCGCTCTTCGGGTTGAGGATACTTGCGTAAGAGACACCGGGGCCCTCTTCTCTCTCGGTACTTCCCTGAGCGCCGCTGGCCACCTTGGCCGCCATCTTGAACGGTACGCGCCGAAAGACAAAAACACGAGGCGGCCCCGAATACGAGGGATCTGGCTCGAAAAGTTTCTTCACAGGATGCTGCTCCCTCTCAGGCGGTGGAGGAGTCCTGAGACACGCCGCTCACTCCCGGGCACATTAATACGGCCGAGCCGTCCTCGTCGCGAGATCGAATGATTCGAGACGTTTCGTGCGTGGTCGGTTCGGCTTTAAAGCACCAATCTAGGGGCATCCTCCGCGCCGTAGACCGGACGCATGTCCCCCCGAGGTCCGTGCTGTCGCACGAACGCCTGTTCGATTTTTAACAGAAGTTATGGGATGCAGGCGTAGAAGGACGAGCGTCGGGCCCTTCCGCGGGAGGCGAGAGAACGCCCACTCGTGTCACGAGGGGATCGCTGTTTCCAGAAGGCGCGGCGTGCACGCAGTCACGCACGCGGTCGTTACCGATTAATGCCCCCGAAATATCTCTCCTCCTCTCTCGCACGTGCCCCCGAATCCGCCCGAGATCCGTGAAAAGTAGAATAGAATCGATGGAAATATCCCCCGGGCGCCCTGGGATCCGGTCGAACGCCCCTAGTATTCGGAGCACGACGTGCACGAGGTCCGAACGAGGTTGTGTGGTTAAGAACCACGCTGACTCGGCGATTTCACGAGGCGATCCGGGATCAGCCGGCGCACGAGATTACTGTTCGATTGATGCTTTGATCTACCTTTTTCTCGGCGAAACCTCGGCGACAGAGTGCACGCGGCGTTCGCCGTGCGTGCGAGCTGGGAAATAGGAAGCTAGCAGACAACCGGGCTGCACCTCGTTGGTACGGCTAATTTTTCTTCGTTGCGGATCTTCTTTGTAATTCTCGTGGATCCTCTCGCCGACTGGCTTTCGTGCGGCTTGGAAAAATTTAGTCACAACCGTAGCGAGTTCAGGAGCACCGTTACAACGTCACGTTACCACGGATTACGTAAACACGGCATTTTCGGCGATCTTTTTCTACGGAAAAGCGGTCCGCAAAACACATGTGGCCAACGCTGGCTCCTGGCCTTTACGCGAGCGGCTACGAAGCTTCCGGTTTAATCGATTCTATCATCTCGCCGAAAGGTAGCGCCACCCTGCTTCCTTTCTCTTCCATTGCCGCGTAATTCGAATAAAGTTTCATTTGTCGGCTTCCGATGAAGGCACATACATACTTCAAACGCGGTAAAAATTGTGTGGTTATAAAGTTTATCTATTCGCAGTATTCGCACTAAAAAATTGCAAGTGATATTACGATCGTTAGTAAATTGTCGAGATAAGCTTATCTAGAGTATTACTTTATTCAATTTCTGCATCGAAGAATGAAATAGCCGAATAAACAATTAATAATTTATTTGTCTTTACAGAATATATTACAAATTATTTGCATTTAACAGAGTATTCATTTTACATAGTTTTTCTCTTTTTTTTGTTACAACTAATAGTATTAACAGATTCTATACACACCCTGTGCATAAAGGATCGCATGCGTTCGCATGCATGATTATTGTTCCTCAGCTTTAGTTCTTGTAAGATTGTCGAAATATAGGGTTTTCGAAATTGTAAAGTTACTAGAAAACAGGCTAAATAGAAATTTGTATAAGTGTCGCCAACCGGCGCTTCAAATGGCCCCCGTTTCGAAAAATAGTGATGCGTAAGATTTTTTTTACACCGTCTAATTGATTTAGGCTTCGATAGAATTGCACGTACATCAGCTGACTTCCAACGGATATTTCTTCAACGATCGTGCGAATGCTTCTGCTATAGTGGCTCTGAAAATAATCGAATAAAATGAACATCGCATAATTCGTTCAATTACGAACAGAACAAGTGGCGAATTTGCTCGGGTACCTAAATACTTTCTGATGAAGCAGATACGCGCTCACGTGGCCCGCCTCTATGTACCGAATTTCAGCACCTGGCCAGATCTTTTCCAAGCTCATGCAGCCGTCGCGCGGCACGTATGCGTCGTCTCTCGCGCACACAGCGATAATAAGCTCAGTATCTACAGGTACTTCGAAATTTTTCAAATGCGTGCACTCGTCCATTATGCCGCACATGAATTGCAACGCTTCCCGTTCACGCCACTTGTAGTCCGAAAACGCTGGATGCCTTGGAACTGGTAATAAACAAACGCCTATTGCCAAAGGAATGTACGTAATGATCATGCTGTCGAGGAACCATGCTTTCAGTCTGTTCGTGTGTTAAATGGTAGTACGTGATATGTACGTTGCAAAACTAAACGCACATGTTAGTCCCAAATGTAAAAATTCGTTAATTACAAATTCGCGCTTTATTAAAGTTTCAGTTTCTGCTTGCTTTACGTTTATCATGGAACGGTCGATACGTACGACTTGTTGTCTCAGAGGGAAGGATCAGAATTTATAGCACGTTACAAAAGCTTTATACAAGCTTCATCCAACTACAAAACCAACAAATCATACGCATCTAGAAAAAAAACCTGCCTTTTAGCCCATTTGAATCTTTCGGCTTAAATCTGTTAGAAATTAAGCTCAGAGGAAATATCTTTGCCGCTGCTTTCTCTTCGTCAACATGTATCGTCAGATTATTGTCTCCGTTTCGGGAATCACAATCCTCGTTTAATTTATTATTATCGATCACAGTTCGAGTGGCAGTTGTAGCGTTCGCTTCTTCGCTAGCACCTTCAGACTTATCTTTTACTTCGTTCACCCTGTTCAGGCTGGCAGGATAGTGTTGAGCAAAATGTTGGCCAGCTAGGAACGCGTCCTAAGAAAATATCTGTCTTTACTCGCTATTCGATGTTCGCCGCTCCGCTGAAACAGATCGTTCACTCACTTCCTCGCCAACGATTCGCACCATTTTCGCGAGATCATTTTGGTAGAGTTCGTTCGCGAAATATTGGTGTTCTAGCAGAGTCCAATTAATAGATGCGCTCATCACTCCTTGCGTGAATACTGGCGACGCTGTCGACCACGAAAGGCAGGGAATTAGAGGTAGCGGCTTTGGCCAATTGGTCGCCGCCAGCGAAGCCATCTAAAATCGCACGTGCATAGAATAGCGTGATTTACTAACACATCGGGTGTCGACGTTAAGATAAAACTTAAAGGTACAAACATGGCCACCCATCGACAACCCCGTCAGTCCTAACGGCCCGAAGCCTTGTTGCTCGCACCAATTCAGCAAAACGATCGATTCCATTATCAAGCACCCTCCCATGATAAAGATGTCGCAAACATTATGTAAACTAGAACGTCTACGAAGCACCTCGAGATTAGTACAGGCACAAAACTCTGTCGAAGCTTAACATGTCTTTGCAGTTACAAACCTTGGAAATACAAATTCTTACATTTGATTCCGTGGTTTCCTTAATCCATAAAATGGATTCTCCAGTAATAAGGATGCGATCCCCGATTCTTTGAGCAAAGGTTTAGCGATTAAGTTTCTTCTCCGCCAGAAGAACTAACGAACGCACAAGTCGATATATGATTCTAACGTAAAACAGCCCAGCAACCGAAATGAGATTAACTCACGTGATCCCCCGTACCCGCGAGATGCAAGCATAACGGTTTGACTTTATGGGAGTTCCATCTCCGCGGTAGAACCAGTTGGAAGTGTGCAGTTATCGTTTCAGTTGGCATTATGCCAGGAAGGTGTTTGTGAAACGGACTTTCAAAAGATCCTTCTATTATATGACAGTCCGACCATTCCTCGTCCTATATATAAAAAATATCTATAAATACGTGTCTTCTCTATGCTACAAAGTGATTTCACTATGCGCGCACTATACCTTAGTTATGCTGATTGGGTAATCCCGGGGTATGAGATTGTAACATGTTTCTCTGTTGGCAATGACTTTTCTGAATTCGAAAATCCTAGAAAACACAAATTCGATTGCCTTACAGTTGGGAATTGTTCAACGTCCCATTTCCATTAGCTTTACTTTCACTTGATTTTTAAGGCAATTTATACTGCAAAGATTACATTGGTAGTTGACGATTCGAAATGAAACTGACGCGTTTAACGGTTACGAATTTTGCACTTTGCTCCCGAAAATTTGAATTCCATTCTCTAACAACCACAATCAGATCTCGGCCGGATTGTTTACATCGGATTTCGCCGAGGTAGGAATTATTCAAGGACAAGTTGAATGAAAGATTCGCTCGTGCGACATGCATGGAATTTAAAGTGAACGAGTACTCTGCCAATAATAGAGAGGGATCTCGAAAGAGTAGAATTGCAGGGGTTGGTTTTCGAACGGAGACAAGGTTAGGCCCAGTTTGTCTTACCTTTTCAAATTCTGGGGGCTACCCCAGCCCTTGGTAAAGAATTTCGTAAGGAGGATACTTCTGTAAACGGCGTCTAAACGGCTGGGTGGCATCGTATGAATGTGTAAATTAATCTCGAACGAGTCTATATAGATAACGTGCAATCTGCTGATCGTGGAAATTTACGCGGAATAAAGATGATTAATTCATCGAGGTACTTGTACTGTTGGTTCCAAAGGGTTCGGGTGTTTCTCGCGAGAACACTCATGTCGCGATTTGTTTAAAGTGTTACTAATTAAGTGGACATTCTTTTCGAACAGGTCGGAGACTTTTGCCGCTTGGCCCAACTTATCGTCTATTTAGGTTCGATCAGGCGATTGGTACGATCGGATCGGGCGACGTTCTGCGAGTATATCGCACATGAACGTCCGTTTCTCGCATCTTCGGCCACGTACATATACAATCGCAATTTCGATGAATGGGTTCCTTAAATATCGACTGATCGCGACAGGATGTTACGAGATAGTCGCGAGACGGAAGTGCGCGCCGCCTCTTTTCAAAATTGATATTCGAGAGGACACAGCGGAGCACCACGGATCACGAAAATCGGGAGATGTTAATGTTCGGTTGATATTTTAACGCAGCCACTGTTGCGACTGTTGCGACTCTGGCGATGTCTTTCAAATTTGTCACTAGAGGGCAAGGAACGGTAGCCAATGGGGAACTCAGCGCAGAGGGCGCCACTAGCGCACATATCAAACTAAAATGTTATAATATTAGAAATTCTGTTTATTTACATTCTTTTCGTTATGTGCTGGCTGTTGATTTTAAAATTAAAATGATAACAAAAGGTGAAAATTATGGACATTTAACACTTTCGGTACCAGCGCCGGATATATCCGGCATCCATCTGATGACCTGTGTGTACCAGTGCCGGATATATCCGGCGCAGGGTCGTGACACCTCCATGTATTCTACTGTTAGCGCGGACAGCACCCTCTGGCGAAATGGGGCGGAAAAAAATTACTATAACCGGGAAATTTGAAACGTGGAGTAGGCACTTTTCAGTTATAGCGAATTCGGTACCTCGCACTGATTCTGCACTGGTGCCAGAAAATGATTTGAATTGGTTGATTCTTATAGAGCTATCTTTGTTTCTATCAGAAACAACCAATCCAAGTCATTTTCTGGCACCAGTGCAGAATCAGTGCAATGTACTGAATTCGCTATGAAATTCATCGAACTTCAGAAACGACTAATACAATTTCTGTATGACTACTGGACTACACATAATCATATTGTATGCATCCTATATACAATTTTAGAAGTATGCGTAGTCATGCAGAAATTGTATCTCAGATGTTAGTTTTTCAGGGAACAGAAATTAAACCGTACACATTTGTTTGTTTCTTTAATGAACTCTTTTATTGGATAGTTTGGTCGCTTTACAAACAAGACTATTAAGGACTCCATGTTGTGGTACTTCTTTTCCCTTAATTATATTATTAATTTTTTTACAAAATGAGTTGTACAAAGTATAGTTATTGTTTTAATTAATGTCTCTTCTATCTTTTCGGCATGCTGACATTTAAAACTAACTTTAACATAATTATTTATGTAATTTGTAATATTGGAAATCGCCTGTTCATTAATATTTCGATTATTTAACATGTAATTTGCAATCACGCATATTTGTTCAATACATTTGAGAAATGATGGATTGTATCTGTCTCTTTCATTTTGTGCCTTGCAATCTTTAAAAATGTAACTATTGCACAAATTGCAGGTTATGCCGCGCAATACCGCATTATATACATACGTGCATAAATATTTTAAAGAAGTTTTTCGCAGAGGTTTCTGAATTCTTTTTTGAAATACACACGCAATGAATAAAATACCTTCTTTTAAATAAAATTCGCGCAACTGAACACGATAACACAATAGCTCCAAACGAAATGCAATGAAATTGCCAAAATGTCGTCGGAGGACGCGTTGGAACTAGCGCGCAATTCTGTCACTAAATTGAGTACAGCGCCGCATGGCGAAATGGGGCAAAACTAATCTAGTGCTAACAGCTCGCCCATAAGAGTGTCACGACCCTGATCCGGCGTCACGGAACGAGCCGTCGTTCCTAGCGCCGGCTTTAGTCGGCATCTCCGATAGTTTAAAAAAAAAAAAAAAAAAAAAAAATTAGTCAAAAGCACTTTCGCGGAAATGTACGCCGTACTGAAAGGGTTAACTGTGGTCCAACTTCAAGATTTATTACGGAAACATGCATTATGATTTCGACATGAATAATGATAAATATCCTTAATTATTTGAACAGCCAAATCTTTTTATCATATTCTGACATTCTATTTATTTATTCAAAACACCGATGACAAGTGGCACATGTGCTGGTGGCGCCACGGGTGGCAAAACGTTGCAATGTCAGCTTCCTATTCTCGCAAGTTTTATGATTAAATCAAACATGTGATGCATTAGAAAATCCCGCACAAGTTTTCATCCGCGAGAGAAAAGAAAGAGCGGTGGATTTGCTCTGCAATGTTTAGTAGGCTTAATCAGGTAGGTTTATTTAATTCCTTGGTGACCTGTTCTAATTTACATCTATCCAGAAGGCCCAGCACCCGACAAACTCGGGGCAAAAAATGCATTGGACGTTCGGTTTATTCGGGTTCATTCTACACCTTGTCTGTGATATCAGCGGAGCTGGCTCGCTGCGAGGCGGACATCCGGGACGAACTTACCGACTGGGTGATAAATTGATCTTATACCGATACAGGGCAAGGTGTGTCGCTCTAAGTAATTTTAATTCTAACCGCTACTAGAGTCGTGATCTTCTTCTCTAAATCGGTAACGTTGCATGCGCTACGAAAATGATACAGGAACTCTAGACCCCTAAATAGACTCCCCGATTCCCATGACAAAAATTTACACTGGACGTTATTATCTATCCCATACCCGGCCTGTGCCATTATATTCAAAAGCGTAACAAAAACAATAACGTATGATAACAATCCTACCTACAAATTTTTTAATTTACTCCGCAACAGCTGCCGCTGCGAAAAGGGGTGATCGTGGCACAGAAAAATCGGTTACTTTCTTCATCGGTCGTTTGATTGATAAAGCAACATTAATATTAAAGAGTACACGTGTGAATAATCGAGACGTCGCCTCAATTAGCAGCGTCGGCGATGAATGACCGATTAAACCGGTCGACCGATATGGATGAAAAGGCAGGTTGACCAGATAGCAAACACGACTCGATATGACGGCGTGCAGCGCGAGGGGTGATTAATTATTCGACATTGCAACTACAAGCCTGGCCCGCGCCCGACTGCAATTAGCCCGGGGTCTTAATTATGAATTGAAACGAGCCCACGATTCCCGACCTCAGAATGTTAATTCGCGCGATCGTTCACGGTGGCAAGCACGAGGGTAAAGGGCTGAATTTAAGTCGCAGTTTACGGTACGCCGGCGCTCTTCCGAGAAATACATTTCCTCCTCGATGTTCGACAGATGGGCTACGCGCTCGCGATTATCGCTCTTCATCGCTCACGATTACGCGATTATTCTTCCTCGGGAATCGGAGCGCAAGCAGTGCGAGCACTCTGCATAGTGCATGCACCGTGAAGGTTTTCGTTAAATTGAGTCTAGTGACGATGAAAGTTGGTTCCACTCGAAACGAGGAGTAAGAGCGAAAGGCTGTGGCGCGATAACAGCATGGAGGCAATCAATTTAGTAAGCTCGAACGGTTTTTAACCCTTCGTGGCCACACGGAGTGTATCGCACCCCAGGATGTATTTGTCAATATTTCTGTAAATTTCTAGACCTTAATAATAAAATTAAAAAATTAGATGAATTTTAACGAAAAAAAATTTCTTTTATCCACAACTATTTTTTCAAATACAAACTTCAACATATCAAAATTGACTGTTAGAAAATGACTATTCGAGCACGATTGTATGAGTTAAAAAATTCGAAAATACGAAAATGTTGGCTGAAAAATGACGCTGGGTTGCGGTGGATCCCACGTGACCAATTTGTGATTATAAGAAGGTTTGGCCACGCAGTCACCACGGGGAGATAATCATTGACGAGTGAAGAATTTGTCACGAGTCGATCCATCGAGGCACTGTCGAGACTTTAGGCGATGGTATCCGGAGACGAGGTGAAGCAACCAGAGAGCAGAGCTCGGATAATGGGTAGTTGATATAATACGATATAATGGGACCATATAATACGGTGGGTGTAGGCGAGGCGTTATTTATGTATGGGAAACGCTCGGTCTACAGTCTACAGACTCTACAGGGATCGTGGAATCAACAGCTGGACTAGAGCCTTTCGCAATCTTCGTTTTGCCGTTTCTCCTCGATATTATTAGATCTACCTAACGGCTCGATCATTAATTATCATTGCGCTGCTTTGTGCTGGCGTATTAATTCTCAACTATCATCGACCTCGAATCCGGTTCCACTTTGTTAATCTGTCTTTTCACGGTCCTTTTTTTCCACAGAATGTCATCCAGATAGCGAAACATCTCATCTTATCTCTCATACCTTTGTCTTGAACAATCTTTTCCTACATTTTCAGTGAAATCTATCTTTTCCCAAATTTTCATTCAAATATATCTTTTTCTACATTTTCAAACATTTTCGTACATTTTCATTCAAATCTATCTTTTTTTTACATTTTTATGCAAATCTATATTTTCCTACATTCTCATTCAAATCTACCTTTTCCTACATTTTCATTCAAATCTATCTTCCTTTCGTGCCAAGCATTTCAACTCGAATTTCCTTTCCCATTTATTTAAACTTCCCTCGCTCCTTGAAAAGTACCTGCCCTTCAATGTATGCAGCTAATCTCTAACAATACAAAGTATTTTTACTGCAAGCAGGGAGTTTCGCGTAGATTTGGGCTTACCATAAAATCGATTATGGTAAAATGATAATACCGACTTTGAACACGGGGCACGGTGAAGTATTAAGGGTAACTAATTCAAAGCAATACCATCTCGTGGAAACAGGAAGTTGGAGAGTGTTGATAAAAACTACGTCCGATTGCCAAGAAGACAAAGCTCCTTATCGTTCTTCAAACTCGAAATCTATATCCACAAATTAGTACAAATTGCGACCCTCGCGGAAGTGGAACTCGTAGTCCTAGGGTCCGATCTAGGGGGGGGGGGGGGGGGGGGGGCGCAGGCGGGGCAACTTCCCAGAGCGGCAAAATTGGTACAAATAGAAAATTAAAATCGATAAAAACCAATAAAAGAAGTAAAACTTTTTGAAAAAAAAAAAAACGGTAAAAAGTAGGTAATAGGTAAATACATTTTTGAATTTAGTACCAAACCTTATAATTAGTCTGTATCGCACCCCAAGAGCAATTTTCGAGTTCAAATGTCGCGCCTTTACGACTTCCAAAGGGGATTTATCGCAAAAAATAATATTGCTTTTTTCCCCAACCCTGGAAAATAACTCTTCCTGAACTACAAATTTCATCATATCAGAATTTACATTTTACGAGTAGGTTACGAATGTACGATTATCACTGATAAGTTAAATGATTCGAAAATACGAAAATGGTGACTCCTCCGATGTGACCAATCTCTGATTATAAGAAGGTGTGACCACGGAGGGTTAAATTGTAATATAAAGGGCGCCGACGGAAGAGCTAGATCGGGCCGTGAGTAATCCCCCGTCGAATCGGGAAGACGCAATTACACTTTGCTCGTACAAACCGTTTCGCCAGCCCCTGAGCGTGTCAGCTGTCGAATCACAGTTGCTCTCCTCAAGGACAACGCGAGGCAGACGCATCGCATCGCGAAAGGAGCGTCGCGATGCCGCGGAGGTCTGTCTCCGGACTGGGGATTTCGACGGTCGGATCGGTGGACCAAATCCTCCTCCGGGCACGGTATCATTCGGCGATGATTGTTGCGTAGTAACGAATCGTCACGAACGCCGGCTGTCGCCCGAGCAGATTGCAAGCACCTGTCCTACAGAAAATATCCACCGCTGGATATTGGACGACGAGGATGCCGCGGCAGAAGGTTTGTCAGCTGCTACCGCAGCTGAGGTAACCGATCGCCCTCCAACGAGATGACGATACACGCATAGATCGAGATTATTCAGACTCGCCCTCTCGATCCGTGGACCGTGCCCGCCCTCGTCTCCGATTTCTCGGGCAGTCCAGAGATTTTTCAATCTGCTGTGCGTTCCCGATATTTTTCGCCGCATAGTTACTGTGGATTATATTTCATCGTTAGGCGGCCAAACGACGCGGCCACGTTCTTCCTAGGCGCTCAACGGGTACGGTGAATAATTCAGGGGCTATTTGACCAGCGCGAGGGTGAGCGCGCGTTGCATATTGTTTTTAGCCCGCGGCAACGGTGTATCGGGAATTATTTATGTTTGTTTCGCGGCGAACACGCGTAGAAATTAAAAATCCAGGGCTCGGGGTACGCAGCTGGGGAATGGCCAACGTATGAAACGCGGGGGTAATTAAATGCATCTCCTTGGGGCGATAGCTTCTCCATTTGCCGATGCTTTCTAGTGTTTGGTATTACGTTGGTTTTGGGGTAGCACTAGAAATTATTATTAGATTCAGAAATACAGGGTTGATTGGTGAAGGGGTTACGTACCTTTGGAAGGTTGGAAAATTGGGTTATTTTTATGAAATTTGTTTACGTATAAAAATGGTTTATTTAAAAATTAACTATTACACCTTTTTGCGTATAAATTTTTTTTTTATTATTATTATTATTGTATTTACGGGAGAACCCTTTAGAGTACAAAATTTTGAACACAGAAATGCAGTAAGTACATAGTTCATGAAAAAAAACATAAAATATAACATAAAACATAATATAAAAAAACATAAAATATACATAAAAAACAGAACAAAACATAACAGTCCACTAAGAGCACAAAAAGCAAAAACGAAAGAATATATCGCATAACACTTAAGACCTAAGAATTAAGGAGGCGACAGTCCCTTAAGTATACGGTCCCTGAAGGTCCGTAAATTAAGGTGTAGTCTGTTAAAAAGAAATTTGGTATCGCAAGAAATGATGTCAAAGCAGGACCTTCTCACAAAGCCTCTTTATATATGTGTGGTAGGTACCGAAAATATCTCAGTGATTAGTGGATCTATTTCAATAAAATTTTGCACGAATATTCTTAAGACTATAATCTAATACTTTTTTTATTAACAAAAGGAGATGAATAGTTAGGTCGAAAATCACGTGCTTGACAGTGAGTCGTTGCTATTTTAAAAAAAAAAATTAAAATCGGCTCCTACGAGTACTAGATGATAGTCTTAAGTCTACAGTCCTTGTATTTAATTATAAATAATTACTTTAAAATCTAATTTTTGATAGTGAGGGAATTTTTTTGTAGCTATTTGTTGAATAACAAAAGCCTTTTGCCTTATAAAAATTTAATATTGAGAAAAAGAACAGTAACAAAATAAAATAAAATATATTGGTAGGAGGTTGGTACCTACCTATTTTTTCAAATCTCCGAAAGAATCAAAATATTTAAAAAATCAATAATAATAAAACAACGTAAACACTTTTATGGATTTTAATTTCTTCTTGCCACCAATTTTGCCGCCCTGGGCAGTTGCCCTACTTGCGCCCCCCTAGATCGGGCCCTGCCCAAGCGTGTAATTATTAGTTATCCTAGGTTTCTCAGTTTCGAAGAAAGTTGCAAACTGGGGAGCAGTAGATTGAAGTAAAAACTTCAAAATTTATAAGTTAAATGTTACGTGTGCTTTACTTGTACTGTATAATATAAATTTATGGCGCGTGGCGGTGTTGCGTTACCGAAACACCTCCCAAAAATCCAAGTTTTTTGCTAAGTCCTGGAGCGTGCAGGTTGGTTTCGAGTATCCCGCGTCGATGAGTCGAAAATTATTCGACGCGTCTCGAGTAACGTGTCACATTTTACGCATGCTCCAAAATAAACAATACCGTCGTATTCGCAAAAGATTATTAAAATCTAACTATTATTATTATTATTATTAACGGGATATACCCCTCTTAGTACATTATAGCAACATAAGCAGTGGCGCACCCAAAGAAGGGGCTTTGTAAAAAGAAAATACAACTGGATTTTATTTTTTAAATAAATTATAATCACATACCTACAGAATCTTATTGAATTCGCATTAAATGAAATTGCATTAAATAAATTTTTCTTAAAAATATTTTATCCGTTCAACTCGACTCACCCCAAGATTAAATCTTGAGTGCGCCACTGGTAAGAACAACTAAAAACAACTTACTACTAGGCTTTAAGTATTACGTTTAACTTTGATTACGCGTTATTTCTAATTTCTAAGCAGACTTAACAGGAATATTAAACAAAAGAGTAAACTGTTTAGAAATATAAAATATAATTAAACATAATACTGAACTGATAACGTATTTGAGATTTGAAACCATTCCTCCACTGGCAAGCGAAAATAAACGTGAAGAAGCAGAGGAGGAGAAGACCTGTTCATTGGCCAGAAAAAGCTCCTATTAAAAAGTGAATCGAAATTGCACGGGTCATTGACCATCGCTGAAATCGTAACATCCCTTTTCAATCAACGACAGAAGTTACCCTGTGGTGGAGTTGCAGCGAGTGGTGGGGGCCGGCCACGTGACGGAGCGCGTGTTCAACAATAACAGCTGCACTGTTGCTGTTCCCTCAATTCACGTTCAGCCTCCGTCGAAGCAGGATCTTTGCTCCCTGAAGATCCTCCGTAAACCGAGCCACCTTCACCTCCAGTTACCCAAAAGCACCTCGCCAACCTCGTTCACTAAAACGTCACATCTCCAGCTTCTAATAATTTGGAACCGACCGTGCAGTTAGGGGTGCGATCGAGGGAATCGATAGCCAACTAGGCGCCGCAGTGATCGAAGGGAACCGTGTGGTGAATCGTGGTAAATCGAAATTTTAAACGGACCCCGGTTTCGCTGGGAAGCCGAAGGAACGACCCGAGCCAGCTCGTGATCGATGTGCGCCTGGAAGGGATCGCGTGGGATGCTGTAAGCGGTGTAAGCCGAAGCACAGGCCGATCGCAGCTTCGAATCGAGAAGGTATCCAGGAAAAGAAGACAAGAGGAGGAGTGGAAGATGCTTCCTGGACGGGGATTAATCGTCGTCGCGTTGGCCGTCTGTTTGCTGTCGGCTCTCCTCGAGGTAAGCGGACTTTCCAACTGGCGCTTCTTTTATCTCCACCCCCATTCGTTTCTTTCATCCCCCCTGTGGACCAACCCGACCGTCAGGTCACTCGAGTTTTATAGTGGCGTTTTGGAATTGGATTTAGTGAAAGCTTTCTGGCGTAGGTTTCTTATTTTGTAGAAAGTCACGCTGTATATACGCCTGGAGAACAAAGAAGTAAGACAATAAATCTCTATCGCGCGTGTTTGGCTCGCGTAACCATCTCGAAGCTTAATTCTGATTTACTTGCGGCATATATTCGCTGGAATCGACGCTCGAATATTGGGAAACTAGTTTCGTGTTCTTCTTGCGCGTTGCTCCTTTTACACAATCGTTAAAATAAAATTGCGCCGCGTCAGTAACGAATGCAGGATTGCCAGCGTGTAACCCAAACACTGGGGCCGTTTCTCTGTTTCCATCGAAAACGTTTGTTTCACCGTTGGCGTGGGTAGGGACGTGGTGTGCGCGCAGCGGGGCGCAATTTACGGTGGAAACAGGATGAATTGCGTAAGGAAGAGCGCTGCGATCTTGAACACCGCGGAGGAAACGATAATTCTTGACAATTACACGGAACCGTCGGTAAATATTTATACAGAATCGATTCCGCGCAGCTGTTCACCCGAACAGTCGCGTTTCAATCCAGCGGCATGCCTCTCGCCGATTCCGAGGCGGCGAATTAAATGGCCAAACGGGGACAAGGATAAAAAGCCTCATCCCCGGTGCCAGCAATTACGAGAATTAGAAAAGGGAAGGAAGGAAAAGCTCCTTGGTATCTTGGTGCCTAGTTCAGAGGTGTCGTTTCCTTTCTGTCGCTCTCACTCGTTTAGAAAATTACAAAAAATTCGCACACGCTGGTTTTTACTTTGGGGATGATACCCAGGGAGACTTACTGAGCTGGCTCTGTTAGCTGTCTACAGTGGTGGTTGGAAGAAAGATTAGAACCCATAGGGCAAGTCGAGGACAGTTGTCTCACCTAATATAAAACTAATACGGCTATTAAAACTAACACTGATATTATTTATTTTATTAGAATACCTAATCTTGGGGGGAGCCGGGTTGAAGGGATGAAAACATTTTTAATGCTAATTTAATAAAATTTATTACGGGATTATGAAAATTTATTTAAAGAATAAAATACGGTTTTCTTTTTTTCTAAAAAGCTCCTCCTTTGGGGGTATCAGGGCCCCTTGCCCCCTCACGGTGGGTCTGCTACTGCTTTCTGGAGACTTTAAGCTGCTTAGTATTGTATAAGGTATTTCGGACTTCCACCGCCCTGCAACGGTAAATGCTAGAATTTACCGATAAACCCTCAGATCCACCGGTCTTCAAATATTTACAATACCATACACACCCCGTAGCCGCAGCGTCTCTAGTAGTAGCGCCTCGTGTCACGTCAGCCTGCAATCCTCGATCCGTCTCCGGCAACTGGGTCGATACGTACATCGCGGTACGTACAATGCCGGTAGATAAAAAAAGGGGAAGAACTCCAGCGCGATAACTCGAGGAAGCCAGGTAGACAGATCCTCCCCGTCCATCTGCAGGCCCTTAGCCGTCTTCAGCTGGCTAATTACGGTCGCGGACGCCCAGAAGTCATCGCCGATAGATAAAATCGGTTCACATGCTGCGGCCTGGTAACGGCAGTCGGAAGGGGAAGAGAAAAAAAGGAGGAAGGAGCAGGAAGGGAGCCCTTTATTCGGTGTCCGCGCGGGCATGCATATATGCATTAGGATCCAGGCCGAAAGGTCGACGCACAGCGGAGAGATAACACCTCGGGGGGGGGGGGGGGGGGTCTGTCGGGAAGGGCGAGGGAAGGGTGGAAATTAACGAAAGCTCGCGAAACGGAGGCAGCAGGGCGAAAGAAAGCCGGATACGGCGCGGCGCGGTTGCAGACTACGCGGGGAAGAGAGTAAACCGCGCGGAAGAAGAAGGCAGCGCGAGGGAAGGCGGAACAAAAGGAGGCGCCCGGAAACGGAATAGAAGATTAAGCGGAAAAGAGGCTGGCGGATGAAAAGATGCAGCGGAAGGAGCGGCGGGGCAGAAAGTTACCGGTGTAAACAGAATACGGGAACAGAGAGAGGCCTAGCGGATTTAAGTCGGGCTTTCCCGCGCGGCAACAGTTGCAAATATATTTTGCACATTTTTTTCAAAGGATTTCACCACCTTCGTGTGATGTGTGTATGTGTGTTTGCATACGTACCGTAAAATGGGGGAACATTGGCAGGTTTTTGATACATTTTGTTATATAATGTAAAAATTAAAATGTTTACAGTTGCTTTAAGTATCCTATCATAACATTGCATGTTTCGTGATTGTACTACAAGTGTTAAAATGCATAAAATTTTTGTCATTTTCTTCTTTAATACATGTTAAATACCAGCCGGTACGGGGTAAGATTGGCACATCATATAAATAGCAGTAACAGGTTAAGTTCAGACACGTCCAGTAGTTTAGTCGATTAGCAAATAATTTAATCTTTTTTCGTGTGTGGATATTAAAATTTAGTCGAGTAGCTTAGTAAAACAATCGTAAATTACTAAATTACTCACTACTCGACTAAATTACTGGACCTGTCGGTTCGAACCTTTAGATACATTGACACTTAAATTTGTTTATTTTATTTTATTTTTTACATCTTAACAAAAAAATCTAATCGTCATCCAGACAGACTGGACATTCATAAGAAATTGTTTCGGTTCCTCGATTACAAGTTCCGCAGACCCACTGACAACACGTTATGCATTGCACCTAGTCAGGACCTTTATATGTTTCCCATTTACATTAACATATTTTGCAGACATTATCGTCTTCCCGTTAGTCGCTGTATAAGTTCTAGGCATTATTGCGATCTAATGTTATTAATAATATAATGTATAACGTAACAAAGTTATCTATTTGACAGGCGATTATTGGATATCTAACCGCAAACGTTGAAACAATTGAATACCTAAAATCTCGATCTCGAATGCGACTTTATATGTTCATGCGTATAGGTGCCAATGTAGCCCCGGCATGTGCCAATGTTATCCCCTTCTGCCAATGTTCCCCCATTTTACGGTATGTCCGAAACGCTCGCGGTTCGTATGAAAAGAATCGCGCGGGTTGCGGTGACCGGGTTACTTTGTAATTGCTTATGTAACCGGCTGACCCTAGCGTTCTGCGACGTTGCTGCGTTTCCCACGCGCTCTTGTCGATTCAGATATCGGAGATCTACTATTGGGAGCTGCAAAGAAGTCGCACTACCCAGAAGTTAAAATGTCACAGGGGCAAGGAGAATCGTCCGCTCGCTATACACCTCTGATCCCCTCCAAGACATCCTACTGTTAGGTTCTTAGCGGCTCACAGTGGCGAATTTGCCCGAAATCATGGCCAAAAGAGGAACAATTTTTTTTTTGCTTTCGATTTATGAAATATCCGAGCACGTTCTTCCGTTAAAATCAATTTTTAATCTGGTATTCTCTAAGAGATATGGAACGACATGAAGTACATGATTATCTTTCTGGAGTCATGTTATTGTAATATATTTCGACAATTTAACTCGGATTTGAAGGTATTATTTTTGGCCACGATTTCGGGCGAATTCGCCAGTGTGCGACGGAGTTTGGTAGCGACGCTCTTATACTGTGATAATGGGAACTAGCTTGAAGTTGGTTGGTATTCTTTTTGAAACTTGCAATGAGGTGCAGCGTGCAATGGAAATTAGATGACACCTCATCTATGATAAAAGTAAAGTAGATGAAATTGCAAGTTTGCTGTTGGCAACCGGATAGCGGGAAACAGCGATAGCAGAGGGAAGCGGGGAGATTTCCGTGGGAAAAAGGAAAAAGGGGTTGGAGGAACGCGGAGCTGGAAAGATCAGCGCCGGCGAAAAGTCCGTGGACGGCCGTTAAGAAGTCGTGGGAGCTGACAAAAGGCTAGCTGTTCCTGAGAAAGCTAGTTTCCTCCGCGTTACCAGCTATCCCCGCGCGTGCTAACAAAGTGCGAAATACTGTCACTGTCCACTTGCACGCGAGCCGAGGGAGGGGTCGACTACGGATCCAGAGAGTGGATATAATCGAATATCAGCGGGAAACGTTTTAGTTTTATCACCCCGACGAACCGGCCGACACGCCAGGCCAAACTTATCTCTCTAAAATCTCCTTCGATTAACTCCATTAACTCGATTAACTCGGTTCCACGCTTCGAAACGGGGGACACACAGCTATCGAAACTTCTGCCACCGTACTTTCCCTCCACGGCGGAAGTACAAACGTTGAAAATTTTTTCTCCGCTGCTAAATCGAGAAACATATATATTGGAAAAGCTTTTCCTGGAATTTGAACTCGGCATCCATTTCCTGTAATTTTTTAAAAAAAGAACGATGCTTTAAAGGAAACATTTTAGATGCGCAGCTTGCACGTGCTTGCGGATGCTTTGGAATTTTCATAGAGTTGGCTGGAAAATGAATTAAACGACACGCTGTCGCGCGCCCGGAGTGAATAAATGAACAGGGGCACGGTCGAACGGCAGAGCGGGTTTCTGCGAATTCTGCTCGCAAATAAATGGGTCGCCTTTCACGAGAGCGTTTCTTGAACGGATTTCGCGGGCCCATGGGATATTTAGCGGATTCGGTTGGCGTGTATGCACAAAGCGCATCGCTAACGCCGAGGCTGACGCGCGCGGCGCGCTGGGAGATCGATTATCCGGAGAAAAGCGGGCAAGTGGATTTAAAAGCGTCGCGCGTAAAAGGACTCGCTGTCGCCGTGCGAATTTCGCGTCCCTCGAGTGCACATGGAAACGGAAGTGTTCGATTCCGGCGGGGGTCGAAATAGCCCGGGGTTACCGGAGCTTCCGACTCGCATGCGGCAGGAAAACAACACGCGACCGCTGCAGCCAGCGGGGAATTTTTAAAACGAGATGGGAAATCGTGCCACGCAGCTTGCTGGGGAAAATGTTGTTTTCAAAAGGTACGACGTTTTGCGATCTTTTCGTGGATTCTGCGATAGTCTGCTTGCTACTTTATAGGGGCAGTATTTGGAAAGGGAAAGGGACTAAAGGGAGGCTCTCAGTACGCCAAGCTTCATTTTATTCTTCCCACGTTTTTCTTATTTATGTATTTTGACAATTTCGGCGGATCTCTCCTCTAGGATATTTATTTTTTATTTTTATTTATTTATTTATTTATTTACATATATATTTATTTATTACGGGTAACAACCCTTCAGAATATTATAACGACATGAAAATACATGAATAGAGAACGTATAAATGATGTAAAATTAAAATTCAGATTAAAATAACAAGTACCAAAGAAAACAAGAGGAACAGATGCCTATTACAAATACAATCATCAATATTGCACCTTAATCATCCAGTACCTATACGCAGAACTGAATTTCTGAAAGTAGATAAGGAAGTAGCGAGAAAGTCAATACCACATATCTCTACTAGGGAAATAGAATTATAATTGCACCAAGATTTCAGGAGATTAATCTTAGAAACTTTAAGAAAAACTTAAAAATGTTCTCTGGCAGTGAATTCTCTGAACGACTAACCAAACCTTAAAGTATGTGGAAAACCGAGGCGAGTAAGAAAAGAAGTCACAGTGAGAGCCCACCCTGCCACTAGCAACAAGCAAATCAGTTCACCTCGGATCAACAGTGAGCTCCGCGCCGCGAAAGTAAAACCAAACGCTGGCACTCTAGGAGGATAGGAGGCCGGAAGCCGGATATCCCCCGAAGAAGCGCGCAGGTAGCTTAGGATAGCGAGCAGGTTGGTGGTGCGCGCGTGGGTCGAGCCCCAGGGTCGACTGGGATCGCGAAAAGCGCGAAGGACTGGGGGAACCAGCGCCTCCCGGTTCCCATGGCATGCTAATGAGCCTCGTAAACCACGGAATACCCCAGTGAACTGAATAGCTCGCCGACGACGTCTACGGGAACGTCAGCGAGCCACTCGCTCCACCAGACTTTTCTCTTATAAACCTACTTCCTTTCATTTTCAATGATCCCTGGTTAGCTCAGGGCATAACCTGTGCCCCGCGTTATTATTATTGTACCAGCAGGATGTATGATCCCGAGGAACGTATTCTACTTCACCTCGACAGAGCTTGCACGCATAAAACGGTCCCCTGATAAATTGCCTATTCTCGACTAAACCTACCCTACATCTGGGCCACTCTTTCAGGAGCGCATGAATAAAAAAAGACGTATCTTTTAAATATACCTCGCTCGACAGTGGCCTTCTTCTTTCGTTTAAAGCTACCTTCGTTAGATCCCTGATACAGCCAGCCCTGCCACGTTACCCTTATTATTTCAGTGCTCTGGGAACGCGATCCTCTCTCAAGCATCTCTGTCCACCGAGCCTTCGGAACAAGGATTCCTCCAGTTTTGCGGGCACCAAGATTCCTCCCTGCCCTGCTCAGGGTCTAGGTACTCTAGGTCCTCTCCCGGGGAATGATCATTTTCTTCTCTGTATTAAGTTAAGCTGAATTGAAACGTCTCGCAGGGTCTAGGAGCCGCGGCTTCTTAGCCCAGTTGTGATTCTATGGAAATGAAGAACACGAGAGCGATTCAGCCCTGACGATTTTCTGAACTGTTGCTCGTGCCGTCTTAAGGTATTCGCGACATCGTTAATTTCGGCCGGCTCGTTAGCGGGCACGCTCAGGCGATTCGCAAAATTGCGCTCGGCCTGAGTGTCGTTGGGGGGTTTTCGACGATGACTCTTTTTCGCCCAAGAAACGGGAAAGTTTTCTACGTGTTTTCGAAATAACGAACTCGGGTCTCGGTACTTTTAATTGTCTATTTCTCTGGCTCGCCAGGTTCTTCTGGGCCGCGCCACGCGAGGCATGAAAGAGCCTTCCATGGTTTACTTTTACCATTTGCTTCTTCCCTTTCACCGCTGGCTTCTCAGTTTCAATTGAGTTCTACTCCGAGTTCGATCAAGGCTGTGCTATTAAAACGAGAAGCAGGGACATAAGCAAAGTCTGCAGCAGATTTCGTTTGCCAAATGTAGCACCTGGTAGACTTTGAAGAAGCTCGCAAAGGGCGGTGAGTTTACGCAGGCAAGCCTCTGAAATGAATCGCATTCCTGTTTTCCACGGCGCTGGCGGAAAAAAGCGTAACCGGAGGCGTATGTAATCTCTTTTCCCAAATACACAGAGCGATTCTGGTAACTAGGTCGGGCTGCAATGGCTCTCCTCGCAAGATGGAGAAACTCGTGTAGGAATATATGATCAAAGAGCCGGCTGCAGTTCAAGTCCGCCGTCGCGTCGAGACAAAAGAATCGTGTCCGCGAGGCAGGGCTTTCCTTCATCACTTATTAGTGGAATCTGACAGCAACGAAACAGTACTTCTTCTCGTACCGTTTGCGGAGAAAAATCTTTCAACATTCATGCTCGAGGTACATACAGTAGTGGTGAAAGAAAATAGTCTGATAAGCGAGAAAAATTAGAAAGAACTATATCTTTTTCTTTTTTTTTCTCTTACTGCTTTTGTTATCGCTATTATACATACTTGCCTTCCTGAATGGTTTTTCACCCTTTATGCCCCAAATAAATAAATAAATAAATAAATCCTAAAATCCATATGCCCCAGGAAACTGAAGAGTTGCGAGGCTAAATGAGGTAGGGTTGCCACCTTTTCTTCAGGAAAATATAGTAGTAGCATAGTGAAAAAAGATAGTACTTTTCAGAGGAAAATGGTGGAAAACAAAACTACATTAAAACAACCACGTCTTATTTTTTAAATGTATATGTTTTTGCACATTTTGCATTATTAATTAATTTACATTTATTATAGAAAAAATCCTCTCCGTTAATGTTTAAATTCGGAAAATAAAATTTTACAATACTATACATGCATTATAATACCTACGGTTGGCAGCCCTAGTAGATAGTTGAAACTTAGCATTAACTTTTAAGCTTTCTTCCGACCACCGCTGTAGATCTGTAGCCCCTATCACGGGTGAATCCGACTACGTGAAAGTTTCGAGGCCCTCCCGCCCCCTCGTTTTCGATACTCGACCGATGGAGGCGCAGCTGCGTAGGAGGCTCCTGGGCCCCGCGGGGCCCAGCGAGCAGGGCGGAATTGAGCCGATGGGGAGGAGGCGGTTGGAGGAACAATGGGGTGGTAGCGAGCAAAGATAATTATCGGAGTGTCGGCGGCGCAGCTGCGCCGATTCGTTTCACCCTCGAGGCGAGCGGGCCTTCCTGCTGGAACCGGGGCCAGACGATGCCTCGACGGTGTCTCCTAACCGGCGAACGGTCAAAAGCCATGGGGAAGAGTTCAGTGTGCCGTGACACCGCACTCTGGCTTCGGCTGTTTCGCTGGCTGGCCTGGTCCCCCGAAGGACCTCTCCACCTTGTCCACCTCCCGAACACGTGCGCAACCCTTTGAGCACGCTACGCGTTGCACGGGCCGCTGCATAAATGCAACAGGGTGCGACGGCCAACCGACTCCAGGCGGCGGAAAAGTTCGAGGTGGTAGTCCAACTTGGTCTTTTCATCGCCTTCGAGATACTTCCCATACAGCACACTTGGTTGCTGCAACGTTGCAGCAACGTTGCTGAAAAGTTGCAGAAACGTTGCGGTGCAATGTTGCACAGGGGCGGACATAGGAAGATTTCTGCAACATTTCAGCAATGTTGCGGTGCAATATTACCCTGCAACGTTTGTGCAACGTTTCTGCAACGTTTCTGCAACGTTTCTGCAACGTTTCTGCAACGTTTCTGCAACTTTTCTGCAACGTTTCTGCAACGTTTCTGCAACGTTTCAGCAACGTTTCTGCAACTTTTCAGCAACGTAATTTGCTGTAGGGGTTAGGGGAAGGTGAAATGGTTGATCATAGTTTTGCTTTTTCATTTACCATTTGTCTCAATATAGGTATTCACACGTATTTCATAATTGAAACGTAATTTTAATTACTAAATTTAAACATTTTCTCCTACTAAAGAATTGAACACTGCAACTTTTCAACGCAAGTAATACATTAAGTTAGTAAAAACTAAATGATACTCCAGTAAATAACATAGAAACATGAAAGAAAGAAACTTTATTCCATTACACAACGTAAATATTTAAAATACGTTCTTAAAATACATGTCATAACATAAATCATACGATTCAATTTTTCTTTTTACTTTTCTTTGCCTCCATTTTCTTTTTTATTTTCCACTTTATTCTATGCGCCTGAATGGCAGCTACAGCTTGAAGTGTGGTCATATTGCAATTATTATTATTTATTCCACGGGTATAGATCTTTTAGTTTACAATATACAATTAATAAAGAGAATAAAGAAGCAGTGCGAAAGAAAAGAAAAGGAAATCCGGCACAAAAATAAACAAACAATAAAACAAGAAAATAATATGTAGAACTAATTAAAAATAAAATTAAAATATCCCACCTTTCCCGCACTGTTGCTTTCAGAGCAGGTGTCGTATTAGAGGCAAAGGGGAGGGTTTGGCGTTGAAGCTAGAGGACAGGCTTTCAAATATTCTTCTAGCTTTGATAAGTGAAAGCCAAGTTTGCTGATGAATATGGAATTTCAGACTTTTAATTCTCCGTCCTCTGGGACACGAGTTCCGAGAAGTTTTATTCTTTTAAAAGCACTTGGAAATTGTTGGACATAAATTCGTTTGGAGTTGTGCTCGCTGTGTGAATGAGTTAGAATCCCTGGAATTAAACTGTTTCTTCCCAATGGAAAAATAGAATGGTTCTAGAGCACAATACAGGAAAAATACCCTGTATATTTGCGCGTGGTGTTTGTAGCTAGCAGTGACACAGGAAGGTGGAGACAAAAAGTCGGACGGCGTGCTCGCCGCTGCACGCGCCGTTGCATAAACACAGTGGGGTGCGGGTAGCAATTTAGCGGAATGCCGAAATGTGTATTGGAGCCATGAGAAGTAGGGCTGGGACTATTCGAATAATTTACTATTCGAATATTTTACAAGTATTCGAATGCTACGAATAAACTTCGAATATTTCAGTATTCGAATGTTATTATTCGAATACTATTCGAATACTGACGTATTCGAATATTATGGTGTGAATTATAAATCAAGTTCTTTAGGTTCATTTTTTTAGAAGCATTTATTTAGTTTCAGTTGTGAGTTCGTTAGTTTGTCAGGATAAAATCTTGTAAGCTAATTTTGACCCACTTCAACATATCCGATCGGCTTGAAACTTTGCACACATATGTAATTCCGATGACAATACAATATTTTCACTAAAAGGCATGAAATACTTTATGGTGAAATTTTTTTTAAAAACAAGCTTTTATTAAAATGTACTAAAAAGGAACCAATAATTTTGATACCGACCGATCTGACTGCCTGAGAAGAATTCCCTCATAGGGTGGATGTACCAGTAAATGAACACGCACCAGTGAATGGACATTTTATATTAAAATGAGTAAAATAAGTTATTAAAATAAGCAACTAATTAATTAGAGACTTCTTTCAATTTCTTGCTTCATATCCAAACAATTTTTGCAGCACGTGGAATCAATCGCGCTGCAAACATAATTTTATGAAAGTGTTCATTCATTAGTCTTAAGTGTTCATTTATTGGTGCGTTTACCCTAAAACTAATTATAAAATAATAAAAATAAAAAAAAGTACCAATAAATGAACACTTAAGGCTAATGAATGAATACTTTTATAAAATTATGTTTGCAGCGCGATTGATTCCACGTGCTGCAAAAATTGTTTGGATATGAAGCAAAAAATTAAAAGAAGTCTCTAAGTATTTAGTTGCTTATTTTAATAACTTATTTTACTCATTTTAATATAAAATGTCCATTCACTGGTGCGTGTTCATTTACTGGTACATCCACCCTATGAGGGAATTCTTCTCAGGCAGTCAGATCGGCCGGTATCAAAATTATTGGTTCCTTTTTAGTACATTTTAATAAAAGCATGTTTTTAAAAAAAATTTCACCATAAAGTATTTCATGCTTTTTAGTGAAAATATTGTATTGTCATCGGAATTACACATGTGTGCAAAGTTTCAAGCCGATCGGATATGTTGAAGTGGGTCAAAATTAGCTTACAATATTTCACCCTGACAAACTAACGAACTCACAACTGAAACTAAATACCTAAAAGCTTGTAAAAAAATGAACCTAAAGAACTTGATGTATAATTCACACCATACTATTCGAATACTTAAATATTCGAATAGTGTACGAAAACTTAAATATTCGAATAGTATTCAAATCCTTAAATATTCGAATAGTATTCGAATACTTGGATATTCGAATTATATTCGCCAAATAATTGAGCAACTGAAGTATTCGAATATTCGAATACCGAAAATTCGACAAATAGTCCCAGCCCTAATGAGAAGCCGTTCAACGAGCTTCAATTTCCTCGCGCTCGTTTCCTTTCTATTTCCAGCCTTCGCCCTCTAATTGAAATCAAATCGGGAGATTATTTACGAGTTGACAGCGCTGCAGCGAAAATCAAACGATTCGTTCAAATAAAAGAAGCAAATTGATAAACTTCTGGCAAAAAAGAGCAGGGTTAATTTTCTCGATCGACGGCAACCGCGCCAGTTTTGTTTTTCTTTGCACAGAAATTGAAGAAGAATTTTAATGCGAACGCTTCGCGAGACGGAGACGGGGGAAGCGCCATCGAAGGCTCTTCTTAAATCGGCCGATGCTCGCGCTGGAGCACACTCGAGCACACGTCGTTGCATATATGCAGCAGAGTGCACCGATTAATGCGTGCCCCGTTTTCAGTTAAGTGCTGAATCTGCTCGCAACTCGAGTGCGGGTCGTGAACCACTGCTAAATATAGCAACAGAATTCATGCCTGCGTCCTGGTAGCCGTTTCGATCCGAAAATTATTTGCAAAATAAATTAATTTCGCTTCGTCACGTTGAACGAGCACTCTAACTTTGTCTTGGGCAAATCCAACGTCCTTACAAGTTGCTTTCCAAATGATCGCTCTGCTTCGGTATCATAAATCGATAAAATCTAATTTGCTCCTTTTTTTATATAAACTAGGAATTACCATTTTTGGTCAAGCAGAAGTATATATATCGACATCGACAGTTCTCTAGCTCGCTAACAGCTAAATCGTTTGGCAGCGAGGGGTAGTTTCAGCAGAAGAGGAAATTAAAAGAGGTATAAATTTCTATGCCGCGCGGTTCGTCGACCAGGAAGGAATGATTTTCGATTGGAATTTATCGGCGCGACGGCAGCATACCGGCGCTGGAAAAAAAAGCGGCGCACAAAAGCCACCGCAATTACTACTTCCGCTTTGCCTGTCCAGCCGGAAGCCCTATTCATACTCGTCACTATGAGCGCCGTTACTTCCGTCATTGTTGCGTTACGAGCCCACGGACGCTTGTAAATCACTCCCTTTCTACATTTTCGTTTTTCTTTTGCCAGTGCTAAGGTAATTGCCCCAGTTGTCGATCAGTTAGTAGGACGTCGAAATGTTTTTAATGAAAAAATTGATGTAAATGGACAAAAATTAACTTTTTTTCTTTTACCAGTTAATTTTAACATTAATATAGATAATAGCAAAGTAAAAAATTAGAATCTATGTATATTTAAATGTGGAAATTATGATTGAGATTAAAACTGTTGATGCCCCAGATGTCGATCACTAAATTACGGTCGGAACCAGTTGTCGATCAGTAGTTGCTCTGGTAGTCGATCAAGAAAAAAGAGGTTATAAAGAAAACTTGAAGTACGAAAACGGATAAAAAATTCTTCCGAAATATTTATAAATAATTTATCCCATTAAATTATCTTATAAATTTTAATGAATCAGTAGTTATTAATTACTTAAGTACAACAAAAATATAATTTTTTATAAAATACTTGTATAAACATACAAAACACGTTCAACACATAAACTTTTATTTAAATTTACTAATAAATAGTAACAATAAGCTATGCCTAACTTCCATCTTTTTGTTTATTCTTTTTTAAAGGTTGTTTAATATTATTTTGTACACCTTTTATGGGTTTTTCTTCTGCAATAAAATTTTGTTTCATTGGTCCCAAATTCATATTTAACTTTACATTTAAAAAACGTCATTTTTATTATAAAAATATTGTTAAAAATTCTATAAAATCATAATATTTGTGAAAATTATCGAGAACTGGGACTTGATCGACAACTGGGGCAATTACCTTACGGTGAAGATTGATTTTGCCCACTGCAACTCGGTCCCCTTTGGACAACGAAGCGGAGTTGCTTCAATAGCCAGATTAATTCAGAGGGAAGTCGATCTATCTTCAAAAGACGGGCCTGATTCGAAAAATTTGCTAACTGTTTCCCCCCTCGCGCCGCCACAGGTATCCTCTTTCCCAGCATGCGTGCTCGGCTTATTGGAAAGCTGGTCACTGGAGTTCGTATCGGTTACGGGCGCTCGGCGAATTCCGTGGATTCATCAGGCTCACGTTTCACCGCGGCCGGAGAGCGTTGTAAGACGCGGGGGCTGTAGTTACAGGCTGGAAAAACGATCGGAAATTGTTAAAGGCCGTTTCGAGGCGGCCACTCGTCTGCTCGTATTAGTCGTATTCCGCTCCTTCCGAGGAGATGTAATTTCCTTGCTTCCCGTGCGAGACCTCTCGCCATCGATCGCGGCTAAGAACTCCTCCGGTCGCTCGCGCTTCCCAATGAAAATTATTTTTCACCTCCCATTCGCCTGCCAGCCACCGCAGCTACCCTGCCAGGGGTATTTTCACGCCGAAAGCGTAATTTATCCTTCTGCGAGCGATCGGTGCTCGAAGAGAAGTAGTTTACTGCTGATGCACTTGGGCTCGAGTGTTGGGGGGTATTTGATGGTCGAAATAGTTGGATCGCGAGCGTGGAGGGTTTTCTATGAGAAGAGATGAATATCACGAGATATCTTCTCATGGAAGGGCTAAAATTATTGCAGGTAGACAGGGGCGGATTTGGAGATTTGGCGCCCCTAGGGTAGCAAGCGTCTGTCGCCCTTTTCGTGAAATACCGTCAGTGTTTCAATTTAAAAGGGTTCAGACAATTTTAATATTTATACAATGTGCGAGTTAATTTGCTACATGAGAAAAGAGAATTGTTTTCAAGTGTTTAAAGATCACTCTTCACTTTCGGCGCCAGGGAAGCTAGACATTTTACTTTAAAAATTAAAAATAGAAAGTTACAGGCACAAATATTTTGATATCTTTTTCAATTCCTTTCGCCCCAAATTTGGCGCCCTCGATCGCCTAAGGCTGCAGTATACAAATTCGCCCGTGCAAGGGGCCATTCTTAAATTAGGTACGTAAGAGTAATTTTTTGCGATTTCTTACCCCCTCCCCCCCCCCCCCCAGTATAAGAATTCCTAGGGTATTATATTCCACCCCCCCCCCTCCTTCCTATTGTAATATTTTTTACATTGCGTTTTCTCGGGTGCAAAAATTCTTTTAAATGTTTCTATAATTCATTACGTTAAAAAATAAAATATTACGCAAGACGCTACGTGACTCCCCCTACGCCTTTGTAAGAAAACATAAAAAAATGCCCTCCCCTCTCCCTCCAAAAGAGCCTTACGTAATTTAAGGACGACCGCCACTAGAGCCATTGAAAGGAAAGATGGGCGGAATCTAAATGCACTGCGCCAAGAATCGAAAGAGAAACGTCCATTGTGACGACCTCCGTGTCCACGCGGGCCAGTTTCTGCCTCGGTGATGGATGACCGAGTTACCACGTCGAGTTTCATCGGTCCCAAAGAGACATCGAAGCGAAGAAGGCCCGGCCGCAAGTGTCGTGCTGCGGTGAACCGCCTGCTAGCCGATACTCGACCTTTGGCTGCGTTGCTCATGGAATGGCAGATGTCGCATACAGGATGAACTGGACAGATAATTTGTCGCCCAGGGTTGACGTGCAGTAATACAGTATTATTAACCCCTTTTTACCAGCAAATTGACAGGGTGCATCCTTACATATACGCCAAGTGCGTGGCTCGTGTTACGCCACCGATAAGATGACACTCTTGCCTATACGCCTGCATGTCGGCTGCCCGAACGTATTACGTACCGATCACGTACTTGTACGTGTTCCACCTAGGCCCGTCCCGCAGCGCCGTAAAGTCGCTTTCTCATGGAAATCGACGATCCCGAGCTATTACCAGCCAATGGACATCCTATCGCGCTGTTGCGAACGAAAGGGACGTTAACGCTGGCCTGCTTCTTTCTCCGAATTGCAGTCGCGATGGAACGAAGCTTCTCCGCGGTGGGAAACGAAACCTTTGCCGTGCGAAGAACACAGGCTGACGAGTCACGTCGCCTTTGAGGAGAGAGCTATTGTGCGCAAGGGTGTTTCGAGCTTACGGAGCTAAGGTCGATGGAATTGTTCCGTCCCGGGACGAACAGATGACATCTGGGGACCAGAGTCAGCCGAGATGGTCGATGCAGGAATGTCGCGCTGGATCAGCCAAACACTTGAATCCAGGCTCAAGCGAAGCGTATAAGAATTGTTCAAGCCTCGACTGGAGAAATTTCACGCGATAGTAAGACAGGGCCCGATCTAGGGCGGCGCAAGCGGTGCAACTCCCCAGAGTGATAAATTTGGTAGATAGGGAAAAAATTAAAATCAATAGAAACCAATAAAAAATAAAACTTTTTGGCAAAGCGGTAAAAAAGTAGATAATATATTTTATTTTGTTTTGTAACTGTTTTTTTTTTTTAAAGAATATTAATTTGTTTATAAAACAGAAGGCTTTTGTTACTCAAAAATTATATTTTGAAATACTTATTTATAATTAAATGTAAAGTAAAAAATGATTTTTGCCCAGAGCGGCGGAAGAGCTAAGTAGACCCGGCCCTGTTGTAGGTCACAGACATTCTGGTCATTAGGCTTGGAGGAAGGAATCTGGGGGCAGCCGAAATAGCTGAGTCGATTAGAGCAGTCGGCTGGTAAAAGAAAAATTGGGCGTGGGTCCAGTGAAGCCGCGGAGCTAACTTTGTGGAGTAATAAAAAGTATTTAGTGCATTATGGCGTTGGAAAGAACCGGCACCCTCTCGTGGGACAGGGGCGCTCGGAATCGTGACGAAGAAGCGGCTGTTCATTACCTAGGAAGGGAAAAGGAAAGCGGTGAAAAGGAAGAAAAAGATGGACGAGCTTTGACGAAGGGGGCCCGGTGCAATGATGCACCTGATGCCTCGGTGACCGTTGGCGCGTGCCAGCAGCCGGCTGCTGCCAGCTGCGACTAAACGCACTGGCTGGACCCGATCCTCCTTTTCATTGCCATTAACAATCGTTGACCCTTTTATCGTCATCCAGGAGGGCATCCGAGTATCTTGGCGACGAACGGTGCGATCACTGACAAAGTAAACGGAGAAGCATTTGACTTGGGAGCAGAGACGTTTACCTCGTCGCTGCAAATCCTCTGTGACTTCGACTGGTCGCGGCTCCGCCGTAGAATTCGCAGTTTGCACTTGATTTCGCGCGAGGCTGCACTTTCACCGATCTGTTTCCATTGGGAACGCTGGAAACGCGAGTGCACCTTCCCAATCGATGGAACACGTTTGCCTCTGTCTCTACTTCTTCTCGTCTCGTCCTCGAAGCGTGTTTTAATATAATTGCACGCTTTTCCCTTGGAGGTGATTATGTCGTAGGAGGATCTGCGTAGGTATCTAGCGAAGGTGCGTTGAGATCGCGTTGGATAGGAAATGAATATGAAATTGCGCGCGGTTCGTGGGATATTATAAAAGGCACAAAGGTTTAATGGAGTACCGTGAAGTAAGAAGAAATCCTAATTTGCATCTCGGGCGAGCGCGTTTTCGGCTGTATCTTGATCGCGGCTCGGCGGACGACGAAAGAAAGGCGCAAGGTGTTCCTCCTGCGGTCAGGTGGCTTTATCCTTTGGCACCTGTTCCCCGATGCTACACAGTAAATTTAGAAGAAAATGGCTTCGAGCCCCGCCGGGACATTTGAGACGAAATTACAGCGTTAGTCGATGGATTCGATGGAAGGTTAATTCCATTTCGCTTGACAACTAAGGTAAATGTACCAGTGCCCGGCCATGTCCCAGTACCTGAACAACAATGCGAATTTTATTTATTTTTAAGCTTAATTTTTAATGCAATTAGAAACAAAAAATAGTACCATATTGCATAAGTATTTAGCAATATTAATTAAAATCATTATTATAGAAAATTGAAAATCGTTAGATAGAAATAATTATTTTGTAACACACTTCGTACGCATAGCAGATTTCGAGAAATTTCTATGGCTTCCGGTAAGAAACGCCACACATTTACTAAGAAAATATTGACTGCATTTCTTATTTATATATTATAATAATACATTATTATAATAGTAAATAGATTTAAATTTAGTTTAAGATGGTTAAACTTGCAAGAAAATTAATATTTTTTTAAACAAGTCTAAATGTTCGACTACTGGGGCGATATAATTCAGATATCGGGACATCAGGACATGCATTTTTAGGTTGTCCGCTTACTGGGACGATATAATTCAGGTATTGGGACATGCAGTTTTAGGTTGTCCGCTTACTGGGACATCTGCATGTTTTCGTATTTTCATTAATAAATACGTCTATTATAATACATAAACTTTTTTTTTCAGTTTCCAATAGTATAATATTGTGTTATCTTCAACATTTAAACAACATTTTTTTATTTCATGATGGTTTTACAAATTAAATTAGGAGACAAACTTTGCCGCTATTCCTTAAGCACCTTCAGCGGCCGGGTATTGGTACATTTACCTTATGCGAGTACTTTTTGTCAAACTCTTTTTAGCCCCCAATCGAGATCTGCGGAGCAGCATGGAGCTGCTCGATCGTCTCCTATAACCTTACGGCAAAGAGGAGGTATAATAAGAGGCGTCACTCGACAAGGACAGAAATAACCTAGGGAAATCACTAGACAACCAATTTAAATGCCCATTCGGCAATGATCGCTAAGCTTCGGCAATGATCGGTCAACTTCGGCAATAATCAGCCAATTGCGGTAAGGTACATTTAGTCGATTTGAATATCCCGCTCGAAATAGACAACCAATTTAAATGCCAAGGTCAAGCAAGGACTTCAAAGGTTCCGCCCGGAGTGACGCCTCTTATTATACCTACTCTTTGCTTACGGCACACTGAAATGTACATGCTACTCCGCGACACACATATGGTTAACTGACCTGGAAATTCAAATATTCCACTTCTATTGCGTGACAATACTATTACCAGAGGATCCATATCACTTGTAGCCTGTGCGTACCAGAGTCTAGGAGTGTGCGAGTAACCGGAATTAACGAGCTGAGCTGAACTAAATAGGTTCGATTACTCGAGTCGAATAGGGCGTTCGAATTTTCCTCGAATTACTAAAGATTTCGAATTATTCGAATATTATAAACTACTCTGAATACCTTCCGAAATCTATTGTACAGTCGATTTGCCGTTCGATTGTCACCTGCGTAGGTGTGTTTAATTAGTGTAAAAGTTCCTCAGACCGTATTATTCTCCTTTTGCTACTTTTTCATTTTTCTGTATTCTAAATGGCGTATCGTCGATAACAATAATAATAATAATAGAACTAATAGTAATAATAATAATAATAATAATATATTCGAACAGAAATCCCAACTTTCAAGTTACTCGAATAAATGGAATACTCGCACGCCCCTACCAAAGTCCTCACAAACGTGCGATTTATTCGACCCCGTTCTCTTTTCTCTACAATCAAACAAAAGTTAATCGAACACAAAAGTACTTAGGTACGTAAGTAGTACACAGGAGCTTTCGTCTATTTAATCCAGAATCCAATTCCAAACTGTAGAATTCCGCTTAGCTGGTTTGTTCTCCTTAAAATCTGATCGCACCGCAGCAACGCGGCTGCGATCCGATTGGGAAGTACGGCGCGGTTCGATCCATAAGATCCGCGGAATTGAGGCATTTGATGGAAAAAGGGCACATACGCCAAAATGCCATTTCGAGTAAATCGGTTTCAAAGCTTTCATTATAGTATAACTTAATGAAAAGTAATGCAATTAAATCCAATTTTTTTTAAGGATGTAGTATCATATCCTTCAAACGTTTCGTAAACAGAAGTCATGATTTGAAAATGATATGTGTCTTTATTTCATAGTTTTATGCAAGTGGTTTATGTGCCCTTTTTCCGTAAATAGGGTAAATTCGTAACAAAATTGCTTCTTTGTTTAGTTATTTACATATAATTTTGTTTACATACTTCGTTGGCCATTTTTTATACATCGCTTAAATAAAAATACAAAATGAAGCGCAAAACTAAACAAAAAATGTTATGTTTTAAGTAAGTATTAATTTCTCCGATTTTTTGCAGCAAGCTGTCTTACAAATCACTTTCATCTTTCCTAAATTCGCTTCTTTCCTTGCGGATTCGATACACGCCTCACTTTCCATAGTTCCTCGCTTACACAAAATCAAACGTATTGCACGACTAGACAGTAGACAGCACGGCAGTGCGACCGGTCAGCGACTATGTAGCTGCATGTCGCTCACGCTACGTAACAAAACAGCGTTTAGCTAATTTAAACGTGGGAGAAGAAATGTCCTTGATATATTATATATATATAACATATACCTGAGTCGATTTAACCGATTTACGGAAAAAGGGCACATAAGCCTATGTGCCCTTTTTCCATCAAATGCCTCAATTTCAATTCCCTTTGTAAAACGAAAGCCATTAACCGAGGCGAGCTAGCCTCGCTGCCGACACCTCTGACCGTGCATGCATCTGCCGTTGTTCCAGGTGAGCGAGGCCAGGCCACGCATCAGGCACCAGAAAGGCGGCACTCACTGCAGCAGATGCGGTCCAGGCTGGGGCGTGGTGAACCGCTGTGTCCGCGGCCGCGACTCCGAGTGCGGCAAGTGCTCGGCGGGCACCTACAGCCCCCATCACAGCACCCAGCCCTGCTGGATCTGCTCGCGGTGCGGGCCGGGCCTCTACGAGGCTCACCCCTGCACCTCCAAGACGGACACCGTATGCGACTCCTGCCACAGGCCGGTTCTCGACAACCCCGACTACCAGAGGCAGTGCAAGGGACGGACCAGCCTCTTCCTCGCGCCGGAGGACGCTCAGGGCACCGGCGAGGAGAGCGTCCTGGTCAACGACCCCGACGGCCAGGACCAGCTGACCGACGGCAGGGAAGTCCTCGAGAAGGACGCGGAGGCGGAGATCTTCGCGGAGGAGCTCAACTCCCTGGAGAGGCTCTAAGGCCCTGCAGCGGACGGCGATGCGTTTGTTTGCTGGAAAAAGAAAAGCCTGCTGGGACGGACGACTTGGCACGATTGCGGTGTTTTACGTCGATTGGTGAAGTCGAGTTTGTTTGAGCAGGGCGGAAAGAAGCGTCTCTGGCAGACGCTGGCGTTTCTGCGAGCGCTGATGAGCTTCGGGTCGTCGTCGGTTTGGATGAGGGACTCATTGGGGAATTTGGGGAAGTGTTTTTAGGAGGGAAGGTTGGGTGTTGTTGATAGGATATTGTGGTTGTTTGAAGATTGAATTGGTTTTTCGCGGAGAGGACACCTTTCTGAATTCTCAGACCTCTGGAGTCTCCTGCAACGACGCAGCGAAGGAAATTGGAGATATTTCAGATCGCCGGCGGAATAAGGAGCCTCAAGAATTCATGGCAGTGGCAAATGAAAGCAACGAAATGGGGAGACTGTATGGTTCGCGTTTCAATATTTAGCGGGGAAGAAAGGTCAACACCTTGGAACGCTCCTCCTACGATACACAGAATCTAAAGAAAGTGGAAGCTTTCTAAAGTCTAGAAGAATCGTCGCAGCAGCCAAACGGATCGAATGAATCCTGATTAGTTGGTTGGAAATACCCGTAAATTATCTTCCCAACAAGTTCTCCAAGGACCTAAGAAGAGGAACTGAAGAACTCGAAAGCAATTCGTTGATATTGACGCGCGCAGCTCGAATGTACGCTTTCGGTTTTAACCAATCCGGTTAAGAACCTCCCTAGAACTACTTTTCAACTATGGTGCTCGTTCTGTCTACTTTCTTAATTCTCTTCTACGCTAAGGAAATCTCCTCGAAGAGAGGAACGATCGACCGGCCAGTGGTCCACGTCGTTCGATCCTCGGTTGCTAGTCAGTTAGACGATAAGTAGTCGATAAGGTGTAATATACGACATCCACGCGACGACGTCGCGTCCAAACGAGAGTGTAACTACGCGCGTGTTTTCTTTCGTTCAACCGTCAAGGTTGCAGATCCAAGATGAGACAATTATTTTTTAATTATCTTTTCATTAATTTCATGAAACTAGACTCTCAAGTTTCATGATATTACTTCAAAAATAAATTTCCATTATTTACATTTAATTTTTTCTGAGATTCTTGTCTCGTGTAAAATCTCATCGTGGATTCGCGCCTTTACAGGTGAGCTCCGATATAATTAACGCCGTTGGAAGAACGCAAACGAGCTCTGCCTTTGCCCGAGTACGAAGAAACGATTGTATCGCGCCTTTCATATCAATTGTACAGTTCGTCGAGTATATACGGTGTTCGGAAAGACTTTGCCAAATTGGCGTCGCGGTACAAGCAACAGTTATCAATCGAGTACGTTGCTTGCTTCTTTTCCGAGATTGAAACGGAGCCTCGGTGGCTGAGGCTTTCTGAACACCTTTGGTCCATGTTCAGCACTCGCTCAAATGTAATTCCAAACACTCGTTAAGCGCGTTCTGACTATAGATCCCTGTATGATACACGTAGACTTATCGCATAAGCATATTTATGTATATCCAAAGATCTCCGTGGATGTCTCTGGATGCGCGGAAAGCAGTGGCGGATTTAAGAGGGGGCCCCCATCTTCAAAAAAATGAAGATTTCATCCAAACACCTATATCTTTTACAGCGCGTAAATTTATTAACAATTCGGTGATGTACACAGGGTGCCCCAGAACGTCAGCCAGCCGGGCCATTTTCTTTAAATCCGCCGCTTAAAAGCTCCCGTTGAAGAATTATTTTCTGCCAAACGGGATCACGGTTCTTCGGCTTTTCTCTGAAGAAAAATTGAAGAGTCCCTCCGCCTGTCCCTCGAAAGGGGATTCACCTACATATATCCAAAGACCTCCAAGCGCTCCCCTCACTCCTCGCTCTCTCTCTCTTTGGAGAGACTTGTTATTATCATAGGAGAGCCATGCTCCAGCGACCCCTCGACTTCCGAATAACCGGAAGTGACACGGTTCTCGAGTAAACGCGTATACGAAGCGTGTAAATACACCCCTGTAAATATAAAAACTACGAGGCGGCCTAATCTCTGTCGGAACGTACCTACTAATTGTAAGAGGAATCTTCTCCTCCATTTTCGAGATACAGTAATTCGTCGTAATAGTCCCGACGAACGGGGCTGGCGGCGGGACAACAACGCGATGCGGAAACTATTCGTAGCCGACGACAACTTCGTGTCGACTCTTTTGTTCTCTCGCACGTTCTCGGATTCTCTCACTCTCGACTGAAGGATTCCAAGAAATGGTGGGGATAGTGAGCGGGACTATTACGCATGGTAAAAACGGGACAATAACGACGAATTACTGTATACGTATTCTTTGGATTCCACGCTCGATTCTGTGCCGCTGGACGCTGGCGCGCGAGTATCGATCGCCGATGGAGATTCGCCAAAGTAACAGCTGTATTTTCAATTCGTTCTATTTATTTACGTAATTGTTCGTTCCGTCGATGGACGTAGCCGCAACAGACGCCCACTAAAGACACAATAAAGATACAGATATAATCTAAGTTCTCTTTATTACACCCCCTCCCGTTGTTACATCCACGCTCGGAACGAGATAGAAAGAGTTACGCATTTCTCGATGCACACACATACGTGCTACGATTCTCGATAATTATCTATTGTCGTGTCCTGTCAAAGTACAGCTTCCATTCGCCCCCTCGCTTCTTAATCAGGTATTACGCGATTCGTCAGGTATTAGCGATACATGAATTACTATGCACAGTGCACTACGATACAAACCGGTAGTATAATATTCTCGGGGGGGGGGGGGGGGGGGGGGAAATATAAACGAACAGCTTCTGCGATGCTACCTCGGGCTACACACGGGCGCAGTTCGATGATTGTTTCGTTTTCCTTCCTCTTTGTCGCCGCGCGATTTAAAAACACGAAACAGAGGAGGAAGATAGAATCGAAATGATGGTTCTCGCGGGGAAGTCGAGATTCTGGGATCGAAAGTTAATGGTGAGGTTCATTCGATTCGATATTTCCACTGCTACCACGTTAAGCCGGGGATCCACCTGAAAGCTAAGCTAAGCAAGGGCGGATCTGGAGTTTTGGCGCCCCTGGGCTAACAAATGTTTGCCGCCCTTTTCGTGAAATATTCTCAAATATTTTACTTTAAACGAGTTGAGGCGATTTCGAAATTTATTCAATATGACAACTCAGATATGAGTTGGTGCCTATTGCTAATTTGCTAGATGAAAAAGAAGTGAATTGTTTTTAAAGTTGCCTCAAGCCTCTGTGTTTAAAGATCACCCGGTAATAGAATCACCGCAAAATAAAAATATTTTGCTACCTTTCTCTGTTGCCCTAGGCTAGAGCCTACTTAGCCTATATACAAATCCGCCTCTGAAACTAAGCTTTGCTATGCTGTGCTATGGTGTGCTAAAAAATTGGCTTCAATACATTCTAATCGGGACCGTTTCCACCAAAAGCCAAGCTAAGCTGTGCTTTATTTTTTATATTTTCTTATATAGCATAGCTTCGGTGCTAGATTAACCAATAAACAAAATAAGCACGTGCTTAGGGCATCGGGAGAAAGGGGACCACTATAGAAATTTTCTGAATTTTAAAATCTAACTTTTGTTAGAAACACTTTTTAGTCAAATTATCGGAAAATGCCTAAGAAATGGTACATTGCGTTGAAGTGATCACCCTGTATAAGGGGGCCTCAAAATCTTTCAAGTGCTCAGGGCCTCTAAAGGTCTTAATTCGGCCCTGCATAGATTAGTTTAGCTCCCAGGTGAGTCCCCGGCTCAACGCGTTTGCTACATAGGTTCTTTTAATCGTCCCATCACACCTCTAACAGCCCTATAAAAATGTCCCTCGTTCCCAAACGTAGGGCACGCTTCGCTTTTCTTGGCAGATATAAAAAATGATGATTCGTACAGTTCGCATCGTTTAGTTTTACCGAATCCCCCGGAAGTCTGGACGAACTCGGTACAGTGGCGGATTTAAGGGAAAAGGCCCCGTTCCGAGGGGCCCATTTCTTCAGGAAAATGAAGAGGTAGTTTACTAAAAACGGGCGAAGTGTAGTACTACAGAAAATAAGTAGCTATAGTGTTCGGATAAAATCATAATTTTTTTTTATTTGAAGATTGGGCCCTACCCAGAAGGCCCGGACTGCTCATCGACCGCCCCTTAAATCCGCCACTGACTTGGTAGCAGCCGAAACGCCTCGCCTCGCATCGAAACAGAAAACGGGTAATGTGCATAAACGAATCAAGCCACCTCGCAATGAATTCGATCGGTAAATGAGGATCGTTACAACGCTGGAGTGTCGTTAATATAATGCTCTATAAATGATCTGAAGTAACGTCGTTATACTCTCGCAACCGTAAAATCTACCTATATAAAAATAAGTCACTGTAAAACATGCCGTAATGGGATAGATACGATTAAAATGATCCTCGCATTGTATCGATTCAACTGCCATTAGTTACTCTCTATTAATTAAGATATAACCTCGGCTATATGTAATGTGTCTCTATCTTCCTAAGGAACTTTGAGAGTACATATAAAACGCTCATTACTCAGCTATAAGTTCAGCTTGAAAAAGTTTAAGTGGCTGCACCATCTCACCCGCCCACCGCGGCGCGTAACTTTCAAAACTGTGCTGCATAATATACTATTACGAAGCATCTTTCTGTGTGTACGATATTTGCTCGGACATCGAACGTAACGCGCGTGTTTCTTGCGACTACTACTCGATAGCGCCGACCAATTAGGGCTCGCACCGATCAAAAATCTTTCGAAAAGGCCGACAGCGAGAATCGACTCGCCGCCGGTGCTATCGCTACCGACAAAGACACCGCACGCGGAACCGTCGCGTTGGTTCCAGGACGTTCTTTAAATTAGGCGTGAGCGCACGTTTACACTGCTGCAACTTCCCTTTGCAGTGTGCACTTGGAAACGTTAAGGGGTAAGGCCACTCTAGTGCCCGGAAGAACAGCCTGATTTTCAGAAATTTTTATGCGAGTATAGCGAATGGAGTACAAAATCTGTTTCGAGGCCTTTATCGAACGTACTTTGAAGTATGATCACATTTTTTTTTTAATTTTTTTAGTACAAAACGACGGCGCTACAGCTCAACAAGGGAAGCTTCTTCTGACGGATAGTGTTCCGTGGCCGGAAAGATTTCTTCTCCAATTTTTGACCTGGCGCCGCCGTTTTGTGCTAGAAAAATTTTAAAAAAATTGTGGTCATACTTCGAAGTGTGTACAATAAAGGCGCCGAAACAGATTTCGTATTCCATTCACTATATTTGCATAAAAAATTCTCAAAGACAGGCTGTTCTTCGGGGCGCTAGAGTGGCATTATCCCTTAACTGTGGTTTGTTGGGGAAAGCATGATCGGAATTTTACACATGGCGATGAAACGAATAGGTGCTCGGTGCCCATTTTAACAGCCTTAAAAAATAATAACGGAATGTAGCGAGGGTGTTTGTGGGATATAGACTTATAGACCCGCTGGAGCAGTGTAAACGTACTCTGAGAAGCAGACCGCGAACGCAACGAGTCGCGGGACATTGTGCAAATCCGCAACGCTCCCTGCACAGTCGTATAATTTGTTCCTCCGTTCGCATTGTGTGGACCCCATGAGAATTTCCGTACTTTCAGATCGAAGAAGAAACTGCGACTTTTGGTTTTGGCACGATGCTCGAAATCTTCGAACGACTACATCTACGAGGCTATCGATTTTCTATGCCGCGAAGCCTGTATGAAAGAACCTGTATGGACGATTTCGAAAAATATAATGATGGAAATCGTCAACTTGGATAATGATTTGGGTAATTAAAAGCTCTTGCAATGTCATTCGCGTTGGTAATGGAATTCAGACAGCTCGTTGTACTCTCTATCCAATTTCGAAAGTTGCAGAAATTGCAGCTGGATTAAAGCTGGTTTTGTGAACGTGTTTTGCTTCGAAACGGCTCGATCGATTACTCAATTAAGCGACAGTGATAAGAAGTCCAGTCGATCGATCGAAGGGGCACACTTTGTACGAGATTATATGTATGTGTACTTTAATAATAGAAATAAAGAGTATTTTACAAACATACATTTATGTAGAGTTTAAGGATGCAAAACGTTTGAAAGGCTGATTTCGAAAGTGGATTTTACTGTCGGTAATGGAAGAAGAAAGAAACCTGAATGATTGTAGACAATTTGATGATTTCAGAGCATCCTTTGCGTAAAGATTGAATGTAGAAATATCACTTACAAAACACCTTGCTACTTTCGAGTATTCGATTCATGGTCCAACGAAATATCGTAGACATGTCAACGCCTCTTATATTCACGCAGAGCGAACTTGGATTTGTGAATTGAAGAGAGACGAACGAGGAACTAGCACTGGCTCAGTCGATCGCAGTGGAATTTCGCGTTAATTAAGTTCTTGAGGACATTGAGAATTTTTGTAAGGAGCTCTTTTTCAAAATCACTTAAACGATCCACTGGCAGGGAAAGATTCCCAACCCCGAAATGCAAAAAATTATGAATCTTTGAGGATATGTATTACGCATTTTTTTTGCTGCCCAAAATTGGCCCCTGAAAATCCGGCTATTTTCCGATTTTCTGTTATAAGTCAAGAGCAGTATGTTACCAACTGCGTAGTTCTAATCAAAAGAAGTAACTTTTGTCTGAAAACTTTTTTTCTATCTCTTACAGTTCGCGAGTGATAACACAAAATCTAAAAATATGAAGCCGGATGTTTAGGGTCAATTTTACCCACTTAGAGTGAATTTGGGCGGCAAAAGAAAATTGTATAATACATATCCCCAAAGTTTCGTAATTTTTTGAATTTCCGGATTGGGGATCATCCCTTCTGAGCCACCGAAACCAGGGCTCCCAATGGGCAAATTTTTTTTTAAATAGAATTTCGAGTAACGAATAAAAGTTAAAAAACTTCCTCGTCATGTGTCTAACTTAATTGGGGTTAACGAACGAATGACGAATCATTTTTTTAACTTTTATTCGTTATTCGAAATTTGATTTCAATAAAAATTTTGCCCGTCTCTGACCGAAACCTACTACACTACAATTACAAATAAATAGAAACGAGTATAGGATAATTACAAATAAAGAGAGTGAGATCTAACGGAGTATAATACATCACTATACCGAACGCGGCTCTGAATTTTATACATAACCAACTATGTATAACTTTGAACACCTTGTTCATTTTGAGTATTTAAACTTGTCCCAGCTAGTAGAATCACACTACAGAATTCAGCATCGATTCAAGCACTCGATTGGAAAAGTTCTGTCAGAGTCCGCTCACAGTCACGTTCCCTATCCAATTCCTACATTAAATCTATACACAGGGTGTCGCGAAAGCAACGAGGAGAACGACAAAAGGATTTCCCGGAATAAATCTCTGTAGCGTTGTAACAAACGCGATTCAATTCTATGTCACGATCGCCATTCGACCAGGGACACCGTAACACAATAACCTAACAATCGTGTGTCACCACGCGTCTCTCTCAATAATTCGTATTGTATATATAATATATTTATATGAATTATATGTATACTTTATTTATATGCATATATGTATCCGCGCGCGCGTGTCTACAGAGGGCCACTCGCGTCTGAGACTGAAATTCCGATTGTCCTCGTTATCTCTGCTGATACGCCAGAAATTCGAAGTTCCAAATGGTTCTCGTACGACCAGAAACAACGAAGATATTTGCAAATCCAATGTTAGCTGAATGACCCCCCGTGTGTGTTTATATTTATATATGTTTATGCAAGGTACCGGACAATCTTCCGATAAAACTTTGGCAGCACATTCTCTGGCCAAAGGCAAGCACAAAGTGTATCTAAATTTGCGGAAATTATAGAAAGTATTGGCTGTTTAATGTAAGGTGACCATTCGTTCGCAACACGATTTGTGTCCCCAATTCTGAATTTAAGGTAATCATTTGTCCCCGATTTTCGGTAACACTTCCCAATTCTGTATTTCTTTATAGTTAGATTTATTTAATCAATATGAAAAAAGCGAAGCCACGAGTTTGCCATTAAGATTCTACTAATTTGGCAACGGTGTAACCGAGTCTACGAGGAGTAGAGGTGGTCCCTAAAGAAAAAAATATCTCATGTCCCCGGAAACGCCAAGAAAGGAATGGTCACCATAGTTCAATGCTTGTACTCGAGAGATCAGACAATTTATCACTTTTTAAGTCTCGCCTGGCGGACACAGGGTCTATTCGGACCCATTCTACATATACCAAATTACATACGTTACTCATTAATGTCACTTCTTAAAAAAGATAAGAATTTTAGATCGTGACGAAGTCGAAATCTACTATAAAATCTTATTTTAGGGTGCATATGAACAGAACTAAGGGTCAAAATGGACCCAGCGTGCGACACGCCCTAGACTATTCACCGTTCAAGGGTCAAAGCGCATTTCTGACATCTTCCGTTTACTTTGCGCGATTGCACCAGGCTGCCAAAGATAGCCCCGAAAAATGGCCAGATACCCTGCATGCATACGGCAAGAGTCATTCGAATGTGAGTCTAATCGGGTGAACAACATGATTCACGCTACCACAATGATAAACATGTACATACAGACACGCGTGAAAGTAGTAGGAATCGTCGTGAATCTCATTTAGCAGTGTCGAAAACGTGGATCGCTTTAACAAATCCATGACTGGGGCGATTCATTGAGTCCGACAGCTCGACTATTAATTATATTTACATTATTGTTTCTCTGCAGGGCTGCCTCTTGTTCGAGAGTCGAGATTATCGAAATATATTCTGTTATATACATATAAAAAGTAAGTAAAATTAATGCAAGGAGGTACTTAAAAAATATGTTCATTAAATGGAAAGAAGTACAAGCGAGCTTAATTTTGAGTCGGGTGATTAAAAATTTTAGTCTGTACAGAAATATAATTAAGGCAAAGTAATAGACCTTCGAATATAAACGTAACTGATATACATACTAAGTGTTTCTATGGCTATCAACTTTCTTCGTTCACATCAATTGAGTCAGGAATGTTTCTGTTCCTCCGTAATGTACATAATGTCTCGTTTACTTAAACAAAGGTAGACTAAACATCTCGGGCACACGTCACATAAACACCACTAATTTCTTGTATAATTTCTGTGGATAACGCATACGTATCTTATCAACTATTCTACTACTCGACATAGCGTCCGAACGAAACATTATTTGGCAAATAAAAGAATACTTCGCAACAAAGCCGGGAACGAGTTATCGAGAATGTCAACGCTCTCTGAGCTTAAACCACCGGCGCCAATTACACTTAAGGCATAGTATTACTAATCTTTGAAATATATTCGTATATGTTGCAGAAAGTAAGCAACTAGAACCTCCTACATTTAACGGTGCCAGAAATTTAAGCGAAGAGGTACTAGCGTCATCAATAACGCGCTCCGCGTTTAGATCTCTACAGCCATGCCAGGTTTTCGATGCATGCCAGTGCAAATAGTACGCTCTGTATACAGCAAAAGAAATGATAGAGAAATTACGGGGTGGAATAAGGAGGAAGGGCTTCGAATATAAATTTATACTATACGAACATAAAAAAAATATACATCTCGTGTTCGCATGATAAAGAAATAACAAAAAAAAAAAATACAAATGAATGAGCAGGAAGAGACGATGATTATAGATCCTCGTGCCTGCAAGTACTGGATTCTGTGTCTCGTGCAATGGCTCCTTTATCAGGGCATTTAATCAATGGGTTTCTTATGTACAATTGAATTAGAGCTTTACAATTTCCATAACAAAGACAGGAGTAATCGAAGCGTGGTCGCAATGCAAACGCGACTCGAACGTCGCACGGAACTGCTCTTATTTTTCCCTTCGTTAGCACTCGCCGAACATAATTAATCTTCAACGCATCCGCGAATATCATCTGTACAAGATATACTACTGAAATATACATCTCACACAAGACTCGTTAAAGACGATTAGAAAAAGAATTTTCTTCTAACGATTCGCGCCTGTTCACCTCTCGTTGAACTTGATCGCTCCTCTCCGCGAGCCAAAGAACGTAACCCAGCCATGGATTTTTATACATCAACACGTCTGAGGTAAAGAAAATCTAAGGGGGGGTGGGGAAGGGAGAAAAGCGGAATGAAGGGGGGGAGGAGGGGGTCGGGACGGGAGCGACGATATCGAACTTACTAATTACAAGAGAAATTTTGAGCTCCGTTAAATACAAGGAAAATCTACGGTAAACAACTAATATCATACAGCTACTGTCATCGTGCCCAAATTTACTCTCGCTCACGCAACAATAGTAATCTCAAAAAGGGGATCCGGGTACGAAAAAAAAAAAGGAGTAATCGTACGTAGGAGAAGAGCTAATGGAGGCATAGATGAAAGCGCGCCACGAGGACGCAAATTGTACGGGACCGCTACGCGGACGATGCTACTCGGTACGGTAAACTCATCCAAAAACGCACAGTGGGCAAAAAAGGGACAACAGACTATAAAAATCTCCCGTAAAAAATGTACGCTAGTATGATCCGATCGCGATGCGGTATCCGGACGTGCTCTGCGGACGCTCGTGGCAAAAAACATCTACGCGTCATTGGACAAGTTACGATTTATAACGTTCGCTAAAGACACGTATTAAATTAAGAAAAAGGAAAAGGTAATGCCTATACTCGTTACCTTCACACGTGGACTAATATTGTCCGCCATAGTCATTATTATATTATATACGTCGTTTGGTTTTTTCTTATTTTTTCTTTTTTTGCCTTTCGTTTTTCATGCACGCAATTAACGTTGATTGTGTTCCTCGGCAATCGTATGCCGGGGCTTGTATGATTATACGGGTAACAACGCTTCGCCTACGCAAGTTCCCACGACCGCGCTGTGAGCGTAAGCTTGGGTACAACGAATATTTCTTAACAAATAATCATCAGTATCTTTTCTGAACGTCGAGAGACGACATCCCTTTATGATCACGATATGTCTTCCCACGGCGTTTTTTTTTTTTAATGTATCTTAGATTTTAGTTTCACGCCTGCTAGGCCGATTAAAATTGGTCCACCAGCAGGTCACAGATCTCTACCGACATCGACTCCTTACTCGAGCGCACTGTCAAGCGGAACATCTACGAACATAGTGTGATTAGTCAACGATCGATGTTGTTTCGTGGTTCGAATTTATACTGTGAAACTTACCTGCGCTTGTTTATTCGGTTCCAAACGTAACAAACATCCTACTTGTTGTGCCCTCATATGTACTATACCCGCGCAGACAAAATTATCAGGATTCGGATCGATGCCATCGAGCAACTGCATTCCAAATCCTTGCAATTTCGTGCGAACTTGCGCGAGATCCATTGGTTGCTGCGCTTTGAAAATCTTTTGCGAACGCTGTTGATTCGCTCTGAAAGCACGTCGTTCGTATTTAACTGCTAATTTCGGCGCAGAGAACACGCGTATATACTAAGCTGATTCTAAGATTATCCGAATACGTATATAAGTCTGTTGAAATATCATTCATAAACCTTTACGTACCCTCCAAGATTTTTCCATCGCGCAAAGAATGATTCCCCGTTCATCTCTGTGGGCTCGAAGAACTTGTTGATCGTTAACGGTAGCTTCATCGTTATTTTTTGTGGCACATTATTATAAATAAAGGAGATGAGCATGCTCGGCGAATCTGTGTACAGGGAAAGGATTCAAGAATATCTTCAACAACCTTGAATTACACGCAGCATTCAATTTAGTAACAGAGACGTATGCAATCTTTCTCGGAATGTTATATAACTTGTTTTGTCATACCGTCGTAGTCGTCGATACATTCTGCGTTAATCATTTGCTGGATTTGAGCACCGGCTTCTAATACTGGATCCACTGCTTTCACTTGCACGGCTAATTTCGCTTGATTCTCTTCGGACCAGGAAAGTTGAGTTTGAAAACTATGGAGAGCGAACTGAGTTTTATTCCCATAAAAAAGACCGACGCGGCCCAGATTCTGCCTGAATTCTGACTTTACTCCGATCTGAATCAAATCGTTCTCGAATAGCACACCGTTGTTCTTACAAACGAATCTGTAAACATATTAAACTCAGCCGTTACGAGCACAAAACGCACGAGGTGGATTTTATTTGAGATTCAAATGCTATTGGAGGCATCTTACTTCTTAGGGTTATACGTATTTTGGGCACCATTGGTAGCACCGACTTTGTTCGGCATATTGTAAATATCCCCGAGTATGTCGAGAAGAACTCCCGTGTTACTAGTTGGCTGAGAAGATGGTGGCGTGGAGAGACCTAACAAATCTGCCGATGTATTGTTAATCGCAGCTGCCGCGATCGCCGGTGCTTCTGCATGGTGATTAGTATTTGGTGCAGGGCTTTTACTTTCTCTAATTTCAGTTTCGGGCACTCGGCCTGGTTTCTTCTTTTTCAAAACCGCCAAAATGGAAGATTCTCTTTCGGGGAATGCGGGCATTTCTTCCAAAACGGTTGCCTATGAAGGGGTGAAAAGTAATGGTCGTTACTGCCGGGGATTCTATTTGCATACTTTCGATTGATCGCGATGAGAATCATAATGGCTAGTTACCAAGACGTCGCTGGATGCAATAATACTCAATTGAAGATATTCCGAAGCTCTCTGCTGTAACTCCGCGTCTGCGCTACGCAAGTTATTGTGTTGCTTGAAGACATCTTGGATCTGATTCCTCATTTCGGGGAACAAATTAACGAATTTGATGTACGTCGACAACAGCAATGCTCGAGTCATTGGCGAGCATAAATGATATTTGGAATGTAATAGTTGAAACTGCACGGCTGGGGACGAGCGTTGATCACCAGCAATGAGGTTTCCAAATTCTCCAAGTATGTAACCACCAACTTTCACCATATTTTCGTGGCAAGCTGGGGCTTGTAGGGCCTCGAAAACCGTTTTCGCTGCGTAGCCTTGTACATCGTCTCTATTGATAACGATCTGGATAACTCTGTACCAGACTTCTTCCGAAACGTAGTCGCCAGCTATCCTAATAAGGTTCAGAATAACGTCGACGTACCAGGTGTAATCGGTAGCGTACTTTTCGGCTAGAATAGCAACCTTCAGAACCATCTCTTCTCTGATTGAGTAGTCAGCAGTTTCGAGGTAGTTTAACATTTGTTGTACTATTTCTTCTGAATTGCTCTTATCGCACATGGCGTACAAAAGATCCACAGCCTGTTGCCTCACAGACACGTCTTTCTCCATTTTCATAGACAGAATAACCACTTCCTGATGCTTCTTTACTGCTTCGTGCGACAGCTCTGACATAGCAAGGTGGCACATAGACTCCAGTGCCAAGTAGCGGAGATTAGTCTCGCGATTCGATAGAAACTGGCCAAGTTGATTACACGCCCTGACCGACAAAGGCAGTTCACTGTCGTTGTGAATAATTAAACTAATGGCCTCAAACAGTACAGCATTCTTCGCGTTCGAGTGTTGCACCTTCTTCGATTTCGGTGGCTCTTGGGCTTTATTTAATATAGTTTCTAAACACTCGTTTAATCTACCCCTCACTCCAGGATCTTCGGCTGTGAAATGTTTAGGAGTAATATTAAATACCCTAGTTTGTCAACATTACAAGGAAAGTAAGCCAAATAATTTACCAGGCGGGGTATAGTTCTGCAACAATCGTAGTAATTTAACAGACAGCCATGGCGCTGGCACAAAGTAATACGTATAATCCTGCAGATCTGTGTAGCTCGATGTCACGATCTAAGGAGATAGAATAAATATCAAAGAACCATTTTTCGACCGTGGGCCGGACTAACAAATTATGCCGTACCCTGCTCAATCTCGACACTGCCAGGCTAACGCATCCTTTATATTCGTCTGGATTTCTCTTTACGAGAGCATCTATGAGGGATGCAGCTGCCGTAACAACACCAAGATGTTGATCGTTCAAAAGATGGACTATACGAGAAGTCCATTCACCGCCAGGAACAACATCCGGCGCGGTACGCAGTAATCGTAACAAGCACAGCGCTGCGCTTTGTTTTACTACGTCCATAGTGTCCCTAAAACGGAAAATTGATATGTGACTTTACAAACATCTGCGCATTGACAAGGTAAACTGACTGTACGGAACATTTACTGTGTCAACCTACCCAGAAACAAGTAACTTTGGTATTTCGTTACCAAAAGCCTCCGCCATTTCTTTACTGCCGATATTGGCGATGCATTGCAACGCTAGGTTTACGTGAATCGGATTACGCGATGCAAGATCATTCTTTATGCTCTGAATTATCAGTTTAATGAGATCACTATTCGTATTTACTAAGACTGATATGAAAAGGTAACCCTATAAAAATATAAAACATGTTTGTACATTTGAATTTAATTTCGACTGGTGCTAAGCGTACGCACAGTTCTAAGGGAGCACGATCCGCCGTTAGAAACTAAAGTACGGACTTTTAAAATACTCTGCACGGCACGGCTCGATTCGATACGTTACTTCGCCAAGGGATTCATACTTACGATCTGTTTCTCTGAATACTTATTAGACGAAAGTAAATTGACGGCCTCCATATGTCCGAAGTCAATGTCGTGACCAAGCAGGAAAATGAAAAGCAACTTGCAAACATATTTCTTCTTCTGGTAACCATCGAGCGGCTTGTCTCCTTTAAATTTACTGCGGATATTTGCCAATTCTTTGTTTATTCTCTTGATCTCCGCTTCCTTGCTTTTGCCTGATGAAATTATCGCGCGATTACCAAAACGTGTACGCGTCGATATCCGGGGAAAGCAGTTTCCTCCGACAAAGTATAGAATTATAGGCGGTACACGATACTCGTAATCCCGCATCTGTACGATCTATCAATCTATATACATTTGTAGTAGTTTTTATAGAAAACTATAATGGCTGCGTGCCACTTGGACTGGCATCAAAGTTCAGATGTATTGATTCGCTCTGTATCGTTTAGTCTTTTATCCTACTTTTTACGAAATAAACGAGCGCAAATAAAATACAGAGATACTAAATGATAATAATTTTATTATCGGTTCGCGCTCGCAGAAATTTCGCAAGGAAATTCAGCGTGCTTGTTTTAACAGGGATTTATTACGTTATGCCAAGTATTACATATTGGTGTTCGAAAGACAAGCTATATCAGAAAGATATGGCTATATCAGAACTCCGCCCCCTGTCTCCTACTCTCGACCGCTTAAAATACTTTGCGTGTCGTGTTGGTTCCAATGGCATCATATCTCTTAACGGATGGAATATGGATGGAAATTTCAGCGAACCAAACCAGCGGACCAAACGCAAACTTCTACTATCGTAACGTTACGTACGAATGCAGCGTTCGAACGATAATACGTTCGACCAGATAATTTAAATTTAATTCGAAGTTGAATTATAATAAAAATAGAAACGTTTGCACTCACAATTTCTAATATCAGAAATAAACACAGCCAGCCCGCGCATGCCATCTCCTCTCACAGCCGGCATTTTGTTCGGTTCTTCTCAATACCACCTGCGAAATGAAAAACATTGAATGATACTGCGACCGGCGATTGAACCCGTTCACCAGGTGATTTCGACGGCTAGAAACACACCCTGGGCGTCTGAAACTAATTAAAGGAGAATCGATTGGTTTCCTCTACGGCGAACGCTGTACACTGGTTTCGGATGTATATGGTGATATAAGACTTAACAGAGATTAATTCGGGAACGAGTCGAAATTAATATGTAAACTAGGGAACATGCAGTGGGTCGCAGAAGTATTCGAACAGCTAGACGAGTTTTCTACACGAGTGCGGATTAATGATTCGTCGAACAAGCGTCCGTGTCGGTTACTCGCCGTAGAAGCAATTGATATAATTGTTTCGCGCATTATCGGCTCTTTTTCGAAGCTTGCCTGTCCGAACCCGATAAGCGTCTATAATTATAGTAACGATACTTAAAATCCTCTGCTTAAGTTCTACATCTCCTCCACGAGAATGTTCAATTGCAGAGGCACTCGAGCACGTTATTCCGCGATCTATTGTAGATCGACTATTCAGTGACACGCGGTCGATGTACGGGCAGGGGAAAGGGTTGAAGAAAACGATGGGAACGATAACCGCTGATTAAGGGTACTCGAGCCGACCAGCCCTTCGGTGCTGAATGTAAGTTTGAAAACGCGCTCGGCGGATTTAATTCGGGCAGACGAGCGGCCCAATGATGTACAATGCATCGGATGTAAGGGAGAGATTGAAAGAAGCAACGCGACACGGAGCAGAGAGATACAGAGACTGGAGACGGTCGAAAGGAAAATCGAGCGATTAAGCCGGCACCGCGTCCTAGATTCCGCTAGCAAACACTTTTTGACAGCAGTGCCGTGCGAACGTTGTTAGTGGCACCCGTTACGTGGAAACTCGGAGAATCGCGGGCGCGGATCGCGGTAACGCTGGCCGCGGGATCACGGGGGAACGAAGATGCATCGATCGAGGGGGCAAAAGGAATATTTCGATGGGGACAGACAGGTCGAACGGTGGGTTTTTGCCTCTCTCGAGGAGCTGTCGTGCACAGGAGGAAAGCGTAGGCCAAGCGGGGACTAGGCTTTTCCGTGTAAAGAGGTTATCCGCGGCGGGCGGCGACTATCCGATCAGTTTTAAGTACATACCGATCTGAGCTAGGGTAACGTTCACGCACGGCTCGGTCACGCAGCACTCGGTAGGCGTGAAACTATTCGCGAGTCGGTGCCAGAGATTTCGTGGCTGTCGCCATTTGCAACCGCTGACTAGCTGACGGCTGCCCGTCAAATGCCACTGCGCCTGCGCCCTCCGCCGTCCCTGGCTGCGCAGGCAAATTCGTATTTCGAATCGAGGGAAATCTTCATCGATCGTTCAACTTTTTCCCGATTACGTCCGCGATTATCCTGACCCAAGTCCCAACGGAGATTTATCCCACGACATTCGAATTCTCATTGGCTACGAGAAGAATCGAACTCGTGATTCATCGCCCGGTCAACGGACTTTCGGCGTTCTAAACTCCGTAACTAACCTAGCATGATCTTCGGTAGTTCCACGGGTAAGCGTATTCAATCTACGAACTACCGTTCGGCAGTGTTTTAATTTATTTCATTTAACTGTTCTGCTGGGAACGTCTTAATAACGGAAGAATTCGATTTTAACAGACTTTTCGTCTCGATTTAAGGGAAAGAAGCAGGTTTTGATGAAACTTGGTTTTTTTTTGCAACAGCTGTGATTTATTAAGTCTATGAAACTTATAATACATGGTACATTTATTTTACAAAAAACTGTTTCATTCAAGTTCCTCATTCGTCCACATATAACAATTTTATTCCTACTATATTAATCTAAAATGCGTAACATTTTGTGTCGCGCAACTTGTGGATAGCTTTCTATGGTATCAGTTTGATACCTGTTGCTGTATCTTCTCCAGCAACATTTCCATCCTGTCCTTCATCACAGGTTGGCCCTTTTTCGTTTTCTTTGAGAGTTTCTTATACGTTTGCATCTTCTTCTCCTTGTACTTCTCGAGAGCCTCCTTTCGCTCCGACTTTACAAGCAGAGCCTGTTCCTTCTCTTTCCTCTTCTCATCCTTCTTGCGTAGGTACTCCTGTTTGGCCTTGCGGAAGGCGCTCGATTTCTTCGGCGGCGTCCTTCAAAAAAAAAAATACCGTTTTCGTTAAATTCGATCGTTAATCGTATAAAATTCCGATAGCGGCATACGCACTCTTTATCATTTTCGTTCTGTTCAGTATCTTTGAGCGAAGGTGGCTTCTTCACCGTCTGACGGTCGCTCTTGTCGAGTTCTTTGTAATAGGTCCGTAAAATTGCCTTCTTCCTGCGTTCCTCCCATTGATTAACTGCGGAAAAATAATACAATTCGAAACCACGTCCCGACCACCTCGCAGCGACCCAGCGTCCAGCAATCACGGAACCTAACCTACACGCGAGTTACGTTAGCGGCGCTGTTTCGGACATACTTTTGTATTTGGTACTGTACTTCTGCAACCGATACTTCTTCTTGTCAAACGGTTTCTTCTCATTGCTCTGACCCTTCCCGTCCACCTGCTCCCTCTGCTTTCCCTGCTTTCTGTCAGCAACATTTTTCTCGCGTGCCATCGCGATTGTTGACAATGCTCCGTCGTGGCGCGACGTTAATTTAGTACCGACGGTAAACGCAAGGGGGACTTAAGAGCAATCAAGTAGCTGCGTCAAGTGACGGCAATTCAAATGGACCTCTCCTCTCCTTCACTTAATACGAGTGCATTCAAGTACATTGATCGTTGTCGCGTGATTTTCTTTAAGGCTGGTCAGGCGATCTCCCGCTAGGTGCTCGAGAGCAGCGGAATATTATGAAGACGATAAATGGGGCGGGTGAAATCGATAAGATCTGATTCAGCAGAAGCAATGGGGAAGTAATTAAGTCGCTTCCTCATTGGCATTTAGAATCGCAATGCGGCGAGCACAATGTCGCCGTCGCACTAAGAAAAGCAAATTATAAAAGAACGGTACTTGCACAATCGCCCGGTTGTCATCGCATTACGTATCGCGAGTTTATTCGTGGCAGTGACATTGGCCACCGCCGCATTACACCGCGTGCGGTGGCATTTTTTCACGCGCGCTCGAATAAAGTAAAGGACGATAAGCAGCCGTTGATCGCGCGGTCCTCGACGCGACAGTTCCCTGATCCACTCCGAACGCATGGTCCTTTGCATTTTGATACGCAAAATTCACGGGATCGCCTCCATTTTACTTTTCAAACAGAGGCTTTCAACGCTCGAGTACCTGGCGCGATCACAGTGTCCGTTCGCGCGCATAAACCACTGAAATGTCTCTTAACAAGCGAGCCAGCGAGGACATTGAAAATTTATTCGCGGTATTTCGTTTGCGCGGCGAGTACACGCTTGCACGGGCGCTTTAAGTGGTTGCAGCCGGGTCGTATTGCAAACCCACGTATCGCGAATGTTACAACAAACCGGTTAGTATCGCGTTACGCGGCTCTGCACAGAAGTAGCTGAAAATTCGGCGATAAGCTCCGTTGCGCCGCGAATTCGCTTGATATTGTTTCAGTAGCCGTGCAGCAATGCGCGATAAATGTCGCCGAGAATTGGTCATCGCTTCTAATTACTACAGCCGCAATCTCAACATTCCCCTCGGAAATAATTGAAATATAGAGAGGCCCAGTGCCGGATTAAGACCCTTAGAGGCTCTAAGCGCTTAAAAGATTTTGTGGCCCCCTTGTACCGGGTGATCACTTCAACGCGGTGTACCGTCAAGGACCCAGTTCCTGATCAGAACCCAATTCCTGATCAGTTTAGTATATAAATACCAAATAATAAGTTTATCACGATACAAATTTATTCCAAAAAATGACTAAATAATTATGAAGTATTTTTAAATTTATTCGCAAACATTTGATAGCTCATAGTAAAATGTTTTAGGTTGATCAGAAACTGCTCCCTTTGCATCTTAAGTGATCAGGAACTGGGTCCTTGACGGTAAGGTAAATGTACCAATAACGAGCCATGCACCAGTACCTAGCCATCTGTTGAAATATTAATAATTGTTAAACTATGCACGTAAGATAAAATACATATTTGGTGTAATTTGCATTATTTAATTGTTCGGTTTAATATCTGAAGTTATATCGTCTTGTTTTTTTGTCTACATATTTAGAAATACCATTTATAGTCTCGAGGCCAGATATATGACGCGTTTTCAGACGTTCGTTATGATATGGCTAAGAAGAGCGTGCTTCTTGTTAAGAGCATAATTATTATAGGATAATAGTTTTTTAGATAGAAAAAAGGGTTTTAGAATCTTGAAAATATTTGTAACACATAGAAAGAAAAAATTTGAATATGAAAACTATTTTTTATTTGAATATTTACATGGCTATTTATCGGTGCAAACAAATCTTGTTAGCCCAGTAACTAACCACGTGTTCAATAAATCGGGTGAAGTGAGTTGCAAATGTTAATCGGCATCGCCAGAGCAAAATTACGAAAAAAGTGTGAATTTCTGACTTGCTTTTGGAATAAAGCCGGTAAGTATTTTGATCATAAATCATAATATAAACATTATTTTTCTAGATAATAATGATAGCATTTAATTTAAGTTTATTAAAGTTTATGTATATGTACAGTTTAATGAATTTGTTGGTTGTTTTGAGTCTTATATAAAATAACCACAAACTTCTATTGATAGTGTAACTAAACTTATTGTTTTTTGCATTTATTTTCTAATCTGTTTATTATGGTTATTTATACAATAATTTTATATTTCTGTACTTCTTAATTTTCCTTAACAGATTTTTCAATTTAAGACAAAGAATCAGTTTTTAAAATAATTTTTACACGATTATAAAACCTATGGCTAGGTACTGGGACATGAAAATCGGGCCGCTAGGTCAATCGCGTGAGGTTGGCTATATGTATATTGGTACATTTACACGTACAAATATTCTTGTTTATTTTACGTTAAATATATAAAAAAACAAAATTTTGTTATGTGAGTACTGATGAGAAACAACAAAATCTTTATGAATGAAAAAAAGTTTCACTTAAATTGTTAATTTTATACACAATATTCATTATACTTTGTCACCGTTTCCTTAAACGGCTCGTTATTGGTACATTTACCTTACGTTCCTTTAGTTCAATCTCAATCATTTCTCCGTCGTCAATTTTCCCGCGTTTTCTCTCTCTCTCTCTTCTCATCTTTCCACTGTTTTATTTCATTCTTTCCTGCCGCGCACACACGCTCATAAACCCTTAGCAATATTATAACCATCTAAAGGATTTTAAAATTCAGAAAATTTCTATGGTGCCCCTTTTCTTCTCATCCTCTAAGCACGTGCTCATTTTGTTTCTTAGTTAATCCAGCACTGGAGAAGCCCTTAAAGCCCTCGGTGTCGAAGCTGGCGGAGGTTTGCGCGTAGGTCTAAATTTACTCTCGGGCCTCTGCAAGGTTCAACGAGCAGTCTCCTAAATTCTGTCCCTACCGAGCGTCGAAAGTAGAAAACGTATATGCCCTATGATATCAGACAGTGACATCACGGCACGTTAACCTCAGGCCCCATTTGTACTCAAGTCAAGTAAGTGGCAGCGATGCGAAGTCGTCGTACGACGACACCGAGCGGCTCCTCATTCAATCGTTCTAAGTAAGCCAAGTACAAGTGACTATCAAGCGCGCATTGCCTGCTTGGTAGCGAAACATTGAATGAAATCGCCCTTCGCGAACTCCATCCCACTGTTTACCGACACCTACCTCCGTTTCTCGCAAATTGGAGTTTGACCCATTTTTCCCGCGAGCGCCACTTTAATACAGAGGTAGCTACAGTTCGGAGCTGAGAGTCCTTATTTCTGTCCACTGTCCGGTACCATTAATTTCCCTGTTATCCTCAACTGTTCGCAGCTGGATTAGCCGGGACATTTTCTCGCGCCTCAGCGGCGCGCCTTCCTCGAGGAAAATTGGCGCCGAGAGGGGTCAAGAAGTCGCGCTACCTTGGATCGTACCCTCGACATTGAATCGCCGAGGAATGACGGTCGAAAGGGTCGAATGGTTAGAGAATTCCTTGGGTCGAATCTGGCCACGGACGCTATGGCCCTCTCGGACTTTGTCAGCTATTAATAGTTGGCGGCGTGTAGCGCGGAGGTACTATCTTTTCTACAAGCTCGCTTTGGTTGTTTTCTTCGGCATACCACGCTGCATATAATTGCTCCGCGAGCAGCTTCACTTCTGCCTTCTGTCTACCAGCCGCGACAAATGTAATTACCTTGCGAATTACTTTGTTTAATTTAGCCTCGGATCTTCAGCCTCAGCAATGGCCCCTTCGAATATGCACTTTAGAAGTATCTAGAATCTTCTGAGTCTCGCGTGGAATTCGTCAACGAGTTCAGCTATATACTTCTAGCTAGCTGAAATAATATTTCTGAGCTATGAGCACAGGCAATTCCTGGAATAAATTGCACGAGCAGGGGGGGGGGGGCAAGATTCGTAGCAGCAATTCGCTACGTAATGAACGTATGCCCAATCCATATTAGGCACCATTGTAACGCGTTTTATCGATCACAAAACCCCCACAAGGGTGACGTCATGTTAGCCACGTACTCCCACGCAGAGTCGAGAGCTGAAACTTAAGGATTCCGCGGAGGTTTCTGAAACACAACGGTGAACAGACGAATCGGTCTCGAAGAGAGCTGGGCACGGTTGTCTGGAGGCTCGGGCACTTTGACATTGACACACTTTATCACGAATCTCAACTGTCTTGACCGTTCTCGGGTCCTGGCCGTTTTGTTGCCATAAATTTCAATGTGGCCCATCGGCGGTTGCCTCTGTTTTATGGCTCGAAAGCGGGTGTTGCGTTCTGCAAGGCGAAGTAGGGGAGAAATCCAGTCCACTGTATATAGCTTCAAACGAGATTAATTTTCTGCATCAGTTTACTCCTTTAATCTATTAATCTGTTCATTTTACCCGGATTTTGAATCATATCCTCTATTGACATTTTCCAGGAATTTCGGGTGAGACATTATTCACTGATGCATTTGTGAGAAAGGGCGATATAGATGCAGCATCTTATTCACCCAGTTTCAGTAGGGAGGGTGATTCATCCCCTGCTGGCATCCACCCCTCGATTCCGCCGTTTGACGGGTGCTAGGCGAGCATTCCGTCTGGTTTGATTCACCGGAAACGTTGGAGGAGGGCGTGCGGCAGCCGGCAGGACTATTTATGAAGAATAAGGAGGCGTCGTGACGCGGCGCGGCCCGGCGCTTCATTCAGTTCGGCTTGTCAGTGACGCTGCAGCGCGCGAAAATAGCGTCGGCATCATTTGCAGCATGATTTACCACGGCGAAAAAAATCTCACGCAGTTGCCGGCGGCGTAAACAGAAAGTTATGTAGCATGCTCCTGCGGCCTTCGCGCCTCTCTCAACGCCTGTCCAAATTAGAACACCTGAATGTTCGAGCGAACACGCGCGAGCGCGCGCCGCCGCGCCGCGATTAACAAGAATGCATGCTAACGCATCGTTCCGGCTATCGCCAGATGAACGTGATATAGGATATTATAGAATGTAAATTATTGTCGTCCGCGATGTTAACATGGCCCGCGTTACGAAAACGTCGCGAGAGACTATTGTTGAAGGAAGCTCGAAGACGGATTCGAGTGTCGCGTAAAGTTTCGCAAGCCAGCAATTATTAGGAGTAGCAATAAACTGTCCCTTAGCTGACAAGGAGAGTATTTTAGGTGTCCGCCTCCGATCATTTTGATTTTTGGATATGTTATAGAGGACCGAAAAATAAGAAATACCTACGTGTTTTTTTATTTTTCCCCGTTTTCATATTTGGGGGGTGAAAACTGCGTTCAAAGTTAGGGGTGAAAAATCATTTTTGTGGACTTTTTGAAAATCTGGTGAGTCAGTCATATTTCGCATTCAAAGACACAAAATTCGTCCATTGACACTATTCCCCTATCTCTAATAGTTCTCGAGATATTACACAAAAATGAGTTTTTAACCCTAACTTTGAACGCAGTTTTCACCCCCCAAATATGAAAACGGGGAAAAATAAAAAAACACGTATTTCTTATTTTTCGGTCCTCTATAACATATCCAAAAATCAAAATGATCGGAGGCGGACACCTAAAATACTCTCCTTGCGAGAGACAGCTGCTCGCGCTGGCATGGCCCACCCTGTACATAAGATCGCATCTCGTATTAAACATATTTAACGAAGATGACTCCCCTAAACTGGGTCGCTACGGTAATTGACGTGTTCACGCGCGTAGTTGACTTCAGAAAACCCTTGATGTACCGTGTAATCTAATTAGCCAATTAATATCGTGAAAATCGGATCATCCCCGATCTGGTCTCGTTAACTTGTACCAGGCGATGACGGTTTCGCAAAGAATGGAGTAATTAAAGGATTCGTTTTGCAGACACTTCGAGTCTTGTAGTTGTTTTGTAGCGAATAAGGTCGTCCTTCGCGTTTGTTGCATCAAAGCAGCGGAATTTTTCGAAATCCGACACCAGGTTGAAATAAAATCTGGTACGTATACTTGTACGTACATCTTTGAGGGAGACAATCGATAAGGAAATGATCGCGCGGTCGTATTAGTCACCGCCTCCCGCATAGAACACAATGATTCGTCTTGCCTGTGAAATCGTAGCCCATAGACGCCCACGAATTCTTCTTAGATCATTTATTTATTCAGAACGCTTGCACGCTGTATACACTTCGAAGCGACTTCCTTCATTATATGGAGATTTATCTAGATTCTAGAAGATTCTGTTGTAGATACTCGAAGAATGCGGTACATACATGGAATGCCAGATGCTTTCGAAGTATTCGATTCTCAGTTCTGAAGTTCTAACGATTTGATTCGCTGAGAATAACGAATTGAATTAGTCTAACCTAAGGTTTGGTTAATTGACCGAATTCCAATTCCTGAATGCTTATAAATTTCAATTCGAGCCCGAAAGAGTTTATCTATTTCGTTTGGAATATTCGTGGAATATTGCACGAGGGAAATTTCGGCCAGATCAGGTGAAACTTCGTGGAGTACCGCGGCCGGTTTGGACCGCGTGCACGGCGTGGCGCACGAGACCGCCCGAGGATGGCCGAGCGGCGACGAACTCCCACGAGCGGCTGGCCGATTGCGTCGCGACTATTTAAGGAGCAGTCTGTGAGCCGCGCTCATTCTTAGGCAAGACAGCGTGCAGTACGGTTGTACGTGACTGAGAAAAAGTATTCTCGCTTACACACAAAGAGCGATCGTTCGCGACAGAGCAGTGCTACGTCAGTAAAACACAAGAGAGTATCTCTTCAGTGGCTTTTGGTGAGAGAGACACGAGTGCGGTCGAAAAGAGGGAATCATGGCTGACAGTGGTATCAAGCGTAATATCCCCATCAAGCTCGGTGACTTCAGCGTGATAGACACCGAGTTCTCCAACATACGGGAACGCTTCGACGCCGAGATGAGAAAGATGGAGGACGAGATGTCACGGTTCCGTAGCGAGCTGATGAACCGCGAAAGCAACAACTTCTTTAAAAGCACCACCAGGTACGTTGCTACCGGCGTTAGTGCCGAGACGCACCTAACCTTCTCACGCGCGCACACCCGCCACGACCACTCTCTTCCCTCCTTCGCGATGTATTTTCCGAACAGGATTACTGTTCTTTGTACAGATAAAATACCGTCTAGATCAATTCCTATTTCAAGCTGCGCTCGAAACTTTTATTATCTTAATATTTGGAGATGGAATACTTGAAGTTCTTAGGGGTTTTCTAAGATTCGAGTAATACTCAGCTTTCGATAGAACTTAACGACCTATTCAGTCGTATTTCTTTTAATGGTGGCCCCTGGAAGCTGTTTGTTTACAGAGCCACTCGTGTCTGACTTTCGAGCGTAAATGCCGTTGGTTCGGAGATAGGGGGGTGAGCCTGGGCGGTATTGAAATGGAAATTCATCGCAAATGAAGGGAAAGAGTGCCTACGTGTATCGTTACTGCAATTGAATTGATATTTTAACGCTGCAGAAATAAGAAGCGCCTGTTTTAATACACGTTTGCCTTTATTCACGGTTTTCATTTTGGGTTGTATGTATTGATACTGAAGTTAATCACGTTAATCAGTGCGAATTATATCGATCGATACTGCGCTCTTGCAATACGGGGATTATTTAAGTACATACATCGAAAAGTTAATATTTAAGAAGCGATTCAATCCAAATGCTACTTTCCAAGTGGCCAGATAAACCTCCATTTTGAGATAAAGAATCGATTTTATCACCGTCGAGATCCAGCGTACCCCGCAACGGCACTTCAGAATGTAAATTCGAATATCGTGCGAAAGCCTCGGTTTACAAATTCGACTTCGGCTTACATAAGCGCGTCGCTGTTTTTTGATCTTACGTCATCGCGGGTTGTTAAACGGGAATCGAATATGGCAAGGAAAATTATCGATCGCTTGACATTAATTCAACACTCGCAAGCACTTGTACCACAACAACGGAAGACGCAACAGCGTCCGCGAGTCGACACTCAATACACGGACTTGTTTTTTTGCAATCGATGTTTGCACAGCAACAGACTGTTGATTTTTAACACCAATTAGCATACATATCTGCGTATCCGCGTTGCTTCGATGGCCAGTGTACACACCACAGCTATTGGAGGACTCGAACGGAATCGAGTTTGTTTCGAATATTCGAGCATTTGGGGGAAACGAACTCGAATACATTCGAATAGTTGGCTACTTTGAATATTCAAGTACTTCAAGTATCATTTCAACTTAATATTTGGAGTCCACGACCAACTTTCGTAAATTTGATAATTGCGGGCGAGAACCATCTTGCTCGAAGGAACTCCAGGAAGCCTTCCGCTCGATTACGAGATCGCGGAGGGCAAGAATGTAGTAGTAACGGCGCGTGAAACACTGGCGCAAACAGTATTTATTATTGTAAGGTAATGAAATCGTTGGTCGGTCGTGGTATGTGTACATTAAGGTCACGTCGGTGTCGGTTTCTTTTTTGTTTGACGCGTGCATACACATGTACATTCGTTTCACGTATTTCAGTAACGTACTCGCTATTTATAGAGGCTTCGTCAGTGCGTTCGGTGCGAACAGCACGAGCCCCCCTCGATATTCTCTCTCCAACCTTTCTTGCCGGGGGGTATACGAAATAACAAACCTCCGACCGTCGAAAATTTGCACCTGCTCCTTCGCGCGTTCTCTGACACACCAAAACACACGGCGGACCTTGAAACTTCACTCAAATAAATACAAACGTTACTATCCATCCTGCCCCTATCCACAACCTCCAATTTTTTTATTCTACTAGAAAATTCAGATCGTAACTCTGATGCGAGCAAGCAAGCAGATAAAGCAAATTAATTCGTAATGATCGAGTGGGGTTCCTTGGTAAGAATTCCTTCCGCGTTTTGAAGCAAAAGTTCTGTAGTGCTTATAGGCTGACAAACTGTGGAGAAGTTGGAGATTCTTCGGGCAAGGTTTTACGACCCGAACACTCCCCGAGGCTTTCAAATATTCGCGTAGGAATTCGCGTTGAACGAACCGCGAATCCACTGGGTCGAACGAATGCGCGCCATGTGCCGTGGTTTTTGCATGCCAACACCGCGAAACCCAACAGTCGTGTTATTTTAATAGGAGGTCTGCTCGAACTTCGATATTGCTAGCCGCAATCCTTCGAAGCCACTAATTATAGAATCGCCGCTCTAGATTTATTACTCGCGACCAAACATTCCCAACCCGAAATTTCGGATTTTAACGAAACTTCGCGTGAATGCAGAGCAATTTTCTTTTTCTACGGAAATTCATTGTTGAGGGGTGAGATCGATCCTTAAAATTATTGATATTTTAATTTTTTCAATATAATTTTCTTTTTCTTCTGGTAGCTCGATAGAACATAAAAGCTGAACAATTTTTATATTTAACGTTTGGTTTCATCTCGCACCGTTACAGAGTTAAGTTAAAATAAATAAATAAATAAATAAATAAATAAATAAATAAATAAATAAATTAAGAAACAAACGGGAAATAAATTTTCTATAGAGTTAGCAGGAACAAATGTCTGATGTATTTATAGCACCGTCCGGTATAAATGGAATTACAATAAAACAGTGGAATTGTATCGAAAGGGAATATTTCGCTCGATTTCCCAGCAAGGAAAATTCCGCCAGTCGGCTGGGATGGAAGTTCTCCCCTCGAGCATAAATTTTGGGGAACCCTCGTTATCTTTCCCGAGGGGTACGTTCACCCCTCTGTTCGATAAATTTTATCAGCCGTAATAAACGTGGCAGGTGCTAGCCTCGACCAACTTCTACGAATTCTGCTTCGTCTTGGCAAATGGGAATCCGGGACGCGCGAAATTTACGGTAAATTTCGTAATTTCCGAGCCTATCGAATTGAAGTATCGGTAGCAGTGTTAGTACAAATTCCACTGAACCGGCCATTTGGCCCAATATACCCAACCATTCTTTTTCTCCGAGTATCATATTTTTGGTCCGAGTCGACTTTCGTTTGCTCGTAAAAAGGAAGACAGATTCGTCCATCGAACTTTCCTTTTTTTAGACTGGAAATTTCAGTAGACTGAGCGAGTTGAAAGCGTTAGCAGAAGCGGGAGAGGAGTTGGAGCAGAAGCTCTGCTCCAGCGATGACAGTGGAAGTAAACAGCTTGTTGGGATTAATAGGTACTCGAATGGGTGTCTGATAGTGATCTTGTACCGCATGATGTAATTAAAAGCTACCGAATGGGTTAGTCATCGGATCGTGAAACGATTTTTCGCCTCGCAAGTGCCGAGATCATTATGCAGATGTCCGTGGTCGCTCGTCCATCAGTTGGAGCGATACATTGCGTAACAGGGTGTCGTTTAACGCGACTTGTTGCGCCGACAAAGGACACGGTTCTTCCTGTAATCTCGATAAACGCCTCGCGATGACGGGACGGCGCGTCATCGGACAGGAACATCCTTTGATCGCGGGACTTTGCGCTTACGCGATCTGCCTGGAGAATGAATGTAATGGTCCCTTTACTGCCAGTCATCTTAACTTCTCCAATGATCGAATTATTAATGGAATTTTATGCGTTGAAATTTATCGAATAGGTACAGAGACAGTTGGAGTCCTGCATTTCTGAGTATGGTAGATTTTTCGCTCCGTTATTCTACTTGGCTACTGAATATTCGAATTAGGGCTGTAACGAATATTCGAAGAAATTATTCGTATTCGAAATTATTCGAATTATTCGAAATCATTCGAAATTATTCGAATTATTCGAAAGAAATTATTCGTATTCGAAATTATTCGAAATTATTCGAATTATTCGAAATCATTCGAAATCATTCGAAATTATTCGAAATTATTCGAATTATTCGAAATTATTCGAATTATTCGAAATTATTCGAATTATTCGAAAGAAATTATTCGATATCATTCGAATTATTCGAAAGAAATTATTCGATATCATTCGAAATAATTCGAAATTATTCGAAATTATTCGAAATTATTCGAAATCGTTCGAAATTATTCGAAATTATTTGAATTATTCAAAACTATTCGAATTATTCAAATAACCGAATAATTACAGCTCTAATTCGGATCTCTGAATTTCTGCGTTTGGATCGCTCGAAGCCCTGAGCTTTCGACTTTCAGAATCTCCCAGCTCATCAGCATCCTTGGGTGTTTGGTTACTTAATAGGTGTTACGCTGGAAGCTATAAGCGTCTATTGCGTAAATGCATCCTTGACAGTGACACGTTGCAGCGATCGTCAGTCCCCACTCGGTATCGTGCACTAAATCGTAATCGCGGCGCGCGGGAAATGTGACGAGCTTGCGTTCATCCTGCCCCGTTTTGCGCAGTAATTTTTCCGTCTCGTCGAAAGCAACACGGAAGTGCCTCTACTCTCGCGGACAGGTCGAGTCTCTTCTTCGCCATCCGCTCGTCCATCGACCCGCCGATTTCCGCCGATCAGGCAGCCAAGATCATGCTCATCGACGAGGATCTCTATCCACCCGATCACAAGACCGTGATCAAGCTTCGGTACGTAGCGGCGCCTGTGACAGTGCAATTGAGGACCTTGCAGCAAGAGGGGTGCAGCTCCATTTTGGACAGTTTTTGAGCTATGAAAAAATTCTACATAGTTTCATGCAAATCCGATAACAAATGAGCTATTTATTGCAAATTTTGTATCTGCACCCATTTTTTCGCAATACGAATGCTCCAGATTTGAAAAGTTTGCCAAAAATGGAAATAAAAACTTACCAACTCAGTAACTAGTAGATACTTATCGCGTGAAAAAATATATTTTCCACTTAGTGTTCTCTTTTTAATGTTAGGTCAAAGTAATAATTTTATAAACCGTTTCTTCTAATTTACTTGAAGTTGGTAAATATGGACCCGCACCCCTCTGGCTGCAAAGTGCACAATTTTCAACTGCTTCCAAAAAAAGAACCCGCAACTTGCTGGAGCATCTTTCGTTTGCAAACAAAGGGGATGAATTTAAATCCAGAATGAAACTTGATTCGATTCCCTGCTACGCGCACACTATTACGCAGTAAACATTACCTTGTCCAAACATTTAGACACCCCGAAGTATATACCTATTACCGTAGCCTGAATTCTAAAAGAATGCTACCGCGGAGATGAAAGCTCGATAAACCCAGCTCCACAGTGGCGGACCGCGGTTTTCCGATGCTCGCTTTTATCGATCCCCGTAAAGACGCTGGAAATGGCGCGCAGGTGCTCGGTATCGAACACGAATCGTCGGCAGATCCGTGGGAGGCGAATATGGACCATTACGAGGTGTCGGGGACTCGCGTGGCGCTGACGTAATCCCTGCTCAGGGACGGATCGCCGCAAATAGACAAGTATCGTTTGAAATAAATGCTCCTGAGCTTCTTTCGAAAACGTTTTCTATCGCGCGGGGGATGACTCATCCTGAAGCGCCGTGGATCGTTTCGAAATTTCATCTTCTAGTTCTTCTCCTTCTATCGACCGTGTTATTGAAATCGCTTTCACGGGGATATCTTCCTCTTCGCACCATCCAGATCCTTGAGGGGAAGCGCATCTCTTTATTGTTCAAACATTAAATCTAAGTTTGGGGCTCGCGACCCTTTAAATCGGATCGTCAGCGTGTCCGATTTATATTCCGATCACGTTGATTTTTTCCGTGGACCCGTACTAACTTTCACCAGCAATCTGCGCAAAATTGTCATCAACTAAGGTGCAATGTTTAATTTTATTTTTACTGTTATACATCTTGTGTTTCTTGTACGTGTGCTACTGTATTCATTATTGTATAAATTGGGTTTGTCCCGTAATGAATAGTAATAATATCGCCTCGAGGAGGGAACGTTTCGCAGAGTAAAATCGGTCACTTTCTCCTTCCACGAACTTCATTCGTCGCACGTGCAATTAAGTCCTCTTATGTAGTTTCAATTACGAGGGGACGATTGGACTGCAATTACTCGCGAGCCTGGGCGTCTTCACCAGCGTATTTATAGTGATGACCCTTGCGTCAAACGAAGTGGACGCGAAGGAGTTTCATGGAAGCAGTATGTTCGATCGCGATATTCGCAGCAGATAGCAAGACGGTCGGGGCTGTTGGCGCGTCGGGGCCGTTGCAACGGAAGGAAATTAATCTCGCGGGTCGCGTGTTACACGTTACACTCTGTACGAGCATGCCGAATCGATGCTCGAAACTTTAGAGGCGAGCTGCTCGACTGCCGAGATTTATGTCCACTCACGATTAAGCCTGCGCACGGTGCACGCTCGCTAGAATGATTAGCCCAGCGTTTCGCACTCTGTGCGCATCGAGCCACGTGCACTTCCCTTGCAGATTCGTCAGATAGCCGGGTTTTCTCCCTCACGACGCTTGGTGCTTGCAACGAAGGCTGTTGTTTTAGATTCTTCGTTTCTTTCAGCTCCTTTCTCTTGGCCCCCAGACTTTAAGGGGGTTCAGCTGCATTCGAGCTGCACTGACGGTCTAATACCGATTGTTACGAGCGCATAAATTGCCAGTCTGACAGCGACTGATTATTCCGTAAAATGCAAAGTTATTTTTTCTCAGATTATTGTAATGCTTCTTTAGAATTATTTTTTATTTTTTTTTTATAGAGTGTAAGTAGGTATACTTTTAAATAAAAGTTTTTACCTACAAATTAAGAAACCGGTTTCCTATATGGGACAATTGACGGTAGTTTTATTAGATTTATGTATCAATTACAATCCCGAAATTGTTCTCAAGTTTTACTGCTCAAAATTATGAACCCGTTTCCGATTTATGGAGGTACTTTCTTAAATGGTGCAATGTAGGCAACTTTCCCCTACTTATGCAGCTCGCCTAGGCTTAGGGTAATCTGTTGCTTCACCGTTTGACCTATTCCTCGTGATTGAATTAAGCGGCCGACTCGCCGTTTACCGTCCACAATGCCCAACGAGAAAGCACAATCGCGAGCAATTGTTCCACCATTTAGATCGCATCTCCGCCGATTAATTTTTGCGATAGCTGCTTCGGGGATAACGACATTAGACAAACTCACTCCATTAATAAGGGTGTATCTCCGATAGAGTAGCCGTTGTTAGGATTGAACTGGTCGACGTAATTACTGGGGGGTTCGTTAAGATCGTTAGGAAGAAGCCCGGCCACTTCCTGGTCCCCGGAGTCTCTCCTTTCCCACGACCCTGCGCGCACTTTCCACGACGGTCTCAGATTTCATAGAAAAGTTGAATTAACCCATTACTCGTAATCGATGCGAAAAGTTGCCATTAGGCGGCCAGCGTATCGGCTTTCCGAGCATTAATTGAAAGTTTACCGACAAGTTTGCATGGCGCTCGGCGCGCGGAGCTAATCGACGGGGAAGTGGATCGATATCGCTCGATCGCCAGCCGTATATCGCAGTCATTGACGTTTTTTCTAGCCACCTTTATGGGTCAAGTACGCGTCTATTCGCATTCCATGTCGCGAAATTCATAAGCTATTCGTTGAATCCTTGCCAGAAATGAATCGGAGGTGTCCTCCGTCCTATCTTTGTTCTCACAGGCGGGAGCACTATTGTACGATAATATTGAGATCGAAAATGCTTCGTCTACGATATATCCAAGATCCTGGGGTAATAGCACTCGAGCGAGGCTCTGTTCCCTTAAAAAAAATTTAAACGAAACTGAAAGGAATTGAGGAGTTCAAACGGCAAACGATGTAAGTGATAAAAAAATAGAAAATAATTTTTTTAGTGGAAAAGGATGTGAATCCCATGCCGAACACGGTGGCAAAAGTTGTAATGCTAGAATAATTTATTTTAACTGTTAGGTCTATCGCAAGATACAATAGAGCTAAAATCGTAAATGTGAACTTCGCTGTGGTGGAAAGCCACGAAAGTGCTAGCAATCTTCATGGTCGTAATTTTGTTGTTTCCCTCGAAATCTGTAAAGGTGGTACCGTTAAGGAACTAGTTTTTGATCAGTTTAGAGGGCTTCCCGTTTTAATATTTATTTTTAACCTAATACAACTTTAAACCATAGACTTTTTTATACTAAAAGATGAATTAATGTTTAAAATATAAGGAAAAAATTTAAAAAGTTGAAAATGAGTATAATTTAATTATTTATAAGGTATGGAATAATAAGGTGACTAGGACCTAGTTTTTGATCATGTAAAATACATGGGAACTAATTTCTTATTAGGTAAGGAACTATTCAATGTAAATAATCGGATACTAATTAAAAAGAAAGTACCAAATAAACTTATTTTTAGTATTATACCATCTAAATTTAATTTTTTTATAATTTTAAAATGTCCTAACCTATTTTTTATTCAGGTGATCAAAAATTAGTTCCACAAGAAAAAATTGGAACTAAATAATGACCAGTGACTTTTAAAGCAAAATGATACATACAATACTAAAATTCTTGCTCTACATTGTAAAGTAAAGTATTGTAAGCAAAATGTATGAAAATAAACTTTAATACCGCAACAACCAGCAAAGAAATCGGCTGTGGCGTCGATGGTGATCTATTACTTCGAACAGTAAGAGATGGCGTTCAACAGGGCCTTCTGTCAAGTGGGCCACCTTACACATTTATTTTCTCGAAAACTAACAATACTAACTGCTTTCACGGACAACACATATATTTTTGAATTATCAATTTTTATGTTAGTAATTATTTCAAACAATTATTTATTGACATAAACTTAAAAGAACGATTTATTTCATGAACTGATCAAAAATTAGTGTCTGATCAAGAACTAGTTCCTTAACGGTATACGCTCATGGGCGTAGCGAAGGTTCGTTCAAAATTAAATTACGAAGTAATTCCGCATTACACGACCCCGGTTGTACTAATTCTTACCACGCACATAAATTCAAAATTCGTCACTATTTATTGCCCCTCCCCGAAGGAAACCCTAACTACGCTCCTTTATACGCTGAAAGTGCATAGCGATAGACGATCAAGTTGAGATGAACTTGATAAAACGAACAGACCTGCGTTTTTTGGTTCTACACAAAGTTTCACCTACTGCCACTTTCATCGTTCACCAACTCCGCAACTTCTCATTCACCACTTGCCCTACGACAGCAATTTATTGTGCGCGAAGCCTTTCGAAAGCTGGTCACAGAAACGACCAGCCCCATAGAAACTGGCGCGTAGAGGCGGTGACGTATCGCGTGGCCTTTCCAGCTCGACAATTCCGCCACGGCGGGATCCTGCTTGGCACGCTTGACCTCTCCTGGCTTGCTCCTCGGCAGACGAGATAGGACCTTTCTCCTTGCGAGGATATTCGCTCCCTACTATGCCCCTCCCCCGCAAACACGTGCTGCGCGTTTCACTTTGAAAGACATTTTGACAGACATCGCGATCCCCTCGATACGGCCCGGCTTTTGTTCCGTGTGAAAGAGGCCTTCTAAAGAGAAAAGGAAGAGGTGGAGGCTCTTTTAATTTCTTCTGGGGCTCGTTGGCTCCTCCGCTGCACGCGATTACCGTCTCCTCTCCTTCCTGTCCTTCTCGTGCCACCTTCAACGGATGTTTGCGAAAACACACCCCTTTTGTACCCCCCGTCGCGGCTCTTCCACGCTAGTTACTAGGTATGTACTTTGCGTTTGTCCTTGCCTCAATTCCCAGTGGATGGGTGTCCCGGAAAAATTGGCGCTGAGAAGTTATTGCGAAGATTAGCTTGCTTTCCAGGCGGAGTTTGTTTTAAAGCCGAGTCGATTAGGATACCCTACTATTCGCATTTGGTGCCGCTTGAAGTCTTAAGATGCGAATCCACAATCAGATTTTATCTATTTTATTCTATACGAGACAAATCTCAGCGTCAACTAAATGTAAATAATGGAAATAGTCGGGAGAGATGAGACTTTTGAAAATATATCACGAAACTTGAGAGTCTAGTTTCACGAAACTATCCCGACTAGAATTATTAGTTGGGCAGACATTAGGTACGTATTAGGCTAGCCCAATTTGGCTGTTAGGCCCGAATGGGGCAGCCCCATCAGGCCAGCATGCGGCATGTAACGCGGAACATCCGCGACTCCCTAATTGGGAAATTCGGATGAGGCCTGTATTAGGAACCCCGCATATGGGCCACATTAGGCTTTCCCAATGACTATCCAGTGAGGCCAAACACATTCGGCCCACATTAGGCTTTCCCAATGACTATCCAGTGAGGCAAATGTTAGGAATGCCCAACCTAGGCGTGCATCATTCTTTCCGTATTACGGCCTAATGGGGTAACAATTAGGCTTGCCCAATGTAGGTGTACCTAATCATTTCCGCATTAGGCCCACATTCGTGTTTATGCATGCCTAACTGAAATTCTAGTCGGGTAGGGACAAAATAATGAAAAAATAATAGAATAATGAAATGTCTCATGAGATTGAAGTCCCATGTGAGACACGATATTCTTGTGTCATCGTGGATTTGCACCGCCTGAAGTCTTAAAGTATCTCCTTTTCGCATTTGCTAATGGAATTGAAAGATATCGAGCCGTCTTCTTACCTCCAGACTAGAAATACCTGTTTCCCAAGGAAGCATTTGCAGCTTTCCAGTTATAGAACGTTCTACTTGGATGAAGTAATGAAGTAGCTTTATGATCGATCGTTTTGCTTGCCTGTGATCGAAGAATGCGGCAGTAGCTTCCTCTGTCCTGGATCTGTCATCCTCGCCTTTTTCTGCGACCGAAGAAGTAATTCCTTCCTGCGCCGGGCTAATAACCGTGCATTCAATTTAGCACGCCCGCGATGTATATCTATGGAATTGTTTCCTTTTTCATCGCTTCAGCGTTCCCATTGCGCGCTGGCTCGCTTTTTACGGCTATCAGGAATAAAGTGGAGCATGTGGACACGTTACATCGCGTGACGGGATACGATGACATTTTCTTCGCGAAATTGTTGTCTTATTAAGGGTAATTTCTTGATCTTGCGCTGTTCCAACTGCTTCTTCGACGTCGATACTAAAATAAAAGACATTTCTTTCGAAAGATTGCTCAATTTGGAGCAACCATTCATTGACAAGGGAAGGTCCTCAAAAAATTATGAAACTTTGGGGGTAGGTATGTAGACGATATGTATTACGCCATTTTTTTGCTACCCAAATTCACTTTTCTCTACTTTTCCTTCTTCCCTTGCGAGTGTCTCATGTCTAAGATATACATATCCAAAATTCACAACACTACGAATTTCTTCACTTCACTGAGTTAGGTATATTAATAGCAAAGAAATATTACCAAATTAACATTTTTAAGAAGAAAACGTGTGAAAACTTCAACCAACACCTTATTATGTTTAATAAAATAATAACGTTTAAAATACTTCCGCGACATTTCCAACTATTTTATCAAAATGATCAATCTTCTATATTGCCTAAATAGTTAAATCTACTACTTTAAGGGATTTGCACCCTGTTCAAAATTTTTGCGTACTTTCGCGTTCATATTTTCTTGGAAACCTCGAAAGAATGAAGTATCCGAGCGTCCTCGAATGTTTGCTCGGTACGAGTGAAGTAATAATTTTTCGAGGGTAGCGAAGAAGGTTTATCTCGTGGGGTAGATGAAATTTGCCGAACTAAGTAGTTGGACGCGTGAGGACGATTGCGAGGCGGAGGGTTGAATCTCGAGGCGAAGTCGCCGCGGTCGCGGCGGGTGCACTATTTTAGTAATCCTCCGGGTCGGCGACCTCCTCGAACAGCGCAGCCCCCGACTTCCGGTTATCGGTTTTATGAAAGTCGCGGCGTGCTGACATTTCGTCGCGGGACTCGCCTATAAATAACGACCACGGTCGACCTGGATCCGGTGATAAGTTGATTCGTGACGGGCCGATGATTGCTTTAACAATTTAACATCGATTAACCGGGACAATTAGCGCAGCATCGATCGACAATGACTGACCACTCGAGTGGCCGGCGCAGTTGATGAAAAGCAGACGTGTGCGATGCTCACGCTCATCTTTGATTCCGCGCGCGTTTTAATCGAGCAATAATGATTTTCCTGGCTGTTGTTTTTTTATGCCATACTCGTGCACAATGTAAATACGAAGCTGATTCTTTTACTTGAGTGGAATATTGACGTCCATTTTGCTTTTCAGAGATTATAAATAATCTTGGATTATTCGTTCGTGAAATAATGCTGTTTTGTTGATTTATTTAACGCTTGGAGTTGCCAGCGCTAATCTTGGGCTCTGATGTCATTCGCTCTTCTTAACAGCAGCGTTATCATATGTACGTGCGTTGCATCTGCGGTTCAAGAAGGGCCAATGTCAAAATTCACGTAATTTATATGAACTATTAACTTTAACCCTCCGTGGCCACACCTGCTTATAATCACAAATTGGTCACATCGGGTTCACTGCAACCCAGCGTCATTTTTCAGTTACCATTTTTGTATTTTTGAATCTTTTAACTTTTCAGTGATAATTATACACTCGTAAGGCTCTAATAGTCTCTTTCTAGTAATGTAAATTTTGATGATATGAAGTTTGTAGTTGAAAAAAATATTTGTGGAAAAAGGGTTTTTTTTTTGTTAAAATTCACCAAATTTTTAAATTTCAATATTAAGGTCTAAAAATTTACAGAAATATTGGCAAAGATATATGTTTATGGAAAAAAAATTCCTGGGGTGCGATGCATACCGTGTGACCACGAAGGGTTAATACTTAACTAAAAAAATGGCCCTTCTTGAGTTCGCTCACAGATTGTACAGTAAACGGGCTAGAGGTAGGGTTTAATCGCGTTCCCGCGAAGAAGGGAACGTATTCTTCGAAACACAGCGCGGTTTTGTGCAGCATAATTTTGAGATCTTTCTCCCAGGATGTTGACGACACTCGCGGCACACCGCGATCGATTGCTGGCTTGCCAAAGTAATTATCCCTTAATGATGGTTGATTGGCATGATGCGGGCACTTGGTTTTAGCCTACCTAATTACCGACTTGTCGAACGATGTAACATTAATCGAGCAGCTTGCACCGACGGCCCTGAAACGGCTCTCCGTAGCATCCCTTAAATATTCTAAAGCCTTGGAAAGCGCTGTTGAATTTGCCGCGGGTACAATCGGAGTTTTACGTCGTTCCGCAACTCGACCAGCAGCAAAGTCGCGCAGAGGTTCTAAACAAGAGTGCCACGTGTATCGTAGAAAATATGTACACCCCGTAAACTTGGGATATAACGATGTAACACACTCGGTGCTACTTTCACGCCTCTCTTACTTGTAAATACGGAGGAGAGTCTCCAATTTAATCCTGGTAACGGACCTTCTTTGGAACACCTCTCGAAGGCGAAGTTCCTTGGCGACAAACTGCAGCTTCCACCGGCCAAAGCAGTTCACTCTGCAACCGCTTCGCGAACATCCGAACTCATGAATGTATAATACCGAGCGGCTGAACAACGGTCGACAGAATTCGAGGGGATTCCTGTCGAGGAGGTTCAGTCCTAAGAGCAGCGCGCAAATGTTTCTCGCAGGGATCCGACGGTTTGTCGCCAAGGGGCATTCGGAAAGTTTCTAAAATAGTGCTAGCGAGTCTGCCCGATAACATTGACCGGATGAAAGAACGGGAGCGACTCGAGAACAGAAACTAACAGCACACCGAAGTTAACAAAATAATAATTGCCCCCTGTTCCCTCCCCCCTGCTCGACTTCTGTCACGCCTTCTGATTGGCTCTCTGCATTGGCACGTTGGTGACTAACTCGAAGTCGGCATCACACGAGCTCCAGCGAACACCGTACGTCGACGACCTCGAAGACGGGAGGTTGGGACAAGGTCGACTCCGCAGCACCGCCGCCGCGCTCCGCATTCGACAGCTTCAAAAGGTGACGCTACTCTGTGTAAACACAGCCACGAACGATCTATCAATGTACAGAAAACAACTGCTCGGGACCACTTTCATTAGAGACCCCGATAGACACACCCGCCATTTTCTTTTTCACACGTTGCACCAGCCGCCGTAGAAGCACCCAGACGACTCGCGTCGCCGCTGCTCGATGGCGATGGCACTTTTCCCGTAGTAGGTAACCGGTGGCCCAATTGGTTCACGAGTTGAGATCAACGGATTTCAGGAACGCCCAGGTGGTCAAACGTTCTGGGACACCCGGTATACATAAAAGAATTACAAATAAATTTGCGCGCGCGTGGTATGAAAATTATGGAAACCAAAATATAGTGTTTGGATTAAATCATAATTTCTTTTTGGAAGATGGGGCCCGTTAAATCCGCCACTGGCTAAATGTGAATTGGACGCTCAGATTTCCAAATTTCCTCTCTCACGTTGTCATATGATTCTGCAGAAATCTAGAAAAATGGACAACTGTGTGTTCAACGTCCCACTTAAGCAAATAAAGATATTATAAAGAACTAGTTATTACGTCGCGATTTTTTAAACTAACAAATATGATACCTATGCGAGTGCCATCGTTCGATCAGCCGCTGACACCGAGTCCCTCCACCTAGCGCGGAATCCCAACGCATTATTTTCGCCTCGTTTCTCCTCGCAGCTAACAGAAAGACACCGTCGAAAGCGCAGCGTGCAAGGTAATGGGAAAGCATCGTTCGCGTTGGTCGCCGACGGCAATTAACCTAAAGCATTTGGCGGGCGGCAGTTAACCAGCCACAAGTAGTGTAAATAGTATTAACAACGCTTGGCGCGGCTTCGTTTCCGCGTGTCTCGCGAATGAAACCATATGGCACGCTAGCATTTAATTTAACCCGTTAAGTAGATGAGCACGATCTTGTTTAACCCCTTCGTTCGTCACCACCTTTCTCTCTCTCTGTGTGTATATGTGCGTGTGTGTGTGTTCTTTGTTCGTTGCATCACCACAGTAGGTAAGGCTGCCTCGAACTTCCGCACCTAGGTCACCCGTAGGCGAACGAGTTTTGGGCCACGCTCCTACTTTATTTCTCATTTGTATCAGGCCCGGTCCAGATCTGAACCGAACGCCGAACCGAACGCACTTGAGTAGTTAGATGGAGTAAGACGAGTGATCTACTTGTCTTGCTCCGTCTAACTACTCAAGTGCGTTCGGTTCGGCGTTCGGTTCAGATCTGGACTGGGTGGTCTTACTCCCACGATCACGCCGTCACTGTCGTCGATGCATAGTTCGATTTACGTCTCTTTCGTTCATCGTTCTCAAGCGCACTCGTCCCGAAAACCATCGACGACGAGACAGAGAGGCCCGCGATAATCGGTCCTTTCCACTTGTCCCTTTCAGCACCACCACGCAGAGCACTCAGAACAGCTCCCTGAGCCCCCAGCAGGACTCCGCCTGGCTGGACGGCCTCAACAGCCCTCTCATCCAGGATGAAGGCGACAACAAGATGCTGAAGCTCCGATTCGACGTCTCCCAGTACACCCCGGAGGAAATCGTCGTCAAGACTGTGGACAACAAGCTGCTGGTGAGTGCATACCTCGTTTTCTTCTTACTTTTCTTCGCTTAACGAGCGGGCCCTTGGTTCTTGTTTGAAGAATCATGAAATGGGGGTCGAAGGGAAGCTTAAAACTCATATTTTCACATGACTCTGTGTATTATTGTGTGTCGGTATCAGTGTTACATTTCTCTGGTGGGCGGGCAAACGAGTATAAGTCAGAGATATTTTAGTTTCGCAGGAAGACACTTAAAAATATTGTGGGGATAGCTTTCGTACCTAATTCCTATGTTTTTTGGGAGTCTCGGAAAAAGCGGGCCTCGGGCGACGGAACTCGAACCCACGATCCTCCGAGGTCACTTATTCCGGGCACCCTCTTACGGGGGTTCCTGATCCACAATATTTAATGTGCCATGTTAGATCAGGTGTTAAATTTTGAACGCGAAAGTTGATAAAATATATGTTAAAAGAAACTTTTATTTTTCACTTCGACGCGCAAAAAAGAAACTGTTCAAACTGGAGATAAAATTTGACTTATACTCGTTTCGATTTGATCTAGGTACATGGTATTTTATTTCCTTTGGATATCAAAAGCATATTTGGCACCTGCAGATTCTGATCTCGATGCGATACTTCTGCAGCGTCCCATTCGATCGGGACCTACTTCCACAGAAATTTCTCGCGCGTTAAATTAACTCTAGGCCGGCCTCCCTCGACGGCTACACTATCGGAAGAATCCAGCGTTATTTCCGTGCGTGAAGAATCGCTGGCAACGGTGAGACCTCGCGTCAAACGAGCCTGTTTCCATTTCCATCGAAGTGTAGCTTAATTGGGCCGTATAGACAATTGGCTTGCGACTTTCTTCCTCGGGATCGCGACCGCGAGACATGCTCTCGACTCGCCCGTGACAAATGTGAAATTATTATGCCTGACTCATCCCGAGCATATTTCGCTCTCGACCACTCGTTGCGCAACTTGGCAACGCGCGAATCTGGTCCACCATTTTGCGCAATCGGCGCAGCGAATCGCCGTAGCGAACCATCCCGAATTATTAGTTACCTTTGCTCACAACTCTCCCATCAACTGACGCTCTGTCTTATCCAGAATGCTCGATGCGCTTGAGTTAACTTCGCTGCTGTGAAGTATATCCTACACTAAGTAGTCTGTGCACGCTTGGAACTCACCGATCGTTGGCACCGCTGGACCAGAGGAGAACCCAACCGTTAATCAGGGTGTTCTAGAATTTGGCTCCTCTTTGAATTACGTTGTGTACCAGGAAAGAAGCTTGTAAATCGTTTATATTGTAACAGCATGATGTGTCTCGGTGGCGGTTTCTTAATGCACCGTGGGTGGCAACAAGAGTTGTTAGATAACGTGACGCAGAGTTGCGCATTTAGAATATCCAAGAAACGCGCAGTTATCAAATTTCGACCTTGAAATGGACAGTTGGAGTTTTGTGATTAGGGCTAGCAGGTTGTTTGGTCTTCACACAATAACGATCCCTATCAAGAAGTATTTTGTGGCTCCAAACAATTTCTCACCGCTAAAAAAAGCATAATATCTTTTCACGGGAAAAAATCGATAATAATACCTAACGATACTAAAGAAAATAAAAAAAAATAAGAGAAAGAAACAGATAAACATTAACATAATTAAATATATCACTTCTTTATTGCCATAACATTAATAATATTAGATTTTTATATTATTCTTTTAGACATTATATTCTAATTTCTTCTTTGACAGTTTGTCAAAAAATTGCGTTCTCATTTTATTCTTTTTTATTTTCTCCTTTCTTCATTTTTCCATTTTCTGGGGCCCCTTCACAGCCCAAGGCCCGGGGCCCGGGTGCCTTGCACCCTCCCCGTCCCTATCACAAAATCAGCCCCACAGAATCGCGAAAGAAAACTTTCTTCGTTTACTTGTTCACGAGAGGTGAGATGCGTGGCTCCCCGGCTCCCCCAGTAGCTAATCTTGAGCCAGTCTCAAGCGAGGGTAGTCTATCATCGTGCACCCGTTAGCATCCGCTCGGAACGCGCCAGACAGCCAAAGTTTGAAGGCGATGCAAGGTATCTGGCGTGTGTCGCGCGAGGAACGACGAGGAGGAAGCGGCACGGAATCTTCACCGGCACTCGGACCTCTTTATGAGCGATGTGGAACATTCTAATTGCTCCTCTTACGTCACTTCCCGGCAGGAAGTCGGCTCCACCGGCCGAAGCGGTGTAACTCGCTTAAGGGCGATTCCTCTTACTTAAAAGTACTGTGTGTCTTAGCCGCGAGTTGCACCGTTGTAACCACGGATTACCAACCGCGTCGTCGCGCGAGGACTCTGCGCTGGGCTAGTTTCAGCTTCTCGAGTACCGTTGCTGACACTTCCTTCGGATTATTCACGGAGAGCGGCAACCGTGTCCGATCGTCTTCACGCTCCGCGTACCAACTTTCACCGATTCCTCGTTAATGCTTTGACCAGCTTCCCTTAAAGCTTGCACTTCGACTTTGATAGCGTCGTCACCTTCAGGACTGTTGCAGAGGCTGGTAGAGGTTCATTAGGTGACTCGAGGGGATTCCACTCACGATAAATCCTGCTAGGGGGAAGAAGGTTGCTTCCGGTCGGCCGGGGGCGAGAATTTTCGCAGGAAGTCGAGGCCAGAATCTTCTCCGATGCGTGCGTGCGTTCAAGTTTCTCCTCTGGTCCGGCGTTCCCGTCGACCCGCCGACGGAAATAACCCGCGCCGAAAATAAGTACGCGCCGCTCGTCACACCGCGCGACGGCTTGGAATAATGTTCGGCCATTGTGAAGCTGGTACGCGACAGCTAGGAACACTCTGGTCTCGCGCGATTTTCCCCTCGACCTCTGTTATTTCTCAAGCGTTTCGAGCGCTTCGCTGGGCCGCCGGATTCTTTTCTTCCGAGCCTGAGAAGCTTGGCGGTGTGGCGTTGCGCTAAACGCCATGACAGAGGTACTTCGAGACATGTTCGCTTAATTAATAAACGATGGAATACGAGTTTAAGCTAGCTTTCTCTATACTGCCCCGAAATGAAAGGTTTCTGGCGATCGTGATGTAAAAAGCGAGCTCCACCGTTATGCAAACGTGGAGGCAAGGTCGTTGCACTGCGATAGTCTCTGTTAGCTGGATGGAAGGAAGATCAAAGCGGAGGAGGATCGTGTACACTGCCGTACAGTGTACACCCACGAACAGAGGCTGCTTTATTCCGATTTCCTCTCTAAACGACCAGTCTGCCTCTGATAAACCCCGGCCCGCCGCTTTTTCCAGGCTTGGATTATGAAACAATGACGGGGGATTGCTGCCATTAAGGCGTCGCCTCGCGTCGCGTCCCTGCGATTGAAATATTCCCTGTTTGCTGTTGGCCCGCGCTGCGGGAGATTGTTCTCTCGCGTTTCGTCAGCGATACACCGATTGTTTTATCTTCCCACGTTCGTGTCCACCAATGTGTCACATATCCCTGTTTAGGTAGAATAAGAATCCTGGAGCATATCACAGAGAGGTAGATATAGGGAGAGGGAGATTTGGTCACAACGGTGACATAATTTCATTGACGCACCCTTCGAATCTTGTTACGATATAAAATTCTTATTATCTCCAAGAAGTGATGCCAATAATAAATAACGCATGCAGTTTAGTATTCAGGATGGGTCAAACCATTCAAACCAGACTACATCCATCAGGCGAGGGTTAAATTGCCTAAAGCATCCAAGTCTCCAGCGTTTTTCATCGATTACGTAGCTATCCCCGGCGCCGAATCCCCGCGATCTTCCGTAACCGGTCCACCTTTGGCGCGGAATTTTAAAGCACGGCCCCTGGAAACAGGTTGCCCGCGCGCTCCTCTATCGTGGTCAAGGTCCAGCGGGAATCGAGGTCGGCTGGCCCCTCGTAGCCTGCCGTGGCCTGTCCTTAAAGGGTTCGCCCAAGGACGCCTGTCGAAGGATGAGCAGCAGACCGAGCTGCGGTGCTGATTGTGCGAGTTAACTGGCCGCGACTTGGCTGACGTCATGCTCGCTCGATAAAGTACACGGCGCTGGATAAATAGGAACGGGGGACCGGTTTTATTTAAACGAGCGCCGCCAGCCACCTCGAAGCAACGATTGCGAAATGTCCCTCCAGTTGCCCTGTTTCGGGCAACTGGGTCGCCTCCCTGCGAACAACCGCTCGATCGTTCTTCAACGGCCACCGCCGATGCGTCGCTCGATCTATGGCACTTGTGGCTACTCCAAGCGACAGGTGTTTGCCGCCAACTATTCCTGGCACCATTGAAATTTGCGGGAGGATATTGATACGCTGGGTGGAAGGCTAGAATTTGGGGAACAGCCAGGTTACCCATCGAAGGGAACAAGGTACCCAGTGGCGGATTTAAGGAAAATTGCCCGGATGGTAAACGCTCTGAAGGGCCCATTTTTTTTCAGGAAAATAAAGGGGTAGTTTAGTAAACACGAGCTAAGGGTATTAGTGCAGAAAAAATATAGGTATAGTGTTTTGATAAATTCTTAATTCGTGGTAGATGTTTCTTACGATCTGGACTTTTATGGTTACCACGTTGGATGGTGAAATTCGTGTCGTGGATGGGGTTATGGAGCCACGAGGCGTCTCGCGGGCTTTCCTTTTTCGGCCAAGGAGAATGCGCCATTAGACGGTCCGGGAAGGAGTCTCACGTTACGCCGACGCTTTAATTGACTTTTCGAAAGCCTGGGACGATTCGGCGAGTCTGTTTTACGAGCGGCCGCGGAAACGAGCAGAGGCGGGAACGTCAAAATTTTGATGGTTATATTTAGTTTTGTGAGTCAGGGTGGCTCGCGTTCCTTTGCCCGATAGACTTCGCCTCGAAGCGATTCCAGCTCTCGCAGGCTTCCGCCAGACACTGTGTTTCCATATTTCCGTGGAGCTCTACCAGCAAGCGTCCCTCGGGTGCCGAAAGCGCGGCGAAGCTGCAAGCCTAAGCTGTGGCCGGTGAATTCGATGATGATCGAGTGTCGTTAGAGCCGGTTGCGCACGGTTTGCGTAATCCCCCGCGGTAAGGCGATACGCGGGCTGGAAAGTTTAGATCCGAGGCAGAGTTGAGTTACCAGCGCCGTGTCGGAGCCTCCCTTCTGCCCTGCCGTTTTCCCTTCCCTCTTCCTCACCCTGTCTAGGGTTACCTGTGGCGCTCCGGTTGCTCGCTCGATACCGCGAGCAACGCCGAGGAGAGCACCGCCGCGAGCCAGACGAGCTTCTTCCTCTCCACCAAGAAATCATCCTTCTTCCGTGGTATCGATTTCCACGGATGCTGCTCGTCGCCGCGAACAAAAGATACACGACGCGACGCCTTGCTGGGTCCCCCTGGGCCATCCGCGGGGGTAGAGCGTAGAATGCAAGGGGCTGAGAGGTTGAGTGGGGAAGAAGGGTTAACTGGTTACTTGACAACGCTATTGCAGCGGGCAAAATGAGCTAGCGAGGTGTTGCTAGCTACTGGAGGAGTAAATGTAAGGTTATCTCGTAGGTAGAATTTATTGTTGGTAGGTACCAGTGCATTGTAAAGGGTGATGGCTTACGCCAAGAAGCCTTGAACTTGGCTACACCGTAGAATTTTCAGTAGAAATTCTATTTCGAGGTGCGAGGCCTGGGAGCGTAGTCGCTACTCGCGGCGCCCGATGGCAAAGTAACCAAATATATTTGATGAGGCCGTTTGAGGAGGATTATTTTAATGCTCCCTTTCCGCGCTAACCCGTTAATCGCCGTCTAGACCGTACTTTCGCGGATGTTCCGTCTAGCAGACGCTCGAGTTCCCAGCGAGCCTCCTCTCCAAAGGGGCGTTTGCAGTCGCATTATCGCTGCAATACGTTCCATTTACATGCCCGCTGCCTTTCACGGCGCTACACGGGTCTCTTGTATTTCCTTTTCGCCTTTCGACCGTAACACAAGCTTCCTCTCCTTCTTCAGATGGAGACCTCGAGACCGCAGCGCGCAGCTTGCGCTGCTTTTATTGCGCAGAAAAACCGCGATTCTCCGCTTGCTTTGCTCTTATCCTCCTCTCTACTCGTATTCTTCAACGAACCATCTAAAGAACTCGGTACCATTTCTTCACGCCTACTTGCAAACTTTCTTAATAACCAATGCTCCAGTTACTGGATTCTGGGGGCTGCTTTGCGCGCGGCTTCTTCGATTGAGGAACTGAAATGAAAAATCATTTTTTTGGTGGAAAAGGGTGTAAAGTATATTTTTTAGCTCCTAGGGCCGTCGCAAGATAGTGCTGAGATCATAAGTGAAAAGGAAGTACCGTAAAGTGAGGGAACGTTGGCAGCTAATTAACATGTACCTATTCCAGAAGAAAAAGGATAACAATTTTATGCATTTTGACACCTGTAGTACAATCACACAAGGTGCACTGTTATAATAGGATATCTAGTTGAAGCAAATGTAAAGATGCCCCACTTTTATATTATGTAACAAAATGTTCCCCAAAAATGCCAATGTTCCCCCAGTTTGCGATACCGAAAAATCTTCGCTTCTGTCACTCGCATACAGCATTTACCATGTCGACTCCTCCCTTGTCTTCGCGCGCGAGCTTTGTCGCCAGCAGTTTGGCTGCTCGCGAGTAACGACACACCTTGTGCAGCCGATAGGTCGATGCGTCCGATCAATGAAACTCGATCGTCGGGGTTGCGTAAGGGGTCGGAGCGTGCGTTCGATTCAGTCGTTCCGCGACTCGTCGCAAGGTTAAGGCCAGGTTATTCGGTTGGCTGGCAAGCAACGAACGCGCGGACAGATCGGTCGAACTGGTCCAAGAACGAGAGCACCTTCGACACCGCAGTAGAAGCGAAACGCAGCTAATTAGCGTTGTTTGCGTAACACAATAAGCGCGCTCGACCTCGCCCACCCTCGGCCTGCACGCGTATCCCGATTCATTGGGCGCGGTCGATTATGTGCGTACACCCTGCACTTGCATTCGTCACAATTAAGCTCTGTCAGAGAGGGTCTCTAAACTCGTTGCGAGCTTAGGAATCGAACACCTTGGAAGCTACGGGGGCTGAATAGCGTTCTCCACCTTTCGAAGAGGTTCATGAACAAAAGAATCATTTTACATTAAATTTAATTGACATTTAAAGATTACGATTGCTTTGATGTGAACCTACATTTAAGATTTAATTAGAGGTTTAAAAATTAAATTTTAATTTTATATTTAAATTATAATTTTATTCTTTATTATTATTAATATAATTTTTCTAGAGTATAAATGTAGTTGACAAGATATAATACATAATTTATACATATATATATATATATTTATTTATATATTTAAAGAAAAATTCCGCGACTGTTCTACACCGCTAACAACAAGTTATGTATCCCACGAAGAATATCCGCCAGGTTTAAAGCAATTAATACCATCGGAGACGCGCGAACGCGACCAGGAAGAAATCACCGCGCTTCTGATCGAGACAGACTTCCGTGATCGCGAGAACGAACGAGGACGCTTAGGCGGATACTTGTTCGGTACTCGAGATAAGCCGCTGGATCCTTACGGTTTTCTAAATACGTCGATGACAGCGGCTAACGAGTGGCCCTGCACCGTCGCGACGTAACTCGCCCCGCTAATGAGATTCATGTATACGAAATCCCGTAAGAAACTACCTGCCGCGCCGCGATATTTGCACGGCATCGAATGGGATACTCGATGCTAGCCGGCCGCCTGATGCAACATCTATTTATAATGCATCCCGTCGCTTAAGCCGGCCTCTGGGTGCCGTCCGATTTCGCGAATCGACGCGACCGAGAAGCTTCTCTGCTTAGGAATGTATAATCTCTGTTACGGATTAGAGAAAACTGTATTTTTAGTCCTTGGGTGATAAGCTTCACGCAAGACTCTAAAGATATTATGTAGATCAGTGTGAGGAACAGCTCGGGGGAGGAATTCTGTGTCAAGTGGACGAAGTAGCTTCTCTGAAGATTCTAGTGAAGAAGACTTGCGGTTAGTAGTTTGAGTTTCGGAGATTCTTAGGAATAAAAGAGAAGGAAATTGATTTGACTTATTTGGAGGAATCGAGCATTAAGGTTCAATACTTGCACAACTCTACCATCTCCTTCAAAAGACAGATTGAGGACATGGCGGCAAGAGGGGTGCAGCTCCATCTTTAACAACTTCGAATAAATTAGAAAAAAAAAAACTGTTTATAAAATTTTTGCTCTGACTTAACATTAAAAAGGGAACACAATAAGTAGTAGTTATTGAGTTGATAAGTTTTGATTATTATTTCCGAGGAATTTTTCAAACCTGGAGCTGCCCAAAACAGGTTCAAAATTTGCAATAAATCGCTAACTTGTTTTCGGGGTTGCATCAAACGTGCACCAAACGATGTAGATTTTTTTACGTATATTACACGTCATAGTTCAAAACTGTTAAAAAATGGAGTTGCACCCCTCTTGCACCCCTTATAACTCTATCATAGCTTATAACTTTGCTCTTTCTTCATGAACAATATTTTATGTAAACAAAGGGTTACATTAAAGGGTTACGAAATTACCACCCGTTTAATAATAATAATAATGAGACTAAGCATATAAAGGTCTTCCAATTTCTTAGTGTCTCAAGTTACCAATCATTGCTAAACATGTACAAGCTAAAGAAGAAAACTCGCAAAGGAGGTACCCCAGGTGGTACCACTTCCAAGCCATTTTCTAACCCGGAAGCATTCGGTAACCAAGCCTACGACCTCTGGTACCGCACGATCCCGCTTTCTTATACAGGAAAAAAATGATTGTTGGATACGTGCACGCAAAGTCTGGGCAGAAACGCGGTCGATACCTGTCGTCTCTGCTGATTGGTACGGTTTCGTGGGTTCTTTAGCTCTTATACTTTATATCAGCTTATTGCTACCGAATAGAACGGCCTATCTCGAGGAACACGCGTTTCGCCGGCGACAGCAAATAGAGCCTCATGTATATTCGACTAGAAACCCCCCTGCTCGTTGATGGTATCTGAAAAGTGTTCCACAACGCAATATGTACGACTAACAACGAAGTCGAGGACGGATCACGCGAGCCCAACCTTCCAGGAACTCTGAACGCTAGGCACCTACGCTGAGAAGTGGACGATGGCTCGATAATACGCAAATCACCCGTAATTATCGTTAATTTCACCGAACAGTCCTCTGAAGCCTCTCTGGCTTTTGGCGAACGTTTAACTTGCTACTGCTTTGAAACTTCGTAGAATTCAGTGGTTGCTCACTTTGCAACTTCGCCTGGCGGACGCCGGGTCCACTGGGACCCAATTATCATACTCATTACATACATATTGGTATTTATCCTACAAGAAAATAAGAATTCTCTATAATGACATCAAAGTGTGGTACCAAAAATGTATTCTGAAACTTGTATGAACGAATTCATGCTGTGGGTGAAAATGCACCCTATCCATCGTTTGAGGGTTAAGGGTACATTCCCGTGTAACTCCTTGAAATATTTAGGATTTTTTTAAAGCAAATTGTAACGCATGGAGTAAAAAGTATTTTTGACATTGATTTATACATTTTTTTTTATTACTGTCAGAGATAGGTACACAAAAAACAATATAATTTTTTTTTCATCTTAAAATATGTATAAATCAATACCAAAAAGCATTTTTAACCTATGTTACAGTTTCCTTAAAAAAAAATCCTAAATTTTTTAAGGATTTACACGAGAATGTACCTACCCTTAATATCGAGTAGCGTCTCCGCGTTAGAAGATCATCGGCTGGTTCCACAGCCAAAGCGATGGCGAAACGTTGGCAGCCGCTGTGAGGCCGCCGCGAATACGAGCATTTGGCAATATCAGTGTCGAAGTATCGTAACAGGTGGCATCGCTAAATTCATTTCATATACGAGCTGTTGGAGATTGACAGACGAAGATGATCGATATCGAGCCTACTCGAAGGAGATTGGACGGTAATCGGTAAACCGAGCAAGGTGCACGGTAATCCAAAGAATAATAATAAGACTAAAATATCTTTAATTGTAAAATATAAGTCGAAAGGAATTTTATATTTATTTCTATTTATACTTAGAGGATTATTTGGTCCTTTTAAATGTACTAAAAGAACAAATGAATAATTACTACGATTAAATGAATTAAAGATAAAATATAAAGATGCACCATTTATATGAATTTTATTAATCGAATCAATCAACCTATATTTACGTCTTTCATAATGTAAATAATTCTTTAAAAAGCAAAATTAACATTCGGCCAATAATACAACGATAATAAAATTCCTGAAATAATTTGAATTAATAGGTAAATACCAAAAATTGAACCAGAGTTTCGTCAAGAATTATATTTATTGATAAACCTATATCGATTAATGGATTATTCGCAATTCATAGTAGGCAAACAATTAATTGCTTGCCCGTTCGCCGTGAATTTGATCGCGTCCCAGAAACGTCCACCGCGATGAATGCATTTTTATTTCGCGTGCAGTTTGATCGCCGCATCGACCCGTTTGTCCGCAACAGAACTAATCCTTCGCGCTGGGTCGTCCAACTTAATCCCCAGTCGTGCCAGTTCGCGTCCGCTGATATCAAGCTCGATAGAAGCGGACCGCCGTCTTTCCCCATTGGGATAAAAAGCAATCGAGCTTCTGAAGACGACAGCGAGGCGAGAGTAGAAAGAAGGAAGTAGGTAGTATTTTCCGATATGGATTCAGCGCGGGAACAGCGACGGAATGGACATGGTCGAATCTGCGGCGCCTGTACGTCGCCATCTCCTTCGCGTTATCATTTCACCCTTGTTACTTTCGTCCTGGTTCGTCCTCGCCGCTATATCGTCCAGACTGATATCAGTTCGCCCAACAAGCCTCGTAAAACATTGTCCTGCTCAGACATTATCGCCGCCCCTCCTCGTAACCTACTTTCCCAGAATGTTTGCGTCACTTTACGAGACACGCGCGCTCCTCTCTCGCTCTCACCCCGTCGCGCTCACCCTGTCGCGCTCACCCTTGTTCACCGCGAGTGTATGAAACCAACACGGTACGTACACCAGCGCTTTCTCAATAATTCAACGGGGAATCTTGGGTAAACGCGAGTTTGGAAAGAGTTCGCTATTCCGGCTTTTATGGAAACAAGTGAAATTTGAAAATTCGCCAGGGAGAACGGGTGTGTAGGGAGATAGAGGAGACTGGCCTTCGTAGATTGAAAATTCAAATTGTCCGAGAAGAGTTGTGTATTAAAACACAATTTTTAAGTTAAACGATTTTATTTAATTTGATGAAAAATGCACTAAAAACTACAAAATAATTATTCTCTTGTATTACAATTCCGGTGGTGATATGTTACTTTAAATAAAATCGTGGGGCAGGATATTTCGTCGCTTTTTATCGCTCATTTTTCATGCTTCATTTGATTTGTAATCGAATTCTCGCGAGTCTGGTAATTACCGTAATTTATTTTAAGTCACCCCGTCAGTGACACGGTTCAATAGTTTATCGTGGAGATAGATCGTGTTGTTAGCCGAGCATTGCCAATATTTCGCTGCGAGTTATCTGTCGCTGCAAGTGTCCCTGACTCGCCAACCCCTCGGTACAGCGGACGGATAAAGCATTGCTCGGTGTTTGTCGGAGTAAAGCATCGCGCTGGAACCACCCCTGAGTGTTGGTTATCGCGTGCCTTGACCGCGGCCAGTCGATCGACTTTCGCCACGATCGGCTCGCGTGATCGCAGACATGGGCCTGTCCCAGCTGATTTATTAATACGGACACTTAATCGAATCGGCGACCTGATTTCGCGGCCTTGTCCCGACGTACAAGTACGCGAAAATTGGTAAATTTCCCCGGAAAGCTGATTATCGACGGGTCTAATATTAGCCCTCTGGCGAAGACGCTTTCGAGCGTGCAGGGCGAACTGAAGATCGTGATGCAATTAAAAGGAGCTCACTGCATAACGTCTCGAACCACTGTTCCCCGAACAGTCTAGGAATCTTTAACATTTTCGTGAATCGAAAAGTCCGAAATTTCATCATTCTTCAATAAAAAAAAAGTACGATAAGCTCAATATAAAAATATAATTTTGCTTCCGACGAGAGCTGCTAGTATGTGGGCTGTCCTGTAAAAATTTCAGAGCAATCGGCCAAGTAGTTTTTCAGATTTTATCTACGCTAGGTGAAAAAAGTACGTTTTGAGAAAAACGCATTTAAAATTGTCAAGGGCTGTACAAGCCGCAGTACATGGAATTTCTCTTGCAAAATTTAACAGTACATTCTCAAATATGTATATTTCCGAAAAATGAAAAATATATAAATTTTTCATAGTAGGGTGAAAGCACTTGTAGTCGACCACTTAAAGCTAAACTCGAATGAAAAGTACTGAAAAAAAATAAACAATCAATGTTATAAAATATATAAAATGTATCGAAGTAATTCAAATGTATTTAATGTATCACTAAATATTTTGTGTTAGTAGGAAAGTTCGGGGAAAATAAATAATTAGCGTTAAAAATAAAGTGTCCGAATGCTTTAATAATCGACCGCTTAACTCTAAAAGTCGACCGGTCCGATAGCTAGTAGTCGACCACCTTTTTTAATATGAAATTCAAAATAGGTTATGTGCGCATTACAAACTAAAATTTATTTTTAAATATAATGTGCAACATCAGTAAATAATTAATAATGACGGGAATAATGCGTAACTAAAATAAGTTCTTTTAAAAACTTTATCAAAATTTTAATAAGAAATAGAAATTATTTTTTTTTCCAATGTAAATTAAATTTTTCGTTTTTAAGATAGGAAGCAGTAAAAAATTTTAAGTTTTTAAAGTAGGTATTTGTATTCTATAAATAAATTATATAAACGTGGTCGACTATTAGCATTCATTGTGAATGCAGTTAGCTTCAGAAGTCGACCGCTGTGGTCGACTATTGAAAATTGAAAGGGAATGATGATCCAGTTACCGACCTCCCATAAATAAATAAATTATCCCATTTTTTTTAAATTTTTGAAGCGCATATAAAATTGTTGATGCTTTTTCAGTGGAATAGCATAATTTTCCAGTAAAAAATGTATAGAACTGAATTACATTTGTCGTTTCTATTCAAAGCACACTTATGTTTCTCGGGTTAGAAAACAACAATGGCGCATGTAGAATCAAAATTAGTTTACAAATCACTTTAAAAGCATTTATTTTTTTTACCTATGAAGGGCGCTTTTTGTCGCATTGTAAAGTTAGAAATTCAAAATATAATATAAAATTGTCATTTAATAAATTCTTTATTTCAGTACTTATTTCTTTAAGCTAAATAATAAAAGTGGTCGACTACTAGAGGGTGGCCGACTACTAGTGCTTTCACCCTATTACAGCTGTGTTTATAGTAGCGCTAATCCATTGTGCGTTTCTCTGCGCAGGTCCACGCGAAACACGAGGAGAAGACGGAGAGCAAATCGGTGTACAGGGAGTACAACCGGGAGTTCCTGTTGCCGAAGGGGACCAACCCCGAGAGCATCAAGTCCTCGCTGAGCAAGGACGGTGTTCTGACCGTGGAGGCTCCACTTCCGGCGATCGGGTCTGGCGAGAAGCTCATCCCCATCGCGCACCAGTAAAACCCACAATTCACCGGGCGAACACGCGAGAACGAACCCCGAAATCTCCCTTGAATATTCCATCATTCGCGTCGTGTCCGTCAGACCGCTCCTTCCTGCCCCCTTTCCTGTAAGTCCATTTAAACTTCTTTTCTTTTTTTCACTTTCTTCTTAATCCTTTCGCTGCGAACTTCCCTTTCTCCAACCCCCACCTCTGGCTCACTTTCGAGTAACGTTCTTCCCTCTCCTGCTGATTCAACAGACATAAATTCTTCCCTATCGATCCTCCTGTTCTGTTTTTGGAAAAGCAAAGATACGAAGGAATAGCGCGGAAAGGAAGTTCGCAATGGATATTGAACGAAGGGGATGTTCTCGAGCGAGAACTTGAGAGTTTTTCGACCAATTTACTCGAGCCTCCGGCAAAGTACAGAATGCTGAAGCGGGGTGCGTCGTTTTGGAAAGAGACAACGACGTTTGGTTGACGGGGAACCTTGACGAAATTCTATTTTTCCGAAATTCCTACTTGCATCTGAGTAGATCGATGGCGTCTGCGCGGAGTGAAAGGATTGTCGAATGATCAAAAGTCGCGGATCTACTGATTTTCACGATCAAAGAGATTAATTGACTCCGATCGGCGTCGCTGAACCATAGCAAACGGTAATCAAATATCGGGGAAAGAGTATCATTCGTTCGGAGGCTGCAGGATGTCCGCGTAACGAGTCGCCTAATTTTGTATAAAAATTATTGTATAGGCGTTTGATATGCAGTGTTCCCTTATTTTCGATCAGCTTTGTCGCTTTGATACTTCTTTCGGATACACGTGTTTTTCGCGAGCCCCTATCGTCGACCAGAAATACATAAACAGATGATAGTAACGTTAAGGTTTAACGTTTAACGGCACCCGGCTGTCGACTATATCGTAGAGGAAACTGACATGGATGTTTGATAAATTATTGTTCGTTTTGGTACGACCAGCTTTTTGACCAGCTTTGATATACTTCCTTTTTTAGAAGTAAACAGAAAACTTTTCCGGGAACGCGCATTGCCTTTGACAGTGTACTTTGTTAGATGTTGCTTCGTGGGCAGCACGAAGGGAGAATAACGCATCGCGTACTTGTGCACCGCGGGGCTTATCGGTAAAACGAAAAAGAAATTATAATGCGATCGTCTTGTAAACGATAACTTATGTACGTGTTAGTTTTAGGTGTACTACGTTAAAAGACTATAACACGAGAATGCTTGGAGTACGTAAGCATTGTAATGATTATTATTATTATTACTATTATTATTTATGAATATTTTACTATTGTCGAGATACGTATAATGTTTAAAAAGGTAATGCGAACCATTGTGGAAGTTTAAATAAAGATAAACTTTAAACTGTCCTCGTGCGTGTGTGGTGGTGTACTCCCTGTCCCGCGCAGAATCACGCATTCGAAATTAATGAAAATTCTCTTCTCATAGATTATCACAGTTTATTCATTTGTGGAGCTTTATTAACAAAATATTCTATAATATCATCTTATATACATGTATAGATAGTTCGTGTTAAACCATTATAAAATCGTTACACCAATCGCGGTTACATCTAGCCGACGTAACGTCGCTTTAGATTTCGTACAACGAACAACAGATACGCTAATATTAGCACTCGAGCATTGAATCAACGTTTCCAGAGCGTCGTTGAAAAACATATGAAGATACACATATTGAACTAAACATTTTCTAAATGCACGGTATAAATAACTTTAATTTAAAGCAATTAGTGTCCTCCGAAGCAGTGCTTTGCTCTCCGTAATATCAAATCCGTTATCTCTTGAACGAAAGACTGTAAACTCATTAATTGAGAGTTGAACAACAAATGGGAACCGCTGCTCTAATGATCTACACGACTAATATCCTCGCGTTCCACCAAATCATCGATAAATCTCTTCAACCCATTCCATTACTCTAATTTACAATTACTCTTCGAGTTCGTATAAAAAATATATAAATGGTAACACGTTATATATAATTTGAAAGCAATTATGTACAGAAATTAATGTTACGAATTTCATTTTCATACAGACGGCTGGCACGTTGCTCTTAAACAGAGAACGTCAATTTTCACAACTGTTCCGGCTGATACTAATTGTTCTAATATTTGGATCCAACTACATAAATACAATGGACAAATCTAGGGCTTAAATTATTCGTTTACTGTTTTGGTATATATATATACTGATTGAATATCATTTTGTGAAACTGTGTTGAAAACCACCGACTCGATCGCTCGACAATAAATACGATATAAAAAGGGCTGTTACAGGCGAGATTCGGGCCAATATTCGCTGACTGAAATAGCAATTCAATTTCACGATACAAAAGAACCGTCCCACGTATCGTATACACATTCGCTCCGTTCCATCAACCGTTCTGCAAGTAATGTCACGTCAAGGTCAATTTATAGCTTATACGCTTTAAGCTTTGCGCACACATATTCGTTCCGTCTCAGTTCCGTGTCAGTGTGCCATTGGTAAGAAGAAGAGGGGCGTAGAGGGTATCTTCTTCGTACCACTGGCACACTGACGCGGAACTGAGACGGAACGGATATGTGTGCGCAGACCTATATCCTCTCTGAAACAGAATATCGAGAAAGCTTCTCTCCCCGAGCGAAGTCGGCCGTAAAAATTCATATCAAACCGTTTCTCTTTACACGGAAAGTCGAATCTATCGTCTGGAACGAAACTATACCTTGCGCGCCTCTATACAGTGGGAATCTCCGCGGAGAACAATGGGGCGTCCGACGCCGTGAACGTCGGCGATTTGCCCTCCCTCGCGATGCGAAGCGCTTGATGAACGGACACGGTGTCCAGTTCCTTTTGATTAGGTTTCTCGTTGTCCAGGCAGATGTCTGCCGCTCTCTTTCCAAACGGCTCCAACACCTTCACCCTGTAGTCGACGATAGTCGACACGGGGTTACCGGTTAATCTCAGATTCTCCAGACAGGGGAGGTGTCCGATGTTCTTCACCTCCTCGATCTTCTCGATACGGTTGCAGCTCACGTCCAGCCCCTCAAGCGAGTACAGCTTCGAGAAGCTGGATAACGACGTTAGCTTGTTCTGCGACAGGTCGATGTACACGATGTAACCGAGCTTCGTGTGCAGATCGCCCGGCAGAGTGGTGAAGTTGTTGGACGCCAGGTACAACTGGGACAGTCTCGGTAGCAGGGTGATGTTGGAAATCTCCGAGAGCAGGTTGTTGTTCAGCGTCAGGCATTCAATGTGCGGCAACAGTTTGATCGCTTCGTCTATGGTCTCTATCCGATTATCGCTCAGGTCCAACTGGGTCACCTTGAACCAGACGTGGGAATCGTTCGCGTTCTGGATGATCTTGTGCACCTCCTCGCACATCGCCAGCTCCACGATGTTCCGGAGCTTCGTGTTGTTCACCGTTAAACGTTTCACGCTGTCCCGAAGGTTACCCATGTGATAGATCTTGTCCACTGGGTACCGATCGATCGTTAGATCCTCTATGTTCTTGAAGGTGGACAATTCGATGGACAGCGTCGACGAGTAAATGTTGCTGGTCCTGTAAGGCTCGGAACTCCCTTCGATTATCAGATCGGTTAGGTGGGAGTTGAAGTCCAAAACGTGACTGAAGTCGTACTTCTTGTCGACCACTTCCAACGACGGACAAGGCTGCTTCAATCTTTCGCTGATCGCGTACAACTGAAAGGTGGTGGATAAAAAAACACCGTTCTCAAATACAGATACGCGGAAGAGCCTCCGAGCTTTATATTTACCTGCACCGGATTGAATTTATAGGTTTTGGACTTCTGCAGCAAACTGTCGCCGTCCGTGAAGAATTCTAAAGCCATACTCTGCAGTAGGAAAAATATATCGTACACGTGCAAGTCCAGAAATACGGCCAGCTCTCTGGGCATCGCTTTCTTCAAATAGTTGTAAACGGCGTTCAGGTAGATCTCCAAGCTCGCCCTGCGTTTCTCCACGAAAGCTTCGCACTTATTGCCGATAAGCTTCTTCGGCGGCAGTATATCCTTCTCCACGCAGTGCTCGGAGACGAGCTTATCGTGAAGCTCGGCGAATTCATTGTACCTGCGACGGATCAAAGAATGCGATGACGCTTGTGCGTACGCTTATCAGGCGTGGCGGGCAACAATCGAACAGAAAGGAATTCGTACGAGAACGTGTCAGGCTTTATTATCTTACGAACGATCTACAAATTAACAAATCTTAAATTGTCATCGCATTAGAATATTCGCAGCAAATAGGTCGCTATTTGTCCAGTAACGCGACCTTGAACGGTTTACGCATTAAATACATAGCGCTACGAGAGATTACACTAACACGGATACATTCGACAGATGTCGGTGAGCCATTATCTCGGTGACAATGAGAAAACGGCGTAGCGTTGATATTGGTAGCTAGGGAAGGTTGAAACGGCAAACGATAGCCGCGACCAGCGTGATAGCGAGGAATAAGCGAGCCGTAAGCGCTAAACGCTCACCTGTGCTTCACGGTCCACTTGATCGAAGCTATCCTAACCTCGATGCAATAATAAGTGACACCGTCCCCGGTGTCCGCCGATGGTATTTTGATGTGGACGTTTTCCTGGTTCAACAGAAGACACGCCATTCTTTTCGAAGCCCGTTTCGATAGTCGTCGACTTGGGACGTGGCAAGAGCTGTCACTGTTGCCGATCGGGCCGAGAGGTTATCCTGTGTCAGTGGCGAGAGAGTGCTGTCAATATCGACTGCTCTGCATCAGAGGGAGGGATGGCTGTTATCCGTTCGGTGCATCGTACTCTGTCGATTCTACCGCGCCGCCTTTTTCGCTGGTCCTTCTCTCGTTATGCAGCACGGATTCACGGTGCAAACATTCATCTTTGACAAGTGGTGCTCGTACTTTGAAATGTACACCGTGCCTCCACCTTGCGATCGAATTAAACACTGACCCTGAGATACCAGCCCTGCTATTTCCTTCCAGGGGTGCTCAGATTTTTAAATCCGCCAGTTTCTGCGCTGATGCCCTGCCTGTTGGAATCTGCCGCAGTCAGCATTCGTGTCTCGCGACTTCTCCGAAACTTCACAGATTCAGTTCAAATGATTTCCAATCTGGTTCCGTACAGTTGTCTCAGCGATATTTATCATTTCAGCGTGACGGAGATTAGAATTTCTAAATGGCAGAAATGGTCCTGCGACGCTGCTCTTACAAATTGCTGATTCGGAAGAGTTCGGTTTATTGAAAGACGGAAAGTGAAATTCTGTTAGCTGCTGGTTAAAGGATTAAGTAACGCGGAGTGCAAGCTTGCTCTCTGATTCATTACCACGATTGATCTTCATCTATTCGATATGCGATTAGGAAATCAGGGGTTTATGTTTGCGTGACTTGCACAGCCCTGGTCTACTGGTTGGTACACTCAGGTTTCGCGTATGCTTATCTGGGCTGAGTTATTAATTCATAATTGAATTCGTATAGATTCGCAGATTTAAAAGATCCCCGTGTGTTCTCGTAGTGGCAGGTCGTGTAGCTATCAAATGGACGAATGCGCGCCCATTCACGGCGGTTCTCATTGGCGACAACCTGTTGCTGCAGTGGCGTAATCAAAATTTCGTCGACATAACTTCGATCTTGTACGCTTCAAGCACGTAAACCGAATTACAGTAACGGGGAATTTAAATTCCTTTTGCCAGGTGTACGCAAGAAATTAATTGGCTCCGAGATAGCCGTGTCAGTGCTCCTCTGTTAAATCCATTTTGCACGTTCGATCTTCTTGCCGAGTATATCGGTGGCTTGCAAAAAGATGTTACTCATCAAAATTCCTGCCTGATTACGTCACCGACGCCACCGCGGAACCATGCGTCTCATATGTTTCATGTCAACGCGATAAGTCGCGCTTTGGTGGCTTGCCAGCCTTTTCGCATTGTGCTGAATCGAGTGTCGGATGTTCTGCGTTTTCAGCGTTCGCATATGCCTAATCGTAAAAAAAGGGCAGGGAACCGTTGCCGAAGAATTTGTGAACCACTGATTTAAATGCCCGTTCAATGTATACGCCTCTGTAAATCGGCAGACACTGCATTAAGGACAATGGCAGTACAGATCTGTTTGCCTAAATCTGATTCGCAAGACAAGTTCAAGCTCGTCGCGTAGCATTTACATTTATCATCCCAGCGTACTTTTATCGCGAATAGCAAGCTTCCGCGAAGCCTCGATACTTGGTAGAAAGTAGCGTTACGGACTATAATTACAGCTGGAGCTGGGAAGGAACACCGCTTCTGGGAAGAAGAAAAGACAGAGGGTAAGCGAACGGGCATAAATTGCGTAAAGCGAATCGAGATGGCGGGGAGGCTTGGTTCCTTGGGCTCTCGGCAGGAATATCGGCGCGTTTACGCCACTGCAAATCGGTGGATGCTGCGTCAGGAGCAATGGCGGCACTGGCTTACCTGGCCAGTATCTATGCCCCCCTCCCTCCTGTTCGTACCTTCGTCACGTTCCTCAGGGCAACCCGACGAACCTGTTGCCCGTTCTCATCCAGTGTCGTGTCGCTTTCACGACGGCCGTGCGCGGTTCATCGTGGCTCCGCTCCGAGCACAAATCAGTGGATAGAATTCATCAACGAAATCGCGGCGGATCTCGCTCCTCGCCTCGCGATCATAATCGGGACCCTTTTTCCCGTGGAAAGCAGCTTTTCCTCCTCCGTCCAGCCTCAGCGATTTCACCTCGCGCTGCGTACCAACTCCGGTGGCCATGTACACTGTGCAGGATAATTTGTGAGCGCCGCGAGTGAGATTATCGAGAAGTTACGTCCTCGTCAACGGGCTTGTAATCGGTACATCTCTAAGTTCGATTACTGTGGTGGCGCGCGCGTCTCGTGCGAAGTTTCGGTGTGGCAGACTCTTTTCCTAGATCGTGATCGGTGAACGCAAAGGTTTCTGGGTGTGCTGGAAAGGTGTGCGGGTTTTCAAGGGGACTTTTAGATTTGTGTTGTAAACCTAGTGTCTAGGTCGCGTTGGGGAACGGTTTCCTTGCCTTCGAATAGCGTTCCTCTTTACCTGCTCCGCGATGTTGGTTACCGTTTAGGGGGGGCATTGTCGGCGATGCTATTAGAAACGCTTCGATCGCGAGATAGCGTTGCTTCGCGATGTTACACGGGAAATTTGAAATTCTAAAGAGTCGCACTTTGTTCACGGAGCATAATCGTCAGCTGTGGGAGACTCCGCGAGGTACGGTCATATACCGTTCGCGGTATAGGATCAACGTTCGATCGGCAACGATTTTTATCATGCGAGTACGTTTACGTATTTTGGTTAGTTAAAACGAAATACCCGCGGGGCGGGTTTCAGCGGACGCGACTGGTATTTCCGTGGGAAATTATTTCTCTCGCATGGCGACCCGATTCACGCGTATGCGAATCGATCTCTTGTAAATCGATCGATGTCCTCTATGTGTCAAGCACCAATGCTCGGTTTCTCGATCGAACTTAGTGAGTTGACGTCGCGAGTTAAAGTGGAACGCGTGTCGCGGAATCTGCGAGTTTCTCGGGTTCTACCAAAGGAGTTGGTTATTTACGTGCGTGAAGTGTGCAGTGGGATAAAGTATACACTCGAGGAGTAGCGCAGATCGTTCGTGGACCTCCATTATCCTGCGTTTCGTCCTACGTAAAGGATACCCCGAGCCATGGTAAGCTGCGTAGACAATATTCCCTGCTTGCAAGCTGCAATCAGCTGCCAAGTCTCTAACCGCTTCATTCCACGATTAACCCATTCCGTCGCGAGGGAGTTTATGAGCGCCCGGTCAATTAGTGAAACGCACGCGCTGAACGTTCATGTAATCGTTCAGTGAATAGAGTTAAGAATCTGTGAAATCGTTCAATTACCACGTAAAGGGTGAAGGAAGATTACTTTTCTCCGAAGGTACCTTTATCAACAATTTCTTCGAGTCTTCGATTACGAAACGGAAATGAGTAACCGCTGATTACTTTTCGTTCCTCGATGTTTCGATGGGGCGAAGCGTGACAAACGTGTAGCTCGTTGAACGCGTTGCACAGTGGGTTGAAATCCCAGAAACATGGTGAAAATATGAAGGTAATCTTTGATATTTACAAAAATGAGTATACTAAAGTTTTCGCGGTCGCTGATTACGAATCTGAACTCAAAATCGCAAAAAACAAAATGGCGGATCCAATATGGCGGACGCGTATACCCAAAAAATATCAGATTTGGTCTAAACTTGGTATTCTAGAGTTTCCGAGGTCGCTGAGTACTAATCTCAAGTCAAAATGGCAAAAAAAAAATATCAGGGAATATCAAGATGGGTCGATTTATGTATTAAAAAATATATGGTTCCATTTAAAAAAACCACCACTGCCGTCGTGGAAACATGTGTTAATTAAATATCTCGTTACAACAATAGTATTAGGATTCACATCTGAAAATAACAACAGATATAAATATTTCAATTAACAGTGTTTGCAAAAAGAAATTATTTTCATGGACTGGGAACCGTTTTGAATAAACTGAAATTTTAGGGATTGGAGCAAAATCTGAAAGTTAATCTTCAGTTCTTTAATAATCAGAGATGATAACTGTGCAAACAAAAATGCTTGATCGGACTTGGAAGTTAACTAAATGTTTAATTGTTTTTGTAGATCAGCTATGGTAATTAAGGTTATACGAGGCAATTTTGAATTAAACATTATAAAGGTATTATTGCTTGCCGCAAACGTATAACAACAAAAAGTAATTAAATAAACACCTGAAATTTACGTCTTTATCGCGAAACAGAAGTTTAAAACACAGAAAACACAAAAAATAGCTACACAAAATCGTTTGATAAATCGCTTGGAATAAACGTGTAACGGAGTTCCTACAGCTAACTGTTTTTGACCGACTCGGGTAAGGAAGGAAGAGTTGTAAAAGGCTGTGGATATACGTTTTATTATGCGCACATATTTCAACTATACCAGGGATAAAAAATCAGATATTTAAACATTCTTTTGTATTTCGATTTTTCGCCAACTTTTGGGGTCTCCTACCCCACTGTGCGTTGGGACGAAGGGGAGAGGAACGCGTGGCAAAATGTCGAGATATTTAGCAAAGCGTGCGACGGCCTCGTGACTCATAACCTCGTCGAGAACCGCTCGGGCAGGTAGGCATTTCAGTGGTGGGCGGACTCTCGAATTCCTCGTCCTGTCGTTAGCACTCGACCGTGCCGAGAAAACGATCGTTTGCCCCTCGATTAATCAGAGAAATAAAAATTTCTTCGATACACACGTTTCTGCCATTAATCTTTACGATCTAGATTTCTGGATTCTAAATTCCCCCTAGATGTCCCTCGATCCGGTACACTAAAATTAATGAAAATATCCCCGAACTTCGTGGGTGTAGACATGGGCTTATCTTTTATTACCTTTCGCTCCACTAATGGCTGCGTAATTAAAAGAACTGCTCAAAGCGAAGGAGCTAGGTTCGCGATGCTAATCCCGTGGCGTTTTGTCGCAGGGCAGAGTGTCCGATTACGTGTGCACGCAGAAAGTGGCGAGCGGATAACGAAGAAGAGGAAGAGGAGGAGAATGGAGGATGCTGGCTGCCGCGAGGCCGTTCGTCCAAGCAGAATCCTGAGACCGCAAGCAGAGGTGAGTGTCCGCTCTCTTCTCCTTGGAATGTTGCGTTGCTTCTCGCGTTCTTACCGAAGAATGGCCTTTATCGCTTTTGTACGAACCACCGGGGGACCAGTGTCGCCGACTACCGACGAATTCGTGGCCGAAGAAACGCTCCGGTGTCTCCGTATCGCCACTTCTATTCTCATTCCTTCTTATTACTCCCGTGATTCGTTTCAGCAACCAACGGTCGCCGTGCAATACCCCTGACTTTAGTAATAACTCGGGCACGCTTTCTCTTAAAAAGGGACTGAAGTACTGAAAATCTGCAAGCAGTTCTTCGAGACCTCTCGCTTTACGGTGTCCATCGTTACTGCAGCGAACCTCCCCGAAACCATAAAAAATTAAGTCTCAACTTTCCTGGGTACCTTTCACCGAATGTTAGCAGGCGATACTCCGACTTTCTTAGTGTTCTTTTCATAAAAATCTTTTTATTTTCGAACCTTACAACGCTCCGCGTTGGCTGAGTGTCCGATAACCAGTCACCTTCTTTCTCACTTTTTGCTGTACATAATATCTTCTACGGTGTCATTGAAAGAAATTGAATAGCTCTTTAAGAAACTCATGCATATATTAATTCTGCAGATTCCGCAGGTAAGTAATTCCGGGTGAGAAATGAAACTATTCCGAGGTAACAGGTCTTTCAAAATTCAGAAGTATTAACCGTAGCTCGCTGAGTAGCCCTGTACCGTCGAATGGGGTAACTTTGACCACTGGGGTAACTTTGACCACAAAACTATATTTTAAAACCAATTCCTCTAGCGTCTATTGTATAACAGATATTATTCTCTGACAAAGTGCCTTGAGTAGCTTTAATTACCTACTTCAAGATGTAGTTGTTTAGGAGGGAGAATAACCTTTACTGAAAATTAGATAAATGTTAAAGTGTGATACTGCGAGTTGAGGAAGAATTGGTACGTGAAAAACTTCTACCGGACAGACAACTACGGATGGAATTATAAGTCTGAACCTATTTTATAAGTATGTAGAGTACATTTAAACTCATTTTAAAAGAAAAAGAAAAATCTTCTTGTTAAACTGAAGTTCTAGGAGCTCCTGATGCCGAGGGAGTTCATTTTACTCTACTTTTGGGGTAACTTTGACCGCCGGGGTAACTTTGACCACTATTATTTCTTGGCATGAAATTGCTATCCGTTTCCTGTTTAGAAGCATCGGCCCATTCTGATGCGATTCGATATGTTTAGCCGTTCTCAGCAAACGTGTCTTTGGTTACTTTGTTGCCAAATTTGAGGGTAATGGCGGCTACATACTCGTAGAGATGCATCTCCGTGGAGACGACTGTTAGGAATGAATGTGTGAACCAAGTGAATGAAAACCTAAATGTACGAATTACGAATATTAATATTCGAATTGCGTCCCTGAACAGGAATAAATAAAATTCGTAAGAACTGCTGGAAAAAGTTCGTTTTTCTGGCCACTAAAGGATGACATTGACGCACTGGCACATGAAAATATAATTAGATTACTTCCGGAACCTAACATTGATCGAAGAGAAAGGTTACATTTTGCGGTGGATTTCTCAAGATTAAATCTACATTAATGTTTTGCGTTTTTACGTTTCATTTTTCATTCTTTCACTTGTAAATCCGAAATAAATATTAAATTTTTGTACAAATGGTTATATTATCCTATTTACCTCTTCTTTAGCATTAATTAGGTTTGTAAAATTTATAACAGTGTCAATAATACTCATAAAAAGAAGCACTTAAACAATGTGGTCAAAGTTACCCCGGCGGGGGTAACTTTGACCACCTTTACCTGTCATTTTTTTAAGGTGGTTTGACTTGGTTTTTTTGTTCTTTAAAAATGTCATCCTCATCGACTTGAAATGACCTGTCTCAGTGTTTTTTTCCCTATTATAAAATTTGGATTAATTTGGAAGTTACAAGGAAGAAAAGGAGAAATATTTACCAAAGGTGGTCAAAGTTACCCCATTCGACGGTACACAGCAGAGACTATACAGTACCGATTTCCCCCGTTTAAATCACGAAGGGCAACGTTCAGTCGCTAAACTGGCTCGATTAATTGCTTCCAAGCGGACGCCTCGAGCTTTCCTAGAAAATCCACGGGCTGGTTTAACGGAACAGCTAGTTCTAGGCAATCGCGCGAGTCGCTTTCAGCCTTCTGCTCGCCCCGCGTGTCCTTATCGGCCCCCCGTGTCCATATCGATACCACGTCGCGTAATCTCGTTTCGCGTGGCCACGCTGCCCTCGTAATGCACTCCGACAAGACGACGGCGATGATTTTTCTCGCGGCGTGCATTGCGCCGGGCCGCGTTGCGATTCAAATTAGAAGCGAGCTGCTCGAGGAATTTCCCCTGGAACGCGATAATGCGATCAGCTCCGGGGCAAAAGGAACGAGGCTAACGTTCAACGTTGCCTCTTTGGGAACGATGTTGCGTTATGTGCGTGATCGGGGTGCATTATTGATGCCGGAGAATTTAAGAGTATGTAGGGTGAAAGCACTAGTAGTCGACCACTTAAAGCTAAACGCGAATGAAAAGTACTGAAAAAATAATAAACAATCAATGTTATAAAATATATAATATGTATCGAAGTAATTCAAATGTATTTAATGTATCACTAAATATTTTGTGTTAGTAGGAAAGTTCGGGGAAAATAAATAATTAGCGTTAAAAATAAAGTGTCCGAATGCTTTAATAATCGACCGCTTAACTCTAAAAGTCGACCGGTCCGATAGCTAGTAGTCGACCACCTTTTTTAATATGAAATTCAAAATAGGTTATGTGCGCATTACAAACTAAAATTTATTTTTAAATATAATGTGCAACATCAGTAAATAATTAATAATGACGGGAATAATGCGTAACTAAAATAAGTTCTTTTAAAAACTTTATCCAAATTTTAATAAGAAATAGAAATTATTTTTTTTTTCCAATGTAAATTAAATTTTTCGTTTTTAAGATAGGAAGTGGTAATAAATTTTAAGTTTTTAAAGTAGGTATTTGTATTCTATAAATAAATTATATAAACTTTGTAGAACATTAATCCATAAGAAACGAATATACAATTTTAATTATCTTATAGTTAATACGTGGTCGACTATTAGCATTCATTGTGAATGCAGTTAGCTTCAGAAGTCGACCGCTGTGGTCGACTATTGAAAATTGAAAGGGAATGATGATCCAGTTACCGACCTCCCATAAATAAATAAATTTTCCCATTTTTTTTAAATTTTTGAAGCGCATATAAAATTGTTGATGCTTTTTCAGTGGAATAGCATAATTTTCCAGTAAAAAATGTATAGAACTGAATTACATTTGTCGTTTCTATTCAAAGCACACTTATGTATCTCGGGTTAGAAAACAGCAATGGCGCATGTAGAATCAAAATTAGTTTACAAATCACTTTAAAAGCATTTATTTTTTTTACCTATGAAGGGCGCTTTTTGTCGCATTGTAAAGTTAGAAATTCAAAATATAATATAAAATTGTCATTTAATAAATTCTTCATTTCAGTACTTATTTCTTTAAACTAAATAATAAAAGTGGTCGACTACTAGAGGGTGGCCGACTACTAGTGCTTTCACCCTATGAGAAACTACTTACTCTCTTGGTAACCTGTAGAAACACTAGGTCCCTTCGAATTCGTCTACACATCTTCCTCGTCGAATGCCTGTGGTGCAATTGGCACACAGGTGGCGCCCCGTAAGTTCGTCTATTTGTAGAGTCCTGAAAAGAGAAATATCGGAGATTCGACGTTGGGGGAGTTGGTAACGCGGCTGAACAGTACGCCGAGGACTCCGCGGGTCTTGGGTTCGAGCCCCATCGCCCGGGTTTTCGCTTTTTTTCTTGTACAATAATAATTTAAAACATGGCAGGGATCGTTCGTAGAGGCGAGGAGTAAAGAAAGGTGTATGAAACGCCCCTCGACCCACTTACCAAAATAAATTTCTTCTTCCAGCAAACGCGCTTTCCCTCTCGAAAAAGTTCTGCGGTTCCCACGAGTCCGCTTTGTAGCTTTGTGTGTGTGTGTCTAAGCAGCAGGGAAGAGAGCCCGCCCGAGAGTCGAATCGAGATGAAGAGAGAAGAGATAGATCGTTTCTTTCGCGATAGGGGTGCGCCTCGACAATAGCTGATAGGCCGCTCTAGCAAGCGGCTGAATTCAACCCGCGCGTCTCCTCGCTCGCGGCCAGACAGAGCTCGCCCGCTGTCCCTCTTCACTTTGATGTTGCGATCCTGCAGCTTTCCTCTCTTTCTCTGGCTGCTAGCGTCGTCAGCGTGCCCGTTTACACGCTTTCCTGCCGTGTAAACCGCGCTGCAGCCTCCGAACTCATCCGCGTGCGCACTTGTACGGCCGCATCCGCTCTTTCCTGCGGATCCCGTGCTGTCTCGCCAGGTAGAATACGGGGGGGAAAGGTCAGAGATCGAGTATAGAGAGCTCTAGCTACCTCTGAACAGCGTTGCTAATTTCACGTGACCTTCTTTGGCAGCGTGGTCCTGCGGTTAATAAGTCCAGAGTAGCGGAGACTGCAGGTTCTCATTCTGGAAGAGTTGGGAATTTTTAGGGTTCAGTGGATCTCCGGGGCAGGGAGGGGATAATTGATCGATCCCTGAGTGGCTAGAATTGATGTATAATGAATTCGCGATGGACGGCTGCCCGGCGTTACTCTTTCCAGTTCAGTTGAAACACAAATATTCGTTTGAAAATTGGATCTCTCGTGTCATTTGCTTTTTACGAGGTTGCACACATTGCGTCGCGTTTCAGTACATTGCTCGTTCGAATCTGGTCCGATGGAGGATTTCCAATTCGCAGAAATTGCGATGAAAAGGGGGGCCGCGTTTCGCGACAGCCTGGATCGCTCGATGGAAATGAGACGCACAAAATTGTGCCCGATGCCGGGGCTCGAAGAACCCTCGGTATTGCGGCGAAAACAAAACGTACGTACGCGCTTTCATTTCGCGTTCAGGTCGCCGTGGAATTTTTTCCAAGTGGCCGTGTTCCCAGCGGAACGTCCATTACTCTCGTTTGTTCGTTCTGTTCGCTTTCTCCGCGAGCACCATACATTCATTCTACTTACGCTTGCGCGCATACCTCTTCGGCCGCGGTGGCGTTCTTGTTGCCCGCGCGCAGCACGGCTCCGCCGTTTCTCCTTCGTCCGTTCGGACAGGCGAATAGAGTTCGTTACGTTAGGCGACATGGTGCCCCGCTAGAGCAATACGGAGATAAGAGCATTTGCGAAGCACGAGCAGGTATGTGACCCCGATAACAGCGATAGGGGCCCCGCGAACCGGAAACGCAATGGAAGCCAACGAACGACTGCTTTTTATGCACTTATTCCACTTTGCTCGAAGTGTCTTGTCCGACATTCGAGGCAAATGGATAGTAATAGCGGTTAACGATTAGATTAGTATGAAGGTTCTGTCGATTCGGGCTCCCTGCATTGAACGAACTGAACCGACCATTTCTACACCCATTTCTATCGACTCTTTGAGCGATACCTTTGCTACTAACAAGGGAACACCGCGATCCCTTGCTCGCCGATTGGAACGCAACTTTGTGGGTTTATAGAGTGACTCGAGACAAGAACAACGGTATATTTCATTCTAAGGTGAATATAGTATAACTCCTAAAGTACAGGAGGCGGAAAAAAATGTTTCAGACAAAAGTTCACTAGTGCTATATGCGCCGCAAACTGGCGTTAACGAAATTTTGAAAAAAGTTGAAAAAATACTTGGCGAAGGAAACCGTGTGCTTAGGGGACTGTCGCCTCCTTAAGTCTTAAGTGTTACGTGTCATATTCTTTTGTTTTTGCTTTTTGCGCTTTTTGTGGACTGTTATGTTTTTATGTTTTGTTTTTTTCTGTATATTTTCTGTTTATTTTATTTATTTTATATCTTTACTATGAGCTGTACCTACTGCATTACTTTGTTCAAATTTTGTACTCTAAAGGGTTCTCCCGTTAATACAATAATAATAATAATAATAATAATAATAATAATAATAATAATAACTTCCCTGGTAAATGCATTTTTCCCGCAGCTTGCGGCATCATTTGTCGTCGATGATGGTATGTGATTTTTCACGAGTTACTGGCCGAGAAGCACGGGTTCTCTAGGGTTCAAAGGGTGCTGGAATTGAAACGGTTCCAAGATCCGGCTATGACGGTGGGAGTTAAACCGCATAGTCGCATAAGCCATATTGGTTTAAGTAAGATTGAATTTCAGCTCCGACAAGCAGTACACTTTTCCACGGGCAAATACAGCTGGGAAATTGAAATGGAGGTGTGGATCTTATACATCGCAGCCCTCTCAAACGCGAAAGAGGAGGCGGTACCGATTCATGTTTCTGAATCGGAGAAAATGCTTCCTGATCGATTCACGGCCCCTTGGCACTGTTCAGATAAAACTTTCGTTGGAAGAATTACGCAATCACTTGATGAACAGTGTCCGAATTCAAGTGGACAAGTTTCGAAAGGCAAAGCGTTTGCTTCGCTCTTCCACACGCTGGCAGTTGGAGGCCTCGTTTTGTAATTGTTGCTGATACGGTCACTTTTACAAATGCACTCGTTTCCAAGCTTATCACCGATGGATGACGTTCCTTTTAAGGGGCTATTCTAGTTTAAAACGCGCTTTTTTATACAATTTTTGGTATATTTTTATAGAGCATCTATACAATTCTTTTTGTTAAATTTGAGTTTAAGTAGAATCCCTCCTTAACCGGTTAACTGGCACGGTCCTTTTCATTATTCGGGCCCAAACTGGTACCATCGAATAATTAAGTGAATCACACAAAATTTGGTATACAGGGGTTTTTTGAGTCGCTGAACCGATTCCGGGGGTAATTTTTTTTATCTGACACCCCCAACTCCTAAAAAAATAGAATTTAGGGGTGAGTTTGTCAATTCTTTACTAAACCCTTTTTTATTTAAAATTTTTTTATTTGTGAAGTTTTCTTGTCTATAATTCGATTGCAGCAGTTACTTTTTTCAATGCCACCCCAACCCCTGAAAAATAAGGGTTTAGGGGTTTAATTTTTTAGTTTTTTTATTTTCTACGAAAAAGTTTCGAATAATTTTATACCTAATAAAAAAATAAATAAAAATAAACAATATGTATATAAAATAATGCAAAAAAGTAAAAAAAAAAAACAAAAAAAGTGGTGTAAAATCTTTCCGTAACCTCCTCGTCGGTAGACTCTGGGGTCGTGAAATTTTCACCAGCTAACTACGGGAGTAAGAGTTTACTTATGAAATAGAATACAGTACGAATAATTTATACAAATCCCAACAATTCGCTAGTCATTTTGGTTCGGCCATTTTGAGTCTGCCATATTGAATTTTTCAATTCCAATGCCAAATTCAGATTCAGCGACCCCAAAAACCCCTATACATATACAATTTTTCTATATCCCGATAGTGTTTTAATGTTTGTCAGCCAATTTGGTTCGGCCATTTTGAGTCTGCCATATTGAATTTTACAATTCCGATGCCAAATTCAGATTCAGCGACCCCAAAAACCACTACATACCAAGTTTCATTCTAATCGGTTGAAAAACAAAAAAGTTATTCCATTTGATCATATATGATACATTCACAGAATTGGCCAAATTTTTGTTTGATCATATATGATACATTGACAGTTAACCGGTTAAATTCTCGAAAAAGTAAATTTCCCTGCGTCTAAATAATAGCACAAGTCTCCTGTCCAGTTCCCCCCCCCCCCCCCCCCCAGAAATGGAGCGCCTTTACAGACGCTGCCAGCGTGCTTTAAAATTTAAAAAATAGTCGGAGCAATGAATTCGAGATCGACAAATTTCCATTGCCGAGCACCATTCCAACAAAAGCCAATGGCATCGTATGTTTGCAGGTTCCTTTACTCACGGCGCCCTATCCCTTTTTCACTCCTCTCTCGCCTTTCCATCGTTCTTATTTTCTCTCTTGAAACGACCGAGTTCGTGATCGATAAAAGCTTCGAGTGGAGCACCGCACCTTGCACCGATAGAAACACTTTTCTATTTTAATTCGGCTCGTTGTTATTGCACTTGGCACGAAAGAAATTCGCCACTAGTCAGTGTTCCCGTTTCTTAATTGAAATCAAAGATGGGTAAAATTTCTATTCAAATACAAATTTCGCATAACGAATAAAAGTTAAAGAAATGATTCGTTATGTTTCGAATAAAAAATTTACTTTATTCGTCGAATAATCTAAAGTTAAAGTAACTTTTATTTCATCCGTTATTTTATTATTCCTTATTTAGTTAATGCCCAACTCTAATTCAAACAAATATACCCACATGGTGCTTGGATTACTAAAAAATTGGAAAGCTCACTTAAGCTACAAAATGAAAATATTCACTCAAACACAGAGCCACGCCTCTTTTCTCTATGACGCTTAATCGCAACAGCCGTGCATCCTTATTTAGAAATGATTTTGCTCGACCGAAGCAAGTGGTATTCCACCGGAGCTGAAAGATACAAGTGCACGTACACCGCTCGCATATTTCGTCGGAGTGAATTCCGAGTCGGAAGTCGGACAAGGCTCCGGCTGTCTCGGCCAATATCTAAGGCTCCGCGCAGATACCTGAATTATTTAGCCGTGCATTCGTTGCACGGGTCTCGTCGCAATTGGGAAGCCGTTTTCCGGGGAATTACAGCCAGGCTCGCGAGTCACGTAAGCTCGCTTCGGTAGTCAGCGAGGAAGGAAGGAACAAAGGCTACGGAATAAGGTTCGATGCGACGCGACGCGACGGCTGGAGGAAAAAGAAGCCCGTTTTTACGGCTACAGCTGCCTTATACCTATGCAGTACCTGGTGAGAGCTTTCCTCGGCTCTTAACAGTCTCGGAGCGTACTTTCTCCTGCAGTTAAATTGTGCTGGGGACAATCGGGCTTTCCCGAGAGGGAAAAAACAAGCTGTGAAAGTGGAGGAGAGGAACAGCAGGAAGTCCACCCCCAATGGAAGCCATATTACTACCTGCAGCAGGGGGTGGAGACTCTCCCCCTTCGTCTACCGCAAACTGCCCCTCTGTGGTCCTCTTTACGTGTCGATGCCTTTGTCTCTGCAACGAACGGCGTGCTGTGCAAATATATACATAGGTATCTTTCGATGGAGCGTCTTGGGCGTTTCAATTTCTTTCGAGTCTTTGGCGACTGAAGAATCTCAAAGACCTCTCGAGTCTCCTTTTCTCCCTTCTCTCCCGTCTCTTTGTGCTTGTCTGCCATTAAAGCTCCACAGGTCGCCACTAATTAATAAAGGATCTCACAAAGAAAGACGCGAGCCCTTTGTAATACCTTTTAGCTGGAAATAAATCGGCACCGCGAGACTAGAAGCGAAGGGCCGCGTGGAATGATTGAACAGCAACGTTAAGGAAGAAACTAGAATTATTTGTACAATATATACATCTCTCGGTGGATTTTCATCGCGAGCCTTTTCTGGCGCCTTTCGCAGCCGTCGAGAGGTAGGAGCCCCCCCGCTCGCTTTTCTAATATCTGTACGAAAGCGCCGGTGGAAGCGACGAAACGAAGCCCCGGGGCTCGGGGGTGGCGTAATTGTTTGTCGTCACCCTTTACCCCAGGCCTCCCCCGCTCCTTGTCCTCGTTTGCGCAGCAATAATTTCGTTGGTGTAATTTAACCGTGAACGGCGACGGCCTGGGAAAGTTTCCGCGCGAAAACCAGCGCCTTAAATCGTCGGGGCCACGAGCGGTTTCGTTGCCGCGCCTTTGTTGATGCATATCGTTACGGGGCTGCACGAAATTGTAGCGGGCTGGGGGTGAGTCTTTGGCGAGAGCCCTCGCGGATTAATTCGTCGCACAAATATGTACCTGCAGGAGGAAAAGAAACGGGAGGGTGTTCTCCAATTTAGGTATCCAGGCCATCGACAGATTCGCTCCTCTCGAGTCTTGCGAACCGAGGGGTTGGGGATTTTACGTTCCGATTGTCATTCAAGATTCTGATAGGACAATTTTGTAACTTACCCTTTGTGGAATGATGTATAAAGGGTAGAGCTGTAATTATTCGAATATTCGAAAATTCGAGTACTTTTAAGGGGACCTTCCGGTCTAGAGCCCAAAAAAATAGGTGATTTTTAGGAATTAATTAAAGGAAAACTACTATATATAATTTAATGGGACTTTTTGCATTGTATTAAGGATGTCTTAAGTTATAGAAATATATTTTTTGTTTTATAATTAATCATTGCAGACGGCCCTGGGGAGTCGTTAAATTCAAGGCGTCAAAAAATTTATCCAAATCGGTGGGACCTGTATCTCCAAAAGTTATTATCCCATTCGACTGAAACTTTTTTTATTTTGAAGATTATACTTCTGGATAGGGGGGGAACTAGAAAAAATTAGAAAAATGATATTTTTTGTAGAAAATAACGACACTTAAAGTTTTAAAACACTTTCCCCTGTATTTTTCGTCCTTTCAACGCCTTTGTAAATTATAAATTTTCAATTTTTTGTATTTTTTTCTACTTCCCCCCGTAGCCAGAAGTATATTCTTCAAAATAAAAAAAGGTTCAGTCGAATCGGATAATAACTTTTGGAGATACAGGTCCCACCGTTTTGAGAACACTGTTTCGAGAAAAACGCGTTTAAAGGTTTACGTGAGCGTCGAGTGCCCGGTTGTTGCCCATGCATTTGCCGCTACTCAAATGCCTATAACTTCTGGAATTTTACGAATTTCAACAAATCCTTTTAAACACGTATTCCTAAAAGGTTGAACATTCGAAAAATGAAATAAAAAAAAATCGACTTTTAGACCGGAAGGTCCCTTAATATTCCAGTATTCGAATATTCAAATTTCAAATCTGAATTTTCTGATTTTCGAATATTCGAATCTCAAATTCGAATTCTCTGGTATTCGAATCTCAAATTCGAATCTCAAATTCGAATTATCTGGTATTCGAATACTTCTGATTATTCGAATTCTCTGGTATTCGGATATTTAGATTATTCGAATATTCGTTACAGCCCTAATACAGCGATCCACATATGATGTCGACTAAAATATAGACAAGAAAGTAGCGTTTCGATGGAAAGAGAAGATAAATTTAGTTAGCAGAGGTACCCGGCAGCATAACGGTGAAGGGAACCCTATTTACCGAAATTTCGACAGGCAACGCTGTAAACCGCTGTTCTCGAAGCTCGCCTAGAAATCTTGGAACCCTGAGCCATACTCCGAGCGAAGAAGATTGACGGCTGAGCTGAGAAAGCTTGCGAGCAACGGCTGCACTCGTTAATGCGAGAAGGGCGCTTAAAGGTCTAAACACACATATCCGTTCCGTCTCAGTTCCGTGTCAGTGTTCCATTGGTAAGAAGAAGAGACCCTCTACGCCCCTCTTCTTCTTACCAATGGAACACTGACACGGAACTGAGACGGAACGGATATGTGGGCACAGACCTTTAGCGAGCGCTCGTCCAGGGATCAGGGGAATTGGCGTCGATAAAATAAATAGCCAGCAATCGAAATTGTGGATGTTGGCCTGGCTGCGGGCACGGCGCACAGCCGTGGGTGATACATTGACGGCAATATCCACCTGTTTCGCATGAAATACGAAAGCATGCTGTCGCTGCGCCTCTGTAGATCTTGGATATTGCTTGCCGGGCTGAGTTACGGGAGCGTTGCCTTTTTCAACGCGACACGATCATTGAATACGCTGTATATCGGCGTGTCCATTTGTCCGGAAGCCAGGGTCGCTTTGTCCGTCTACGACTACCTATCGAGCAAAAATTAAAAACTTGGCGAGCCTACAATTTCGTCGAACAAGCATTTGTAGGCATTCGGCATTTTGGAAACGGCCTATGGTGCGATTTGGCCCATAGGTGGCGCTCCGTTGAGCAGAGTCCGAAACATAAGTAGAGACTCCTGGGGTGCGTTCCGATTTTCGCAGTGAGTGCATGAAATTGGTGGGATCGTACGATTCCCTAGAATTTCTCTCACTTTCCACCAATACGATGCTACTTCCGGTGCAGCGAGCGTGCAGCAAACGCAGAATTTCAGAGGTGAAGCAGTCGCTGCGCGCGCGCATGCGTATTTGTTTTTCCAATCTTTGATTATTTGAATTTCTCTATTGGAAATAGCTGATACAATTTAATGAAAAGTAATAAAAACAATTAATTCTCTCATGATTACAATGCCACTTTTTTACGTTATTATTCCGAAGAAACTTCATGTGATGTTTTTTTTTAATACAAATGTATAATTACATACTTATTATCGAATATCCCGGAATAACCTCCACAATGTTCTCCATAATCTGTCATTTTTAGGAAAACATAATCTGTCCGAGTGTTTTGTTTACAATTAATGATAATAGGGTAAATCCGGGACACGCGGTCGACCTCTTATAAAATGGCTATTAAAACTAATATAGATATTACTTATTTTATCAGAATAAACCTAATATGTTCAGAATTTTATGCCGATTCAGAAAAACTGGTCGATATTTGCTTTAAGACAATATTTACTGTAAATCGGGTTGAAAACTGAAGTCATCACATCTGACCACCTCGCCCGAGGTGCCGCGAGAAATGGTTTTCGTCGTCGGCAGAGACCACTCACATAATTATTAATGGAAAATTAACAAAGGATAAAGCAAAATTATTTATGAGTGAATACAACTACGGATTCATTGATATTTAATTTGTTTACGCTAAACAAGTAAAGAACACATCAAAGAAAAAGTGAATTACCTACTGGCGATTAGCAAGGCAAATGGATACAAAAGTGAATAAATAAACTAAATAAAGAAAAATAATAATAAAATAATAATAAAAAATAAAAAAATAAACAAAAATAATAAAAAATCATAACTCGACCATCTCACCTTTCTGCAGCGAGACATGGTCTTCTCGTTAGCTTTGAGAGGAAGAGTTAATATGGCCAAATACTTTGGCTGCATTGTCCCTCAATGTCTCTACTATCTTATTATTCCAAACATTAAAGGAAAATAAACTTAGAAGTATATTTTAAATACGATTCTGTACAACCGCTGTTTGACAAAAGAGGTTAAATGTAACATCAATTTACCTTTTATAGCCTATACATCCAGAAAACCACAGAAGGAAGCAAAATAACGCTATTCATTCAACTATTTGGCTTCTATAGAAGTAATTGGTCTGCACTTTAATGCATTTTTACGTATAGACTCTGAAATATAGCGACACGACCAACTCTCCGGCCCGATCGCGTCTCCCGGATTTACCCTATGTATATTAATTCTGATTCTAAATGGCAAGTTAATATCATCTTCATTTTCGCTTTCATCAGACGAATCACAGCTGCTGATTTCATTATCACTATTATTTAATAGTATCGAGGTTATTGTAAACAACGTCTCTTTTTCCATAGTAGCATTTTTAAATTTCAAGACCGCATGAACCGCTGCGATTTCTGCACTCACTGCGAAAATCGGAACGCACCCCTGGGAGTCGGTGTTGGCGGGATCGGTTAAGGCGGCTGTTCAGCGCGCAGTGAATCCGAAGATCCGTGGGTTCGAGTCTCATCCCCCGAGGTGTTCCCTTTTTCTTGGCTTACAAATTAAAACGTATACTACCCTTGGCTCTACAAATACCAGTAGCTATATTGATTATTCTACGTGGGCGATCAGCTGCGCAATCGTTGCACGTGTTCCGTTAATCGAGCGTATGCAGTCCGTTGCCAACGACACGCCCGAATCACTCTCGAGGCGGAAGATTGTTGGTATCTCTCACGGTGCCAGAGCAATGCTCGGAAAAAATCACTGGCCAGGGAAGAAGGATAGCGGCGAAGCACGGTCACGTCCGATCGGCGGATCCACCGTCGAAAAATCAATCGTCTGGAGTGGTCGGTTCCGTGGACCGTAGCCCCCGTTTCTTCCGACGATGCTCCTTTTTCCCTCGTCTCGTCGCCCTCCGCCTTCCACTTCTGCACGCGTCATTTAAGCCTGCCCCGAGAACCGGAAGTGGATGCGCGCCGTGGCTCGGTCTACCGCGCTCAGCAACCAGCGCGTACTCCGCGCAACATAGCGTACGTCGGAATTGCCAACGAAAACCCCCTTCGAACTTGACGGGCGTTGCAGCGAATGGATTGAATTCTGTGGCTCGCCGGAACATTTCCGCGCCACGGAGCCGCTGGCGAAGGGACAGCGGTCCGAATCTATTAGGCGCGCAATTTTCAGAATTCGATTAATGTCACAGAATATCGCGCCGACACGTCGCAGCGTCCAGGCTTTCCTCTCGGCCTAGTGAAAAAAGCGGAATTCTCATTTCACCAGACAGCGGTCTTTTATTTTCTCGCGGCTGCCAGTAGTTACGCGAGAGATGAGCTTTTATTCGCGACGACGGCGATGGATAAAAACGGGTGGCCGGATCGACGAGGCGTGAGATGGTCGCGCTTCTGGCGAGCACATGCCTCGACGGATGCGTGCGAACGCGCCTAAAGGTGCGTCCAGACGTTGCGCGGCGTGCGTGCGAGGCACGCCTCAGCCATCGGAAAGTCTTCGGAGACTGCTTCGACATGAACGATTACAAAGCAACTTCGAGCTACCTCGAGAAAAGCTCGCAGGGTGATTCTCCAGCTACGCCGGTCATCCGTGGCGAGGACAACAGCCTGCAGTGCCCCATTGAATTTTATGGCTTTCGACCCTCGAAGGGTTTGGAATACCATTAAGTTGTGAAATCTTCAACTTCCGCATTCCTCATTTGCGAAAACGACGCCAATGGATTCCTGGCGTTCCGTCGATTAAAATCATACCAAATATCATGCAAATCGCACTACTTTGACAGAAGCTATGTGTGTTCCTTATGTAAAAGTTGTCCGATTTACACGACATTTGGCATGATTTTCATCGGAAAACCCCAAGGAATCCATCGGCGACACCTCCATATCCATACGATAAAGAATAAAGAATTATTTTATTTACTAAACAGATACAGGGTAATTCTCGAGGTACGCCCGTCACCCCGTGGGGAGGACAACACCCCGCAGTGCCCATCGAATTTTATGGCTTTTTCCGGAAAAAGGTACGAATCCTGGGCCGAACGTAACGAATTGAAGGGTTTCGACCCTCGAAGGGTTTGGAATATCATTAAGAAGTGAAAAATGTACAGGATTTCAAATGTTTGCTTCTTTTCTTCATCGTATCGAGAAGGAAGTGTGGGATCAGGAACCCCCATCATAAGAGAGGGCACGGAAGCATCGAGGACGGGGAGTCGGCGGTAGCCGAGGTGGTTAAGGCGGCTGGCCAGCGCGCAAACCTAGAGATCGCGGGTTCGAGTCCCGTTGAGGCGACTTCCCTTTTTTCCGTGACCCTACAGAAGTGACGCCAATGGATTCCTTATGTTTTTCCGATGAAACTGACACCAAGAACGACGTAATTCGGAAAATGATGAAGGAAATTTCGTTAATAATAGTCTGATTTACGTGAAATTTGGTATGGTTTTCATCAGAAAAACATAAGGAATCCATTGGCGTCACTTCCCTTTCGACACGATGAAGAAAAGAATTTCTTAATACGCTGTAATGGATATTTCACCCTCGACTGCGGGGACTCAACCCCAATTCGCTACGTTCGGCCCAGGATTCGTACCTTTTTCCGGAAAAAGCCATAAAATTCGATGGGCACTGCGGGGTGTTGTCCTCCCCACGGGGTGTCGGGCGTACCTCGAGAATTACCCTGTATCTGTTTAGTAAATAAAATAATTCTTTATTCTTTATCCTATGGATATGGAGGTGTCGCTGATGGATTCCTTGGGGTTTTCCGATGAAAATCATGCCAAATGTCGTGTAAATCGGACAACTTTTACATAAGGAACACACATAGCTTCTGTCAAAGTAGTGCAATTTGCATGATATTTGGTATGATTTTAATCGACGGAACGCCAGGAATCCATTGGCGTCGTTTTCGCAAATGAGGAATGCGGAAGTTGAAGATTTCACAACTTAATGGTATTCCAAACCCTTCGAGGGTCCAAAGCCATAAAATTCAATGGGGAACTGCAGGCTGTTGTCCTCGCCACGGATGACCGGCGTAGCTGGAGAATCACCCTGCGAGCTTTTCTCGAGGTAGCTCGAAGTTGCTTTGTAATCGTTCATGTCGAAGCAGTCTCCGAAGACTTTCCGATGGGTGAGCCGTGCCTCGCACGCACGCCGCGCAACGTCTGGACGCACCTTTAAGGTGGAATCAGACGGCGCGTGAATCGCCGATCCACGCGCCGTCTGATCGGTCATGAATCGCCGAGTCGGGCTTGCCGAGCTAGACGAGCCGGGCCAGCTCGCCGATTCACGCGCCGTCTGATTCCACCTTAAGAGATCCCGAGCTTTCGAGCTCTCCTCTTGCCAATTCGCCGCCCCGCGTCCCACCGATTTTCTCAGCCGCGGAGTCGCGCGATCATCTGCCACCGGCCGCGGAGAAGTTCCCTACCGAGCGCGAGGGAAATATTCACGGTATTAAGGCGGTATTCGGGCCGCAACTTTCCCGTGGAATTGATTTTCCAAGCGCCTCCATTCGGTTTCGGCGGCAGCCGCCCCGTTTCGACCAACTTTCCTCGCCCGTCGAATTTGCGAAACGCTCGACTCGCTGCTACCTTTTGCGACGTAAATTGCGTTTCATTTTCCGCTCTTCAGCCGCCGTCAGCCTCGTGGAATTCCAAGCGTTCCATTTTTCCACCGTAGTATTTTAGATTTACGCGCGTGGAAGGTGAATGTGGGTTAACTCCGGTATTACTTCGCGTTGCTCTGTACTTTATTATTCATGGATTTCGATTTGGATTGATCAGCCGGGAGAAATTCGGTTCGAAAGGAGACGGGAAATATTCCTCCGTCTTCGATCATCGCGAGCATTAATCAAACGCATCGGCGCAGCTAGATTAACACGCTAGGGAATATTAATTCTCTGGTATTCATAACGCGGCTCGGGCGGCCCGAATTCCTTCCGCGAATTTTCCGAATTTCCGCAGCCTCTGCCACTCGGCCCGCGCTGTTTTATTAACGCGCGCGATAGCTGGACTAGAAGGAGTGCAAAATGTAAACGGTAAAATGCCACCGGTATTCCTGATCCCGTTGGAAATTGGACCTTGTCATGGGACACGATGGAAACCCTCCGGGTTTCGACATTTATTTCGAGGACACTTCACAGAGGAAGGAGGCGCAATTAGAAGGATCGGATGAAGCGCACTCCAATTAACACGATTGCGCGGCGCATGGATCGCGCCGTGCTAATTCTGGACTTGATTTCACTTCTCTCAAGCGCTCGCGAAAATCGTATCGAGCGAGCTGGATCGCGTCTCGATGATGCGAAAACTAATTTTACCACCTCCCCGCGTGGTCCCAGCGACGTGCCACGGTGGATCCCTCCAATCCAACCGAATAATTGCGATCGTTTAACCAGCCGGCCAACATTCCCCGAAATAATGGGAGCAGAATTTTTAAACGCCACCGATAACAAACGGTCCGACGATTTCATTTGAAATTCCAATCCGCTCGTTTTTCAACTAACGAATTCATGGAATTGCGCGGGGAGGATTGATCGCCGTGCTGTGCGGTCAAATTGTGGTCGAAACGATGCTCTCGTCGCCTCGAGCCCGTGCGGAGGAATTGTTAAGGGGATGCAGCGAGAGATCCTAGGTAAACGTGGATGATTGGAAACAAGGGGACGGGAGATGGATGGAATTTTGCATCCCGCGGTTGTAAACTCCGCGTAAAGCGTCTGGTATTCGACGAGAGGAATGGAGAGAAGTTTTCGCGTGGAGCCGCGATCGTTTGCCTACGCCACTGGCGAACATGTGCGATCGCGTCGTATCGTATCGTACAAGAAGGTTCATCAACAGCACACACGGTCGGCGAATGCGCTTTCTCGACACACGCGCTTCTGTAGTCTGCCAGATCAACAACCGGACGTTCCTCGGGACTTGAGCTTCTTTTGCCTTCCCTCTGCACACTCGGCTGCCACGGGTGCGCTGCCAACGTGGAGTAATATTTCCAATGGGAGTACGATAGCTGGTGGTCAGTGGCGGATTTAACCCTTTCAGTACGGCGTACATTTCCGCGAAGTGCTTTTGACTAATTTTTTTTTTTTTTTTTTTTTTTTTTTAAACTATCGGAGATGCCGACTAAAGTCGGCGCTAGGAACGACGGCTCGTTCCGTGACGCCGGATATATCCGGCACTGGAACACACAGGTCATCAGATGGATGCCGGATATATCCGGCGCTGGTACCGAAAGGATTAAGGAAGATGGCCCAGGTGGCAAACGTTCTGGGACACTCTGTATGCGTAACAGAATTATAAATAAATTTACGCGCGTGCGGTATGCAATCATAAATTTTTTTTGGAAGATGGGGCCTTGGGAGGACCTTCTGGGTAAGGGCCCAGGCTGGCGGTGTCGTCGGTTAAAGTTATAAACGACAAACGCGGCATCCATTGGGAAAAGCGAAACTTGAAAGCCTGGCACTTGGATGTCCTTTGATTGGATATCAGGTCAGCATCAGGTGCGCGCGTAATTATCGCGAGTAGATTGACGCCAATTACCATTCTTTCCTCGAAACGGAGCGGCATCGATCCGTTCGCCTCTAAACGAGATAATGCCGCGCAATAACCAGCCCTTTTGTACTGCTGCTGCAACCAGCCGGGGAACCGTTTCCGAGAAGCCTCGCCAGCCGGCAGCTTTCTTCGCATTAGGTGGCAGCACGAAAACGCCGGTGGAAATAAGAATTCCGGATCTGACCGAAAGAAGCGCGGTTGTTTAACGAGCTGCGGCATGAACCGCGAGCAGGCAAAGGGCAACTCCGCACGATACCGTTGGAAAAACTGCGCGACAACCTTTGCAACCGAATTAATTGCAGCTGAACGACCGGCTGCCCGGAGCCGTGCAATCGTTTGCTACCCTGTTCTCTTGTACTTTCGATGCAGCTTTTGCTGCGAGATTCCTTGCCTTCTTGCGTGGCGAGCGATTAATCAACAACGTGCACCCCTTCCTTGGCTCTTCGATGGCGCGCTGAAGTGCGCAATCACAGGGTTGTAACCGGGGCCGTCTTAACAAATTTGAGTTAACTCAATAATACATTGATAATATAATAAAGGTAGTTTATTTGTAGATATTTATAAAAATACACACGATAGAGAAAGGCTTAAACAAATTCTGATTAAAATATCTTAATACACATGATTCTTAACACGTTGCGTACGGGTGACGTGTACGGTCACGTCATGGAACTCTTGGGCCCGGTCTCAATTTTTCAGGTACCGAATTGTCCTTTTGCATACGCATTCAGTACGAACGTGTTCATCAGTGTGTGCATGTCGTTACAAATTTGCAACGTTTTTCACCATGGTGCAGCTGTTTCTTGTATTTAGGCGAAGGTCAACTATTTTTGGTGCCGGACGCAACGTGTTAAGGGGTAACACCACTCTAGAGGCAGAAAAAAAATACCTAACTTTGACAATTTATTTTGGGAATATGACAAACGGAATAGAATTTCTTTTCAGAGGGTTTATTTAACATATATTGAAGTACGAAAAACATTTTTTTTATTGTCATTTTCATACAAAATGGCGGCGATAGAGCCCGTCGTCGAAAACAGCTTTTTTGAAAACACCGCCACGGGAGGACGGATTTCTCGGCATGTATGAGTCCGGGAACAAAAAATAAAAAATATTTATAATCTATATACAATTGGCTTTGGAAGTACGTAGGGTTTTTTTTTTAATCAATTTTTGTGAAAGTGGTGCACTTTTTAAGAAATGAATTGATTTTTTGCCCTAAACACGAGCATTAAATTGTTTATAAAAAAAAGAGTTTACATTCAATCAAAAAACGGCTACGTACTTTCAAAGAGAATATTGTTGTGAAGCTACTGTAAAAATTTCAAATCGATCCATGCAATAGTCTCCGAGAAATCCGTCCTCCCAGTTTGAAAGAAGTGATTTCGACGACGGGCTCTGTCGCCGCCATTTTGTATGAAAATGACAATAAAAAAATTGTTTTTCGTACTTCAATATGTGTTAAATAAACCCTCTGAAAAGAAATTCTATTCGGTTTCTCAGACTCCCAAAATAAATTGTCAGATTTAGGTCTTTTTTTCTGCCTCTAGAGTGGTGTTACCCCTTAAGGGGGGAGCCTGGTGTAACTAGCTGGAAATCGAGGCATTTTTCGGGAATTTTTTTTAAAGAAAGTATTTAATCGATCTTTCTGAAACTTTCAGGATATTGTATTATCAGGTTAAGGAAGACAAAAAAAAATTTTATTAAAAATGAGCGGCAAATAACAAAATTATAAGGGCTTATGCCCAGTCCGTTGGCGACGCAATTGTTACACTGCGGGCAACGTAGCGTCTTTTGGTTTCATCTAAAACCAAAAATCGAACAATTTTCGTTTAGTTTATGAGTGTACGCACAGATCGTATAAATTCATAACTTAAAAGATGCAAAATTGAACAAATGGCGGCCTCTTGAAAAAAAATTCACTTTTTCCAACGAAATTTTGCCTTAAATGTGTAAAAAAAAGTTATTTATTTAAACAATATCATTATACTAAGAACGTAGCCCTATGAAGAAAATGTTCACAAATATCCGTGTACAAGGTCAAGTCGATTGGTTGAATATTTTTGGAGTTACATTGCCCGCAGATTGTAAAACTGTCGTTTCGAGAAAAACGCATTTAAAGTTTTGTGGTAACCTGGCGCTCCGTAGCAAAACCGGCCATATCCGCTTTAATTTTTCGAATTTCGTTTTGCGGCTTTGGGAACATATTATTGTGATGCTCAACTATTGATTTATGGAAAAAAAAAATCGATTTCTTCGACCCGCTACACTAGACTCCCCCCTTAAAGTTTTGTGGTAACCTGGCGCTCCGTAGCAAAACCGGCCATATCCGCTTTAATTTTTCGAATTTTGTTTTGCGGCTTTGGGAACATATTATTGTGATGTTTAACTATTGATTTATGCAAAAAAAAAAAAATCGATTTCTTCGACCCGCTACACCAGGCTCCCCCCTTAAGCGCCCTTGGATCACTGGCGGCCCTGGGCTATAGCCCATTTAGCCCACCGAATAATGATTGTCTGAAACGAGGTGGCGACATTGAAATCTCCGTCTCGGAGGATCAGACGCCTTTTTCTCTATCTCGAATCAGACTGGGGATCCAACGTCGGAAGCAGCCATGCTCTCAAGCCTTCTCGTTTTATTCTGATACTCGGAGGACTAAATTAAGCGGAAATTGCCGACACGTTGGTCGGAATCCTGCCGGAGCCGCGCGCAAACATCCCCAGCTGACATACGCGCGAACACGTGCGTCTACATACTCGCCTCTTCTCTTTTCTCCTCTTCTCTTGGATTCTTCTTGCGTGTCTTCGTTCGCCGCTCGATTCGGTGCGAACTTCTCTCGGCCAGTCCCGTTCCAAGCAGCCGTCGCGAAACAACTCGATGACCCGCGGACGTTCCTGAAATTCCGTCGTCCGCTCGACACTCGTCTAAGCGCACTTTCTCGCGGCGTTTTCGCCCGGCCTGCGAGTCGATCGCGATTTCATGCGCGGGTGCTCGTCGAGATTCGCGTTCCGACATTCGAGCTCCATGTGATCCGCCGATTGAATTCTGCGAGCTTGAAAGGGGCGCGACATTGGACCGATGGTGCCTTAATTGTTAATCCTATTATCGAATTCTTGCACCCCAACTGTCCCCTGTGTCCAGAGTTCGGAGTTGAAACGAAGGGCGCCTGGTTCGAGCTGGCATTAGGAGTGACACCGCGTGCAAAGTTCTCTTCGGACACTTGTGATTTCATCTGATATGTATGATCTAAAATCTAAGTGAATCGACGGCGCAGTTCGCTAGATTTTCAAACTCCGTGGAAATTCTCAAGTCGAATACGTTGAGACCGGTTCACAGAATTCGAAGGTTCCAGGAAAACCGAAGGAGCGTGCCTTCGCTGGAAAAGCGCCGCGGACCGTTAGGGGCAGGTACGCGATGTAGAATCAGCATTCGAGGCGCCGCTTGAATATTAAGAATGGCCGAACAATTATCGAAGGAGGCGGCCAGTCTGTAGAGGAGGGACGGGAACGATAGAGGACGAACGAGAGGCTTGTACCTCGAACGGCGTTTCCTACCTACGTGCCTGAAATGCGCGAGAGGAATTGGCCAGGCAACCGATTCGCTAACGACATTGTTTCGCGTCCTCTGCACGCGCGTGCACCAACTTTCGTTTCGACTACACTGCCCCCTCGAGTTTCACTCGAATGTGCAATTCGAAACTTCGTCCGAGTTTCCCTTTTTTTTACTACAAGGGAAGCTTGGCAGCACACTGGTGACACCTTGAGTTACAAATCTCCTGTAGAAACAGAAATCGCCGTGGAGGTGATAGGTCATTTAAGGGTTAGCAGAACGTCCCTGGAATATCTCCAAGTGCAAGCACCGAAAGCACGATACATAACACGGATTCGCAGAACCTAACGAGTCGCAGACGACGAAGCTTGAAACGTCCCCGGCTGGAGATGCAAAAGAACCGTTTCCTGAGATTCCAGAGAGCGCGTAAGGTACTTACGAATCCGGTCGCTGGAGACGTGTCAAGGAACCCGGAAGCCGGCCCGTTTGCGTTGCAATTCGTATCTGTTGGAGCGAAACACGCGTAAACAAAAACCGTGTGCCCGGGCGCGTACGTGGAGTTTCGTGGTCTTCCGAGGACCTGTGTGGGCGGTGCGAATCGATCCACGAATCGATATAAGCGTGGATGCCTTTCGCGGTGCTTGTTCTGGGGGTGGCGTGCGGACTCGCAGAAATAATATTTCACCCTTTCACCCAGCACGCTTGAACGTGCTTGGGGGTGCTTGGACGTGGTCGACGGGGGCGAGCAGCAGTTTTTCCACGTCGAGGAGAGGGCCCGATTATATATCGGCCTTCTGGAAAACGCGATGTCCAACTGCTGCAGCTGCATCGGCGGCTCCACCGCGGACACTTATCAACCGCTGAGGTCGCAGATCTCTCGGGGCAGCGCGAAGCTACCGAAGGACAGCAGGGAAAGCCTGAGGAGCCCGAGGAATCAGCGCAGAAAGCTCAGCGTTCGTTACGATGCCGTCAGACCAGCTGGATCCGCAAGGTTAGCGGGCAATCTCGTCGCGTTAACGATCGCAGTAAGCGATGGCAGTCACTCGAACTGGTTGCGGAACCTGGCGACCTAGAACGCCTGCGACCAGTCGTTTCCACTGGCAGATTAGTCCCTTAATCGCGCGTTCATTGCTTTCCTAAAACGGTAGCGAATTTTCCGAGTACACGTAGAATTGCATACCTAGGTATATACGCAGTTGGAGGTTTCGGGGATGTTAACATTAAATTGTATCAAATTTGTTACTGCAGTACGAGAATTTGGGAGCAGTACAAGTTAATAATCTTTATCATCTTTTTGTTGCAGGTGAGTCATTACGGATCTCTTTTGGTGCACGGTACTTGTGATAATTTTCCAACGAGGTAAGAGATGTCACTTAGGGTAGTAGGTCTTTGTCTAGGATAACGTCACTTTCGCAATTGTTAACACAGATCACTTTAAATGTATTTCTTCTAAAATACTGAAATGCTGATTTTCCAACGTCGAGGGGCTGTTTCGCCCCTTAAAACACGTCTCTCAGATTTTTCAGCTTAACAACATATTTGAAAGCGAAAGAAATCGGCGACGTACACCTCGATAGCGCCCCCCCCCCCCCCGGCAGAGAAATATAAAAAAAAACAGGAAATGTGTAAATATTTTTGATATTACTGCCTCGGGGATCATTCATCGACCAGCGTAGCGTAGCTCTACTATATGAGCGCCACGAGGAGGGTGCGCGAGGGGTTGCAGTCACGTGACTGCCTCCCCCGAGAAGGGGTAGTCTCGTGATTTTTTCGCGACCGTGCGGAAGTGGCAGCCAGTTCCGCAGGAACTCTGACGCGGTTCGGACGTTCGCGGATTTCCTTCGCCCGCTTCTCTCCACTGTGCGTGACCAGCCGCGATCTCTCGCGTCCGCCGCGCCATTCGTTTCCGTTTATCATCCCGCTTTATCTACCCTCAAAACCCCCGGCGCCTTCCTGCTTTTTACACGATTTCCTAGTGACCCCTCCCCCCTTGCATAACACGTCACCGTCCTTTGCAGAACGGACCATTTTAGAGTCTCCCCTTTTGATGAAGATCTTGAAGTGAAAATTTGTAAAGAGTACCTAGAGATAGAAATAAATGGAACTGAGAATTGGTGGTCATCGAGTCATGATTTCTACGATCTCCAGTCGAGGATTGAAGTTCTCGCATCTCATTAACAGACAGGACTATCTGGCTCCCAAAATCGCGCTCCTAACGTTTCTATCCGCTGTCACCTCCCACGTGTTTCGCTTTTCCAAACTTCTTTCTCGCCGCCTTTCTCGCGCAAATAACGCGCCACACTCGCTTTGCCACCGGCTCCAAAGCACTCTGATTAACGCTCGGCCATTGTGAAACTATCTCTGACCTGGACAAAGCGATTTTGATTATGGTTAGTCCGACTGTTCCGGGTCGACGCCTCTGCCACGTTCTGCCTCGTCGTCTCTTAGGAATTCTGGTTAAATTCGCTGAAAACTCGTGCCTCTTCGGATTATCACGTCCCGTATTTTTCATCATATTTTTCACCCAAAGGTTGCGTCTCTTGTAACTAAAGGGGCTACGTTGCGATTGAAGTTCATTGAAAGAGGCATGCATCGGTGGCTGGGGGAAGCTGCCGTGTATTCCAGCAAAAACTCGAAGAAAAGCCAGACGGAGGCTCAATATGCGTTTGGAAAAACTTGCTGGCAGAATGTGGGACTCGTTGAACGCTACTCTTGGCATTTACTTACAGCGTGTTCCCGGCGGTACTGTTAGTTCTAAAAACACAGTTAATTCAGCAATTCTGAAATCGTTCCTCGCTGTAGGTGTCCGTGTTCTTCGAAACCTAGTGTGGAGCGGATTTGTTCGTTTCAATACACAGAAGGTTGCTAAGCTTGCTGAAAAGGACGATGAACAAAATTGCTTCTTTTTTATGTGTGTGTTTATTTTAAGGGGTCGTATTCACACTGGAGTCATTAGCGACCATCCACATCCGCACAAAGATTACACACCTGAAGATTTAGTTACAAAGCATTTAGACCGTACATAGAACTAGATTACAAGAGATCAATTACAAGAGATCAAGCAAATTTGATTCCTTCCTTATTCAAGTTTAAGGGGACCTTCCGGTCTAAAAGTCGATTTTTTTTTATTTCATTTTTCGAATGTTCAACCTTTTAGGAATACGTGTTTAAAAGGATTTGTTGAAATTCGTAAAATTCCAGAAGTTATAGGCATTTAAGTAGCGGCAAATGCATGGGCAACAACCGCGCACTCGGCGCTCACGTAAACCTTTAAACGCGTTTTTCTCGAAACAGTGTTCTCAAAACGGTGGGACCTGTATCTCCAAAAGTTATTATCCGATTCGACTGAACCTTTTTTTATTTTGAAGAATATACTTCTGGCTAGGGGGGGAACTAGAAAAATTACAAAAAATTGAAAATTTATAATTTTCAAAGGCGTTGAAAGGACGAAAAATACAGGGGAAAGTGAAAAAACGTCATTTTTCTAATTTTTTCTAGTTCCCCTCTATCCAGAAGTATAATCTTCAAAATAAAATAAGTTTCAGTCGAATCGGATAATAACTTTTGGAGATACAGGTCCCACCGATTTGGATAAATTTTTTGACGCCTTGACTTTAACGACTCACCAGGGCCGTCTGCAATAATTAATTATAAAACAAAAAATATATTTCTATAACTTAAGACATCCTTAATACAATGCAAAGAGTCCCATTAAATTATATATAGTAGTTTTCCTTTAATTAATTCCTAAAAATCACCTATTTTTTTGGGCTCTAGACCGGAAGGTCCCCTTGAGTTCAAACTCTCTTTGATGATGAGTCGACTCCTTTCCTGCGAAACTTAGGACATTCTAGCAAAACATAGAGAACAAGATTTTGTTCGACTATTTTCCCATGCTTCTCAACACAGTTTCTAGGTCACTTTGCATTTTTCAAGTCCAACTTCGTGCACACGTCTCACGTTTTTCTGAGATAGTAACCACGGGCTAAGGTCATCGTCAGCTTCTTCGTGACGTGAGCTCGTTAAATACTCATCGTGGAAGCAACCATAGGTACATCTCGATCGAGAACAATCGAAATTAAGGAAATTTTATTTTCTCGTGCGAAACACCTGTTCCAGACCCTGTCAGGTGTTTGGATATGCAGATAGGGTGTTCGCAGTGGATCGTGAAACAGCGAAATAATTTCCGAATGATTGCAGTCGGTCACGTTTGTTTATGCGAGGCGACCCCATAAATATTCAGCGCCGCTCGCGAATCCACGTCGATCCTTTCCTCTTTTTCCCGCTGGTTGGTTTGCCTTGGCAACGAGTCCCGTTAGGGAAATTCTCCTCGAAGACCTTTCGTCGCGCTAACGAGCAACGTTATTTCCAGCGTTTTGCACGGCAACGAATTCGCGGCGCGTCGAGTGAAAGTGGAAAAAAGGTGGCCGATTGCCGGCGGTGGTGCCGCTGAATTCGATTAATTGCACGAGCACCGAGGACAGGTCGAGCAGTCGATCTACCTCCAGTTCGTACGCTGGATACCACGCTGAGGTGAGATGCGTCTCCTTTTTACTGGCGCGCGCTTCCTCCTCCCTTTTGCCCGGCGAGGGCGAGATAACTCGCGGGACAGCCTCGCGAGAAAAATTGTTCCGTTTCTGCGAGCGAGATTTATGGTCGTGTGTGAAATATGTTCCGCGAGATTGTTGTTCCTCGGGAAATTATACGATTCCGCTGAATCCCCGGCGAGACGGTGAACAGAATGGGAAGCTTTGTCGTCGATTGTTTGCGCCCAAGTTGAACGGGAATGTTATGAAGCGAAATTGCCATAACTCAGTCTTTCCATTCCATCCATTCGCTATCCAGCGTTTCCCAATGGAATTTTCTCACGGAACACTACCGAACTCACTAAAATTTCCCGGAGCGAGTGAGCGAGCTTTTAAATAATCTGCACACTTTTTTTTAACCCTTCGTGGTCACACCTTGTAATCAAACATTGGTCCCCAGAGTTGCCATTTTCGTATTTTTGAATCTTTTAACTTTTCAGTGATAATTGTACATTCGTAACGCTCTAGCAGTCTGTTTCTAGAAATATAAATGATGAAATTTCAAGTTAAAAGGTAGCTGTGGAAAAGGGGACATTCTTAAAATTCACAAAATTTTTAAATTTCAACATTAAGGTCTTATAATTTACAGAAATCTTGGCAAAGGTATATACTTCTGGGAAAAAATTGCCTGGGGCGCGATACACCCCGTGTAACCAAGAAGGGTTAATATTTAAGTCTTAAATTTAATATTTAAATCTTGTGTTTGTCTGTCGCCTAAAAACACTCTGGGCTCGTGAAAGGTGCCTCCGCCCATTCTGCCTGGCTAATCCAGATGAATGTGACTATTTTACAAAAAAAATTTTTTTTATAAAATCAAAATCAAAATTCCGCGTGTCGTCGTTCCTAGTTCTATTATAAGATAGCTTCTCGCGGAACAGTAATTAGGAAACGGTGCTACAGACTAATATACTATACAGTTTAGACGATTCGTGGTTCCATCCAGTTGGGATTGGCCTCGTCGATAACGAGGCAGTAGAGACGGCGATCGAACCGTTCCCTTCTGGATATTGGTACGAACGAGGATACGTCGCCGCGATTAAGAAGTGCTATCGGATCGTGTGCATCGGCTCGATAAAAACTCAATTAGAAGCGGCGCTGCGCGGCACCCGTATCGCGGTAAACCCGGCAGAATTCGATTAAAAGTTGTAAATGCGATTAGATTGCTCACACGTCTGTCTCTTTCCACCCGCGGAATCACTGCGAACATTCGCGGTGAAAGATCGCCTCCGATCGCCTCTGCCTTTCAATCATTAGCAATATCGCAATATCTACTCGGGAATTGTCAGCAAAACGGCAGCAAACAACCCAGCATTCTAGAATTTCGTAATCAGGACGCGAGTTACGTAAAAGATATCCCCGGACGCATTGAATCCTAACCGCGGCTTTCAGAGAAGTTGCCCAGTCGCTCCACGACCTGCAAGCTTGCAAGTTTGCGTGCCCCGAGAATCTATGCCACTTTCGACCGTGTAATATTCGTATTGGCGGGTCGCGCGATTACTATCGAACGGTTCGGCGCACGGACGCGGCGCGGCGGCTCGGTTAATCGCGGCCGCAGAATTGCTCGGGTGGTTCTCCGAAGCGCGAATGGACGGGGGCATTCCTTTGCTCGTTTGACGCTCCGAGTGCCAAAGTTAGCGAAACAATGGCCAGCCACGTGAAATAAGAATGACAATGCCGCCTAATTGGCTGAGCGAATTTCGCTCTCGTTGAATATTCACGGCGGGGCTTGGCGCGCAGGACATCGCTCATTGTGTCGTCTCCCCCGATGCTCTTCGCTGCTTTCACAATGCCCGACTCCACTTGGCGAATACGCGGTTAATTCCGCTGTTTGTTTTCGGGAACGGCTGGAGCAGCGTTTCGAACGTTTGCTGGGAAATATCATTAGATGTTGACTCTCCACGGAATTGCATCGGACGGAGATAGTTGCTGCGTTGGACCAAGCTCCTCCGAACCCTTTCGCTGGCCGAAGAGAAATTTCGGGGAGATAATTCGGAGGGGAAAGGCGGGGGGGGGGAGGGGCGGCGAGATTAACGACTCGCGTGACATTGTGCAAAGGGGTAAAGGGGAAGGAAGGGGATGCGGTTTTCCTGTAGCCTGGCGAGGGGAGGCGCGAGGCTCGAGAAGCTACAGAAGAATCGTTCCAGTTTCCTTGGGTTCAGCCTGCTTTTGAAATAACCGCGACCCTGAGCTTCCTTTCCTGAAAGGGATACGTACGCCGCATTCATCCTCCGGCTTTATCTTCCTCCTCCGCCTCTCGCGCACGATTTTTTACTATTTTTAACCCCAATTTCAGCGGATCGCTTCGAGGTTGGGGGATGTTTAAAAAATCGGGCTGCCGCGTCGCGGAAATGTCAGGAGGCGCGCTTGCATCTATTAATCCCCCCTCTGGAATATTCTCGCTGCCCTGAAAACCGCCTTTGACAGTCTGCTCTCTCTCTATTTTCGCCCTGACTTCGAATGGCTTTGCTCAAATACGCGGCGTGCAAAATTAACTAGCTGGTAGATTCGTATGTAGGTAGGTGTCTGGGAAACTCGATCGTTATTTGCTTTCATTGGGCCTTGGGAAAGGTGTGTTTCATTTTTAAAAGTGAATCGCATACTTCTGTGAGAAATATAGGATATGGAATTTTAGATCACGAACCGTATAAATAAAGAATGAAATCGCGTCACGAAAACAGGGCATCCCTCGCGAGCGCTAAATTTTGGGGGTGGTAGATTGGGGGGGGGGGGGGGTGGCAAATTTGGGGAGCGACAAAATTCGGGGGGTGACAACTTTTGGGCAGCGGCAAATTTGGGGTTGCGACAAATTTTGAGCCAAAGAAATTGGGAAAGGTTTAAGGGGGGACTCTACCTTGTTGGGCCGAAAAATCGATGAATTTGGTGAATTTTTTGTACAAAAACGGTTTGACAAATTAATTTGCGGTTTGACAGGCTGTTTTATTGTATCTTCAGCTCTTGTTATAAATTTTTATGTGACGGTAAAAAAAAGATGTGGCTGATACAGAGCGCTGACTTGAGGCGTTGAAAAAAAATCGGGTGGTCCTGGCGTTAACGAAATATACTCGAAGGATAATCTGAAACACAAGAACGAAAGAGATTCTTAATCTGTATGAATGTGGCTATCGATGGTAGTAGATTCATTAAGATAAACAAAGAAATGTTAAAATGGCAGGCTTCTGAATATGATGAATCGAATTTTTCTCAAAAATCGGCAAAACATCATTAAGTAAAATTAGGAACGGTTACAATACGGCAATAAATCTACTACCATAGATAGACAGACGCTTGCTCAACATGCATGTAAAATTTCAAGTTGTTTGCTTCATTGGTTGTCGAGATTTCTTCAACGCCAGGTCGAAAAATGTAGTTTCGAGAAAATCGAGTTTAAAAGTTCATATTATGTATAAGGATAGAAATTGACTACTTACCATTATTTAAGCTATTCCAGCTATTTGGCTATAAGCTTTGCAGAGTGTATACACAAGACTCATATCTTTCCGAAAAAGCAAAAAAAAAAATGCAATTTTTCGGTCCAACAAGGTAGAGTCCCCCCTTAAGCACAGAGGCTCGAGACAACTTTAAAAACATTTCCCTTCTTTTTCATATAGCGAATTAGCAATAACTCATATGTGTAGGCGCTTGGCGCTCGGAAGACGGGCCTAATGGTGCGAGAGTGGCTCATAGGTGGCGTCTGTTAAAGTAGGAGTTCGGGACTAAGAGATCGGGGGGAAGCCGTAGTGGCGGAATCGGTAAAGGCCGAGTTTCCTAGCCGCGATCGGCGGCTGCGGCCGGCGGCGGTCCCACTAGCGCAACGGAGACACAGATGCATACCTCTCCATTGCACTAGTGGGACCGCCGCCAGCCGCCGCCGCCGATCGCGGCTAGGAAAGTCGACCTTTAAAGGTGGACTTTCCAAGCCGCGATCGGCGGCTGCGGCCAGCGGCGGTCCCACTAGTGCAATGGAGAGGTATGCATCTGTGTCTCCATTGCACTAGTGGGACCGCCGCTGGCCGCAGCCGCCGATCGCGGCTTGGAAAGTCCACCTTTAGGTGGCCGTTCCAATGAGCGGCTGCAGCCGCCAGCGACCGCGGCTGGCGGCTACAGCCGCAAGCGACTGCGACTGGCGTCGTCGGAAATGGTATTTTCTATACCTAAGCGTCACCGCCATGGCCCCACCAGTGCAACGACGCGCCGCACAGGACCTTTTCGAGCACTTGAAAAAAGGGTCTATTGTCGTATCAGGTCTCGAGGACCGTCGAAGACAGTGAAAGACTAGCCTTTTTTTATATGTACATCGTGCTCTGTTTATCTGCCGGATTGAAGAAGTCAATGACATTTGGGTGTTTCTTTTAAGATATCGGAATGAAATTTGTGGCAAAAAATAGGATAAACCTATTCCTTTCTAGTGATGTATAATTTAATATTTTTTACATCTATTAATTTGTTTTTTTTATTTTTTAACTCAATCGTGATAAAAAATTGAAAACTGTTTTTTTGGTACTTTATTAGTGTTTTAAGTCGCACGTTGGGGAAACATTCGGTTTTCAAGTTATAAGGAAAAGTCGTATAGTAAGGGAAGTAGCCGAATATCGTTTTGTTTAAATTAATGATCAGTCATTTGCGATAAAAATCATCTTTTATTAGTAATTCATTAACCCTCGGAGACCACATTAACCCTCGACTTTGCGAGGACTCCTGGCGAGGCTAGCGTGGAAAGTCAGGAAACTGTTTCCCTCGGCCATGGAAACCATCCTCGACTTTCCAAAGCAGCCTTGCGTGCGAGGCGACTGTCGTTTTTTTTACATAATCAAAGGTGCCTCGCGGCCGCAAGAGCAAAAATCGCATGTTGGGGAAATATATCTTAAAACAATAATCGAAGAAAAAATTCATCTGCGCTAGTAAATTTGCCCCCACGTACTATGCAATTGCATATAAATAATTTTTTTATCTCCAATACGTTAGGAAATATCCAGCTGTTTACTGTTCCCGCGGACACCCGCGGGTTAATACAAAATCACGCTTTTGTTCACCGCGAATAATATCTGAATTCTTAAAGACGGCAAAGTTACGTTCTTGATTATCCTTTGAATATCTGGCAACCAGATGTTGTCGAAGCCGTCTTTGAAAATACCAAATTGCCGGCCATAAACGATAAATGAATTTTCGCTCCGCTCACAACTGCTCCTTCCAGAGGCTGCTTCCTTTCGGATAATTGAGGACACAACATAAAGGCAAAATACAGAACACAATATAAAGGTCCAAAATATAACAAAATTTGAAAATATAATAAAAAGCGGCCTTTTCGTTAATCCGTATATTGCTCTGTCAGCGGATGGCAGGTACAGGTAAATGGTCCGTAAGCACTGTTGTCCGTCGTCGAAGTGCGGGACAATACGATCATAAACCGCGACTCTAATGAGACGCTCTGGCCGATTAACCTGGCTAGTTCTTTGGAAACATCTGGTTCCATTAGGCCCGAAATATACTAAAATTTTACACCTGAGGTTCCCTACGCGTAGCGAGTTCAATATAGTGTATTTAGTTTTTACTAAAAAGTCGAAATTGAAGAATTCTACGTATCCGTATTTCACGGTTTGGTCTTTAGTTTACGTTGACAAATTTACGCCAAAATGGACCAACAATTTATAAGCAGTAAAAATACTCATAAAAAGTAATTTTTAATATATAACATTTGCTATATTACGAATCTGATTGCGTGACTGGATTCGTTATAAAAAAGCACATCAGTTTCGCCTAACAGATTATTCTATATGGTGCATATTTTCCGAGATATTGGGGCAAACGTGTTTTTCACCTCCAGATATGGATGATTGCGGATAAAAGAAAATACGTGTCAAATATTTAATGTTTCAATAATTTGTGGAATTGCCTTTTGGCTTGATAATAGTTACACCCTTCTTGGTATGAAATTTACTTAGTTGCATATTATAGCAGGTTGTATTTTGCTCTACTACTACACACATAGACCATTCCAAGTGCTCGAAACCAAGTGGGATCCCGAACGCTGCGCGGCTAGGAAATTCGGCCTAGCGCGAGGCTGTTTCGTAAAGTGATCATAATCGCGGTATGCAATTTCCAGATATCCAACTCCGCGAGGCGTGCCTCGCGAGGAATCCTCGCAAAGTCGATACGCACCTTATGGCCCACCTTTTCTAGTACCCAATACGTCAGCGGGTGCTTCTGTTTTGATATTGCAACGCGTGTTTATACTCGAGAGATAAGTGATCATCAGGTCGGCGCATACGTTCGTTCGCTTTATTGATACAAAGTGTTTATTACAGGTATAAGAGAGTTCCTATTCTTTGGCAATACGGGCGTCAGGCCGCTTGCTGTATCTAAACTCTCTCTTCATTCAAACAAGCAATCCTTTGAAGAATTTCCATATACAGTAATTCGTCGTTATTGTCCCGTTTTTACCATGCGTAATAGTCCCGCTTACTATCCCCACCATTTCTTGGAATCCTTCAGTCGAGAGTGAGAGAACGAAAGAGTCGACGGCAACCGTTTCGTTACCTCTCGCTCGCTCTTCGAATTTCTCGGCCGGACGAAATCGTGTCCACATCGCGACGTACGCCCGCCGCCAGCCCCGATCGTCAGGTTTATATCGACGAATTACTGTATTTTTATACTACATAAAAAGGCGAATTGAATAACAATAACAGAATTTATCATTTGAAGTATCTGATGTTAAAATAATTTTAGATGTATTCATTGACGTACCGGATTAAAAAAAACACAAAGTAAAAGAAATGAATGTGTTTCCAAAACATGGTTTGTTATAATTGGAAATATATTTATACAATATTTTTAGAAAACACTTTGTATCAATATATTGATACACGCTTTGTTATAATTGGCAATTTTACCAGTTCATCTAGGTGCCAGAAAAGTGACAAAAAAATATAAATATTGAAGAAAAATGTTTTCCTTTCAAGGCTGGCATTTCAATGTGCGGCCGGCGACTACGGCCGGCGACGGTCCCACTTGTGCAAGGGAGAAGTATGCATCTGTTTCTCCCTTGCACTAGTGGGACCGTCGCCGGTCGCAGTCGCCCGGCCGCACATTGGAACGCCAGCCTTGAAAAGTATGAAATATATTTATATTTGTAATAAACACTTTCTATCAATAAAGCGAACGAACGTATGCACCGACCTAATAATGTCTATTTTATATGATTAGTAGAGCCTATTGGAATACGCTATTGGTACTAACTCAATTTCGAAAAGAATGTGGTCTAGTCCGTTGTTTGCTCTCTGCCTCAATTAATTAATTTGCATGGACTGAAAGCCCGTTTCGTTAAAAGTAGTGGGATTTAAATATTTTTTTGTCAATTTAATCGGGAGAATGCAAGGAATCCATTGGTATCATTTTCATATTGATACGATGAAAAATAAAGAAACTCCGTTTCTGTATACATAAAATGAGATTATATTGAAATGAGAATATTTAGAGCTTACAATTCTTCATATATTTATTAAAATCTTTATTTCTGGCTTCTTGGGTCGCTTCACCCAATTAGCCGATTGGAAGGTTACCCAAATATTGTGTAATTTCGTAAGAATGTATTAACACTTTGTGAACAGTACCTATCTATTACATTGGTACCAGAATAACATGGATACAGGTTTGCAGATATTTCTGCACTTTCCATAGTAATTTATCAAATTTTTTTAGTTTTATTGAAATTGTTGACGTTATTTTTTTAAATAACGGCAAACTTTGTTATGAGTTGTATATTAACACTTTTTTTATGAACTTGCTCAATAATATTCAGCATTTTCAACGCGAAAGATGGAATGTTGCATTTTTCCCCTATTTCTTGGGATTCAGGCCCACTGTACGATATAGAATACAGGTGATTACTCCATTATTGGAAAATATTGTCAAATCTTGTTTTCGCAGTTGCAAGAACAAATATATGTTGATTACACAAGTTCACGGAAGGTAACTAAAAAGCCGACAATTACTGATATTTTTTCAATGGGTTTCTTATGGAAAAATAACTGTATACATATAACGAATTATTTGCTATTACTTTGCAGAATCGATACTAATCATTTCTGACCCCTTTAACTTTACTTTAACAAACTTTAAAAGACACGATTTAAAATTCTGCACAAAACAAAAAATTTGACATGTGTTTACACGCAGATCAGATGTAGCCGTCATGATATTTTTACCTTTTTTTATAAGAGCTCATATTATTAGTTTACAAGAAATATGTATATAAAAAAACATAATTCCATAAGTTATGAATTCTGACTTCTTTCCTTATTTCTGGATAATCTGTCCGAATGTGACGATGAATCGCAGCAGAGCGGCTAGAGTCGCAGAGCGGCTAGAGTCGCTAGACTGCTTCTGGAGGAGTAGAGCGGCAGCCGCTGTGCGACTAGGAGATTCTGCCGTTACGGCGGAAAACAGACACTCGTAGCATTGTGTTGTGTCTCGAGTAGCCTAGGCTGCTCATGAACCAGACGCGCATAGGCTATAGCAATCCTGGCGCGGCCGCAGCAGTCGCAGCCGCCCATAGGAGTTGAGATGAATGCTTTCCATTGTACCAGTGTACGCGGCTACAGCCGCAGTCGCCAGCCGCGGTCGCTGGCGGCTGCAGCCGCCCATTGGAACGGTCACCTTAAGGCGGCTGGCCAGCACGCGGATGGCCCGGGTTCGAGTCCCGGCGAGTGAGTGGCTTTCCTTTTTTCCGGCTCCTACATATGTGAGTTGCCATATTGAATTAATTTTGAAATTCTCCCGGCTCTTTTAAATTAAACTATTTGATAATATTTCATGGAAAGGGCGGCAGACAGTTGCTTATAGCCTGGGGGCGCCAAATCCCAAAATCCGCCCCTGTACGCGAATAGTTTTTTACAGGGGCCCCGTGGCTGACCCGAATTAACTCTAGTGTCATCGTTATTCACGGAATAATTTGATTAAAAGTTGTGGGGATTTCTGGGTAATAAAACGGCGGGAAGCTGTGCTTCTTCACGGTTGAGCAGGACCAACCGTAACGTATCACGGCCTTCCGCGCTTTATCTAAACGTCGGCGCGTTAAAAATGGTGATTGCCTGGCGGAAAATAATTCGAATCGAGGGAAGGGCTACGAAAATGCTGGTCTTCGCAGCATACCGTGCACCGGTGGTCATTTGAAGGGGCAAATCTCTCCTACTGGCGTCCGACTGCACCTTTTTAGCCCGACGGGATTTAGGTAATTTCGCCGTCTTCCTTTCCCAGTTCCAGGCTAATGCGGAAAGTTTCTCGTTTCGCGGGCGAATCCTGTCCCGCCGCAGCTGCATACTCTTGTTTTATGCACCTCCGGCGCGGCGAGGACGGCGGTTCGCGGTGGAGGAGGACCGGAGGTCGCGGAAACCGCGCCACTCGGCAGCTCAGAACGTCGAGTAGCAAGTCTGACGGCTGTCTGGATGAAAGCAGACCAGCGTGATTAGACCGGGCAGGAAAGTCCGTCTCCTGGAGTTTTAGGGGATCTTGTTGACGGAGCTGCTGCCTCGGATGCCATTAGCATGGGCGAGGATATTTCTCTTAATCTGCCCGTGAATTAGAAGCGCTCTATAGAGCACAGAGTATAGATTCTAGTAAAGCCGGACGTGCTCAGTGTTGCATTCGATGCTGAAGTAAGATTGATGGAAAAAGGGTGAAATTATATGGGATATCCGGGTGTCGAATGACTCTGAAAGTGTACGAGCACGTGTTAATCTCTACTCGACTTATGTCGCGACCCTCCGTCGCCCTTAAAATATTCAGGACCTGCGGTGGCGCTTGCATTTCGCCCGCGGCCTGGAAACAAGCTTACAGGATCAGTATTCAGTCGGAAACGTATAGCTGAGACGGCGCAAAATGGCCGGCCGTTTAATTACCTGGGCGCTCGCTTAAGTATCAAACAGGGAACGGACACACGGAATGGCTGCGCTCGCGCAAGCAAATCGGATTACCCCGTTGGCCTGCTTCAAGTTGGAAAAGATCAAAGGATGCCCGGAAGAGAGATTAATATTCGCGGGACTGAAGGATTAAGCGGGACGTAACGATCTGTATCTCTGGTTGCTGATCACGGGGCCTCTTTATGCTCGCGAGCGTTGGCGGCCCGCTAGCCCGCATCGAAATTCCTGCACACCCTCGACCCGCCTAATTTAATCGCGAACCGGGAATTTCGAGGTCGCGGCGGTCTGCACGGTCACCATGACCTATGCCAGCTCTAGGGAATTTCCCAGCTGGGATACGCCTCGGCGAGAAGTGTATTCGAACGTTGCAACTGTTTCCCAAATTTACAGCGAATTCGTCGAAAAATTTGTTCTCTGTAACTTGTAAGCGTTCTTAGACTTGTTGCTTTTCAACTAGCTTTCAGGCTATTTGGAAATTCAAGTGACCCAGGGGTTGATGCTTTCACCGGGGTCACTTTTAGGGGTACTATAAAAAGTGATGCGACAGGTCAGGTCTGGGCTTCTCTATAAAATGGCCCGGGTGCAAGAAATATTTTGGGGCCTAAATTAACAATAACAAAGAAGATAAAATAACAATATAAAAGAAATGAACATTGACATATTTAAATATACGACTTTTTATCACCATATCATTAATATTATTATATTATTATATTAGAAATTATGTTCTCATTTATTTTTTTCTTAATTTTAATCAAATAAACAAATTTCGTTCTCCATTTTTTACTTTTTATTTTCTCTTCTCTTCATTTCTCCTTTTTCTTGGGCCCCGTACAGCTCGGGGCCCGGGGCCCGGGTGCCTTGCCCACACTGCACCCGTTTTTATTTACTTATTTATTTCCACACTGCACAGTAGGGTAGGGTGGGGCTAATAGTCCCGTTTTTCGTATAAACCTATGTAAAATTTCGTACTAACAATCTAGAGATATCTGGTGTTGTTTTGTATAAACTAATAACTATTATGGTTTACGTTAGCGAAGTTCGTTTGTTGATACTGTTATTTTCTGTTGAGTTATATCACAAAATGTTTGTCAATGCAAAATGGACTTCTTGCCCCACGCACGGGGCAAAAAGTCCATTGCATAGGATAGACAATCCCTAATGTCTTTTCGTGTAATATTAAACTAAATAAGTAAAAAACTCTTTTCAAATCAACAAATATTTATTAAACCAATTCATTTTGGTACACAATATTGAAAGAAAGCATGACTTCTTTAACAAAAAATAAAAATATAAGTCAGAGGCTCACTTTGAACTGAAAACTAAAAAAAATCGCTCAACTAAGACAAAAACAGTATTTAAAAACTTTGGCATCATTTCTTTATACTTTGGCCATCTTTTTATGAAAACAAATAATATAATATATATACTTTCAGCCTGAGGGACTTTTTGCCCCAACGGTACCTCTATAGTTTCTGCGATATATACGTTAGAAAATATTATCATTCAGCAATAAACAATATTATGCACACATTACTAAAGGAACATACAATCTTAACGTACTTGGCTGATACGCTTTTAAACTGTGGTTTACTTCGTATAAAACAATAAAGACGACGTATTCCTTTTAGTTTTCGATGCATAAAATAACGAAGGCGTCGTGTAACTCGCACGACCGTCCAGGAGCGACTGGCGATTCTGTGGTCACCTCCGTTTCTTCTCGCCTTTTACATAGTGTACTGCGAAACTCAATACATTGTTTAGGAATAGAGATATTCAATTCGGGACTTTTTACCCGCCGGACTTTTAGCCCCACTCTACCCTATCACAGAAATGTTTTACTACGCTACACTACAGCTTGAAATCTATGAATCTGGATAAAGAGGAAGACAGATCAAAGAGTGCACCACCCACGGATCCAAGCGAAAACCGTCGCCGCTTCGAGATTTATCTGTTTGCCTGTTTACGTAGCAAATCTGGCGGCAGTAATGAAAGAAACGGAATACGGTGGTGCGTAAATCAAGGGCAGGTAGAAACAGCGAGGTGAAAGGGCGAGGGAAGGAAGGCGGGAAGAAAAAAGGAGCGGGCAGACCGGAGTCAGTTGGAAATGTGGACAGCACGGGTGCAGCAGTGGAATAAAAGGTACAAGGGCGCGTTGAAAGAGCTTCAAACTGTTGCGAATATTGTCGCCCGGCTTGTGCCTTCTATTCACCGTGGAGTTTACGTCATAACGAATCGTAGGGGGAGAGAGTCGAAGGCAGGGGGTAGGTGGTGGTGGAAAGAAAAAATAATTTACGACACGAGAATTAACTGGAGATCCTAACTGCGTGGGAACGTTATTCAACGGTTTATACAGAAGCGAATGCCAATGCTTCTAACTATTCGGTGTATGTACAATGGCTATTCAGAGAATAATTGCGATTTTTACGTGTCGTTGTAATGATACGATTGTCTTGAAATGTCCTGCGTAGTATGAATATGAAATAGAGTTTATCCGCATTAATGCGGCAGTAACTTGTGATATTTGGCCATAAACGGAGCGAGCCTCGACAGGATCCCACTGAACGACCCTGGTTAGCAAACAGCAAGCCAAGGCAGTTGATTATAGTTGTTTCCAGGGGCCGCGGCATCAAACTACGCATGCAGCTTCAATGAAACTCCCTGGATGGAAATCAGCCCGTATATTTCACGCTTTTTCGATATCGTCACGGCTTTTCGAGCCAAGGTCGGACGATAACTCTGCTGTAACGACCTTGTCGTTCGCCGTAATTACTTTTACAACATCCTCTGCCTTCGATGGTCTCCTTCACTTGTCCCTAGAACTCTCGGAAACTTAAGGCAGGATACCACCTTTGCTCTTAAAAAAAAAAATGAAATTTTTTTTTATCTTAAAGTACTCTTTCAAGTGTATAGAATCGAAATTCATTCATTAGAAAGGTGGCCGAAACCTTTTTCTTGTGTAAAAACCGGTTTGGAGCAGATATATAAATCTATATAAAACTTTACACGCGTTTTTCTCGAAACGATGTTTTTCAAATCGGCGTGTCAGATTACTCTTAAAATTTTCATCGGATTGACTTGAAACTTTGCACAATTCTTCCCCGTGGTATAACCTAATGATGTACGTAGGACTTTTGCTGTAGCGTTGTTATTTTTTTTTTGGTGCACAATTTTATAAACTTTTTTAAATTTTTTTACCCTAAAAATTGACCTTTTTGTTAAAACGACCGCCATTTTCTTAAAAATCGAAATTTCGTAAAATCCCTACGTACAGCATTAAAAAATATTGTTGTTAATAGGGACATTCTTTGGCTTTTTTTCTAAGAGCCACGTACAAAGCGGAATTTGATACGCCGTCTAACGATGTTCCTCCAAAGGAGTGTATTTTGGCGCCACCTACAAGAGATTATTTTTCACTTTTTCAGTTTCAAAAAATGTGTAATTACAGATTAAACTTACATTAATGAATGACTGAAACCGATTTTGTTTCTGCGCATTCTTTGTATGCAAAAAAAATTCATGAAAAACGCCTCCAAAATCGCAGTCAAAGGTGGTATCCTGCCTTAAGGGGACATTCTCATCAAATCGCTCAAAAAGCAGACGATGTTTAGGATTTTTTTGAAGAAAGTATAAGTACCACTTGCAGTAAAAAAACTTTATGCCCTTTATATATTCGGTATTTAAGGATATGAAATTTTTTTTCTGTAGTGGTTAAATTCCTGTAGTGGTTCGATTTCTACGTGGCGCTCAGTGCACTGCTCCGACAAAATCAGAAAACCACTACGATCAGAAAACCAAAGATATTCTTATATGTTATATCAATCGCTATCGTATCTTATAACTTTTACTGAGTATTCTGTAGATAATATACTATGGATATATTCCAAAAAATCAATTTTCTTAAAAATTTTAATGAGAATTTACCCCCTTAAACAGAAACCCTCTTCCTTGCAGTAGCTCAGGTTTTCATTTGAATCGTTTCGCCGACGAATTCTAACTTCATCAAACAGCCACTCAATGAATGAACGGTATATATGGCTTCTCCAGTTAATTTGCCCCGCGTGTGGGAATCCCAACCGTTGAGTAACTTTATTTCCCTGGAGCACGGGAGCTTGAACAGAATCATTAGGGCGCGAGCGGTGCTACAGCCCCAAATAGTTTGATTTTCCCGTTTCACTGCGTGAGATGATTGCGAGTGCTTGAGGACGATTAACGAGAGAGGTGGCTCCAATATTTACGCGCAATTATCGAGAGCTTTGATAGCCGAGCTACCGTTGAAACGCTGGCAATTTGTACTTTTCGCAACTCTGCTAATTTTTCGCCGTCTTTCGTATCCGTAGAATTAATTACCGGAGCGGCTGCCTCGGAATTGGAGCAACGTATCCATCTTCGTCTTCGCTCTCCAGCGCGATTAGCTCGAATCCAAGAATAACCAAGAGCCAAGAGAATCTAAAAGCCCCGCTATCGATCGCAAAACAATTAATTGCTTCGGAGCGTGGTTCGAAGGAAAATATGCCGCGGGAACGGGATCAAACGGGAAACGTATCGATTGAGACGGCTGGAGGCGCTTCTTTATTTTGTTTATTTTGTTTATCGAGCCAGGCTTCTCCTAGCTTGCAGGAGGAAGGAAACGATGGATGGAGGATTTTAACGAGACTAGGATAAATGGAAGGTGAATTAAGGATGCGGAGTGTTCCGCTGCGCGTCCAGCGAGAGATTCTTACGGATGGAGATGGGAACGGCGATAAATTTCCTTTAATTCGTTACTTTGCTTTTTAAAGTTCGCCAACTGTCGCGAGTTTGTTAACAAGCTTAAAATCCCTTGCTTACCTCCACTCGCTGAGATTGGCATTGATAAATTACCCAACCAATGTACCATTTTTACAAGAAATTTTTTACAAGCACAGTAAGGGAGAGTGGGGGAATTACGAACGCGGGGTAATCGCGAATTCGAAAATTAATCATGTTAGAAAAACATGAACAACTCCTACCCTTGCCACGAGACACCTCGTGCCGCGCGTCATGCTAGGTCATAAGTGCAAAACAGTTGACACGCACGCTGCTCAAAATAAATACTGTTGCTGATTTTTATCTATTTTCATATAATTTTTTGACAAATTAAAGTAGGTGTAGCTTCTGTATTTATAATTATCTCAATACTAATGTTTAGGAACACAAAAAGTACAAATCAAGGATTAATTTAACCCCAACGTTTTTTCTATTTGATGTTCCTAACGTAACTTTTTTTTACATTTTTTGTTTTACACCTTATGGGGCATTGGCGAACGGCTTGTGTGGGTCAATCCCGAACGTTCGACATTACCCCCTATCGTTTGTCATTACCCCGTGTTTCGAACTAAAGAGTATTATAATTATCCATTTTGATTTCATTTGTTACGATGTTTTGATGCCACGCTATTACAAGCGAAAAACAGACCCGACGTATAGTTTGGAGAGTTTGCAAAAAGCTATAGAAGATATCAGGAACAACAAATTAAGTTTTGGCAAAGCAGCAGCAGTTTATTCGGTTCCTAAAACGACAATATTTGATCATATGAAAAAATCTCTGATTGGATCATGTGCTACAATTGCAGAAAGTGGGCACACGAAAACTGCAGTGATGGACAGAGCACGTCGAAAGGCTATTTATGTGATTTTTGTAAATAATAAGTCGTGTTCGTGATTCCCCCACTCTGTGTTCGTGATTACCCGCCACTAGATAGAAAATCACAAAACAGGAACGGTCTTGTTTTTTATTCAAAACTTATTTTATTTTCAAATTTTATTAAAGTTGATTACAGAAATATATAAACACATAATGTGTGTTTGAATATAAGCAATAAAGACATTATTACCTTTCTAATATTTTGTTTTATTCAACTTTTTCCTTAGGTGTTCGAAATTCCCCCACTCTCCCTTATACATTCGACCGAGGAGGCAAAAAGCGAGTGCACAGTGACTTTAGGGGTATCCGCCCATCAAAACACTTAAAAAATATGTCATTTTTAGGATTTTATTTAAAGAAAGTAAACGTCAGAGTTTGCTCCAATTGCAGGGCATCAGTGATTAACCGGTGACCCGCTGCAAAATTCACTGCGAGACTCGCGCGTAGCCGGCTGCTTTTCAGGAGAACAAAAATGGTATCGAAAAGCAGATCTGGGCGGTGCGCTGCATAAACCCTCGAGTGATTTTCCGAGACCGCCCTTTTGGTTCTTTCGACTAGCGCGCGTGGCAGCATTATTTCGTGGTTTACGAGCAGTTGGCAGGACTCTCGGGAACGTCGTTCCGCGTTTGGCAAAGAAATCGGGAATCCAGGAATCGTTCTTCCGTTCGAGCCCTTCTGCCGCGGACCTTCAAACCCCGTTACTATTCTTCGGCGGTTTACGTTTCGCGAGAGGCGAGAAGCAGCTGGGAAAAACGGCGAATGCCGTGTATCCGTGGAGCCGTCGGATTTTTACCATTCCGAATTGGAAAAGGATCCTCTCCCATTTCAATCGCGCGCCCACTCCTCTTTTTATTTAGAAGATGCAGCTCGATTCATCTTCGAACATTCGCTCCACCGACGAAATCTGACGGCGTCCTATTTCCGCGTTCCCTGGGATCTAAACATCAGCGTTGCCCGCCGTTAAATACACGCGCCACGGCGCAAAGAAGCACGGCTGAGAAGCTTTTCCTCCTAGCTATCGCGGCGTCCACCAGCTAAATCCAGATAAATCGACTATCCCTGGATAAAGGCGAGAACACGATCAGGTCTCTACCGTTATTGGTGTCGAAAGACCAGCTGATCCTGCCGAGGTTCTCTTAAATAGAAGCACGATCCGATCTCGCTTCCAATTCTCCAAAGGCCACTCAATTTCCTGCAGCGATATCTGCCACCGTACCTTGCATATCGTTTGCTCTTTGATGAGACCTTGCTCCCGCGTCGTTTCTCAAAATCTCGGTAACGCTATGGACCTGTATGGGAGACAGATCCGTCATTTATTCGCAAGCTCGAGTAACTAGAATATTCTTGAAACATTGTTCTCGCAGCATCGTATGGAAAAGCAATATGTATGTTCCAGGACGCATCCGCGTGATAATTGTCTCGCGCGAGATACGAGGAGGCTGGCGTTCATTTTTCAAGCGACCCTCGCGTATGTGCATACGCGGGGACGTGTTCTCGGTGTGTAGCAAGAAGACCGAGAAATCGGGCCGCATTTTTTCGACGATCCAGCGCATTAATCAAAGCGCAGTCGAGCGAGCGACTGCCGATGCACGGAATTCTCATTTTCCTCCGAAGCTGCAGGAAATCGTAGTTTAAATTACACACGGGTTCTACCCGCTCGATGGGCGAGTCCCGTCTTTCTTTGGAGCAGGATGGAGAACCAACGGAGGGACAAAAGTTTGCCTGTAACACGAGAAATATTACCCCAGACGCGATGATCGGAAGTGGCCTCCTGGTTTGCGCAGGGGGCGCGTGTAGCTTTGATTTGGGACTACCGTTAAGGAACTAGTTTCTGATCAGTTTAGAAGGTTTTCCGCTTTAATATTTATTTTTAACCTAATGAAACATTAAACCATAGACTTTTTTTATACTAAAAGTTGAATTAATGTTTAAACTTCAAGGAAAAATTTTAAAAAGTTGAAAATAAATATATAATTTAAATATTTATAAGGTATGGAATAATAAGGTGACTAGGAACTAGTTTTTAATCATCTAAAACTAACAATACTAACTGCTTTCACAGACAATACATATATTTTTGAATTATCAATTTTTATGTTAGTAATTATTTCAAACAATTATTTATTGACATAAACTCAAAAGAACGATTTATTTCATGAACTGATCAAAAATTAGTGCCTGATCAAGAACTAGTTCCTTAACGGTACTATGTAGTCACGGGACTAAATTATCCACTTAAAAGGAAGTCGGTTCCTCCTCTGTTTTTGTTTCTTCAACATTTGGACAGCACTGAGGACATCGTTTTGTTGCTAAAAATTATCAGGCGAAAGGTAAGGGGAAAACAGGGAATGTTACAAAACAGCTTTATCTAGAAAATTAAGTATTAATATTTTAGTCCAGCAGGAAATAAAGAAGGTTCAAGGAATTTATCTGCATTCTTCGTAACACGAAGCTTATACTCTAATTAGGCATCAGAAAATAGTAAGCAATCAAATAATAGGGGAGGGTTGCCTATATCGTATCACTTAAGACATTCTAAGTTATATTTCATATTTGGTACTAATTTGAACGGAAATGACTATTGGATATTGGAGCTTGGTCTTTTAGGCACCTACTATTATACGCTTAACCTTTTGTTCAGAACAAATTAATTTGTGTCACATCTTTTTGTCACATACTGTAAAAGGTACGATTTAGGCAACCGGTCTCCTAAATCGTACCTGCACTAAAAATAGTGTCAATAACAAATAGAGAAGAAACTATTCAATATGCAGTAATGATTATTATATAGTTACATATACATATGTATATGAATCACACACAGGCCGCAATAAACTATGTATATGATATATGTACATAACCTATATAACACACGAGTTGTCAAATCCTACTGGTACGATTGTAGTGATACGATTTAGGAAACATGATCAATTTATTTATAAATATAAATTTAAACTTTATAATGAATGTAATATGTACTTAAAATGAATGTAAAATATTCTACATTAAACCCGCTTTTAGAGAAATACATAAATACAGGAGAAAATTGCATTGTTTGATTATTATCAGCTAAAATAAACTGGTAAAAAGTTACATCAATCATACCTGATTTTTTTAAATGCTTGTAGCACGCACAAAATAGGGTGTAAGCTCGAAAGGTTTTGTTTGTATTTCTTATTTCGCATTTACTTGATATTTTTATCATCAGACGTCGTTTGTATTCATTAATTTTTGAGAAATTGATGCGGTATGATTTAGGTGATCGGTACGATATTGGCAACTCTCCCCTAATTGTTTTACATTATTTTAATATTTTTACAAGTTTGAACAGGGCAGTATACTAAAACAAAATACAAATACATTTCCATTTCTAATAGGTATTAGGAAAATAAGGAAGGCCACTCATTTTATTAATTGTCGGATATTTTATTTCTCACTGATTTGTTATGCATGTGAAATAACTGAGTCTCGGGATCGAAATTTTTTTTAAGTCTATGAGGGGTTCGTATTTTGCTATTGAAATAGGCAGGAGCTCTGTGTATGCTCTATTGGGGATTTTTTTTTTAATGGTGATGAGATCACTCAGCCATTATATGTCGATGGTTCAATAAAAATTATCACGCACCTACGTAATATTAGCATTTCCTACACTTGCTGAATGGGGAACGGACATCTCTTTGGGGAATGGGCATTCCCTTATCATGATTTCTTGTTTTACCTTGACGACAGAAGCTTATGCTTAGGCAAAGAGTGAGGACATTTCGTGTTTTGTTCCAGTGCAGAGTGGACATTACCTGTTTTTTACCAGTACATATACCAAAACTTTACCGTTATCTTACGGGCACATTTGAAGTTAAAAATTTGTGATTTCGACAGTTCTGTAGTCCGAGTTGCCACCAACAAAACCTGCTGTAAATCCCAAAATCACGAAAAATGGACATTCCTCGTTTTTCTCTCTTACCCTTCAGGTACACGGGCACGAAGAATCCCACGATGAATCAGGTGGAAGGAAACCTCAAAAGCGACAGAACGTGTTTTCAGTTCGGTTTGAAACGAGCCTGGACGGGATTCGGTGCGCCTGAGTTTGATTAAATTCCCTTCATACGCTCGGACTTTTGATTACAAGATTACCGTGTCGACTTGGCTGAAGTTGAGCAAACGCTGGTCCATCGCGGCAGTCTGCCGCAAGTTTGCACGAGCAGCCTGCACCGTGTTTGCTCTACACCTGAGATTCATCGCTGCTTCTTTTAACCGCCATTGATTCTTCGCTAACGTACTCTTCCACCGTTATTCACCCCTTAACCCTTTCGCTGCGTATTTAAATTTTTGCAGGATCCTCGAAAAGTGTCAATTATAGACGAATAAAAAAAGTTTTTCATTTTCAACTTATGGTTACTTATGGACGAGTATGAACTGCTCCTTTCCAAAACAGGGAAACGATATTGTTTACCACTTGATGCTTGAAAGTGTCGAGGAGTCAACCCTCCAGCACAGTGGACGAGAAAATTATTCGAGGACAACGTAATTTGTCGAGGCAGCAGCGAATTCCATCAGAAGCGTATAAATTGCAGGAGATTCTGCAGGGGGAAGCTGGAAACTTTCGATCCCGCGACTGGTCGTTATCGCTGGGCCTTTATTATACGGTGGTAACGATCGCTCGGAGCAGGCGAGCAAACACAGACGGGCAGAGAGCCGCGATCGAAGCGGCCCGCTGCAACGATCCCTGTTCGGACCATCGAAACGAGATGCGGTTGCTGGCCCGTTATCAACTTGGATGTATCGGCGACGAGCGAGCTCGGCGCTTCCGGAGATTCGCGCGATAACGATAATCGATCGCGTCGCATCGATCGGGGCCAATTTCTGTCGCGGGGCGCGTTACGCTCTCAGGAAACTTACCTCGATCCAAGTCCCCTCTATAATTAAGTTATTAACACTTTCAATTCAACTTTATTTCGTATTTATCACCGACGAAACTATTCCATTGAAAGATTTGCATCCTATTCGCGATATTTGAGTAGCTGGGAAATTTTAAATAATTATGAAATCAATTGTCCCGTGTTCCCGGCGATCTGCACGAGTCACTTGCTCGGATTCCAACATACTAATGCAATTCGGCGAAATTAATTTCCCAGCGGGGAGCATATACGCGACAAAAGAAGTGCGCCTGAAATTCGCGACATGTTGGAAAGTTTTGCCCCGTTAAAGCGTATCGCTCGGCGATTGCGCGAGCACTTGGCGCGTTTATGGGTCGGTGTCTTTATAGCGAGGCTCGTCACGTTTCGCACCAGCCGCGATAATGGGGTAGCTTATAAAAGCCAACAGCGTTGGTCGTCGGGAAATCACAGTGATGCGTCCAAGTACGTTTTGGCTGATCGTGATCCTCGCGATCCTCTGTCCTCCTGGGCCGTGGACGATGCAGACGCTGCACCAGCTGCTGACCCTCGGCAGATCGTCGTGATCATCACGCATCGACCGAAGAGGCCTCGCACGCGCGTCATCTACATCGCGCCCTGATCGAACTCTGCACGCAAGGAAAATCGCAGTGGATATTCGCCAAAAGTAATTTCGATAGAGAGCAACTGCCTCGGTGCAGCTTCTATGGTAGACGCGACGGAGTTCAGGGTAGTCGATGGTTTCAGAGGTCTCGAAGAAGTGCGAGGGATGTTGAGAGCTGGGAAGCACGTGGACACGGAGAAGATTGGAAAGTATCCTGTGGATGTTGAATGAAACACCTTGCATTGTAATTCGAGTAGTACACAAGGCGCACGGAGTTGGCTGGCCTCTTCAAATAAAGCTCCTGCAATCTGTTGATTAAAGTCGAGGACACTCTAAAGTAATTGGAAGTGAAATAAAATTTAATACGTTTCTCGTCTTGTAACTGTGCACATTAAGGGGAACCACAGGTCGAGAAATACCGAATCTCTGGGAATTTATTTCTAAGTCACAAGAACACTGGCGTTCAAGATGGGCCAGCCCCTGCAGCGTTTTGGACACGACTATGGTCCTATTAGGCGAAAGCTGGGCATCCAAACGCTGGAGTGTAGGAGGACTGCTAGTGATTTAACCTTCTTGTTTAGGATCATTAATGGATTCGTATGCAGTCCCTCTCTTATTAGTCAAATCAATTTTAATGCTCCGGAACGGGCCATCAGGCAAACTTTGCTATTTAGACCTTTAGACTATACCTCCAGATTTGGCAACACTGACCCCATGAACAGGATATGTAACTTGGCTAATTTGTACTGCAGGGATGTTGATTTTTTTAAACGGTTCTCCTTCTACTTTTAAGAAAAGCGTGTATAGAGCTATAGTTTTATAGTTTATAGTTCGATCGCCATGTCTGTATACTCTGTTGTGTTTTAGCAGTAACGTGTCTCTACGAGGTTCATTGTAGGGGAAAGGTGGGATAGTTGATCACAGTTTTGCCTTTTTATTGAAATAATAATAATGGTTTGCTTTGTTTCTATTTAATTATGTAAGTTGTGATTCTTAGAGTATTCTCAATATACTTTGACAAATTTGAGAGCTGAAAGCTAATTTTAATGACAGAATTTCAACATTTTCTGGCACTGACGTTATGCACAAGTATCCCCCACTGAAGGGGAGACTTGATCAAACGGTTAGGGAGACTTGATCAGTGAACTTTCAGAGTAAATAACACATTAACTTTCTAAAAAATATTTATTATCTTCGTCAATAACACGAAATAAAGGGAATATCCTAAAAAGAAAGTAAACTATAACAAACTTGAAGGAATTACTGAAAAAATGAAACCGAAGAATTAAACTCTATGACATAAAACAACATAAATGCATTCTTAAAAGACATTTCACTAAGATATCATCTGATTAAGATGGTGATAAAGAAAAGATTTTCCTTCTCACTTTCTTTGCCGTATTTTTCTGTTTCATTAGCCGTTCTATGGTTCTTTATTGGAGCATTTTCAGCTGTTCAAGTATCCCACCTCACACACTGATCATGTATCCCTCCATGTACTCGATTTGAAAAAGATGAAAAATTAAATTTACCTTGAATATTTAGATAAATCAATAAATACCATTAATTGACTCGAAATTGCCGTTTTTACTTAGTATATTGCAAATCGTTGAAAATGCAACATTTACTCGAAAAGGAGGAAGAACAAGCAGACCGAAATATTTACTTTTTGCCTGCAAATAAGATCGAAGCTTATACACTTGATTCCACTGTAGAGCATCAAGATTTCGCGCAGGCACGACCCTCAGGCGACGTTGCTATGCCGCCTCCCCACTTAACCGCCTATGTTTTTCTCCGTCGCACGGCCTTCTCTACTCTCTCTGTTCACTCTTCGTGCGGGACTGTTTACGTTGACAACGGTCAGGTCCCGCGTTTGGGATGTACCAATTATTCCTTGGAAACCGTGGGTAGTAGTGGGAGTTGCGCAGATCGGTCGCAAATCGGTAGGGGCGTCGAGATGCTCCAATGTGGAATCAAGTGTAACAACATTATTCTATGCTCCCAAAAGAAAACTGCAACGTGAAGTGTTGCGATAATGTAAACATTACCACGCTAGCGTGACAGCAGGCACAAATTGCCAATATATTAAGTAAAAAACTGATGTGATCATGTATCCCCGCTGATCAACTATCCCACCTTTCCCCCATTCCTTTTCGTTTTTCGTTACAAAATGGGTTTTACCCGTACAAGTGAAATAAATAAATAAATAAATAAACACTTTTGTGGACTTAAATTTTTCAGCCGAGATAGAGACATCTTTGAATACTGTATACAATATTTCTTTTTCATGCCTTCTGAGAGTATACCATTAGGGTGGCTCTTATTTCCGACTCTTGAATTTTCTTCGCAACATACCCCAGAATAGTTCCAATTAATAAAAAAAATATCAGTAGAATTCCTCCTTAAAGAACATGAATTCGTAGCACTTTCAATTTGGAATCTTGCAATCGCCCGAGAAGAAGCGACTTTTAGAGCAAGTAATCGAATTTCTCGCGGGACAGGAAAAGTCGCCGCGATAATCCGCGAATAAATATTCCCAGGCACGATATCTCATAGTTGCCGTAACCCGTAACCCGTAACTCGTGGATCAGCCTGTGCCAAGCCAATGTTGCTTCCGAGCCGATAGCAGTCGTAAGTCAGCCGCTTACCATGTGTGTAGTTAGCGTAGAATTGCTATGACTCTAACGGTATTCCTTCCATCTTGCATCTGCGTGGCGCAGCGCGAACTTGGCTATCACGGGGGACGGATAAATATTGCAGTCCTTACCTAGCTGTATCGTGATCGATGCGCATTCGATATGCACTTGCTCAGACTTCCGCGATACACGAATAGGGGTATCACTTTCTGAGGACATGCTCCGTGACAATGATCTTTCGGAGTTGCTCGCGAGATGCTCGACTCCATCGCTGGCTGTTACGCGAACTGCTGCCACAATCAGGAGGCAACGGCACGGAGACTACTCTTCAGCATTTAATCGCAACGCCAGGAATGGTCGACTGTCGATTACACGGGCCAGGGGGGAAATAATATCAGAAACGGTGGAAAGCGCAGCTGATGTATGAATGTGCATACTGCGTGCATAGAGGCAACGTCTTACCTTGACCGCGACCGCTTCCGGCCTTCCCCTTGCTCCTACCTGCGCTCGCGTTGCACCTCTTTTGCAAGATGCATTCTGCGCTTCTGCCTCGAATCCGGCGCCCCGTGAACGAGCGGGGACTCTCTCCCGACGAGTCGAAACTCCAGATCACTCGCGAACGAAAGCGAAATCCTCGGAAGCTCCTCTCAGCGTCCGCGAATCATCCTCAAGCCGAATGTAGGTACCTATCAGCTTGATTGAGTAATATTCTAACGCGAGGTCAGATCGATGTAGCGAACTCTCTGTAAAAGTATTTTCCATCGCGGAAGCGTTAAAAGACAATAATCCCCATAGGTCGTTTAATTAAAGAATATCGATTGCTAAGTTAGTAACACCGCTGCGAACAGGATACTTGAAGCATTATTGAAGGACAATTGGGCATTATCCGAATAAATTTTTAAATAAATTTCTTATTTATTCGAAGAAATAAAAATTTCGAATAAAATGAAGTTATTCCAGAATAATGATTAATTTTTCATTCGAATAAAAGTTTATTCGAATAATGCCGAGCTCTGCCTTGAACGTTGCTCCTCCTCTAATCCAGCGCTGAGAAAAGTTTCTTGCGCGAGGATCTATCATTGGACAGACTTCTTTGGCAAGTCTCTCGACTGTTAAAATCGTTTAGCATAGGTTAAGTTAAAATAACTACGATCTCTTCGCTAAGAGATACAAGCGCGCTGCCCCACATCGCAGCAATTGGAGCAATGTCCCTAATTGATTAAACGCAGTAAGTTGCAACTTTGGGGCGCAGCCTCCGAGTAAGTCAATTTGTCGATAGGACGAAGTTCCTCTGGAGGGTGGACGGCGATAGTGTAATCGAGATTCACGGAACAGATGTCCCGCGGCAAATTTCCGGCCGGATATTTATTAATTTCCGGCATGTCGCGCGGCTCTCGCCGACACGTTGGTCCGTGATTAAGTCCGGCTAGTGCCACGGGACAACCTAAGTGGAAATCGTTTAATGAACATACGCGCCGTTCTACAAGATCAAAGGCCACGGCCCTTCTCGGCCCCCGATAATCAGCAAAAATCGTTAACGAACGTGGGATTAATTTCGCTAAAATTTTCTTATTTTATTGCTTGCCTACTTTGGTACTGGCTTTCCTTCTCTTCTCTTTAACATTGCTTCTTTGTTCACTTTATTAATTTATAGGTCCAGGCAATTCATCGACGATCGCCACGGCGCGCGTGATTATTAGCGTTGAGGGAGGACGTTGTTCAACCCCCTTTTGTCACGAGCAAGTCGCGCCTCTTTGTCTTGGAACGCGTGGAATGTGCATTTAGCTGTTGTTGACAGCGTGGTGGGCGGTTTCGTACGCTCCTGTGCTGATTAACTGCACCATGGGGCGCAAAGAACGGGGGTTTTCGAGTTAGGACTCAACAGTTAACGCAGGTGGGAAAGAAATTAGCGAATCTAGAATGTTTGTAAGACTGGATACTAAATGAGCGCAGCAAATTGGATTCTATCGTGGCACAGAAATCGAAAGGATTACGTTTGTGGAGATAGATGGCTGGGAGGACAGAGATTTCATCGATGATACGAAGCCTAAACTTTGCCAATCTCGCGGGGTAGTTGGAAAAACCGCGGTTCCCGTGAAGAGTCGACGACGAAAGCATCCAGAGGGATTCCAACAGAGTTTTGAGCTTCGAGATGTCGTTCGCGACCACTGGCGGAAACTGTAATTGACGTTTCAGAGGCTTGTCCCTCGATTGGTCGACAACGCGGCAGCTTTTGGGAATTTTCGGGACATTTGATAGGCTTTCTGCCGGAAACCCACCTCGGGAGTCCGCTGGAATGGCGTTTCTCGCGCAAAGTCTTCTACCTTGCAAATTACTGTCTCCCAAATTAAAGGGAAGCCTTTGAAGCGGTGTGGAATTAAATTTTCAGCTGCCCAAGATTGAAATCCTCCGATTCCTTTGAAACTCTTTCGTTGTCCTCGGTAACTGAATCGGAATTCAGTTTCTGCGCCGTTTGCAGGCCCGACGCCTCTTTTTTACTTCTCGCCGAATAGCGATCTGAAATTTTCGTTTGCATCGAGTGGACAGCGATTTCCAAGGAAATTGCAATTGTAAGACTAATCTTCTCTCCTCGTTCCATGTTAACAAGGAGACACTTGCAAGTGCCACGAGATTGATTTTACAAAGGCAGGAGAGATCGAACGGCCACAAAAGAATTCTAATTCCGAGGGACAATTCTGAGAGCTCCAATGGCATTTCACATTCAATCTGGATTCCCCTTGATTGTCCTCGGACGTCGGATTTCGTTCGTAATTTTATTTGCTTGCTTCTGCACCGAGGGAAATTGGTACCATTTTACGGGGAAGCTCGCGAAACGATATTAATTCTGCGGAAGAATTTTTACACTCTAAATTCCCCGCGCAACTCTTCAAGATTACGTAATCTCGCGACGCTGCCAAACAATGGCCTACCACTCGAGCCGACCTGTCTTCTGGAGCACGTTTTAAACAGGTTAACGAGTGCCTGGCACGAGCACTTGTCGACTTATCTGCGCAGAAGTAGCAACCCTTGTGGAAAATACACGTAAGAAAAGTGAGCTGTAGCTATCACTGATCATTTCAAAGATAATCGGAACTCGTGAGCTACCACTCGTCACTTACCATACATATTCTTGGTACGCCACAGTAAAGATCTAAACACACTTATCAGTTCCGTGACGGTTCACTGCCGTCAGCGTGACTTGGTAAAAAAAATATGTAAAAAACAATTTTAAAGTTAAACGATTTTATTGAAATTGCTCAAAAATGCACTAAAAGCTAGAAAATAATTATTTTCCTGTACTACAATTACGATGGCGGTATGTTCCTTAAATAAAATCGTGGAGCAGGATTTTTCGTCACTTTTCATCGCTTTTCATCGCTCATTTCGACGCTTGATTCTGTAGTGTTCCGAATGTAGGGTGACTGTACCTAATATCGCCAGGCAAAAGTTAAATCGCTGTCGATTGAATAATAATTGATATTTTTCCATGCAGTTCGTTTCAAAGTAAAGAGAAATTATTCATCTTTCATGTAGCATATGTTAGAATCGTTGAAACCTACAAATTGTTAATTAGGACTCAAAAAACGTAAGACATGCAAAAATCGGGTCCTGAAAAAAGTGTACCTAATATCGCCTACTCAAGAAATATTGATTAATTCATGTATATATGAGTTTTTAAAGTCATTTTCACATGTGCTTTTATTATTTCTTGCTCTATAAATGTCTTTTTATCCATCTTTGATTTCATTTTTATTCGAATAATATAGAAATTTGAAAATATAGATTTTTAAAATATTTTATTTTTTACGTTCCGATGTACATATTGGATAAATAAATTTTATTTCGGTTGCTCCGCACATTTCGTGACCTCACCTGTAACAAGCATTACATCGAAACCATTGTTCTCCGGTAGGCGGTATTGAGAACACGCATACTGCTAAAAGAAAAACGCTATTTTCATTACGAAAAATATTTGAATCGATTTCATTTCTTAAGTACTTCATTAATTAGGTATTTCCAGTAGATATTCTTGCATTCACAGATTTATTAGACTTACCTTCTCCGAATGTGACGTAAAATTGTGATAATCCAATAAATTTTTACACTATTAAGATTCTCTAAAATCCTTCCCTTTCTCTAATTGTTGATCACATGATGCTGCAATTATAGTATGTCTTCCTGCATATGTTTAGGTACTAATTCAGTGCATAACCGATAAATTTTAGAGCTTACTTTAAGAGATATAGCGAGTGGCGATATTAGGAACACTGGCGATATTAGGTACAGTCACCCTACAAACAGACAGGAGTGAAGCTAAATAAAATTGTTTAAAAATTGAATAAAGTATCGTTTCCTTGTTTTGGAATGAAGCACTTCGCACTTGTCCATGTTGCTTACTCATATGTGTGCGCGCCCCTTTATCCATCGCGAATATCGGCGAAGTGGTTTTCCACCAGTCGCAGCCGTCACAAAAGACAACCACCCTTCCTTCGCCCTTTCCCTCGTCCTTCCGCGACAATAGATCCATCGCCCATTAAAACTTCGTTTCACGAGACGACGCTCGTTTTTCGTTTGCCCATTCATCCAGCCGATGTTCTTGCTCGTCCCAAAAACCAACCGATCCGTGGAGCTGGTTCTTGGGCGAGCAGAAAACACGAGGCACGGCGAGATATCGCGCCTCCAAGAGACGCGACGCGGTGAAGTCGCGCGTGTTTCATGAATTTCCCTCGCTCTGCGTCGCGCAATATGTTTCACGGGACGGTACTTTAGGACCTTCACGCTCGAGGAGCCGGGGACAGGATCGAACATTTCCGGCTGAGTGGTTAAATTTACAAATAAACGAGATTCCGTCGGCTGGATCTGATTCCGGGCGCAGCCGCGTCGCGAACAGCGCGAGCGACGCGAATTTTCCCCTGGACTTTCCATTTCCCAGGAATACCCGGGCCAGAGGGACATTTCCGCGTGGATGTCGCCGCGTCGGCTCTCCGCGCACTGTAATAAATTGTAAGCAACGTTAATGGATGAAGTATTCGCGGCTGCTGCTCACTGTCGACCAGCCGATATTGCCACGAACGTTGGCACTCGTGGCAGTGACAGCTTTTAGCCGCGTAGCCGCAGAAGTCGTCGCTCTTCGCAGAATACGCCGGCTTTAAAAACGCAGACGTTAAACGACTCGACAAGCATCGAGGCCGGTTTAATTACGAGCGGAGGTAGCCTGTACGTTAGTTTTTGCAGGATCTCATCCGCCGACCCTTGCTTCTTTCCGATGCAATAACGTCGTTTTCGCTGGCGCGGGCCCAAACGAATCATACTTTTCGGCCGCAAACTACATCTTTGACCCTCTTGCCCGGGAGCCCTGGAAATTAACTTAGGATCCTATTGAACTCGCATTAATGGTGCCTGGACAACTTCCCACCGGCACGAATTACGAGAGTTTGCCTCGCTGTCATCGACAACGGGAGCGGCGTTGCTAGCTGGCAATAAGACAGAATAGAGGCGATGAAGTATGTGCTTGCTGTCAGTGGATGACTGCTCGAAGCAGCGAAACACGATGCGCGGGGCAAAAATCGGTTGCAGGTTTCATAATAGATCTTCGAATTCAAAGTCACCTTCCCAGTGGCGGATTTAAAGAAAAAGGCCCCGGGTGGCCAACTTTCTGGGACACCCTGTATACCCACACAGCACCATAACATTGCAGCAACGTCTCTGCAATGATGCGGTGCAAGATGGCAATGTTGCAACATAACATTGCAGAGACGTTGCAGGTTCAGTCCTATGTCCGCCTTCGCAATATTGCAGGTGTGTATTTTTGCAAAGTTGCGGCAACATTACGAATATGTAGTCCTGCAACGTTCCAGCAATGATTCTGTAACGAAACGGCAAAATTGTGGCAATGATCCTGCAACTCTTCGGCAATATTGCGGTGCGTATCCAGTTAAATGAAACACGCCGTAGAATCCACTCGACGTCATGTACATATTTAGAAAATTTTTGACAAAGTCATAGTTGCTTCAGAATATTGTTGTAATGTTTCCACAAGTTTTCACTACAGTATTGCACGACGATATGCGCGCAATATTGCAGAAATATTGTAGGACCGTTGCCACTGGAACATTGCACGTCGATGTGCGCGCAATATTGCAGAAATATTGTAGGACCGTTGCCACTGGAACATTGCACGTCGATGTGCGCGCAATATTGTAGGATCGTTGCCAATGGAACATTGCACGGCAACGTTCTTGCAATATTGTAGGATCGTTGCCACTGGAACATTGCACGACGATGTACGCCCAATATTGCAGAAATATTGTAGGACTGTTGCCACTGGAACATTGCACGACGATGTGGGCGGAATATTGCTGCAATATTGTAGGATCATTGCCACTCCAATAATGCACGACAATATTGCAGGAACGTTCCTACAATATTGCAATGCAACCTGCAACAACGTAATATTGCAGCAACGTCCCTGCAATACTGCTGCAACGAGGTGTACTGTATGGGTATAGAACAGAATTACAAATAAATTTACGCATCAAAAAAAATTTAAGAATCAAAAAAAAATATATTGTTTGGATAAAATCGTGATTTTTTTGGAAAATGGGCAAGGGCCATTCCATTTATGTTTATCTACCCCTTCGATTAGCCGCGTCTACAAAAAGATATCACTCTCCGCCTTTGATTCATATTTCCCAACTTTACGCTCGAGGAATCTCTTCGTTCTCTTTCGTAGCAAAATGGCCCCCACATCCTGCGGAAGGGCGTGCAAAGTTGACATCGCAATTCGTCCCAATTCGAGGCTCTCTGAGCGCGCAGAAATCCAGTCGGTCGTCGCGACGCAATCCTCGAATCCCACTCGTGGTTTCAACTTTAAGCAGCATGTTTATATCGCCGCTGTAGCGGAGCAAATTGACGATGCCCGACAATCTAATTTCCCCCATGCCATTGCAACGGGGACGGCGCGACGCGACGGGGCCACGAGAAGTTGCATCGCGACGCGAACTTCAGCGGCGGATGAAAATAAAGTCGGAAAGAATCTCGGTGATTCAGACAGAGTGGGCTCCTAAAGGAGAGTCCGTCGGCACCTTCCTCCTCCGCTCCCTATAAGCTATTTATCGCAGGGCGCAGCCTGCGATTTACGACTCCTCCAGCCTGACAACGGCGGATCCTTCTTCCTCCTCGTTACGAATGCGGAATTTCTTATCTCTTACCGCTCTCCACGTCGACAATAAGCCCGCGTCCAGTGATAAAGTCACGAAAGCGGTTCGACTTTACGGCCATTCCTGGATTACCGACCCGTTAATGAACTCGTCCACCGAGCAATCCGCTTCCGAACTTCCTCATCGGCAACTTCTCGATCATATAATCGATCTCACCACTTTTTCCTCATTCATATCATAATAGGTACACTATAATTTACTAACTTGAACGCATGTCCTCGGTGTCTAACCAGTAAGTACCTACCTTTATCTCGCACATAATCCAATAGAAAGCTGTAACCTTTACAGTGGCGCACTCAGGATTTAATCATAATAAAAATGTTTTCGATGGAAATTCAATAAAATTCATTAGGTGGTTATAAAAATTTATTTAAAGAATAAAATCCAGTTTGCTTTCCTTTTTACAAAGCCCCTTCTTTGGGGGCCCCTTGGCCCTTCTCTGGGTGCGCCATTGTCCCTTTCTCCAGCAACGTCTACTGAAGCACTCTTTGCAATTTTTTTCCACGCATACTCCAATATCATTGAAAAGCTGTGCACTTGGGCGTCCCAGAGGATTTCCGCGTAAAAGAAACGGCCAATAAAGTGGAAATTACGTAAGAGTCGGTGTCACAGATTGTTTTCGCCAGCCAGACGGCGCGACCAGTAATACGTAATTTCACGATTCAATTAATAAAACGTCAAGGACAGGCGGTCGCGTGTCCCCGCGGCCCTTCGTCGGCCGTTGTCGAAGGACAGGATGGGGACACGGAGCTTCAACTGAGAAAGAATTGAACGCGAGAATTGTTGGTCGGCGAGTAGCTCGACGAATCGCTGGGAGATTTTTCGTTTCCATCGGTGGGAATATATCGTACCCGGGATTCAATATCTCAGAGAAGTTGGGCCGCCACAATGCTGCCGTTTTCCAGGGGATCGGGGCAAGTTTCTTCGATGGGAGTTCCTCTTTCACCTGCGGAACCCATCTACTGTACGCCCCCTCATTGTTTGGCGAATCATTGTTCCCCGTGAAAATCGGCTCGGTCGATCGGCGATTCTGGGTCTGGTGCTCCAGCGGGATCCAAGGGGTATTGAACCAGGCTCCGCAGTGGAAACAGTCGAGCCCGTTACTGCTCGAATGTGTGCAGTGACATTTTTATCGAGGACCACCCTAATCGGATCAAATCTTAATCGTGTGTCAAGTGCAAGTCCTAAGTAGTGTGACGGCTGAAAAAAAATTAATTCTTCGGGAATTAAAAAAGGAAACAAGTACTTACTGCAAGGTTGTAGCTTTATTCTATCACCTTTTAAGTTTTAAGACTGTTAAAAAAAATTTATAAGCAAAAATATCCATTTGTGAATAGAGCAATATTCTATAATGATATTTTTACTTACAACATTTTTTTGTAGTCTTAAAAGGTGATAGAATAAAGCTACGATAAACTTGCAAAACTTGTTTCTTTTTTTAATTCCCGAAAAACTAAGTTTTTCCAGCTGTCACACTTGGAAGACCCCTTAACTCTCGGGTGGTGGGTGCAGGGTCCATTTTGACCGACCCTAAGTATGAAACTATACAGGTGTCACTTATTATTAGTATTATTTTTTTGAAGAAGATAAGAATTGTGGAACAACATGGCCGCCGCATCCGACGAGCAGAATACAAGTCCACCGTCCAAGGGTTAATGTACAACGCTTAATCATCCCCTTTAGCCGTCTCAAGCCTGATTCTACACTTTCAGCGGCTGCTTCCACGCGGAATCGCCGGTTTCCCGATTGCCCCACAATTTCCAGGCTCCGTAGATTTTAAAGAAAGAGTCCGCGAGAGGATGCAGCTCACGAACGCGGTCCTTAAGGAGTTAATCCAGAGTAGACGAGATGGAACGCGACGAATTTTCGAAAAAATCCAGCAGCCAGGAATTAGGGTCATAAAGGGCCGAGGGAGTGGCTGGTAATTGCTCAGGGAGCGTGCGGTTACTCTGAAAGCGTTCATGGAAAAAGCGGTTTCCCCTATCTGCCTCAGCTTCGTTCCTCCCGCGCTACCTCTCTATCCCGCGATCCTTTTCCCCGTTATCGCGTTCTCCTCGAGATAAAACGTCCCTGCTCTCGGGACGCACTTTCTTGTTGCACATCAGGATTTTCGCAACGGGAACGCGGAGACGCTGCCCGCCGAGGACAGCCTCGTGTCGCTTTGATCGTTGGATCGTCGTTGGTCCTTCGTACGAAACGCGGAGCCTTCCGGGCAAAATATCCTCTTTCGGAGTCTCCTCTACCATTACTGGCACACGTAACTGACCTTTGGTGACTTCAAAGAACTTCATAGCTCCACTCAATCTACGGAGGAATCGTCTTCTCCGCACGACAATCGATTCCCTTTCCTCCTGCGCAAGTCTTGGCTCACAAATTCTCCTCCGTTTGCTCTCGGTTTGGATGTGATTAGACTCCCAGCACGGAGCACTCAAGGCAGCGAGTTAAGTTTCACGTTCTGCGCGTCTACGATTATGCGACGATTCTCCAAATAAATGATATCCACCGTCAGCTCCCGCCTGTGCAGATTTTTCACCCAGGATCACGTAGATAAATCTCGCCCGGTTTTTCCCCCGTCGGTTGGCGACCGCGCTCGCCAAGGGAAAAGTTACGCGCGCGGATCTCGTTCGAAGAAATTCCGAATGGCGGTCTCCGTTCGAAAAGTTTTCGAGGATCCTCGCGAGGAATGCGGGACGAAAGCATGCCTCCTGCTCCCCCTTTGCCGTTCTCCTCCCTTTCTTCGTCCTTTTTCCGTTCCCCTTCCGCTCCGGAGGAGCGCAGTGGTCCTTCGGCGCTTTCAAACTTTCCGCTGCATTGCTCGACGAATGTCTGACGAGACACGGCGGAATTTCATTTTTCGGCCCTTCCTGTTATTACTTATCAACATCGCGGGGGAGCGGGGACCGTTCTAGGCAGCGAGAAGAAGGCTTTCTCAAACGTCGGACAGTTTTCACGCAGCAGAATGCTACTCCGTTTGCATTTGGAATTTGGATAGGTGCTGGTAGTTAGAAAACTTGTGTACGTACTTCCAAAGGCACTTCTTCTCTTCCCCGTGCCGTGTATCGCGCACTCGCGATGGTCCGCGCTCAAAAATTACTCGAAGTAGGTAAATAAGAATTTAATGGTGAAAGTTGGACCCGAGTTCGGGCTCGCGGACATCTTCCTTAATCCTCGCAGAGCTTACCAAAGTAGATGTGCACACTGGGAAGGCAGGAGCTTCGTGTACGCGGCAAGCAAGCCACAGGCTGCACGAGCCCCTAGGTTCGGGGATGAAAAAGTTTCTCCGCGAAATTCTTTTGCCATCGTTCTATTAGTTCGCGTCGTTCCTTGCCATCTTTTATGCGACACAAAGTATTTACATTCGCCCCTTCCATGGCGCAATGAAACGCGTTAGGAGTTAGGACATCGATAAATAAATCTGCGTAACCTCCGTACCTATCCATTTTCGGCGGAGTAGAAAAAAGCCGGGAAGGCGAGGTCGTAAAGTGGGAAAAGCGCGGGAACGCGAAATGTACAGTGGGTTGTCTGGTCGGAAATTCAGCTAACAGCCGCGAACCTGTTTCCAGACGTCTCGTTAATAAGGCCGAGCTAGCCTCCTTCCCCGTTGTCCTAAGCCTCTTACGTACCTGCGGGATGGCGGCTCAACGATCCCACTGAGTCGAACTTCCCCTGGGCGCAGGGTGTACATTTACCCCCGTGCCGTGGGGAAAGTAAATACCTTGAACCGGGGCGTACGAAATCCTTCAACTTGCGGCTAGCCATCTCTTTTCCTCTTTTCCCGTCGCGCTAAACGACACAGAGAGTTACTGCTTAAGGTAGAACTTCAGTGACAATCTTAGCCAAAAGTTAATCCATTTCCAAGATATTAATAAGGCTTTTTCCTGTGATGAAAACTAGTCAGAAATGGCAATGGTGTATTTTTATCGCAAATTCGGTTGAATTTGCTCTTATTTTTTATGTTATTTTATCAATTTATTGAATATTCGATGATTTATCATTAACTTGTTTGTTGGACTGTACCTGAAATGCAACTGCTAGAAATGAAATAATCAAACTCTACTTTTCCTTTTTACTGACATGAAAAGCAGTGAAAAGTGTGCCAATGTGTTGTATTTGGTGAGTGTTGATCATATATATCTTAATTATATTAATAAAACTCTTATATATACATAATCTTCATGAGTCGGAAATTCCTTGCGATCGTGGCAACGCTGCTCAATGAGAAAATATTCTCGTGCAGCAGTTGGTAGTATTTACGAACTTCAATCGCGTCGCGTGTGTGTCGCATAACCTACAATTATTTGTTGGCATTTTACGCGTTACACAATGTCCAAAATACAATCACCTCGTCGTTGGAAAGGAAAAGTAGTGAAAACTTCTGTATACAACGCTAAACTCCGTGGACGTGCATTGGGGCTTGCCAAAAAACTAAATGTGCCCCCACTTTTTTTAATTTTTTGCATAGGAATTTGCCCGTTTCATAATATTATTTTTACTCCTTCTTTTATTATCATATAAAATTCATAATTCAAAAATTTGTTGAACTTTATTTAACCCTCTAACACCTATACCCTTGAATCCTCATTTCAAAAGTTAAATATAAAGAGGTGATCAAATTTTACGCACTTTTAAAACGAGTCTTTTCTGGTGCAACTCTGGGAGTTAGAGGGTTAAAAATAAATTGTGCTTCATTTTTCCCACAAATACACTAGTGCCATTTCATCTGGTTTATATATATTGTAAGGAAATTTTCTACTTTTTGAAAAAAGATTAACATGAAAATTATATTCACATGTCTATATACTATAAGTACGCATTTTCATTAAAGATCGCAAAATGTGCCACGAATATGTATATGGAACAAAACGCAGTAATGTGTTTCAAATATTCCCGCCTCTAGAGCTGATTGCGGCGTTGCCGCACTTTCACAGGTACTCAGCTGACAATCGAAGAAAAACCAGTTTTCCGTGTCATTTTCTTTCATTTAAACAAAAACCATCACATCAATTGTCCTGAATTTTTCTGACAATTTTGTTTAGTGTTTGATCTTTCTGTACACAAGATTTCAAAAACTTTGGCCTATTATTTCATTCTTAATTTTGTAGTTATATTCTCAATATTGCGTTTTCCCATAAGAATACATGTTAAATTGAAAGTTAAATAATTTGAAAACTATCACATCAATTTTTCTAAAATTTTGCGGAGGGTTTTACTATTGCATAAAGATTGGTGTCTCTAATTTTCAAAGATTTTCGCTTATTTTGAATGTTACTGAAGTTCATCCTTAATGTCCGCCTCGGTACGTGCGCCGCAGCATTTTATTGCGACCACAGTCGCGATAAAAATAATCCTGACGGTGGTGCACGGGTGGACCCACCCCCGTAATTCCGTTCAACGTGGATCCACTCGAGTTAACGGCAGTTCTCTGCATCGTAAAAGGTACACCTGTCACTGACCACTCGATTGCCGATAGAGCCGAAGGCCTCGGTTGTTTGTCACTTGGATTCGCGAAAAGAACGAGGGAACACCTGCAAGCACACCTTCGCGCGGCTGACATTTTCCGCGGGAACGCGCTGGAATAATGGCGCGCTGTTTCCAACGTGGACGTAACGAACTGTTCGCTAGGTAAATGTCAAAGACTCGGGGAATAGCCACGCGGGAAGATTCCACGGCGAGTTTAACGCGCTTTACGGGACACGCTGTTTTCGTGAACTAGCCACAACTTTGTCCAACGGTCGGGTGGCAGTCCCGAGTGATCGACGAATTTCGTGTCCGTCGTTATCCCAAGCGAATTTCTGGCCATTAGGAGGGAGCGTTCCGCTTCAAAGTTTTACTATCAGTTGCGAACTTATTGCGGCTGATCGATGCGAGCCCCTCGAATCGCGGTGGAAACTTCAAATCCGTCGAACGCTGCAAACAGGCGTTGGATATTCCATCGATTTGCTCTATTAACTGCACCCCCTCGGGTCTTACGTATTCCCCGAGAATTCCATAAACTTTTCACCCATCCATCGTCGCTTCTCGTCCAGATCTAAAAAAAAATGACGCCTAGGAATCGCGCTAACCCTTTGCTTCGACCGTCTCGCGTGCCCGCGACCCGGCGAGCGCCCCAAGAGGGTAAAAGTTGGAAGCGACAGAAGTTCCCGGAGCAAGATCGGATTGCAGTGTTCCTGGAGGACACGGAAGCCTGACTGTGTCCACGTGGCGCGCATATGCTCCAAAGTGTGCCTCGGATTTCCATGAGAACCGTTCGCGATCGGTAGAAAAGTTTCGCGCCACGTGACGCCCAGAGGGCCGTGAGAGAACGGGCGGAGGGCATCGCGAATGAAAAGGACACTCCGGGCATTGTCTTCTAGAAAGGCCAGACACTTCTTGAAGGGAACCAGTCGAAAGTCTCGCAGCCCAAGTTCCGTGGAACACGGGCCAGATGCTTGACCAAAGAACCAGACGCTCGAGCAATGCTCTTTGTTCCCGTCGTAACAGCCAAAGGGACGGCAAAGATGCTGCCGTGGATTCTACACTTTGGCAATTTGGGCATTCTGGTGCTGCTGGAATAACTAAAGTGGCCATTCAGTTGGGCGAAGTCTATCGAAAATTCAGGCGGATTCTTTGAAGGCAGACGCCAATGTGTTCCGAGATAGAGTTCTGCTAATTTTGATTGGAAATCTTCAATTTAGGAGCGGTAATTCGCTTTCTTTTGGTAGAAGTATGTTTGTGGAAGTCGGGGGGTGTTCTTTCAGGTCCCTCGGCTCGCGAAACAGCTTTCCTAAGTGGCGAGACTTGGCAGGGGTAAACTTAAAGGTGTCAGCGTGACGTTTGCCACGGAGGGCGTATTACCGAGCATTTTTCCATTCAACGGCCGCGCAACTTCACCAGTAAATATGAAATCTCGGGAGAAGTTTATCGGCTCGGAAGGAACGAGCCGCACGTGCAGGGACTTGGAAGTCGGGACGCGGAAGCAGCAGCGTCCTTCAGTTTCTTCTTCTGCTTCTTCCATTACGTGTATGTGCCTTTTCATGGAACCGTTCCAATTTCTACGGTCCACGCGGAGGTGTGCAGGAAGCTTTCATTTCGCAGGATCCGCTAGTAGCGACAAACTGTCCTCGACCGACTACGCTCGCCGACTCCAACGAGAAGCTTCCTTAATTCAATTACGTTTGATCCCTTCAGAAATGGAATTTTTCCCAACGAAACGTCCACGCGGAGAAGAATGGGGGGCTTTCGTCGTGGAGGAAGCATCGCTTCGTAATGCTAGGCGCCACCGAATTTAGGAAAATCAGCCTTGGGCCGTCCATCTAATTGGTTAAAAGTTAAAGTCAACATCACTTTGTGTAGTATTAGTTAGTATAGTTAAGCGAAATAATTCATGTAAAGTAAATAGTGTATCATTTTATATGTAGATGGCATTGTTTTAAATGTTCAATTATTGGTTAGAATAAGATGGCGTATTGTTTGAAATTTAAGAATTAGTGAACAAGTGACTATTCAGAGCGACAAACTTTAAGTATCGTCAATAAAATGTGTCGCGATAAATTAGCCCTCATTATAAGTTTTCTAAAGTTGTATGTAAATTTCGTGCATTCAAATTCTTTTCTTTGTCTTATTTACTTCTTACATAATTTTTAAGAACATTGTATATGTCTTTTCTCGGGCATTTATGTTTCAATTAATGTATACGTAATCATTAGGGTGGCTCTTATTTACTCTTGGTAAAATTTTTTTTCAAGATTTTCTTCGGGGCACCCTCCAGAATAGTTCCAAATAATTAAAAAAAAAATCTGTGTAAAGTTTCAGCTCGATCGGATAACGGGAAAGGGTGCCCCTGGGCCGTTAAACATTTAAATCATTATTTAACAGCTCGCGAAGTCGATTTTATATAACGTCTTCCAAGTTATTGATTAAATAAAAAAATATGTCAAACAAAAGTTGTAGATCCGGACAAGGAGCATATTTTTTGTTCTATTACTATTTTTCGTGCGACAAACGGTTTTCGAAAAAAAACCGAAAAACTACAAAAAAAAACTTTTTTTTTTCAAATTTTGAAAGTTTAAATGCTTCTAGAACGCTTTTTATTTATGAAGGTGAACAAAAAAAATGGAATTTTTATTTTCGAGGACTATATTTTAAACATTTAAGGCGAGGGGGCATATACCGAAATATGCAAAAAAAAAAAAAAATTTTTCTTATTTTCAGTGTTTGATATGTGATGAATGTTTCCTGAAAAGTAAAATGATCAATATATCAAATATCTGATGTCTATATCTCCGATATTTTTGCGAATTTCGACCCCAACTTTTCAGGAAACATTCATCACATATCAAACACTGAAAATAAGAATTTTTTTATTTTTTTTTTGCATATTTCGGTATATGCCCCCTCCCCTTAAATGTTTAAAAAATAGTCCTCGAAAATAAAAATTCCATTTTTTTTGTTCACCTTCATAAATAAAAAGCGTTGTAGAAGCATTTAAACTTTCAAAATTTGAAAACAAAGTTTTTTTTTTAGTTTTTCGGTTTTTTTTTCGAAAACTGTTTGTCGCACGAAAAATAGTAATAAAACAAAAAAGATGCTCCTTGTCCGGATCTACAACTTTTGTTTGGCATATTTTTTGATTTAATCAATAACTTGGAAGATGTTATATAAAATCGACTTCACGAGCTGTTAAATAATGATTTAAATGTTTAACGGCCCAGGGGCACCCTTTCCCGTTATCCGATCGAGCTGAAACTTTACACAGATTTTTTTTTAATTATTTGGAACTATTCTGGAGGGTGCCCCGAAGAAAATTCAAAAATCGAAAATAAGAGCCACCCTAGTAATCATATATTCGACAGAAAATAGTGTCGAGCTGTATACATGTCACTGTGTGTTTAACATCCCAATCGGATGAAATTATTATAAAAAAAAAGGAAGCTGTACCTTGTGATCTGACTATTAAGAATTTAGATCGATAGAAGCGTCCTAGACTTCTTCGTTTTGAAGAGCAAATACACATTTGGTCTACGCCACTTCACTTCTAATCTATTTAAAAATATAAGGATGACCCGCGATGTCTCCTACGCGCTTCCGCCACATCCATCTTTCATTAAGCAAACTTTCCCCGATCTCCACTATCTTCATCGTTGGATCCTCCAGTATATTTAACATAGTCCCCATAAACCCACGAAGAAAATTAGAACCGTCTTTTTAATCAGACTTAATCAAACTTGCACCGTCGCGTTCCATCGGGTTGCTACGTTTACACGTAGATGTATCTGATATTGGCTGCTCCCCGTGAACAGTCCCGGAAGCGCCAGCCCCGGAATAAATAAAACCTCCCCGCGCGTCTATCCATCTACCTGTTAATCCGGCAGCGCCGTATTTTCCACGGAAATTATTGGCCGTTGATTTATTCGGCGCGAGGACCGAGAACCAGGGAGCAGTTTCTAGCCCCACTAGCGAACGGCCCTCTTAATTGCACAAGTTGCTCCACTTATGCAAAGGAAGCATTATTTGCCCGGCGCGTGAAAGAAGTTTCTGCTGGTTTGACCCAGAGGCGGCTTTTCTCCGAAATAAATTAACGAGCGCGCGTGCATATACCTGCGCTCATTCACTCGCTCCCCCTGCCGCGAACGTGTGCATGTATTTCGACCGATTCACCGTCGCGTTTCATAACAATGCCGGGGAAAGAAAGGGGCCCTTTTACCTGAGGTGTTCACCTGTGTCTCCGAACGCGCCTCGTCAGGTGCGTTCAGGACACGGCTGTGTGTTTAACGTTCGGAGTACACGCCGTGTCCCTTTGCTCCCAGTGTCCCTTTGTAACGCGCTTTCCCCTTTCATTCTCTCAATATCATCCATCGTTAACGCGAATATTAACAAGTTTTTGGAGGAAGACCGTGAAAGTACCGCTGGAAGGCTCGAAAGTGTGAGGGAACGTCTCGTTCATTATGCATCTCGTACGGGCAATCGCCGAATTCGCACGTTACTCGCGAGACGTTAGCACATAATGGGCAATAAGTAACGCTCGAGGGATTTATTTGCGGTAAAGTGGGTCGTACGTATTACGGTCGGAAAGAAAACGGGGCAAGACTACTAATCACCCAGTTTCCTATATCCACTGGGGCGTTATAATTTCTCTTGTATGTACCGCCGAGGTCATGCCTTAAGTGCCATTTTTCTGCTCCTTCGGCAATTAACGTTTTCTTGGCCATGGATTAGAAAAATGGCCATTGGCCTGTACAGCCGTTTGAAAGGTGCCGTTCGTGGCGCACGAAATAATAAACAGGTCCGCGAGCGTGGTGGATCGCGAAGGGCCGAAATCCAAGGGAGCTCCGTAAATAGCGAACGACTCCGGAAAGTTGGAAAGGACGCGCGACATTTTCATGGAATTTTACATCGGCAGCTTTGAAACCGTCTGAGAAGTTGATGGCCCCGGGTCCAAAGGAATTTCCCCGCCGGGGAAGGGATCGACGTGACGGGAAAGTTCAATTGCCGCCTCCGCGGCGCGACGCCACGCTTTGTTCGCCCGGGCCGTAGTTTCGATTTTAACCAACGCCGAAATTAACACCGCGTGTTTCGCACCTTTGACTATATTTCCAGCCACTGTAACGAGTTCCCCGACGCTTCGGACGAACCAGCCAAGCTCAAAGCAGCCATTTATTAGGTCGACGCACCGGGGAACGCCAACTCCCCTGAACTTTCGACTCGTGTGGTATTACAGCGCGACCGAAACGATGTTTAATTGACGATCGTTTCGTAAGCAAATTGCGGGGAGCCCCTTTCCGGGAAGCATTATTTCCCTTTTGGCGAAGGAGGAGCGAGAGCGAGCCTCCCCGATTCCCGTCGGGGAGGTATCGAACCTGCGCTAGAATTCTTATATTAGCTAGAAATTGCGATCGTTTCGCTGTAACGATTGTGCTAGACGTAAATGAAGCCTCTTATTTGCGAAACGACCCACCTTCCACTTCAAATAGAATTGCAGGCTACCGGTGCATACTCCCGAGCCACTGCAGTTCTATTATTAGTCCTCGCGAAATTTCCAGTGCAGGGAAGCTTCAGGTCATCTTTCAGTGATTCCCTCGACCCTTTGCCATTTCGAGATGGAGCTGGATTCGTCCGACTCGATTATTCTTGGGAATTGATAATAATGAAATTTCTGAGAAGGTCACGTCGCTATTAATGACTGAATGAGTTGTTTGGCTGAATACATTATGAGTCACTCGTTTCTCGGAAGCAACGACAAACGACAGATGCCCCACGTTTCGCGAACTGCGCCCGCAACGATTCGTTGAGACGGTATCACGACGTAGTCAACGTTCTTTACGTTACTATTTAATCAGGAAAGTCACAAGGGCTCCTGATTTATGGATAATAATCTCCTTTGGAATTCCTGCCACGTGATTCTTTAAATTACGCAAGACCTTCCTGAACTGAATGATAATGGTCCCTCCAAGCGTCGCGATTCAGGAACGGAATAAGGACTGATCGCGTTTATCTTCTGAAGGAGGCAGAGGTGGTATATCAAATCGAATTCAAACTTTTAACGTAACCATCGAATTTGTTAAGCTGATTCCGAGTAATGGGCGGTAGGTGGTCTGAGTGAAATTCACAGGCAAACGAATATTCTAATCTCCAACGAGTCATATTAACAAAGTGGTCCCCCGATTACACTAGAAAAATCAAATACAGTAAATACTTGTTAGGAGCCCGTCGAACGGGGCTGGCGGCGGGCTCCTAACGCGACTGGACACTATTCCGCGCGGCCACTGGCGCGAGTGAGATCACCCAATGAGCGAGCGAGAGGAAACGAAAGCCGACGGCAACTTCGTGTCGACTCGTTCGTTTCCTCTCGCTCGCTCATTGGGTTTTCTCACTCTCGTCCGAAGGATTCCAAGAAATGGCGGGGATAGTTGCCGGGCTCCTAACGCGTGGTAGAAACGGGCTCCTAACGAGGATTCACTGTATACCCAAAGCCATTGGGGCAGTGTTTCCCAAGCTTTTGTGAGTCGCGACCCGCCTTTATAATACTCAAATAATCCGCAACCCTGCCCCCGCATAAGGCAAAGGAAACAGATTAAAAACAGGTATTTCAGAATATAATTCTAACTTAATAATATTTAATTATCTTAATACATATATTAAATATACTTACGGATATTTAATATATTTAATTATCTTATTTAGTGCTTGCATCTGAGTAACCATCTTCTTCCTCCTTTCATTTATAAAAAATCACCGTTACATCATTAATAGAATATAGCAATGTAACCATATTAAAATGAACAAGTGCTAAGAATCGCCAACTAAAAATAACCCCCAGAAAACACTTCGCGAGCCCCTCGTTGAGAACCACTGTATTAGGGTATGCCTTCAAACTCCGTTGCCATCTTTTCAAGAAGTTACTCCATGCATGGCAGCCCAACACATGGAAGTTTAAATATTTGTTGAGTCTATAAAAAGTGACGAGAAATATCTACGAAAAGTGGTGCAGATTTACGACGAGTATCACGAAACGTGCTAACATTTAAGACAAGTCCATCCGAAGCCTGCAGTGCCTGGCGTCCGCCCTGTATCCCATTCATCCCTCGCTGTTGCACCGCACAAAGCTACGCAGCAAACGTACCTATACCTGCATATTGGAGTACCTATCGTCTAACCCAGACCCTGGACAACCCGAGTAGCAGTACTATAGCGGCGGTGTCCGATGGTGGTCGGGTGGTGATCATAGACGAGGACGGGTATAGTATGACAAGAAGGACGTCAGCTGGCTCGCCGGAACGCTGCAATTAGATACCTGTAGAGGGGGTAGTCGTGCAGCGTCGCGTCGCAGGGGTGGGGGTGGATCGGCCGCGAAGCGTGGCTCCTCTCCAGTCAGTCCGGAAGCGCGGTCTCGATAGGACGGCTCCCCCGCGCTTTTTCGCCGTCCCGTGCACGTGACGATGCCCCTTTGTGCTCGCGCTCACCGATTCTTTGTGCGCCCGACCAGACGAGTCCTGTGTGGTGCGTAACGAGTTGTGAAGAAAGTGCAGGTCGGCGATGAGGGAGGCTGTCTCGGCCGGAATGGTCAGCTTCAAGAACAACAACGTAGACAGGTACGCTCCGGCGCGCATTTATGCGGATTCCCAGCGCGTCGCTGGCTTCAGCCGCGCCACTGTGCGGGAGTATATTCATACCTCTGCATTCCGTGGCTCAGCGGTCGCCTCGGTGGGATGCTCGATGATTCCTTGACAGACGCCAGCGATTCACTTTGCGAAGTTATTGGGGGAGTGATGGTAACGCGTTTTTATACGAGCTGTAATAAGAATGGAGTCGGAGCCAGATTAAGACCTTCAGAGGCCCCAAGCGTTTAAAAGATTTTGAGGCCCTCCTATACAGGGTGATCACTTCAACGCAATGTACGATTTCTTAAGCATCTCTGATAATTTGAGTAAAAAGTGTTTCTGGTTAGATTTTAAAATTCAGAAAATTTCTATGAAGCTCCCGTTCTCCTGATGCCCTAAGCACCTGTTTATTTTGCTCACTGGTTAATCCGGAACTGAATGGAGTATATATACAAGGACAGGGGTGCATATTTTGCTCCTTGCTGTTGTAGGTAAGGCAGGTCCGGGACAGTTGGTTCGCCTAACATAAAATGGCTATTGAATATGTTCAGAATTTTATGCTGATTCAGAAGAACTGGTCGATGCTTGTTTTAAGATAATATTTGCTGAAAATCGGGTTGAAAAGTGAAGTCATGACGTCTGACCATCTCTCCCAAGATCAAATATAAATATAGTAGAGTCTGAAATATAGCAACTGCGCCAACTCACGCGGATTTACCTTATATGCAATTTGTGTTTGAGTATCAACTATTTGAAACAAATTTTCTTGGAGCACAGGGTTGTGTGTGAAGCAAACTGCGTCTCGATGTCCTCTGGACAGGTGTGCCAACTGTCACTCGACACCCGCGTATGTTTATGAAGGGTACAACGCTCGAATTATGACGGAATTTAAATATTCCACCGTGTTTCGCTCCGTTTGCTCACAACGTAGGAGGAAATTGCTGCCAAAGCTTCAACTCGGAGTATATAATTATTGTTTCATACATTTTTCGTTTATTTCCATTCAGTCCGCGTGTTTCTAACAAGCTTATATAGCTACAAGAGGCTTTTCAATTCGAGCCAACAATGCTTCGTTGTCCATTGTTTATGATAACAGAAAGTATCGCTAGATAATAAACGCGCTTCTGTGCTTTTCTAGGATAGGTAACTTCTGATCTCGCCGCGTAATAAACCCACGTATTTATCATTGGAGTACTTCCTCGTTTCCAACTGTTCTCTATCTCTGAATCAGTCGCTATTGACATAACCAAGCTCATTGTCTCTAATAACCTACTATTCTCCACCAAACAAATCAGATAATCTTCCCGATTCACTTCCATCACTGCATAAAATACAACAGAATCAATCCTACGACCTCGTCCTTTTCGTTTCGATCTCTCTGCTCGCCAGCGAGTATCGGATCCTTTTCTCCAGCCCCGTTTTAACGATGCATTTCGCGAGCACGCGTAGCGGTACCGATTTGCTCGCGTTACGCCTGTTTGCCCCCGAACCCATCGCTATCGTTCATCCGAGAATGAGCGTTGCAAAGGGGTGAAAAAAAAAAAATTGTGAAAACCGTTGGTTGCCCGTGGTGAGAGTCGAGGGTGGTGCATTGTCAAGTTCCGAAGCCGAAATTGCCGATGGCGAGGGTGGCGCTTCCGCTGCGATAGACTGCGTTCCATCCATGGCTGAAGGTATTCTGATTGGATCTTGAGGATTATGCAGGACGTACCGAGATTGCGATGCTCGCTGCGATCCTATCGTCGACAGATTACCGAACGATATCGATGCTCGGTTAATCTGTTAACGACCCACGCAGACGAAACGTTATTACATCCAGCAACGTGAATATCGTTACGATCGCTTCCACCCGGCGGTGGGTACCGAATATTCGAGCTCTATACGATGTTCGAGTTGCTGGTAAATCGTTGGTTCAACAATGTTTGGGAGGCTGGGGGAGGTGGACGATGGAAGTCGTTGAGAGGGGCGGAAATTGTAAAGCAGTCGCCTTAAACTTTCTTACGCGATAATCAAAAGTAGGGTAGACCGGGGGCGGTAGTAACACTTTGACTTTGGAATACGATTACGCAAAAACTATTACAGTTACAACAAAAGTTTTTTTACGAAAATGTTACTTATTTATCTGACATTATTTGAGCCGCGACAGTTTCGCTGTATGTCAAGTAATATTCCGGTTATTAATAAAAAATGAGAAGCGGAGAAAGTGTTACAACCGTCCCTGACCCCGGGTCGGTTGTAACACTGCATGGAGTCGATAGTAGCACAAATATAACTTTACGAAATTAAAATATTTATTGATTTAAATTGTAATAATAAATGAAAAAAGTAAAATCTATAACAAATTATGTGGTATCGCAATTGTGCCAGAAATAAAAGACGTTTGGCTGGTGCATTCTTCATCTTCTCAATCCTTACATTCAGTATATTGCACCCATTTTTCATTTGGTTTGCTTGTGCTATGCTATATGATTTCATGCAAATAAGACAATATTATTCGCCTTCTTTGTCCCTATTCGGTTCTGTTGCGGTAAAACCGACCCCGACTGCCGATGTTACAATCGCCCCCGACCATGCTTTTGAACTTAAATTATAAATTTTGACTAACGAGACGCTTAAAAGTGCCAAGTAACGATCAATATTTGTTTAAAAATGGTCGAATTACAGATTAAAAAATCGAACAAGCACATACTTGCAAAGGGAGTGTTTATATTACAATTTTAAGTCAGTAAGGAAAAGTTACTTTAGGGTATCGAAAAGTTATTTTCTTCACTATCCATGTCTATTCCGTATCTGTACACTTAGGGCATGGATGTGTATATTCCAAATGTCATTCTTCATCATATATCCAAAATTGGTGTTAATATCTATTATATGCTTTGAGATATTTAGCGTGTTACATTCGCCCCCCTGTTACTACCGCCCCCGGTCTACCCTACTATAGGTTTTTAAAATACTATGGTAGGTAAATCTTTAAAACGAATGGAGGTTTCTACGTGTTGTCTCGCTATTTCTTTTATTCGTGGATGGAAGTGTATGGTATTCCACATGTTTGCCAGTGTCGCTTAAGGTTCTCAGAGTTCAAGTTGTTACTCATTTAACCCCTTGCACATTCAATTTATTTAATTGGTTTAAGGAGTTCATACACCTAGAATGGTCGAAAAAATGAATTTTTCCAATAAAGAATTCGTAGAAGCTACAGCATCAAAGGAAGGTCAATTCTATGGCCCCGGAATAGACGATTTTCTATACGTTCACAAAAAAATTGTCCTGCTGAATGTTCCCTTCTGCTCTTCAGAGAAAAATTTCATCAGCTTTTTTAATGATTAAAAACCAACTGTGGCTCTTAAAAAAGAATAATCGGAGGAATAATCGTGCCAAGCCTCATTCAAATCGGTTCAGTAGTTTTTGAAATATCATTGGCACCGATTTGAAAAACACAGTTTCGAGAAAACAGCGTTTGAAGTTCAAGGTGCAGGTCAAAGCCAGATAATTTTGTTTTTGAACTTACAGAAAGTCGTCGGTTCCGGGGCCACAGCATTGACCTTTCTTTGATGTCGTAGCTTCTGCGAATTCTTTATTGGAAAAATCGATTTTTTCAACCATCCTAGCTGCATGTAACCCCTTAATTCATTTACCCCTTTGTGCGCTGACGTTACGTTTCGCTGTGAATCGTCGCCATTAGCCTCTACAGGACCTAGTCCAGACCTATTCTTGGAGCATTTAGTTTCGGAAGATCGCGTTCGATTTATCGTTGAAAGTGCCCCTCGCGGGCTCGCCGGGTACGGGTTAGAAGGGATGAAAGGAGAAATGTCGGGACCACCGCAAAGTTCGTGGCATTGGATCGCCCGCCATTAAGGTCAAGTATAGAACGTCCGTTGGCTAAACTTGGCTGCGGGTTCGACGAATTTTCGGCGACCGTCGCGTGCTCCCTTCACGGGAGACGTCCAATAAAACGTCCCCATTTCTTGTTGAACGCGAAACCTTGAGACAGTCACGCGAAAATAGCATCCGCGAGAGAACCGGTACCGATTATCACGGTTATCGCCGTTTCCACAGATTATTCCCCGTGCATAAAATATTCCAAGCCCGCTTAAGGCGAGCCAAGGAAACTGCAATCGTCAAACTAACTGTAGCAACTTCCTTTTATGCCGCATTCAACGGGGTCCCTTTCCAGGGCGGAATGAAAGAACTTGTAACGACTTTGCGTTAGTGCAAATTGCGCCTATATTCTCAATTATAGCTGTCGCTGAATGCCCCAGTTTCCATGGGGGAGAGGGGAAATTTCATTCGATGGGCAAAGAGAGAGAGAGAGAGAGAGAGAGAGAGAGAAAAAGGTAACGAGGGAGAAAGGAAGAAGAAGTCAAACGGTGGAATTGTTGCACCATCAATTAAACGTTTTACGCTCCGAGCTCCTCTCGACCAATGATGGATCGTGATTTTGCGCGTATAAATAATAACCGCGGAAGAAGCGTGACAAATGATTCCCAAAGGGGCCATTTGTGACTTTTAATCCGACAAGCTTGCACGCTGATGTCCGGAAGTCGATGAATCCACGCCGTTCCACCCTCTTCCCTCGCCTTCCCTCCTATGTCACGGACAATTTTACGGGGGTCTAAATAAAAAGCGTCGCGAGAAATTAATTCGTCCGCTTCCTATCCGCTGGAATATTAAACTCTCGAGGACCTTGCGGGTCTTTGAAAAATCTCGCGCCTTTATGGAAACTAACTAATAGGTACACTGATTGGCCCGAAGTAAACGCCAAGAAAAATAGAGGGGGAGGAAATTTCTTCCTCGCGGACAGGGTTGCCAGGTGTACTGAAAAAATGGCGGTTTGCTGGCCTATATGACGTCATACGGTGTAGGAGAAGGGGAATACTTATATTTGATTGGTGACGCTGTGACGTCATGTCAACGCCGAGCCAATCTAACAAGGGGAGTCCACGGTGAGGTAATCATCGATTTTGATGAGCCTTGGCACGATGGATCTATGTCGAAAATAAGTAAATACGTGTCCGAGCGTTTCTGCCATTTGGCCTTAATAACAGAGATAATTACATGTAAATTATTAAACATTTCATAGCGCCAATGGAAAGCATAAAAGCCATAATCTTAATTTAAGAATATGCCGTGGAGCGTTCGGTAAAGGCGGGATCTCCTACCTGCGTCTGGTCGCTGCCGGTCGCAGCGACCCCACTAGTGCAAGGGAAAAAGAGATGTCATACCTCTCCCTTGCACTAGTGGGGTCGCTGCGACCGGCAGCGACCAGTCGCAGGTAGGAGATCCCGCCTTAAGACGTCAGCGTGGCGTTGTTGCGGTCGTGAGTTCGATTCCGCCTGTGTCTATATATATATTTTTTTCACACTTTATTTTTTCCACACTGTATGAATAGTGAGAAAAAAGGTAACGGTAGTAACGTTCACTAATTCTTTTAAATGTATAAATACAATTATTTTTTTTTTTTTTTTTTTTTTTTTTTTAACGTGGGGAAATCTTCAAAAGACACCCCGACACCTCCAGAGGGGATCCCCCGAGGGCGCCAGGGTAGTGTGGGATTTTTACCCACTAAAACCCCACGGCCACCATCGCGCGATGGTGTCTTTTGAAGATTTCCCCACGTTAAAAAAAAACAAAAAAAAAAAAAAAAAATTGTATTTATACATTTAAAAGAATTAGTGAGTGAACGTTACTACCGTTACCTTTTTTCTCACTATTCATACAGTGTGGAAAAAATAAAGTGTGAAAAAATAAAGTATGAAAAAAATAAATATGTAGACACAGGCGGAATCGAACTCACGACCGCAACAACGCCACGCTGACGTCTTACCGAACGCTCCACGGCATATTCTTAAATTAAGGTTATGGCTTTTATGCTTTCCATTGGCGCTATGAAATGTTTAATAATTTACATGTAATTATCTCTGTTATTAAGGCCAAATGGCAGAAACGCTCGGACACGTATTTACTTATTTTCGACATAGATCCATCGTGCCAAGGCTCATCAAAATCGACGATTACCTCACCGTGGACTCCCCTTGTAAGCTAAGTGACGTCATATATGCCAGTACGTGTACTGGATCGCCTGGTAGCCCTGCTCGCGGAGAGCCTCTAAGGGATTTTATAAAAGAAATTCTATGTAATTCGTGTAGACTCGCGGAGGTCGATAAAAATTACAGACAGATGTTCGTTTCAGAACTAATTAGGTATTAGTGGTGCGTTGATAAAAGCCGTTTTTCTCGGGAAACGGCATAAGCTTTTTGTACCATAAGGGCTCTGTTAATGAGTGCGCGATACGTATGACATTCAAACGGATTTCGCGTTTACACAGAAACGCCGAGCGCAAGAAAGGGCTTTTCACTTTTCCCCCGGGCGGAACTGGGTTATGCTCGTTGAAAGGTGGCATCGGCTCGAATGTAAACGATAAAAGCATGCAGTTATTGAAATATTTCGACGCAGGAACGGCAACAAGTGCGTGGAAAGAGCGACTCCGGCGCACTAAATAATAAAAGAGTTGCGAATTTTCGCTCGAAGGATTCGTTGTTGGGAAATTGGTTGGGATATTAATAAAGTGACACACTTTATTATAAAACACATATATATTTATATATTTAGAATAATTGCTAAATCAATGTTTAGCTCTCGCAGCTTCTCACAGTCTCCCTCTCTCGTTGAGGCTCGAGTGAGGCAGCGATGTTACTCTCTCTTTTCTCCCTATATTATTTGACATTGTTGTCAATTTAAATATACTTAGTCCTAAACCTAACTATTACTAATAAGAACAGCTCTATTATACAACGTACAATTTAATAGAAATAACCCCAAAGGACTCAATCCGTGTTTGGACTGCGCACAAAGAATATTCAGGTTGCAAACATCGAGGTGCCATTTTGAAGGCATTACAACTCGACATACTTCTGACGTAATTTTCTGCGGCTTTGTATATTTTTTGAAAGGGCGTTCGTGTGTAGGACCCGGGACGGTGGAAAAATGAGAATAATTCCCGCTCACCGGTGGAGGTGGGTTAATCGTCGCCCAGCGACCATCAAAGTTGCATAATCGTTTCGAGCCAGCGAACTTCGTTGTCCCGGTTTTTCGCAATTTAACGACGGCAGTTTTCCGGGTCTGCGCAGACAGTTTAGAATTATACGGGGCACGCGAAAGTCCTCGTTGCGCCCGGGAGTCGAATTTACCTTCTTAATGGCACCTGTAGCGAGTCCATCACGACGCGACGACACCCTAATGATATTTTCCTTGGACGAAGTCGCGTTACCAAGTTTCATTTTTTTCTCCTCTCGCCCCGGCGTCTTTGTCTTTCCTCGTTAAGCGGGAACCCGCGACCGGAAGCTTGGCTTTCAGAGGATCTCCAGCGCGTACAGTGGCATCGCGCAACTTTACCCTCGTTTGCGTAATTAACGTTGCTCTACTCGTTACGCGGCTCGCTTGGTTATCGATAGAAGCTGGGGGATTTAATTACACCCACGCCCCGTCGAAAATGAACAGTTTCGGGACTGGAAGCCTATATTTCTTCGCCATTTATGTCCAGGCTGTCTTAAATCTCTAATGGTAACCGAAAATATGGAGGTTCCGTGCAAGAAATAAGTGTGGGAAGAATCACATCTTTGGAATACCTTGTACACAATTGAAGAGGTCTTGTAGAAAACACTGTAACTGCCGAAAATCAAATTTTTCAGGAAAGAGAAAAAAAAAACTTCCCTGAGTTAAAATTATTTACGAAATTTGATTGGTTTCGGTTGCTAAATATACTTAAGTAAACAATAACCCAAATACATCACAAAATTTTCTGGTTTTTCCAATAATACAGTTGAAATTCGTGGAAAAAAGAATTGTATTTGTAAAAAACTGTGTGTGTGTACCTTTTAGCAATATCGGAGATTTATTTATAAAGGGAAATTGCCTTAAAATTCTATACTATATTATTGCCATTGGCGCGTAGAATATTTTCCAATAAAAATATTTTTTTAAATTTGGCACAGTGTTTTCTACACGAACTCGTCAATTGTTCGTCGTAATGGAGCACTATTCTGTGCCCTCGTTGTTGCTTGTTTAGAGGGATATGGAGAGTGTTTGTACAAGGTATTATGTACTTCTGATCGAGAAGCAATCGCGGTTAAAATAAAACCGGCTTTTCTTTATTGAACTGTGAACGGAGATACGGTGGACAAATACGTTTATCGGGAGTGATAGATAACGAAGAATATCTTCTGGCGGTACGAATTAATCGTTAATTAGTTTGGAGCACCGAGACGGCTTGAGACGTGAACTGTGCACGCGTTTCGTTCTTAAGTTTAAATCTGGTGTTAGAAGGCAAGCCTTTCCCTCTAAATTACGCGAACCCCTGGCGATTATTTGCGTGTAATTTCCAGGGTATCATTGCAAAAATCCAATATTCCACGGCGATATTTCAGCCCGCCACATATTTTCCTCGCAATTGAAATGCAGGCCCTTTGATCCTCCCCTTGGAGGATTCGCGGGTTAAGCTCGCGTAATTTATTTACCAGGGATCTAGTTTCTGCTATGTTGCACCCGACATAGGTGCACGCGCATTCAGGGTCGGCTTCAGTAATTACGTCGTTCTCAGTAAAACCATTTGGCGCTCTTTTCCCGGGGGCGACCGAAAATATAGGCAACTTTAAATACTTTAATCCTATGCTTCTCCGACTTACTTTCCCGTAATTATATTTATTTTTTAATCTATCGAAAGAGCCTTGCCACTGAAATAGTCACAGAAGGAAATATTTAAACCTAGCGTACACACTGTTAGAGAATATCTAAATTATTAAAGTATCTTCTCCAACAATTGGGGGGGCCAAGACTCGTAGAGGTGTAAGTCACTCGCACGGTGTTTCTCGTAAAATAATGTTTTGCGTTTACTGTCATAAAAAACTCTACACATATATTGCAGTTGTGGGAACACATCTAAAGGCTCACAATATTACCATAAGAGATATGTACATACATACCTACTTGAAAGTTTTAAAATATTTTAATTTTTTATTATTTTTTCACTTGTCAGCACAACGCATGAACAACATCCAATCAGCATCAACACATTCGTTATACACATTAATGTATACCGTTCGCGCGTTGTGCTGATAAGAACGACGACACTTATTGTTAGTTAAGGGGTTAAACCACTGTAGCGCACGAAAAAATAGGCATATTTCGGGATTTTTTTTGCGCAATAAAGAGATCAATCGAAATTCTGCAAAATGGGATTTATAATTCTATAATTTCTTATGAAGTACAAAAAATATTTTTTTCAACTTCGTTCATGACAAAATGGTGGCTGCGCAGCATTTCTCCGTTGGTGCCTGTTTTTTGAAAGGGTCCACGGCCGGAAACCTAACTCCCGCAATTTTTGACCTGGAACAAAAAACCAAAGTTTTTTCGATTCTATAGAACAACAGCAAAAGACGTACGTAGGATTGTTTCGATATATTGATTTTTCGGGAAATGGTGCATTTTTGAAAAAAAAGTTTAAAATTTCATGAAAAAAATCGTCACAAAATTGTTTATAAAAAAATCCTACGTACGTCGCTGGAGAAAGCAATTTTGAATATACTGTAAATTTTTCAGATCGATCGGTGAAGATTTGTCCGAGTTATGTTTCCGGCCAGTTAAAAAAAAAGTGGTTTCGAGAAAAACGCGTTTAAAGTTTTAAGTACTGTAAAACATATTATATTCTTATATTCCTTTAATCTGCGATGCCTGCACCATACAATTGCACCACATAATATTATTTTTAAGACCCTAAAACACCTTTTAAACAAAAACAAATTTTTCTTTTTTTGAAAATTCTACAGTGGTTTAACCCCTTAAGTGCTAAAGAGAAATGTTCTTATTTCTCAGTCTGGAATGAAGTTATTTAATGAAGTTAACTTAATTCACTATGAAAGTAAACAGATGGAGGGTTTGACACTTAAAAACTGTTATTATCTCAAATTACCAAAATTTTGACTCACACCATTACGATTCTCAGCCCTCCAATTCATATTCTTGCTAGCAAGAATATTGAGAATATTTCCCGATTAACGTAACTCAAGGCGTATACTCAGTCGACTGCCCGTGTCTCGACGTCCCGTGCAGATGCAACAACTCCATTTGGAAGGCCCTTTCGGAGTGGCCCCTCTTCGTGTACCTTCCCCCTTTTTATCTGTCACCGACAAGATACCGCGCCGTTTAAAGTGTTTGGTTATTAGATAAGAATGCAACCGTTGCGAAGGAGGCTTTAGTCAGCCCTTTCGACACTTCCGGTCTCACACTGGTTTTCACTGCAGACGGGTAGATAAAATCGTTTGCTCGCTGGAATTAAACCGCTACGCCGGCGCAGAGTACACGCGCGCAGTTTAATACACTTATTTTTCCTCTGGATGGCCGCTGGATCCGGCTGGCCGTTAATTGTATAATATTAGTGACGTTTAACGGCGCGAGTAAAAGTGATACGCCGAGTCGGGCTCGATGCGAGAGCAGCGTGATTTTTCACGATTCTGCTAGAATCTAGCCTGCAGTGCTCGTGTCGGCGAAGCTTTAATTGCTGGCGCAACAATAGTCGCGAAATCGAGATCCAGATAACGCGCAACAACGTCCTCGAAATTGGTCTTTTACGCCATGCCGAACGTGCTGGGACCGGGGCACCGTGGAATATTCAAAAACGAAACGATAGGATGTGGAAATCAAAAGTTGAGGAAGCTAAGTGGCGTGCTTCTGTGTGCAGGGTGCTCCAAAATGGGAAATTCTGTGAAGTAGGTGCCATTATGTATTCATACATGATACGTTAAAAGGACATATTTCCAGTTTTGACGTTGAAGCAAATTTTGATGGCATCGCCTTAATAATGTTAAATTCCATCCCCCAGTCGCGAAATACACTACAAAATAGGTTTAATTTCTTTTTGAAAAATTCAAGTGAAAATACATGGTTCATACAGAAGGTCTTATTTCCAAGTGTGTCTGATGACATAGTGAAAGAATTTTTTAGTCCGAAACAAAACCGACGTAAAGGGAACTTGATTCCATAGAGTTACCCAAACATATACTAAATTAGTTTAAAAATGTACCCACTGTCATGGTATCTTTACAAAAAAAAAGGATTGCTTTGCCTAATTTTCGTAATGTGATTTAACAATATCGAGCGTCGCGCACGTAGAAGATGTCCACCGTAAAAAATGCAACGGTACAGGACGTAAAGTTCCATTCGGGTGTTCGCTCGTTATCCGCGGCACAGTGTTTCGTGTTTCGTGTTCCGTGGGAATTCGTGCGTTGGGTGGACTCCAGGTGGGTTGCGATGCCGTCACCGGATGTAACGAGAGTTCTTTTGTGCGTAATTATTTAGCAGGTGTGAAGTCCGATAGATTTGTTACGAGCTGGAAAACAAATCGATAACGGTAGAGGAAAAGCTTAATTGCGTTTTATATTAGCTCGATCACCTTGATTATTTCCTGTGCCAGTGAAACGACAGCCACTTGTTTCGAAAGAAGCATTTCGTATGTAGAACGTGCTCCATTTGTCTTTTTAGTGAATAATAGATGAGATGGCTGGGTCACGTTCAAAGAACCGAAGGTGATCGATTATTCCCTGGAATTGGGAAACCGTGCTTGACGTCGTTGGTGATAAATTTTAAATTTAGTTCAAATTGAATGAATCGTTATCGGTTCTTGGGACAACCTAATCGAAGCCCGAACCTGTTATCTCTGATAAGACGTGTAGTCGAAGCTCCGGGGATACTGATATTTCTGATTAAAAATATGTTGGAAAACATACTTTACTCTACTCTATACTCTCTTGAAGTTCTTTTGCTGATTTTCATGCATTTTAAGTACATTTTGGAATTCGTTTTATCCATTGAGAAACCATCTCCTCTTCTTACCTTACAGAGATAATTCAGCACTTGTATTTTCTCAGCCTCTTACCACAGATTTCTACCTTACCTTCCGGCGATAAACTCTGCCAGTGTGAGCAGCAAGTTACATGTACGATTGTCGATAAATCTTAAATTCTAAGAGTTCGATTATATCCGCGACGAATAAAGTAGATCGACGCATTTACCAATAGTTGGTCTTTGAAACATTCGGATAAATTAGATCGTTGAAGAATATTGGTAGCGAAATAGGTATTTATTATTCATGCAAACGGATAATAGTTTAGTGGTACACGACTCGACTCTGGACAAAGTTTGAAGCGTACACTGACAAGAGCAGGAATAACAAATTTATCCGAGGGATGTGGTGCCAATGTAAATAATCAAAGCCCCACTTGCCACATCAATCTCAATCAACAAGATTGCATTTATAGGCTCAGAAATATAGTAAAGTGTCGATGCAATGTTAAAGTGCAGAAAATCTATACCCGTGCCAAGGATCTGGTAGGTCGACGACCACCTAGGAAGTAAGAAGCAGAAGATATTGAGAGCGTTCTCCTTTCTGTGTTTCAGCGATCAGTCAACGCCGCATCGCCAATTACCGGGGAGTCTACGAGCTTCCCTGAGCTATTCCCACAGCCATCGACATAACCACCTCCACAGACATGATCCACCGCTACCACCAGCCTACTGCACACCACCACCTCCGCCGGCGTCCTCGAGTTACCCCACAGTGCAGCGTGGTTGCGCCCTGCATTCGAGGTAAGTCGCACACCCTGACCATGTGCACCTCGAGGCTTAATTGCCGTACGTATGCACAGTGTCGAGCGAAAGTGTAACACATCCAACGCTTATGAAAAGTGCGATAATAGCTAATATATTGAATTATTTTATAAACATTGGGCCATTATATTTACAAGCTGAGACACATTCTGCTCCCTTTTTATTAGACAGTAATAATGTCTTGAGGTCTGAGCATTAAGCTCTTAACCGGTTAACTGGCAATGTATCATATATGATCAAACAAAAATCTGGCCAATTCTGGCAATGTATCATATATGATCAAATGGACTTCTTTGTTTTTCAATCGATTTGAATGAAACTTGGTATGTAATGGTTTTTGGGGTCGCTGAATCTGAATTTGGCATTGGAATTGTAAAATTCAATATGGCAGACTCAAAATGGCGAACCAAAATGGCCGCCAAATATTGAAATACTATCGGGATATAGAAAAATTGTATATAGGGGTTTTTGGGATCGCGGATCAAAAAAAAGCACTTGCGGTGGAATTTATGGATGAAGAATTCAGGTATAAAATTATTCGAAACTTTTTCGTAGAAAATAAAAAAACTAAAAAATTAAACCCCTAAACCCTTATTTTTCAGGGGTTGGGGGTGGCATTGAAAAAAGTAACTGCTGCAATCGAATTATAGACAAGAAAACTTCACAAATAAAAAAAGGTTTAGTAAAGAATTGACAAACTCACCCCTAAATTCTATTTTTTTAGGGGTTGGGGGTGTCAGATGAAAAAAATTACCCCCGGAATCGGTTCAGCGACTCAAAAAACCCCTGTATACCAAATTTTGTGTGATTCACTTAATTATTCGATGGTACCAGTTTGGGCCCGAATAGTGAAAAGGACCGCGCCAGTTAACCGGTTAATATCCACTTCGCTTTGGAAAAAACGAAGAATAGTATTTTTCTACTACTACTGTTCACTAACATTATTGGACACGAGAGGGGTAAGTTTAGGGGAAGAAACGGTTCCGTTCGTTCCGAGAGAGTGGACACGCGGGGATGTAGCAGCGTGTTAGATAATTGTTATGTAAGGGGAGGAGAATGGGGGAGTAACTGGGGTAAACTGTGACTGGTTCGGTGGGTTTGCGTGGGACGGGGAAAAATACGGAGGGCTGTAAACATGTACGATTGCAAGTCGATCGATGCGAAACGCGCGAGTATAGCTGGGGGTTAATTTAACGGAAATGTTCCGGGCGATGGGAAAGAATTTCTGGGGGGATCTGCGTACGCGTGGATATCCTGAATTTCTCTTGGAGACTTACATTATGGATTTGCGATGACAGTTGGGCGACGTACAGCGGACTTTGTTCCCTGCCGATTCGCCAGCAAGCGAATGAGTAAAAGGAGGCTGAGACCGAGCCAAGTGGAGGCAGGAATAACGAGTGGCTTTCGGTTTCGAACGAGGCAGAACAGAGTCGCGATTAAAGGTCTCGTTGAAAGAAGTCTAGTGGCCGCGAAGAGGCTGTTTCCGTGCTCGTTGCTCGCTTTGCAAGAGCAGCTACTATAACGCCCATTCTGTAACGACCTCGTGCCGACGCGGCTCTAAAAGCATTTGATGAATTTAACGTGCTGGTCGGTTGTGTCGCGCTCCGCGTCAGCTCGACGATAGCCGGGTCGCGTAACTCGTGGGCAATAACTCGGCTCGAGACACTTTGACGGAGCGGAACGTGAGATTACAGTGACAAAAGTCGAGGTAGACTCGAGGGGTGTTAGAAAGTAATAGCCAGGAATACACAGGAAGCACGAAACATTTACAGGGTGATTGAATTTTACGTAGCTGCAATTTCGCAAGCTAATGCTTCCCATGTTTTCCTTCGGAAGCTGACATGCAAATTGCCTGCATATGTACTGTCCTCTCTTCACCACCAATTTTACCTGCTTTTGACACCCACGAAGCGATTTCGCGCAGGGGACTTAGCGCATAGTGTTTAAAGGGCCGTCCTTAAATGACGTAAGGGTAGTTCTGGCTGTTTTTTACACCTTTCCTCCCCCAGTTTAAGAATTTGTAAGATTTTATATTCCAATCCCTCCCCTTCCTTCCTTAAGTAATATTCTGTTCATTCAATTTTTTCACGATTTAAAACAAAATTTTTTAGGCTACTCATCTACTGAAAATTAGGTTAACAAAATATTACGTCAGACGCTAGCTGACTCCCTTTTTCCCCCTCGTAATAAAACGTAAAAAATTCGCGACCCCTCAAAAAGCCTCGCGTAATTCAAGAACGACCCCTACACATTAACAAGCGCATAAAACCTTCTCCAGTCATTGCAAAACTCCTCCACCCTCCCCCATGCAATAAAACACGCCGCAATGTCGCGGCAAGTAGTATCACCCAGTCATGAGTCAGACGCATCGAAATTCCCCGTTCAGCGCCGACCCCAGCTAGCATGGGCAACCGAGATTCGTCAGAACGGTTAGCCAAAAGCTTTGTCAGCGATCGCGAGGAAAATCCTGGCCAGGGGATGCCCAGTAACATTTTAATTTCCATCGGGCGCGAGAAAGATCGTAGTCGCGCACGGTTAACCCCGATGTTCGGTGGCCGAGTGGGAATAGCGATGCATTTCGCATTCCCTTTTCGATCGAAGGGGCCGTTGGGTGGTGGTGCTCGCTCTCTCTCTCTCGATGAATGTCCTCGCGTAAAAATCGTCCCCACGGGTCACGTTTCACCGACTTCACGGGGATTACGGGACGCTTGGATACGCGTACAAATTACAGATCGCCACCCCATACACGATCGACACACATATGCGCCCGCGCCGCGAGTCCTCTTCCTCTTCGCCCGCCGATAAAGAAAATAAACCGCTTCCTCTATCGACCACCCCTCCGCTCGTCTGCACCCCCGCGCCCCTCGCCAGACCCTCTTCCTCCTCTCGCCGTCGCTGGAGCCATTTAAATAATCAACCGGACGGAAGACCCTTACAGTTCTCTTCGTTCTTCCTCCCTCGCCTCTCAACCTACCCCTGTTTTCCTTTTTCCACGTCGCCTCGTTCTCGCCCCTGTCCCCGGTCTCCATCCCCGTCGCCCCGCTCGCGCCCGCGCCATTCTTTTATTGCATCCCCACTTCCCTGCTTCCTTTTTCTCGCCCCCGGTCTCGATAGCGGGGAATTTATGCGCGGCTACGGTAAATTCATCGGCGAGTTCGTTAACAGTTTCACCCCCGGCTGCAGCGCTGGATTGTTTCGCGCGGCTTTGACGGGGCGGGGGAGCAACGGGCCGCGCTGCGACCAGCAGATAATGCGCGACAGGCTTGCGATGGGCTGGGGCTGGAAGATCCTTGGAGGAATAATATCGGTGGTGGTTCCTTCGCTGCGATATCTTTGGAACGTGGATTTACTTGTTTCTTTATTTTCTCTCTCTCTCTTGTGGAGGCAAAAAGGGAAATAATGAGGGGAAAAAGAAAGCTAAAAGGAAGAAAGGAATCTCTGTCTCTCTCGTACACTACATATCCTATGGCTTAAGGGGTCATGCCTAGTTGGCAGGCGAAAAAGAACGTGATTTTGGGGAATTTTTTGTGGAAAATCTAATGTACCGATATTTTTCATAACTATTTACTTATTTTGAAAGCACACATATTCAGCAATTCTCGGTAATTTTGTTATAGAAAAATATAAAAAAAATGAGCCGATATATGAGTTTATCTGGTACTTCATCGAATTTTTGTTTTCGATGAAAGCTCTATTTTTAATTAATGAAAACCGAACATTTCAAACATCGAAAAATCGTGGTTTTGCGTTACACGGCCTAAAATCAATTTTTTTAAAAATCCTTCGTTCTAGTACCAGATATACTCATATATTCGTTCATTTTTTAATATTTTTCTGTAACAAAATTACCGAGAGTTGCTGCATATATGTACCTTTAAAATAATGTTAAATAGTTGTGAAAAATATACATTAAATTTTCCACAAAAAACTCCCGAAAATCACCTTCTTTTTCGCCTGCCAATTACATAGGCATCACCCCTTAAAGTTTTAAAGCTGTTTCTTTTTTACTCACAGCTTCTCCCGCGCTGAGTCGTTGATTGAATACTTGACTCTGATAATTGAAATATCATAGGTGCATTCGCAGTGAAAAACTTTCAAGAGGGAGACGCGGTACGTGGTCCGCGGCAAACCCACGTCGGTTAACGATATCTTCAGGTTTTATTCTGCTGTCTTGTTGTCAGTATTACGACCAACTGTGTCACGACACACGTGACAAATTTCCGAAGCGCGCAGTGGCATTCGTAAGAGGAGAGAAGGTTGTGCCAGCGGAGCTTCGTTGTCCGTTCGGTTCCAAAGCTTTCCACATGGCCGTTCGCATGAAGGGAGTCTTGTAATTATGCATCACCGATTGTCCTACTATCGGAATCGCGCGGTGCTGAAATACTTTGCTGAATCGCGGGCGTATATTTTATTAAAATGCCGCGGCTCCAATTTCTACAAGCGCTTAATGTATCTGGCAGGAATCCATTAGGCCCGCTGGTTTTTTAATGGGCAAATAGGGCGGCGATTTAACTCTAATGCGTTTCATCGAAATAGAAGAAACTTCGGTCAACATTTGTTTCACCACGCGAATTCTACTCGTAACGCGAATTCTACTCGCAAATAATTTGGAAACGGTAAAGTACTTGGCGCGGCGCTATAGGCGCAGATTCATATTTGGAAATTTGTACCTTTAAAGTACCTGCACGTTATCGGCTGATTAACGAGTCGCGGTATAGTCACTTAGCCGCGGGTACAAAGGAATTTTAAATTATAGTAATTACAGAGATCCGTCGACGAGCGTATCGAATTAATTACGGGCCTCGCAGAGGGAGTTAATTAACAATCAACTATTAACGAGTAGGTGTTTGCGTTAACCCTTAAAGCTGTTTGCACGAACGTCGGGCGTATCGGCGATCGAAATTCGACAACAGCGTTTAAACCGTCAAATAGAAACAGTGATCGATGAGCGTCATACCTCGCGAGCTTAACCGACGCGACAGCAACGCTCGCGATCAAAACGAAGGGGATTCCCATCATTCCCAGCGAAATCCGCTGATCGATGCAGCTTTTTTAAATCATTCGGTTAGAAATTATTCGATCCTCATTTATTTAAAAATCGATCGAATCTGCCGTCGAGGTACGCGCGATTCCACAACAGTGTCCAGCAAGCGAGCGGCGCGATTCGTCACGAAAACCGATACGATTTAATTAAGATTCCGCCCGGTGCAAATATTGTCGCGAACGGAAGACGTCACGTGGTAGATCGAGGACAAACTTGCGGCTTACTTCAACTTCGGGGGTCTTAAAGAGATGCGTGATAGTGGCCCATAAAGAAGTTCAATTACGGCTGGCAAACTTGCGGTGTGTACGCTCCGCAAGCTGCCGCGGCGAATTTACTCGCAGCCCGATCTACTCTTTCGATCGCGCCGGGGTAAAAAAAACCACTGTTCCGGATTTCCAGGGAGACGATAACGCTTTTATTCAGCCGGTCTCGGAAGTTAATTAGAAAAGCAGCGAAGACTTTTAATGGGCTCCGGCGCGGCAGCGAACTTGGAGTCCAATGAACCGGAAGCCTTCCAGGGATTCGTTGCTCCAGAATCGAATAACTCGGACGTGTGCTGCAGTCCAACTGTTATAGGTACCGTGTTAGCTTCTTTCTGCCATCTGACGTTAATCGATCGACTTATAAGCGACAATTTTCTTCGTTCCTTCGGAGGGTGGTGGTGCAAAGTATGCGAGGAAGTTGGTTGAAAGAAAACTCTGTAGCGATACCTCCGACTCCGCCACCAGAGGGCCTGTCGACCGATCCGCTCTTTCGCAAGTTCTCCCTCATCTACCCCTTCATATATATATATATATATATACACACCTGTTCCGTCCTATCTCCTAACATCCCAGTGTCTAAGGCAGGGCCTGCTACGTAAGACTTAAGGGGACTAGGCAGTCAGATCGCTCGAAAATCAAGTATTTTTTGCGAATTAATTACAAGGAGATGAACAGAAATTGTGACTAGTACGTTTGAGTAATGTTTATTAATACTATAAACAGTAAAAAATAAATGATTTGAATATTATATACATATGTATGAAAGCGCTACAGTCGTCTGACATGTAGGCGTTTATTTAGGAGCCACTGTAATTTTGCAGTGATTCTGACCGTAAGAAATTTAATTGTGAAATATCCTCTGAAATTTATACTTTGCCCTGGCCCCTATTCTGCCCTGAACCTATTGAATAAGAAAAAAAATCAAAATTATAAAAATGGTGGCTGAGAAACGGCAAATTTTAAAGAAACGTCATTTTTCGCCAGGAAAAAGAGCCATTCTATATTTTTTTTGACAAACCAGGAGTTTTTACAGAATTATGCGTAGGTCCAGGTCGTAACTAGACATGTTTCATATATGCTGAATTTTTTTCAAATCGACTGATACCTCCGTTTTTATCCCAATCACTGCAAAACGAAGTGGAAATATGATTCCGAGAAAAACGCGCTTAAAGTTTCGAAAGAGGAATCTAGTCTACCTGCGTGCGCGCAGAAACGGTTTATGGCGCGCTCGACCTTTTCGGCTGTAAAATCCTCAATTTTGCGAATTTTAACATCAACCAAACGGCATTTTAATCGGGAAGGGTGGTACGTTCGAAAAATGCAACAACAAAAAATCGAGTTTCTGACTGCCTAGTCCCCTTAAACCTCGTTTTCTCATTAGTCAAGTTACTCGAACCCAGAACGAAACGCAACGTCCTTTTCCTTCCCTTCGATCCTACCTGTCACTCATTCTCAACCCCCGCCAAACCTTCTACAGGTGAAGAAACGAGTTACAAGGGGATTAGGAAGCATACTATGTATAATAAATTCGCATAACCTACGCGTTGTAGGTACCTATAGGTATCGCGAGTGGTCATTGACGAATCTCCGATTTTCCGTCCAAGCTGGTGCGCCGCACCGAAAGCAACGTCCTTTATCATCTGCCTCGGAAAATGTCGGACGGTTTCATGTGGCTTCTATTTTATCCTATCATAAAAAGCTTTACTTATCCAGGGAGCATAAAGCTCCAGGCAGCGTAATGCAGGGCGCAGCGTGCACCGCGTCCGTCCCTGCCATTTTCCCGCACGCCAACGCGGAATTGCCCGCCGCTCGCCAATACGACGAGGGAAATTTTACGGCCTCTATCACGATTGCCTGATAATTGTAAACACTCCCACACGCGGAATGCGAATGCCTCTGAAATATTCGGCAATTTTGTACTCCTCGAAAGAGCAGCTAAGTTTGAAGACAGTAGCCCTCGGGTATCAATAGTCTGATAGGCAGCTGGAGCCACATTTAGCAACGTAGAAACGCAAATATATCTGCTTTTAGGGTGAGGAATGTCTCTGACATTTTCCAAGCTAGAACGACGCGTATCGATTGCCACAACCAGGCAGAACTGACAAGAAAAGGCTTGTAGCCCAGTTTCTATCATCCCCTATAAACCTACAAATTTATGGATCGGCTCGAGTGCGTTCTGCACTGTGGCAGCTGATCGAGTTCGTTTCCCTAGGAGCGGCGAAGCTGGCTGGATGCTGGGAAGAGCGAGGGGCACACGAGCTGTGGGGCGCGGGGCGAATGAGCTGTACAGGGGAGAATACAAGGGGGTGGACAAGGGGGATGTGGATTCGGTGTCGTTGGCGAGGGAAGAATGATAAACTTACAGCACGTAGGCGAGAATCGTGTTTCGCGGAGGCTAGGTCAGGGCGTCGTGAATAGAACGGCGACCCGATCGATTTTCAGGAAATTGAAGGATGGTAGCCCCTGCAACTGGATTAAGCTTTCAGAAGTTGAAGCTTCGAGCTCCTTCCCCTCTCTGTCCCTCTCTCTCTCTCTCTCTCTTCGTGCAGGTAGCGGAGCGTTATTTCGTTACACGGGCAGAAGTAATAACGTTGCATTACTCGAGGTAAAAGGGGAGGTTCCATAGGTAGAATCCGCTATTGGGCTTTCAAATATTGTTATCCCTTAGCCCGGCGGATCGTACTCGATTACAAACTGTTTGGATAGCCGTGGTTCCGCCCTACTTTCTATCAGGAAAACGGCCCCCTTCGAGGCGTTTCTTTGTAACAAGAGAAGCCTCTCTGTTGCTCGTCAGATTAGTTGCGTTCGCGCTTTTCCCGGCGAACAGAGGGACTAAACGGTGTCGCGGAACGTACCGTTTGTCCCTCGGAAAATAATTGCCCGGCGATCCATCAGCGCGTTCGAGAAGGCAGCGCAAGCGGCATGACAAACGAGCGTTGGAAACTCGTCAGAATTTTTCAATCGGGACGCTGGAATCCCGGCTAGCCTTTTTATCTCCGTTTTCCAATTTCACCGGCGCGCCTCGGAACGAGAGCCCGCGATCATAATTACGGACGTTCTGGGCTACAAGTACGCCTAATGAATAAACCCACCCCACGTGCTTCGCTAAAGGAATTCGTTTTCCGTGTCCCTTTTTCGCCTTTTCTCTTCTCGGAGCCGCGCGAGTTGGACATTCCCCCGGCGAGCAGGAGGAACGACGCAGCGGCCCGTTTCGATTTCCACTGGAATTAGAATCGATTCCGGCGAGTTCGATCCGGCTGTCACCGAAGCACAGCCAGAAACAAAGCACAATTTTCGAGAACTGCCGCGGAGACTGTGGCGCCGCGCCGGGTAATGAAAGTATTTCCTGGCTGCAGTTAAACACCGTTAAAGCTGCAGGAGAAATACGAAAGCCCGATAGCGAGAGGATGGCGCGCCAGGAGGATCTAACGCCTCGAGGATTCAATGTATGACCGGCCCTCCCTTGTTTATAGAACCGGGACAGCGGTATTTTTGTTAAGGAGTTCGTTCGTTCTCGGAAGCTCTCGCAACACGGAATTCTAGAGGCTTCTATCGATGGCTGCACCGAATCACGAAACATTTAGGAAAGCTTCCACAAGCAGGTCGAACGATCCTCCCCGCGTCGCTAGTCAGAAATTACATCCCCTAATGGAAACCAACTTGCGAACGCTTCGCGAGCCATGGAAGTCAGCTCTCGAGTTTCGGAAGTGAAAAGAAAAACGGGATATTCAAGGAATATTGGGTATAGGGAGGGCATTGAAACAGCTTCCTCGCAAAGCATCGCGAAATTTCGCAGAGCAGCCGAGGTACACGCGCGGGCTCTTAATATCTGTTTGTAAAACGCGTCAATTGCAGCGGATATTTGCTCTCGCGGAAATTCCCGGTCGGTGGTATCGAAGCCAATTACACGGCGAGCTTTCAGAGCCGTACGGGCGATAATTCCTCGCGATGAATCTGCTCTTGGAGTTACCGGAAGTACGCTGGCCAGCGGGGCGGTCGATGGGAGTAAACTCCTGGCGAGTAAACGCTGCGTGCTTCAGAACTGTAATTATTAATACGCGGCTGGTTAGGCGCGAACCGCCTAGTGGTTTTATCCGAGTTTCCAACGCAGACGTTGTGGCGACCTTTTCGAACCTTCCTCTCTTCCTTTCTAACCATTATTTCTCTTAATCTCGCCATCCATTCCATGGAACGTCCTCGAAACTATTTCAAAAACATTACTTTTCCCAGTGGCGGTCAGTTGCTGTTTCAGACTCTGCTTCAGTGATCTGTACTACTTCCAGTACTTCTTTTGAGAAGTGTAGAGGAGACCGCGGCAAGTTGATACGTCTTCCAGTTTTTAATTTTTGTCATTTTTGTTTGAAGTAATTACTTAATAACAAATTTGCTAAAATGTACTTTGGTCCTTCCTCTTTAATATATTGTAAATGTAAACTTGAGAAAATACATACAAAATGTAGGAAAAAATGTTATTCGGATGTAAGCAAAGTGTATCAATTTACCCCACTGCGGGGCAAGTTGATACATCTGTAAAATATCCGTTTAATGAATAAATAATAAATTTGAAATATAAAATTTTAATCTAGATAACTATACACAACCTACTGTACTATAGGTATATGGGGCTACGTATACGCAGTGTCGAGGTAATTTCCCTGTAGGGTAAATTCGGGAGACGCGGTCGACCTAATATAAAATGGCTATTAAAACTAATATAAATATTAGGGGAGAGGCTTGCAGGTTGCCACTGCTTGCAGGTTGCCACCCCTGCTGTATTTCGACTTTCTAGCAGTGTCATAATCTCAACTCTGACTCACATCGACGTTAAAAAAGTAGGTGTCACTATTTTATAACCTCTGGAGCGGACAGACGCAATAACGCTGTGTTTGCTGAGCGAAGGGTAATATAGTGTTTGTCAAGAAACTGAATTATTGAAATTGTGTGCTTTCCTTGTGCTCGTAAATTGAACATTTTCATCGACAATTCAAGATAACTATACGTACTGTGTTGTCTTTTTTATCTAATTTACATATGCCAAACAGATTTCCAAACATATCATGAATTGACAATTTTTTCTCATATTTTCCTAAAAATGCGTCGGAATGCAAGTTGCCTCCTTTTTTGGCTTGCAGGTTGCCACCTCTCTCTTTTCCGCTTGTTTACACTCAAATGTCCTTGAGTTTGAAGTGAAGTGTTTTTATTGCATTTTAGTCATATTTTGGTTTATTTTTTACATTTTTATAGATTTTTAGTATGGCACCACGCCTGCAAATAACGAAAAAAAGGCCACTGTATAATATAATTTATTAATAAAACTTAATAAATTTTGAAAAGTTTTCTGAATCAGGTTTTTACTTGAGTTTTTTTACACTTTTAGCAATTTTTCTACGGGGTGGCAACCTGCGAGCCAAAATTTCAAGGAGACAATTTTAGATACTTTCGATAATTTGCAGTATAAGTTTTCTTTTTCGAGAGTTTGCATGATTTGTAGCTCAGGATTGTAGCTCAACACTTCCTGTTTCCAACTTATACCATAAATCAACGATACGTTAATTTTATGACGAGTTATGATAAAAAAAGCTTAGGGGTGGCAACCTGCAAGCCTCTCCCCTACTTATTTTATCAGAACAAACCTAATATGTTCAGAATTTTATGCCGATTCAGAGAAACTGGTCGATATTTGCTTTAAGACAATATTTACTGTAAATCGGGTTGAAAACTGAAGTCATGACATCTGACCACCTCTCCCGAGGTGCCGGGAGAAATGGTTTTCGTCGTTGGCAGAGACCACTCACATAATTATTCATGGAAAATTAACAAAGGATAAAGCAAAATTATTTATGAGTGAATACAACTACGGATTCATTCATATTTAATTTGTTTACGCTAAACAAGTAAAGAACACGTCAAAGAAAAAGTGAATTACCTACTGGCGATTAGCAAGGCAAATGAATACAAAAGTGAATAAATAAACTAAATAAACAAAAATAATAATAAAATAATAATAAAAAATAAAAAATAAACAAAAATAATAAAAAAATCATAACTCGACCATCTCACCTTTCTGCAGCGAGACATGGTCTTCTCGTTAGCTTTGAGAGGAAGAGTTAATATGGCTAAATACTTTGGCTGCATTGTCCCGCAATATCTCTACTATCTTATTATTCCAAACAGTAAAGGAAAATAAACTTAGAAGTATATTTTAAATACGATTCTGTACAACCGCTGTTTGACAAAAAAGGTTAAATGTAACATCAATTTACCATTTATAGCTTATAAATCCAGAAAAACACAGAAGGAAGCGAAATAACGCTATTCATTCAACTATTTGGCTTCTAGAGAAGTAATTGGTCTGCACTTTAATGCATTTTTACGTATAGACTCTGAAACAGAGTTGGGCAAAATGTAATCTAATTACAATTTGCAAATTACGATTAAACTGTAATTGTGTAATTGATTACACATTATTTTCTGTAATCGTTCATTTAGATAGTTGACAAAATCGAATGGTCAACTTCCTACATGAACGATTACAGAAAATAATGTGTAATCAATTACACAATTACAGTTTAATCGTAATTTGCAATTTGTAATTAGATTACATTTTGCCCAACTCTGCTCTGAAATATAGCGACACGACCAACTCTCCGGCCCGACCGCGTCTCCCGGATTTACCCTATCAACCTCGACACCCTTACGAAATACAAATCTTCATCGCGATTGATCGCCAGTGACAAGTTTCGCGAGATACCTATCCGTCACTGCTTAACGAGTCCATGTTCGCGCATGGACCGGCTCGCTTATTCATGGGAGCTGAATTTTTCTTGCCGGAGACACGCGCTCGGCTCGGGATACTCGCGAGAGTGATGGTTACGCGGGTGCGTAAGCGCACGTAGCTGCATCCCGCGTGGTGCATAATGCAGGAAGGTACTCGTACGTCGTTGACTGGCCGCGATATCACGTGCAACGGGCCTCATGTGCATGCAGCCGCAGGCTGCAGGCATGCACGGGCACGTGCGCGCACACCGATCCATACGTTTCCAGCTCGGCAGAGGAAAGTCCCTGCAGAAATGCCGCTCTACCCTTCCTCCGCCGCGAAAACCATCGGGGTGATTCCCTTCTCGGCCGAAATTTTTGCAAAACGTCCCTCGGGCGATCGTCGCTCCGCGTAGCAGTTCCTCCAGGTCCTTTGTGTTTGTTCTACTTTCTCTAGGCCTCTGTATCATCCCCCGCCTTTATTTCGCGGGTAGAATGTCCTTTGAAAAAATTCCAGCGGAACGGCGACAATGCCCCTTTCCGAGACACAGTATCTGTTCATTTGTTATTATAAACTGGGTCGCGTCTACCGCCTGCAGGTGCAGATATCAAAAGTATCGCCGGAGCAACGAAAGGTAAACGCGCGCGAAAAGTGGTTGGACAGGGAAAGCGGATGGCTAATCTCTGGGCTGTCTCGTTCACGAGATACACTACGGTTACACGGCAGAATCACGTGGACCCGGAGCCGCGTGTAGATCTTCCTAAATGGCCCATCGCCGCGATACATCGCTAGGGCTCGCTACCCCTAAGCTCGACGCAGCGTGTTCGGAGATCGACCGATCCCCTGCGCTTCAACGGGGAACGAATGCTTAAAAGACACTCCCCGTCGCAGCGGTGTTAACCGGTAATGGAATTGCAGTCGTTGGAGACGCGACGTGCGTAGACCAGCCCCGGTCTCAGCCTGTAATGGAATTCCGTGGGCGGGACTGCGCGGAGTAGCTGGATCGAAACGGCACGGACGACTCGCTTGGGACCAGCCACGGCCGAGTGCCATGGGATTGGATATTAATTAGCGACGAGCGATTCAATTAATTGCCGCGTATCCTGTGGCGACCGCCGACGCGATCTCGTTCGCTTCGAGAGCGAGGGGAAAGTTAGTTGCCAGGGGTCGGGACTCGTTACAGGTGCCGAGCTCCGCGCTGCTAACAGTTTGTACCGTGGCCGCTGGTCGCTTGGGACATTCTTTGTCATCGTTATTCCTTAGTTACTGGGGGCTTAGGGCTGGTTTCTGATCGAGGGATAACCCTGTTAACAAGTTAAAGAGAAGGACCATCCAGGCGCTCTTGCCGCAAACTTCGCTCGGACAAACAAACGACGCGAATCGAATTCCAATCACAGTCGAGGAAACTGACTTTTCCCCTCGCGAGACTGTCCCCAGAGAGCGGCCATTTGGGAACAGTGGACACTCAGGGCGGACTGAGTTCCGCGGGACCTTGGTATATTTCTGTAGCGGAGGAGACGTTACGCTTCCAACTGCTCGTCCAGTTCTCCAACAGCCTCGGGAGGATTTATCTTGAGGGTCGATTCGAAGCGAGCGAAAATCGGAAAGTTCCGACGCTGCTCGACAAAGCTTGACGCTTGATGGAATTCAGCGGCGGGCATCGCGAGCGAAACAACGGTTTTTCGATCCCGTGAACACGCAGACGATACTCGGCGAGCGAATTTAGCGGCGTCCGGGGCTCGGGAGCTGCAGACGCGTTTCGATGGAACTTGGAAACAGGCGGGCCGTGCTACTCCAGGTAACTCGCCGCGCGTAAAGGCTCATTTATCATTGCCAGACGCTGAGAAGTTACGATCCTTGTACACGCGGCTCTTTACGTCGTCGTTGTTGCTCGTTACGAGGCTGCTTCTCCGCTCGTCGATGAACGGCGTACCGTTTGCTCGCGATTTACTCTCCACTTGCTCCCAGACTTGCACAACTTTCGGCTTTACTCGTGCCATGCAAGTTGCTTCTTCTGTCTACCGGCGTCGAGGTACATATATTGAATTTTCTTGTGCGTACGTTATTTACGACAAAATTGTTCTCTACGGCCTATGGTGCGAATGGCACATAGGTGGCTCTCCTTGAGGAGACTAGACAGTCGAAACGTCGATTTTTATTGCATATTCCGAAAGTACTGTCTTTTCTGAATAAAATGCCGCACAGTGGTTTGAACAGAGGAAAAAAGTCATTTTTGGAATGTTAAGTACGCAGAATTTTTTCAATACAATTCCATAGTAGGATAATTGAAGCACCAGAACCAACAAGAATTTTCTGTAAATACCATTAATTTGTAAGGAAATTATAATATGAAAGTTGGGGAACAGAATACTTGCAAGTTTGAGTTACAAACGCACTATCTTACAAGTAAAATTTAAAGTATTTACAAATTAAAAAAAAAATCGCAATTTTGTAATTTGATTATGTTCATACTGAACAAATAAATTACATGAATTAAGTCAATGATATAATCGTTGATTTCAGTGGGACACAAGTTGAACAAAGAGGTATTTTTAATAATAGAATCGAAGTTTACTTAGACATAACTTTTTTGCGACAACTAGCGTCAAGGTAAGACTTAATACTAGTGGTGCGTTATATCTTTGAGTACATAACCAAACAGGTTTCATCTGCGTAAACTTGCGGCTTTGGTGTCGGGAGCATTTTTTCTATAACTTTTATCAGTATTTGGAGTATCTTGTTTTCATTTTTCATAATATTGAAAAATGTTTTAGATAAAAGTTGAATGGTTCCTAGGAGGCCATAATTTAATGTAATTAGTTTTTTTATATGTGGACGCATAGAGGTCGCAGAGAAGTCATTACTGAATCATACCATTTCAAGGATTTTAAAAAATAAAACCGAAGAACTTGAAAATATAGGAAGTGACACAATGACTCTTGTTTCTAAATGGGGGTGTGACGGTTCATCTGGACACAGTGAATATAAGCAGGGCTTTGATAAAGAAAACGTCACAGATGCAAATATGTTTCTCACATCTCTGGTTCCTCTTCAGTTACATGAGAAAGAACATGATTCTCTGGTGCTGTGGAAGAATACAAGACCTTCCTCTACTAGATTTTGTAGACCTGTTAAATTTCAATTTGCTTCAGAAACACCTCTCAAAACACCGTTAACGCAGATTATTGTTTCACTTTGGATTAGCCATTTTGTTTTTAGTAATTTTGACTTCAGATTTGTAAACAGCGACCTCAAAAACCCCGGAATACCAAGTTTGGTATAAATTGAAGGTTTCACATTGATGTTATCATATTTTTTCCTTGATATGTGGATTTCGGACCACTGTGTGCCGCTTGGTTTACATTAAAATTCGCAAATTTGTTGATTTGCCAGCTAAAAAGGTCAAGCGGCAACCTACAGCGTCGCCTTTGCCCAGAAACTTTAACCAAAGATCCTAACGTAGACCTATGGAATCAATTCCAGCACCGGGACCGTCAAATATACAACAGCTTAGCGCAACGTAAACGCAGGAGAAATAACGAGCCGCGTGAAATTAGGTCCCCTAAAGCCCATCGGAATGTAACACTTTCCGCCCCTGTTGGGGGGCGAGGAAAATCAATGCAATCCTCCCCGTTGAGGCCAGAAAGAGCCACAGAAACAATCAACAATCCATCCGTGGCTCGACATATTCGGCCGATTGAAAAGTCGCTGAACAATCGAATATAATAGAAGCCTCGACGTGTGCTTCGATTCCCGCGTTCAAAGTCGCTCCCATTGAAACGAGGCTTCGCGCGAAAATAACGATCGGGCAAATTCGTTCTCCGTTACCGTTGCAATTGAGCCCGTCTCGCTATTCGCCGTGCGACGTGTGCACGTGTGAACATGCTCCATCACACAGCGTAGCGGGCAAACTGCATAGCTGCCACAGTTTTTCAAAAGAGATACGCTTTCCTTTCGCTGGCAGCGAATGGCCACGGGGGTTGATTGGCTGAAATCAAGCCCAGTTTGTTGTGGATTATTCACTCGCCAGAGGGACGCGCAGAGAAGTTCGAAACGCTTGCGCTAGATGCACATGAAATTGTTAGGGTTTTGCCGATGTAATGGCATTCTATCCTGGTAGAATTAGCGAGTAAAAAATTGCTCAGTGAATTTGGAACGTTGCTCGAGCAACCGGGGAGACAAGTTTTTTTGCACTCGAGAACTTTCGACCCCTATACCGGTGTCGTAAACGTTCGAATTTGCGCGCTGACTGAGCAGCTGGATAAACTGCGCTCGTCACAGTATTCCAGTTACACAGTTTCGCGAAATTTCCCGCGCATTCCTGAATTCCTGAATTCCTGAATCCTTGACTCGGGCGCCGCGTAATTAACGACACGCGAGCGTGCATTTACCTTCCGAATGGATCCGCTTGTTCACCGCCTCTTTGTCCCTTTTCTGTGGCAGGTGAGCCCCATCTGTTTTCTTAAATATTTGCCGACGGTGTTTGCCCTGCGGGTAATGTGAGGTAAGAGTCCACTCGCGCAGCGAGGCCGTGTTTCCGCTCGGACCTCCATTCCGCGAAATTGGCAACACGGAAAGTGCATCTGTCCCAGCAACTAGGTGATATCGCATTACCATAGAACTCGCGAAAAATTCCCTCGGCGATAATCTCCTAGCATCCCCTAAATCGCTCTCGGGCGCACCCAAGATCTGTCAATCGCTGGAGAATCCGTAGAAAAATCGCGCTACACTTTACCGGGACCGTGCTCGAAATTCGGGAATCGCAGATCAGCTCGGCTGGCACGGGTGCCGTGGTTAAATCGCCTTGGAGTTTTGGAAGCACCTTCGAAGCGGGCCCCAGGCGTCACGAAGCACCCTGTAGAATACCGTAGAACGCAGTTCAACGCCCGGAAGTCGGAGACTTCTGTCGATAGTGGCTGTTACCGCGGCGCAAGCCTCGAGTCTGCCCTTCTCGCAATATTTCACCGCACGAATTCGCCTATGATTCATGGCTCGCGTGTCAGGACTCATGGACACGGGGAAGCTCGCCGTCGCCTTCGGCTGACCGTTTTCTCGATCGGCTAATAAAAGTCCCATCGATGTCTGGCGTGACGTACGCTCGGTTCGCTCCGACGAAAGGCGTCGTCGCTGTCGCCTTGTCCGCGTTCGAGGGAATCAGGACGACGGTATTCGGGTCGTGGGACGAGGAGACCGTGACGGAGGAAACAGAAAAGAATCCGCGGGGACCGGGTCGCACGATAATAAATAGGGGACGTGTTTAGTAGGCCAGGGTGGCTCGACCGCGAACGGATGATCGCAGTTGGAAGCTGACCAAATGTAAAAGCTTCTTAGTTTTCACTCCGGTGACCCCGTTCGCGGACGTTGACGAGGGCTAAGCGACTTAGCTCGCGATCGGGGATCGAGAATCGGGGATTCAGGCGACCTTGCGCTGCAAGATATGCGTCACGACCAAACTTCTTCGCTGGGAATTAAGGTCGCACGAGTGAAATCGCGAGTCAATAAAACCTTACAAAAAGTAAAAAAATTACGCCAAGTACATGAATTATCTTTGTAAAAAGAAGTGAGATCCCCATAAAAAAACTTCCAAAAAGTAAAAAAATACGCCAAGTACATGAAACAAATAAATCACAAAAAAATAGAAGAAAATATACAATATAAAAAAATATGTGAAATCAAAATGTGCTGCAAGTACATAAAGGTGCTTTCCAACTGCGCTTAAGATGACACAACTACATATACACAGCTAAAATGCTGTGTTCATACATTCCATTACTCATATCGCGGTCATTTTAATAATTTGTGCAGATAAAATGTACCATCTAGACATTTGCCTAGATGTCCGCGGCCTGGAAGTCAAATACTTGGCGTGGCCAGGTAAGGTATTCTCAGATCATAAATATACCTATACCTTCCCTTTCCCAGGCTTTCAGATAATTTGTCAGTTTAAAACTCTGACAATATGAGTACATTTTCATTATATTGCGTTTTAAAATAATTCTAAGATCATTCATCGACACCGATACCTTTCCTCTCACAATCTTTCAGATAATTTGTCAATTTAAAACTCTGCTAATATGAATACACTTTCATTATTTTACGTTTTTAAATAATTCTTATTCATCGACAGCTTGACCTTGCCTGGCCACGCCAAGTATTTGACTTCCAGGCCGCGGACATCTAGGCAAATGTCTAGATGTTACATTTTATCTGCACAAATTATTAAAATGACCGCGATATGAGTAATGGAATGTATGAACACAGCATTTTAGCTGTGTATATGTAGTTGTGTCATCTTAAGCGCAGTTGGAAAGCACCTTTATGTACTTGCAGCACATTTTGATTTCACATCTTCTTTTATATTGTATATTTTCTTCTATTTTTTTGTGATTTATTTGTTTCATGTACTTGGCGTAATTTTTTACTTTTTGGAAGTTTTTTTATGGGGATCTCACTTCTTTTTACAAAGATAATTCATGTACTTGGCGTAATTTTTTTACTTTTTGTAAGGTATATATACTTGGAATACTCGGAATAGCGCAAAGCAGCTCAGCGAGTGTACTTTATTTATTTTTTGATTAAGGATAAATTCTACGTAAGTTTAACAACTACGAAATGAAACCATGCGCACTGCATTGCCGATCTATATGTATTGTATATGTATAGTACTTTGTGTACAGTACACTCATTCAAAGTAACGAATGGAAATTGACTTTATTTCTCTTTTTCACTTCGCTTCTTCGTCTTCTCCCCTTTTCTCTACATAGGTATATGTATTCCATATCGATTGAGAATTGATTTGATTTGTGGTTACAGGCTGATTTCAAGTCGTTAGAATTTGTGGTTATGGGTTATGGTTGCAACTCAATGGTACAACGATACATATTTGTAAAAACACGTGGCATCTCAAATTTTGACAACCTACCTTATTTGACACTCGTCAGGTTATAATCTGACTGTAAGCTGTCCAAATTTGGAGTAGATTGCATAGTGAAGATAGCGATTGATGAACGAAACATGGTTAGTATCATTTTGGCTGAAGGTGTGCGTGTAACGCGTATTGGAGTAGATTGCATAGTGAAGATAGCGATTGATGAACGAAACATGTATTAGTTCCGTTTTGGCTGAAGGTGTGCGTGTAACGCGTATAGTATACGTATTATGTTGACGAAAATTTGGCTTGAAGAATCAGAAGAAAATCTTACCGTTTCTGACAGATCCACGAGACGATATTATGATATCTCTGTTATGCGTGGACAGATTTTATTGAAATTTGGTCTTATTCGAAAGCTTATATGCGGTTTACATAAGAAAAATGCCTTTAAATTTAGAAAATATTGCAGGCGTGATGAGATATTAATGAAATAAGTTTCAGGTTAGGTTGGATTAGCCGTTTCTCGAGTAAATGATGGCGGTAGCGACAGTCGACATATACAGGGTGTCTTTTCTGTACTTGGCGTCGAGACGCTACCGCGTCTCTAGATTGGTCATGGGAGTTGGTCGTTTTGCCGCAAGCCTGTCGCTTATTCTGTGAGGGTGGAACTTGAGGAGGGCTTGTTTCTATGTAGAAGAATTTTGAATGCGCTTCTTGAAGTCCGAAGAAGCCGCAATGCCTCTCGAAAATAGGGGATAGGTGCTATACAGGGGACACGTCTTAAATGGGACAAATCGAATATCAAAAATTCTAAACGCATTACACATGCAAGTTATTTTCCTGTTTATGGCAACACTAGTGCCTAGTCATTTGACGTAAACTTCCCTGCGGTCTCACTTGCAACAGTTGATGTTTTTCGGCAGTAAAAGTGAAATTTTCATTGGTTTTCTGTGTCGTTTTCTGAGATTAAGATATATACAAAGTGTTAAAGTGTTATATCATTAAAATAGCCTGTATTCTACTGAAACGAAAACGCTTAACAGGTAAGCTTAATTAATTGTTTTCTTTGTTTTGCGGTTATTTTATATTAAACTCACTTATAGTCGTAAAAGGGACAGCATAACAAGTCTTAAATGGGACGACCGTTTCATGGCTGTCCCTCTCATACACATGTACTGCTGGACACTATATGTATTATACTTTCCTGTAAAGTTATTAGTGTATCATCTGATACATAGATGACATTGTTTTAAATTATGAATTATTAGTTGATGGCGTATTGTTTCAAATTTAAAAATTAATAAAGTGACTAATCAAAGCAAAATTTATCGTCAAAAAAATGTGTGGCAATAAATTAGTCCTCGTTATAAGTTATAAATTTGCAACAGTTGTATGTAAATTTGCGGTAAATGGGCCAATGAGTCATGCGGAATAAAAGGCACATTCAATATTTTCTGTTCCATGTGTCATTAATAATAAAATATTGATGATTTATACTACAAAGAGTTAATTTTTTTCGTAGATTTCGTTGTTTTGTATCATTAAGATTTAGAATTATAATTGTAATACTTAATAAGTTTATTTTTATTAACGTGTCCCTTTCATGACTTATACTGTCCCATTTAAAACCACCTAGTCGTAAAAGGGACATTTCCCACTTTTTTTAAAATCGAAGATTTTGTTATTTTCTATTACAATTGATGAGTTTGCAATATACTTTTATTGAAGGGAAACAAACACGTTTTCTTGTGGTGTAGTTGTTTTTTAAATACCTATAACGACATTGTCAGAAATGGACGCTAAACAAAAGTGTCCCTTTTATAGCACCTCTCCCCTACTTTGAATTCTTATCGTGGCCACGCCGCTGCAAGCTTTCTCCGTTCCGGTAATATTTCGCGGAGGAAATATTTCTTACCACGAATATCTGTTTAATACATCAAGTGCCAGTGCTGCTGTTTGAGAAGTTCTGTCTGCGGCGAGGCGTTTGGTAGGCAAAGCACATTCTACGTGGTCGCAAAGGAAGCTTTCAGATCTGTCTTAAAACGAGGACACTGGGCTTTAGTAGGTTAATGCGCGAAGAACCGAGGATCGTCCAACCGACCGAGTTCCGATCCCATATATTCCGACTGTTTATCCAGACTTTCGTTACAAGTATCGAGCACCCACAGCAACGGCTCGGCGGCCAAGGTTAATTCGTGCATTTTCTCGGTTAATAACGGACGAATTATTGCGGACCGAAGAAGAACTCCATGAGATTTAGGTCGCGTGGGTGCTCCGCGTAAAGTGTGTTCGCGTAAACTGTTAAAAACGACCAAAGGTTCCTTCTGCCTTTATGGGCTGTGGTGGGCAAAGCAATTGATACAGTTTCCACTTCACGCTGACCTAGACAATGCAAACGGTGTAGACCACCACCCACATCTCTATCAATCGTTAGAGCTGCAGGTGTGTGCGTGCGCGTGAGTCGTTCCATCAGCTGTTCATTCATGGCCAACGGTTCATCCCCGTGACGAGGCTCGATCGAGTGAAGGAGGATGGAAGAGGATGAACGGAGACCCAGCAGGGGGATGGATGTCTTGCCTCGGAAGGTCTTCTTTAAAGCTCGTTCGCGCCGTCCTCCCCCAGCGAGGGGATAACGATAATAAAGTGGACGTAGCGTTGGCGTTCATTTACCGGGGATAATGTTGGCAACGCTAATTGCGACTCTCGCGATTAGATGAATGGCAGGATGCTTGGGGAGGCCTGGAACGTCGAAACGAGTTCTGCCCTCTTTTTTTGCCCGAGAGCTGCGAGCAACGTGGCGGATCGCAACTGTTTGCACCCTCCCCTTTCACCCGCCAGAGCCCAGGCGAGAATTCTGGATTTGAATTTAGGTTGCCGCGAACGTACTCCTCGCTGGTGGACGCAGAACGACTGCTTCGCAAAAAAGTTTCGCCGGTCTCTGCTTAAAAATATTCATGTATGTACAGCGCCGCGACCGCATTGTGTTTCTTGTCTATCCTCGACTTTCCGTTTCGCCGAGGCCCCTGAATTAATTCAGCGCGCCTGAAAGCTTCGTAGTTTTTAATTGATACCAAGGAGATGTCGGCAAGCAGGAAAATGCACGCGGACAGAGCTCGTCGCGTCCATACTAAATTTTTAAGGTGCTCCCAGCGAGGCAGCCAAGTCTCGTCGCGACGTCGAAACTTTCAGCTGCTTTACGTTGTTACAGTTTTATAATCTCGCGCGGGGGGACAAGATTTATCGTAGGCAAACTTCATCCCTTTGGCGCTGGGAAAACGAAAGCTCGCGACGTATGGATATAACGATTCTCGTGGATCAAATGATTTACTACCGTTTTTTAGTGTACCTGTGACAATGTGTGCTTTGATCCATATTTTCTTTTACGCGGAAAAGTACTTGGGATACGTCTCCCGCAGATGTGTTCCTCGTCCGATTTCCTTAAAATACATCGAGAAAATGGATGTCTCAGTGGCGAAAGCTATTGCGAAGTACAGGAACTTGGGCTACACGATTCCATTATAAAATTCTGATGCACGGACTCCTCCTTTGTCGCAGAGACCCAGCTAGTTACTCGATACATAGAATCAAATTATCGGGAACGCAGTCTGCGGATTTCGTTCGATTTCCGTTTACTTTACAATACTTTACAATATATTTCTCCAAATCTTGAGATATTAAAGCAGAGAGATATAAATTTATTTTTTTGGTCTGAAGAAGCTACTGAAGGAGAGCATCTATTACTCTGCACGTGATATTAATTCTATCCCGGACAAAATTACAGTGATTGTGTCTTTCACGTCAAGCTACTACACCCCATCTCCATCTATGAACACTTCCTAAATCCAGGACCAGACTTTCCAATTTTTCCCCCAATTAGAACTTCTAATCCCCCCGACTGTCCTTGCAGCTAGAAGTTCCAGCAGGGAGGAAACTCGAAGATAAAGGCCGAGCGATCCTGAATACATAGTAACTTGCAAGTGCAAAGTAGGATTAGGCATTTATCGTTAATTAACAAGCAAACTTCATCGAAGCGCAATAAACTGCAAAACGCATCCAAAACTCGAGGATTATAATTCCACTTAAGAATTAAAAATAGAAACGAGTATTGCACGTATCAGTTTGCACGTGTGTAGCTTTATTCCATCACCTTTTAAGTCTATGAAATTTTTTTTGTAATTAAATATATGCATTTATAGCGGAATAGGAGCATCGCGAAGAGAAGAATATCCTTCCGACTGCCAGACCTGATATCAGCAATTTTAGCTATTTCAAACACAAAATTCAAAAAGATTGGTAATCTGTAGACGCCTGGCTATTGACCGAACGAGCATAATGAAAAAATATTGAGAAACAAAGAAATGTCTTAAAAAATCGTAGGCCAATTTTAGCAAAAAAAAAAAAAAATGGTTTTATTGATCGTAGTAATTTAATTTTGCTAATATCTGCAACATTTTATTTCGAACGATGAACTAACGTCTACTGAGTATGCCTGATATATTTGAAGTGGATCGGGACTTTTGGTTTTTTTGGCAATCAGGTCTCCCTGATATTGTTTTCTTCCCGATGCTCCTATTCCGCTATAAATCTACTTCTACTTACAATTTTTTTATGAGACTTAAACTTTAAAGGGTCGTAGAATAAAGCTCCAAACTTGCAATATTTGTTTCTTTCTTCAATTCCGTAAAAAAATTTTTTCTACCGTCACACTAGGAAGTCCCCTCAAAACCACCCCATTAACCTAAGAACAACCAAAACCCTTTGCCCCTCTCTTTCCCCCGCATCGCAGAGAAAAGCCCCTGGGCAACACGACCCAGCGTCTCGCTGCCCCCAGAGACAGCCCAACGTTTTTCAATGAACCGCCAAAGGGACAGAAGGAGCCTAGCCCGGACCTGGTGTGGCAGTAGACGCTAGTATTCGGCCACGAATATCGTCGGTTCGAAAGGTGGCTCTCGTAAGGACAATGCGCCGTCGACAATTTAGCCCCCCGTGGAGGGGATGATGCGCCGGCATAGAGGCAGAGGTGGGGCGAGAGAGACGCGTGGTATCGCAGGGGTGGTGGCGGCGGTGGCGCGAGGGGTCGAAATCCGACAGGGTGAAAGGAGGGTGGAAAAGGCGCATGCCAGTTGTGCCGTCGCCGCGTTACGTGTCGGCCAGCAGGCTGGGCCTTTCTTCTGCACCCTCTCGCGAATTTCCCCGGCTCGAGTGCCCGCGTATCGTGTGTTTCCTCGGTCCTCTTTCCTCGTGCCTACAAGCCTCGATCACCCCCTTACCGCGGAATCGTCCCTTGGACAGCTCGTGAACCAGCCCCATCGACGAACAGTGTCTCTCTCCGCCGCGGTGGACAGTGATGATGGTACGCGACGACAGTTTGCTGATTGCCACTCGTGCCCGCTCCAATTCAGCCGGCCTGATCGATTGTTTTTGATAATTAGCGGCGGTAGGCTGCTGGCCGCGGGGCGACGACCTCCTCCACGAGTCGCTCCTTCTTCGGGGGTGATTCTTGTCGAGGATAAACGACGCCTCGAAGCGGCGTCGTCGCCGTATCTCGTCGACTTTCACGTGTCGCGCTGGAACGCCGCTCGTTAGGGGTGGTAGTTTTTCGCTGGGGGGGTCTCTTATCACGAAGTCTGCGTAGAAATACACCTCTCGAAACACGCACGGCCGGGAGTGCTGGTTTGTTAGCGGGAAGAGTGGATTTTTCTTAAAGGAAGCTTGAACATTTGCTCGAACAGGCAGCGGGGATCCGTTGACCCTTTGAAGTCGGAATTTTATTTAAATTGTGGAGCGTAAAACCATGAACAAGTAGGGTCAAAAATTGTAACGCTATCGTGGACTTACGAAGTGTGCGACGATGTTTCAGAGTTCTCTGAATATTGAAATCGGCAGACGTGATTTTTCCGCGGGTGGACTTGCTGGTGGTTGGAAAAATCGAAGCGCAGCACCGCGGATTATGTACCTACATTGCATGGCCACGCGAGGTCGAAGCTTATCGCGGGGCCATTATCGCGGCGAGAAAATTGCCAGTCTTCGCGCCCTCCTTGGCCCGAAAACGAGGGGGTCGCGACCGGATAGAAATGCACGGGATCCAGCCGAGTGATAGCGTCGATCTGGTCGTGGCCTCTCGACGCCGCGTCGTCGTCGACGTTTCTAATGGCAGACGAGGCAATTAGAACCAGTGGAGGCGACCTTGACTTTTTAACGGGACGCCTCGCGCTCCGACCAGAACAAAGGGGCGAGTCCCTTTGCGTCGCGATTCCACTTTTCTCGACTCCATGCACCCGATTAAGGAAACCGCGGCTGTGTCTCCCTCGTTAACGAAATTCGAGGACGTTGCTTGGATAATTAGTTGCTGCTTGGAGGACAAACGCGCCGGGTAACGAGTAAATTGTAGGGCCTGCCTGCTTTTTCTTTCTTTTTCTTCTCTGCTATTGGAAACATGACACTCCCCTATTTTAATACTATACTGGCATTCTACGTTGCGCATAGGTGGTAGCGTGGATCCTCGCGAACAGCGAATAGTGCAGGGTTATTGTTAACAAAGTGGCCCGAAAGTTAACTCACTTTTGCTTTAGAATAAATGTCGTCAGTACGTGCTGAGTTAAAAAAAGTCAGAAGGAAAGTAAAGCCCACGAGCATTTTTCAGCCTCGACGATAAGGGTTTATTGTAAAAGTTCCTGGAAACGTGTCCCGCGTTCGTGTATGCAACTTCAGCGCCTCGCCATTATAAACTTTTCGACTATTCGAACTTCTTGTCGTTCCCTGGTTCGATCGGTCGCTTCCACGATCGTTGCGGCCACTTTCTTCCTCCTGCTGACAATTGTCGAGTAGCTTTCTCTTCCTTTAATTTCTTTCGTAGATGAGAATTCGACGGTGTCATCGCTATCCACAATTCTCTTAGAAAGCAACGCGAATTCTTGCATTACAAGCGCAATTACGTAAGACGGGGTGCAAGGGATTGCAAAGAAGGGAAAATTTCATCTCGGTTATAAGTTGAATCACTTAATTTAGATAACTATCGACTGGAAAAAGATTTCCTGCAATTAATCGCTAGAAATATCAATAATTGAGGAGTTCTTGTAGAAAATACTTTAGTGCCAAAATTAAAAAAAAAATTTCGGAGAATGTTCCACGCGCCAATGGTAACATACTATAGTATAAACTTTGATTTTTGGCACTTACAGCGTTTTCTACAAGGCCTCTCCAATTCTCCATCCTCCAGATCCATTATTTGTTGCAGCTTCCATTTCATGCTAAACCTCCTTCTGAACCCAACGTTTTTTCCCCGAGAATTTCTTAATCACCAAGAAGCGACTATTTCAAATTGTCAGAAGTCGAGGTACGCTCCCGTAGAATCTCGAAGAATCGTGCAGCTGCAGAAGGAAATTCGCCGCGGAAGCCCCGAGTTGCTCGCAGCCCCTGCAATTCTCGCTCCTCGCTGCCACATACGGGGCGCCTTAAATTTCCAGCGATAGCACGATAATTTCCGTCGTAAAGGGCGGAGGAAATATTCCCTCTCCTTTTTTCCTCCTCGCTCCCCATTCGCCCACCGAGCGTTAAACTTCCCCAGCAACTGATTAGACCCGGCAATTTACAACTTGCCCGCCGCGTGCCCGATCCGTGCCCTTGATATCGATCCCCCTTGAGAATTTTTCGGATCGCCGGAGTATCGGCGAGACGCTGCGAGAGTCGGCCCAGTTTCGCGGCGACTGAGATTAATTAAAACTCGCCGGCGCAACGTAATCTAACGAATCCCGTTGCCCCGAAGAGTCATCGGGAAAGCTTTCATCCGATTTCCTTCCAGCAATCTCGCCTCGCGGCTTCCATTAAACCCAGCCGAACCCTAGCGCAATTTTTCCTGGGCAGCGGAGATCTTCGCCGAGGTCGTAAGCGGCGTCGCGCGCCGCTGGCTGAAATACAGCGCTCCTTGGTGATTCGGTAATTCGAAGGGCGTAATGCCCGCGTTCCTCGACGCGCGATAGGACTCTGCACACGGGCTCCGTGCACCGCCAGCCCCGTGGATTTCCATATCAGCCTGACGTGCTCTGTGCATTCAGCCACGAGTGACGCGTGTCATCAGCCTGCACCGGCGGCTTTCAGCGGGAATTAGTCGCCGGAAAGATAAGGAATTAAGGGGCAACGGGGGGTCGGGACGGGGACGAGGCGGAGGAATTATCGTTGAATCGCGAGCAACGTAAATAACAGGCGCTCTCCTTTCCCCTGGAATTTTACAGTAAATATTCGTTACCTGCTCACCAGCCGGGAACGAACATACAACGTGTAGGAGGCCACGAATTTCGGCTCGAGTTGGCTTGTTTATTCAAGCGGTACCGTCGATTCAATCGGCAGCCGAAGAAGAGGACAGTGTGTAAGAGAAAGTGGGAGCCAATGAGAAAGAATGAACGACAGTCGAATATGAAAGTGAGTCGATATGATCCAAATCACATCGTGCTTGGTCTTATTTTCATCAGGAAAATCTCATTTGTATGTTAAAAATATTTTCATAAGAATAAAACGAAAAATTCAGACATTTAAATTTATGATTAACGCCCTGTTCTTTAAATGCCAGGTCGTTGTCTCTTATCTCAGGTCGTGTCTTATCTCAGGGTTGGCTTGTTTTGACTCGTATCGTCTTTCACGCCTGGCTGGTTCCGAGGCAGATCCCCCGGTTGGTGGGGCGAGGGGACGATCATATAACGAATATTTCTGGCGAACATATAACGAATATTTAGTGTATTATCGGCTGTCGCCGTCGCATTACGTCTCCCCGCATAATGCTCGCGGAGCCAAAAGCCGGCATTTTTAACCGTAATAATTCGTATTAATCTCTTAACCACTTCACCGTCTCTGGCCACTCTGTTTCGAATTCTAACAGCGCGCACTACCGGGCTCTCTGAAAATGCATTGGCTGTCAGAATTTGATATTTTCTGGTCGAGCAGCACTGCACGAGTTGTGGCTAACGAACTGACTGTTACAAAAATACCAGTGGCGAGCTTAAGATGAAATATTCAGTACAGCAGCCGTGTCAGAAGTTGATTCTCCGAGTGAACGTTAAAAATACCAATCTTCCATGAAATATCGAACAATCCACCCACTCTAATTTCTCGTTAAAAGACTCGTTCCCAATAGCGAGGATTCTTTTTCTGTCCGCGAGGGGCACCAAGTGTAATCGACTCGTTCAGAAACAGCTTGCAAAAAGGCGAGCTGCGCGGGAGTGAAAACAATATTGTTTGCATCGATTTCTCCTCCGATTCACGGCGATTAATTGCGTTTAAAGCGAGCGTGCCTGTAAAAACAGGCTCCCCTTGCACGTTCTTGCGAGAGGCGAAAAAAGTCGCTGGTTTTTTCGCCCGTATGATCCAAAACGAATTTCCATGGCAAAGGGGTGAAAAAGCGCATCACCGCAGAAGCAGTTTAACAATGCAGCAAGCGTGCCCCATACGGGATAAACACAAATACAAACCGTTATCCTCCTTTTCGCTCGTCCGAGAATTATTCCCAACGCTCTTGGCGACACCCTTCCTTTTTTTTTCCACGCGGATCCTCGCCTCCCTCGCTTTCGACGTTCAATTACATTTTCGCTTCTCTCCTTCTTGTTCTCTGCGCGAAATTGGGGTACCGTGACGGTTCGGATGCATCGTTTTGTCTTCCTGTCACTTCTGAAGTGTCCGTGTCACGAGTGCAATCGATGAACGGAATCTCGCGGCTACGTGACCGGGGGCATGAATTTTTCGAGGCTCGATTTTCCACGCAGTCACTGCAGATAGGGAAATCGAGCAGGAGAACGAAGTTTTGAACGGTCGGGGAAGAGACGTCCGATGGGACGTTTTGACTTGTCTCTTTTGAAGCATGTGTGTTTACCATGATCTCCATTCGAATCGTGAATTAAAAGTAGCAAGTTGGGTAGATTGGAAAGTAGTTGCCAGAACAAAAGAAGTACATACGTACCCGATGCCACGGTTGAAGTTTGCACCTGGCTGACAAGGGAACTTCGGTTACCCGAACATGCCGATTTTTTTGAAACTGTGCAGGTTCGTAGAGGACCTCGATAGAAGTATCAGGCAATTTTTCGTTTGTGCCCGTTTTCGGTACTTCGGAGTGAAAACACCCCTTAAAGGTTAATGTGTGATTTCCTACTTTCCTGTATATCTTGAGAACTATAACAGATATAAAAAAAAATGTTCTAAAGAAAATTGAATGGCTTTTACGCTCTACAAAGTTATGCAATCGAATTGTTTAAAATTTGGACTGACGAACGATTTTTTATTTAAACTCTATTTTTTAAACAATCTGACTACACAGTTTTATAGAGCATAAAAAGCCGTGAAATTTTCATTGCAATAATTTTTTTATATCTACCACAGTTTTCGCGATATACAGGAAAGTAGGAAATCACACATTAACCTTTAAGGGATGCTTTCACCCTGAAAAACCAAAAAAACGGGCACAAACGAAAAATGGCCTGATACTTCCATCGAGGTCCTCCACGAACATGCACAGTTTTAAAAAAAAATCGAAATGTTCGGCTAACCAAGCATCCCTTGTGAGTATAGAAAGCTTTGTGCGGGTTGAAATGTGGCACGGTATCTGTGAAACAACGTTGTCGGAATTCGGACACTGTGGCGGATAGCTTCTGGAGGAAAGTGTACACAAGCTTTTCGGGCTTGGTTACAGAAGCACAGGGGTGGCGAGTAGGAACGGTGTGGTCTGTGTAAACACGATACAAAGGTAAACGTTTGCAGATGAGTTTACATATCGGAGGAATGCACGGTGTCTGCAGGGAATTGGGGAAGTGTCGTCGGATCTCAGTCTGAAACCGGGCTCCATAGCCAGCAGGAAAAACGGGAGTAGGTCATCGAAAAAGTGGCTAGATCAGAAGGGGCGTGTTGAAAAGGAGCGAAGGTAGGACCTCCGCGTGAAAGAGACAAGGAGTACTCGCGAAACGTGTAACAAGGGGCGGGTGGAAAGGCCAAGGGCGTCGTTGAGGACTCGACAAGTTCAGGGATGTCGTATCGCGAAATGAAGGGCTGAAATATTCACGCGCGCACGGTGAGCGAGAGGGAGCTAATTCGGAGAGCTGGTGAAAAGTGTAGAGACCAGTAGGTAGGTACATGAAATAGGAGGAACGAGAAATCCCTTCTTCGTCAGCGATCACTGGTGATCGGTGGCTCCGAAAATAGCTGATCTCGTCAACTTCGATCCCTTCAACGGGGAACTTCCAAGATTACTCGGAATCTTCTTTAATCCGGAAATTTCGCCGAGTTCCTTGGCCCTTAAACGCCGCGACGGCCTTGAAGCCCCGAGAGTCTCGATGGTTTCGTTGATCTTGCGAATCTCCCAAGTTTCCCCCAGGTATTTTTGATCTCGAGCAGCTCGAGGGCTTTCGCTTGTTCTTGCGGGTCTTGAAAGTCTTCTCGGTTCCAACCTCCCCTCGATACGAGCCGCTTTCCAAATCGTTCGATCCATTCCCGCGGAAGGTGTTGAGGGTGTTCCTTCCCCCGAGAATCATGGCAGCAAGGAACTCTTATCGGCCTCCGAATCTCCAGCCCTCTATCTCTAGATTTGCATTCCATGCAGACGCGAGGAACACCGTGTCAAACCTTTACACATCGTTAAGGGTGCGTTCACCCGGAGCGACCTCAATACACCACCAGACCATCTGTCCAGTTGAAAAGCGCTGCTCGACGATCGAGGGCGGAAGAATGTTACGGAAGGAAGTCTATGCTAGCGGTCGGACAGATGCAGAACCGGCCGCTTAAAAATTACCGTCGCGGCTCGCAATTAGAATCGGCAAACATCGCAAAATAAAAGGCGTCGCGAGGCTTGGTCCGATTCAGCGAACGTTCTCGGCGCCCATTGTTCCCGCGCCAGTACTTCATCCGGGCTTCGCAAATATTGAATCGGACCCATCGCAGCCTCCCTCTTGCTCCCCTGCTTTCTATTCACCCAGCCTCTCTCTCTCTTCCTCTTGCCCTCGCTGCCATCCCCTTCAGCCACCCTCAACCACCCCCAGCACCGCCCCGGAATGACATCGTTGAACGAGCCCTGGGCACAGAAGTAAATGCTAATCGGAGAACGCGTCCTCCGTCGCCAGTGAATTAAAAAGAGGTGGCGCGAAATGTTGGCGTTACACCACTGACCTTGTCGATCCCGGTTCTGCTCTCCATTGTCTTCTGCATCGTAGGCCTCCCGCATCGTCGCGAACATATGGACACGCGCCGCTTACAGAGCTGGACGGTTGCAGGTTTTCGCGCACGCTGCTGGAATCGGCGGTGAAACGTAACAGCTGCTCGTAGATCGTTTGTCCCCGGGGCGCACGTCCTGCTGGGGGATCCGGGGAAATGCGTTTTCGATAGACTTTGAATTTGCTGGGATGACTTTACCCCGCTTCGTCCTGGTAGTTTTTAGCTTCCATCTGTATTTCTCAGTGGAAGATCGTTGGAACGTGAGAAGAGGAAGGTCCCGCATTTTCTACCAATTCGTTAGAATTTAAATCGCTGACGCGCCGACAAAGGGCGACTCGCGAGTAACGCGATAAATTCGCTGGTGGAGCTTCTTTTTGTCTCTTGGTGGAGACCATGCTTCACGTTCTGTCGCGAGAATGTAGCGCGAAGTCGTGGAAAGCTAATAAAGAGACCGGAGACTACGAAATTGCGTGCGCAATTTTCTTCCGTCTGTTTACGTTAGCATGAGATTACATATTCCGCCGAGGGAAGGCCGATATTTCCAGGCGGAGGCTAATTTGCAATTCCACGTTCGAATTAGTTGACAAGTTGTCAGGCTTTCCGAGGGAGGAAAAGAAGGGTGGACGCACGTTTGTATTTTGTTTAACGAACAGTTGATTCGAAGGAGATGTTTAAGGCAGGGTCCCACTAGTGCAACTGCGCGCCGCGCACGAGGTTTTCGTCCACTTGAAAGGGTTTAATTTATGAGGCCGCGCGCACGAAATGGGCCGACGCTCTGCCAGGCGCGCACGGGGATGCTTGGCGCGCACGTCGAAGACAGTGGAAAATACTAGCCTCCTTTTCTACATCGTGCTTTCTTTATCTAAATAAAGCTAGCGCCGGCGGTTGGGTCAGTAGCCGAAACAACGCCTTCACACTTCATACTACTTGAGATGTTTGAAGGGGTTTACTACGTCGCGGTCACCGATTGCTGAAAATTGTGTTTCAAATGAAATGAAGAAGTTCTCTGCCGTGGCTTCCCTCCCACAGTTCCGCCATCACTTTCAACATCGCTCAGTCATTCGCTATCTCGGTGTCCTGTTGGTTTTTGCTCACACGATATTATGTGATTGAGAGTAGTTACCATTGCGACCAATAGTGAAAATACGAACGCCCTTTGTTTAGGTAGTGTGAAAAAAGGTGGGTCATAGGCAGGAGATTATATCATGACTAATAGAACCAGCATTCCTCCTAGAGGCCAACTTTCTACACCTGCACAAGAAATTCACGTGTATCATTTATTGAATTTCATTGTTATTGAATTTGTCTTAAAACGGACTATCTAGTAATCTCTAAAAAAATATATAGTTCCATTTAAAAAACCCAACTTGACCATCGTATCTTTTAAAATAATAATCTAAGAAAAAAATCGTCTGGGCTAATAACTTTGCTCCCTCGGAACAAGCAATTCCATATAAACATTTTTTTTCTATCTCAAATACGTAAGGAAATATCCAGCTGCTTACTGTTCCCGCGGACACCCTGTATAGTGTATTACAATTATGCAATATCTTGAAACAAGTTACCTATCGCGGCAGTATAATTGTTGCTATTTACAGCAATAATTATCGTGTTATTGCTTGTTTTAATATATAAACCAATAGTAATAGACCATAAATACACGCGTACAAGTGATATGTAAAAGTAAAAAGTACATTTGCGTTGGAAAATACACATTTTTTTCAGTCTTTTCGAGGATGCGCGGCGTGCATTCGCGTGCTCGCGTGGCAGAGAAATCCCGGCATAGCGCGCACACGATCGCTTTCGACGCGCGCGTCCTCGTAAAAGTCGACCCTTTCAAGTGCTCCAAACTGCTCGAAAATCCGAGAAACTCGTAAATCTGACCCGTGCGCGGCGCGCAGTTGCACCAGTGGGAACGTCTTTCTGCAACAAATCGGCCTTGCGCGTCGATAAAAAACGTGCGCGGCGCGCCGTTGCACTAGTGGGACCCCGCCTTTATGCTCGCGATACTTGGCATCTTCGTCCCGCGGCAGCTGTACGCCGCGGTAAGTTTATGTTGGAGCTGCGATCGAAGCTATAAGAACGTCGATCAGACGGCGCTAAAAGGTGCTCAAAAATATCTTTCTCTTTTTCTTTATTTTCTAATAAACACTTCGCTTATTAATAAAATTTGTCTATGACCATCGCGAATAAGGTTGTGTATCAACGACGAGAGCGGCGATAATAGGGAAGAAAAAGTAATATTCTATTTCGATACCCGAAAGCTGTTGAGAACTTTGAATATCGTGGTTGGTATTTGCTATTTCGCTCCTCTGCGAGCAATGTTCAACTTCTTAAATGAAATATTCCGACTTTCAATGGGTCTGCTGGTATTTCTTTGCGCAACAGGAAACCAGACACCGCGGGGATTCCATTTTCACGTGGACAGCAACATCCTGACAATGCAATTTCCTCCGCTGTATAGAAATGGTCCAAGACTGCGATTCTTTATCGGTGGATCCTAGCTCTAATTTTCAGCGGGACACCTCGCGTCCACCCAGACCTGCTGCGACATCTTTTGACTAGAACGTTCCAATAGAACTGATTCGGGGTCCACTAGCGAGTCGTTTGCATTCCGCTTTGCATTTTCAGAGTTCCTAGCGCAGCTCGGTAGTGGCGAAACAACGGCGGGGCAATATTATGTTCGCGCGATTAAAAGGCTGCCATAATCGAGCTTAATGAAACGATTAACCATCTCACTGCAGCCGTGGAACGCGTAGGAACGCAATGGCAGAGTTCCAAACCACTGAGAACACCGTGTGTCACGCGTACAATGAAAATGCCACGCGAAAAACTGGGACGAAATTTTTAAACGCGTGTCTTAGCGGCGAAATGTAACGAACGACGCTGCGGAGTCGCGTGAAAAATCGCCGCGAGTGAATCGACGTGTGTCGTGAATTTTCTTCAATGTGCAAGACCCGCCACCACCATGTTCACGTGCCTCTGGAACTTCTTCGACTGGTAAGACTCACTTTCCTTTCACTTAAACGTCAAATTCGCATTGAGTCAAGGATTGCTGCTGGGGTTTATACAAAAACCGACTTTTGAAACAAAAAAAAAACGGTTTTCGAATTCCAGTAGGTATTCCATAAACCAGATTTTCGAATTCTAGTATTCCTAAAAACCCGGTTTTCGAATTCGAGTATTCCAAAAAAAGACGGATTTCGAATTTTTACAAAATAATTAAAAAAATAAACCAATATCTATACGTATTTTAAAATTTTTCAGTTTATTTAATATTTATGAAAATACAAAAATATAATAAAATAAAATATACTGCACACAAAAGCAATTGAAATGAAATTAGAATACCTAAAATCCGTACAAAATATAGATTATAAATCGTTATTTCATTTAGTATTTTTCTTCTGGGAATATGAACTCATGAAGATTAATTTTACAGTAAACTTTTACTACAATATTCTTGTGCCCGAGGAGCTTTCAAGTCAAAATATCAACGTTTTTAATCATACAATTAATTAATTTTTACCTATTAATTCCAGTATCTAAAACCAGGTTTTAAATTTAAAAACCGATTTGCGAATTTTACACATGTATAAAAAAACCGGTTTCAAAAACCGACAAACCCTACTACAAAATTACTGCAAAATTGAAGGAAACGCCGTGGCTTCTGGCTCGCAAGTCGAAGCACTAGTTTCCTTAGCTATAAGCAAGTCGAATTGTATTGCATAAGAACCGCAATCTCTGTCATGTTCGATAAGAAAGTTCGGTGTATCTTGGGACAAGAGAATTGGACGACTCGACTGGCGAATATTCCTCGTTCATCGAAATCTCACCGCAGCTGAGAACTTTGAGCTGCAATTTTGTTGTAGTAGAGAATTGTTTGCCGAAGAACAGCGCGGTGAAGATTGGTCGCGCGTCCTCTGTCAAATATTTGCCCGGGCAGGCGAATGGAAATGGCGGAATCTTCGCAGCGGCGCAATTTACCCCCGATATAAATCTCGTTTCCCGCGCGGCGGAGAAATTATGCCGGGAGTAGAGGCTGCCTCTCGTGATTCCTCGACTTCTTTCCGCCCGGCGACGCTGGAACAGTTTAATCGACTTTGCTCTACTGTTACGATGAAATCTAAGTAGCGAGCGCGAGACAATGGAGCTAGACGGCTGGGTCGAAGCGTATAATACAGGCAGGGTGTGTACAATGCCGCGAAATTGTGTAGAGTACCGCGACTAATTTACGCGGCAGTTAATAATGTAAGCTCCGGAGCGAGCGCCGCGGAGGCTCATTCATGAACTTCGGTAATTCCATTAACATGCAGCTAAGACAGAGGCTCGTTTTTCTCTGATTATTTCAGGAGGCGTTGGCGCCCGCGCTGCCAACGGCTGCGTCAGATCAGACGACAAAATTCGCGAGAGCCTCCCTTTCGTGCTGCTGCGCTGCTTCCAGATGAGATGGAAGGTTTCGTTTGTGCAAGGTGCAAAGTCGAAGGCGCTGCGAGCTGATACCTTTTAAGATACCGCGGAGCGGGTCACGTGAAACCTTGCGAGCTGTACACACAAAAACACTGTAGAATGCCAGGCTCCCACTTTCTTTATCTCCGGGTTGATGGAAGTTCTTTGTGCGACGCGCGGCGGCATAGCCGAGCCACCCCTAGCGAAAATCATAGCAGAAATACCTTGCGCGCCTTGCAGAGGGGAGAGCTACATTATTGGGAAAGGAAAGAAAATCGTTTGTTGATGTATGCGGCGCTATTTCAATCCCTTGTAACTTTCGGCAGACAAATTACGTTGAAGATAAACTTTATTCAGATTCGTAGGAGAGTCAGAAATATTCTCTCGATATTCACTACTCTCATACAGATAAATTTCTTTAAGTTACCGAGGTAGGTACATTTCCATATCGCAGGATTTCAGAACTTCTAAAATTCTACAAGCTTTACTTCTGCATTTTATTGTTTTGTAACCCATGGAAGGTTGACCCGTATACCCCACGAGAGCAACTTTTCGCCGGGAACGCGTAATTTAATTTGAAGACGCCAGCAATCAAGCGAGGGTGAAACGCGGTGGAATTGGGCAATAAAAGCGGCGCGTGACGCGAGAGCTCTCTGTTCAATTCGAAAGCTAGCCACCCGCTCGCCATTCGAATGAAATTTTCGAGGTAAGGAATCGTGTCTGCTAATCGATCTGGACGAGCGAAAGATCCCAGCGTCTTTGGGGCCCGATTCTCGGCGGGGTTGATCGTTGAGCGTCGTCGATGGCCTGCGGCGCCTCGAGGAATTGCATCCGATCGAGGAACGCGCCGACGTTAAATTCCGCGCATATTGCTTCCGTATTTTACCCGTGAAAGAAGGTAGCGCGACATCGATCCGAGAGGTTTATTGCACGCCAGCCGGCTCCTTTTAACGGGACTCCACTGCGCTATGATGAAATTGCAGCCAGTGAGTAACGAATATATTCCGAAGACAGGCTTGTATACGGTGCTTCTGTTCTCTCGTCAAGTACCTCCAAAGGGACCCAGCTCGACAGCAATTGCATTTCAATATCGATCCTTAGAAAATTGTTCTGTAGGTATCTCTATTGGGGGGTTTTAGAGAGGGGAGTAAAGGGTGGGATTTTAAAGCAGAAAAGAAAAGAACCCTGTGCGTTTCGTGCTGGGCCTGCTAGTGAACGCTGCATTCGTCAGTAAGGCATTACCTAGCAGACCCTGCCTTACAAGGGCCGATATCGAACTGATAATCGCCGATTTTTTTGCGACTTTGGTAGAAAGTAGTAGTTACAAAAATATTTAACGCGTTTTTTTTTATTGGCTGATATTCATGTTGAGGGGGTGAAAACAGTCCTCACAGTTGAGGGTGAGAAACATATTTGGTGGAATATCTTGGAAACTACTAGAACTTGATATGATCGGTTGAAATTAGGAGACAAACTTAAGGGGACATTCTACTCTCTCGGCCGATAAATCGGCCACTTTTCGGTGATGGTTTTTATAATGAAGTAAACACTTAATGTTTTCGAATTTCTGGGGGTGTATTTTACCACTCTTGAAATACAAGAAAAAATCATTGTTCTTTGTTTATTTCATTTGTTTACACAAATATTTCGCAGTTAAGTTGGCGGCATCAGAATTGCTGGCGGTTGAAATTTCGGACGACTGGATCATCGGAAATAAAAAAACCAAACATATTTTTAATTCGCAGGAGTATGGTTATCGCGCTTACCACGAAATAACAATTTTGGACCAAAATTATTAAAATGGCGGTCAATCAAAGTTGAAAGTACCGAAAAGGGCATTTCTTTTCTGTTTAATAGATATAAAATGTGAGAAAATATTAAAAAATCTTAAGATATTTGTGCTAAGCGGGAACGCCACTAATGTGTAGAATAACATATTAAAATTTTGGATTAATTGGTCATGGAGTTTTTTTTTTATCACATCCGCCAATCAAGAAAATTGTGTTTCGAGAAAAACGCGTTTAAAGTTTTGAGAACCAGGCCGCTGACGCTACAAATACCAATAACATTGAAAATACATCGAATTTCGCTCCAAAAATTTAGGAGGATATTGTAGGAGGTGCATTCTTCCGAATTCAGCAAAAAAAAACCGAAATTTCTGAGGCCGAGAGAGTAGAATGTCCCCTTAAAGTTTTGAGAACCAGGCCGCTGACGCTACAAATACCTATAACATTGAAAATACATCGAATTTCGCTCCAAAAATTTAGGAGGATATTGTAATAGGTGCATTCTTCCGAATTCAGCAAAGAAAAAAAATCGATATTTTTGAGGCCGAGAGAGTAGAATGTCCCCTTAAATTATCCACGGAACAGCAAAGAATATCGTAACTGGGAACCGTGACGTGGCAAGGCGCATCACACTTTTGCGCCGGCAATGTTTTCATTGCCAATTAGGTACAAACGCTTGGCCAGAGCTGGTCTAATTCGTAAGGTAAACGGAACGCGCGAGTCACGAAACAGGAAATTTTTCCCTGCCAGCTGGTCACATTGGTCTCATTATCTGGCACGAAACCGTTTGCTTATTCCCGCCGCCGTCCCGCGCCTTTCTCCTCTAATTTTTCTTCCCCTGCTTTCAACGGCCGCGCCGCCTGTAATTGCGTCGGAAACTCGAGCGGGAAATCGACGCCGGCTTGGAAACGCGGATCACCGTCTTCGTCGCCACGATATTTCTTCCTCGGAACCTTTTGAATCGGTGCCCCCTTTGGCAGGGCGCAATCGATATCAGCGGACGAGTGGAAGCCGCAACCCTGCCTCCCGTTTCTCCTTCGCTGCTTGGCTATTCATTGTTTCCGGAGGGAAAAGTTTGACGCGATAAAAGGAATCGCGTGTACCGGAGCGTGCCGGACTCACTCGGACAAATACGTCGCGAGCATGCTTCTTCCTCCGTCGCAGAATGCGAGACTTCACGTCGCTCTCCGCTACCGGTCACTCTCGGCTGCAATTTAATATTTCGAGCCGTTGCTTGGATCATCCCTGCTCCAACGATTCAAGAAGGTGGATGAAAGCTGGATCCACTCTGCGCGCATTTTTCATAAGCCGACTTCTTCTGCCTGCTGCCTTAATATTCGAATATTTGGGGGTTCAGAGGCGACGCACAGTGAGACAAACTGCACTCTCTTGTGTCAAAATAAGATAGAGAGATGAATCTTTTTAGAGGTTAAAGTTAAGATGCTGCGGAACAAGGGGGAAATATTGAAAGAGTATGAAAGACAAGTCTTGATATTAAAAATCTATGTCAAAGCATCCTAAAGGGCTGGAAAAATTAGCGCTTCAGATTTAAATTCAGGGCGTCAAAATCTATAGAAAATGCTGTATAACAAGTGAAGGAAAAACGTCAACCAGACATTATAACGGAATAACCACAATTTTCTTCGAAAATGTAAACTTTCACATAGATTTCCAAGGTCAAAACTTGTTTGTCATACTTTCTCAATGTTTTCCCCTTATTCCACAATATCTTAGCTTTAACCTTCAAAGCGATTAAAAAAAGTGTTTGTCCCACTGTGCGACGCCGTCTGTTCCACCCTTTCCAATCGATCTTAACTACTCCGGCGTTAATAAAGTGACAGAAAATTCGTAGAAGCAGCCGCGCCACCCACTTCAATTACGCCGAAAAGAGGAGGATATTTTCCTTCAGCCCGCAGACTCGCCCAGTAAACGATCAAAAGGGTGTAAATATTCGAGTGAAATTCGCGTGGCGCCCCATGGTCGTAGCAGGAATGCAGGCAGCGCCCCCTCTTCCCCGTGGTTCCACCCTTCAATTTCGTGTGGCTAGCCCCACGGTGCGCGATAGCTCCCTCACTTTACGCGCGCCTTCCAAGGAAGTCCCAAACCTGCCCGAGTGCACCGCGATGCTGTCAAATCACTTGATTGCTTGCAGCTCTCGGTATAACCCTTAACATCCTATGCAATATTAACAGGGTTGGATTAGGATTTGTGGTGTCCGCAGGGCTCTTAAATCTTCGACGGCTCCGTTGCTTGAAAAGCGGTGAGACGGAGGGGTGTAAAAAATTGTAATAAAACATGTGTACTATAAAATACGTAAATCTATAAAAATCGAAATTTACTCTAGATGAAATTAAATGACGTTTAATCATAACGAAAAATAATGATTTATAAGTAAATAATATTAAAAGACAAATATCGAAAAGATATTTTAAAATAAACTTTAAATGCAATTTCTAATTATTTCAAAAGGGAAGCAGTAAACAAAATTTATTTCAATTACTTTTTTACACACATATGTGTAAGGCTTAGAGCTGGGCCCTCCTGAGAAATGGACTCCGGGGCTAGAACCCCCCATGGTCCAGCCTTGAATATTAACATCGTACGCTGCTCGCCCATGAAACAGCCAGGAAAACGCGACGAAGTTAGGGTGTGCAGTTTAGCGGCTATCTCCTAGACATGGATCAGGTTCCCCGCTTGCAGACTTCCAGCGTTCGCCAGAACCTCGATGAAAGCCACGTCTGATCGAGAGTTAAAGTGCTGCAATTTACCAGACAAGAATTCTGACGGAAGTCGAGACTAGCCCCGCCTCGGGAACCGCGGGCGACTCGAGCCTGAGCGCGCGACGTTCGCCGAATTAAAATGCGAGTGCAAGTCTCAGATAAGAATTCCTCGCCAGGTTGGGTATTAATCATCCCGGAGACTCGGGGACAATTTCGAATAATTGAGCGTCACGGGAATGATCGAGACGGAAATGTAGGCGTCGGTTTTTAAGCGAGATTCCGCTTGGACCTGAAAAGGCGAAGATGGAAGACGGGGCGAGGATGTACGAGGCTAAATGGCATTGACGAACGGGCGCAAAAACACCTCCTTTGTGATGGATCCTCATGAATTTGGTAAGTACGGGAGGGCTTTCCATCGGTTCCCTGTTCCCGCAGGTTGTTGCTCAGGTATCGATTCCTCTGTGTACGTGCTCTGTAGCAGCGGTGGATGTCCCCGCGCCAAAGGCAAGGCCTGCTGGGCTCCCCTGAGCCTAGCCCTGAACAGGTCACGGTGTTATCTCGGACCGGGAAAGGGGTTAGATGTCTATCCTCTTTAATCTGTATATTGGATCCTCAACCCGTTCTTCACTCGATGGCCTTTGTCACGTGATACCTTAATGACGCGATATATTGCCTCGATGGAACCACGAACTCCATTGACGAGACCAATTTCAGCTCGTAACCCGGAGGAATCTTTTATTGAAGTCGCTTTTTTCGCGGAATAGCCTGTGTTGGAATATCTCGGAGGTCTGAGTCGACAATTATAGACTCCTGGGGGGGAGGTGGCAGGAGACGAGTGCTCCACGTCATCGAAACCGTTATATCGGACAAAGGGATCAATAAAAAGGTCTTGAGGGGTTTTTAGCGAGAGCCTCAATTATGCAAAGGCTGACAGATTTAATTGCGGCTATAGAGCTATTGGAAATCGGTTACTGGCGGCGGAAGACACTTCCATTACGTAAGATCTCGCGGATTCTGTTAAGTTGGATCATCCTATTGAAACACCCGTTTCGAGCCGCTGCCAACGGCACGCTGGAGGCTAGGGAAAGGTGATTAATTCGAGATACAGATACGTGCTATGTTGCGGTGGCTCTTCCCTGGACTTTTTTTCGTATTTCTTTGCTCTCGTCCTCTAGAATGCTTCCATTTCATAAGAAAATAATTTCTCAAAAAATGTATTGCAATCGGATAACAGGAAGGGGTGTCGATCAGGCTTTAAAGTTTAGCATTCGAAAAAAGGCGTTAAGGGGACTAGGCAGTCAGAAACTCGATTTTTTTGTTGTTGCACTTTTCGAAAGTACCACCCTTCCCGATTAAAATGCCGTTTGGTTTATGTTAAAATTCGCAAAATTGAGGATTTTACAGCCGAAACGGTCGAGCACGCCATAAACCGTTTCTGCGCGCACGCAGGTAGACTAGATTCCTCTTTCGAAACTTTAAGCGCGTTTTTCTCGGAATCATATTTCCTCTTCGTTTTGCAGTGACTGGGAAAAAACAGAGGTATCAGTCGATTTGAAAAAAATTCAGCATATATGAAACATGTCTAGTTACGACCTGAACCTACGCATAAGTCTGTAAAAACTCCTGGTTTGTCAAAAAAAAATATAGTATGGCTCTTTTCCCTGGCGAAAAGTGACGTTTCTTTAAAATTTTCCTTTTGCAGCCACCATTTTTATAACTTTGATTTTTTCCCTTTTCGATAGGTTCAGGGCAGAATACGGACCAGGGGAAAGTATAAATTTCAGAGGATAATTCACAATTAAATTTCTTACGACCAGAATCACTGCAAAATTACAGCGGCTCCAAAAAAAACGCCTACATATCAGACGACTGTAGCGCTGTCATACATATGTATATAATATTCAAATCATTTCTTTTTTACTGGTCATAGTATTAATAAACATTACCCAAACGTACTAGTCACAATTTGTGTTCATCTCCTTGTAATTAATTCGCAAAAAATACTTGATTTTCGAGCGACCTGACTGCCTAGTCCCCTTAAGTTTTAGCATTCGTCAATGGTTTGGATTTAAAAAATTCCTCGAAAATGGTAAGTCCTATCGAAATTTTGTTCAAATAATATTGAAAGAGCATTCAAATTTCTACAATTACTGTATATATAACTTTTTCGTGCTTCCAACATTTATTTAGATAACAGCGTCGGAATATAGAGAGTCGTAGCTTGTTCCTTTATAAATTTTCAGTTCAGTTCCAGTTTAGTTTTAGACTAATCTCTGTTCGATCTACCTTAATTTTAAATTGATCGTTTTTTCTTATTATTAATAATAATCGTCTCTACTACTCAATATTAATATACAGGAGAAATCTGTAATACTTTGCGAACAATTAACCCTTAGGCTGCCGCTATAGCCACTATATTGGCACGGTTCTACCCCCTCGATTCTATGGGACCTATTGACTACTTATACATAAAAATTTTTGGAAAAAAAGGACCCCTATTTTTACGAAAAAATAGCGGCAGCCTAAGGGTTAATGCATAGCCCAGTTGTGTAGAAGCTAGCCACTGGCAGCAGTGTTCACTTTCGCGCGGAAAAAGGAGACACAGGGAAGTGGCGGTCGATGCTGGAGGCTCGTCGACCTTTGCAATCCATTTTCCATCGCGCGTCGCGCACACAGTGCAATTCCCTTGTCGTCGCGACGTCTATCGGTCGCATTAGCGTCGCGTTGCAATTTCCATGTCGCGTGAATGTCGCGCACTCCCCAAACGGGAAACGCAATCCGTCCTCGTGTAAACATCGCTCGCTCGCCGCTCGATTTTCAGAAGCTCGCCCCCATTCGCCACATCTCTTCCCGCTCTCACGCGCGATTAGCCCCGCTCGATCCTTTTCAAGCCTTTTCCCGCGACACTTGTCGAAACACCGGCGAAGCAACGGGGCGACGCGCACTTTTCATGCCCGCGAATTAACGAGATGCAAACGCGAATTATACCGAACAGAGCCAACGGAAGTTGTTATACGGGCAGGGAGGAGCGCACGTACGAGGGATGTGGGCAGGAGAAAATTGACATACTACGATGCGCAAGACGCTGTAATTAAGTAGAACGCGGGCGGTGTCTAGTCGAGAGCGTTGCCATGGGATAACTACGCTCTCGAGGCTTCGCATATCATATTTGAGAAGGTAACGAGCTCCTCCACTCCTCGGTACACACCTTGGACGAGCAGCTTCAATTCGCGGTCGTGGAGACGTGCTTCGCGGAAAAGACGTATCTCCTCCTCCGCGATTACCATAATTTTTCTTCCAATAGAACTAACAATTCCGCCGTAAAGCAATACGTGGAAACTCAGCTTCGACTTTCATTATCCTCGCCCGAAAAAGGACCCGCCAGCTTCCCCCGAAAAAACCCGTTGTAGACTCGAGGCGTAGATCGATAAAAATTTAATTCCCTCTGGGAAGTTTACAAAGGAAACGCCTGCATGAGTGATGCATAGGACGGCCGCTTTCGTAGCCTTGAATAATGTCCGCTATCGAGTTCCGGAGCAGCGGCGCTTAAACGTTTACCGTGGTGCATTATGGAGAACGGGGCCGTGCAGCTGCGAATTACACACGATCGCTGAAGGGAGCGTAAACTCTGCAAGCCGCGCCGCACCGAATCCTCCAGGATCTTCTGTCGCGGGTGAATGGCGAGGAAATTATGACGAACAAAGCCGTCGCGCATTCGAAATGACTTGCAGCTTCGCGGGGCCCCTTCACCTGCCGCCCCAACATTCCCAACGTTCGGGAGTTTTCCCGTTTCGCTGCCATTGGGACTGACACTCGTTCGTAGCATGCGAGCGAGCAACTTTGGACTTGGAGACGAGGCGTGTTGCGAGGAAGCCGAGTATCGCCGAAGAATAATCCCGTCGCGAGCGAAAGTTTGGCGGAAGTTGCTCCTGACGGGACTTCTCTTAAGCGCAGCCAGACTCTGAAGCCGTTATCCCTGTCGCGTTTCTCAAAATATGGAAATTAAAGGCGAGTTTACAGGGCTCACTTTGGTTGATTGAACCAAATTGAAAGGCGAACGCTTACACGTTTCAACGAAATTGACAAAACTGGTCCACTTAAAAATGGCACCTTAAAAATTGAATGGCTATGTGACAGGAAATTAAAATAATCCTAAAGAAGCAACAACAGAGAAGTAATTTACACTGTTCGCGGAGTTTACAGGGCTCACTTTGGTCGATTGAACCAAATTGAAAGGCGAATGCTTACACGTTTCAACGAAATTGACAAAACTGGTCCACTTAAAAATGGCACCTTAAAAATTTAATGGCTATGTGACAGGAAATTAAAATAAAACTAAAGAAGCCACAACAGAGAAGTAATTTACACTGTTCGCTTTGCTTTCAATTTTATTTATTTATTTATTTATTTTCGCACGAACAGGTAAGACTCATTTTGTGTCAGAAGGAGGTGAAAAGACACGAAGTAGAGAAACAAGCGTTACCACTAAACAAAAACAGAAGTTACAGAAAAAAATATAAAAGATAATAATAATAATAATAATTTAATCTCATCCCGATGCAAATTTTCCAGGTCTGCAGATACTGTGAAAGGGGTCCGTGAGACCAAACCTGGAAGTGTAGAAAATAGAATTTTATTGAATCAACCGCATTGTTGGATAAAAGTGGACCGTGTAAATTCGCCTTTAGGGATAAGTTATACCGGGAGCATTGTAGGTTGTCGAGGATTTCTTCGCAAATTTGAACTACGACTGCAAATTCAAGTTACAAGTACTTTTTTCTAAAATTGATCGAGAGCGAGTGCTTGTACCTGACGATGAGAGACCAACGTCTGCCCGAGAAAAAGGGACAAAAGTGTAATTAGCCTGACAGACAGAGCTGCAGCGTTTCGATGCGCCACTCAAAAAAATCGATCCCATTCTCCAGCCCCGTCCCGAGGCCAGGCCTGAGAATGCGGCTGATCGATTGTAAACCTCCAGGTGTGAATCCAGAGACCTCGAAGCAACGGGCCAGCTGGAAAATTGCCCAAATACACTTCGAAATCCTCGACCGCGACCAGCGGGGGAAGTTTTTCGACAAAAGGAGATGGGTTCGGCGAAGGAAGCGGCCGCCTTACACGCCGAATATTTTATTTGCATCCGAGGGAACTCCAAATATTCCAGAGCAACATTCGACTACACGCAGTGGCAACTTCCGCCTCTTCAAATTCCCTTTTCCCTCGCTCTCACCATCTCCGTAGAGAAGGTACCAGCTTCCTCAACTCTCTCCTTTCTTCATCCCCGTGACTCTATTTTGATTCTCCACGATCTTCGATCCTCCCTTAACCATCTTCCGCTTCATTTACCACATTTCCCTCTGCTCCGTCGTTCCCTGCTCCACCTCCCGCCTCTTTCATGGCTGGAGTCCCTGCCCTGTTGTTCTGCCGCCTTTCCTCGGTCGACGGATACACGGGCCACGAGAACCATCCCTGTGAACACAGCGTGAACACCGAGGCTTTCAATCTGGACTGAATTTTTACTGATACGTATCTCGGGCTTCCGGCTCGCCGATAACCGCTGTTCCGGGAAAAATACAAATGGAAAGGCCGGGGGAGATGGGAGTGCGCGAATCGATGTAGAATAGGAAGAACGTCCAACAAAGATGTCGCCTCGATGTTATTGTCTACAGGGTGTTTTGTTTCAGTCGATGGAAAGGTGGAACAGAAGCATCCATCAAGTGCATCAGGGACATAAATGCATTAGAATGTAAATGAATGAGGGAATGACTGAGAGTATTTAAAGCCCTCAAGATTGTATCTAGAAGGAGAGATGGGTTTAACGATTCCACCGCCCTCCAGGGAGGGCTAAACGATCTGGTAACAAAGGGGCTGCATACGCGGCTCTGTTTCGAACACAGCACCGGATCGATTAAAATGGAGCAGTGTCTATGCACACTAGGGTGGCTCTTATTTACTCTTGGTAAAATTTTTTTTCAAGATTTTCTTCGGGGCACCCTCCAGAATAGTTCCAAATAATTAAAAAAAAATCTGTGCAAAGTTTCAGCTCGATCGGATAACGGGAAAGGGTGCCCCTGGGCCGTTAAACATTTAAATCATTATTTAACAGCTCGCGATGTCGATTTTATATAAGGTCTTCCAAGTTATTGATTAAATCAAAAAATATGTCAAACAAAAGTTGTAGATCCGGACAAGGAGCATCTTTTTTGGTGTATTACTATTTTTCGTGCGACAAACGGTTTTCGAACAAAATCCGAAAAACTAAAAAAAAAAACTTTTTTTTTTTCAAAATTTGAATGTTTAAATGCTTCTAGAACGCTTTTTATTTATGAAGGTGAACAAAAAAAAATGGAATTTTTATTTTCGAGGACTTTTTTTAAACATTTAAGGAGGGGGCATATACCGAAATATGCAAACAAGATAAAAAAAAAATTTCTTCTTATTTTCAGTGTTTGATATGTGATGAATGTTTCCTGAAAAGTTGGGGTCGAAATTCGCAAAAATATCGGAGATATAGACGTCATGATTTCGGGTAAAATGATCATATCTGATGTCTTAATCTTTGCGTATTGTTTGCGTATTTCGGTATATGCCCCCTCCTTAAATGTTTAAAAAATAGTCCTCGAAAATAAAAATTCCATTTTTTTTGTTCACCTTCATAAATAAAAAGCGTTCTAGAAGCATTTAAACTTTCAAAATTTGAAAAAAAAAAGTTTTTTTTTTTAGTTTTTCGGATTTTGTTCGAAAACCGTTTGTCGCACGAAAAATAGTAATACACAAAAAAAGATGCTCCTTGTCCGGATCTACAACTTTTGTTTGACATATTTTTTTATTTAATCAATAACTTGGAAGACCTTATATAAAATCGCCTTCGCGAGCTGTTAAATAATGATTTAAATGTTTAACGGCCCAGGGGCACCCTTTCCCGTTATCCGATCGAGCTGAAACTTTACACAGATTTTTTTTTAATTATTTGGAACTATTCTGGAGGGTGCCCCGATGAAAATTCAAAAATCGAAAATAAGAGCCACCCTAATGCACACACGTGTGATGATACGCACGGTGGATGCATCTCCAAGGCTGCACATTGCAGGTAGAATAGAGGAGGGAAATGCTCGGGAGGCGGACGTGTCGAAAATTGTATACCGTCCATAGAATAAAACCCGTGCAATGTGCAAATAGGTGTTGGAATTTGGAATAAAAATCGTGATATCGAGGCAAACGTTGACATACTTTGCATTGAAGGGTGTTTAAATTGGAATAATGATTTCATACGATCCCGTGAAATTCATTTCACAACCGTGTTTGCTGCGATGAATTTATTTTAGCCGGCCTAGCGTCCTGGATAAATAATCAGCATTACAACACTTTATTCAGCCAAATGCAGGTCCGCGATCTCTCTCGACGCGTCAGCAGTGCTGGATTAACCAATAAGCAAAGTATGCACGTGCTCGGGGCATCAAGAGAAAGGGAGGGCACCATAGAAATTTTCTGAATTTTAACATCCAACTTTTGTTAGAAACACTTTTTAGACAAATTATCGGAAATGTGTAAGAAATCGTATATTACGTCTCTCACCCTGTATGAAGGTGCCTCAAAATCTTTTAAGTGCTTAGGGCCTCTAAGGATCTCAATCGGCCCTGAGCGTCAGTCTAAAAATTCAATCTGACTGCGACTTATCATTAGTAGAAAGTAGAAACTCCGTCTAAAAATCGACGTACGATTTGAACATGTGAAAGAGGTCCGCGTCACGCCAATGTTTGCCCCGAAACTACAAGTTGGAATTACACTGTCCCTTGCATCGTTACACCGCCATTGTCCAATCTCGCTTAAAAATCTTCGAGCCCTCCTCTCCCCATGATTCAATTTCGCCGGCCCCGGTGCACGATACTTTTTCCCTTCGCCCTCGATAGTCGACTCCGGCGATTGAACACGGAGTTTACGAGACTAGCTGACGCTGTACGTACATCGCGGTGAAACGCGAAAAAAGAACGGGAAGAAATCCGCACAACTGCATGGAATGAAATAAATCTTCTAACGCGGCGCGCCGGCTTTGTCGATGAATGCCTGTCAACATTAAAGAGAGAGGAACGCGGCTGGGCCGTGGGTGGAGGAGCGGGTCGATAGAAGTTGCTTGCGCGTAGAATTGAAAAGAACATTTGACGTTTCGGCCGGCGATATGGATGTATCTCGATAAGTGTGCCGATTCTCTGCGCCGAGGGGGACGTAGAACGATAGGTAGGTACGAACCGACCGGACATTGATCGATGCACTTTGTCGTATTGCTCCGTGTCCACGGTGGCCAACAATGCCTCGCATTTCGCGACGTCAATGTCATCTTGTGGAAGACGTGGCAAAGAAATTTTCTCTCCTTCTATTCCTACTTCAAGCTCAAATATGTACGAGACACCAATTTCTCTATATTGAACACTTACTTAGATATATGATAGTGCACTGGCGCACCCAGAGTGGGGCCAAGGAGCCCTGGCAACCCCAAAAGAAGAGGCTTTGTAAAAAGAAAGGAAAACTGGATTTTATTCTTTAAATAATTTTTATAATCACCTAAAGAATTTTATTGCATTTGCATTAGGAATATTTTTATCCCTGCAATTCGGCTCTCCCCAATCCCGAGTGCACCGCTGCGGTAGTGTATCGAAAGAAGCACGGAGGTTCCGCCTCGAAATAAGGTAAACGCTATCTCCTCCACTTCGTCTCTTCTTGCCATGGGGAATGAACGACAGGGACTGATCGTCAGTGCCCCTCAGTGCACTCTTCTATGCGATAAGGTAACAAAGGTCACCTTCTTTCGAGACAAGTCTGTAATACCTTAGTGAGATTCGAGAGACTTTGGAACGTGTAACATCGAAATTCGTTTCCGAAAGTTGCACTCTAAATGGCGCGGTAAAGATTAGGTTTCCATGGTAACATTTCGATTAACATCGATCGCAGGAGACTCGGTATTGTTTCCGAATGGAAGCTGGAGCGATCACCAGCGATTTCGAAACGGCGCGCTCGACAAATTGCTATGAAATTTTATAGAAGGCAGGAGGGAAGAGGCAGACTCGTTCTTTTAAGAAATAAGATCTAAACTCGTCGAGAGTGGAACGAGCCCTGCGTCGTTTCGAACAGCTGTAAAGTGGAACAGAGGGAAGGAGGACGAGAAGGAAGGAAAAGGCCGAGAAAGTAATCGGGCGAAGAAAGGGTTCCTCGTATCCACGACAGTAGATCCGTTTCGTTTCGATTCCGCTGTTTCAGGACTCGATGAAGAAGAATGGTCCCCTACGTAAGAATTTTTTAAGTTTAGCGAAGCCCGATTCGACTTGGAAATGCAGGGATATTGGAAGAATCAGGGGTAAAGAGAGGTTTATCGTGTTGTGCTATTCGTAGGACGGAAATTATCATAATATTTGTCGAAATAGTACCGCTTTGTGCGCGCTGAATGGAAGGAACGTCGCGATACCCCAGGGCAAATACAGTCATTAGTCAGTTAGAAGTTAGTTATCGATCGGCACTCGGTTAGAATCAGGCTTCGAACAGTTGGTTAGTTGGTATTCAGCAATCACTTAGAGGTCCTGGGAATACTGAGGCTTCCAACAGCCAGTTCAAAGTTCAGTTAGTCTAAGGGAGCAATTAGGCTACATCAGTCTCCAGTCGGATAATCAACACTGGGAACGTTCAGACTTCACTCAATTAAATGAACAACCAGGCATATGTTACACAGGTTTAGGATCCACGCTACCCTCACCTGCCAGTCATTTTCTTGCTCATTAAACTGGAGGTATTGAAGGTGAATCTACTTGTCGAGTTTCTGTCGTTTATCAAAAGAACTCCAGCAGAATTTTTCTCGCCAGTTTCTTCAGTTGTACGCACCACTATTTTTTGGACTAAAACCTGGCAATGTTTCGGATTTTTTTTAAGAAACTAGCGATTCGATTCATCTGAAATTTGGACCATGTTTTTATGCATCTTTGAAGAAGTTGCAGTTATTTTTTATTAATTTTTAATAATAAATATAGGAGTTATGCATAATCGCTAGTTTCTTAAACAAATTCCCAAATTTTGCTGTTTTCAACCCCAAAAATAGGATTCCCCCCTTAATTGGTCCTTGAGTTCTGGAGCAGTTAAGGAAGATGTACTCTAAGCAATCAGAAACAGAATAAAAATTGTGAAATACTTGTAGCCAGTGGTAGTTAATCAGCGATTTCAACTATTGAAAACGTATCAGCAGGTGGCTGTCGAACTCTATCGAGATCAACGTCGAAAGTTCACGAAGAAGGATTCGTCCGGCTGCAGCCGTTCCCTGTTTCGGTCAATACACAAACTAATTTCGACAGAGTTCCCGATAACTTGCTCCCCTGTTCGATTCCGAATTCTAATGAAATTTCTCCATTAACGCCCCGAACATTGTCTCGAATTCAACACGTGTGAGTACCTACACAGGTTCATCCACTTGGTCGTTTTGTCAATAAACTTGGCCAATTCAATTTGCTCTTGCTTTCCCGAATGTGTTGTTAGACTCTCACCTTCCCCCTTCGATAAGTGTGTTTAATTCGTAGCCAGGATTGTATCCACTGACATTCCCTCGAGTTGCCAATAGGGGCGATTAAAAACAACATTAGAATAATCACAACGACCATTAAGAAATCCTACCTTGGAGTTTTCTTCGAAGCAGCTAAGGGTTCGAACATCTGATCTGCAGGCTACCTATTAAAGGCCCCTGAGCAAATGGAGGAAGCTTTCCAAGAGTAAAGTCCAGAAGAAGACCCCTCACACTTTGGAAGCTCAGGGTGGCTCCCAGCTTGCACTTGTCATCTCTCTTTTCCCTCGTAAGCGGAGCTAATTTGCTGGCGAGCAGTTGCCGCGGCACGCTCAAAACTATTCGATATTCCATCTCATATTTCGTCGCGGTCGGGTGAGTTTCTCCATCTCTCGGGCTTATTCCGCAATCTCCGCGGTTTCATCGTCGAGATGTTTCGTCGCGGACGGCGCCCAGCAAGAGAATGCAAAGGTGGAGGAAAAGGGAAGAGGAAGAATCCCAGGGAAGACGAACAAGCCAGCTTTATCGACTGGCCCGGCATATTGGAAGCTGAGCAGAGGGACCACACCCCCAGCTGGCTCGCGCTTGTTTATACTCCCGTCTGCCGCGTAATTTCTGCGGCGGCTGTACGACAAGCTCGCGAGGAAGATGCAAGGGAAAATTGTAAAAGTTGGTCGGCCGGCCGAGTCCAGGGATTCGCTGGCGAATAGGAACGTCCCCGTAAGACGCGATAGTTACCCGTGTAATTGCGACTAGATCCCCCCGGTGCAACGTACAAATTGAAAGGACATCTTCCTATCCGCCGTTATCAATTACAAGGGGCACCTGTCACGGGTGGAAGTCTGTCTATTGATGGCCCAGTGGGACGAAAGTCCAGAATCAGGACCCATCCAAAATCACTTTTGTCCCGCTAGATTGTTAATGAACAGACCACTGTGGGTCGGTCAAGTGTACAGGCTGAGCTGATGGGGTGCGTGAAACTCGTGAAGCATAGATTCTCGGAACTTCTCTCGAGCGTGTTTAAAAGTCCGAGACTTTTAATTACAACGTCGATTCTTTTTTCCCATCTTGCTCCCTTGAAGAACTTGTCCTCCGCAGGCCCTTAAAAGTTGCAGCACGAAATCCCAGCGAGCGAAGGGTAGCGACTCCTCCGTTACTAACAAATTTCCATGGCAACTTCCGAAACGTCAGGGGAAGAATTACGCGAGAAGCTTCGTTGGAAGGAGGTCGCGACGCGATGCGAGGACGTTCCGATCGAGTTATATCCCGGCCATATGACTCACGAATGTATTAAAGCCAGCCTCTATCGACGCACGGCCAGCCACGCCAAAGAAACCGTCTCGGGCTGGATTACGGGAGCTTTCTCGCTGGATGCAAAAATATTTGCGGGTCCTCATAGAAAGCCTCTTTTCCGCTTCTCCGCCTATCGTTCTCCCTTGGCCCAGTCGCCCCTCGTTCCTTCCCTTTCAGGCTCTCCGCAATAACGGGCCGAACACGCTGAAAACATTTCATGGGAGAACTGTGTCGTAAAGAACGAGCAACAACCGTGCTCCGGCTTTGAAAAACGTCCCGTCGTTTATTCCCTCGCAGCGCTTTGCCTCGATACACGTTTCAGCCGCTGCATTACGAGTTCCAGGGGCCAGAATATTATGTATCTGATAATGTCGGGCGTCTGCAATAGGGGCACGTTGCTTTTACACAACGGAGGCTTCATTTTGTCGTTAGTTCCCGAAACATGGATGCCATTATATTCTATTACTCGATGCAGCCTTTCTGTCTCTATCGCGGGAATATCGACCATTTTTCGCACGCGCTCGATATAAAGTTCGGGGTCAAGCGAGCCATTCGTGTACCGAATGCAAAGCACCTCGTTCCACCGTTTCCACGTTCATCCCTTATTCAGTAGCAATATTGTTGGGAGCTAGCAAATGCACGCGATATCCATCATCCGCGCAAACATTTGTAGCCGATAAATCGTATGATTTCTCCGAGATATTCGGAAATTTCAATCTCGCGCCACGATGTCGACACTTTTATCGCGCGCGACACTTTCGATGGCTGCACGGTTTATTTGTCGGCGTTTTCCAAATCGCCCGCGAGTTACTGCTTCCTTAATCGAAACATTAAACCGATTGTTTATCAGCCTCCGATTTATTGGACTGGCGATTGCATCGATCCTCTCGCGGTAGGATTTTGATAAACTTGTAGCGAGGAACGCGAGCACCGAGGGAGGATATTTACAAGTTGCATCGGGGGAACGCGCGGCGAGGGATCACTTGTTTAAAAACTACTGCGATACGTCGCGCCGGACAAATATTCGACAGCACGAGGGGGGAAATATGGAAAAAAGGGAGCGTCTAGGAAACACGGTGCCGACGGGACGAAGCACGTTTTGGTTGAACGCTTTGGACCGTCGCGACGGAAAACTTCCGCGTGGCGCTTCGCTGCATTACGCGGTGCAGGAGGCGCGGCAACTTGCAAGTTGCAAGTTTAAACGGCCGCGTGTGTGCCCAACAACTCTAAACAGCGAGACCGTGGCGCATCGTGGCGCATACCGCCGACCTAATTCCCCTTCGCAACTTCTAAGACTATCCCTGTCCATTTCCATTGTGTAAAATATGAAACCAATGTCATCTTCCTTTCGTCCCGTTCATTGCAATCGCGGTACTCCAAACACTCGTCGGAGGTCGAGACGATTGTTGGATAGGGAAGCTTCAATCTGAAAGCATCTTTGAAGGAAACGTTGCCGTGGGTTTGCGATGCATGGATCGTTATTAAACAGCATGGAGATGTTTCAAGCTGGTATCGAAATTCAAAGTGTTCCCACTCGTGAATAACGTACCAGGCCCACCATGGGATCGCGAGCGTAGTGTTCGCCAACGCCACCAGAGGTCTAATCTTCCTAACTCTTTCTCACAAGTCCTAAGTTCCAGTCTGGTTCGTATATATACAAGTTCCAAGTTTATTATTCTTGGTCCCCATCAGGGATGCTAGGCGTACTGATCAGCGCGTTGCCGGTAGAACCCCCTCTAGTGTGACGTTGACGTTTAGACATTAATATATAACACTAATAAATATACGACTTTGAGCACGCCAATTCACGCCATGCGACGCCAGCAACAACACAAATATTAGGTATACCGTCGTTATTGCTATTAGGTGGGGGTAGTGATGGGACTGATACCCAGGGTTGCCAGGCGTACTGAAAAAATGGCGGTGTGCTGGCCTATATGACGTCATACGGTGTAGGAGAAGGGGAATACTTATATTTGATTGGTGACGCCGTGACGTCATGTCAACGCCGAGCCAATCCAAGCTAAGTGACGTCATATATGCCAGTACGTGTACTGGATCGCCTGGTAACCCTGCTGATACCAATACTATTGATGATATTCAATCAATTCGATACCAAAGTACTCAATAGGAAATATCGATACGCATCGAAATGTTATGTACTTGGTATCAATCATCGATACCAATTCTTCTTCAACCGATACCATATCAATACTATACCGAATCAAAACCGGTTTGATACTTTACGATATTATCGATACTTATTTGATACTTACGAAATTATCGATACTTGTCTGATACTGTACGAAATTATCGTTTTTTATTTGATAATTCTGTGATCAGATGGCAAACCTGTTATGACATCTATTTGATACGAAAGTATCGGTTTCGATTTGCAATTTACTAATTCACGAAAATAGTATTTATTACCAATCATGATTTGATAATATAACTAATGAAGTAGGAGTTGGAATCAGTATCATGAACTACGTATATAATTGAATTTTAATTAATAAATGATGTACATATACATTATTCTAGAATGAAATATTTTGTTGCATTTTGCTTCCAATAAATAAGACGATTTTTTATGGGTAAACAACTTTCTTTAAAAAAGTTATCTAACTGTAATTGTACATCATTACCATCTAATGAGTTTCTATTTCTGCCTTCGATATAATTATCAAATGAAGCCCAAAAATTAGATTCATCCTCTGTCAGTGGTGACATTGATGTTTTGTGGTTATATTGCATATTGATTGAATTGATTTGATTTGTGGTTACAGGCTGATTTCAAGTCGTTTGGATTTGTGGTTATGGGTTATACATATTTATTGATGACAGCGTAATGCTATCTCGCCTTCCGTTCTTTTTTCATAATTTTGTATTATCATCATAACTACGCGCGTCTGCAAAGTTTCAAGACAATTGGATTGGTGGAACTGGGTTAAATAGGTTTTCCGTTTTACCCCACGAAAAGTGTTCCGTTTTGCGCCACATGCAGTCATTTGGTAAACATTTAATATTTACACTTCAGCGTGAGGTAAAGATATTGCAGGTATCGAAATTCTCGTATAGGTATCAAGTAGGTATCGATATTTTTGTGTAGGTATCAAACAGGTATCGATACATTCTGATATGTAAGTATCAAAGAAGCATCGATTCCTTTTGATGCCTTTGACTTTGATATGTATCAATACCAGATTGAAATTTGTAGAAGGGTATCGATATGTATCGATACGGTATCAGTCCCATCACTAGGTGGGGGTGGTTCTCCTTCTCCTACAAGACGGAAAAAACCTCCCTTTATCTTCTTCTCCTCCTTGATCCTTAAGGGGGAACACCACTGTGACGGCCGGAAAAGTTAAGCCATTATTAAGAATTTTTTTTCAAAAATAATTTACAGTTTTCATCGAAAATTTTTATTACCTACCTTTAGTATGCTGTCTTAAGAGACTATACAAAAAAAAATAGAAAAACATCCATAAATTTTGATATATTAATTAATCATCTAGACCTCCCCACGCGAGCTGGTCGAGTCGGTAACTATGGAATAGCAGGTCCGAAATCAGATTCTATTTTTTTTTTATAAACTATATGAGTGTAGTTTCCGTTGTGCGTACCGATTTCTTAAACAAATTATTTTTATAAAGATGGTGCGCTTTAGAAGAAAAATTTCGAAAATCCGCGAATAAGATAGACAGTTTTTCGTGCGTATTTAAAAAAATTTGTTTTCGATCAAAGAACCCGTACGTACAACGGAAACTACACTCATATAGTTTATAAAAAAAAATTAGAATTTGATTTCGGACCTGCTATTCCATAGTTACCGCTTCGACCAGCTCGCGTGGGGAGGTCTAGAAGATTAATTAATATATCAAAATTTATGCATGTTTTTCTAATTATTTTTTTGTATAGTCTCTTAAGACAGCGTACTAAAGGTAGGTAATAAAAATTTTCGATGAAAACTGTAAATTATTTCTGAAAAAAATTCTTAAAAATGGCTTACTTTTCCGGCCGTCACAGTGGTGTTCCCCCTTAAGGGGACCTTCCGGTCTAAAAGTCGATTTTTTTTTATTTCATTTTTCGAATGTTCAACCTTTTAGGAATACGTGTTTAAAAGGATTTGTTGAAATTCGTAAAATTCCAGAAGTTATAGGCATTTGAGTAGCTGCAAATGCATGGGCAACAACCGGGCACTCGGCGCTCACGTAAACCTTTAAACGCGTTTTTCTCGAAACAGTGTTCTCAAAACGGTGGGACCTGTATCTCCAAAAGTTATTATCCGATTCGACTGAACCTTTTTTTATTTTGGGGGGGACTAGAAAAATTACAAAAAAATGAAAATTTATAATTTTCAAAGGCGTTGAAAGGACGAAAAGTACAGGGAAAAGTGATTTCAAACTTCAAGTGTCGTTATTTTCTAAAAAAATGTATTTTTTTTTTATTTTTCTAGTTCTCCCCCTAGCCAGAAGTATAATCGCCAAAATAAAATAAGTTTCAGTCGAATCGGATAATAACTTTTGGAGATACAGGTCCCACCGATTTGGATCAATTTTTTGACGCCTTGACTTTAACGACTCCCCAGGGCCGTCTGCAATGATTAATTATAAAACAAAAAATATATTTCTATAACTTAAGACATCCTTAATACAATGCAAAAAGTCCCATTAAATTATATATAGTAGTTTTCCTTTAATTAATTCCTAAAAATCACCTATTTTTTTGGGCTCTAGACCGGAAGGTCCCCTTAAAGACATCAGTCCACCTGCACCCCGCACAGTTTATTACTCCCCCCATTCATTTCTCGTCCAGCAACGGCGGTTCCGGATGTTACACGCGTGTAACCAAGAGAGGAGAGGGACGCGTTCCTCTATTATGAAAAGCCTCCCCAATCGATGACGGAGATCCGTGGATCGATGACGAAATCGATGATGGAGCGCGCTTTGCGGTCGACGCTCTTCTGCTGGACGCCTATCAATAACCCTAGCCGGCAGTGGTAGCGGTGATAATGCTTGGAGGAGTGATAGATTAGAGCGATCAGGAATGAGAAACGATGGCGGATGGGGACAATGCTCATGCTACTATGCCTGGGCAGCAATTGCCTGGGATGCTCGCAATGGCTTCCGAGTTGCGTGCGGACTCCACTCGCCAGAAGAATAGTGCCAAGCGAAATTCCACTGGCAATCAAATCTGCCATCTTCTCTAACTCCAGAAGCGAGCTCTATTTCAAAGCCATTTCAGAAAAGCTAATTTCGAAGCAGAATAATGGAAATGGAAACGAACTATGAAGCTCACTTTGATCAGCGAGAATCGTGCGTGTTAGCGTAGCCCAACGTCGTTGCACAGAAATATCGTTTGAAACGAAATCGATCGGAATCAGAGCGGATATTGTGAATAAAATTGTATCTGCCAAGGACAACGTTGAAAAGATTGTAAAATATTTAAAAGTTTGAAAGTTCAAGTTCTCAAGTCTTGGAAGTTCTGCATTTGTTCGCTTTTCAATTCGTAAATATTATTCCCGTTTAATTTGCGACCAATCCCAACGATATATACGTTTCCCCGTTTGGGCATAAGATCCCGTTCACAGCAGGATCGTAAATTTCCCGCGACTTTCCATCACTGGCTTCCCAACGATCCTCCAAGCCTGTTGTTAATGATAACGTCCTCCGCGCGTACAGCAGAAGCGGAACGCGAATATGTATTCCATGGCGCTCGTACGTTTTCCCATCCATTCCACGTCCGAGTTGACGATGCGTTCGGCAACAATTCGGTATGCCGCGACCGTAGCCGGTAATGAATACCGGCAATTATGTAGGTGGCGAAGTAAACAGCGTAAATCAGTGATTCCCGAGCCAGATGATAATTCTTCGACATCGATATCGCTGCGTCAAGCATCGCACTCGTCCTATCGATCGAGCTCTGTAACAATGGAAGGCGAGTCGTCGCATTTCGTCGATACTGGCATTATCTACCCCGCACCGGCCAGTGTCGAAAGAGATAAGAATTGGAAAAATGCTCGGGAAGCGATAGAGGTGGATGAAGATTCTCATCGACGGGGTATTAATTTCACGCGCCTCGAGGATTTGAGAAAGAAGGGCCAGTCGAGGGAAACCCGTTCATGGAAACTGCGAATTAATTGGGGCAGTGGGAGATTAACCCGTATCCTAAACGACGCGGGGTCCATTTTAAGGGGGGGGAGGGGCAACCTGTTGAGGATATAAAAGCGGGGGAAATCTAGTTACAGCCCGATCGAATCTTTTCCCGCGTTTAATCCAATTAATTTCCACTCATCTCGCTGTTCGATTCCTTTAATTCGCTCCGGATAATTGGAACGCGAGCGGGAGCAGAATTTTCGCAGTTGGCGTTTCCCGATTTATCTTTGGGCTCGGGGGGGGGGGGGGGGGGGTGTGGTGGAAATCAAGGGTTGCTCGGGGGCGCGGCACGAATTACGGTTCACGGGATCGAGCAAAGTCTATTCCATCTGTGCCGACACTCTCATTTGCATCCGTTTCCCGCGGATCGGGTTCTCGCAACCCCGTCACCGGGAAACGCAGCGCGAATTCCGCTCGGGTTCATTAGAGTCCGTTGGCTTAATGTCGCGCGTAATGCCGCTCGGCTCGGCACGGCTCCGGCCTCGCTGGAAGAAGCTCTCTTAATGGAAAGCACGAATCGTGGAAATTGGGAAGGAACGGCGGGGATCGATCGTGGCTGCGGTCACCGTTCGCCCGCTGGATTCCAGTCACTTCCGGTGTCCTGGAGCGAGTAAAACAATTACCACGTCCCGACGCGTTTCATGGACTCGCGCTGCTCGTTCGATTGGATGCACTCGGCTCTCCTGCATTGTTGTTCGTTAGCGTCGGTTTCTCGGCACTTTCGCCGACACTCCGATGAAATATAAATTACCGAAGAGAAGTGGCGGGGGCAACAACGATCTCCCAGGAAGAGGGTTTTACGTGTCCGCCTCCCATTGCTTTGGTTTTTTGAAGATAATTTAGAGAACCGAAAAATAAGAAATAGGTGCCTTTTTATTTCCGCCCGTTTGTATGTTTAGGGGGTGACGCCACCCCTCAAAGTTCATAAGAAGAGGTACACAAGTTTCTATTATTAGTTTAAAGAATATTACAACATTTTAACAATATTATAACATTGTGTTGAATAAAAGTTGATATAAATTTCATTTTCGTCATAGCTTGTCGTATGAATGATCTTCTTATGAACTTCGAAGGGTGGTTTCTCCCCTTAAACATGCAAACGGGCCAGAATAAAGTCCTCTAACACATATCCAAAAACCAAAACAATCGAAGACGGAGACCTAAAAATTCCCTTCCAGAAGGGAATTGTTGACGGTAATATTCCATGGGGATGGAGGAACCCGGGGGGATGGAAGCAGGAAAATTTCGCGGGGCTGTGACAGCCTCTGGTTCGAAAGGGTGGTTTGCATCGGGCTGTTAACGACAGCGGCACGGTTTGCGAGTGCAGGGCTATCCTTCCTGGATACGGCCAGTGCCAGGCAATTGTTTCCCGCGGCGTGTAAAAAGTCACGCAACGAGAGCATTATCGCGTGCAAGCGGCGCAAAAAGCCCAGCTTTGCCGGTTAATTGCTGGCGCGGCTGAATGGAAATGGAAATTCTAATCTCAATAATACGGCTGAGAAGCGATCTAATTTCCACGCGCTACTGCGGCTCGGGCTGCTTTTACGGTTATCGCTGCGGCCCGTTGATATTTTCGGAGAATATTATAGCTTTCGAATGACGCGTACGTGCAACGGCGTTACGTGCAGCGATGCGCAGTTTCAGCTCCTCGGCGTGACTCGGTTATTCGCGCGAGCTTCCGGCGTTCACTCGAACCATTCTTGGGGATGTGACACGAGGTGCGAACAGGAACGTGGGACATTTGCTTGGGATTCGGCCCAGCCGAATAAAGAAGAAAGCTTGCGTAGTAATAATAATACTACTACACCATCAATTAATATGATGTATTAGTGTACAGTTAATCCAACTATAGTAGGGTAGACCGGGGGCGGTAGTAACATTTTGACTTTGGAATACGATTACGCAAAAACTATTACAGTTACAACAAAAGTTTTTTTACGAAAATGTTACTTATTTATCTGGCATTATTTGAGCCACAACAGTTTCGCTGTATGTCAAGTAATATTCCGGTTATTAATAAAAAATGAGAAGCGGAGAAAGTGTTACAACCGTCCCTGACCCCGGGTCGGTTGTAACACTGAATGGAGTCGATAGTAGCACAAATATAACTTTACAAAATTAAAATATTTATTGATTTAAATTATAATAATAAATGAAAAAGTAAAATCTATAACAAATTATGTGGTATCGCAATTGTGGCAGAAATAAAAGACGTTTTGGCTGGTGCATTCTTCATCTGCTCAATCCTTACATTCAGTATATTGCACCCATTTTTCATTTGGTTTGCTTGTGCTATGCTATATGATTTCATGCAAATAAGACAATATTATTCGCCTTCTTTGTCCCTATTCGGTTCTGTTGCGGTGAAACCGACCCCGACTGCCGATGTTACAATCGCCCCCGACCATGCTTTTGAACTTAAATTATAAATTTTGACTAACGAGACGCTCAAAAGTGCCAAGTAACGATCAATACTAGTTTAAAAAAGGTCGAATTACAGATTAAGAAATCGAACAAGCACATACTTGCGAAGGGAGTGTTTATATTACAATTTTAAGTCAGTAAGGAAAAGTTACTTTAGGGTATCGAAAAGTTATTTTCTTCACTATCCATGTCTATTGCGTATCTGTATTCCTAGGGCATGGATGTGTATATTCCAAATGTCGTTGTTCATCATATATCCAAAATTGGTGTTAATATCTATTATATGTTTTGAGATATTTAGCGTGTTACATTCACCCCCCTGTTACTACCGCCCCCGGTCTACCCTACATCTCAGAGTTGAAGGGATAAAAATATTTTTAATGCAAATTCAATAAAATTCATTAAGAATAAAATCCAGTTTTTTAATCTCCTTTTACCTTTTTCTTTGGGGAGTGCCAGGGCCCTTTGCCCCCTCCCCGGGTGCGCCACTGATACCTCTGTTTCCCTTTTGTAGTGCAATGAGCGAGATTTAAATCTTACCTTGAAATATATTAACCTATTATATAATTTATTTATATGCTTATCCCATTCGTATTTCGTATGAAGATCTGGTGGATTTTTCGAAATTTATTGGCGACGAAATAGTACTAATGGGCTCTAGGAATAAGTTATAATAATGAGTAGGTTATGTTTAATAGCAGCTAAGTGTTTAAATACACGCTATACATACTACATCTCCCAAACACAGGCTCGAGACGCCTGCGGAAGGCCACCCGTCTTACAGCCGAGCGTGTTAGGTGGTCTACTAACCGCGTACATTGTGAGGCACTTAAACGCGTACACCTAAATATCTGCGTTGCTTTCAACCTGTTAGCCGGGTAATTTCGCGATCAGCAACATCCCCAGTGTATTAAATATTGTATGTTGCGAAATAATGATTATTTAGTACACAGTAAATATCTTAATTCAGTGTTTCCCAACCTTTTTTGAGTCCGGATCCCCTTTTATAATATTCAACTAACCTGCGACACCCGCCTCACTCCCCCATATAAGGTAAGGTAAATTTAATGAGGTAAAGAAAACTCATTAAAAATAAGTATTTCAGAATATAATTCTAACTTAATAATATTAAAAAAAAAAACCGTGAGACCCCTCAGAAAACACTTCGCGACCCACCGGTTTGAATCCCAACGCGGGGGAATTTTCGAATGACGTGTTAACTCGTCTCTCCCCGTTAACAGGTGAATAATGGAAAAGGTGTCCGAGGATAAAGTCACAGAATTTGGAGAGTCTGATTTAGAGACAAGCGCAGACTTCTCCGGAAGACGCGTGGATAAGCAAGCAGCAGGAATAAGGGAACGGAGTAGCTGAAGGAAGCTCGTGGAGCGTGTAGGAGACGAGCAGCGATGCCGAGCATCCCTTCCGCGTGTAATTCCATTTACAAAGCTTCCCATTTACCGGCCGGCAATTCTCGTGTTCCTTGCCTTCCCATTTTCAGCCCCGTGCACCGGTGCACGGCTGTTTGAGGCTCACGTGTGCGCCGAGCGTTGCGGCTGCGCGCCAGTATCTAAATCTTGCTGGCGACACCGCGCCGGCATTGTTGCTCGCGCTGGATCGTTACACCACTTTATCGAATGAGCACCAGCCTGGCCGCAGCCTTCGCGAACAAAGTGAGCTCCGGTAAATCGATTCCTCTCGAACGCCGAGCTTCCATCCGATAGCGCTGGCCCGGTCTGAATGCAAAAGAGCCGCCCACACCTCGTCGCATTGTACCTTGCACGCTTCCTAGGGGAAGAGGGGATATTGAAATTGTTGCACGAAATGCAACTAAAAGAGAGCTCGGAGGGCACGTGGCTTGGCTATTTAAGAAAATATTCCAACGTCTCGATGGATACCGATTTGGTTTAAAACAGTGGTCCTCAACCACTCTCCCAGTCTTCTTCATCTTATTAAATTTACATTACCCTGTATGGGGGAGAGGTGGTCGCAGGTCGTTATTTGAATATTACAAAAAGGTGTCGCGGGGACGCAAATAGGTGGGAAACACTGTTCTAACACTATTTCTATGGGTATCCGTGAACTTGCCCCAGTATTTCGATAGTTATACCTACACAGATATATTGGATCACGAGGCAGCAAGCGATCCATTCAACCCCTCTTATTAACACTCCTTGTACAGGGTACCGTACTTTGAACAAGCAAATCTTGCATGTCGCTACACCGATGCAGCGTGTTACAGCTCGGTTATGGCGCATGCAAATGTTGCTCTCATATTCCACGAGAACAACGCGGCCGATGCCATAAATCGCGACGAGATTTTCCTGGCCACGGAACACCGAAACTCCATTTAACGGCCGTTGTATCGTACATTATCCCTAATTGTAAATCGGACGCGTGTAATAATCGCGGGGCTCCGGCCGATCGGCGCGCGCGATCATCTTGCTCTGGAACTTGGCCCTGCCTCGCTCGCGACTACCACCGAATCCAACACGGCAAGTCCGAACCCACTTTCCGAGCGTAATGTTGCACCGATTATGTCCACTAATTGTCGTGTGTTTACGGCCTTATCGGGCCATGGTGCTTGCATGCTGCAAATTTCTTTATCGTCGGTGAAAGAAAGTCTGAAGGGGATTTAATGGATGGGTAGAGCTGGAAGAACACCGTGGAGAGATGTTTACAATAATTTTTTATTTCATTAAGGGGAGAAGTTTCTATAAACGGCTTATTTTTTTTTTAGGAATTTTTAGGAATTTTTTGCAAAGATAGCAATGTGCTAGTGCTTTCGGAACTTTAAGGGTACTTTATTTAACATTGTAACAAGTTAAGGAAATTTTTATCACAGTAAAATTATGATCAATACAAGATTAATAGAGCAGTATCGTAAATAGTTTTCTTTTCGAGGTGCAAAACGGCACCGGTTGGAGCGTCTGTGGTAGTTATTTGAAACAGACCATACAATTTTTTTTCAATGTATTTGACAATTGTAAGAATGTGACCCTGAAATGGCGTAAAAAAAATGCGTATTTTAAAAACAGCGGCACTTTAAACAATCAAGTGTGAATTTCGCAAAATCTTTCCGCGTTATTTGTTAAATACAAATAGTTAAAATTAATAATTTGGTTAAACCTTCAGGTTCCTGTTCTGAGGAATATTATACACTAAAAGTGTGCAAAATTTAAAGTTGATCGGTCAAATAGTTTTGGAGTTATCCCCGGCGCCAATTTTGAAAACGTGGTTTCGAGAAAAACGCGTATAAAGTCAAGAAAAATGGTACTTTATTTATATTTACAGCTGCCGCAGGCTAATCTGTATTCCTGGGCCATACAATAGCCCGTCTGAAATATTTTAGAACCGATTTATGAAATTTTTTTTCAATTTTTCAATCGATTTATAGGGTCTCCTCCTCTTAGCACGCAAAGATCTCCTACTAGCGAATTTAGAAGCGCCTTCTAAGCTCGACTGGAAATACCTGGTAATCGCAGGCGTCTTCTCCCTTGGGGCGAAAAGTTTATTATTAAAGTGAAGAGTACCCCGTCGAAAGATAATTCTTTTGATCCAGCAACTCTGCCAAGCAATAAGAGCGGAAGGAAGAATGGCATCCCCAACCCCAGCGCCGTTTTAATTAAATTTTAATTAACCGTTCGTTAGGGCGACTCGAGCGAATTTAAATCGAGGAAATTTAACGGTACTTCCTTTTGAAGAAAGCGCTATTAACGAGTCTCCTGAAAGACGTTGTCAGCGTCGCAGTCGCTGGAACAACGTTTCAAAGTCGTCTGCGCTGGGAGGGGAAAAGTAGAGGTGCGAAATAAAGAGTGTGGCGCGGGCTGGTGTCTATAAATCGCGGGAGGCCGAGATATCGAGCAATTTGCGGCCGTGTATCGGCACGGAAGGGCCTTGCGGAGAGCTCTTTCCTTTCAGACGTTTCACGTGCTCGCATGAATCAAGCGTTTTGCAGAGGCGCTCGATAAATTTTCAACCGCATCAGCGTAAAAACCGTCGCCGCCTATTGTGCTGGGAAAGCGGGTCAACTCGGCTGAATCCACTGACCGGGGGCAGAAGAAACAATCCAGCGAATTTTAAAATTCCAGCCATCGAACCTTCGACGCGGGCAAAAACCGTGTTTGCCGAAGTTGCATAATTCTAAGAGAGCTCGAGGTGCTTTACGCGTCGCTTCAAGCTTTACGGCGGCAAGAAGGGACTTGGGCACGCTAATGTCGATAATAAAGGGCGGGCTTTGGAATCGAAACGAGAGGAATGCCGGAGAAGGTCGTAAGACTCGTAAGAGAGGAAAGAGAAATCGCTTATCAATCGAAGGAACGGCGGCTTCGTCCGCGGCGAGTAAAAAGTGTGTCAGGAGTTGATGTTGGAGGAAAAGTGCGGAGGGCGGATCAACTGACTTGTCAGAAGACGGCTCGGGCAGTTTTTCTTTCGGGACAATACCAGATTACGTTGGCGTTCCAGTAACTTTGTACGAGGGAAACTCGCGCGATATTTCTCCTCGCATTACCGTCGCGCCCGCTCGGAAGCTCGGAAGCTCGTCCCTCTACGATTTCTCTTTCATCTACGGGAAACTTCCGATGGAAGAGGACGCTCGTTTCATCCGGCGGAACACCTTGCTGCGTTTCCTTTCCCTATCTACCGGGTGTAATGAAATTTCAACTCCCTGGGACAGAGTTCTCTGACGATCCCTGAGCAAACGGTCCTTCGGTTCCTTCTCTCTCCCATCCCTCTCAGCTGCATTCTCACGTTCCGCAAATGCAGGAGTAGTGCTCCTTTTGGGGAAAAAATCGTTTTGTATCTGAGCGAATGGAATGTGTCTACTCAGTAACTCCGTTTGCAGAGAAAAGTGGCAATATCGAGTCGTCAGACGTTTTGCGTAAAATACCTGAAGGCAGTTTTCTATTTCCCTAATCGATAAGAACAGAAACGTGCAAAGGACGATACATTTTCTAGAAGATAGCGTCGCGACGCTCGGTTCTACCCGGTTCTCGGTGGTTCGATAGCGAGCTAGGGGTTGGTTAAGAGAAAGTCAGTCGACTCATGGTGAAACGGCGCAGAACACCGTGCACGGAACGAAACAAAACGGGACCGGCTTCCCTTTTCCTTCTAATTGACGGGGCCGACTCGCTTAAAGTGCTGTTCAAAGGCTCCCAGTCGATTCTGTATGCACCCCCCGGCAGGGGGTTGAAGTTGTTAACATGCGTCGGGACTCGAAACAGAAACAGGAAAAAAAGTGAAGGCTGGGTAGTCGATAAAGGGAGTGGATTCCGCTGAAAGAAACTCGACTTTGCGATGGAAACGTCGCCGAGCTCAAACACGTTCACTTGAAAAACTCTCGCTTTAGAATGTTTCAATAAATAAACCGAGCTAACTCGAATAAAATTCACTTAAGGTAATTGGGGGGTAGATGCTGAAAAAATTAAATTTATAAAAATAAATTTATAAAAATTAGGTATAATATATATGTCTCTATCAAATCAACAAAGTTTATTTATTATCTAAATCCTATAGTATGAAACGAACACTACTAAATTAACAAAAACTCAATATTAACCAATAAAAATTTTTCTCATAAAAATATAATCTCTCATATAAATTTTTCTCAATTTAGCATCTTACTCCCAATTACATACCATACTCGTAGGGTAGACCGGGAGCGGTAGTACCACTTTGACTTTGGAATACGATTACGCAAAAACTATTACAGTTACAACAACAGTTTTTTTACGAAAATGTTACTTACTTATCTGACATTATTTGAGCCACAACAGTTTCGCTGTATGTCAAGTAATATTCCGGTTATTAATCAAAAATGAGAAGCGGAGAAAGTGTTACAACCGTCCCTGACCCCGGGTCGGTTGTAACACTGCATGGAGTCGATAGTAGCACAAATATAACTTTACAAAATTAAAATATTTATTGATTTAGATTATAATAATAAATGAACAAAGTAAAATCTATAACAAATTATGTGGTATCGCAAGTCTGGCAGAAATAAAATACGTTTTGGTTGGTGCATTCTGCATCTGCTCAATCCTTACATTCAGTATATTGCACCAATTTTTAATTTGGTTTGCTTGTGCTATGCTATAGGATTTCATGCAAATAAGACAACATTATTCGCCTTATTTGTCCCTATTCGGTTCTGTTGCGGTAAAACCGACCCCGACTGCCGATGTTACAATCGCCCCCGACCATGCTTTTGAACTTAAATTATAAATTTTGACTAACGAGACGCTTAAAAGTGCCAAGTAACGATCAATACTAGTTTAAAAAAGGTCGAATTACAGATTAAGAAATCGAACAAGCACATACTTGCGAAGGGAGTGTTTATATTACAATTTTAAGTCAGTAAGGAAAAGTGACTTTAGGGTATCGAAAAGTTATTTTCTTCACTATCCATGTCTATTGCGTATCTGTATTCCTAGGGCATGGATGTGTATATTCCAAATGTCGTTGTTCATCATATATCCAAAATTGGTGTTAATATCTATTATATGTTTTGAGATATTTAGCGTGTTACATTCGCCCCCCCCCCCCCCTGTTACTACCGCCCCCGGTCTACCCTACAACTATTTACGCATTTTATCTTAGAAAATTTGCAAGCAACGCGTTGTTACCCTTGCTTCTTTCTGTTGCAGGCTCGACCAGCCGGTGACCAGCTCGACGTCCGCGATGGACAGCAAAAAGGTTCGTATAAATATAAAGCAACTTATTAATTTATCCTAGCAAACGATAATTCCACACGTGCACACCAGCAATTGCGCACCCAAACGGGGGTCCTAGGGGCCTTGCCACCCCCAAAGAAGGGGCTTTGTAAAAATAAAAGAAAACTGGGATTTATTCTTTAAATAAGTTTTTATAAACACCTAATGAATTTCATTGAATTTGCATTAAAAATATTTTTATCCGTTCAACTGAACACCCCCCAAGATTAAAGCCTGAGTGCGCCACTGCACACCAGCATATACATTTACTTACACATCGCTTCCCTCCCCTTTGTCCATTTACTAGAAACCCATTAGGCTTAACCTAATCTAAATACTTGGATCCCAGCAGGATTATCGACACTTTCAGTAACGTTTATCCCCTTCTAACGATTCTTCAGCATCGATTGAATACACGGCTCGTGGATAGACACCTAGAGATTGAGTAGCTATCGCTTTAAACAAATACTCGCGGAGATTAGCGGAGCTTGCGGCGGCTACGGAAGATCCTGGGTAGCTGGACCAGCTCGCAGCAGTTGCATAGTTCCGTGGAAGTTGGAGGAATCGATACGCGACGCGTCACACGGCTTTATAGTAGTTGTAAAGGTTTCCCGTGGCCCTGATACGGGACTCTGTCGGAGTTAACGATGTCGTTTGAAGTTAACGCGATTAAATCGACGCGATAAGGGACTGGAGTTAATGCAGAGAATCCCGGCGAATCGACCGGCAAACTCAAGCGTTTTCAGTTACATCGTTTCAGCGTTAATTACCTGTTCGTGGGGCGCTTGCATTAGCAACGTTCAGAATCAGTGCCATTATTCGCGTTCACGCGGTTCATATTCTTGCGTTCTGCTTCAATTAGACAGATGTTTGCTAAAGCAATGATCCTTGATCAAGTACCGTTAAGGAACTAGTTTTGGATCATTTTAGAGGGCTCCCGCTTTAACATTGATTTTTAACGAAATATAACCCTAAGTCATAGACTCTTTTCTTACTGAAAGATAAATTTATGTTTCAACTTTAAGGAGAAATTTAGAAAAGTCGAAAATAAGTATAACTCAATTATTTATAAGCCATGGAATAATAAAGTAACTCGGAACTAAGTAGATTTTGATCATCTAAAATATCGTGGGAACTAGGGGTGTGCTGGTATCCGAAATTACGGGACCAGATTTGCGATTCGGGAGCCGATTTTTTTGCTTAAACACATTTTTGCACAACACACACATTTTTGAATTTCCAATTTTTTAAAAATTAGTTCGAACAATTATTCGTTGACAGAAACTTAGAAGAACGATTTACATCATGAATTGATAAAAAGTTAGTGCCTGATGAAGAACTAGTTCCTTAACGGTATTTGTCATAGAACTTCATCGAGGAAAGTAGACTCTCTCAGAACGATCGATCGAAATAAAATATGACCATCCACTTTGCGTCAGATATGAAACATTGCGGTCACTTTAGAGCTGCAGGTGTTTTCGATGTTCGACACCACGCTGTGATCCCGGCGCGAAATATGATGACAGAAGATTGGACAAAAAATGTCTGGCAGCCGCAAATGAGTGCAAAACGCGGGAGCAAGTTGCAACACTTCTAGGCCAGACGGCTGCGAAAGTTAGGCGAGACAGCCACGCGCGCCAGAAAAAGGAAGGAAGGATCTCAGAAGTTTGCGCGACCGCTTTTTCTCGAGCCTCGAAACAAAGTTCTCCCCGAGGATCGTCAGTCAGAATACGCGGCCCGGGCCCGTCCCCCGTCTCGAGTTTAGAGTTCCGAACTGGTCCTTGTCTTGAATCGCGCGGGTCTGCCGACTTCCTAATTCAACGAATTACTTAAGCGAATCTCTGCCTCCGCGAAGGAAACTTCGCCTCACGGATTTTCCGTCTCGAGTTCCGCGGCAAAACAAACGCTGCTCGGAAAAGAACTCAGGCCTGTTTGCCTCCGCTGTCTGGATAGGTCACGGGAGACCGCGCGACCACCGGTGTGCTTGTTTGTTCCGCTGGCGGGTCTTTTGTATTTCTGGGTCTTCGGTGGAAATTGCGATTTAAGCACAAGTGGACGGTCGCTAAACGACCAATGATCAGTCGCGACAGCTAATATAAAACGATTTGTCGCGGTGCTGAAGAGAGTTCGTTGACTTGGTGGGAAGTGGCGCGCGGAATGATCGGTAATTAAATCAATTCCCGGGAATCGGATCGGCGAAATTTGACGAGTGGAAGGGAGCTGCTCGAGTGCACTCGCCGGGGGTAGGTCTGCTGCCTTAATTGAGCAAAAGGAGGGAAAAATGGACGTCGGGCTCTCGCGAGTTTCTCGGAGCGTGTCCCGGGCCAGCTGATGGACTCGCTGGAAAAACTTGAGGAGAGTCTCCTCGTCCAAGCAGGACAAGTGTTTCCCAGGGAAATCGGTCCGCGGCCTACGCTATGCAAACTGACGGGGAAGCCGATTACGCCGGGGAAGTACAAGGAACTCTGGCTCGAGTCTCGTTTCGACCAGCTCGTTAGCTTGTCCAGCATTTCCGCGAATAATCGAGGACAGCCAGGTACTCGTTTGTTCGCTGACCTTTTGCGCCGGCCCTAACACCAATCAATCGCTTTAACCGGGCACGAAGGCACGCTGAGAGCCCGATTCCAGTTATTTACAGGGATATTGGACGTTAATCTTTGATTTTTCTATGCCCTCGCGCAGTCTGGCCTGATCGATCGAAGCACGCTTCGCAGAGCTTTCGAACGAACGGGGATAAGGGAAAATGTTGTGGCAACGAAAGTATTTAGCGAGTGTATGGTAATTGTTACATCGCTTTGGAAATAAAAGGTCGCGGTTTAAAAACCAGGCACTTCTACCGAAACTGAAAATACCGGTATGATACCGGTATTTTTCGGTTCCATCTTCAAAACCTTTATAGAAACCGAAATACGCAAATACCGGTATGACGTCATACCGATATATGCAAATACCGGTATATTTACCTATATTCACCGGTAATTTTTTCGGTTTTCGGATTTTATTACAGTTTTCAAAATATTATTAGACAAGAATCTATACGCTAAACGTACCTATATTAAGGGGGGAAGCCACTGTGACGGTCGAAAATAAAGGCTATTTTCAAGACATTCTTTTATAATGGAATGTAACTTTCTACGAAAAATCTTTATTACCAACTGAAAATACATATATTTGACTAATATTTTATGCTCGCAGATTGACAAAATTTTCGATTGTATGGCCACAGCATACGATAACGTTAGACTCTGCAAAAAAAAATTACAAAACGGATGCACGTGTAACTTTCCAACACTTGATCCGAATTGAAAAATTCGAACGGTTTCTTAAAGTATATTACAATAGCTTCAGTTGCACGTACCAGTTTTTTGATCGAATAATTCATTCAATAGTAACATTGAAAAAACATGTTGATTTTTTATACTATTTGGTCAAGATTTCTTCTCAAGTCCGCCATTTCTTCAAAAATGAATATTTTTTTAAATCCGTACGTGCAACTGAAGCTATTGTAATATACTTTAAGAAACCGTTCGAATTTTTCAATTCGGATCAAATGTTGGAAAGTTACACGTGCATCCGTTTTGTAATTTTTTTTTTGCAGAGCCTAACGTTATCGTATGCTGTGGCCATACAACCGAAAATTTTGTCAATCTGCGAGCATAAAATATTAGTCAAATATATGTATTTTCAGTTGGTAATAAAGATTTTTCGTAGAAAGTTACATTCCATTATAAAAGAATGTCTTGAAAATAGCCTTTATTTTCGACCGTCACAGTGGCTTCCCCCCTTAATATATTGGTATTTTTATGAAAAGATATTACGTTATGCCGGTGTTTTTACAGCTCGAATTAACAAGGGTTACGAAGATATTACTTTAATCTACCATGTCACCGAAAGAAGAACCGAAAAAATACCGGTATTTATTTCGGTTTCGGTACTTTAACGATTTCGGTATTCGCCTATTTCGGTTCTATAACGGTTTCATACGTTTCGGTACGATATCGGTTTCGGTACCTATAGCTTTCTTGACATAATACCGGTATCAAAATCATACCGGTTTGAAGTCCCTGGTTTAAACTGCCTGGGTAAATGTTAGGAATAAGCACTGAGTTACGATCCCTGTCGATTCCCATCGTAAATTTCCACTCGTAAAATTGTTCCATCGACGACGTCACCGCTACAATTTACGTGCCATTTCGCTTTAATAATAAATCGTGCGCGACCTTTGCCGGACTCCGTACTGACTGATTGGAACAACGAAAACGATAATCATTTCCAATTATACGAATTTCCGGGACCTGGCAATTATGTAAATTGAATCGGAATTTATTGAGCGTTATCTGCGAGCCAAATATTTCTATTGTCCGCGGCGAACTTATCCCGGTATCATTTAAATTACTGCGTCATCCCCGGGATAGCCTGACCCCGTTCACTATTCTGCATTTATAAAGAAATTATACACCACTATTTTCGCGTTATTCTGCTCTCCAAGCTGTATTATACTTTCATTACCCATAGAAAAGCAACTATAAAAAAAAACTGTCAGCTTACAAGAACACAAGATTTATATAAATCTATACGTCTCTGCGCTCCACAAACTCCATCACTCAAATATTAAATCTCTCACGGTATAATTCAAGGAAAGCTTAAGGCAGTGATTCCCAACCTGTGGGTCGCAAAGTGTTTTCTGGGGGTTCGCCACGGTTATTTTTCGTTGACGATTTTTAGCACTTATTTATTTTAATGTGGTTTATTTACATTACATATTACATTGCCATATTCTACTAACGGTGTAACACTGATTTTTCGTAAATAAAAGGAAGGAAATATTTACCTTACCTTGTATGGGGGGGGGGGGGGGGTAGGGGTCGAAGGTTATTTAAATATTATAAAAAGTAGTAGTGACTCGGAAAAGGTTGGGAAACACTGGCTTAAGGGATAGCGCAGCGAACGAAAAAGCCAGCTATCGGTGGACGCATCGTTAACACCTCCAGTTCGGAAGCACTCTCAGCAGAGGGCCATTTGTCGCGCCCTTACACGAACCCTGTCGATGGTGCTTGAATATTAAAGAGTGAAAAAAAAAATGATTGCAGGTTGTCCAGGCGGTGGCGGTTCCGGTGCCTGTCCAGGTACGTAGCAAGAACGATGGCTCGGGGGTGGCGGCGTCGGTGTCGGGTGTTCGCAGACGCAGCGGCTCCCAGGGTTTACGATCGCCCGCCGCGAAGAGGCCACTCTCTGCCCCCGTCGCCCTTCAGGGCTGGCTCCACAAACAGGGCTCCGAGGGTCTCATGCTCTGGAAGAAACGGTGGTTCGTCCTCTCCGAGTACTGCCTCTTTTATTACAAAGGTCAGCCCACCCTCGTTTTCTTTTCCTCGGAATTACGTGTCGTCTCTTGTTTTTCGCTAAAGGAACCACTCTCCTCTAGCATTTCTAGTTCCTTCTTTCGCCTCGCTGTTCAAGGGACACCGGTCACGGCCCTCCACGAAAATTTCGCCGCTTGTACGTAATCCTGGCTGCCACGGTGGCATCGTCTGCTTCTCCTCAATCTGCTCCTTGTCTTTACCTGTCTTTCCTCTTTGCTTCAAGCTGCGGATGCGCGTGGAAACTTTCTATATCTTTTTAAAACGTGTGTGCTTCGTCGCTTTCAATTATGTGCTCGCTCTTCGTTTTTACTGCGAAGAGCGAGTCGAGGGGCCTCCTCTGCTCGGAGTATCTTTTACAGAGTATATTTTTCAGAAATCCTATTGCTTGATTGCGTAAATATGAAGCGTAGAATGCCTCTGAATTGAAATAGTAGCTGGACGTATAATACTTTTCCCTGGAAGACTGGTGAAGCGTACAATGGAAACCACGGTGGGAAGTAGTATGAGCGTATAACTGGTCAGACAGCGGCATCGAATTACATAGTACCTCGCTACTCGCTCCCATTTTTTTAAACAAACGAACGTGCATGCATCGCGGAGTAAATAAGTATCTGGCTACCCATATCATGTTACACTTGTCAAAATGTGTGGGTGTAATTTTTCTGGAAGAAAACCGTTGCTAACGTTTCCTAATATTTATTGTTACCACCCCCACGATTTTCAGTGGAATTCCTACCCCCCCGATAAGAGGATCGTAATGAAATTAACAATTTTTCTTTCCTGCTCGCTGGCTCCGCGAGAAGACTTTGGCACAGCCTCAACCTTCATCTCGCGGCCTCTCCTTTATTTTCCACTGCTACACTCCACCAATTTCCCCCCGTCATGCTTCCTCCTACCCTCCTCCCCTTCAGCTTTAACTCTTTTCCACCAGATCGTTCCCCGGCAACACTAATTACGCGAGTTTCCTGATTTCGTAGTTAGTACCCTTGCAGCTGTTCCCGCAGGGTCCTTCCTTTTTCTTTCGGCGTGAAATATTTCCTACTATAACGAAATTTATTTACCCCCTCGGAACACATATTTTCACCTCTATTTCCGTAAGTGATCTCTTCTGATTAACCACATTCCCCTGGATCTCGGTGATAAAAAGCTTAATCAACGCGCTGGAAGCCGCGATATCCACGAAATTCAATTACAACGGAGCTGATCAGAAAGGAGGGCTTGTCAGAAAGATGGCATAAAGGCAAACTTGTCTGGTTAGATTCTACTGGGGGAAGTTAGTTAAATTCGATTCGATAGATTCCCCTAATTATCGAATACCTAGCCCTAGGCGGGGTGGGACGGCTGCTGCCAGTCCCTTTGCAATTCGAGGCCCTGCTCGACTCGCTCGAAAGCCCGTAATCCCGCTCGCGTTCACCTGTAAATAATCGCTTAATTTCCGTCCCCGTGTTCCCTTTCTTTCGCCGACTGAAACCACCCGATCGTTCACGCCTGCCTGAATACCGTTGTTAATTAACGCGATATTATATGATGGACGCACAATGGGAACAATGCGTGTCTGGATTATTATTCCCGCGGTATAAATTAATTTACTGTCGCGTTTTGGCCCATCTAACCGTGAACGCGCTTAATGGGGATTTTAATATCGCCAGCGGTTGGCCGTGGATCGTTGGATGAGAGCTATTAAACCTCCACCAGCGTTATTAGATTCTCTGTTCCCCGGTTTCGTCGCGAATCTTTATAGTTTCCTGGGATTTTTCAGTTTACGTGGATCGTCTTTTAAAGGAATGCTTTTTTCAATCATTACATTCTCTGTCAGATGCTTCTCTGCAAACTTTCTTCGCCTTCATCCGCCGTCGAATTTCTCAGTGAGCGCTGATCTCTCGGGCGGATCCAGTCGAAATTCGTGCTCAGCGAAACAACGCCGGAATTGCGCAAAGAAACGTGCCGGTCCGAGGACCTTTTCCTCTCCCACTCTTGCACGCGTTCAGTCGGACGTTCCCGCCGAAATTTATAACCCTTTTTATCTTCCAACCTCTCCCCTGTCCGCGGTTCCGTGTGATTTATGTCCGCGCAGCCAGCGAACCGACCGTCACGGGATATCCAGCGCGTGTCAATGCTGTTAGGGCTTTTTCCGGATGCGTCGAATCGAAATCGTCGATTTGTCAGGCTTCTATCTGGCATCCGTGAAATGATTTCCGGACGCGTTTGTCCGTGTCGCGAGGCGTTGTCGAATGGCAGGCGCGATGGATGCCAGCTTCTCCACTTCTTGGCTGTTCTATGGAAACCACGTCAGTGGCTTTGCACGTGGTTTCCCATCGACGTTGCAAGAGAATTCTACAGCTTCACCCCCTCGATTTTTCGTAGCTCATTCACTTTGATAACACAGGGAGGAGGAGACGCGACTGATCGGATTGCGACCCATTGCGGGATTCGAATTTAAGTCGTTTTGTCTGTCAAAGGAGCGTACCAATTCAACTACTTAAAGGAGGGATCCTATTTCTGGGGTTAAAGACATAGAGACATTTGGGATTTTTTTTTTTAAGAAACTAGCGATTCGATTCATCTGAAATTTAGACCATGTGTTTATGCATCTCTTTTAGTCCCTTCTCCTTCAAGTCAATATTATATATTCGAAAATGCTCGCAGATTACAATGCTCGTAATAAGTCTCTCAAAAGGAAGAAAGTATTCGACGTCTACCTTCTTATTCCGACTGCAAGCTGAAGTCTAAGTAGTTCGTGTTCTAGCGAGACGAGTTTCCTTTAACGCTCAGACGTTTGCGTAACTGCGCCCACGAGCAACAAAGGACGCATCGACGAATTTCTTGGAGCAAGCACGAGAGTCATCTCGCGATGCGTCCCTCCAAAGGGGTGGCTGAGTTGTTCGCGGGGTTTGCGTGCACTTAGGCCACCCTTTCACCCCTCCAGCTCTCGGGTTCCTTTCACGCGTGGATTTTCCTGCGCGTGCCGGCAACTCGGATGAATATTTCTCATTAATGAACGAGAACGTCGACCCTCCTAGCCTCGGCTTTTTCGTACCTTTCCACGCGAAACTCTTTCTGCGGCGATTCGTCTGGCCCCGCGGAAAATGGATCGAGGCAGACGGAATCATTTCCGAGATCGTTTGATGCGAAGACTAGCGCGCGCTTGTGACGAGTTTTGAATAGGTGTACAGGCTGCTATTGAGGGAGGGAAAGGAGACACTTTGCGCTACAAGTAGCAAAGGAGCGCGCAAAAGCAACTGCAAATAGATAAATGGTTACGCGCAGCCGGGCAGCGAGTATTCTTATCATCGATCTTCATTAATTATTCGCAGAATTCCCGACAAATTGATTCTCCGAAAGAAACAGAAACCTCCCGGCAGTGATAGAATCTGCACCCGAGCTATGAAACATCCATCAATCGTTGCGCGCTCTTTACTTCCCTCCCTTTCTAAACGTCATTCATCCGCGTGCCATGATTGACGAGCGTTTTCTATCGAGCGAGTGGTTCTGCGTTTCAATCTCCTTCCCACACGGTTGATCCTCTTTTTTTTGCAAGTTGAAAACATTTGTTTGCAGGTCCTGAAGAAGAGAAATTGCTGGGCTCGATATTGCTGCCATCGTACAGGGTGACCGTCTGCAAGCCCGAGGATAAGGTCAACCGAAAGTTCGCGTTCAAGGCTGAACACGCGAACATGAGGACCTACCACTTCGCGGCGGATAGTCGAGAGAGCATGAACCAATGGGTGAACGCGTTAACCCTGGCGACTCTTCTTCAGGATCCCAGCCCGTGAGTGACTACGTTTCCAAGAAACAACCTCTAAACTCTAAATCTGAAGAGTAGCCTATCGGTACTATCGGTAGTGCCTAGCTACTTGCGACTTTTCGCTACCGTTCAGCCCGCTGTGAACTCCAGCGACCTCGTAATCGCGAGAGGGATTTCCCGTGCAGCACTCGCAGGAGTAGCGAGAGCGCACTAGCTGGAACAATTTCTTTTTTATCGCGTCGTCGATCGCGAGTTTGAAATTTATTATCGCTCGATATTGAACGCGGAACAGAAGCCAGCTCGATTTCATCGAACTTCAATTAGCTAAGAGCAGGAGGGGGGGGGGGGGGGCAGTGCCAATGGAGAGAGGGCCATTGTCAACGCCAGTATTATACGCGCAATCATTTATTTCGCGTCGTTGGCATTTCTTTATGTGCGTCTCTCACTTATTCCTTATTCTTCGTTCCTCGTTTTTTTCAAAGCCCCTCTGCTCCACGGCTCTCTTTATCTACCCCGCGCTCTCCCCGTGACAACGCCGTCAACGATTGCTCATCGTCTATTTCACATTTCTTCCTTCCGTTCGTAATTATTCCGCCGCGATTTCTGCACTCCGGCCACTGGAGAGCTCCCTGCGCGAACAAACGTGGACCCCGTTTTTACATGGGATACACTCTTCGAATGCCTCTCTGCATTTTGATGACTGGGACTTCACAGATTTCAGGGGCCCTTCTGCTCGAGAGCAATCCCGGTACACACTTCATGCGTTCTCGTTTTCGTTCGTCTCGTTTAGCGTCAGAAAGCTCGTGTTCCTTACGAAGCTCCATTGGGAGACAGACAAATTGCGAAACATATATTACATGCCTAATTATAACTGTGTACGAGTATTAGAGGGCAAAATGGTGAAACGATCATTATGGACACGCAGCCGGCACGCAATTACGATGGAGCGATATCAGGGGCGGTTGTTGAAACAAAAATGTAACCGCGCGATTCGATCAGTTTGCCGTGCAATTAGCCGACGCGAGCGTAGGCAAACGAACAGCCGAGCAGAGCAAATGGAATGCGAAATTGGCTTTGTTTCCTCTTAGGGAGGAACCGAGTGGCTGCTGGCAGTCATCCGGTGTTTATTCGCCTCGGAAGTATCGCAACCAGCCGGGATGCAGCCTCTCGTTTCGCGCGTAATCGCGGTGCAATCATCAAACTCGTTAGTTTGCCTTCTCGAAGTTACCCGCGGACAAACACGGCCGGAGAGAGTTTCCCTGCGCTGCTCTCTCGCCGAAAAACTGCGAAACGCTCGGTTAGGTTGCAAGGTCAGTCCCGGTGCACACGAATCCTCCCTGCCCAGGAAGTCTGTCTCGATGCAGGCGTGCCCGAGCTTCCCCGCGCTCTCAAAGCTAATGACTCCGCGAAACTTTCCCCTGTAGTCCGGTCCGTCCGTCATTTATTTGCCCGGCGGTTTTTCGAATTAACCGTTTACGGAGCTCGTACTACTGGGACGAGGACACTCGCTGTCCACGGACACTGCATTCGCAGTTCTGGGGGACAGGTGGGGCACTCGTCGTGATTAGGAGATAGGTGCGCGCGATATTGCAGGCTGGAAATTTCATGCAACGGCGCGATGGGTATATTTGAAGGAAATAAGGTAAAGCTCGCTGAATAAAGAGCCCTGTGTAGCGGTGCCATTTACGTTAATTAAATTTCGGGCGGCTAAAGCGCAGGGGACAGCGTGGACACAAATTCTCTTGGTTTACAGGCGCCAGATATTCGACGAATTTAGTTTACCAAGTAGATTAGCACTCCATCCCAGATTACTGTCAATAATAGAAGTCACGGTTATAGAATGACAGCATCCGGGGCCGAATTTTACAGAATTCATAATTAATAACGATCAAAATTCACGGCACTCCATTGTTTTATTTTAAGATCTCGGGATGGGGTTGAATCGAAATGGCGCGAAGATGTATTCTGCATCGGTGAATAATGAATGAATTGAATGTGCTTCAGTAGAGGTGGCGAGGCAGCGGTGGTGATCGAAATAGCGGGCCAGCACGATGGAGAGCGGAGCGCTAGGCCGAGCGTCTCCTCGATCTCCTCGATCCTGAATCAGAGCGCCGATGACAGCGACTCTGGCTTCCACGGTTTCCAATCGCGCGACGACCCCAGCCACGCTTCCAATAATAACTCCAGCCCCAACAGTGTCAACACCGCCTCCTTCCCCAACCTCAGCGGCAGCAACAGCAACGGCAACCCGAACAACGGCAACAACAACAACAACAACAGCAGCGCTAACAACAACAGTAACATTGGCAACGCGAGTAACAACAATATAAACGAAGTGCAGCCAATGGTGAACGGTTGGATTCAGCAGCAATCTCAATATGGGCAAGCCAGCACGTCGCAGCAGCAGCAGTATGGCCAACTGATGCAGTCCTCTCAGCAAGTGCACCCTCACCAGCATCAAACCATGCATCACCAACACCTGGCTCATCAGAACGCGGTGCAGAGCCACCAAGTCCACCAGCTCAAGCACATGGCCCAACAGCAGCAGACGCAGGCTCATTCGACGGCCAGCAACGTCCAGACCGTCCAACCGATGCCCAGGAAGTTCGGCCAGCCCATCTACGCGAATGCTCCCCCGAAGCCCAGAAGGATGACCGATGGGTCCACCGAGTACTCCACGCCATCCCCAGACCCTGACTATAGGAAGTCCCCGGTGTCGCCTGATGTAACGGTGACCAGCAAGAGTCCGATGTCGGACTACGACAGAAGCAGCATGATATACGGGACGAGGATGAGTCAGCCGTCCCAGCAGAGCTTGAGGACGGACAAGTCGGGCTTGAACTATGGCTACAGCCAGGTGCAGACGGAGAGACGCACCCCTGACACGTACGGCCGCAGCGCGGCTAAGCCGAGATCAGCCAGAGGGAACGGTGACTACGAGGAAGTTTATGGGGCACCTCAGCTCTACCAGAGACCCGCTGGACCTGTTGGCTACTCCAAGGGAGCCTCGCCCGCTCCCATTCCCATTCCCATTTACGCGCCACAGCATCAACAGCTTCAGCAGTATCAGCAGCAGCAGCTACTCTCTCCCGTCGCGCCTACCAATGGTGAGTACAGATCTGCCAGTGGGCCGCGCTTGCCTTTATTGCCTTATCGCGTAAAACAGAGGGAGAGGGTGTCACTTGCTCAAGAATTACTGTTCGACTCTGTGATAGAATTAAGAGTAGCATTATACCGATTACAGTGCCCATAATGAGGCAACCTAGGGCTCAGCCACCGCCGCGGCCGCACAGCGCGGACTTCTTGGAGTACGAGGCGACTAGGAGGCCCCACCAGCAAGCCCCTCCCCAGTGCGAGGAATCCGTGAACCAGCAGCGTCGCCCGCAGAGGCCTAAATCGAGTTTAGACATAGTCACGCCGTCGGACGCTGCCAACGATGGATATTTCTACTCCGAAGAAAGGTAGTGTAGCTAAAAGTCTCCTCCGTCAGACAGCCTCAAAGTGATCCCAATCAACTTGGACAGCGAGTTTTCACCTAAGTTTGTTGGAAACGCTCGGAACTGGACGTTCCTTCCCGAGACTCTCCTATTCTCTCGGCGATCAATATTGTTTACGGTGTGTCCCGATCAGATACGCGGCACAGATGCGACAGTCCGCAGTCTACCTCCACCAGACGCCTCAGCATCATCAGCAACAAAGGAACCAATCGCTTTCGCGGGCGACAATGCCGTCGAAGGTAACGGGAAGTCGCGATAGAGGCGACGAAAGTAGAATAGCAACATTGCCGGAGGGCTCGGGGCTGAGGCGAGGGCAACGCGAGCACGTTCATCAGCAGCACGTGATGCACCAATCGCTCCAGAGGCATACAGAGTGAGTCCTTCCTCCGTCAAATTCTACATTCCACCTTCCTTTTACTGTCTCGAGGATTCTCTGAGCCCCGATTATAAAGTATAAGGGGAAACATCTCTGATGGCTCGGATAGCTTAATTTACAAGAGCAATCGCTCGGCGGACGAGTGATCTCGATCTGATTGGACGGCTCTTCCCCTCGTCTCGTATCAATAATCGAGGCTCCTATCCTGTAAGTCCTGCCCGTATCGATGGTCTGGCATACGGCCAGCAGCGTAGCTCTATTAGAATTCCAAAGACGCAGTGATACTGTAATGGTAGTATTGAAGTATCGGTGCGTTCTCTGGTTCTTTATGAGCCCAACTGCGATGCCCATCTATCTGGAAATCGGTTTCCCAATACTATGTATTCAGAAGCATTGATTGTTGATAGGAGTGTTAACGTTCGCTTAGCTTCTTCCATGCTTCTCTCAAGGATCAGCTAACTTCAATTCAAACGCACGCAAAAACCAAAATCTAGCGCCAGAAGATCAATACCACCTGGCACTGCCCCTTTCGACACCTAATTTCTCAAATTCGCGAGCTTCCTTAAAACGCCAGACGTCGATTCCGGCCGAAATGTAATTAGAGCAACGACACAGCCAGAATTTGTCTGTTGGTTCAGGATGAACAGCAGCGAAGCGAAGCTGAGAAGGTCGCTGCGGGAGAAGAGCTACGAGACGAGCAGCCGTGAAATGCTGAGTCATGTGGAGGACGGGACGGTGCCTCGAAGAATTCCACGGGAATACGAATCGTCGTCGGGGTGGGGCAGGCCGACGAGTCACACCAGTCAGGGGGCTCACGTGCCCCAGGTGTGTCACGCTGCTCACGCTCCTCACGCCGCTTCCAGACGATGGAACGAGCAGCAACAGTTCTGCAGGTCAGCGTCCGCGCGGCTTCCGAGGACAAGGCATCCTGCAGCCATCGATCCCGAAGACGAAGACTACGGGGAACGATCCTCCGAGCAGGACTCGCGGGATGGTGAACGCAAGATCCAGCAGGTTAGTCCACCCTTTGGTCTCTTCCCCTCTGGCAACGGTTAGTTCGAGTCCGCTGTGCAACGAGTGCCTATCCATGAACGGAGGCGACTACTTCGGAGTCGGAGAATTTTGTCTGACCAGTGCGTAGGACGTATCACTTTATTTGATCGCCTGAAATATTTCTTGTTCACTCTGTGGTTTGCAAAAAAATGGGTTCTACCCATTAGGGACTCTCATTCTACCTAGAGCTCTCGAGTAGAAATGAAGGCTACTTTGTTTTTTTTCACAATATGTACGCTGTTTTTTTAGTTTCATGAGTGAAAGTGGGAGAGTTGGTATTATTACACAAGCTCTCGGTGTTTCGTGTTTGGTGAATAAATCTCGTTGGTGATTCAATCTTCATCATTTGTCGAAATTTAGTTGAGCCTGAAATCGGTAAAACGTCAAAGAGGCGCGTTGCTAGTGTACAACGTCGGAAGGTTCAAAGGAGATGACTCATAAATCGTCCCTTCGCTTTCCTCGCGTAATCGTGACCCGTGTCCGTTGACTCGTTGATGGACAGAACAATTCGTAGGCTGCATAGCTGTAGGCGATGATTCATACCGAGGCGCAACGTGCGCTGTACCTGCATTTAAGTCACGTAGACGGTGCGGCGCGGCGCGGGGTTCCGTATTTCTGCTTTCACTGCGATCCGTTCGATCGTCGTCATCGATTGTAAAGATGTTATTTGTATCCCCGAGGCGGCTCTTCTAAGATGAAACATCGCGCGACGTTTTGCAATTTCCTTTGCCTTTCGTACGTGAATGGAATCCACTCCCGTCCTCCTTCCACTACTTTCCAATAGTTGCAAATAATCCTGCGATCCTTTTCTACCATCCACTTTTCTCTCGCCAATAGAACTCCCCTAATCCCTTGTGCAGCAAGTGTACAATTGTGAAAACGTGAGATTAGGGGTGAAAGTACCTTATATAGGTTACTAGATTCACAGAAGGATCTTGTTGACGTCACTTAACGTTTAGTACTCCACTCAAGTCCCTGAAAATCTGCGCGCGAACCAAATCCCCTTGACCGACCTTTCTTTAAACCGCCCTTAAGGGTTAGGAGGGAGGAGGAGATGGGTGTTTACAAAAGGTCCGAAACGTTGCAGCGAGAGGAGTCGATGAAGCGACTGCTCGAATGGAAGCAGCGAATGCTGCAGTCCCCGCTAACCCGAAAGCCATCCGGCTCGGCAAACAGAGGCAGGGCGCAGAACGAGCTGTCCAACTATTACAAGCAACAGGCGCTCCTCGAGCTGGCCGCCCACGAAGCGTCTGTAGCAGAGGGCCGTCATTCGAGAAGAAGGGAGGACGTACATCGTCCGCACGGACGAAGCAAGAGCACCGACGGACGGCGAACCGTCGCCAACGTATCGCGGTACAACAGCTACTCCAGCGACGACGAAGGTAGGGACACCTCGCCTGAACTTATTATCTGAGTTGTGGCTTGAACCACGCGAGCCTTTCGCGGGACCGGGGCATTCATGTTTCAAGATCACAGAGTTTAGTTTGTTTAGTACGGCTTACCCTTCGTCTTACGTGGTTTGGCAAAAAGGAAACCTATTACGTGTACACGCGAGCACGATACTGCTCGTAGATTTGAGTTGTGATTTTATTCGCTTTCATTAAGTAACACGAGTGGGTGTCTGTTGGATTAGTAAACGGGTGCGAAGAACCGTGGAATTTCTGCCTTGCCAAGCTTCGTAAATGGAGTTCATTGAAGCGTATCGGGATAATTGGAATATTATTGGCGAACGGGTCCCGCGAAGACGACGCGTTTGCGACTTAAGGGACTCCAAGTAGATAGCTGGACTGTGCTAAGAACGATAGCAAACTCTAACACGTATAACCGCTCTAACACGGTCGACGTGCTCACGCGCGTATCCGCCGAATAAAAATGCTTCTGTATGGTGTTGCACGTCGAGAGGTAATCTTACTCGAGATACGTTTCCAAAACCAAACACTTGGAGCCAGGCGTGACTGCGCATGAAACAAACCGTTTATAATTTCTTTCAACACTGCGTCTCGAATAAAGTGCCTTTGTACGATTTTAACCCAAGAGTTCGATTAATCCGTGTGAACCACGATGCCCCTCACTAAACCACCGATACGATTAATTCGCCAGCACCGTGGCAACTAACACGAACACACGAACCGTCGGAGAATGAAGAGTGAACGTAACCTATGTCCTAGCGTAACAGTGCGAGGTATGAAGTGCTCGTGATCGAGAACGAGCTGCTGCTGCCAGTTCGACATTTCTCTGCTCTCCTCCTCTATTCTGTCTAGCTGTATTTTTCTTTCTATCGCCAAAACTGTCGCTCGCCGAGAGGGCCAGAGGAAGTCTGTAGATAGCCGAGGAATCTTTGAGAAGGTGAAAGGAAAGCGACTAAAGAACGGCAAAAAAAAAGAACGGAAAATGAGCGGAATCTGCAAACGTTTTCTCCGTTGGGGGCTCCTTCTCTTTGCTGCTGTCGGGTCTGGGCTGACTGGTGAATGGGAACGATTAACACCTTTGGAATTTAACTTGTCGAACCGTCCGTTACGACCTAACACTCGTACTAGAGCCCCGCACTACTTTGCGAAATGTGGGCCAGCATGGCATGGCGAGGATTATCACTAACACTATCGTAGAGGCATTCGACTGCGGCCGCCATTTACCTTCCAGCTCGTAATATGTGTCTACGCTGCCGCGTAACTTGAGCACGCGATCGATCGTTGCGAGATTGCTTCGATATTGTCAATTCTTGGATACATAAGGGATCGGGCGCCTGCTCCAGAACTTGATGTATCCAAGTCTTTAAGCGATTGCCAGTTTGCGCGTAGAAGTAGCTGTGTAGAATTCGGTATGAAAGAATACTACGCTAGATTCTTCGTAGACCCCCGAACGAATCTCGCAACGATCAAGATCGAGCGCAGCTTTGGTGACCTGGCTTGGCCTGTATCGAGAGGGTTGGGTTGTCATTAATCTCACTCGTGAGTAACGAACGTGCTCGTGTGTTTGTTTTGTAACGGACGAATCAGAGCTGGGAGATGTCCGGAAGAAGCGCACGCGCAGACCCTCGCATGCAGGAAGGAGCCCCCGGCAGGTCGGAGACAGTCGTTCGTCGGGGCTTCCCGTCCAAGACGCCGTACCCGGAACCGGCCGCCAGAGCCAGAACGTTCCACGAGCCTCGAACGATCGCAAAGCGAGCCCCACCGCTTCCCTGCTGCCCAATTTGGGTGGGATACCCCCCGACGCCGGCTACGAGGAGGTCAGCTTCCCCTCGACGAACAGAATCGATCGTTCGTCGCCGTATCTAGCCGCGGAGCACAGGTCGACCAGTAGGAACGATCAAGATTTCGACAGTTCCTTCGACGAGGACAAGTTCAGGAGGAAACCCTCTGGAATACTCAAGACGTCCAGCGCGTATGGCGTCGAGCAACCTGTCAGAACCTCCAGCTCGTCCCTCGGGTACGCGGCCGAGGCCTGGCCCGCCCAAAAGATCGTCCAGTGGACCGGCAAGAAGGAGAGGGACGGCTGGGATACCAACATCGATGAGAGCAAGGTTATTAAAGAATTCTCGTACCAGTACATCAGACCCAGGGAGGAAGAGGAATCGTGGGGGGAAGAGACGTCTCCGGGCAGATCGGAAACCATGAACTTGGTCCAGTGTAGGATAAGATCCTTCGAAATGAGCATGGACAACTCTAGTCCGGTGAAAGAGGTCCTCGCCATGCAGGAGCCCTTGAAGGTGTCTCCCCTTCAAGCAACGGAGGCACACGTGTCGAGGCTGGATTCGAAGAAGACCTCGTCGGTAATTCGTAGCTTCGCCCTGGGCGAGTACGATTCTATGGACTCCAACTACAGGGGCGTTAAAGAGGGACACGCCAAGCAGGCGTCTACCGACAGCAACAAGTCGGTGAAGGATCTGCTGGCGGACTTCGAGAGAAAGTCCCAGCAAGTTCAGAGGCAGGAGTACAATAGGCGACACGAGGTGAAGCATCGCGGGGTGTTCAGCGACTCGGAGGCCCTTCTGTACGACACTGGCAGCGACTTAGACCAGCGCGATAAGAACGACGACGCGGAGGACGAGAGGGACATAAAGGCGGACCAAGTTGTACCCGAGCCCATCAACGACCACGACGTTTACACCGATACGGCGAAGAAAAAGACGGAGGTCTCTTTCAGGCGCAAGAAGAGATCGTCCTCCAAGGAGAGCATTAGCGAGCAGGCCATTCGCAGCGAGCACTTGGACACCATGTCCAATCCAAGTTGCACGAGGTTAAGCGTGACGGAGTCCTTGTTGACTCACGGGGATCAGTTCTCTGGGGAAAGTGGAACGACCAGCCCCACTGTGAAGCAAGAGGACGTGAACCCCGAAGAGCACTATCTACCAATGTCCCCCAGGAAAGCCATACTGGACCCCAACGGCGACGACAGACCGAATCCAAAGATGATGGAGAGCTTGTTCGCTAATTTGGACCACGAAGAGAGCTCGTACGTGGAGATGGCTCAGAAAGGTATACCTCATTCCCTTCTGGCGCCCAACGAAGGCGGAAGAAAGCACGATTCTGGCGATTACTCCACCCTGGACACGCCTCATTACGAGTTCGTTTGCGTCTCCGACAGCAAAATGGAGCCAGTTTACATGGAGGTGAGCCAGCTGTCGGAAAAGGAGGAGAACGACGAGAAGGATGGTGGAAATATGTCTCTGAAGAAGAGGACTTCCCACGAGGGCTCCATTCACTCGAGGGCAGATCTCCCCGACATCTTGACCGCTCTGAAATCCGACAGCTCCGACGCTGATGACGAGTCATCGAAGGACCTCGACTCGATCGACGCTCCGCGACATCCGCGGTTCAGCTTGTCCGACACTTTCCGACCTGCTTCCTACTACCTAGGCGCCAGTCGAACCATGATCGCTGAATTGCACGACTCCTCTGACAGCGAGTTAGTATCCCCTCCTCCGATTCCAACGTCTCCACCGCCCCTCGACGACCTGGACTCTCTGGACATGCAGGAGTCTCTGGAGATTAAGAAAGTCTCCCCTCAAGTGGCGGCGAAGGACAGCGGCTCGAACAGAGACTCCCCGAAGTCGTGGAACAAACCGATGGGTCAAGTCGAGACTCACAGGCCTCCGTCCAGGTTCTCCGACGCTACGATCAGTTCCACCTTCAGGGACAGTCGGATTTCCTTGGAAAGCGTGTCCGGCAGCGACTCGGTGGAGCTGAGGACGCCCGAAGAGGAAGCGAGGCATAGGCAGCTTAAGACCAGGCCTGTCAGCGAGGTCTGCGAGGTTCTAGACAGCTTGGACGAGCTGGAGTCCCTAGGGAGCCGTTTCGACGGGGCCAGCATCGATCTGGATCAGTATCTGGAGGAGCTGCAGGCTCGCGACGCCTTCAACGTGGATTTGTACGCGAAGGATCTTAGCTACAACAGCATTTACGGTTTCAACGAGAACATGATGGTAGTGGACAAGCTTCAGAAGACCACCTGCCACGACCTGGCGAGGCAAACGAACCTAGGGAATTTTGAGCCGTCCCTGCGTTACGGCGCGGGGAGCAAGATGGGCTCGGCGAGCAGCTTGCCTTCCATGAGAGTTTGCGACGTTCCCCCTTCCCACCAGCACTCCCAGTCCTTCACTGGCGACACTCATTACGAGAACATCGTCAGCTTCTCTCCGCTCAGAGGCTCCCCAGCTATCCGATCAGACAACGAGCAGTCGCGAGACAACGTCTATAGGATTCAAAGGAACTCGCACAACAATCTATTCACCGTCTCTCATAGCAGGGATTCCAGTTACTCTTTCGCGTCTGGAGTTGCCTCGATTTCTACCTCCATGGCTTGCCAGAGGCCTGCCAGTGCACAGTCGTCGATACACTCCCCTACAGGGTCGATATCCCTGGGAAACCATGGAAACAACTTGGTAGCGAGCGCGATGCAGAACACGAGTCCTTACTCCGACCAGCGGTTCCAGAGCAGTCACTCTAGATCGGCCAGCCAGGATTCAGCTCGATACTCCATGATATCCAATCACAGGTCGTCCTCCAGTCAAGATTCAAGCCATTACCCGGCTTCGACGTCTACTTCCACCGTTAAACCGAATCCCACGGCTCAGTCCTACTTGCCAAACGAAGCACGCCCTCAGAGCGAGCAATCCGGCGCTCCTTATTACTACTCGGACCTTCAAGCCAGCGGCATCGCACCGGACAACGAATCGAGCAAGCCAATCGGCCACACGTCCAGGTTGCCTCAGCTGAATAACCAGAGGGACGATGCCTCGGCGTTGAACAAGAGGAACGACATAGGTCGCATAGTGAACCCAATCGCGAGACAAATGCCTAGGCAGATCCAAGTGGACGACATCGACGAGGCCAGGCGAATCGCGGCTGAACTGAGGAAGACAACGTGCCAGTTGCTGGGTGACAACAAGGTCGACCTCGTGGACAAGAAGAACTTTTACGAGGCGGACACTCTGAGGAGGGTCAAGTCCACGGATCCCCTGCCCGATATCTCCTCGGCTGAAATCAGCACCAGGAACCTCTACCCCCAAGGGCTGCGGGACAAGTCGAGCGGCGAGCCGGGCAATCGGGAGACCTTCGAATTAACGCATGGAATGCAGACGTCGCATCGTAGGTCCAGGTCACTGGAGGGTCTTTTGGACGACGTTGGTCTTCAGAACCTAGTGGAGCAGAGGAACCGAAGCAACCGCGTGGCGACTGTCCAGCCCACGCAGATGGAGGAAACCTCGCAGAACCTGAGCACAGGCAACGTCTCTGCCTCCAACAGCAACTTCAGCGCCGAAGATCCTTGGGAGCAGGATTCCCTCTGGAGGGAAAGTCTGCGGAGAGTGAGCCTGAGGAACGCCAGGTCCCTGGACAATCTCGAGAGTGCTCCTCGGCCCGCAGGTTCCTCCAGTGCTGACACGAAGGGGCGGAACAAGGTGACACGTGGCGCGACCTACGTGAACGACAGCGTGATCCTGCGAAGGGACAACTGCCTGGACGACTCGGCGGAAAGGCCGCGCGTGAAGCGCAGGGCGAACAAGGAACAGGGCAGCAGGGAGGTGCAGATAGTGGACGATCTGACCTACGAGAGCCTCTCGATGGACAGGATACACGCGAGCGGGTACGTGTGGGACGCGCAGAACGAGGCGTACAGGAAGGCCACCGCCGAGGAGACGAATCATTTTTTAGAGGAAGGCAACCTTCCCCCGGTTCGCTTGATCTCGGGCACGCAGGTGTCAGCCACGACGTCCGCGGCGTTCGAGCTCGACCGCGAGAAGCTGCGCCAGTGGGACCTGTTGTCGAGCGCCTGCTTGCTCCAGGAACAGCAGCGCAGCTCGATGGCGGACTCGGGGCGAGGGTTGCCAACGGCAGAACGACCTGGAGACGTTCTCGACTCAAGGAGCAGCGCGCTAGGTACGACTGGCACCGGTACCACTGCGACCACCACCACCACCACGACGATCGTGACACCCAGCAGGGACCTGGGCCTCAAGGTGCTCGACGCAGGCCTGCCGGACGAACACCGCGCCTCGACCACGTCGATGACGGCGATGACGATGATGACGACGATGGGGGCGATCAAGAGGCAGGAAGCGATCGAGACCAAGGAGGCTTGTAACAGGGCTACAGGTGAGTGGCTCCTCCAGACCGGTGGTGTGTTCAGGAAGTGACTGGCCGTGTTCCAAAGCGTCGACTGGCCGACTCGGACTCGATGGACAGTGTCTCATCGATATTAAATCGCGATGGACTCGCTATCGCTATCACTATCACTACCAAATGTACCTGCGTTTACGGTGGCTTGTACAGCGTTTGGCCACGCACGATCGCTGTTTCCTTTTGGAACTCTGATCCTGGCGATCGATCACCACTGATCTGTGGAAACACGGGACCCTACTTACCGAGAAATCTGTCCTACGAGGATCGTTGAGTCTGAATTAAAACGCGCGTGTAGCAATTGTTTCCTCTGATCAGTTGGAGGGCCAATCCGAGTTCCAGAGGAATGTAGCTTTCCTTTCCTTTAGTTCGTATAACCGACCGCGTTCCAACTTGCATTCGCCTGTCTACTTCTACTGCCCCACTTGGGAGACCATATTTTTACATTTACTTCGCGGACAGGCGACGATTCGGAGTAGCTGCCTTCTTCACTATCGTTCGACCGGCGTCGTCCTAATTAGTGCGAGTTGGAACACGGCCTCACAGATATGAGTGTTGCGTGAACTGATGCGTGTGTGAGTGATTCTCGTTAGAGCCTATTGTGTGCCGGGGAAGAAGCCTCGCGATTCCGCTAAACCAACAGTCTCACTCTGCGGAGTTCGTCGCTACTAGTACTTGTAGCGGACGAGTACTTGTACCTTTTCGTTCGTTGCGTGCGCTTCTTGAATCTTCAGCGACTCGACGCAACGCTTAACGCTTTTTACCGGCACTGATAACAGTGCAACATTCGCCGTGCTTGTTGAATCTATGTTTAAACCGCAATTTATCGTTTCTCGACGATACTTGTATTATTTATTGCCCAATGGAGTGCGCTCGCTGACTGGAGAAGCATTACGCGAGCAACCGAGAGACCCGATGTGCCTATTTTTTTCTACTAGACGAGTAACTTAACGAGTAAGCTTTCGTGGTATAAGAGCAGGAGTCGATTTCAATAACGACGCATAATATATTGAACCTCGGTTATAATTATCCAACTTATCTCCTAATTGTAAGCTCTTCGAGTGTACATATACACGTTAAGTAATGAATTCGTTTTTCCTTCCAACATTCACTGATATTTTAACATGTAAGCGTGAGTAAGAGACAAAGTTCAATCGTTTCCCTTCTTCACATGTTGTACATCCTCGTGCTTTCGAGTCATTGCCCTAAATACAGTAATCGTGTTCCACGATCGATCAAATAAAAACTTCGCCCGGCCTTCCCGTGGATATTTGAAAATGTTTGAATTTCTCTGTTCGTGGAATCCTTCGCCGAACGTTTCGAACCAATTTATATTCCACCGGTATCCCAAAAAATTCAGTAAAGGTGCAATAATTCTCGACCGCGCTTGCCGATAAGCCCGAATTTATTCGTTGTAACTCGGCGTCAGAGAAATTAGCGATACTCCGGTGTTATCTTGGCTTCCATAAATAATAATTTCACGCCGCGCGGGCTTTTCGTAACCATTCGACTACGGAGTATATATAATATCGCGCGGCGAAATTCGGAGAAATTTTATCCGGTATCAATAAACGTTACAAAGTAGAAATCAATGGACAGTTTTCTGGGATACTTTGCGCGGGAATTGTTGCAGGTTTGTGTGAACGGAGAAACGGAGCATCTAGGAATTCCTGTGAGTAATATCTCGTAATTTAATGTATTAGCCGTTACACGCGGAGGAGAACTCTGATTTCCTATTTATATTACTGTATTTCATCCCGAAGCATCTTCACGATCCTTCCTTCTTCTAAGCAAATAGAAAGTCATTTCTATTAAAAACAAACACGAAGCCACGAGCTAAGCAGCAGCCCTACTCATGAAAATGGTTTGGATAACGGTCGCCTGTGGACCGTCGCGTGAAAATCCGGTGGAAGACTGCCGGCTAGCGACTCCTCAACAAGTCCGTTCACCTTCGGTGGCCAGGTGAACACCCAAACGCGCACCGCTCCCCGAAACGCCGCCAATCGCCAGCATTCTCGTTTACGAGGCGAGAAAAAGAAGACGAGGGCTCTGGGGCCCCCGTTGGCCGCTATCGAAAACGGGTTCGAGCCCGGTGAGAGAAGGTCGCGGCGAGAGGAAAAAAGGTCGTAACGAAAGCGGCGGAGAATCCGTACGACGACCGCCCGTTGTCGGCACGCGGATAATCCGTATAAATTCTATCAAATCCGCCGCCAGAACCGCTAAATAATCGAAACTTGGGCCGCGCACTGCGCACACGCCAATTCGTTGCCTGGGGATCACTTGAACGCGACCTCCCGCGAGCACGGAGATTAAACGGCGCGGCGACTGATTGCGCGCTCTTAACTTTCGTCACTCGCGTGGAGCGTTTGTCTTTTGAATAGATCGTACGAATTTTGTAATCGGAATAAAAGTTGCGGGACTTTTCTAAAAGGTAGAGCCACATGATAGCTTCGACTGAACATCGAGGCAGTGACAAGTGCGTCGCGCAGCGAAGCAAGTTGCTTGCATTATACTCTGCGTGTCGCAACGATCTGCTCGTTCTCCAGCCTGGGCGAGCTTGAATCATCCGAGTACAAGGACAGATCGTTCGATAGTATCGCACGGGGACGAACGACCGTCCGGGGAGAATAGGAAGACAGACCTTTGGGAATCGCGTTTTGCATCTACGCGCTGGCTGACATTTCTCTGGGACCGGCAACGCTGACCGCGGCGCTGTGTACGCAGCCGTTCATAACGCCAGCAATATAATGCGCTAACCGCATTAGATGGTCGTTGTACGTTGCACTTTGTGGCGGGTTCAACAGCACCGACAATCGATGAACACGTCGGCGTCTACAGTGTAGATACTTTTTTCCCCCGAGTGGGACGTGGTCTTTAGCGGAAGCCAAAATGTGCCATGCGTTGAACGCGGGGCGTTTAGAATGCTCCATTCTCCATTTCTCACGTGAACGGGTATTCTTGGCGTTTCAATTAGTCGGAATGGGTAACCTCATCTGTTCTTCAGCCTTTGCGGCGCTAATTAGGAGCTAGTTCAACTTTATGTTATATGAATGATCGTCGGGGACAGCAATTACTATTTTCTACAGTGGTCTGCTGGAAGAATGGTCAGAGTGTTCTTGACAGTGGCAAACCACAGGAGGCAGTGACATCGATTGTCATATAATTCGGTTACCACGTCAGGGTCGACGCCTTGGTTCCGCTAGTGCATTGTGAAAAGATTATAGTACTTTTCAGAGGAAAGTGGTACAAAATCATATTACATTAAAACGACGTCTTATTATTTAAATGTATATTTTTCGTGCATTTTGCATTATTAATTAATTTATTGTCTTTAACAAATATGTCAAAGGTTTGATTGCACTGAAAGTCCAAATTAACATATATATGGAGCTCACTTTCTGAGAGGTAGACTGGCTCTGTTTCTCTCCTCCCGCCACTTCATATTCATTACAGAAAAAATCCTCTCGGTTAAAGTTTAAATTCGAAAAATTAAAGTTTTGATGTAGCCACAGAAGAAAGAAATAAGTAAAATTGTAGAAGTTTATCGATGTGTCGGAAACATAGTATTTTTACGTACTATATCTTTTTCTAACAATATATAGTACACTAGACCAAAATATAGTACAGTACTATATATTATACTGCGGTTGGCAACCCTACTTGAAATATCGATAAGAAGCTCAAACGCAACTATTTAATCCATCAATCCATGGCAATGAGTTGTTGGCGCAACAATTCTACGAATCCTCCATTCTCTTTGAAATATGAAATCTTTTAGACTCCCAGCCCCCTATCTAAGGGTATTGGAAGCACTCAGTGCTACGATGCATCTCGGGGTATCGCGGAATATTTGATTAGTCTCTATGTCTGCGCGAGCATCCACGCGTCGATGTTTGTAACGTGGGCTGAGTACTCGCATCTCATAGTAATGTCTCGTATCGCGGGGAATTCTGTCTCGCTATCCACTTTACATTACTCCACCTTTTATTTCGCGTTTTCGAACGCTCGATCGGTCGCGAGTTCATGCTCCCAAGCATAGGATAACAGTTGACCGTGGAGCGAAAAGAAAACTTAACCCTACACTGCGCATTTCTCTTTTGGTGCAAAAAAAAAAATAGTTTCTAACGTAAATTTTGCCTGGGAATACGGAAAAATTAATGAAAAAATTCTGGGTTACGTGCGTATGTTTTTATTGAAATTAACGTACATGTATCATATCTGCTACATCGCGCAGGGAACTAACAAGGAGAGTATTTTAGGTGTCCGCCTCCGATCATTTTGATTTTTGGATATGTTATAGAGGACCGAAAAATAAGAAATACGTGTTTTTTTATTTTCCCCCGTTTTCATATTTGGGGGGGGGGGGGGGGTGAAAACTGCGTTCAAAGTTAGGGGTGAAAAATCATTTTTGTGGACTTTTTGAAAATCTGGTGAGTCAGTCATATTTCGCATTCAAAGACACAAAATTCGTCCATTGACACTATTCCCCTATCTCTAATAGTTCTCGAGATATTCCACAAAAATGAGTTTTTAACCCTAACTTTGAACGCAGTTTTCACCCCCCAAATATGAAAACGGGGAAAAATAAAAAAACACGCATTTCTTATTTTTCGGTCCTCTGTAACATATCCAAAAATCAAAATGATCGGAGGCGGACACCTAAAATACTCTCCTTGTACATAAGTAGTAATATGTGTAAAAGAGTCAGTGCAGAAAAAATGTCCCCAAGTTCTGTTTGGTAGTGTATCAGATCGTCTACGATGCGCAGTGTTTCGTTAGAAGCTGCAGGAAGCTAACGCTACCTTGTATTATTTTCTATCCGCGTTATGAAACCGAACAAGTTTGCTCTCTTAAAAGTTCATGGCCGCTGCATTCCCATGAAGGGTCCATTTCCGCGCACCTCGCTGAAGAAGTTGCTTCAAAGAGAAATAAAATATCGCCGATAAACCGATTCGCAACGGGGCCGTATTTATCCGGCTCGCGAGAGAACGAACACCTGGAAGCTCGAGGCGCGCTGAATTTTTTATCCGCCTGGAAATAAATCCTCCGGGTGTTTCGGTCAAGGAACGGCTTCCTCCGGCGAGCTCTCCTAACTTCCTCAGCCCCGCTGCGCCCATTAGAATAGCAAACTTTCGCTAATTCGTTTCAGCCTTCGTTCCTACGGCGCGAAACTTGTCCGCGGACTGAATTCAGCGTTTCGATAAAACGATCCGGTAGCGCCGATATTCACCGTGCTGTCAATGGGACGCGTAACGTTTCAATCTCCTCCGTTCTCTTGCTTACTGTCAGAACGCCGTTACGAACCCTTCTTCCGGTAAGAGAAACTATGAAATTACGGCGGGATATCCAGGCCAACCGCTACGGAATAAATCATTCGATGAGTATTCCAATTTGCAGGCGACTTTTTGCACAGATAGACATTTCTCTGTCAATTTCTGAAATTACGCTCCCCGTCGACCCGATTCTTTTCTCAGATAGACAAATATCAAGTGGCACGAAGCCATTCGTATGTGCCGTGCCTTGACGTCGTAATTGACAGCTGTCAGACATAGATAGGATAGAAAGGATGTTCAGTTCAATCGGGAAGCTAACCGACCGGCTTAAGATAAGGACGGATATTTCCGTTCTGCTGCAAGTGCCAAGAGGATCAAGGAAATCAATCCGACCTGGAGATTTCTGGTGCCCTTCATTCCATTAGGACAGTATACTTTGACAGACAACTGCTGGGGAAGAAATTCAACGTCGATCGGCTAAGGATATTTCCAACATTCAGGTGCAACTCCGAATCTACACACGCCCAAGTGGGCATACGATCGGTCCCACGCAGCCTCGTAATAACTACCAAAACACACGCTCAAGTATATCTGAAAAGACTCTGTAGGCATGTTGCATCGAGTACACAGAAGTAACCCGACAGACGCCGGCATGTATGATATTTGCGCGGTGGCTGGAATTGAATCAGGCACAAGGAACCCGATCGTCTGGCCGATTCGGAGCGCATTACCGTCCACACAATCGTCTAGCGGCGGCGGTAGCCGTGACGTGGTCGTTAACAATCGAAATATCAGGACTTTTATTCGGTGTGAAAGGCGGCGCGCCATTCAGGCCCGAGCTAGACACCCACCGCGAGGTAAACAAAAGAGCCACCTCCACCGCCACCGCTTCTCCGACGCAGTTTTCTGCGTGTGCGATTAGGTATCGAGAATTGGAGCGGCCCTTGAATCAACGGAGGACGGAATGGAGTGGAATGGAATGGAATGGAATGGAATGGAATGGAATAGAATGGAATGAACGTGCACAGGGGGAATATCGTGTACCGGTGTCCGCAGACGGCACACGACACTCGGGGCTCAGTCAGTCAGCCGGTGCCGCTCCGGACAGCACCACGCGCCTCTCTCCCGCCTCGAATCGATCCTCGTGCACGATCGGGATCTATCTCGCGACTACATGCTTCTTAAATCTCTCTTTCTTCTCCCTTCTCACCGTCGGCAAGTTGTGAGTGCGAGTTGTCCTAGGGTCGTTTGCAGAGGTTTCAGGTTTTTCACTTTTCTCGAAGGTGCCACGCGTGAGTTTGGACAGTTTTCCAGAGGGCCGTCTGCCTCAAAGCTGAACGAGTGAATTTTTTTCAGAGTCTTTCGGAGAATTTCGTGCACTAGCTTTGAAAATATTTTTCCACCTACAATGGAGTGCTCGAATTTTTTTTACGTTTTTCCCACTCGAACGTAGGGACGGGAAAGATAATGCTTTATGTACGCGGGAAATTTTAGTAGTTTTCGCGGGCGTGTAAGGGAATTTTCGGAATAATTGTGGCTACGAATGTTATGGAAATTTTTATTGGGATTGGAGTGTAAATATTCATTTATAGAAATGAACGGCCAAATTGGATTATGTTTACGTGAATTTTGTAGAATTTTGGGGGGAGTTCTGTCATAAATCGTAGATAAATATACCTTTCTGTTCCACTGGCGATAAAGATTTATACGAGGCGTTACGTTGACCATTAAAAAGCGATATAAGACGGTAGAATTGGAACGATGTTTGAAGGAACAAATCATGCGCCGGTAGAGGTATTTTCAGACGCGACGAAAGTCTATTGTCGAATCAAGATCGTTAAAACGAATTGCCTCCCAACAAGGTCGCTCAATTTTACGAGCTACTAGCGACACACGCGACACGAAATTTATAACGGACGTTAAACTGTCTGAATTCACCTCTCTAAATACACGGGTCGTGTTCCACTTGCCGAGTTGACTCTCAAATTTTTATTCCTCCACTTATCTCCATTGCAGCTGGTTACTGGATAAAGCAGACTCAACTCAGATTTTACGTTACGATTAGATCAATTTCAATCCACTATTTACAGACAGAAACCGCGAGAAACGAAAGCTTTTATCTCGGTTCATCTGCATCCGTTTCATACACTGTCCCACTTCCAGAGTATTTAATTCATTTTCATCCAAGTCTCTAGGGTCTTTTAATTACAATATCCCGGGGGTACGTGACCGTTTAATTTGCCAAATGTGTTTCCTACCTGAAGACCCGAGCGTAATAAAACACTCGCCGCGCAAAAGGTCAAAAAATCTCTTCGCGAAATTATATTGAATTGGAGAGAGAGAGAGAGAGAGAGAGAGAGAGAGAGAGAGAGAGAAAGGGGGAGAAGAGAGGGGTCGGTGAACTCTGGCATACGTAACAGGCATCGCAAGCACACGCACGACTTTGATCAATGCGCCGATCAAGATTTGCAAATTACTATAGGGAAATGTTTAATTTGATTTTACCGCGTAACTTATTCTTGTTCTCTCTTTCTCGCGCAACGAACATAGTAACTTCTTTAATTCAAGACACTGCTTTCACCTTGTCATTTATTTAACAACGAAGCTAATTCAAGTATACAGAAACACGCAAATCTGTTAAGCTGTAAAAACTGGAAAAGTCATTTACCATTTTGCAATCGGTGGCTTCGCATTAAAGGTGTCTGAATGTCAGCAGCAGTTGCACGTGCCTGCTAGGAATACAAACATACACACATTGAAAGTTTTATACCACCGTTGTATCACTCAAGAACCACGCGTCGCGAGAGGTGGATAACCTTCGAGGGTGATCGTATCGCTATCACGGCCCGAGTAACACTGATTGCTCTAAGTTAAGCTCAACAAGGGTCTCGGGGAGTATCCCAAAATTCGGAATGCACAATAACAGGAAGGTGGGTAGGTAAGAATCGTGAGAGAGCCTGCTGCGATAGAAGTAGACGCATACAGTGGGCCACGAAAGTGTTCGGACACCCTTTAAAACAGAATAACTTTTTTAAAATCTGTCCAAACGACTGGAGTCTTTTTGAAGAGCTAGAAGGGTTAGTTTACTAGGTGACGTGTTACGTGGTTTTGAAAAATATTGCCATTTGTCGGGATAGCGAAGGAAATAGTGAAGGTCGCTTTTTCAACTTTTTTTACCCGAGCCTGTAATCTTCATCAAAATTTCAAATTTCATCGTGTCTTGCTCGCTAGCGTGTGAGAACATTGACTTGCACTTTCTTTCGTAGAATGACCGAATCTATTTAATCGTCATTTATAACGTATGTGTAATTAACATCGGTAGAAAGTGAATGGTTAGATGAATTCTTGGATGCACAAAGCAACACGGCGAAAGCTCTGTAACGCACCCCCGCGCGATATCGTTGGGCGCGCCAATTTATGGGGCCAATATCTAACACCAATATTTGACCATTTGCTCGATATGGGCCCAATCTGGACCCTCTGCTTCGTGGCGCACGTGTACGCGTGACGTATCGCTCGATGGATCGTTATTCCGCTCGATTGGCTGCAAGTATTTCGGGCACGTCCGCTCACTGAATGGATCGAGTTTCGCGACGAATCCCGGGAATGCAACGAAATGCAGTCGAATGCAGCGTGTGCCGGAAACGGGGCTCAAGATCCGCTTAAAAAGTCTCATCTCGAATAACAGAAGTCAGCTGAATCCGATATATCTACATCGCTCCCTAGGAACATTCTTCAACAGATGCCATTAAATTTCCTCGGAACACAGGCACAGTTACATTTATGGCGCGGGTTTATTTTATCAACGACGAACTGTGCCATTCTCTGGCGCGCGAAACACGCGCTCTTTTGATAATCCTATAATGGCAGCGCATGGTCCACTCGTAAAAGTTGTCTTCTTTAATTTTAGAGAGAATTTCAGTGGTGAATAATTCACCAGGTGACGGTGGACGTCGTCTTTTCGAGCGACCTGCGTTCGTGCAATTACCCGTGGTAACTGGATTCTGCTAAAATTAGAAAAAGGTGAAATTCATCCCTTCGCTTCTGGATCAGTTCCCTGTAAATTTGTAATTTCATGGACCGTTGACGGACGCGCTATCGAAGGCGCAGAATTATGCACATTTGTATTAAGGGGTAACACCACTCTAGAGGCAGAAAAAAAGACCTAAATTTGACAATTTATTTTGGGAGTATGACAAACGGAATAGAATTTCTTTTCAGAGGGTTTATTTAACACATATTGAAGTACGAAAAACAATTTTTTTATTGTCATTTTCATACAAAATGGCGGCGACAGAGCCCGTCGTCGAAACCACTTCTTTCAAACTGGGAGGACGGATTTCTCGGAGACTATTGCATGGATCGATTTGAAATTTTTACAGTAGCTTCACAACAATATTCTCTTTGGAAGAACGTAACCGTTTTTTGATTGAATGTAAACTCTTTTTTTTATAAACAATTTAATGCTCATGTTTAGGGCAAAAAATCAATTCATTTCTTAAAAAGTGCACCACTTCCACAAAAATTGAGTAAAAAAAAAACCCCCTACGTACTTCCAAAGTCAATTGTATATAGATTATAAATTTTTTTTATTTTTTGTTCTCGGACTCATACATGCCGAGAAATCCGTCCTCCCGTGGCGGTGTTTTCAAAAAAGCTGTTTTTGACGACGAGCTCTGTCGCCGCCATTTTGTATGAAAATGACAATAAAAAAATAGTTTTTCGCACTTCAATATGTGTTAAATAAACCCTCTGAAAAGAAATTCAATTCCGTTTGTCATACTCCCAAAATAAATTGTCAAATTTAGGTCTTTTTTCTGCCTCTATAGTGGTGTTACCCCTTAAGAAATCAACGAGTATTGACATTTCTATGATCTTACCAATGCACGGTTGTGTACACGAGTCTCCGAAGATCGGGCTAAAAATGGAATAAGTTGCGCGTCGCATTTAGAAATGAGTTAGACTGGAGTGGTATCGAGGAGAGGAAGTTGAGGAAGAAATTAGCTCCCCGGAGTGCAAGTAGCTCCCTCGCGATTACGAAATTCCTCGTTGCGTATCGGGCTCGCGAGGAAATGGGTTCGCGGGGGCCGATAACACTTTGGAGAAAGAAACAGAGAAGTTGGACTCCTCGACGATTTATTCGTCCGCGCGAGTTTCCTTATTTCCCCCCCGCGTGACTCGCGGATATATTTTACAAGCGGGAAATTATCGAGATACTTTCTCGAACTGAATCCTTCTCGAGAATCTATCGTTGTTGTTCTTCTTCGAAAGTCGAGCGAGCTATCGCGGAGGCGCCAAGATTTGCTTACCATTTCTTCGCTAAATCTCTGTCGCTTTGTTGCTCCGCGGATTAGGGACATTTACTTGGAGTTCGGGGAAGGGTCGGTTCAAGAATTCGAGCAGAGCGTTGAAGCGAACAAGCTGACTCATTTTCCCGTAGTTAACAGATAGGGGAGACCGGGGCAAAGTGAGACGGAAAAAGTTTGAAGACGAATAAAATTTTTCCCTTTCAATAAAAATGTGTGCAAATAGATTTATAATATAATTTGAACATTACTATTGATAAATGCTGAATAGCAATACTTAAAATAAACTCGAAGTATATTAAAATTCAGTTTGAAAAAGAAATGCAAAATCGACCACTTTACCCCATATATGGGGTAAAGTGAGCAGAAATAAAATACGTGTTTTAATGAAGGATATATAATTATAAAATTAACTTTATTAGAAGTTTTAAACTATTTAAACTATTTTTTCAAAAATATATTTCATTAATACAAGTTTAACATTAATAATTTGTACTTTGAAACTTTGTACTTTGTGTAAACTCATTTTCAGAAGAAAATGAGTTTTTAAAGGAACTTTGGTTACATGAACAGTCTGACATATTATAACTAAAACACATACATACATAATTATTAATAAAATACGTACTTTTACATCTAAATAATTTTTTTAACAAAAACATTATATATCTTTCTATCGCAATTTTTTTTTAAATGGGCTTCAAGAATTTTTGGCAGACAGGTTTCACATAAAAATAACGATGTTTTAATAAAATGCTTAACGCAGTCTTCGTGAGCCCATAAATTGCACTCCTGCTCATTCTATTCTGAAAAAATAACCTATAGTTAATTATGCATGTAACAGGTTTCGTAGGTTATAATATTTATAGGTAAAAAAATGAATTAATTTATTGACGTAATGAAAAAAATTAATTCAATTATTAAAGTAATGAAAGAAATGAATTAATTTTTTGATGTAATGAAAAATATGAATTTATATTACCTGATATGTTGACAATAATTATTTGCGGGGACGCTGCAACCACCACACCGCGTCGTTTCTCAGCTAGCTGACAGGTTGGTTAGGTTATTGCGCACATCACTCGCGCATCTTTTCTTTGCACCTCAGTTTACCCTTAGAGCATATATACATGGAGGTATCATTGCCTTAGAGTGACTGCCTCGAAACTGTCGGCAACATCACGCGAGAGAGAAAGACATGTGCCACTGGTGCGAGCGAGAGAAGTATATGTCCTATTCGACCGTAAAGCGCAAGCGCCGATATTGTGCGAGAGAGAAACACATCTTGCGAGCGAGAGAATCTATACTTCACTCTCTCGCACCAGTTCGCACGATGTGTTTCTCTCTCGCACGATATCGGCGCTTGCGCTTTACGGTCGAATAGGACATATACTTCTCTCGCTCGCACATGTCTTTCTCTCTCGCACCATGTTGCCGACAGTTTCAAGCTTTCAATGAGACCTCCATAGTATATGCTCTAAGAGTTTACCCCGGCCACTTTGCCCCGAATGTGTACTCAGTGGAAAATTAATTATTTAATAATGTTAGGATTAATGTTTTCTCAAACGCGTGTACATGTATGTGTATAAGCGTGTTATAAACACGCAGAAAAAAAAGGAGTTAAAATAACACATTTAAGACTCATTTATCCAAAAAGCTAAATTGAAAAGAAAACCAATTGGAAGGCTCTAAAACTTCATTTTTCATTTTTTAAATGAATTTCCATTTTTCGATACCTGAATGTGCATAATTATCATTGTAGTATTACACACATTTATTACGTCACCCAAATTTGTAAATATATTCTATTGTTAAATAATAAATTAAGGAAGCTCATTTTACCCCGCGGTTCACTTTGCCTCGGTCTCCCTAATGGTTTCTCGAGGACGAGTGGGGGTGATAAGTCAGGACAAAGTTTAGAATCGGGTCGCCGATATAAAGGCTAGCTTGACACAGAGTTCAAATGACACGGGGCAGTATTGCGTTCCAGTGGAAGCATGTACTTTGAGGGAGAATATTAAAGTACATTGGTGCATCGCAGCATATATAATCACAGAGAATCGTTTTCCTTCCTTCATCCCCCGTTATTATACCGCTTGTATATGCCCACGAAGCTTCTACCGGCACGTTGACCTGAAATCTTGAAACATACGTTCCTATCGATAGCACGAATCGCGTGTTACAGAAGTCAATAGCTTGCCCGATTAGTCGGCACATAAAACTGAAGGGTGAATCGACGAAACGCAGGGACAGTTTGGCGAGTGAAATTCGATAGGAAAGTGCTGTTCGCTATACGGTTTCGTGGTGAATCGGCGGACTTCTCCGTGTCCGGCATCTGTTTGATCGGCGAGACACATGTGCGCGCCGAAGAAGGCACGGACACGCTCACGGGACAGAAAGCACGCGGATCCGCGCCAAGTCGCATGACAGACTCATGACACGCGCGTGGCCACGCATCGCGTACTGTGTCCTGGATTCTGTGACGACGCGAGGGAACGCGAGGGTCGTAGCAAGTGCGTGGCTGAGCGCCGCCAGGCGAACCTGCTCCAAGAGGAAAATGGGCGGAAAAGTGGGGCTGATATGCGGCAGCTGCTGGTCCGGAAAGTACAGTACGTATCACGACTTCACGCTCTTCCCTTTCTGCGCGAATCCACGGCAGTGGCGTAACAGGTAGGACTCTCCACTAAACAGCCACCCATCGTTTCACAGAAATTTAAGTATCGGCGGTGATACACCACGACACCAAGACTTTTCAATAACGGCCTTTCTCCGTTCTTTCTACGTCCTCTACGCCGCATCTACTAATTTCCAGCCGCTGTTAATAATGCTTGGGAATAGCCGCCCAGAGGAGTTAAATTTCTAGCGAAGCTTTAATATCAAAGAAGCCACAGACAGGGCTTTTTCGCTGGAAGAAAGGAAGCAGGGGCCATTTTCTTGCAGGCGAAAGAATTCCGTGGCAAAAATCGCGGCAGCTAGGCGCTGGGTTAAGGGGGGAAGCCACTGTGACGGTCGAAAATAAAGGCTATTTTCAAGACATTCTTTTATAATGGAATGTAACTTTCTACGAAAAATCTTTATTACCAACTGAAAATACATATATTTGACTAATATTTTATGCTCGCAGATTGACAAAATTTTCGGTTGTATGGCCACAGCATACGATAACGTTAGGCTCTGCAAAAAAAAATTACAAAACGGATGCACGTGTAACTTTCCAACATTTGATCCGAATTGAAAAATTCGAACGGTTTCTTAAAGTATATTACAATAGCTTCAGTTGCACGTACCAGTTTTTTTTTAATCGAATAATTCATTCAATAGTAACATTGAAAAAACATGTTGATTTTTTATACTATTTGGTCAAGATTTCTTCTCAAGTCCGCCATTTCTTCAAAAATGAATATTTTTTTAAATCCGTACGTGCAACTGAAGCTATTGTAATATACTTTAAGAAACCGTTCGAATTTTTCAATTCGGATCAAATGTTGGAAAGTTACACGTGCATCCGTTTTGTAATTTTTTTTTTTGCAGAGCCTAACGTTATCGTATGCTGTGGCCATACAACCGAAAATTTTGTCAATCTGCGAGCATAAAATATTAGTCAAATATATGTATTTTCAGTTGGTAATAAAGATTTTTCGTAGAAAGTTACATTCCATTATAAAAGAATGTCTTGAAAATAGCCTTTATTTTCGACCGTCACAGTGGCTTCCCCCCTTAATGGATCGCGAAAAACAGAATAGGTAGCCCGCGGACGTGGTCGGCGCAGCTGGCCGATTTTCGATTCATCAAGCCGCGAAAGGTGCGCGCGGGACCGCTGCCAAAATGACTGTTGCTCGAAGCCGGCTCCACGTCGGGATTATCGATCGCTCGCTGGCCCAGGTGGATCTCCACGTCGAAATACGTTCCGGGAGGCATGTAGCGCCACGCGCGTTTATCGGATTTCGAGGCTCGTCCCACGAACGATGCACGAGCATTCCTCTCTCCTCGTGTACCGTTACCATGGGCGCAGCACTTTCGATGATTCAATCGTCGCTGCGTTCCTTTCCTAGGCTCGCTCCTCTCCTTCGCCATCCCCTGATAATCGGCCTTCTGTTATGCCTGACAATACGAGGCGATGGTATATTATCGGAGTATTAATCGGTCCGCGAGCGACGAGGAGGTTTCCGCCGAGGAACCGATCTTCCAGGGGAACGAGTCTACGATTAGTCAAACGGGCCGCAGCCTTCCTGTACCGGCAATTACCTCCGCTATGAAAATGGTAATTGGTATTCCGTGCACGCGGCCCGAAACAGTTTCCACGCGCGGTGAATTCGTATGAAAGTTCCGCGAAAACCGGGCGACAGTTCAGCCAGCGGGGAACTTGAATTCGGCTTATGAACCGTTAAGAAACGTGATTTTACATGCTCGCAGCTACATGATGCAGAACCATTCTGCCTTCGTCGATACCGTTACTCGGCTCGCTTGTCCCCTTCCTCCAGGTTCATTACATAATTCTTACGGGCCGTAACATCGGTTCTGATTTTTCGACATCGTACCCTGGATCCTGCAACTTGGAACGCGTTCTGGATTCCTGCGCTCCTCGTGGTCCTGTTTCCCGAACGGTACACTAGGATACCCCGAGACGAATAGTTCTGCAACAAGCACCGCCTGTATACCCACTGTTCCTGGCGCGTCTCTGATAGTGGCACATGCTACTTTCGGCTAGTGAACTCCACCGACAACGGAAGCTTCGGTTGCCCGAACATTCCGATTTTTTAGAAACTGTGCAGGTCGGAAGGGGACCTCCTTGCCCTTGCGAGTCTATTCCTGTATTTTCGACTCTGAAATTTCCGCCCAGGTACCTAAAACTTTCCTTCTACACAGAATCTTACCAGCTTCCTAATCTCCAGAGAAAATACCGTTGGTGATAGGGTTTTAGAGTCTCCCAAGACTCGTGCCAGAGGAAGAACATAGCCGAGACACTTTTTCGAAACTTCTAACCCCATCATCGTGATCCGAAGTATTTACTTGGAAAAGTTCGCGCGGTGGTCCGACTGTAACGCCCCAGAGTAAGACTGGAGGATCTCCTGAGAACTGGAATTCGACCGAACAGTTGATTCCGGCGGGAAGAAAAGGGAGCCCGGCTGCTGGAAATTTTTTCCCGGCCACAGAAAAACGCAAATTGAAAGGAAAGCATTAAAACGGTCGGGATTCTTGGCGGATCGATGGAGCACCTGTCGTTTGCGGGAAGACGATGACGACGTGGAAGTAAACGAGAAATCGGTGGCGCAGAAAAAGGTGGAGAATCGAGTCGAAGCGGGTCCGGCGGCTGGCTAGCGCAAAAACGAGACGAACGCCTTCTCCGGCCGAGAACCGGAGATTTCGACTTGTTCTTCGTGGTTGGAATTGTTTTTCTCTACCTGCAACTGGACCCGTAACGGATGCTTTGACGTCTAGAGAGATATACAGGGTGATTCCGATGATCCTTTCACACCGTGTCATTTCTCCGCCGTTGCTTTCGCAAAAAAAAAGTATTATCTCCTTCTATCTCATATCGCTCTCGCACGATAGAGAGATCTCGCATGGTAATTAGCTGACAGCGTTGAAATCACCTAGCCACTATAATTACCGTCAAATACCACAGCTAGATTCTACAATCGCAATTGCAATGACTTTATTATAATACGATCGGTTAAAGCTGACGTCACTTCGAGTCTGTATTAATTAATTTCAACGCGTCTCTGCGCAATCACGGCCGAGAGCATCAAAGCCGAAATGGACACACGAGTACTCTCCATGAAGAAGCGTAGAACGGGTAGGGAAATGACAAACGGGCCGGCCAGAAATGCACTGTTCGCGACAGCGGCTCGAAACTTCCACTGAATTCGCTTGACGAGTGAATTAGCCGTTTTTCCCCGGAAGAACGTAATTTCAGCTCTGACGAACCCTCGAAAAATCCTTCGCGGGGGATTCTGCCCCTTTTTCCAACTGTTCGGAGAGGCCAGGCGAGGGGCGCTTTAAAACGGGGACAGGGATTGGAATTAGAATGCAGTCGCGGTGTGAATTTACAGTTTAGACTTTACCGAAGCAATTACTGTGGCAAAACGAGAAGCTGCTGGATTTCTTGATTTATCGCAGCCAGCGTTTCAATTATGACACGCCAGAAGAAGCGTAATCGAGTTGGATCCAGGGACTCCTACCGGTACGTAAAATACCGGTATTTTTCGGTTGTATCTTCGTCTGAGACTCAATACCGGTATAACGCTCATACCGGTATTTCGCTATACCGAAACCGATATCATACCGAAATAGATAAATACCGAAAACAAAAGGTTACCGGTAACCGAAATAAATACCGGTATTTTTTCGGTATTCTTTTCAGTAACATGGTAGGTTTCGGTGTTCACCGAGAAGAATACCGAAAAAATACCGGTATTTATTTCGGTTACCGGTAATTCCGAAAACCGATTGTTTTCGGTATTTATCTTTTTCGGTATGATATCGGTTTCGGTATTTATCTTTTTCGGTATGATATCGGTTTCGGTATAGCTGTATTGGCGAAATACCGGTATGAGCATTATACCGGTATTAAGTCCCTGGTTGGATCGACCATAGAACGGTGACGTTCTCTCTAAACAAATCGACTGCGATTCAACGGAGCCTGTTACCCTTCTAGCGAGTCGTTCTATCGATTCCACTTGGCTTCCCATCGCTGCCCCAGCATCGCCGACATTTTCTCCCGAGCTATTCGCGCGATTCCTGTCCGCGATTGCAGTGGCGAGTGGCGAGCGCGGCGAGCGTGGCTGCCGGCAAGAGTGTCGACTCGATGCCAACTAACGGGATCTGTAGTGATCAAGTAGGTCAGGCGAGTAGTCGATACCACCGTCTCTTTGTCTCCTCCGCGATGAACCATCCGAACACGCGTCAAGGTCTGAATAGCTCCTTTTCGGAGCACGTGCCCACGGTGACGCCGCGCCGTCAAGCTGTCGTATCCCGGCTAGAAGGACAATGCGAAATTTCATGCCACTTTCGACCAATAAAAAGCGCGCATTATACTTTATCGATCCTTTCAAGGAAAGCAGAAACTGACGGCGTTACGTTCCACCGTTCAGTATCCCCTTAAAGTTCCAGCGAGGGTTCGTTGGAACAGCGAGCCTGCTAATGATCGCTGTAACGAGTCAGGTATGTAGGGTAACGGAGCGGGTTTCTGGGAATCGAGAAATGCCTGGATCGCGTAATCTCTCGCGATACGGTAACACGCGGGGGGGGGGGGGGGGGGGGGCGGCCGTTGCAAAATTCCGATTCGGCGGCCGACGCATTCCCAAGCGACGACATCAGCGTCCCTGGAATAGAACAATGCGGACTTGTCATTGCTTCCACGAGGCTATATCGACGACTGGTCATTCGTTTCGGTGGTGAGCCAGGTTTTGCCATTTTTATGATTCTGAGGATCAGGGGGCATCGCGCAAATGGGCCTAGGTATGCAGAGACCTACCAACCCTCAAAACGGCAGCAAATTATTTGAACCCAGTGTGGATCCCATAATTTTGTGATCATTATTTTGCAAAATATTACCAATCCATGGAACAACTTTTACATTATACAATTATTAAACCTACCAAGCCATAGTTCCATTTTAGGCTTAAAGAACAAAGGCTACAGAAAATGGAAAATAATATTAATTATAGTACTCACTGTTAAATAAATCATTAAAAAATCTTGTAAAACAATAACAAGAAAAAAAATATACCCAATAGATATAAAGCTACTTTTCTTTAACAATCTTTAAACTAAATTCACTCAATTTCAGATCGTCGAGGATTGGTAGCTTTCTGCATAACTAGGCCCGAATGTCATCTACGCCTGCTATCGGATCAAGGGACCGTCTGTCAGACCCAGGCAGACCTGTCCAAATATCCTAGGTGCGTGGCGATGTAGACATTAAATTAATTAGCAAAGTGCCGAGGCTCCCGTCCCCTCTAAACGCTTAATTTATGCAGTACCGAAGTTTCTGAATTAGAAGCTGGGAATATAGTTTCGAGTGCCAAACGTCCTACGTTTCACAACAAGCTAGGTATGCTCCGCGGAAAATCAAAGTGGAAGGTTTTCCCGTTGTCGCTTACGTAACGAAATAATCCACTCCGTAGCGAAGCCTTCCGCGCGAGAATTTTCACGCGAGCTGGATTTCGCTGCCTCCCCCGTTGACGCGGCTTCCCCGCTGCGCCGCAGCACCAGCCCCAGACACTTCCATTTCGTCGCGAAGCACCTCAAAGCGGGCGAACGTCTAATTTAGCAAATAGAAATTTCGACCAACTGCGGATAGGGTCTGTGCAGTCTCCGGTGGAGAGATAGCTCCAGGCAGGGGTTGTTCACCCCGTGATCCTGGCCGCGAGACGCCACCAGTGTTAACGGTGGGCGTCGCGACGCCAGAAGTGCCGCCGATGGGATGTCTAAGGGGGAATCAGAGGTTGTTATTGGGGGATTGCGTGATGGGGATCTGTCTCCCGTGCGTACCGAACTCCATTCGAAATGCCTGGCTTCAGACTAGGGTGACTGCGAAACGATCACGGAGACTGTTCGCTGGAAAATCAATTCGCCGTCCAGCTTCGTTAAAAATCACCCTACCTATGCTGCGTTAATTGCTTTCCTAGAATACCGGGGCCAATTTTTCGTCCATCCAGCGAGCGAGGAAGACGGGAGAAGTAAATCTGGAGGAAGAGTGGCGAAAGGGGGAAGAACGTAGAAATTGATCGAGGTGGTTCGGACGGGTTGGGAGCGGAAGCGCAGTTGCACGGTCATTTGTATCGCTGGTTGCTGGACCTGTTGCTGCGCAACGTCCGACCGGGGGTGTTGATTTTCCTTTTTCTCCGATGGCGGCTCAGCCTCGCCCCCGCCCGCCCCTTGGCTTTTTTATTACGGCGGATTGTACAAAGGTAGGGGGCCGCGGTTGCGGCCGGCCGTAATAAATATTTTACGTTCTGGAGGCGCGGCTCTCGGGCTCGCCGCAGTTTACTGCATTTGGGATATATCTTGAAATGCGGTAAACCAGCCGGGGATTTCGGGATTCTTTCTTCCGCCGTAGGTCCTGCCGGGATAATTCGGAAATACGATGAGAATTTTATCTGCAGCGGTTTCTCGGCCGCGCGCCGAGAACAACGGACCACTCCGAGCGATAATAAAGACGACATCCAGGAAAAGACGGCGATGCGCCTAATTCACGATCCAGATACAGCGTTTATTCAGTCACCGGGCGATTAATGTCTCGTGACTGGGAGCCACCAGTATGCCAGACAAAATATCATCGAATAACCACGCAAACTCGCGAGAAAAGTAATGTGCTCGCGTCACGCGAATTCCAGGCGGCTCGCACGACCTCGCGGTCTAAATATAAAAAGGCTATCCGTTGGCGGACAAAAAAGAAACGATAAATTATTCAATTCGCCGGGCCAGTAGCAAAATTGAACGTCGACCCATTTAAGTGATTGACGTCTCGCGGGGAAATGCAACGGTGCTATTTAATCCGCCGGTTTATTTAATCTGCCAACATTATCCGCTCTCAAACAGGAACTTGCAGCCTTTCGCGCGCGGACTCACGTGTCCTGTAAATATAGACGCTCCACTTGGCACTGGTGCAGAAAAGATCAAGGTGTCGCAGAACGACGCCGTTACGTCGATCCGTAAGGTGCTCCATTATATAAAACAATATCTTTCGGAGAGATATCTTCGAAGTAAATAATTCAATTAATATCGAATAACACAGAAATAAATATTCTCGGGCGTTAGACTCTTAAATAAACGGAAATTCTATTAAAAACTTCTGTTTCATTTCGCTGCAGCGAATCAATAAATACTACTACTACTACTACTTTGAACTCGAAAATTTCATCGGAATTGCGCGATAAAATACTGAATTCAGGATGGAAACCATTAACATTTTACTAAATGCTGGATATCGCGGAACGTTCCCACTGACGGGCGAGTGAAGGTTTTTAAATATTCCGCATTGCGTGGCAATGGATATAAAACGGATCCTAATGGGCAAGCGATGCCGTTGCACGCACCCTGTAGAGTTACAGGGTGGTTAATCAAATTTTCGAGAATCGATATTCAACACCCGACGTAATTAAGCGAGAAGCAGAGGCGACCACGATAATTCATCGCGCCCCGTTATTTCTATCTCCGTCGGTGAAATTTCGTACGACCAGAGGATCTACCGTTCCGTTCGACATTACGAGGGGTGCAGTAATTAGTGGGAGTCACGTACGACGAAATTGTCTGGTTTCTTGATATCATATGCATGCGATGCAATTAACCGGGCAGGTTCAGTTCGGAATACAGGAGCGTTCGTGTGAGAAAAGTGGGGCGAACTTCATGGGAAATCTGGGGTCTGCTTTCGAGATTAGTATCCCATTTCACCGCTGCCGTTCGAGGTAAAAATAACCACGAGGCGAAATAATTTTAGAACGCCGTAAACACAATTAAAGAGCCTGGGTAATGGAAAAAGCTGGAGTAAATACATCGGTCGCAAAAAGGTCCCTATCAGGAGAGGAGGGTCTCTCGCCGAACCCCTCGTATCAAAGAAAGGACGAGTCGTTTGTTCCCGCAGATAGATATCGGAGATTCGCCTGCCCCGAGAATAAAGGAATCCTTCTTCTTTTAAATCACCATCGCGCCAAACGAATATTCTCCCGCGGAACAAGCAAATTCCATTGTGTCCCGGGGACGCTTGTTAGAGGAAAACCGGGAAGAATGTCGGCCAAACAAAAGGGGAGCGAATCAGGAAACTTCTATTTTTCGGTCCCGTCGAAGATGCACTTAAAAAACTCAATTTCCCTCGTTGTCGGCGGAAATGATATTAAAACTCGACTTGGCGGCGATGGTCCTCGCCACGGACGGAAATCGCTGCGGCGGAGAAAAAGGGAGTTTCCCGGTTTTTCAGAGGAAAAATCGCATGGCTGAAGGAATATTAAGAGGGCGCCCTTTTCCTTGCGGCGAAAAAGTCGTTTAATCCCTTTCAACCCCCCTTAACCCTCCGGCAATAGCAGCGTAAGTCAATTTTACCGCGCCGTAACACTTCTATTTTCCGTAAACATCGTTAAACGGAAATTGTCTGCTCTGCGGGAGCAGATGCAACGACAGAGAGCGCGTTTAATACCCGCTGGAATGCGGTGACGGTGCGTTATGAATGACGATTCGCCTCGCAATCCAATAATTCCACCGGGGTTTTTTCATCTTTTTTGCCTGGATTCAATGCATTCCCACTGTCTCTTCGTGATTTCATTGCTTTGTCGCGGGTTGACCTTTTGTGCCGCTTTTTTATCGCGAATAAACGGGACGAAGAGCTAGCGAACGTTCTGTTATTGATGCGCGAGTAACGTCGCTTTCGAATGCCTTTGCATCGCGACGTATGCGGCTCTGTACAAATAAATTTCAACCTCCTCAAGCCAGTTTGTAATGGAAACGAAAAAAGTCTTTAAGTAAAAATTAATTTTTATTTAACTGGAAGCCAGTTGTCATTAAATCGCAAAGAAATTTCTCAAAAAATGAAATGATTAAGAAATACTAATTTTTAATTATTCCGATTACAACCAACCATTATGAATGATTAATATTTGTTTCGGCTACCCGGAACCATTATCGATGACGGAAATTTAATTTTGGTTACCGATAACCACTATCGACGGCAAAAAAAAATTCTGATTACATTCGATCATTGTCAATTATTCTTATTAACATTACTGGTAATTAGTATTCATTGACAACACGAAAAAAATTAATTACAAAACTTATATATTGTAGGGGAGAGGTGCTATAAAAGGGACACTTTTGTTTAGCGTCCATTTCTGACAATGTCGTTATACCTAGGTATTTAAAAAAACAACTACATCACAAGAAAGCGTGTTTATTTCCCTTCGATAAAAGTATATTGCAAACTCATCAATTGTAATAGAAAATAACAAAATCTTCGATTTTCAAAAAAGTGGGAAATGTCCCTTTTACGACTAGGTGGTTTTAAATGGGACAGTATAAGTCGTGAAAGGGACACGTTAATAAAAATAAACTTATTAAGTATTACAATTATAATTCTAAATCTTAATGATACAAGACAACGAAATCTACGAAAAAATTAACTCTTTGTAGTATGAATCATCAATATTTTATTATTAATGACACATGGAACAGAAAAAATTGAATGTGCCTTTCATTCCGCATGACTCATTGGCCCATTTACCGCAAATTTACATACAACTGGTGCAAATTTATAACTTATAACGAGGGCTAATTTATTGCCACACATTTTCTTGACGATAAAGTTTGTTGCTTTGAATAGTCACTTTATTAATTCTTAAATTTGAAGCAATACGCCATCAACTAATAATTCATAATTTAAAACAATGTCATCTATGTATCAGATGATGCACTAATAACTTTACAGGAAAGTATAATACATATAGTGTCCAGCAGTACATGTGTATGAGAGGGACAGCCATGAAACGGTCGTCCCATTTAAGACTTAATTGTTAAAACAAAGAAAACAATTAATTAAGCTTATCTGTTAAGCGTTTTCGTTTCAGTTGAATACAGGCTATTTTAATGATATAACACTTTAACACTTTCTATATATCTTAATCTCAGAAAACGACACAGAAAACCAATGAAAATTTCACTTTTACTGCCGAAAAATATCAACCGCGGATTACTACTCTGTTGCAAGTGAGACCGCAGGGAAGTTTACGTCAAATGATTAGGCACTAGTGTTGCCATAAACAGGAAAATAACTTGCATGTGTAATGCGTTTAGAATTTTGGAAATTCGATTTGTCCCATTTAAGACGTGTCCCCTTTCCCATACAGCACACTTGGTTGCTGCAACGTTGCAGCAACGTTGCTGAAAAGTTGCAGAAACGTTGCAGTGCAATGTTGCACAGGGGCGGACATAGGAAGATTTCTGCAACATTTCAGCAATGTTGCGGTGCAATATTACCCTGCAACGTTTCTGCAACGTTTCAGCAACGTTTCTGCAACGTTTCTGCAACGTTTCAGCAACGTTTCTGCAACGTTTCTGCAACGTTTCTGCAACGTTTCTGCAACGTTTCTGCAACGTTTCTGCAACTTTTCTGCAACGTTTCTGCAACGTTTCAGCAACTTTTCTGCAACTTTTCTGCAACGTTTCTGCAACGTTTCAGCAACGTTTCTGCAACTTTTCAGCAACGTAATTTGCTGTAGGGGTTATAGCACCTATCCCCTACATACTACAATTTACCGCCTTTTTGTTTAATAAAATACATAAGTTTTGTAATTAATTTCTGTTCGTGTTGTCAATGAATACTAATTATACCATGACTTTTAAAATTTGTCTTATAACAATTATGATGTGTGAACTAAAGGTAACAGACACCGAGATCCGTCGTAGAAAAGCTCAACAGCAAAGTAAACTCTCGGGCGCGAAAAAGTAAAAACGTATCAGGATAAAACGTAATCTCCGCCAAGATTACTTTTCATATTGACAGAGGCATTGATTCAGCTGCACGCGCGCTTTTCGATTCATCCAGCTACGCCTCGGATTTCGGCGCTGGTATTTCGCGATAGCAGTTTGAGATTGCTTTGCGTCCGTTTCTACGCCCTGCTCCCTTGTGCTATCGCAATATATCCTCTTCCATTGATCCATCTGGCCAGCCTGTCCATCGATCCACGCTGATATTTCTGCCGCATTCTGTATTTTTACATCCCCTGCCAGCTTCGCGTTACGCCCCGCAGACATTTCATTTTTAGAGCAAAACAACGCGGATAAGCTCCTGCGAAAGAACGCGCGCGCAACGCGGTAGAATACAAAAATTGGAGAAATAACAGGCAAACGCGGGGCAAAAAGTCTGACGCATCGGAGATTACGTTTGCACGAGATGCATCGCGTGAAATTCAAAGATGCTCAGAGCCGCTTAAAACATTCGCGCGTTGCCTTGCGGACAGGAAGCACCGATTGTCTCGGAGATTTACGTCGATCGCAACTGTCGTGCGTGCAATTCCATTTAGCTATGGGAATGCGTGTCTGAACGTGCACTTTTGCCGGCTTTCCTCTAGATATGATAATATTCCTGTTATAATATTAGGACAAGGTGCAAAACTTCGTTCGCTGTATTGAACGCGCAAGGTCTTGATTAAAAGTAAAAATATATTACATGTTTTCTTAATCAAACTATCTATGACCTTTTGCCACAATTCTGATCAGAGTACAAGTAGACGTAGCGAAAGAAGACACTTTCTCGCACCTAACCAGGGAGCTGGAACGACATGTTTTGTTTATACCTGCCGTTCCCACTGAAAAATATTTCGTTTCCATTGAAACCGGTTATTTCGTATTTATAAAAAAACTCATTTAAACTTATTTTTAACTATTTTATATATTATATTACATATATTATGTATTATAAAAAAAAATTAGAGTCTTGACGCTTACACCCTAAAGCCTCAAGCAATATAACCTGCATAAAAAATAGAATAGGGTGAAAGCACTAGTAGTCGACCACTTAAAGCTAAACTCGAATGAAAAGTACTGAAAAAAAAATAAACAATCAATGTTATAAAATATATAAAATGTATCGAAGTAATTCAAATGTATTTAATGTATCACTAAATATTTTGTGTTAGTAGGAAAGTTCGGGGAAAATAAATATAATTAACGTTAAAAATAAAGTGTCCGAATGCTTTAATAATCGACTGCTTAACTCTAAAAGTCGACCGGTCCGATAGCTAGTAGTCGACCACCTTTTTTAATATGAAATTCAAAATAGGTTATGTGCGCATTACAAACTAAAATTTATTTTTAAATATAATGTGCAACATCAGTAAATAATTAATAATGACAGGAATAATGCGTAACTAAAATAAGTTCTTTTAAAAACTTTATCAAAATTTTAATAAGAAATAGAACTTATTTTTTTTTCCAATGTAAATTAAATTTTTCGTTTTTAAGATAGGAAGCAGTAACAAATTTTAAGTTTTTAAAGTAGGTATTTGTATTCTATAAATAAATTATATAAACTTTGTAGAACATTAATCCATAAGAAACGAATATACAATTTTAATTATCTTAAATATGATTAAATCCTTTCTTGTTTTATAACTCTCTGTTTCAATTTTTTACATTTTTCTTGCTTCTTCTTTTTATATTCTTCTACTTTCTCTTTTTATATTGCTATTTTCTTGGATTTTTCTTCTTGATTTTTCAATCTTTCCTCCTTTTTCTGACGCTTTGCTATTTCAATATTTTCTTTCACTTCGTGTTTTTTTTAAATAAAATCGCGCCATTCAGCAGATGAAACTGCACTTGGCAGTTTTTTTTTGGAGATCTTTTTTATTGCTTGTTTGCCAAAAGCTTTATTAAGAGCCTCTTATATTATAGTTAATACGTGGTCGACTATTAGCATTCATTGTGAATGCAGTTAGCTTCAGAAGTCGACCGCTGTGGTCGACTATTGAAAATTGAAAGGGAATGATGATCCAGTTACCGACCTCCCATAAATAAATAAATTATCCCATTTGTTTTAAATTTTTGAAGCGCATATAAAATTGTTGATGCTTTTTCAGTGGAATAGCTTAATTTTCCAGTAAAAAGTGTATAGAACTGAATTACATTTGTCGTTTCTATTCAAAGCACACTTATGTTTCTCGAGTTAGAAAAACCGACTTCAAAAAAATAAAGTTGCACTAAAAAGTGAATTCTTTCCCTTATTTAATCTACGATTCATATTTTTTAAGCCGGCGCCAGATTTACACAGTGCAAATGATGAGGCACCGACTTGAAAAATATGAGTCGTAAATTAAATAAGGGAAAGAATTATTTTTTACTTTTTAGTGCAACTTTATTTTTTTGAAGTCGGTTTTAATTTTTTTTTTAAATTTTGTTTATTTTTAACTTTTTAGTTTTATATATATTGACACAACATGCTGAGGAGATATGCGCGTACGTACATAAAATAATAATAATTAGGTGACAATAGTCTTTATTATTAACCATAACGGGCAAAATATTGGGGCAATGTTGATGCAGTGTAGGATGGGACCACCGGGGCATCGCCCTCTTTCGAATAAAAAAAAGATCCTCAAAATCGGTCCATATGCTGAGGAGTTATGAGGGGACAAACATATAAATTATTATTAACTATAACTGGTATAAAATATTGGGCCAATATTGATTCCGCGTAGAATGGGACCAACGGGGCACCATCCTCTTTCGAATAAAAAAAAGATCATCAAAATCGGTCCATATGCTGAGGAGTTATGAGGGGACAAACATAAATAAAAAAAACATACATACGGGTCGAATACATAACCTCCTCCTTTTTGAAGTCAGTTAAAAACAGCAATGGCGCATGTAGAATCAAAATTAGTTTACAAATCACTTTAAAAGCATTTTTTTTTTACCTATGAAGGGCGCTTTTTGTCGTATTGTAAAGTTAGAAATTCAAAATATAATATAAAATTGTCATTTAATAAATTCTTTATTTCAGTACTTATTTCTTTAAGCTAAATAATAAAAGTGGTGGCCTACTAGAGGGTGGCCGACTACTAGTGCATTCGCCCTACACAAAATGAAAATGCAAAATCACAGAACTTATCTACAGTGTTCACGGGAAAAGGCCTGATAGCTCTCGGCTACCCTCTGTTGCGCATGCCCGCGACGAGCTGTGATGTCAAACCAATCAACGCCAAGCTGGTAAACGAACCGAATCGACGCCAGTGGCTGGCTTCGTTTCCCAGCTTGGCGTTGATTGGTCTGACGTCACAGCTCGTCGTGGGCATGCGCAACAGAGGGTAGCCGAGAGCTATCAGGCCTTTTCCCGTGAACACTGCTTATCTACTGTTCGTACCCAGGCACAAATAGATTCACGATGAAAATAAGGGGCGCGTTCAATTTAAAGGTAACATACAGTTCGCATCGGAAACGAAATAACAATGTTATTAACCGGAATTTTTACTTCGGTTATATCGTTTCCACTCCAGCAAGAGGATTGAGAATTTCGTTTCGTTTCTGTTCCAGAAAAATATTTCGTTCGTTCCGTTTCTGTCCCGTTTCCAAGTCCCTAAACCTAACAGTGAGCGAACGAATATTTCCACCGACCTAATACAATATCCAACTGCTCTATTAAGCAGCTACGATTCTACCGGACGAAACTAGACCCATCCGGCGACTGATCTTGAAACGGCGGGACACGATACTGTGCCCGCTGACGCGTTTATAGACGTTGGACGATCGAAGCGGAATCGCGCTCCTTACGTAATAGCGCGCCTGGATGGCCTGGTTTCGGAGGCTGGGTTAATTGCACGCGATAAATTGTCCCTTCCCGTGTCTCCAGCTCGGTCGGTTTTCAAACGAGGCGGTTCCTGCGGCAGGCCCCCTCCGCAGACAGGTCTCGGTCGACAGTTCCGTTCTATTTGGTCCCGCGGCGTTCCCATGTCCGCGAAACATCCGGCCGCTCATTATGGTCGCTCGGGTGCCGCTAACAGCCCGCCACCCGTGAGATTCAATTACGCCCTCCTGACGTTCGAGCCCTCTTTCGACTGCGTTTCGCATGCCTCGACACGCGCCTCTATCCTTCGTAACTCGCGGCGTTCTGGAATTTTGGCGGCGCGGGCGGTTCCTCGGCGACAAGCAGGATTCTCTCGCCGAGATTCGGAAATGGGGGCATTCCGGGGCACCGCGCCACATGTTATTAGTTTGGGCAATTTCCAGATAGAGGCTGGCAGAATTTTCCTTGAAATTCGAATGAGAAGTTAGCGACGATTTATTTGAGACGGAGATTGAAAAGTGATATAGCTAGCGTGGCTCGTGGCGCATCGAACAACTTGACGGAACAGTTAGAGTGGATAATAGGGGTAAACAGTGTAGTTGTTGGCCACCTAAGTCAGAGGTTCACATAAGCGTTGAATTATAAGTCTTATTTTGCTATCTTTAAGAACACAAATAGTGTTAATAGCTTTAAACGACTCTAATAGTCTAGAAATAGAATTTGTTTAAAAAAAGAGTAGAAGGTTCCACAAAAATTTTACACAAAATACGTTTTCTATGAAAAAACATAGTTATTGGCCAGACGAATGCAATGATTGGCCGATCGTATGGCAGTTATTGGCCACTATTTCATAACCTATATGTAACATATATCCTACCTAATTCTTAATGCTCTAAGACCTAATTATGAAATAATGTAAATGTAAAAAAATGAATTGATTCTTTTCGCCATGGTTTAAAATCAAAAATTCCTAAATTATATTCATAAAATGAAACTAAATGTAATATGATAGTATTACATTATTAAAATATGTAAACTATAATACCTTTTCTATTTAAATGTTTCTATATTAGTTAGTATTGTAGTATTGCACCTCCTTTTACATCGTATTAATAGCATTTTCTTTTAAAACATAACCTTTTGCAATCACAACCCTGAAACGGCCAAAGCATGGCGAATGATGGCCAACAACTGTTTCACTGTTTCTATGACTGTCAGCTACCCATTGGCCTTGTGGCCAATGACTGTCCTAAACCATTATTTACATTACAGTTCTTGGCCACCTATAATTTTTGCAATAATGTATAATTTTAATGAATAAATAATCCTTTTTTATAAAGTTCAAACCTTTATTTGTCTATATAACGAATATGAAAGTTCTATATATATCATAAGTGCATTAAATTATCTAAGAATTGCCTGATGTAACCGTATGGCTATTCAATTGAATCACTGTAGTTTTCAAGCATCGATTTCAAGTTGTCTATTTTTTACACGTAGTATAACAATGATTAACGAAATAGTGATTGCATTCGACGCATGAAAGTAGAAGGTATCTGAATATGTTCATTATAAAAGGCATAATGTACACTGTTTCTTAATATTCATGCTTTTTTAAAAAAAGGCCAATCACTGCCAGGTGGCCAACAACTACACTGTTTACCCATAGTTGGGGGAACAGAAGTTAGTAGTGTTTTTTTTTTTAGGATTGTTACCGCTGTGTAAACATTTTGAAACCCTTATGGACTTAACGTGGGCCCGCCGCGGATCCGAGCTTACGAATCGAACCGCGACGGAAATTTCATTTCGTGGATGGCCCCGGGCGAGAGCGACGAAACTATGCGAATCGATGCGAAGCATTCAAGAGCGATGCAATATTGAAATTGCGGTAAATGTGGAATATCCCGACGAAATAGTATAATTCTGTGGAATGTGGGAAACGTCGGTGAACGGCTCCTCTGCGAAATTCTGCTTAAATATACCATTCAGTAATAATTAAATAGCAAACTCGCTCATTATTGCTCGTTCCCCAAAATTCATTAGCGCGTGCTTAATTCGCGCAAGGGCACGCACAATTCTCCACTCGCCTAAACAGATACTCTGATGTAACTCGAGACTAGTTAACAATAATTAGTGGTGTGAGCAATTTAGACTAATTTCTGCTCTGCATTCACCTCGCTTTTATAAAATAGCACACTTACAAACTGGAGCACCGAATGCGTACGAAGCTTCATCTATTTAGGTATTACACGTTTCGCACATATTCCAGCGGATATTCGTGGAAACAGCAGACAGCAGAATGAACCTGGCTAGAATTTTTTCCTGTGCCACTTTCGCCTCTCCTCCATTCGAATGCCATCCTATTTTCGCGGAGAATTCCCCGCGTCCGCGTCGTTTGCGCTAACAGACACTCGTTGTTCGTAAAAATAGCGGGCTGGATTCAATTACTTGGACGGTTGTCACGCTCGCGCCGCGGCGCCGTGACGCTTCGGAATTTCAAATTCAACCTGCGCGCGAGTAAATTCCGTCCGCGTTGAAAAACGTTGACACAACTATTTCCACTGTCTCGCGTTTCCCGCGACGCCTGGCTACGGCTCGACGCAGAGGGGACTCCGCGCGTTCAATTAACACGTTGCCGCCCGTCGGAAACGGAGGAATGGATTCGTGGCAAGACGAGCTCGCGTTACAACGAGCCGATATTAGAATTAGCGGACGTTGGCCGCGGATTACAAGTGTAACGTGCCCGGAGATCGGCGAGCGGAAAATCCATAGCCATTGCGGCAACCGCGTTGCGTGCTTCCCAATTAGCCAGAACAATCGAGTTGCCCGCGGCCGTCTAAACGCGCTTTATCGCGTTTGGCGAATCGTTTGCTTTGTCGGCGGTGAACCAAGATCGGCCGAAATAGAGGTCGTCGATCGGGCCAGCCCCTCCAATTATCAGAATCGAGGTAATTGAAGCCGCGCACCGAAACCAGCAATACGCCTCTGCCGAGCACCCTGCGATATTGCATTTCGCCCCCTTGGTCAACGGCCTCTATTGTCAATTATTCGTTATTGTTCGCCAGTTGAAATCTTGAGATTCCACGCTGCCGATTTACGAGCGGACGAGTTGTCCGTGTTTATTGCAACGGATTTAATACCGAAAGCTGCGTTCACTCTGATTACTGCGCGATCCACGACGGATATAACAACAGAAGAGGGAAATTGGGGAAAATTGGAAATGTGGTTTTACGGCAACCTTGTCGCGAAATGTTATGCTCGCGTGAACTTTGAGGAGCGAATGCCTCTTCTACGCCTGGCATAAAACGAGTACCCTCGGTGCGCAGCATAAATAAAGGCGCGATGAACGCAAGGCGCGAGGAGGAAATTCTTGCAGTGAAAGTCCCGCGATTGCGTCGCTTTTTCCGAGACATAAAGATTGCGGATGCAGCGTGCCATTTCGACGGGACCGTAAACGTCGAATGCCATCATTGTGCGACGGCGTTCAATCCCCTAATAGAGAGGATAGAGAAAATAGAGGAAAACTGACCACGGCCGTCAGCGGCAACGTTTTCACCCCAGCGGTGAAAAATTTACGACGGCACTTTGGCGAGGCCGTTTCGCTGTAAATATTTAAACGGAGACGCCAGAATTGCATGACGAAGGATTCTCTGTTCGCAGCTTCCGGATCTGGGTCGGTGATAGGAAGGGACCCGCTACCGCCGAGGGCTGTCAGCACGTCGCAGCTGGCGCAGAGGACCCAAACGCAACCGCCACCGGCCACCGTGTCCACCCTTCCGCTGCCAAGGGCGAGCGCCGCGCACAGACAGCCCCTTCCGCTTCATCAGTCCACCCCTCAGTCGGCCAGGCAATCGGAGAACGACATAACCGTGAACCCGCAGATCTTGAGAGCCGCCAGCAGCGGTGACATAGGAACCAGTTCTGCCACGTGAGTACCATTATTCCGTAATCTGTCATTTCCATATCGATCATCAAAGCCTTCGAGGCCTACGGAGAATTCAGGTGGCCGCTCAAAGCCATGGTAACAAGTTAGTCGTTTTAGGCGGATACCACTAATTCCATTTTCCGCGCGGGCCGAGAAATGGCCGTTTAATTCTATGTTAAAATTTTCAGCCAACTGAAATTTAATATCACTCTCCACCGACCCATTTTTATCCCCAGCAAACTGGAGAATAATGGATCCGCTTATTCGCCTCTGGAAATTCCAAAAATCCGATGCCCATGAATAAAAGATTATTTGACGATCCTCCGCGTGGGATCCAAACGCTCGTTTCAACGCGATAAAATTGCGGGTTCATTTAAGAGCGAGATGAACCATAAAACAGATTCGGGGGCGGGCGGGGGTAGGAAACGCGTGCGAAATTAGGGAGAGATGTATTGGGGAAGCTTGTGAATAAGATGCAGCTGGGAATGTCGACACAAGTGCATAAATTATTCCTTAAAAGCTCAGATTAGCAGTGGTAAAATGCTTGCGCAGCCCGCGCTACATTCATGCTGATGAAAAGTAGTTAAAAAATCTTCGCGACCTCGCCGCTCGCGAATTTCTGTGTGAAAACCGCCTTACATCGACATGTGCGAACAATCCCAAGTTGGGATTCCCAACGAGGAACGCCTAGTTCGCATTGCAATTCCCTCGGCGACACATTTTTCTCGAGTGTTTCACGCCCGGGATACACGAGGGATACCAATGCGACTAGCGTCCAATTCAAACGACGTCAGCAGTTCTCTTTTCAAGTACCCTTTGTTCGACTTGAATAAAACTACCTCAACGAGTTGTTCCTCTGGGGATTCGATAGTCTGATTCGAGCATGTTAGGTCCGAGAGTTTTATCAAAATAAGGAAGGGACAATCATCTGTATTCTATACCACAAATGGCTAAACTGCAGGAGGAAATGAATCGTTCGGTCCATATTAAAATTGCAGGCTCAACAACAGCGAAGGAAAGGACCTGAGATTAACATCTCCGAGCGGGCACTCCACTCAACGACTGATCAGCCCCGCTGGAGCCTTAAGGGTTGTTGCTTTGAACGACCACCGTGTTTCTAGCCCCAGCGAAAGCGACATACGAATCCATAGTCCAAGTAAGTACATACTGCTTCTCTATGTACTTCTATTATGTTTGTCTTTTATCGTAAATTCGTATAAACTCTCTCTATATGCACGAACGATTTATAATCTTTAACCGGTTAACTGGCAATGTATCATATACAGTGTCCACGGGAAAAGGCCTGATAGCTCTCGGCTACCCTCTGTTGCGCATGCCCGCGACGAGCTGTGACGTCAAACCAATCAACGCCAAGCTGGTAAACGAACCGAATCGACGCCAGTGGCTGGCTTCGTTTCCCATCTTGGCGTTGATTGGTTTCACGTCACAGCTCGTCGCGGGCATGCGCAACAGAGGGTAGCCGAGAGCTATCAGGCCTTTTCCCGTGGACACTGATCATATATGATCAAACAAAAATCTGGCCAATTCTGGCAATGTATCATATATGATCAAATGGAATAACTTTTTTGTTTTTCAATCGATTTGAATGAAACTTGGTATGTAATGGTTTTTGGGGTCGCTGAATCTGAATTTCGCATCGGAATTGTAAAATTCAATATGGCAGACTCAAAATGGCCGAACCAAATTGGCTGACAAATATTAAAATACTATCGGGATGTAGAAAAATTGTATATAGGGGTTTTTGGGGTCGCTGAATCTGAATTTAGCATTGGAATTTTAAATTTCAATATAGCAGACTCAAAATGGCGAACCAAAATGGCCGCCAAATATTAAAATACTATCGGGATATAGAAAAATTGTATATAGGGGTTTTTGGGGTCGCTGAATCTGAATTTGGCATTGGAATTGTAAAATTCAATATGGCAGACTCAAAATGGCCGAACCAAATTGGCTGACAAATATTAAAATACTATCGGGATGTAGAAAAATTGTATATAGGGGTTTTTGGGGTCGCTGAATCTGAATTTAGCATTGGAATTTTAAATTTCAATATAGCAGACTCAAAATGGCGAACCAAAATGGCCGCCAAATATTAAAATACTATCGGGATATAGAAAAATTGTATATAGGGGTTTTTGGGGTCGCTGAATCTGAATTTGGCATTGGAATTGTAAAATTCAATATGGCAGACTCAAAATGGCCGAACCAAATTGGCTGACAAATATTAAAATACTATCGGGATGTAGAAAAATTGTATATAGGGGTTTTTGGGGTCGCTGAATCTGAATTTAGCATTGGAATTTTAAATTTCAATATAGCAGACTCAAAATGGCGAACCAAAATGGCCGCCAAATATTAAAATACTATCGGGATATAGAAAAATTGTATATAGGGGTTTTTGGGGTCGCTGAATCTGAATTTGGCATTGGAATTGTAAATTTCAATATAGCAGACTCAAAATGGCGAACCAAAATGGCCGCCAAATATTAAAATACTATCGGGATATAGAAAAATTGTATATAGGGGTTTTTGGGGTCGCTGAATCTGAATTTGGCATTGGAATTGTAAATTTCAATATAGCAGACTCAAAATGGCGAACCAAAATGGCCGCCAAATATTAAAATACTATCGGGATGTAGAAAAATTGTATATAGGGGTTTTTGGGGTCGCTGAATCTGAATTTAGCATTGGAATTTTAAATTTCAATATAGCAGACTCAAAATGGCGAACCAAAATGGCCGCCAAATATTAAAATACTATCGGGATATAGAAAAATTGTATATAGGGGTTTTTGGGGTCGCTGAATCTGAATTTGGCATTGGAATTATAAAATTCAATATGGCAGACTCAAAATGGCGAACCAAAATGGCCGCCAAATATTGAAATACTATCGGGATATAGAAAAATTGTATATAGGGGTTTTTGGGATCGCGGATAAAAAAAGCACTTGCGGTGGAATTTATGGATGAAGAATTCAGGTATAAAATTATTCGAAACTTTTTCGTAGAAAATAAAAAAACTAAAAAATTAAACCCCTAAACCCTTATTTTTCAGGGGTTGGGGATGGCATTGAAAAAAGTAACTGCTGCAATCGAATTATAGACAAGAAAACTTCACAAATAAAAAAAGGTTTAGTAAAGAATTGACAAACTCACCCCTAAATTCTATTTTTTTAGGGGTTGGGGGTGTCAGATGAGAAAAATTACCCCCGGAATCGGTTCAGCGACTCAAAAAACCCCTGTGTACCAAATTTTGTGTGATTCACTTAATTATTCAATGGTACCAGTTTGGGCCCGAATAGTGAAAAGGACCGTGTCAGTTAACCGGTTAAGGAGACTAGGCCCAAATCGCTCGACAATCAAGTATTCTTTGCGAATTAATTACAAAGACATGAAAGCAAGCACAGACTCTTCTCTGTACGCAATGTTTATTTCTATCACGTAGTGTAAGAAATATTTTTTTTATCTACATAGGTATCTGATTTACAAATGGCGCCCAACATTTTACAGTTCATATTACTAATAAACATTATCCAAAAGTACTCCTAATAGTCACAAATTGTATTCATTTCCTTGTAATTAATTCGCTAAAAAATACTTGATCCTCGATTAGACTGCCTAGTCCCTTTAATGGAGGCTCCACTGTATTTGATTCCCATCTGTGCACGAGCACTCCCTTCCCACGCATCGACGTTAAATTGTACTCGAAGGAGCGTCGAGAGCCCCCAGAATCGCTGTCGAGAAGGAAAACCGATCAGCGACGAGCAGGAACGAGGGGTTGATCGCGGTGAATGAATCGCGAGCTCGGAGAATTAATATCCGAGATCGGACAGGGTGTTTGCGAATGAAGCCTGGATCCAGCGAGTTGGGTGAAAAGGACGCGGCGTGCTCGCCCGTAGAAGTTCGCCGTACTGTTGGGGTTAATTATTCAAATATCCACGGGGAGCAGGAAAGGTCCGCGTCGGAGTATAAAGCGGCGCGAGGAATAATAGAAATCCCGCGTGTATTCAACCCGCCAACCAACTTAACTTGCTTCGATGCCTCGCGATCGTTGGGGGCCGCTTACGGAGAAAATTCGCGAGCGCATGGAAAATAGATAATAAGCTCGCCGTTTTACGTGCCCCAGCGGAAATGAACCCTAGATCCACCGTTCTCTTTACGTTACCGAAGTAGGAGAACCTCCGTATAAGCTTTAACAAGAGAATCGAAATTTGCAGTAACAGGAGATCGATAAAATTATTCATCGGGGAATGAACTTGAAATCGAATCTGACCGGAACGACTGCGAACATTTTAAAGAGAAGTGAAAAGAAATTTAAAGAGAATTACTAGGTAGGTATTCTAGCTAGTAAGCGCCGCGAATAAATATGCGAACCACTTGGCACGAGAAAGTCGCAACTTTGTGGATTATCGGCACATTATTCTGTACACTCACACACGCGCGTCATGTCGCGAGCGCCGTAATACTTGGCGCAATACAATCGTGGTAACGTCTGGGGAATTCGTTATCCAGCAAGCATTAGAGTTTAGAGAGTAGCCGATGCTCGAGTCCGAGCAGCGATTAAGCGATATCGAGCTAATATTTGCCGCACACCGGATTCTTGTCCGGGTCAGTGCCGGGAATATTAAGTGCAGCTTTCTGCATTTCTCTGCAATCCGTTCCACAAGCATATAAATCGCGCTATTCCCCCTGTATGATTAAAGAGAAAGCCGGCTTGACCTCGTACTATCGATATTCCCGCGACAGTTTATTTTCTCCCCCGGAAAGTGGGCTTGTAAATCGCTTTTTAATACACGCCAGCTGTCATTCGATGAGAAATCGTTCGTGAAATTTACTATAAATACCTAAGCCTTTGCTTGCGTTCGCGAATAGGGAACGTTGCTCGCAGCGGTCGAGCCCCGAGTCTATTCAGTATCTCACAGTTTCTCGGATCCACGTCGAAAATTACCTGGCAGCGTACTTCACGGTAACGCGTACAATCTGACGGTGATGTTGTTCACAGTCGAGAGGAAAATGATCAGCCCGATCGGCAGAGAAGTGGACCGCGGCGGAGGAACGGCCGCGAGGCAAAACCAACGGGCATGGGAGTGCAACGAGCTGCTGCATAAAAGGGTGAGTGAAAGACACATTGGCGCAACAGAAACCTTCGAGTTGATTGGCATGGCGAAGCATGGAAAGAGAAAGGAATCTAATATAACGACTCGGCTTCAGCTGATTAGCTGCTTTTTTCTTACACTCGTCCCTCCCGCACTCAACCCCCCCCCCCCCCCCGTTTCCCTTCTATATTCTTTTTCACGCAAGTAGGTGTGCGCTATTAGTGCCACGCGACAAGCAAGCCAGCAAGCAAGCACGCTCACCCGCGTACAGTTGCCCGTGTTTCTGTTCAGCGAGTGTGCAGTAGTCCGCATTATCGTACCTAGCATGTAAATTCCATTAGCCCAATTAATTAAAACGCCGCCCCGGGGCCAGCCAGCCCGGCCGGTTCGCACCTGCGGGCCGCGCGACCCCGAGCAAATGAAATTAATCGCGCTAGTGCGGTCCGCGAGCGGAGTTCACCCACGGCACGCACCGTCCGGCTCAAGGCGCGCGAAACTGAACGTGGCTCGCCCGTTAGCGTGTCCGATTTCGCGATGCTTGCCTCTTCTGCGAGCTGGGGCTAGACTCCAGGCGATAGCGGGCCGCGTTCCGCAACAGCGGTTGCGAGACACGGCCAACCGGAGCTCTCGATAAGTTCTAGAATCGACCACGTGGTGGTAACACGTGTCGGTGAGGATATTGGGACGGGGTCAAGTTCGTGTCGATAGTGAGGCACACGGCGTAGAAAAAAGATAGCGTGTGTTTTTGTACGACAAATTGTTGTTCCCTGTAAAAGTACTACCTGACTGGTTGTTAGAAAGATTGTAATTGATGCGACTGATAGCTGCGAGTAGAACTTTGAAACTTGGAGCCACCTCGAGTCGCGCTTCTCGTGACAACCGGGGCCCGATCCAGCTGTCCCGCCGCTCTGGGCCAAAATAATTTTCGCCGCCCTTTATATTTAATTATAAAGAACTATTTTAAGATATAATTTCTGACAGTGAGTGAAATTTCTCGCAGGTATACCTGTTGAATAACTAAGGCCTTTTGTTTTAAAAAAAAATTTAATGTTCATAAAGTACCAAACCAATTCTGCCGCCCCCGAAATTTGTCGCTCTGGGCAGTTGTTCTGTTTGCGAACTCCTAGATCGGGCCCTAGTGATGAGAATCCCGCCGTCACTTGAAAAGCCTGCGATCGACTGGACCTGGATCGGAGGTCGCGGTGGTCAGCCGTTATAGGATGGTCGTAGAGCCTCGTGAAGCACGGAGGACGATATCCATTATGGAAGCGAACAAGCGGCACGCCCGAAGGATCCCATGAAACCCATTCAAGCCCACGAATACGTGTTTCTCTTTACGCGAAGGTGGCCAGGTATTGGTTGGATATCGGGACCGCGAGAAACGGACAGGCGATTCAGCCACGGCCCTTCGAGACCGAGTTTCCAGGCATTTTCATTAGCGCCCAGCGTGTAGCCGGTTGTCGCAGAAATTCATTAGCCTAAACGGGAGACCGTGCGGGAGAGGGGAAGAGAAATGGAGGAAGAAGGAGGACAGAGAGAATCTAGAACCTACACGCGCGTGTTCACCAGCCGTGGGAGAGTTTGAAATTTCATCAGTTCCAATTAATACTCTTTGCCTGGCGGCAGGTCTGGCTGACCGTAATTTCGTTTCAAGGCGATCCCAACTTCCAGTCTACGAATCCCACATTCGAGCGCTCGTATCGATAGTAGTGTATCGTCTGGATCTGAGTTGCCAACTGCGAAACAGAGTTTGGATTATTGGGGCAACTGATTCGATGATCATTAGGGGGTAAAAGTTTCTGTAACTCGTTTGGTATATGAACAGATTCATCTCCACGAGTCTACTACAGCGGTAGTTTCTAGAATCTAGGACATTTCCCGGACAATACTTTTCTACAGATGAACGGACATGGGAAAAACAAAGAATGTCATGAGACAGCTTTATTGAGAAAATCAAGTCTCAATACTGTAGTCCATCGGTAAAGAAACAAGGTTCAATGAACTCAACTGTATTGCTCGTGTCATGAACATACTCTAATTAGACACCAGAAAAGAACTGAGCAAAAAGATAATTGTTCTACATTGTTTTAATATCTTTCAAATGGAACGCTGCAGAATATTGTAACAAAATAAATGTCCACTTCTATTATTATCAAAACAAGGACGTGTACACAGTGACGTCCGAGTGCTCCTGCCGTAGCGCAAGCTTACACTAATCAGAAATACATATTGCAAGTAGGAAGACTGGGGGCTTTCCTTCGATTCCTTATTTTGTTCCAGTGGAGAGTGGACATTCCCTGCTTTTCACTAGAGTACCTACACCAAATCTTTAATGTTGTCTTATGTGGATATTTCTACTTTATAACCGTTTGTGATTCGTCAATTGCGTGGCCTCAGTTGCCACCAACAAAATTCGTTTTACATCGTAGAATCACTAAAAATGGACATTCCCTGTTTTTCCCCTTACCCGTCGGATATTGCACATAGTCGCGGGCCTTCCCAATCAATGCTCCTTTCAATCGCGCTACTCGGTAAAGCATTCTGTAAACCTACAGTTGAGTGGGCGGAAATTTGAGCCCCGCGAGTAATCTCTGGTACGCGACCGAAACGTAATTTCAGTGATTACGGTTAGCCAGGTGCAAGGAAGGGTTCTAGCGGGCCACGTTTACCATAGAAGTCCCGTTCTCCTAGGATCCTGTCCTTTGAAATCCTATAATACTGCTAATCCTGTAAATTCGACGCGTGGTAACGGAACTCCGTGTTCAAACATGGGCAATGCTCTTTTTTGCTCCGCGAGGTCGACGTTACGCGGTCGTAAAGCGTCCTTCTATTTGCAGAAAGTGAACCTTCAGGATTCTGAAAACTCCTCCCGCAGGAGCAGCCCGCTACCATTCCCGCCCCCGTTTGTCGAGGCTGCGAAATAACCTTTGTACATTCAACGGGAGGGAACGTAGACGGCCGTTCTACCGGAAACTTCGCACTTTACAATTCTACAAAAGTTTCGTTCAGCGTTTATGTAACTTCCCGTCGTTCGGACGCCGTACCCGGAGTTCCCTTTTCCTCGTTTCTTCCCTGTTCTTTGTAGCTGCAACGCTGATGCTAGGTCCCCTGACAGGCCGCAGGACGAGCTGGGTCGCCCTTCCTCGCGAATAAAGTTCGTAATTTATCTCGTTGTTGATTCGTTTTGAAATTCTTGGCTGTGCCAATGATTCAACGAACCGAGTGTATGGCTTGGTCCCGATCAAAAGGCGCCAGCTTCTATCGCAACTTCTTCCTCTTTTTCGCAATAGAATCTATCAGTGGCGGATTTAACGGGCGAACCGTGCCCCTGCCTATAAGGCCCCCTAGGGCCCCATCTTCCAAAAGAAAATTATGATTTCATCCAAACACTATGTTCCTTTTCTGTACTGCTACACTTTGCCCGTTTCTAGTAAACTGCCTCTTCATTTTCTCCAAAAAAAATGGGCCCCTCAGAACATTTGCCACCTGGGCCCTTGTCCTTAAAGCTGCCACTGGGATCTATGGAATTCACAGATGGTATATAAAAAAGTAGCAATTCTGCTACAGATTTCCATTTAGCCATCTGTCAACCCCTTGGCGATTAATTTCTTTTCGCCCTGCAATCTCCCCGGATCGTCTCTGAAAAGTCCTGCGATCTCACTCGAGAATTCCCTGACAGTCTTTCGCGTTCGTCGGTACACGTCGAACAGGGAACCGAGCGAGCCCTCTCGAGTCGCCTCTTTATCTGGAGACTGCAGGACACAGTCCAGTGAGAAAGTAACGACGCAAGTGTCGTCCTCCCGCTGCCGTTGCCTGCAACGTGTGCGAAGAACGGTCCAAAAGGAGGATCGCCAGCCAGGGTAGAGAGGAAGAGAGGCTGAGGAGAGGGGACAACGGCGAGAGCTGGCCAAGGGGGTTCGAGAGGGAAAGAGGATTAAGAAAACCGAGGGGCCAGGGTCGATCCTGCATACGGTCAGCATTGGTCAGCAATGGTCAGCAAGGGCACCGTGCCAGGCAACTGCAGACGGACCTTAAGCTTCCCTCACAATTGAGTCCTGCGGCGGATAGTATGTTGGGATAAGAATTGCGTCCTCTTGGTTAAACACTCGAGGAAAGTTTCTTTGTCTCGAAGGGGTCCTTCGAGGCGGATGCTGCGAGACTTGAACTTAATCCGGGGTATCAAAAGGTTGAAGCTCTCGAGACTCTAACATCACAGCAATCCGAAGAGTACGAAAGATATTTTACACTTTTGTTTGCGCTAATCTGTGCACGTTCCTCGCAAGGGAAGTGGATTTCTGGGCATTCGCTGCTTCTTTGGAACGTCGAAGCGTAGTTAATTAGAGCTGGTTTGTACTTTCGCCACTGTCAAGGCAGTCTTCTCTACGAGCTTCTCCTGTTTGTATCCTCCCATTTAAATAATTCTGTACACGAGGATAAAAGGAGGCGATCCCCGGTTATCTACCGAGCAGAACTTTCCCAGAGCTCCCGGTAAAAGTCCTCGTTACGCGAAATAGGATCGTTTCGCATAGATACTCGAAGACGACGGTGCTGAGACGATTCCTTGAACCGTTAAAAGCCTCCAAGTTCCCGGGAACCTTAAAACTCTTGAAACTCTTGAAAGCCTTAATCTTGATAGTCTCCGAGGGTTTGGAAGTCGAGGGGCTTTCCAGTTCGAAAAGAATCGAAAATCTCGGTCGCCTTGAAACGGCTCGCAGTGTACCATACATATATAATCACGAAGAAGCTTTAAAACGCTTCGCTATCTGCCGAAGCTCCCCGAAGAACAGTAAAACGCGAGTACCCTGCGCGAAGCGATAAATAAGTGGTGAAAACCTACCGACCGCTCAGCCTGAGATTATTCACTGCTAAACGGGCGAAACAATTGAAAGGGAAGAGACAAGGAATTTGAAGCTCCCGACAAGATAATTCAGTGGACAGCAGCTCCCAGCGATTAGCCACGAAATTTCCAACAGGCCGATAGACAAGATCGCGGAAAGAGCGCCTAGGCGGAACATCACGATCAGATGCCAGTTACAAAGGCTGCTTTAAGCAAAGAACATAGGCTGGCGTGGTGGAGGCGAAGCCAGCCAGATCTCAGGCAAAACATACAAAACGATGGCTCGACAAGCCGAGCAAGGAACCACGGTGCATGCCGGGTACTGTAGGAGTCGGTGAACAGGCGAGCCGATCAGGCCGGGCAACACGCCAGTCTTCCAAAGTCTTCCTTCCACCTTCGCGACGCTTAGTGATCGCCATTCCGCTGCTTTCGACTTCGAGCTGCCAATATGAGGCCTTCCTGCCTCCATGCTTGAGAATCTTCGCACCTCGTTGGAGACGCTGGACTCGCCCAAGCCGATGGAACCTGCGACAGGGACATCTTGAGACAGGTACGAGGATCGTTCGCATAGTGCCCGAGCAGTGTTCATTCAAAATCCTTGTTATCTGGGCGTATCGTAACCAACGTGGACCTATTAGGTCAGTGTTGAAATTTTACGGTACGATAACGCGAAAGATGCAGGCAGCGTGTCCTGCACGAGGCGAGAGCGTTATGGGGAGAGCTTAAGCGGATGAAGGTAGAAGCGCTTGTTGGCTACAGAGAAACTAGCGTAATCCATTTTTCGAAGAAATTGTTACTCGTAGCGGAAAGTGGGGCTGAAATATCGCTTCCCAGCAGTTCGAATTTTGCGAGTTATGGTGAATGTTGGATAAATGCGAGTCGTACGAGCGCGACACCCGATGATTTAAGTAGACAGAGACAGCCTCGTAATTGCGAGGTATCTGACACGCGGTCGCAGGTCGGGGGATACTGCGTATGAAATATTCGGCTTTGGGAACTTTGGTTACGTATCGTCGTTGTACCCGTAGCTCGTAAATATTCATGTAGCGGATTTATGCATACGACTGTCACGTTTTAGAAGGTAGATTTTTGTGCGTTCGTAGAAAGATGCGTAGGCTCGTGTGTTTTACACGCTCGAGTACAGTTGCGTGGAAATGATCGTCGACGCTTAGGTTCGCTCGTCTTTACTCTTTATTTGAATAACATTTGCCCAGCATTTATTTTACGTGCCGAGTAATATGTATGAGGCATTGATATTCGCATCCAGCATACGGTCGATCAGACAATCCAATTTACGCCCAACCTTTTTATCATACTATTTCTCTGCTCTTTCATCCTCTCCATGCCAGTCGAATCGAATCGCTTTTTACCACGCGCAATCCATGTAAACGCCAAAATCTGACGTTCGCGTGGTGAAATAATTCGGTGTTAAAAATCTACGAATCGTCGTGCGGCGCCACGAATCACAGACGCACGCGAAAACCTCGCATTCCGACGAAAGATCAGGTCTCTGCCATTTCTTTCACCTCCGCGTTCGTGGTTCGCCATCGGGATGCGCGTCTCCGAACAATTTCGTCGGTGGTAGAGTTCCATTTGCGTTGTTAAACGAAAGACCGGTGCCGTAGTTGATGCACGTAGCGAAACGTGGCATTTCCACCGACCCGATCGATCTGGACGTGGTCCCGCGAGAAAATCTGCCACGGGAAGCTCTCGAAGGAGGGGCAGAAGGTTGACGGTAGCGTTCACACCGAATTGTTCGCCGACGAATTCGACTCGTGACGCGGGGTGCGCGCGTGATCGATACGCTAACGAAAGATTGCATGCCTCGACAGAGCAACCTCGTGACCGGCTGCAAGCTGCCGCCGCCCGGGACCCACGGACTGGTCCGCGTATCCGCCGGCGAGCTCCTCGGCAGGACCCACGAGGAGCTGGTGCTCCTGCTGATCCAGCTGCGACGGCAAAACGCCACCATCTACAAAGCGATGGAGACCTGCCACATGGAGATCGAGGCACAGGTCCGAACGCATTTTCAGAATGATTCGCCACTCCTCCTCCAACACGGCGGACACTGGACTCCTCTGGGAACGTCACCAGTGTCTCCACGTCCCTCCGCGACAGAGTTGACGCGAGAAATAGGCCCTCGCAGGTCATTCCACGAGTAACGGGCTTTGCATATGGGACTCCAGTGTGCTCACGTATTCCGTGTCCTTAAGGACGAAAATCTTTGAAAATTGCAGCAGTGTATCTGTATGCAATAGTAAAACCCACGTCAAAATTTTAGAAAAATTGATTCGGTGGTTTTCAAATTATTTAACTGTCAATTTAACATATATTCTTATGGGGAAATGCAATTGAGAAATATAACTACAAAATTAAGAGTGAAATAATAGGCCAAAGTTTTTGAAATCTTGTGTACAGAAAGATCAAACACTGAACAAAGTTGTCACAAAAGTTCCAGGACAATTGACTCGATGGTTCTTTTTAAATGAAAGAAAATGACGCGAATACTTGGTGTTTCTTCGATTGTCAGCTGAGTGGCTATGAAACCTTAAATGGACCACTTTACTATAGTCAAAAATTTGGATTGGAATTATTATATACAAGCAGTCACTCGTGAAATGACCTGATGCAAAGAGGGACAATTGGGATCGATCGAGGGGATTCTGAGTTTTCTTTCGGCGGAAGAAACGTTAGGAGTCGTTACATTCCAGAAACAACTGGACAAATTAGTAGAGTCCAGGTATTCTTACGAGAATGTTCATAGATGGTGATAGATCCGATCGGTTCTGTTATCTGGTTTCGAAGTACCGTAGTTCGCTGCGCATAACAGGTTTCGAAGGCACGTTCCGTGTCAACGTCTGCACGGAGCTACTCGAAGCTCATTGTGCGTGAAATCTGTGTCATCCATCGTGTTTTACTCGCGTCCTGACCTAGAGTCACCACGCGAGGAATGCCCAGAAGGTCCGCTAAACCTTCCTCTCTGTCGCGAGACCTACCGTTCACCTTGCGCCGAGAATGCAGCCGTAGTGTGTTGCCCGCGAGGGAAGATATCTCGCGCTCCCAAGTCGACCCTGAAGAACAACGCCGCTGTTCTCCGAGCGTCGTGACGCGTACGCCCCCCCCCCCGGCGAGGATATTAAAAGTTCGCTTCACTTCGGGTTTCCGCCGTTACGTCCTCGTTAGCGAAGTTACACGGTGAATATGCTCGACAAATTCGGAGGAAGCCACGCTGGAACGGAAGCGTGTCTGCGGAGAGGTTTTCCATTCTGCCGAACCACTTCGCGCCGCTCGTCTCTCCGGCGCTAATGAATTCCGTTAATTCCATTGCACGGCCGTTAATATCCCGTGAATTTTGCAACGGCGCCGAGCGAAAGTCCATTTGCGAATATTCACACATGCGTCCATCGATGTCCCCCCCAATTTTCTGTTCGCACACTTCAATCCATTCGTCTGTGCGCTACTCTGTGACAATGCTGACTCACGTACTCACATCTGCACCTAGTCTGTGTTCCTTGAGTTTATGAACGTTGCTCCTTTGTGTGCCTGTGTTCTCTTAATCCCTAGGGGGAGATTACAGTTCCAGGGGTAAGTCGGTGTCCAAGCGTGCTCGATTTACAGGAAGGGAATTGTAAATATTGGTAAAGTAACAGAAGAGCGATCGTCGAGGGGTGAGATCTCGCGGTAGCTCGAAATGGAGTATTTAACGTATAAATAAAAGATGCTTAAAGATCGAGGGTGCACGGCATCGCGTTTAAAGGGTGGCCATTTTATGACCCGCAGGCTAGATTGGCAGAGCTCGATACTCCGCGGCGATTGGAGAATCTTCAGAAGCTAGAGGATCTGAAGAAGCACCTGATGGATCTTGAAAAGCAGGTAAAGTCACTTTCCACTGTCACCGTATCCTCCGCGGTTTCATCCGTCAGGTGAAAGTCCCGCGATTTTTACACCACTCTGGAAAGGATATACCTGCGTCCGTCGCAATTTACGAGAAGGTGCTTTCGTCCACATTCCTTTTCCTCGGTCTGAAATTTCCCAAGGCACGCTGCGCCACTTGAAAGACCGTCGCCAAAGATCAACGCCAACTTACAAGACAAATTTGCAGCAGCGAAACTCCTTCCTCTCCCGACGTTCAGTTCCCTAAGATTTAATTGTCCCCACTTCCCCCGTTCCAGGGCGCTCCCTTTTGAAAGCCATAGCTCGATTAATTAAGAGACTTGCGCGGAGATTCAACACTTCTCGTCTACTTTTCGGAAAGTACGAGAAAGGCAAACCGCTGGTGAACCTCGTGGACAACATGGTGAAGTTGGGCTCCCTGTACAACCGTAATACTGCGAATGGGACCAACAGTGTCTCGGGCTCGCGACATGACCTGGCGCACGACAACTCCAGGGATCCGCGGCTGGAATTCAACCAAAAGGTGCAGGAGCAACGCTTGCTGGCCGAGGAACGAAGGGATTGGGACCGACTCAGCCCGGACCACGGCCAATTACAGGTAGGGTCATTCCACGCGAAGTCGGACACTTTTCGGAGCAACATTTCGGATTTTGGTGCAACTTGGATATGTTGTAGTCTTTAGGGGTATATAAACATATCTCAAAGGATTTTTCGAAATGTCAAAAATTGTGGATGTTACAGCTCTTTGAAATATAGTGTTTACTATTTTTCCAAAAATTATAACTCTGGAACTAATAAACTGATACAAATGACCTTTTGGGTGCTTACAGTGGAGATATAAGAGTACCTAATAAAAATTATTTCACTTAATAAAAACGAATATTTGACCATTTATTTGGCAATTGTTCTTAACAAATGGAATTTTATAGGTGAAGGCAAACTTTTAAAAATTTGGAAAAAATATAAGGATAAAGCCCTGTTTTTCCTCTTTACGGACACGTTTCGAAAATCGTGGACACTTTAAAATTGGCCAAATGAAAATTAATTGAATGTAACGCTGCGTCGCCCAGCACCGGCTCGACTGGTCGGGCCGTGCGGTACCCGCAGCGGCCAAGCGGCTATATCTGCTATTCTTATACAATGGTAAGTATTTGTAAAAAAATGAAAGAGTCTCCACTGTAAGCACCCAAAAGGTCATTTTTATCAGTTTATTAGTTCCAGAGTTATAATTTTTGGAAAAATAGTAAACACTATATTTCAAAGAGCTGTAACATCCACAATTTTTGACATTTCGAAAAATCCTTTGAGATATGTTTATATACCCCTAAAGACTACAACATATCCAAGTTGCACCAAAATCCGAAATGTTACTCCGAAAAGTGTCCGACTTCGCGTGGAATGACCCGGTATCGATTCTTCAATCCTCTAAACGGTGCTCTATTCTCGTCTCGTAAGATTCTTACTGGCTTCTGCACCTTCCCAGTAGTATAATAATTGCACAAACCAGACAAAGGAGACATATCAAATTTTTAAATATTAATTTTACGACAACTTCACTATGTATAAAAACTATCTAACTTCATAATGTTTACCGATACTTCTCTCGAAACTGACTATTGCCACTGAGGCCCTTCTTGCATCCAACAGTGTCTACAATTATACCAAGAATTGCACTGCTGTCACGAGCGTAATATTTCCAAGATGACATGTTCAGTACTAAAAGAATGAAAGAAACACGAGCGAGATACATATTGCAATAGGTCTCTCGCGTGTTTGACCCGAGTGGCAAAAGTCTCTTCGCGAGCAGGACACTCGGAGACCCTGTCCTCCGTAAAGATCGCGAGTGCCCAGGGGAAAGACTGTCGTTGCTGGTATCGCGCGCGTCCACGTGGCAGAGTGGAGCAGGAGCATTTACGGGGCAGTCATGAATTTCGCGGAGAAGCCACTTTACCGAAAGACGCGACCACTCATTGCCGGTGTGGAGTTTCTAGGTATCGTTCCCGTCGGGGAAATTCCCTCGTCCGTGGTGTCTAGCGGGAACGGCGAAACACAGGAAACGGGTGGGAAGCATAAAGCTTCGACAGAAACGGTGGATCTCGTTAAAAGTATACGAGGAATTATACCCCCCTTTGTGTATCCCCGCCGCGTAATAAATAGTCGCTTTGCCGTTGCCAGCGGGACGCGCGTTTCGTTCGAATCGCGTTACGGGGAGAGCTCCGCAATAAATACGCATTGCGCGCCGTGGAAACGCGTAACGGTGCATAATGCCACGTGAAAATCAGAGGGAAAAAGGGCTCGAGTGGCGTGGCGGCGCGTCGACAGAGGGAGAACGCGGGAAAATTGCGACCGTGCCGTCAGAAACAGTTACGTCCTTTGTGCGGTAAGCGCACGGTACGCGCAACGTGTAATAAAACCTGGAGGACTAGTCGAAGAGCGCGACGCAGCTGATGAAACATTATATTAAAAAGCGCACGGCAACTCGCGGTATGCTGGCGGATTTCTTTCCGGGGACGATTACGAGTGTTACGACACGGGTTCCGGTTGGAACGCGATCCTCTGTTCTCGGCTAGCAGGCAACAGCTCAAGGTTAACTCTTCGCATTTGCTTGTGTGTCGTAGGCCAAGGTGCAGCAGCTCTACAAGCTGGATCGGCTGCTCCAAGAGGAATCTGGAACACTTCACAGTCTTCAGCAGGACAAGGCGAGTAACGCGTCTCTACGCGCATTTCATTCCTTGCTTCGTTTTATATTCGAGCTCTTTCTGGTCATCCGTTCGCGAAAGTTCGGTGGAATGTTGGTGTGAATGTGATAAAACGGATTGGAGAAAATGTCTCGACAATCTAATTCGATAGATGATTCGTTGTTGCTGCACCGCTTCTCGGCTTCTCCGCGACAGCGACGCGCGAGGCAGCTGAAGGATCGTTTCCAGCGAATTAAATCTTTTGAATTTCGAACAGGAGATCCTGGAGAAGGCGTTGGGAGGTTTGCGGCACAAACTGCAAGGCAGCAGAAGCAACTTGGCGGAAGCTGAGAGATGCAGGAAGCAGCAACTCATGCTGGAGAGAGAGCTGAGCAGAGTGAGGGTGTTGCTCGCGCACAACTCCAAGGTAGGAGCTCCCTCGAGATCTCCTCAAGGGCCCTTAAATCGTGCACCCCGCCCGCCATCGGGTCACGAAAAGCAGACTAAAATGAATAGAAATTGATTGACGGAAAGACACGTTTCCGTAGCTACGAAGCTTCTGACACAGGCCTCGGATAACAACTTGAATAACAGATACCGCTTGATTGCACAATGTCTCTTCATTTCAATGGAAAGCTTGAGATTTCTCATCCTCGCGTGGACGATACGAGCTTTGCGAAAAGTAGAATCGATATCTTTTGGCAACTAGAGCAACGCCGGCGTCTTTCTAAGAACAGATTTTCCCGCATTAGTGATTAAATGGCAAATTCGTTGTTTCCAGGTAAAGCCGGTATTCTTCCAGGTAAATGAATTAAGCCACAGAAATAGAGTTTCCGTTTCGTTGACAGTTCTGTTCGCATTTTCGTCGTCGACGTTTTACCTCTCCAACTAATCATGCAAGCTCGTAAACGATCCCACTCTGCGTTTGGCTTTCAGAAATTGGAGGAGACGGTGGCGGAGAACGCGAGGTTGGAGCAAGACCTGGTGGTACTGAGGCAGAAGCTTCAAGCGTCGAGGAGATACGCTGGTAATATGACGAGAGACACATCGGCCACGACAGGTCCTCTCGAGGCGGAATTAAGAAGGGTTCAACAACTGGTCGGAGACCTCCAGAGACAACGAAAGGAGCTGAGCATCCAAGTTCGACAGTTGACGGAGAAATCCCACAGCTTGGTGCAGCAGATTCGACCGCAACCCTCTTCTGGTAAGCCGATTTCCTTCGCGCGTGGAAACTTCGCCGTAACGATGCTGAAAGATCTATAATCAGATCGAGCAACCCATACGTGGTACATTAAAGCTACGAACGATTTAACTGCAGCTCCCCAAGTGCATCAGCCCAAGAAGCGCACGCACAACTCCTGGCTGGAGACCGATCTGGATTCTGGTGTCACCTTGGACCACGGCCTGGACTCACCTGCGAGCCCGGCTCCGTCCTCGTCGCCTCGCAGCAAGCAGAACGGTATCCCGTATCCGCAGTTTGTACCGCCGATGCAGATGAAGGACTCGTCGCCCACGAATCGACAGCAGAACCAGCAACCGTACCCCCCATCGTCACAGAACCACATCTCGTCGCTGTCCCCCCAACTGCGGGAGCAGATTCAACAGCATCAGCTGAAGCAACAGCTGCTGAAGGATCAGATGCAAGGAAAGGGAAGCCTGATGCAAGTGAACGTCGCGCCGCTATACGTCAACACGGATTCTAGGGCTCAAGGTAAACGACAGAACAATTGCAGCGCAGAAAAGTGAATTCTAAATACTTTGATTCTGTCCTCCGCTGTTTTCATGAACAATACAATATATTTCCTTTGATTCGCCAACAGATAGCAACAAGCGTGATGAAAACTTGACAAATGGCACCTCGATGCCTGCACCAGAGTACATTCCGCCACCCCCACCGCCACCCCTCAATGAAGAAACGTTGTATAATGATAATTACAGACAGAACGAGGACAACAAGTTTGCTGGTGAGCGAAGCGATACGTAATGCTGGAACAGTGTTGATAATTTGTAATGATGTTGCATCTATTCGTTCGAAATGCTCACGTTCGATTCGATACCTTCCAGGCTTAATGCACAACCGTGAGAAACAAGAAATCAAGACCGTGCGAATCGTGAAACGAGAATCGGAAAGACGGCAACGTGATCGAGGCGACAGAACGGGGAACATTGGAATTCCATTAACGAACGGGCTCCAAGCGCCTGGCGGTGCGAAGAGATTGTGCGACGATGACTTGGGAGGTTCTCAAAAGTTCGAGGTAATCGCCTTGAATTTCCCAGATCCTCGCTATTCCACGATTCGTATCTTGCAATATATCGTACGCTTCGAGGAGCTCCTGATTCATTTGTTTCGAATGTGTCGCGGTACGATCTTTGCCACTTTGACTTATTTCGGTCCATTTCCAATCGACGTATTTTTAGAAGGCCCAATTAGGAAGAGTGGTAGAAGAATCGCCAATGATTCACGCTCAGAGCACAGTCCAGCTGACAGACTTGGACGACGTGCAGTTCCAAAGAAGCATGTCCTTGCCGAGAGGCTTCGGTGGACAGCGGCAGCAGCAGCCGGAGATACACCAAGGGCCGGTGGTGCCTCCTCCTAGAAGCGACAGTATGCACGCCCTGAGGAGCATGCTAGCGCGGCGAAACAAAGTCAGGGTAAGCGAACGTGTTTGTCGCAGCGGCTCGTACAATGGCAGTTCATATTCACCGAGACTTAACAGTAGATATTCTACAAACAGAAGCACCGTCATTCGTCATCCAGTTCAATATCTTTTGCCGCGTTTTCTTGTTTCCGTTGATTTCGACACCCTTTGCTTGGCAATTATTTATTTCTACCATACCCTGTGCCTGACTCGGTCACCTCACGTTACTCTGTTTGACGATGGACGCAGTTCGAAAGTCAGGACGGCAGCTCGGACAGTACGCTGTCCCCGTACACCGAGAGCCTAGCCTCGAGCTCCCACGTGGCCATGAGCTCGCCGAACTACTCGACCAGTCCGTCTTACAGTCCGAGCCAGCAGAATTACCCTGGCCAGCCGATCAGACCCAGCCACCAGCAGCAATATTACCTAAACCAGTACAGGCATTACGAGACCTCGATGGCTGGGAAAAACGAGAGTCCCACGGACACGGTGAGCCCAGAGCTACACCCGCCGACCAAGCTCGAGGGGCAGGAGAGAGCGTACGGCTCGTCGCTGAACGTGAACGCCTCGAACTCGCCGCAATTGTCGCCGGTGTTCAAGAGCGAGGCCGCTAAACAGATCATCAAGGAGATGACGGAGAGAAAGGTCGAGGGGCCTAGGCGAAGGCAAATACCCCGCGAGAAAAGACGCCACTATACCGTGTCCAGTAGCAAACCTGTCCTCGACTTAGAAGACGCCTTCTCCAAGATGGTATTTTGTTTTCCGTACTTTCTGTTTATCAACTTTTCGTAAGCTGCCTACGTTCTTTCCTCGTTCACGTGCGTTCGTTCACTTTTTTTTTCTACTTTTGTCTATACTTGCGTCTACCGATCCTCGGCGTCGCTTGATCGTGATTCTTGCGCCAAACGGAGGGAAACATTTAGTAGACAGAGGAATTGGTTGTGTGTTCTGTAGGGGATGGGCAGGGCAAGGGACGACCTGGACATGGAACGAGCGCTCAGGCCCAGGATCAATGCCCCGGACGTTGTGAGGTCGACGTTGAGCCACAAGGAGCTCAAGTACAACGAGAGCACCATCGATCAGCTCCTCGGAACTCCGAATAAGATCGTGATTCCTGAGAGATACATCCCTGAACAGGTGAACATTCTGTGGCGGGAGTACAGGTCTTGCGTTGTTAGACCCTTACGTTATCGAGAAATGTTATCGAATTCCAGACCCCGGAGTTGACCGCGGAGGAGCAGCAGCACCGGCTGAAGAAAGTGGAAGCGATAAGGAAGATGCTGTCGGAGACGACTGTGACTGCACGGGATGGAAGTGGTGAGCGTGCCATCTACCTAGAGCTATTTACTCTTCGAACGAATGTAAATACATGAATTTCGCATCCCATTTCAGACGACAATATTAACGTAGAACAATCAGACAACTTGAAGAGGAAAGTGGTCGAGGAGAAACGGCAGAGAGAGCACATTCTCCAGCTGAATCAAATTCTGGCCAAGCAAGTGATGGAGAAGAGTAAAATGGTGGCGGGTACGTTGAATCCTGATGTTATAAAAACATAGACCATAGGTTTGATTCATACTGCATGAATCTGATATACATATATTGCGTCTAATGGTGTGATAGCATGACCAATGTTTAGAGTGGCTTCCTGTGCCTTCTGTTTCTCTAGTGCAGAAGGCTCACGCTTGTTAAATTGGCTCGTCATGTATTTCCTTTCTTTTTTCTGTACCTTATTACTTGACCAGAACGAGGAGACTATTGATAAGAATCACTCGTTTTATTGCAAGACGATGTATATATAAAAAATAGTATGTATGTATATATATATATATATACTATTTTTTATATATATAGATATAGCATAGATTACTGGTACGCGGCAGAGGTTTGAAATTAGAAAATATTTTTCTGTGTCCAAGTATTTAAAGCTACCATTTCTCCAGTTACCAATATCAAGACGAATTCGGAGAGCTCTCATTGGCATGCGTTATCGTAATTATTTTAATTTTAATACGATTAATTTCCTTCGACGACGCTTTTATCGACGTTAAATACAGTTGTCATACGTAGTGAGTGTTGTTTGGATTGTTTGTGCTTTGTATAGGTAACCAGGCACACTGACTGACATGCTTACTCCATCCCTCCATATAGGACACGCACATCATATTATCGTTTGTCAGGTTTGTTTATAATTTTTCTTCCATTTTATTCATTACCCTTCATACATTTGTCCCACGACCAGTATTCATTCTTATTTTACTCTCCTTTCTGTTTCATTTGACAGACGTTCGATGGAGATATAACTCAGTCGTTACAACATTTCTGAAAAGATCTAATCTCCAACTTTTAGGCTTGAAAATGTTCTCCAACGAACGTTCCATGTCGGGTCGAAGTTAATTCCTTCGCTTTAATGATCGACAGTGAAAGCACTGGCCACCCTTCCCTTGAAAACCGAATCGAGCTTAGACGACGAGGATCTCTCGCCCGTGACGCCATTGCCACTGTACCAGCAGAGGGAAAATTATTATTCGTAAGGTATCTCGTGGACACTGCTGCCGAAAAAACATGGTTCCGCAGGAGGAATCCTTTTAGCACAAAAGCAAACACTACTGCCAGCTCGGAACTACAAGGAAACAAAATCATCCTCGACTAACGATTTTTTTTTTGGAAACTTCACAGGCGACACGCCTGACATTATTTATAGGCAGAATCGATAAGGTGTTTTTTTATTTGCGTCGATATTGTACATAATCATCGATCGAATAAACTGATAATAATTAGTCGTCCTCTCGGTCGTTGGTAAACACTAGTAATAATGGCTAACGGACCGAAGTAGGTGAACGACATTATCTATAAGAGAAAATAGTAAATATCGAAGCAGTTATGAAAATAAAGGAGCTTTTAATTTCTTATTATGCGTTCTTTTCTTTAGTTTTCATAGACTTCAGTTCCCTCTGTGGAGTAAGTATGATTCATTTCGATTCGAGCAGCGCGTGGTACTTTATATTTACTATTTTCTACTTCGAGCATCGAGATAGAGATACTTTCGTGTCTCGTTACTGAAGAATCCAATGCTCAAGCCTATCCATTCGTCGATAGTGATAAAGACACAAACAATCACCTAGGAGTTTCTATCGAGGGGAAGTACTGCATCCAAAATCCTGACTGTAAAGAATTCTATATTACGTTCTCAAAGTTATTCCGGCTCTATTTGTGTTCTTCTATTCGAAGAGAATGCTTCCACGAGTTTCTATAACTAGCAATAATAATAAACTAAGTTCACACAGTGAAAAACTGCAATCGAATACCACCGATTCGTGCGAATGATGTTACTTAGGGGGGGGGGGGGATCGAGTGTATTAATAGATAACTACTCGGAGACATGGTTTTCCGCGAGCTGAGTTCGGCCAATGTGTCGTAATTTCGCTGGAAGCGTAATGGGCGTGTGTTGAAAACAGCTGCCCATTCGTCACCTTTATATTCGTCTAAACGTTTTGTTTAATTGGATATTATATTCATGAAATTCACATTGACCGAACTCGATGCAAAACGTTTTGTTACTTAGAATCGTGTTCCTCGGCGACGTTCTTTGAAAGAATGTTGAAAAACACATGCATTGAGTAATGTTCACCAGTAGCAAATAATTTATTCACGTTTGTATATATATATATTCCAATTAGTTTGGAAGCCACCGATTGATAACACCTGCGCGTCTACATAAGAGACTAAACTTAGACATAAGTAACAGGCGTAAGGTAGTGATTAAGATTGCGTTTGCGATAGGTGCTATGAGTGGCGCAACGTAGTGAAACGTTAAGAAAGATACTATGAATTACGATCGCCGGCGCAATGGGACTGACTGAGACGGGGACAGTTTTGCGGCGTAAAACACCAATCAATGATACAAGGAACTTGAAAGGATGGATTCCAGTTGACATCCAAGTACCCTGTAGAGATCTTGTTAGTGCGCGAGGGGTTGATAGTCCGCTGATATAAGTATTGCTTCCAAACGAAACGAAATTTAGTGCAATATCCCGATGGATCTACATAGAGATATGAAAGAGGAAGGAAGAGCTGCTACTTCGATCCTTTAATCGCTGTTTTGGGCCGCAAACATTCGTCCCAATTCAACGCAGTGAAGCGCACGGATTTACACGACGTGCTCACCCCAAACACTCGCCACCCTATTCGACACTTTTCTTACGGAAACGCTCGTGTACGCGCGTGCACTTGACTGGGGTTGGATAGCCTAGAATCTAAGGAATACGTAACGCATATATACGCTTTAGAGAAGTTCCGCAATAGCGTGTACTGCATCGGTTCTTTCGACGCGTCGACGTGTGGCATTCTAATGTTTGAAGCGGCGCGTTTCGTGCGCTCTAAATTCTCGTACGAGTCCTCGCCGCCGGGAGCCATTTGATAATTGAAACAGGAGAAACGACCTCAAAGAACTGAGCAGCGAGAGCGTTCCGGCGCAGAGGGTTTCGCGAGTAGTTTCGGACGGGACTGTCCAGCCGGATCGGAACTCGTGAACAGTACCGGGCACGCGATAGAGCGTTCAGGCAAAGTCGAAGAGTGCCAAATTACGCCAAACAGATCGCTCGCGGGACGCGGCGACTGTTCGTCAATTAAAATTTAAACCGCCGAGACTAACGCGCAGCACAAACAGTTACAAACGTAAGAATCACCCCCCTCGACGACCGTTCACCCCCGAGAACGGTATCTCGCTAATCACGCTAATTAAGGGTAGACACACGTGTTTCTATTCGTCGAGAACTGCTCGGTTCGCGGGCATCGACGCTAGGGATAATTTTTTATAATAACTCCGACGATCCGTGTACGATACACGAGGCGCGATGAAATGGGCGATCGAACGGCGGTCATTCTTCGCGGGCAACGGGAGAACGAGGCCGTCGGGAGGAGAACTTGCCTTCGAAGAGTGGTCGTTTCGCGGTTTAACCGGTGTGCCCTCTTCAACATGCCTCGCGTGGATCGAGCGCACTTCCGTCGCAGCCGATCGCGACCAGCGAGAGTCAACGTTCGAGAAACGGCGGTTAGTATCGGTCGTTTATCGGCGTGGACCTCGCTCCGCGGCCCCCATTGGTCCATGATACTGGAGAAACCAGTGAAGGGTTGCTTTCTGCGGTTGGCTGCCACTGCGCCACTCGGACCGTTTAACAGCCACGATAAGGCCGAAATTACTGTACCCGTAAAAGAAACCACTGTGGAAACAGGAACTGTTATTGTTACACGAATAAAATAAAATCCATATTACATGAGCCGTGCTTTTCTCTTCGACCCTGCTCTTCCTGGTTTGCTTGTTACAGATGAACACTGAATTTGGAGGTCTGAATTTCGACGGAACCTATAATATACCGGTGTCGTGTTTCGTAAAGGATGTTGTAGACAGGAAACGGTTTCCCTCGACAAGGGAAGAATCGAAAATGTGCGACCAATTATATTTTTATTCCTAATAAATGGATATAGCAAAGAATGGTGCTTTTCCTCCAATCTTTTATATATTTTTCAAGAGGACTCGCTTATTGCTTATTTTGTAAACGAATAAATGTGAAACCCGTATCAGATCTTTCATAAAATTATCAGGAAGCAACCAGCGTGGCACACCAGACAGCGTCGATGTCAAGATAAGAAGGAACTGATAGATTCCGTAAGCGCGGTACAAATAGCAGCAGGAGTTTTGAGAAATGTAATAACACGTTAATCTGTTATTTGATCGAAGATATCGGTAATCACATCCTCCTTGCAATAGCTTCGAGAAATCATTGGATTTTAAGGTACGACCGTGTCAGGCAATATAGAAGGAGTTTCAGCAGCCGAAACCATCCTACGGCAAACTGCAAAGCGAGCAAAACGGACCTCGTAATCTCTTCGCTGTGCTGCTTGAATGGCAAACTAATGGAATTCTAACGAGACAACAGGAGATCACGTGGAAGCTAAAGGAAGCGAGAATAGCCCAGACAAAGGGATCGATGACGAATGAAGGAGGCAAGATCGCAGGCGATACGGCTAGCGAGACATGGATGCAATGACGGATGGTGGTCGTCGCGCGTTCGTCCCCCTCGTTGTTGACGGGAGGCTGAGGGTCGACGAACCAACCAATCGTGCGGGGCCCCTTGCACCTGAATTCTAATGAGGTCCACCTGGGTATATATGAGAGCTTAACCTCGGGCGAAGCCACGATTTTTCTGAGATACCCGAGTGTCGCGAAGGTGAGTGTCCATCTCTTTACTTTTACCGCGGTGTCGCTCTGACCAGATACCCCGTGTATCTTTCTTCGGACGCCCTATTCGCTTTCCTTTTCCCTTTGGAGTACTTCGTTTTCTAATATATCGTAGAGATTCTCGGTATTTCCAGGCTACCATCGCGACAAATCCTCTTGGAGAATTGTCATTTTATTTAGGTAGTTTCTTTCATTCTGTACTTTGCGTCCCCTCGCCATGCTGCGTCATCTCGCGTTCTTAGTTGCTTAAGTAGTACATCGTTCCATCCTCGTATTGATTTTATCGGTTGATATAGTCTTTCTTCGAATCACCATTACGCTCCATTGTGCACTCTTCTCTAAATACAGCGAAGATTTCCACGATGCTCGAGGGTAATTGGAAAATTCTAAAATCTGCATCGCACTAAGCTTATCAAGGTGGCCGTTATCGCATCCGTGTACCGCTAAACCTTTCCATGATCTAGTTACTTGTGTCTACAACGTAAAGCCTCGATAAACGCAATCGGCTGTTCGATGCAAGGATGGGAGTCTGCTAATCATTGCGGCTCGCATTCGATTCGTGATAAAACATGAAATAGTTGGGAAAAGAGGACATCCGCGAACATTCGAGGTTCGAGGTAGTTTATCAGTCGCAAATACTGCGAGCTACTCGAGGGGATAGATCGGAAGACAAGCCGCTTTTGCGTTAAAAATTCCTCTCACGGCTCGAAAACATTCCTAGGAAAACAACTCCGACCAGACCAAGGCACGCACTGCCACGAATAAATACGTCCCCGTCCGTAAACATTGTCATGAGAGGGCACAAAATATTACCTACTACAGTAAAAGTATTTTTCTTCGAAATTCTGTTTTTCAATAGATACTATTGCTTGGAATTTGAGATTCCCTAAAGACCAAATTTTAACCTGCATTTCTCTTATTACTCTAGAGTAGAAAAACGATATATCTTAAATTTGTAAATGTACTTCTCCTGAAGAACCAGGTTCCCTCGCGTGATTCATTCGACACAAAGGACATTCTTCTTTTCCTCGCGTGCATTTTTGTCAGTGGGTTGTCCGTTCAGTGACACGCGAAAATAGAAAGAAAAATGGCACGGCAACAAAACGATCTCCCTCGGTATTTACACGTTGTCGCTGGAATTTCGTCGAGATCGCTGACACGTCACGTGGGCGAGGATCCTCTCCCTTCGTGTCCGTTTTTTATTCCTTTCTTTCATCTCTGAAGCTCGAAGGTCAGTCAAGATGGGGTCCAAGTTATCATCCTCACGAAAATGATACTGTAGCGTCGCTAGTCAGTTATGGATACACCGATGTGTTGGTCGAGTCGGTTAGTCTCTGTCTTTCGGAATGTTGATCACGTTAGATTATACGGAAGGCTATCGTCGATTCTTTATGCCTGTGAGCTAATCGAATCCTCGAAGCACGCCAATGTGCAAGAGGAACAAGATTGTCGGATCGGAGCATCGATCCCGCGAATGATCACGTATCGAGCACCGCTCTCCCGGGCAGGAAGAACCTCGATGCCTGTACGACCAACGTCGAATACGTGCTTGAAACGAAGCGGGGTCTTCTCTACGACTTCCTTCGCTGAATGCTAATTAAAAGTTTATCGATCGGCTATCATATAGAAATTATTAGAAAGGAACATACAGTGAGCCGCATTAATATTCGAACACAGTGGTACTTTGAAATATATTGCTGTGTATCTGTAGTAATTTTGGAAATAAGGGATTCCTTGTTTTTTTATGATTTAGTGCACTTATTCTAGTTGCTAAAAACGTAAGATTTTTTTTATTTAATTTATACACTTTTCTTGTTAATGGATGGTAAACGAAATAATGCCTAATTTTGACGTCGCAAAAATATTCGGACATGCTTTGTATGCTTTGTAGTTTGGTCGTCCTGTTAAGCCAGTTAGGTTGCACGGTGGCAATGTTTGTAAACCCAAGATGTAAGCACTACCTTGTAGACTTAGTTTCATTTCAACATTCATTCATACTGCACGTATTTTTTGTGAAAATGGTACGTAAAGGTAAAAATACGTCGTTCGATACACGCCAACTCGTTATTTATAATCGCGAAAAAGGAAGATCGTATCGGGAAATCGGTTCATTACTAAATTTGAGTAAGAGTACTGTAGCAGACATTATACGGAGATATAATCGCGAGGATAGGTTTGAATCTGTTGCTCAAACAGGTCGTCCAAAGTTACTCGATATTTGTGACAAACGTAAAATTATTAGAAAAGTGAATAAAGATCCTAAATTAAGTGCACCAAGGTTGGCGGCAGAATTGTTTGAAGAGACTGGAAAGAAAGTTCATTCTGACACAGTTCGTCGAATGCTTAATGAAAATGGATACAACGGTAGAGTTCCCCGAAAGAAGCCATACATTAACGATGTGAATCGAAAGAAAAGATTACTCTTCGCCAAAGAATACATTTCGAAAGAAGAAACGTGGTGGAAAACTGTAATTTTCGCAGATGAGAGTAAATTCAATATTTTTGGGTCCGATGGCCGAAAACTGATATGGCGTAAAGCCAATGAAGAGCTTCACACTAAAAATCTCAGACCAACAGTGAAACACGGTGGAGGAAGTGTGATGGTTTGGGGTTGTATTTTGGCTGCTGGAATGGGCGAATTAGTTTTCATTTATGGAATTGTAGATAAAAATAAATATTTAAATATTCTAAAACAAAACTTACATTTAAAGTGCTATTAATATGAACATTCGTAACAGTTTTAAATTTTATCAGGATAATGACCCCAAACACAAATCACGTATAGTTCAAGAATATTTACTGTATAATTGTCCAAAGGTATTGCACCGACCTCCACAGTCACCAGACTTAAATCCAATCGAAAATTTATGGGATTACTTAGATCGTCGAATCAGAATAACACCCATAAAGTCGAAAGACGAATTAAAATTACGATTAACCGAAGAATGGTCACGTATTCCGTTAGAATACTTAAATAAAATTATTTCTAATATGCCCAAACGATTAAACCATGTACTTAAACAAAAGGGCAATCCAACAAAATATTAAAATTGATGTAATTTTGTGTAAGTATATGTGTATTTTACATAAAAGCATTATGCTTTGCAGAGTGTCCGAATATTTTTGCGACGTCAAAATTAGGCATTATTTCGTTTACCATCGATTAACAAGAAAAGTGTATAAATTAAATTTAAAAAATCTTACGTTTTTAGCAACTAGAATAAGTGTACTAAATCATAAAAAAACAACGAATCCCTTATTTCCAAAATTACTACAGATACACAACAATGTATTTCCAAGTACCACTGTGTCCGAATATTAATGCGGCTCACTGTAGTAATATTCTGTGGGGAATCTCGTTTTTCTTATTCTATACATATTTAGTATGACCGCTGATGGAGGACGCTTAGGATGTGGTTTCTTTGAGAAATTAATAACAGCAAACCGCCGAAAGTTGGACCTATTGTCCCGAGAAATCAGACTTCCTCAGGGTCTCGGGCTGCCTGCGTTTGTATTCGGAGTGCAGCCAGCGGAATAGACGTCGAAGGATCCGATGCACTCAGCATTTTAATTCGCGTAAAGAAACGCCCGCGACCACCGGCTCCCTCGCTGTCGCTCTTTATTTTCGCGGGGCAATAGACCATTATCTAGCTGTGGGATTTCGCGCGAAACTCATCGAATTCCAAGGACGGTCTTTGATCTTCTTCCAATGCTCTTTGTCCCCGCGAGCCCGGTGCTCTAACCCCGATTCAATTGTCATTCCGTTCCGGTGCGTTCGGGCTGAGACGAAAGACAATGAACGGGAAACGATTTATACGGTTAAAAAGGCAACGCGAACGATTCCCGCCACGAACGCCGTGAAAAAAAGGCGGTTATCGTTCGGTGAGAGTCGAGGAAACGCGATGGTCGTTTTGCCCACGTCTCGCCTGATCGTTAGTCACTTTTCCCTCCCGGTATTTTTCAACGCTCGCGACAAGTGTTTTTCGCGCTTCACGTTGGCCCCGCGAAAATAAAGCAATTTCCGAGCGCACTGTCTAGAACTCTAGAATCAAGGCGTTCGATTGTTTGCGGTTGAGTATCGACGAAGCAGCAGCTGCATCGAGCGTTCGGCGAAATATTTAAAATGAGTGGAAGCCGCGTATCAATGACGATTTAGTTGAAACCGAAAAGAAGTCGCGTTACAATCCAGATCGTCGCGAACTTTATCGTCCAATTTGCTGAATAAAAGTCCTCCGAAGGGGTGAACAGTTCGCTCAACAGCTTTAACGACCACACCTTCGCGGCCTGAAGCCGAGGCGTTTTTTATCGGAGAAAAGAGGCATAAAAGGTCCTCCGGTTTTATCGGGCCGGTCGTTTCGCGTGCATGCATCGAATAACATCGTTTTAGGGCTCTGGCCCTCGTGTTTGAACTCGCGGCGGAGGGGTCGTTGAACTTTTAATACCTCGCACCGTTTCTCTCTATCACGGGGCTCGAACTCGTTTTCACTAAAGCAGGGAGTATAACATTTAAAAGGAATGAAAAGTACCTGAATGTCAGATGAGAAAAGATGAGCATTCATCTTATAATTCACTAAATAGGTCGATGAACCATCAGGTGTCGAAGCGCGATTTCTCGGGTCAATGACCATGGGGACTCCAAGATTTAGATCAAGATCAAGGTCGCTAAAATAATCTCTGTAGCCTCCGAAATACTATCGTCCGCTGCACCCCGCTTGCTTTACTGGGAACCGGTCGCTGCCGATCGTCCCCCATTTAAAGAACCACGTTTCGATAAAGCGATCATTTTACCCACCACTGGCAGCTGCCAATCAGTCGGCCAGAAAATCGTTCGTCTTCAAGAGACCCGTCGATGCTCAATCTAACCAGACGTTGACCACTCGAGCATCGATCAATACGTCGATATCGGTTCTTTCTACCGCGCATTGTAACAGTGTGCAGGAAGCATTGCGTCGGCGGGGAAACATTGAAGCTGACAATTTTCAGCGCAATAAAATACTAATAAGAGATACTTAAATCGCGATTGCATCGTTCGCAGCTCAGAAAATGGCACCAGCGAAGAGTTTTCTCGCCTTTCTTCTACCATTCATGATTGCTGCTTGTGCGACAGGTGAGCGTAGCGTGCTTTTCCGATAAGATAGCGATAAGAGAAAAGGCATCTCCCTGAATCATGGAAATCTATGAAAGCGAACGCACTATTTACGATTCTCAGCGGACCAGCCCGCCAGAATAGTGTGTTACTTCAGCAACTGGGCCATTTATCGACCTGACGTCGGTAGATACGAAGTGGACGACATTCCGGCTGATCTCTGCACCCATATTATTTACTCGTTTATTGGCGTGAGCAATGTTACCTGGGAGGTGCTGGTCCTGGACCCAGAACTGGACGTGGACAAGGAGAATTACGTGGCCTTCAACGACCTGAGGACCAAGTACCCGCACTTGAAGACTTCCGTGGCGGTGGGTGGTTGGGGAGAGGGTGGCAGGAAATACAGTGCCCTCGTCAGCGTGAAGCAAAGACGCGATACTTTCATCAGAAGCGTAGTCGGTGAGCAAACGTGGCTGTAATTAAGAAATGGGGTCACGTCAGCGATACGTCGGGCGAAGATAATTTATCATAATGATGAGGTTTTAATTAGTTTAATACAGAAGAGCCGTTCTATTGTTATGCTTTCTGTAGAATTCATGCACAAGTATGATTTCGATGGTTTCGATCTCGACTGGGAGTACCCAGGTGCTGCTGACAGAGGTGGAAGCTTCTCCGACAAGAACACCTTCTTCTACTTTGTCGAAGAGTTGAGACGTGCCTTCGACAAAGAAGAGAAGGGTTGGGAGCTCACGATGGCAGTGCCGATGGCCAAATTCCGGCTTGACGAGGGGTACCACGTGCCGGAATTGTGCAAGTAAGTGAATTCGACTGTCAATAGGATCGATGCTTGCTCCTAACGTCCTGCTTCAGTCATTAATCGCACGGCTCAGCTTTGAACATTAACGGCGATGAGAAAAGAGTAAATATCGTGTCTACAGGAACATGGACGCTATTCATGTGATGTCCTACGATCTTCGAGGTAACTGGGCCGGATTCGCGGATGTGCACAGTCCTCTGTACCGTAGACCCCACGACCAGTGGGCTTACGAGAAACTGAACGTGGTAAGACGTTCTAGAGCCTAGCCCTCTACGCAAATGTTCCTTCGATTTTAGATAAAATCACTTCAAACGTCCCGTTTCTTTCAAATTTAGAACCCAATTTCTTAGAATCATTTTTGCAGCACGACGGTCTTCTGCTTTGGGAGGAAAAGGGCTGCCCCGCCGAGAAACTAATCGTCGGAATACCGTTGTATGGACGCACGTTCACTCTTAGCCAGAGTAACAACAATTATCAACCGGGCACCTACATCAACAAGGAGGCTGGCGGCGGTGAGCCTGGGGAGTACACCCAAGCCAAAGGATTTCTATCTTATTACGAGGTACGATCCATCATTAATCAATTCTGCCACGCTGCCAGAGAAAAACGTGGAAATGACGAAGAGTATATAAACGAAGAAACTGTTCTATCGTAGATCTGCACCAGGCTGCAAGCTCCAGGCAGCAACTGGACCCAGAAGTTCGACGAAATTGGCAAAGTCCCGTATACTTACCAAGGTGCGTTTACACAAGAGTATTTACATACTTTTCTAACATACTAGCTGACCCGTTACCCGGTTTCACCCGGGAATTATTATTATTATTATTATTTATTATTTTAGATAGCATATTTATAAATAGCCTATAATCTAATCTAGAGCGTATTTAATGTATATTCAAAATTTCATTGAAATCCGTTCAGCCGTTTAGGCGTGAAAGAAGGACAAACAAACAGACAACGTTTTATTTTTATATATTAGTAAGGAGTAAGGATAGGGGGAGTTCCCTTAACGCCGGACGGCTCCTAATACCGGACATTAGCTATATCTGTGACATTTGAAACGCTGCCGAGCCGTTATTCCGCGTAAACCGTAGAGGTGGTAGAAAAATGACAAGAATTAGGTTCCGACACGTTCCAGTCGCGTGTGCACAACTAAGGAGACTGATTGAATATTATTTCTTCCTTCTTACTTGAGGAAAACCTTAAGCGCCCGGCACTGGGGGAACTACCCCCTATCGACCCTTCGAAGCAATCTTCGACCGGTGATTTGATAATTGCAGGAACACAGTGGGTCGGTTACGAAAATGTAGAGAGTGTAAAGTACAAGATTGACTTCATCAAGGATTCGCGATACGGTGGTGCCATGGTTTGGGCCATCGATATGGACGACTTCCAAGGACTCTGCGGTGAACGCAACCCCCTGATGAATGTTATTAACGAAGGATTGAAGGGATACCTCGTGCCGAACAAAGACTTTCCTACGACGCCCACGGTAATAGGCCAAAATGCAGTGAATCGAAGAGAATTGTTTCGGAAAATGCTAAATCAAATTGCATCTTTAGCCTGAGTGGGCAAGGCCGCCGAGCACCACCTCGTCGGACAACATCCAACCTACTCAGCCATCTACGACGAAGCCTGCGGAAAGGCCTACGCCGAAACCAGAGGTAACTACTGCCCAGAGCTCCAGCACATCTACCACCGAAGATGCAAATAAATGGAGTGAGCCACCGATCGACGACGACGATGCGGAGAAAGTTGTCTGCCAAAATGTTAATAAATTTGTCCCCTCTAAGGATTGTCATTCGGTCAGTATTTACGCTCGAAATTCTATCTTTATCGGTAGATATTGCGGCATTAACGAGGTCGTTCGTTTCTTTGCAGTATTACGAGTGCGTCCATGGATCGCCAATGAAGTTCACGTGTCCCAACCGTTTGATTTGGAACACGATTAATAACGTTTGCGATTGGCCGCAGAACGCCGACCGGGAGGAGTGCAGATCTGCATAAGTTTCCCCTATTTCAGCCGCAGAGTCGTCGGAAAATAAAGAGACGTGGACTGAACAAATTCCATCGCGATACATACTTGAATATAAATGACGTGACCAGTGTTCGTTGCCAATTCATTGGAAATTGGCAATATAATTTTATGCGGAATCACTCATAAACTGTATCTATACAGGAAATCTCGGGAAATGCCACATGACTGTACAAATTTTATTTCATACTAGTTTCAAGTAGCTTTTGAAACGAAGGTCACGCAAGGTCATTGGCGCTGTAGTATACAGGCTACTCGTTATCAGACAAACCGCTCCATTTAAAGAAAATGTGATGGAGAAGCATTTTCCTTCGATGCCCTATTTAGTTTTGTAACTCGTCAATAAATAATTTCCTACCTATTACAAACTTAAATGTTACGTTTCATGTTTATTCACCTTGGCATGTGCGTACTGCAGTTACCTGCAGTTACGTAAGCCTCAAGTGACACGCGCAACACAATATATTAATATTCACGATACATCGAAACGTATGACATACATTCGCCTTCATTTTCTCCTCTAGCGCAAGAAATTCGAGTGGTTTTTGCATTGCACAATTTATTTAGTTAAATTGTTTCGCCAGAAGGGAAGTTGACGACGGCTCGGTGTGATAAGTGACACTAAGTGTCTGATCGAGGAATGTGTCGAGTGCGGGTTATGTACCTTTCCCTCTAACACTAACGAAGCGAATCCTCTATCGAAACTATCATTGTGAAGGTTGCGAGTCGCTTCTAAGCGAGCTCAATGTATAAACGGGCAAATAGATAACTCTCGACTTAATTGCTTCTTGCTTCACATCAAACATGGCGCAAATGATGATACCGAGAATCGCGCTTAGATCTATTAGGAAAAGTAACCGTTTAATACCACGGATCCCGGTGCCTGTAAAATATCAACGATCATGTTTCCACACAAGTTGGGTTCTCGACGGTATGCAGTTCATTCAGAAATATATCATTGACGCACTTCTTCGTGACAGTATTGAGGTTAACTTAAGATCATTCATTTCGAACGGTTTTTCATCGTGATCACGTTAATCTCGTCGTGAATGGCAAGCGTATTAAAAATGCGGCATTCCTTAATCCCCCGTTTATTTCAACCTGCGACTATGTGTTTATGGTATTATTATTTAGGTTGATTATGCAATCAAAGTTCGCATTAATTTATAGCTGCATGCTTCCTGCACCGTACGATCGTTTCCAGTGTAAGAACGTTTTGTTCGTTTCTAGTGACAGGAAAGCAGCTGTTTATGCCTGCCCTGTCACCTACTATGGAAACTGGCACCATTGTCAAGTGGCTGAAAAAGGAAGGTGACAAAGTTGAAGCTGGAGACGCAATTGCTGACATTCAAACGGACAAAGCTGTCATGAGTATGGAGATCGACGATGACAGTATTCTCGCGAAAATACTTGTAAGCATTAGAAGATACATCGAAGCTCCAAAGATTACCCTGTTGTTGGGTCTATTTTTAAAATCACCGATTCCCCAAGGTGCCAGAAGGAACCAAAGATATCAAAGTAGGAGCGTTAATAGCGATCACAGTCGACGCGGACGAAGATTGGAAAACTGTGGAGGTATCGAGCGCAGCCGCTACTCCGCCGTCGGCACCGTCATCCGCTGCTCCACCAGCGGCACCTTCCGCACCTGCTGCTCCACCGACGGGATCTTCTGCACCAGTTCAGCCGCCTCCTGGCCAGTACGTACTCGTTACGAAGCTTTGTACTTCATTTAGAAGGCAATTGAAACATTAAATAATTGTATGTTGAAAAAAATCATGCTCTTTCTAGGACTAATATTAACATGCCAGCCCTGTCACCTACTATGGAGACTGGCACCATTGTCAAGTGGCTTAAAAAGGAAGGCGACGAAATAGAACCAGGCGATGGGCTGGCAGAGATACAAACGGACAAAGCTGTTATAACTTTCGAATATGAAGAGGAAGTTATACTTGCGAAAATTCTTGTATGTACTTTGATGTAGAGTGTTTCAGGTGGAAACTGTAACGTCTACTTAAAAATTTGCCGAACAGGTTCCCGAAGGAAGCGAGGTTCAAATAGGACACCCGATTGCCATTGCGGTAGAAAAAGGAATGGACTGGAAGAATGTTGTTGTTCCGGCGACTACGAAACCAGCTGCAGCTGCTCCGACTCCTGCACCGGCTGCCGCTGCTCCGACTGCAGCTGCTCCGACTGCCGCAGCTGATAAGCCTCCACCAAGTGGACAGTATGTAAAGGGAATATTACGTTTCGGATCAAGAACTCAATTAATCCTTTCAGTACGGCGTACATTTCCGCGAAAGTGCTTTTGACTAATTTTTTTTTTTTTTTTTTTTTTTTTTTAAACTATCGGAGATGCCGACTAAAGTCGGCGCCAGGAACGACGGCTCGTTCCGTGACGCCGGATATATCCGGCACTGGTACCCACAGGTCATCAGATGGATGCCGGATATATCCGGCGCTGGTACCGAAAGGGTTAATTATACAAGATACTTTCTAGTATCTCTACCTGTGTGTTTCTTTTCGCAGAGTGTACGGTTTAGCAGTAAAGCGGTTACTGGAAGAGTATGGCCTAAGCTCAGGTTCCATTAAAGGAACTGGACGAATCAATCGATTGTTAAAGAGCGATGTGTTAGCCTATATTCAAGCAAATAATGTACAAAAAGTAGCTCCAAAAACGGGTATGTAATTAGAATATTACTAAAAATATTCAGAACATCGTATTACGCACTGAAACTAACGCTTTTCATTTAATTGTACAGCATTGCCGCCAACAATGGACAAGGGGCCCACTGCTAGCCCTCCAAAGACGCACGTGCCTGCTGCTGCTAGCCCTCCAAAGACGCACGTACCTGCTGCTGCTCGTCCTTCCCCCTTCATAGATATACCAGTTTCAAGTATGCGCAGGGTGATCGCAAGAAGGCTTGGAGAATCGAAGAGTACTATTCCGCATTCTTACTGTACCATCGATATTAAGATAGACACGCTAAATGAAATCCGTAGCGAGCTCAGGGCTGAGGGCATTAGAGTTTCGATAAACGACTTCGTTACGAAAGCGGTCGCGCACGCATTACTCGAATGTCCGGCTGTCAATACGGTGTATCAAAATGGGCAGGTCAGTATGGCAGTGGACAGAAGTTAAAATAATGGAAAATATTTCAATAATGTACACAAGTATAATAATATTTGCATTGTCAGATAATACGTATGCCGAGGGCGGACATTTCCATCGCGGTTGCTATCCAAGACGGTCTCATCACACCTATCATTTTCGACGCCCCAGCCAAGAGTTTGACGGACGTATCGAAAACTATTAAAGAACTAGCTGAAAAAGCCAGAACTGGCCGGCTGAAACCAGAGGAGTTTCAAGGAGGAACATTTACGTAAGCAAATCGATTTAAATGACATGCATGCAAATGGATAAAACAGTAAGCAGTGTTTTGCATATGGTTTACATACGGTTTTTCAGGATATCCAATATGGGAATGTTTGGTGTCAAACAGTTTAGTGCCATTATAAACCCTCCTCAAACAGCAATACTTGCTGTCGGCGGTGGTCTAAAACAACTAGGCATGTACATGTGTATTAAAAATACGTCATTATCGTAAAAAGATATCGAAAATATTGACCTACTATTTTGTAGATGCTGCGATGCAAGAAACAACAAAAATGTCAGCAACGTTATCGTACGATAGACGAGCAATCGAGGAAGATGAAGCGGCCGATTTCTTAGCTGTTTTCAGAGCTTTGCTGGAGGAACCGAATTTTCTCGTTGCTGGAAGAATACAGTCACTCAGGTATGCTCAAACTGACCTTTGATTAAGTCTTTATTTTGAAACGTTTGTTGTAAAAGTGGCTTAATCTTTCGCGCAAGATTTAGTTTTTCTTCAAATACTAATTTCACGCAATATAGGTAGGTCTGAAGAAATTGAGATTTTAAAACTGAGGGTGCTGTTAAGCCATTTTTCAAATAAACAGATCGATCGAAAGTAACAGCATTGTTCGTAGCTTCGTTATTTGCCGCCAACTGTAACATCTTGATTAGTATACATTAAATATCACTTTCGAAAACTGAGTAATGCCTGGAAAATTACGAAAAATACTTTGTGACCTTAGACACCAACCAAAGAGAGATTACATTTATCAGTCTACGATCTACATACTGCCAACAAAAGGTTCAAAGTAGGAAGTAACGAAATGGCATTTTTTTTTTAATACTTACAGAATATCATTCAGTGGTAATGTAAAGAACATTAAGGTGTTAAAATTATAATTGAAAAAATCATTGGCAATTTTAAGAATTTGTTATTCACACAACGTAATAAATGTGACATTCGTATATATAATATATTAAAATGATTTACTGATTTTTTTTTTAAATATCGCTTTATGTACTTTACATTTCCATCAAACTATTCAATCGGAACTAGGTTTTACTGACTATTGTATGTATTGACACATACCAAAGGTTCTTCTGCCAGTATAATAGAAAATATATAATTAATATCAATTAAAGTAAATTAAAAATATCGCTCAATTGGGCGTTGTTGGTTAAAGTTCAGCAAATGGCAAATGAAACATGTCTAACGCGTATGGTTTACTTTTCTGTGAGTAGGAAATATACATCGAATTATACATCTAATTTGTATATTTATTTTAATAAAATTGATACCACACTGTAGTTGTTTCTGTCATATGATACACGAATGTGCACACAACTTTCGTTCCCTGTGGAGGAAAGAATGCCAAACTTCAATATTTTCAATGCATAGATAATGCATAAATATGTAAATTTGTACAAATATGATGTAAATATCCATTATTAATTTCATTTATTTATTAAAGATATCGTGCATGATTGGAAGCCTCAGTGTGGTTTAAAGAAACTTGTCAGGGTAGTGAAATGTACAAGATTATACATTTATCTTGTAAATAAAGTATTTATTGTTTAAAATGATGTGTGATGTTTTCTTCTACACATACCAAGAAGTAATGTATAGAAGATCGTGACTCCTTTAAGTAATTCCGGAAACATACTAAACATAACATTTCCTTGCAATTACTCTTCATTAGCACACCATCATTACATTCGTCATATTTATATTTTATTATCACTGATAACAGTATTTGTAGGGCAGTTGCCATAGAATCATATGTATGTGTTGATTTCATAAGGCACAAACGTTATGGCTCTCTAAACATTTTACACTGCAACTCTTCATCAAACCTGCGATACTTTGATGTCTGAATTTATCTTAAACAGATGATTAATTAAACAATTAAAATATTGATTGTACATTGTAAACTGAGATATTCGTTTTACATCGATGTTCGTTAATAATTTGAAGTGAAATCAAATTATACCTTCAAGTTAAACATGTAATTTGTATAACGAAGCGGAAGTTGAGAGTAATATGACGATAATATAAACGTAAATAATCGAATACAATAATATAATACAATAGGACTTAATTTTTCTTATCACAGTTGTGATTTTGCTCGATATTACTGCTCAGACGTCAGCTAATTTATGGACAACGTTTAATTGCAGTATAAAATCAAGTAGTTTTCACAGAAGGTATTGTAAATCATAAAGTTATGTACATAATTTAATGCGTAGCACTTGTTAAAAAATTTGGCATTTGGTTTGAGCAGCATTACGTTCTACAATACAAATACAAAATTTCTCAAAAAATTATGCAGTACAAATATTCGACAAAGTCTTACAAAACTAATCGCATCTCTTAAAACGTTTAAAAATGCATTCTGCAATGTGCTGTACGTCACATCGTGGACAATACTTGGTAGTTAATACGTACGCCGTTGAACCACAAGATTCAATTTCTCACTATTATTGAAAGAATCGATCCTACAGAAGGAATGCTCTCGCGAAGTAGCAGTTTCCTTCGCTTAAATTCAATGATAATACGTTAAATAATACAGACTAAAATACCCACTTTACGCGCGAACTGTTTGATTCGAAATTTATGGCTTCGTCGCTTGCTCGATTAAACTATAAAACCTTTAAGTAGTAGCAAAATGTAATTCGAAAAATGTAAACACTGGACAGAAAATGCAGTATATCGTGTTCTCTTGAAACATTGATGTGGTAACGTCGTTAGATTAGTTTGTACTATAGCTAAATTGGAATTACTCGTTTCGACGGTGTTTTAATAACTCTCGAATGTAAAGTAAGTTATACATGATCCCTGATAGATGCCGTGTGCGCATACCTTGGCACTTTCAGTTCTTCGATAAGCTAAGTACAATATTTGTAGTAAGAATATTATATGGATCATATTCAGTTATATAATAAATGCAAAATGCGATTCAAAATACAATCCTAATCTACTATACAACACCTAATGTATTCTCTTTCAGCACGATCGTTATTACTCGTATCATTTTTACACCTACTTTTTTGTTCCGTAGCTGATGAGACAACTTGGCAGATTTTACATTTTTAAATCAGAAAATGAAAGAGAAATGTTGAGCTTACGCGATAGATATTGCACACGAAATAACTATTAATAACTTATATTAATTCCAACTTCTCCGATGGCTCGAACCAGCAAGAATCAATCTATCGCGTTCGCTGTGATCATTGCGACGTGCGTTACGAAAAGTAGCACGTTTCAATTTTCTTACGAAAAGTAGCACGTTTGCCTTCGTTCTCACGAAAACTATCACGTTTCGGTTTTCGCTGCGAAAACTAGCACGTTTCAGCGGTTTGCCACGAAAAATAGCATGTTTCGTCTTCCGCTGCGAAAACTAGCACGTTAGAGCGGTTTGCCACGAAAAGTAGCATGTCTTTTGGAGATTAGATGGAATTATTATTCATTAAAGAATATTTTCAACAGTTGAATTCTTTTAAACTGACCACGCGCTGAAACGTGATAGTTTCTGCAGTCTGCAGTATAATCCAAAACGTCCTATTCTTCGAGACCCAACCCGAATAATATGTTAGTTTTCGCCGTAAATTCCCAAATGTGCTATTTTTCGTGGCGAAACAGTATAACGTGCTAGTTTTCGCCGCAACAGTACGAAATGTACTATTCTTCGTGGCGAAGCAGTCAAATGTGTTAGTCTTCGCGGCGGAAGACCAAACGTGCTAATATTCGTCAGAAACGATGAAACGTGCTTCTTTTCGTGGCAAACCGAAATGTGCTACTTTTCGTAAGAAAATTGAAACGTGCTACTTTTCGTAACGCACGTCGATTGAATCTGACAAACCGAATGATTAAAATGAGCTACGAGAAATATTTCATAGTAACTTCTTTGTTGTATTACTACAGCTTATACTACTCTTACCGTAATAGTAGATTTGGTAGCAAATTCATATAAATACAAATACGTCGCGTATCATAAAATGTGCAGAATCATTGCACTTCGTACGGATTTAATCGTTGCGTAACGTCAGAAATACTTCTCATTACGTGAATTGTGTTATTGCAATGTCATGCGTACCCGAGAGAGGCCGAACGCACGATACGACAGAAACGAATGTCTGTTTCAAGTTCAAAGGATTACTTAGTAGAACGCTTTGTGAAGAATCCTCTGCGCCGCTCGAATCAGTGGCGTCAGAGTCGTTAATTCCGCGCAATTTTCTAGGAACGGATGCAGAAGCAACTCGTCGGCCGACGCTCTTTCGTCCACCTCGACGGTCAAACATCTTTCTAGAAAGTTCTGAAACGTCGGGCTTAACGTGTCCCATCTGGGAACAGAAGGCTTGCCGATCGCAGCTATCAGATATAAGGCCCTTAAATGGGTTTCCTTCATATAAGGCGGTTCGCCTTCTATCATCTCGATAGCCATGATGCCCAACGACCAAATGTCCACCTTCTTCCCGTACTGCTTTCTCGTCACCACTTCCGGTGCCATCCAGTACGGAGTACCGACCATAGTTTGTCTTTTCTCGTCGCCGTCGATATTAGCACAAAACCCAAAGTCCGTAACTTTCACGGCGCCGTTCATGCCGAGGAGGACGTTGTCCGACTTGATATCTCTGTGAATGATTCCCCTGGTATGCAGAAAGCTAATAGCCTTTAGTACCTCCCTGCAAACAGCGGCGATCTGCGCCTCCTTCATTACCGTTTCCGTAACGACGTCTGTAAGCGGCCCACCTTCCAGCAATTCCATGATCACCCAAAGGTGCTCGTTCACCAGATAGGCGTCCAAGAAATTCACCAGATTCGGATGTTGGAACTCTTTTAGAACCTTAATTTCAGTCAGTATCAGTTCTTTCTTCGGCTGTTTGGATAGATCTATGTCTTTTATAGCGACCTTGTCGCTGGTTTGCAAATCCGTGGCTATAAATACAGTGCCCGACGCACCAGCGCCGACCTCTTTAGTCCTTTCGAAGCGCAGATTCGGATCTCCGCCGTGGCAGATCGCTCTGAGCTCCTCGAAGATCTCGTCGTCGCTGAGCCTCAGCGCCGCGCAGTCCGTCTTCCTTCGCAGGACAGGACTCTCCTCGATACTGTTCTGAGGATTCTCGTCGTCCGGCGATCGATCGTCCTCGATCCGGTACGTGTTTAGATCTTCGAGGATCTCCGTAAGAGTCTTCTCCACTCTATCCTGGAATATTCTCGGAGCGGGTTTCGGTGCCTTGTTGGTTTTTGGTGGAAGTTCCGGCAGTCTCTGCACTTGGCTGTCCGTAGAACCTGCGGAAGCTGAACCATCCGAATCTCTGGACTGATACTTCTTGGACAGGAATTTGTCGATCTCCTGGGACTCCTCCTCGATCAGATCCTCCGTGACGAAAGGCTTGAACACCTTCTCCTCGGGTTTCCGTTTGATCGAATAGTTGTAGAATTTAATGGCCTGCAAGGCGGCCGCAGGATGCTCGTCCTGCTCCGACTTTGATATCTGCGTGTTGAGCAGGCGGATCCACGACTCGGGGAGGCCTTCCAACTGTCCCGTCTCGGCATTTTTGCTCACGTGAAACTGATGCGAAACGTTGGTGGGCAAACCAATCTCGGTGGCGACCGTGTCGACCGACCCACCGGTTTTCTTCCTCGAGAACAGCTTTGTTATGCTGAGACTCATCTTAGCGCGCAGTCTCGCGCCCTCGCCGCGTTCCCGTTTACGGCGTGTCGCAATAGTTGTTCTTTGAAACGGACAGAAACGGAGGAAGAACACAGACACTTTTTAAACCGCGTTTCTCAGCGCAACATGACTCGCTTATCTGCCTGTAATCTGTATCTGTCTACTGCCACAGGACATCGAATGCAAAAGTAGGCGTGTTAAGCACGATCTTACGTCACTACTCCTGATAGACGGCGGCAGATTTAAAAGAACCGCAAGGTCGGCTCGCGTATTCGATCGGTGATTTCAATAATATATTTCGAATGTTTACTCGAATCGTTAGATTTTAAACGGCAGGTATTAATAGTCACTCTGGGCTATGTGATTTTGCTATGGTGGAATAAAATGCACCACTCCAACACGAATTCGAGCCCACCGAAGTTTTCATTTACTTATGGAAAATGATTATTCTAGAAACGAAGAACTATTTTGCTTAAGCACAAAGAATTCTCTTTAGTAAAAAGAGTTTTTATGTCGAATGAAGTATAAATTCACAGAGTATATCGTCTTGTCAGCGTTATACGTTTTAAAGGTATAATGAGCAATTATCTATCGTGATTTCTTTCAATCAGTAGTGACTAATGAAATGACATATAAATATATAAGTTGTAATCTCGACGATCGATGGAAATTTTGTCTTATCTGTCTTATCTAAACGCGGCCTATCACCTCCTTCAGCTTCATCGTATTCATAATCAGTATTTAACAACGGAATTAACCGAATTTTTAGCATTTTTCGCAACGAACACTCGTATGTACCATATTATCTCTGACGTAAGGATTTACAGTCTCCCAACAATCGAGTTTCTTCCACCGCCTCTTGCCCTCGCCCCTTCAACTTTATCTTATCCACTTTTCTTTTTTTTCTTTTTGTAAATATAATGTATTTGGGAGTATATTCCATGCGTTTCGCATTATCGTGCGATAACTTGAGAGAGGAGAGCGCAAGGGTGTGCGGCATGTGTGCATACGCAAGGAAACGTCTATTTTCGCCATCGCGTTATTATCGCGAAATGATGCAGGAGCCATGGATCGCCGCAAAGAGAAAAAAGCCCGCGGGAATAGAAAAGTAACACTGGCGTGACGCGGAGATATTATTATTCCCAAACAGTTGACTCCACAAGTTGAACTGAAACGACGCGCCAATAATCGAGGCTAACGTAATCTCTCTCTGGTCCTTTTATGGTCTCTATCCCCGACCACTGGTGGCAAATCAATAATACTGTTCCGATTCGGTGAAAGGTCGAAAAATGTCGACAGAACGGGACTGAATAAAGGCGTTGGAAAGTGTTCGAAATGATATATTTGCTACGATAGAGTGATCTTATTTAAGGGGTAACACCACTCTAGAGGCACAAAAAAAGACCTAAATTTGACAATTTATTTTGGGAGTATGACAAACGGAATAGAATTTCTTTTCAGGGGGTTTATTTAATACATATTGAAGTACGAAAAACAATTTTTTAATTGTCATTTTTATACAAAATGGTGGCGATAGAGCCCGTCATCGAAAACAGTTTTTTTTAAAACACCGCCACGGGAGGACGGATTTCTCGGCATGTAAGAGTCGTGGAACAAAATACCAAAAAAATTTATAATCTATATACAATTGGCTTTGGAAGTACGTAGGAGTTTTTTTTTTATCAATTTTTGTGGACGTGGTGCACTTTTTAAGGAATGAATCGATTTTTTGCCCTAAAAATGAGCATTCAATTTTTTATAAAAGAAAAAGTTTACATTCGATCAAAAAACGGCTACGTACTTCCAAAGAGAATATTGTTGCGAAGCTACTGTAAAAATTTCAAATCGATCCATGCAATAGTCTCCGAGAAATCCGTCCTCCCAGTTTGAAAGAAGTGGTTTCGACGACGGGCTCTGTCGCCGCCATTTTGTATGAAAATGACAATAAAAAAATTGTTTTTCGTACTTCAATATGTGTTAAATAAACCCTCCGAAAAGAAATTCTATTCCGTTTGTCATACTCCCAAAATAAATTGTCAAATTTAGGTCTTTTTTTCTGCCTCTAGAGTGGTGTTACCCCTTAAGGGGACTAGACAGTCGTTTTTCGTGAGAAATAGACTCTGTCCTTTATTTATTTGTAAACAAATGAAAGCACATCCAGATATATGCTTTTACCCAATGTTTATTACTACCATACAGATTGAAAAAAAAGTAATAAGAAATATATATGTGCTTTAAAAATGGCGCTGCCGACGGGTAAACATTTTACCGTTTTTCTGTCGTTTTGCTTTAATATCGGTGTTAAAATGTGACGTAATCCGATTTCAAAGGCGAGATTCTTGTTTGTTGGATTCATAGTTTCCGCCCAAACCTATAAAAACAACAATTAAATCAACATCATGCGATTGGTGGCTGAAAAACGGCGATTTTTCCGAGAAAAATTCGTTCTTATTTGTGCGCTGCAAAAATCCGGCGACTCCTCAATTTTTTTATAACAATCTCGAATTTTTACGGATCATATCAGAGGTTTGGGGCGAAATGGCACATGTTTTACACATCCTGTAATTTTTTTCAAGTCGATCTGAACCTCCATTCGTTCGCAATCAGGAAAAAACCAAGAGAAAAAAAGATTCGAGAAAATCGCGTTTAAAGTTTCTGGGCAAAGCCGACGCAATAAGTTACCGCTTGATCTTTTTAGCTGCCAAATCAACAATTTTGCGAATTTTAATATAACCCAAACGGCATTTTATTCAGAAAAGATAGTACTTTCGGAAAATGCAATAAAAAAATCGATTTTTCGACTGCCTAGTCCCCTTAATAACACCGCGAGAAGTTAGTTTTCCCAATTTCGCCTATTTCTATGTACCACGAAGCTCGAGGCTCCGGAAGAAGTAAGAAAATTTTAGTCGGGCTTGAAAGCATCGGCGGAAATAAATTTGAAAGTGGAATACCAGGATCTGATTTGACCGAAAGCTTGGAGTTCGTCCGGTCCCAAACACAATTTGTACCACTTACGTACGTGCAACTATTTTTCTGCTGATTACCAGAATTGTTTATGGGTTGTACTGCCACATCACGCGCACGATACGACGCGATAAAAGTTGTACATTCCGTTACCATTAATAAAAGAAAACGAGAAAAATGCCGATATTTGTTTAATCGAATTTGATTATTGTATATTGCGCTGCGGACATAATTCCAGTCAAAAACATCATTCAGCTAGGAAGGACTCCCGAACTTTCGCCCCGACTTTCTTCTGTTTTGCGAAGAAAAAAATATATATATGCATATACGCTCTTCACTCGCGCATGCGATGCGCAAAGTACATCGCGAGCGTTGGAAAATATTTTGTACAGCCGGGCTGCCAAATATTTTTACGGGGTCGCGGATGCTTCGGAAACGTAACCACCAGCCTCGGTCCTCGTTTTGTACACTCGATAAATATTTATGATGCCACTATACGTTCGTGAATCAAGAAACATTCGACGTCCCGAACAACAACGCGCGCGTGCTGCCCTTTCTTATCGCCCGAAGAAACCATATTATCAACATGTTTTCAACTCCCTGCCCCCGCTCATTGTGCCCCGCAAGAATTTTTCCTCCCCTTTCCCGAACGTCCAGTTTCATCTCGCACGTACAGGGTGTCGTTGAAACACGCCACCCTGCGGCGTCTTTCAATCGTTGTCCAAACCGCTGCGATTTTCATGCAAATACGAGCTACTGTTTCCGGGATATTTTGCATTTTAAAATCCACGCTCCGCCCTTAATATGCCAATTATTGCGCTAAACAGATGGACTTTCTGATAAACTAACATATTAACATATTATCTGCGCGGTGACTTCCATTTCAGTTACAAAAGTAGGCATGTGCAAAGTGACGAAGCGATAAAACGACTTTTACTGGTGGAAAAAATGAAAATATCGCCTGAACCACTTTGGCCATTTTCGAAGTCTCTTTCCACCTTGCATCATTCTGTTGCGTGCGTACACTGATTTCGATGTACTCCACGTATGCACGTACGTAGCGTCGATACAACGCGCTCCGAGTTACGACACAACAGGACACGGTAGCAACTTATATTATCTTAACTCCCGTAATTTTATTTATTTATTTATAAATATATAAACGGGATAATGTCCCATTAGTGTACAAGAAAAAACAGAGAAATAGACATAAAAGAAAATAGAAAAAAAAAAAGTAATAATACACAAATCGCATAACAAATAAGCATACAATACTTAAAGTAATTAAACATTTCACGCACCACGCACCGGCTTTGTTAAAGGGATTAGGTTGATCCCGTAAAAAATTTGAAAAACATCCACAGAAGACGCAACGAAGATTTCATAAAGCCTGCGAGAAATTCATGGAATCGCCAGCCTCGTTTATAAATTCGAAGGAAATGCGAACGACGGGTCGGAGTCGGCCCAGACCCAGAACGGGCTCACCCAGTCAAATTGGATAGAAACTTCCTGAACACTGCGAACATTAAAGCACATATGTCAAATCGGCGAATACCCCTCTTTTCCATTGCCGAACACGGAGAGGGGATTCTGCGCCCCTCTCTATCACTTCCTCACGCCCCTTGCTTGCTAATAAATAAAATATTAACCAATGGTTAATGCAAAGACACTATTCGCGAACGCGCAAGGAAGCGGATACAAGTGTTCCACCTGAATATTCACGGTTAACATTCGCGCTTCTGACAGTGAATGCCCTGTATCACCTGTGGGTAGTTATAGGCATAGACCTGTTTTTCTCTAACGTTTTTATTACATAAAATCGTTGAAATTTCGTTGTTTCTCTCGCTCGGTATCCAAAGAAGACGTTGTGAAAGTGTGTCATAGTCTTTCAAAGTGCTATCTTGCGCGTCCACAATTACTTCGTGTAATGAGCATCGTGTCCTGATCGAGGGTAGTTCCGAAGGATTAAGCGTTTCCTGAATCTTCCATCTATAATTAATTATCATGGTCCAATTGAGGCGTCAGGTAAGTTTCTTTTCAAAGAGCCGAATAAAATGCCCCAATGAATGAAGTATTAAATAGTTTGTAATACTTCCTTCAATTTCTGAAAACTATAATATCATAAGCGAAATTATTGTTCTTTGTCGGATTAGTCTCCTGTTCCTCAATCCTTTCCAATTCGGAGAAAGCTTTAATTAAGTCTTCATTCTCGAAGTTTCGTATGACGGCGGTTTATCAATACGAATTTGAAAGGTGAAACTTTGGCGCCGCGCGAAGAGTCTCTTTCTTCTTAAAATTTCATTGTTTAATCTAATACACCACTCGTTCACTCGAATATTTCTATATAATTATCTCGATGTCTCTTACTCTCTTCGTAGTGATACACAAATCCTGCGTAAGCAGAGACGGCCAAAAAATTTTAGTAACCCTTCGGAGTTTAAAAAGACTTTCGCTTGGCCTCATCCGCGCATCGAAGTATTTCTTTAATCAAGTTTCTCGTTCCAAATGCCCTCTTAGCTTTTTTTAGCGCGACTAATATCAGCGACAATTAATATTCTCTATCTTTAAACGATAAATCTTTCTATACATTCGATTTTCTTTTAGAATTATTGGTAAAATGAATCCAAGACACGATACGTTTCGAAGTTCAAAGAATTTCTAATATTTCCTTCTCTATCTCATAAATAAATTATCGTAACGGAGTGAAAAGAAGTGTGATAAACATGCTATTCATTATCAAGTGTCATCTTGGCATTATCAATATGACATTTAGGCGCGCATCACGCCACGTGCGCGAGCACTGATATTTTTTTTCTATCGCTAATGATTTCAGCTTATACAGGCGATAGAAGCTTAGCTGTGACATTTAATATGATAAAATTCGACATTAGAGTGTGTCTCTATAATTCCCAATGAATAATATACTAATACTCAGTAAAATGCCCGTAGATTTCATTGACCTAACCCCGAGCAGCTTATCACGTTCAATGATTTATGATAAGAATTTATCATATACATATATCGTCGCGCGTGCGATGCACTATTCGCAATTTCCAGCACATTTCTCATAGCAGTTTTCCTTATTTTTCCAATGGACAGTTATCAAGCGTAACCAAATAGTTATCAAATTAACACTTTCGTAACTGTCAACCTCGAACTATTCACAAGTTCATTCGAAGATTTTTATTCGCAATAGATATCACGTATATAGATTAGAGATTATGTACAAATGTAAATACGCGCTTATCGACATTCTTTTTATATTTTCCTGTCATAATGACGTCTATCCAATCATCTTGAAACCTGCAACCGTTTCCTCATAATAAGATTTTCCCGCACAGATTTTGACCTATGGGAGCTTATTGAATCAACTCCAACCCAACGTCAGATGGAGTTCGTCTTTGCAAATCAGAGACAAGAAAGTAATACAGCCAGAACGCTCCTTCAAGGTATAATGTTTCTGTCGCAGGCACTTCGGGATAAATGTAATTTCTAGTCAACCTCCTAAACGTTGTGTTTGTAGTACGCAGATTTGTCAGTCCGTCTCGCAGGACCGGAACAGTTACAGGCCAAGCCCAACGTCAGTGCGCTGACGTTCGGTAAACATTTCACGGATCATATGTTGAAAATATTTTATCACGAGGCGTTGGGGGGCTGGCAGATGCCAGAAATTACACCCCTCGAAAATCTAGTACTTCACCCAGCGTCGAAAGTACTTCACTACGCTATAGAGGTAAGTACGATCCGTCGAGCAAGACGCCGCGTCGAATGTTCCACATTCGCAGGGTACACGCAACGTGTTTCTGTTTCAGTTGTTCGAAGGTTTGAAAGCTTACAGAGGGGTAGACGGAAAAGTAAGACTGTTTAGGCCAGAGCTGAACATGGAACGAATGAATGGTTCGGCGATGAGAGCTGGTCTACCAACATTTATCGGCGACGAGCTAATTAAATGTTGCTGTAGACTAATTAGTATAGATCAAGAATGGGTGCCTCATTCTACCGCTTCTAGTCTATACATACGTCCAACTCTCATAGGTATAGACGTAAGTATACGCTTAATACTAATAGAAAGCCTTAAACGTTAACAATAGTCGAAATGAATAGGTGCGATGTACAGTAGTGTCGTATTTACACGTTATAATCAACGGCCTGATAGAAAGGGTAATCGTGTTGTCACTTATGTCACAGACGTCATTGAAACAGATACGTACGAAAGTAAGCAACGTATTTCCCAATACCTAACGATAATGCACGATAACCAGGGGCGCGATGCTCTTTTGTTGGGGCAGGGCCATAAGATACAGTTAGATGAAACGCTACATTACGATTGATACAGCCGTCGATTCGTACAAAGTGGGAAACAAAGAACCGACGATGAAGACTGGAGAATAAACGAATCGTAATGAGAGTTTCTAAAGAATCTGTATACGTTTTATTACTTTCTATTCGACGCTTGTACGAAATAGTAAATTTGTGCGTCGTTCCCTTCGTCCTTCTGCTTTCGTGTTTCTCAAATAAATGCAAAAGTATGACGGAGTTCGCACGCACCCATCGATGTTATGTAAAACATGTACACTAAACGAGCGTTGATGTCATATCTCTTTTCATATACTATACTTTAAGAGTGCGCGCGACAGATCGCATAGTTTAAATGATGCAACATTTTTACTACCAGAGCTCATCCGATTAAGTACAATGCTCGTAATAAACTAAGTTAAACCGACGGTACTTTAGATATATATGCCGATCAAATTTATTCTATAATTCCACTTAGAAGAACAACAAACGAACATAGAAAAGCATACGAAATAGAAACAGCGTAATGAATAATGATTATAGCAGAGTATTTTAATGCTAAAGAAGTAGAGCATTTTGTCGGGGTAAACGAGAAGCACCTAATTTAAGAAATAGATGAAAAGTTCGTACTCTACAGCGAAACACGAGGAAGTACGTGTAACTTTCACTTTCTGTTTCTACGCAGCCGACGCTTGGAGTGGCATCCTCGGAGTCAGCTTTGCTGTACGTTATTCTATCACCCGTGGGCTCCTACTTTAAGAAAACACACGAAGGCGTTGGTATTTCTTTACTGGCAGATCCTCGATACACAAGGGCATGGCCAGGTGGCTGCGGTAACTACAAATTGGGTAGTAATTATGGCCCTACTATTTATGTACAAAGAGAAGCCGTGGAAAGGGGTCTGCAGCAAGTGTTATGGCTTTACGGAGAAGATAACGAAATAACCGAAGTTGGAACTATGAACATTTTTATGTTCTACATCAATGACGACGGGGGTGAGCAAACTCTTCTAATGGCCTTTAAGGGGGTATAGGACTATTGAAATCTCGAAAAATCGATTTTTTTATTATTATTAATTCTGAAATTGCCATGCTTTGTGAACATTTACAACAATGTATCGTGAGGAAATTCGAATAATTACGGAAATTATAGCGCTGAACGCAATTGAGTGCACCGTCGAGTAACGGCCTCGCAGAGCGGTATTGGCGTTTGGGACTTAACTTTGAAGCCGTTTATCTCAAAACTACATTTTCAAACACGGTGTACATCATAACTCTTGAACGAATGAATATTTTCACTTAAAATTTTAACTGGAGCTGTAGAATTCCTTTCTCTATCGTGTGTAATTTCCGCATCAACATTGGATGTTTGTAAACACATTTTATAACTGATTAAAGACGATTTTTTTCAATAAAAGTGTGGAAAAAACTTAATTCGTGTGTAACTTTTACAATTTTTGATCGAATTCGCCACCAAAGTTCCACACGATATGTATTAGTGTAGAAACTAATCATCCCAAAGCATTTTGCTTTTAGATAATTGGTTCACCTGAGACTATGTACACCAATTACAGTTGCGCGCTACGCGGGACCATCTTTAGCGTCAAATAAATTCAATAATTTTCAACATTCTGACAATTTTTTTATTTTACATTACTCGTTAATGCGTAAATAAAAAACTGTGAAAAGTGCCAGTATGGTGATTATTTGGTATCTAAGCAATCCAACCGACAAGAAACCGCCGATTTCAGTCGTTCAATAGTCCTATACCCCCTTAAGGGGTAAAACCACTCTAGAGGCAGAAAAAAAGACCTAAATTTGATAATTTATTTTTGGAGTATGACAAACGGAATAAAATTTCTTTTACAGAGGGTTTATTTAACACATATTGAAGTACGAAAAACAATTTTTTTATTGTCATTTTCATGGAAAATGGCGGCGACAGAGCCCGTCGTCGAAAACAGTTTTTTTGAAAACATCGCCACGGGAGGACGGATTTCTCGGCATGTATGAGTCCGGGAACAAAAAATAAAAAAAAATTATAATCTATATACAATTGGCTTTGGAAGTACGTAGGGGTTTCTTTTTAATCAATTTTTGTGGAAGTGGTGCACTTTTTAAGAAATGTATCGATTTTTTGCCCTAAACATGAGCATTAAATTGTTTGTAAAAAAAAGTTTACATTCAATCAAAAAACGGCTACGTACTTCCGAAGAGAATATTGTTGCGAAGCTACTGTAAAAATTTCAAATCGATCCATGCAATAGTCTCCGAGAAATCCGTCCTCCCAGTTTGAAAGAAGTGGTTTCGACGACGGGCTCTGTCGCCGCCATTTTGTATGAAAATGACAATAAAAAAATTGTTTTCCGTACTTCAATATGTGTTAAATAAACCCTCTGAAAAGAAATTCTATTTCGTTTGTCATACTCCGAAAATAAATTGTCAAATTTAGGTCTTTTTTTCTGCCTCTAGAGTGGTTTTACCCCTTAATTAACTGGAATAACAATTTTCATTACTTATTTCGCAATTTTTAGAAAAGGAATTAGTAACACCGCCTCTGTCGAGCAGTTTAATCCTCCCTGGGATTACGAGGAATTCTATTTTAGCCGTAGCCAGAGAGTGGGACCAATTCAAAGTCAGCGAACGGAAGTTTTGTATGGGCGAACTTTGTCAGTTACTTTCGGAAGGCAGAGTAAGATCGCTTTCCTCTTATCACGTGTTTCTTCGAACACCTTTGTAATGTTTTATTGTAATTTCATTGCAGTTGTTGGAACTGTTCGGAGCAGGAACAGCCGGTATAGTTAGCCCCATATCGTACATAGAATTTGTTGATCAGCCATTACAGATACCAACGGTGGAACATTCGGAACCTGTTTACAAAAAGTTCTTCAAGCATCTAACGGATATACAATACGGCGTGACGCCGGACCATCCGTGGGCGATAGCCATCGAGTGAAAACAGCATAATTCGCTCGCTTATTTATTGCGTAGTTGTCGTTACAAGGTGAATGCGTGCGCAAGAATGTTAGCATTCGTTGCGTTCGACGCTGAATAATTTATGAAAATTCATTCGACAATAATGAACGTGTCAGTTCCGCTTTGCTATTTTTACGCGAATGACGCTGGAGTCTTATTTATTTATAGTTTCGAGTATTCGCTGAATTCGATTTGTTATTAGAAATATTTAAGGAAAAAATGTATCTGAGGCAACACTCAGGGATTAACAGCTCGTCGTCCAAGTGATGAAATTTTGAAACTAATATGACAATTTGTATATATAAAATAAATGCTTGTATGTTGTATGCGTGTGTGTGTATGTATGTATGATGAATGTACATATGATATTTGATCGGTGAAAATGTACACTTAGCGAGAATTGTATGTTTTCGTATATTTTTATATTATTCATTATTTTGTTTGATTCCAATGAATAATTGTACAGATTAGATAATGCAAAAATGTGATTCTACGGATAATAAATGAAGGAATTAAAGAAAAGTGATTCAGTGATACCACAACCCTGTAAAAGTCGCCTTAAGCCGATAACTTCTGTATGAAATATTGGAAAATAAGTGCCTCTTGAGAAAATCAATCGAAAAGTAGAATAATCTTCGGCAGTTGACACTAATCGCGATTTCGTTACGCTATCACTTGGATGTGGATCCTCAGATTTAAATGAAACGACGCCCGATTCGAGAATTCGAAACCACTAATCGAATAAATTCAATGCTTTTAAGTTCGTCTATTATTAGCAACGCCAAAGATCATCAAGTAATATCAATCAATCAGAATATAATAAAAGCGTAAGAATTTTGTCCGTTACCGCACAAGTACGCACATTTAAATGTGTTTCAATGTGTTTAAATGCACAAATTCGCGGCTTTGATGACCATAAGATATGTTTAACTAGATGTTCGTGCCTATGCCTTGTGAGGCGTCCATCGTTTTTTCAAGGTGTATAGAGGTCTCCACTCCCGCGGATAGAATTGTAAAGGGACTTATAATTCAGTAGTGATAGCTTGTAAATATAAATTTATCGACGATTTCTACTTTACTCAACATCCAATATGAACACTATTTATTTAATATACATTGGATGGATAGAACCCTCAGCGCTATACGTCCAACCGTTTGATCGTAAAATTTTTGTTCGACTTCCCTCTCTATGTTCGCGATACGAATTCATTGATCGCCAGAGTCAGATCCCTGGGTAACTGCAATATATCTACTGCGTCAATTCTTACGAACGGAGGAAACATGTTCGGGATTCAGAACGTAACAAGAAAAACTCCGCAGTTGGCAAAGCTAGCCAGCAACCAATGCAGAACAATTGTTTCTACGCCTCCCAGGTGTAGAATATCCTTCACTGTGAGTATTCTATTTATCATTATTAAACGCAATTATGTAATAAGCCAACGGCACTCGTGAGATTACGTTAAATAAAAGGGTCCCTGTATTCCTAAAACCTGTAATCCTCTCTTATGATTCAGCATTCTATCCACAAACCTATTCTCCTTTAACGACGTGCTTTATGACCACATGTTTCGTCATATAAATCGGTATTTATATTTAATGTTTCAAGTAACAGTTGGTGACATTGCTCGTTTTGTTGCAGGAAAAGCTTGTACACGCGGGAGTTTTATATATGGGAATTATGATAATACCCATGTACATTAGCTGTAATGTAAAAGTGTACAACGGACAAGCAGGAAAATAATCGACGGTCTGATTTTTAGTTGTGCATACTTAGAGCCACGCGCGATAGGTACAGTGCATAAGAATGTAAACTCTACATTCGGAGTGTACCGAATTAAATTAAATTTATAATAAACACTCTGTTTTGTACAATTTCTTTAATGTAGTTACACCCATATGCGACGGATATACCATTTACAGGTTAGGATTCGGAAAATTAAATTTTATTTTTATTGAATCCATTCTGCGTAATTTTATTACACAAATCTGCTGCAGTCTTACATTTACGATTGTACAAAAAAATATAGTACCATAAACGTAGTTTGTTATAAAAATAGATACATATAAACAGCAATAAAATAATGCGGAAATTTATACACTTCAACGAAACAAAGCTTTGTTACCCTATTTCCTTCGCGCTGCGAGAAATCAGCTTATCGGGATTACGCTAATATAATTTTTACATTACTATTGTCAGTAGCAGAATAAACGATCTCTGACATTTGATACAACAATTCATTTTTGCGTATACTATCTGGCGTAAACATATTCACTTTCTGTACACAAATATTTGCACGCCATGTGGATCTTATTAATTTCCGTATTTGCACCAGGGAAACGCTAAAACTGTAAAAGCTAGAAATTCCTTCATAATCAATTTCATGTCATTCGGAATCATAAATATATTGTCCTATTACTCGTGCTGGAATGTTTAAACATATCTCTAGTTTATTTCATATCGTTTCTTAATTACTTTGTCGTAAAAGATGTACAAAGAATTTAGACGTTTTTATTTGCAAAGTTTAATATAGAAAATTATTAAAATCATCTGCAATAGTGATCAAAAGAACTTTACTTATCGTGTTGGCATTGCTGATCAATTCTGGGGAATCCCCTCGCTGTATTCAAAATAAATAGGGATACAGTTCCTACTTGCCCAATTGAGGCGATTTTAATTAACGTTCGTCCATGGAATTTTCCTCTGATCACTACTGTATATTGCATATTAAGAGCATTCTTGCCAACTATCTTACACGCGACAAATTTGTCGGCTGTGAGAAGAAACACACAACTAGGACGGACGGCGTTTCACGCGAAACCAGCATTCTTCTTCCGACAGGCGATCGGGATTCGTTTGTCCAGGTGTCGTCCTCTCCATTAAGTCAATCGTCAAGAATATTTCGCCTGCTGTGGCGACCGTGTCTGCGTTTTTTGAAGCATGTGGCGCAACATTTCTCTTGCACGATCGATGATATGTCGCACATGCGTCTGTATGTTGCGCACATCGAGGCTGGCACGATAGTGTCCTTGCACTCTGGATCAACATACAGCATCGTTATTCTACGCGATTTAGTGAGACCTGCGAACTAAAAAGCTCACGTATAGGCACAGGTAACATCAAGCTTCAAGATGAACCCAGTAAAGAAAGGCCAATGTCAAGTCGGTAGGTACATTTTTGCACAAAGAGTTGGTTAGTCCAAAATGCCCCCCATTAACTAAACATTGAGCTTTCCATAGCATTACTCGGAAATTAATTACGCCGAAGACGATTAATTCATTGATGGATGCTGCGGTTAAGGGCCCACGAAAATTCTATTATTTTCCAAATATACACGAAGCACGGAGAGCAAAGGGAATAGCCAAAGGTGCCCATGCGCTTTGATTCCCACGTTTCCCCAATTATCGTTGCCCGTGGCGTATACATGTAATTACCGGATTTATCGTTTGCGCACTGCCGCCTGTGATAACAACGCCTTGTATCGATTGGCCTTCTCTCGGGGTTACAATCGTCGGACAGTAATTCCGTTATACGGTCACGACACTCGACATCTCTGTGCTTAACGCCGACCCTTACGAGGCAGGTCGCGTTGCAGGATCCCCATCTTCCTGTAAGCATGCCCATAAAGATCTATGCTATACACGCCTGTGATCTTCGCCATGGCGTCTCTGGCCGAGGTCCAGGTCAAACCAAGGGACTGTTAACGACGCGGCTAAATCTCAACATTATCTTGAAACGAGTAATAAACAGTGGTATCTTATAGTCCCCTGAATGGGGATTAAATCGAGCCTCCGATAGTCCGTCGGAAAAATGCGCGTTGCTGATGAACTGCAGCGCAGGGACTCATTTACATACCGCGTAAAAGTAACGAGCAGCTTACCCGTGACCCATCTTCCACCCTGACAAACTTCAACGGTGGTCGGCTTGTTCTCCGGATTACAGTCTCCCTGCACCGAGCACGTCGCCTTCCGGCTCCTCTTCCCGCTCGAGCAGTGGCTCCACTTCGAGACGATCCACTTCGACTTGGTGTTGTACATGGAGTTGTCCGGGTTCTCGTCCACCACGTTGTCGAACTCGAGGATCTCTGGCTCCTCGGTGGTTAGGCCGTCGACGATCGTGATGCTGTCCTGGTCATTCGAGCTCACGTTGTAGAAAGAGGCGTCCTTGTTATCCGCGTAGACGATCAACGGCGCCTCGGTGGTCGAGCCGCAGGGAGGCAGATTGGGACAGGGGCTGACTTCCTCCGGTTTCACGTCCCTGTTGCAGTCTCGATCGGGTAGAGCCAGGTCCGAGCGATCTGGACCCACCCCTGACGAGACGCACATCACCGATCGCTTTCGAAGCGCGCCTTCTCCGCAGGTTACGGGGCACATCTGCCACGGGCCTATCCACCACCTGATTCCGTGGCGAAATTCGATTTATATTGAAAGAAAAACGTAACAGAGAGCTTTGATTTCAATGCTTTACCTGGCAGGGCAGGGATTCAGGTTGCACTCCCGCAGTATCGACTCCGGTTTCTCAATGCCCTCGCAAAAGTGGTCCTGGACGACCCCGCTCTTCTTCTCGTCGCAGAGGGCTTTCGAGGCCTGCGTGCCGCCCCCGCAAGTGACCGTGCACAACGACCAATCGGAAAATATCCACGAGTACTCCGGCGCCCGGTCAGGCTCGTTTTTCGGCATCGTGTACTCGTAGCGCAGCCCGAAATTGCGGTAGTGTCCTCTGGAAATCAACTGCAGTGATGGGACAACGTTATTCAGAACGAGAAGAAAGTGGCTAGAGAATTTGCAGCGGACAGGGTGCACCAGGAAACGGGCAGAGAATGAAGACAGAGGATACATACGTAGACAGCAATGTCCTCTTTTATGGGCCCGGGGATTCTGATCTTCTCCCTGTCGCGGTCTCGCTCGTACAAAGCTGGGGTTCCCGCCACTTCGTACTCCCCCGCTAAAGTGATCTGCCTGTCCAATTGGAAGAGAGATCTAACTTTTATAACGTTCGGTTTGTTTCAGTGCTAGCGCTTTATTTGACTATAGGTCAGTAGGAGCATTTATAGAAAAAGGTCCCTCGTTCTGTTTTACCGCTTCCTATCAACCAACCTCTTGCTGTTCGTGCTTCCAATACGAACAACTACCCACCGTTTTCCATTGAGGAAGTACTTGTCGGAATTCGGTACCCCTATGCCGATGTAATTCTTGCTGTTACCGATCTCCTCGATTTTAATGTTCCTCGAGCCGTAGGGCACCACCACCACTTCCTTGTACCCTGGACCGTCGTTCTTGTCGTAAACACCCCCAGTCGTTTCGCACTGCGTTCCGTCCCCGTGGCAAATGCCGCAGCGATCTTCGGTGGCGTCGGAATCGACGGTCCAATCGCAGCCGACTTTCTACCATTTAAAGGCCGATAGAATTCGAAGTTTTATTCGAGACTGCAAGGGCACAGTCGCGTTATAGTTTGTTATTTACGAATAGTACACTGACTCGACAGATTCCAGCGATGCACATGTCCCTGGTGCCGACGTTACAGGGCGTGCCATCCAGAGCGGCTTCGCCCCATGGAACGATCACGCTCTCCTCCGTATCGGTGCAATACAATTCGCACGGTTCCGCTTCAATTAATCACGATATTGATTATTACTCTGGGAATTAAACTTTGGTGAAGCATCTCTCAGACTGACGTGACAGTGTATTATGCAATAACGTGTCAGCATAATTGGATGTATTCGCTCGAATGTTCGGGAGGATCGATATTTTCATAGATGCGAGTATAGCGGGGTGGGAGGAATTATGGAAGCGGCAGCTGGAGGAGGAACTGGGGAATATTTTGATTCCCGAGGTGCGTAGAATCTAGGGAAGGATGGGGATCCAAGGAGATAGCTTACTTTGATCAAAATATGGCAGCCAGGTGTAGTTCTTCCCCTTGTACTCCTTGCCGTCGTAATTGCTGCATTGAACCGCCCTGAAACTGGGCGTGCCCTCCGGGCAAGGCTGCGTGTTGCAAATTTTGTATCGACGCCTCTCTCCTATGCAGAAGTTTCCCCCGTGCGCCGGCTCCGGATGATCGCATTTCCGCTCGACGATCGAGACACCCGCACCGCAGGTCCTCGAGCACTCGCTCCACAAGCCCCATTCGCCCCAACCGCCGTCGATCTGCCGCGGCCTGTCCACGATCGGCACGCACTCTTGGTTCTGACACCACTGGGACAGTTAATGTTAGTTCTGTTATTCAAGCTGAGCTCGGGCAGTGACGATTCTTTTCTGAGATACAATGCAGCGGTGCGCTTTTCGCCCGGAAATTATTGAAATTACATGCTGTCAAGAACAGGGGCCAAGGCATGTCACAGATTTCTTCTTACTTTACGGGCGAGAAGCAAGCGATAGTACTTTCCAATCTATTCCCATACCATGTGTTTGCCGCAGTGAGTTCCCGGGGCGGCCGGATGAAGCATGGTGGTGCAAGTGCCGTCGACGATGCACCACAATTTCGAGCAAATCTGCAAAGAAGATTACACGAGCTCTATCCACCGGTCTGTAATCGCCTCGTGATCAATTTTCTTTTGTGCGTCACCTCCTGCAACGGCGAACAAACTGACGCCTCCCTGACGCCGAACTGTAGCCTGCACTGATGCTCCGCATTATACATCGCGCCAGGTGGCAAATCCGGATACGCGTAATCGTTGTCTGCCGGCTCGTCCTCCAAACATTCGCCTTTCCCTTGGCTATAACAACAGACAGAGCGTGCTTCTTCAACGAGCTGTACCCTTTGTGCTCGATCATCCAGATAGTCTTACGACTCTTACGCACTAATGATTCCACGTGCAAGTGAATCGAGTTATACGAAGCTCTAACTAAAACATTCGAGCGTCTTACTCTAAGAAATTCGTGAGGTCCCTTCTGGAGCACCTCGACCAAGCCACGCCGATGGTGTCCACTTCGAAGGTCGGCGTCATCACGTGCAGGGTATCGCCGTCCCGTTTGCTGCAGCCTATTTTTTCCGTGTCGTGGTACATGCCAAAGCTGGAATTTAAATCGAACGCACACACCCGTCAATCATTTCGCTAAACGGCACAGGAGGAGGCGTCCGCGGGAGCACGCGAGCTGGCACGCGCTCGTTCGCGATACGGTCACCGGCAAATACGCGGTAAACGCGCTAACGAGACCGCATTATCGGCTAAATAAAAACAAATCGTCGAACGGAAGGGGGCGGGAGGTGGCGAATTCTCGGTTCGCTAGCCAAGCGCGCCGCGCCGGTGGAATCAATTTTTTCACCGTTCCAATCTCGACGGCTTTTATTATCACGCGAAACGTTTGCACGAACGAACGGTGGAATGCAAATACGTGAATTATCAAAGAGCATGAAATTCCGTTTGACAATTGTGCTTCGACCGTCAAACACACGCTTCGCCGCTAACCGTGTAGGTATGTAGGTCGTCGCAGAAACAGGAGAATCTGAATGCGGGAAACTGAATTATACGAAAACGTTGACAAGGGTTCGGCAAGCCTAAAAAGTAAGCAAGTGAAGTGGGCATTCAGTTAGCCTGGAATACGAAATGGATTTCACGTAATTGCAGTGGGCTTAGAAAGGGCAGAAGGGGGGTTATCCAAGGGTCTAGCAAAAAAAGAGGAGTAATAAGTTTGCAAGGATTACGGGGGTGAAACTGGAGCCTCGCAGGTACAATTTAGCCTTGTAATGTACAGTGCCGTTTATATCCATTCGAACAGCTGTACGTGTAAAGAAAAGCAAGGATTATGACTACTATCCCGATTGGTATGAACTGTACTGCGTTGGAATGCGAAATATGTATCCAGGATATTTGGAGACACGTTTAGCCAGCGATTGGTGGATCCGTGAAAAAGTTGACGCCACGTTAGCGGGACGGACAATGATTTCGCTCACTTGTGCCCCAGTTCGTGCGTGATGGTGTGCGCCAGGGTGATCCCATTGTCCTCGTTGACGCTGCAGCTGCGGTCCGGCTGGCACATGCCCGCTACGTGGGCCACCCCCAGGGTGCTGCACGGCGTGTTGGCCCTCGAGCAAATGTCCTCCCTCGTCACCAGAATCGCTACGTCGTGGTGATTCGGGTGCGAGTCGTCCGCGGGGTTCAGTTTCTGTTGCCATTTGCAGAAATTATACAGCGTCCTGTCCGCGTTCACCGTGATGTCCAGCCCTTGCTGAAAGAGACGTTGCTTTGGCCGTTTCGCGCCCCACTAAATACAGGGCGTTCCAGAAATCAGTGGCCACGCTTTGGGAGCTTATTCTATCCGCCGCGGGAATGAAAAAGCGTCATACGCCTCCACGTCCGAAAACGCACACTCTTCGAGTCAGTAAAAACCGTTGGTCCGATGTAAAGTCCAGCGACAGCGCCTGGAAGCCTTCGGACGTGCGATCACGTAATTCTTTTTATCCCCAAGACGAGTGGAACAAGCTCCCAATGTTTGGCCACTAATTTATTGGATGTCAAGTAAACCTGAGTAATTGAAATGGCTGTAAAAGAAGTTCGATGAAGTTGTCAACGGATGTGGCACGCTCGAAGGGGCCATCGAGCTTTCTAAGAAAGATGCAGTTTGCGCGGAACGGTTTTGGCACAGCCAGCTTTGCTCGTAACGAATTGAACTATTCAAATGGATTTCGGGAAAGCCATTATTCTCGCGGGAGAAAAATCGTCGCCGCGAAATGCTGCGAGAGTAGGGGTTTGACAAAAATCTGACGGGAGTTTAACGGACGGTTTAAGGTAACGTAGATGCGGGATACTCGCACGTACTTCCGCGTCGTCCTCCTCGACGAGGATAATCCTGACGACGACAACGTTGATGAAATTGCCGATGGTGGGGTCCAGGTAGAGCGACGACACCATGTTCATGATGGTCAGTAGATACGTCTCGACGTCGCCGTCCTGATGAAAAGCCATCATCGTCGTGTCAGCGACAACAAGGGCCTCGACGTGTCGTGGCCGGCTGACCGATCTCTTGGAGCGCTGCCATCGTTTCGTCTGATGGTGTTTCCTTCGGCCTCGTCCTTGAACCTGAACGAGGCCTGGCTGCGTCTGCCACTCGAGCCTCGTCTCCGTCAATCGCCTCGGCTCTGTGCAACGTTATCGGCTGGATTAGTTGTATCGGGCTTCGCCTGCAATTCCAATCTACGTAGCAGAGGAGCTAACGCTAACGCAAACGTTTCGCGATCAGCTTTGATTTCCGAAAGGAATCTCATCTTCGATAGGCGATTGCTAGTCGATGGCCGGCAGATGATTAATTGGCAGAGCGCGGTGCAATCGATCGTTCGCCGGATTTCGGGCGTTTCCTCTGCGGGGCGCGGCGCGATACGCGGTGATCTATGATCCCCTTCGAGGTGCCGGCCCGCGGAAAAGGCGATTCACCACTCTCGAAACAGTGAAACGCAATTATGCAGCATCTATTAGTCCGAGCCCATAACTGAAGCTATCTTATTAAAGAAGAATATACAAAGTTTCGTTAGCGATTAATCATTACTTACGAGATGACTAAATACATCCGTTGGAACAGCATGTGCTCCCGCGTGCTGCCACTAGTTATCGTTAGGAACAACGAGCCTGCGATCGGTATACGACTCAATTATCGAAGGATTTGAAAAAAGGGACAATCGGTCTGAGAACCGAGGCAGGCTTGCTGGCTTACAAACCGCCCTGTTCGATTTTCGCAGGCGCCCATCAATCTTCCCCGGTAATTCAGAGTCCGAAATTGCTGGCGCGCTATCTGCGAATCGGGGCTGCTTACGCGTGCTCGCTTTATCTCGAAAAAGAGACGTATACTTGGTAGACACGTAAGACGCGTTCCCTCAGGTCCCTTAATTTATGCAGATTGCTTGATCGCCAGCCGTGCAATTAAGATTTCATTCGAGCCTACTCCCGATAGATCGGTTGCCTTGCCGAAATGGATATTCATTGTGGTTAATTACGGGTTTGCGGCGAATTGGATTATCCCGTGTTGGCGGGAGTGCCCGCGGTTCGTTCGGTGCCGCCGCTACGTATCAATCGGGGCGATCTTACTTCTATATCGCGCTTCCTCGGAACCGTTTAATCCGCTGGAACGCCGCGGCGGCCTCGTCACTCGGTTAATAGGTTCGGCTACAGGAAATCGTGCCAAAGGCCCGTGCACGGGTCAGCAGTTACCGAAATTCGTGACTAAATCAGCCGAATTAATCGCGTTCGCTCGGACACTTTCGGGGAACTGGATCCCGGCCGATCATTTGATACCCGGTCCCTGGTTCACGCCAATTTATGCCGGTTCCCTTTGCTCTGTGCCACGGCTCCTCTATTCAATTTCGAGTTAACAGACACGGAATCGGGAATCGCGCGCGTCTGCAGGCGTTTCCTCTGCCTTTGACGAGGGCGGTACTGTTAAACCTCTGCGCGGATGGCAGAGGAGGTAAAGTGATTGAGCCATGGCGAAATCTTAAGCGACGGAAGATTCGTTATGGAAAAAACAGTCCTAAGTCTAAATTCTCAGGTTGTGAAGATTATTGTTCGGATAGGAAATTGTATCGGAAGTAAGGTAAAAGGCCCTATTATGGCACAGATGCTAGAGAGGGATATGATATTTTCAATGATTTTAAATAATTAAGAACCTAAATGTTGCGAATTTGTGCGTTATTCGATTATTTCGTGTTTTCTGAAGTAGAAATAATCGTTGTTCTGTAAGTATAACGTTAAAAAATAATTATATGATTGAAAAATAGGAGTATTGTACATGTACGTATTTATGGCACAGCTTTGAAGCCCGTGTCCCTGGTGTTCCATAATGTATGTCCCTATTTATGGTACAGATAAAAACATAAAAACCACTATCTTTTCTTATATTTCAGTAAATATAAGCTTTGTAAATCCTTCGTACCAATGCCGACCTGGACCGTTTTCAATAAATGGAGTAACCCTCTTTAACGATTTAATATACTTTTGTACAGAATCTAACAGCTCTGTTTTCGTGACTGCATAACCTCTTTCCGCTTTATATAAAATCCAATTAACAATTTCTTGTTCTTCGGCCTCTGTTAAAATAGTTGGTGGTCCAGTTTTCTTTTTGATTATATTAGAATTGTTTTTCCTTCTCACTAATGTGGTTACAGGAACGCCAAATGCATTGGCAGCTTTCCTGAGGGAAATGCCTGTATCCAGTAGCTTAATAGCTTTCTCAAGATCTTCAGGAGAATACTGGATTCTCTTAGTTTTCTTCTTTTTATCATTATTTGACTTACTCACTAAGACGGTAGGCTTCTTATTGAACTTAAGAGTGTTGGCGCTTCTCTTCACAGCACTGTTGAGATTTTTTTAACCTTTGTCCTATCTCTTTTGGTTTTATTACTGTTCCTAGTATCTACCATCTTTCACTATTAAGAAGTTTAGCCTGGAACAATTTATTCTATAAATAAATGTAAATTTCAATTTACACTATTCAGGCATGCCATATTTTATAGGTTATTTCTACAATTTTAAAACCAAATTTTATAATACACTTACTTATACGTATGTTGGATAAAAATAAAGGTTAAATATGAAGATTGTTTGAAGCCACAACCAAAAAAACTTAGAATTAAGACCGTTTTTAATTAAATATCGTACTCTTTAGACTTTGACTTTCTGTACCACAAACCGGGACTACGCTTGATTCAACTGTCCATGGCACACGGAACAAGCGAATTATCGTTCCATAAATGCGGACTTCTCAAAAGTCAATGTACATAATGTTGGAACAGCTTTATAATTAATAAAATCACCACCGGATTCGAATTTGTTTTAATTAATTACAATCTACGAGTTTTCAGCTTTCGAATAAGCTATTAAACATTTTTTAAAATCATTGAAATTTGTAAATATGCTTGAAACAAAGAAGTCAGTGTATCTGTATTTCAACTCGAATAGCAGCAAATTTTGTACCAACTCAGAGACATGGACACTTAAACATTTTTTTTTATGTTAAATTCATTGACGCCACATTTATATTCATACACATACAAATATTTAGATAGTAATGTTTATAAATATAATTTTATTTAAATTATTATATATACATATATATAATATTATTCACTTTTTCTTGTAGTGTTTCATAAATTGGGACACTGTGCCATAATAGGGCCTTTTACCTTAAATTAAAGCGCGAGTAGAAGCAGCGAGCAATGTGCAGACCCGTTAGCCCAGTCGCACCGCGTTACGCGCGTATCTGACCAATCTTCACACTTGATTTACCAAAAAACGCGAAAAAATTGCTTCACTTGTCAGCTGCACGATGAATCGTGCCACGCCCTGCAGGGGAGTGCTTCTAAGCGAACGCAGGACCGAGGCATCCACTTTCCAGCTTGATTATCGTTCAGCCAGTTCGCTGATTAATCTACGTAGAAATCAATACACGAAAAGCCCCGTTGATTCATTTATTCCGCCACGAAGATGTGGAGAAGCATCGTCAACGATAAGTCAGCCTCCTCGTTTCAGCCTCGGCCCTATATATTAGTGTATCCAATTCCAAGGTAATTAGTGGCGGAAGCGGGACGGATCATTGGTGAGATTTAATCGAGGGTAGCGGCGGCAGCCTTCCGACAAGCTCATAAATATTGAATTTTGATTTTTACTGGGCAGGCCTGGTCAAAGATGCTCGCGCCGGTAAAAGGATAAGCGGAAGATGTTGCCGGAACGCCCACGGTCCCTATCGCGACGTGTCCAATTACATTATATGCGTAGACGGCATAAATACTTGTAATACGCGCCTCTGAACGAGCGAACGATCGCGAAGGTGGAGAAGAAAAAGAAGGTGTCGGTCCGTTCTCGCCGTGGGTGCCGCACCACCTCCCCTTCCTTCCCTATTAATTATGACCTCGTCGCCGGCCCAGATGCTACAAGCGCGGGCGCTTTTTCGCGCATCGAGTGCGCGTCGGTATAATTAACGGAAGTGTCGCGCGGGCGGCCGCGAACTAGAGGAAATAAGGCGTGGCTTTTGTATTTGTTAAAACTGATTTACGATCGCCGGTCGATCGGCCCGATCGTTCCCGACCGACATACAAGTCGGTACAGACGCTAATCTTCAATGGAAGAAAAAGGAAATGTTTTGTTCCTCGGTAGTGTCGAGGAAACCTTAAAGCGAAACGTTGAGCGTTCGAATAATGACTTCATCTGGTTTATACATTCTCAACTTGCCTCGTAACTTGGTCACAGGAAAAAAACTCTTATCTTGTTTGTATAGCGTATAATAAACTGTCCCTTGTGCCGCAGAGGCTCGTACGCGAACCAGTACCGCGATCATTAACGAACGTGACAGTTTGCCATAATCCTTGAAACGTTACACTCCTCTGCCATTACAATATCTTACGCCAACATTACAGCGTCATACAATTAGAGCGGTAAAATTCATTATGCCCGTAAGTAATTGCGTCGATCGAGGTATAGGGATACGTGGACGTGGCGCGGCGGCCGCAAAACCGGCCGCGTAAGGATAAAGGACTCAAAAATGATAGCGTTTAATTAGGAACTGCCACGTCCGCCTTTTGCCGCGCATTAAGGCGGCCTTTAATTACACGGCTCCGTAATTAGCGCGGGGGGAAAGGTGTGGAATAGTGAGATTTGTCGTATCCCGGGGCAATTTCATCGATAAGAAGATAAGGTTCGGCGACACGCCCACGCTTTGCAGCTCTCGTGTATCCAATTACTCCGCGGCCCCAGACGCATAAATGTACGTAACTGGAGAAATCGGCGGAAAAAAAGGGACCAAGGGGGCAAGGGAACGGGTTAGAGACGTAACGAGGAAGGTCGACCCGCAATATCTGGGATACCGATCGCGAGAGAAGAGAGAAGCGGCATATTTCTCTGCGCGAGGATCGGAGCTGCGGCGAATAAGAATACGAAATTATGGATAGCGAGCGGTCATCTCTAAACACGATGCGCGTCGTCAGCGGCGATACCGCCTGTCCATTTATCACGAATATCACTGCCGCGGCGTCCGAGGGTCTAGCAAGTAGAACAAGAAAAAGAAGTCAGACAGACGCGGCTAATAGTCACCTTTCGTCTCGCCGTCTGCGCGCAAAAGGGCACCGAAAGGACTCGGGGCACGAGGATCGAAAGGAGGCGGGTAAAAACGAAGATGACGAAGGGAATCGGCGTAAAAGAGGGGAAAGCGAATGGTGGAGATAGAAGAAGAAGAAGAAGAAGAATAAGAAGAAGAAGAAGAACGGTGTCGGTAGATTCTCACCGCGAGTGCCACAGTTTCTCTCGAGTTTTCTCTTCTTTTTTCGTCGGCGTCTGGTGCGGCCGGCGGCGCCAATTTCGAGCTGCGGCTGCTCCGCGGACCTTCGGAACACGAGATGCGGCCTGCCGAGCGTCGATTTCCGGTGGAGGCCGGCCGAAGAGCGGCCCTCGGCGCCGGCGTCTTCCAGCCTTTCCTCCAGCCTGACTCGCTCTTCTTCCGGGGACACGGCGACTGGTTCCAACCAGAACTCGCCGTGCTCGCCGCGCAGCATGCCCGTCTGAAACACGAAACCCGCTATCGTGTTACTTGCACTCTCTTTGTTCTGCCCTGTACCCTGTACCCTGTACCTCGGTGACTACTATGTACATTACTATGTACATATGTACGCGGGGAACCGTGTCGAGACGCCTTCGCGCGATACGTCGCAATCGCAACCCGTCTGCCCCGGGCTTTATTTCGCTCCAACCGGGGGCCATTTCTGATCGACTTCCGCTCCAGCTAGCCACCGCCAGATATCATCGATTAAACGGCAATTAACTCGCGGTAATAATAGATATGCCGCTTGGACGCCTGGCGCCGTTTCAATCGCGTGATTCTTAATGGAAATTGTAGCACTTAATCGATTGGAAGATGCGGCACACGCACCTCCACTCTACACGCTTGCTTTCCCTTTGAAAGAAGCGGCGGAGGCGGCATCGTCAGAGGCGACAACCCGTGACGAACTCTGTGCATCGTTACCGCTATCGGTGCGACTATGATCAGACAACGGCTGTTTTGAGAGGCACAGTGGTAGGCCTGGCATGTAACACCTCCGAAACAGGGAACGGTACACCGTGAATCGCTTTTGATCTTGCTACAGATTGCCCGCGTTTGTAGGTACGTCGCGTCATTAATCACCCCCGATCATCGATAGCATTCACCATTCGCTGTCAAGTGGCAATTGATTGGCGGAACACCCATCGCCCGATTTCGATGTAACTCTCATTCTACGCCTGCCCATTTTCTTTCTCCTCCGCTATCTTTATTTTCTATCTGCTTCCCCTTTGTCTTGTCGGTGCCTTTGACATGTGGAGCATCGTACACTGTCATTATACCATTTTTGTAGTAGATCTCGCCGCGCAGTCAATAGCTTTCCATTCCCGGATGAAGAAGTTTCCCCTAGTTGGCAGGCCGTTTCAGGATACCAGTTTCAGCGACGATATAATTTATGTCGTCTCGGGTACCAGGAATCCCAGAAACGAATCCCGGATTCCATGGGAGCTGGATGGAACCGTTGAATACCGTGTAAAAGTAGCCGGGGAATAATGGACTCGAGGAGGAGGAAGCCTGGCGGCGAGAGACGAAGGGCTTGGAAATACAAGTGGTGAGCGAGTTCTCCGTTTCGACTATTCCCCGACGGCGACCGTGAAAAATCACGGCGCCAGCCTCACAAAGGTGTGCCCGAAGAGGGGCACACCGCCGAAGGACCTCAAAGTGAAAAAGGTTGGAGAGCGTGATTCAGCGCCACATGGGGCCTCACGGCTCCGAGCCAGCCGCCGCCGCCTCTCCGGCCTCTCCCTCTCTTTTTCGTCTTCATCTTCTTCTCCCCGTTTCGCGGCCGCCTTCTCTTCTTTTTTCTTGCGCCGTTTCTTTTCATCTTAAGCGCGCAGAAACCCCGATCGACTATATAAGGAGTGATTTGTTGCCACGGTGACTTCAACCACGCCACGGATTGCTGCGGACATTGTCGTCGGCTTCGGTTAACGATCGCCGCGATATTTCTCGTCCCTTCTCGATCCACGATCTTTATTCCCGATGGGACAGTGCCCGTTATCGATCGTGGCGTAACTCGGTCGCCGGATATGTCGAAGACTGTACGCCCGACGAAATCGTCATCTCCGCATTACCAACGACTCTCTGATATACAGAGCCAGGTCCGAGTTGCACGCTGTACGCGGATGCTGGCGTGTTTAGAAGTTCATTAAGCGGTAAATTTATTGTGAACTCGATATTTTAGAGCCTGATATTCCTCCTGTAACTGGTCGGATCTACATAAATTGCTGCCGCCGCATAAATTCACTACCCTCGTAGCGATTTACAAGCGGAACCGGTTAACTGCTGAAGGTATTATTATTTACTGTAACCCTATCCCCCTTAAGGTTCGCCATCATTCTTCCGCGCTGCCCCGTCGCATTAATCCGGATTTATTTCGGCAATGGTGCAGAGTACTCCTGTCTTATCAACGAAATTGACTGCACGTTGGTGTCCGCCGTGTATTTCGCGCGACACTGCTCGAGTTTCATTGGCATATGTACAATAGTACCTAAAGTTTAGATCCATCGGTTCTACTTGGGCTGGTACTGCCGCTTGCGGCGCCGTGATTGCGCGATTTCTCGACTCTCGATTCTCGCGTGTTCGCGGCAATTAGAAGAAGGTGCGACGGATACGAAGGGGGTACGCGGTGAAACGAGGATGGAGGAAGGTGCGGAGCGTAACGCATATAGCCGGTGATAAATAATCGAGCGACGCTCGGGATTAATCGGATCCTAGGGACGAGCGAGGCAAGATCCCCGGAATCGGCCGATAGACCGCACGGGGGCCCCAATTAAACGAACAAAGACGTCGAAATGGGCCGTCATAGAAATATATTTACTTGTGATTGGACGCATTCAAGCTGCCGCGGCGCGCGTGTCAGACAGAAAATAACGAACGACCGGCAGATCGCAGGATCGATAGTGTCCTCATCCATTCCCATTCAGGGCTGTTAGAGTAACACTTGGCCAGAACGAAATTACTTAATTTGCCCGGTTACCGCCTCGAACGTCGGGAATGATCGTTATTTAGTAGCCAGCCGGAATGATCTAGGCGATTTCCTGTATACGTCTTCGCCGTCTCGAGACTGGCGTCCCTCGATTCGATCGGCCGGAGCGCGCGAACCCCGCTAAGATCTAATCGGCGATGGTCACGAAGGTGTCGGTAGCGAGGGAAGATTCTTAAAATACCGGTGTCTCCATCCTTGGACCAGGATCGCTAGCAACCGTCCAAGGACCGCCGACCCAGATAGCGTTTCCGCGCGCGAACCTACGAACCGCTCGGTTAATTAGCTCAAGACCGCTGCGGCGCGCCGCGGAAGAAAGAAGTGGAGCGTTCAGCGACGGAAAGGCAGCCAGAATGGTGGAGATCGAGGAGATCGAGGGACACGGCACGGCACGGTAGGTGGGATTAGCATAATCCGCGGGACAGGCGTTCGGACTTCGGACGTGGAACAGCTCGATTGTGGTTAGTTAATGGTGGCCGAGCAGTGATTATTCTCGCGCGGCAATACGTTGCGATCGTTAAGGCAACCTTACCGTGCAACCTGGCGGCTCGATCGCATATATAAATTATTATTGTACGGCCAACGAGGTGTATCGATGGGCGGTCGCAGCTCTGTCGCACGTCGACGCCCATGTTTAGCGGTTCAGCGCCGCGCCTTTAGCCTTTTCATACCGCGTATTTACGCGCTGCGACGTAAATCGCTGGCGCTTTTGTCGAAACTGACCTCCGTGTAGCACCTGCGATCGCTGATACCGAGGAAACGCTTGCCGATAACCGCTAATGATTAGCGATTTGCTCTGGCCTGCGTGCACGGCTACTCTCGCTTGTCGCTGCACCTCACTTTGGCTTGTACTAGTCTCGGCGTTTTGTTCGCGTCCGATGATGTCGAATGCGCTATGGAATGGCTCACTCATTCCTCTTTCTATTATTGATATTTATACCTGTAAATGATTTCGATGGCTCAGTGCACAAATATTGTATGTCCGCTTTTTGTGACATTTCAGTTTCTATATGCAACAAATAGTTCTTCACTGTTTCGTTATGCTGTATAAAAATCACATTTCTATCTACTTCATAAATTTGACAAAAATAATATTTTTCTTCATTTTATGCCTCTGAATTTTATGTACCATTGCATGTTTAACCCTGCTTTTCTCAAAAATGCTGAAACTAGACATACAATATTTGCGCGCTAAAAAGTAACGTGGTCAGTACAATTTTTTAATTGCAAACCATTGAAAGAGTAAACCGTGTTGTAATTTTGCCCCCAAAACTATATGTAAAATATACAACGTGCACAGCAAATTTTATGATAAAATTTCAGAAAATGTAGCGTCATCTGCTCCCTCTGTACTGTGTGTGCCGTGCGGGTGACACTCGAAAAAGATGGAACAATTCTCGTTGGCCTACGCTCGGCAAATTTTATTATTCAGTGACAATTAGCTTTTGTTGTAGAATCGCGGAGTTGTGGGTGAACGTTTGTCGAGGATACTTGTACAGATTGCCATGGAGATTTCGTAAAAATTAACCGTCCATTCGATACGAGCGATTCATATTCCATGAATAATCGATAACGCGGCGAGCGCACGCGAGCCCTCCTCCGTTAACTTTCATCGGGCGCGCAGGTATGCCGCGTCCATTTGTCACCGTTACGAACGCTTACTAACGAATGTCAAAGCTAATTGAATTTGATTGCCCGACGGCTTGTAAAGTATTACGTTACGCCCAGGCAACAATGGCGCGCGATTTGTCGCCTTTGCAGTTCTTCGTTTCGCTCCTTTGTTTTCCACCCATTTTCATAATTGCGCGAGGTCGCTGTACACCCATTGTCAATAGGCTTGCGCCAATGATTATCATTTGCGTCCCTCTAACGCTCACCACGTATCTACTTCTTCCCAGTGACTCGATTGTTCTACAAAAAAAAAAAAAAACAGAGAGGAATAGGTAAAAATGTGATCTTGAATAGGCCAATTCACGACTCTTCTCCCTTCTTCTGGCTTCTCTTCTCAATTACCCTCCCCTCAACCCTTTAAACCACCAAAGTGCCAAGTCAAACCTAATAGAAGCGTGTAGCGCGCGCTAGAAATCGTGTATTATGAAATCAAATTAGTCGAAATCGAACGGAAAGCGTTCCCATTCTGTCTCCCCTCGTCAACCTCTTTTTAATTCGAGTTTCATTCCGACGAGTGCCTCTTCTCGGCCCCCAACTGTTTTTGCCATAATTTGATTTCGAGACACTTTGATCAATTTCGCCTATCCCGTCCGCATCGCTTTGTTATTTTTAGGGGCAGATGCTGGAGAAGAGGGATTTTTTTGGTGCACCGGAGCAACCAGCTGAGGGACGTCGCGCGGCAGGGGGCGCGATCGGGGCTCGATATATCGGAGCTGGTACCTGGATTATTCCCTTCTGCCGCCGCTGGATTTATTAACGAGCCGATAAATTATCTTAAATGTCAATTGCGCGATATCGTTCGCGCCACCACTCGCCAACTAATCGTGCGAAGGATCAATAATTACGTCACACTCGGCGTACGATCTGGCTTATTCCCCTTACGCCGAAGACAAGCCGCATTAACCGGTAATCATGGGTGTGTACATTCGTCGCGACGCGACAATAACGCGAGAGGGCCGAGGTTACGTCCGTGATCCCCATTCGAACCACCCTTTTCCTTGGAGTCGTCCAGTTCTTGCTCATTAATCGCCTAGCGTTTCCTCGCCGCTTAATTGTGTCCAGAGCCATCGACGCGCTCTTGCCAAGCTCGTTAATCATTATCGATCGGACGACTGAGATCATAGTTCCGTTAAGGACTTTGATAATTAAGCCGTTCGTTCCGTAGCGACAGGACGAGTCTTTCAGGCTTCCAGACTTCTGAACAGTGTGCAGCCTCGAGCCTAATTATATATTTCTGTAATATTATTTGGTAGACGAATGATTCGCCAGGAATTCACAGCGCAAGCAGGCCTGTTCGCGTTCAGTCCCTACAGAATATAAATCCGCCGCTCGTTTCTTTCGTTACACGCGTTTCCTGTCAAGCAGAACAGATCCAACAACGAGATCGCGACCGACGTGACGAACGATTGCTTTTATTTCATCGGAGACAGTAATCGGTCCATTCAGCGTCGAGGAACGTAACACCTTGATCGGCAGAGTTCGCGGAATCTGTTCCAAGGCGGACGCAGGGCAAGACTAACGAGATCAAGGAATGCCTTAGACGCGCGATCATCGATCGTCGATCACGTACGCTGCAAATCAGCGAAATGAATCGACGGATTAAACTTTAAACTCCCGCAGGTGAATACGTTCGCTAGACAATCTCCTACTGATTGGCCGCGCGAGTGGTCTTAGGAACGGCGTACATTCCCCAACTCCCTCGCCGGCTTCTTCGCAAATTGAACTTCGGTACAATGTAAATATGAATGGAAAGCGACGACGACGGGACGCTGAAAGGCCATTTCTGCCTCGGGAATGCCGCGGGAAAGTGGGAACAGGCTACAGCGCGCAAAGGAGAAGCCATCGGGGACAGGGGTAGGTACTTTTTTGAAGCTAGAGTAACGGAGTCATTACTGTAATTAATTACGTCGTCGATCAATCACGGCGGCATTAAAAACGGCGCACAACAGCGACGATTAAGAGTGATCGATATTGGGCCGGGGGCCATCAAACTAATCCCTAATGAACACGCGGGCGAGAGTCGTTCCCAAAAAAGATAGCGAGAAAAGTGGCAGGCTCCCGTATCCACGGCGTCCCTCGGTTCCCGCGGACTCTTGGACGCGTGGAAAGAAGAAGAGGAAGAAGGCTGAGGCTCCCTCGGGCAGCGGAACCTCGTGATTTCTTGATAAAAGGCACGCGAGTTTGTATTCCTCGGGGTGACTTTGACGTGGTTGCAATTACCCGAGGCGAGGAGAACGGGGCTGTATAAAGGCAGAGTGCAAGGGAAACGGTGGACGAGGGCGAGGGGGGTAAGGATCTCGATGATGATAAATGCTTCCTGCGGAGGAACGTGATTTATGCCGCCATTAGAATAGTCGCCACGAACCTCCCGTGTGGGTGGCGCATAATGATCGCTACCACGTACATGTGGACGGTGCACGCTCTCCGCGGCTATCCGACGAGCTGCACTTTAACAAAAAAGGCTCCCGTTGCTCGATGATTGCGACGCCCATAAACACTGTCCGCAACGGCGTATTGGCCGCCTATTATCCCGCCGCGCCGTTGCGCACGAGGCCTTCCACATTTTTCGGATCCCCGTCGCGTTTCTACCTGGACGGGCATTCCAGGGGACGCAACAGTGGATCCATAAAGCCGATGCCCGTTGACGTTCGCTGGTCAAACGGCAGGCTGTTCGTTCACGACTGCGCGGCTGTAATGGATTCCATCAAACAGCAGTTTCTTCGCGAGCTTTCAACCTGTGGGAGCATCGGGAAGCTGTGACGCGAAGTCACCGCGTACGTAGCCCGGAGGACTGTGGCACTTTGCCCGAGGGTTGCACGCTAGGCAAGCCTACGCGCACCGACGACCCCGTAACAAGTGCGGTGAAACACATTCGGTGGCGGCGTGTGCCCTCCAGGGTACCGGTGTACCGAGCGGCGGCTTCTGTCACACGGCCGTAATACCATCTGCGAGGGAAATTGTCCAAGCTTGCTAAATAGATGGGCGAACACGCGAACCTCCCTCGCGGCTGTGAATTATCGTAGCAGTAAATTATGACGCCTAAGGGCGGAGCAGTCTTTAAACTTTCCCTGGCTTCTGGCGAGCCTCTAAAACTCTAAACGGTCGCGTCCGAGGAGAATCACTTTCGCGGCAGCGCAGTTCTCAGCGGTGTCCGCAGACGCTTCACGGGGAGGCATGATAAAGGTGGCGCGCGATCCGCAACCCCTCATCAACGTTTTTCTCCGCGGAGGGGTCAACTTAAACGGTCGATTAAAAGGCTAATTGCCGAAAGTAATATGGACCACCCATCGTCCATTTAGATCCGGCCAAATAGATACGCATTAATTGGATGGAGAGGGGCTGCGGCCATTCCTCTGATTACCTATTACCGATAATTATATGTTAACCGCCTTGAATCCAGATACGGCCGGGCACGTACTCTGGAACCTGTTCCCCCTTCAGCGGGGAGAACATTGAATCAAATTGCGTGCACGCGTGCACGCGTCTACGCGCGCCAACCGTATTCACGCCTTCTAACCTTTCGCTACCGGCCACTAGACGTAGGTACTCGTTAATAATTGGCCCGCGGTTGCAGTAGCCATTGCGTTACCATCGGCCGCTTTTGATTCCTTCGCGACCGCGAGCTTCTAATTGAATTCCCCGCCCGATAGCGAACTCGGGGTTGGGTATCGATCCTCGAGCTCCTCGTGGGTACGGAGCAACCCTCTGTCAGAGACACTACCTCTCATCGGTGTTCTTCCATCAATAATTGCCCTCCGCACGGTGCAACTATTCCTTTGAAGGGCAACTGAAACCGCCGATCTCTCGTTGATATCTGATCTACCTACCACCCTTTTAACCCCTTCGAAATAACAGACTGAAACCTCGCTGCGCTCCAAGTGGCAGTACCCGTTTAACGGTCCCTTGTGCGCCAATAAATCCCGCTGAATCACAAAAGTAGCAATCGATGAGCAACCTAGTAATACAGGGACGATTTATAGGTGGCCGGGTCGAACAGAAACGTGAAACGCTTTGTAAGCGACATCGTGTTTCACGTTTAAAATACAACCGACCTCGGCTCGCGCTTCGATAAAAGTCACGGGGAAATTAAATCAGCGCGCGATCCTCCGGACGATTTAGTGCCGCCGCATCTCTCGTTACTACGAGACGGAGCAGTAAATAACCAAAGCACTTTATTAGATCGGGTTTATAAGCAGTTTATAAGCGCGGCATGCCGATCCTCCTGTTTTTCCGTGGCTCTCCTTGTGTTTCAATTCACCTGCAACGGTCCGCTATCTCCGGGGTAGCGGTAGAATAACTCTTCGAGGCGGAAATGCAAGTCCAATGAAATGGCCCCCAAATTTCCAGAAGTTAATTAGAGTCTCAAGGGATTCTAGCGTAGATGGAGCTTCTGAAATTAGTATTTTCATCCCTTTGTGATTTAAAAAGTTGGAACCCTGGCCAGGAGCACTGGCTCTATTATAGCCGTGGAGCTTTCGAAAGGACTAATGCTAACGAGCTCTACGCAAGTGTCATTTGCTAAGGAACAGGCATCACGCGAGAAGATGCATGTCCACGGCGCAGTTTGCAGCCGACGTGACCGAGGCTATCGTAGCTCGTGATCATTCCTGGAAATTTAATAGACACGTCCTGCCGCACTATTCTCGATCCTTCGGCGACGATACCAGCAGCGTCGAGGACTTCGTGCGGCCCGAGATAACGGATAAAGAAGCCACACCCATCGGTGTCCTGATGATACCTGCCACTCCATTCGCCCTTTGTTTGTTATTTTCTAGTCGGACGAATCGTCGTTCGTGTTTCTTTTCGCGTGGGAGCGAGGCGATAAGATTCGCGTGCCGGGGATTATCCTCGCTGATAAAACAACTATTATCTGGCATGCCACTTGATACTGTCACGTGAGTACCCCGAAGCAATCGTACGAGATTGCACAGCCGTCCGGTGAAAGTTTAAAACCCTTCCGTGAAGCTGGGGGAGTCGGTCACGTTTCACCTGGAATAATTGAGCGCTCTGGCAGCAAGCCGAACGTCACCCAGGTGTCCAATAAACGTGACGCAAGCCTGCGAAACGTCCCGCAAGCTGCTCGCGATGCAACAAAGGGATCGCGGTACAGCATCTTGCGGGGACACCGACAAAAGGGTGGATCCGGGGGGTGTCAAATTCAATTCTAACTAACGTTAAGCGGTGGGAATCGAGGGCATACCGTCGAATTAACCCGGCGGATAATGCCATTACCATGGAAGCCTGAAATTACTGAACATTACGTATCGGCGCCAATTACACTCGCTCCCTCTCGCGCGGCACGGGCGTACGTGTACGCGCATACACGCGCAATGCCTTTATGCGACCCGAAACGATTACTTCGTTCACATGCCGCGTAAATACGCGCGCGCGCGGATCTGATACGTGGCTAAGCCTAGATCCTCCTCGATTACGTTCGATTACGAAGATTCTGCTCCGTGTACACTGGCCCGGAAATTATTCCCCACGAGGAATATCGCTGGGAGAACGGAGGAATGGGTACGAGGGGCGCGACGCTTATTAGCGGTCGTTAAGCAGCGAGACGAATTAATACCTCGAGCAACTGCATTATCGTGAAAAGTATGTCGCAACGAGCCTTGGGTCGTAAAAGTCGAACGACCGCCGCCGGTACCACCTGTACCGCGCGAAACTCTGCAGCGAGACATTCGCAACAGTTAACGCAAACGCCGGCCCGGCTCCCGTCCACTGTGAGCCGATGCAGGGCATAGGGGTTCCTAAATCCCGCTTCCGAAAGAGTGCTCGGTGATTTGAATTTGAAGGGCCGCGCTTTATGATTGCGCGCCAAGTCGAGATTTAAGGTCCGGCCGAGCTGCAAATACAGCCGGGGCTCGTGACGTTAACTTTTACGGCGGGTTCCTGGGGAAACGTTCGCGCGCACTCCTGCGCCTCTGTTCCGTCAGCTTTATGGCGCGATAAAACGGAATATCACACGTACGAGAAATACGCGATACCGCGGGGAACGGTTGCCGCCGCGCCGAGGTATCGGACGTCCGCGCGTGGGCACGAGAGCCTTCGAGGAGAAATTAGCAACAATGTATGCGACTACCGTTGTTCTACAACGATCTATGCTAATTCTTTTTCCCTGCCGCTGCACCTGCCGCGACCCCGTGGATTACAAGTCGCGGTGTCTCTCCTGGGAACTGGTTTCACGGCACCGTGTCGCCGGGTACGTGACTCTTGCGCGAGATACGATCTTCGAATCGGAAATTTTAGAGGAAACGGGACTGCCGAGAGAGCTGGGGTCGTGTTAACCCAACGCTTAGCCTTGCTCTCGTCTCGTAGTGAACTTGATGGGCTACAAAGATTTTTAACAGGCCTAGGGTAAACGCACCAATAAATGAACACTTAAGACTAATGAATGAACACTTTCATAAAATTATGTTTGCAGCGCGATTGATTCCACGTGCTGCAAAAATTGTTTGGATATGAAGCAAGAAATTGAAAGAAGTCTCTAATTAATTAGTTGCTTATTTTAATAACTTATTTTACTCATTTTAATATAAAATGTCCATTCACTGGTACGTGTTCATTTACTGGTACATCCACCCTACCTGTGCCGCGTGACAAACGGTAGGAAGAATGAGACACGCTACTGGCTACTGTGTCACACTGCAATAGAATGTAGCTTGAAGTGTCACGACCGAACACCATCTCTGTCATAAATTCACGCGATAGACTTGCGTCGAAGGCTCCGCGATGTTGCGAAAGCCAGAACCCTTTGAGCGCGGGATTGATTGTAAACTGGGACGGAGTGGTGTAGGCTGATAGTAAGGCGAGACGCAGTTATCTCGAAGAAGGTAAACTCAAGGCGTAATCATCCATACTTGAAGAACGACCGACACTGTTACCTTATCGACTTGAATACGAAAGTAGTCGGTTCGAGATACGAGCATCGCGGTATTAATCTTCATGGCAGCCGTTGCTCTCGTCACAGCTTCACGCGTTCACAGTTCCATGACCCATAGGCGTGTCAAGATAGCATTGAATGAGTGATGCAGGATTTAATTCGGTAACTGGAGGTTTCCCGTGGCAGGAAGCTGACGCAGGTGGGTCGACGCCCGGGACCCGGTGTTGTCTTTATCGAGCGGGCTTTATTTTTCGCGTAACCGTGCCTGCATAGCGGTTTCACGAAATTTCATGTCTTTATAATACGCCGCGCCGGTCGGGTCAATTGCCGCGGGCGATATGCCGTTCCACGGGCTTCCTGCGGAAAATTCAGCAATTACACAGCGTTGCGTGAGAAGCTGCCTCCAACAAGCCGAAGTTTCCCCCCCGGTTCGCTGGTCTTCGTTCGATGGGACATACGAACACCCCGCTCGTATTCCATATGCAGCTAAGTTTCGGTTACATCGTTCGCGATACAAACTTCTCGCGTTGCATGCCGAATCCGCATACAAACGACGCGTTTGCTCCCCGCTTGCCGCAGCGCGTCTGCCTTTGCTCTTTGCTTTCGTGCGCCCTTAGCCAGGTTTTCGGCGTAAACCGATTCCTCCGCTGTAGTTACTTTCGCGCTCAGCGCCTGTGCCAACCTAGATGAAATGAGAATCCAAGTATCCAGGTGTAGCGCGAATAAGCATGACTAACGATCGCTTCTCAGATCCGCCGTTAATCGGGGTTCTCTCAGGTTACTCGGGAGAACGCGGAGCCTCGGGGAAAGAACAATAAAGGAGGTTTCATCGTGGCGTAAACGCACAGAGGCGAATAGAGTGTGCGATAAGAATTTGCCTGGAAGCTGGTAGCGCGCACATAGACGGTGCCGGAGAGGCGTGTGCGTGTGCAGGTGGACGCGGTCTAGGTGTGCCGTCATAAATCTGCCAAGCCGTGGCAAATTAAATCATTATCTGGAAGCTGCGAGCAAATTGCGCCGATGCATGCTCCGAGGCTCCTCCTCCTCCTTCCACATCCGCTCTCTCCTCTTTCCTCTCCACCTCCTGCTTCTTCCCTCCGTCTTCTTCGCCACCCATTGTTCTTGCGCTTCTTTTTCACCCCCCCCCCCCCTTCGTCCTTCCTACCCACCTCCGCGTCCTTTCTCCTTTCTTTTGCGCCGTTACCGCGATTTCACGCTCGCCCTTCCCGCGGGCAACTTCCGTGCAAGTTTCTGCCGCGATACCGCAGCCGCGCGGCCAGAATATACCTTAATATTCGTAAATTTCGCCTTTCGGTTTTGCCAGCCGGAGGAACTATTCCGCCCCGGCGCAGCGCGGCCGACTTAGAAATGTAATTTCACCGAGTCGAATCCGCGAGATCCGCCCCGCTTTAAGCCAGAACGGCCACCAATTCCAGCTGCTTTATGCGCGCCAAATGGGGCAGGAGAAAGAAACGCGGTGGCAAGGAAATTGGTGGAATGTTAGCGTGCATTATCTTTTGCGGGGGGAAGTGTCGTTGAAGAAGAATAGCTTCGCTGTCCATTTGGTACGCCGAGTGTATTCGTTTCGTAATTCACCGTGCTGCTGCGTGTGCTAACGTTAGCACACGTTACCCAGCACATAACGCGCCGCTGGGTAACGAAGATGAAGCACAAGGAAGGATACGAAGAGAGGACCGTGAGATGCAACATTATTTTCTAATATAGGGGGAGCAGCAGTATCTTTACACCCCTTCGAATTGGATAATATTTCTTGGAGAGTTCCTGTCTTATTGCGTATTAAACCTACGGATCGAGTAACATCAACGCGTTTATGTTTCGAAGTGGGAAGTTTCTTATTTAAAATGTGGATTATAAACTTTTATGTGGTCGTTTAGAAGTTGCGGACGAAGGGAGTACTACGGTATTATAGGTAATTCCACATGGTTTCACTTGGAACGATGTTGGAACTACGATTGTTATTTAATTAACAAACATTATTGTTTAATCAGTGGACGGGGAGTCTACAGATGCGTTGTACAAGAAACTCGATCATTTGCTTTCGTTATAAGCCGCTGACAATGTCTGGAGCGATATCTCATAGCCCGGAAGAAAATTTAAGTAGAGCGTCCGTACGATATATCAGACGCACCAAGCGTTCGCTACTGTCGCTGTTCTATTCCACTTACAAATCTCATACTTTCCTTTCCCGTTCTTGAGTAATTGGTACGCTTCTTTAACAGCCTATTATGGCCCCATTTAATCGAAATACACACAGAAGAAAAGAAGTCGCTGGCGTCAGTGAGCGAAGAAGAAACGTAAACTCACCAGACCGTCGCAGGCGGACAATGCAACTTGGGAGTTCGTATGGCCGTGAATGAAACCCCGATAATGGCATCTGGTGGAGCGATTTTTTGGCCGACTGCGCACGTGGACGTCTCTCTTTCGTCTCTCGACGACCATGCCAGGCCCGATGAAGCTGTCCACGGCCGTCAGCTCGATGTGGTACTCGTTACCGGCGACTGACAATCGGTAATGGACCACTGGCTCATTCTCGTGGTGGTGGTGGGTCACGTTGTGACAGAGAAGCTCCCCCCGGTGGGTGACTTTTCGCGGTGTCACGATCTCGTGCCCGTGAACGTGCTCCTCCGGGGTGTAGACACCTGAAACCAGACCGATCCCGGGTGAAACTTTCGCGATGAGACCCTCCCCCTTTTTTTTTTATATCCAGATATATCATCGCCCGTGATAGATACGTCGGTTATAAATCCAGTCGAGCTATCCGTCTTGTGCAAGAACGTTGGTTTTCCTTGAAATTCATTTCTAACGCGCGATAAATCTCGGCGCGAGCGTTCCGCAAAGGGACAGCGCGCGCGTAAAACAACGTCATATATTTATTGACTGTTTACCGGCGGCGGTTGCTCTCGGCCAATGGAAGATAACGTTTATTGTAGCGCGCGTAAGTGGGCAGACTCGTAAACCCAGACCAGAGGAGGTGAATTCAGCATGGACGGGGGGGTGTGATTGATTACGGACACTCGGCGCTGGTCGGAGCCATATTTCAAATAAATAATTACGTTAATGTTCCACTTGCGCCCGGTTAAGACAGCTGTCCCGACACGATCGTAAAGCTGATTGAGATATTGGCCGAGGCCCCTCATAAGATCGTGGAATTTTGCACATATTTTTGAAAGATATTCGCCCGTGTAACTTCGAGGAGACAGAAACGGGAATTCTTTTAACTTCCAGAGTAACGGGTGTACTGCATGCCGAACCGTTAAATATTAGAATAACGATTATCGTTACCGTGAGCCACATTTCTCATTAATTTCCACGTGCCGCTGGCGCAGCCGAGCCGCTGTAAATTCGCTTCTCATTCCGTTTTATAAAACTCATTACGCCATGAGCACAGAACTGAATAGAACACGCAGGCCAGGGCAACTGTATTCACGGCGAGCCGGACATTTTTCAACGTTCCTTAGGAATTTTATTCAAGCCGTATGGTACATGACATTCGCCTTCGGCTCCCTTCGTTCTACCTCCTTTTTACGTTCTGCGAAGCGATCTTCGAAACAACCACCGCGAATGAGTATCCGCTGTATCCCCGCGCCGTGGTGGAGAACGATTCGTAATAATGGCGTAACGAGCGGTGACGTAGACCACAATATGAAAAGCGGTCTCCGCCGATTGGTCGACAACGCGAGGGCGAACGAACGACAGTTATGCACCGTAAAACTGGTGTAATAATTTCCGATTGATTTAATGGCCCATGCACGCGCGCCCGAGCGGGCCGTTTAGAAAGGAACCGCCGTGGATTCGATTAACACGCCCGTTTCAAGCCTGCCATCGATTCTCACCCCGTCGCGTCGATCCGTGAACGGTCCCCGCGGCTATTTTTCCTTCGCTTCCGAGCGCGGCAGGAGAATGTCTCCAGTGTAATTTGTCAACACAGCGTCGGGGCGTGCTGATAAATCTTGATCACGGGCGCGAGGTCGAAGAACACCGAGGTGTCGTGGAGGGCTTTGAAAACCGCGACGACAGAGAATTATGTCACCTATCGCTGTTCGCGACGTCGTAAATCTCTGCTACATGTGGATGGATAATTGTTTTAGAGAACGTTTCGTTCTTATCTCATTACGGACCGGGCCCGACTTAGCCCTTCCGCCACTCTAGGCAAAAATCATTTTGGCCGCCCTTCATATTTAATGATAAATAATTATTTTAGAATATAACTTTTGACAGCGAGTGGAAATTTTTGTTGCTATTTGTTGAATAATGGAAGCCTTTTTTTAAAAAGATTTCTAAGATAGGTGCACAGCTTTCCTTAGTATATTAGTAATTATATGGGAGATTTAAAAACAATTTATAAGTTTGATAGTAAATTTAAATATGCATTACTTGTCTTTATTGGTTTTTATTGCTTTTAATTTTCTTTTTCTACCAAGTTTGCCACACAGTGGCGCACCCAGAGGGGAGCCGAAGAGGCCCTGGGGCCCCCACAGAAGGGGCTTTGTAGAAAGAAAAGAAAACTGAATTTTATTCTTTAAATAAATTTTCTAATTATTATTATTATTAACGTCTTTTATTGCAAAAAATATAACAGAGGACAATAAACGGAGGGTAAACATCGACAAAAGCACAGGCGAAGTTCAGTCCGAGACTGTTTTACAACTTAACCTAAGACGGTAACTTAACCTATTTATAAATAATACAGAAGAAAAAAAAGAAAAAGGAAGACGGAACATACTAGCCTAGGCTTAATATAAAATAATAAAATATAACCTAACCACGGCTTGAAAGAAGTCAGGACAGTGTGTTATAGAAAAACACAGAAACAGAACAAACTAACCAATCGCAAAGAAGGCAATGAGACATTACAACGGATGAAGCAACAGAAAAGACTTACACGAGCATCTGAAAGAGGAGAGAGTCGGAAGTGCGCGGATTTCAGAAGGGAGTGAATTATAATAATGGGGACCGACATAGGAGAAGGAAGCTACCGAAGCTACCTAATCACCTACCGAATTTCGTTGAATTTGCACAAAAAATATTTTTATCCCTTCAACTCGGCTCCCCCCAAGATTAAATCCTGAGTGCGCCACTGCTAGATTTTATGCCATACGTATAAAACGCTACGAAATCCGTTCAATATCCAAATGACCTCGGATCCCTTCCAACTTCTCGAGCCAGTGTTTATAAAACAGTGGATCGCCGTCGCGGAGGAAAAATGTGGAACGACACCGTCTGTTTCATTGAAGACGATATCCGATCTCGGTATGCAGATTGGATCGCGACGACGCTAACTGTCAGGCCCATTCTTACATGAAGACATATTGCCGCAGCTGAACCGTGCCTGCATTCCCGACGTCCTTTTCTCCCTGTTCTCCTCGGGCAGAGGCTAACCACAATTATTCTATTAGGCGTTAGATCACCGTCGACAATAGTAAAACGGTCGAAGCGATCGATCGTTAGCGACGAACGACTCGTTTCGGCTGCTGCACAGTATCTCTCAAAGTCCGGCTGTTTATGGTCGCGTTTACGGCCGCGAATTCGGAGAACCAATCGACGGGAATTAATGACTGTTCTCGTTTAATGACTCTGCCTTTATCGCCATGAATTTTTATCGATTCATGCGCAAGATTTATTGGGAAGTCGGGATAGGTTCGTTGATTACACGCGACCGTTAATGCTGGCAATTAGGCTGAACGACTTCTTTATTTCTCGCGGGGTCATAGTAAAGCACGAACGTCGCAGAGCACTAAGAGCTCCTATAAAAAAGAACATAGAACAACTAAACCGCGCACCGTTCTTTAAAGATGTCTATAGAGGCTGATAAAAGTACTTAGGAGGAAACGCGGGAGAATATTCATTTCCTTTGGACATTTGAAACAGTGTCGAGCAATCGATGCAGATGCCTATCGCGAGCAGGAGCAGCGAATCATTCGATTATGCAGTAACGAGGCAACGCGTGCGTAGCTTGGGAAATTAAGACCGTCGATGGATTAATCTGGAAACGCGGCAGATGAAATCGCTGGAGGTACCAGCAGGCTTGGCGTTGCTTCACAGGGGAGCAGGGATAACGAATGTCGGTCGATTTACAGAGATTATCGGTTAATTTCATCTCTACATTAATATGGAGCGGTAATCAGGCTGCTGGTAACCGAAAGCTAGCTCGGGATAGCTGAGCCGATCTGACGTGTAGCTGCGAGGAGAATTACTCGCGCGGCGCGGCTTGTTACGAGTAGAACCGAAACGGGAGCTGAAATATCCTCCCCCCGAAATTCCGGCGGCTCCTCGTCGCGTGCGGGTATAAATTCTGGAAAATGTACGACCGTCGACGAATGATAAATGTAAACGGGTGTAATTAATGACGCGCGGTAAAGACGTGGAATTATATACGAACCGCGAATGGGATTATCGTTGGAATAAATGCGGGACACGGGTACAGGCGGTCTCCGGGGCAAAAGAATAATCCTCGTCGATGCAGTTGAACACGGCATTACACCGTTTCCCTGGGCTTTACTGGTTTATAATTGGAAAGCGCGCAAGGCTTTTCGGGCATTACTTATTATTATTGCTCCGCGCTGGCGGATAGAAAGGAACGAAATTCGCTCGGGATTCTGCATACGCTGTGGAACGTGGAGCGACGGGAAATTGCACGTTTCGAATACAGCTAATGATGCTCGACCGCGGCGGCTCCACTGTCATCGTTGCAAAAACCGTACGCAGCTACAATATCGGGGAATTTTGCGTGCGGAAACGTGCGGGGCCGCGTGCGCGATGCATGCAGATTGGCGCAAGTGGAAGCGGACAGGGCAGCGCAGACAGCCGCGTCTTCGTCGACAGAGAGCGAGCTTGACAACACAGCTGATTGTGAGCAGCCGTTATCTGGATAACAGAAATACAGTCGCCATACATCTATGGAACACCTTGTATTTTTCTGGAGATGGTGGCTGAATGGAGTTAGCCCGTTAGAGGGCGAGTAGCCTAGAGTGCTGGTGTCTGAATAAAAGAGGAATCGAGGGTCTCGGGGTTCGATTATCCCGTATCTCGCTATAACGAGGGTTAAGCTTGGGGTACCGAGCGGGTATGGAGCGTAATTGTGATCGTCGTCAGCAGGTAGTTGCAACGACCTCGTTAAATTTGTGTAGCTTTCGGGATCGATCGTCTTGGGATCAGCTCGAGGGACCTTGAAGGAGTCGATGGTTAATCAAGATATCGAAGGCGGCCGTAAAAAGGGATTTACAACGGTTCGATTTCCGTGGTGATAGTTGGAACCGCGGGTGGCTTGGAACTCTGTCCCGTACGGCGCGGCGGCAGCCCGATGGGAAAAAATCTGCGTGGATCGCGGATCGATCGATCGAGCGGCTGCTGGCCGCTTTCCACGCTCGATACAGGTTCTCTGCGATGCGGATAAATAGCTCGGCGAAGAGAAAGAGAGAGGCACCGTCTAGTGCGTTCGGTGAACGGTATAATCATCATTATCCTATTATCATTAAAGTCGGAAAAATGGCGGGTCGACCAATCAGCGTGCGCCTGGAGCGAGTCGGGGTTAACTGCAGGTGGGGACTCGGATGAATACTCGGACCTCCCATAAAGCCTCTACCTACTGCAACGATCCTGTACACGATCCTGTGTACATACATACGTGTATGGGCGCCGATCCTTCCCACACCCTGCTCGCACTCGCACTCGCACTTGCACTCGCCTCCCCACGTATCTGCAACCGCTCGTTTAATTACGCAGAATAGATGATGCGTCGCGTCGCTGCTCCGCGTAATTACACGCCTCTTACGCGTCCAGTTATTAATTAACCTATCCTACGCGATGACGGACCTTCCCGCTCTGCAACGCCGAAGAACCATCCGAGAGAAATGGGTCTCTTGCCTCCGGGAAGGGGGCATCCCGCGTTTTAAATTCCTCGCAACAGCCAGTCTCAACAACGTTCGCCCTGCCAAATGTGCAATGAAACGCGATCAAAGCCCGGAATAACGTATCAAAGCCACTCAAGATCCATCGATTCGCTGCAATTTCCCGAATTAGATTTCTACGAAGCGATACACGTGTACGTGGAACGCGGCCCAGTTCTATCCCGAACAGTGGCCCGCCTCCTGGAGCGTCGAAAATAAATTCAGTCCACGTGGAGGGGCCGCGAGGATTCGCGCAGCCTTAGATTCCGGTTCCAGCGGGTCGTGGCGAACGGTGCTCCGAGTTCCAGGAGTCAAAGTTATTAGGCGCCGGGGCGATACTTTATCGTTGATACCTGGTATTACGGTAGAAACCAGTTCCCTCTCCAGGATGACTCACTCCCGGGCCCATCTCGAGCCCCATCGCGACGTACCCCCACAAAAATCCTCGCCCATTAGCATATACCTACTTATCGAATTCATTAAGGTTCCCGCGATAGCCGCGGAAACACGCTGCAGCCTCGATACACCTCGAATCATCGCCCCTTTCTTCCTTCTCCTCCTGCTCCCCGATCAGAGCTGTTTTTAATAATCGTGCGTTCGGGTAGAACGGTAATTTTCAGACGCTAATTGAACTTTTATGGTTATCTCGTTAGCTGCGATTACTCGGGCCACTCGTCGTGTCCGGGACCGGGCATGTCCGCAGTTCTGTCCGATGTAATAATTATCGAAGCGTGCAGGTCAGCTGCACTCGGCTTTTTCGATGGAATCTCTGTATGCTGCAGCATGCCACGAGCTGGTATCCTGGTGTTCCGATTCCTGGGAAGCTTGCAGGCTGCTTGAACAAGGGTGCTGGAATATCCGCGTGCACGTACCACCTGCGCAACCGATTCGTGTAACAGCAGAAAAATAATAGCAAGCGGTATCCACGTTGACGTAGAATGAATGCTAAGGAACCTTGCCGCAACTTGCGGCTGACCTCACCTCATGAAGAAAAAACGCGCGTCTGCCATTTCTACATACAAAACAGCGCATTCTCCCTTTTCTGAATAAGGCAATAAATATCGGAAATCCATGAAGAATACTGAAACGGACTCTCTCTCCACGATAATCGAACCAAGCTCGCGCATGAAACGGCGTTTGTTTTTCATCCGAGTCGTCAGCCGAAGAGACCGAATACTTGTCGAACATGGTCGACACTAGGGCTCTAACGAATATTCGAATAATCTAAGTATTCGAATATTCGAATATTCGAATACCACAGAATTCGAATAATTTCTTCGAATATTCGAACCTTCGAACATTCGACCTTCGAACCTTCGAATATTCGAACTTCGAACCTTCGAATATTCGAATATTCGAATATTCGGATCTTTCGAAGTAATGATTGCACCGAATACCAATCTGAACATGAGATATTTATTCACAGTTTATTGTGAAATTCTTTTCATATTGGCCTTTACAATTATTTGTTTCTCAATCGATAAATTTTTAACTTTATTAATCTTTGGTAAATTTATACATTTTGAAACGAAAACAACCATCAGTTATTAGTATTATTTTTATAATAATGAGTGGACAACCCCGACGGAATCGGCCAAGGGCCCTCTCCTCTAGGCCCACCCGTGTCCCATCATAAGCGGATGGCAAACAGTATAAGCAGACTTTTTTGTAGGAAGCTAAAACCCCATAAACGATTTTGAGGAACTATAATATTTTTATTTTTCCTTCGTTACTATAACGTTATTTTTCTAAATTTATAGAGTATTATTCGCTTTACAGACACCATCTTACTAATTAATAGCAATTTTATTATTTCGCAAAGAAACGAGACCGCGGTATGTCTAATGTGCGACAGCTTCGCACGAAATTATTGTTTTCAGAAACGAAATATTAAGGATTCGAAATGTGAGGGGGTTTATGATGCGGGCGTGATTTCTTCGCTATTTTTGAGCTTAAGAATTTAATTTGGCACCATAACCGGAAAAGACTCCGTCACTTTAGTGACGGCTTATGATTCAACATTTAAATATTTTAAATACCCTAGGTCCCTAAATTTAAATAGAATTTATACTTTTCGTTGCAAAATTCATAGAACCAATGATTAATAAAATTCCAAATTTATCGTTTGAAAAACAAATAATTGTAAAGGCCAATATGAAAAGAATTTCACGATAAACTGTGAACAAATATTTCATGTTCAGATTCCTATTCGGTACAATCAGAAATTCGATTGAGCAGAATATTCGAATATTCGAAGAAATTATTCGTATTCGAAATTATTCGAATTATTCGAATATTCGAATAGTCGAATAATTACAGCTCTAGTCGACACGAGGTCGCTCGAAATATAGATTTCTGTCGAATCTCGTAATCGCTTTGAATGATCCTCGGATTCCAGTCACCTCCACGGGCTAATCGGCAGTTTTATGACGTTGAAATTTGACACCGCATTCGACTCGCCACGACCTCTCTCTCTCTCTCTCTCTCTCTCTCTCTCTCTCTCTCTCTCTCTCTCTCTCTCTCTCTCCATGGGAAGCATTAAATTATCCGACCGCCCCGCGTAACGTTCACGCGATTTTCATAAGTTCCGAGAATAACACACGGATCTTATAGCGAGGCGTGCAATCATACGTGGAATAGTAAGTAAACCACTCGTTGCCTCCGCGGAGAATATAATTTCGAGAAAATGATGTTCCATTAAGGCCCCGGGGGTCGGCCATTCGTAAACTTTGCTTCACGCGATCTCTCGGACCTCCGCATCAGCGAGAAACAGATTTCCTCTTCGTTTTCTGTTTTTGTTGTATCGACAACGCGCATCATCAATTCCCAAGTCGTGCCATCAGTTAAGGTGTATCTCCGCGCAGCATTGCGGATCGATGGAGGCTACTTTCGATGAAATATGTCTTTGAACCACGCGATTGCACGAACCGTTTGCGTAAAGAGGAAACTCGGCCTCCCGTTTCCGCGGCGCAACAGATGGCTTCGCTTTTACGGAGAATTAGACGATTTCGATTGAACGAATCACGCCTCAAGGTTCCCCGTCGGCGCAATTCAACGCAACGCTCGCGTTTCATCCTCGCCGTTGAAGAGACTCGCCTCGACACGCGTACTTTTCACAGACTTTCCACGCGCGCGCAAACATTCTCATCCCTTTAATGAACTATTCCCGAAGCAGAGTACCTACAGTGTTTGCACAGTGCCGGAGTAATCGCTCCAAAGGCCGCGCCTCTCTGATCTGGAAGCGCGTCAGAAAATATTCAGTAGTATGAGGCTTAATTTCAAGCGACGCGGACAGAACGCTCGCGGAACGGAACGTGGTCTGCGGAGCAATTTTCCGGGCATTCGTCGTAGCTCCGGTCGGAATAGGGCTAGGTCAACCGCAGACGGCGATTAATCATGGCGATACAACTTAATTATTGTCCACGCCTTCTTTAACGCAACGCATTGTACCGCGCGCATGCACGCGCCTCACTGGCTCACTTGTGTCTTTTCCAGCCACAGGATGGACGGATAGATTTATTGCCCTGCTGCAATATTCCTTAAGGATATGAAACAGCAACGGTCTGAGAGACGCAGCGACAGTAGTAAATAACGCCGCGCGTGTTTCTGCAGTTTCTTGCGATTTCTTAGGACGAACACTGTGGTAGAATCTCGAAGAATTCGATAACTGTATTCTTAAATGAAGGGTAAGGGGGGAGAAAGAAGAATGACCATTTTTCCTGCTTTTGCGATTTATAGCATATTTTGTTGGTGGCAACTGGGACTACAGAACTGTCGAATCACAAGGGGCTGTAAAGTTCAAATGTCGCCGTAAGATAACGTTAAATATTTTGTATAGGTACTGGTTAAAAACAGGAAATGTCCACTCTCCACTGGAACAAAAACGAAATGGCCCTACTCTTTGCCTAATCATTAGCTTTAAACGCCTGCCCGTCAAGGTAAAACAATTAATTATTCAAGGAGAAAATTGTATAAGAAAATTAAAACTTAATTTTCTCGATAAAGCTGTTTTGTGACATTCCCTGTTTTCTCTAATACCGTAAACTGGGGTGACTTTGCCCGCCGGGGTGACATTGCCCGCCGGGGTGACATTGCCCACCTTTCGGAAAAACTTTATTTTATTTTATTGTGAAGTAATTAGAACATATGGTGTTTTGTAATCGATAGCAATAATTTCTCCAAGGTCTAACAAAGAAAACAATAGCGACTTGAATCATATGGTGATTATTCAGTCAGAGTAAAAAATTACACAAACAAAATGTTTTTTCCAAGTGAATTTTGTGATCTCCGAACTTTGTACTGTGGAGAGATGTTGCGAGCAAAACACAATGTAGCGGGTTCGTGGACAGCTCGGACCACAACAAACGCTCGCGAAGCGCGACCTCTCCTCGCCCTTGAGAGAGCCGCGGGTGATTCCGGCGTGGAGGAGCCAAGCGTGGCCCGGCAGTTCCACGAGAGCGAGCGATCGACTAGCGACGAACGAAATCGAATAAACATATTATTTTATCTAGTAGGTAACTCAATGCCAGTTATTTTCCTACAGCACCCCTATAAGAGAAAATAAGCCTTAAAATCTCGTACAAAATTGTTACACAATGCTAAATATTTGATATGATCCAAATATTAGAAACAAACATACATTCTGCGACGACATTTCGGCTTTTTTTAAATAATTTTTTTTTAAAGAACATATGTTTTGATAATACTAGTCTTATGTATCCATTAGAATAAGAACGATTGCTCAATCATAACTCAATAATGAGTTTTAGGCATGTTTTCACTGTAAAATTTGACGTGGGCAAAGACACCCCAACTGAGCGGGTAACTTTGCCCACCATGTTTTTGGAATTTTAAAAGCGTACGTTTAAGTAAAGAATTTTTTTTAAAAGCCTATTTAAATCTACGCGCCATCTACCGTATAATAGTATTTTGCAAAAAAAAATTTAATGCACTAGGAGTGCTAAAAAAGTTATTTGAAGTTCAAAAGTGGGCAAAGTCACCCCAGTTTACGGTACTCTTCGAATGGAGAGTGTTTTTGAAGAAACGTTTATCTGAGCAGTGCAAGTTAAACGACACTCGGGGATAATCAATCGAGCACGATTCTCGCTGGACTGAAGGGAGCCAATTCCAGAATGAGTTCTTTTTAAAAGCAGGCCTGCCAATCGCACGTGGGTGGCTACCGAGCGAGTACAATCTCAAGCTGTCTCGGCTCGTTCGTTTTTCATTAATTATCTTAGGCACTTTCGCTGATAGGATCGCGCGGTTGGGCAACTTTGACACTCGAAAAAGTGGAAACTCTCGGTTTGATGGATTTATGGGAACGTGCGTGGACTCCGCAAACCGCAACCTTTTCCTTCCCCGGGAAACTTCGATTTATATTGCCTGGCGAGAGCGCGCGGACGCGGCGCTGAAAGAAAGCGAAAAACGTGCTCGGTATCTTTCGAAATTATATCGGAGAAAAATAGGAAGGCACGCCCAGAAATATCGCCGGATAAAAACATTTTCCTCCGACAATACCGGTTGCCAAAAACCGAGCCGCGCTCCTTTGTTCCCCGAGCGCCCTTTCCGCCGCCGCGCCGCGCCGTTATCGTGAATCTTCCTTATCAGCGCGGGGAGGTTAAATTATGATGACCGGTTGACGAATTGTTATCGCGTGGGCGGCGTTGTCTTTGCTGCGAAACGCATCCATCTTCCGTCGGGCCAATAAATCGCGCGTATAACCGGCCATTTACGCGGGCACACTTATGTACGTACTGCGACTCGCCTGCCACACGAGCGCGCATCTTATCTCGCTAACCATTTTCACGGGACAAGAACTCTCGAGATATTCTTCAGGAGAAATCACCAGCGCCCTGGCCGGATAACGCGCGGGATCCCGGCGTATACCATGTGTCGTACCGTACTTGCCATATTTTATCAAAATCCTGTTCGTTCCAGGCAGCATCGCGATAAGGGGACCCATGTTCCCCGTCCAGCCTTAAATGCTACAAATTTTCCGTCAATCCTGCGTCAAGTCTCATCGACAGCGCGATATCGCGGCTGACTGGCGTAGCGAGCATCGAAACTACGGGGTGCCGTTTGGTAGCGAGCAGGGTGTGTATACTTGGAGCGAGTGCAGAGACTGCGGGCCAGTTATTTTAGTAGAGTAAGCTTCTATTCTCGCCTCCTCAATAACGAGCCCTTCGTTAATGCTGGGCACGGCGAAGGAGACAACAAGAGGAATACCTAGCTGGCGTTAGTTTAGTGGAGGATCCTAAGTAGGAAAGTTTGCTGCCCCAGCGGGACGCGAGTAACATCTCCAGCGAGCCAATGACAAGCGAGAAATCTCCTTGCCCTTCCGCGGCAGTCACTTACCGAACGTGTAAACTAGCTGCCGGCGAGTCTTCTCCCCGAGACAGCGTAATAACGGATTTCACGATTTCCCACGGGTCATCTGGCTACGATATCTCCCGTCGAACAACCGATAAACCCGCCCCTCCCCTGGCGCCAGACAAAGGGGTCGCCATTAATTTTCTCATCGGAGATCAAAACGTCCCTTCAGATACGGCGGAAGCAAACACGCCTGTTCCAGCTCGCGTCGAGCTTCTTTTCTCGCTGCAGCTATTTGACGAACGTCCCCTCGTATTGTACAGGGGACGCGAGATAAAGTGACGCGGGAGATTTATGGCCAGCGAAGCAATAAAGCAAACGTGGGCAACCAGGGTGCAGGGTAGTATTGCGGGGCCGTTGGGAGCTTTCTTCAAAAGACCGCGACAAGAGAGCTACGTTTATAATTGCCGCTATTGTCGAAACACGCCGGATTAATAATTCAAGGAGAACAAGCTCACGCGTTTAAACCAAATTCTCATCGACTATTCTCCGTGTTCTACCTGCACCAGCCCTGCAAGGTCGAGCATTGGCCACTAGAAGCCACTGATTGTGAGACAGTTTCGAGCGTCGCACAGTGGGTTGGAATCCCAGAAACATGGTAAAAATATGAAGGTAATCTTTGATATTTACAGAAATGAGTATACTAAAGTTTTCGCGGTCGCTGATTACGAATCTGAACTCAAAATGGCAAAAAACAAAATGGAGGATCCAATATGGCGGACGCGTATACCCAAAAAATATCAGATTTGGTCTAAACTTAGAATTCTAGAGTTTCCGAGGTCACTGAGTACGAATCTCAAGTCAAAATGGCAAAAAAAAAAAAAATATCAGGGAATATCAAGATGGGTCGATTTATGTATTAAAAAATATATGGTTCCATTTAAAAAAACCACCACCGCCGTCGTGGAAACATGTGTTAATTAAATATCTCGTTACAACAATAGTATTAGGATTCACATCTGAAAATAACAACAGATATAAATATTTCAATTAACAGTGTTTGCAAAAAGAAATTATTTTCATGGACTGGGAACCGTTTTGAATAAACTGAAATTTTAGGGATTGGAGCAAAAACGAGCAAAATCTGAAAGTTAATCTCAGTTCTTTAATAATCAGAGATGATAACTGTGCAAACAAAAATGCTTGATCGTACTTGGAAGTTAACTAAATGTTTAATTGTTTTTGTAGATCAGCTATGGTAATTAAGGTTATACGAGGCAATTTTTAATTAAACATTATGAAGGTATTATTGCTTGCCGCAAACGTATAACAACAAAAAGTAACTAATTAACCCCTGAAATTGACGCCTTCATCGCGAAACAGAAGTTTAAAACACAGAAAACACAAAAAGTAGCTACACAAAATCGTTTGATAAATCGCTTGGAATAAACATATAACGGAGTACCTACAGCTATAACTGTTTTTTACCGACTCTGGTAAGGAAGGAAGAGTTGTAGAAGGCTGTGGATATACGTTTTATTGTGCGCACATATTTCAACTATACCAAGGATAAAAAATCAGATATTTAAACATTCTTTTGTATTTCGATTTTTCGCCAACTTTTGGGGTCTCCTACCCCACTGTGCGTCGCTTGGAATTTAACGAAACGAACCAAAGAAATATGACAAACGGATTAAAAATCGGGAGAGCCCTATCGGAAAATAGAAGGGATGGCGCTTCGGCCACGGAATACGCAGAAGCCGAGAAGCCAGAGATCGTGGGTGAGGGCTAGGCGGTAGGTATCTCTCGAAAAGGATCACGCTCCTGCGCCACTCTCGAGTCTCGGCTCGCGTGGGTTTTATTCGTTATTGCTGATCGAGCGTGCAGCGGCCCACGCTCGACGCCGCGCCGCGGCCGTCTTCGTCCTGTCTGCCCCCGCAGGTGCGAATCGCTCACTCTTCCTCCGAGCTGGCCAAATAACATCGACGCGCCTGCCTCGCCGCGCGCAAATCCCAGATCGATCTCCTTCAATCACCGGCTAATGCAATTACACGAGCTCGCGAAACGACTCGCGTTGCGCGTACCGTCAACTCCCAACGATCTTGGGGGCTCACTGTGGTTAGCACCAGAATACCTATCTTCGATCGAGCCTAACGACTTGTATCAGCTACGAGAGAAATAGTTTCTTACTAGTGTTTGGGATAAGCGGCACATTCGTTATGTATTTTACTGCTCGATCTGTTCGTTCAAACTCGCGCAGGGGATGCTTCATGTTAAATAATCGACTCCTGACAGCACTCTAACAATATCCCAGAGAGGCTACTTGCATTATCACGATATGGCCAAATATTCACACGCGTTACGAGCAAACACGGCGAGCCAATATTTGCCGTAATACTCTCACAATCCCTAGTTAACGTTTACCCTGCATGGATATGAAGCCTGAATCCTGGCCAGCGTGATACCAGCGTGATTTGAATATTACTCCACTTCGAGCCTTTGAACGTTATCAAAGCCTTCCGCGCGTTTCAATCTAATGAAACGAAGCGTGGCCCTTAAATCGAATCGCATTTACGAGCTGCTATCCAGCCTGATCCCACTGTCCAGGAGATCGTCTCGGTGTTATGCAACGGTGGAGATCGAAGAACGGGAGTAGCCCCGAACGCGGCGGTGTTCTGAATGAAAATAAAGATAACGCTTCGTCATCGGGTACATACCTACGCGCCGAGACTCGAGCGTTTCAGCGTTTTCGGATTTGCACGGTGCGAGCCCACGCGCCGCGCCGGCGTGCCTTTTATTTCCTGCCGCTTTCCCGTCGGTCTGCCCGACCAGAAGAGAAGGAAAGACAAAAAGCGAGCGTGTACCGTCTATTGACGAGGCTGCCCACGCGATCGCCCGCACGCCTGCATTCATCGAGCATCGTGCGTGTAGCGTGCAGCAGCACAGGTGCTCGCTCCGCTCTCCGTCGATCCCTACTTCGCGACAACCAGCCTGTCCTTTTATCCCGGCCCGTGCTCTGCTCCCGAAACTTTCCGAGTCTTCGAACTATCCAGTGTCCACTTGCGTTAATTCATTTCGGCAAGCGGATCTTTCGTGTGTTCCTATGTCACGTTGCTGTTACTGGTCTATTTCCGACTAAAATTAATCCAGGGAAGGTTTAGATTGAAAATTTCAATAGGCGATCCCCGAAGTTGTAAATCTCTTCGATTTTCATGATGCAAGCAGATTCTCGGAGATCTGCAATCTCCCTTCGTAGCAGCAGCGCCGCGGAACTGTGTAATTCATGAACTTCAGATTTTACATCGGCTTAGGAGAAGTTCCGAGTCGCCGCGAATCCGAAGACCTGGCAAAGTTCCGCGGGGACCACGCGGCGAGTTCCAAAATTGAAAGTTCGTGATCCGAGGGACGCCGCTGACATTTTGAACAGTTCATTTGTTTCGACGCCAACCAGGGGGAACCTTGGGCAAACTCGGAGGAGCCGGAGATCTAATTATGGGCTGCAGAAGTTTCATCGATCGGTGATCTGGATGGCTGGGAAGATTCGTCGAACACCAGGTATCTTCAAGGAATTCCATCACGTTTCGAATCGGAAAACAAAATCCCTGAAGTTCGTCTTCTTTGGATAAAGAAGAAGCGGGTCGGAGCGAAACCGGGACGCGCCTCGAATCTCGTCGTTCCCATCGCGAAGCGTGATGCGCACACGCGCGAGAAACACGCACACTCACCCACGCTGCTCGAGCACTTATTCAGCGGATGGAGCGGCGATTTTTCAACGGGTTCGAACCATGAATGGGCGGCCGGTGTTGTCGGCGCTGTCCGTGCTACAGAGGAGCCGCGACGGTTCCCCTTTTTTCGTCGGTTTTGCGGACGCCTGGCGCCATCCCAGGGACGCCGGTTTCCTTCTCGCCATCAGCCAAGAAATCGAAAGACGAGACGCGAGGGACAACCGCTCCACCTTGCTCGAAACAATCGCGGAACCGCTTTCAATCCGGTTCGTCCGTCTGCGCGAGCTTCCCAGAAAACGGTGCCAGATCGTACCCTGGATAACAGACCAACCGAAATTCTCTCGATTCGGACGCATCGCAAGAGGGGGTTATCGATTCGTTAACTAATCCCTGCTGAAACATCGAGCAGAAGATTCGCCAGGTGAAGCAACCGACTGTACCCAAAATTATTCTCGCCAGCCCGTCCAGTGGACAGTTCCGAACTCGAACTAAACTTCGGCTGCGAGTTGAAACAGTTCGAGGGTGCAGGGCCGCGCGCGAATTCTGTCGGCGTTAAGTTTGAAATTTGGAGACGGACATCGGCACGAAGGAGGTGCAAAGCTTACTAATGCCTCGTCGTTACGATACTCCCGGCGAGTTAATAACTCCGTAATAACTGAAGGGACGCGGCTAAGCTGGACCCAAGTGGACAGATTACATGCGTCGGTTAAGGTGGGGAGCGTAAACGGTCCCCACCGCTGGCTGTAATTTTCTTGGTCGATCAGGATAATTGCCTCCTAACGACAGGCTAATTTCGAAACGCGGCTCCGTTTCGCGCCGCTAATTCGGCTCGGCTCGCATTGTCCCCGCGCCTACAAAACGAATAAATATTTACGAGGGGCTTGTTCTCGTCTATCCCGCCCCGCCAGACTATCTACATTCAAAAGGTGCCGTGGAAGAGTGGCTCTATTCTCCTTTCCCGCTGGAGGAAAAATGGCCACACCGCGAGCGTGGCCTTTGCGGACCCGACCACGTGGGATTCGAGACTCTGCCCATGGATGAAGTCATTATTTACGTTAATAGCGTACAAATTGGTGGAAAGACAACCACCAGCAGATATTTCCCCGTCGCTTCGCTGAAAATGGTACAGGGAAAGCTTCGGACGCGATTTCTGACGTGAATCGTTCGATAAAAATTGAGAGTGTCCGGTGTCGTCTTCGGGGAACAGGTGAAAAACGAGAAAATTCCCGTCTCGGCATCTCTCTATCTCTTTCGAGTTACTTTTGTCCGAGGACTCGTCACGGCCAGTCCTTGGAGCAGAAGCCTCGCCTTCGGCCGCAGGCGGTTCCGTTAAGTGCACAAACAGTCTCGAGTTACGATTCAGAGATGAGCACGGGAAGAGATTAAGCGGATAAGAGCCGGCGAGGGAAAATAAGCGTGTGACATCGGCCGGTACTTCGGGGTGATCCCCGTCCGAAGTGTCGTAAAATGCTAATCGCCCCTTATTTATGCCCCCCCGGGAACACCTTAACGGCTGTTAAAAACCCGAGTTGATTTTTAATTAATGCCGATAAACATTTCGTTTACGTCGAGGGAGACGGGACCGGGTCTGTAATTGATTGTCATCTCGTAAATGCCTGGCCACTGGCATAAATATGCGCCTCCTTTGATCCGCCACCACTTCCACCGCTTTCACCTCCTCCGCGCCAGATTCTGCTGATCTTATCGTGATATCGGCGCGACGCGAAGCCGCCGCCTGGCCGACGGCCAAGTGACATAATTTTTCGCCACGCTTTTTGACGTACCGCTCGCGAACCAGTCGCCGATTCGGCAGAAATCCGACCCAGCGACTTTGAGTCACTGCGACGCGAGGGTTGCTTCGAGCAGCTTTCATCCACTCTTTCGTCCCCCCGCACCTTTCACTTTTCTCCGCGAACTTACATAGCCAACGCGAACGGCTGCCTCGACAAAACAGTTCAGTGGCAATCAAGAAATATTACGTCGCTTGCATTCATCGGACAAAAGAATGAAAGAATGAACGACGAGGCAATCTAACCGCTGCTAGACGTTTCCATCGGAATCGAATACAAATAATCCCGCGACAAGCAAGATCAGACGGGGCCGTAATAGACGAGGAATCTTTGCTGAGTAATGCCGCGCGTAATTCGACCTGGTCGTCCTGGTTTTATGGCCGCGATGCATCGTCGAGTGCGGTTTCCAAACTCACCCCTGACGTTCGGTCGATGGAGGCGGGCCTCGGGGACGATGTGCACAACGGCGATGAACGCTTGAAGCATCAATGGATAGCGCATGGTTGCGGCTGAACCGGAAGCGCGCACTCCAATAAGTCCACCGCGTCTTCCGTCCTTTAAGCTGTCACTCGGTGACCTGCAATAAATAGAAGAGAGCATCTTACGAGACGTATGACTGCGCGGATCTTTTATCCGCTGAAAAGGTCCCCTTCACGTTATCCGCGCAGATGCTCGACGCTGGTATTCTCCGCGAGTCTCTGCAGGCCTGTCCGTTTTAATTTCTTGCATTCGACGCAAGCAGAGTATTAAAGCCGATATTCGTGGTTCAGAGGCTTCGAGGAGAAGCCCGCGGACGTTACTGCAGCAGCTTTGCCCTAAGATATGTACCTTGTTACACGAGGTTTTCATGGTCCAGCAAGTAACGCTTGGTAGTTATGGTAATCGGATTTGGCCCGGGCCATGCCCGGCCCTGCGAGTCGACCTGACAGCCTGACAGTGCTGACCCTTTCTCACAGTTCCTCACCGAACAGTAGGATTTACCGTGCACCCTGACTTACATCTGTTACCACGAACGATTATTTCTGGGATTGTCGCTCGAATTCAACTGCGACGAACTTTGGTGGTCGTCAAAGTGCTGGGTATTCTACAGGCAACTTAAATAAACGTACCAACACGATGGGGTCGAGTACATAAAGACAAAAGTCATTTTGTACTGAAACAGGCAACGAAAGTTGTATCCGGGACTGAACGGTGGTAAGGGAGAGTGGGGGAATTACGAACGCGGGGTAATCGCGAATTCGAAAATTAATCATGTTAGAAAAACATGAACAACTCCTCCCCTTGCCACGAGGCACCTCGTGCCGCGCGTCATGCTAGGTCATAAGTGCAAAACAGTTGACACGCACGCTGCTCAAAATAAATACTGTTGCTGATTTTGATCTATTTTCATATAATTTTTTGACAAATTAAAGTAGGTGTAGCTTCTGTATTTATAATTATCTCAATACTAATGTTTAGGAACACAAAAAGTACAAATCAAGGATTAATTTAACCCCAACGTTTTTTCTATTTGATGTTACTAACGTAACTTTTTTTTACATTTTTTGTTTTACACCTTATGGGGCATTGGCGAACGGCTTGTGTGGGTCAATCCCGAACGTTCGACATTACCCCCTATCGTTTGTCATTACCCCGTGTTTCGAACTAAAGAGTATTATAATTATCCATTTTGATTTCATTGGTTACGATGTTTAGATGCCACGCTATTACAAGCGAAAAACAGAACCGACGTATAGTTTGGAGAGTTTGCAAAAAGCTATAGAAAATATCAGGAACAACAAATTATGTTTTGGCAAAGCAGCAGCAGTTTATTCGATTCCTAAAACGACAATATTTGATCATATGAAAAAATCCATTATAAGACAACCCAAATGTGGTAGAAAACCACTATTCAGAGAACATCAAGAAATGGAATTAGAGGAGTATATTTTGAAATGTAGCAAGTTGTTTTATGGGCTGACTGTTAAAATGTTGCGAAAAATTGCATCTCAATTTGCGGAACAAAATAAATTGGCCCACTGCTTTAACAAAACTGCAGTGATGGACAGAGCACGTCGAAAGGCTATTTATGTGATTTTTGTAAAAAATAAGTCGTGTTCGTGATTCCCCCACTCTGTGTTCGTGATTACCCGCCACTAGATAGAAAATCACAAAAAGGAACGGTCTTGTTTTTTATTCAAAACTTATTTTATTTTCAAATTTTATTAAAGTTGATTACAGAAATATATAAACACATAATGTGTGTTTGAATATACGCAATAAAGACATTATTACCTTTCTAATATTTTGTTTTATTCAACTTTTTCCTTAGGTGTTCGTAATTCCCCCACTCTCCCTTAAGTCGGCACGGAATTAAAGGTAGCCTGAAATAAATGTTAATTGCCGTGCAGATGCATCAGAATCTGGTTCTCGCCAACTGGTACCCCCCATAATTACTGATTTCGTAGACAGAGGGAGAGAGTTAATCAAGTGACTTTGATTTTCCCGAACCCTTTCAGTATTCCGCAGCGTTTCGCAAGGGACGGCTGCGCCCCGTGTCTGCGACTCGCTAATTAGAACAATCGTGGATCGTACGTGCGAATGTCCCGCCGCACCTTCTAACCTGCGGAAAATCGATCGGGGAATCGAGAGCCTCCGTAATTTTCTATTGAAATCCCGCGGGAATCGAACCCCCTACTAAGTCGCTCGTGATAGAGCAAGCATTTTTCACGTTAATCCCGTTGCGAGAAACGGAGTGCAACGGCAGAAGAAGAAAGCTCTCTTACAGCACAAACCACACAGCAGACACTCTATACACGCTAATCTAATTAAAAGTTATCTGCGTTACAAGCGTGTAGGCGGTTTACCATTTTCTGGAACGCATAAGAACACCCACTATGATAGCCAAAGTACCCTCGAACCCATCGCAATATCGTTGGTCGCGACTCGATAAATGCGAGGCTTGTTTTGTTCCGCACGAATCTTAGCGCCGAAACGTTTTAACGCGAGCGTGTAAATACCCGCGTGTAATTCCCGCTCGCAACAGATGCGGCCACTTAGGACGCGGCCGTGGAATATTTATAAGAGAGGCGCGGTTTTAAAGCGTCTCCTGTCGTCCGGATTGAGTTGTCGCTCGTGTAATATGCCACACAAGACGAGGACATCGCCGGAGATTAACGACACGAGCACCGCTCCAACCACACGAGGAATTGTCTTGGGTGTTCGTGCACGATTCGTCTGACCGGTGTTCCATTCTCCGCTGGCAAATTGGACGTGTGTTCCTGGGATTTTATCGCGCGCGTAAAAATAGCGTATTTAGCGAGCTACAGTTGTTCGGCGAGGAGTAGGATCGCGGAGCAGAAAAGCCGTGGCCATCGCGATCGCGAACAATGCCGATAGTCCAATTTCTATTTCTCATCGTCAGCATTTCCGCGCAATTATCGATGCATTATCGGTTTTGCCCGGGGCAAAATTCAATTGATTCCCCGTGTCGTCGTGCATTTTCAAAACAAACGTTTGACTGGCGCCGAGTTGCAATTTGCCAGCATAATGGCGACGCTCATCCGAACCTCAAATTTCATTACATCCCACCGTTCCATTCGCGGACTGAAAATATCGCTCCGGACGCATAAGCGATCTCCCCCTCGAAATCCAATAATCCACGTTATTTATATTTTTCTAGCGAAACCGCTCCGAATCGCCGTGAATGCGCAGGGAATAGTTCAAGGGGTCGTCCTTAAATTACGTAAGGCTCTTTCGAGGGGATGGCTCGGAAATTTCTTACGTTTTCCTAGAAAGGGGGAAGAGGGAGTCGGGTAGCGTTTTCTGTAATTTTTGTTTTAACTTAATTTTCAATACGAGTAGCCTAAAAAACGATGTTTCATCGCACACAGGAAAGCGAGTTAACTTGAATTATATAAACCTTTAAAAGAATTTTAATAACTGAAAACATGCAAAGCAAAAAATATTACATAAGGGGGTTGGACTGTAAAATCTTACGAATTCTTATACTGGGGGACGGAGGGGGTAAGAAATTGCCAAAATGACCCTTACGTAATTTAAGGATGGCCCTCAAGTTGTATAAGCTGTTATTAAAAAATAACTGCTCTGCTTCGTTCCTTTCCAGGCTTTCGAAACGTTCGATTCGTTCGAGTCAAGATGGTCAAAATGAGGGATGGAAGTCTGTTCCACTGAAAACAGGGAATCACGTGGGAAATCGACAGACGTCGACGGTGACGATGACGCGAGGAAACGGTCCGCAAAGTGAGAGGCACCGGAAATGCGTTCCAGCGAACGCTGGAACGCGTGGGTAAACGCGTGTGAAAATGCGTATACCAGAAGGCACGAGCGAGAAAGCAAACAAGCAGAATAACCAACGAACTCGTTCGAACGGGATTTACTCCTACGAATACGTATCGGCGCTCGCCTCCAACTAATTCGCCAATGTTAATGGTAGTTAATTGACAGGCTGCTCGGGAGCGGGGAGCGCTCGAGCAGTTCGAGACGAAAACGGCGCGGCTATGTCGGCCGTTGTGCAAGCCGGCTATGCGTGCTGGCCAGATCGATTTTTCTGCAAATCCTCTACGACAGAATGCTCTACCTGTTGTTCCATTTATTTTGCAGGAAATCAAAGCACGTCGATGACAATAATTTCACCTTGATGTCAACCCATACAGCACACTTCGTGGCGGCAACGTTGCAGGATGGTTGCAGTAACCTCGCAGTGTTGCATGGTTGCAGTGCAATGTCGATGTAACGTTGCTGCGACGTTGCCGTGCAACATTGCACGGGGCGGACATAGAATTATTGCTGCATAGTTGCATCAATGTTGCGTTGCAATATTGCACTGCAACGTTACGGCAACGTTTCCACAATGTTGATGCAACGTTGCACCAGTATTGCGGCAACGTTCCTGCAATGTTGCCGCAACGCTGCTGCAACTACCATTTAAACCTAAAATATTTCCGTTGCTTTTAACGATACGAGAAAATGTCTAAGGAAAAAAACGTTTGCTTCAGAGAGACAATTATTCTGACGGAGATGATTTTTGTTCTTATGGTTATATTTCTCGAAATTTCGAGATCATCGATGGTTTTTTTAATGGGATGACGTATTTTCATTACTATAACGTTATAGCCAATAAAAATACAAAATCAACCATGTATAATATGTTGTCCTTTTTGTCTAGCAATCATTTTTTCCTGAGACATTTTCTCGTATCATTAAAAACAACGGAGATATTTTAAGTTTAAATGTTAGGTGTCTCACCCTGTATATTTTAATGTGTAGAATGACACAGGGTGGAAGTTGTAGCACATACCTATAGTATTACAAAACCCTAATGGAGTTTGTCAAAATGGGCCTTCGTTTTTTAATGATTTGAGTTTAAATTTTTGCATGGTAAGAGTATAAGTTCGAATACGTTAGCAGTCTTTTCCATCTGTGGTTGTAGTTGCGGCGGTAAAGTGTTTGCCTACGACGCTACAGGTCGCCGGTTCGATTCCCCTTGGGGGAAAAGAATTTTCTATGAGAAAAAAGCGGGCTTTTATAATTCTATGATTCTGCACACATTCAATATATATATATATACCGTTATTTATAATTTTAGCCCTACTGCCCGAAACGTTGCAGGAAGCGGACATAGAATTATTGCTGCACCCTTGCGGCAACGTTGCATGAAACATTGCAATCTTGCACTGCAACCATCCTGCAACTTTGCTGCAACGAGAGTGTACTGTATGGGAAGGGGAACGTGCATCTCGAAAGATTGTGTGCACTCTAGATGAAATAGCATGGCAATGGTTGAAATCGACGCGGTGGTGTCAAGCATCTCATCCTGCACAAGAAATCTGAAAAACACCCACGCGTTACGAGGTTGATTTAAAGGAAACGGCACATCCTGCGCGCCACCCTGAAATTTTCATTCACGAACGTCCGAGGTTCGTTTCCACGGACGTAATAAAGATGTCCGGCGAAGATGAATGCCGGAGGTTTAATTAATATCGATGAAACGTAAGGAGAGGACTTGCCGATCACGGGGATGCAGCGCTCGGGGCAATGATAATGAAGCCACTCCGTGTCAGACTACAATCGCCGTTCCGTACTTTATAATCCCCCTTTCAGCGGGGCTTGATCAACTTATTCGTATGCGGACGCACCCGTCTTCCCGTTTCCTTCCCTTAATTTAATCTCGTCGCGAAGACTCGTTTTTCACCTCCGTTCTCCCGCTCCGATTCCGCGCCTCGTCGGTACTGTTGGTCTTCCGCGGGGGGCCACGGTATGGTCCCGTCTCGTGGCACTTCCGAATTGATTCACGGGCAACGAATTCACGCCGCGCCCGGATAATACGATATCCGACGGCTCGTGAATAATTTACAGCGCGGAGGTGGCTGAGCTGGGCAACAAAATGTCCCGGCGATAACGACACGCACGCCCGCGCCGAAAAACAACGGGGACGTCGTCGAATAAACCGTGATTCACGCCTACTCGGGACGCGATGTAAAGCAGAATTTATTCCTTCCGCGCTTTCTCGCGCGACCATACACTCGCGTAGCTCCGCTGTGCGTTTAGGATGGCGGAGAATTGATTAAAGCAACCAGAAGAAGAAAGGTGGACGAAGCTACAGTGGAAGAACCGAGCGGGAAAGCGGAGGTGGCCTAAGGGCCAAGCGTGTACCGGCCTTAAGAGTTCATCTGGATCGCGAGTACGGAGGCGACCGCGTTGTCAGGTAAATATTCGCGTGTGATTTATGCGAGGTTCGCGGCCACAAAGCGCATACAACGGCCGAGGCGCCGCTACCACGGTGCTCATTGTTTCCCGAGTGATGGATCGAAGTAGAACAGAAAGGTTATTTACGTTTTCAAATTAATCACGACCACTCGCCGTCGTTCGACGCCGGGAATGTCGCGACGCCCCTTTTCTTCGGGGATGCCGCGCCTCGCCTCTTCAACAACTTCCACGTCCACGCGCGATTTCACGCGAATCTTTATCGGGCGCGGGCGACGCAAATTCCCCCTCGCCGTAAATCAGTGTTTGGGAAAATGAGTTTCTGCCGACGCGCAGGCCGCTCGATCCTCCTATAAGATAATGACGCGCGAATTCCGCGGGCACAACTTACGCGCCGATTATCGCGTGCCCGTCCACGATTATTTCAACTTGTAAACGCATTCACGCACCAATGAAACGAATTCGTCTATCGCTTGCTCTTTGAAACGTTATTGCGCGTTTGTGCGCGTTGAAAATCGGAGCGTGGAATGATTAATCAATTTAATGGAATATTCCTTTTGTGCATTAACGCTTGATGAATTTTAAACGGGCTCGTTGAAATGCGCGGTATGGCAGTTAGCTCTTTCCCAGTCCGAAGCCACTAACTTCTCTGGTCTCGCGGATTTAACAATTGCGCGAGACAGTTTTATTACAGGATTTTTTATCTTAATAATGTTCTTTCTGCTTGCACATTTTGCACGCAAGGGCGAAATTTTATTCATCGATCCGAGAGGAGAATTGAGGAGCTTGTAGCAACAGGGGTGCAGCTCATTTTTTAACAGTTTTTTAGTTATGATGTGTAATATGTGTAAATTAATATTCTACATCGTTTGGTACACGTTTGATGCAAATCCGATATCAGACGAGCGATTTATTGCAAATTTTGAACCTGCACCCATTACCGTTCCGCGCAATACGAATGCTCCAGATTTCAAATATATGCCAGAAATAGAAATAAAAGTTATCAACTCAATAGCTACTACTTATTGTGTGAGAACATGTATTTTTCAATTAGCGTTGTCTTTTTAATTTTATAAACAGTTTCTTCGAATTTACTTGAAGTTGGTAAAGATGGAGCTGCACCCCTCTCGCTGCAAGGTCCCTAATTGTTGGGCGCGATCGACCAACGAAGGGATAGAATTACGTTACATGTTAACGATAATTTAAAAACAAGCAGAAACACGAGGATATTACAGGATGTCTGCGCGCCCCTTCGCGTATCGCTCCACCTTAACGATTTAATAATTGCTCGGGTCCCTTCGTATTCGGTACGACTCGGTCATTAAGTGCAACGTAATTTGTTAGCCTCCCTGGACTTTGATACGCAACTTCACCCGGTTGACGAGGGCCGATCCGTTTGCTTTCACGTTATCATTACCGTGTAACAACATAATGACGCGAGGAAAGCGCCCCGTTCGCGACGATTAGTCCGCCCAGGGATACGATAATCACAGGGTTTTTGCTCGAAACAAGACATTAACCTATTTCGAGCGGGAGTTGCGCAACCGACAAAACCGCGCGCCAAGAATTTCGAGAGCATCATCCTCTCCGTGGCATCCCTCAACGCCCCGCAAACGCCGGCAAAAATTCCGCTTAAATAGGGCGTAGACTTCCTAGCCGAAGGAATCGCGGAAACGCTGCCCCGTTTCGTACCTTGCCGCGAGCATAGAGCGCGAAACGTTACAAGAAACTTCTCCTCGGAAGCTTTCCTACTCCAATTAACCACCGCGATTCGCGTTAAACAGCGTCTGGGTCGCGTTTCACTGGCACATAGGCGAGCGAGTCGGAGTTAACGCGTCGCGAAACGAGCAGAATGCCCGTCGAGCGTAATTTTCTCGCGATCCTTCTTCCGCGCCCAAGGGTCCAGATCGCTCGTTAAACACCGGCGAAGAAGACGATTGGACGTGCACGTCGAGTTCGTGTCATAGGTGATCCGTTTCCTCGGGCCGCGCTTTCTGCCGCCCGCGCAAAAACACGTCCGGTCACTCTGTCAGGCTTCTGTTCCTGCACGACGAATCCGCGTGTCGTCGCTTCGCGGCTCCGAGGGGCACTGTGCACTTAAACGGCCGCCAGAGATCGTTTAAGGAACACCAATTCTTCACGGATTCCCTCTATCCATTAACGCGCGGTGCCCCGTTAAAAGGACAGCCAGCGAACTCGTTTCGCTTTGCAGCAAACGCTAGAATTTCTCCTTTTGTCGGAGCGTAGTCATTAAACTTTCGCGACCAGCAGACTCGTCTCTCCTAATCCAAAGCTGCTGTCAAACGGCGCGTCGACGAACAGGGGAGATGATTTACAACAGAGTTCTTGTTTCGATTCACCATTGTTCTCAGTTCTCGTCTGCCGGTTTTTTTTTTTTGGAGATATCGATTTCTGCGAGTGACGAGAGTCGCGATCCCATTCGTGGGTAAGGTTCGCAGACGGTCGACGTACGCGGGCATCGTTAGTACAATGCCTGTATCATCGTTATTGCAACGATCGCGCGTTTCACTCGCGCGGGAGGTGCGTTTTTGTGATTTTCAGGAGAAATCGAGAAAGCCGCGAGAAACCATCTACACACTTTTGTTAATCGTTACTCTGTCGCAGGTTCTTCCAGTTTGTAGGATATCCCGTCCCTGCTGTGAGCGAAGATACCGCGGTAGAGTCCGGAGTAAGTAATTTATTATAATTCAAACGGCGAATTGCGCGAATAAACAAGGCTGTTGATCAATTTCGCAGGTATTTGTGGGTGCGCGAGATCGACGACGCAGTTGTGTATGCGTGAGCGCATAACCGATCAGTTTGCACCCTCTTTTGCATTCTGAATGACGCAACCGTTGGCACGGTTATCACGGTGCCTTTAGTTATCCTTGCAGAAGCTGATGCTGCCCCCTAATCACCGAGCAAGCAAATGACATAGAAGCGAGCGCCGGCGCCGACGGCAGGTGCTCTCCATGAAATTAATCCCCGACGCACGGCGGGCGATCGAGCGTGCACAAAGAATGTCCATAATTCTGCCGATAATTTTCGGATCCGCGATTAATCGGCGTCTCTCGGAGGCGAACGAGACGAACGGCACAGTTGACGGCGTTGACACTTTTGCACGCGATAAATCACTCGAGCCTGGAGGAGCTACCGAGACCAGTTGCTTTCCTGGCTACCTCCTTCGATTCTTTCGCGAAAAGCTGTCCCCCCAGATCCCTCGATTACTCTCCATCGTTTTTCAACGCCTCTAAATCACTCCACAAGTGCGACTTGTTGGAAAATTACCGGCGAGGCTCAAAATTCTCGAATGATTTACCGGGTACGCTTGCCCGAGCGCGCGATAACGGGAGGAACTGTTTGGAAATGGTAAATATTGTACTTGGCGATTTATTTGATATTAAAATTAAGCAAACTCGGATGCTTTATGTGGACAGTTGGAATTATTAACGATTGCGGAAATCATTCGCTTTGTATCATTACTACAGACACTTCGCTCGACAAAAGCGTCTCATTGATTTGTAATAATTTCGCCAACAAAATCTGTTGCCCCTTGCGTTTCGCGATATTTAATCTTTTTGGGGGGGAATAATTATGCGATGCGAATCGATTCAGAGTGTAATTCAACCGAGGTTGCGAAACAAATTGATGAATGACTGGTGTGCCCAGCTTCCAAGCAGTACTTTATACACTAGCAGAGGCTTCGAGGCACCCTGTAGTATTCATCGCGGACCACTCTGCGCATTGAAATATACCGAACCCGATCGTTTCTATGAAGATTCGATTCCCGCGCGTCCGTCGTCGCAGCGAATTCAAGGAAGAAAGAACGCTGGTGGCGAAATTCGCGCGGCTACAGTACGTACCCATGAATCGTGGCGTTCTGGTGGTCACGTGGTGGTGGCGGTGGTGCACTATTCCGAAACACCTGCGCGCACGTTCTCCGCAGAAACGATGCCGAAGAAACGGCGCGGCGGAACGAAGCAACGAGGAAACGAAGAAACGAAGCACTGCCGCGACAGAGACACCTCGTTGCTCAGCCTCCCCCGCGGAGGACAGCTCCGCTCTCAGACGAGCGTCCGCGTGCAGCGGTACATCAGGATGGTCGGTCGCGGTCGGTTCATCACCTAACAGTTCACTTTGCGCCGGAAGTGGCCCGATGTGGATCACGAAAACGCGCGTCTCCCCGAGGGGACTCGTGGGGGAGGGCCCGATACGCGAGTAGGGGGAGTGTGAGGGAACACCGTGCGCGTTAGGGGAGGGTGGGGACCAGGCGAAGGAGCCAGAAAGAGAGAGAGAGAGAGAGAGGGAGGAGAGGAAGCGGAGCGAAGGATAGGAAAGGGGGTGATACAGTGTACGTGGAGGTGTGCGCAGGGAGGTGGAGGCAGGTATGGAGAACGGAAACGGTGCGAAGGAGAGCGAGCGGGAGGAAGATAGAGGGGAACAGAAATGACGGAACACGGATGCCGGTCCGGCGGTGAAGTCGTGGGCACGATCGCCGTCACAACACTAGTCTCCTGGTACACTCTTCCGATGCTACGTACACACGATACGATCCTCCTCTCCGCTCCTCCGTCTTGTTCCCTCTCGGTCGGCTGGCCCTGCACTCGCCTTCCTCCCGCCCCGTCTACCGCTCTCTCTCCCTCTCTGTGTACGTATACTCTCTGTATGGACACGTATGCGTACGATACGCGGATTTACGTGTGCCTCTACTATCTCTGCTACCTCTACTACCTCTACTACCTCTATTACCTCTACTACCTCTATTACCTCTACTACCTCTACTACCTCGCGGGACCGATCTCGCCTCTCCTTTCCGCCTCCTCCGGCTCGGTTACTCTTACCAGAGAACTCTCGGAGGTTCCCTCCTACCTTGGACGGCCGCAAAAGTACGGACCGAGAACCGAGAACCAAGAACCAAGAACCGAGAACCGAGACAGGGCAATCTACTAGGTAAGACTAGTTCCTCCACCCAGTCGTGGACCCGTTTTCTGTCCGGCCACTCTCCCTCCCTCTTTCTTCGTCTCTTTCTCTCCCCTCCCTCTCCGCGAGCCCCTCGATCGCGCCTTCTCTTCCTATCTGATGCTCTTTTTATCGCCTCGGTCTCGTTCTCGTTCCCGTTCTCGTTCTCGGTCTCTTGTCCGTTTCCTTCTCCCTCTTCGTCACGTCGCGGTCTACCTTGCCCTCTCCCGCGACTTTGGCTCTCCTTCTCGCCTCTCTTTCGTCTTCAGCCGAGGAATCTGTCTCCCTTTACTTCTCGCCGCTCCTTCGCCCCGGCTTTATCCACTTCGACCTCCGTCCGCCTCTTTTTAACAAGCTTTTTGCCCTTTCCCTTCGCGTAGGCCGCCTCTTCGGACGTCTCTTCGTCCTTCCCGCCGCGTCCCGTGCAACTTTGTTCGCCAATTTATTTATACGTCCGCGTCACGCGGTACCTATTGCGAAATTCGTTCCCCCACCCTTCCAGCCGCCGGTTTTGCTCGCGATTCATCGTTACGCCCGTTTATTCGCGCCAAGAGTTTCCTTGTGTACCTACGTAGTCGCTTCCAGGTCGCTTCTGCGGACCCTGCACCTCCCGTTCAGCTCTGACCCTTGCGCTATCGAGCCTGAAACTTTCATGAAAAATGTCGGCCCCGTGGATCCACTTTGGAACTTTGGAGATTTCACCCTCAAACTTGTGCGTACTAATAACGGAGCGGGCCTGTACATATTACAACTTTACCACCGTCCATTCCGTTCCGTTCATATTTCAGTGGCTTTTTCCTTTGTTTTTCAAACTGTTTCGCGCGAACTCTCCTCCTCATCCTCCCTGTCTTTCCCTCCCGCGCCGGTCCGCTTGTTTCTCCATCGAATTTCCTTCCCGTTTGTTTTACCTGTCGACTCGTTTTGCTCGTTATACGCTGCGTGCGTGCGTACCGCGGGTATAAATCTCCGGCGTGTCGCGAATTTTCTCTCTTTCGCCCCTTCGGTCGTCTTTATTCGCGCATCCACGTCCACGATCAACCACGCGCGAATAAACTTTGAGAATCGCCGCGATTCGTACCTCGCGAGAATAGACGATAAATACTTTCATTTCTTCTCTCGCTCTCTCTCTCTCTCTCTCTCTCTCTCTCTCTCTCTCTTTCTCTTTGACTCCGCCTCGCCGCCCTCGAGATCGGCTTCATTCTTTCGACAAGTTCATAAATACCCACGAACGGTCGATTGTTTCTCTCGGTCTCGCCGCGCCGTTTCGCGAATTAGCATAAATTTGCCGTTGCGTGGCTCGCCGCCGTTATTGTCATCCGCAATCTGCCGCCACCTCTGTCATCGAGCCTTACTTAGTTAGCTCGAGACGATTCGAGAGATTTTAGATCCCTTTTCTCCCGAGAAAGCGGCCTGTAAATCAAAAGGGGCGATAAAGACACCAGCTACGATATGCAGGGTGATCGCGATGAAAGGGACACCCTGTACCATTCGCGCGAATTTTCTGCATACAGTCCCCGCCGATTTCGCTGGAACGCGACGTTACTCGATACGATAATTGTGCATTTCAGGAATCCCATGCCGCATGAATATGATTATAAGAGCGTCGTTCAATGGAAACGGCTGCCAGGCGGGGCAATTTTCTTTGCGCCCGAGCCGCGCAAGAAAAATACCTGTTGCAACAGAATTAATTGTGGCCGAGCGATTATACGATCGAAACGTCGTTTTAGAATAAATATGACTTGCAACAAACGCGCTCGAGCGTCGAGTTCGTTGGAAACTCTTTTTGCGGATTATCGTGAAACTGCTCCACCGACGAGATCGCGATGTATGAAAATTCCTATCGCCCATTTACGTTCCACGCTCCTTTCCACTTCTTTTCGAGTGTCCAAGCTGTCGAGTAAAAGGGGAAAGGTCGGTGGAGGAAACTTGCAAGAGTTTTGCGCGAGAAATAATATTGCCTTCTAATCCTAAGCAAAATCTAAGATCAGTGTATTTCTGAATCGCGAACATAATCGTCGCATCATTTTTTTTGGCAAGATATCGCACCAAGTTACGATTACTTTAACGTCCCTATTATTTCAGCCCCTGTCCTCAGCGTTTCTTGATCCTTTCTAGATAATGACTTACCTTGCCCCCCCCCCCTAGAAACTTGGCTTCTCCAAAGACTCGGCGTCCCTTTTTGCCTCCTTAGCTCGCAAAGATTTATCTCCATTGAATTCCAGCTCCTGCCACCCCTCTCAACAGTTTTCCACCTTCCAAACATTCCCTTCTCACTCTCTTGCCTCGTCTTAGTTTTAGCACTCGCGTTTTCATCTCTTTTCATTCATTTGTCATCGAAATTCCTCCGCGAGCTGGCGAATCCCTCTTGCAGCAGCGCTCGGGACCTTTTAAAAGAATAGGTGAAACGCTTGCGTAACGCGAATCCTGGAAGAATCGCCGAAGTCCGCGGACTGCGTTTAAGAGGCTCGATAAATGGGCCGTTTTCGGGCCGATAAATGGGTATGCATAGGAATGCGGCGCGGCGTCTGGAAGCGAGGAAGTAATACGTTACGGCGGCGTAACGCACCGTGAAGGGTTAAAGTTACGTCACAATGAAATTGAAAGGTATCGGTTTCAAAGCGCATCGTGTCGTTGCTGCATCGTATACAATGATAGCGTGGAATACAATAGCCTGTATACAAGGATCAGGCGTGCACTGTTACCATCCGTTGAAATACCTCTGTTACTCGTATCCTCGGTAAAGGGGCTGTTTGGAGCAGTTTCTATAACTCGCGGGGGTTCCAGGAACGCGTACAATTACTTCCTTCCACTTCTTGTCTTGCCTCTTTGAATCGTACGTTCAATACCGACTACAAAAGCCACTCAGAAGAATATCGAAATAAGAGCGTTCAGTTCGAAGCCCTTTATCGGATTGTGTCCCTCTGTAAATCGCATTCTTCCCCCTTAATGTTTTATCTAACAGAAACTCGCGAAGGGTTCTCCGTGTTCCTAATACACTTGAGACTAAGAGAGAGCTCCCGTGGAATATAATGTAGAGTTTCTGACCAAGAATTACGTAATTTACGCGAATTATGTAAATGACTGTCACCGACAAGTCCAAAGTACAGGCGTGTCACAGGCGTGGGACCGGAAATTTGGAAACACGCAATGGCTTGCGAGAATCGTTAAAATTCGGCAGCTAATGAGCTACTAATTGTCCACGGAAGATGTACGATCTTGAATAGGACTTTCTGGATAATAAGCATCTGGTAGCTATTCACGCGGCCTACGAACTCGTTCGCGTGGGTCGACCATCCGTGGATTTTAGAATCGATACGACCTTCGGCTGCAGCAGCTGTGCAGGATCAACTGGAGCACCGGCGCGCTTGCTGCGCGCTCCTACGACACTTCAAATTCCATCAAACACATTGCACGGTTTAGTAATTGTTAGCGATTCTTCAATAAAGTACCATTCAAGTGGATCAGATAAGAGTGACAGTTCCTGAGATGGAGAAACTCAATGCCTTCAGTACCGATTGCTAGGCAAACACCTACCGTTCGTTAATCGATTCTATTCCAATTATTGAATTAACACACGGAGGTTCTCGGCCGATCTTCGTAAGCTCAGCATCGGAAGCAGCCGCAACATACGAAAGTTCCATAGCCTTTCTCCGAAAGGTGGGGCGAGAAAAGAAGCGGCGTGAATTCGTTTGTGAATGAAGCCGTAGATAACTAAAATGGCGTACGGGGACCACCCACTCCATACTGGCGATCGACGTGGTTTCCGCTCGAGTCGACGAAACGCAGCCGAGTCCAGGTAAGATTCGTTCTCTCTCGCGCGTGTGACAAACGATCGGCCATAACGTCGAATTAACTTCCAACCGGTCGGCGTACGTCTGATTGAGTCTACCGGACCGTATCCGCCAGGATGCATTCAGTCCCTCGTTCCTACTCACGTAGTCGGTGGTAATCAATCGACTGTAAAATACTTGCAAGTAGGGTAACGTCGAGTTGTCGAACTTTTTTGCGCGACGCCATGTGTCACATCCATTTGCAGTCGTCTCGAGCCGAGTCCCTTGGCCTTTTCAAAGGATCTTCGTTGCTCCACGCTTTTCAAACCTATGCAATTGGTATAGACGCGATTGCGTAACATTTGCGGTCCTTAAGCTACTCCAGAGTTGTACATTAACTAAATAAAAAATTATTTAAATAATAGTCAAATAAAAACTTTAGCTTCAGATTATTTTATGAATAAAGTTAAAGTTAAAGTTAAAGTTGAAGTTGAAGTTAAAGTTAAAGTTAAAGTTAAAGTTAAAGTTAAAGTTAAAGTTAAAGTTAAAGTTAAAGTTGAAGTTGAAGTTGAAGTTGAAGTTGAAGTTGAAGTTGAAGTTGAAGTTGAAGTTAAAGTTGAAGTTAAAGTTAAAGTTAAAGTTGCAAAATTTATTCAACGCTCAAATTGAAACGCTCAACGAATATAAAAATTAACTGTATCCGTCGAATAAAGTTACCCCGGGTCGACACATGACGAATAACTTTTTTATTCGTTATTCGAAATTTTTATTTAAATAAAATTTTTCCCCATCGCTGAGCTACTCTCGGTGGCTCCTACTGCGTCAGAATTGGAGAATTTGTCAACAATTCACAGCAATCGGAGCATGGCGGTATTAATGTTGTTGCTTCAGTACCTTCGTCAGGTCGGAACTAAAACGCGACGGGTGAAGCCAGTGGCTGTTGAAGGTAATGGGGATCGATGTAAAGCGGTTCGTAAATAGAGACGCGATTACTAAACTTTTCGCAGAGTCGTTAAACACCGGCATTGCGAGTGCTGGAAACTTTAAGTCTCGCGACTTTAATCTCTCATTAGAACGGTAGCGGGCAAAGCGAGGCAAGTTGTAAGAGCGAGTGATGGGCGACGAGGTACGCCGTAAACAGAGGCGAGAAGATGCGAGCGGTTGATGGAAACGGGCGGTGGTTGTTGTCGCTCGTTTAGCATCGTCTACACGCGCCCACGCGCTCCAAACGACCAACAGGTTGTTAGTTTCGGACACAGTGTCGGCGTTTTGTATTTTATCGGCGCTGAGTTTCCCTTCGGCCGGCCAAACGCCTAAGTGGAAGTCCCGCTTTCTGGTAGATCGAGTGGTGAGTTTCAGGTGAATTGTAAGATCGTTCGCGTGGAAGTATCCGCGTGATTCAGAACCAGTTACAAGCATTCTGCTCCGGGGATGTTCCGTTCTAACTTCCCCCGGCGCGGCGCGATGTCCGCGAAGGCGTAAAATACTTTTCGATATAGGTAGCGCGGGACTAACACAAGTTGAACATTCAGACCAGCGTGCTTAAATGTTCCTGCGAGTTGTCAACCGCGCGTAATTAATTCGACGCGTATCGTTATCTACCAGACTAACGGGATGGATTATTCGGAATGCGGTGTTAATGACACGGAAGTGGCGGATCATTATACACGCATATTTATTATTCAGTGTGCATTAAGCTAGGAGATAAAAAGCAAACTAAACAGATACACTATCTATCGCTTCGGCCTGCGAAATTCAATAGACGCGCTCGGCACGCGCGGCCGCCAATTAAACACAGGCGCAATTTATCCTTGCCGATCCTGCCAGCATTCCGCATCAATCTTGCCTGCTTTTCGATCATTGGGGACCTTTTGTGTTCCTGCTGCCATCCCACGCACCTCGCACCCATCTTACACTGCCAATTTACTGTGAGTGACTTTTAATAGGCAGAACCTTTAGGCTTCATCTGGTCACCGTTTTGTGCCTACACAGCTCTGCGATGGTGACGATGATAAGCATACTCCTTGGAAAGAACGCACCCTAGGCGCATCCGTCTATCCTGGCAATTTGAATGCCCCCGTTTTCCCCCCTCGTTCAGCTTACAGGCTTAATTATTTCCCGGCCAATGACCGGTTGTCATCGACAGCCGCAGTGACGAGCGCAAACGGACCACCCCGAAGCTTTTACCGTCCAGCTGGAGATATCCAGCGGCAATCTCTCTCTCTCTCTCTCTCTCTCTCTCTCTCTCTCTCCCCTTCGGTCCCTTTCGCTCTCGCTGTCCCCGTCCCTCTGTCGCGGGGACCCGCTTGTCCGACAGAGACCGGCAAGTAAAACTGGAGCGGGTTTTACGCTGCTCTGTTACCGGATTACGTAAATGGGATGCGCCGAGTGGCGGCCGGTCTTTTTGTTTGTAATAAATCACCGCGGACCACCGTGGGCTTCGAGTGGCGAGGACGTGAAAGCGAGTGGCGCAGGTAATTTGATGTACCGATGACATTTTTGCGTGTCGCCGGTAACGCCGGTGTCCCCGCGTTATAGCCAGCTGGTAGAACGGGGACATCGGCGATTTATTTTTCCAATATCGCCTCGGACGGAGGTAAGTGCACCCGGGCTTGATGAAATTTCAAAGTCCTACTGCCTCGAAATCGAAGCCTCGCGTCACGCGAGTCAAAGGAAGGTTTTCGTAGGTAGAAAGCGCCAACGAATGTCGCGAACGTTGGATTGTAAATTCGTTACGACAAGGAGTCGCGCATCCTCGTTTCATTACTGCGAATACCTCTGGATGCGATACTCCCTCCTGTCAGGCAAATGTCCACGTACCTGCCTGACATTGCGTCGAACGTACCGCGACGTCTAAGCGATAGTTCGCCGACGGGCGATCGTTAAGTGGGTGTCCTACTGTGACATTCGATTTTTTTTAAACTTTTTTCAGGATTTTTTTTATGGACTTAATAAAAGATTTTTGTGCTGAACCTTTTACTGTATATTTATTATATCTTACACTATGAATGAAAATTGTTTTTGGTTGGAAATGTGAAATAACGATGGCGTCACAGCCAATGAAAGCCGACCACCTCGACAAAAATTGCTGGATTTGTTTAAAGTACTGCACAACAGTTCTAACGAAGAAAATTCTGCTTATAACTATAATGTGATTCCTCTTCTTCAGAGAAGTCTTACTAAGTAGACCGATTTTCCCTCTCTCCGACCGTCACAGTAGCATACCTCCTTAAGGGGGGAGCCTGGTGTAGCGGATCGAAGAAATCGAATTTTTTTTTTTTGCATAAATCAATAGTTGAACATCACAACAATATGTTCCCAAAGCCGCAAAACGAAATTCGAAAAATTAAAGCGGATATAGCCGATTTTGCTACGGAGCGCCAGGCTACCACAAAACTTTAAATGCGTTTTTCTCGAAACGACAGTTTCACACTTTGCGGGCAATATTACTCCAAAAATATTCAACCAATCGACTTGGCCTTGTGCACGGATATTTGTGAACATTTTCTTCATAGAGCTAAGTTATTGGAATAATGATATTGTTTAAATAAATAACTTTTTTTACACATTTAAGGGGGGGAGTCTAGTGTAGGGGGTCGAAAAAATCGATTTTTTTTTTTGCATAAATCAATAGTTAAACATCACGATAATATGCTCCCAAAGCAGCAAAACGAAATTCGAAAAATTAAAGCGGATATAGCCGATTTTGCTACGGAGCGCCAGGCTACCACAAAACTTGAAATGTGTTTTTCTCGAAACGACAGTTTTATACTTTGCGGGCAATGTAACTAAAAAAATATTCAACCAATCGACTTGGCCTTGTGCACGGATATTTGTGAACATTTTCTTCATAGCACTAAGTTATTAGTATAGTGATATTGTTTAAATAAATTACTTTTTTTTAGACATTTAAGGCAAAATTTCGTTGGAAACAGTGAACTTTTTATTCAAGAGGCCGCCATTTGTTCATTTTGCATCTTTTAAGTTTTAAATTTGTTCAATCTGTGCGTACACTCATAAACTAAAAGAAAATTGTTCGATTTTTGGTTTCAGATGAAACCAAAAGACGCTACGTTGCCCGCAGTGCAACAATTGCGTCGCCAACGGACTGGGCATAACTTTGTTATTTGCCGCTCTTTTTTAATAAAATTTTTTTGTTATATACCTTAACCTGTTAATACAATATCCTGAAAGTTTCAGAAAGATCTATTAAATACTTTCTTTAAAAAAAATTCCCGAAAAATGCCTCGATTTTCATTTAGTTACACCAGGCTCCCCCCTTAAGGGGACATTCTACTCTCTCGGCCGAAAAATCGGCCACTTTTCGGTGATGGTTTTTATAATGAAGTAAACACTTAATGTTTTCGAATTTCTGGGGGTATATTTTACCACTCTTGAAATACAAGAAAAAATCATTGTTCTTTGTTTATTTCATTTGTTTACACAAATATTTCGCAGTTAAGTTGGCGGCATCAGAATTGCTGGGGGTTGAAATTTCGGACGACTGGATCATCGGAAATAAAAAAACCAAACATATTTTTAATTCGCAGGAGTATGGTTATCGCGCTTACCACGAAATAACAATTTTGGACCAAAATTATTAAAATGGCGGTCAATCAAAGTTGAAAGTACCGAAGAGGGCATTTCTTTTCTGTTTAATAGATATAAAATCTGAGAAAATATTAAAAAATCTTAAGATATTTGTGCTAAGCGGGAAAGCCACTAATGTGTAGAATAACATATTAAAATTTTGGATTAATTGGTCATGGAGTTTTTTTTTTATCACATCCGCCAACCAAGAAAATGGTGTTTCGAGAAAAACGCGTTTAATGTTTTGAGAACCAGGCCGCTGACGCTACAAATACCTATAACATTGAAAATACATCGAATTTCGCTCCAAAAATTTAGGAGGATATTGTAGGAGGTGCATTCTTCCGAATTCAGCAAAAAAAAAAAATCGATATTTTTGAGGCTGAGAGAGTAGAATGCCCCCTTAAGTCAAAGAATCGTGTTTACCGGCGCGTCTAACGCAATCATGTCCAAAGACAGTTAAGAGAAAAGACGGCCCGTTCCAGTTGGCCCGGCGCGGCCAAAAAGTCGACTAAAATTGACCTATCAGGCTCGATCCGGAGGCTGATTGAGCCCATATTTGGATCGATTCGGGCATAACCGTAGGAAGGCTCGTGCGCGCGTCCGATCTACCGGGTGACACGGCCGCAAACTCAAACTCGTTTACCCGTCTCATTCGTCAAATTCTTTGATAGAGTAGACGCGCTCGCATTCGCCATTCCCTTTCCCGGATCAAATCGGATTATTCGCCCGTACCTTCGGGATCCCGATCAAACATTCAGAAACTTTCCGCGTTGGTAATCGCGAATCAGCCTCCATTTCGCGCGGCGATCCCATCAAAAGGAGGATCTATCAAATGTGCACATTTTCCACTGAAACTGACGAAAGCTAAAAGGCATAAAGCAACATATTTCGTTGCAAGGAGCATACCAACGAAATGGCTGGATATTCTGGATTCCAGGAGAAATATACTTTGAAGGGGAATTAGAATCTGATTTAATTAAAGCAGGATGTAACTCCATTTCCGTACCTGTCCGCTGGAGTGTGGCATTATGAAAGGTCTTCTATTGGTGGAATTTCAAAGGAGTTACTTGGAATTGCCCGGTATATGGCTGGAGCAAGGCGGGATACGGTGGATCGTTCGTCACTCCGAATTTACTTACCATTTCGAGATCACGAGTCCCTAAAAGGATTATGGGTCGCTTTGTGATGCCGGCGTCAGTGCCCGTCGTGCGCCTACGCGACTATCTTGGATTGCCGCAATTAATGATTCAACGGATCTGATCGATCGTCCGTACCAATTAAGATCGTGCCAAGAAGCGAAAACTTGAGGAGGAAAGTAGTCCACAGTTTCATGAAAATACCCAATTTTTCTTGTTATTCCTACCTAATTGGAATCCTAATAATGTCTTATCGAATAGAACATTTCCGCACTGTAAAATATTGCGTAAAAACTTGTACGTAGTTGCCTGTGGTATGACTTGCCAGTGGTTGCTTCACTTCCCTACTGGAAGAAGAAGTAGATACAGCCAACCATACACAGTCACTCTCCTAGAATGTAGACTCCTTGGTCGCGATACTGGTCTTGGAGATTTCTTAGTATTATTGAACTACTTTGTCCAAAGACAAAGATTTGTTAGTATTATTTAACTACTTTGGGCAAAGACTTTGTTCTACGACATTGAGAGTGAATTTGGTTGGTTAGGGGTTAGTTAATCTTCGTTGAAAGTCCTTGTTTCGTTTAAAGTGCATCGCTAGAAATACTTGAATTATCTACCACTCCCCCAACAATCGAGTAATGAAATTACTTTGGTCACGTGAGGCCACTTGTCGTTGGAAGCCGAACAAAGTGCAACAAGTGCACTCGAAATGATTGCCATTAGCCAAAGCTGAGCGTAAAATTGGACGACCATCGACGATAACGCGGATGGTAATATCCTTGCGATATTGCTCTTAGCTCTGTCGAGACTCGCCGATCCATGAATTTTGCACCAGTGGACTACACCTTTTATACTTTTCAATGCACATTTGTTTTGCCTTCAGCTTAAGACTTTTTCTCTCACGAAAACTTTAACTCTTGGTCTAGGACAAGGCCCATCCCGCTCCCCGCTTCCCGCTCCCCGCTCCCCGCTCCCAGCTCCAACCTACCCAACGATGCCACCAATACGATGCCACCAATTTCTTGCGCTCAATGCGCGAATCGGAACGCACCCCGTATAATGTGTCCCCTCACTGCTCCCACGGTTCCTGCTAAATCTAACTTTATTTTCCTTCCTCAGAAAGATACGGAACGCTAGGGATTTTAGGGAACGCTATTAAAACAGGGTGCCGTATTTGGTACAAAAACATGTACTTTATTTCAATTAAAAAAATCTGAAAAATTAACACTTTTAACCAGAAAAAATGCCTTAATGGAGAGAAAAGTTAAACAAACTCGTGTTCCAATAAAAATCCCCACAAGATCGTGCAACAAGGGCAGCGCCAGAATAGCACAAAGTCAGTCCGTGCCTGCCGAATGCGCTAGTGATCTGGGCACCGAAAAAGTTCGCACTCAGTGCGCACCAGTGCGGGGTGCCGAATTCGCTATAAAAAACCTACAGTTTTAGAATTACCGTCAGGATTATGAAACGGATATCCCAATATCGAATGAGAAACAATTGCGCTGGGATTTCCTTGTTCGGCAGCATCGGCCGACTTCAGGAGGAGTGCACGAAAAGCCACTCTGTCATGAACGGATACCAAGCACTTCTGACGTTCCTCGGCATCCTCGTGACCGCGGGCAGCGATCTGTTCACCAAATACACCCTGGGACCCGGAAACGTATACCATGGTAGGTAAGTGCATTCACGGGCTGCAATGTTTATCAATCCCTTGCTGGAGAATTCACAACCTGATGCACTCCGTCACTCCGGGCGTTTGTGTCTACGACAATTCCGTCCTCGTGTTCGTTTCATTCGATCCCAATCGAGTCGATCGGACTTTTCTCTCGCTCGCGTCTTCGAGCTGCCCCGCCTGGACTACAGGAGTTTCCCTCCGCGATCACTAACGCCACGGTATCTATCTCGACGCGTATTTCCCATTTTTCTTCTTTCTGCGAACCACGCAATCACTCGTTACTGGGTTACTCCTTTTTCTTTTGGAAATAATTGTCTAACAGCAGCAAAAAGGGCGGACTCTGTTTGCTTCGCGAGATAACGAAACACATAGGTTCCCTGAAATGTCGTTGGCGACGGAAGGAGTTTCGCGTGGCTCAATCAACTCGACCGCCAACTGGAACAATCGGGTCTGTATAATTAAACCGAGACGTCAACCGACGACGGACGCGAATAATTCGAAATTTTTCGCTGCGCCGTCGCGACGGTTGAATTAAGGAAGAGCCACGGGTAGGGTTGCAAGAAATTGCACGGGCCTCTGACAAACACCCGTCGACCTGGTGGATCCGCGAGTGGAGCCTGCGACCGCAGGAGGAAAGTATTGCGTTCAGAGAATAGCCGGAGCGCGAAATTCTCGTGGCAACGATCGCGGGAACGTCCCTTAATCAAACCTCCAGCTTTCTTCTATGCGCTCGGCGCTGCAGGTACACGAGAGACCTCCACCAGCCGGAATTCCTGATACCGAGGCGAGTGCTCGGGGATGGAAGCTTCGACACGTACTCCTTGCCCAACTACTACGACCGGCGGGAGCTGAACGAGCGCAGAAAGAGGTCGACCGAGGCCGATAAATTACACCTGGTGCTGCCTTTCAACGGGATCGAGCACCACGTCGAGCTCACTCCGTACCACGAATTCATCTCGCCCGACATGGTGATCGAGACGCGGGGCGCCGGCCTAAGGACCAACTTCAACGAGGCGGTGCGATTTAAAAGGGCCCCGGACCGGCAGTGCCATTATCGAGGCTCCATCAGGGGCCATCGCGCGTCCAGAGCTGCCCTTTCTCTGTGCGACGGCGTGGTTGGTACACTTGCCTCTATCCCTCCACTCCTTTTTCACCTTTCAGTTCTCTTAACGAATAAAAAAGCTTGGAAAGCGCTTATTCAAAGGGGCCAGGCCGAAGCCTTTCCATCGATTTCGATTCTCAACTGTGAAAGAAAATCATATGCTTTCGTGTTCCTCGTCGCTTCGTTCAATTTGTGAGATCGCGCGACACATCGATCAAGATTCATTCTAACCGATGATCCGCCAACTCCTCTGAGAGGTTTCGCGCAATTGAACCCAGCTAGACGATTGTGATTCTCGGTGTAGCCTACAACGGAATCGCGACGGCGTTGGCGACAACGAGGCCGTTGGCGCGCGCCTCTCTTCGAGGCTAATCAAGCCTCTTATTACGCACTTAACCGCATGCAAATTAATATAATGTATTTGCATATAGATCGACGCGCTGCTGGCCGATGTCGTCGATACACCGTGGCGATGCAGTCGTAAATTTCGGATTGAAACGAGCCGACGCGACATCGCGCCTACGCGACCGTTCCGCCGCCGCGTCGCGCCGTGCAGAAGACCGGAATATCTCGGATAACTCTCCGTCGGTCTTTCGTGAATTCGAGCGAGAAACGCCGTGGCCAAATGACTGGCTTTCAGCTTGACGCAATTGCCGTCGCGCGTTGCGAGATGCGATCTGCATAATCTCTCCTCCTCCTCCTCCTCCACTTGACAACCGATTCTCGCCGCCATAGGGGTTTACTGAAAGCAACAGTGAAGGGAAACAGTTAGCAGTAATTGATAAATATAGGGATATACTTCCGAAAGGGACCGGTGGCCGATCGAGATGAGGTTTGGAGGGAGGAGTTGGGAGGGGGTGTGGACCCTAAATCTAAAATTGTAGCTCCGGGTATTTATTAGTTTCCAAAATATTAATAAAAAATTATTGTTAATTTTTTTTTTTTTAAATTTTGTTTGGACGTAGGTGCGGGCACCCCTACCCGGCGACCCTCCCGTCCCCGCAAACTGTTTTACGAACTGCTGGACGCGTTCCCCTTACCTCCGCGTGCTCCTCAGGCACCGGAAAGGCACGCGTATTTAGCTGAAATTCAAAGTCAATTTTCTTGAAAACGAAGCGCGATATTAAAAAATTGTATTCGATATTTTCGTCTTATTTTGGCCTGTCGAATCGCCCCCTAGAATATTGACTATCAGTAGAATAACACCCTATACATATAGTAGGATGGGTCGCATTCGCAAGTTGCTGGTTCAAATCTCCAAACTCACATCGGTTCGCTACCATGCTTTACGCGCCCGCAAGCGGGCGCGCACCCCCCGCACTAATCTAGCCCCAACCAATACTAATATCCAGAAAAAGTTGAAAAGTGGAATGCGTTATGTCGGAATAAGTCAACAGAAATACTAAAAGTTTTTTATTAATATCTCGGAAACTAATAAATTCCCGAAGCAACAATTTTAGATTTAGGATTCACACACCCTCCCCTCTCCTCCCCCAAAACCTCATCTCGATCGGCCACCGGTCCTTTTCGGAAGTACAACCAAATATATGTAGATTTCATACAGTACCGATCCTGAAGCTTTGCTACCACATAGTTACGACGTCGAAGTGTCGGGAAAGTATGTATTCCGCTAATCCATAAAGAGCTTCCAAGGATAACGAACGTTGTGCTCTTATCGTGTTCCGAGGGACAGCATTCGGAGAATGCTGCGGAATTTTTGGAAGCATACAGAGTCTATCACTGATAATAATCTCTCCATGATCCTCGGGGTTAACTGTTGCGTGATAAGCATCCATCGCGCATCCCTTAGGATAGCGTTCCCAGGCGTGCCATAACACTTTGTTCGGTGAAGAATTAGTCGGGCAGGATGAGATTGCCACGCGGATCGTTATTAAATCGGTAAATTTCACCGGGTATCAACGCACGCAGGCCTCTGTTCCCCTGTATTCGGTTTAGATCACAATTTGCCGCGAATTACTGAGAGCGCTGGGTTGTTTGCGCACGGCGCGACGGGGAAGTGCCGCGGCTGGTTTTGAATTATACCGCGTTAGCTATCCACGCGATAAATGTTGCACGCGCAACCGATCCCCGTAATTGGGCTTCGTTCGATTGTAATTTCGCCGGGTGGCTCGTAATTCCGCGATTCCCCGGGAAATTCGGCACGGATTCGACCTTTAAACGAGCACGGGAGTGTCGGCCAGGTTGCATCAAAGCGCGATAGTTAGGGGAGCGCCACGCACCGCGAATTCATGCTGGCGGAGAAACCGAAACTCGAATTACAAGTTCGGCATCCGGCCCGCCGTTCTTCGGCTTCCAGACTCGAATTGCCCACTTGGTAATTGCATCTCGCCGACGTACTTTACCGTGCTCTCGCCCGATATTTTATTCACAATAACGCTGATTAATGGGAGGTCGATAAATGCGTGCGCGTATCGCGTGCAGGTCGGCTACGTGCAGACTAATCAGGGTCGGTACTTCATCGAGCCGGTGAGTGACTCCGAGCCGGAAGCGGATGGCCAGCACGTTCACATCGCTTACAAACGGAACGCCCTGCACGAGAAAGATGGCCACGACTCATCCAAGAAACACTGCGGAACTGACGGTAAGCGCAGCTTCCTCGCGAAGTTCGTATTGCTTAAAGCTCCGGGGTTTTACCTTCTGTTCCCTTTCTCAAATTCGATAGGCACCTGGGAGGTTGCGTGGGCGGAAGAGTTGGCGAGACGAGAGAAACGGCTAATAGAGGAGGGTAATCCTGTGGCAGAGAAGCGGGCGTCGCCGGCCGAGGCCAGTTCTGGTATCCACAGCATACATCGGTACATAGAGATCGGTATGGTCGCCGACAGAAAATTCCTCGACTATCACAACAATACCAACTACGAGCAGTTTCTGCTGACGGTGATGAACATGGTCGCGGACTATTACCACGACGTAACGGTCGGCAATCAAATAGACGTGGTTCTCGTTCGCATGATCTATCTGGAGAAGGAGAAGGACGAGGTAATGCGAAGCTGCGAGAGATCCCTTTATTGGTTCATCAGCGATGTAGGGAGATGCTGATGTGCCAGTTGAAATACTATTGTTCCGTAGATAGATTTGACAATCAGTCCCCAAGCCTCCGAAACGTTGGCTAGTTTCGCCAATTGGGCCATGAAGGCGAACCCGGCAGACCACGATCACCCCAATCACTTCGACATATCTGTCCTCGTGACGAGGTGCGACTTCACTTTAAATCTTAATCAAGCTTCTCGGCGAGATAGCACTTGGTTAAAATCGTTCAGTCTTCTCGTTTCTTTTCTCATTCATTTCTCAGACATGACATTTGTTCGAAGAAATCGGGCTGCAGCTTGACGGGTTTGGCATACCTGGCAGGGGCGTGCGATCCCGAGAAAGCCGCCAGCATCAACGAGGAGAGTGGTCTGCTGCTCGGAGTCGTAATTGCCCACGAAGTTGGTCACGTGTACTGTCCATGCACGTTCCATTGCTAACCGTAATCCTTTCGCTGCTATCGGTGTTCAGAGGCATCACTAAACTAGCTTCTTTCGTGTCCTCCCCGTCTGTGAGCGTTTAACGATCTGGACGCCGATCCGGTCCTCGCGACGGACCATCGAGGACGGCTTCCACTCGCGCCTTTTCCATAAAACCACGGATCGAATAATCTGAGAATCAGTCGAGTACGACCTACGAACGACGTCTTAGCAGTGAACGGGTTAATAAAGACGGAATCCAGGGGAGCGACAAGGCTTCCTTTCGCAGATGCAGTCTGTTCGCGCAGCAGCGTATCCCCGAAATCTCTGAGAAGGTTCTCAGATTCTGCAGTGCATTTAATAGGGAGCAAAGCATACCTTGCGATAGACTTCCTAAATATCATGGGTGCGCTGTTGCGCGGTTGACAGTATTCCGATCGGTCTGTTCACGGAGCAGAGCATCTCGTAAAAGAAAGTAAAATCGCAAGGTTCGTTGTTTCCAGGATGGGCAGCGCCCACGACGATGCCAAGGATGCCAACGCCGGCTGCCAGCCTCACGATAAGGATGGAAGTTACTTCGTCATGTCTCCCATTGTCACCCTTTACACGATCAGGTGGTCACCTTGCAGTCGAGCGTATATATCTAATTTACTCGAGTAAGTTGTTAATCATTTGCCAGCCCGGGTGTCCGTGGCGAATTTAACTACTGATAATTAATTCATTAGTTCTGGCCTGGGCGATTGTCTGAACGACAACCCGAAGAAGCCATTGGAGAAGTTGAAGCTACCGAACATGCTGCCTGGCGCGATGTACGACGGGGATTATCAGTGCAGCATGGTATTCCCCGGATCTAAAATCTGTCCAACTTTAAAGGTAAAATGACGCCGAATTGGGACGGGTTGCTACCACTTTTATTCTCTTCGCCGTGGTACTCCTTACCGGCATTTCCGCGAACGTCCGAATGTGTGTTTCAGACAGCTTGCGGCAGGCTCTGGTGCACGAAAGACCCGCCGGACACTGGCTGCAGGTCTATGGGAGCATTTGTGGCTGATGGAACAAAATGTGGCGAGAACAAAGTTCGTTGAATAGATCTGTCAGATATAGGAGCGTCCCAGAATATCCTTTCATCGATTATCAACTTCGAGTCTAAAAGTACTTCGGAATGTTTCACGGATTCAGGGGCAGAATTCGAGGGAGGGGAGGGGGGCGGGGGGCGGTTTAAAATTCCGGTGACGCGCTGTAACAGTCGCGAAACGCGCATAAAACCGACGGTAACGCGGTGGCAGTGTGATCGGGAAATATTTGTACAACTGCCCCACTTCATGCAGGGACGAATTCAGCACCCGTGCACTGGCGTGAACTTGCTTGATGGTTTCTAAATGCTCAATACATTACTGAAGTGGATCCCGCGCGTTATATTATACGCTATGTATATTGCGACTGCAATCCGACGAACGAGCAATTCAGAGTGCGCGTGTATTCAGTGGTGCATTCACACGAAATGCGTGGACAAGGGCAGTCGACCAGCTGCGGTGAACGGCGGTTGGGGTGCATGGGGTCCCTTGTCTGCTTGCGGCAGAACTTGCGGCGGTGGCATAAAAGTTGCTGAGAGGGAGTGCGATAAACCGATACCTGCCAATGGGGGTAGATATTGCCTCGGCGAGAGGAAGAAGATAACCTTTTGCAACACTGCGGTAAGCCTCGCGACTCTTTCACAAACTCGATCAGGCTTATCGACCATTTTAATTAGCTTCCAAGTATCGTGCCACTTTGTTTTAATGCGCAGCCCTGCGATGTGACCGCACCATCGTACCGCAGCGTCCAATGCTCCATGTACGATAAAGTTGAGGTGTTGACGGACGGACTCCATACGTGGCAAGCTTATATGTCCCCCAAACATGATCCCTGCGTATTATTTTGCTTGGACGAGACCTATCTCGTATCGAGGGTTGCGCCCATGGCAAACGACTCGACCCCCTGCAGGGCAGGGACCAACGACGTCTGCATCAGTGGCGGATGTAAGGTAACAGAAATCTCTTTCATCTATCTCTTGTTAATGGCTTTTCGTCTGTGATTAAGCTGTGACTCTAACGTGATAACTTTCAAGTTGTGGCATGGCAACGCGAACATCTAAGAAGATAACGACGTGCGCTACGAAAAGTAGCACGTTTCAATTTTCTTACGAAAAGTAGCACGTTTGCCTTCGTTCTCACGAAAACTATCACGTTTTGGTTTTCGCTGCGAAAACTAGCACATTTGAGCGGTTTGCCACGAAAAACAGCATGTTTCGTCTTTCGCTGCGAAAACTAGCACGTTTGAGCGGTTTGCCACGAAAAATAACATGTTTCGTCTTTCGCTGCGAAAACTAGCACGTTAGAGCGGTTTGCCACGAAAAGTAGCATGTTCGCGTTTACCCCGCGATCGCAATTCCCACACCCTCCCTTACTTAAATTATGTAGATTAAAATTTTCATATGTGTTGTCTTTTGGAGATTAGAAGGAATTATTATTTATTAAACAATATTTTCAACAGTTGAATTCTTTTAAACTGCCCACGCGCTGAAACGCGATAGTTTCTGCAGTCTGCAGTATAATCCAAAACGAGCTATTCTTCGTGGCCAAACCGGATAATATGTTAGTTTTCGCCATAAATTCCCAAACGTGCTATTATTCGTGGCGAAACAGTAGGGGAAAGGTGGGATAGTTGATCACAGTTTTGCTTTTTCATTAAAATAATAATAATGGTTTGCTTTGTTTGTATTTAATTATGTAAGTTGTGATTCTTACAGTATTCTCAATATACTTTGACAAATTTGAGAGCTGAAAACTAATTTTAATGACAGAATTTCAACATTTTCTGGCAGTGACGTTATGCACAAGTATCCCCCACTGAAGGGGAGACTTGATCAGTGAACGTTAAGAGTAAATAACACATTAACTTTCTAAAAAGTATTTATTATCTTCGTCAATAACATGAAATAAAGGGAATATCATAAAAAGAAAGTAAACTATAACAAACTTGAAGGAATTACTGAAAAACTGAAACCGAAGAATTAAACTTTATGACATAAAACAACATAAATGCATTCTTAAAAGACATTTCACTTAGATATCATCTGATTAAGATGATGATGAGGAAAAGATTTTCCTTCTCACTTTCTTTGCCGTATTTTTCTGTTTCATTGCCGTTCTATGGTTCTTTTTTAAAGCATTTTCAGCTGTTCAAGTATCCCACCTCACACACTGATCAAGTATCCCTCAATGCACTCGATCTGAAAAAGATGAAAAATTGAACTTACCTTAAATATTTAGATCAATCAATAAATAGCATTAATAGACCAGAAAATGCCGTTTTTACTTAGTATACTTTAAATCGTTGAATATGCAACATTTACTCGAAAAGCAGGAAGAACAAGCAGACCGAAATATTTACTTTTTGGCTGCAAATAAGTTCGAAGCTTCTAACAACATTATTCTATGCTCCCAAAAGAAAACTGCAACGCGAAGTGTTGCGATAATGTAAACATTACCACGATAGCGTGACAGCAGGCACAAATTGTCAATATATTAATTAAAAACCTGATGTGATCATGTATCCCCGCTGATCAACTATCCCACCTTTCCCCTATAACGTGCTAGTTTTCATCGCAACAGTACGAAATGTGCTATTCTTCGTGGCGAGGCAGTCAAATGTGTTAGTCTTCGCGACATAAGACCAAACGTGCTAATATTCGTCAGAAACGATGGAACGTGCTTTTTTTCGTGGCAAACCAAAACGTGCTACTTTTCGTAAGAATATTGAAACGTGCTACTTTTCGTAACGCACGTCGATAATATCATAGCATGCAATTGTCTTTACAATATAAATGATGGGGAGGGAAAGTCGCGCAGGGATTACTCGTCAATCATTTTGCCCAGCTCCAAGCCACTTTGCCTCCTCATATTTTCGAGTCCCCGGTTGCAAAGGCTATTAACAGCAGTCATGCAATTTTTTCAACCGAATTGCCAAGAATTACACGTTGCTAAGTATTAATTACATACCGGCAATGTTACGTACCGACGGTATCAGGTACGCGAGTGAGTAATATGACATCGATTAAGGCTTTGCCACGTCTTTATACCATTTTTATCTGATTATAAATTAAGCCAAGTTTTAGAATTACACCCCTGGCGATGTGCTTTATGGCGTAATTATTAATGTGACGTGCACCGTTTCGCGTTTCAATAAACTTACCAGCGCGAGGGGAAGGCGAATCATTTGGAACGTCACAGCCATTGTATTCTAGAAAGTTGGTTGCGATTGGGTACTGGATTCGGACGCAATCGAGGACAAGTGTGGCGTCTGCAAGGGCGACGGAACGCGGTGCAAGTTCGTGGAGGGTCATTTCACTGAAAAGAAGGTGAAAGGAGGTAAATTATGCCCTCTTCATCATCAGGCATTCCCAATTTAAATCGCTCACCATCGCGCCATAGCAGCTCGCTACCGTCTATCATAGCTGTACTTTAATCAATGAAATAAGTAGACTTAGAGAATACTGTAAACGTATGTCAAATAATCCTTCAACGATGAACGCGTCAGCCTTTAAGAAAATAGTGACGATTCCTAAGACTGCTCGTAAGATACACATATCGGAAGACGCGGTACACAAGAATTTCCTGGCTGTTAAATTAGAGAAGAACAACAGTTACTGTTTAAACGGTAAAATGTGAGTACTGTCACAGTATTCAATAAACAACGACACCTTATAGCAAAACGGAGACCACTCGACACTTTACCCTTAAGAATCCCTATAAAGGAATTTCAGTAACGGTGGGCAAGAAACGAGTTTCCTGGGTGTTAAATAATGTTCTCCAACGATTACACAGGTTTGAGGACAGAAGCGGCGATTACCTGTGCGCAGACTTTCTCATCGTATACCTGCACCCCGAGCCACACATGGAAGAGATTCTAATAAAGGGGCCTATATCCGAGGACATTCGAATAGAAGTAAGTTGGGAGTTGATCAACTCGCACGTAAACTAGGTAGAAGATACGCAGGGGGTTTGAAATATCTGATGGAACCTACTTTATCCCACATAAAAACGCATTCATTAATGATTCACCGTCCTACTTTACAGTACGCTTTCATGGATCCGAATGTTAATGTCGGCGTGCATTATTCGTACGCCACGGTGTCGGATGATCCGTCACATGTGCCGAAATACCTATGGGATTTCACGGAGTGGTCCGAGTGTGACGCTCTGTGCGGCGGTGGTACGAAGGTAACACGAGTGTCCAAGTTCCTTTAATGATGCACCCGAGAAAGCATCGCACGGAAGCTCGGCGAACAAGCCATTCCCGCGGAAGTAACTTCGCCGTTGTGTTTGCTTCCTCTCCGCGCCAGGAATCTCCTCCGCTGGCTCGAACCGCTATTAAATATAAATCAGCCAGTTCGATTAAACGTTTGCCCGGTGAATTTATTCCCCGCCCAATATTACCTTGTTTGTTTGCTACCGTCGTGCACGCGCTACTAAATCAGAGAGCAAACAATATAAAAGTTACCGCGCAAACGATCGCAGCCGCGTACCTTTGATGGGGAACGTTCCCTGTGATTTCATTTGCTTTAACGCGCGAGCGAATAGAAGCTGCCTTACGAACGGTGGGAAATGAGTAAGGGGAAGGTAACGGGGTGCGATTCAGATTTCGATGCTTTGATGGATACAGATCTCCGAGGCGTCCTGTATCGAGGAGAATGGTGGAGCAGTTAGTCCTAGTTTCTGTAAAGGTATACCGAAGCCAGAGCCGAAGTCTCGGACATGCAACACCGACCCTTGCCCTGCGAGGTACGTGTAATTATCATGCGAAAGAGTACCTATCATAGTCTTTTAGACTCGGTGTACAGGATACGTAACAGTTTCAAAGTCAATCGTGGCGTTCTGTTAGAATTTAAGACGAACTTTTGGTTCTCTGATACCGCACGGACATTTAAAATGTTAGGTTTCGAGTGAGTCAGTGGAGCAGGTGCAGCGCCTGCGACAACAACAAGGGATCGAGGCATCGCAAGGTGCAGTGCGTTAGGCCTGCCGCGCGCTTCGGCGAAGACGACGTCCAAGCGAACTTGGACGCGTGCAAAGGTCGCGTGCCAAGGCAGAAGGAAGATTGCATCGGTACGAATACTATTAGCACGCAATACATTCAGTCGAATCTAGCAGATTATTTCTCATCTTCTGTCAGCTACCACATTCCGTGCGAAAGGTGGCCAGCGGTTCTGCAATCAATCGTAACGCGATCGTGCTCGGCTCGCTATTCTTCTAAGTCTCGAGCTATTTATTTCCTAGCTTTATTATTACTATCTAGCAACGTTTACCGACACTTTTAATAAGGTAAACGTACCGATTATGGAACACCTTCCTAACTACGTCCCCCTTTTGAAACAGTACCATAAATAGTAAAGTAAAAAATTCTCACAAAATATAAAAATATGTATGAAAATTTTATTGATATTTGTAAACATTTCTGTTTGCAAAATTTACAAATATGACGATTTACATGCAATAATTAACTTAAAAAAAAATTAAGTAAGTTACTTCCGATACTCGCAAAAAATATTAGCGTCCGTGTGCACAAAAAACGCTAATATGTGAGCCTGATTCTTTTAAGGATATTTATAATTTTCAATTATTTTCGAATATGCTTATTGGTGTATATGATAATATTAACCTTAGATTTTATTTATTTTTACAAATTTTCCAATTCTGATTTATTTTTTATTAATTAAATGACTGTTTCATATAGCGTACTTGAATTTTTCGAATGTCCGTCGTTATGGAACAGTTGAAATCAGCGAAATTTAATTATTATAATTATATTAGAGCGATGTAAATAATACCTATAACTCCATTTATACGAGTATATCAAGCATATAAGAGTAAGTATACCAAATTAGAAGGTTTTATATGAAACTAAAATTCTAACCTATAAACATGTCATGCACAACTTGTAAGCGCAATTATTATTTTTAATTTATTACTATTACAAGCCTTGTAGATACTTAGGTATTTTAAGATTAAAGTTGGTTTAAAGATATTTTCTTAAAAAGTTATTGCCTTGAAATAATTGGTCATATTTAAAAACACTAACCAACACTAATGAGTTTTTAAGGTTTTAGTACCTCGCAAAAATACTATTTTCATGATAATTTTGATTTGCGAATATTTTTGATGTTAAAAACTCAATTCAATCTTTGTTTCTACTTAAAGTGGTACGTTTGTAACAACTTGAATGAGTGTTTCAAAATGGGGACACAGAATTTGGAACACCGGGTCATGGTACGAAAGCGGTGTTTCATAACACGTACAGATCCTTACTTTAGTTTTTTAAACATATTATTTTTTACTCATAATGAATAACAATTTTATGGCTCATTATGTAATCACAAAACATTTATCTATCAAATGGTGTACAAGGTTTCCAAGTTAATACGTTTAATTATTTAAATTACATGATAATTGAATATCCCTGCCGAAAAGCGTTCCATAATCGGTACGTTTACCTTACAGCCTCGAGATCGGAAATTTTATTTACAATTAACTTTTTGCCGGTTCTCCGCTATTTTCTCGCCTCCTCCCAACAGGCAAGAGACCGTGCAAGAAAACCTGCTCAAAAAAGGCGCGAAACACGAACGGTAAGCGCGGGGACGAAAAGGAGAGGCAGTGGACGTCGGTGAAGGACCAGGCCAAGATGATCGACAGGTTCGTGGATTTGAGCATGGCGCGATACCTGGAGAAGGCGCACGGGATGTCGCGGGAGGATGGCGAGCTGGCAAGAGAGCGCGGCGCGGCGGACTTCCGGCAGCTTCTTCGCGACTGGTCGACCATCGAGTATAAGAAGAAGCGCAGAGACTGTATCCCCGTGAATCTCACCCTGCCGAAGCCAGGCTCGATCGCCGTGGATTCAGTCCCCATCGAGAGTGTCGTCGTGGTGGAAGCTCCCGTCATGAACGAGGGTCTCCAGATGAATATATCGGACAGGGCGTATCAAGAAACCGGCGACCTCGTCGGCGCCGGCCTCGACACCACCCGCGAGAAGGTATACAGGGGCGAGGCTGCCGTGAAAAAGCTCGACGAGATACACATCAAGAATAAATATACTAACGCGACCTACGTGCCGCCTTCCAAAGAAGAGACGTACGATCGCTTGAGCAGCATCGTGGATGCCGTGGGCCAGTGAAAATGCACTATTAATTAAGGGGTAGGTCGTCGATTCGTAGATACTTGTAATATGTGCGATAGCTTATATTTAGTTTCTAATTTCTGACAAGATCTCGGGGAGAACTAAAGCGCTGTGTTGTGGAATTTTGTAGGTAGCATTGAGAAATACAGAGAACTTTGAAGTTGCAGCTCCTTTTATTGAATTTATGTATAGACGAATGTATATTGTTCACGTTGAAGGTATTTGTGGATGTCTTGTAGGAGGCGGGAAAAAGGGACACCCGCGGTCCTGTGATTCGAACCCAAGTTGTCTGGGTGCTGGCCAGCCGCCTAACCAATTCCTCCACGCCGACTTCCCGAGATCTCTGTTTCCCGAACTCCTCTTGAAGGGCGCCACCTGTGGGCCTCAATCGCACCATAGGCCTAACCTGCCGAACTCCTACACTCTACAGTCTTTAGATTGGAAAGATAAGAAAGGATATCGGCACTGTACGTGGGCTACATTCGTGCGTGTCTGTTTGCACACTTGGGCGATATTTATCGAGAGATTATCGTGCCTTTAATTGACATGCCCGTACCCAGATAGTACTTTGTTGCGAAATTATGTTACGCCTGTTTGAACAGTGTTGTATATTTGGGCGAAGTTACGAAGTAACTTTCGTTTTGTACTAAAGGAATCGATGTTTCGACACGATACCACTATTTTCCCGTGTGTATCTGATCGCGTCCATGCCAACTAAAGTAAACTCCGTGCTGTTCGCGGATGGTTGAGGCAAAGAGGAGGTATAATAAGAGGCGTCACTCGACAAGGACAGAGATAACCTAGGGAAATCACTAGACAACCAATTTAAATGCCCATTCGGAAATGATCGCTAAGCTTCGGCAATGATCGGTCAACTTCGGCAATAATCAGCCAATTGCGGTAAGGTACATTTAGTCGATTTGAATATCCCGCTCGAAATAGACAACCAATTTAAATGCCAAGGTCAAGCAAGGACTTCAAAGGTTCCGCCCGGAGTGACGCCTCTTATTATACCTACTCTTTGGTTGAGGCTCGAAATCCTTCGGAAAGATGAACGCTGAGAGTAAAATTGAACAACCCTTGACGATAACGCGAAGGGTAATATCCTAGCGATGTCGCTCTTAGCTCTGTCGAGACTCGCCGATCCACGAATCCTGCGCCAGTGGACCACCCTTTTTATAGTTTTCAATGTATAATTGCTTTTCCTTCACCTTTAGACTTTGCCCAACACATTGATTGCTATTCGCGAAGAATGAAGCAATCACAACTTTGAAAGATCGTACATAGCTATTCTCCACTGCCCTCTAGTTAATACTTTTCATAAAGAACCTTCAGAATTACCGCCACGATTACGAAAGTGATACCCCTATACCGAATGAGAAACAATTGCGTTAGGACTTCGTTGTTCGGCAGCATCGGCCGACTTCAGGAGGAGTGCACGAAGAGCCACTCTGTCATGAACGGATTCCAAGCACTTCTGACGTTCCTCGGCATCTTCGCAACCACGGGCAGCGATCTGTTCGCCAAATACAATCGTCAACCCGGAAACGTATACCATGGTAGGTAAGTGCATTCATGGGCTGCAACGGTTATCAATCCCCTGCTGGAAAATTCACAAGCTGATGCACTCCGTCACTCCGAGCGTTTGTGTCCACGACAATTTCGTCTTCGTGTTCGTTTCATTCGATCCCAACCGAGTCGATCGGACTTTTCTCTCCGTCGCGTCTTCGAGCCGCTACGCCTGGACTACAGGAGATTCCCTTCGCGATCAGAAACGCCATGGTATCTCTCTGGACGCGAGTTTTCCATTTGTTTCCTTTCTGTGTACCACGCAATCACTCGTTACTTTCGGAAACAAGTGTCTAACAAAAGCAAAAAGGGTGGACTCTGTTCCGCGAGATAACGGAAAACACAGGTTCCCTGAAATGTCGTTAGCAATGAATGGATTTTCGCGTGGGTCAATCAACTCGACCGCCAAATAGAATAATCGGGTCTGTATAATTAAACCCAGACAGCGACCGACAACGGACGCGAATAATTGAAAATTTTTCGCTGCAAGGTCGCGCGGTCTGAATTAAGGAAGAGCCACGAGTAGGGCTGCAAAAAATTGCACGGGTCTCTGACAAACACCCGTCGACCTGGTGGATCCGCGAGGGGAGCCTTGCGACCGCAGGAGAAAAGTATTGGGTTCATAAAAGAGACGAAGCGCGAAATTCTCGTGGCAACGATCGCGGGAACGTCCCTTAATCAAACCTCCAGCTTTCTTCTATGTGCTCGGCGCTGCAGGTACACGAGAGACCTCCACCAGCCGGAATTCCTGATACCGAAGCGAGTGCTCGGGGATGGAAGCTTCGACACGTACTCCCTGCCCAACTACTACGACCGGCGGGAGCTGAACGAGCGCAGAAAGAGGTCGACCGAGGCCGATAAATTACACCTGGTGCTGCCTTTCAACGGGATCGAGCACCACGTCGAGCTCACTCCGTACCACGAATTCATCTCGCCCGACATGGTGATCGAGACGCGGGGCGCCGGCCTAAGGACCAACTTCAACGAGGCGGTGCGATTTAAAAGGGCCCCGGACCGGCAGTGCCATTATCGAGGCTCCATCAGGGGCCATCGCGCGTCCAGAGCTGCCCTTTCTCTGTGCGACGGCGTGGTTGGTACACTTGCCCCTTCCCTCTCCTCCTTCATCACCTCGTAGTCCTCTTAACGAATAAAATGTTTGGAGAGCGGCTATTCAAAGGGGCTAGGCAGAAGCCTTACCATCGGTTTTCACTCCGAACTGTGAAAGAGAAACCCCTGCTTACCGTTGCTCGTCGCAAGATTAATTCTAGCCGATGATCCGCCAATTCCTCCGGGAGGATTCGCGCAATTCAATCCAGCTAGACGATTGTGATTCTCGGTGGAGCCAACAGCGGCATCGCGACGGCGTTGTCGACAACGAGGCCGTTGGCGGGCGCCTCTCTTCAAGGCTAATCAAGCCTCTTATTACGCACTTAACCGCATGGAAATTAATATAATGTATTTGCATATAGATCGACGCGCTGCTGGCCGATGTCGTCGACACACCGTGGCGATGCAGTCGTAAATTTCGATTTGAAACGAGCCGACGAGACATCGCGCCCACGCGACCGTTCCACCGCCGCGCCGCGCCGTTCAGAAGACCGGAATATCTCGGATAACTCTCCGTTGGTCTTTCGTGAATTCGAGCGAGAAACGCTGCGGCCAAATGGCTGTCTTCCAGCTTGACGCAATTGCGGTCGCTCGTTGCGACTTGCGAGACGCGATCTGCATAATCTCTCCTCCTCCTCCTCCACTTGACAACCGATTCTCGCCGACATAGGGGTTTACTGAAAGCAACAGTGAAGGGAAACGGTTATCTGTAATTGATAAATATAGATTTCATGCACTACCGATCCTGAAGCTTTCCTAGCACATACACTTGATTCCACAGTAGAGCATACAGATTTCGCGCAGGCACGACCCTCAGGCGACGTTGCTACGCCGCCTCCCCACTTAACCGCCCATGTTTTTCTCCGTCGCACGACCTTCTCTACTCTCTCTGTTCACTTTTCGTGCGGGACTGTTTACGTTGACAACGGTCAGGTCTCGCGTTTGGGATGTACCAGTTATTGCTTGGAAATTACCACGACCAATCGCATGCGGTTCAAACCGTGGGTAGTAGTGGGAGCTGCGCAGATCGGTCGCAAATGGGTAGGGGCGTCGGGATGCCCTAATGTGGAATGCAGTGTAGTTACGACATCTAAATGCGGGGAATGTATGGTTTCCACTAATCCGTAAAGAGCTTTCAAGGAGAACGAACGTTGTGCTTTTAACGAGTTCCGAGGGTGAGCATTCAGAGAAGGCTGCAGAATTCATGGAAGCATAAAGAGTCTATCACTGATAATAATCTCTCCATGATCCTCGGGGTTAACTACTGCGTGATAAGCATCCATCGCGCACCCCTTAGGATAGCGCTCCCAGGCGTGCCACAACTGTTTGCTCGGTGAAAAATCAGTCGGGCAAAATGAGATTTCCACGCGGATCGTTATAGAATCGGTAAATTTTCGCGGGTATCAACGCACGCAGAGCACAATTTGCCGCGAATTACCGAGAGCGCTGGCTTATTTGCGCGCGAGCGCGATCGGGAAGAGCCGCGGCTGGTTTTGAATTATACCAGGTTGGTATACGCGATAAATGTTGCACGCGCAACCGGTCCCCGTAATTGGGCTTCGTACGATTGTAATTCCAACGAGTGGCTCGTAATTCCGCGATTCCCCATGATATTCGGCACGGATTCGACCTTTAAACGAGCACGGGAGTGTCGGCCAGGTTGCATCAAAGCGCGATAGTTAGGGGAGCGCCACGCACCGCGAATTCATGCTGGCGGAGAAACTGAAACTTCAATTAGAAGTTCGGCAACCGGACATCCGTTCTTCGGCTTCCAGACTCGAATTGCCCACTTGGTAATTGTATCTCTCCGATGTTCATTACCGTGCTCAGCGCCCGCTTTCTTATTTACAATAACGCCGATTAATGAGCGATCGATAAACGCGTGCGCGGATGGCGTGCAGGTCGGCTACGTGCAGACTAACCAGGGTCGGTACTTCATCGAGCCGGCCATCGAATCCGAGCCGGAACAGGATGGTCAGCACGTCCACGTCGCTTACAAACGGAACGCTCAGCACGAGAAAGATGGCCACGACTCATCCAAGAAACACTGCGGAACTCACGGTTAGCGCAGCGTTCTCGCAAAGTTCGTATTGCTCAAAGCTCCGGGGTTGTACCTTCTGTTTCTTTCTCAAATTCGATAGGCACCTGGGAGGCTTCGTGGGCGGAAGCGTTGGCGAGACGAGAGAAACGGCTAATAGAGGAGGGTAATCCGGTGGCTGAGAAGCAGGCGAGGTCGGGCACAACTGGTGCCATGAGCATACATCGGTACATCGAGATCGGTTTGGTCGCCGACAGAAAGTTCCTCGACTATCACAACAACACCAACTACGAGCAGTTTCTGCTGACGGTGATGAACATGGTCGCGGACTATTACCACGACGTATCGGTCGGCAATCAAATAGACGTGGTGGTCGTTCGCATGATCTATCTGGAGAAGGAGAAGGAAGAGGTAATGCGAAGCTGCGAGAGATCCCTTTATTGGTTCATCAGCGATGTAGGGAGATGCTGATGTGCCAGTTGAAATACTATTGTTCCGTAGATAGATTTGACAATCAGTCCCCAAGCCTCCGAAACGTTGGCTAGTTTCGCCAATTGGGCCATGAAGGCGAACCCGGCAGACCACGATCACCCCAATCACTTCGACATATCTGTCCTCGTGACGAGGTGCGACTTCACTTTCAATCTTTATCAAGCTTCTCGGCGAGATATCAGTTGGTTAAAATCGTTCAGTCTTCTCGTTTCTTTTCTCATTCATTTCTCAGACATGACATTTGTTCGAAGAAAACGGGCTGCGGGCTGACGGGTTTGGCATACGTGGCAACGCCGTGCGATCCCGCGAAAGCAGCCAGCATCAACGAGGAGAGTGGTCTGGTGCTCGGAGTCGTAATTGCCCACGAAGTTGGTCACGTGTACTGTCCATGCACGTTCCATTGCTAACCGTAATCCTTTCGCTGCTATCGGTGTTTAGAGGCATCACTAAACTAGCTTCTTTCGTGGCCTCCCCGTCTGTGAGCGTTTAACAACCTGGAAGCCGATCCGGTCCTCGCGACGGACCATCGAGAACGGCTTCCACTCGCGCCTTTTCCATAAAACCACGGATCGAATAATCTGACAATCAGTCGAGTACGCCCTACGATCGACATCATAGCAGTAAACGGGTTAATAAAGACGGAATCCAAGGGAGCAACAAGACTTCCTTTCGCCGGTGCAGTCTGTTCGCGCAGCAGCGTATCTCCGAGATCGCTGAGAAGGTTTTCAGATTCTGTAGTGCATTTAAAGTTATTACGCTCGCATTTAATAGGGAGGAAGGGATGCCTTGTGATAGACTTCGTAAATGTCATGGGTGCGCTGTTGCGCGACTGACAGTACTCCGTTCGGTCTGTTCACAGAGCAGGGTATCTCGCAAAATAAAGTAATATCGCAAGGTTCGTTGTTTCCAGGATGGGCTGCGACCACGACGAAGCTAAGGATGACAGGGCTGGATGCATGGCTCACGATAAAGATACAAGTTACTTTATCATGTCTCCGCTTGTCGGTCTTTTCACGATCAGGTGGTCACCTTGTAGCCGAAAGTATATATCCTCCTTACTCGAGTAAGTTGTTAATCATTTGCCGGCCTCCGATGTCTGTCGCGAATCCAACCACTGATAATTGTTTCATTAGTGCTGGTCTGGGCAATTGCCTGAACAACAACCCGAAGAATCCATTGGAGAAGTTTAAGCTACCGAACATGCTGCCTGGTGCGATGTACGACGGTGATTATCAGTGCAACTTGGTGTTCCCTGGATCTAAACACTGTATAACTTCTCAGGTACAATGACGTCCGCAACATTGCGACGGGTTGTTACCACTTTTATCCACTTCGTCGTGGTACTCCTGCGGGAGGAATTTCATTATGATCGGCTTTTCTGCCAACGTCCGAATGTGTGTTTTAGACGCGGGGTGCGTGCGACAGACTGTGGTGCACGAAAGACCCGCCTGATACTGGCTGCATTACTCAGGGAGGCTCAGTGGCTGATGGAACAAAATGTGGCGAGAACAAAGTTCGTTGAATAGATCTGTCAGATATAGAGGCGTCCCAGATTATCCTTTCATCGCTTATAAATTTCAAGTTGAAAAGACCTTCGGCATGTTTCGCGGATTTCGGGGTAGAAGGATTTAAAATTTCGGTGACGCGGTGTAACAGTCGCGAAACGCGCATAAAACGGACGGTAACGCGGTGGCAGTGTGATCGGGAAATATTTGTACAACTGCCCCACTTCAGGGACGAATTCAGCACCCGTGCACTGGCGCGAACTTGCTTGATGGTTTCTAAATGCTCAATACATTACTGAAGTGGATCCCGCGCGTTATATTATACGCTATGTATATTGCGACTGCAATCCAACGAACGAGCAATTCAGAGTGCGCGTGTATTCAGTGGTGCGTTCACACGAAATGCGTGGACAAGGGCAGTCGACCAGCTGCGGTGAACGGCGGTTGGGGTGCATGGGGTCCCTTGTCTGCTTGCAGCAGAACTTGCGGCGGTGGCGTAAAAATTTCTGAGAGGGATTGCGACAAACCGATACCTGCCAATGGGGGTAGATATTGCCTCGGCGATAGGAAGAAGATAGTCATTTGCAACACTGTGGTAAGCCTCGCGACTCTTTCACAAATTCGATCAGGCTTATCGACGTTTTTAATTAGCTTCCAAGTATCGTGCCACTTTGTTTCAATGCGCAGCCCTGCGATATGTACGCACCATCGTTCCGCAGCCTCCAATGCTCCAGCTTCGATAAAGTTCCGCTGTTGACGGACGGACTTCATACGTGGGTACCTTATCTGTCCCCCGAGCTAGACCCCTGCGCATTATTTTGCGCCCACGAGGGCAATGTCGTGACGCGGATTGCGCCCATGGCAAACGACTCGACCCCCTGCAAGGGAGGGACCAATAACATCTGCATCAGTGGCTCATGCAGGGTAACAGAGTTCTCTTTCTTCTATCTCTTGTCAATGGCTTCTGACTCTAACGTGATAACTTTCAAGTTGTGGCAAGACAACGCGAAGATCTAAGAAGATAATATCATAGCATGCAATTGTCTTTACAATATAAATGATGAGGAGGGAAAGTCGCGCAGGGATTACTCGTCAATCATTTTGCCCAGCTCCAAGCCACTTTGCCTCCTCATATTTTCGAGTCCCTGGTTGCAAAGGCTAGTAACAGCAGTCATGCAATTTTTTCAACCGAATTGCCAAGAATTACACGTTGCTAAGTATTAATTACATACCGGCAATGTTACGTACCGACGGTATCAGGTACGCGAGTGAGTAATATGACATCGATTAAGGCTTTGCCACGTCTTTATACCATTTTTATCTGATTATAAATTAAGCCAAGGTTTAGAATTACACCCCTGGGGATGTGCTTTATGGCGTAATTATTAATGTGACGTGCACCGTTTCGCGTTTCAATAAACTTACCAGCGCGAGGGGAAGGCGAATCATTTGGAACGTCACAGCCATTGTATTCTAGAAAGTTGGTTGCGATTGGGTACTGGATTCGGACGCAATCGAGGACAAGTGTGGCGTCTGCAAGGGCGACGGAACGCGATGCAAGGTCGTGGAGGGTCATTACACGGAAGGGAAGGGGCCAGGAGGTAAATTATGCCCTCTTCTTCGTCAAGCATTCACAATTTAAAACGCTCATAACGCACACATATGTTAATTAATCCCGCAACGATGAACGCGTCAGCCTTTAAGAAAATAGTGACGATTCCTAAGGATGCTCGTTACATACACATATCGGAAGATGCGGCACACAGGAACTTCCTGAGTGTCAAATTAGAGAAGAATAAGACCAACTGTTTAAACCAAAGGTGAGTACTGTCATAGTATACGATAAACAAGGACACCTTATAGCAAAACTGAAACCACTCGACACTTTACCCTTAAGAATCCCTATAACGGAAGTTCAGTAACGGCAGGCAAGAAACGAGTTTCCTGGGTGTTAAATAAAGTTCTCCAACGATTACACAGGTCCGAACAAGACACCGGCGATTATCTGTGCGCAGGCTCTGTCATCATGTATATGCACAGCGAGCCACACAAGGAAGAGATACTAATAAAGGGGCCCATATCCGAGGCCATTCAAATACAAGTAAGTTCGAAGTTGGTCAACTGACGCATAAAGTAACAAGGGGTGGACGGGGTGTGGTAGACATCGATTTTGATGAGCCTTAGCACGGTGGATCTATGTCGAAAATAAGTAAATAGGTGTCCGAGCGGTTAAACCAATAGGCCTTAATAATAGAAATAATTGCATGTAAATTATTCAACATTTCATGGTGGCCGTGGGGTTTTAGTGGGTAAAAATCCCACACTACCCTGGCGCCCCGGGGATTTCCAGTCTAGAGGCGTCGGGGTGCCTTTTGAAGATTTCCCAACTTTAAAAAAAATGTATAAAAAAAATAACTCATAAAAAAAATTAATTGGATAGGGGATAATAGGGGATAATAGTGAGTTAATAGGGAGATAATAGGGTGATAATAGGGGGATAATAGGAGGATAATGTGGGATAATGGAGACTAATGGGGGGTAATAGAGGATAGGGGATAGATGACTCCACGTTAAAAAATATTTATAAATTTTTAAATTTTTAATTTAAAATCTTCAATAGGCACCCAGACGCCTCCAGAGGGGAATCCCCCGGGGGAACCAGAGTGGTGTGGGATTTTTACCCACTAAAACCCCACGGCCACTATGAAATGTTGAATAATTTACATTTAAATATCTATACTATTAAGGCCTATTGGCTTAAACGCTCGGACACCTATTTACTTATTTTCGACATAGATCCATCGTGCCAAGGCTCATCAAAATCGATGCCTACTACACCCTGTCCTTCCCTTGTAAGTAGAAGAACCACAGGGAGCTTTAAAATATCTGATGGAACCTAGTCCCACATAAATACGCGAGCATCAATGACTCACCGTTGTACTTTCCAGTACGCTTACATCGATCCGGAGAATGTCGGGGTGCATTATTCGTATGCCATGGCTACGAATGAACCGTCACATGCGCCGAAATACCTATGGGATTTCACGGAGTGGTCCGAGTGTGACGCTCGGTGCGGCGGCGGTACCAAGGTAACACGAGTGTCCAAGTTCCTTTAATGATCCACCCGAGAAAGCATCCCGCGGAAGCTCGGCGGACCAACGATTCCCGCAAAAGCAACTTCGCCGTTGCGTTTGCTTTCTTCCCGCGCCAGTAATCTCCTCCCCTGGCTCGAACCGCTATTAAATATAAATCAGCCAGTTCGATTAAACGGTTCGTTTGCCCGGCGAATTTATTCCCCGTCCGATATTACCGAGCGATGCCCTGTTTGTTTGCCACTATCGTGCACGCGCTACTAAATCAGAGAGCAAACAATATAAAAGTTACCGCAGAAACGATCACAGCCGCGTATCTACCTTTGATGGAAAAAGGTTCCCTGTAAGTTCATTTGCCTTAACGCGAGGGCGAATAGAAGCTGGCTTACGAACGGCGGGAAATGAGGAAGGGGAAGGTAACAGGGTGAATTCAGATTTCGATGCTTTGATGGATACAGATGTCCGAGGCGACCTGTATCGAGGAGAATAGTGGAGCAGTTAGTCCTAGTTTCTGTAAGGGTATACCGAAGCCAGAGCCGAAGTCTCGGACATGCAACACCGACCCTTGCCCTGCGAGGTACGTGTAATTATCATGCGAAAGAGTACCTATCATAGTCTTTTAGAATCGATGTACAGGATACGTAACAGTTTCAAAGTCAATCGTGGCGTTCGGTTAGAATTTAAGACGAACTTTTGGTTCTCTGATACCGCACGGACATTTGAAATGTTAGGTTTCGAGTGAGTCAGTGGAGCAAGTGCAGCGCCTGCGACAACAACAAGGGATCGAGGCATCGCAAGGTGCAGTGCGTTAGGCCTGCCGCGCGCTTCGGCGAAGACGACGTCCAAGCGAACTTGGACGCGTGCAAAGGTCGCGTGCCAAGGCAGCAGGAAGATTGCGTCGGTACGAATACTATTAGCACGCAATACATTCAGTCGACTCTAGCACATTATTTCTCATCTTCTGTCGGCTACCACATTCCGTGCGAAAGGTGGCCAGCGGTTCTGCAATCAATCGTAACGCGACCGTGCTCGGCTCGCTATTCTTCTAAATCTCGAGCTATTTGTTTCCTAGATTTATTTCTGCTATCGAACAACGTTTGCCGACACTTTTAATAACGCCTCGAGATGGGAAATTTTACTTACAATTAACTTTTCGCCGGTTCTCCGTCATTCTCTCGCCTCCTCCCAACAGGCAAGAGACCGTGCAAGAAGATCTGCCAAAAAAAGGTGCGAAACACGAACGGAGAGCCCTGGGACAAAAAGGAGAAGCAGTGGACGTCGGTGGAGGACCAGGCCAAGATGATCGACAGGTTCGTGGATCTGAACCTGGCGCGATACCTGGAGAAGGCGCAAGGGATGTCGCGCGAGGATGACGAGCTGGCAAGAGCGAGCGGCGCGGCGGAATTCCGGCAGCTTCTTCGCGACTGGTCGACCATCGAGAATAAGAAGAAGCGCAGAGACTGTATCCCCGTGAATCTCACCCTGCCGAAGCCAGGCTCGATCGCCGTGGATTCAGTCCCGATCGAGAGTGTCGTCGTGGTGGAAGCTCCCGTCATGAACGAGGGTCTCCAGATGAATATATCGGACAGGGCGTATCAGGAAACCGGCGACCTCGTCGGCGCCGGCCTCGACACCACCCGCGAGAAGGTATACAGGGGCGAGGCTGCCGTGAAAAAGCTCGACGAGATACACATCAAGAATAAATATACTAACGCGACCTACGTGCCGCCTTCCAAAGAAGAGACGTACGATCGCTTGAGCAGCATCGTGGATGCCGTGGACCAGTGAAAATGCACTATTAATTAAGGGGTAGGTCGTCGATTGGTAGATACTTGTAATATGTGCGATAGCTTATATTTAGTTTCTAATTTCTGACAAGATCTCGGGGAGAATTAAAGCGTTGTGTTGTAGGATTTTGTAGGTAGCGTTGAGAAATACAGAGAACATTGAAGTTGCAACTCCTTTTACTGAATTTATGTGTAGACGGATGCATATTGTTCACGTTGAAGGTATTGGTGGATGTCTTTAGAGTGGAAAGATAAGAAATGAAATCGGCACTGTACGTGGGTCACATTCGTGCGTGTCTCTTTCCACACTTGGTCGATATTTATCGAGAGATAATCGCGTCTTTAATTGACGTGTCCGTACTCGGATAGTACTTTATTGCGAAATTATGTTACGCCTGTTTGAACAGTGTTGCATAGTTAAAGTGGCAATCGATCACTCCGCGAGTGCGAATTGCAAGAGCGTGGCGAATCCTGGCGTTTTCGAGCGAGCCATGCGGGCAGGAAAAATTTCCTGCGAAGCAAGATCTCTATCTAAAAATTTCAGCAATGCTGTGGCGAATAAGTTCGCTATCGAAGCATCGAACAAAGTATTCGATCGTATAAAAGGATTCCAGAGAACGCGCGATTGCGGCTTTCACAGAAATTCTTATCTATCCTCTACATTCCACACTTTCTGATTGCTCGATGTTGACAAGTATTTATAATTACTGAATTATATTTCTAGCATCGACACTCGGGCAAAGTTGCGAGGTAACATTCGTTTTGTACTAGAGGAATCGATGTTTCCAAGCGATTCCACTATTTTCTTGTATTTTCTGTATGTATCTGACCGCGTCCATTCCGACCAAAGTAAATTCCGTGGCGTTCGCGGGTGGTTGAGGCTCGAAATCCTTCGGAAAGATGGACGCGCCGGTTTCCTTGTCGCGTTCCAAGATAATCGTAAGCGTGAGCTTCTTAACATCTGCCGTGTCAATCACAACTCCACCCTTCTCTATGCCGTGGGCTTCCGCTACCTCCTGGCCGTGATCCCCCCGATCCTCTGACCTCTTTCTGTGTACGCATCGATCGTCTGTTCCGAATAATCTCTGCACCTCTACGTGGAATCAGAGCAGAGTCATTTGACCGTTGAAAGAAGAGAACGTATAGGGATGCGCATGCTACGGAGCGCATAGAAACAGATAAATCCAGCATGGTTGATACTTTTGTTGTTCGACTGGCGTGCCAGGACGTCGTCTCGTCTCCTGCGTCCGGTACAGGACTCCCGTTCCTTCGGCTTCGGTCCCTGACAGTAGCTGTCAGCGATAATATCTACATCCTGCTCGGCGTGGCCAACGGGACGTACGCAATTGACCGCTCGTCTCTTCTCGCAGCCAGGTACGCAGGGCACGCAGCCTTGCCAGTCACCGATCATCCATCTACGAGCACCGTTTATCGGTAAATTAAATCGATACCTACTCATCGGCGAGCCATCCTAAAGAGTTTCCAGCTTTGGAGAGTGTCACGAAGCATTATGAACCCCATCTACGTGTTTGAATAACACGATGTTCGTTGATTTTGCCCGGTGACTCGTGGCACCGTGTCACTGTCGTAATTAAATTTTTTTAACTATTCACCGTGCCTTATTCAACGCGTTTTCCTCTTAATTAAAAGTATCTCTGTAATGAAGATGTTCCGCTCACCTCGGTAGGCAGGGCGCCTGATGACACGGTCTCACTTCATCCTCGGGTTTGGTGATGTTTCTGCAAAACGTCTCATCCACTAGTCCGGCGACTCTTTCCAGGCAGCGAGGCTTGGAAATCTGTTCACCGGGTCCGCAATTTGCGCTGCACTTTTCCCAGCCGACGTGGCCCCACGAGAATTCCGGCTTACGAGGGCTCTTTTCTTTCAGCCCCAACGAATACTTCACCGTCACGTTCTCTTTCGGTAGGACCTGGTGAATGAAATAACTCATTCGGCCAACGGGATTATGCGGACTGGCAGCAGCAGAATTACTTTTCTAAGCTCCGCGTCGACAATTATTTGTTCGGTGAAAGGGGGATCTGTTCTGGCCAAGGATTTCATACTTTCGTACTTTGACCGTCGTTAAGACAACTCCGCGCAAGTTTCTCAGAGGCAGCGCGTTCCCGGGGACTCGATCGAACGTCCCCGAAGCACCATAAATTATCCGGAGCGTTATGTTATGAGGCATACAGCGGTGGAACGGTTCGATGAAACGCGCAGAGAGACCTCCTTAATTAGATTTCAGTAACATTCCCCGAGGCACAGGAGATACCGAGACGGTGCCCAGCGCTGCTTTTAATGAACGGGCGGAAAGTTTTACGACGGGTGTCGCGTAGGTGCGACCAGCCATAATAACAGCTGCCATACGTTTATATCGTAAGAGCAATTAGACGACCCGCACGGTTCAGCGAAGAAAGGCCTCTTCATTCCGCTATCCCGACCAAGGTGTCGTACGGGGTAGATAAGAACTGTCCACGCCTTAGACACCTTGTTCGAGATACCTTATCGATCTGCCAGGCCAGCTAATTAGCGGACTGTGTTCGTTATGTTTACCAATATAAGCAAGTCCCCTGTGACGGGTCCAGGTATGTTGAGAGCCTCCTGACTCGGTCTTATCGTTCCTAGCCACGCCTTCGTGCCCGCCGCGTCGAACATTCCTAAACGATCCCTGAAATAATCGTAGATAATAGATAGGCTCAATGTCTTATTCAGGCTTCTCCTTTGTTCGCGGTATATGGAAATTCTGGCTGATATACGTAAAGGTCTCGCGGTGACATTCGTTGCGTGGCTTTTGGTCGGTGCATCGCTCTTAGCGACTGATCCACAGATCCTTTTGCAAGTTATATGATCATTAATCATTGATTAAGATACTAGGAACCGTATATAGAAAGGGAAGAGGGACGTTTTCCCATCGATCGTTTCAGTTTAATCGACTCACGCAAGGTATTAATGAAATACTCTACCGGGTGCCACGTTTGACAGTGAAAATACTTAATGTATCACGCAAAGATTAATTTACCCCTCGATTAACGGTTTCCCGTCCCGATTTCGCACCATTATCCTCGACTTCGTGGGCTCGGTTTCTTCCACACGGATGTTCGTGGATCCCACTGGGACGTCTACTATTTTCTTCGGCTCTGTCATTGAAAGTTTTTCCCTCTTAGATTATTAGAACTTTCGCACGGACCGGGGCGCGGCGGTTCGATCGGAGGGATCGCGAATAAGAGATTTATACGTTGATAGGAAATATCGTCGGGGTTGCAGGGCCAAGAGGACGCTCGAGATTCTTCGTAAAATACCCCGGAAAGTTCTCGCACTTTCGAGGGATCTAGTGTCTTTATCCACGTGGAATTTCAAGCTCCCTGGTTTTATTTATCTCGATCGGAACCTAAGCCCTCCGTCGATTTTTTATTGAATCAAACTCCTGGCGTTCTACGACTCGCAAATAAACTGTTCCCTCTATTCATTCTTCTTTCCTTCACCCGCTCAATTAGAAAGTTAAAGTAGAATTTCGAAGTCGTACGTGTGAATTCTCGAGTTTCTAAAGTACCTAAGCAGATTGCACTTTCGTGTTGCGAATAGAAACTAGAATATGTTTCCCTTCACTTTACTTTTCATGTTACTTTTGAAATTCGGACGGTACAGAGGCAGAGTTGTGCATTATTTATTGGCATTGTTGGGGAGATTTTAATGCTCGCTGATTGCGTTTCCTCAGACCGAACAATTTTTGTTGTTGTTAGATCCACACTCTCTGTACACTAAAGGGTTTTTGCCCGTTGACAGTAATAAATAAATAAATAAAAAATTAATCGAATAAATTTTTATTAGAAAAATATTCGCATAAAATGAAGTTATTCCAGAATAACGAATAAATGTTTATTCGAATATTTATTCGAATGATCTCGGATAAGAATCGCGAATAAAAATTTATTCGGATAATGCCCAACCCTGTACAGAGGAGTTAAAGAAATTGCACTCACGGGACGCTGCCTGGATCGTTATCGTGCCCTCCTTGAGTCTGCAGGAGGTGCCATTACCCCTACAGACGCCACATATGTCTTGGACGGCGTTCGACTCCATATTCAGATCGCAGGGTATTTCTCGGCAGACCCCTCCTATGCAAATGTCCCGAATGCCTCTGTAGCAGGTGGTGCCATCGATGACTTTCGGTCTGAGGGAAGCCACTAGCCTAGCCTCGCTCAGGCAATAAAGGGCACAAGGATCCTCGGAGGCCCTCAGATCTGTTCGCGGTCAATTGTGTCGTTTTAGGGGGCCATCGAGGGATGCTGCGTCAGAGCTTCCGGGGTATATCGACAGATCGTTGGATGGGTAGTTACCCTCTGGCAGATTGTAAGCCGTCCATCGGTGAACTTTCCCGTCTTCCGGGAAGATCCAGTTGTCGAACTCGGCGCACTGCACGTCGCGGAACGATGGCGCGTCCACATCGCAGGGCTGAACGTGGGGCAAACTTACGCTAACTTAACACGTCAGCATTTCGACGTTTCTACTTCTGCTATGTCTGCCTACACTTTTTTATTTCATTATTGCAAATGGACGAATGAGAGAGAAGCATCGTGGAGGGTGAATGATCTTAGCGCACATTCTTAGATGCTAATGGTAAGTACTGATGGAAGTGCCATTTTAGACGAATGTATAATTAATTACGTTAAGGGTCCCCTTTCGTATAAGTAGCCTACTATTACTATTGCTACGTAATGGACGTGACTAACGTTAGTGGCGCAGATTTTATGGCGTTTTCTATCACCGCGACAGTACGCCCCGCCGTTGGACGGCGAAGGACTGATGCATCGTCTGACTGAGAAAGCCACACCGGAACCGCAGCTTCGGGAGCATCGACTCCAAGGTGACCAGCCACCCCAACCGCCGTCCACGGCCCCTGGCCGCTCGCCGACCATCAGGCATTTCATTCCGTAACACCACTGCAAAGTTAATTACCGATCAATCCGGCCACTCCCTTACGATGCCTGGAAATTTCAATTATCAGCGACCTCTCTCGCTTTCCATCCCAGAAATATCCCCCCGAATCTTCGGTGTCTCACGGTCGAATTTATCTGCGTTATAACGAACGTAACGACATTTACGAGAAATCTGGGTACATCTGGAGCTCGCAGTCACGTTTCATAGCGAGGATAATGAAGTGACAACTTCTTCGTTTTTCCTCCCAACGACGTTAAGAAGAATTGAGAAGCAACGGTCTCGCGGCAGAGAGTCACGTCCCCGACTCATTTTTACCCGAGCCGAAAAATCAATTTATCGCGAGAAGTACCGGTTGCGGTCGCTTGATCACGCTCCCGCTACGTGACGGGGCGAGGCCGAAAATATTTTTCGATAATCGACGAACCCGGTGACGTATGAACAGCCGCAGGAACGTGATGAAGCGTTCGCAAATGGAGGCACATCTGCTGGACAGAGGTGTCCACCTTTGCATCGTATATTCGCCTTCCACGCAAATAATCGAAGACGTTACTTATTTTCAAAGTGAAAGGAGAGAAGACGACCGGATTCTATTTTTTTTTTTTTTTTAAACAGCGTTGCGAGCGCAGTCCGTGTAACGAGCGACCTTCTTGCCCTCTTTGGGAACGCGAAACCGATCGGTTTCAGTGCCACGGAGGTAGTCCCTGTCCTTGTAACGCGACCCAGCAAAAATTTAACGATCCCCTGTCTATAAGTCACGCAGCCCTTGTTCCCTCGCCTTCATCGAAGTAGCCTTCTTCTAGCGGCCTGCTCCACGATCGCTCGTATCGTCCCGTAATTATTTCCAGCCGTGGGAAAGGAACAGGCAAGGGCGTGCTTCGCGAAGCTCGGCGGCTGATAAGGAGCGTGTAGACGGTGCGAGCGGCGCGAAAAACAACCGTTCGCATGTCTCCAGCCCGATGTCTTAATCGCAGAGTGCATTGAAATTCAAACGGTGGAGAGATTTTTATCCCGCGGTGGTTTTACCGCCGGATCCCACTAGACCAGTTTCTTGCAAAAGTCGCGCCGCGAAACGTTCCGTGATGCATTTATAGGGGATTATCGCGTATCTAAAGAGTATGTATCATTCCGACGGAGGGACGTATAATTCTTGCGCAATCGGCCACGCCAAGGGAAATAAAGCCTACCCTCAACCCCCTGACGTTTCAGATCGTTAACCCTTTTATGCTCAGCGTTACCGAGAAAGCTTCTCGTACTTCCAAGATATGTAAATGCTCGCGTTAAGTGCGAGCAACGGGGATCGCTCGATAAATACGAATTTGAAGAAGAACCGTGATATTCCTCGCGTGCAATTAGCGAGTTGCCGGTGGAGGATGCAGCCTCCGATTGCAGTATATTTTAGGAAAATTTCGAACATCGAGGGGTTGATAGATTTGCGATGTTTAGACGATCGGAGGCAAGGTTGCCAGGCATTCTGGCACGCGTTCGCGCGGCTCAGTCCGTTTGGAATTTCATTAGCCGAGGGAAATTCCGGAATAGCGTCGAGATCAGCTGGAGGATACTCGCTAATTAGCCTTTGTATTTTTCTAGGCGATAATTTACCCTGTTCTCCCCGCAACGCGTGCCCTCGGCGGGTGGTTTGCTCGCTGACACGCAACCCTTTCCCGGAATGGCGCACCTCAGGTACTCGCAGGTCTGAAAATGAAACGCGATCGTATTAACGGGGGATAGTAAGGGGCCGGTTTCGTGCCGATTGCGATATCGTGAAACGATATCCCGGCTACGGGCGTTCCTTATCTAAGCGATACACGATGCAACGTATACGTATTCCTAAAAGGATAAGGCAGACCTCTAGGTGATGGTAGAAGGTTGGCCTGCCGTGCGGCAGATGGTGCCTGTTTACGGACGGTCTGTGTCTACTTGCCACGTCTACTTGCTCGGATCGTGACCAGCCCTCGTGCTCGGGACCGTGAACGCCCTAAATTTGCTTTGCCAGCACGACGAGAGCTTAGAAAATCAGCAATCTAATGCCAGATTAGCAGTAGTATCTGAACTTTCAGAATGCTTACAAGGGAACATATCGAACCAGCACACGCCGATTTCGATGAGACTCTACAGATTTGCAGAATGGTGAAGAATATTTGACACGTACTTTTTGTTATCGGCAATCATCCATGTTGAAGGGGCGAAAAGAGCCCCTAAAGACGGGGGTCGAAAACATATTTTCTGAAATTTTCGAAAAACTGAGGAGGTGCAGGATTCGTCTTTAAAAAACTCACACGTCAAAAAAAAATTGTCCCACGGCTAGGGTAAGTGTGGGTATTACTGCGGACTTTTAAGGTAGGTTAACTTTAGAACCCTCGATACGGCGTTCAAATGAATGAAAGCTCCTCCTTCTTTTTTTAAAAGAAAGGTGGGACCTTAATAATTCCATAAAAAAATATAACGGCGGGGTAATAAGCACAGTTAATTAAAAACAAAGAGATTTGTCGATCAATGTCATTGCACGAGTTACTGCGGACATGCATGTATTACTGCGTGCCAGTTACTAACGAAACACCAGTTACTGCGCATGTATTACTGCGGTCTGATGTCAAGCCAAACATAACCTTAGTACAAATATCACTTGTAGGGTAAACCAACCAGTAACTGGGCTTCTACATGCTTTGCATTTTATAATCGTATTTTGATAAATTATGACAAGAATAAGTAATTACATTTATAGAAATTTCAAGAAAAATAAATTTAAATGCAGTAGTAGGTCCGCAGTAATACATGCACATGGTGTCAAGTAGTGCACCTAATACTGCGGTGAGAAATAAAAATTAAAACTAAAATGTAGACGACTGATTTACTGTTTTTCTGAAAAAATAACTCTTATTCTATCGAGCAATACCGCTACAGTACATGTATTACTGTTAATAACAAAAATATAAATGTTTTTCAAGTAGGTGTTCATGACCGCCATATCGGAAATCGACCGAAGTTTCGCCTTGACGAATTTCAAACTACGATAAAAGAATTAATAATAACTTTGCTGTACATACTTATTAATAATTATCTGTAATAGAGTTTAAAATAATTTTATCAAAAATTTTCAAGAGATTATGTACTTTCCAACACTAAATATGATCTGTTTTAGAATATCCGCAGTAATCGGGACATCCGCAGTAATACCCACACCTACCCTAATAGTTCCCGAGATATTCCAGAAAGTTGTTTTCAACCCCCATCTTTAGGAGCTGTTTTCACCCCTATGGTTTCACCCCCCACTATTCTACAAATCTTCAGAGTCTCATCAAAATCGGCGTGTGCAGGTTCGATATGTCCCCTTCTTAGATTAGTTTGTGACCCTTCAAAGAGGCTTCCTTCATCGAGAGAAGAAATGTCCAAACTATGAAAAGTATTTGTGTATTATACAATTATGTTTCCTACCGAGCTTAACATGTATTTTCAGATGGAACGCTTGCAAGTTTGCCTGCCTGTAAATTCCCTCCGTTCTCTCCAAGCTGCGTAAACATTTAACAATAAAAAAGGTGGAAGAATGGCTTTGCGTTCGCGCGTGTTAATAACACGGTAAAGGGGAAAGTAGGCCCATAATGTTCCCCTCTAGCATCTCAAGCAATTTCACGGCGACGCGTAGTAAAAATGTCAGCACACGCCCGTGGAAGTAATTTTTTACCCGTCAACGTAAACACTAGGACAAATTTAACTAATTCCGTATGCACGGGGGCGCTTAATTAACGCGGCGAAGTCGTTGGACAAAGCTGAAAGTGTTTGCAGCTGCCGCTTTACAGCGGACGGGCGGGGCGGCGACTCTTACAAATATGAATAACTTAATGAACAAATGGAATGCATTAATGAAACCGCGCCATTCGCTGCGATTACGGGGGAAGTTGGTCCCGCGACGGAAAGAGCGAATCTTTGTTCCGTTCGCGTGCAAATATCGTCGGAAACAATAACGGCCCCTGGCTGATTCGTTTATTATGTCATACGGGAAACAATGGCGCTCGATAAATAAACAAGCCGTCCCTCGAATTTTCATTAAGTTCATTAGCGCAGCGCTCCGGCAGCCTACGTTTTCGCGTTTAACTATAAAATTACACCAGCATGTTTGTCCGTCGTCAACGATTACCGGTGACAAAATAACGAGGATGTTTGAGCCGGACAACAACAATTCGGCTCGCAATCGCGAAGCCGCTCTCTCGTTAAATCTACCAACTGCGGGGCATAGACTCGTCACCTGCTATAAAATTCGTGAAAATGGTAATTCCGACCCTGCAAGACGGAGATTAACAGGTTGCGGAGGGAGGGGACGCGGCGTAATTCGTTCTCCCGGCTATGTTTATCGGAACGGCGAAATTGTTCGCCCCCGCGAACGTTTTAATTTTCACCTTTAGCAGGTCCTCGTGAGGGCGCGTATTTTCTTCGTCGCGGCGAAATATGGCGGAATCATAAAGGATATGGAGCTACACGTCGGTGCGTGATATTACGGAGAAAATAAGGCCGACCATGAGTCGCCTGGTGTAATATCCCGGCGAAAATTGCAACAGGATATAAACCACAGTGTCGCTAGAAAAGTGGTTAACGATCAATGCTCAGCTTGCTTACGATTCCCAAGTCGCATTGCCGCGCATCCTGATGGTACTGAAGCCGGCACTGATCATCCCCGTCGTACATCACCCCTGGAAGCAGGTCCACGGTAGGGATGTCGACATTTTGGGGATCGTCTTGCAAGCAGAATCCCAGACCTGCCCTGCAACAAGAACGCATAAGAGGGCCATAAATGGAAGTCGAACGGTTCGAAGGAAAGCGATTAAATTGGACCAGCATTCGTTCCTTTAAAACGAATGAACGCGAAGGCAATCTAAATCGGATCTATGGCTACGGATTGCGGTTCCTTACTCGATGTACGCTTTCAGAGACTTCCTCGAGCACTTGGACCACCTTTTCGTGACGTAGACGCGTCCAGGGTGCATAACCGTGGTCTCGATGTACCCTTTTCCATGATTGATAATGCCTGGGCAACCGTTTTCTTCCTCGATGTCATGCGACATGCCCAACCTGTGAATGGGGATCGAAGCAGGGCGTTTCAACGCTATGCCGAGGACTTGTGGAACATAAATTCTAGAGAAGACGTTGTTCGGTGTAAACGAGAGAATAATCAAAGTATTACGTGTGCCCGATGTGATGAGCTATGTGGTATCCCGTCTCTAAACCGACGTCCCTGACAACTGCAGCGCCTTTCAGAGGATCGCAAGTCCCAGCAATCGTGGACGTGCCAGTGAAACCACAGAGGCTTGGTGATTCGCAGATATTAGCCCTGGCGATTCGATTAATCGTTAAGAATCGTTCGAGGGTCCGTGGGATTCGCGTGATATCGATTCGACTACAACGTACTTTGCCATCAAAATAGCACAGTCATGGTGGTTGGGGTGGGAATCGTCGCCTGGATTGATCATTCGTTGCCATTCTTGGAAACGGCTTAGCGTTTTCTCCGCGTCCCCGTTCATTGCTAGGTCCATCTATCCGATTCAACATTAATAATATCGCTATGAACGAGCAGTCACGCAGGAACTATAGAAGCGCATGCTACTCTGAGGCTGGATGTGTCAAGTACTTTTCCAAAGCGTGACTTACACGTGGAAGGTAACAGCTTAATCCTTAACCGGTGACGTGGAGTCTGGAAGACTCCTGCAGGTGTATTTTCCCAATAATTTCCTTCTTTTCATTCGACATTGTTTTAGAATGTGTCGTGCCATGAATACATCTTTGGGTAGTTTGGAACAAAGTATGCAAAAGTACGTTACAAATACGTACAATTACGTATGTTACAAATCAATTTAGGCTTGACAATGTGAAATTATAATTAAAGTGGAGTCTGCGAGACTCCAGGTCATCGTTTCTGTCACAAAGTGGGACGTCACCGGTTAAGGGTTAAAAGAAATTGTGAGAAGTTGTGGGAGTACCTCGTTCTCTTGGACCAGCAATCTTATAACCCTAACAACGCTCAATTCCATCAGCATTCCTAAGCTGACATCGTGCAGCAGACCTGCAGCCTGAAAGAAGATTCACCCCTGTGTTGGGCATTCAATAATATGAGCACGGATAAATTGCCTGTCAAGCCTTTGTCCCGAGCAGAAAGCAATGGAAAATGCAGATCGGAGAAAGTTACTACCATATTGAGCAGCGTGAGCGCATAATTCTCCACGTCGAAGTCGCTGTGATAATCGAGAACGGCCCTGTCGAGTACCAGCAGCAGCTCCAGAGTGTAGGAGTTGGCGGGCTGCTCCTTAGGCGGCTGCCTTCTCTGCGAACTGAAAGCGCGCTTGGCAATGGTTTTGGCCATATTGCCGGTGACATTACAGAGAATCTCGGCGTTCGTCCCGAATTCGTCCGGCCTCTTTTTGTAGACGACGTGCGGGTGCTCCGCTTCTTTGGTGAAGTCGTGACCCGCCAACGGCTCGATCGTGTACCACGATCGTTTCGTTCTAATGTATCCGGCCTGGAGATGAGAACACCGAGATTCCTCCCAGTCAGATTTATCTTAAGGTTCGAAGCTGCACGTGATATTTGTTCGGGTCGTTTGAAAGCCTTATCCGGGAGACTGGCTCCCGTAATCGATTTAAAATGTTGCTCCCTTGTTTCCATTTCCGGCCAGGCCTTTCGCGACGCTCCCCTCTGTTCTCTCTGTTCGCCCGTCTACCTCCTTTCCCTATCTGACGGCTCGCGATCGTCCCATTATAGAGTAACCGCGAAAATTTCGAACGCGACGTGTTTGAAGTTTTGAACTCTTCGGCGGTCAGAATGCAGTTGCAACGGGACGTTTTTCGGGGTTTCAAACGACTGACCGACGGAAAATGAGAGTGACTTCTGTACTAACAAGGCCGTAACAAGTGGACAGGGCGCTTTTCTCTGACTGACCGTGAACTTGGCCCTGGTAGTGGCACTGGCTATCACGCATTCGGTGCAATTTTAGATTGTCCAAGAAATCATTATTCCTCCTACTTCTGCGAGTCAGTGATCCCTCGTGGTCTTCTATAACCGCGCCTGAAAAAAGAGCATGTAATTTTCATTAACTACTTAGTCACTGTACACTTCTAAAGAATGCCTTCTAAAGAATAGTATCTGTTGAGCTTGCCGAGATAATGCTCGGTCACTTCTCGATCACTCGTAGTTTGATCGAGCCGCGTTTAATAAATCCGCAGGTGATGTCAATAAAGAGGATATCTGGTTTAATACTGAGATTTATTGTATATGTAGGTATAGGTATAAGTCTGTATTGGTCCGTCTCGCTCGAGTCTCAAGGACAATCTGTCTGGCCGGCGGCGCACAGTGGGGCAAAGTGACAAAGTTTGTGTCAAAATCAAAGAACTTTTGATAGAAATGAGATAGAGCGATGATTTTTTTTGTAGGTTAAAGCTGAAACATTGCAGAATAAGGGAAAATTGCCGAGATTATGGTACGAACCTTTTTCACTGTGAAAATCTGTGTTAAACTTGAAATTTTTCAACAAAATTGTGATTAATCCAATACCATGCACGGTAGGATTTTTTTCTTGACATGTTGTACCTCGTTTCCTGTAGATTTTGTCACGCTGATTTCAAATCCGTTCGCAAAATTTGTCTACTACCTCAGGATTTTGAAAAAAAAATCGATTTATGTGAAAGACTAATGAAATCATATTTTTTTCGTTAAAATGCTTTGATAACCCACTGGTTTGAAGGTATATTGTATTCCCGTATATGGAACACAATCAAAATAAGAATAATGAAGTATTTGTATGTTTTTAGTTACTTACAAAGCACTTCACATCTCGTGATCACTTGACGTAACGCTGTCCTGGTCACTGGCACTCTCTGTAGGCTCTATGTGGCTGCAATGTAATTTAAATTAGATATCTATTTTCCATAATTATATTTTCATTTACACATGAAGTAAGGTAAGTATTTAATCTTTTTAACTTACTTCTCATTAACGAATTTTTTAATTTCTGGTGATACATTATTTTGTTTGTACAACTTTATTCGATTTTTTATTAATATAATTGAAATTTTCGGGTCCGTTAAGTATATTGCTCGATTAAAAACGTCTAACATTCTATTCCTTCGATTATTTTGTCGTGAATGCAGCAACATATTTTTCCTATACAGTTTATGCCAGGATTCATTTGCATCTTCTGAATAGTACGCTATTGGTAGTGGAAACTGTCTTGCTACTTAACCGACCCGAAAATTTCAATTATATTAATAAAAAATCGAATAAAGTTGTACAAACAAAATAATGTATCACCAGATATTAAAAAATTCGTTGATGAGAAGTAAGTTAAAAAGATTAAATACTTACCTTACTTCATGTGTAAATGAAAATATAATTATGGAAAATAGATATCTAATTTAAATTACATTGCAGCCACATACAGCCTACAGAGAGTGCCAGTGACCAGGACAGCGATACGTCAAGTGATCACGAGATGTGACGTGCTTTGTAAGTAACTAAAAACATTCAAATACTTCATTATTCTTATTTTGATTGCGTTCCATATATGGGAATACAATATACCTTCAAACCAGTGGGTTATCAAATCATTTCAACGAAAAAAATATGATTTCATTAGTCTTTCACATAAATCGATTTTTTTTCAAAATCCTGAGGTAGTAGACAAATTTTGCGAACGGATTTAAAATCAGCGTGACAAAATCTACAGGAAATGAGGTACAACATGTCAAGAAAAAAATCCTACCGTGCATGGTATTGGATTAATCACAATTCTGTTGAAAAATTTCAAGTTTAACACAGATTTTCACAGTGAAAAAACGTTCGTACCATAATCTCGGCAATTTTCCCTTATTCTGCAATGTTTCAGCTTTAACCTACAAAAAAATCATCGCTCTATCTCATTTCTATCAAAAGTTCTTTGATTTTGACACAAACTTTGTCACTTTGCCCCACTGTGCGGCGCTGCGTGTCGAGCCGATCGCGCAACGCTGCCGATTCGTGCAGCGTCGTGGTTCGTCGGTCGCTAGCGCGCACCGTTGCCACGAAAGAGGCGAATTCCTTTCGGGCTACGCTTTCAAGAAGGGTACAGTAGCGACAGACTGCAGCTTGCGAGAGCAAATTCTTTTACATCTGATTCGTTTGTTCGCAGAAATCTGAGCACCAGGGTATTGGAAGGGGATTCTTTACTCGCCTGGAGCAAGGAGTCGACGATTCGGTCGGAGCTCGAGGTGCTGTTCCTCGTGCCCGATTTGCAAACGGTAGTGAACAGCATCGTCAGGAATTGTATCCGTCTTCGTTCGACCCGCGTAGAAGGAACGCTTGAAGTGATGAGGTATTTGATGCGACAGGAACTTTCCATCCGACCTGACTTTCCTCGGCACCACGATTTCGTATCCGGCGGAGAACTCAGCATCGCGGGTGTAACGCCCTTGAAAAATGAATCGTCGTTATCGGCCCGAGCGCCCAGCCTCTCGTCTCCCAGGGAACGTCTCCAATCGAAGTCGGATTCAATCAATTATTCCAAGAGGAAAGCAATTGTCACCGGAGACAAAATTAAGAAAATCTCGCGTTTCTTTAAGAAAACAACGCTTCTAGATTTCTCGGCCCTCGATGCTTTTCATTCGAGTTGATCGATTCCTTAAGCTCATCGAGGATCGTCGAAGGTTCGTTTGAAATAAAGGAATCGCTTGAAATTGCTTTGCCGCGTTTTAGGCGAGCATGATCAAAGGATGAATATAAGTATTTTAAATACGATAAGTTGTGTAGCGGAAAATCATATGAAAATTGAATAAGAGACTGACGAAGAACGAATTTGCGATAGCATTAGTGAAATATGTTATTAGTGAAATTCCGTTGAATTGAAATGAAGCCACGGTCGAAAACGTAACGAGTTTTCTCTACGTTTCACTTAGGTACAGCCGCGCGTTAAAAATTTTTAATATGCAGTCATTTCTGGAATAGGATCGACTGTCTCTTTTCATTTGGTGAACCACATGGGTCCTACATAACTAGAAGATATTCCACCTCGCAATATGCGATTTACGCGTCGTTTGCCCGCTTTCGTTCGATATATTCCGTCTCCCCGTAATTCCGAAAGAACCCGACCTACTTTCGGCTCGTGTAACGAAAAATCTTGCACCCCGCTCGCTAATGAATCCGTTTAAGCGCGATAAGTGCTCTCAGTGGCTTAATTTTCCGATTCCCGGCTACCGCTGGCAAATGGAATTTCACGATTGGCGTCTCGATATCACTTCGTTCATCAAGAGCTACGCAATATTGCAATAACTCGTTGAGAGTGGAATATCGTTACACGAGCACGGGTTGTGTGAGTTTAACGTATAAGGTGAAATATCACTGCAAGCAATCAGAGACATTTCCACGGAAAGCGTGGAAGAATGCATTCGGATCGCGGCCAAGCAGCAGCTTTTCTTCGTGGGCTAACTTCGGAAGCTCAAGTAGCACCGAGTCGCCTTCTTTCGAGAACTTGCTCGAGGAGGTTCGAGGTGGGAGTCGATCTAGCACGGTGTAGATTGCGGAGCGAGCAGCGCCTTTGACGAGAGGAAAAATTCAGCCACACATTTACGCTTTACATTGGCTTTTAGAAATCGGTGTCAACGCCGAGGCACGGTCTCAGTATCAAATTAATGCAACTGTTTAGCGGACTACGGTAGTGCGCCTCGTTGAAACGCTAATGAGCAGTCGAATCGCGAAATTATTCTTCCCTGCATCCAGGCCGATCGTGTTCGTTGCGTATGCAACGCTGGTCGCGTACGCGCAATGTTTCATCGATCATTTAAAAGTCTCCGTTATGCATGCGCGCCGAACGTTTCGCTTTGATGAATCACAATTAAAACTATCGGGGCGCGCCCGGGCCGTCGCCGATCGACGCGCGGCCGTGTGCACGACATAACCAAAATTGCGTTGATCGGACTTATGAAATTTCACGTTTCGAGTTTGACGCGGAGCCGTTACCTCTGCACGCGCTGCTGAAGCCGCCGTGATCGAATGAAACTAACAGAGCGAAACAAATGGAGGGAAATATGGAGGAACGCCCGGCCATCGTTCCTTTTCCTCGAGAATTTCGCCGTCACGTTCTTCCACCGAAATAGCTAGAATCGGGAAAAGAGGGACAACCTTTTTGGTGGGAAGCATGCAGCGTATCGATCTCGAAACAAGATAATTCGACCGGACGTTATTTAAATTCTCAACCGTGCTCCTTCACGAGGCATCGACTTCCGCTTCCAATAAGGTAAATGTCCCAATCTCTGGACACGTCCCAATACCTGGACACTAGTGTAAATAATGCTGATTATTACATTTAATATATGCTTTATCCATAAAAGAACTATTTTATTCAATTACACAAATATTTAATTAAATATATTCATATACATATTTTTCTTAGTAAACTCGTAACACTCGTAATAAAAATAAATTTTCTTGAACTGACCGGTTTACACCATTTTAGTATTGCCGTTAGCTGATTTGCAAAACAGTCTCTACTTTTTCTTAAGCGAATATTATTAATAATGTTTAGTATATTGGTACAACTAATACATTTTTAATAATAATTAATTATATTAATAATTAATAATTAATAATAATATTAATAATTAATAATATTATTTTCTGATTGAATTATTAAAATTTATGGTCGTATTAGTTTTTTATTCGCGTGTCTATCTATCGGTACAGTGAAATCCCGGAACTGCCCGAAACCTGACCACGCAGACCATCTATGCAAACTGCGACTTATCTTACGCGTTATTGTTGACGGAATAATACAATAGTTATTTAGGACTGTAGTACTTATTACTTTGTATTGTACTTATCCTTCTGTAAGTATACTTCCCTTTTTTTATCTTGTTTTAACGATAATATTTCATTTGAAAGATTTTTTTGACAAATAACCTTAAAATTAGTCATTCGATAATCTATTCTTTTTACACAATTTCATTTACTGATTTCCATAAATTACTTATATAGAAGAAATATGCCAAAAGAAAAGGGAAAGACTTATAAGGAAAAACAGTTTAATCAAGAATCTGTTATTAAAGCATTGAATGGAATAAAAAGTGGAATGACGTTGCGCAGAGCAGCGAGCACTTTTGGTGTGCCTAAGAGCACATTATACCCCCCCCCCCCCCCCCCCCCCATAAACATGACTCATGTATGAAAGAAGCTAATTCCCTTTAATTCACGAAAAAAGTTCACATGCAAAGATTGTGAAATCAACTTTGCTAATTCCAATTGTATTCTCGTTCTGCGCTCGAACACTGATTTCTCTGTTTCACGAAAAAAATTAAAGAAGTTCACATGCAAAGATTGTGAAATCAACTTTGCTAATTCCAATTGTATTCTCGTTCTCCGCTCGAACACTGATTCCTCTGTCACTTTTTATACTTGACATTCCTTTATTGGCCACCAATCAATTCAGTGCTCAGATTTTCAGCTTCGGTTTTAAGGAATTAGCGGGCGTTGTATAAGAAAAAGCTATGAAGTCGACTGAAAAAAAATGTTTCATATTCTCCGCATCTCTCTTACAGCGTATTCGGACGGTCGCAATGGTGCGCACTGGGTGCGAATTTTCACCAATTGGAAGCGAAAAAGTTCGCATTCAGTGCGCACTAGTGCAGGATGCCGAATGTGTTATTATTAATCTATTACCGACTTTGATTCGTTTAAATTAGTCTCTACCAAGTTTTTATTATCTTCATACGACATTTTTAGCAGAATATGTCCCTCTTATAAAAGTTTTTGTGTCAACTGCAGGCCTCTCCTACTTCATAGCTTTTTCTTATACAACGCCCGCTAATTCCTTAAAACCGAAGCTGAAAATCTGAGCACTGAATTGATTGGTGGCCAATAAAGGAATGTCAAGTATAAAAAGTGACAGAGGAATCAGTGTTCGAGCGGAGAACGAGAATACAATTGGAATTAGCAAAGTTGATTTCACAATCTTTGCATGTGAACTTCTTTAATTTTTTTCGTGAAACAGAGAAATCAGTGTTCGAGCGCAGAACGAGAATACAATTGGAATTAGCAAAGTTGATTTCACAATCTTTGCATGTGAACTTTTTTCATGAATTAACGGGAATTAGCTTCTTTCATACATGAGTCATGTTTATGGGCGGGGGGGGGGGGGGGGGGAGGATTTCATCACTTTTTTCATATAAATTACTAAGTGCTCATACATACCGCTAAATCTAACGTAGAAGTACAAATAATACTGTTTTTTGTCCTCGACTTTTTCATGTATTTGAGGGGGGTAGGGCAGAGGAGGGACATTATAAGATTTCTGGAAAAGGTTGACGGAAAGAACCCCGTGGAGGTGAAAATTGTACGCAATCAGCAATAATCAATAAAAATATTACCCATTACCACAAATCCAAACGACTTGAAATCAGTCACTCGCGGTTTTACGAAAAAGACAAAACGACGCTGAGTTCGGGTCGCTAGTCGCATCCCGAGTTCCGTAAATCTTCTTTACCATCGTGACATTTCAAAAATGTTAACAACTAATGGCGTTTTCGGACGGTCGCACTGGGGCGCATTGAGTGCGAATTTTGACCAATCGGAGGCGAAATAGTTCACACTCTTCGCTTCCGATTGGGTAGGGTTCGCACTCGGTCCGCCCCAGTGCGACCGTCCGAAAACGCCATAACACTTAGCAGGTTATGATTGAATGACAGCCAAGTGACATTTATAAATTATGCTTTCGAGGCGACACCTACTGGCGTCAAGTGGAGGAGAACAACGTGACGTCACGAAACGTCTTACTCAAAAAGGTATCATTTTGATAACTATTAATTCAGAATAAATCTTATATCTTTTAGACAAATAGCTTGATACATTAAGTAAAACGACATATGGGTTCGAAAAAAATAAATGATTCGCTTAATCATGTAAAAACACCGGGACTATGTCATAAAATAAGATAATAAGGCTAAAATAGCTCCGACGACCTGTCAATTTCGCTATCATTCGTGTATAGAGACATGGTCGCTCAGTGTGCCTATGGGTAGAGGGGAAGGGGGGAATTAGCTTCCAGACGCGACCGCGTCTATTGATGCCAAAAAAAGAAACTATTGTGTTGTTTTTATTTAATTTACCTCCAAATTGCTGATCTTTTATCATGTGTCTATGTAATGGGATAGTTCAATTGGGACACCGGGACATATTAGTTAAGCTGTCCAGGTATTGGGACCGTAAAATCGGGACACCGGGACATACTAGTTAAGCTGTCCAGGTATTGGGCCATTGTAAGGACTACGAATTTTCAATATTTTACAAAATTATTCAATCCAATAATGGTTTTTTTTTTAATGATAAAGTACACACAGTGCCCCATGCAATTGTAAAATCGTTTATATATATATATATATCGATTTGTATAACTGAACAATTCTCAAACGTGTTTCCGCCGTACCTTAAACGTCCAGGTATTGGGACATTTACCTTACCTAATTGCCTATCGAAATAGAAAACCGATCGGCAAGCTGGCGACCTTTTAATTTTAAATATTCATACTTGTTTGCCCAGCTGGTTTTCAAACACCGTTCTGGGAACGCAAAGAAATCTCAGCTGCACGAGGCTTCTTCGTGGGTCCGGGAAAAGGTAGTCGCGGTTGAGCGGAACGAAAATTGGACATCGTGCGGGAAAAGCGGAAAGAAAAACGGAACCCGGTACAATGGTCGCGGGGAATTCTGTTTCTCCTTCTTGCCCGTCGATATTTAATTCCATTTTCAACGTACGACCGTACACACGGGAGGAAAAAGTTGCTCCTTCGGGCGGCTACAGTGAAAGGCACTCTCCCGGACTCCGAGGTGACTTACAATGGCCGTTTGATGCAATCTCCTTATCGTAAAGTTCAGATTAAAGCGGTAAAAACTTTTATACCCCTGGCCAGAAACTTCAGATGCTCGCAGCAATTCTTCCCCCGCTTCTTCGTCCACTGTTGCCCCCTTGCCCCCTTTTTTTCGGCCGGTGCCCTTTGTTTTCAAGCCGCCACCGCCGTAAATTCCCGGCAATCTGTCAGATCTCCTCGAGGTGGGACATAATTACGCACGATACGGACGATTAATTGGGAAAACGCCGGCCGTGCCGCTGCTGCATCGTCGCCCGCGTTATTGCGCTTTTACGCTTGCCGCGCCTCGAATTCCAGCTTTTTAGATTTACAGCGACGATACTCGCCAGGACGACCGAGCTTTTGTTTCCGCGAGATGCTCTCGAACTGAGAGCCGCCCTGCTAACAAATGGAATTCCGCGGAAAACCGCGAGATAAGGCAGCCTTTGTTGAGCGCGCCAGAACTCTGCCGACAGAATTACGCATTACGAATTATTTTCCACGTTTTTAATGCTACCAGCCCCATTATCGTAGCCAAACATTTCTATCCTGTGATCTCTGGGCACTTGAAAAATGCAGCACAGCGTATCCTTTGGTACCTACTTCCCTTCATTCGCATACAAATGGTGTTTCAATATGTCCGCGCAAACCCTGGGGATCACGACACAGAAAACAGTTGACGACAGGAAGTTCCGCGCGGTTTGTTCGTTCAGATGTGCCTCGGAGAGCCTGAGGGTGTTCCGCAGAAATAACACCATCCGTCAGAGGACGGGCAAAATGTTTGCAATGCGTGGCGATAGAAGAAAAACAGTTTAAACGGTGAAACGCAGGGATGGATCGTTTCGAGGGGCTCCTGCCATTCTCTCGGTCGAAGCCGTGGACGTGCCCGACCGAAATTTCGGGCGGCGACTGGAGAGGGCTCCGTATAGACCGCGCGCGATGGTGTTTTAATTAAAAACAGGGGCTCGGTTTCTAAAAATATTTCTTCACCGGCCATTGCGGGCGGCCGCAGGGCCGAAAGGGGGACTCCGCCGGCGAGATAAAATTGTCAAACGACGAAGAGGAGAAGTTAATGCCCGCCGTGGGAACGGCATTCTATCTAGTGCGCGTACGAACTCTTTGTTTTCGCCAGTTGGGTCATTCGTTTGTTCGTAACGGGAGTGCAGCACTCCAGCGGACTGCTGTACACGATGCACCAATGAAAGTAACGTCGCCTATGGCTGCAGATCGAAATCACTCCTTAACATTCTCCGGCGCTGCTGCTCCCTCGACCGTTGCTTTCTTCGTTCCTGCAAACGGGGCGAAAAGAATCACGCGACTCTCAAACGTGCGAGGGTACTCGTCTCTAATTCTCCTGAACAGCGATTCTTCTTTCTCGCAACTCACTCTTACGCGTGCAATTGCGAAGGAGCAGCTGTAAATACGGCAATTATCGTGACCATTTTTCGGAAATCGAGAGCTCGATTAATCAGCGCCGGTATTTTTTGGCACAAACCGCGGACCCCCTGGTTTGCCAATCAATCAACACGATTGTCCGTGGTAAAGAGGGAAATTTAATTAACAGATGCCCATATTTTTCGACGATGGTTTGGCTTCGCGGGCGTGCAAATATGTAGCGTGCTTTCGTTGATAAAGGATCTTTAATTAAACGGCGGAAAATGTGCCGAACAAATATTGACGGTATATAGTATTTATTTAATAAATACACACCAATCTCTAATAGAATTTTCATATTTGTTTGCTTTTTCATTGCTCATACGAGCGCGTTGCCTGCAGTGGATGTTTGGTTACTTCTAAATAGTTATTCTTTCCGGTATAAATTCCGCCATGAATTAATCTGGGTCAGACCGTACATTTATTCTAAAATAAACAATAAGTGGTTTCGGCGCACTGGTTCGGTCAGTTAGAACGAACCACTTATTGTTTATTCTAAAAATACGGTCGATAACTCAAATACTTTACATTTATTCTATTACACAAGGAACACTCAACATAATAACGATAGGAGCTCGTGCCTAATTCCCTCGGGAACCTATAGATGACACAGGAGATGCACGTCAAAGGCAGAAGATAGTCGATGGGAGATTCAAAACTTGCACAGACTGCCCCCATAATTGCGGAAGACAGCTGCACTCCATTGTAGGCTGATATTTCTACCACTGAAAGCTACTCCAACACCTCCCATTCCTCCTACCATAAATAGAAGTCTGAACAGAGCAGAGTCAAACGTAATCCGCCATAGTGAGCCATTTTAGATGGAAGCTCGGCTCTGCTATCAATTATTCTGAACGAACGAGTCACACAGGCGCGACAGAAACTGGCGAATTCTTATTTCCTCCCAAAGTACTTCCCCTCCTTCCTCCCCCTCGAACCTACCGCCCCCCGGGGGCGAAGCTTATGACAAGCTTAAGACGGAAAGTATTCGTAAAATGAATCGTGACTGGTGTGGGCGTTCATTTTTTCGAATGAAAGATGCTAGGGCGGAGAAGCGGACACCCCGAGTGACAGGGGTGGCTAGATCATATGGAAATCCGGGAAGAGCGGAAACGGAACGCCGACAGACGGAATCACCCGCCGTATCAACCGCCGACTTATTATATTCGGAATAATAATGGGACCGACGGTTGCATTCCGCCACTGCGTCGGTGCTTTTAGCAATTCAAACTATCGTCTGGTCTTCTTGTTTTCTTCCTGCAGAAGGAAAGCAGAACCAGGGCAGCCAGGCATTTCTACAGGATGTTCGATAAACGTCGTGTCTCCCGTACACGAGAACACTCTTAGGACCAGCACCAGGTCGTGGTTAGGGATGGCTTTGTGGCGCAGACTTTAAGCGACGATCAGATTTTTATTATTATTAATGTACCTCGCTATAATGTATCAATAATGTATGGTATTTGAAAGATGTAGGTACGGCAATAATGTTACGTTAAGGGGGGAGCCCTATTTAGGACGCTAGAAATAAGGTGATTCTTGGGAATTTTTTTTTTAAGAAACTGTTAAGCGGATCTTTCCCAAACTTTCAGGGTATTTTAGTTCACATTCAAACAATAAAAATTAATTTTTTCATTACAAAGTGGTCGGTAGAAATAGAGATATATGAACATGTTCGTAAGGTCTCGCCGCCGGAGTTGCAAATTGGTGATTGTAATTGTGGTCCCAATTCTTTCCTGAAATAAAAAAACCAAGGATTTTCTTATTTCTAGTATAATTATATCGTCGATGGACCAAAAAACTCTTATAAATAAATTAAATTGAACAACTCTTTTTCCATGAGTAATTCGAGAATTTTGGGGCAGAATTGTAACTTTTTTTTTAAGTCCCACCATTTTGCCGATTTTCGACTTTTTTTTGGTTTTTAGGTTCATCGACGATATAATTATACTAGAAATAAGAAAATCCTTGGTTTTTTTATTTCAGGAAAGAATTGGGACCACAATTACAATCGCCAATTTGCAACTCCGGCGGCGAGACCTTACGAACATGTTCATATATCTCTATTTCTACCGACCACTTTGTAATGAAAAAAATAATTTTTATTGTTTGAATGTGAACTAAAAGACCCTGAAAGTTTGGGAAAGATCCGCTTAACAGTTTCTTAAAAAAAAATTCCCAAGAATCACCTTATTTCTAGCGTCCTAAATAGGGCTCCCCCCTTAAATAGTGCAGCCTGAACGTCGATCACCTAAATTTTCAGAGGTACCTTATATAAACAAAAATCTTTTTAAATTTTCTTGCGCAATATAAGGGTATAATTTCATTATATGTTGTGTTTACCGAGAACAAAATCTATAAAAATAGCGTAATTTTTCGGCCGAGCAAAGTAGAATGACTTCTTAAGTTTCGGCTTGCCCAAGAATTTTGAGCCACTCCGTATTTCAGGTAGGAAGGTTCCTCTTCACCGAGAGGAAAGAAACGGGAGAAAATTAGGTCGGGGCTCGGTGTATCCAGCATCCATCTCCGGGCTCCAAGGATGCTTTATATTTAAAAGATATTCAAGCCAGACTGTTCCGTGAGGAGGTCTCGCAGCATGTCGCCGAAAGGAGCAAGCAGGGACGAGAGATACCGGTTGGGAAACAGACGCGTTTCGAGGAGCCCCGCGACCACTCCGTTTCCTTCCTTTATTCCTCCTTCCGCGCCCGACTGCCGTTTCCCTGATGAGTCCAACCGACCGGAACTCCACTCGTCGTTGTACTCGCAGAGGAATCTTCGGCTGAAATTCGAATTCGCTTCCGCGTCGAGCAGCGAACCGCCCTCCACTTCCACTCGCCTTTCGCAAACATTATTCCTGCTCTTTCATTGCAACATGCTCGCATATTTGGCAGACAGACGCTTGTCTTGCGGACTCAACTCGCGCGGGAGTTAAGTTATTATTTTCCCAAGAAACTACTGGATGCAAAACAATTTCCGGGATGATAGCGCAAAGATCGAGAATTCTTATGGAATGGAGACTACTTGCTGTCCTGATTTCAGCAGCCAGTATTTGCCTTCCGCAATTTTCGTCGCATGTTTTGCATTCCTTAATTTACTCGGACCGGCGGTGGGAGCCCGCGGGATTAGCTCCGTCCGCAAAGGTAACGCTCAAAAACCGTCGTAAAAATCTTGCCACCCGGTGCGAGGGAGTTACAGCGACAGATATCAGGCAAATGAGAATTTACTTTCCTTACGACACCGCGCGACAATGCATAACGCATTTTCGGTGCCAGTTTCGCCAGTCCACGAAACGGAGGATTTCATTCGGAATTTCGATTTACAGGGATCGGAGGCTCTCGTCTTCCGGGAAGGGAATGTATTTCTCAGGGGGAGGGAAAAAAATTGAGAATCTGCAATGTCAGTGGGACCCGGATGGCGGGACGTCGATGTGCCGCATATTATCATAAACTGCGGATTCAGGACGGCAAGTTTATGAAGATTGAATTAAATTGTAGCTCCTTCGAGGAAATGCCAGTGGGAGAAAGAGGGCGACGCGAAGGAGGAAGGACGGGGTGGCGAAAAGAGACGGAAGGGCATGGGATGGGTGAAGAGGAATAGCAATGGGAAGGATGAACTCTCAAGTCGCACCGATAGTTCTATGAAAATGCTGCAGATATCGGTGACTTATAATATTCAATATTTCTGAGAGTGCCTCTCTGCAGTTCTGTAAATAACATTCACCCTATTACTGCGCCACTCGTGACGAGTAGTTACCGGCGGTTGCAGTGATCATGCTTCACCCGAACATTAATATTCAATTGAAATTATTGGCCTAGCATCGGGCGAAACACTCGAGACGGCAATCGAATCGCTCCCGCCACTTGCGCTGGCGGAGAAGGTGGTAACGCCGAAGCAAGGGCGGCTTCGTTCCGTCCGAGGGAACGCATCCAAAATTGCGGCCTCGTAAATCGGCGTTAGTCTCCGCAGCGATTCGACGATTCTCTGCACCCACCTAGCCATTATCTCGGTCGTTTCGTGGCGTTAGGTTAAACGAAACCGTTCGATAAGTTCTCCAGGATTTAGCGGCGGTGGCAAGTCCTCTGCTGGTCTCGTCCTCGGTTCGATCGATTCTCCACGCTCGCGAGTGATTTTCCTGATTATCGGCGATCCGGTGTTAAGCAACAGTGATTGTTACATTAACGTAGTATATTCTCGCAGCTGCTAAATAATTTGTGCAAAGGCAAGGTTCGGAATTAATATTCAATCACCTCTCCCTTTTCCATTAAAAACCCTGGGCATGTTGAAAAGCTTCCCTTCCACTCGAACACAATAGGACATCCTTGATCGCTTTAATGGTATTCGCGTTACTCGACCCTGAATCACCCATCGAAGAATCGAAAAGCAATGCGCATACAGAGCGATCCATGAATGCAAACGTGGATCGTTGCCCGTACGAAAGTGGTTTTAATTACCGGGCCAGCTGTCGCGAGGAAGCGTTCGAGTTGGTCCTCCTGGTCCAGACGAGACCGATCGCGTTGGAAAAAAAAGGGAAAAATTTATTGTACGGATAAACATTCGGTATAGGCGACAAATGTAAATTTCAGCGTCAGCTGCAGCTGCGATCGGCGCGAAATAGATCGGTTCCGGTGTCGTTATCGCGGCAAACTCCGCCGACATGCCCGAACGATATCATTTAATATCGGATATCACGCGGCATCGTATCGCGCGTTTCGCGTTCCGCGTTGGGCGTTTCACCGCGCCCAAACTTTCGCGAGTGTATCGGTGTCCGGTGTCGTCGTTCCACCCCCCTACCCCCCCCCCCCCCACTCTGAAAATTAATTTCACGCTCCGAGTGAGAAAAAGAGGATTGATCGGCGCACCGATCGTCGCGGAAGATTAATGACCCGTGCAATCGTACCGACGGTAAATACGTATTTAAGAGAATCAACGATCCATTAAACCGGCAAAAATTGCGCGCAGCTATGTGTGCTCTTCCGATTCTCTTCCTGCGGTCAGCCTTCGATCGAGCATTTCGCATAAAGCCTCCGCCGTATTTCGTCACGCCTCGACGCGAAATTTTATACGATCTACATCGATCTCGGCTTAAAATTGAAATTATACGATCTTCAAGAACCTCCGTGGCTGCCTGCGGAGCGAGACTAAACGCGTTTACACGGTTCGCGAGCGCCTTTGAAAAGCACGCGTTTCATTGGCATCGGCACCGAGGAACTTGTAATATCGTAGCGTAACGATTTATTCCCTCGTTCCGCTGGTAATGCGACACGAAAAGCAGGCCGGCATTTTAAACGAACCGCTTTGTACGCGTCGATTAATATTCGATACCGCGCTCGATCGAGTTTCCTTGATTCGCGGAAATCGCGCTTAATATCGTATAAATTTTCCGGGCCCTCAAACGGTTTAAACTTCTCTGCCTACGAAATCCCGCGTTGTCGAAATCGCTTATAATACGAATCATTATAGGTTGCAATTTCACCGAAATGGGAGCACGTTTTCTAGATTACCGACATATATATACTTGGATAAACGTCGATGCGTTTGCTGCCATAAAAACTGGAAATTGATCAGAAAGGCAAAGTGTAATTGGTGGTGCAACTGGGACACGTTCTAGCCCATTCGGTTTCAGAAGTTTATTTAGATCGAGGGCGATGCAAGCGCGAACCACAAACTGCGGTTTCGAACTGCCGGTCGGCTAACAGGGACCAAATTTTTAATGATTCTCCCGTATCTCCGTTTATAGCCGTTGTTTCCAGAGCCTTCTACGGCGTCATGTATCCATTGCGATACGGAATAAAAATATCCCGTCGAACCGTGCCTGCCAGGTAATTCGATTTTTCGCTAACGCGTTCGTTCAGCAGCCCACGGATTCGATAAATAACGCTTCGCGTGGGGCGCGATACGCTCGATGAAATTGCTTTACGCGACGATTCAGCTTCGATCGTTCGCCAACCGCGCTCCACGGAACTTTCAATATCTCGCGCCTCCGCGCGAAACGCGTCTCGTTATAGCGACATATGCACATTATACGAACATTGAAAACCGTGGAATATAATATACCTGCATTTCAGATGAAATATTACGAAACGTTACGTTTAATTTGCTGCGAGCAACAGCAAGCTATTAGTTAGAAGTTCAAACGTCCCTTCTTCATGCACGAGATCGTCCATGAACCAGATCGGACTTGATTTATATTGTTTCTTCCTTTTCCACGGCGAACGGATTCGCGGAATTGTATGTGGACGAGAAAATATTGCGAGAAAAGCGACGACGCCGTAGCACAATTCGAGCTACCAAGCGAGGAAGGCAAGTGACACCACGAACCGCGGAAACTAGTTTCATTTCACTGAAATTTGTACCCCCATTAAAGTTCCCCGGCCCCTTCGCAAGAACTTCGCCCAGGGATTTCGCCGCTTTTTTTTTCCATTCGTTTGCAGTTGTTCGAAAATCGATCCGGCCAGTCCATTACGGTGGCCCTTCGGTCAATACGGCCAACCAATTTCAACTTTGACGGATTAAGAGCGTTCCAGAGTAAATCGAAGATCATGGTAAAAGCTTGGGCAAATTGGCGAAGTAGGAAATCCGGTTAATGGAAGAAAGGCCTGTAAAATAGGTGGCAAATCGTTTCCGCTTTACAGCCGAACAACGAATTCGAGCAATAGTGAGGGCCCATAGGTCTGTTAGGGGTATAGCTTCTGCATATACATTATATGATGCTCCCCTAAGTGAAGTATCAGGCGTTTCTGACCTAGGTGTCTTTATCTCTGCAGGTCTTGATTTTCGGAATCATTACCAGAATTTAACGCGTAAAGCTATGAAAACTCTCGGTTTTATTGCGAGGTTTGCGAAGAGCTTTAGAATGCTAAAATCATGGAAGCTACTGTACGTCGCTCTTGTAAGGCCCCAGCTAGAATATGCCTCTGTTATATGGAACCCCAAACACAAGCAGTACATCGGACTAATCGAGAGGGTACTTTCTGAGGCTGGCCTCGAGGGCTCTGGGCAAGCCGATGCATTTTAGCGACCATGACTACTGTCCAGCCCTGCCATTAATAGGCATTGCCACTCTATTCGATCGAAAGCTCTCGTCCGATCTAATTTTTCTCTTTAAGGTCATTCACGGCCATTTGGATTGTCCAGAGCTCGTGGCAGCATTGAGGTTCCGTGCTCCGGTACGTGAATTGCGACCAAGGCCTCTTTTTGACTGCATTGAGTCTACGTACCGTAGCTACACAGCGGATCCCATACCTAGGGCCATGGTTGAAGCAAACCAAAGTCTGGCTGACATTGATATGTTCTCCGTATCCCTCCATACCCTCCGACGGTCTCTGAATAGTCGATCTTCCCCCCATCCAACACTAGATTAAGTGCGTTTAGTTTAAGTTGCGACCTGTTTATTATACTTTAATTTGTTTTATTCATAGTATCTCTTGTAATTTAAAGGGTTTAATAATAATAATAATAATCCCTGGTATAATTCAATTCACCACGGCGATAAAGTTTTCGCCGCTGAGCCAATCGTTTACACGAAACTGCGGGTTTTCGATTTTCCATTCGCCCATCGATTGATGACATTACAGGTACGCGTCGAATTAACGCGGTTACGTCGTCGCGCTGTGACGAGCGCCACGGCGATCTTCGTGATATCGCGGCTGCAGTGGAACGACGGATTCGCGAAATCGCGGATTTGGAAGAACGGAAAGACGAAAACGTGCGCGTTAAAAAGCTGCAATTCCAGTTTTATCAAGTTCGCCGGGCTGCCGCTGCGTTTAATGTCCCTCTTTATCGTCGCAATGACGGTCAATTAATTCTGCTTGCCGGCAAATTAATAGTTCCCCGCGCTAATTGAGTTTACAAATGGAGCTCGATTCGCTTTCACGGCGACAATGGCTCGCTAGCGAAAAAATTCATTTTCGTTCCCTCAAATTTTCGCTGTAACGATGATATATCTGCTCCTGGCGGCGCTGTGAACTTGATGAATCACGTTCGGTGAGCGTGGATCGTTTGAAACATTTCGACCGTTTGAATTAAAAATGAGATAACTGCCTGTCGTTCGTGGTCACATCGCTCTCGCGATGTATTCTCGCTTTTACACGCGTCCGTGAGCTGGAAAAAGTCAATGCATAGACTGCCGTGCGCCGAGTTCAGTGACATTCGAGCCGAACACCCTGCGAATACGGTAGCAACGCCTTACGAACGTTCTCACCGAAACTTGGCCCTTGTTGATCGCTGCACTCACTCGCGTAGCCCCCTTTGTTAGGGCGTCGACGAGGCACGGCGGTCGCGGTGTCCTCGACGTGCTCGATGATTCCATCGGAGGCGTTCGAGCTGGTCGACTCGCACCCTCGGAAACAAGAAACCCTCCTTGACGTTCGGGGTTGGTCGACACGCGCGGGACTCTTCAGGTTCGTGCGTACGTTCAGATTTTTTCCAACGCGGCGTAGGAAGCTCTGTATTCGCGTGGCTGTCGGCCATACCTCAGATTTCCGTATCGCGGGGCGAAGTGATTGATGTTGAAGGCGTTTTGCAGCGCGAGCCGAGTACCAGGTATCCCGGATAATTACTCCAGCTGGTAAACGTTGTGTAAACACCAGCAGCAGTACGGTTCCCCAACGCACCTGGCTGCTACCTCTAGCTCTCCCTTTTACGCTCCACCCGGCTTCCGTTCGACTGCTTGTTCGCGGTCACGCCGACGTCCGATAATCTGCATTTCCTTTATCTTGGCCGTGCATGACGCTACGTATATACATATATATATACATATGTACGCGGCAGGAAAGGAGGGAGTCAAGCGTGTCGAAGAAAATCGCCCCAGATCAGGTGCACGAGTAGGCTCTCCTTCCATCTTCGTTCGCCTGTCTATTCACCTTCGTACCCTTCTCTCTCCCTGTCGCCCTTTCCTCGCCGCGAACAGTAACTTTGCTCTCTTCAGCTGACACCCGCGTCGAGTCTATGTATCTGGTCACGTAGGCTCCGGGCCCGGCGTCGGCGTCGCGACGCTCCGACGAGTCCTTTTGCGGGACTCGAGACGCTTCACTAATTCCCCGACATCACGTACAGCCGAGTGCTTCTCTCGATTATGTGTCAACGCTACCCCAGCCCTGCGCGGGCGTCCAATTAGCACGCTTCAGGGGGATTAAACGTCCTTTGGGTCGCGCTGGCAAAGGATGACCACCCATCTTGAGCTGATATCGATCACACGAGATTTCGAAACACTCGAGCACTGTGCTGACTTGATGTTGCCTCGCCTCCAGCGGGATCCAGGCAGAAATGTTAATAATAATGGACGGGATGGAGGGTGGTCCGATCGTTGCGAATAAACAAATCAACATAGCTGCCTGATGAGAGGGACGCGGGCGCACGAATGGTACCATTTCTAACAGCCAGTTTCCAGATGTGATCGCTTATAAACACATCCCGGCCCTATTAATCACGTATTTCAACGGTCGAGCGAGCGCGTTAATTGAATGAATCGATACATCCATTTGCGCGGATTAATCCGGTTGGTACTTCGATAATATGGAATAACAAAGGCATTTTGGATCGCGTCACGACGGTTCGCTGCATAAGGATTAACTGCGCGTTATCGCAGCTTGGCTTGATGATTTCCGTGCTGCTCTTTGAGGCACGTATTATTATTAGTAGCAGTGCAGTGTGTCTACCCTGGAACACTACATTACCGTAGGTACTGTAGAAATGAGGTTTCGTAATTGCTACACTTGATTCCACAGTAGAGCATACAGATTTCGCGCAGGCATGACCCTCAGGCGACGTTGCTACGCCGCCTCCCCACTTAACCGCCTATGTTTTTCTCCGTCGCACGACCTTCTCTACTCTCTCTGTTCACTTTTCGTGCGGGACTGTTTACGTTGACAACGGTCAGGTCCCGCGTTTGGGATGTACCAGTTATTGCTTGGAAATTACCACGACCAATCGCATGCGGTTCAAACCGTGGGTAGTAGTGGGACCTGCGCAGATCGGTCGCAAATCGGTAGGGGCGTCGGGATGCCCTAATGTGGAATGCAGTGTATATGTTCGGGAGCCACGGAGAAACAGCGGACCTCGGGGCGATGGGACTCGAACTCACGATCCTTCGGGTCCTCTGCGCTACTTGCTCAGCCGCCTTACCAGTATAGTGCCTATACGAGATATAGTAACTTAGGTGTGAAGTCCCTCAGCGGGGTGCTACCCGACACCCTGCTGCGTACTGGCCGCTAAACGTGCCCCCCTACTACCTCTTGCAGGACTGTATTTAGGAAAGACCAGGAAAAAACCGGGGCCCTAACAGAAAATAAAGCAGAAATTGAAGATACGGTTTATCATTATTAAAAGACATCAATTAACCTTCGCTACTGGCTATTAAAAATTGTCTCATATTAATAACTTATTTTAAATTAAAATTACTGCATGTCTTGAAGTAATTTTTTAGGTTTTACCGTGGCAGTCAGAGTGTTAAACGAAAACCGTTGATGTCTTTTAATAATGATAAACCGTATCTTCAATTTCTGCATTATTTTCTGTTAGGGCCCCGGTTTTTTCCTGGTCTTTCCTAAATACAGTCCTGCAAGAGGTAGTAGGGGGGCACGTTTAGCGGCCAGTACGCAGCAGGGTGTCGGGTAGCACCCCGCTGAGGGACTTCACACCTAAGTTACTATATCTCGTATAGGCACTATACGCAACGTCGCCAAAGCCGACCCTCCGAGGTCTCTTATTCCGGGCTCCCTCTTATAGGGGTACCTGATCCCACAGTACAACTGTTTCTTTCTATATAGAATCTTTGCTAAAATATAGATCTGCCATGATTGATTTTCAACTGTCCGTACTATTGTGCTCAGGAGATGCACACCCAATCAACTTTTTTCACAGTTTCATACGTAGCCGTTTTACAGAGAAACTACTCCGTCCGCCGAGAAATTTTCCAGTATTTTATCGCGCTACCTTTTACAATACTCTGGCATGTTCGCTGCGCTCGTTGAAAGCGGCTATTATTAACATAACGATCAGCACGCAATAACGCCCTCCGATGGCCGCGAATCACCGACGTTAAACGAAGCTTGTTCGGTTATCTAGCATTGGCGGGGTACACGTAAACGGCGGCAAGCTTTCCACGAAGGCAGCGCGGCGCTCCACCCGCGGGGAATGGGAATGGTCCGAGATTCAAGAATTAATGGCCGCTTAGAAGAGCGCCGCGCCGGAGGCACGCAAGGATGCGTGCGCGAAAGCATTTCACACTTGCTTGCGTAAACACAAGAAGCCGGTAGATTCGATTTAATTTGCTGCCGCGTACCTAACGCTAACACGAGATACGTCGCTTCGGCGCGGTGGGCAATAAAATCTCCACCCATTAATAACCCAGGGAAACGAGCTTCGCCTCGCCAAACCTCTACGCGACCCCTTTTTTCTCCCACTTTCTCCTTCGCGGCTACGTCGAACGTATGTAACGCGGCAGATTTTGCTAACGCGTCGACCGAACGGACGACCGCGGTTTTCCCCTTAAACCGGCTTCTTTATTTGCCCGCGGACCACCAAATGCTTATCGTAAAGACCGTGAATAACGGAGTCGTGTAGATACGTCTCCTTCCCCTCGCGCTTCCTCGTTTTCCAAGCGTATTACGATTTTCTTGTCCTTCTCCCGCCACCGTTTTTACGCTCGCTCGCTCGCCGAATGGCTTTTAGGTACTAAGTAGCACCGTAAACTTCTTGGCGCATACCTTCTGCTACCGATGTTCCTTCTGACCTCGCGGAGATACTTCTTAGTCCAGTGAAATTAGACGGAAATCTGCCCAATCTTCGGAATAAATACCAGCAAGCTAAATTTTGGTATGGGCCTTTATTTGGTCGTTTTAAACAATATGTCAAAAGTCCCCATCGATCCGAGTGCCGCTAAAAATTTTACAGAGGGTTGAAAAAAAAAACAGTTTTTCGCGAATATCTCGTTATCTAGCAGTTTTGCGACAAAAATAGGTCTCACACAATTTATAACCTAGGAAATTCTCTAGAAAAAAGGTTGTATGAGTTTTTTTCGTAGGAGTAACCATTTTCATGTGTGCCGGGTTACCAAGTTTCAACCCCCATACTTTTGACAAGGGAAGATCCCGAACCCGGAAATTCAGAAAATTATGAAACTCTGTAAATATGTAGCGGAAGTCCTGCTGAGTACAACGCAATTTCGTTTGTTGCCCAAATTCAATCCAAGAGGGTGCAATTGAACAATGAAAATTTTTTTACTTTGTATTATTACTCGCGAACTGTAGGAGATAGAAAAAAGTGTTCAGGAAAAAGTTACGTCTCTTAATTAGGTCTAACATTTGGTAAATTATAGTTCTTACAGTTCTTACGGTGCGTGAGTTATAACACAAAATCTAAAAAAAAAAAAAGATTTTCAGGGGTCAATTTCACCCTCTTAGAGTGAATTTGGGCAGCAACAAAAATTGAGTAATACATACCTATATATCCTCTACTTATCCCCAAAGTTTAAATTTGTTCACTCGAAGGGGGTGAAATTGACCCCTGAAAATCCGGCTATTTTCCGATTTTGTGTTATAACTCACGAACCGTAAGAACTGTAAGAACTATAATTTACCAAATGTTAGACCTAATTAAGAGACGTAACTTTTTCCTGAACACTTTTTTCTATCTCCTACAGTTCGCGAGTAATAATACAAAATAAAAAAAATTTCAGGGGTCAATTGCACCCTCTTGGAGTGAATTTGGGCAGCAAACGAAATTGCGTTGTACTCAGCAGGACTTCCGCTACATTTTTACAGAGTTTCATAATTTTCTGAATTTCCGGGTTCGGGATCTTCCCTTGTCAAAAGTATGGGGGTTGAAACTTGGTAACCCGGCACACATGAAAATGGTTACTACTACGAAAAAAACTCATACAACCTTTTTTGTAGAGAATTTCCTAGGTTATAAATTGTGTGAGACCTATTTTTGTCGCAAAACTGCTAGATAACGAGATTGTTCACGCGTAGCCACGATGAGACTCGACCTATGAGTGTCGAGTCAACGGAGGTCGTAAATCTCCGTTACGAATTTTATCGACACCGGAATTACGCGGATCCCTACTCGTTTTACTGAAATAGGGCTAGTAAGTAAGTTGAATGCAAAATATAAGGAAACAGTGAAGTGATATATATTTAAAGCAATAAACAAGTATAACAGTTTAAAAACGGTGAATTGTGAATAACATGTAATTATTTTGCGCTAACCGTTCTGCGCTGACGGATTGACGCTAACCGTCCTCCGCTGACGGGAGCTGTAGTTAAGACTGATTAGGCGGACTCCTTCCAAGTACGAAGAAGAGTCCGACAGTGGCTATTTTGACCCGATTGGCCAACTTAGTGTTGGTGCCGACCAATCAGGTAATTTTCCTGGCACAAATCGCGCCACCTATTCCCTGCGCCCTTGGCGCGCTTTTTCCGGGAAAGGGGCTCGATTTGGCGGGAATCGTTCTGGCCGGAACTTTAGCGGCAAGGCATTTCTTACCTGCCGGCGTAAGGCGGCGAGAAAATGTAAAGACACCCCACATCTGCGATGCACGTGCGGGCGCGTTGACCAGCGACCTTTTAGTTGGCCTACCTTGGCTCAGAGTGACGATTTATGACTTAATTGCCGTAACTAATTTTGGCCCGTGTACCGGCCTAAACCATCTAGAGAAATGTGTATCGCAGATGTATGGATTCGAAGACTGTTTGATAATAAATCATTGGTTCCTATTTTTAATAAAACCCGAAAGAATTATTCCGCGCATCATTGCAACGCTGAACAGAGATATTCGCGAAAAATTGTTATTTTTTTTTCAACCCTCTGTAAAATTTTTAGCGGCACTCGGATCGATGGGGACTTTTGACATATTGTTTAAAACGACCAAATAAAGGCCCATACCAAAATTTAGCTTGCTGGGTTTTATTCCGAAGACAAATCCTAATTTCACTGGACTATCTTGCGAACCGTGGCAGAATGCGCCGAAGACAGGAAGAATGATTCCCAACGAAAATCCGTGAAAATTGTTATTGGTGATTTCATTTATTGTCGCGTATCATCTCCAAGCTCCGCTCCTGCAACTGGATATTCAAGAGGGACCCTAATTGGAGAATTCATGAAAACCGAGAAAATACCCTGTTGCACCTACATTGATTTAGACAGCCGTCCGAGCTCCCTTCGTGACTGCCAGCACGGAGTGTTGACGTCGTAAAACAAAAAATCATGACGGGGCGTAAAGCAGGGCATATAAAACAGCGAGTCGATCGCGATCGACGGCACTTGGAAACAGAATTATTGCGCTCCGCGGTTTCCATCGGACTTTGAAACGAGAATCGTTCCGCTACGTCGGAGGTTCGAGTACGAGTGCATAGCGGACTTTTATATCCGTGAAATGCTCGCTTCGTTCCTCCTCGTTTATTTATCGAACGTCCTTCTCCCGCGCGCGGAACACTATCCGACTATTGGCGATATTTTCCTCACGCAGCGCGGTCGCGTGTTCCCGCCGCGTCGCGTCCCTCGAATTTCGTATTTTAACTTCGAACTTTCTGTCCCCAGAAATGAGATCCGTTGGGAAAAGTGTTGCGAAGAATCCTGATGGGCGAAGCCTCCCGAGAGAGTAGAGACCGCGCGACTTTTGCAACGTATAAACTAGATAACATTTAAAAAAGAAACGCGTAATCCATCTGCCGTGTTGCTTAAACCTCTCGGTCCACGAAGCACGAATGAGGGTCAGGAGAGGATGCAGGAACGTCTTGGGGGACGTAGGGGGCGCGGAGGAGGACGTCGCGATGAGAAGAGCAGTTGATCTTGTTGCCGTAGACTGGCACTCGCAGACGACTTCTCCTATCGGCGCGAACCGGCAATTTCCTTTGGAATCTAAAATGCAAGTAACACGGTATGTTTGCCGAAATTACCATCTATCTACATAGAGCCCGCCGGAACAACGGGAGAGCAGAGGCAATCGTAGGTGGTGGTACGGTATGGCATCAACGAGCCGGCCGATCCGAGTTTCGTGTTCCATTACGCCGCGCCGGCAGACCGAACCGTCTATCGGACCCAAAGCTCCGAGGATTTAGATGCGCCTTTGTATATCGGCCGGGAATACGTCGTTATGTCGGAGCGAGTTTACAGTGGGACCGGCTACGTGAGCTGGGTGAAATCAGCCCCTGGCGCGAGTCGATGTCGGCGGAATTTCAGATTCAGCACGGCCGCCGTTCGAACCGAGTGGAGTCGCGTTTTCCTACGCTACCACCGATACCCATCCCTCCACCGCTGCCCCTGGTTATACCGGCACAGTATAACAACCGTCGCGCCGCGGAAGGATACGGTTAAACGCATTATAAATACTTGTCGCCTCCCGCTAACCTGATTCATGGATCGTTCCTCGGTTGCTCAAGACCCACGGATATCCGCGCAAGGGAGTTTCTGCTCGGGGGTAACGCGCGCCACGCCTTCGGCGGGCTAAAATTATGCTTGCCACGGGGAGGTCTCTTAATATTAGAAGCCGAATTCGCCGGCTGACGGATCTACGCGTCGCAGATGGAATTAATGCACGGCAATTCCGCGGAATATCTGGAATACGCTGGGAATTGCTGCATTTCAACTTTTCGTTAATATAGACGCGCCCGGTGACGTAGGTAACGCGGTAGTTGCGCCCTGTTGCACCTTCGAATGCGATATTCAACCTTTACGCGAGAATCCTGCCGATGAAAAAACTTTCACCGCGGCGGCAAGTAACGTCTCTTTAAAGTTACCCTCGGAGTAGCCAATTCCGTGATATTCGAACGAAGCTCGATCCCGATGGCGAGCTCTCGCGCGTCAATAGCGTCAGATTCGCCGCGTGTAACGGCGATCGTAAACGATACCGACCTTTGACTTTTCCACCCAGATACATATTCCCAGCGGCTGGCCAAACCCTGGAAAAATTCCACTGTTCCGGATCAATTTGAAATTCAGAAGCGATTGGAGACTGACGTCGGATTGGCCATCCGACCCGGATGCCTTCCGTTATTCGACAGGGAGTTAAAAACACGCCCTTCATGGACGAGTTGATTAGGTTTTTTTCCCCCTGCCAGGACGAGGCGCATCACGGCGAGGTGGAATCATCGACGTGGCGTTGCTCCGCGATCTTGATGGCGCAATTGGGATGGAAAGAGTCAGGTACACCGATCTCCCGGGACGAACGTGAAATTTTCTTCTTCTCTGTTAAATCGACGTCGACGTTGTTTCTTCGAGCAATGATCCCCGCCTTTCTCTAAAATTGCATCACTTTTTCCGAGATATCCGCGAAGAAGATTCGCGTGAATTGGCGGCGCGCTGTTGGGCGTTTCGTGGATGCGAAATAACGAAGAGTGCTGCGGTCAACGGCGCAACAAATTATATAGAGCAAGGATTTGGCAGATGGATTGGTAGCGTTTGACGATATTCCACTACCTGCACAGTCTGTGTAATATTTTTGAGTATGGTCTCTACAACTCGGTTTACGAAATTGCAGTACTTGTTACTAAAATATAGGTCCGCGTCAGCTGGCAAGATGTCTCGGCCGCGTGTCTATCACGCGCGCATCGCCACGGGGTTGGGATATCCTCTGGATTCGCTGCGGTTTAAGAGTCCTGACACTTCGGGGACTCGCCGTCCTGAAATTTACGGAGTGAAGCGTGCGACCGACGTGTTCCCGCGGATGGTAAGATATCGTGACTGAAAATCGATAGCTACGTATCGGTGGAAACGTCAGCCGGCGGAACGCAACGTTAAACGTCGATAGGCTATCTCTACGTTCCGACAAAAATTGCGAATTCGGCAAAGGAATCTGGTCGGCCGTTGATCCCAGCTTTCCAACTTCGCCGCAGCCCCGACTGGAAAGCTCCGTCTATCTATAGCATGCAAGGCGACAGCAGATCACGTTCGCAGGGACAGGGAAGGAAAAGTGAATCCCGAACGTTGAATAGAATATGCATCTAAGACGTGTGGACTGTAGAAAGTGTGGGTAGACCAAGCAAAATTGAACAAGGCTGCTGATAAAGTCTCCTCAAAGGGCTGACTGTTAGAGCAAGGGGAGTCTCCCTCTACCGGACAGCCGATATTCAAAGGAGCAATCATCCTTAACTGTTCTCAAACTACCAGTCTTTCGGTTTATCGAGTAACCATCGGATTACACGATTCTCTTGCGAACGTGATAAATGACGGAAGTGGAAAGTTTGCATCAGTTCCGGCGCCTTTGAAAATTACTCAATACGGGGGGCAAAGTGAGAGGGGGGGGGGGGGGTGGCAAGGAGGACAAGGGCGAGCGGGAATGGGGACGTAGGGTAGAAGCCCCAATTACTGACACATTAAGGACTGACTCTAATATTATTGCATAGTATCTGTATTTATTGACTAAAAGTATAAGTTTGTTATTTTTTTTATTATGGTTTAATATGTTTACTTCATGAAAAACATTTTGTGGGTCTTAGAATTTCTATTTTTATATATAAATTCATTAATCTAAAAAACATATTTCTAGATATATAACTGACACCTCTAAAACGTGTGTGACTGAATTACTGACACCCCAATTACTGCCAGCTAACCTACATAATACTGTTTATTACTCATTTTACGGTTATGTCGTCTCATGTACATGAGCAACTACTGCTATGACAGTAATACCAAAATGCTTGAAACGCTTGTACCAATCACTATCACCCATATATTAATTAAAAAGGCTTAATTAATCGTTATATTACGATCGTTGTGAGTTTCTATGATACTTCTATTGTACTAAAAAATTATTGTTTATTATGTAAATAATTTAAATATAGTAATTATAGCCCTTTCTTTAGTGCCCTGTTTTCTCTTTCACTAGTAAGGAAGTCGCCATTTCCACTGTTGTAATCAAATTAAAATTTTGTATCGTCTATAATAATCGTCTATAAAAATAAATATTAAGTGGTGCATTTTCTAGCGTATAGATTATAGGTTGAATCACATAATTTTTTTTGTGTATGACTTTACAACGTTAATTTATTCGTTATTTTCAGTAAAATAGCTTAAGGTGACAGTAATTAGGTAGGTGTCAGCAATTGGGGGTTCTACCCTACGCGAAAGGAGAATGAAATTTAGTTAGTTAAATGGAGGGAAGTAAACTTCATCGTTTATTCCGACAGCAATTACTACAGGTAGCGTTTTTTCATCCGCGAAACAAGACATTATCAACTACTTCGTTATGTGGTTCACGAAAGACGTGGTTGGAAAGAAAATACAGAGTGCCGCCGTCTCTTTAACCTCGTAACTCACGCTTAGTTCTACTATTTACTGCAGCGTTATTTATAAAAGACCCGGGAAGCTTCTTGTAACTACCGGCGGTGAAGAACAGCTTGAGAACTTTACGCGTATCCTGGCTGACGTAACGTTGTAAACCGTCACGGGCCAGGGTAAAGGTAAACGAAACTTCCCCATAAATCCTTAATTACCGACGTTTGTTACATTCCGTTGAAATTACTGTAATAAGATGCGAGGGAAATGTAGCTTTCAAAGTAAGCGCAGGTAAGATGATAAAAGATGGAAGCGCCGCGGCATGGCCAGATAAACTTCGCCTCTCCTCGTTTAGTTATAATCCGTTTACCAGTGCAAAGATATAAAACCAGCTGCGAACATCTTATGCTCTATCGCATTACCGCCCGCGGCGTACACGAATCTACAAACTCGGATGAAAATTGCAACGGTAGGCATTTAACCGATTATAATACAACGATACTGTATCGCACGAATCTCTCGACATCGCTCTTCGCGGAGTTAGCTCCAAATCCATTTGATTTCCGGAACAATGGCCACCGCGCCGTGGTTTCTCCTTTGCCGAGAGGGGATTTGGTGACAAAACAGGGAGGGTGTCGTTTGAAGTCGATACATTTGATAGACTTGACGCGCGTACACTCGCGAACATATAGGATCACGCGCCTCTACGGATGGCTGGCAGTCGTATCATGAAATATTCAGGATACAAATAGCACGGCGAATCCGATCACGGACGCTTCGGTTAATAAGAAATTTCAAAAAAAAAACTCTAATGCATTTAAATTGCCTCGCCTCTAGACTTAAGCATTCGATTACGTACACTTTGCGCCATCGGGATCGCAATTTTATCCTTGCATCCGCCGCGAATCGATTGATAGATCCATCTATGTACCAGGACTATTGGCCACAATATCGTCAAATATCGTGGTTCCTAGGAATTGAAGCAGAGTTTGCAGAAGTTGACATTTCCTTTCGACACACTTGTCAGAGTACTTGATAAAATGAAACGGTTATTACTTTCCAAGGTACTCGCAAAGGGTTCAAACATTATATATCTTGCGGGGTTTAGATACCACTGGCGATATTGCAGGCCGCCGCTCCCTACAGGAGAATCTCCGATACGTTTGCAGAGACTCAATATTGACGAAATGATACAGGAAACGTTACAGTATAACTTAAATAGGTACCCTTACGAAGGGCAAAAGCAGTCGGTGCAATATCAGTATTTCCGGCGGCTCTATTTCCAAGCTTTCAAACACATGCTGAGCACTTTTAATTTAACAGTTCCCGTTTTGCTACGGAGGTGCGTCTGTGCCAGGATTTCCCTGTAAACCTTTGCCATTTCAGGTGCACGGTCGGTTTACGAGACACGAATCGTTGTCCCGTAAACCTTCGTCGCTTTTCAGCCTACACTTAATGAAGACGCACCGCTGCCACCAAGAAAGAACCTGCTTTAATCCACAAATGATTGCCCCCTCGATACAGGGTGACGCTGGTGGCCAGGAGTACGTATTATCGAGCCCCGACATTTCATTTTCGACCACTGCTTCTCCTTTTCAAGAGCCCACGCAAAGAGGCGAATCTCATCTCCCTCTTTTGCAACTGCAGCTGCCGTGTATCGCAGGATTTACCACGAGGTGATTGAAAGCAAGGTACATTCCTACCATCTTCAGTACCAAAATGAACGCTCGTAAAAATGTCTGCCTTTTGTTTCACGTAGAAATATAGAGCGTGGAGGGAAGGATCGTAGACGAGTAGGGGAGAGTCTGCGCGAAGGGGTAGTCGTTACCCCCTGAAAAAGGAAGCCAGGAATGGGAAAGGGATAAAGCCCTGTCACAATTATGTTCCATCAACATCATAGCTGATAGGGGTTCGAGCAAGTCGGCGTGAAATTGAAGTAGGGCCTGCTAACATTCGGTGGGGTCTAGATGCGTCTGTACTCTGTACACTGGCGCGCGTGTACGTAATAGGTTTAGAGACGAAGCGACTCTTATCTACTAGGCGAGCACATACTGCGGCAAGATAACGGTCTTTCGACTCGGAACGATGTGCATCTACGCTATAACCGAGCTCCACTTAAATACATAACGTGCTTCGCAAGATTTAGTAGGTACCCGATGCTAACAGATTTCTTGGAGTAAAATAAGCCAGTAATAAAAGGCTACGCGGGCCATTAGGGTAGTCCATTCTTTCAAGTATAAAATGTAGGGTGTCCGCAAGGTTGCTTTTGTTCCATACATGCGAACTAACACCTGTGCAAAATTTCAGCCTAATTGGAAGTCGCTAGGATTAACCGTTCTTTAACTGACTTCAAAAAGGAGGAGGTTATAGATTCGACCCGTTTGTATGTTTTTTTTTTTGTTTCTCTTGCAGGGAAAGAGTTTCTATCTGTTTTTCAACTAACCCTTTAACACCCAGACCCTTGAACCGTTATTTCAAAATTGTGAGACTGATATAACGTTGTATCTTGTTATTTTCAAATGGAAAATATCGATTTTTTTATTTTATTGTTATAATAGTTAGTGATGGGGCTGATACCAATACTATTGATGATATTCAATCAATTCGATACCAAAGTACTCAATAGGAAATATCGATACGCATCGAAATGTTATGTACTTGGTATCAATCATCGATACCAATTCTTCTTCAACCGATACCATATCAATACTATACCGAATCAAAACCGGTTTGATACTTTACGATATTATCGATACTTATTTGATACTTACGAAATTATCGATACTTGTCTGATACTGTACGAAATTATCGTTTTTTATTTGATAATTCTGTGATCAGATGGCAAACCTGTTATGATATCTATTTGATACGAAAGTATCGGTTTCGATTTGCAATTTACTAATTCACGAAAATAGTATTTATTACCAATCATGATTTGATAATATAACTAATGAAGTAGGAGTTGGAATCAGTATCATGAACTACGTATATAATTGAATTTTAATTAATAAATGATGTACATATACATTATTCTAGAATGAAATATTTTGTTGCATTTTGCTTCCAATAAATAAGACGATTTTTTATGGGTAAACAACTTTCTTTAAAAAAGTTATCTAACTGTAATTGTACATCATTACCATCTAATGAGTTTCTATTTCTGCCTTCGATATAATTATCAAATGAAGCCCAAAAATTAGATTCATCCTCTGTCAGTGGTGACATTGATGTTTTGTGGTTATATTGCATATTGATTGAATTGATTTGATTTGTGGTTACAGGCTGATTTCAAGTCGTTTGGATTTGTGGTTATGGGTTATACATATTTATTGATGACAGCGTAATGCTATATCGCCTTCCGTTCTTTTTTCATAATTTTGTATTATCATCATAACTACGCGCGTCTGCAAAGTTTCAAGACAATTGGATTGGTGGAACTGGGTTAAATAGGTTTTCCGTTTTACCCCACGAAAAGTGTTCCGTTTTGCGCCACATGCAGTCATTTGGTAAACATTTAATATTTACACTTCAGCGTGAGGTAAAGATATTGCAGGTATCGAAATTCTCGTATAGGCATCAAGTAGGTATCGATATTTTTGTGTAGGTATCAAACAGGTATCGATACATTCTGATATGTAAGTATCAAAGAAGCATCGATTCCTTTTGATGCCTTTGACTTTGATATGTATCAATACCAGATTGAAATTTGTAGAAGGGTATCGATATGTATCGATACGGTATCAGTCCCATCACTAATAATAGTCCATAATAAAATTTTCAACAGAATGTTCGATTTTATAACCCGAAAACATTGAAGTCTATTTTACCATCACAAAAACTACGGATGCTTTCTAACAGAAGTTAAATATAAACGGGCGATAGAATTTTACGCTAGGATTAATGTTACTAGAGGAAGCCATTTTTATACTTGGCACAAAGGCAACATTCTTTTACGCTATTAAGGAATAATATACACTTGATTGGGTAATATAATGTTGCAAATCGTGCCGACCTGTAAATATGCTGCATAGTATAGGCCAGTTTTCGATATACACACTTCTTTCAGTTTTTGGAACAAAAACGGGCTTGTGGGGAGCACCAAAGAATACAAAAAGAAATTTCCCACGAGGCCGTGAACTACCCTGGCGGGTAGGGTGGAGTGAAAAAAACTTTTTTTCGATGATCAATTTCTAATAGTGCGGAAAAGTTGTCTACTTGGCCCAATAAAACGTGTAAAAAATTTCAGCCCGATCGGATAATTTCTTCTGTGTGCACCAAAGGCCTTAACTTTCAAAATTTTAGTACAAAACTTAAAATTAAAAAAAAAAAATATATAATACAAAATACATAAAAAAACAATTAAATTATTAAAAAAAACGGAAAAAAATATAAAATACAACAAACAAGGAGCCCGACGTACAGTTTCCTCCGCGTGGTTGGTTCTGGGCCACTTGTTCCATTAGGAAAGTGAGCGAAGAGCTGCATTTTTTTATAGTTTACAGTGCCATTCCTATCGTTCCGAAACCAGCCACGGGTGTTTCTTTGCTTCATTTACGCAACAAATATAGTCTTGGGTATAAAAAAAGGTGGAATCCACCAGCTGAAGAAAGTTGCAGTTTCTTAAGTTTTGTACTAAAATTTTGAAAGTTAAGGCCTTTGGTGCACACAGAAGAAATTATCCGATCGAGCTGAAATTTTTTACACGTTTTATTGGACCAAGTAGACAACTTTTACGCACTATTAGAATTTGATCATTGAAAAAATGTTTTTTTCACTCCACCCTACTGGCGGGCCATGCTCGGCCACCGTGGTGTCACATCGTTCTGAATACGTATCCCACGAAACACGCTTTCTCCGATTATTTGCTAATGTTCGTGGATCACCTGCAGTTACTCCACGCAATCCATCTGTTCGTTTCTCAAGCGCATCGTACGTCGGATGTACATAGTGCTTGCACGTGCTCGAGCCTATGAAACGACTCTGACACTTAAGCAATTAGCCCGCTTTCAGATAATCTCGTTTAACGAACAGCACTTATCGCGATCCGCCTGCCCTACGATTATTCGATTCGGAACACGTTCTCCGTTTGATCGGTCGGCCGTTACTTCGCACGCGTCTGTTTCCCATTCACCTTCTGCGTTCGCTTTCCATTTCCCACTTGCACCTACTGTTTCCACAAATTCATCTCTCTTCTTATCTCTCGTCTTCCCTATCGTACCCCTGAAGCACGGAACGAAAATTCTCGTCCATTCTTCTCACTCTGGCGATACCTCCGCCGATGGATTTTCATTGATTTAAGCGCCAGAACTGTTCCCCAGTAAGTGCATTTTCTCCTGGTTGCGCTTAGTTTATGTTAGGTAAAAAAGAGAGATCGAATTGAAAGCCTTAGCCCATATCCTTGTTCTTACTGGTCTCTCGATTTCCGTTCTCCCTCGCGAGACTCTTTTCGCTCTCCTCAGCTACCGTCTCTATTTACCTTTATCTCTCCTCTGTTTATCCTATTTTCTTTCCTCCTTTCTCCGTCTCCCTTTTCTTCTTCACGCGCAATCCTCTCCTATTCCGTCTCAATTTCCGCTACCTCTATTTTCTCTAATTAATTCCCATCTAACCTGTTACCTTCGTCCTTCTATTGACTCTATTCGCCGCTTTCCCACGGGAGCGGTTTGTTTTTCCTTTTTTTCTACCGAACGGCCTGCCGGTATTTTCGTTCAGCCGGGAATGTTTATCGCCGTAGCGCGCCCGCGAAACCTATCTCTCTATACTCTGTCCAGTTAAATAGTCCTGGCACTTGTCCATATCAACATTTTTCCAGCTCACGCGCCGACACCCCCGATTTCGATCACTGCTTCCTCGTTTATGATCCCCTCGCACACGGGTCTGTTGCACGAGGCGCGCATTGGCAAACAGAAATGAAGAAAATCGAGCCTGTTCGATTGCGGGGCAATAGAACAGATACATTTAATGGAAAAGTTTGCGTCGGTTTAGTTCGTGGCGGCGTGTGATATCAAGGCGATGGTTGACGATATTACGCGGAAGCGACGCTGCACGTTTAAATACTCCTCCCGGGCCGATAAGAGGCGGCTGTCGTTGACTTTGATTGCACTATTATTCTAGGGTCGTAAATGGTCAGCCCGGTGCGAGGGAAAATGGTAATGAGCCGGCCTATAATCGTTCTTATCTTGGGAACGTGTATGCACGCGCGCGTGTGCTCACGCCTGACAGATAGCCCGGCAAGAAGAATCGCCACCTGAAAGAAATTATATTGCAGAGTGGGCGGATAAGATGTGGCGACTGTTTAAAAATGACCTCCGCATTATGCCTTTCTGCACTTTTCCCGCAAAAATTCTGACAGCCACGATCGCGATCTTACGTCGAGATTTCACCCGTGTCGGGGTATTTATTTGCTAAAAAGAGGCGGTGCAGCGATAAATGTTAAGTAAAGCAGGTTGCGTTTTAACCGAGAGATCGTTTATCAGGAAAGAAACTTCTTGCGGGTGAAACTTGAGTTATGAATGTATAAAATATCTCCTCCGTAATATCACCGCATTTTTGTGGGAATGGTCTCGAGGAAACGATGCAAGAATTCGCCTGTGGTTTTACGAGACCAAAGTAGACCGGGTATGGTTGTCTCATTTTCTTATTTTGATTTTTTTACGGGTCATAGCTGCAGGGAAGTTGATTCAAACTTAGATTAATATAAACTACGTACGTCCGACTTTATAAAAAAAATTGGTCCTGTGGATTTTGTCAACCAGATTAGGAGATAATTCACATTATTTGCTGGAACTATTTTGTGACAACATACCCCGAGGCCGGGTTGGTTGTCACAGTATCTGGGGTTGATTGTCACACATTTAGATAGCTAAGTTTATGAATAAAAAGTCGATTCAATTAAGAACCTAATATCAATTCCTGGGACACCTCACCTCTGGACGTCTTCTTCTTATAAGTTTGCGGCATTATTATTGAGAACTGTTGCAAACAAACAAGAAAATAATATCACATGGTAGGTACAGCAAGTTACAGCGGGATCAGCTGACACATGCGGCAAATACGTAACCCCAAATGTTCTGTGACAACTTACCCCAAATGTTCTGTGACAACTTGCCCCAAACCGTTAAACAATTTCACCTCTCTATTCATGTATTAAAAAGTTTAAAAAATGCAAAAAAATCATTACAATAAGTTAGAAAAAACTCTTAACTACGAGAATAATGCAATAATGTTATAGTCATTACTAAGGAACAACCTATACTTACTTGATAGAAAATACGGCATAATTTACTTCGAGCGCACGAAAAGAAAGAATGATACATCGTGTCTCCATGCGACTCCACAACGACTTGCGTGATGGGGGAGGAGGCGACGATATGTTTACGCATCGCCATGGATTATTAGTACATTCCTATTGTTTATAATTTCTTTGTTATAGCGCTTGTGACAACCTACCCGTGTGACAACCATACCCGGTCTCCCCTACTTGCGTCGAATAATTAAACACTGCGGTTGTAATTGTTTTATTGGCGCCGATTCAGTTGCGTAACACTTTTAATAGTAACTACATAATGTTCATCTCTTTTATATTTAACTTGAATATGCAAGAGGCATGGATCCCATGCGGTAAAAGTTAATGTAAATTATACAGAGGCGGTGGTCTTTGAGCTCAAATGGATCAAAGGTAGCCAAAAGGCAGCGCACGTCCGCCTTTTCACCACAGTGAAATATCTGCGAGGCATACGAAATATATTTTCCTTCTCTGCGAATAATCTTCCTCTGCCTTTTTTGGTAATCCGGCAAAGAGCAAAGCTAGAGATATTACCTACCGGCGAAAATATTTAAATAATTATTTTACGTGCCCGCTGCTCAAACATTTCATTCGCTATCTTACGAGGCGCTTTCCTATATTTGAAAGGCGACAGAAACGACATCGAAATTATTAAAATCTGAAACACGAAGAATATTATTTTACATTCATGGCGAACGACCTAACTAAGTAGTCTATGATTGCTAAAATGTAAAACCGATAACTCGATTTCTATTTCCAACAGCGTTTCGCCCGCTCGGGGCTAACGATATCAATTTTCAAGCCTGGCGTGAATAATTTGACAAATGGTGGAAGCCTCGGGAATCAGATCTCTTTCCGTACCTCCACCACTTAACGAGATTATGATATCAGTTTCAGCTTAAATCATAATACCGTAGAAACTATTCGTTTCATCATTCATTTCCCTTAATCCATGGAGCACTGCTGAAGACGAAGAAGCTCGCCCAACGTTCCTTCCTTCCGCTTAAAACTGCCTCTGTTTCTCCTGCAAAAATACACCTGTTCGCTCGTCTTTCTCCCACGCATTTAAGATTTCGTCGGTGTTTTTTTTTTCGGACTGCTTGTTCACACCTTTTTTCCCCCACGGATTATGAAGCACCGACAAGACACCTGATCGCTGGGGCACGAGTCTCCGCGCACTTTTTTTTGCAAGTACCCACACTCGCCCGTCCTTCTTACACGCGTCTAAGACATTTTTTCTGCAACCGGTTGTTTAAGCTTCTTGCGCATGAAAAAGGCGACCGCCATAACCCTATCCTCGAATCGCTCTTCCTTCCACGCGTGAGTAGCTGCCTTTGCTCCTTTTCCCACTCACGTATGATTTCGCTTCTCCATTTTCTAAAGCTAGTTGTTCACACCTTTTTGCCCTCTGCCCCTCGGGCGCCGATAAAAGAAGTTTGCCGCCGGCTCGAAGCGAGCCGCACGCCTGTTTTTCACCCCGCGCACAACTTCCTCGGCCTTTTTTACACGCGCCCCAGGTTTCGCTCGTTTTTTCTACAACTGCTCGTTCACACTTTTTCGCCCTCGTTCTACGAGGCGCCGACAAGAAGCATACACGCCGAGACTCCGCCTGTTTCTCCTGCGCGCGTGCAACTGCGTCCGTTTCTAACGCAAGTGTCTCCAGCGAAGATTTTCTTCTCCTTTAAGACACGCTTGTCTAGCACAGACATTCAAGAAATACGATTTGTGCGTTGCGCAGTTAATCTGACAAGCGACCAGCTTCAACCGGAAACGGAAAGCGGAAAGCAAAAATAATGGAAGCAGGCAGCGGGTAGGTAATACGATTAGCTGAAATCGCGCTGACTCCGACGAAATTTTCACTCGGACCGGGCGCGTAAAGGTTTCCAATAAACTCGAGAGGGTAATTGCATTATTTTAATTGGTCGGTTGATCGAAAGTAGATGGTGGAGCGTGTCGATGGTCGGCGGAAAAAGCGGGAAACTTGCGCGACAAGCGGAACGGAGCGGGACGCGATCGATCAGGGCGCGAGGCTAATTAAGGGAGCACGTGAAAAATCGCCGCGTGCATAATGCACGGGCAACTGCGGCCTCGGCAGTTTTCTGGACGTTTTAATAGAGAGCGCTAATTAGAAACCGGATCGCGTTACTTCAAATTACAAGCGGAGGCACGCCGAGGATGTTCCGCGAGTGCGGTGGTCAAGCCAATTAACCGTGTCTCTCGATAATTACGATCCACCGGCCGATCAGTCGCTTCGTTTAAGCCCGCCCCGCGATCAATCAGCCCTCTCTGCTTCCAGGAATTCAAGGACTTTTCTAATTACACGCGTATCCCCGTTTCAAGCCCGCGGTACTTTGTGGCTCGCGTTTCGTAAATCCAAAATTACGCTGCCACCTCCGTCCTCGTTCCGCCGGGCATCCCAAGTCGTCTAATTTCCAGCGTAACTTTCATTAACGCCTCGCGGGACATCAGCCTGCTCCCACTAATAAATGTTAAATAACTAGAGGATACGTACCGCGGGGCGATGGGCGACCATGGCGAAAACAAGCTGAGCACGCTTCGCCCCGTGAAAGCCAACGCGAAAATGTTTGCACGCCGACAGCAGAGTGAGCGCAGCTGCTTTCGAAACTTACCCTCGTAAATGGCCAGCCGAACGACTACAGCTAGTTCAGCAATAATTGCGCGAAACGCGGAAATGCCACCTCGACGACAGACGACGAGGGGGGGGCGTTAATTTCGAATTCTTCCATCCGCTCTTCTCTTTCCCGACTTTCCCGTCGCGATCGTGACATCGAACATCAGCCAAGCACCGCCTCGTGTCATTCTCCCTTACAATCTTCCATTGTTCGTAGCAGACATTTAGGGAGCCTGGGTGGCAAAACTGTCACGTCTACCGTGGAGGGACGACCGGGTAAATCAAATATCGCCGAGAAACGCACGCGAGACGTCTACCAGAAGGGAATGGACACCGCGCTTCCCGGCGTAGAGGAAATTCCAGCGGAGCAGCTGCACGAGCCGCAGGGTACTGGCGCAAAGGGTCTCGCGGCGCTGAAATTACGGGGCTTGTTAATGAAATTTCGCCCTTTCTTCCGGCGTAATGCGGCGCGCGGAAAGAAAATTCCGTCGGAGCTCGTAATGGGTTCTAACGACGATTTTAATCAGTGCAGAAACGAGTAACTGCGAGGATGGGCCGCGTTTACTCCGCGCACTACGCGAAACGATGGCTGTTAAATGTCCACGCCAAAGTTTTATGGTTGACTTGGCGCTAATGCGCCACACTTTGTCGCGGTGTATGCCGGGCGTTAATGGAGCCACGGATTAAAGGGGCCATAAATGTTGTCAGAACCAGCTGCTGGCATTGATAAGTGGTCGAAAGAATTAATCGTTCGCACAAGCAGCTACTGGACAATCCCTTCGCGAGGGCAAATAATTTTGGCAACCCTCGATATCTGGGGAATTATAGAGATTGTACGCGATTCGATACTGTATACGAGGCATTGGCAGCAAAAATTGACTACTCCGCATTGGAAAAAATTTAATTTTACCTCTTTCATACGATTAGTACAGCCTGTTGAAATACATTATTGCTACCGGCTAAATTGTGTTTGCTCTCACTGCCTCACATGTAGATCTATATATGCAATGTCATCCAGTTTTTACTTCCGCTCTTCCATTCAAACGTTTGTTTGCATCCGGCGAAAGGTAAACGTGAAGCATGGAGCGTATCAAATCGTGGGGGCGTAGCGTGAAATATTAAACAAGCACGTTCATGTAGGTATAAAATAGGTAAATTGAAAATTTTGATCGTCCTGGTTACACATTCCCCGCTGCGCTATTCGTGCATGTTTCATTTTTTACGTAACGACCGAGATCGACTATTTACCAGCGCTCTGATTCGACCGATAGGAGTTTAATATAATCGGGGAAATTGCTGGGGGCTGGTAGCTGGGCATTAGAAAGCGCACGGGCGAAATGTCTAAAACCTTTGAAACAGAGCTGGAGGTGAAATGATTAAAGTCGCGTGTTAAATTGCATGTACCTGCGTCCGCAGCGTATTACGACCAATGTTGAAATGTTATGGGAGTTGCATGAACGAAAACCGCGTTTGCAAACTCCGTGGGAACTTGATACCGCTTCCATATCACGCTGTATGTAATTTTCACGTATGCCGCACGATATTCAGAGAGCCCTGAATTTTCAGCCCCTTTCCTGTCCAGAACACAGCGCCAAGCAAATTTATAGGGAAGTTTAAAGCCCTCTCGGAAACGAGATACGTCGGCTGGCCACAGAAACCGGGAGAATCGCACTGCAAGCGATTGCAAGTATTCGGCGGAAGTTCGGGGGTCCCAACAAAAAGTGGAAGATCAATTAAATCCAGATAGCAGCGGGAGCAGTGGTTCGAAAAGTATTCGGGGAACTATCGCAACGGTACAGAGGTAAAATTTCATAGGTCCTCTGGTATTCCAGGAACGGGGAAACTCAGTTTCGCCCACAAACACGATTAACCACGTTGGAAAGGAGCTTTAATGAAAGCTGGCCCCGGTCGATCCTGCTACCCCGATACTTACACGAATTTAATCTACGGAGAGGGCGCTGAATGGGGTTTCAGCGAAGGCTTACCGATACGGTTAAACCAAGGTGGCCAGGGATGATATATCGAATGAGAAACGGTCCCAGCCTGTCCAGGAGACGCATGGACGAAAAGTATACCCACCTCGAAGGGTGAAAAGGACCGAGGGCGAGTCGTTGTGCCTCGAGGAAATGGCTGGGCCGTTCAACGAGAGGGAAACTTACATCTTATCTCAATAAATCCATCGACCCTTACATTCATTTAATCCTGGGAAAGGTGCAGGTACACGGGCTCGTTTCTAGAGACATGGATTTCTCGATCGAACAGTGCGAATACAATCGTCTTACAGCGCGCTTCCACAGTTTTACCCTTCAGTAACAGTCCGATCTATTCATGCACATAGTATCTACCTCCAAATTCGAAGCTTTTTTTTCATATGTCGCTGCACATTACTATAACTCCTATCAGTCCTCCGACACTTCCCTTAGTTCAGTTCTACCTTGCCATGGCTTTCCTTCCTGTTCTACTTACAATTAGTCCATGTTGTATCGTGATCAATTTTCATCGGGTTTGCTTCAACGGTGTGTTGGCTACTGTTGTTCTTTTCATTTCATTTTATTTGTAGTAGGTAATTTCAGTGAATTCTTAGTTTCATATTCTTAAGGTTAGTCTTATTAACAGTTTTTACTATCTCTAGGGTAAATCCGGGAGACGCGGTCGGACCGGAGAGTTGGTCGTGTCGCTATATTTCAGAGTCTATACGTAAAAGTGCATTAAAGTGCAGACCAATTACTTCTCTAGAAGCCAAATAGTTGAATGAATAGCGTTATTTCGCTTCCTTCTGTGTTTTTCTGGATTTATAGGCTATCAAAGGTAAATTGATGTTACATTTAACCTCTTTTGTCAAACAGCGGTTGTACAGAATCGTATTTAAAATATACTTCTAAGTTTATTTTCCTTTAATGTTTGGAATAATAAGATAGTAGAGATATTGAGGGACAATGCACCCAAAGTATTGGGCCATATTAACTCTTCCTCTCAAAGCTAACGAGAAGACCATATCTCGCTGCAGAAAGGTGAGATGGTCGAGTTATGATTTTTGTATTATTTTTGTTTATTTTTTTATTTTTTATTATTATTATATTATTATTTTTGTTTATTTAGTTTATTTATTCACTTTTGTATTCATTTGCCTTGCTAATCGCCAGTAGGTAATTCACTTTTTCTTTGATGTGTTCTTTACTTGTTTAGCGTAAACAAATTAAATATCAATGAATCCGTAGTTGTATTCACTCATAAATAATTTTGCTTTATCCTTTGTTAATTTTCCATGAATAATTATGTGAGCGGTCTCTGCCAACGACGAAAATCATTTCTCCCGGCACCTCGGGTGAGGTGGTCAGATGTCATGACTTCAGTTTTCAACCCGATTTACAGTAAATATTGTCTTAAAGCAAATATCGACCAGTTTTTCTGAATCGGCATAAAATTCTGAACATATTAGGTTTGTTCTGATAAAATAAGTAGTATCTATATTAGTTTTAATAGCCATTTTATATTAGGTCGACCGCGTGTCCCGGATTTACCCTATATCTATTATATTTTCTCATTTGAGGAGTAATAAAGTCGTAATAATAATAATAATATAACTAATCAGAATTGAATATTACATTCCGAAACTATTGAAGCTGTAATGTATTCTGATATGCTTGGCGTGGCTGCAGCTAATGCGACTCCACGTGGCGGCTTTGCAAATACACGACAAATGTAAAAATAGCGGCCCAGAGAGCGGTGGATTTTTATGCGGCGCGTTGCCTGCCGTTCATAATCCGTTTGAAGTAACGTCCCAAGCGGCACGACCATAACGCTAATGAATATTCGAATTAAATTTTTTCCTAATTCAGTTTCTCTCCGCCAGCCTACGCGACGTCCGCGCGAGTGCGCGCACTCGCCGTTTTATTATTAATCCCGGTCCGCGCGCACTTGCCTGAATTTCATTATAGACAATACTAAAACCCGCCACGCCTTTTTACATTTTTAATTAACCGCTGCATTTTTCACCGAGCGGCTAACCGCGTGCGTCACTCGATTATAACCACCTCCTTTTTCCTTCTCCCCGTTTCCACGCTGGCCTCTTCGTTTCGGGAAAAGCGAGCCCGCGCTATCGGGCGAAACGAGCGAGTTAACGAAACGTTTACGGGAACGGGGAAAATACGGGGTCCATGAAACGCATCGACTGCGACGAAGAAACTCTCCAGCGATGCTGGTCGTATGCTCTGGACCTGCGGAGGCAATACTTTACGCTGAAAGTATTTCTGCGACCGCAGGGACGACGAACGTGGCGTTGAAGTAAAAACTTATGCAGTCTATTGTCTCGTGTTGATTTATTCGTCCAATTGTTGGTATGACTTTCGATCACGCCTCGAGCTCGTCAACACATTGAAACTTCAATTTTTGAAGATCGCTTCGCGGAATTATTTTCAACGTGCTTGTAAGAGTACGTAAGTTAGCTGAAGGTGACCACGGAGCGGTTCGGTTTATTTTTCGCCCCAGTGGTAATCGGTAGGAAGAGCCATTCCCGTGGCTCTTCGGGAGGAAATTAGCCGACTGTTTTCGTGTCCCCATGGCTACCCTCTGGAAACGGGTCGCTCTCGTTTTCCAAGTACCGAAATCGTGCAAGAACGTAATGACGTCTTTTCGAAGGACCAACAACGACCTCGAATTACTCTCGCGGGTGTCGTTGCTGCCACAGAAGGGCCCGGTTCATTCCTTTATTCGCAGAAATGGACGATTACTGGGAATGCTTTGCACGCGAGGTTTGCTGACGGCGCGGCGTGGTAATTAAGCGCCTCTTCGGCCTCCGCTGCCTCCGCCTCATTATTGTCTTTTATTTCCCTCGAATCGCAGGCTTCTTGGAAAATCTCGGGGAGGAATCAAGGGGGCGGAAAAGGGGTGGCGAGCACAGGCGCAATTATAACTCTCCAGCGAGCAACACTCGTTTGGATAGAACAGATAGGTCTGACAAGGGGACCCCACAGCTGAGCCCCCGTGGATTTTAATAAAATTTTAGGGGATGAATCTGGAGGTCACCTCGATTACCCTCTGCTAAATATTTTATGCCAATGAGCATTATTTATAAACAATCGATATGTGAGGCTTAAAAGCAATTCACTTCAAGCAAATTTCAAGAAAGTCAGTTGAGTGAGTGCGTACAGCGCTTACTTCCCACCAAAACAACACGGGTTCAAATCCCCCGGTCGCCCTAATTTTTTTTCCTTTCCTTCAACCCTTATTTTGAATAATTAAATTTTATACTGCTTTGTGTCATAAATATTGTAATTTTTTAACATAAATTTTATATATAAACATGGTAAAAATACATCATTTTTTATACACGTACAAACATAACTGGTACGTAACGACTTGTTTCAACTTGTACTATAAAGACACTGTAAATTATATATTTAATATGAAATTTTTCTTTACAATACGTACATGCACGTCTATGTAACTTTACAACTATTTATCTATCTACCTATCCTATTATATATCGATATATATATACACGTAAATACGCATATATATACGCCCAAGCATGCCGAGTTGAAACAAGTCGTTATGTACCAGTTGTTTGTATGTGTATAAAAAATTATGTATTTTTAACATGTTCATATATATAAAATTTATGTTAAAAAATTACAATATTTATGACACAAAGCAGTATAAAATTTAATTATTCAAAATAAGGGTTGAAGGAAAGGAAAAAAAAATTAGGGTGACCGGGATTTGAAACCCGTGTTGTTTTGTTGGGAGGTAAGCGCTGTACGCACTCACCCAACTCACTTTCTTGAAATTTGCTTAAAGTGAATTGCTTTTAACGCTCATATATCGATTGTTTATAAATAATGCTCATTGGCATAAAATATTTAGCAGAGGGTAATCGAGGTGACCTCCAGATTCATCCCCTAAAATTTTATTAAAATCCACGGGGGCTCAGCTGTGGGGTCCCCTTGTGAGTTCACGGTTCTGCGTTGACTAATTAGTTGCTATTGGCGATTCGAGGGCTTCTCGAGGAACTCTGCTCGCAGCCTTCGCGGCACCACCGTAACAATTACACGTCTATGTATAGAAAAAGTTAGACGCGGGTAGAAATTACGCGAAGCTACGACCCATTTGTTTAACCATGCTGGCTTTTGTAGAACGCGGGCAGATCTGTTATGCAATTTGTTGTAATTATCCTTTACTATATGTATCCTTGTTCTTAATGGGCTTGTCCCGTGAATAAATTATTATTATTATTATTATTATTATTATATTTCTGAACGTTACGAGATGTACCGCGGGGCTTTAAACAGCTTGCCAGGAAATGTATCGAGCAAGGGGAAGAAGTATTGCGGCACGATTACGTATTAATCGTGCGAAAACTCGCCACGTCGGCCAGCGCTTTTTATCCCGTTCTTGGATGGCTCGCGGTGGAAGCTAAATAACGCGGCAGTGACTTCCCGGGGCGGAAACGAGGCTGAGAGGCGTATAAAATTAAACGTCTTAACGAACGGCGCGGCCCGCTCTCTTGTTTCTCGCCACGGTATACTTTCGCAGGGAATCTTACGAGGCCCGTGATAAATGTGAATCGTAAAACAAAGCGAGCGGATCCGAGAGACGTAATTAAGAAGCGAGTAGCATTTCGAGCGTAACGGGAGCGCATCGGACCACATAAATCTGCTTCGCGAATTAAATTGAACTTTACAAATCCATTGTAGCGGGGCCAGCGGAGGTTACTTCCATTCAGCAAATTTAACCACGGGATCTCTCCGTTCCCTCTCCGCTGGAAGCTCCGCAAACTGGGACGATGGATTTTTCGCTAGAACTTTAAAGCTATTAATTCCGTTCGCGAAAGACTATATCTTACATCCTCTTGCCTTTCCTCGGCGCAATTTATGATACACTCTCCGCTTGGACTCTATGCTTCAAACGTTCCTTGATGCCCAAAGTCTGCAATCAACGGGCTGTAACTCTGGATTTACCCTCTGTTTAGGAAACTAACGCTCGCGCAGTGGAAGCAAGCGCTTCCTTAGTTCACTGCAGTTTGACACCGCGCGCGCGCGCAAACCTAATAACTGGATATTCGAATTAATCTAGCGTTTCGCAAGCCTCGGTTACGCGGTCGTGCATTAACGCGAGGGGTGCATTTTCGTTTCGTCAAAGTACCAGACGCGTTTATCGACCGAAAAGTAATTGAATCGACGGCGGCGCAGCGCTTAATTTCCCAGTTAAATGAAATTTTGTCCGGGTGCTTTGTTCTCGCGGTGAGAGACCAAGCGACGGCTCTCCTCCGCGCGTCCTCGAGGAGCGCGGATGGTCGTTAAAGCGGATTCTCTGTTTAAATTTCACGTAAGCGTGGGGCGAGAATTTCGTGCTATGGTTGGTTGACCATCGCGAGGGCGGAGAGATTATTGGTTCCCGACCCCTGCTCCATTAACCTACGAATGTGTCAACATTAAATATTGGATTTTCTTCGTTCCGCTGCTTCATCTGCCGCAACGACGAATCCCCGCACGCATTCGGTAAAGATACCAGTGGTTGACCAATTTTTAGAAAAAAAAACGCGAAAAATAAGGTTTTTAGAAGTGGCGATCTTTTGAAAAACGTGCAGTTGACGGAACTTTAAAACATTCAAGTGTGAAGTGAATTATGAATAGTATTGGCGAACGTTTATTTTCATCAAGGTGAGTAGTGTGCGCCTATATCATTATTTCCTTAAGAACAAAATTATACGGTTCGGGTAAAAAAAATTTATAGGTTACGTATTAACTCTTTATGACTAAGCGCTTGTTAAACTCTCATAGTGCCGATGATTTAAAAATTTATCGCTCTATTCGGTCCCCTATGGATGCACAGCTTTTGCAGGAGGACCTATCTAATGTTGCCTTGTGGTGTCTCACAAATCGTATGCAGTTGAATCTCTCTAAATGCCATGTGATACAATTCCACCGCAGTTTGAATATTAATATTCAGTTTCAGTACAACATTGATGGGAAGTCTCTTGATTCTGTGGATTCCATTCGCGACCTAGGAGTTATCTTCTCTGCTTCGGCGGATTTTAGAAAACACTATGCCCATATTAGAGCTACTGCCTCTAGAGCCCTCGGTTTTTTTATGAGAGCTGCCGTTGACTTTAGGACCCCAAAGACGCTTAACACTCTTTACACCACCCTTGTTCTCCCTCATTTGGAATATTGTTCTAGTCTTTGGAATCCCTACCGTATATGTCACATCAAATCTTTGGGGAGCATCCAGCATAGGTATTTGAGATATGCAGCATATAAGCTGCGTATCCCTTTTGATAGATTTTCTCATGATTACGAGCATATCCTTTCCACTCTGTGCTATATTCCTCTTGAAAAGCGAAGGTTTTTATCCGATCTAATACTGACTTTTAAAGTTATAAATCACCACATCAACTGTCCGGAGCTTTTAAGCTTATTTAAACTTAATGTACCGCCCAGAGCGCTAAGGAATACACCACTGTTTATGCTATGTAAACATTCTACCACTTATGGCATGAACAACTGTGTGGATAGACTATGTAGAACCTCTAATTCTGTTGCGCATTTAGTTGATTTCTTCTGCCATTCATTATACTCTTTTAAGCGCGCTGCGAATAAGGCGGTTATTAGTTCCCGCTAATTCCTATTATTCTATTATTCTGTTGTATTTTATCCTATTCTTTTTGCTTGTACTCTATCTTGGCACTATTTCATTCTGGTTTTATGTGTTCTGTTTTCGTGTGTCTACTTTTATGTACTATTTTTCTACTGATCTTTTCTATTCTATGCACCAAAGGGTTTTCCCGTATATAAATAAATAAATAAATAAAGAAATAAATATTTGATAAATGCATCGTGAGTTTCTGAATTTTGAAAAATGGTTCTAAAACTTTTATAACATAACTGTTTAAAAGATCGTTCTCTAAATTGTGTAATATTTAGAAAGCTTAAAGAGTATCTTTAAACATCGACTCTCACTATTTAATGGCAGAGCAAGTAGTTACTATTGTATACGTGAAGGATTTCTCTTAACTGGTCAACTACTGGTACCTTTACCTTACCTTGCGCGATATTAAAACCCTATCAAATCCAATTCCGCGCTGACAACGTTACTCTAACACGTCACCCGCAGGCTACCATTTAAATTCACTTGCGAGGACTATCCCGTTGAAAAAGGAAACGTTAACGTCACGTATGAATTGACTGTGAGCAACGTCGATGTGGATTCGTCGGTTTAGCCGCTAATTGGGGCGATAGAATTTCAACGAGGGCCGCGCGCGCGGTTGGTAATGATCAGGCGCGTCCACTCGCGAGGGATACTTCTGATACAATGGATACGCTGGAACGCTGGAACGCTGGGTTGCGATGTGTCCATTGAACGGGAACGTGCGTCTGGCCATACGCGAACGTACAAATAGCCGCAGACGTCTGCATGCGTCTACTGATTGACCCATTGTATTAACCCTGCGCTAACTGGTTGAATCGACGGCGATGTTCGATATGGCCTCCATTGTCGATTGATTCTAATCTTAAAACGTCCGCGAAGTTGCGGTTGGCATCGCCGGGCAACGAGAGCTGTCCGAAAACACCATCCAATTGCGATTACTCTTTCGTTCGTTAATACCGTGTCACAAATTAGTGCTCAGACGATTTACCGAATAAGGGGAACCGCTGCAACGAAACTATCAAATCGAAGTTAATTGGCGCTTCAGAGCTGGGAGATAATTAATGCGCCGTCGAACGAGGGCGGCGAGGGGTTGTTGTCGCGAAAATAAAAGGATCCCGGAAAATAATTGCGTGGAACACAATCCGCGGGCCTTCCAATTAGAACTTCTTTTGCCACGGCTCTATTTGTTGCCGACGGAAGTTCCTCTAACTTTTTAATTAAATTTTATTCATTAACGCGAGTGCATAACGGGAATGGGAACTCTGAGCCGGTCGCTGGATAGAACGTAAGATGTCCCCGCGAAAACCCGGGCTTCTATTAAATGCCACTGAGCGCCGGGAATTGGACGTGGCTGGCGATTAATTCTTTCAAAATCTCGTCTCGTTTCCACCGTGAAAAGATGCCCGATCGAATAATTTAACAGACCCTCCTCTCGTAATGACATTTAAACTGTGACCCAGAGCACATCGAAACGCATTTATATTTAAGCTTACCGGGCTAAAATTGGAATCGCTAACAGCAGCTTTAGTCAGTTATAATCGGAGAGGAAAGAAGATAGAAGACTTTTATCTCATTAGCAACTTTCATACAACTGCTATACCTATAATGAAGTTAAATACTGCCGCATTAACAACTCCGTTCGCACTGTCACCTTTTCCTTTATCCACCCAAGCATCGCACAGGGCGCGAGATCGTAATCCCGAGAAGAATTTCGGTGGAAATCCTCTCGCTATCCTGCGACCATTCTGACTCGCGCGTTCCTTAGCCGTGCAATTTTTTTTTGTAAAAAAAAATTGCCAAGACTTTACAAAGAGGGAACAGTCTTTTTTCAATTCTTGCGCGTTTTAATTGAACCAATTAAAAGTTTCCTCACATTCACCGTCCACGGCAACGCCGGAACGTTCTTGAACTGTTAGCCTGCAAGAAGAAGATCCTGAAACTTTTTAGGCAACTTGTTCGACAAACTACAAGACAGGTGGCTTTATTTCGCGAGCTTAATGCTGCTGCGGCGTGCGTGTAGAAATAAATTCGCTGTTCGGTTGCCCGTTGGTCCAGTGAGTTTTTCCCAGTCGCGGCGCTAATTAAAGGATCAGAATATTAAGGAGCCGTCGAATTTCAGCGGTGCTGGCCCGCCGAGGCTATTTTCTCGCGTCATTAAGCCGCGAACAAAAAGTGTACACCCGGCTGGGGGGAATGGAAAGCGAAAAATGGCGCGGGCGTGAGTGAAACGGAGCGTCCGAGTGCGCGCCTAGGGCTGGTGAAATCTAACGGAAGATTGAAAAGGGTGACCGGTTGATGTTACAAAGCGGAGAACTCGCGGAAAAAAGTCCCGCAGCAAAGAGGGGTAATTAGCGTCAGTCGACTCGCGGATTAATTAAAACGTGCTCCTTCAAAATGCAACGTCTACGGGGTAACTTAAAGAGTGGAAAGAAAAGGACGCGGGATGAAAGGGCTGTCTCACTGCCGCGCTTCGTCGCGCCGCGAATTCCACGAGGAACGTCGCCCAAATGTAGGTATAATTGAACGGTTCCTGGCGAAAATGGGAGCAGGCACTGGGGTAGCTCAGCTACTTCACAATTCCTCCTATTCAACAAATATAGCCTTTCATCGAAGAATTTAGAACTCAATTATCCGCTTACGCTTCTAAGGCTGCGTTCTTTTCGCGAAACAAAAAATGCTGCTTAATGGAGAAACTTTCTCCGTGAGAGTTGAAATTGACAATTTTAGTAAGGGAATAAAACAATCGAGCTTTCTCGAATCACCTTGTTGCAGAGAAATTTTACTTCATTCGTAGATTGCTTTGGAATAAAGTCACTTAGACGTGACTCCTAGAAGGGAACCGAGGAAAAGGGCTGATTTTTTTTAAACACTTTAAACCTCCTGCTACCTCCAGCAGTTAGATATTACTTGGAAACGCTTTGATCAATATTTAATGTCGTTCCGAGGACTTAATTATCAGGGGAACTTAATGCTCTTCGCCCAATATTGATCAAGATGAAAACTTAATGAAGTGCCAACAACTTAGCGGCAACAAGGGGAGGGAAGTGATCAAGGAACCTTATATGGAATTTTCTTTGTTTGTATTCTATAACATGTTCACTGATAAGCATAGAAATTTTCGTCGTAAAGATACTTTATTTCTCGCAAATGATTAAAAAAGGTAACCCTTCACGTTCGGCAGTTCGATGTCGACTCGAGCTCGCACATGGCAAATTGTTATATTTTTTAATTACCCTTGAGATTAACATTGGACAGGGTGGAGTTTCTCTACAACGAGGACACGAGAATTGTCGCTATAACGTTTGAATCTCTTAGCTATTTACATTCGTAAAAAATTCCTTATACGATGTAGACGTGGTGATTAATCATTCTTGTCACTCTCGACATCAACTAACAAAGATAGATAACCGCGAATCGTTTTTTCCTTAATGGCTACGAGACATCTCACACGTCATTCGTCAGGTTCTATAAAAAATGCTTACAATTAACAGTATTGTGTACAGGTGAGTAACATGGAGTACAATGAAGTTCTTGTGGCTACGATGATTTAGGTGAAAGACTCGCGTTACGTCAACATTTGCATTGTACTTCGCGCGTTTGCTGTCAACAAATCCGACAGGACATCACAAGTGACGTCTATTCCTTAGATTCTTATTTAGAAGCTCGATCAGTTTGCTAGCGACGCTCTAACTTAAGTTTGCTCTGCTTATAGGCAAAATAAAGGTGGCGATAGTAAGATGTACAAACGTTTCAGCGTAAATGTAAGTCAACATCGAATTTCTTGACAACGAATGCATTATTTTCCACGTGTTACCAATATCTCCCGTTTACATTGAACACTTGCCATTTCCCACACAGTATTTGTTGATCAAGATAGTTGCACCATCTGCCTTCGTCTAACCTTTGTGGTCCCTTGGATATAACGAAAACGCGACTGCTACGTGTTTTGTAAAGATACCGATAGTTACAGCAATATGTGTAATGAAATGGCTACGCTCCCGCCTCGGCGAGCGTGTTTTGAAAGCGGCGATACAAAGGTACGAAAAGATTCTCATATCGAGACTTTATGCCTTTGGTTCATTGTATTGTTAACCTTATTAAGTTTCATAACGAGTTCTGTAAAATTTTGAAGACATTACTACAAGAAAATCAGAGTAAAGTATTAAAGAGTAAAAATTTTTCATTTAATTTCGAAGCTTTTCAAGCAATTTAATTTTTAAATTATTTAATGAAAACTCAAAAGTATGCAACATAGTGAAATCACCGTCCACGTAGAAAGGAAACTGGGAGAAGAAAGTAATCACAGTTCACCGTAATCACGATGCTTTAAAGGGTCCGGTAAAAGGAGCAAAATTAAGTAGTAATCAGTACGAATAGCCCGACACGGGTTTCGAGCGAACCGTCTCTCCGTTTCTTTCCTCTCAGCAACAGCCTTTCCCCTTAACTCGCGGTCATGTTTTTAAAGGATTGGTCGTACAGCACACATTTTTACTTGAAGAAGAAAACTCGTTCATGGACTTTCGACGCAGTTGCTCTGCAAACTCTGCCGCGGTACCATGATTCTCCCTAGTTTTTAACAGCGCGTTGCACAGAAGCGCACCTTTGTATCGCGTGTGTAAATTCCTTTGAAACGAGCACGGGACAATAAATTTCTGCTACGCAAGCGAAAAGAATTGCGTGAAACCAGATGTTATTGCGTTTTTTTTTTCGTGACGCTTCTCTTTTTCGAACTTGGACCATTTGAACTTTGTCGAACAAACCTCGTTAGTACGTGAATGCGTCGCAGGCAATCTTGCGACTTCCACATGTACTTACACCTGCAATCTCCTTCCACTCCAGCTTTTTCTCCCAAGTACGAAATCTTTTTTCCCTTTCCCTGCAATCGCGTGTCAGTTCGTGTCTCGAAACTTTCGCGAACTGCTCCGTCTGATATGTGCAGACCGTCGTGGCAAGGCGAAACACTTAAACGAAAGCTCCCCTACGACCCTCTAAATGCCGATTGCTGCAAATGCTGATTCCCCGGGAGGTGAAAGAATTGTTTCCCACCTGTCTCGGATGGTTCTTTGTTCTTTTCTTATAAATTGATTACTCGCAGGGGGGGCACGGCAGGCAAGAAGTTGCCTCGGAAGGCGTTGATTCCATTTCCCGCCGATAGAAACAGAATGTAACAAGTTCGCCGCGACAACCGAGTCACCTCGGCACTTATTCTCTTCAAGGGTGGACGTATCGAAGCGCCCGGAACAATGTGAAAGTTTCGACGACGCGGGAGGAAGCAAGTTTATTATTGGAACCGCCTCGGCGACGTTTCTTCGACCCCGCTCCGTACGTGTTTTTATTTAATTAAGTCTCGATTCGATAGCAGGCGTCCCGCCGTGTAACTCGATTACCGATCCGATCATGGGATTTACGTCGGCTGCGTGCTTCCAATTGCTGTAAAAATAGTCGGTGAAAATAGCTGGCCGATCCGCGGGGATGTTTCCGACAATCGACTATGAAACTTTGTCGGCCCGATCGCAACGATTGTCGCGCTTTTCAGCTGTTAGTCTCTAGAAAAGGAAACATTTCCACCAACCTATTCGATGGCCTACTCTCGTCAGATTTACAGCGAAACGAGCAATCTTACGCTTGCCATGTCGCACGTGTTGTTCAACGCTTAACTGATGACTGATGGTGCACGTTTGTTTGAGGGATTCTAATATGCACAGCGGGTTATTACGTAACATTAAGCAGCTAAAACATGAAGTGCCGTTTGCGGAGCATATGAAAACGATACAGCGAAGAAGTCGTCGAAACGCGCGTTTGTAGTCCTGAAAAATGCTCGCGTCACCAGTTAAGTATTTACAACGGTTTCGAAAATCGACTCGATTTCTTAAAACTTAAAAAAGAGTCGAACCGATCGATATCAGGTCGTAGCACTCGGAGAGTTCGTACTTGCGCACTGCTCACGCTCCGACACTCATTACCGGCTAAATGCTCATCAGGAGAAGTAGAACTAGCGTGAGCAACGTCGACGACAGTCTGTGCCCGCCGCCATGGTGCATCGCCGCTGGATGTTCTGCAACAAATGTAGATTCACGACAATATAAAACGTAGCTCCCCTCCACGATTTCGGTGGATATTTTTACGACCTTTGTGGGTGGTTCGGGGTATAAATTTGGACAAGAATAGAATAGTGCACGCGTCGCTAAACATATAATTCTCAGTCTATTTAAATTGTTGTCTCTTAAAATAGACACCTACTACGCGGGAGTAAGGTAAAGGCACCAGTAGTTGACCAGTTAAGAGAAATCCTTCACGTAAACAATAGCAACTACTTGCTCTGTCATCAAATAGCGAGAGTCGATGCCTGAAGACACTCTTTAAGTCTTCTAGATTATGTAACAAGGCCACTTTTTAACAAAAAGTTTACTTATACAAATTTAAAAAACATATTGAAAAATTCAGTAATTGCTTCAGTAGTTGACCACTCATAAAAATGAAAAATCTAGTAATTGACCTTCTGTTCGTTAGTAGTTGACCACTTATACTAGAAAGAGGGTTAAAGCAATAATGTTGGGAATCATTTTAGTATCATTTAGTTTCAATAATTACCAGCACAAATTACAATTAAAGAATAAAATAAGAAATAAAACAAATCAATTCCATAAAAAGTTCAATTCAGGAACAGAGTAGACGTTGCGAGTTCTGCTCGCTTTCGTGGGCTCATTGATATGAGAAAGTACAGCCTTCCACTCGTAGTCCAGCACATCAGGCTTCTCTGGCCACTTCCATAATCGCCCGTACATTTCCATGGATGAAATAGTCGCTTTAGTTTTAGTTACACGAAGAATTTTTCCAGGGAAATGTTTTCCTTCGTATAAAAATATTACGTGTTCGTTCACAACTTTTTGAACAGGCAGCCAGGCAGGTCCTTTATTGTTCCTCAACAGTTCGTTTTCTTCGTTGACCTCTTCATTTCCTTCACTTTCTACAACAAAATCGAACATTTCACAACTGGAGTTTGAACTCTCAGAAGAAAATTGTAAGATTTTCTTTGCTCTTTTCAATTTCGGTTGCCGTGTCTTGTCTTGTTTAGCTCTCTGCTTTTCCTCCTTCTTCATTTGCCTTTTTGCTGCGCGCTCTCTTTTTAATCGTTCCATCCCTTCTTTTTTCTTTATTTTGTTCAGGAAATATTCTTGACAAAATTTCCCTGAGGCAATAAAAGGCATCCTTTCTCTTGGCATTTTCTTTATGTTTGTTTTTTGTTTTTCTACATCTGGATAATAAAGATGTCTTTTGAATGGGCTGGCAACTTTATATGAAGGACCAGCAACAGGCGAAACGCATAAATTGGTCATACTTTAAGATAGCATAGCAGCTTGGGTAGTTAGGTCGTTTTGAAGCAGTATAGCTTGAGGAGTGACATTATTTGACATGGATGTTTTAAAAAAGCGGACACTGGTCAATACTTGACCATGAATGCAATCAATAGTTGACCATGTGGTCATCCTCTAAAATGCAGCATGCTACAAAATTTAGAATTATATTTTGTACTCCTAACAATCTTAGATGTAAAATGGATACATTACAAATCGTAAACAAATTTAAATGATTCACGTCAGTAATTGACCACGCCTGTCAACTTCTGAAAACTGTTCAAAAACAATATTCAGTATTTGACCACCCCACAAACTATGTGTTTTTGAGGTTAGTATAACAAAAACGGTGACTTTATCAAATATAGAACACTATGCGAGTTTAACAAGTAAAGAGTTCAGTCATAAAGAGTTAATAACCTACGAATTTTTTTACCTGAACCATACACCTGTTCTTTACAAAATCATTAAGGAAATAACGATATAGGAACACACTACTCACCTTGGTGGAAATAAACGTTCGCCAACACTATTCATAGTGTAGGGGAAGCCCTGGCAAAGCGAATGCCCTGGGCAAAGCGGATAGTCTCTTTTTTGACTTTGTTATTAAAGATGGCCGCACGAGTCTTTCCTGATCGAGAAAGCGACCGGTTGTCCATGCCATGACAACACAATAAACTACGTGATTGCTGTTGTGCGTCGTTTGTGAAGAATAAACCAAAATTGTGCGTTTTCTTACATATTTCGCTCAGGTATCTACGTGGCTTTATTATTAATAGTTATCGGTATTTACCACACTAAATGTTTTTTATAAGATCTCTATGTTCTTAAGATTCTATAAGAGGTTAACATTTTTAATTTGTTGTTCATACTTTTAATAAACATTCCAATTTTCCACCAAGTGGGTTCTTTGGGCAAAGCGGATGGGGGCAAAGCGGATGGTCAATCCTCTTTGCCCTGCTAATCTCGGTCATATTATTATTGCCGTTTTATTTTATTCTAGCATGGTTTTCCAGCACGGAAATAGTAAAAATAGCTAGCCCTACTTGTAGCCGTCGAGCAAAAAAAAACGACAAAAAAGATAAGGAAAATACTGTATATTTCTGCTTGGTATGTTTTGAGCCATACTGCGACCCCCATCCGAAGACTGGATCCAGTGCAGGCAATGCACCAGATGGGCCCATGAATGCTGCACTATGTATAAAGGATCTGGCAGTTACTTTTGTGACGAATGCCAAAATTAACTATGCATTATTTAATAACATCCGCTTTGCCCGACCCCTTCATCCGCTTTGCCCAGGGGGGTAGGGCAAAGCGGATTGATTGACTTATTTACGTTTTTCATTGTAAATAGGTTTAAATGTTTTAGTTATTAATTTTTTCCTTATTCTATCTAAAAGCTGATTAATTTTAAAAGATTATTATAATAAAAAATATTTCTCATTTCAATCGTAACTGTGTTATTTTTCTCACTAAACCTTAACACAGTCGCTTTGCCCGGGCTTCCCCTACTTCAAACTTGAGTGTTTTAGATTTTAGTTGGTAGATGTCAGGGCACGTCAACTGCTCTTTTTTCAAAAGATCGTCACTTCTAAAAACCTTATTTTTCATGTTTTTCTGAAAAGTGGTCAACTACTGATACATGGCCAACTACTGGTACCTTTACCTTACTTCGTGGTGGTTTTTTGGGAAGGATGAATCCCTCCTTGATTGATGCGCAGACAACGCGTCAACGTTCCCACTTAGTTCGCGTAATTACGTAAAATTACGCGCGAGCATCGTCCCCTAATATGTCGGAGTATGCAGCGAGTAAATGAAATTTCGGAAACTCCTGAAACTGCTCGGAAAGCCGCGTCGCACCGCGCAGCAAACTCTTCCGTGAAGTTTCACACTTCCTTCGGGGCTGTCGTGCAAAACGGACCAACTTGCACGCGACCGAAGATTCTATTTCGATTATGCGATTTGCGAAACTCGTTTGCCACGGTATTTGTATGTAGGTCGCCAAGCGACAACGACCCCACTCGAGATTACACGTGCGAAGCATCTTTCGCTATAGCGTCTGCTGATAAATAGAAACTATTACTTTTACATCGAACGGCGGGTCCGTCTCTAGTTACACCGTGGCCCAGTTGCCAGAGTAATCAGGAATAGTTGAAAGTTTCCGTATGGAACGCGATCACGAGGGATTCAACCGTGGTTCCTCTCGCTTCAAAGGAATGGAGGAAGAAAGGGAGGAACGAGGAGGCGTGGTGGAGAAGTGGAGCAATTGACTGTACTCGTCGGTACATGGAAGGGAGTATGGTGGCGGTTACTCGGGGAAAAACGGTGGCGCGGCGGGGCGAAAATAGGTTGACGAGCGGTCTTCTGTTTTCGTTTACCGTTAACAATGTGAACCCGCACGCTGTTCGAGTAAGTGTTGCTCGGCGAGCACGTGTAAAGGCCGGAGTCCCTCTCGATCGCTTTCTGAATGAGCAAACGGCTTGAAGTGACGGGGCCCTTCTCCGTGACCAGGCTGATGCCACCCCTCGGCGAGTCAAAGTTAATCGCCTGCGGACGAAAGAAGACAGACAGACAGGAGGGCAGAGGGGCCGCAGAATGTCGCGTTACACGGCCGTGACGTGACTAGCTGCGAATAAAGGTACTTTGCGGCCAAGGCGAGGGGACAAGTGGTGACGGCAAGTGTCTCCCCTGAACGAGCAAATGCATCGCGGGACAAATCCCTCTAAAACACGTTCCTAGGCTGCGGCCCGTCCGAACGGAAGCCACGGAACTCCCTTGAAAGCTACTTTCCGACTTTCCGCCCCCTCGTTTTTACTGAAACGGACACCCAGTGCGCTCGATAGATCCCAGGCGCGCTAATATTTTCCACCCTTCCGTGCTGCGGGAAGACATTTAATCCTTCAACGTGGACGGATCATCCGAAGAGAGTACCGGGAGAGTGGAAAGAAAATAGAAGCTGACTTCCCACGCATTTCCAAATTGCCAGCCAGCATGTACGGTGAGAAACTTCTGTCCACGATAAATCTCGAACACGTCCGAAAGTGCCTCGACCCCGTTGTCCGTCCACGAAGAAGCTCTTCGAGTCTGCTTACCTCGTGATTATGACTCCAAATCATAGCGGACGGTGGCTCGGGAGCATATTTCACCAGGCACGTCAGGTTTATCGTGCTGTCCTTGTTGATGAAGAGATCCGGTCCTCCGGCGATCTCAGTGACCGGCTCTGCGCTCAAAAACAGGCTTTTTGTTAGTCGCGTATCGAGTAGAGGGGCAGAGGCTCGCATCGCCAGCTTTGAATTTTGAAAATCACCTAAGCTTTCGCACAGAGTGTCCATTTTATTAATGTCGAAGCGAGTGGAGCGGCATTAACGAAAAGGCTTGTGGTCTCGCTGCTCCATCCAAGCGAAAGGAGGGAACACTGTTGGTTACACAGGAATGCTTGTTTTTGCTCGACCGTGCTCAAATTCAATCTTATTGTTGGGCAGACGGAGAGGGTTGGCCCAGCGAATAAAATCCAATAACGGCGAACGGGGATCTTTCGATACGATACATCTGATACAGTTCCTTGAATGCAAGACTTGACCGAGGGAATACCGATCGGATCAATTCTACATGGCTTGGAATTTCCTTCGGAAGAATTCGCGTCGCGTACAATCAACGAAAGGCCCCGCTACTACGGAACCCGTCCACTTGCTCGGAACTCGTACCGCTCGGAAGGGCGTATCGTTTATTGAACAGTTCTGATGGGGCGTCTCGTGTTTTGCAAGCGTTACGATACGATCCGTGCTCAATAGATTCCCTAGCATCGAGCGGCGGAGCTTTCTTCTTAAGCGAACCTTGCGATTAAATATACCAGCGTAGCTGTACTTACTATTCACCGCTACTTTCCTTTCCCCGGTTTAGCGAAAACTTTCTGATTTACCATCGTCAAACAGAAATTGGTTGCAACGCGAAGCCAGAAATTCCTGAACGTTCCGAGTGGAGTCTGGATTATCTGACAGCCTGTTTCAGGATTTCCTTAGTTTGCTGACCAACTTGAGGAGTGCCCCTGACAACTCGGAGACCTTCATTTCCTCTCCTAGGAATACGGTCCCAGGCCGCCGAGAGCACTACAACGTCCACGATACGTCTGCGATTACGCATCGCTGCAGCTTCGCAAAACAGTCGCGTCTTAACTCAATATTGTACCAGCCGCAACCCTGCATTAGATTACTATCACGTAATAACGCGATCTTCCTTTCTTTGAGTCTACTCGAGAACACTTGCAACCGAGCCGGCAAACCGTTACGCCGCTAACATAAAGCAGAGCGAATAAATTGTGTTTGCGTGAAAAAGCGAAGGATCACTTTGCTCGGGGAGCATCAATTTTGCCGCATGTGCGGCCGCAAGGGTCGCAACGTAAACGTTTATCGTTGTCCAGCCGGGTACGAGGCAAACATTGACGTTAGTAATAATCTCGCTGGTCCGGTCTTGTTATTCCCGTGACATTTTGTAGCAAGGAATAACAGGTTTATCCGCGCGACCGTTTACACGACGTGAGAAAGGAGAAGCGGGACCGCGGGGATTCCTCGAGTTTCTCGAATTCTCTTCGGTCAGTCATGATTTGCTGACCGACCCTGTTCCACCTCCGCTCTATTTTCGCTGGAGCTGGCTTAAGGGGGTCCTACATTCTTCGACAAACACGAGGTTCGTTGGCTTTACGACGGTAACATGAATTAATCGTTGTTTTGTACGGCTTCCATTCCACGGCGCGGTATTCTAAACTAGGAGGCAGCCTTGCGGCTACCTCCGCCACCGAGTGGCCCTCTCCACCCTCTCACTTTCAATATATTTCTTGGGATTAACGTCTCCCGCCGACCAAGTTCGATCTGGAGTCATCAGCTTTTGATCGCGTAAACATCCTCCGTTGATTAAAATGGAAATCGTTCGATTTGTCGTGCAGAACGCTGCAATCGCTGCGCCCAAGTTCTCGGGATATTCTTTAAGCTTCTCTGGACCGGCTGACGAGTTTCTGCATTTTCCAGCGAACGTAGTGAACGTCGCCCGTTGTCCATTCGAACGGAACTCGGCAGCAGCAAGAGATCATCTTCATTTCCTCTGGAGAAGCTCGTCCCTAAGCGGCATCGTGCCCCTTCAACGGCATATTGCTTCTCCTTCGGGAACTTTCAGCGGACCAGAGGGTAAAGGGGATGCTGGATATCGGTATAGTAGACGTTTTACGAGGCACTAGCGGCACCTCGAGAATTCACTCCTCAAGGAATAATCCATCCGTTCCTTAGTAGATGCCTCGAAGGAGATTCGACAGCGTCTGCAGGGGAAACCGATCGATTACGCCTAAAGTTCAACGGGACAAATTGACCCAGTGAACTTGCAACGGATTGATCCATCGATCACTGGTCCCTGCTTATCGCCCAGCTATTTCGTGGGTAATCCGATGGAAGTGCGAATTTCGACGGATGTTTGCCTCCTCCGAGTGATTTTCCAGAATAGTCCACCTAATTCTTGCGACAAATTGCAGCTCCAGTAACCGTACGACGGGTGGCATTGTAAAGGAAATAATACATCGAGCAATGTGTAAAAATGGCACAAAAAAAAAGTTTTAAGCCAGTATTGATCATAGGTAATTGTTGTGCTTAGTTTCCTTATCGAGGACACTTAGTCCCGATAGCCTGGTAGCTCTATCTAACCGAAATCCACAGGGTTCGACTGATTCGGCGAATTAATATCTAACCAAACCATCGATCTCCGTCCCTAATTGATCTCTGCTCGACCTCCTAGCAACGCCAGGAAATAAATCGAGGAGGCACCGGATACGTAACTCGACCGCGACCTGGGCCACAATTGAATCACCGCTGCTCCCCGCTGGAAGCAAAAAAGGCCAACAAGTGGAAGGATAGTAAATCGACGCTTCACGAGGAATAGAATTGCCTTCGACGTTGATACACCGAAATCCTCAGATCTAATCAAGTTGATTCTGCCGCTTTAAAAAGAACGATTCTTGCCGCCCATTCAGACTTCGAGCAAAGTGATTTTTTGCAGCCTCACTTGCCTCCAAGTTTGTATTACTGTGTTTCTTTACGGGGAAAAGTTACTCGAACCGAAGCGAAGGTAATTCCAACAATGCCACCTCGGAGGCTATTCAAGTAACAACTTGCATAGCCATTAGAAGAAACACTTTGTCATCGGAATTTATTATTACCCTTGGACGCATCATACCAAAGACGCGCCGGGCTGCCCGTATCGAGCGATAAACCGTAATTTGTCAGCGGAGCTTTGGGCACTCGTCCCCGCCAGAAATTTCCCATGGCGCGCGGCAGGAAATCGTTCAATTTGCCGTGGCGTTTCATCCCGAAACACTTGGACCGTCAGTTTCGACGTGACCAGTGGCAACAACACCTCCCGAGCGGAGAGATAAATTATTCCGGAACGTGAAAAGAGGCTGGGATCAATAATGAAGGTTGCCTGTGCAGCACGGGATAGCGGGGCACGGTGGAGCGTCGCAAAGCGATTTCCATTGCGGCTGAAAATCGTGACCGGCGTTCGAAAGGACAATAATGCCGGTTGGACTCGCCGGTGTCCTTTCGCCGTGATCGAGGACGTTCACCCGACGGATATACAGGCAGCTGACGGTATTGAGTGTGGCTTAACGTGGGACGAGCTAGGGAGAAGCGTGCAACCGGCGCATGCATTATTACCGGCGCGGCCGCCCGAAGCCGTTTGAGCTCGTCGACGGCGAGCTCGACGCGATGCTTCCAGGAGCTACGGGATCCCATACGTTACGCGCCATATCGTCGGTCAGCTGGTCGTCCCTCTGTCACGGGAGCCGAGCATTCCTCTCGCCGATAATAATCTTCGGCGATCCGTCCGCGCCATTAACGATAGAAATTGATTGCGCTCGGATGCGCCCACCTACACCCATGCGCTTTTGCTCCCGTCTCAGGGCTGGCCTGCCGACACCAAATTTCCGATCCACGCTGGATTTGCCTTCTTTCTTTTCCTTTGCTAAATATGGGTTCGCGGCATGGACGTCTGGAGTATTGCCATTTCTGTGAAACATCTGGAAGAATTTTGGCTGAAACAGGACTCGAGGCACGTGGAGACAGAATTGAGAAGAGTGTCAATGCTACGATCATCGACGTTGTTGCGTGGGGAAAATTTTTAATAACCTAGCGGCAGGAATTTTATCGATAATTTATTAGGTTCTGGGCAATGCTTTACGGACACTTGTTTTGCAATCTTGCAAGAATGTCTCCTTCGCTGCACTATCGTGGATGTAGGTAGTTGCACGGTGAAAAGGATTTTAATAACTGGCTGTTAAGATTTTCATTAGCGATCGCGCTTTGGATAAAGGACCGCCGCACGAATCCTTATCTTTGACCAATTTTCGCAAGGATGTACCGGGGCGTAATTGAATTCTTCGTTAAATTACTTCCAACGACGGACCGCGAATAAACTTCGCGGAGGAAAGAACCTACCCTTAACACGTAAGCGGAAAAATTCTTCCGCAACGATTGTATTTCATCGCGTCTAATTAAGGGAACTCATTTTGGGCGAGGTTCGGGATGGCGATAACTTTATGGGGGATTTGTAGAATTGGCACGTCCTCCTGGCACAGAAGTAATCGCGGAAAAGTTTTTAGAAGCTCTCGACTAAGCAAAAGCAGGGAACTCGGTTCGCGAATCGCCAGTTTTTACTTTCCGACGTTTGGAAATTGTTGCCTCCTAAGAATAGCAGAGCTCTTTTAAACGCCTGCGAAAGTAAGTAGTAGATTGAGTATTCAACGACAAAGGCATTCCTTCGGTGGCGGCGGAATGGGGAAGTGCTTGAGAAGTGGCAACAAGTAATCCAGCAAGTCGTTTCATCCACGAAGAATATCGTTTCCTACGGCAGAAGCCATCCCCCCATTTTTCCCTCCAAGAGATACCTATGAATATTTCACTGGCTAATATCTTATTAACGGCGCGATAAGACGATGGTTCGTGTTCAACGGATACACGCGATCAAAATGTGTTCCCAAGCATGAACCTGGATGACCGGCCAATGTTCCACGTTACGATGCACTCCGTGGCAAGCGATCCTGCAGTGGCCATAAGGGAACTCCGGCTCAACTGTTCAACAAGAGCCATTCAGACAAAAGAGCACGATAATGGTAAGATGCCCGGTCCAAACACTCGCCTAAGTTTTAGTCTACCGTGAAAGGCCAGGGAAACGTCCATATTCTAATAAGACGCGATCGCTGCGAGCTATTTGGCGTGTGTTACGTGGGCTTTGCGAATTCGCTGGCTCTCGGTTCACTGGGAATACTCCCTGGAACATTATCGTTCTGAGATTGCAGGAGCTTTCTTACGCACGATTTGAACCGTAATCGAGAAGAAAACTTGGAGGGATGTCAAATGCGAAAGGAAAGACGGCAATCAAATGTGGAGGATATTCGACGACGTACCATCTGCGGGGTAGAAGACGCTGCTCCAAGATTTTACAAGATCCTACGGGACATGCGAAATTTTTCTCGAGTTGGCATGTTAAGGGATAATCGTTTTTCACGCGCGGTTTATTCGCTTGTCACCGTGAATGTTCCGGCCGGGGTATAAAGTTGCGGGGTGATTAGGGGAGACCGGGGCTGGTAGGCCAGTTTTTCAGTTTTTGATTTTTAATAAATTATGTGGACGAAATATCATTAAACCGGTTAGTATATTTGATAGGGCATACATTTGGCTATCTGATTAAATTATTAAAGTTGACTAAATGTGACAATAATTAAGGCATTTTAATGTTTTTCTAACACCTTACATGCTGGTCAACCAGCCCCGTAGTCGGGGTTGGTAGACTAACAGTATGGGGTAGGTTGACTATAGGTAGGTGCAATCAGTGAAGAAAATGTTGTTAGCAACTTATCTGAATGGTAATAAAATAGCACAATGTCACGAGAGTTGTTTCATTATAAAATATTTATTACTTTTTAATAATAAATAACAACTTTTTCTTCTTCGTCGGTAAAAATTTGCCTGTTTCTCTGGTATCCAACTCTGTCCAAAACTATCTCTGACCTTGGGATGCTTGGATTTTGTTCAATTTTACTTTGCATTTTAGTTACATATCTATATAGTGTTTTACGCGGTATATTATGTTCCACAGCAGCTGCATGAATGCTTTTCTTTTCAAGAATTATTTCACGACATGCTTGTTCTATAAGTTCTTTTGAAGTTGAACCTCTACTTGCCTTTCTTTGATATGTCCTCATTGTTCGGTAAAAGAAGTTATTAACTAACCTTTAGTAACGAAAAGTTCGTAATAAATTAATATCACTGGGGTTGGTTGACCAGCTTAGTCATGTAACCCCGAACGTTATTAGTCAACCAGCCCCGAACGATCATTTTGACTTCAATACTCTATATAACCTTTAATTATTTATGTAAAATCAAAGACGCAGTCTCAGTAGGTCGTTTAATAAACAAACTTTAAAATAGTCCCTTCGCATTAATTCTACTGTAACTTATATAGAGCGTGGAAACATAAAATCTTTAAGAAAACATATTTACTTACATAGCCAATTTTTCGATAAACGCTGGTAACTGCCAAACAACGTGTAATGGTGGTGTCGGAAACAAATGAATGACATAGTAGAAGTGACTTGTTTCTACAGAAAATCGCTCCGCAGTAGAGCACACGTTAGTGAAAAGTTATTAACAATTAGTCAACCTACCCCTGGGGCCAACCAGCCCCGGTCTCCCCTACGAACTTTGTGCAGTAAGGGGCCCCATGCACGTCGAGATCTGTATCGGTACATGTTGCCAGGTATCAGTATGGCGATACAAATCTCAACGGGTATTTGACTGTCCGGGTATCGATGTATCGATATCAGCTGGTATCGTCGCCTGTATCAATGTCCTGAGGCGTCGATACTTCGAGCATCCAACTGATACGAACATCTACAATTATTGCTGTTTTCTTTGATAATGTTTTTGCGTGTCATTTCGAAGGTTATTAATTGCATGCGATTGAAAAGTTTGGGCATTATGTTACATTAAATATTTAGTGTGCCGAAGAACAGAAGCCTGAGAACTGATCATACACGTATATCGATACAGATCTCGACGTGTATGGACACCTTAAGGCTCGTCACGCATCGACACAATATCCACGGTGACAATTTTCACGGTTACTCCCGGCACTTTGGATCCGGCGACCGATTAATTGGAAATATCCGTTTTGTTGGAATGCAGTCGGACAGGCGTTTGTCGGCGGTTTGCCGGAGCAAGCCGTAATATGTTTTCGCGACGGATTAATCACAGCCGATACGATAAATTTCCACGAGACACCGTTCGTTCGACCGCGAGTACAATCCTAATGGAAGGGCCGGTAAAAGCCCGCGGTTATTTTCGACCGCGATCGACTAACAACCCCTCCGGATCGTTATTCCCGACCGCGATGACGGAGCAGTTTTATCGTCCGCGATAATCCCGCAAAATAGCGTTCCCCAGGCAGCCCCGGGGAGCGGCCTGGGCCAGCCAGTCTCCCAGGAACATCGGTGTGCTTACAATAGCAACCCGCCACCATCCTCGGGACATTACTTTCGGCAAATTCTCAATATCAGATCCTTTATTTCAGTTAAACCGACCGGAAAGAGCTTGGCACCCGGCCAGGATTGGAAATCATTCGTCGCCGTATTGAACTAACGAAACTTTACATCATACCCGTATCATCCGCGCCCTCGTTAATCCCATGCCTGGCCTCCCCCTCGGTTTTATAACGGAGCTGTCCGTCCCGGCCAGCACCCTCCTTCTCTCCTTCCAGTCGAATCTCCACCTGGCCGAATCCACCGGCGACTATGAGAGGATTATCGAAACCGGATTAACCGATGCTTCCCCAGGAATTGCTTGCCCGCCAGACGTGTAACGATAATCGTCACTCCTCCGCACACAGCTCCCATCCCTCAACCGGCGCCCTAACCCTTTCAACCCTGCGCCCGTTTCCTGTCACGTCCGACGCTATTCGCCCCCTTTCCGCATTGTCCATTTGATCAATCGAACGTCCATGCGAATGGCGGCATAACTTCTGTCCGCTGGAATCAATTTTCGCGCCCACTGTCTCTCGATCGTGGCCGAACATCGATAACGCATCTAGACCTAGTTTCATCACGCGCAATGTCTTCCGGTGGTTGGTCCACACTCTTCCGGGGTAGTCAAACGATTGTCCAAGCTCCAGACTGAGGCCGCAACAACGACAAATTGGAAAGCGCCGTTACGCCGGGGCGAATTATTTAAATCCCCTCTTTGATTCCACCGCGTACTTTTGAAATCGCTTTAATCCCAGCTGGTTTAGTCGGAGTTGCTTGGCCGAATGTATCGTCGGCGACGAGAGGATTATCGAAACAGGATTAAACGATGCTTCCGTAGAAATCATTCCCGCTGCTTGTATATACCTGTTACGGCGCCAGATATGCTCGACTACTCCTCAGTCGTTAAAAGCTTTTCCCGTTGCCACCGCCCGCCGCCCGACCCTTTTCAGGGCGCGTGCATGAACGTCATGGAAATTTACAAACTCCACCGCCGGGACCACTTTAATCCCCGAAGTCGAAAATCTCTAAACTGGTCGGGACCATTGATGCCAGAAAGCTGCACTGTTGCTCCGATCGCACCGATCGCACCGATTAATATCGCTCTCGATAGTACCGCGCTATGTTTCACAAAAGGGGCATTGTTTCTGCACACCTGCATGTCTACCTACTCTACGTTCAGCGTCCGATTAGAGGAGCCCATAAAGAAGTTGTCCAACGCGTGCCGCGCAATGCACTGCAAGTAGCTACTATGCCGATCACATGGGATTAATACTGAATGCCTAGCCTGGCGACTGAAAACTGGTGGCGAAAAGAGGTTCGCACGTCGTAGCAATATCGCAAGGGCAATTATTCAGCTAATGGAGCCTCCTCGGGAAAAAGGAGAAGCAGGAAGGCTGCCTGCAGGGAGATCGGTGTATCGTAAGTCGAGCGTGAGCCCCGGCATTTTCGCGAAAATAGCACGTTGCAGCCGAAGCACGAGAGGTAATTACAATAGCACGTTGTAACGCCGAGGTTCGAGTATTGTTATCACGATGATCCGGCCTCCACTTCTACCTTGTAATTATTCAGCCAGCGTGCTACACGTCGGCCTATAGTCATTGAAATTAAAGCTTTTTGCATTTTCAACGGCGCCTCGTTAATCCGTCACGATGACGGCTTTGCGGCGCGTATTAGCAATAAATTGCGCCGAGGCGCGCGATTTCATCGGGAGCCAAGATTCCCCGAGGGCGAACCCGCCCTTTAGAGTCCGACGCGGAAAGATTCGCCTCGAATTAATCGCTTTCTACGTTTACACGTACCCTACCTCAACGACGGTCGCTTTGTGGCATTCCAGGGACCATGGAAACCTCTTTGCATGTGTAGTTTCCTTCTCCTGTTTTTTTTTTTGGGTAACCAGAAATCACCACATTCTCGGCTCTGTCACGCACCAAACGACACCCCGTACATTTCTTCCTCGTTACACGCCGCGCACGAGTAGTCTAAGAAACCGTAGAAGCACTATGACCTCTGGAGTTAAACGTAATGGTAATAAATCAGACCGAAAACGACTATCGGTCGAGTTCACCGGCGACCCATTCTCGTTACGTTCGAGGGGGGGGGGGGGGGGGGGGGTTGGAAGCTCTCGGAGAACGAGACCTTCTTTGATAATGGCACGAGCTTTTAACGACTCAGAAGTAACTATCGAGATTTCCGTAATCGTTACGTATATTTAACTCTTCTCCTCGTTTCCAAGGAACGCGACGTACTGCCGAAACGTCGGTCTGCCTCGTGAATCTCTTTGCACGCCATTAATACCAAGAAACGTGATGCCTAAGTTACACGAGAGAGAAATTCGGGAAAGTTTAATTTCACAACGTGCCCCGACATCGCCTACCATCAATCTGTCAGATTATTTCCGACCTGGCGCGAGCAATCCAGATGGATGACATTTCACCTGTCACGTTTTTCTGCCATCTTAATATATTCCACGAGACGCTCGTGTACTTACTACATATTATAGTATTCCTAGGAGCGGATAATTCACATGGTATATCGCTTGATAAACCAGTTATCCGATTTGCAGAGGAATCTTCAGCCTGTATTCCCGACGGGTCTCCAGCTCCGCGAGTTCTGTGAGGTGCGAACTAAATGCACGAAAACATTACCAACTCGAACACGCCGCGTTATTTCGAGTAGTTATTTAGTTTGTCTTGTTCCGCGGCCACGCGCGGATACATTACCTAATTTATAGCAGCCAGAAATACCGACGCATTTCCGGGGAAAGACAATTTTACACCAGTTTACGAAGTTTTCCCCACAATTATCGTTCCACTGATTACTTACTGTGGTTCGAGCGCAGTTTTCACGGTGGGTAACGTTCTTTAGAAGATGAATGCATATACGTGGAACAGTGTTTAGAGGCAAGTATATCCTTTGTATCACTTTTCTTAGAGGACGAAGGACAACTTGACCCAGTATGCGATGGTTGGAAAATTGATTCATAGGGAAAACGCGAAATTGGTTTCCCGCTGGGAACATTGAAAGCCAAAGATGCCCACAGAGACGCCAAATTTGAATTTACCGCAGAGTTGGACGTCAGCCGGTGGATTGCCGGCGCTGATAACTCGTACGATCCAGGCAATGAAAATCCTTTCGTCGTATTCCATGTCCTGGAACTGGACAAATTACATACATGGTGTTCGACGTCTCTGCGTACACGTGGATAGCTCTATTTCGACCAGAGTTGGGTATCATTCGACTAAAAAGTGATTGAAATAACGTTTCGACTCTTTAGTCGACGAAAACTTACCTGAGTTAGCTTTAGTCAAGGCGCCAGAGCTGAAGCTGGTTAGTCAAGAGCCTTTTGTCGTGGGTTGTGACTATCGTTGATCAGCTGTCATTCTATTCTTAGTCTAGAAGGCGACTAACCGGCGAAAGCCTTTGCGGCCTGACCCGCGCGCGGTCGCGTACCGGTCAGATTCTACAGAATCTGAATTTCTTTATTTTTCATCGTATCAATATGAAAGTGGATACGCCAATGGATTATTGGTGTTCTCCCGATTAATTGGACAGAAAATAATTTAAATCGGACTATTTTTAACGTAACGGGCTTTGAATTCTGCAAACAAATTTCTCACGTAATCTCCTTAATTATGGTCCGAATTAGGGTAAATCCGGGAGACGCGGTCGACCTAATATAAAATGGCTATTAAAACTAATATAGATATTACTTATTTTATCAGAACAAACCTAATATGTTCAGAATTTTATGCCGATTCAGAAAAACTGGTCGATATTTGCTTTAAGACAATATTTACTGTAAATCGGGTGGAAAACTGAAGTCATGACATCTGACCACCTCCCCCGAGGTGCCGGGAGAAATGGTTTTCGTCGTTGGCAGAGACCACTCACATAATTATTCATGGAAAATTAACAAAGGATAAAGTAAAATTATTTATGAGTGAATACAACTACGGATTCATTGATATTTAATTTGTTTACGCTAAACGAGTAAAGAACACATCAAAGAAAAAGTGAATTACCTACTGGCTATTAGCAAGGCAAATGAATACAAAAGTGAATAAATAAACTAAATAAACAAAAACAATAATAAATTAATAATAAAAAATAAAAAAATAAACAAAAATAATAAAAAAATCATAACTCGACCATCTCACCTTTCTGCAGCGAGACATGGTCTTATCGTTAGCTTTGAGAGGATGAGTTAATATGGCCAAATACTTTGGCTGCATTGTCCCTCAATATCTTTGCTATCTTATTATTCCAAACATTAAAGGAAAATAAACTTAGAAGTATATTTTAAATACGATTCTGTACAACCGCTGTTTGACAAAAGAGGTTAAATGTAACATCAATTTACCTTTTATAGCCTATAAATCCGGAAAACCACAGAAGGAAGCGAAATAACGCTATTCATTCAACTATTTGGCTTCTAGAGAAGTGATTGGTCTGCACTTTAATGCATTTTTACGTATAGACTCTGAAATATAGCGACACGACCAACTCTCCGGCCCGACCGCGTCTCCCGGATTTACCCTATATCATTTTTGGGCCCATTTTCATTGGGAAGACATAATAATTGTAGGCGCAAGCATCAGAAAGAATATGTATGTACAATCTTTCGATTGTTGAGAAGCCTTTGGGCTCGGATTATCGGGAAAGACCTACCCACCCCACCGTTTTGCTTTCTCGCTTGCGAGCGAGGACCTTCGGGCCCCAGTAGACCGCCCGTTGACAGCCGAGAGCAATAAAACAGATAAGCCACATACAATCTTCCTGTTTTTGATAAGTGTTAATAAAAGTATTACCAATCGATTTCCCATGTCTTCCCGATGAAAATGGGCCAAAAAATGATATAATTCGGACCATAATTAAGGGGTAAAACCACTGTAGAGGCAGAAAAAAGGCCTAAATTTGACAATTTATTTTCGGAGTATGACAAGCGAAATAGAATTTCTTTTCAGAGGGTTTATTTAACACATATTGAAGTACGGAAAACAATTTTTTTATTGTCATTTTCATACAAAATGGCGGCGACAGAGCCCGTCGTCGAAACCACTTCTTTCAAACTGGGAGAACGGATTTCTCGGAGACTATTGCATGGATCGATTTGAAATTTTTACAGTAGCTTCACAACAATATTCTCTTTGGAAGTACGTAGCCGTTTTTTGATTGAATGTAAACTTTTTTTTTACAAACAATTTAATGCTCATGTTTAGGGCAAAAAATCGATTCATTTCTTAAAAAGTGCACCACATCCACAAAAATTGATTAAAAAAAAACCCCTACGTACTTCCAAAGCCAACTATATATAGATTATAATTTTTTTTTCTTTTTTGTTCCCGGACTCATACATGCCGAGAAATCCGTCCTCCCGTGGCGGTGTTTTCAAGAAAGCTGTTTTCGACGACGGGCTCTGTCGCCGCCATTTTGCATGAAAATGACAATAAAAAAATTGTTTTTCGTACTTCAATATGTGTTAAATAAACCCTCTGAAAAGAAATTTTATTCCGTTTGTCATACTCCAAAAATAAATTATCAAATTTAGGTCTTTTTTCTGCCTCTAGAGTAGTTTTACCCCTTAAGGAGTGTGGTGTGGATGGACATTTCCGTTAAGGTTAGCGGATGAGTGCGATGACTATTGAGGCCTTTTCGTTTATTGTAAGAACTGTTTCGGAGATTGCCGGGGCAGTCGAGCGATAGGCAGAGTGCGGACGTATTGATGGGATGCAAGGCGTCAGTGTTCCTGGAAGTCAAGTGCCCTACGCACTGGGTGGCTTTTCCAAGGAGTATGGCGCGGGGATGCGGGGAAATTGGGGACCGTCGGGTCAGCGGTGCGAAAGGACGAGATTAGGTAGAGACTTGGTGGAGAGCGGTTCGTGTCGTCCGTATTGCGGGAAGGTGTTCTAGTTGATCACGCTTTAGTTCTAAGTTTACTTATCATTACATCTATTTATCAATAAACTGTTTTATTATTTTGATATATATATATATATCGAGTCAACACACTTTATTAAACAACCCCACAATTGGGGGCTCAGCCGGGATAAAGCAAGTCGGGATAAAGCAAGTCGGGATAAAGCAAGTCGGGATAAAGCAAGTCGGGATTAAGCCAGTCGGGATTAAGCAAGTCGCGTGTGTGTTGGAAGACAGTGTTGTGTTGTATAGAGTGGGAACAATAGCGGATCGGGGTTAAAGTGTGTTTTGTGGAAACTATTATTGTGTTGAGTTGAGTTGACCTGAGTTGGTTGGGTGACATTTTGTGGGAAGTGAGACTGGTGTTAAGAGTAACAGTAAGATGGGTATTACGGACAGAAGCGCGAGTGACTTTTCGGTGGTTGAGTTGAAGGATAAATTGCGTCGTTTGGGCTTGAACACCTCGGGAGTGAAAGCCGAGTTGATAAACAGATTAATGGAAGCTGATCCAGAGGGTGAGTGGATGAGATCTTCGGATACGGATGATACCGTGCATCACGTGGAAGAAACGGGACACGAGGCGAATGTGGCGAACATGACAGCGGAGAGTATTTCGGTGATGCAGCGGGAAATCATCGTGTCTCGCAGGGAAGTAGCTGTGGCAGAGAGAGAGTTGGAGTTGGCTCGTCGGGAGATTGAGCAGCTAAAGATGCAGAATGCAAGTCTTAGCCATCCTGCGGAACCAGCGGGGAGAGGACCGGTGGTTGGGGTTTCGGCAGTGCCGGAAATTCCAATGACAGCGACGCCGCAACTTTCAATGGCAGTGACGCCACAACTTTTAACGGCGGCGACGCCCCAGAGTCCGACGGTAGTGTCATCGCATCTTAAGATGAAGGCGATCGCGGATTTGTTGGGATACTACGATGGAAGCAGCGAATTATATGAAGTGTGGGCCGAAAGGGTACAATTTTTGAGAACGACGTATAGTTTAACCGAGGATGTGGCAAAAGCGATAATTGTACAGCGTCTTAAGGGAAAGGCGCTGGAGTGGTTCCATTCGAGAAGCGAATATCTTCGTATGACGGTCGACGGCCTGATGGGCGAGTTGAGCCGTATGTTCTACCTACAATCAAGTAAGATGGTGATCAGGGACCGATTCCAGGAGCGTAGTTGGAGACGTGACGAAACATTCTCCGAGTATTTTCACGAGAAGATCATCATGGCCAATCGTCTCTATATGGATGACGACGAAATGTTAGATTATCTCATCGCTGGGATCCCCGATTCATCTTTGCGGGACCAGGCGAATGTACAAGGACACCGGACTAGGGATTCGCTCTTAAAAGCGTTTGAAAAGGTGTCATTGCGGGGAAGACTACTGCAGCAGCCAAGCAGCGGTTACCGGCCAGGCAGCGGGCAGCAGCCAAGCAGCGGTTACCGGCCAGGCAGCGGGCAGCAGCCAAGCAGCGGTTACCGGCCAAGCAGCGGACAGCAGCCAAGCAGTGGCTACCGGTCAGCTGGTGGACAGCAGCCAGGCAGTAGCTACCGATCAACCAGTGGGTATCAGCCGAAGACGGATAGCAGGTTTGCGCGATTTCGAAGTGAAGAGCCATCTAGAGACGTTAAGAGATGTTTTTTCTGTGGCGCGAAAGATCATTGGAGTGGTGTGTGCCCTGTGAAAGGTAAGGGTATGAGATGTTTTGAATGTAGAGAGTTTGGGCACATTGCGGCGAGGTGTCCGAAAAAAGCCGCGGTTGTAAAGGATACATGCGATGTTTCTCGATCTGCGCGGAGTAAGTATTATAAAGACGTGGGCTTAGGCGACAAAACGATAGCGGCGTTGATTGACACTGGGAGCGATCTCACATTGATGCGTGCGGATCAATATGTTAAGATAGGATCGCCAAAATTACTACAGCGTGAAATTAAATTCCGCGGAGTCGGGTCGGATGATAATGAAACGTTAGGCGAGTTTCGAACGGAGATGGAAGTAGACGGTGATTGTTATCCAATCAGGATTTGCGTGGTGTCGGATACGCTGATGAGACACGGGCTTTTAATAGGGACAGATTTCTTAGACACTGTAGATGTGATCATTACCGGGGGGAAAATTACAATACGCAAGCCGCAAGGGCCTAGAGCAGATACTATACCGGATATTTACAAGATCAATTGCATTCATGAGGTTAACGAAATAGATTTGTCAAATATAGCATGCGATGAAGATAGAAGAGCCATAATAAAAATGATTGATGATTACACACCAAAAAAAGACTGTGAGGTGGATGTGACGATGAATCTAGTTCTTAGAGAGGATAAGCCGGTTTATCAACGAGCTAGACGTTTATCTCCTTCTGAGAAAGATGAGGTAAATAGGCATATTAGTGAGTGGCTTCGCGACGGAATTATACGACCATCTCTTTCCGAGTATGCGAGTCCAGTAGTGCTGGTCAAAAAGAAAAAAGGCACTAGACTTTGCATAGATTTCCGAAAAGTAAATTTACTGATCATTAAAGACCGATACCCTCTCCCATTGATTGACGATCAGATAGATGCGTTGCAGGGCGCTAGTATTTTTAGTACACTCGATCTTAAAAATGGATTCTTTCACGTACCTGTCGAACCGGAGAGTAGGAAGTACACAGCGTTCATAGTGCCTGATGGGCAATACGAGTTTTTGTACATGCCCTTCGGATTGTGCAATTCACCTGCAGTTTTTCAGAAATTCATAAACGCGGTATTCAGAGAACTAATTAATGCGAAGATTGTCTTAACTTATATGGACGATTTGATAATACCCTCCTCAGATCGCGAGGTTGGGTTCGAAAATCTCAAAAGGGTGTTGAGTGTTGCGGAGCGGTTCGGATTAAATATTAATTGGCAGAAATGTAGCTTTTTACAGACTAGAATAGAATTTTTGGGGTACATAGTCGAGAAGGGAACCATACGTCCGTCGGAGCGAAAGAGTGAGGCTGTTATGAAGTTTCCTCAGCCGAAAACCATAAAGCAGGTCCAGAGTTTTTTGGGGTTAACCGGATACTTTCGTAAATTTATCCCAAGTTATTCTTCAATAGCGCGACCGTTGTCGGATTTGCTAAGAGCCGATGCAGAATTTGTATTTGACGAGAGAGAAAGATTTGCGTTCGAACAGTTGAAGAAAATTCTAAGTACAAAGCCGGTGTTAAGTTTATACAGATCGAATGCAGAGACTGAGCTTCACACCGATGCCTCGATGCACGGGTATGGCGCAATTTTATTGCAACGAGAGGAAAACGGCGATAAGTTACACCCTGTATATTACGCGAGCGGTAAGGCAACAGCGGCCGAATCGCGATATTCAAGTTATGAGCTCGAGGTACTCGCGATCGTAAAGGCGTTGCGAAAATTCCGTGTGTACTTGCTGGGCATTAGCTTTAAAATTGTCACGGATTGCCAGGCGTTTTGTTTGACCATGAAGAAGAAGGACTTTTGTGTGAGAGTGGCGAGATGGGTCATGTTTCTAGCAGACTTTCAATACGTTGTTGAACATAGACCAGGTAAGAATATGACGCATGTGGACGCGTTAAGTCGGAACCCTCTTCCGTCAAGTATGGTTGTAGATGAGAGCGAAGAGAGTATGTGTGCGAGAATCGGTAAAGCGCAGCGCGAGGATTGTAACCTGAAAGGGATTATGGCGTTAGCCGAGCGGGATGAGTATGAGGGTTACGTTATGAAAAACGGGTTATTGTTTAAAGTGGATGCAGACGACGTGAAACTTGTGGTGCCGAAAGTGATGCAGTCACAGATAGTGAAACGCGTACATGAAAATGGGCATTTTTCTGTGGGAAAAACTGAATCGCTTGTAAAAAGAGACTATTGGTTTGCTAACATGCGCGGTAAAGTTGAAAAGGTGCTTCGAAACTGTTTGAGTTGTATATTAGCCGAAAAGAAGCGGGGTAAACAGGACGGTTGGCTGCACCCAATAAATAAGGGAAGCGTCCCGCTTGATGTTTACCATGTGGACCATTTGGGCCCACTCCCATCGACGAAGAAGAAATACCACCATATATTCGTCGTGGTGGATGCATTTTCCAAATTTGTTTGGTTGTACCCTACTAGATCAACGGGTACTGCTGAGGTCGTGAAAAAGTTAAAGAATCAGGCGTTGATTTTCGGAAATCCGAGGAGGATCGTGTCCGACCGAGGAACGGCGTTCACGTCGCATGAGTTCCGTGAATATTGTAAGGAGGAGAATATTGAACATGTCCTTACAACGACGGGTATACCTAGGGGCAATGGACAGGTGGAAAGAATTAACAGGACTTTAATACCGGTAATCACAAAATTATCGGCGCCTAAACCAGCAGAGTGGCACAAATATGTAAGTATAGCGCAGCAATGTATGAATGCAACCCCAAGTAGGAGTACGGGTACGACTCCTTTTGATGTACTGTTTGGGACGAGGATGAGAGTTAAAGACGACCCAGAAATTCGGGAAATGATAGAGACGGAGTGGATAACTGTATTTCGAGAAGATCGCGACAAGTTGCGGGAGCATGCACGATCAAATATATTGAAGATACAACAGGAGAATGCTAAAAACTATAATAAGAAAAGGAAAGAAGCGCATCGTTACCGTGGGGACGACTTAGTGGCTGTAAAGAGGACGCAGATAGGACCGGGAATGAAGTTCGCGGCAAAATACTTGGGCCCGTATGAAATTGTTAAAGTGTTGCGCAATGACAGATATATTGTAAGGAAAGTGGGTGATGGTGAAGGGCCGCAGCAGACGTCCACGTCTGCTGATAATCTCAAGCCGTGGATTTCAAATATCAGTGACGTTTCTTCGAGTGAGGAAAGTGAAAGTGACATATGAGGTCATATGTCCAGTCAGGATGGGCGAGTGTGGTGTGGATGGACATTTCCGTTAAGGTTAGCGGATGAGTGCGATGACTATTGAGGCCTTTTCGTTTATTGTAAGAACTGTTTCGGAGATTGCCGGGGCAGTCGAGCGATAGGCAGAGTGCGGACGTATTGATGGGATGCAAGGCGTCAGTGTTCCTGGAAGTCAAGTGCCCTACGCACTGGGTGGCTTTTCCAAGGAGTATGGCGCGGGGATGCGGGGAAATTGGGGACCGTCGGGTCAGCGGTGCGAAAGGACGAGATTAGGTAGAGACTTGGTGGAGAGCGGTTCGTGTCGTCCGTATTGCGGGAAGGTGTTCTAGTTGATCACGCTTTAGTTCTAAGTTTACTTATCATTACATCTATTTATCAATAAACTGTTTTATTATTTTGATATATATATATATATCGAGTCAACACACTTTATTAAACAACCCCACAGGAGATTACGTGAGAAATTTGTTTGCAGAATTCAAAGCCCGTTTCGTTAAAACTAGTCCGATTTAAATTATTTTCTGTCCAATTAATCGGGAGAACTCCAAGAATCCATTGGCGTCACTTTCATATTGATACGATGAAAAATAAAGAAATTCAGATTCTGTAGAATCTGACCGGTAGGCGACCGCGCGCGGGTCAGGTCGCAAAGGCTTTCGCCGGTTAGTCGTTTCCTCGACTAAAAATTGAATGAAAGCTGAAACCACGTTAGTCACAACCCAAGAGCTAAAGATCCTTGAATAACCGGCTTCAGCTCTGGCGTCATGACTAAAGCTAAGCTAAATCATCTTTAGTCACCCTTTCACTAACGACTAACCGTAAGGACCTTTTAACTAGATGTTATCTAGATATTAGCTTTGCCCAACTCTGATTTCGACCAGAATTTCAATTTATGCACGCCTAGTTTCAAGAAGCAGCGATCACCTTCAAAGTGCCTCGCGTTGTATACTCGGTTTCTCCACCTCTTCGTCGCGATGTTTAATTCGCGTCGTAATTCCGATTGACCGAAATGAACACCGGGAAAGTTGGTGGCCAAGAGAATTGACGACGCGCAACAAAGCGAGCCGAAGCTTCGAAAGCAGGGAGGGGGTGAATTACTAGCAGGAAGTAATTCATTTGAGGAAACAGTGTTATCGTGGAAGTGAACGGCGCCGGTAGCGTTTATGGCAAATAATTTCCTGCGGTTGTCTCAAGCTCCGCGCGGTACAGCCGCGCCAATTGCGATGCGTACGATAAAAGTAACGCGACGGGCGCTCGTCGAAAGGCTGTAAAAGTAAATGGCGATCGTTTCGGGCAATCGTAGATCCTGCCCCTCGACAAATTCGCGAAGAGGAAGAAAAACGCATCTAGTAAGTATATCACGGAAAGCGTGCTACGTTCTTCCAGCGTCTAACTGTCCACGCAATTGTTTCGTAGGAATCGAAGGGATTACTGCTTCTAAGTAGAGAACCTTTTTTACTTGGAAATTAATTTATAAAGCTGGGTAGAAATGTTATTTTCGAATTGCGGGGCCACCGCGTTCCGGCTTGACAGTCCAGGGAATTAACTTTATTCCTGTAATGGAGCTCCGAGGTAAAATGTTTAAATACTCTTTTTTGTTCGCATTAACGGAAAGCGAGTTGGTTTTATGGAATTAAAAGCGGAACGGAGCAGCGAGGGAAGAGTCGAAGTAAATGTCTTGACTCGATTCCGTAAACTCAATTTCAGGGGGGAAGTAGAATGAGCCGCAGTGCTCGAAATCGGACGCCGAGTCACCCGGCAAAATATGTTTACGACCTTCCCTTTGCTCTTTTTCTTTAGCGTAACATCGCGAGCTTGCTGTACCGCGGCTGCACAGGAGAATGCAAATCGACACGACTTCTTGAAGTTCGAATGGTAAACCGATGCGAGGCAAGTGTCTTCCTCGGGAAACCGGAGGAAGAAAGACGTTAAAGGAGACATCGAAACGAGCCGCGGACGTTTGTTTTTCACGCGGGCAGGCTGGATTCCAGGGCAGAAGAGCAACGGGATACAAGTGTTAGGGGCAGAAAGGAGCGAGGGAAGGTGGCAGGCTCTCGATGTGGTGGTCGTCATGAGACAGATTCAATTTGTCGCTGCAATTTCACGGGTATCGGGTGCCAAGAATGCCGCTGAAAGCCAGGCAATTGTTTTTCGAGTCCCTCTAGTTTGGTTCCTTTATTAGACCGTCGCGTCTTGTCGCGAAACGAGCCAGTGCCTGGCCGTCGATTCACCACGAATGAGCAATTTCTCGAACGCCTTTTCAGCCTTTCGCGAAGACGGCTGCGACCCTCTGGGCGAACTTGTTGTACCTCCAACTCTACGTGTACGTGTGTTTGCAGGAAATACGAATCGCCGGTTCTTGTCTTCCAACGGCGCTGCCTACTTTGATGTCAACACAGAGCACGTCTTTTACCTTCTGTTTTCCTTTATCCAGGAGTGCCACTTTTGTCTCGCCTCTTCCGCCATACAGAGTGTCTCGCAAGATGTCCCAAGCTAACTATGCACTTGCTCTTGGTCTTGACTTTGGGTCTGCACTGGCTTGACAAAGGAACGGGGAAGTAATTTCTCATTTAAATGTAACCTTCCTTTAACTCTGAATTTTAGTACAAACTGTACGATAAATTGAACTGCGATATATTGAATGAGAAAGAAATAGCAGATGTATCGTGCGCTTCTTAGGTTTATGATGTTTTCTTTTTTCGTGTGGCACTTAAAATGTAAACTAGGGTATGTTTGTCCACTCCATCCAGCGTTGGCTGCTAGGTTTGATCGATGTTAAGTTCATTTTTTATGCGAGCAGTGTAGCCCGTCATTCGATTCAGCGGCCCAGCCCTACTGATTGATTTGACAGTGTACACCAGGGATTTATGTGATCCCAGGCGAAGGTTCCGACGATCTGGCTTAGTGAACTAATTTCTCTGTCGCTCAATAAATCACTCCGGACTAAATCCATCTTCCCTTGAAGTTTATAACTCAAGATGTTTTCATGCCAGAAATAAAGTGTAATCTCTTTCCTTTAATATCCAGTTACGATGTGTATTTCGACGCTGCTCTCTCGATGTTTCATAAAATCCAAGGTTCTAAAGCTTCGCCTCGAATCAAATATCGCTTGAAATTCATCGTACCGGAGCATGTACGTACACTTACGATACAATCAGGCTTCTGGTTTTCAGCACACTACTTGCACGCTGTCCGAAGGATCGGCGAATCCAATTGGATCCGGAGGACCAACGATCGATCAACGTCCGCGACCATTATCGGACCCTGGGTAAGCTGGTAACGGTTAAAGCCGCGGGATGGGAGGAAAGAGAAATCAAGTGATTCCTTTGAGTCCTACACAGAACCGGATATCCAGGACTTACGATTAGACTCGTCCAGAGACGAGGAAAAAGGAACGGCCGTCTAGGATTGGCCTCCGAAGGATAACGACGTCAAGGATCGGACAGTGTTTTGCGAAAGCGAGTCACGAACGGAGCCAATTATCACCGAAGCTAATGAAGCTATTGCTCGTGAAAAGAAATGGAAGAAGAGAAATAGCCGGAATCTGCTGCCCCCCCCCCCGGCCTCCGATATCTCTTCCTGCTCTTCAATCGTTATCTATCAAAGTCCATTCCCTTTTTACTCCTTCTTTCGACTTCTCCTCCTTCTTCCTCCTCTTCTTCTTCTATTTCTTCTTTTCCTCGCCAGGCTTTAACTATCTGGCGCTTAATTTACCGTGCGAAAAAGAAACATCCAGGGTCTGCCTCTGCTTTCGAAGCTCGTTTGAATTCGTCGGTCCATCGGAGGGCACGCGATGCATACGAATTTAAAATTACACTCCCATCAAGAGCAACGTACCTAGCAAACGGCTTTCCAACCGTATCGAGATCCTGTCAATTTTTCCTCGATCGAACGTTCCCGCGTTGATTTACAATTCCCAAGAACGCCTCGTTTACCCCCGAGGACCGGATCCCTCCAGAAATTTCCGCCCCTTGTAGAAGCGTATCCCGAACGAGTTGCCATCGTTCGGTCGCTCGAGATGGCTGCTGAAATTGCGTCTACGAATCGGGAACAACCTCGCCATTTACTTCCCAACCCCGTTCCTTCGATACCCTCGTGCCTTTTCTGATTTACCACTTTTTTTCACTCGTGCGAACTACTTGATCGGACTTGAAACTTTAAAGTTGGCGGCTCCTGGATCGAGTTCCGGACAGGTCCGCGGTAAGAATTCTTACAGGGTGACTTTCTTTAAGCGGATTCTATTCCTAGGAAATTGGCTAAACACCTATGCATCATCGGTCGCGATTCCAGTGCGCTCGGAACGAAAGGTTTCAGTTTCAATTCGAGCAATCCACTTGCAGCGTAATTTATTGTTCGGGATTTTCGCGAGTTCCAGGAAGAATGTGGCCGCCGCGGTTGGAAAGAAGCCCCGGAAAGCCTGTCCTAACGTATACGCTCGGATATTGGCTGGAAAGTCTCTCTCTCCTCCCTTATTCGACCATGCATGTACATCACGGGCGACGCAGCGATGAAATTGCGCCCTCGATTTATAGATTTGTATCGGGTGCACCGTCGCGCCGCTCGGCATATGCAAATCGGAAATTTATACGAACGGTTCCAACCACCAGCGTCAGACCGATCATATAATTATCGCGACCGACGTTCTGCAAATGTAATAACCTTACCAGCGAGTCGGAAAACGGAATCGTCAAAGGGTGCGCTCGTGCGATACGGCACGATGTTCACCTTTCCGGTGGCTCTGCAAACCGCTGACCCCTCGTTTTATCGATTTTTTAAGAATACATTTAAATCCAATGAATCTTTCAAAGTACACGAATGGAAGTAAACTTTGGAAGCTTATTCCACCCATTTTCGGGATGAAAGGACGCTCTTTGTGTCTGTTGCGCACTTCCCTTTCGTTCTTCTTTTATTTTAAAGTTGAACAGGATCAGCGGGAATTACAGTAATCTCTCTTTATACTAACTTTGGCGGTCCGTTCCACGAAACCTGTATCACATCAGCGCGGCGCGCGTTAGAGGAACTAATCTGACCCGTAAAAACGGCGCATCGCGTCGTAAAATTCTTCGGTCTAGAATCTAGAACAACGGCTACGGCGGAATAACTGTAGCGCCGTCTTCCGCGCAGAATTTCCTCAAAATTAATAGGTCGTTGCGTCAGATAGCTTGTACGGTTCAACATTGTTCCCCGTTGATTGCCACCGTGATGCTTATGTCACCGGAAGATTCTATGCCTCCACCCTCGCGCTCTGGCCTTTTCGTCGCTCGATACCCCCGCTTACTTGTACGCGTATAATTACGCCGGCGGAATAATAACGCGGTTTCCTTTCATGTGGCCCGTCGTCGCGTGTGCGATTAAACTGCTGATACCCTGCTTCATTGCCGCGATATCTGTTCGGTTATAAAGTCTGTCGCGATAACCGCCCCCTAAACTGGCGATATCCGCGTAATTTCACTCGCGACACCTCGCGCGACTCGTTAGAACGCGAAAGCCCCGGCCCTCCCCTCGACTTTCCGCCTGTTAGCTCCACTCGCGTCGCAATGCACAGTTTTTCTCTATGCCGGTAATATCGTGTCGATTCATGAGTCTGCATATTTCGCTGGGCGTAGGTTTTGCTGTGACGAAGCCGCGCGCAACCAGGGATTTATCGGCACATCGTTTGCAAGGGGTCAAAGAAACCGTGTGCACGTACAGCACAAAGCTTCCTCGGAGGTACGCGAGGGTGGAAAGTGATGGACGACTTACCAACCACGGTGAGGTACAGGGGATGACCGACGGGTGGAGTGGTGGATATTTGGCACTCGTAGATACCGGTGTCCTTTTTCTGAGGATATCGTATCTTCAGCGTCCATTCCTCCGTGTGCGGTGTGTGCAGCGCCTCGAAACGCTGATCGCTCGTGTACGTGTACCTGCCTACGGTCAGCAGGTGGATGTCCCGATGCCTCACCCAGGATACCTAACGACAGACAGACAAATAAAGACTAAGATTTGTTTAGTGATTGCCGCGCGGACAAACGCGGAGAACTGGATTCGTTAACTCTTATATTATACTGTTGCAACTATCAGCTTCTATATACAGCGTGATTAAACACGTTGATATTAGGTCCGGCTATTTTTTAGGGTAAAGATAACGGCTGAGTGTGGGTCCGAACATAAACGTATAAAGTACGGCCGCGACCGCGTCCCCGCCCACTGTTTCCATTTTTAAGGGTTGCTCGGACTAACCTAACCCAACCCTATGCCGGCCACTGTGCACGGGAAAGGTAGGTCAGACCGCACTCCGGGGATTAATCGACCCTCTAAAACACAAAAATGATTAGACGCGGGCCGATTCGCGACCCGCACATCCACCGTCCGTGTGTTACGCGCTATCCGCTGACCGCAATATCGTAAACATTCTGCTCGTATCGGTAAAAAAACACACTACGAAAACGCGCGCCAGCCTTTTCCCTCGGCAAAAAAAAAGCAGCGCCCCTCTAGCCTTCGCTGGCAATATCACGGGCGGGAAAATCTTTTGCAATTAAGCGCCGCTTTTAAATTTCGTTCGGAACACCTCTGCCGTTCAAGACGCTTTACGGCCGAGACGATGCCGGCGTGAAAACGTCGTATCCGAAGATAATGCACAGCGCCGAGCACGTTGCATTATGTTACGCTCGACACCTTCGCCGTTAGCTTATTACCTCTCGTACTCCGTTCTTTACAACATTGGATCATACAACTTTTACTTCCCTTTTTCTCCCTTCCCGCCACCCCTCGCGCCCTCACGCCATTACTTACCACCCTCGAACCCGTTAAGCTTATAACGCTGTCCGCCTTCCGTTGATAGAATCCATTGTTTACAGAATCGTTTTATTTCCGCTCAACGCTGACATAATGCTTTCGCGGCACCTGGTCGGGCGGGTACGTACGTGTGGTTGCAGATTAATTTACAGGGTTTGGGGGGTGCGGAGGCACACTTGCAGTCCGGCTAGATTATTTCGTGCGCGCGTTAAGCAATTTCGGGGCGTTTTCGCTAAATTTTGAAATGGACTTCTCCGCCTGGGTGACACCACTAGTGTCCAGTTAATTCTTCATTTCTCGCCTGCAATTAGCGCGCCGGGCGCGGGGCTGTTGCCCGGTTTCCAGCTTGAGAGACCGTTTTAAAGCGAATCGCTGGAACGTCGCTTTCAGCTGGAGAAACTTAATTCCCGGAATAATCGCGTCACCGACTGTACGCACGAGCCTCGCGTGACATCTGAGGAACGCTCTCTGATGTATGGCCCCGCTTCGCGAGATTCATCACCTGCTATAGGAGCACGAGCCCGCTTTCCAAGTACGAAAAATGAAATGGGTACCTGGGATTCTGGACCGTTGTAATAATAACTAGTTAGCAACTACAACAGCATCGATTTCAAGATGATTCCTATTCATACGGCGGATAAGCAAATTGGCAAAGTTCCACGGAGAAGCGTGGAAAGCGGCATGTATGTACCTAAGGCAAGTTCGGCCAATACGCCAACTTCTCGAGGCCGTTAATTAGAACGGAATCTAATCGATGATCCACGGGGCGTCGTAACAGTTGTAACCCGACGCGCTGTCCCGTAACGATCGTCTCGCGGCTTAAACGGCAATTTCAATCGTTTTTATCGGGCGTAATTTAACGGATTACACTCGGCCGCTCGATCTGCGGCCAAGCAATCATCGCGATTCGCGTGCGATTCTGGAGAATCCAGACCACCGTCCATTCATTACGTTCGATCCATTTGTATCTCGCGTAATGGCCGATGCAGAAACGATACCGATACCAGTTCTCCTCCCTTTCCAAGTGCAATTCGATCTTTATCTATCAATTTACACGAACGATTAAATAAATAGCTGTATGAAATCAGCTACTTCGCTATTATTTCTCCGGCTCTTTGACTGGGAATGGGGTTACTATATGGTATCCAAAAGGAGGTCTGGGTTAGGTATTAAATACTGACTCAATACAATTTCAAATGTATGACTGGTATGGATTTTTATAATTATACCTTATGAAATGAAGAACTTTTGTGAAACACGGGCAGCTCTGAAAAGTATGCCTAAATAAGCATACATTATATCGACGTGCGTTACGAAAAGTAGCACGTTTCAATTTTCTTACGAAAAGTAAGGTAGATGACCCCATTACCGACCACGTCCCTATTATTATTATTATTATTATTATTATTTCGTCTTTATTACTCGCAAACAGGGTAAAGTACATAGGCAAAAAGTAAAGGCGAGTAAAGGCGAGGCCGCAGTAGAAACTGTTAATAGGCCTAACCATAACATAAAATAAACTAAAACTAAACTTATTAGTACTACATGTACTAATACTAACCATACTTAAACTAGTTGAACACAGAAATATGAGATATGAAATATGATATCTGGAATGCGAAATATGATATATGAAACAGATAGTAATGAAAGAATATACAATGGAGGCGAATGCGCAGATCACGGTACAGCATGGGCTATGTGTTGTCGGGCTGCCTGTTGAAAGGACGGAAAAGAGTCTGACTGTCGGATAGAAGCAGGAAGGGAGTTATAATAATGAGCCGCGGTATAAGAGAAGGAAGATTCAAATTTGGAGGTACGATGTACAGGAATAGAGAGAAGAGATTGGAAGCGAGTTGAAAGAGAACTAGAGGAGTGATAGGAATGATTTGTAAGTAGAATGTTGTAAAGATATGACGGACAACCAGAGGAGAGAACCTTAAACACGAGACAGCACAAGTGGAGTGTCCATCTTTGAGACATACGTAACCAGGAGGATTTTACGAAAAACGGAGAGATATGATCATACTTGCGGATACAGTAGGAAAAACGCAGACAGGAATTTTGAACACGCTGGATCAGGGAAGAGAGACGAGAGGTAAGAAAAGGACTATATACGAAATCACAGTAGTCAAACAGCGAAACAACCAGGGACTGAGATAGGAGAAGTTTCTGAGAAGAGGAGAGAATATGACGAGAAGGATATAATAGACGTAGACGATTAAAGGCTAGGCGACATATAGCAGTCACGTGGTTTTCAAAGGTAAGAGTAGCGTCCAGTGTGAGTCCCAAAACCCGGCTGGAAGTAACAGGATGTAGCTGGACTGAGTCAAGTGTGACAGTAATGGGTGGAAGGGTACGGAGGAGGGAAGAAGAGCCAAGAACTAGGAGAGAAGATTTGGAAGGATTAAGCCTAATTAGTGACCAATTATTCATTTATTACTGTTTATTGCAACATAGAAAGCGAAATATCAACCAGAAATTTCAGAAATTATAATTAGAGGTGTTTCATTTATTGTTTCATACGTTATCTATGTAGCCGTACATTCGTCTTTAAGTAAATTCACATGTAAATTAGGACTTGGTCATTGACATGAAAGTTGATAGATTCTAATAACGTGAGGTTATACTACAGATATCATTAAAGTCGCAAATTTTACAATAAAAATACATGGATCCGTGCAGTAACTTACTCAAATTAACTAGAAATATATACAGAATTATAAAATAAAAAGAAAATATTAATTTTCTTTCATTATTGTAGCAGAAAATCGTGGTCGGAAATAGGTACCGTCAAAGACCGGTCTGTACCAGTTTTCGGACATTTTACAAGTGGTGTTGTTAAACCTAACTAAAGTACTCAAGTAATTTTTTAATTATTAAATTTTGAGTACATTTGATTTGTACTCACAATTGAGTACAAAAAGTACTAACATAAATATATTTTCTTTAGAAAATAACATTGGTGAAAACAAAGAAAAAGGAGCAGAAGCGCGCGAAATACACGGAAACCGAGTTAATTGAAGCAATATGTAAAATAAAATCTGGAGTACCCATATGTAAGGTCAGCCGTGGAGGAAATAATAGAAAACATAAAAGAATATCTTAAACAGATTATAAATTGTTTAATTTTCATAAAATGTTAATAAAAACAGTTTGTTATACTCATGAACACAAATTTAATAAACAAAATGGTGCATTTACAATGGGGGAAATTGGTGGTCAATAATGGGGACGTGAGACGGTCGATAGATGGTACAAGTTGGTCAATAAAGGGGACATCAGGTCCAATATAATATTCACCATAATTTTTGTGTAAATAATCAAATATCACTCTAAAACTAATTTGATTAAGAAACTAGAGACTTAAAAAAATACAATGATCCATACTTTACTCAAACATTGTCGTATATTAGTAAAAAAATTACTATTTCGAACCAGTCACATTCTTAAACGGTCGCTAATGGGGACATTTACCTTAGCACGTTTTGGTTTGCCACGAAAAGAAGCACGTTCCATCGTTTCTGACGAATATTAGCACGTTTGGTCTTCTGCCGCGAAGACTAACACATTTGACTGCCTCGCCACGAAGAATAGCACATTTCGTACTGTTGCGACGAAAACTAGCACGTTATACTGTTTCGCCACGAATAATAGCACGTTTGGGAATTTATGGCGAAAACTAACATATTATCCGCTTTGGCCACGAAGAATAGCTCGTTTTGGATTATACTGCAGACTGCAGAAACTATCGCGTTTCAGCGCGTGGGCAGTTTAAAAGAAGTCAATTGTTGAAAATATTGTTTAATAAATAATAATTCCATCTAATCTCCAAAAGACAACACATATGAAAATTTTAATCTACATAATTTAAGTAAGGGAGGGTGCGGGAATTGCGAACGCGGGGTAAATGTGAACATGCTACTTTTCGTGGCAAACCGCTCTAACGTGCTAGTTTTCGCAGCGAAAGACGAAACATGTTATTTTTCGTGGCAAACCGCTCAAACGTGCTAGTTTTCGTAGCGAAAACCGAAACGTGATAGTTTTCGTGGCAAACCGCTCAAACGTGCTAGTTTTCGCAGCGAAAGACGAAACATGCTATTTTTCGTGACAAACCGCTCAAATGTGCTAGTTTTCGCAGCGAAAACCGAAAAGTGATAGTTTTCGTGAGAACGAAGGCAAACGTGCTACTTTTCGTAAGAAAATTGAAACGTGCTACTTTTCGTAACGCACGTCGATATCTACTAATTGTAAGTGCCTATTTAGGGCCTGAATATGTAGTAGCTACAAGATTATTATTCTAATGTAAAGATTAATGTTTTCTTACGTAATACAAGTTGATACATAAAATTTGGTTTTGATTTTACAACGTGCTCCTTTTTCAAACGATTTCAGACTAGATTGTCCTCCCTTTTCATTTTTTTTTAACCCTAACTGGGAAGCATCGAGGCACTCCCGTACTCTGTAACCACCGATCGCGAGAGCCAGAGCCTTCTTCCCCTCGGATTAACTTCCGAATTCCCCGGTAAAGTATTTGTGCTCCCTCGCGAAACGTCGCGTATAGAAGCCGTCGATTCTGTAGACGGCAGAGGAAAGTAATTCTTAAGGCAAACACAATTCGAGACGCGGCGGAAGGTGGGAGCACTGCCAGGTAAACTTTTCTTCGCGGAGCGTCGCTTTTCGGCCCTCCGCGCCGCTTTCGCCCGCCGCCTCTAGACTTTGTGTAATTTCGCAGCGTCGTGGAAATCTCAATTTTACTCGCGGCATCGCGACATTATACGCGCGAAAGGTACGATATCAACGAAACGTATTAGCCAGTACCTACACGCGTAGTTGAACGAGCCACCCCGCCTGCGCGCATGCTTTGCATAGAGACGAGTTTTCGGATTAAAAATGTAACACACTGCCTGCTGTCTAAACAGCTGGATCCTCAGACAGCAGTTGCTTCTTTTTCTACTTAATCCTGGCAACCATTCGCGAGGAACACCCGAATCGGCGACAAATTGATCGAATAAATTAAAAAATAAAATTCCCACGTTTCCCTTGAATAGGTAGGGGAGAGGCTTGCAGGTTGCCACCCCTGCTGTATTTCGACTTTCTAGCAGTGTCAGAACCTCAACTCTGACTCACATCGACGTTAAAAGAGTAGGTGTCACTATTTTATAACCTTTGGAGCGGACAGACGCAATAACGCTGTGTTTGCTGAGCGAAGGGTAATATAGTGTTTGTCAAGAAACTGAATTATTGAAATTGTGTGCTTTCCTTGTGCTCGTAAATTGAACATTTTCATCGACAATTCAAGATAACTATACGTACTGTGTTGTCTTTTTTTATCTAATTTACATATGCCAAACAGATTTTCAAACATATCATGAATTGACAATTTTTTCTCATATTTTCCTAAAAATGCGTCGGAATGCAAGTTGCCCCCTTTTTTGGCTTGCAGGTTGCCACCTCTCTCTTTCCCGCTTGTTTACACTCAAATGTCATTGAGTTTGAAGTGAAGTGTTTTTATTGCATTTTAGTCATATTTTGGTTTATTTTTTACATTTTTATAAATTTTTAGTATGGCAGCACGCAGGTCAAGAAAATCTGAATAATATAATTTATTAATAAAACTTAATAAATTTTGAAAAGTTTTCTGAATCAGGTTTTTACTTGAGTTTTTTTACACTTTTAGCAATTTTTCTAGGGGGTGGCAACCTGCGAGCCAAAATTTCAAGGAGACAATTTTAGATACGTTCGATAATTTGCAGTATAATTTTTCTTTTTCGAGAGTTTGCATGATTTGTAGCTCAGGATTGTAGCTCAACACTTCCTCTTTCCAACTTATACCATAAATCAACGATACGTTAATTTTATGACGAGTTATGATCAAAAAAGCTTAGGGGTGGCAACCTGCAAGCCTCTCCCCTACCATCAAGCGACTTTCAAAGTTATTCAACGAACCACTCGAATCTCAGAGCATGTCTGATGATTGCATAACTAGAACAATCGCCGATGGCTTTTCAACGCGATTAACCCGTAGGGAACCTAGCCGCCCTTTCTCTCTCTCGCTTCCACAACTTGCAACAAATGGAAGTGTAAACGGGGGGCCTGTCGAAACGTTTCGTTACCATTGCCATGTCAGTGACTTGCGAATTAATTCTACGTCGCGAACACTTCTATTGGCGTCCTACCTGCTGCATAGTTGCTGCTGCATTTACGTCGTCCAATTCGGCAGGTTTCGATTGTTATTCTTTGAATTGCTCGCGTGCTACCGACACAAATCAGTTGATTCGATATGCTCGATGTTTGACATCCGCTCTATTGAACGGTTCGGCAATACGTGGCGATTTAGGGGACCGATTTCTACACCTGAAAGTTACGCGCGCTTGGGCCATAGAATGGAAGCGTACTCCGCTGTGGCGTGTTTTGCGCGGATTCTCAGTTTCTTTGAAAGGCAAGTGGTATTGTGCAGATCCCTGCCTGCTGAAGGCAAATATTTGCCGGGAATTTCTCAAAGTTGTAAGCAGCCGATTACAATGATACTCACCGTTCTGTTTCCAAGGTTTTTCACTTTGCAGACGAGCTGAATGGTTTTCCCCACAAGGCCCGTCACGTTCGATGGAACCGTTGTGTCAAAGTAAGGGCCTTTCTCCGGCGTTTGCCATTCTTGCAAAGCACCCGCCTCGAACAGTCGAGTGCTGTGCACGGCTTCCTCTGGAAACAAGAAACGAACAATCTGTTTGCATCCGCTGCAAAGAAATTCTTTTATGGGGGAATCCGCTTTAAATACGGCGGTGAATTAGCAACGCGATAGGAGCTTCTGTTGTATGTTTCTTATAGAACATTGGCTGGGGCATGCTAAAAGCACTGTCCCCCTTCTTTTATTCCGTAAATAAATTTCACCTTCTTTCTCTATCTCTCCATTTTATCGCGCTCTGTAATTATGCGCAACGCGGTAACTAGTGCTGCGTAATCATTGAGCTGGCGAAGAATAATATTCTCACGTTTCACCGTGTACTCGCGGATGCTGTGCTTGTTTGTTAAAAGAAATGTCCAGATTACAATATCTACATCGGGGACACCTTTGTATCGAACTCGACCCTCATTTCGCCAGCTCCTGATTTGGTTGGTGCGTACGAACGCTCCGGAGCGCTCCGTAGCGATCCGAAGCGGTCCAAAGCGGCAGGAGGGCAAACAGGGTGGGCGGAAAAAGTCAATTACAAGTGTAATCGCGTATTCGTTTGCTCGGGGCACGGGATCCGCGCCATTTATTCCAGCAATTTCGAATCGGACATCGGTGGCGGGGGTCCAGCGATCACTTCAGAACGCATGAATATCCGAATGGTTCTCGCGGAGCGGAGTGGCCCGAAAGTACAGGGTGGAGCGGCTGGCGCATAACTATCCTGTTGCTGGTAGTCCTGCACTGCGGCAAATACAATCTCGTTCGCACGAGTGGCCGTAGCGCGTACGTTTACACTGCTGCAACAACCTGCCCCCCCCCCCCCCCCGCGTGACCCCCACGTGCCCCGCGTATGTACCCCAGGCTTTTCTCATTCATTCTACCTCGACAAAAGCCGCGCAAGATACTTGAAGGCACTTACGGTGAAAAGGAGCCGTGTTCGAGCGTGCGCGAGCGATATTTTCCATAGCCGTTGAAAACAGAGCGCGCGCCACGCGGACAAGTAGAGTCATGTCAAGAACTGCCCCCCATTGATCTCCCCCTGGCGATCACCCTTTGAAACGTTCAACCTTCCTCCCGAGAGCACGCGATAAAGAAAGAATTCCCGTTACGCTATGTTGGAAAAAATTTGCTCCGCCCAAAGTCAGGTCATATGTGCTCGGATGCAACATGTTCTCTGAGAACCTCGCACAGTGGGAACTAGATCGTCCGTTAAGGGGGGAGACCACTGTAAAAAATCTGAAAAATCGATTTTTCTTTTTTATATTTTCTGAAAGACGTACATTTCAAGAATGCTGTCTCCAAGTTTTATGAAGAAATTCGCAAAATTGACGGAGATATGGTGTTTTCCGTGAAGCGGTGTCAAACGCGCGACTGACAATGAGCCGCGCGGAACATTGAACGCGTTTTCCTCACAATGATATTTTTGAACCGCGTTGACAGTCTACAGTGAAAACTATACGTCCAAATGATACGAGCAAGGGCATTTATTGTATGAAAAACTCGTCTCTATTACTTGACGATCAGTTTTTTTAATTAACGACCTCCTTATATTTTTTTATTAACATTTCCCTAACTTTGTACCCCGAAAACATGATTTTTTTTCAGTGGTCCGCCATTTTGTAATTCCTTGCGATTTTGGCTTTTTTTGATCGTCCCGTTATAGAGGTAGGCTTCTAGTTTCTAAATATTATTGTCTTTTTTAATTCGGATTAACCATATGGCCTGGGCACTGTCAACGCGACAAGCATGTTCTTGCCGCAGCGCAAATTTTGATGAAGACTAGTATACAGATTCATGAATTTGATTTAAACAATTGTTTTTTTTTTACCCTTCAATATGTACATATTAACTATACTAAGCAATAAATTGATTTGCTTGCATTGTTTGGTTGAAATAAATTCCCAAAAACACCCTTATTTTCGGACCATTAAAATTCGGAAAAATCGATTTTTTCTTTTTTACATTTTCTGAAAGACGTAGGTTTCAACAATGCTCTCTCCAAATTTTATAAAGAAATTCGCAAAATTGACGGAGATATGATATTTTTTGTGAAGTGGTGTCAAACGCGCGACTGAGCCGCGCGGAACATTGAACGCGTTTTTCTCAGAATGACATTTTTCAACCGCGTTGACAGTCTACAGAGAAAACTATACGTCCAATTAACATGATCAAGGACATTTATTGTACGGAAAACCCGTCGCTATTACGTGACGATCAGTTTTTTTCAATTTTCGACCTGCTTCTATTTTTTTTTATTAACATTTCCCCAATTTTGTACCCCGAAAACATGATTTTTTTTCAATGGTCCGCCATTTGTAATTTTTTACAATTATGACTTTTTTTGATCGTCACGTAATAGAGGCAGGCTTCTAGTTTCTAAATATTATTGTGTTTTTGAATTCGGATTAACCATATGGCCTGGGCACTGTCAACGCGACTAGGATGTTTTTACCGCAGTGCAAATTTTGACGAAGAGTATACAGATACCGGATTTATGAATTTGATTGAAAAAAATTTATCTTACCCTTCGATATGTACACTATTAACTATACTGAGCAATACATTGATTTACTTGCGTTGTTTGGTTTAAATAAATTCCCGAAAAGACCCTTACATTTCGGACCGTTACAGTGGTCTCCCCCCTTAATGAAGTCGGATACTCGCGAAAGTCTCGAATTATTCGAGACAGCGGCACCCAAACATTCGTTAAAACACAGAACTGCGAGACAGATTTTTAAACACACTTTTCCCACTGTTTACCTCCCTGCCAGGCTTCCAATGGGGGGTATATGTTTAATTCGCTCCAGGTAGGTTGTCACACGAAACCCCTGGGTCGGAACTCACGCGAAATATTTCCAAGCTTCGTGCTCGCGACAGCTTCGGAGATTAACCGCTTTTCAAACGCCTATAAAGTATCCCCCGTTTCTGACCACGCTGTCGCGATGCACGTCGCCCTTCGGGGCAGGAAATATCGCTCTTCAGACAAATTAATGAATCACCAGCCGACAGAAATCAGCACCGGCCGAAACGCGTTGCAAACCGTACGACGCGCCACATCGTTCGCGGTTTCTAACAGTTTTGGAAAATTTGTTGAACGATCCGAAGGTAGGGGTTCCGTTAGTTTCATAACTTCACTGTATAATACACCCCTAAGGAAAACCGCGTTACGTATGGGACGCCCGAATAATTAACGCGCTTAGTTACCGCGATACGTTTCATCAGGGCTCAAAGCGGCAGTTTCGTGAATCAGCTTTCGTAGTCGCGAGAGAAATTCCCCCGCCCATAAAGATAGCAAAAGTTAAACGCGTTAATGATAACGCTTTAATCGCCGGGTGGATAGGCGTCTCGTTTAATACGCTACGCGCGTCCCCGTCCCATTAAAGTGTTAATTAACTGTCAGTCCTCCCGAACGCATCAACTTCCTCTCACGGCATTCATCTTTTCATCGCGTTTCAGCGTATCCCCCGGTAGGTATTCATTTAATCTGCTGTCCTTCAGACGGCAGCGACGATCATTCCTGCAGGGAACGGTAGTGAATCGGGCAGGCTTTACATGAAAAGAGTTCTTCGATGCCACGCTACGACTTTGTCTACGCAAACTACTCTGCGACTTCGCAAGTTTATCACTGCTCGAAACAAGCGCAGCATCTTCCCATAAACGGTTAATATGCGTCCGTATGCATCATATTTTTCAACACGGGCAAGAAAGGGATGTTTGACACCCACCTGCGAACGCTCTCCGCGAAGAGATAGTCGAAAAGCTACGCAGGGATCTCAGAAGCACTCGAAATTTTCCCGCGAGAAAGCATTTCGCTGTTTCCACCCGCTCGACTCGTACAGCAGAACGGGAACAAGCGTATTAGGACAAATTGCCTCTACGAGATACTTGAAATATGTATTTCGGGTGGCGCTAAGGCGACTGAATATTTCATGAAGAAACGAGTGGCGAATGTGACAGCTCGGCGGAGTTAATAGACACCGATATAAAATATTTATATCGTTTGTCTTATCGCGGTTAATCACGGAATCGAATGAAAAAGTAAATTGCCAAGCAGCGGGATTATTCGAGGCAGGCATGTTTATTTTCGAAATTACATCGGGACGTCAGAACCCTCCGCTGATCTCGTCGGTACACATTTATCAGGCTAAAAGTGCTAGGGGGCGAATAAGAGGAAGATATAATGTACGATCCTCAAAGACATTTACCGCGATAAGCTTGCCAAGGCCTACAGTGGATCGAACAAAGACTCGCAAATTAACCCCTTCATTTTCCCGGCTGATTCCGCGCTTTTACGACCCCTTGAATTATTTGCGCTGCTTCCGCCCGCTTCAGCTACCGACCAAGTGTTCGAAGTGTTTTCGGCTGTGTTCGCTTATCCCGCGAGTAACTGCTGTTCGCGCGAGCGCAAGGATTCGCGGAGCTTCTATGCCGTTCTACCGTTGGAACGGGATGAAAGGGAACCGAAGGCTCCTTTCGCAGGGAAAATGACCGGCTATTTTCGTCCCTACTAGCGGCTGAAAAGAACTCTCTTGTTCGCCTAATCATTCGTACCCACTGCACGCTTCCAAGGCCTTGAAGAATCTTTCCTTCAAACACGATCTAGGTTGGCATGCCTCTGCGACGCATAGCTTGACCCATCCACCAAGAGTATGCTTGGAATGTCGACTATCGGCATTGCCATTAAACGAGCTCCTGATTATTCGAGCAGCAGTCGAATGTGCCGAATGATCGATCACCCCTATCTCTCGTCCGAATTGACCAATCCAGTTGACCTCCTTCCTTTGTTCGTTAAGTGTGCCTGTCGTATCGATAGAGCTGCACAAGTCTGCCACGTACTCTCTTCGCAACGCCACGTTCGTGTGCGTCGAGCACTGATCCTTGTCTTTTCGCGAAAAACGGAAAGTGCCAAGTATTTCGGTGTAATTCAAGGGACTTTACTGGAAATGTTCGGCGTTAAAATTTCCGGGCAACCGAGGTAGGTACGTCGTCCTCTCGGAATTAAGTAGAATGGAATAGCCGGCGAGCATCGTTATTAATGACATATCTCATTTAACAGTTTCAACCGCAAGTAATCCTACGTAAATGAGATGGCCCGTAGAAGTTTGAAGGTTCGGTAAGACGGTGCATGGCACTTGGAGGTGTTACCAGGTCGGTCTCTAGAAGTACGTAAGTTGAAAGTGTTAGCGAAGGTGGTCCCCAGGACTTGTAACGGCTGCTCGCCTAGCCCGGGGAATTTATAAGGCGGGGAGAAGTGTCGGTCTAAATTTTTAAACGGCCAACTTCTTTAGATGAGAGACTTATGTTTGTTGCAACGTTTACCGACACGGAACGAGTATCTTTCCTAAACCTTACCGAAAATGGCCCATCGACCATGTAGATTGTAGTAGATGGGTAGTAAGACCGCGAAGCGCAATGGAGTTAGAACGAACTTAAACCAAGGCGGAGATTCGTCTAGAACCGTATTGCAATTGGATTGGGACTGGTCCGGTGCTCTAATAAACTAGATAGTTAATTGGAAACTAGAGATGGAATTAAACCGACAGGAGGGATCTGTATGGTTTCGAGGATTCAAGTGGAGTATCGAAATACATTCTCACCATTTCATTTATCAAAGAACAGAGCACAGGGATCTCGTTGATATGACAGTCCGACCAACAAATACAATCTTGAGAGCTTACGCAGCAAATTTCGGGCGAGAAATCTGTGCCGCGTCGCAGTGTACCGTATCGGTGGCCCGCAGGGGTGGAACAAGTGGAAGAAGGGACAACAGGCGCGTGATAAATTATTAGCGCGATGGCGGTGCGAAAATCTTTCGCCGTAATAAAAGCGAAATGGTCCACGGAGGGGAAAGAACCGGAAGGGTCCAGTCGGAGCAAACGCGTTTCCCGGCGCGGCGTCGGCGTCGTGAAAAATCGTAGGAGGGAAGCGAGAACTAAGTGTAATCGAGGGAATAATACCCGGCTGGCCGTTCAAACGACTAGAACTCGCCGGCCAAAGGACGAACGATGGAAAAAGGAAGTGTCGCATGATGAAATGTCGAGGCTTTCAGCTGGAACAACCTCGCAAGCAAGATAAACTCCTCGCACTTCCGCCTTCCCGTCGTCAGATCTTTGATGCACGAGCAATTTGACGAAGACACGATATTATTCGCGTTTCATGGTCGCAGAGGGCCAACCAGCGCGTTCGAGGATCTCGATACTTTGGATGCACTTTACGAGGGTCGGTCCTTCCGAAACGACTGACCTAGAAACGAGAGGATGGGCCCGCTTATCGTGTGTCCAAGGCTGGACCAACCTGAGATCTACGATCACGGAAGAAGTCTCGACAGGGCTGCACGTAAAAATAACCGGGGTATACCGCGTTTTATAGTCGGCGACTTGAAAGTTTCAAGCGAGAAGACGGGAAGCTGCTCGGCCAAGAGCCATAAAATTCTAAATCGGCTGTCCTTATCGAAAGCTCGACTTATTAAATTCTTCAACAGGTTTCGGTATTTCAATTAATCCCTATTGACGACTATGGAGTCGATAGAAATCAACTGAATTTCAAAGGGATAGCAGCATGGATCTATCTCTCTCACTAATAAATAGAGCCTCGATTTCGCACAGTAGATATTTTCCTACGGCAGAAGCGTGTCGACGTGTTTCCACAAACCGTTCTTGGCGATATGCAATTTTCAGCAGCCTATTCCTAAGCATTCCCCTCTACGACTGCGGGTACGGAGAACGGAGGCGACGACCATTCGATAATGCATGTATAATCGAGATACCACGAGCAGATATTGCGAGAAAATTGACAATGTTCGAGTCAGGAGACGAGATGATAGTCGATGGACGAAATTGGATCGCGAGAGTGTTCGCTTAGCTTGCCGCGCAACTTTTTCATCGTAAAGCTGCACCGTGTATCGCCGTTGTAACCAGGAAATATGGGAAAATGCGCGGCTGGGAAGATGTCTCGGCTTTTAGCGCGTGAACAATATCGCGCGGCGCGACGTTGTAACCGTGCAGCCGTCCGCTTCGCCCCGAACTTTTATCATTTTTCCTTATTTCGTAAAACTTTCCAGCGCGGAATCGTCTCGCTGGGCGCCAGAAGCCTGTTGCCTCGTTTATTATCGTCGCGACGATACCTACACTTGATGCTATCGCTGTCAGCGATTCTGCTTATCGTTCGCGGGCACAATTTTAGTTCCCGAAGCAACAGCGATGCAAAGTGTCTGACAGCAGACTTTGCTCTTTTCATTGGATGCTTATAAAAATAGTTTCCCGCTGCACTGCTCTTTGTGCAAGTTTGAAACGCAGCTGAGAAGCATCTGGAATTCCAAAATGATAACGATGGCGGGGTTGACAGGCACGTGGGAGGATTTCAATCCACCTTTCCTTTCAGAAATCCAACGAAAAGCTTTCATTAAACCGCACTCGCCCGCTCCGACAACCGGCAGTTCCTCAGTTTAATAATGAATTTCAAGGTATGCCGAGTGCCAGCTTGCCACCTTAGCTAGGGCATGACTAATGACTCGTGCGATACCAGGCGTGCATTGATATGTCGCGGGGAGTTAAGAAACTTTAATGAAATTTCATTCGCTGTAGGACAGCGGCGGACCTCTGAATTATTTCAGTCCTCATTAATCTGTCGCTGACGTGTCTGGCTGTGAGTAAAACCTCGTGCCAACTTGATGAGTGGACCCCAATTTTGGACCAATTAATGAATGGTACTTTCAGAAAGATAGAATATTCAAGAAATTCGAACAAGTCTCGCAACTCGAGCATGTTGCGCGCGTTGCATTTTAAGGTCCTGAAAAATTTTGGTAGCACGGCGTGTCTAACCCTAGAAGGAAAGCGAACTAGAAAGAAAGAATGCCGGAGTTTCAGCTGGCCGAAAAGAAAAGCGCGTCAACTCTCTCACTTTATTCGCCATGCGAATTGCAGCATCTTTCGCAACCTTTTCCTTTTGGCCTGTCAAAGAATGTCGCTCGGGGGCGGAATATTTGAAACAACGTAGGCTTGTTTCCAATAAACTGACAAGAATTGCAGCAGATGGGTACCTATGAACCCTCTACCTAGAAACAATTAATCTTGTTCCATTAAGGGGGTATAGGACTATTGAACGACTGAAATCGACGGTTTCTTGTCGGTTGGATTGCTTAGATACCAAATAATCACCATACTGGCACTTTTCACAGTTTTTTATGTACGCATTAACGAGTAATGTAAAATAAAAAAATTGTCGGAATGTTGAAAATTATTTAAGTTATTTGACGCTAAAGATGGTCCCGCGTAGCGCGCAGCTATAATTGGTGTACACAGTCCCAGCTGAACCAATCATCTAAAAGCAAAATGCTGTGGGACGATTAGTTTCTACACTAATACATATCGTGTGGAACTTTGGTGGCGAATTTAAACAAAAATTGTAAAAGTTACACACGAATTAAGTTTTCTCCACATTTTTATGGGAAAAAAATCGTCTTTAATCAGTTATAAAAAGTGTTTACAAACATCCAATGTTGATGCGGAAATTCCACACGATAGAGAAAGGAATTCTACAGCTCCGGTTAAAATTTTAAGTGAAAATATTCATTCGTTCAAGAGTTATGATGTACACCGTGTTTGAAAATGTAGTTTCTAGATAAACGGCTTCAAAGTTAAATCCTACACGCCAATATCGCTCTGCGAGGCCGTTACTCGACGGTGCACCCAATTACGTTCAGCGCTATAATTTCCGTAATTATTCGAATTTCCTCGCGATACATTGTTGTAAATGTTCACAAAGCATGGCGCTTTCAGAATTAATAATAATAAAAAAATCGATTTTTCGAGATTTCAATAGTCCTATACCCCCTTAAGATGAGAAGTTCTGCGAGCCAGAACCTTGTGAGACGGCATTGTGCGTGTATCAACCCAACATCAAACGACGAGTGGAAATCGAGATGGTTTTGAAAAGGGAAGCGTTTAAATGAATACTTGCGTAAACTGGTAGCCACGGAGATACGTGACGTGTAATTAGAAAACTAGCAGAATCGAGGGTGTCTCTCACGAGTGATCCCCGAATGTTCTCATAACGCGCGAGATGCTTGGAGATCCTCGATATGAAAGTGTCATCGGCAGTCCCAGGAGCCGTAAGTGGCATTTCCACTTGGATGCACTTTTTGTGCATTGGTTGCTGGTGCCGCGCAAAGGTCTAGAGAGGAACGCACTCGCCGCATGTGTCGGCTTCGATCGTCAACGTCATCCGTCGCACCACGTAGGCGTCTATTTCCGGGGAATTTCAGCCGTATTTCCGCCTGCAGGATTTTCGACGTTCCGCCGTCGATTCCGTTCATCTGAACTTTCGTATTCCGAATCACACTTCCGCCGTCTGTCCTTCATCCTTTCTGTTCGCTCTTTTATGCCAAGTTGCCCGCTCCTGACAGACCAATTCGTTCCTGGCCACTCGATATTTCGAGACCGTCTCGCGCGAACCCGTAGATACCTCTGCCTATCAGAGCGCGCTACGCATTCACGAGCATTCGGCGTTATTTTTTGCAAACATGCCTAAAAAAATATGAAGCAGCGTCGAGACAATCGTATGCAGATCCGCCGCGACTTCAAAGGCAACGGTGGAAGTTCAGTTGTATCTTCAGTCGCACGATCTCCCTAGCGTATCTCGGTCACACGTTGATTTCACTTTTTCCTGCGACTCCGAGTTCATCGTTTTTAATGTTTGCACAACGGCGTGAATATTACTCTCACGCTGGCGGCCGACTTGTTACGCGAGTCCCTTCAAAGCATGCACTTTCTTCCAAAGGGAGCTTCGCACAAAGCCGGCGCAAAATCGACCCGCGCGAAAAAAGCGTTCGTACACGCCGATGTCTTCGACGGTTACATTGAGCGTTTGAGGTTTAAATCGAACTCGCAGGTGCAAAAAAGGAAACCTTTGTCATCTATAGTTTTCGATGGAATTCGTGAATTTTAACACGTTCGTTGTATAACTGTACCCATTTTACAAACGTTCCATTGGGAACGTTTCGATATTCAGAGACACGACTTTCCAATTGAAACAACTTCGAAACATACATGGTGACAGAGTTGGGCATTATTCGGCTAAATTTTTATTCGAATATGGATTCGTATAAATCCCCAAGATTTATTCGCGAATAAAAAATGACGATTTTATTCGACGAAAAATTATTCGTTATTCGCGAATAAATCTGTACCGTTATTCTAGCCAGATTCGTTCAAATAAGAATTTATTCGTTATTCGACCTGAATGAACGACGAATAAATGTGATACCCGGCATCTATCGATGGAAGTCTGTACTGTGTCCAACATACGTTTGGACGTGTGTGTCTGGAAGTGTGCGTATACGTCTGAACGAGCCGAGGAAATCCCGCCTTAAAGAAGTATTCTCTTCTGGAGGCGTCGGCCATCGGTTTTAAGCGATATTTAGGATAAAGAATTATCAGATTATGTGATTGTGTATTACGTGTGTCTTGGGCATTGCCAGGGCACAACATACATAAGTCTCTAATTGTGGAAGTAACAAGCCACGTTATTTTTCAAGCAATGCGATATAATGTTATCTAATTTAATTATAACTTGGTACAGTTGCTCTATAACTAACTTTGAATATATGCATATGTGAATATTCGCATGACTATTTGTATGTATTTAAAAACTGTAGGAGCCGGAAAAAGAGAGCCACCGGGCGCCGGGAATCGAACCCGGGCCGCCCACGTGCTGATCAGCAGCGTTAGCCACACCGCTACGCCGACTCTCCGCGGTCTCTCTAGTTCCGAACTCCTATCCCAGATAGCACCGTACATCCCAAGGACGTCCTTTTCATGTCCAGTTTATATCCGAACGTCCTACGTCCATTTTGAACATACATAGGATGTTCTTAGGATTTAAATTTCGGATGTTCTAGGAACGTCCGTTTCTTAAGTCCTACGGACGTTCTTAGGACTTAAATTTCGGATGTTCTAGGAACGTCCGTTTCTTAAGTCCTACGGACGTTCTTAGGACTTAAATTTCGGATGTTCTAGGAACGTCCGTTTCTTAAGTCCTACGGACGTTCTTAGGACTTAAATTTCGGATGTTCTAGGAACGTCCGTTTCTTAAGTCCTACGGACGTTCTTAGGACTTAAAATTCGGATGTTCTAGGAACGTCCGTTTCTTAAGTCCTACGCACGTTCTTGGGACTTAAATTTCGGATGTTCTAGAAACATCAAACAATCTTGTAAGTCACGTGATTATTTTGCACGACTACATTTCGAATGTTCCGAGAACATTCGTCTCGTAAGTCTTGTGAATCCTTAGAAGATCTAAATTTCAGATGTTCGAAGAACAACCGTCTTGTAGGTTTTGCAGATGATTCAGGTTCGGTTGCAAAACAGTCTTACGACTGAACCTCGCCTTTGCGCTATTTTTTTGTGCAATGAAGACGCTGAAATGCTGAAATGTTCCCAGATAGCTTACAACGTCTTCAAGACGTCTGTCTTAAGTCGTCGTTAAAACATCTGTCTTGAGACGAATGTGAAATTTTAAGCAATGAGTCTAGAGGTCGAATGATGATATTCTGTAGAATATTTCGCGTCAATGCACATTTTTTATAAACTATTAATAATTGTTATATACCTAGAAATTGGAATTATTTGCAAGGAAGTGTCTTGAGTAGTTGCGAAAAGCAGTTGCTTCGTAATCTTGGAGTCCTGGGTTCGATTCCCGTCACCGCCAAATTTTTTTTCTTAATGTCCTAACCCAGACTTGATGAAGACGTCTTTAAGGCGCTTTTAAACCATCTGCAAAACGTTTTTAAGACGCCTTTTGGACGTATTTAACTTTACTTTCGGACGTTCGGAAAACGTTCTGAGAATGTTGACACAGCACGTCCTCAGGACGTTCCACTTTGTAAATAGGACCTTCCTGCGACATTTAAAGAACTTAACGAGGACGTACAGAGGATATATGGACCTTCTCGGGACATTCTCCGAACGTACAGTACGTCCGGAACGGACGTCCTTCGGACGTCCGTAAGATGTCTTTGTGCTATCTGGGATCTAACCGACGCCACCTATGGGCCACTCCGCACCATAGGCCGTCTTCTCCGAGCGCCCAGCGCCTACAAAACGTTCAATGAACGCTTATAATTTGAAGAGATTGATTTTTTCATTAGTTTAAATGGATTGCCGTGAGCAAATTTTATTTAAAATAAATCAAAACGCCACTCTATATAGTACCGCGGTCTTACATCTTCCTGCAAAGTGCGAGCTATGACAAGAGTTACTTAACCTAAAACATTAGGTTTCATGGGTGTCAGTCAGTGGTGTCATGATACATCGCCGAAATCACGTGATCATTTTATTCGTCCGTTGAGTCGATTAAGAAATTATTCGAATAAATTTTCAGTCAAATAAAAAATTATTCGTTATTGTCGAATAATGTCATTTTATTCGAATTTTTTATTCGAAGATTATTCGAATAAAAATTTATTCGCACAAATTTATTCGAATACTTATTCGAATAAAAATTTAGCCGAATAATGCCCAACTCTGCATGGTGAATCCATTTTTGATGATTTCTGCTTGCCAGTGTTTATTAAAACTTGCCGTATTTCCAGTTGTGTTTCCATTTGAGATGTGGGGCGACGATTCCATGTATACGAGCTGACTCCAAGAGACATTCTGGATTCATGACGAACTATAAAGACTCGACTGCAGGTCAAGTCAACCATTCTCGCCTAAGTACCTATGTATTTCCTATTTTATTAAGCGGAGCTGGAGGGAATAGCTTGTGCGTCCGAAGAAAGCTGTGGCCGACGTACGTTTTGCAGGTCAGCCTGCAACGCTGCCGCGAAACTGATTGCACGCCACTGTCGTATTTATGCAGAATCGTTTGATACCGGAATTAATTTGTTTCTTGCAACTTTTCTCCGCTTCGCTGCCCCCCGAAGCACTAAATGAGTCGAATGTGCAACAAACGACATGCCTCACCTTTTCCGCCTCGAAACTGCACTTTGCACGCGCATTTCTCAAATCGCGACACAGCGTGGCAAACAGCTTCTCGCGCCTTAGCGGTTCGGGAGGTGGCTCCGATGCACCTTTTTCAAACAAATATTTATAACGCGAAACGATCAACGCGCCCGCCGTGGAGGTATCCAACGACGCAGTTGCCAGGCATTTTTACTGTTTTATGGAAACACACCGAACTCATTTGGATTTAACCCAGTTTCATTGCGACCCGACGCCATGCCGGAGATCGCAGGGGAATGCACTCGTAAACGAAGGAGGCACTTCTACTAAAGAGCAAGAACGAGAAGGGAAGAGGCAGGATGAAATACCTTCATTCTTCGTACTGGTTACGATATTTCTTCCCGACCACTCCCCGATCAGCCGGGAGGAAGTCGTAGGGAAGTATACACAGATATACAGAGTCTCGATAGAATCGAATAACGATTGTATCGAAAAGTTCTACAGAGTTCTACGTAAGTCGTTAACGTCCGAAATTGTGGCGCGTGACTCTTGCTGTACAGAAACTCGCCGGTTCCACTTGGAAATTCTGTGTCCAGTCGTTTCTTATAGATCTTTCCAGATTTTCCGAAAAATTTCCCCCCTCCGGTGACTCTAATTGATCACAGCTTTGAAATTTCATGCGATGTTACCAAAAGGGCCGCTCCTTAATGTGTCGTCATTAACGCACTATCTCATCGCGGATAATAACCGGGTCGAGTCGGTCTATTGGCGCAATGCCACGGCCGCGGCGCGCGCTACAAAAACTGCATGACGGATGAAGTGCACGCTTCCCCTAATACTGCAAAATTCATTTCATCGCTGCGGCTGCGAGCAACATCGCGCCCAGCCCGTACTCGCCAAGACCCGCCGCGGTGTAAAACATTATTCCGCATTACACTTCACGAGCTAGGGAACACTGGATGAATTATTTCGCCGGTTTCTTCTCGCCAGGCCGAACCGGCGCGTACACGCGGCCGTGCCGCTCGCGAATGCTTGAACGGCCGAGGGAAAAACGACTGCCTAAAAGAAGCCAGTCCTTAATAGCGCTCCCCGTCCTACGAGAGCGGAAATTTGTGACCATTTCAACGAAGTGTAATTGCGCAGCTACCAATGCGGAGATTTTATTCCAGAGACAACGCAGACCCACTTTTATCCGTTGCCTCATACCGAGGCGATAAGCTCGATTAAACGGTACGCCGCGAAATTACGACAGAGTGTTGGTTGAAAGATTACTCACTTGACACGGGGGTGTTTCACGCGGCCGAGGCTAGATGTGTGTAATTTAGGAAAGGGGTTCCGGGTTGATTGAATGAAAGCAACGGGGTCGTCGTGAGTGACGAGAAAACCTGCAAGACCGAGGGGTTGATATTAATATGAAATTGCTGTTGGCCCTTCTGCTGCCCTGAGACTGCCTTGTGTGCAAAATTGCCTGGAGTTATGGCGGTAATCAGGCATTTTCCAACCGTCCTCCCGGCGAACGGGAAGGAAATTTCCTTGAGCCAGCCTTCCCCCTATGACGAGACCAGTTTCACGGATTTGCCATAAATAACCACTTGCTTAACCCTCCTTAAATCTAAACGGTCCTACGAAGTAAGTTTACACCGTGAATCCCAGAATCCCCTCTCGAGTACCACCGAGTACCGCCGAGTGCCGTCGCCGCCCCGCCGGCGAACCTTATTAACCGGCGGCTTTGAGATTTTAATGAAACTCCACAATCCCCCGCCCGATAGAAATTAAAACTTTTCGACTGCCATTACCGGCATCCTTTGATCTTGATCGATCACTGGAAAACAACCTGCACCCCCAGGCGAAAGGGGTGCATTACCGTTTATTGGACTTTCAGCGACAAGTAACGCTGATGGACCAACGGGAACTTTACGGCTAGTCTGTTACATGGTAGCTATGAATTTACGATGCTTTCTTGATTGGTTCTCCTGCTGGTGTTCTACCCCCGCCTTTAGCAGTACTTTCGATTATTTTAAGCGGGCACAAAAGGAACTTTCCTTCGCTCGATGCAGAAGAGACAATACTATGGGATTTAATATTCAGTATTTTACGCAACGGCACAGTTCTACTTGCCCGTTAATCGAATATTTCTCGCGAAGCGTGGGATCAGATCCTACGACACACGATTGGAATCCGCGAAATCTGCTGGACGCGAATTTCAAACGCACAGCGAACGCTTCAAAATGCAATTTTCGCGTCACGCGTCACGCGTATCTCATTCCGTTACATTGGAATTGACTTATTTCGCCGAGTGTGAGAAGCTTAATGAGAATTTTACCCAGTCACGAATATGCGTGATACAATTTGCTCTAACGGGGAACGCATAATTCACCGTGATAATTACATTCGTCGTGGCAAAGATAAACCATTGTGAACGTTAACTACAGTGTACACGGTGTGCAACAGTCGAATTAATTTCACCTAAATCATTTTAGACGGCATCGAATATGTATATCGACTCCTGTAGGCCGTTCGTGCCGTTGTTTGACGACTATGATCACGATAGTGTGCTCCGTATGCTGATATCTTGAAACAGATCACTAATTTTACATAATAGATCCTGGCTGTGACTCTCCCCTTAACCTATTACGTATTTAGTGGCATTAGAAAGCAGACAATACTCGAGCCGAATGTTCTAATCCAGAAAGACAATTCAATAATTTAGAAGAAGAAACCAGAGCTATCCAGATTGAGAGCCAAAGATGATCGAAGTAATGTGCTTCGGTAGTAATTATAGAAACTAATTATAGAAAGTTTTTTGGCTGGAAAAAAAAAGGGCGAAGCGCGGTGCACGGGCCGGTCGATTTGTTTATGCAGATCAAGAATTCGACTCCAGGCGCACAGATAATTGGAAACGCATTACTTTCTCATCTCGTCCCGTGTGCCGGTAATTAAGCTGTCGTTTGCACTCTCACAGTTTTTCATCGGTCGCTTTTATACCCCGATCCGTATCAAAGGATTCCGCCCCTTCATTTCCTCAGACATCAAATGATTCCACTTTTCGTGGCAAGTAAAGCGTGCCGCGCCTCGTTACGGACTTCCATCCTTTCATCGTTAAACAAACGCGAAACGTCGCGATAATTTCTCCTTTAACCTTCGAACGTCAACCGAACGCCTTTTCTCCCGCGGCTTCGACTCGCAGATAAATATTTCATTAATAAAACAACTGATTCTTCGTTACTTTCTTCTTTTATGCTCCGCAAAGAGAACGACGAGCAGATATTTTCTGGTATTTTTACCTTTAACGTGTTCAATCTGTGGATTTGTAGACGGGAGAAGTGAAACATTCGAGTAAGACGCGAGGGGCTAGCAACTTTCTCTTGCTACTGTACACTTATCCATTTCTAGCTATAAGAATCTCGCAGTCTACTCGTGGTACTCTAGAAATTTCTTAACCGTTCCATTTTACGCTGTCCTTTTCTCCCCTCGCCGTCGTGTATTCTTAATTCAGCCAGGGTCGAGGATGGGAATCGCGGGCGATTCTTCCATTCCGTAAACCACTCTGCCAGGAATATACGTTTTCCATCGTAAGGTGCATATGAGATAAGAGAGTAACATTTTTGCGTCCCTCCAACCCAGAGACGGTGCCTTCGCAGCTCTCTGGGGGTGGAGAGACACGTTTCCCTTACCACTTCTTTCATCTCACCGAGAAGAATTTAATTTTCCCTCCGTCGGTTTCGCGCCCAGCGATCTTATTATAAATGACATTTCTGAAATCGAAAGAGAGCTCTCTGTTACTCGATTAAACGCTACCTCTGCTCGATATCTACCACTCTAGTTCCTCCACTTTTTTAACGCTACACCATCGACGCCCTTAATCCTTCGTCGTGTAATGTCACAAAAATCCGTAAGGCTAGTGTGCTCGAGTTACAGACGGAAAGACAAAAAAACTTGTCGAATAGCTGGCGAACACTGGCTTACACGAAAGTGCATTAGGGTGATTCTGCAGGCCCGTCTGAATGCAGGGCGTCGAAAATTCGAAATCAGTCTGCTTCAACGATCGCACAGGTACCGCGACAAATGGTGAATCGTATTTTATCTGATGGAAAGTTGCTCGGCAGAATGGACTTCGGGTTTTCGTTGTTTAACTTTACCTTTCATTATCGACGGTGGCAGCGAGCATTGGTGTTTTGTGAAGAGCTGCCAACATATTGATTGAACGGATTCCCTTAATGGAAGCATCAGAGCATGCCTTTCGAAGCACGGTTTCCAGGGGAACTCGGTTACCGCCAAGTTTTACGCTACCCGCAACAATGCACAACCATGCGCACGTCCCGCAAAGTATTCATCAACGCCAGAGCTCTTCATAAAGGTGAAAAGGGAATTACAGACCATGGCAACTGTCTCTTCCCCCATAATCCCGCAGGATTGTTTCCGTTCCCATTGTAAGGCAGTCGCGACGCCATTTACGATATTAACCTCGCGGGTAACCATCCAGTGAAACCGTCGTCAGCTTTAGAGACGTCTCCCTACACCGCGGACAAGAGATGTAAAGTTTAGCCTCGTTCTACTAACGAGATTTTAAGAAATTATGGCCTTCCCGAGCTAAATTGTATTTTGAAAGGCCATGTAGGCTATAGAGGTAGTTGTGGTGTCTGGAATAACAGCGAATGTGACGATGAGAAACTCGGAATAAATTATACACCAGTCCGTGTACAATCATTCATTCGGTTAGATGCAAAAAAGTGAATTGCACTTCTTTGGAACGTTGAAGGATAATTTACTTGTCAGCAAAGCAAACACGATGAGAAGTATTAACTTAGCTTTCCAAGAAGCTGTATCTGCTGAAGAACGCTTCATACACTTGATTCCACATTGGAGCATACCGACGCCCCTACCGATTTGCGACCGATCTGCGCAGCTCCCACTACTACCCACGGTTTGAACCGCATGCGATTGGTCGTGGTAATTTCCAAGCAATAACTGGTACATCCCAAACGCGGGACCTGACCGTTGTCAACGTAAACAGTCCCGCACGAAAAGTGAACAGAGAGAGTAGAGAAGGCCGTGCGACGGAGAAAAACATAGGCGGTTAAGTGGGGAGGCAGCGTAGCAACGTCGCCTGAGGGTCGTGCCTGCGCGAAATCTTGATGCTCTACTGTGGAATCAAGCATTCCATATTAGAGCATACCGACGCCCCTACCGATTTGCGACCGATCTGCGCAGCTCCCACGAATCTGACACATGCGATTGGTCGTAGCACTTTCGCGATTGGTCGTAGCATTTTCGCTGCCGGTTTACTACCAATCAGCAGTGTACCCCTGCGCGAAACCAGTATGCTCTAATGTGGAACGCAGTTTAGCTACAGGACGAAGTTATGAAGACTTGAAATTTTCTTGTGCCATATCGGCTATTGCGACAAATAATACCAGAAACCTGCCGGGCGATATATGAAGCTCCCGTAGATTGAGATGCTTTGAATTTTTTCAGCTCCCTTCGGAAGCTGCACCTCATGTTTTGGATTCTTTTTGTGACATATTCCTTATCTGCTGTTGGATTTATTTATTTGGCTTTCTCATCTAAAATCTATGTAGAGCTGGATAAATTCCTCCCAAAATGCAGTATTTACTTCTCTATTATTAATCTGCTCACAGAACGTTTAAAATATAATCTAATATAATCTTGTCTCACGGTCTCCCGTCGCCGGCGGATTCAGCGAGACCGCCTCTTGAGACGAACCATTGAAATGAGTCTCGGCGAGACCGACAGGCTCGATAAAATGTCCAGTTCAGAAAAAGAAAATATTGTGTGTCCTAATCGTGTATTCATAATAAAAAATAGAGCGAATTGCTTCGTGTTTTCTTCGCGCTGGAAGCATGGCCCACTTGTATCAAGTGTGCAAAGTCAGCGCAGAGATGTGAAACGCTTGAATTTAACAATCAATAACTGAGGAGAAATGTATCGACGAATGAGAATTTATCTTATTATTAATAATTCTCTGATTGGCTCTGAATATCTAAGGACATTTTGTATTAACAAAATATGTTTTAAAACGACCGGTTTTGTGACCACTCGTTAGCCGACAACGGAAGTATTTTGATAACACATCCGTGTACTGTGTTATCGGTATACGGATGTGTAATCTAAATCCAGACCACTCATTAGCCGACAACGGAAGTATTTTGATAACACATCCGTATACTGTGTTATCGGTATACGGATGTGTAATCTAAATCCAGACCACTCATTAGCCGACAACGGAAGTATTTTGATAACACATCCGTACACCGATAACACAGTATACGAATGTGTTATCAAAATACTTCCGTTGTCGGCTAATGAGTGGTCACAAAACCGGTCGCCATTTCACATCGAGAATCGTACGGATACTGTCAGTACTGTCGGTAGGTCTCTTCGCCTCACGAGAGACCAAGAGTTGGTCTCTTTGCCTCACGAGAGACCTCGTCTTGAGACCATGCCTTGAGGCAAGTCTCATCGTGTAGGGCTGTAGGGGCTGCTTACGTATTTCTTTCCTTTCCGCGCTAAGAAATTTTTGTCGCACCGAGTTGCCTTCATTTCCTCGTGTCAAGCATAACCTTTGGGGGAGAAACTCGTAACATAGTTGCTCGATTGTTCAGCTACCGTAGAGTCGAACGGAAAGGTAGAATTGAGAGAGATAGAAGAGGATGCAACCGGCTTTCCATTTAGTTGAAGGAATCGAGGTTTCCGTTTTAATAAGGAACAAGAAAATGAAAGGCTTTCATCGAAGAATAGGGTTGCCGGTGGATTCTCTAGCGAAGCGTGAAACGAGGATGCGAAAGCTTTTTCATGGCAACGGGCACTTCAACTAACCCGTCTATTATGGCAGCGATTTCACTATGGACTGAACTTCCCGACTCTGACTGCTCCGCGCAAATATTGGTCTTCTTCCGTTAAGAACTGCTCGCGAGGAAGTTCGCCGAACCCTAAAAACGCTCGCAACTTTCCGGCCAGTGTTTCTTCCACCCGTGATAATACACCTTAAACTCGACGTATTCACCGATTTCGAGCTCCTGTATTTTTAAGTACGTCCCATTTTTCAACTTTGCGAACACTGATCGAATATCCAGTGTTTTTAAAAGTATTCCAATAAGCTCTACTAAGTAGTCATATAAAATAGGAAAAATTAATATTTTTTTCAATGTGGGTTAACCCGTTGTTGCCCCCAAATGCCTCAATTTATCTCGAGCCCTTAGACCGAGCCGCGCCCTGTCTCGCTTAAAACACAGAATACAGGGTCTTCAGATAATCGCACGCCAAATTCTACCGTTCTTAATTGCCTTCGACATCGATCCCCAGAACCTTAGCTACATAGAGCAACAAAAAAAGCGATTCTCCTGAGAGAAGAAGGGCCGTCGCGCCCGTTGCAGCCTCCACCGATGAATTGTGCTTTTCTCTTTTCTCGACGAGGCACGCTAAATAATCCCTCTCAGTTCGCGGCCGTTTCGTTTCGTTATCGTGCTCCAAACGATAAACGAAAGGACGCTGCCGGCTGGGGGTGGGAAAATACTGTGGTCGGTGCGCTTATTCGAAGAAACGGCGCGTTACATAACGGAGCGGCAAATGAGTCGAGATAGGACTGGGAACGCCATGCTTAAGACCCTCAAAGGAGCTCCGATTTAATTAGACGAAATAGCGTCAGCGAACGTTCAAGGAGCCGCTGTTCGTGAAGCTCCGAGGACCAAGTGCTCCTTTCGCACGCGCAAAAACTTATATTCCCGTTTCTCTTTCAGTCCACCCAATTTCCTTCACCTGGCAAAGTGCTGACTGCGATTGCTCTGGATCGCTATCACGGCGACCTCACCTTCGCGTTACGTTTCCTTTCATATATTCTGCGGCACGAGTAAAAAGTCACACGATCGATTGGTGCAATAAAACGACACCCCGGTCGATTTAATAAACGAATCTGTTTTGACGAAATCGCGTTGGCGTAGGTCTCGCTGGATATATTTGGAAAGTTTCACAGAGCTTTTACGAGACGAAGGCCCTTTCACCGTCATAGACCTTTGCTTTACATACAAGTGCGTATTTCAAGACGAATTATTAAGGGGATGCCCGGCGGCAACTTAATTAAACACTTATTACCTCGAATAATTAGACTGAACATCTTTTGCGAATCCTTCGTTGCGAAGGCATAGTCTCCCCATTGTCCTTACTTCATAGACGTATTTTACAAAGTATTAATTAAAAGCTGCGCAGCGTTGTTTCTTTTGCACAATTCTCGAGCTAATTTAATTTCCGCGGCTTTACGTTCATAATACGGAAGCTTCCATTGAATTTTACAGTTAACTCTTTGGAAACTGAATACTTCAGTGCGCTAAATAAATGATAATAATAGGGGGACAAGAACACGACGCGCACTTTAAAATATGTATTTTTATACGTTGGCCAAATTCCGCGCATTCTGAATTTCGCTGAATTTCCCATCGACGTTTCGAACGTATCGAGATCCATCCCATTATGAATGACGTTCTTTTCACTGCGAGAAGCTCCATACATTTTTACGTTGCGGCCGCCCGATAGTAAAAACGTGAGTTCAATAAAGGGAATTCTGTATTTCTATGAATAAGAAGCGCAGAGCTTTCATCGTCCTATGAAAATTCTCGTACAAACCGCTCCGCCTGGCCGAATGGTTGCCTCGACATGCCACTATCTTTCTAAGAGGATCTCGAGCCGATTAGCGTCCCTTAACAAATTTGCAAGACAAAGGGGCGGTTTTCCTGCCAAGTAAGAGCACCGCGAATGCTTTCGCATCATTATTCCCTGCGAGCATCGGGCTATAAATATTAAATAACACCGACATATCACAACGTTCGAGCCCGATTGTTCCCAGGAATCGTCGAGCTTTAATTCCCCACAATGAACTTAGATTCGCGCTGCAAAACTACGCATTGTAGTCCGTCCGGAGCCTTCCGCGTTCGTACGACCGCAAATCTCGGAAGAAATAGCTTTGTCCGAAGGCCTTTGCAGTCGCTCCCCCGTTGAATATTCTCCTGATAAAAGTACGGGCGTCTTTTCGCGTGGAACGAATAAATCATCGCTTCGACGAGCCATTAAAAAAGTCGAAAAAAAAGTTCTTATTACCCGGGGACGAAGCGGACGGCGCGGAAATGGAAGACTCTCCTGTGGAAAATTGCTGACAACTGCAGACGTGTCTTAACGATAAGACCCTGGCAATCTAAGCACATAAGCTTCTTAAGAGCTTTGCCGTTTAATTAAGAAGAAGATACAGAAACGTAAAGAGCTTCTTTTCTGGTTACTTTATATACAGGATGATTCTCGTGTCACGGACCGACTGCAGCTTCTTACCGGATAAAATTTTCCTCCGTTTTCATCCGTTGGTCTAGCAACTTAAATTTTCAATTGCCTGAAGCTTCACTCTGCCGAATAATCCAGGAGAACAGTATTTTTGTCGCGATTAAGTATTTGAATATCAGCTTGGAAAGAGAAGAATGCAAATGTTATTGCGTTCGTCAAAGAATGTCGTAGAAAGCTGGAGCTTAACGAATCTTACAGCGTGTTCAAAGGGAACTGTAGAACGTCCCAGTTGCAGGAATCATCCTGTATATTCTTCTCGCGGGACTTCAGCAGCTTTGGTATTAAGTTTGTACAAGGTTTACCGCGTTAATCAATCTTTATTACTCCATCGCTTCTTACTTTGATGCCACGGCATTTATTAAGCTTTATTAATCGTGGAATTATAAGGAAAGGATGTTCTCGAAAGAAAAGCCGCTGGTAACGTGCGGGCGACTTTCACGAAGATTCTACACAAAATCTTTGCTTCCCTCCTCTTCATTTCTCCCTCTCGGCTCTCCTCCTTTTTCGTGGCCTTCTTCAACTTCTCGCGCTAAAGCAATTTGTATTGTGTGCGGAGTTCCAACTGTAATCCCGCATTTAACGGAATGCACATTCATGGCGTAGATTAAGCAAGCAACGTGTAAGCAAAGCGGGACGATGCAAAGTGAAATTTACGTTTAGAAAATAGTCGCTCGTTGCAGTTTCATTGGAAATGCCTGGCGTGAAACATTTAACTGCCTTCTGTTTTCATAATGCTGCAAGTTCCCGGACCCGCTAGTAAATAATTAAAGCAACTTCCCCGAAGTTGCGTACGCTGAATTATCATTCACCCCTCTTGCCCCTCCGCCTCGCTTCTTCTCGCTACGAATCATAAAATTACAACCAAATTGCGCAGTTCGCTCAGGAGAAGATAGAAACGCAATTATCCCCCGTTCAGTGAATCCAAATTCGACGACAAGGGAACAATCGAGTTTAAAGTTTAAACTACTCTAGGAAAAATTAACATTCTCAGAGTGTGTCAACCTTTTCGATAATCTGAATTTGGAAGGGTTACGTTGTAAATACATATACGTGTAAAACATTTGTTCCTCCGATCGATCGCCATGAAAACTCACCGGCTGCAAAGTACGAAAATGCTTTTTACAAGGAAGTCCCGAGAAATGACGTTTATCCGTCACTGTCGATTGCAAAAGGCACTGCGATACAGTACAGGGCGCTTGTCGTCGAGGGCTCAATGGCTGCCGCACTGGCGTTTGCTGGATCGAGATTTTGACACTGATGAATCCAAGTGATAAATGTACCGTGAATTTATGGCGAAGTTGCACGGCTACGCTCTCGGTGTTAACACATAATTTCACAAGAAAGAACGTCATGGTTTCGACGTAACGTTCGATTCAAGGATCCAGGAAATTTATGGACACTTGTGTCCCGCGTTCGTCGAGCTTGTCTCGAACGGAATAAATATATTTGCATAGCAGTCAGTGAATGAGAAAGCTTTGCATTGGACGAGATTTACATCGGTGCATGTTACTAAATATTATTCGCAGTGTTATCGTAAATTCCCCGTGAAATCCATCGGGCGCAGCGCGTGCACATTATATATCACCAAAGAACGTTTATTTGCTTGACAAATTATTCTTGATGTAAATCAAAATTTCCCGTTTTTGGCCGGCAAATTGTCTGTCCGACCGCCGACTCATCGATAGCTATCGATACCCATCGAAAAGCACCGCGAACCGTCAATGCCCGTTGCGGCGTCGCAATTATCGTGCCCGATGAATCGTCTGCGCTCGTTGTATACTTTTAATCTCGATATCGATTGTTTATAATTCGCCCGTTTTCGCCTGCTCGTTTCCATGCAACTGGTAATTGCATCTCCCTCCCGCGAACCTTGATAGAATATTATATTACGTATCAAAGCATTTGAACAGGCATCGTCTGGCGGCATGCTAACGATTCGTTGCATGATACATATCAGCATTACGATCCACGAACGATACGGTTATTGAAACCCGAAAATAACGTCCGACCACCGCCGCGGAATAGTGAATTTCTTCGCGAAACACGTTTCATACGTAGGGACAGTGATACGACGGACTGGATGCTTACGAAAGCGGGCTGACAGATTGGCAATAAATCGATATGCTGGGAATGCTCGCGTGTTAACGCGAATTATACAACTCCCTATATCCGGAAAGTAAACCGATAATCTGGTTGACGGGCAGCGTCGTAGAACCTGCACGAGGTATTTCTTAGTCGACGTATCCTTCTTTCATACCTAAATATGGAAATTCCCTCAGCTATTTCACTGTTGTCGTTTCGCGCGACACCTTCGCCAGTCTCCGTTGCATCTCGTCCATTCTCATTCTCATTCCACGCCCGACCGATATGCAGTTCAGAAATATCTTGAAAATCTCGCCGGAACGCGCAGCGCGAAACGATACCGCCTGAATATTAAGGATCCGAATGCCCCCTTAACGGGGTATAGGACTATTGAACGACTGAAATCGACGGTTTCTTGTCGGTTGGATTGCTTAGATACCAAATAATCACCATACTGGCGCTTTTCACAGTTTTTTATGTACGCATTAACGAGTAATGTAAAATAAAAAAATTGTCAGAATTTTGGAAATTATTCAAGTTATTTGACGCTAAAGATGATCCGGCGTAGCGCGCAGCTGTAATTGGTGTACATAGTCCCAGGTGAACCAATCATCTAAAAGCAAAATGCTTTGGGATGATTAGTTTCTACACTAATACATATCGTGTGGAACTTTGGTGGCGAATTTAAACAAAAATTGTAAAAGTTTCACACGAATTAAGTTTTTTCCACATTTTTATGGGAAAAAAATCGTCTTTAATCAGTTATAAAATGTGTTTACAAACATCCAATGTTGATGCGGAAATTCCACACGATAGAGAAAGGAATTCTACAGCTCCGGTTAAAATTTTAAGTGAAAACATTCATTCGTTCAAGAGTTATGATGTACACCGTGTTTGAAAATGTAGTTTCTAGATAAACGGCTTCAAAGTTAAGTCCCATACGGCAATACCGCTCTGCGAGGCCGTTACTCGACGGTGCACTCAATTACGTTCAGCGCTATAATTTCCGTAATTATTCGAATTTCCTCACGATACATTGTTGTAAATGTTCACAAAGCATGGCACTTTCAGAATTAATAATAATATAAAAATCGATTTTTCGAGATTTCAGTAGTCCTATACCCCCTTAAGCGGGGCGCGGGCCGGCGGGGGAATCCCTTTCGTGCCCGGAAACGCTCGAGCCCCATGGCGGCACGTAAATTATCCACCGCGAATTTTTCGCGGCGAGACGATCAATTTCGCGGAATTGAAAATCGTCAAGCGCGGAGCAAAGGGTGGAAGCGCGAACACAAGGACGTACGTATCGCGTTTTACCTTGGCAGCGCCCCAAACTGGTTGACGCAACTTACCACATTCGAATTTCAGACGGTCGATATGCATGCAGAGCGAGCCTTCTGGCCCGTTGTTGCGTACTCGCGGAAGAACAAAGTGTTTCAATACAGATCGATGTGACCCTGATCGAAGACGCGTTCGAGGCGCAACACGACGATGTCGTTTCGCGTGTAGCTCACCTAGGCCAGGTCAAATAAAATTCGTAGTGTGCACCATTTCCATTCGCATTCTTTCCGTCGCCGGAGGAAGCCAAGGAATCGCGAGTTGTTCTGGAAATGGGTTACGGGAACGTATCGCTGCATAAGGAACTTTCCTCGGTTCCGATCGAAGAATGCTTTCGCGAAATGTTCAGTACGGGGTCACTGAAACCTTCTCTGTCACGTGAAAAGCATTCCCCTTAGAAATTTCATGAAGATACCTTCTAGAATAGAGGACCTAACAGCTCCCAAATTAAACAAGACTTCCAGTGAAGTGATCGTCATCCCGAGGAAAGATGCTCGCGAGACACGGAGCCGCGCTTATCTCGGTTGTCACAGAGAAATTCGGGGCTTAAAGCGAGTCCGTGCACATTTGCGAATAAACAACGCGGGAGCTGGTCGGCGAGAGCGAGAGCGTCGTTTCTTATTCCGAAAATCCAAAGGCAGAGGCACTTTCGAGCATAGCCGGGCCACATTACCCAGAGGGGGATGTCATCGACTTAAGCGGCTGATCCAGTTATAAATATCAGATTTGTTACGCGATCGCTCCCCATTTCATCGGCCCGCGGGAAGGGTGAAAAAGGGGCTGCCTCGTATTGGTGACGTAACAACATCGTAAATTGCGAATTGATGTATCGCTCGGCTAGGATATTGCGGGGCGCGGCGTTATTCGTCCTCTTGATCTATGCGTACCTTCGAGCCGGCCCATAAAAAAATATGTCACGATCCTGTCCGCCGATGGATATTTATATGCTGCAAATATTCGATTAAAGTCCGCGCGGAAATTAACCACCGGCTTGTTTTCGTTTCGACGCGCGTCGACATTAGGATTCGCTACTCACGTCTGACACGTGCAAGTGTTGAACTACTTATACTCTGCTTACTTCTATACAGAAACGTGCAAGAGCTACGAGGCATAAAGGGTAGAAGCACGAAGTTCTCCAACGGGCGATCCATTACGATTCATTATCCCCTAACAAACTTCCTCCCCTAAATCAGTTGCTGAACGTACGTTTTACCGCCTTGGCGATCGGTTAACTCGAGGACCAGGGGGTTCGGGAGCATTATCGGGTGACCAGCGAGGAGCAATCAGCTGGAAATTTATAGATAACCTCGAGTGGTATAATCGTGGCCGGGAATGTCTCTCGTTTCCTGGGAAACGAACTATCGAGCACAAAAATAGGCGGCGAAGGAGTTGGCCAACGACTTTCCGTTATCGCGACGTAAAGCTGTCCTCTCACGGCTGCTATCGGGATCGCGGCGAGAGTGCTGTTTAATCGAGCCCCGAAGACTCGGAAGTGCTCGAACCATTTAGAATTTACTGGCGTCGCCATTCTATTTCAATTGCGCGATCTAATTATCCCGCGGCTGGAGCAGCCAGGCTATACCTACCTGGAATGATTGATCTCGCCCCGACGAGAGTTCTCGTCGCCATTCTACGGGGAAATGTTCGCAAGTGGGTCATTTGCCCGCTGGGAGCAACGCGCTGCAACTAACTTAGTATATTAAATTAGCGCGTGGCTCCGATTAATTAGTCACCTTAAAGGATAATCCGTCTTCGTGCGCGTCCAATCAGTCGGCCGGGGCTTAGCTTTCCCTCTATTCAATTGCTTATTTCTTTCAGTTACAGGTAGGTACCTACGCGCAGCGGGAACGATGCAGCGGAAAGAAACCGGTTAAAAAGCTCGGAGAATTTGGAAATAAATCAATATCGCTAGGATTTTCGTAGTGGAACCGCAGTGGCGCCCAGAGGGGTCCTCGGTGTCAAAAAAAAACTTCACAGCTAACGGTTCTGTGGAACGCGTTACACGCGAGGCGCGAAATTCACTCGAAATACCGACACACCTGCCGAAACGGGTCCATGAAAAAAGTGTTTAAAACTCGCGCCGACAACAATCGATAATCCGGCACAATGGGCGCATGAAACGAACAAACTACTGTAGTTTGTTCGACAAACCCGTTTACCCGATCACATGAAAGAGGTATAACATTGTTGCTGCACTTTAGTATTACAAGGCTGAATCAGGAATTAAAATCGATCGAGAAGTGGGGCTGGTAGAAGTGTGTTAGTGGTGCAAGAATGCCTAGGTGGCGGAAGGGTTCCAATAATGTACCAAAAGTTTGGGATGTGGCTAGCAACGTTTGTTGCCGAGAGAAATATTTGGTTAGCGAGGATGGGAACATTGCAGCTGCTTAAAATTTCAAGCGAACCGTCGACGCCCGCGCGGCCGCTCGCTTCGGGCAACAGTGGTCGAATAAAAGTTAGCAAGTTGGAACAATGCGGACCACCTGGAGGCGAGAAAGTTCGCTTTCTCATCGCGAATCGCTCCTTTTCGGCGCTCCCCTCCGTGCTTCCTCCGCGGAGCACTTTTTCGTAAGGGACTTAGCGAGCGCGTTGCTCCAGAATGAACTTCCGATCCGATAAAGATTCCAGGGAAGAGGGGAAAAAAGGTGCCGGCTGGCTATGGACCGAACGAATCACCTCGAGGATTTAGTCTTTTTACGATGCCGGAGAATGGCCACCGATAATCCGTTAAAGTAATGATTCTTTTCCTCTCGTGTGGCCGAGGCATCGATGATCGATCGATTTTCAGGATTCTGGGTTAACGTGGCCCGGCCGATACCGGCGTCACCACGGATTAATTCCAGCATTTTCTATTAAGCTGAGGGTTTAAAGGCGGAAACATATTGAGCGAGAGAGTGGAAGCAACAAGCCATCCCTGACGGGGATGGGCCGCCATTGTTGACATTTTCGTTTAATTCGATGCCACCCTGATGCATCCATGCCCAGAACCGACAGCTCGAGATAACAAGGAGAAAGTGCAAATTGTACGAAGTGAGGAAACGTATCGGAAAGCCAGAATCTAATACTCGCTTCGAATGCACGTACTTGGTTGTTTAAAGAAGCTCGGATCGAACGAGGATCGTAATCGTTTGGTAACGGGATTCTGCCAAATTCCAGCGTCTTTTACACGCAGTGTGTGTATCTTTGAAAGCGGGGTCTATCCAGATATTTGCACGGCAAGGTTCAGTCGGTATTTGCGGCTGTGTTGCAGCGCACGTCAAAGAGAAATTGAAACGCCAAGCGTAAACTGCGTTAGTCGCGTATGGCTCATCAGTGTGGGAGAGTCTGTAATACCGCCTTCGCGTTGTTAAATAAACTTAATTCTGGCCATCAAACATCGAAATCTACCGGCGTGCTTCTACGACTCGATGCCTCCTGCTACGTAAATTCTTTGAATTAGAAACGATCGTGGGGAGGAGGAAGCACTATTGACTCTACTTGAACGCGTTTCCATTATTCGTGTTATTTCCACGTTCCACTGGTTACTCCCGCCATCGTTCCCGCCATGAGAACGTTCGCGAAAAACCGCGAATATTTGCGCCCGTTCTAGATCGCGCAAGCACGCGTACATTGCGTTCATTTCCCTCCTGCGAGAGTTACCTTTGGAGCGTTTCTAGTGCAGGTATTTTATCCAGCACTTTCAAGTTATTATGCAGCAAAATTCTACTTCACGTATCCGGTCCGTTTTTCCTGCTTAAATAATCGTGTCAGTACCCTTCTCGATCCTTAACATTTGAAACGGTAGCGTTGTACAAATATCAAAAACTGCAGCACGAAAGTACAAGCGTCTTTTACTGTTGCCTCAGATCGCGCTGCTGCTGCGGAGCGTTTGAACGAGGCGCTCTGTTCCCGCCCAGGAACGCTGGAATTCAACGGTTCTGTAGGATACACACGCGCGTATATCTCATTGGAATTCAAATCAACGTATTCGCGCGAGTTACGTTCTGAAAGGCGTAATGTGCGAACTTTAATAGAGTGGATAATCGGGGTGGCGATAACAACGGACCAAGGCGCAGGAAAAAGTGCAAGGAATAGCCGAAGCTTCGCAACGCGACGGAAACTTTCCGAGAACGAATTCCACGACCGCGCACGGTTAGAAATAACGTTCGCTTCCTGGTATGCTATCTAAAAGCTGGGCGAACTCGGCGGAAAGTCAGACGGAACGGTCGAGTAAACAATGGAGGGTGGCGTGCAACAGTCGCCCTCTCAAAGTTTGACAAGCGGTCCGCCATATATTTTGAATATGGTCCTCTATAATTGCATTTGATGTTTATTCATAAGCATCTGCATGCATTTCGGAGCGCGGCGTCGTTTAATGCGGCACGGTGCCTCGCTCTCGCGTGCACAGGGTGTAAAAAGAGTCGGAGTCGCAGCTTCCGCAAGTGAAGATCAAGATCCTCTTCAATTGCAGGTATTCTATTAAACAATGAGATACAATGTTGAAGAGGAACGGATCGTGAAGTACAGCTGCACAAATAGGCCGAAAACCAAAGCAATCGGAGGATGACACCACCTATTCTCATGAAATTTGAGGGGTGATTTCACCCCCTAAACTTGCAAACAGGCCAAAATAAGAAGACACCTGTTTCTTACTTCTCGGTGCTCTAAAATATATCCAAAAAACCAAAGCAATCGGAGACGGACACCTGAAATACTCTCTTTATTGTTAGTGCCGCGTTTCGACTCGAAATGCCCCACTGTGCGCCGCACAGTGGTCCCAAATCCCGAAAACGTGGCCAAAACTCATAACTTCGTTCAATTTGCATGAAAACTGGTATTTTTATGTTTTTGGGTTCGCTGACTACGATTCTGAACTTAAAAGTAAAAAAAATGGCGACTCAAATATGGCGGACAAGTATACGGAGAAATTGTTAGTTGTACTCGCAAAATGTTTTTCTCTGTGTATAAAATGCCCTAAAAAATACAATGATTCATTTATTGAAGTAACAAACATTGCTGCACAAATAAATTTTGCTGAAATGCAGTATTGAGGTAAAATAAATAATCAATTTTCTAGACATTTCTTTTTCAATAATTCTATATATTATTGTCGCGTTATCATTGAAATGTTCTTTAAATAGAAAAAGGAGCTCTTTTTTAGTTAAGCCTTTCGATTTCTTTGTATTTAAAGAATCTGCAATATAAAATAGCAATGATAATGAAATTTGACGAATAAATACAATCGAAATTTTATCATCATTATAATAAAAATATAACTTCATTGTTTCCTTTTGGCAGATTTCTACAGCGTTGAATAAAAAGTTGCACAGAATCCGCATCCGCAGCTATCCGCAGCCAATTTTTACGTAGTTTTATAGTAAAATGTTCATATTGTTGCGAGCACCCTATGTAGAGGATTCATGGCCCGCTGGTGCTCGCGACGAAGACAAGAGACAGCGAGAAGAAGGCGATCGGATTGATCGCCTGTCAAGCTGTCATTCGAAAGTCAGCCGCCATTGCGTACAGACATACCGATACCCTCATTACTAAATATTAGAGCTTGTATTATTGTTACTGGTTATTAGTTATTGTTCATGTTCCGTTCTTACTGTTCTGTAATAAAATCCTATTATGTCGAGCGGAAATCGTAACAATATAATAACGTTTAATAGGTCTCGTGGCAGAACAATGAAGAACAACAAACTGTTTCTCTGTTTGAATGTAATTCTCCTTTTCGCGACTTCAATAATTTTCAAAGAATTTCTTGCTAATTTGTTACTAAGTATGTTACTATTTTAAACTTTGGTTTACATATTTTAATTGTAGGGGAGAGGTGGGATGAAAGGGACACTTGTGTTTAGGACCAGATAGTAAAAAAACTAAATAACCATTCGAGTTCTAATTGGTAACATTAGAAAGGCCAGTTATCTGGTTATATAAATACACGGTCCTATTAAGCTTCTCTTTATATTTACATATCATATTTGTCGTTTTCTAAAAACGTGTGGTTTGTCCCTTTCATAAATTGGCTGTATTGAAAGGGACATGGGTGTTTATGAATGGGACAGTGTAATAAAAACAGGTAATATTAATATCATTTCTTTAATTATTATTTATGCAGGTACCGAAATCACATAGGCTATTTTAATTCATATATATGTTCATATATATTCGTAATAGGAACTAAAAACTCAACAGTTATGCTTATGTAACTAAACAATCTTAATAACTATAAATAATGATTTGTCTAATTTGTCTAATGTTCGGTTTATAGATAAATGATTCTGTGTGTTTGGCTTGCCTGACCAATCTAGCTAAATGTGATTTGGCTATATTGATACACTTCGCAATCGATCTTATTGAGGTTTTTTTCTCAATGAGTTCATGCACTGCTTCTTGTATTTTATCTGCACTAACCCGTTTTTTAGGCGTCATATTTTCACTGAAAAAAGTGAAGAATGGTAAGGTTTTGAAGGGGACAGGTATGAAAGGGACGTCCCCTTCATAAATTTTTGTTGTGTCCCTTTCATAAATAAAGCACTAAAATTGAAAATCTAATTCCTATAATTACAATATGATTCAAAAAGGATCGGACATTATACGATATCGTTCTTAAATAAATACCTGTTTAGATGCAGTAATAGAAAAATCAGTCGCGGATAACAGCACTTCACAATACAGTTCAAGAAAATACTAAAAGTTATACTTTGAACCTCAAAAAAATTCAAGTGTGTATTTCCATAGTCGTAGATACGATAGCGGCTTGAAATTTGGCTTGATTACACATGAATGAATGTGGCTACAAAATAAAAACACTTTTGGCCTGGGCAGATCCTTTATCTTTGAGATAATGACCATGTCCCCTTCAATACGTGTCCCTTTCATCCCACCTCTCCCCTACATACCTTCAGTAGATAAATCCATTTTACCAAATTAAAATTGATATACTACACGACTCACAGTGCACTGCGAAATACAATATTATTTTTCGCCTTTTCCGAACGCTCGATGGGACGCGTGCGAGAGATACATTCGACATTAATTTTCAAACAAAATAATAACGCTCGTTACATAGCAACTCCCAAAATAAATTCCCAAAGCGATTTACTAGCGAACCCAATAGTGAAAGTTCCTTATATAGAAACTTCATTTTTGGAGTTTTGGCCACATTTTCGGGATTTGGGACCACTGTGCGCCGTCACGATTGCTTGTTTTACACCACCCTCTAGAAAGAATGTTTCTCACGGGCGTTATCGCGCACGCTCGATGCTCTCGTCCTCCACGTTGATGATTTTTCGGGAACGAGGCCCGAAAACGTTCCACTGGTAACAAAGCCGAAAGTTGTGAAAGGGAAACATTGCAAGTTATTAATGACCGAGCGTGCAGAGGGTTCGCCCCGCGAAGCGGAAATTCGCCTTTTTCCTGCTGCTGTGACGAAGCCTAGTAAAATTAAATGGCCTGGGGGGGCCCGTAGACTACGGTTCCATTTGCGCCCCGAATGCTCCGTGCTAATGCTGTTACGAACGTCGCATCATCGTGTCATTAGGTCGTATGCAGTCGGCTCGCGCAGAGACGCTGCGCTCCCGCGGCAGATAGCAGCTGAATATTGCTATCTCGATACGCGATATTGGATAGACGATATGATGCGCGATACGAGACAGGTGATCCACGTATGCACGTTAACCGCGAGAACTTTCGGATAAGCGTGTTTATAGCCGAGTGGGCGAGTCTGCTTTGGAAACCGAGAACGCGGCCTTTCGCGCACCGCGGTTTACGCAGGTATAACTTTTATCACCCGAGAAGTTTCGGCTACTAATTTAATAGCTGCGAAGGAAATCGATGAGCCGCGAGCGTGGCCAAACTTCAGATGTAAAAAGTGTAGCCAGGAGCAGTTACAAACCCGACGGAATATTTAGAGTAGAAATATTCGCGGGAACCGCTGACGCATAAATTTTCATCACGCGGCGCTACGTTTTAACTCAATTTTTCACGGTTCCGCGGGGTTCGGGGAATAAAATTTGATACGGGAAAACTCGATCGCGTTTTCAGAAACATTTATTAAACCGAAAGCCGGATCACGGCTATTGCCGTTTACAGTCGAGGAAGAATCGTGATTCCGGCAGCGTGAAAAGCCCTCGCAGCGGTTCCACGAGCTCGCTGTCGAATAAAACGTGCATACGTGTGTGTGCGTAGGTAGGTACGCGGGCGTGCTTTTTAAAACGGCGTACACGCTGTTAGCTGACCGCAACAACATTTGCAAAGTCGTTGGGGGATCATTGTTTCCTCCGACGGATTTTTATCTCTGTGCGCGCGCGACGCGCCTCGCCGCGCCGCGCAGCCCCGCTACTTTCCACTTTCTGATTCCCCCTCGTGCTTTTTGCCGCATTTTCAACGATTCCCATCATCCTCTACGCTCGCCGGCGAGCTTTCGCGAAAATTCCGTGACGCGCGAGTCACTCGTGCGCGGACAAAGTGTTTGGTGCACGGAACCACTCCGGGCTACTCGAAAAAAGAACTGGTCCCGGATTCTCCTAATTGCGTTTGCGCCGGGATTTTTCTGGATAGCAACGATTTCCTCGGGAACGTACCACTGCCGGAATTATGGGATCGTTTTCGGATTACGAAAGTACTCGCCTCATTATTCACTCCCATTTACGCATTCCGATTTTCCAAAGCTTCATACCAATTTTATAGAACTTTCGAAGCTTCCGCAATCGGTGGAGTTCCATGTCAACGCGGAAGAGAGGAATTTTTAAATCGAGGGGGTTCGGAAATCACCAACTTCGGATAAAATGTTTTACATCGATTGTTTGAAGTTTTGAGAAAGAAATTGATTTTGTATTTTAATGAGTTATATTTTATACGAATTATGGAACTGATTACGTTTCTGTTGGGTAGACGGAAAGCCACGGCGAGAGTGCCAATTGACTGATTGATATCCAGGCACTTACCGTTGCAAGAATTAACGCGATAATAAACACTTGGCGTAATGAGAGCAGATGGCCCATAGTTGGCCCGATAGTTGGCCGAACGAAACAGAGATTCTAATTAACGAGGATCGAGTGCGAGCGTTTTACGCCTCCAATAAATCGTGTACGCGGACAGCTCCAATAAACAAGCCTCTGTACGAGGAAGAATCAATGACGAAAAAGTAATTGAACCCCGTGCACACGTACCGAACCAGTGGATTTGATTTTTCGTGTCCCCGAGTAAATTAAACCGCATCCCAATTTTTTACAAATAAAGTGCTTTCCCAATTCTCCGATACTTTACTGATAACATTCACCAGGCTACTTATTTATATTCAATGCGAAATCATTATCATTAATATACTTCGATCGAATGACACAAAAATAATAGAAGGAAGTCTTAGAGACCGAAATATACACTTACTGACAAAAGTTAAGAACCAAAATAATCGGTTGGTAACTACTGTATATTCTTCATCTTCTGAGAGACATACGTTGTAACTAAACTTAGCATATAGAGATAACATTTCATACATCAACATACAATAAATGTTTTTTCGAATGTACTTGTCTAAAGACTACAATTAATATTGGTCGAAGAAACGGAACAAAAGCTTTGTGACAAAAGTTAAGAAACATACGTGACAAAAGTTAAGAAACATAATTTATAATCATTTTTAACAACAAATAACGCTGTGTAATGTCTGTAATTTTCGTGATAATCTAGTAAGATGTTGGATATCCCTTGGAACTGATGACTGCATGGCATCTGCGTGGCATTGATTCGATTAATCGGAGACAAAACTCAACCGGTATTTGAGACCATATTGTTGTGATTTTTTGCATTAACCCTCTAGGGACGGGGATGTTTTAAACTTAACATAGAATTTTTTTGAGCGTTAAAATAGTCTATTTTATACTTCGGATTTGGAAACTACTCGTTATTTTTTTTTTTAAATTTTGTTTTTTTAATTTGTTTATAACAATATAACAAAAAAAAAAGTTTAATTTCGGGTTCTGATGGTACAACAGTTTCTTCTCAGCCTACTAAAGGTCACTATACCTATCAAATCTCGATCTTATTGATGGAACGTAAATAAAAATGTGTTAATCTGAATGGGACTCTGGAGTCCCAGTCGTCCCTAGAGGGTTAACTGCGTTTTATTGGTGAAAGAATGACTTCCCAATTAACGTTCAACGTAATCCCACAAATGTTCAATTGGGTTCAAGTCTGGTGATTGACTTGGCCACTTGATTACATTAACATTTTGTTCCAGGAGAAACGCCTTAATTAATTTAGAAGTATGTTTTGGGTCATTATCATGTTGAAATGACCACTCTGTTGACATTTTCTCGTTAGCAAATGGTAGCATATGATTTTGTAAGATATCACGCGATACACAAATCTATCCATTGTTTCTTTTATTTGTGTTAACGGACCAGGACCGTTAGGTGAGAAACAACCCCACACCGTCACATTACCACCACCAAATTTTACTGTTGGTTTCAGATACTTGACATTAAACCTATGTCCAATAGGACGTCGCACGTTACTCCTGGAGTCATTTCCGAATAAGTTGAACTTACTTTCATCACTCCATAAAATTTTTGACCACTCAGTAACAGTCCAATTAATATGCTCTTTAGCGAACTCCAACCGAGCTTTCCGATTCTTTTTAGAAATAAGTGGTTTCTTACATGCTTTGCGTGAAAAAAGATTATTTTCATTTAAACGACGGCTAACTGTCCTATTGGTTCATTCCACGCGAAGTCGGACACTTTTCGGAGTAACATTTCGGATTTTGGTGCAACTTGGATATGTTGTAGTCTTTAGGGGTTTATAAACATATCTCGAAGGATTTTTGGAAACGTCAAAAATTGTGGATGTTACAGCTCTTTGAAATATAGTGTTTACTATTTTTCCAAAAATTATAACTGTTGAACTAATAAACTGATAAAAATGACCTTTTGGGTGCTTACAGCGCAGATATAAGAGTACCTAATAAAAATTATTTCACTTAATAAAAACGAATATTTGACCATTTATTTAGCAATTGTTCTTAACAAATGCAATTTTATAGTTGAAGGCACCTTTTTAAAAATTTGGAAAAATAGGAGGATAAAGCCCTGTTTTTCCTCTTTACGGACATGTTTTGAAAAACGTGGGCGTTTTAAAATTGGCCAAATGAAAATTAATTGAATGTAACGCTGCGTCGCCCAGCACCGGCTCGATTGGTCGGGCCGTGCGGTACTCGCAGCGGCCCAGCGGCTATATCTGCTATTCTTATACAGTGTTCTCGTAAATGGTAAGTATTTGTAAAAAAATGAAGGAGGAAAACTTTTACTGTTTTTTATACCCAACATAATACAGTATCTCAATTTTTGGTGTTCGCAATATTTTCCTTGAAACGAGGGTAACCTTCAGTTTTTTAAATGGAATGCTATATACATGATTACCCAAAATGATAGTGACTGTCAAGACAAATTTAACCATATGGTATACTATGACCTTCAAGGCCACACAAGGTTAGGAATGAAAGAAAGAAACTCAATCTACTATTTCAATCTATTTATAACCTTGTGAGGCTTTGAAGGTCATAGTATACCATATGGTTGAATTTGTCTTGACAGTCACTATCATTTTGGGTAATCAAGTATATAGCATTCCATTTAAAAAACTGAAGGTCACCCTCGTTTCAAGGAAAATATTGCGAACACCAAAAATTGAGATACTGTATTATGTTGGGTATAAAAAACAGTAAAAGTTTTCCTCCTTCATTTTTTTACAAATACTTACCATTTACGAGAAAACTGTATAAGAATAGCAGATATAGCCGCTTGGCCGCTGCGAATACCGCACGGCTCGACCAGTCGAGCCGGTGCTGGGCGACGCAGCGTTACATTCAATTAATTTTCATTTGGCCAATTTTAATACGTCCACGTTTTTCAAAACATGTCCGTAAAGAGGAAACACAGGGCTTTATCCTCCAATTTTTCCAAATTTTTAAAAAGGTGCCTTCAACTATAAAATTGCATTTGTTAAGAACAATTGCTAAATAAATGGTCAAATATTCGTTTTTATTAAGTGAAATAATTTTTATTAGGTACTCTTATATCTGCGCTGTAAGCACCCAAAAGGTCATTTTTATCAGTTTATTAGTTCAACAGTTATAATTTTTGGAAAAATAGTAAACACTATATTTCAAAGAGCTGTAACATCCACAATTTTTGACTTTTCCAAAAATCCTTCGAGATATGTTGATATACCCCTAAAGACTACAACATATCCAAGTTGCACCAAAATCCGAAATGTTACTCCGAAAAGTGTCCGACTTCGCGTGGAATGACCCTATTGCTAATGTTTTCAAGACCCAATTAATTTTTAATTTCGGCAGCAGTGTAAAATGGATTGCATTTAGAGAGCTTTGCAATTCGACGATCTAGCCTCTTACTTGTTTTTCGCGGTCTACCGGTTCGTGGTGCCGTTTTAACAGTTCTATGTTCTTGAAATCGTTTTATAATCTTCGTGATAACGCAACGATTCACACCAAACACTTTTGCAATATCAACTTTTCTCTGGCCTTCTTTAAACATTTTAACCACTCTTTCTTTCACGGTTTCAGTTAAATGTTGCCTTCTTGCCATATTGAATGAAGGTTATAACACACACCACTTTCGACGATATCAGGGAGGAGACTGACCGTCTCCAAATATGTTTGTTTACTTTGCGAACTTGCCTTATTGCGAGAAGTAGGGGGAGTTCCCTTAACGCCGGACGGCACCTAATACCGGACATTAGCTATATCTGTGACAGTTCAAACGCTATTTAGCTGATCTTTCGCGTAAACCGTAGAGGGGATAAAACAAACAACGATCACGTGTCGACATGGCCCAGTTCCTAAATAAATCCGAAATAAATTAATTGATTGTTTGGTGTGACGGGAATCCGGTGAATCGTGTAAAGTTTAGATTATTATATATACCAATATTCCTGGCTAAAAGACGTGTGAGTTGCGTTATTGTATCTTTTGGTAAGTATTTTTTTAATTACCTTTGTGTTTTGTGTAAACAGTGCACTGGTTTCCACAAAAAAAAATTTTTCAATCTGTTCACTGTCCCCTGGTTCCGGACAGAACGTTGTCCCCTATTACCGGACAGTATAAACCTGAATCTTGTGTGTTCCTATTTGTATTACTGTTTATTATTTCGGTTTCAGTGTTTAAAAGATACACGTAACCATCATGAATAGCAAGAAAAAAGGTTCATGGGATGAAAATAATTTGAAACCTGCACTTCAGAAAATTCTGGCAAAAGAAATTAGCCTAAGAGAGGCATGTTCAAGATATGGTATTCCAAAAAGTACTTTGTTTGATAAAATGAAATGTATAAAATCTGGTAAAGAAATTACTTTACAGTGGAAATTAGGTAGATTTGCCAAAACAATTCAGTGTTCAAGCTGCCAAAAATGGGCACACGAGGCTTGTGCTGATATTTCCGAATGATCGGAGGATTATATTTGTGATCACTGTAAACTATATTGAGACTGTGTTGAGTTGCGTCAGTAATTTTTACTGTGTCCGGTACTAGGTGCCACTTAATGATTTCCCCAAATCGCATAATCAAGTTTAACCGTAATTTAAGTTAACTATAATGATAAGTTTTGTTGTGTAATTTTGATTTCTCATATTGTTATCTTATAAATAACGTAGAATATAAAGATTAAAATATTATTTTTTTCTTCTTATTTAAGGAAAACCTTAAGCGTCCGGCACTAGGGGAACTCCCCCTACACATGTTTCTTTACTTTTGTCACAAGGCGTGTGTTTCGTTTTTGCGACCATAATTAATTATAGTCTTTAGACACGTATATTCGAAAAATCATTCATTCTATATTGACGTATGAAATGTTATCTCTATATGCTAATTTTAGTTACAACGTATGTGTCTCAGAAGATGAAGAATATACAGTAAATCCCAAACGATTATTTTGTTTCTTAACTTTTGTCAGTAAGTGTAGGTAGTTGCAGCTATCGAAATTATCAGATTCATTTATAACTTACCTATTCTTCTCCTATTTTCGGTCTAGAAGCGACACCGATCTATTGATCTCGGTCAGAGCTATTCAAAGGCATATACCATATACCAATCGCGTCACACCCTTTGATCAAAATCCCCTTATTGCATTAACCTTTTCCTTTATTCATGCATGCAATACCACTCTGTTTCTTATTGGTGCGGCACGGATATCGTTTTCTCGTAAACAAATTTGCATTCCCATGTGTCGAATATACTCATCCGATCCGGTAGCACGTCGCTCGCTGACAACGTTATCGACGTTCACATTAAGGCTAGTACGCGAGCCGAAAAAGCTTCCGCCGATCGCGAAGGAACGAAAATGAAGAAGTGACGAATTTTAAGCCAGCACCTACATAATCTGTATGATCTGTAGTATCGGTCGGATCGGTCTCCAGTTAGAAAGCTGCTCGCATTGGCGCGAACGTGGCTTCTGTTTGGCAGCGAGCTCAATGAAGGAGAAGGAACCGCTTCCTTATCAGCCCACGTGTAAGCGGCCGGAAGTACATACGTATAAATTGCGTATCCGCTTACCGTGCAGCAGTATGGAGAAGAAGAAAATGCAGATCATCTTGGCCGGCGTGCACCAGCCGCTGCCGCTGCCCCCGTACCGTAAATCCATTCGCAGCGCCTTCACGGTCCATCGTTTCCGGTACATTTCGCGATACCACTTTCCAAGTGGTGCAAGCCCCAGCGAACCGATCCCTCCTTTCTGTCGACAATAAACAGAAGCTCACTTCGCACCTTCGGCTAATCTCGATACACTCGACACTTTTGCCCGCCTTTGTCCACCTCTGTCCGCCATTGTCCGCCTTTTCGCGTGGCTAACGGATTAACCATTCCCACGTCCATGGGAATTTCTCCTCTTTCCTGTCCACTGATAATTACCACTAGCACGTGGTACTTCAATTACCATTCACGTGTTAGAAATGCTGGAAAACTCTTTAAAACTCGTCGACGGGGGTATAGGATTTCTCCAAACGCACCATACGTTCGCCCAATTAATTAAATTCGTCCGAGGCTAATTCAAAGTGAACACGCATTAATCGAGTCTCATCACCACTCACTGATTATAGCAATATGTACAATAATAACATATGCAATGCAATTTCTGGTAGTACTGCGCGCTCGATTGTACACAATCGGTACACCAGCTATGCCGTGATGTTTGGTGTCCATTATCTATTCGAGGACTTATTGCTGGCCGATTATTAAGCGTGAAATAACCAGCTGGTACAAACGAGAGGAGTGCTTCTACGAAGCTCGATCGCGCGCCCGCAAATGGAAATCAATCCGAGCCTATAACTCCATCGCCTGTCGGTTAATCACTGAAAAGCTGGCGGTTTTAAACGCACGCGTAAAACTGTATAGCCTTGTTTCCGCGTTTTAAAGCGTCGCGTATTCAACATTCCCCGCCATCGAAAATTTATCCTTTCCGATAGGGGGAATCTGCGAACGTGAGACCATCGGCAAAAAAAAAACAAAAAAAACGGGAGTCACGCGTTTGCCCAGAAATTCGCGCGCGAGTGTTCCGATAAAAATGTTTGTTTGATCGAAAATTCGATTTTCATCGAGATCACGCACCAGCGCGCTAGCTCGCGGTTATTGCACAAGGTGTCCGGTAAAGCCCCGGTATAGCCGGTGAGTGGTTGATATCTCGCGAGAAAACAAGTGAAAAGTAGTAAACAAATTTTGCTGGTTGGTTGCGCAACTTTCCAGCAAAAATGATAGATCAAAGGGACAGCGCGCTGTGCCTAAAGCAAGGTAAAATCACCTTAAAATTTTACTTTCAAGCAATCGAGGCGCCTCGCGGAGCAGAATTCTTGTATTCTGTACGCGCACGAGCGAGTAATCGGTCTCGGAAATTTATTGAAAATTATGTAAACGCGAATGCAAATGTGATACGTGTTCAGCAACGTTCTCGCTGGGAGATCAACGCTGAGATTAACCGTGCGAAAAAGTAGCTGCCGCGTCGCAAAATAACGCACCGTTGTTGCACGATGAAGGCGTCGTGGTCGATTCAAATGTCAGCGATAAAGCGGGTCTATTGCGTCCGCGTCGAGGTCGCGTGTTCTTCTCCGCTTCGGCACATCCCTCCCGATTCTTCTCGCATTCCCACGCAACTCGCGGAATTCCACTCCAAAGTATCCATCCTCGCGCGAATTCTGCGAACGCCCACTGTTCCGAGGTAACCACGTTTCACTTCCAGACCTCAGTTACCATTATGTTTATCCAACTATAGTCTGTCCTCACTTTTCAACGGAACACTTCGCGAACGAGGCCGGCCCGACATTTAGCAGGACGACGCGTCTCCGGGGAAGCGCCTGCAGTGGTAGAGGTCAACGAATAGGTGATCGCGAAAGTTTCTCATCCAGAGCCGGACGATGATTTCATTCCACGCAGATTAGAAATACAAGCACGCTGTTTTATAACAAGATTTTCTATCACGTTTGCAGAGGGATTAAGTAGAACGAGAGGACAGCGATGTGTAAATTAAAATACTATATGTAGGTAAATCCGTGCGCTTGAAGTATGTATTCACCCAGTCGGCTCGCATTCGCGCAGAAATATTACTATTAAAACTCAAACAAATATTTGCCCGCCTACGGATACGCGCGCGTAACAATTTCGAAACGAATCCATTCGTTGCAGTGGAGAAGTTTTTTCAACGAGTCGCGACACGAGCCAGCCATGAATCTCCGATCACAGAGTAGGGAAGTTTCAAGCAGAATCAACTTGCGAAGTCAGAGAAATGGGGATTCACGCGGGCGCGGGGCGGTTTAACCGTGTCGGAGCGCTTCAGATCGCGGCTGGAAGGAATACAGTAAGATTTGGGAAAGCAGCAGGGGATGAAGAGGCCAGGAACGCCTCGAGGTCTCGACGTATACTTTTCTCATATTTGCACGTGCTGCTGAGAAGCAGCTCACTGTCGCACCAGCTTTCTTAACCAGCGAATTTCTAGTAGAGCGCCGTCTTCACCCCCTAACTGCATTCACAACTTCACTGCAGATCTTTCACTCGTTACACCCCACTGTCCCTCTTCCACTCACTTTTCCAACCACCTATTCGTTAGATCGCCCCACGGGCAGGTGGCACGAGTCGAATCGCAGCGAAGGAACGGTCCATAACGTGCGGGATTTGCACGTGACAGGCCGGTGCATCTAGCGCATCGTTGCATCGTTGCACCGTTGCACCGTCGCACCGTCGGATGCATCCGACTCGCGGCGACTCGCAGCGACTCGCGCAGCCCACGAGCTCAGGCTGCTTCCGTTTTCCTTTAAGTGCCACTCATTCGTCACTCGGCACGCACACTCCGTCGCGTGCACGTACGCATGGCCGATAACCACCCACGAGACCGAGGCCGCAGGAGAGACTGAAACGGAAGGAGCGCGCCGCCGAAACGGGCCAGAGCGAGACAGATGGTGGGGAGCGAAAGAGGGAAAGGGTAAAGGTAGGCGAGCGAGAGAGCTGGGCGGTTGGTAAGATGGATAGGCAGATAAGTAGACGGCCGAAAGGCGACTGTGCCGGAGGGTGTGGGCTGTGGGGTGCTCCGAAGAAGACACGAGGAAAATAAGAGCGAGGAGGAGAGAGAGAGGAGTAAAAGGAGAGAGAGCTGCGTGAGAGGCCGGTGAGGGAAATGCTACCGTGGTGGAGACCGCGATCCAACTGCGCCCGCGCTTAGCCAGATATCAGCCCCCGACCACCGACGGCGTCAACTCTTACCACCTCCGCCCTCGCGACTCGCTCCACTCCGCTCCACACCGCTCCGCGCCGCTCCACACCGCCTCACAGCGCTTCGCAACTACTACATGCCGCCCTTGCTAGCTGCTTCGGTAGAATGCCAACAGTGCCGCTAACGGCAGTCGATAGCGCTTGTATTATTATTGCGATGATCGACGGCTGGACCACTATACACGACGTCGTATCCGTTGCCTGTTAAATTCGATAGCGCGATTGCTTGTTACGATGACGCGTACCCGTGCCAGCACTCGATACCCGACGATTACAGTGCCAACGATCACCCTATGCGAACTGTTACGATAACCTTCGCCCTCGCTATTTACAACGCGCGCTTCGCTATCGAAATTTTTACCACGGACACGCCTGGCGCGTCACCCGCTAATGTGAAACGAACCGTGGAATTGTTTCAGATTCCGCGGGTAATGGTCATGATCGAGCGATTCCGATTTACCTATCCGTAGAATATTATTCCAACACCGCGTGGTCAAATTCTTCCACCTGGGCGACCCGAAAATATTCGTAACCAGCTTCAATAACGGTGTCGAAGCTGTACGTGTCGCTACGCTAAAGTCGGACAAGTCTTGTAACATTCAATATGTAGAGTATTAGATTACTGACACGACAGAGCTTTGAGAAAGAACATGCTTTCAATTCCGAGCTTTAAGGCTAGGGTAGCTGCCACGCGGTTCGTCACAACCCCGCTATCAGAACCAGAACCTTTAGAAACAGCAACCTTGTTTCAGACAATGTAACCGCGGTAGCATTCACGTTGCTCTGTAATGGTATCGGTGTAATCGGAGTATGATATCGTTGCCTTCATATTCGGGTGGATTTATACCTGACCTTATTTCCGGAGGTGGAATCGAGAATTGAATTTCATATGAAACAAACGAGCTGACTTCAACCGATATTACATTCCATGTAATTTCTCTTTAAATACGTACCGCAAAGTGTGCAAATTAAAATTTAATTGCGGTGATTGAGAAGAGTCTTCGTGACGAGTTGACGCTCGAGTGCTCACCATAACTGAGTAAAGTACACCGTGTCGCAATTGACTACACTTTGCTCTCTCCAAGCTAAATGCTTTAGTTAATACCTACTGTGGTTTGCAAAAATGTTGCCGGCAGAAACTTGGTGGTCCGATCGAGTGTATCCTCATAGGTCCACGTTCTCTAACACAGTGGTAGAGGTAAGGCACACGTATTGTCGCTATTGGCCGACGCGTCACATCAACGAATCGGTCAGCAGCACCGCGTGACGAAGAGAGCGAGTGGGGAATTGTGGAGTTCCGCGGGAGAGAGTGGGGTGGCGCAAGCGAGGTAAGGTAAATGTACCAATGACTAGCCATGTACCAATGCATGGCCACTGATGCAGATATTAATTATTATTAAGCTGTGTATATCAATCAGGCACAATATATTGATTAATTTGTGCTATATAATCCTTAAACTGCATACCCTAAAAATGATTTTGATAAATATTATGTTTAAAACACTTAAAAAATTGTTTGAAATCTCACAGTAAAGAGGCATGACGAATTTTGATAGATTCTTCAGAATTTGCTAAGGAGAAAGCGATGTTTGTTAAGCAAATAATTATTGTAATATTGGGTTTCTTTATATGAACGAATAACTAATGGAATCCTAAGAGTATTTAAAGCAAGTCATTAACGCGGTATTACGCATTTAGATTCTACTTTATGTAAAAAATACGTGGCTATATATCGGTACATAATATTCGTGTCTGACCCAATTACTAACCAAGCGTCCATGTATAGGGCAAGTCGCGATTTAGTATACTCAAAGACTTGTACTAGTGTATAACCAGGAGTATTTTTTGATAGTATCAACTGTTTTCATTAGATATAAGTTGAAACTAATAGATAAAGTGTAAATAAAATTATTGGTGTAATATTTAAAAAGGTAAGTATATACATTCATTCAATATTTTACGCGTTTTCTATTGTCTATAGTACGTAACCTCAAAATTTGAATTACGCTTTAAGTAATATATAATAATATCGCTAATTACGTTGTAAAATAGAAAAATGAAAGAACGACAAAGCAAAATGAAAAGGAAAGTGTAAAAAAAAAATTATAATCAAAACAACGTTAATAATGCACTTGAACAAGTGAGAAATGGTATGAGTACACGTGAGGCAGCTATACAATACAAAGTACCAAGAAGTACTTTATATGTCAAGTTAATCTGTTAATCTGTTAGTATTTCTTATTTTCTTAACGACCCTTAGAATAAATAACAATTCTTTTGGTATTACAATCAATTCTGACGGGTTATAAATGTTATGGCTATGTACTGGGACAGTGAAATTTAGACACTGGGCCAATCGCCTTTTTACTGGTCATGTATTGGTACAAACGTATTCATTGAATTTTTTGTTTATTTTATATGCCAGGAATATAAAAATGAATGCATGACATTTTTTTTTTAAATAAAGGAAGATCCAATCTACCTATTAAATACAAAAAAAGCTTAGGATAGCATTAATTTTTTACGTGATATTGGCAATATATTCTTCTGGTGGCCTTAGCTGGCCAGTCATTGGTACATTTTCTTAACGACCCTTAGAATAAATAACAATTCTTTTGGTATTACAATCAATTCTGACGGGTTATAAATGTTAAGGCTATGTACTGGGACAGTGAAATTTAGACACTGGGCCAATCGCCTTTTTACTGGTCATGTATTGGTACAAACGTATTCATTGAATTTTTTGTTTATTTTATATGCCAGGAATATAAAAATGAATGCATGACATTTTTTTTTTAAATAAAGGAAGATCCAATCTACCTATTAAATACAAAAAAAGCTTAGGATAGCATTAATTTTTTACGTGATATTGGCAATATATTCTTCTGGTGGCCTTAGCTGGCCAGTCATTGGTACATTTACCTTAGCCCCCCTGCCCCGCTCAGCATCCGGACGCCAACATTTTTGCAAACCACAGTACTCAATGTTCTCTGGTTGAACTGTAGAACGGCCAGGCTGTTTGTAGGTGACTTCGTATTTACCCGTACTATCGTTTTATTAATTCGAGGGGTATTAAGGCCGATTCTAGATGACGCGGTTAACGCTCGCAGACAATGGAGGTAACTTCACTGTACGCTGCATCCAGGAACGCTGGGAATGAAAATTTCACTTTGCGTTGGAGGATCATCGCTGAAGGTTACGAGAAAACTTTTCCTTTAGCCAAATGAATTAGAGGGCTTTGTAGAGGAAAAAAATTTACCACTCGACTGGATTTGCGCGGGCGGGGTTAAAAATGACAACGCAACGCTTACAGGAAGCGTATAAAGGCTCGAGACTTTGTACGTACTTTATGGACTAGATAAGACTGTAAATTGATTGGATAAAAGTATTCCTTGTACTAATGGAAAGTTTAATACAGTTAAGGCGAGCCTTTCCCAGTTAATATCGCCCGCCAGCTAGTAGCGCGGCAGTATTAGCGCAGCTCGCGGTGTTCCTGTATTTATAATAGCATGGTTTTGTGGTGGCTGAATGTCATAATAATTCTTCGCGCGTTCCGTTGCACGTGCACGAAAAGTAGGCTATCTCTTTAATAATTCCTTAAAACGGTGCTCATTACTTTGAGATGACCTCGTTTAACTGTAAAGGATATTTCATGGTTCTCCTCCTCGGGCTCTTGTTCGCATACATTTTCAGACAGCGCAGCTCTCTGGAACCGCGTATATCTACCTACAAACTCCAACCCGGCCAACTTTTCCCTCCCGCGTTATTAACAATTTTTTTGCGATCGCTTAATTTCTGGTCCGAACAAGAACTTTATCCACTCCTTTGCGCTCTAAACTCCGTCCTATAAAGCACGCGGTCAACTGAAACGTTGCTGAAATTCGCCAAGCCCCGTTTTGAAGATAACTTCCAGAAGAAGAGTAATGGGTATCGGTAAACAGATTGGAACACTTTGCTTTCCAGCTGGAAAGGAAACCCTGCCCTTCACAATTTCCCAAAGTACCCGTCGAGACGTTTGGTTAAGGTAGTTGGCAAATAGCACGCGACAATAATTAAGCGCATTAGCACTTAGGGGGTAAGGAACGGGCAGGGAGAAAGTTTCGCGGTCGCTGACGAGGGATTAGCGGGCAGTCTTCGCGAGACTAACTACTGCTGGCTTACGTGGGCCTGCAACTCGCCAAGATCGAGGATCACAACTCGCCAGCCTGTTAACACTCTTATCTAAGGAAGGGATACGCGGCGCACCGTGTCCGTGACTCGACTGTCCGAAAGTTTAATATAAGCTACGCTTTTGAAGAACTGCTTCAACGTTTTTCACGTTGGTGGTACGTAGCCACTGAACTCTCCGAGACTGAATAAATTCAGGTCAAAGGGTTTTTCAAAGCGAACCATCGCGGCCCCTTGAATTTTCTAAACGGGAGCAAGAAGAATATTTGTTTTCCATTTGGAGCTCGGAATTTATTGGATCGATTTTCAGAAGTGGATGACTTTCATTCGAATCATCGGTTTTACGTGTTCCAGTTAGTTATTAGATCAGAGTCAGTTATTACTACCGTCTTCAAGTTTCTGCCAACGGAAGTGATTTTGAATGAGTGATTCACAATTTTGTTTTAAGGAGGAACTGCGGTCCGACCCACTGAACTCGGCTCTTCGATATGACCTGGCTGTTCGATAGTGTAAGGCCAGTTTCACACACTCACGACACGGCACGGCACGGCGCCGTTTCTACGGCAAAAGGAGCGAAGATCATATAGAGACCTTTCACACGTCGCGGCGGCCGTTCGCCGTCTATTTAGCGACGGCACGTCTTTATATGATTTTCGTTCCTTTTGCCGTAGAAACGGTGCCGTGCCGTGCCGTGCCGTGCCGTGCCGTGAGTGTGTGAAACAGGCCTAAGGCTCGAAACACTGCGCTGCGCGAATTCCACGATTCCCGTGCTCCTGAAGAATTTCAATTAATTAGGATTCATCGTTGAATCTGTAGGGAATTTCCAACGCGAATAATTCTTGTCGCTGATACAAATAGAGGCAATTTGAAAACGTTCACCCAGAAACGTGCCATCCTCCAGGAATCCATTAACCTCCTCGAACAGCTTGCGCAACAAACGAATTCGTTATTGTTTATGACGAGCCATTTGTTCGGTTAAATCGTTTATCCCGATGAAGCGCAGCCCAACTATGAATTACGATCGCGCGAATTCCCGTCGCAAACTGGGAACACTGTCCCGCATGTCGGTCGAGACATACCAGCAGAACGATGGGGACAAAGTTGAAGGCTGGTTGAGGGTTCGATTCTGATGGACCGATGATACAAGCGCAACGTAATAAGCTTAACGTTGTTATGCAAATGTTACGTTACACGAGTTCCCAAACAATTTAGTATATCGCGCAACACGTGAATGGCTGCATCTCTGCGTACTTACGCCTCGCGTTATATCGTAATAAGGTTAACATAGTTCAAATAGAAAGTTTCAGCAGCCCCAAGTACCGTCCTTTGAAGTCCAGCTAGGAACTTTTAGACGCCGTAACTAATTCCACCTGCGCTGCGTTTAAGCGAGGAGAGAATTTTCGCTCGCCCTACCTCCCACTTTTCTAGCCTCTCTATTATGTTCTTAATTGCGCGGTGCATACTTGTATTTTAATTATTTGACATGGTACCCAGACTGGAGTGAAAGCTCTGAATGGCTCTACTTGCAAAATGTATCATTCGAAATTATGTTCGCCCCCGACCGTTTCAACAGCGTATCACAGCACTCGCTAGCCATCAGAATTTATAATCACACGCTTCTAAATTACAGCAGCACTGAATCGTAATGACGAGTGTTATTTGAAATCATTTCACAGTAATTTCACCTCTCCCGCGTGGAATAATTCAACAGACTTTAATTGAGCGTGCCCTTCGCTTCATTAAATAAATAATCACGATCCATATGATAAACGAACTCGTTACTCGCATAACCGGAGCGAGAAAAACGATCAAGCTTAATTCGATAAACGGTTCGCCAAACGGGCTCGGCAAGGGGTGCGCTTTTGTGCCGGGTTTTAACGCGACGAATCGGAATACAAAGTTTCGCAGACGGATTCTATGTAATATTTCGTGAATAAAAGGGAGTCTCGGGGCTTCTCGGTGACGGGGGAAGTCGCGTTGCAAGTTTTAAATAAGTTGCAGCTGGTCGGGCTCCCCCGGAGAGAGGGGAGAAAATTGTGTGCCTTCTGGACGGTTGTCTGGCAGTTTCCGATTTTATTAACTTCTCCTTAATTTTCCTGTCGCGAGGGGAACCGACTGTTAGCCCGAAATTATCCCACGAAACTTCACTCTCAAAGTTTCGCGACAATCGATGGGCTACGGAGGTCCGGCGTTCATTAAATAATTACCCGAGTTGCGCGTACAGCGCGAGCGAGAAAGAGACTGTAATAAATTTCTGACTGCATCGAAAACGAGTCTATAATCTGTAACGGAGGTGTTACAATGATTTCGCGATACCTAGTACCCACACTACTCGAGCCGACCACCGCAACCGTCTGTGGTTACAGTTACGGACGTCTGCACAGTGGAAACAGCGAGTAATGGACAGGCGCGTAAATGGAGTCTTGCGTGGGGAACCAGCCTGTGCTCGACAAGTTTCCCCACCAACTTTCTACCGCGCGGGGATCGAACAATGATGAGAGAATCAGGGGAACACAGTCATAGATACTTAAGTAGGAGTTGGTTGCAGAAGGGAACCGGCACCAACGACAATCCGTTTTGAGCGAAAGCTGTAACTTCTCGCGCACCGCGAAGCACGGGGCAGGGGAGCCGGAGCCACGAGGCAAGAGGCAAGAGGTACGCTGCAAGCCTGGCGACAGACGGCGTTCACCAAGAATGCTCGGATTTCCACCAGCCGTGATATAATCGGCCGACTCGACGAGGTCAGGCCGCAAATACAAAGCAGCTGCGTTTACACGCTTAAGTTGCAAGCAGACGGGAGGCGAGGCGAGGCGACGCGGCGCGACGTGGTAATGCGGATGGCGTTGCAGTAACTCGCGGCATCGGGCGCTCCACTCCGAGCCCAACCTCCGCGCGAGACCCTCCCGTAGCGTTCCGCTTTTCACGGGATACCGGTGAATCGAATAACCCGACCCGCGATGGGTAATACGGAACAATGAAAAAATACTTGGCGTTCCGAGGCTTTATGAAGTCGCCTGAAACTCGATAGGCCGCAGTAACGGCGCAACGAGAGTGCTTTTCAAATATCGGTTTACCCTAAGCCCCGATGCGACGTCGCCGTAACGGTATACGTACCAATTTTTAAGTGCGGCAATAGTACACAAAGGGGATTACGAGAAACACTCGCGGTGTACGATGAACAGAGTTGGGCATTATTCGGCTAAATTTTTATTCGAATACGGATTCGTATAAATCCCCAAGATTTATTCGCGAATAACAAATGACGATTTTATTCGACGAAAAATTATTCGTTATTCGCGAATAAATTTGTACCGTTATTCTAGCCCGGTTCGTTCGAATAAGAATTTATTCGTTATTCGACCTGAATGAACGACGAATAAATGTGATACCCGGCATCTATCGATGGAAGTCTGTACTGTGTCCAACATACGTTTGGGCGTGTGTGTCTGGAAGTGTGCGTGTACGTCTGAACGAGCCGAGGAAATCCCGCCTTAAAGAAGTATTCTCTTCTGGAGGCGTCGGCCATCGGTTTTAAGCGATATTTAGTATAAAGAATTATCAGATTATGTCGACGTGCGTTACGAAAAGTAGCACGTTTCAATTTTCTTACGAAAAGTAGCACGTTTTGGTTTGCCACGAAAAGAAGCACGTTCCATCGTTTCTGACGAATATTAGCACGTTTGGTCTTCTGCCGCGAAGACTAACACATTTGACTGCCTCGCCACGAAGAATAGCACATTTCGTACTGTTGCGACGAAAACTAGCACGTTATACTGTTTCGCCACGAATAATAGCACGTTTGGGAATTTATGGCGAAAACTAACATATTATCCGGTTTGGCCACGAAGAATAGCTCGTTTTGGATTATACTGCAGACTGCAGAAACTATCGCGTTTCAGCGCGTGGGCAGTTTAAAAGAATTCAACTGTTGAAAATATTGTTTAATAAATAATAATTCCATCTAATCTCCAAAAGACAACACATATGAAAATTTTAATCTACATAATTTAAGTAAGGGAGGGTGCGGGAATTGCGAACGCGGGGTAAATGCGAACATGCTACTTTTCGTGGCAAACCGCTCTAACGTGCTAGTTTTCGCAGCGAAAGACGAAACATGTTATTTTTCGTGGCAAACCGCTCGAACGTGCTAGTTTTCGTAGCGAAAACCGAAACGTGATAGTTTTCGTGAGAACGAAGGCAAACGTGTTACTTTTCGTAAGAAAATTGAAACGTGCTACTTTTCGTAACGCACGTCGATGTGATTGTGTATTACGTGTGTCTTGGGCATTGCCAGGGCACAACATACACAAGTCTCTAATTATGGAAGTAACAAGCCACGTTATTTTTCAAGCAATGCGATATAATGTTATCTAATTTAATTATAACTTGGTACAGTTGCTCTATAACTAACTTTGACTATGTGCATATGTGAATATTCGCATGACTATTTGTATGTATTTAAAAACGTTCAATGAACGCTTATAATTTGAAAAGATTGATTTTTTCATTAGTTTAAATGGATTGCCGTGAGCAAATTTTATTTAAAATAAATCCAAACGCCACTCTATATAGTACCGCGGTCTTACATCTTCCTGCAAAATGCGAGCTATGACAAGAGTTACTTAACCTAAAACATTAGGTTTCATGGGTGTCAGTCAGTGGTGTCATGATACATCGCCGAAATCACGTGATCATTTTATTCGTCCGTTGAGTCGAATAATTTATTATTCGAATAAGAAATTATTCGAATAAATTTTCAGTCAAATAAAAAGTTATTCGTTATTGTCGAATAATGTCATTTTATTCGAATTTTTTATTCGAAGATTATTCGAATAAAAATTTAGCCGAATAATGCCCAACTCTGACGATGAACGACTTCCTTCGAGGGGCATTAAATTTTTTCACCCGGACTCGGGAAGCGGCGACGTGCGCAGCATTGCATACGGTGGCGTTAATGTTGCAGCACGTAAATACAGGCGCGACGAAAGGTGATTAATTACAAAGGGAAAGGTTTATCGCAAAGAGGTGCGTGTAGGTCTCCTCGCGACGCGATCGTTAAGAATGATCCAGGTATGTGCACGGGGTGAATAAGAAGTAAATGTCTAGCGTGTTAGGGGGCTACAGTGGCAACGCCGCTGCTGCTCGCCTACCTTATTTTCTCGTTACGCCGTTGCAACGTGCCGCATAAGAATGAAAACGAAAATGAAAATGAAAAGAAGAACGAAAATGAAAGATGATAGGCAAAAGTCGGAACCGGTGCATCGCGCGGCGAGAGTAATGGCGGTGCACGGGAAAGAGGAGGGCAGAGAGGGCAGGAAAGTAGCTCGTTTTCTTTGTAAATGGATTAGGTCACTATTGTCCAGGTGCTCGGAGATAATCCTATGCATACCGTGTCGTGATCCAGCAGTCACAGCCGGAGAATAAATCCCTCGCCACTCTAAATGCTAATGAGCATCGCGTGAGCGATACTTTTACATCGTTTTCGGGTAAACCGATGAAACGGATAGTAACCGCAACCCATTACATTGCTCTAGGTACGCTTTTTACCCGCTCACTCCAGCCGTGCTTTCCGGTCTATCTGATTTGTCCATTAAATCGGTTAAACCGCAACTTCTCTTCGTCCTCGACAGAGAAAAGAAAGCCCGTACCTACATTGTAAGTACAATTATCATTTTCGGCCTGCCGATTTCCATTCCCGTTCCGCGCACCGTCTACCTCGCCAAACTATGCGATCGCGTGTTCCGATTGAAAGGGAATGGCAAAAGCGCGAGGGAATCGACGAGAACCAAAGTCCTGGTTTCGCTGGATGATACGGACAGAGTGTAAAAGCAACGCGGTCGGATCATTTCCGGTTGTTCCGAATGTTTCGTCGGCCGCAATGAATACGAACACGGTATGCCGTACGGAGGAATCTTTCCAACGATATGCCGCTGCATCCACACATACATACACAGGTGTTGGCGAGAGCATACCGCACTTGGGGGGACGAGCATTGTTCCATCGATCGCTTGTGTCTTCGCGTCCTTTTACGATATTTTCGAAAGCAATCCCATTTACGTGCGCGGATATCGAGGTGCGTGTCACGCGCGCAACTCTGCAACCCTGCAACCGACAAACAAACAACCCCCGCATGTTGGTACGTTCTGCGCAGCGGACGATCGAGGGCACGCGAAAAGTAAAACGATGAATGGAATTTTTTTTTTTAGGTTCCAGGAAAGAAAAACCAGGGCACAGGATGTGGATGCCATAGGGAAAAAAGGCGGAGCGATTGAAATACAAGCCTATATTTGGTTGGCAGAATAGCCGTGGGTTTTACCGCGGTCCTCGATGCCTTCTCGCTTCCCTCGCTTCCTCGCTTTCTCATTGAAATATGTACCGCGAGAAAGCTCGATTGATTTCCATCCCGTTCCATCGGCAGATATCCCGCTTCAAGCAAGTTCTTCGCGGAGAGCGAAGAATAGAAGCCACCGTCGCTTGTAAAAGCTGCCCTCCCCGAACGGGTGCAGTGGCCGCGAGATGCTGCAACGGGTCTCGCGCACCGAGGACAATTTTATTCCTATCGCGTGATCGATCAGCTCCTCCTTTGACCGGTCAGCCACGATAGGCCATCCTTTCCGCGTTACCCAGGGAAAAAGCAAATATTTTCTTCTGTAACTGTTTGACGTTGTATCCTTCAACCCTTGCGCGTCGATCCTTGTTTGCATTATTTCGCAGCTACGTATCTCAACGATTCCGTTTGAAATGCTCGCTTTCAGTGTACCAAATTCGCATCGTTTCCTTTCCTTCGTTTCTGATACATTTGCCACTTACAGATTTTGCATGCTAGAGTGGATAGAAAATTGTATACGAGACTCGTGAACAAGGAATATCGGATCCATTATATCGGTATCCTCGCGCTGGAAATTTGCCGCCGTGGATGAAAGTAAATTCCGTTGATCGGGCCAAAGTAATCGAAGAGGGCTTAGAAAATTGCTTCCGCGGAGGAAGCTCTGATACCCCATCACGCAGCGTTCTAACTACTTCCGGCTGCTCCGAGTGCATCGTCGGCCACGTGGAGTTAGAAAATCGGGGGAAGCCGGACCCCTTTAATCCGCGACGTGAAACGGGAAGAAGAAAAACGACCTGACTGTATAACGAGCAGGAATTATCCCCGGAAGATGCTAGAAGCGAAACATAATGGATTACCCTTTGCTCGCCGCTTTGGATAACTATTTGCGCGTAATTGGAGCGGTTGCGGAAAATTTCTCGCTGGTTGCTTTGCGCGGGAATTAGCGTCAAGGAACGCGGAATGATTTAAAGTTCACCGCACGCCTTAGCCGCGGGCCGGTTAACGACTTTAAAAACAAAAAAGTGGATTAATAAGCATGAATTTGCAAGCGGCAGCCCGGTCGAGAAGAAGGTAGACGGCTGAAACGCTCCTCCGTTGCTAAAAACAACCACGCTCGCTGGCTCAGAGAAACGAAATAATGTGTACAGATAAGTTTCAGGTTTCTTTTCGAAAAGTTGCCAGCCAACATGGTTAGAAGAAGAATGTCTTCCCCTTGGAAATCTCTCTCGACGGATCTCGTCCCGGTACAATTATCTGCACGCTTCCACCGCTTGGCCGAACAAAAGCCGGAGTTTGCTCAAGGCTATCGCTTTCGTTTGGAAATCGCGGGAGGGTGACGCAGCCCGGCAAATGGCAGACCAGAATCATAGCTGATCCCTTGTCGGTGGCCTTCGAGTAACTAAAGTGGCGGAAAAAAGTATCGATATCTAGGGGCAGGAGGGGCCGCGAAGAATGGAGCAGAAGTGCCACGAGAAGAAGTGGAGAGGAAAGCTTTCCCTGGCATCGGGTCTTCATTTCTCAGCCGAGAACTGGGAATCAAGAGGGAACCGGCTAAGTGCGAGCGAGAGGACGGAAGAGCGAGGGAGAAGGGAAAAGTAGAAAAGAGGGATAGGGACCATTGTACAGCTTTGATGCAATTTGAAAGACTCATAACTGACGTTCAAAAGAGCAGCAAACGTCTGTGTGATACCGCTTGGCCATCGTCCAGCAGCCAGTCCGGTTAAACGAAGCGAATTGTCCGTGGCTGGAGCCACCAGAAGATGGTTTTCTCTCCTCCCATCCCTCCGGCAAACCCTCTTTCTATCTCCAAGTCTCGCTAGACCAAATACGACTCGCTTGCTTTTCTCCCGCTTCACCTCGTCGCACAGCTACGCCCGTCCTACGGAGAAACGTGGACACTCTATTGGCCGAAAACCGGCCGAAAGCAAATTCTTCGACAACCCTAGCAAAGGTCAAACCGTCCCTTCCTCTCTTTACCACTTTGCCCGCACCACTTTCTTCTTTCAGCTACGTCCTCCCATTCGATTGTTTTCGCGAAAGTCGTGTAGCTCGTTGCTGCTTTCCACCGGGTTGCTTCGCGCGCGCATCACAAACAAGTTTCTTTCTTCTGCCTCGAGTAATATGTTTGTCCTCTTGATCGAATCGAATTCGACGAAATATTATATAGGTACTACTCAAGGAACACTGCTTGTCTTCAGCGTTCCGCTATAGGGTAGAGGACCCAATTACTGCCACCTACCCAATTACTGTCACCCTAAGCTGTTTTACTTAAAATAACGAATAAATCTTGTGAAATGATAAATAAAAAAAATTTAGCATACAATTGAAACTGTTATTTATACGATACAAAAAACAGCACTTAATTTTTTCTTCGTTAATTTGGATAAAACGATCAGAAATTTTAAGCGGATATTAGGAGAGTGAAAACGATGACTTCCTTACTAGCGAAAGAGAAAACAAGCCGTTAAAGAAAATGCTGTAATTATAATATTTAAGCTATTATCATAACAAAATATAATGTTTTAGATAATATAAGCATCATAGAACGTAATAACGATCGGAATTCAGCGATTCATTAAGTCTTTTTATTTATTAATTGGGTGACAGTGATTGGTACAAGCGTTTAAATCATATCTGGATTACTGCCATGGCAGTAACTACTCATGTGAATACAGCGTGCCGTCATTACTAACACCCAACGTCATTACTGCCATTTCGTTTATTGTGCCATCTAACCTATTTTAGTCTTCCGACTTTGGTTGAACGGATAGCTAGATATTGAGGTCAGCGTACACAGTTGTAAGTATACATAAATACCTAGGTATATGTATAAAATTACAAGATAAAATAGTACATTAAGGGGGGACGCCTACCTAGAGCGGTCGAAACTATGCGCTTCTTTGGGATTTTTGGAAAAATGACAGTAGGTAGGTAGCAGACAGAAATTCAGGTGGCAGTATTAGGCCAGCTGGCAGTAATTGGGGTGTCAGTATTAGGTTAGCTGGCAGTAATTGGGGTGTCAGTAATTCAGTCAAACACATTTTAAGGGTGTCAGTAATAGATACCGAAATATATTTTTGAAATTGATGATTTTATACATAAAATTCGAAGTTTTAAGCTTCAGCAAATTTTGTTTCATCAAGTAAACATATTAGACAATAATAACCCAGATAGCACCGTACATCCCAAGGACGTCCTTTTCATGTCCAGTTTATATCCGAACGTCCTACGTCCATTTTGAACATACATAGGATGTTCTTAGGATTTAAATTTCGGATGTTCTAGGAACGTCCGTTTCTTAAGTCCTACGGACGTTCTTAGGACTTAAATTTCGGATGTTCTAGGAACATCCGTTTCTTAAGTCCTACGGACGTTCTTAGGACTTAAAATTCGGATGTTCTAGGAACGTCCGTTTCTTAAGTCCTACGCACGTTCTTCGGACTTAAATTTCGGATGTTCTAGAAACATCAAACAATCTTGTAAGTCACGTGATTATTTTGCACGACTACATTTCGAATGTTCCGAGAACATTCGTCTCGTAAGTCTTGTGAATCCTTAGAAGATCTAAATTTCAGATGTTCGAAGAACAACCGTCTTGTAGGTTTTGCAGATGATTCAGGTTCGGTTGCAAAACAGTCTTACGACTGAACCTCGCCTTTGCGCTATTTTTTTGTGCAATGAAGACGCTGAAATGCTGAAATGTTCCCAGATAGCTTACAACGTCTTCAAGACGTCTGTCTTAAGGCGGGATCTCCTACCTGCGACTAGTCGCTGCGACTGGTCGCAGCGATTTGACCCAGCGACTGGCCCCAGGCTGAATCTCCTTTCCTGCGACCAGGGGTGTGCGGATACCCGACTTTTCGGGCTCGGGACGGGCCGGACACTTTCGGGCGGGATCGGGCGGGGTCCCGATACTTTCGTATTGCTCGAGATCCCGACGGTTTCGGGATCCCGAGACTCGATTCGGGCTACAAGCATAGCCGCCATGAGCGGGCAATTTGATTTCAGGTCGGCTCGGCAAAACTCGGACGTTTAAACTGGTTGTCTATTCGAGCGGGATATTCAAATCGACTAAATGTACCTTACTGCAGTTTGCTGATTATTTGCGAAGTTTACCAATCATTGCCGAATGGGCATTTAAATTGGTTGTCTAGTGATTTCCCTAGTTTATTTCTGTCCTTGTCGAGTGACGCCTCTTATTATATCTCCTCTTTGCTTGTAGCCCGAAACGAGTCTCGGGATCCCGAAAACTTCGGGATCTCGAGCAATACGAAAGTATCGCGATCCCGCCCGACCCCACCCGAAATTTCCCGACCCGTCCCGAGGGCCAGGTACCCGAGCCTCGGGACGATCCGCACACTCCTACCTGCCACGAAGTCCATTGCCACAGTGGGGCAGAATCCCAAGAAACAAGGAAACGAGTCAGAATTCAAAAGTTGTGGGAGGATTATGTATTTTTATATATTTATGATAATAATAATAATAAATCGTGTTTATTCTTTTATAATATTTGATACAACGCAGTGGAGTTAGAAACGCAAAGTACCTACAGAATGGGCGAGGCTCAGCGTCGCTGTTATTCATGCCTGACCCGAATATTTCTTGCAAGCTACTAATATGAGCTCCTAAAAAAGGTAAAAACCCAGAAAGAAGACCCAAAAAGAAGCCAGAAATAAAGATTTTAAAAATTATAGAAAAAATTGTAGCTAAAAATATTCTATCCTCCCAATGGCCCACCTTCTCTCACATCTGAATACGTCAGCGCGTGCTTTTGTTTTGATATTCCAACGCGTGTTTATATTCGAGAGATAAGAGATCGATCTCGAATTTGTAGGGAGGACAAAGCAGGCGGCACCACGCGCAGTCAGCGGTCCACCCATTATCTTCCTGCGGCTCTCCGCGAGGCGTACTGGTCTTTCTGCAGAATAATTTCGATTCCTACCCCATTGTCAGGGAAACATTCTTCGATCTAACATAAGAACATCTTCTTCTTTTGGTAATTGTGCGGACCATAAAATTAATTTTCGTCACGGTCAACGTTCCGACCATACTTATTCTTTTATACTGTAGCGAAACACGGTTTATTGCCTGTCGAACGTAGAGGAATTAGCTTGTAGCAATTGGGGATTAAGCCTAAAAATTGTTCAGCTGTTCTGAAAGTTACTTGGCAGATATTTCCTAATTACTTTATATCGTGTAGGGGGCCAAAGGTCTAGTGTAATAAAGCTGTAGTAAACCGTGACCCGCTAACAATCCGTTTAGGGCATCACTCACCACGCTACATCATGGAACTTCGCGCGTGTGTCAAACATAAACACGTGTTTACACACAGATCAGAAGTAGGCGTCATGATATTTTTACCTTTTTTAGGTGCTCATATTAGTACTCTACAGGTAACATATAAAAATACATACTCCCATATCTTTTGAAATCTGACTTATTTCTTTATTTCTTGGGATTCTGTCCCACTGTGGCAATGGGTCGCAGTGCGACTAGGTATAATGGGAAACAGACCCTATCGCATTGTGTTGCCTCTCGAGTAGCCTAGGCTGGTACTCAAACAGACTCGCGTCAGGCTCCTATGTCTGGCGCATACCCGACGATCGCAGACGCTTGTAGGAGAACAGATGAATGCTTTCCCATTGAACCAGTATACTGCGACCGGTCGCAGGTAGGAGATCCCGCCTTTAAGTCGTCGTTAAAACATCTGTCTTGAGACGAATGTGAAATTTTAAGCAATGAGTCTAGAGGTCGAATGATGATATTCTGTAGAATATTTCGCGTCAATGCACATTTTTTATAAACTATTAATAATTGGTTATATACCTAGAAATTGGAATTATTTGCAAGGAAGTGTCTTGAGTAGTTGCGAAAAGCAGTTGCTTCGTAATCTTGGAGTCCTGGGTTCGATTCCCGTCAGCGCCAAATTTTTTTTCTTAATGTCCTAACCCAGACTTGATGAAGACGTCTTTAAGGCGCTTTTAAACCATCTGCAAAACGTTTTTAAGATGCCTTTTGGACGTATTTAACTTTACTTTCGGACGTTCGGAAAACGTTCTGAGAATGTTGACACAGCACGTCCTCAGGACGTTCCACTTTGTAAATAGGACCTTCCTACGACATTTAAAGAACTTAACGAGGACGTACAGAGGATATATGGACCTTCTCGGGACATTCTCCGAACGTACAGTACGTCCGGAACGGACGTCCTTCGGACGTACATAAGATGTATTTGTGCTATCTGGGAAGTAACAAGGACAACATTATACATTTAGTCTATAAGTACAAAACTATAAGATAATGTCAGAGTTAACGCTTAAAGTGTCAGTAATTGGGTCCTCTACCCTAGTCGAGGTAACTTCCAGTTTAACACGCGCTTCGCATGTGTTGTGTAACAGAATGATTGTTTTTAATTCGAGTCAACTCAACGCGTCTTTCCGTTCTTTGTTTAAGAAGAACGCGAGAGGAAGGGAAGCTCTGTATCGTCGGTGCAGTAAGCGGGCAGAATTTCTGACGGCATCGGAAAAGGACGCCGCGATAGGAGTTCCGTGCCCGTTCTATCGGGGCTTCCGTTCGCCGCCATTATAGATAAAAGTAGTTGCTGGTAAATTGTTGTTTCGATTGGCCCGCGAGCACCTACCTTTCCATTATTTTCCATGCCCGTTCCCATCCACCCACTTTATCTCGAATTTTTCTATTCCGCCCGCCGCCACCGTTTCCTTCGTCCTCGCATAAAAAGACAATGGCCTTGTTGCCTGTGTGCCAAGAATCCTCGTGAAAATCGTTGCGCCCTCGCGTTTCTTTCGGGATCTCGTTTTCACGTGCTGGCCTCTCCTGGAGTCCGTTTCCTTGAATTCTTTCAAGGCCAGGGTAATAAGACGCCTGGCTCCGTCGCTCTTCCGATAAGCACCTCTGTTAATTTCGTAGAAAGCGGAAGGGAAAGCGGTAGAAACTGGGGCAATTGCAAGGTCCAGTGTTAATTAATGCCATTGCCCCCGATTCTGAAGAATTCGCTTGAACCGATCGAACCCGCCACAACGACAGAAACGAGCCACGATTTAGCTGGACATTGTTTGCTCCGCTTGCGACAAATCAGCGTCGACGATCATCCCGCGTGCTTTTTCTCGGGGAACGGAGGAGGGCTGTCGCGTTTTCATATTAGAACGGGGGTGATATCGATGCCCGGTCGTTAGCGGGATTTATAAGAATCGCGAGAATTCTTCTCATCCCATGGCTCTTTCTTCTCGAACTCTGGCTGCCGGCTCGCGACTCTTGGTAGTCGTATACCGGGTTATTCAGAGCAACCTCGTTCTTTTCCGCGCCAGTGAAAAATTAAAGGTCCTGGCTTCGTTTTTTTTCCTTCGAGCATTTATCAAGCCCACGGAACCGGGGAAACTGCATGGCCTGCAAAACGTAATCTTGAGCAATTCAAAGACTACCGACGACTCCTTCGCCCCGTTCCTGCAATTTCACCGTTTTCGGCACGCCCTCGCTTCGCCACGCCTCGCATCCCCTGCACCCTCTCCACCCCTCATCCATCCATTATGATATCTTTAAATGCTCTCGCCAGACCTAATTCCTGATACCCAATATTATCGCCTGGCAATTTCGTTAACGTCCGCCGTCTCGCGGTAGACCATCTCCTCCTTATTTCCATCACTTTTCACCACGCCTGTATTTTAACGTGCCGATCGATGGCACGTGAAGAACGAAGAGCAGACTTGTATTAATCGGTCGATGGTGTTTCACTGGCGCGTGTTAATCCTCCGGACACTGAAGTGGGGTGCGTTTTAATTAAACAATTTTATTCTCGCTACGCGGGGAAAGCGGGGGGTGGCGGGGCGTGGGCGAGGAAACGAGCAACAGAATTTAGTGGGCTCCATAAACATCGCCAGCTCTCCTTAACATAATTCAACGAGCAGAAGCTATAATACCAAAACGTTTCGCCTGTTTCCGCGGTTGCACTCTAATAAGCATTGCCTTGTATCACGCTGTCGAGTTTGCTCGGAAATTTTTCGCCCTTACGCGAGTCAAATATGTGGACATTATAAAGAAGAAGGACACGGAACGCTCTCGTTTATTCGCGGGCACGAGTGTTTCTCGTTTCTTAAAAGGCTAAAACGAAACGTCTGCTTCTTTGTCGATTCCTCGGAACGCGGCCCCCTTGTTTCTTAAACACTGTAATTAAGGAGAATTTCTTTCGGTCCTTTGATTGCTTCTTTATTATCCCGACCGGCGAAAACTTCTCGACGCTATAAAGTTTTTAATAATTGAAACAGAAGCAGCAGCAACGGCACGGAAGAGAAACGTTTATCAAGAGACTTTTTAATACGGTACGTCGGTCGAGTAATTCCTGGACTTTAATTATTTCGCCCATTTTTCTAGGTCGCAGGGAACGTTCTCGTTTAAAAGTAGCAAAAAGATTCAATGTCCGTATGAAAGTTCGTTACGCGTGCCACCCATTCGCAGCTAGCTTTTCATTAATTATCTTAATTGTGCCACTTCCTCGAGTTTTCGTTCCCCTTTATCATTCACTTCTCCTCCGTGATTATTTCGCGCCGCACCGCGCCGTTCCCTTGGAACGATCGATGCATCCTCTATATAGTTACGTCCCTACTATACCTACCATCTCGCTACCCCGGTTTCATACCGCGGACACAAAGATGAGGATATCATTTAGCACGTTTCGCAGTCAGAGGAAAGGCAATATTTATCTGTTGGCATACCTGTACCTTGGGGCAATTTGTCACCGGACGCAGCAGCTGCTGCACTTCTTCGAGGAACAAGTCCATCGAGCAACGAGCCTGGGCTTCATCCCGCTGTTTCAGCTGGAAGTAATCGCGGCCGATTCGCCTTTACGTTTCCCCGCCATTCATTCTGACGCGCTTTTCTTCGTGACAGACGCTGGTTATGCTCGCCGCGTTGCAGAAATGCGCACAGAGTCCCGGGGGTTTGGGTGTGTCTTCGGGCAGAAGTGTAGAAGCGCAGCGGGCGATCGCGTGCAAAAATCTCCCGAGCTATCGCGTGCTCGCTCCGCAGGCCTGCCGCTCCTGTCCAACTTTCCAGCAACTCGTCTGTCCGTGGATCCAGCGAAAACACTAAACGTAATGACTGCAACGTATAGGCAGTACGTTGCACCCTGCTCCTCGAGATAGATTGATTTCAGGGAAGCTCACGGACCCGCCGCGCCCATTTCTAGGGCATGTGAATCGGTCGTTTAAGCACGTTACCTTTCAGCGAAACGCAACCCCTAATCTAAACATCCAAACTCAAAACACAAGATCTCTCTTTCCTTCCCCGTCTCGCTCGCATTCTTGCCGTCCACTCGCTTATTCGGTCGCCGAATTGCCTTGCGGCGCGTAGCTTCATCGATCAAATTTCAAGCAGCCCCGCGGTGGAACTGAGATGAAAATCAGACGTTACTGGGGAAATGACGCACGCCACGGTCCAGGAAAGCGGGTTGCCCCTTGGAAATTCGCAATACTGCTCGGAAATTCGGTAGGTCGTTGATTAACGGGCGGGAATAGGAGCGTGTACGAAGCGGTTACAGCGGATTCCCGGAATACTGACTGTAATCGGACGCAGGTGTACGACAAACAGTTCCTGATCGAGCGTCATTAGCGAAATTATTGGTTCATTAGGGATTGGATGATGCTGCGTCTCGGGTGCTCGCCAACACCCCTGGCAGTCCCTAACCCGAAACGATTGCGAGATAGAACTGTCCACGTATGAAACGGCTCCCGGTCCAAGGGTCCTCGAATCCGCGTCCATCTCTCAGATTTACGACGTTATTACGAGCTGTAACCGTTGACCCGTATCTGGCGATGCTCCAGGCCACATTATGTTTGCCGTTGTATCAATAGCGTGCCGTGATATTCGACCGGCACACTCGTTAGAAAGCAACCTCGATGGCTAGATTACTCGCGCGCCCTGCGGGGCAACGCCGGCGCGGCGTCGACGTCGACGCGCGACGTCTTCGTTCTATCGAAGACGTTGCTCGTGTTTCCCCATCGAGCCGGCCCGCTAATTAATTATGTACACCAGGTAATTGGACTCGAGGGTCTGCCTCGAGCTTCCATCGTGCAAGGCGACCTCTGCTTTCGCAATTTCACTTCCACCCACGATCCAATGAAATTGTCGTCTTGTTCGGCGTAACCGTGGAACGTGTACCATCGCATGGCCATTACAAACAATAACACCACCCTTGTTAGTTTTAGTGTAGTTGCATCTGTAGCAAACGCATACTGCTGCGGGCGGGTAAACATTTTCTTGCATCATCAAACGCATACAGAGGAATTTTTCATTTTAATGTTGGCTGACTCGCGTCGTATATCGCGCACGGTTCTCTGACAGCTTCTGTTTACCCTAATACCAGTAATAGAGTTACTTCTACACCTTCGCGGTTTGTTTGCCAAACAAAACTCACCCATCAAATGGGAAGAAAGGCTCCTGAAGACCTGACGGAAACATTGACTCGTAAATAATTCAGCAGTCGGGAGCTTTGAAAGCAGTCGAGACGTGTCGATGCACCGTGAATGGTACGCGTCATCGCGCTTCTCATATTTCCATTTGTTGCATCTTTTATTAAAGCCTGAGCATGCAAAGGTGCAGCTGTCGCAGGCAAGCTGGAGAAATGGACGTGAACATTTTGCATAACCCGATGACATGTTCCCCGGTCGTGTTTGGTCCATAATTCATGCGGCGAACGATATCGCCGCGACCGCTCGGAGCGGCCCGAATCCGCCAGTTCTTAAGCTCTCCTCTGTGCAACATGCGACTTGTTACTTCTTACCCATCCACGTCCACCCATCCGAAACAACTCAGCTCGAGACGTGCAGCTACATAATCATTTTTCCACTCATCGAAAATCTATTTGCGCTCCATTCTACATTATACGTGCCTACTCGGTTTGCAAACGAAAGAATCAGGCCGGTGCTTTCAGCCGACGTTCCAATTAAACCATGCTTCGTGATCGTTGTCAAGTTTTCCCGATGACAGTTCGAGTGGAAAACACGTGGGCAGAGCGCGGGTTTGCAGTCTCCGCCGTAGTTGTTTGGCCGAACGTTCCAGCATTTCGTTTACTCCGTAACGGCAAAAACCATCAACTCCCCGAAGAGAATTGGTGCGAATAATTCATCGAGCACGCTAACCGTGGAAAAACAGTTTGCAGAGACTCTAGAGGGACAAGGAGGAAATAAGCAAATTTGCTCGCGGAAGCTCCGTGGTAGAAAACCGGTGGTGTGTTCGCGTGGACATTGGCTGCCGTAATTCAGTGTTTTTACGCCGGCCGATAGCGATCGCGGGGCGAACTTTCTCAGCGCTGGTCCCGGGACTTTTTACGGGGAACCGTAATGGCGGCTGCGATAACTGGTCTTATATTAACTGGTCAGAGGCTGGACGACAGCTTGGCGGGCCAAGGAAATTGGATTAGCCGATTACCGTGTAAACGCGTAACGATCACTCGATAATCTGCCGCACGAGTCACCTAATCACTCGTCCGCCACCTCACATGATCACGGGATCAATACGAGTCGCTGCACCCTCGATTACAGTGATCCCGTTATCTTATCGCCGGATGACAAAGACAGTACACTGCCATGGGCGTGGCACACTCTAGATAAACAACTGTTCTAGGCATTTCAACTAACGAATTCACGGCTTTGGATAAAATATTAATCGTTCCGAAGCCCACCAATTATACACTGACTTTCGAGGGAAAGTCCTAAGTAGTTGTGTTTAACAAATATTTCCCCTTTCGCAACAACATTGTTACTCGTGGAAATAATTTGCTCCGGCAGTTCCATTCCGACGGCGCGCAACTTCTGCCTGTTTACTACACTTTCCCGTAATTAGCATTTATGAAAGTCTTTGGATAAAGGTTGATCGAATATCACTTGGAGTTCTAAAGTGCTCAATGGTACAGGGGGTAAATTAGCATTTACCCGGAGGAACCGAGATCGTTGCAACTTCTTGTAAGCTGTATGCTCCCCAGGTCCGAAGTTATACCGTATTCGCCTGCAAGTGCAAGCTGCGTAACGGTAACGAGTTTTTACGACGACTTTTATTAACCCCATCGGGCCAGATTTTTTCCTGGGAGACTGCGTTTCCTTGCACCACTTCATAATGCTTCTTTATTCAGTTATCAACTTCAATTTCCAAGCATGAAAATACCCGCCTCGATCAACCGATCCTTGTACGATTGGGGATTTGTGTGAACGTGGACGAACGTAAAAGGTCCAGTAGTATAAGTATACCATATGTCTGGCGCGGTGGAGGTTTCCTTCAATCGGGAATAGGTACTTGATCCAACATTTAATTGGCCTTCTATCCTACACTGATATCCATATCGAACAACGAAATAATTGCTGACCAAATGCACGATGCACTCGTCCAGGTTTTTAATATGCGAGGTTCTCCTGATAAGAGTCCACCTGGCTCGGCGACAGGCCACAGGTCGCTTCCGTTTTAAATTACAGTCGGCGAAGTGATCAAAGGTCTGCTTCTCGTTTATTTCTCGTCCTCTCGTTCCCCGGATTATTCGCGATATCATCGTTTTTATGGTCCAGTTGCGAGTTTTAACGATCCGAAGTCTATCATCAGACGGTCTTATTCCCTTTTTACTTTGCTGGCGGTCTTTCACCTTTCAGCAAAGGTCCTCGACGGTTTCCTCGACGCGCAAACACATGCACGATGAATCTCGTCAACTCCCATTGTTCACTGTCTTTGAATACAACTGCAAACATCTGCTTCTATAATTCCCGCGGGTTTCTAAGAAAATATAAAACTCGTAAAACGATGCAGCGGTGATAATGTAGGTACCTATGTACATGTCAGTATACGTGGAAAGTGTTGAAGGAGGAAGGATAAATCGTCGCTTCCAATCTGCCGAAAAAATCCTTGTTCCTCGTTACTTTTTTATCTGCTTTCCACCTGAGTCCACGTTTCTGCTTTTTGAGCGCGAGACAAATCGCGAGTCGCTGATTTATCACCCACAGTCCCGGGGCAGTCGAACGTTCTAGCTCGCGTGGGTGCTAAATTAACCATTTCCACGGAATGCCAGCCGAGAATGGCTGACACTCGATTTCCTCGGTTCCAGGGCCGACGCGACGCGACGATCGAAGGCAGGTACAAACTACTGCAAACAGTGTGCTCGAATCTCTTCACAAACTTCCAACCTGATACCTGCAAATCCGAGAGAATCGATCTCACGGAAAATGTGTGCACGGTAACTCTCGTTTTAATTCTGATTCTAATTTTAAAATCATTTAAATTACATTCTCAAATTTTTCACAATGCCATGTAAGTGTGTATTATAAATTATAACATTACAATCTCAAAGTTCATTTATACTAAAGTGGACATCGCTGCTTCCACGCTCCCACCAGTTGTTTCGCAGTTGAATTACACGCTTTCTGAAGAGCGCTTATTGTACGGGCGGAAAACGTACGTTATAATCCAGGTTTGGAGTGCTAGAAAGTCGGAGCAAAGTTCGAAACAGGATCACCGGAACAATCCAGCGGAGAAACGCGGAACTAGTTTCACCTACTTCGAGGGGCCTGCAAGGATCAACCTTAAATTCGAGATAGCAAGAATCGTTTAAGTGGCACCACGCCATGTAATCCCTGAGCGTACCTGCTAAATCTTTTGCGTTCGTTTGCTATAGCCCTTGATTTATTAATTAGACAAGATTGCTGGAATTTTCTCGATGCTTTTCAAGTATAAACGAAATGGAAGGATCACCGCAACAAAGTAGAATTTAATTGAATCTCCCTTTACACTGCAGAGAATAATGGATATCCAATTTCATGGTACCGGAATCATTGTCAAGTATTCGGCTATTTCAGTAAAGTAAGAGAGAAATATTCAATCGGATAAAGCAACCATTGATCCGCTGTCTGGCAAAAAAATTTTAATTAAATCGCCGCTGACTATGTCGATATAACAACGGGGTTGTAAAAGCAGGAGGAGTGCCGTTGCGCTTCTTCAAAGGGCGAGTTACGTGTATACATTGTTCGTCTTACTACAAACGGTTCATCAAATGGGGAATAGTGAATTCGACTTTCATCGATGTTGCATTAAGGGGTCTCCCTAGTGTGACGCCTGGAAAATAGGGCAACATTTGGGAATTTTTTTGAAGGAAATGTACTTGATATTGCAGTTTCAAACTTTGGAGTATTTATTCAGTTACATTTGGGCAATGTACTTAAATTTTTTGAAGCATTAGTGATAATTATATTTTATGTTTGAAGGATTACAATGAGGAGCTCGCAAATAAATGGCGATCATGATCCCGGCTGTCATGGTCATCTGAAACAAAAAACACAGTTATTTTCTTAATCTATATGAACGTAGCTAGGGTTTGAACTAGAACGAAAATAGAAAATCACAAAATACAAAAATGGCAGCACTTTAAAGAAAAGCTTTCATTTCGCGGCAAAACAGTGATCAGTTTTTTGAGCTGCGAAATTCAAATTTTGCATATAATGACTTCATTCTAGTTCAGGTTCTAACAGAACACGCAGTGATTATATATGTTAAGTTTTAAGTCGTTTGATTGAGTAGTTTTTGCGATATCGTGATCGACGCGCCAAAAAAGTCGTTTCGAGGAAAATGCGTTTAAATATTCAAAAAACCATTTACCAAATAATAAATCATACTTACAATTAGTCTCCAATGCCTGGCCCATAGAGAATACCTTCCTCTTCTTCATATAATTCTTGTAAATTCAGAAAACGCAAAAAACAAAAAATCGATTTTTTTAAACCGTCACACTAGGGAGACCCCTCAAATGCGGATTTGCCATTCATTTAATTGAAATCGGCAACTTTGCAGTAGTTATCCATTTAATCAAAAGGTTTCATCCGGAATTACCTAATTATCCCAGAGGTTATATATCTACGAATAATGCAAGAAAACAAGGGGCAGAAGATATTTTAAGAAAGGCGAGCTCGCGTAGACGCGAATAGATATCATGAAATTTTCCTGCATCTGCATATCTATACGGAACTGAACAAGCCTTGAATCTTGAATACCCGTGTCGCGCATCGCGCGAGAAAGAGTTACGAATTTATAGGGACAGGTGTTTTTAGACTTCTGAGTGGTACGTCGGATATGTTAGTATCGGTGTGTTGAACAGGGTCACGCCAAAATAGCAGAGAGACGATTTTGGCCCCGGGGCGGAGCTTTCTTTGCAAGAAGAATGATACGTCAAGCCTGTCCGATCCTCCCGACATCGCCGTTTCATGAAATCAGATGAGATCACCGGGCCAGGTGTACCGTTTCCTGGATCGATGTGTGCGTTTGCATCACCGCAGATCTCGCTGGGAAAAACCGTTTCTGCTTTGACGATTCGTTTGGTCTTCCACGAAACAAGTACAGCCGAGCCTCGTGATTTATCGCTAAGGAAGCTCTGCTCGAAGAAACCGATGCAGACACGCGATGCTCGGTCGATACGAGAAAAATTGCTGCGGCGGCGCTGAGCCACTTTTCCATTCCCTTCGCCACGAGGCTTTCGAATTTTTCCCCCAAACGAAATTTAACGGCGAAATTCCAATCGACGATTCTTTTTTTTTTATTATCAACTACTTACTTAGTTACGTACACTGGCAAATGTTTGCAAGTTTTAGGTACATAGGGTAGAAGCCCCAATTACTGACACATTAAGGACTGATTCTAATATTATTGCATAGTATCTGTATTTATTGACTAAAAGTATAAGTTTTTTATTTTATTTATTATGGTTTAATATGTTTACTTCATGAAAAACATTTTGTGGGTCTTACAATTTCTATTTTTATATATAAATTCATTAATCTAAAAAACATATTTCGAGATCTATTACTGACACCTCTAAAACGTGTGTGACATGAATTACTGACACCCCAATTACTGCCAGCTAACCTAATACTGTTTATTACTCATTTTATGGTTATGTCATCTCATGTTCATGAGCAACTACTGCTATGACAGTAATACCAAAATGCTTGAAACGCTTGTACCAATCACTATCACCCATATATTAATTAAAAAGGCTTAATTAATCGTTATATTACGATCGTTGTGACTTTCTATGATACTTATATTGTACTAAAAAATTATTGTTTATTATGTAAATAATTTAAATATAGTAATTATAGCCCTTTCTTTAGTGCCCTGTTTTCTCTGTCACTAGTAAGGAAGTCGCCATTTCCACTGTTGTCATCAAATTAAAATTTTGTATCGTCTTATAGAAATTAATGAAAAAAAAATATTAATTGGTGCATTTTCTAGCGTATAGATTATAGGTTGAATTACATAATTCTTTTTGTGTATGACTTTACAACGTTTATTTATTCGTTATTTTCAGTAAAATAGCTTAAGGTGACAGTAATTGGGTAGGTGTCAGTAATTGGGGGTTCTACCCTAGGTACGTGCAGAATTTTTCTACACTTCCTTGGCATATTTGGTGCGAAATTACCGTCACGCGACATATCAAAATGCATATACAATAACTGCACGACATCGTGTCTCCATGCCCCTTATCGACATTGATTGGATCTCCCTTTCCACTCCCTCGTCCGTCGTCATCAATCGTCCTCATCAATTGATACGATAAAGTAGCACTTCACCTGCCCCTTCCGCCGCCTCGTCTATCGTCATCAATCGGGACCTCTGTGTCGTCATCGATTGCTGCCCCCGAAGTAGCACTTCCCTCTGCAGCCCCTTGCCACAGGTTGATCAGAAGCCGCGCTGCTATGTTGCTCGTACCTATTGTCGAATCGACTAGTAGTTCATTCATTGTTAATCGGTGAAGGACGTAGGTATATTTAGCACGAGATCAGAACGTCAGAAGCACAGAAATAATTCACTGCTGTGTAACAGTGCGGGCCGGAATATTCCTCGAGCAATGCGGCACGAAAATAAGTAATAAGTAATAACGCACCGACCCTGAAATTCAATTATTTCCATGCTGTTTTAAGATTCGACTGGAAACAGCGGAGTGTATTCCACACTGTTTTGTACTAAACGGGAAAGGGGATAGTGCGCTGCTTAACGACGTTTTCATTCGGATAACCGAAAATGTTCCTCGAAGGCGAAGGCGCCAAGCTTCTAGTCGACGATGCATTGTATGCACCTGCACACGATGCATGCGCGGAGCACGTTATATAGTGCATCTATATAGATGCGCGGCTGGGTGCATCCGATTTCATCTTCTTCTCGTTTCTACTCGGATAGATGCTTCCGTAAATTCATGCCCCATTCGTTCCATTTCGTTATCCTTTCAATCCCTCCCGCACCCTTCCGACTTTCTCCGTGCATCTTTTAAAACAACGAAGAAGCAGCGTCGCGACGCGAGACGGTGAATTCGTGAGTGATAAGATCAATGGAGATGACTAGAGTTTAACTCGAAACCCTGAATGTTCAACAGCGCTCGAAACAAGTTATCCGGCTTGACGCTCCTTTCGTAGTATCGGAGGATTGCGGGTCGAAAGGAAAATTTAATCGGAGAAAGGAAACTCGAAGGTGACCAAGAAAATGGCAGTTTCTTTGTTAGCGGGGGCGGAGTGTACAGAAGGTTAAACTCTTAATGGACTCCGGCGTCAGCCACGGGGCAAAAGGGTAAACTTCGATTGCGTAACTTTTGGATATCGTTGTTCGGCAAAGAACGGCGACCCTGCTTACGTAAAAATTGCACATCCAACTATTCCGAAACTTCTCAACTTAAACGCCCCCCCCCCCCCCCCCCACCCCGCCCCACCTGCTTATTCTTACTGAGAAAATGTAAACGTTTACCACGGTACTGTAATTTTAGCTGCGAAAAACCATCGACCCCCGGAACTTTGCAGACGCTCGATAACGAGTACAATACGTTGCTCTAACCCCGGGTCCACACCAAGGCGAACACGAACAAAAACATTGTTCGCGAACTTTTTTGTCTGTTCTTGCCAAGTCTACATTGCTGCGAACATGAAAAAAAACTCAGCGTACGAACCGTATTTGAACGTACGCTGAGTTTTTTTCATGTTCGCAGCGACGTGGACTTGGCAAGAACAGACGAAAAAGTTCGCGAACAATGTTTTTGTTCGTGTTCGCCTTGGTGTGGACCCGGGGTAAGAAGTCCAACGTAACTGTTATCCATTATTATTAGCATACTGTGATCAGTGCGTACATATCCAAGTACCTCGTTAAATCTCCAATTTAAAATTCCTGAAAGAGTGTGAAGCTGAATTAAGTTTCTTTTACGACAGCACTTTACGAAAACGACACCGTTCTCACCGGCGAGCTGAGGCACGCTCGACACGGAGGAATCGCTAAACTGGAAATTCAGTTTGCCCATTAATCGTTTCTTCGCGCGGCTACGACATGGCCGAGGTTGGCCAATAACTTGCGCATGCAACAGACTCGGAGCAAACAAAGTCGCGGTGGCTATAATAGAACCCCGTTAAATCTCCCAGTAATTTACAGGCAGCCGGTCGCGGGGTCATTAATAACCGCACCCCGCAGCCGGCCGAATGCCGCGATTTTAGTTTCGGTGTCTAACATGTAAGGAGGGGCCTGGTAAATATTTGAACGCGACGCGATCGTCGGGGCAGAAATCGAAAGCAGAGGAAGCCAGGTTGACTGTATCCCAGCTACACCCTGTTTCCCGAGCCAACACACGAAAATACGTCTAAATCTTTAACGAACACACCGGCTACGGAGATAGACTCGCTCTGGCATTAAGACTCTCCTCTACGTGTGCCGTTTGCACGCCAGAACTTCCTAGTTACGCTTCAGTGTAATGATACACGGTTTGTTGGAGCGCCGCGTATTTAAGACGCTGAGTAGCGTCGATCCGAATGCGAGTCACTTCAACTAAACCTTTTGAACTCGTTGCAGCGCCTCCGTAGGGAGACCAAGTTCTCGGTTCTCGGCAGCATCGTGGCAAAGGCAGCAGAGTTTCCGGCGTCCTTTGGTCGATTCTATGCTGTGGGATGTGGCACACGCGAGGTAACACCGACTGCGTCAAACAGTTCAGTACCTACCTCGAGAAATTCGTCCCTATTCGTGCGAAAATAAATTCTATTTCAAGAAGTATCGAGGATTTCGTGTGTCAATATCACAAATTGCTTTTAATACGATATAGGCCCATACAGCACACTTGGTTGCTGAAACGTTGCAGAAACCTTGCTGAAAAGTTGCAGTTACGTTTCGGTGTAATGTTGCACAGGGGCGGACATAGGAAGATTTCTGCAACATTTCAGCAATGTTGCGGTGCAATATTACCCTGCAACGTTTCTGAGATTTTACTGCAACGTTTCTGAGATTTTACAGCAACTTTTCTGCAACGTTTCTGAGATTTTTCAGCAACTTTTCTGCAACGTTACTGAGATTTTACAGCAACTTTTCTGCAACGTTTCTGAGATTTTACAGCAACTTTTCTGCAACGTTTCTGAGATTTTACAGCAACTTTTCTGCAACGTTTCTGAGATTTTACAACAAAGGTCCCGCAACGTTTTTGAGATTTTACAACAAAGGTCCCGCAGTAAGCAAGGTTCAAAAACTGTTATAATATCGATTTAGTATAATATCGTAGTATAACCACTACACAGTGTATATTAGGTTACGCTTTGTGCACCCGTAACATATCAGCGACATTCCTCCAACGAACCGCATTGAATACGGTCTTACATATTTTTACTCGACAATACGGAACATTTTTATTATCTATAATCAATTAAATGGCAATAGTAGGCACAGTGGCAGTAATTGGCACATGTAACACTTTTTTACAAATATCTTTTGTTGCTGTATATAGTTAATGAATTTGTTTAAACCCTATAGTGTTAACTAAGTAATTGTATTAATTACTTATGTCACATATGTCGACAAGCAGAATACAGTGTTACATTTCACAGGCAACCTCCGAGGGAATATATGTAAACATGGACAATATGTGATATAAGTAATTAATACAATTAGTTAATTAGCACTATAAGGTTTAAGCAAACTGTTAAACTGTATACAGCAATAAATGATATTTGCAAAGAAGTCTGAGCTGTGAAATTAAAATCCACAAACAATAAAGACTAGAAAATAAAATAAATGATGTTAAACGATTATATTAAAACTAGAAAAAAACATTATATTCTTGTACTACGCAGGATATTTCATAACAGAATATGCATCAACTTAATACAACATCAAGCGTCGAAATTAATTTGTTGTGAAATACCCGACTCCACGATTAGGGAGATGTAATTGAGTTTGTCAAAACGAATCTTCGTTTTTGAATAATTTGAGTTTAAAGTGTTGCACGGTAGGAGTATAAGTTCGAATATGTAAGCAATCTTCTCAATCAACAGTTCTAGCTGCAGCGGTATAGTCTTCGTCTACGGTGCTACAGGTCGCGGGTTCGAATCCTCCCTGAGGTAAAATATTTTTCTATTTATTAAAGATACACGGACATTATACTCCTACGATTCTGTTGCACACATTCATGTCGTCGGTCCCCCTCGCAGCACGTCCGATATATATAAATATAAAATACCGTTATTTTTATTTTTGGCCCTACTGCCCGAAACGTTGCAGAAAAGTTGCTGTAAAATCTCAGAAACGTTGCAGAAAAGTTGCTGTAAAATCGCAGAAACGTTGCAGAAAAGTTGCTGTAAAATCTCAGAAAAGTTGCAGAAATATTTCATGCAATGTTGCACACGGGCGGACATAGGAACATTTCTGCAACATCTCAGAAATATTACCTGCAAGGTAACTGCAACGTTTCTGCAACTTTTCAGCAACGTAATTTGCTGTAGGGGGGGGGGGGGGGGTAAAGGGCCCAAATTTCGTCCCCCATTTGTATTTGACCCTGTAGAGGGTGTATAAAATGTTAGAATGAGCTGGCACTTGGCATGGATTTTCTTCGAACGTTTCTCTATGTATCCACGAATCGTAAAATGTAATTATGTCATGGCAATACGAGATAATAAAAAAAAATATGAAAACGTGCAAAATGTGAGATCTGAAAAAAGTGTTCCTAATTTCGACCCCCAAGAAAATGTGTGTAAAACAGGAAATAAATTTGAAAAATTAATTTTTTTATTGATTCAAGTGATCTTACAGTTTATATGTGCAAGCAATCACGGCAAATAAGCGTCTCCTTTTCGCATGGACTCCTTATTCCACTGTTTTCGTTATATCACTATCTCCTGGTGGACCTTGTGAATCTAGTCCAGTTCTAGACTCGCTATCCTCTTTCTCTCTCTCTCTCTCTCCCTCTCTCCCTCTCTCTCTCTCGCTGGAATAATTAGGAGCGTCCACTAAGGAATTATCCACTTTCAACTTGCCGCAGGCTCCGAAATCTCGTCTGGCAGCGTATATACGATTCGCGACTGATTCTCGGTGTACGTCAACCCTTTCGTTAACTTCTCGTAACGACAGCCTCGAGGAGCGTTTCGTCGCTACGGCTCGGGGTCTGCAGAAACAAGGGCCGGACTTCTAAAGCTTGGACACTTCAGTTAATTGTGCTGAAACAAATACCGGGTCTCTAAAAATTGAGCCGTAAAAGTGGTAGGCTTGAAACGTCCGCGTAGAAAAGCCAACGATCCTCAAGGTCTTGACACAGTTCCTTGTGGCACAGTCTCGTTGCGGGAGGAGCTTCGGGATAGCCGTAGATTTATGCGCTCGTTCGACCACGATCGAGCTCGTCTTTCCTATGTAAATACCAGGCCATCGTGTTTACCTAGGAGAATATCGCGATGCAAATTCCGGTTTCATGGAATCATCGTCCTCGCTGCGCAAACACCGAGAAAGGCGTTTTGACTTGAATCAAGTAGTATTCTTTGGAACGACGCGCTTACGTCGCTTCTACTTAGGATGCTTGAACATTACCCACGCATGAAGGAAACCTTGGCCGATTTCTGTGGCAGGCGATTTATTCCAATTAGCTTCGGAGATAACCGCAAGTGTCGGTTTAATTGCAATTTGGAGTGCATTAATATCAAAATTACTCGTTTCGTCGGGAGGATATTCCAAGGGGATGTAAATACCGAGATTCCGACTCGATTACCATATGTTATATTGCGCGTCATATTAATCCCTTTACGCAAGAAGTTCCTGGATATGGAAAGTGACTATGTGCGAAGTGGAAGTTTTGATTGCCATATCAAAATTCATTGGGGTTGGAGCTTTCGCACCTAAGTTATTAGCTTCGGTGGTAATATCGAGAACGTAGTCGAAATCGGAACGAAGTCTGAGTCTTTCCCGAGAATCATAAAGTGCGCTCACAGTTCTCTTCGTGCGCTGGCGAGAAGAGTCGCAATATTTTTTTACAAATTTCGAAGATTGGCGGCGGACTAACGGGCGCAGGATCACCGGGAGGAAACTAGAAATATTTGTCAGCGTAACGGTGTAAATATCATCCGTGCATATTCGGGAAGAAAATGTTACGGCTAATGGATTACAGCGTGAACCGTATTACACAGGCTGTTTAACTTGCGCCAGTTATAAATGAAGCAACTTCTCAGGAGTCAGTTTGGAGAGAGAAGCGGATTCCCGGGGTTGCTGAAGTAACTTCTTCTAAACGCCACTTTGAAAAGCAAACGAACAGTGAAAGATGAACCCCCCGTTAATTCTGACGGTGAACAGATTTCAAGCGTGCCGGCGACAGTGGAAATAACTTGGCTGCACTTTTCCGAATCATTCAGTTACAGTTTCCGAAGTTTCACTGTTAGCCCTGCCCAGCACCTGAAATAGCAAGTGAAATCTGCTTCTTTCGCGATCTGTCCTGGTTGCGAAATTCGCGCGGCGACTCGAATGAAATATTTCTACAAAATCCTCGCCGCAGCACTTATATTCAACGTCGACGATACGTGTAGCGTAATATTTCGTCCGTGATCGCTATCACAGTGTTTGCTTGTTGTTGCCACACAGGCCGACGCAAAGCGTGTGAGATTTCGTTTACACTAATTCTACGAGCACACACACGCGGCAGAACGATGATTAAATCATAGACTTATATAGACGGAGCGGAAGAGAGGACTGTTGGCGAGGGGACTGTAAGATCGGAGGGGAAAAGGCAGAAACCATACAGGCAATTCGGTAGTTAGGTTCGGATGTATTCGGTTCTTGTCGGTTCGGCATTAATGGCTATGTTCGAAACATAACCACTGTTGCTCAACTATTACTGTTCTAAAGCGTCGTAGTGGTCGTTGTATATAATCATATATTAATTGAGTGTAATAATGACTTATTGCGTAGTAATCGGTTGTGCAAATCGCAGGAAAAATAAAAACTGCGAACAGTTGGAGAAAGAAAATATAAATAATGATAGTATTCGATTTCACATGTAAATAAATAAATATACATACATAACCAACAATTTATATATTATAAATATAATCTTAGAAATTCAAATGTGTTGCTTGATTATCGAATAGATAATATGTTTATAATAAAAATATTTATTTTTTTCATCAGTTATGTCGCAGCAAATGAGCGATATACATATATCTATTATACTATATAATTATTTATGCATATTAATTATGTTTATGAACTTTTAAGCTTACAAAATCCTTAAAAATATAACTATTATTGCATATATCTATAAGTACGATTTTATTTAAAAAAAGCTTCATTCTATTTACTAATTTTGTTATATATATAACCTACATGATATACGAAATTTTGAATTATGTATAAGTATACCTAACCTTTTCGACTAAGTATCCCTCATAGATATATATAACGTCATTGAATTTCCGAATAGCCCCGAGGAGGAACGGAGTTACCCGATTTGCCTGTATGACAGTCCCCTTACCGCGAATCTTACAACCCCCCTCAGACACGCTCCGTCTATATATGTCTATGGATTAAATTGCATGAAAACTTTTTCTGACTCCATCATTTCTATGCAAGTGGAAAATAAACGACAGCTGAGAAAAAACAATGACTGCGTTCGCGCATTTGATCCATTTCTACCCTGCTACCTACTGTTTGTTTAACGCACGCCGTATAAAGAGGAAGAACAAATGTGTGAAATTGCGTTTCTGTATTGTCAACGTATAATAATGCTGAATTATTTGAAAACTATCACGGTGGGTTTTCGTGATTGTATTCTTTCTAGAAGTTGCACCTTTGTACTTTGAACTTTGAACCTAGTCGACTAATTGATCCGGATTTCTGGCACAAGTAATCGTGACTCGTGTTATCACTTAAAAATGGTGCGATATTGTATAATTTGTCGATTCGGGGCGCAGTTCGATCAACCCGAATAAGGACATAGGGAAATGGATGGTCGAGACGCGAGGAACTCAAGGATTTATTCTCGTGCTACTTCCACAGTTCCAATTATATATTGACACGTTGGGAGAAAATTGACGACCCGATAAGTAGATTACCTCCTGATCTCGAAAGAATTAGAGTTGCATCTCTGACTTCTCCACTTTAATTACTAACGTTCGAGAAAGGAGGGCAAACTGTCCAACTGATCCTCCCGTTACACCTACATTTTTAATAATTTTTAAACGACTACGAGCCCCTTTAGAACTTGATAGAATAAGAGTAATATGAAAGAAAATTAGGTAGAGTCGGCATTCAGGGAAAATACCAGCGAATTAAGTGGCTGAATTTCGAGTATTTCGTCGCGGAGGGTAGACGTATCGTTTCCTTTTCCCTGCCACCGTCCCGTTGCATTATTAAGCGGTTATTTAACGAGGCGCATTCGGCGGTCAGAATATTAGCGAATCAACATTCAAAGCACGCGATCCACGGTCGTACCTACGGAATGAAACGATCCCGGTAAAAAACGATCGTAGTGGTGGGAAAGGATGCTCGGCGGGAGCGAGGAAGGACGGACAGCAACCGCCAACCAGGGCGACTGAAATATCCTCCTCAACGAAACGTTAATAGCCTCATGGACGCCAGAACGGGGATGAAATTGTCCCGTTGCCATGGAAAGAACTTTTCACCGGCTGAAGTGACACAGATTGGTCTCCGCGAACTGCTGTTACTGCAATGATACTCTGCACGCGGATCGCCGAGTCGTGTTAGTTGATAATAACGGGGCATTCCGTAATGAGACAGGCTATGTAAGCTGCATCGATAAAAGGTCCCGCTAATTTCCCAGCGAAACGTTTCAATTCACGGTGTTTAATGGATTACCGTGGTCGTCGCGCGTGCACGAGCACGGACGCGATGCTGACGAAATAAAACGGATCCATCGATCCGTCGTAGGGGAAAAACAAGCGTGGCGTCCGCGTCGTCGAGAAAGAGCTGGGACGGGAAGGACAGGAATGAACGGGGCTGAAACACCTTCCCCCGATGAAGCGTTAATAGCAGCATTGATACTAAGGCACGAATTAAACTGCGCCGTCTGTTTCATCTCCGAGCGGAAATTAATTTCGCCCATCTCGCTACCTGCCGGACCGACTACAGATTGAGCGTATTTTAACGAGAACGCCAGGTCCCGTTTTACGCTCCTCCCCGACGGATTAACGGGTAACAGAGCACGCCTATTCTTCTCCTATTTGGCTTTGCATTCCGAGTCCCGTTAACGGTCACGTACCACCCTCTGCTTTCCCTTTATCATATTATTGCGTTGGGGGCGGCGAATTTGCCACGCGCAGAGGGATCATCCGTGTGACGAAACAGATTCTTAGCAACACATGCGTGTGCTCCTGGAATGATTATAAATTATAATACTTCAGCATTGAAAAAGAAACCTTTGCGAATTGGCTATTTGAATATCTACTAGGTACCTAGTTGGTAACGAAGTTCCATAATGAAAACGGTAATTGCTTCGATCGCGACGTGAGCGAGTATTGTCAAAGTGCTAATCTATCACTGGCATGGAACAAATGGTAGGTAATTAATATATAATTAAGGAGGGAGATAATGATCCTGTTGAACCGTGAATAATGACGCGATGAATAAACATCGGCGAGTAATTTTAGTCGAATATGCTTTAATTATTAAAACAGACTTCTCACTGATGACGTGCGAGCGATGTAGGTATGATTTAATATTTCAGCCCTTTCAACAGTAGCGCGATGGAAAAGTTTGTAAAACATCAATCGAAGTAATACGTTGAAATGGAGGGATTAAAAAGACGCAGAATTTGTGAAGTAAGTTGTATCGAGTCGCTGGAAGGAGCGCGACGGACGTGGAACACCGCGGCTCGTAAAGAAAATTGGAACAGAATGGACGCGAAATACCAGCGGGTATCGAGCTCCGCGACGTGAATTTTGCGAATTTACGATAATTAACGACAAAGTAATGGAATTGTCCAGCTGCCATGCTGCCCTCCTTAGTTAAACTGTCCTATCTAGCATTTTTTCATTTTTTGAGATATGTTGAAATATTTGAAGTAGCACGCGTCTTTTACCTTTTAAGTAATGTTAGAAAACTTTAAGTGCTTCGTAAAGATTTATAAACAGTCTAATGTATTTAACCTAACCTATTTCCAAATGGTTAAAATATCCTATCTAAAACAATTAATTAATTGGTACGTTAATAATACATTACCTACCGGTACAGCTATTACAAAAATATATATTAGGCTGTTACGAAATAATGACAACATGTTTTAATTGGAATAATGGAAAATAAGGACGGTACAAAGTAAATGATAAAACTTCAGTTTTTTAGTTATTTCAGTTTTTAAAGAGGGCAGCATGGCTGTAGTCGAACTTGGAGCAAATACCTACGGGAAGTGATACCGATTCAAACGAGTTCGGACAAAACGAGTGCGTCGGCGAACGATTGTTGCATTTGATTGGAAGTTAACGCTGATTAAATGAATGGATGCAGGGGCACGTAAAACTTTCTAATACCCAAAGCGAATGATGGATCGAATGGAGAATAAACAGATGGAGAGAGGCTGGAATTACACGGAGGGGAGTAGCAATTAGCATAATAATGGGAACGTATTTGCGAGCATGTGAAATTCTACGGTCGATGCTGGAGTGGAGGGTGTAACAATTCATGAGGTACAAAGACATTTTGTAAGGCATACATCTCGCGAGATGAGACGTAAAGATAACAGGACGGCTGTAACTACGCAGCTGGAGCCAGGAAAGTCTGGCTGCATAATGCAGCCCGCCGCGTGAATCTTATTTTATGAGCGACACGCACGGGCAGCGACACCCCGCGAAATAATTCTTATCGAAATAACAAATGCCTGGATGCGCATCTCGAGACTCGGGACGGCTGCGAGGCAAACTCGGCCCTCTATCCCGAGACGCTGGTCTCGTCCCAGCAAGTTGTCGTAACGAGAATTAATCGCCGCCTGTCGTCCATCTCATTCGGGTCGCTGATTTTCGAGATGACAAAATGAGATGGCGTGTCGTTGTCACTGATTTATTGAATCCCCGTGCAACTCGAGCCTGGAAATTGTCTTTCCCTTCGCAAGCTTCGTCTCCCAGTTCCATCGGGACTAGTGTATAGGGGATAGGTGCTATAAAGGGGACACGTCTTAAATGGGACAAATCGAATTTCCAAAATTCTAAACGCATTACACATGCAAGTTATTTTCCTGTTTATGGCAACACTAGTGCCTAATCATTTGACGTAAACTTCCCTGCGGTCTCACTTGCAACAGAGTAGTAATCCGCGGTTGATGTTTTTCGGCAGTAAAAGTGAAATTTTCATTGGTTTTCTGTGTCGTTTTCTGAGATTAAGACATATAGAAAGTGTTAAAGTGTTATATCATTAAAATAGCCTGTATTCAACTGAAACGAAAACGCTTAACAGATAAGCTTAATTAATTGTTTTTTTTTGTTTTGCGGTTATTTTATATTAAACTCACTTATAGTCGTGAAAGGGACAGCATAACAAGTCTTAAATGGGACGACCGTTTCATGGCTGTCCCTCTCATACACATGTACTGCTGGACACTATATGTATCTAGAGACGCGGTAGCGTCTCGACGCCAAGTACAGGAAAGACACCCTGTACATGTCGACTGTCGCTACCGCTATCATTTACTCGAGAAACGGCTAATCCAACCTAACCTGAAACTTATTTCATTAATATCTCATCACGCCTGCAATATTTTCTAAATTTAGAGGCATTTTTCTTATGTAAACCGCATATAAGCTTTCGAATAAGACCAAATTTCAATAAAATCTGTCCACGCATGACAGAGATATCATAATATCGTCTCATAAATCTGTCAGAAACGGTAAGATTTTCTTCTTCTTTTCCTTATCCTTCTCCAAGCGAAATTTTCGTCAACATAATACGTATATACGCGTTACACGCACACCTTCAGCCAAAAAAAAACTAGTGTATGTATGACCCATAAAAAACTTTCAAAAAGTAAAAAAATCACAAAAAAAATATAATAATATAAATCACAAAAAAATAGAAGAAAATATGAATTATCTTTGTAAAAAGAAGTGAGATCCCCATAAAAAACTTTCAAAAAGTAAAAAAATCACAAAAATAAAAGATAATAATATAAATCACAAAAAATAGAAGAAAATATATATCACAAAAAATAGAAGATAATAATATAAATCCCCCCAAAAATAGAAGAAAATATACAATATAAAAAAAGATGTGAAATCAAAATGAGCTGCAAGTACATAAAGGTGCTTTCCAACTGCCATTAAGATGACACAACTACATAGACACAGCTAAAATGCTGTGTTCCTACATTCCATTACTCATATCGCGGGCATTTTAATTATCCCATCAAAAAGAATCCCAATTAAAAACATTGTCGTAAATTAATTAATAGCTTTACAAAATTAATATACAAAATTGCGCAAATTATAACAATGGCTATTTTTAAAAAGAAAAAATGTATTAAATAATATTAACCAGATATATTTTTATAGAAATAAATATTTCAATACCAATAAATATTTTATTCAAAATACTTGGCGCTGCGAAACCGAAAAAATGTTAATTGTCTTATTAATAGTAAATTAATAATTTACAATAACTCCCTTACAATCTAAAATACATAAACATATACATATTAGAAACGCAGTCAGATTTTTCTACATATATTTAATTCTAATATCATACGTAGCATATGCACACGCACACATACACACATTCACGAATGCACGCACAAGAAAGAAAGAAAAAGATTAATGCAATTTATACATATGTATTCAGTTTAGCAACACCAATGCGGTGAGCAGCGCCAAGTATTTTGAATAAAATATTTATTGGTATTGAAATATTTATTTCTATAAAAATATATCTGCTTAATATTATTTAATACATTTTTTCTTTTTATAAATAGCCATTGTTATAATTGGCGCAATTTTGTATATTAATTTTGTAAAGCTAATAATTAATTTACGACAATGTTTTTAATTGGGATTCTTTTTGATGGGATAATTAAAATGTCCGCGATATGAGTAATGGAATGTATGAACACAGCATTTTAGCTGTGTCTATGTAGTTGTGTCATCTTAAGGGCAGTTGGAAAGCACCTTTATGTACTTGCAGCTCATTTTGATTTCACATCTTTTTTTATATTGTATATTTTCTTCTATTTTTGGGGGGATTTATATTATTATCTTCTATTTTTGTGATATATATTTTCTTCTATTTTTTTTTGTGATTTATATTATTATCTTTTATTTTTTGTGATTTATTTGTTTCATGTATTATACTTTCCTGTAAAGTTATTAGTGTATCATCTGATATATAGTGGACATTGTTTTAAATTATGAATTATTAGTTGATGGCGTATTGCTTCAAATTTAAGAATTAATAAAGTGACTATTCAAAGCGACAAACTTTATCGTCAAGAAAATCTGTGGCAATAAATTAGCCCTCGTTATAAGTTATAAATTTGCACCAGTTGTATGTAAATTTGCGGTAAATGGGCCAATGAGTCATGCGGAATAAAAGGCACATTCAATTTTTTCTGTTCCATGTGTCATTAATAATAAAATATTGATGATTCAACTACAAAGAGTTACTTTTTTCGTAGATTTCGTTGTCTTGTATCATTAAGATTTAGAATTATAATTGTAATACTTAATAAGTTTATTTTTATTAACGTGTCCCTTTCACGACTTATACTGTCCCATTTAAAACCACCTAGTCGTAAAAAGGACATTTCCCACTTTTTTGAAAATCGAAGATTTTGTTATTTTCTATTACAATTGATGAGTTTGCAATATACTTTTATTGGAGGGAAATAAACACGCTTTCTTGTGATGTAGTTGTTTTTTTAAATACCTATAACGACATTGTCAGAAATGGACGCTAAACAAAAGTGTCCCTTTTATAGCACCTCTCCCCTACGTATATCGCCGGGTCCTTACTTCCTGGACAAGAAATGTACCAGCAATAGCACATTTAGCAAAGGCGACACGTTCGATTGTTAGATGCCGCATGACAAAAGCAAAGCGAACGTAAAAGATCGAGTTTCCGACGTTTCAAGCTGTTCGAGTGTTTTAAAGACGAATGCAACGCAGGGAATGTTATTACAGAAAAGTCGTAGGCAGGAGAGGCTTCTATCGATGGTTCGGAGAGTTGCTAACGCGGTTCAATTTCCTCAGCCATTGTGAAGCGTTCTGTGTTCATAATTCGCTCTGAAGCAACGTTTCACTCGGTCCCTATTTTCTCCGCGCGACACATCGATTTCCGGCGCAGTCGAAGAATGCGCGTGCCGCATTCGTGTGGATAAAGTTTGAGGGAGCTGAGAAGGGTCGTTCTCGAGGCGCCAATGAAATTTCAGCGGGGGAGCGGGTTAGCTGATGATTCAAACGTTATCAGAGGAGGACACTCGCACTCGCCCCGTCTACGCGAAAAGACGGCTTTTCCGCGGCTGCTGCGCCGCATAAATGATACATAAACACTAGCCTGTAAGTGTGTACATAAGCGCGAAAAGCGCGCAGCCAACCGCCGCGCAGCGCCGCGCCGTTACACGTAACGAGACGCTTCAGGAAACTCGGCAAACATACAGAGGAATTGGAGCCTACTCTCGTTTCTTCAGCTCGAGTGATATCGGCGTGTCCTTCTCCACCATTTTTCTCCGATTTCTCTTCTGTGGCCCATTCTTCTTGATGGATACTTTTTCGTATAGGACCAGGCACAGAACCAGTGTATCGTAATATTTCTCTTATAGGAGACGGAAAAAGGAAAGCCACGGCGCCGGGAATCGAACCCGGGCCGCCCGCGTGCTGATCAGCAGCGGCGTTAGCCATACCCGGCTACGCCGACTCTCCACGGTTCCTGTCCTCCGAACTCCTATCTAAATGGACGCCACCTATGTGCTAATGTCACACACTAGGCCGTTGCCTAAATGCCGAGATATGCCTACTACAGTTCGGCCATACCTGACATATGCGCCGCCCTCGGCCATAATCCGAGAGGCACGCCTAAACTAAGGGTCAGAATCCCACTTCTGAAATTATAGGAGACGGAAAAAGGAAAGCAGCCACGGCGCCGGGAATCGAACCCGGGCCGCCCGCGTGCTGATCAGCAGCGTAAAGGCGGGATATCCTACCTGCGACTGGTCGCTGCGACTCGTCGCAGCGACCGGTCGCAGTATACTGGTTCAATGGGAAAGCATTCATCTGTTCTCCTACAAGCGTCTGCGATCGTCGGGTATGCGCCTGACGCGAGTCTGTTTGAGTACGAGCCTAGGCTACTCGAGAGGCAACACAATGCGATAGGGTCTGTTTCCCATTATACCTAGTCGCAGGCTGGGCACTGCGACCAGTCGCACTGCGACCAGTCGCACTGCGACCCATTGCCACAGTGGGACAGAATCCCAAGAAATAAAGAAATAAATCAGATTTCAAAAGATATGGGAGTATGTATTTTTATATGTTACCTGTAGAGTACTAATATGAGCACCTAAAAAAGGTAAAAATATCATGACGCCTACTTCTGATCTGTGTGTAAACACGTGTTTATGTTTGACACACGCGCGAAGTTCCATGATGTAGCGTGGTGAGTGATGCCCTAAACGGATTGTTAGCGGGTCACGGTTTACTACAGCTTTATTCCACTAGACCTTTGGCCCCCTACACGATATAAAGTAATTAGGAAATATCTGCCAAGTAACTTTCAGAACAGCTGAACAATTTTTAGGCTTAATCCCCAATTGCTACAAGCTAATTCCTCTACGTTCGACAGGCAATAAACCGTGTTTCGCTACAGTATAAAAGAATAAGTATGGTCGGAACGTTGACCGTGACGAAAATTAATTTTATGGTCCGCACAATTACCAAAAGAAGATGTTCTTATGTTAGATCGAAGAATGTTTCCCTGACAATGGGGTAGGAATCGAAATTATTCTGCAGAAAGACCAGTACGCCTCGCGGAGATCCGCAGGAAGATAATGGGTGGACCGCTGACTGCGCGTGGTGCCGCCTGCTTTGTCCTCCCTACAAATTCGAGATCGATCTCTTATCTCTCGAATATAAACACGCGTTGGAATATCAAAACAAAAGCACGCGCTGACGTATTCAGATGTGAGAGAAGGTGGGCCATTGGGAGGATAGAATATTTTTAGCTACAATTTTTTCTATAATTTTTAAAATCTTTATTCTGGATTCTTTTTGGGTCTTCTTTCTGGGTTTTTACCTTTTTTAGGAGCTCATATTAGTACCTTGCAAGAAATATTCGGGTCAGGCATGAATAACAGCGACGCTGAGCCTCGCCCATTCTGTAGGTACTTTGCGTTTCTAATTCCACTGCGTTGTATCAAATATTATAAAAGAATAAACACGATTTATTATTATTATTATCATACATATATAAAAATACATAATCCTTCCACAACTTTTGAATTCTGACTCGTTTCCTTGTTTCTTGGGATTCTGCCCCACTGTGGCAATGGACTTGGTGGCAGGTCGGAGTGTGCGGATCGTCCCGAGGCTCGGGTACCTGGCCCTCGGGACGGGTCGGGAAATTTCGGGTGGGGTCGGGCGGGGTCACGATACTTTCGTATTGCTCGAGATCCCGAAGTTTTCGGGATCCCGAGACTCGTTTCGGGCTACAAGCAAAGAGGAGATATAATAAGAGGCGTCACTCGACAAGGACAGAAATAAACTAGGGAAATCACTAGACAACCAATTTAAATGCCCATTCGGCAATGATTGGTAAACTTCGCCAATAATCAGCAAACTGCGGTAAGGTACATTTAGTCGATTTGAATATCCCGCTCGAATAGACAACCAGTTTAAACGTCCGAGTTTTGCCGAGCCGACCTGAAATCAAATTGTCCGCTCATGGCGGCTATGCCTGTAGCCCGAATCGAGTCTCGGGATCCCGAAACCGTCGGGATCTCGAGCAATACGAAAGTATCGGGACCCCGCCCGATCCCGCCCGAAAGTGTCCGGCCCGTCCCGAGCCCGAAAAGTCGGGTATCCGCACACCCCTGGTCGCAGGAAAGGAGATTCAGCCTGGGGCCAGTCGCTAGTCGCTGGGTCAAATCGCTGCGACCAGTCGCAGGTAGGAGCAGTGTCCACGGGAAAAGGCCTGATAGCTCTCGGCTACCCTCTGTTGCGCATGCCCGCGACGAGCTGTGACGTCAAACCAATCAACGCCAAGCTGGTAAACGAACCGAATCGACGCCAGTGGCTGGCTTCGTTTCCCATCTTGGCGTTGATTGGTTTGACGTCACAGCTCGTCGCGGGCATGCGCAACAGAGGGTAGCCGAGAGCTATCAGGCCTTTTCCCGTGGACACTAGGTAGGAGATCCCGCCTTTAGCTGTCACGTCCCGGGTGAGGTTTTTTGGAACGGTGACTATGGGGAAGGAAAAGATCAGGCGCGAATCTATCATCCGGCACACTGTGGGTTCGTAAGGAAAGCCAGGCGTGAATCTGTCATCCAGCACTCTGTGGGTTTTAAGGGAAAGTCAGGCGCGAATCTGTCATCCGGCACACTGAGGGTTCTGAGGGAGGACCAGGCGCGAATATTAAATCCGTCACACCGAGGGTTTGAGAGAAAAGATCAGGCGCGAATCTATCATCCGCCACACTAATCGACCAGGGAAGGTTTTAAAGCAAATTAGTATTGAAGGGACACCCGTTAGCACTCTTGTTTTATTTTGGTTCGATAATAGGATTTACCGTTGCATTCGTACAAAAGAAACCACACTTAGTTTTTCTAAGAATAGCACGGTTCATGCAGCAGTGTGTTTGTAAATACTGGGAGAGCTCTCGCGAATCAGCTGTTGCGGCAGCTTGGTTTCGTGGGGAAGCCTTATGATTCGAGGATACACACAATAATTCGAGACATGATTGATAACAAAGCGGTTTATTAGCCTTGTTAGAGCGTTTCTAACAATGCGTGGGAAGATTTTGTATACACACACACAACATTTATAATATGAATTATGAATATAAATGGCGATATATATAATAAGCATAAATGAAAGAATATAATAATAAGTAAGCAATAAGCATTAATGAAAGAATATAATAATAAGTAAGCGATAAGCATTAATGAAAGAATATAATAATAAGTAAGCGATAAGCATTAATGAAAGAATATAATAATAAGCTATAAGCGTTGACGAATAATAATAATATGGTATGGGGTGATATGCTCTATAATAATGATATATAATAATGACTTACGGTAGTTGCCGTAAAGCACTGATTTGAATTGTTAACACTGATTGAATAATACTTCTATCTATTTGACTGTCTGTTGACAAAAGAGCGTTCTGGGCTCTCGATCCTTTGTATTTATATGATCTTCCAGGAGTACTGCGGGGGTTCGCGCGGTAAAGACCTTGACAGATTTCGGAAACAAGACGCAGTAGATTTTGGGGGTTTTTGTAACGGTATGGTTATTAATAGATGTATTTATGCCACGTACGCCAAATGCGTCGTAATTACAATCACGTGTTGATCACGTTTGTACATTTGCGTCGCAGTAACATTTCTAGGGTTTTTGCATGGGGCTTTGAAGCGAAATACTCAACCCATTTGGTGGAGTTTAGGAGGTCGTATAGGAATGGGGTAAACGGTGTATTGACTTCTGTGGTCATAGTAAGGGCGTGAGACGTAGTCTCGATTTGGAAGAGGGTTTTAAGGATGAGGGATTTGTTTAAACGTAGATTTGGAAGGAAGTGGTCGTGCCTCATATGGCGAATAGGCGAAGGAGTTTTGTAACGATCATCTCGTGATGGGGATCTCTAAGATACATCATCGAGGTGGCGTTTTGTATAGGTCATCTTGTGTTGGGGACCGCTAAGGTACAACATCAAGGTGATCGGCGATTAGGAATCTGGATTGACCGTTTAGAGATAGGGACCACTAAGGTATATCGTCTAAATGATCGGTTGGGTGAGGGAGTAGGGTATGACTCGAGATTGAAGGTTTTTGGTGGATTGTGGATGGATTTGTGAGGAAGTGGTGTTAAAATACCGCGCGAAAAATAGTGGGACGTCACATAGCCATACCGGCTACGCCGACTCTCCACGGTTCCTGTCCTCCGAACTCCTATCTAAATGGACGCCACCTATGTGCTAATGTCACACACTAGGCCGTTGCCTAAATGCCGAGATATGCCTACTACACTCTGGTGTTAGTAGAGCGGTCTACAGTTCGTTTGGACGATTCTAGACGATATTTGTTCTTCGGTGGTTTTTATATTATACTGGCAAAGAAGTGACGAGATTGCTTCTGCGAAAATGGCGATCTTTTTGTTCGTTTGCTCGGCTAAAGGGTGCCATCGCGCTGCGCGCATTTTGTAGATTGTAGAGAGACACGGTCTCCAGAGCGTCGCGCGAAGCGTTCGTTACACCGCGATTCCGGAAATGTATTCTTCCAGGTTGATGCGGGCGGAAAGATGCGCGTACTCTCAGCAGTCTGGGCCCACGTGGTCGTTTTAGCACACTTCACCGCGTCACTATGTGAAAAAGAAATGGAAAGCAGTCGGCATAACGGACGCATTGGCGTGTCGAAACTTGGCGTGGTCGTTTTCTGCCACCGCTTCGGCGCGTCTATGGGTTCTAGCGAAAAGAACAGAAAAATTCTACTCGAACGCTTTTAGCTACGAAATTGCTTGCCCGAATGCGACGCGATAGTGCGCGAAGCCTTCTCGTCATTTCACCGGGAGACGGCTATCACTTGTTAATCGCTCGATACACTTTCAGCTGCGAGGAAGAATTTCCGATGATATTCCACGGATGAAGGAAGTCGGTAGTCGTGCAGCTTTAACTATAGCATAGGTGCTTGTTGTGAAACGGCTATCCACGAATTTAGGTAGATTGAAAAAGTAAAACGTCTCCCGTCAAGCAGAATGATGTCTTGTTTACCAAAACAGCTTGCCTTTACACGATGCAAGGAACGTCAGATGCGAAGGCAGGTACGCTTGCCAGCTTCTCGACGCCCTGCAAGGATAATGCGGCAGACAATAATAATAATTATTCGCCTCTCGGCGCTCGTAATTGCCGAGTGTAACTCGTGATTCCACGATGTCCGCCGCATGTACGAAGTTTGCTAGGAGCGCAAAGCGGCGCGCTGCGATGGAAATTTCCACCGTAATGCGGTTATTCCGTGCCCCCCCCCCCCCCTTTTTCACCCCGCCAAGGGGAGAGGAATAAATTAATTCCTGTCAAATGATTCCTTCCTTTTCCTAATATAGTCCAAACAATTCAGTCTGCAGGCGGAACACTCGCGTTTCCAGCAGCTCTTGTTCCGCTTAGGCGCGCGCGCGCGCGCGCGCACACACGATCCCACTGTGCTTTCATCTTTGCCCCGTTTGGCCGGCTGCCGCCAGCGTTTCGCGCGATAACACCGAGATTATTGCCGTCTGCGACGGCACAGGGAAGCTCCTTTCGCGCCTGTTTTATAGGTGCGAGTAACGAAGAAAGTTGGAGAGATTTCAGCATTAACGAGATGCTCCGTGCATGCAGGCAGAGCGCGGTGGAAGCTGTTGCGCCGTTGCGGAAATTTCGATGCGTCGACGTCGGCTTTTCAAAACCGATTACCTTAATATCGGGGGAAGTACTTACCTAATTAAAGCACTCTATTGCCCTCCATTCCCTGCTCCCAACGTTCGCGACACTCCAGTGAAGGAAATGTCTCCTTGAGAAGGTGTTCGCCAACGAGTTACCCTGCCGCTGAAAGTATTTGTATTTGCCGAGTCATTAACTATACCGCGGAATCAAAGTTTATTTGATTGCATCAATTATGCAGGGAACGTTCACCGGCGCGGCTCGGTGTCTGAGAGAGATGATCGCGGTTGGATCTGAGATTATCCGAAATCTGAGCAGCATACATACCGCTACTTGGCAAGTTCGGCCGAAGTCGGGGGGCCCTGTTTGTTCACCTAAGATCGTCTGCCTACCGTCGAGCACACCAGAATCCGAAGTGACTGCATAAGAAAGTTTGGCCGACCGACTAACTTATCACTCCCTGGCTCCGGAGCTTTGAATCGATTTGAAGTTAACGCAAACGTTCTTGTTGCTTGCGTAATTCGCAGCCGGAAGTTTGTGTCGCAAGAGGTTTCGGGTTATTCCCACGGGATCCACGCATGAATTAGAAAGGGTAGGGCGGGAGATAATTGAGGCGACACTCGTATCGGCTTGGCGGGAATTCAAGAGGCGAAAGGAACGAGGGGCGAAACTCCGTCTTGGCCATCGAGCCCATCGAGCCCATCGACATAAAGGAGGATTTTCAATTAAGGCACAGCGGTTTCCCAGCTCGTCGAGAGACCGTGGGCGCGGTGTTCCCGCCACGAGGGCGTCCGTATGCCGAGAAAGGGAGGGAAAGAGACCGGTAAAAAGCTTAGCTTAACGCGGCGAGGGTGTAGATTAACTGACGCGTCCGTGGCTCGCGCGCGGCTTGCTCGGCAATGGGAAAAGCTGCTTAGCCGCTGGAGAAGTCTGCAGCCTACACCCTCTTTGGATCCGCGCAACTTTGCCCGAGGGTCTTGCACAATGCCAACTATAACTTATGCGCCATCCTCCCTCCCCGTCCTCCCCCGACCGCCCTGTTCCTCCTTCACTCGAGGGTAGTGGCTGCATTACTCTTTCATTCGCTTCAACCCCCCTCGCGGTTTACCTTTGCATACACGCTCGCGTGCCTTCACTGCGACACCGTGTCTATTCGCTTTTCCTCCGCGACGAGTATGGACTCTTTCAATGACAGCGTTTTCCAAGCTGTTTTAACTCGCAACGCGTCTTGAAAACCTGTCTCAGCTGTCCGACCAAACGGATGCTGCTGGCGTTTCGACAGCTAGACCCGCACATTTCTACGCTTTTTCTTTCCTCTTTGCGCATCAGAACCGTGTACTGCTTATGTAGCACAAACGAACACCCAAGGACCAGGGATAAATCGCTACTTACAGCAAGTAGACGGCGTGCAAAAAATAGTAGGGGATAGGTGCTATAAAGGGGACACGTCTTAAATGGGACAAATCGAATTTCCAAAATTCTAAACGCATTACACATGCAAGTTATTTTCCTGTTTACGGCAACACTAGTGCCTAGGGATGGGATCAAGTTCAATATGTACTGATGAATCCGAGTCAATTCCAATACAAAAGTTTCACTTCATGGGATTCGAATACTACTCATAAGAGCTGGCGTTTCATTCTATATACTTCCAAAGTACTTGGGTTATAGAAGCCGGTTTCGAACCTCAGAAAAAGTAGCGGCAGAGTTCAGAATGTACTTTTAAGTACTTCGACGTTTGAAAGAATCGAATCTCGTAAAAGTAGTATTTGAACCCTGAAAGATAAAAATCTACATAGCTGAGATTTACCAATATCGTACCACTTAAGATATTTTTCGTTGTATTTCGTATTTGGTACTAGATTGAACGCAAATTAATATTGGATATTGAAGCTTGATGTTTTAGGCATAGTTTTTAGTTAAAAAATTGTACATAACCTGTACATATAACATATAACTTAAGTTTTCAAATCGTTCTGGTACGATTGGAGTTGTATTCAGTACCTCATTTTAACGAAACTAGCTCGTGATTACCTGTGGACCATGGGAATCTCCGTCCCATCAGAAAGAATATTTTTGAAGGCAGGAAATGTCGTTATAGTAAAAAACGAAATAGGTTGAAGCTATAATAAATTGTCAATCAAATATTATTCCTCAATCCTTACAAATGTTAAGAATATTTTGTGTATTTGCCAAATAAATTAATTGTTAATGATAATAAAGTTAACTAAATGTAATGTGGAATACTTGTACATAGGTAATTTTCACCAAAAACAAATCACACACTCGCACCGAATAGAAAACTCCTGGTTAAAGTAGGTAATCATAAAGGATCCGAATCTATAAATGATCAGGGTTCGATTATACTTGCAAGTACCGCTGACGTTTCTCAAAGTACTTATAGAGAGTTCAAACCTTTCCCGTCAAGGTTCGAGTCTACTTGAAAGTAGTGTTTTTTTTTTCCGAAGTACTCGTGAACTGTTCGAAACTATACAGTCAGATTTGAACCTACTTCCAATATACTTGATCCCATCACTACTAGTGCCTAGTCATTTGACGTAAACTTCACTGCGGTCTCACTTGCAACAGAGTAGTAATCCACGGACCACGGTTGATGTTTTTCGGCAGTAAAAGTGAAATTTTCTTTGGTTTTCTGTGTCGTTTTCTGAGATTAAGATATATACAAAGTGTTAAAGTGTTATATCATTAAAATAGCCTGTATTCAACTGAAACGAAAACGCTTAACAGGTAAGCTTAATTAATTGTTTTCTTTGTTTTGCGGTTATTTTATATTAAACTCACTTATAGTCATAAAAGGGACAGCATATCAAGTCTTAAATGGGACGACCGTTTCATGGCTGTCCCTCTCATACACATGTACTGCTGGACACTATATGTATTATACTTTCCTGTAAAGTTATTACTGTATCATCTGATACATAGATGACATTGTTTTAAATTATGAATTATTAGTTGATGGCGTATTGTTTCAAATTTAAGAATGAATAAAGTGACTATTCAAAGCGACAAACTTTATCGTCAAAAAAATGTGTGGCAATAAATTTGCCCTCGTTATAAGTTATAAATTTGCAACAGTTGTATGTAAATTTGCGGTAAATGGGCCAATGAGTCATGCGGAATAAAAGGCACATTCAATTTTTTCTGTTCCATGTGTCATTAATAATAAAATATTGATGATTTATACTACAAAGAGTTAATTTTTTCGTAGATTTCGTTGTTTTGTATCATTAAGATTTAGAATTATAATTGTAATACTTAATAAGTTTCTTTTTATTAACGTGTCCCTTTCATGACTTATACCAGGGTTGACTAACTGGTGGCTCACGAGCCGCCGGGGGCCCCTGCGCCTTGCTGCCACGCTGAACGGCCCCCTCCATACCGACTAAACTCTGACGTTTGCAGTCGAATTCGTCCGTCTCTACGCAGACATAGATACATTCGATTAGCTGATGCTGCTACGGCTACGACCGGCCATGGCCATACGTTTACATATAATTATAATTAATACGACGATATATACAGATATATCGACAGATATATACTTACTTTTACTTGTCTTTTTGCATGTGAACGTGAACATTGTGGCCGCGTCATATCATTGACGAGGGATGGTATATCCACTTCAATGTTAGTTGTTGCTATCCTTAACAGCGAAGATAATGAATTGTCCGCTAATCTTGAGCGATATTTACTCTTGATGTGTTTCATAACGGAAAAAGCACTTTCGCATCTGTACGTAGATCCAAACATTGAAGAAATTTTTAATCCCAAATCCACCAATTTCGGATACTTTTCTTCGGATAATAATTTAAAAAACTCCTGTCCATATTCATTCCTGGCGAGTACCAACGGATATGCTTGCAAATTACACAATTCAATTCGGTATTCAATTTCTTGGTCTTCGACCTTACATCCTTTTGGATTATTAAAAATTACAAGTTCATTTCTCATTAATGTGTCGAAATCCGTAAAGCGCTTTTTAAATTGTTGCTGTATTTTTATTAGTATTGGTACTAATTTCACAAAATTTGCATTTGGGCGTTCACTAGCAATTTCATTGCAGGATGGAAAATGGTGCAATTGCGACGCTTTTAATTCTAATATGTACAGTTGCAATTGGTTTTGAAATCCGTTTATATGCCCAATCAAATCAGAAATATTTTGGCCTTATTTTTGCAATTTCAAATTTAATGTATTCAAATGAAATGTCGTATCTGTTAGCAGTGCGAACTCGCATAAAAATTTAGTTTTTTTAAATTTTCTCAGGATATCTTTATTTGTGTTGGCTTTCTTTTTTAAAAATTGTAAGATATCGTTTCTCAAAGCGAAAAATCGCTCCAAACATTTCAAGATTAGCGGACAATTCATTATCTTCGCTGTTAAGGATAGCAACAACTAACATTGAAGTGGATATACCATCCCTCGTCAATGATATGACGCGGCCACAATCTTCACGTTCACATGCAAAAAGACAAGTAAAAGTAAGTATATATCTGTCGATATATCTGTATATATCGTCGTATTAATTATAATTACAGTAATTCGTCGTAATAGTCCCGACGAACGGGGCTGGCGGCGGGACAACAACGCGATGCGGACACCATTCGTAGCCGACGACAACTTCGTGTCGACTCTTTTGTTCTCTCGCACGTTCTCGGATTCTCTCACTCTCGACTGAAGGATTCCAAGAAATGGTGGGGATAGTGAGCGGGACTATTACGCATGGTAAAAACGGGGCAATAACGACGAATTACTGTATATGTAAACGTATGGCCCTGGCCGGTCGTAGCCGTAGCAGCATCAGCTAATCGAATGTATTTATGTCTGTGTAGAGACGGACGAATTCGACTGCAAACGTCAGAGTTTAGTCGGTATGGAGGGGGCCGTTCAGCGTGGCAGCAAGGCGCAGGGGCCCCCGGCGCACAGTGGGCCGGATTCACATAGTTTGCGCCATTTGGGTCTTTTTTTTAACATATCGGAATGAAATTTACGCCAAAAAATAGGAAAAAATTATTCCTTTCTAATGATGTATAATTTAATTTTTTATTTATTTATTTATTTTTCCAAATTTTTAACTAATTTTTTATAAAAAAAAATTTAATTGTGTTTATTTGGTACCTTATTTAATGCCCTTTTCAGTGCTTTAAATGGAATGTTCGGGAAACTTTTCATTTCCAAGTTATAAGCAAAAATCGAATAATAAATGAATGCAACCAAATATCGCTTTGTTGAAATTAAAGACCAATCTTTTGCGCTAAACATCATCTTCTATTAGTAATTAATGTAAATAATGTATTGAAAAATAATTCTGAATATAGTGAAGAAATTTGCGATGTTTTTTAAATTTGACAAGGAATATCTTTCAAGTCCCAACGAATCCCAACTTCTAACCAATTGGAATATTTTCAGTACACCTTCCTCTACATGATTATGTAAAAACCACATCCTACTTCGTCCTACTTTACAAATTATTACTGTTTAAAGCGCGTCGCGTCCGATATCGGGACTCCGCGAGACACGCAGACACTCTTCTAACGATTTGTTTAGATTATAGGCACATGAAATTGTTTATGCTATGGTCCAGATAAGCCTTCGCCTAAAATTGTATTCTCACTCTCAATAGGTACTATTAAACATAAAAAGTAATTTGACTAATCTTACCATTTCGTGTTGTAAGTAACAGGCTGATAGTTGAGTTTCTTGATTTTATTTCAGTATCAGCTCTGTAGCTTCAGGATCTAGTGGTTTAACTTTCTTCTTGTATGATTTTATTCTTAAGGTCGATATATATGGGTCTGACGTTAATAATAATCTATGAAATATGTCTTCATTTGTAGCAATTCTGGAATGTTTTCGAGTATTCTTGATCCTAAATTTTTTAAAATCTTTGTGTTTTGTTTCTTGAGCCTCTTCTAATAATTGACCAATCGGAAGCAGTGCATGCTTTATTATTTCATCACCATGTATCAATAGCTTATGTACAGAGGCTGGCATATAATACCACCCATAGTCATGGACAAAATATCTTGCTGTAGTCTGGGTGTATTCTTTGAATTTCTCAAGATTTATTTTATGTGGAGAGGAAATTACTTGTAGAATGATATGAAAACGTTTAATTAATTTTATATCGATTCCTGTTATTTTTGCTGAAAGCTGGGCATTGGAAAAGAATCGCCTTGCAGTGTTTCCATCATTAGATGAACCCCATCCTTGTTTCACCATATCAACTAACAAACCCATTTTGTCTTTGAACTTTCGTTGAATCTCCTCCTTTCTCTCATTGTGGAGTTTCTTTCTTTGTGGTGTATTTGCTGCCCACTTTTTAAACGGCATGTTATATGCTACATGTAACAAACATTCGAAACATCGAATCCAAGCGTGGAGTGACGAAATTCCAAACGAATAATTACTATTGTTGCGAACTTTAGAATTTACAAGATCTAAATTGTTTTTTTTACAAATTTTTTTTCAATTACAAATATAGCAACGCATTGCGGATGTCGTACAAATCCTTAGGAGAGTGTCTGACTGTCTGCGTGTCTCGCGGAGTCCCGATATCGGACGCGACGCGCTTTAAACAGTAATAATTTGTAAAGTAGGACGAAGTAGGATGTGGTTTTTACATAATCATGTAGAGGAAGGTGTACTGAAAATATTCCAATTGGTTAGAAGTTGGGATTCGTTGGGACTTGAAAGATATTCCTTGTCAAATTTAAAAAACATCGCAAATTTCTTCACTATATTCAGAATTATTTTTCAATACATTATTTACATTAATTACTAATAGAAGATGATGTTTAGCGCAAAAGATTGGTCTTTAATTTCAACAAAGCGATATTTGGTTGCATTCATTTATTATTCGATTTTTGCTTATAACTTGGAAATGAAAAGTTTCCCGAACATTCCATTTAAAGCACTGAAAAGGGCATTAAATAAGGTACCAAATAAACACAATTAAATTTTTTTTATCAAAAATTAGTTAAAAATTTGGAAAAATAAATAAATAAATAAAAAATTAAATTATACATCATTAGAAAGGAATAATTTTTTCCTATTTTTTGGCGTAAATTTCATTCCGATATGTTAAAAAAAAGACCCAAATGGCGCAAACTATGTGAATCCGGCCCACTGTGCGGCGGCTCGTGAGCCACCAGTTAGTCAACCCTGACTTATACTGTCCCATTTAAAACCACCTAGTCGTAAAAGGGACATTTCCCACTTTTTTGAAAATCGAAGATTTTGTTATTTTCTATTACAATTGATGAGTTTGCAATATACTTTCATTGAAGGGAAATAAACACGCTTTCTTGTGATGTAGTTGTTTTTTAAATACCTATAACGACATTGTCAGAAATGGACGCTAAACAAGTGTCCCTTTTATAGCACCTCTCCCCTACCCTTTCGATTTACCGTCTCAACAGTTTACCATAAAAATAAGAGCACTAGGTGCATATACATATTACTTTCTCTACAGAATTTTGTCCCTATTTTGAACTTCGATTTCAAGACCGTTCTCATAGAGAACGCACAGCCAGCTGTTTCGTATCGGTCCACCTATGCTGGATGCATGAGGGAACAGTATCCACCGCAAATACTCTCCCAAAAATCTGTATCCCAAGTTGGGAAACCCTGTTTCAGTGAAAATATCCGTGTATGCGCGGCCCGATTGACAACATTCAACCGTTGCGCGGAGGCGTGCGGTTGCAAACGCATTGCTTTTTCCGTAGCGGTTCTCCCATTCGTATTCATACACCCTTTTTATCCGCTTTGTCTTCCTCTCCCTTCTACACGGGGGATCATGTTCCATTTTCTTGTTCCCTCCCTTTTTCCGCTGCATTTCTTCATTATGTCCATCTCCGTTCCCCTCATTGTTATACAGAGCGCGCCGAGAAGCTTACGTAAAATCTGGCGTATAATAAAATTTCTCCCGCCAGTCTTACTCCAAATAATAAGAGCGTCTATCTCGGGAAAGTTGACTTTCCCAATTAAATAAAAGGGAATGACTCGGTCGACGATAAAGTGAGAAGGAAATATTTGGAAAATTTAGACAAACTCTCTGAGAGACTTTGGATTAAGCCAAATCTCTGCTATTGGCGGACATCAAAAATATCAAGCAGAACACGAGGACGTTTTCTGGTTGCATTCCCAACAGCTACTTCCCATCGACATCGACAGCTTGGTTTTTGTTTCCCACCCTGACACCTCGGAAGACGAGGGATTTAGTAGCGATTGGGGTCGGAATGAACAGATTTCCCCGAGAATTTCGAGGAAGCGTGTTTCAGCCGAATGTGCACGGTATAATTCGAAAGGTGACATCCCTCGAAATTGATGAATTTCGTGGGTAGCAGAGTTGTACCAGTCACAGAGGTAATCGATTTTCAGAGCAGCCACTTTTCGCGTTACAGCCCGAATTACGAGACGCCCGGGCCCCGAGTATTCCCCGACTACCCGGTGAATTATTGCCGGCGTAATTGTTTCTCCGATTCGTTTCGTATCCGTTTCCTTGGAAGCTTTGGTGGGAGCGATTACCGAACACCGTGCCGCACCGAATTGGCTAGTTGTTCCGTTGTAATTGGGAGATTAATCGTGTCAGTGACGATTCTATTTTCTCGGCAACAGCGTCGCGGGAACGCCACCGCCGCGGCGGAGGAAACAAAGTGGCTCGGCGTGTCGTGGGATCGCGCGGAATAAAGATCGCGAATAATGGAGACACGTAGCTTTCCTTGCCTCTAATTAGTAGCGACGTGTCCAAGGCGGGTCCAAGTCGTTTTCAAGATACCGAAACGGGGCAACCAATGGAAAAGACTTGTCGGTGAAGCGACGACAAAAAGGCCAGCTTCTTATTCTCGAGGTCACGTCGAGTCTTGGCAGATCTCCTGGTCCGCAGAACTTCTCCATTGTACCTCCTAAAGTCCGGGGAATAACAGCGCTGCCCGGTATATCCGGCGACTGTTCGAGGAATGGCTTTCATGCCGAGAGTGTATAATCTAGATGGGTAACGAGCGTGGAACCAGGATGGACGAATTTCGCGACGTCTCCGCGGGTCCACCAAAAGAAGAATTCTGGACATAAACGGTCTCCGCGATAGTTGTGCTACCACCATGACGACGAACCTCCTGTATTTCAAACTCGCGAACACCGCAACACTTGTTTCCTTTCTTCCTTCGTCCTCGAGTAAACACAGAGTTGCGTTGCATCTGTCAATTATTCGGTATGAAAACGTCACGCGATACAGTTTACCAATTCACCTGCTGATGATTGCGATATTATCGCACGATACGCATGGCCGAGTTTGTTGAAGATCGCTTGGCAGACGTTTGAAATTCTTCGGAGAAAATTGAGGCACGAGCTACCACGGACATAAAATTAGCTGGAAACATTCTCTATGAATTATACATTTCGGAGGAATGTGTTAACAAGCAACGTCTGAAAATATAATTATGGAACAAAAAGCTCCCCTTTCGTCTGCAATTTGTTTCGTACAGTGCTACATTTTGGGCTGCATACTCGCGGCTATGGTAATTAAAAGAATTTCCACGAAAACACGGCTGCACTGAAAATGTTCTGTTTCTCCATTTTCCTTCGTCCTTCGGTTGGACCGGTAGTCGCCCGGTCTTATCAGATTATCTTCACCGAAGAACCAATCCTCAGCAATCAAGCCCCGTTACGTGCCCTGAGACAATTCGCAGCCGTGTACCGTTTCAGGTAGAGCGCAGAAATGGTAACGCAGCGGAGCTGAATCTTCGGAAACGAATAAAATACCCGCGATGAGAAAATTCCTCGGCGAGTAGCAGCCTGCGGTAGGTTCGCTTATGCCTATATGGATGTGTTCACTCTTCGGTGGGAATATCTCGAATGGAAAGGGACTCTTAAAAAGAGGACTCCCTCCGTAAAGATGTCGAGTTATGATAATTTTCACCCTCGGTTCGGGGGCCGGCCGCGGCGCGGCGAATGAAAGTCACGGGGTCGAAGATAAGGCCGTCGCGCCGGAAGGCGGAAAAATCGTTTTTCATCGAATCAACGGGGCCGCGCGTTATTCCCGGGCGGGAGGACGCGAGAGAGGAATAGAGTAAGGGACAGGATCGTTCGGGAAGCGCGCGCGAACAGCTCATCGACAGGGATGCTGGAGGGAAACGAGCGCGGTCCGCGTGTGCTAACGTATCTCTATGGAAATAAAGCGAGCCGAATGGATTTGCAGGCGCAGCTTTGACGTCCCCTCGCCGGAACGTGGCATTTTGTCGTAGCATCCGAACCAGCGTAAGCCACTTTCCCGGAGAGGCAATTCGTGTACGCAAATATATACACACATCTTATTCATTCGCGTTGCAATGAAATTGAATGCGTACTTTTGCCCACGTCCCTTTTATCCGGTCCTTTCTCCCTTTCAGGCATTCCCTACCTTACCTTTTGATCCCCCGACTTCCACTCCATTCTCTACACCGCTCCTTCTGTCCCTTTCCATCCCTCGCACTCCCCCGTTTCTCTCCTCTTCTCTCGGACGGAATGTTTCCCCGCTGCTCTGTTGCGCAGCCAGTCAGCCCGTGGAACTTCGTCCCGTAGAACAGACGTTCCCCAATTATTATTATGAAGGCACAGTTCCAGCCACCACGTCCAATTATACCTCGCGGAACTAATCTGTAAGTTCCTTTGGTAAATTTCGCGCTCGCAACTGGTAACAGGATTTTAAAAGCATAACTCATCCCTCCCCGCCGCAGCAGTCACGCGAACGAAGTTTCTGATACGAGAGAGGGGGCGAGTTATTGCTTCTTCGTTACGTTGATGGGAATATTAAGAACCGCCACCGTCTCCGATTAATATGTACCGTTACGACATTGCAACGAGCCACGCGCTCGTCGACTTTACGATGGTCGTTGCGTCCTCGTACAGTTCCCCGTGCCCGGGATGCAAATGGCGAAAGTATACACACAGTCGCTTTCTCGGCAAAAAACGGCTCGTTAATCAGCACCGTAGATTGCTAACGCCTCGCCGAGTATTTTCGCGAATTTTATAATCACTTTATTTCGCGTATATACGCGTCTCGCTACACTAGATAGGATATCCAACCGTATTATCTTATTTTCCTCGCGAGAATTTTACACGGTTACGCGATTTATTTTAATCTCCCTCGCCCCGAGTTTTTCTAGATAACGAGTCGCTGGGAGCTGGAACATCCTCTCAGCTTACAGGTTCATTGCGAAATGCGGCAAATTCTCTGCTTTTCTAAACAATCCAATTAATTAACAACTCGTTGAAATTTTCCATCGATCGGTTAAACCGCGGATAAAGTAAGTCGAGTAAAAGGCTAAACGCGAAGCGGCGAGGTCGCCGATATATCCAGCGGAGGAGATCAAAGCTGGCAACTAAGGCACCCCGGTTCGTTTCGCATTTTCACAGTGAGCGGCGGGTTACGGAGCTCGATAAGCGTCGAAGCTCGATGCAACGGGTTACGTAAATTGAACCACGCGAGAGATATGTGTTCCTTGGCTCCACGCGAACGTAAGTAGATGTTCTCCAGCAAACTTTCACCCGGAATAGCATTCTCTCGTGCATAGGCGTCTTGCACGATTCTCACGAATATTTGCCATGCACTCCGCTCCGCTGCAGGCATATTTATACATTCGATACTTCCAATACCGATATTCATATTCGCCAAACACATTTCCATACGACCTTCCGGCTTCCATCAGCGACCGTCCAACTGGTCACATCTATAGTATTTACAGATTCACCTACTTTCGTCCTTTTTCCAGCCTCCGGACAGCAATCCCTCGCACTGTCCACTCTTCCTAATGTTTCTTTACTTCTGAATGCGTTCGGATGTAACGAAACTCGGTCTTGCGTATAAATTAAGCTTACCCTTACAAGAATCTCAAACACAGAATGCTTCCTTCGTATAAGCAATAGTAACTTCCTGCTCCATAGTGCATTTCTGCCCATAACACGAAGACTCTATTTATGCCGCGTACAGCGCACGTTGCATAATGTACCTGGCCACGCTAGAAATGTTCTACGCGTCGCTACGTCCCGACTGGTCGATGATTTTTCTGTGAAAGCGATCTCTCAGCCCGCACGTTATGTGAGCTAGGAATTCTTGAATTAGGCAAACAATCGATTGTAAACTTTTCTAGGCTATTGGAACACATCGTTCGCCTTCGGCCCGGTTCAGATCTGGACGCGGCCTTCCGTTACGTTAAAAGGAAATTGTCATTGAGCTACGTCATTCCTGTCACTAGACGTTTCTCGTTCGAGGCATTCCCGTGTATTTTCAAGGAGCAAGCTGTTGAAATGGACCACTTCGAGTGGCTCGCCCTGTATAGAGTGAAAGCGCGGAAGCCAGGTTGAATGTATCCTTTCTGACCAGAATCGAACACTGAGTATCGACGGAATGGAAAGTACGAACGGTGTGCAACCTTCGATACTGGACGTATAAGAGACCCGAGAGCTGTATTATCTAAGCGGTCGCTGAAATGTGCAGGAAGCAATGGTTAGAAGTAGTCTGGGAAATTACAGAGTGCCTGCGCCAATGTCAATCGAAACGAAATAAAGCGACGCGTTCGGACCGTCCTTCTGAAATGCATAATTAATTGATAGGGGAAAGAGGAAGCAGGAAGATCGATGCAGCGGCATTGCTGCATTCCCCATCTATGTAAATTTCTCCTCCAATTATTCGGCCAGTCGTTTGAGCGATACCGTTGACCGTGCTCGGCAGGAGCGGCATTCAAATTAACTGGGTAGATCCCAGTGTTATTGTACGGTTACATTCGCAACACGGTGGGAACCAAAGGGAGGAAAAAGAACGATCGCACATCCGTTTGTAAATGACATTCTCTTTTTACGCGAGCGGAGTTCTACGGATGGCGAAGGGAGCAGGGGAAGGAATTACCTCGCATTTTAAGGAATTAAGTCGTGTCCAACGGAAAAATTCTTCCTCCAATCTTGTGCAAATATGGGATCCGCTGGAACTACACTCCGAGGCCCAGAATATCGTAAGAAAACTCGTTACTCCTTCTTCATTTTATTAAAATCCTGCAACTGCCGTAACAAGTTTCATAAAGATAAGGTAAATGGATGCATTACTAAATTCGCACGTGAGAGTTTTTTCTTGACACGTAGGGACAATTAGCATGACCTCATACATAGTATTTTCCTCTCGTTTATCGACTTGTAAACATTATTAATTCCGTGAGCTATATTTGCGTTTAGCATGCTCTATTACGTTACCAGGTTATAACGCAAACAGAATATAAAGCTGAAGGTTGAAAGAACTGTCTGAACCGTAACTGTGCCTAATCAGCTCTCTGGAAGATAAAGCTCCGTGCAAAAAAAGATTTATCCTACACTTTCAACCTTGACATTGGACAAGCAATGAATGTTTTAAATTCATATCCTGCGCTACGAAGCGCGTCGTGCAACATATTCTTGCCCTCGCGATTAACAAGACACACTTCTCAACCATTCTACAAGGGGCGTTGTATTTTAGTAAAACAGAAAGAATACTTTTGAGGGTGCTGAAGGTTCCGGGACTTCCGGGTGGCTTATGGTTCGAGGTATTTGACAGGTACGTGACGTCTGTAGAAGAGGAACGCGAAGAGTAGGGCAGCCGCGGCGATAAAATAGAAAACCAGTCGAAAGATCTTCACGATCCTGATATTGGCCTCGTCCACGCAATGCTTCTTGGCGGTGGCGGCCGCGCAGAGAACGTAACTCTCGATGTCGATTTCCGTGGCAACCGGAAATGCATCTTGGTCTTCTGGGGTGAGACGTTGCTGGAGCAGGTACACACGATTCCTCTCTGCTGACCACGGCCTCGATGAAATTGACTCAAGGGATCGAAGTGCATTATGAACTCTCCCGTGCTCTTGAAGAAGCCTGCAGAGAAGCAAAGGTTTTTACCTCGACGACTGATCTTCTCCCCGTCCCATAATGCCGGCCTCCTTCCAACCTTCTGTTGCCTCCCCCGCGTCTCTCAGTTGCATCTATTTCTTTCAAGAGCGGCACCACTTCGCTTCACCCACCCCGTCCCGATTTCCCTCCAACTCGTTCTACGCGACAAGTTCCGCGCATCCTTCACCTTCCTCCTACTCCTCCGACATAAGCGTGCATTCCGTTCGATCTAGCTGGCGAATGTCTGCCGCTTCTCCAAACGAAATGTCAACGCTCGACCCTCGAACCGACGCGGACGACCGCGGCGAATGCAATGAAACCGGGATGTCACTCGAAATTCCTAACTGCGGGAAAACTGCGGATATTGAGTTACCACCGGCCCCAGACGTTGCCACTCGTCGAACTCGACCCTTTCGCATCGGCTAATTAAAATTTCATCGCTCTTCACTAACGAGTTACTCGCGTTTCCTCCGTCCAAACCATCCGCGGAATTCTCTCTATACGCCTCTTCCAGCTTTGCGGAATAAGAACGGAGGCTGTTTGGTTGATGGTTTACACTGTACGTCGGCGCAATTCACCTATTGACGATCGAATCTGTCTTTATTGACACGCGCGTAGATTTGTAATTAGTCAAAAGTATCGGTCGCTTAATCGCCTGGTATAATTAGACGCAGAAGCCGAGCCGTAATTTCCACCGACTGATGAACGGGCTTTAGACGTCGCGCTCGAAACAACGCGCACCCACGCGGGTGCATAGATCGATGCGATTGACTCTATATCGGTTCCCGAGGGTCGGAACTAATTGCAGAACTTGTCGAATGACGGTTGATGTTTCGGGGACACTAAGGAGCGGCAAGTGCTGTGAGCTGAACTCGGCGCATTGGCTTTATCGGATTTACAATTTCCTGAGCAGAATTCGCGAGGAAATGCGTGCTTAAAAGTTGAGCATGTTTGCTGTTACGGTATTAACGCTACGTCGCGACTGTACTATCGGGAGTACATCAATAATAGACGATAGAGCGGAAATTGGTAAAAGTTTCAGCTCGTATAGCGGGGCGTGCATAAAGGGTATAAACTATAAAGGGTAAATGGACGGAAAAACATCTTCCGTTCAGCGTGACGACGGTACATCATATTTCATACCCAGAGTACAGAATCCGATAGGTAATAGAACTCTCTCAACTTCCCACGGACAACGATTAAACCCTATCGACAGGACCGCGAAGAACGCGCGACGAACGCGAGCACGTGAACGTTTTCGTTGAAAATGTAAGTTGCAAACGGCGCGGCCCCGCAGTTTCTTCGCGAACTGCTGGCCGGACGGAGAATCACGCGGAGGGAAAAGTTAAAATCGCGCGGACCAGTTCTCCGCTGGCAAAGAAACGTATTTCAATGAGAGAGCCGTCAGGAATTTTCGGGAAGTTTCTCCGTCGCCGGACCAAACTCGCGATTTTTAAAAGCAATCAGAGACCGAGCCAGCAAGTTTCCCCGCGGGAAAAACGAGTTCCCTTTCGGCTGTTTGTCTTTTTGCCACCCTCGATCCACCCCCCGCCCTTCTCCACTGTCCCGTCGAATACCGCGGAAAACGTGTTTACTTTGGTATTCGGCTAAATCGTAGTTTGAGACAACTTTTACTTTTTTACGATTGCATCGCATTTGCCAAGTGTGCCGCGGTCTTTTCCCAGCGTAGCCTTCTGCAACTGAGTGCATCCCGTGCGCCTCCGCGAACACTGTGATCAAACTTTCCTGAAAATCTTTCTCAATGGTTCTTTCCGGCAACTTCAGCCGCGGATTTCCTCTTGCCCCACCTTCGCGGACCAGCTCGCGACGGATAACTCAATTCCGTTTCCCTGCGAATTCATTCTCAAGGGTCGCGTACGTACAGACTCCGAGTCCCCAGCTTTGGCGCGTCGCGTCGCAATGGAAATTGACTAGAAATTGCGAACCGTGCGAATCGCGGAATATAATGAACTGCCAAGAAGAATTCTACCGCTCGATGGTGGGAGCCAACTTTCCCGATCGAGATTGTCCACGATTACAGACCAACTCGGGATCGTACAAAGTTTCCGATCGACGTGGATTTCATCGGCTCTCGGGCTGAATAGTCGCGGTGCCCTTTCGCAAATTTCTCCGGCTTCGCTGGAAAGTAACTTCTCGAGTGTCAACAGAGTCCCTTCGAACTCGATAACCGGGCAAATCTCGGATATCGTAAATTTCCAGTTCGTTATACCTCTTCTTCGCTCCGAGCAGGCCAAGAATCGTGTCGCAAAGCGCGGATGGCAACCATTCAAAGAACAGCACCAAAAGCCAATGCAGGACCGCCACAGACGTCATTCCGCGCAGCCCAAAAGTCGGGTATGCAAACTTTCGATTGCCCCGGCCACCCTGCTTAACCAGGTCGTTCCATGTGCACCCGATCGGTGCCGCATTGTATACCACTGGCCCCTTTATGTCTTTCCTATGGTAACAAAAACAGCAATCATATACATATGTTTCCGTACAATCGAGATCGATCACTCTAAAACTTTGTCTTGATATAAGTAATATATATGTAGAATAGTCGGGGTTCCACAAATTAAATACATATGTATAGTAATTCGATTCTTAAGAAATTCGAAGGAATGCTGCACGTGCGATACAATTACAGTCGAAAATTAATTGAGCCTGCAGCTCTCTGCGTTTAAGGGGTACGTTCTATAAAAAGAACAGCCCTATCGCGGGATATGCAGAATACGTGACGAATTTAAAACTCCATTTTGCCGCGGAATAAATTGTGGTCGTTAAACTCCACCCCCTTGTCACAGACGGTTTGCTTTGAAAAACGAACTTACTAGGGCCCGAAGCAGCAGAACAACAGTTCGTTCTTTCATTATCGTCGCAATATCATTGTCGACGTCCCATTTCGCTGGGACAGGAAGCAGGGTATATAAAATCCTTTACCGCACGAACGAAACAATTTACTCTTTCCTAGCTGAATTCCTTTCTTGGATTACCGCATAATAAACCGGAAGCTACATAATGCCAGCGATCTGGCAATTCATTAACAATACGTTTGTTAATCAACTGACCCGTGGAATTGTTTCGGGTTTCAAAGAGCCTCGAAAGAATAGGAGTAGGAAGCGGTTGTGTTCATTTGGATAAGTAAAATACGATTCATTTCTCTGTATATAAATAATTGATTAATGATAATAATAATTAAATAATGATTTGAAATTGGTACCTAAAAATGGCAAAGTGATCCTTACTTCCAACATGCGAATACCTACTTGAGTTATATGTGCTCCTGAGAGAATGCAATCCGCGAAATTGAATAGAATTGTAAAGCCGCTTTAACTATGTTACCAGGTATGTAACATGAAAAAAAACGCAGCAGTATTTGCGCGTAATTCCTCGTGGAACAATAGCCAAGGCTATTTGAACCGGTAAACCGCCTTAATGCGACCTTCCGCCCAGCGCTGCTCGATGCCCCAAATGTTGCGCGCTTAAACTGCTACCTTTACCTAGTCCCCTCAAAAGAGACTGGCATGCGCTCATAAAACGAAACCGCGTTCATTTAACGTAAACTTTAATTGCAACGTTTTATGGCTCTAACAGCGGGGGAGCCGGCTGTAGGCATAAAGACCCGCGATTTTCCACTGCCGCCTCAATCGTTTCACCTTTAATACGACTCGCGGTCTCACGCAGCGAACAGCTTGTTTAAATTCCACCTAATATTTCTATTACGCGAAACGGTCTAAGGCAAACTTGAGGATTGATTATTTAACTCAGCTCGCAGCGGTTTACATAAGAACGAGCGAACGTTCATTAACTTTCTCTACGCTCGTACTAGAATTACTGAATACCGTAACGAGCGTGAAATTATTCCAGTATTAGCAATTATTACGCGAAGCTGACTTACATAAGTAAACGCCAGTTTTCTAGATCAATGTTTTCCGTCAAGCAAACTGTCAGCAATGCTGATATGACCGGGTGGCTTCGAAGTGAACCCGCCGCCCTGACTTATTTCAATTCTGTTTCATCCTTACCCTTTCTGTATACTGTACCTCTGCGCAATGCACCTATAATCGTAACAGTATTTAGCGGAATCGCATGGGTTTAGCAGAGAAAGTGGAGCACGCGAAAGGAGGGAAACATAGTCGACTGGCAAGAGGAAGAGTAGGATGAAGAGAGCACTTACGCGGTGGCTCGTTCCCAAGCAACGGCGATGAGGGTGTTGACCGTCAGGTCGATTGGAATGATTTCCGCTTGAAGCTCAGGCTTGCCCAGGGCGAGGCCAGCTCCTACCAGGAAAGCTGTCGAACCTTTGAGGACGTCCACGTAACCGGGCCCGGGCTCGCGGTGAGCCGGGCCAACCAGCGGAACCCGCACCACAGCTATCGCTCCATCAGGCACGCGTTCGTTCTGCAACGACTCGCTGATCTGTCCTCTGTGTCGGAAAATGCTGGAGACTCCGACCAACACCTCCAGCCCGGGCAGCTCTTGGCAAAACTCGTAAACCACGTCGTGCGGCCCTGCCGCGTGAAACGCCACGCTGACACCACGCAACAGTTCCTTGTCCTCTTTGCTCATGCCGAGTCCATCGTACAGTAGATTACCCTCCAACGCCTTCACGCGAGAAATCGCGTCTGGGTCCTCTGTCCGTAGCCTCTCGAACCTGTGGCAAACGAATGCGGGACTCGTTGTTTGTCGGGTTGGACCTCGGCCAGCTTTATGAGCTGCTCTCGATTCGCACAGGTCGTAAGAAAGCGCTCAGGGTTATTGGATGGGAAATTCAATCACTGTTTGTGCTACTTGATCTTTAATATCCAGTATAATACTAACAGGTTAGACACGCGACGGAGTTGAAGATTTTTTTCCCTATAAGTCCTATTTAACCCTTTCGACCCGACATTTTGCTATTTGGATTTTATTTTATTTTCTTGCAGAAATCGATTGTACTAAGTGGCGGATAGGTACTGATCAAATTTGAAAGTTGTATGTCAATTTTAAAAATTGGGACATATGGGTCCCAGCAGTTTTTTTGAGTGGGACATATGTGACCCGGAAAAGTTAAAGAGGGTTAAACACTTCTTTCCGCTCCCATCGATCCGTGATCGAGGGAAGGAGCACCCACTCTCGCTGCTAGGAAATCAACACCAAAGGAAGTCTCTCGCCTAAAGTCGTAGTCTACGCATCTTACGCTATACTCTAATTTCTAATTCGTTCGCAATCGTTGGTTCTTTCTTTATGAAATATATATCAAGACGCTTGTGATATTTCTGATTAAGATAAGACTAAACAGGAATTATAATTTGGACCGTATTCAGGAATAAGTATGAAAATACCTAATGGGACATATGTGTCCCGGAAATGCATAGGGACTTCTCTATGCTCAATAAGATAAGTAAAAACATAATAATGTAAAAACTTTTGCGCAAAACAGTTATATCATACTGTAAACTGAGAAGCTATGATAAAAAATTTCAGAAAATTGTTCAATTACGTGTGCAAAACACGAGATTTCTATAATTGAGACTCTGCAGCCAGACACCCTGCCAAAATAAAATTTATCCAGCACGTTACGACGTTGCTTATTCTCATGATTGCCAATCAAAGATAGTAGTATATACTCAGATTTACTAAAAAAGAATAAAACAACGCACATATGTGGCACGTATTGTTTCACAGATGATGACAAACATTCACTGGGACATATGTGTCCCAAGAGGGTCGAAAGGGTTAAGATGCCCTTCGTCCGGCAACAGCAGCATTCGATTCTCGGTACACTTCCCTGCTCGAGACACGTAACGCGCGAAATTGCGGGCAAACACTGTTTTCAATAACAGCTGAGGGCGTCTCAGGCACACTTCCACGCCCCCAACTACGGATACTCTATTATTGAACGACTATGCACGCCATAACCACTGGGTCTGCTATCCTATCAGCAGTTTGTCGCCTGGAACATCTAATTACAGAGGGGTTCAAGATTCTTGAATCATATTTCTGATTTTAGCCTTTAATCTTTTGCACACTTGGTATCGCTACTTCAATAGGTATAATCAACGATTAAGTAGCAACCTGATTTAATTCTTTTCAATGCCATTAAAACACTTTACTTTCCGACCAGTGATCCACGTGTTACGGAACGTCTCTGAATTTCTGCAAAAAGAAGTGCAGAACTGCGGCGAAACGAATCAACGACCCATAAGCACGAAAACACCTCGAAACGACTCGTCCCTGTGGTTTTAACTGTGCAGTATCATTCGATTGGCGGAACGAATGAAGCTCAGAGATTTCTCCGGGGAGCGTCGCTTCGCGGATTTTAATTTCGCGAAATTTCAGGCGCGTCGACGAATTTCGCGTGAAGCTGGTAGACGGAGGATCTCTCGCCGGTGCGGAATCCTCTTTATAATCGCGTCAGAAAGGGCACCGACGCGTCGGGGAACGCGTGCTAATGAAAATAAATTTCCCCGTGCCGCAGAAAATACCCGACCCGGCCCTTGGTTGCCGTGGTTGAGTTTTGCCTCGCGTGTCTTACGATGCAACTGGGATCGTTACGGTGGACGATCACGTAACGCCGCAATCCAATTTATACGTCTACAAGCGTATACGTACGTGATGCCCGTGCATTTCTCGGTGATGTTGCACGTCGTCCTCTCGAATCAAAACATTAGAAAAAGGGAACAAACTGCACCGTGACCCCTCGCTCGAGTAATGGTCGTTTGTAGGATTTTACTCGGGTAATTGCGCGATTAATTTAATGACAGGTTAGCTCTTAATATTCCTTTAAGCAGGTTTGCCAGCCATTAGTTGATGTTCTATTCCACGTAGCCGTTTGAAGGATCAGTGTATTTCGAGTCACGAAGCAAGTACCTTCATATCTGAATGATCCTGTTTTACGAACAGTGAACGCGAGATAAATAGGTTTTCTATAATTCGCTTCGAAGGAAGCAGGTTATTTGCTGCTGTGGCTTTTTTTGGCTTACGTGTCACCGATAAAATGCAATTAATTCCTGACGATGCTTCTACCATTTCTTTTATTCTTGGATAACTTGCCACGTAACCGTGCCACGTCAATGATATTAAAGCGACAAACATGAGTTATTTCTATACTGGTTCCCAATAGGTACTTGTCGTTTAATGCATAGAAGATGAATAATTCTATCCCCTTTTTGAATGTACCTATATTTGAAAAGACTGAATGCATTGGCACAATTCCTGGGGGCAACTATTGCATTTCTAACGGGGAGCTAATCCCCATCCGCTAGTGTGTCTAATGAACTCTTGATTAGAATGGAACGCTGTAGCATCTAACGAATGGTTGATTAAAGTCAGACGCAATATCTAACGGATATGCAACCACCGCCTGATTACACTGCCACGATACACTGTGTAACGAAGGATCGAATGCAGAGAGACCTGGAGAGAAACAAATAATCGGAGAAACAACCTCGATCGTTACGCGAACTAGAATGTCAACTCTATCAATTCTGCTGCATCAAATAGTGAATAAAACTATTTTTTTTTTTTTGTTACGCGAAAAGAAATCTTTATAAAAAGTCCACTTGCAGCGTAGAATGCTATTGTTTTACAATATACAATATGTAAAAACAAATAATGGCAAAGGTGGAAATAATACAAAACGCCAATATTTACTGTTGTTTTTCCTTCAGTGACTGTTTCCGTTGCATCGTTATTAACCATTGTTATAAAATAAACTTTTCCCGATATCAATATCTACTCGCCAATGCTTCCAGTCTGAATCGTGCCAATTTACTGTTACAATCTTTACAATGCCCATAAAGTAATTATACAAACAACCTTGGTACTGCTCCCCGATGTTAACATTCGACGATAGCTTAAAGTAAATAATTGCAAGGAATATGGAGCAATTGATATGCACGGCAGCACCATCTGATCATAGTTCAGGACGACCGGGCGCGCCCGTTTGCATTAATTAACTGCACAAACATACGTATTTTCAGCAAACTTCATTGCCGCTTTGTAACCATCTACTGTATCAAATATCCACTACAGTCTGTAAACAGGTATTTGAGGGACTTTGCAAATCCCTGCAAATTAACATGCATTACTATCCCGCAAAATCATTCTCGCCCCAACATAATTAAACGTAAACTCCACTACTTCGACCCTACATGTCGTCCAATTAATCCCCTGAAAAAAATTTCAATTTCAGTTCCCACTGAACCTTCCCACTCCGTACTAGCTTGGCACAAATGAACTGCGCGATTCACTGCAATTTCAAATTCTGCCAATTTGAATGGAAACACGAAAACGATGTTTCGGCAATGATATCCTGGTCGACCGTGGGAGCAGTCAGCTCCATGTTTCCATACTGTATTACAGAATACAGAATTTGCAAATAATATTTAAAGCGTCATGTATCGAGAATAACAGGGGCGCGACCTAATGCGGGGAGCAAAGTTCCAGAAACGTTACGTGTCCCTAAAGTTCGATCGAATAGAAAGTTTTCACGCGTACCAACCGAGCAGAGGGGCAGATAGTCCGTTCGCGATTGAGAAAAGAACGGAGGAAGCAAAGTTGGCGTTCATACCGAGGCGACAGGAAGATCCTCTTGATCCTGTCGTCGTTATTGAAGCCCTTCTTGGATCTGATCACTGCATAGACTTTGACGTTGGGGAAGGAACGAAGGATCTTCTCGAGGAACGCCCGACCCACGTCACTGGTGGCTCCTGTTAGCAGGAGCTCGCGGTCCGCGTACCAGTCGCGCAGAGACATGCTCATTGACTGACTGATGGGAAAAGAAAGCAGCGGCAGCACGCTGCCCCACGTTGCAGCCCGCTCAGCGTTCACCCGATCGCTATGCTACCGGCTTTCCTTTGCCATTTCCAACGCTATCGCGTTCTAACGCTGGCTCCTGGAAAGCACTGGGCGGCACGATCGGAGCACGGTGTAGGAGACTGCGGTCCCCCGGTATCTAGCAGAATCGAGGAAATTGATTCCCGAGGTCGACGCTCCGCTGACGCGCGAACAAACTGCTCCTTTCGGCAGGGGTGCTTTCTCTTCCCCGGAAATTCTGATTCCAGGGGTTCGATAGCGACTCTCGACGCGTCGTTCGTTCGACAGTTGGTGGGTAACAAACTGGAAATTGCGAGGCTCCTCCTCAGCCTCGAAAACATTCGGCACGCGGAGCGGTTACATTCAGATTCAATTAGCCCCGCTAATTTGCCTGCGGATTTACCGTATTCACAAGTATCTACTTACTTGCGTAGCGGGTGACGGGGAACCGCCAACGCGTTTATCAGTGAAATTATCTGTTAACCGTGTTGAACTTCTCTATGACGTTCGGCTCGTTTCTGCTACGATTCAGGATATCAATAGGAAGACTCGTCTCATATACCGATTTAATTCAATCGGAAGCTTAATAACATTCCGTGCACAGGTTTCCTCTTAACGTAGTATATCGGCGCTGTTGCTGCAGCCCAAGCAGCAACGGTACTCGAGGATCAGACAGTCCTTGATCGCGTTCAGACGCCTCACAGACGTTCGGGGCATCTTCATGTAAATGAGGCTGCCGGTACGTTTACCAAGATTGCCAACAACGGGGAGGTTTAGCATGAAATCGAGCACTACGTGCTCGCACCACCGAACGAAGAGTTTGAATATTACGCGTTTATGCACTTACACAGATCCTAACGTATACCCAATGGTGAACTTAGAAGGATATAACATTATCATCTCGAATTGGGCGGTCCCGAACACGTGGCAGGGAGCGCGGAACAATTCCATTTACTGCAACCTGCCACGAACAAGGTCTCGTTTCCATAATCGTATCGAGTACTCAAAAACGCAATTTGAATGCAGCTATCAGTTTTGTCCCAACGGGACGAAATCGTTTCACAGAAATAAAGAGGGATTCTGCTTTCGATGGCGCCAACTGTAATACATGATCAACGTTTTCACACGTCGATTTCGCTGGTTCGCCTTGAATTTTCGGGACGCCCACTCGCGTCCGAAAAAGGAGAGGCGTTAAGGAGATTTCGCGTCGAGCACGGCCACGAGTGCAACTCTCTGCCAAATAAATATTAAACGGCGCACCGTGAAACTTGCTCGTGGCGCGGCGCAGAATAACCTCGGGGGAAATGAAACAATCATTAATTTGCATTTAAACAACGAAAATGGTCCGGCGGGCGTATGGTGTCGCGGACTGGCGTTAATACACTCGGCGAATCGGAGTGGTGACGCTGAATAATTATAAACAGAGAATCCAGGAACATCGGTAACCCGCTCGTTTTTTTTGTTTTTTTTCACCTCTCCGGCTGGTCGACGCACGATTTTGGTGTAACTCTCCCGTCCGCCATCCCTCTTTCCCCTGCTGCTTTATTTCCATCCATGAATATGTACATTTTTGCGGCGCGTTCGCGCACGTGTTTCGCCACACGGCCGGCTATTCGCCTAGAACGTGCCATTTATGCGTTGTTTGCGAATGCAAAATCGGGCCAATTTGAAGGAAACCCCGGCAACTAGCGGCGCGAAAGATGCGTCGGCGGACGCTCTGATGGACGTTCGTTATCAAGGAACGTCGATATCCATCTCCTCCTCCCTATCGATGACACTGTTTGCTCCCCTCGCGAGTGTGTTTCGGTGCTGCCACTCGCTTTCGCCGCGTCTTTCCCGGTATCCACGAACTTTGCCTCGCCCATAAATTATCGCCCATAATAATGTCGAAGGTATTCCTTCTGCAAGAAATCTGTCTTCGCGCAATAATTCGGCAATTATTAGCGTCCGAGCGCTAGCGCCGCGAATTATAAATATAACGGTATCCGTTACTCGACTTCGGATGGCTATCGCAATTACCGTAAGCGCTATCAGGATTTGCAATTCCGATGGCGAGCCCGAGTCGATATCGATTGGTACTTAATAGAACGCCGTCGCCCGAATTAGGGCCAAACGAGATTAGAAAATCTTCGTTAACATAAGTGATAGAATTCGAACGGGGAATTGGTGAAAAGTTTGATCTAATCGCGAGGAAATTGAAACGGGAAGGAAAGTCGAACCGAATACGGTACAACGTCAGGCAGGAATTAACGCTTCAGAGTTGGATGTAACGAAGCACGAGACCGACAGACTATTTTCACTCGCTATCGATTACGAAACCCGCGAGTGTAGTTGAAAAATTACGTCACCGCTGCACGTACCCGCTACCTCGTCGAAGGGGTCGCGAGAAACGTTGCTGCTGAATTTTTGTGGATTCGCTTCGCCGAGATTCCCAGACTCGGGTGGAAATCATTACGTCAGTCGGCACAACGCGAGTTAATTGCCGTAAATTAATAACCGTTTCGATGCGACGCGGAATTACCGCTCGAGCGGTGTAACTGGAGGGAATATCGTAACTAGACGGAGCGAAGGGCTGCGAGCCGCTACAAACGGGAATTAGTTGATTTCAGCACGCGTAAACGAGCGAGCAATTTTTAATTAGGACTCGTTCGCGCGATTGCGCCCCGGGTTACAACGACGCGCATTGCTTGTCCACCTGCATTCCCGAAAGAATCGATCCGTCGCGTTATTACACTGCTCGTCACGGGAAAATCCGGCTCGGCAAAGGAAGCGGCGACAAAGAAGCGTGAAAGTGTTTCAGAAGACGCGAGGGAGATCTCGGAGAGAGAAGATTCGATGACCTCGTGGACACGTGTTGTGCAAGAGACCAAGTCGCTACGATAAGGTAGCGCACACCGACACAGAGGCGCGCCAAGGTGCACGCAAAATTAGAATTTTAAATTCGATCCAGGTATAGCTGTTTAGCAAGAAATGTTTTACAGATTACTGCCTCGGTGCGGCGATGCCGGCGTCGCGTGTTAACTGAACGGAGGTGCAATTACCAGCTGTGTAATAACAAACAAATGGATACACATCGCGCTCCGATTTGACCAGCGCAATCTGTATTCCCGATACTTTCGATTACGTAAGTGTACCTAACTGTCGCTGCAGTCCAGCGTACAGGTACACACAGGCTGTTTCAGGGATGTTGGTTCGCAGAAACCTAACTGGGAATGTGATAGAATTCGTGTACCTATAGAAAGAAAATATCGCCAATTAGGTGGCGCGTTGAATTTCTTGAAATGCCAATCATTTTTCTGCGCGTGCGATCGAATAAAAAGGTATTACAATCTAGAGACCTAGAAAATACATGCAAAATCTGTACGAATGTCTTGAAGCACCCTGTACAGGTAAATGTGTGTCGAACCGATCCGATTTCGCGCGTAATCCTTACACATCGAGGCTCGGGCCGTAAAATCCTGCCAGAAACTATGCTTCGGACTTTAACCTTTGAAATCTGACAGATTTATCGTATCGCAATGCAAGTAGGTATCTTTTATTTATCCCATTCATTTCACTCAATATAGCCAACAAGCTCCAGCCGCATCTCGTAAGTTTACTATATGCAAACATTCTGCTCGCAACACTTGGTCGGTCGCGTCGCGCGAGCCGAAGAAGCAATCACGGCTTTAACGAGCTGCAAAGAAGACAGAAGTTACGCGGATTAAATCTATAAAGAAGCTTTTCGAAAATACGGATGTCGAGCGGGATTTCAATTTGTAAGAAGCCCGGAAGGTACTTCGCCGGGATTAAATCTTTTTATAAAGGAAGATCCGCGCGGAACGCGTAAGAACAAATTACAAGCGAGTTTAAGAATTTCCCGTGGAACAAACTCTACCTGCTCGAAGATAAGAAAAAATAAAGGAAAGCGGGAAAGTATTACATCGAATTAAAGTCAGGGGCGGAAGTATGCCGTGAATTTTCTCGAACGCCGACGGGCATTTCGTTCCTGTTTAGGGTAAATTTCCCATCGGGAACGGTTTACGTGCAAAATGACCGAGTCCCTTTCAAGCTGCTCCCGTGAAGAGCGCTCAAAGGCCGGAAAAGGGCTAATAGCGTACAAAAGTAACGACGTCCTTAAAGCCGCCCACGCATCACCAGCCTAATTCCTTAAAGTGCTCTTTCGGTACGTTAAATCACTTTATCACATGCTACACTGCGCCTTCCTTTTTCCACCGTACAACTCATTCTGAATGGTTAACACGCGATATAAGAGTCGCCGCTGAAAGATCGCCTTTCCGAACCATTAGTGCTGGCGTACGTTCGCCACCTGTCCTCAGAAACGGTTCACCCTTCGAATGCTTTCTTGATAACGATGACGCCGAGCTCTGACTCGTGTCGTGGCTTCCTTAAAATCGCCCATCTTCGCACTCGATTTTGCACTCGTGCCAAGTCTTGCACGCTTAATTTAATCTTTATGTCGGGCTAACTTGATGATATAGGATTATTCTTACAAGCTGCCTAAGCATCCGGCCATGGGCTTCTGTTTAGCGAGTGCGGCGCTTACTGCTACTCCTATCCATGCCTATTATGCTAAATACCGTGAACCATGAGGAAGCGCCGTTTTTCCCCTGCTAAGGAAAACAGCCGTCGAGATGGGCCATTCGCGATACCGTACGGCACGGTGTAGGCGAAACACATGGAATCGCGCTATTACGCGGCAAGATTAAAATTTGAATTGTTGCAGATACAAATTTCAGCGTTCCGCCAGCCATCCAAGGTATCCGGTGCTTTCTAAACAGTATTAATGCAGGTTACGGGCCTGGCACGCGTTATTATGTACACGACGAGGGTAAACGTGTTCTTAGCCTGATTAATCTAGTTGCACAAACACCCGCTAATTTCCCTCGTTTTCATGGCACGTGGGTTTAATCGTAAAACACTGCAGTAAATACGCTCTGCTTTCGGGAAGCACGTGCTACGATCAAAGGGGAGAACTTAAAACTGCTTTACGATTGCTTTATTACTGTTGGCCGATATAACTGCTACTCTATCTCGAAGAATGCGAATGGCATTGGGTACGTTATATTAAATGATTGAACTTTAAGAAGACGTCTTCCAAGCTCGACAACAGGTAATTATTTTAAATTATGGTAATTATAGTAATGAAGGTCGCGTAATTGATCGACCGACAATTGCCAGCCGATCTTGTGACCGTTCTGACGATCATCTCGATGACGCTGAACGTCTCCGTCTCGTTTGACGCGGCGTCGGCCTCTGCCAACATCGCTTCTACAGCGGAGTTAAGGGCGCACGCTCTCTGCTCTCGATCGTAAACGTAGCCGAACCTGCAGATGCACTCGTAACCGCCCGGCATGTTGACGCAAGTCTCCCCGTCGTCGGACGAACAACTGTGCTCGCCGCGGCTGCACTCGTTCACGTCCACGCAGAGGCCGAACCTTGATGACCATTCGTAGCCGGGCTCATTACACTCGCAGCTGATATTTATCTGATTCGCCATCAAGCTCAGGAAGTCGCGATTTTCTTGCTCGTCTAAACTGCACGTTCTGTGCGCTGCAAACGGAGGCGATTAATATGTCAGAGCTTGAATTCTTGACGTATGAGATTCTCATATATAACGGCGCGACTCAAAGTTTGCAGGTTTCGAGTTATTGGTACAGAAAAAGCGGCTGTTGTCTAACGAAACTTTTGAACCCGTTTCCCAAAAAATCGTGAATTTTTAGTTATGTCGTTGTTGCAGAAAACGAGCGATATATGTACGTGTATGTTGACAATTCCTGCGTGACATTAACCGTGTACAAAGTCTATAATTAATCGTCCTACTTTGCAGGTATTGCAAGAGGGGCGCCATACAGTTCGAGACACCTTGGATAAATAATTGGTAAACAGGTATTCGTAATGATGATTGGCTTGTAGAAAAATTGCAGGTCTCTTCAGCCATATCTAAGCGCGTCATTCTACTAGCGATTAACGCCTTGTCAATATGTCGCAAGAAACGATAGCAAGAAAACGTACGATGGACTACTTAGTTGGACCGGTGAATAATGGAGAGATGTAATTATAACAAGAACGTTCTACATGGGAGAAATTATTCAACGCCCCGGAATGAAATTAGCCAGGGTAGCTTATACCGAAATGGGTGGAATCCTCTTACAGCATGAGTAGAAGGTGATTTGTACGCACCCGCTGTGTTCCCAGCGTAGCAAGGATTGAGCGGCGACTGGTAACAATCGGTCATGGATCGGATTTGCTTCATGGGGCAACAATGATCAGGGCAGAAGCTATAAAGGGCGCAGGCATACGGCTTCGTGTCATCGGCTCGGGGATCGTGGTTGTGACCTCCGGATTCGATCTGACAGTTGGCGTGATTGTCACAGGACTCTCCGAAAATGCTCAGCTCCGGCACGCCGAGCATCGTGTACCAGCACATGTAATAACTCACGGTGCTGCGCCACTGAAATCGTTCTAAGTCAATGTTCCTTTGTTTTTCATTGCGTCGATGGAGCGGACATAACAGTGAACACCTTTGTCACGCAACGAATACAGTGGAAGGTAAAAAAAATATTCAAGAGATAAAGATATCATCGGTACATTGACCGTTTACTTTCCTTCTGGATTGAAAGGTCTCCCGAGGGAAATACGGGTACTTGCCTATTGGACCTTGAAAGGGAGCCATGGTTAGATCGTCACGTCTCTGAGCCCCCATACAATCCTTACGAGCGGCCATCACCTGATCGGCATTCTTCACAACATCCCATTTCTGTTCGTTCATAATCGTGACGGTGTCGTCCTCCCGTCTTAGAGCAGGGAGCTTAATGATCCTTTCGAGATACTTGAGACACTCGACGAAGCTCGCGTCACAGTGCCTGCACACATCAATCAGGTCGATGCACTTGAATTCTTACGATTTCTGCACCACGGTGCCTGTGCCAAGCGGCATATCAAGCTGTTTAACTGCTCATCAGCATCACATCTCGCCGATCGAGATTAAAGCAGGTTACATTACATTCGACGGCGTTACGTCGAGACTAATGAAGGATGGCAAGAGCGCGCAAATAATATTTCTCTTTTAAATCCGATAATTCCACTTGTGGAGAAGCGACTGCCTCCAATTGTAGAGTTGCGATTACATTAAAAAATTTAATTATATCACGTTCCGCGGTATAATCATGGCATTGTTTGTCTTGCGTGTTGGACATTGAATCGGAGTAATCAATTCAGTTACCGATTGTAAACAGTCCATTGCAAACGAATTAATTAAAGAGGAACTGTAGCTAGTCCGCGAATGGGACGTGGAATTTGCTTTGTGTGGCAATATTGCCTCGCGCGTTATCATAACGTTGTCGAAACCCGGCAATTATACCAGCAAGTTATCGAACGCGTTTCGGCAACGTAACTATCGAATAATTCGGTATGGGTGAACGGAGCATCGGATCAGGCTCGGTATCGAAGTTAATACCTACGCGCTTCCCAATGCAAAGACCTCAGCGGCGGTTTCGGGAATTCCTCGTACAGTCTGCTCGGCGAGTCCTCCGGCCTCTTGTAATAACGGCGATCGTAGTCCTGGAATTTATGCGCCCGGATGTAATAAGCGACGTCTCGGATGATCTTGTTCTTGTCCCAGTTGGCGTCCCAGTCCTCGGTGGCTTCTTCCACGTCTGGCACGTCGGTTATTTTTATGTTGGGATCCATAACCTGTTCCGTCATTGGTACGGTCACCATTTCCTCTTCCTCCTCCTCTTCATCTCTCTCAGTTTTCTCCTCTGTAGCCCCCGTCGTCGTTGCTGCAACTGGTAACGTTTCCCCCTCCGGCGAGCGAAGTGCATCAAGGATGCATACGTGAAAAAATGCGTACAATATTATTATCCTCATTATTCACGGCTCCTATACTACTGTCGATTCTGCATTGTTTACTGGATCCAACTTCAGTACCCTCGAATCTATCACACCTCGGCTTTTCATCACCTAGGTTGCTGTTAGAAACAATTCCTTTAAAGATCGTAACTCGAGAAGCATGAAAATTTGGATAATCTTTAGAAATTTGTAAGATAAATTTCGGGGTCAGGGAGTTTCCTGACAAAGTTCCTAGATAGTCCGAAATCAGATGCAGCTACTCTACGTGAGAACGATCGCTCATTTTGATGTTCGATCTCTAAAAGGGATCGAAAATATCGAAGTTTCGGATCGACAGTCAGAGCCCGCCTGGCCGAGTCTGGTTCGACATCGCAGAGGGGGTCGGTTCTTGCGGACGTATTTCGTTCTTTTCTCAGATTGGCGGGCAAATGTTGACCCAGTTTCAGCTTTGGATTGGACGTTACCCGCTCTTCCGAAACTGCTGACTAGAATACGCGATGAGCGAGAAGTTAGGGTGGTTGTTACGTTGTCTTTCCCCCACGGGCAGGACCATCGGCCACCCGAAATTCATGCTGGAAATACAATTTTCGTATCCCCGAATGTTTTCCTCGGAAGCTTAATTCTTTATCGCCTTTGCTTTCCCGTGCAAGATAACGTCGAAAGATGAGCCTGCCAACCTGTTCACCGTCATTCAGTCTATAGAGTTTCGGGGCAGATTTAATTTGAAAAAATGTGGTTCGACTTTGAATAATCGGTCTGAATTTGCTCCAGTTAATTCAAACTGTGCACTAAGTAGTTCTAGGTCAGCGATGCCCCGATGGGCGGCCCGAGGGTACGAGCATCCATCGCATTTTCCAAAGCTAGCGTGGAAGGGGGTCTCGAAACCAATGAAGTTGCAGGCATGTAACGGATGAGGAAAACTCTTGTAGTGTGCGTGTAGGCTCGTACCCTGAAATCAGCATGTAACCGTTACATGCTGATTTCATTGCGATTAAATTGATTTGACTTCTGGTTATAGGCTGATTTCGAGTCGTTTGGATTTGCGGTTATGGGTTCTATTTTTTGTTGACAGGATAATTTTTTAAACCCTGGGGGGTTTCTTTTTCTTCATAATTTTGTATTGTCATCCAAACTACGCATGCCTGCCAAGTTTCAAGTCTATTGGATAGTTGGAAGTGGGTTAAAATTGAGTTTCTAGATTTGAACTGAACAAACATGCATACAAACAAACACACAAACAGAGGATTGAAGCTGAATAAAAATCGTTTAATAAGAAACTTTTTGTTAATCAGAGGTGTATGTGGGAATGTTCAAGTCTATTTCGTCCAATTACATAATATTATTGTTTAATCATTAGTCAATTCCTGTTTATTTTCCCAATTCCTAAAATGTAGAACACTGGGGCTCCAAGAGTCCCAGTCATATAAGCCTACGGGTACGAGCCTACACGCACACTACTAGAGTTTTCCTCATCCGTTACATGCCTGCAACTTCATTGGTTTCGAGACCCCCTTCCACGAGAGTTTTGGAAAATGCGATGGATGCTCGTACCCTCGGGCCGCCCATCGGGGCATCGCTGTTCTAGGTAGAGGCGAGTTGAGAGAACATGAATGAAAAAACTTCCCATCTACCGATTTTTCTTTTCAGCTTTTAGTTTTCTGTGTAAGAATCCTACTTTCCCAAGAAGACATATAAAATGTATAAGTTCGGAAGGCAGTTGAGTAAGGAATTGATAAGCAGCTCGTAATTCAACGGGGAGGAAGATAGAGATTTTAAGGTGAAAACCTTCACTATCATCGCGAGAGTGCATAGAAAGTCGCGTTTGTGTATGTACAATTGTACGTACAAAGTGTTACGCGAAATGTGCCGCTTTCGAGCGCCGCAATTGCCCAATCGCTCTTTAATTGGCAATTTGAGATAAGATTGAAATACAGCGTGCAATCGATGCGAAAGGAAACGCTATCTGGGTAGCGTTGAGACCAATCTAATGGGACGGTGCAAAACCACACCGAAAATTCGATACCACCGATTCCACCCGTGCCGTGGGACAATAAACTGAAATGGGAGGAGCAGTTTACTGTCCCATAAACCTATCCGAGTGTTCGATAAAAAGTGTGTTCCTAGAAAAAAATATTCACTTCTTAAACGCCTTACGTTCGCTATGCGCGCAAAAGTGAGAAATCTGCACGTTTTAAAAGTCCTGGGTCCTTTTCGGTTGGTCTGAAATTTCTCCAAGGCATTCTAACCGGCAAGCTCGAAGGATTGCGAATAACGGAAGCATAGGGGAAGGAGATGAAAGGAGGAAAGTCGACGAATGCAGAGCATAATCGAAAACGGAAGCAAAGCACGGATGACACGGTTCTTTGAGTGTTTCGCGGAAATAAGGAAGGAAGGAAGGAAGGAGGGTACGTATAACGGGCTGTCGCAATAGCGAAATCCATTTGACGATTGGAAGCTTCCGCGCACCTTTGATACACTTCGTTCCGCGAAACGATGAACCATAATGGAGAGTGTACCATTTTCGTCAAATGCGAGCTCGCACGAGCGCCGAGCGGTGCGCCTAAGGATCCTTCCCGAAGGCTCTCGTGAAAGAACAGAACTCCGTTTAAAAAGTGTTCCATTTAAGCATTTTAAGCGCTGTACCTCGCCAGAGCCGGGCGGGGGTATGTTTCTCCGGAGAAGATTTTTCGAACGGTGAACTGGAATGAAACAAAACGGGGAGTGGAGTCGTCGGCCACGTTCCTATGCGAATTATGTTCTCGTCGCTTGGGAAATTTCGAAATCAATGGGCTGTAGCGATCCCGAAGAAAGGTGCACGGTTAGAGACAATCCCGAGTCAGAGTTCGGTTGATACTTGGCAACAAGGAGGAAATAAAGCGTGCCGTACAGACATACAGACCCCTGACAACAATGGCGAAATCCATTTGGGAGATGACGCGCGACTAGACCCGCCAGAACAGACACGAGTCATTGAAAGCTTTTGTACCTTTGATTCCCATCGAGTGGAGGCACGATAAGCTATCGTTGAAAAAGTTCATTCTCTCTCAGTAACGGCTGTTTACTCATTAACGGGAGCAGCACATGGCCTGTATCCTCTTCCTACACCCGCTCCCTTTAAAAGTAGGGTAGACTCCGATTTGAAATGAACGCTACGCAGCCTTCTCTCATTAAGAAATGATGGATTACACGATTAGAGTCTGTTCCACCCTTAAACAGAGTTCGCGTCTTCGTTTCCGTTTTGTAACCGAATTAATCTAACATTTACAAGCGACGTGCGTGGTTCCGAGACAATTTTCTGTATGCACAAGGGCGCGCATTCAGGAACGAACATTTTTTTTCATTACTTCGACGCGCGCGAAACTACGCGAAAGTTCGAAAACATGCTGCGCGTAGGGAGATATCGGAATAGGTTTATCGATCGCCGCGTCGCGTCGTCACGTTTCGAAAGAAAATTACGTGTAGATCAGGCTGGTATATCTGGATGCGGGATTTGCGGCTCGCCCCGCCGTTGAGGCGACTCCGAGCGGAAATTTCCGAACGCGCTTCAACTCTAATCCGTTTTAAAAGATCCCCGTTGCGGTACACCAGCCATTGAATTTCAAATCGGCCGACGAAAATGCGGAGAGCTCCGGTAAACACGACTTCACTCTTCCCCGATGGTATTTCGAAACTTTTTAAATATCCGAACTCGCGACGCGAGATCGCAGTCGGCGGACATGAAAACCGGGCGAGAGGGCGGGTACGGGAAGTCGACGATTTGAAATAACGTTCGGGGAAACTTCCAGTAGAGGAATGTCGAGTGTGGAAAGTATGTTTGACAGAACGCTGCTTGAAACGGAACGTAAGCTGCGCTGCTTTACTGCGTTTTTGCTCCTCCCTCTGCTCTAGAATAATTCATCTCTAAATATGCACTGTAATATTTCGTTTAGAAAGACTACATGTCCGCGTGTATGTACAACGACGGTCATCGATATCCGCCTGCGAATGGAATAACCAGATCCGCTCTACGGGCAGCTCTTCTATAATCTATGTCCTTAAACTTTTAAAACAATCGCCGCAATCGATCACTTTATATGCACCATCTATATTTACCCAAGGCTGCCGTACTTTTTATATTCATGCGCGTATTCTTACGAGATCGCAGACACGATTATGCAATGTGTACCGTGGTGGTTGGTGGTGCATAATATCTTCTCGGATATCCTCGTCTCTCGAGCATCAACGGCGTTCAACGAGCCGCTCGCTTGTTCATCCACTCTTCCTTTTCTCTACCTACATCACGACAAGATATGGCTCTCAAGAGAATCTCTTCATTGGTTCAAGATTATACGCTAAAAGATTTACTTTACTCGGCTGCTAATTAATTCACCTGCCAATTTAGTTTCTCAAGATACGCTACCCCTAAAACAACACATCACACGGCCATGATTTTATCTTCCTTTCAATATTTATTATGTATTATTAAGGAGTTCGTTGTTGGGCTACTTGTAACCCTAACCAGTTAACGACCAGGCAAGCTGAAACGACTTTTATGACAAGGATAATTAGTTGCCTTCCCCGAAACCTCGCCTTGTTCGCGATTAATACAGAGTACAGTAAATACTCGTTAGGAGCCCGTCGAACGGGGCTGGCGGCGGGCTCCTAGCGCGACTGGACACTTATTCCGCGCGGCCACTGGCGCGAGTGAGAAAACCCAATGAGCGAGCGAGAGGAAACGAAAGCCGACGGCAACTTCGTGTCGACTCGTTCGTTTCCTCTCGCTCGCTCATTGGGTTTTCTCACTCTCGTCCGAAGGATTCCAAGAAATGGTGGGGATAGTCGCCGGGCTCCTAACGCGTGGTAGAAACGGGCTCCTAACGAGGATTTACTGTATATCCTTTTTGAAGCCATCAGAGTCAAGGGTATCGGCCACTCGCATCACATGGCAAAAGTGAATGGCGCGCACCAAGCATGTTCCAGCAAGAGTGCAGATGAAGGAAAAGGGCAATTACGCGGTCGTTGTATATAAACGAATGAAGTGCTTCAGCGTACCTTGTCACAATCGACTGAACTAGTCGGCGGGGTAAAGGGTCGCTTTAAAGCTCGCTGCTCGCACAAAGGCCGGCAATAAGTAATGGCGATAGCCACGAAGAAGAAAGCCAGACGCAAAAAGCGGCCGGCTAACGGAAAGCTCGAAAGGAGGAGAGGTTTAATTGCTTTCGAATATCGACGAGTGTCGCGGGAGCTCCTCTAATTTGAAAGTCAATCGCCAGACGTGAAAGACGCGAGCAACGGCCGATATTATTTATTCGAGCTCCGGCCGAGACCAGCGTTCGCGTCCTCGTAACTTCCACTAAGGGCCATGCGAAAACGTTGATCGATATTATGTAGTCCGATGTTGTTTTCAACGACTTTTTCAAGGGGTAAAGCAGTTGAAGCGCCTACAGGTCGCGCTGAATTCTTGCCCCTCGGCTTCGTTAAGGGGTCTCCCTAGTGTGACGCCTGGAAAATAGGGCAACATTTGGGAATTTTTTTGAAGGAAATGTACTTGATATTGCAGTTTCAAACTTTGGAGTATTTATTCAGTTACATTTGGGCAATGTACTTAAATTTTTTGAATCATTAGTGATAATTATATTTTATGTTTGAAGGATTATAATGAGGAGCTCGCAAATAAATGGCGATCATGATCCCGGCTGTCATGGTCATCTGAAATAAAAAACACAGTTATTTTCTTAATCTATGTATATGAACGCAGCTAAGGTTTGAACTAGAACGAAAATATAAAATCACAAAATACAAAAATGGCAGCACTTTAAAGAGAATTATTTTTTCGCGCCAAAAAAGTGATCAGTTTTTTGAGCTGCGAAATTCGAATTTTGCATATAATGACTTCATTCTAGTTCAGGTTCTAACAGAACACGCAGTGAATATATATGTTAAGTTTTAAGTCGTTTAGTTGTCTAGTTTTTGAGATATCGTGATCGCCGCGCCAAAAATGTCGTTTCCAGTAAAATGCTCACTTTGCTCACTTCTGCTGTTTTGCTCGAGAGTCTACGATGCACTGAATCACACCAGCTATAACACTTGGAAGGGCCCCTTTAGCACAGAAGGGGACGGTACCATGGACATAGGAATATAGGGACGGAGCATATTATCGCGGGGGTAAAGTCTTTGCGGGAGGGCGACGAGGTAAACTATGCCCAATTTCTATTGGCTGTTGCTTCGCACAAGCGCAGTGACGCATAGCAACGTAGTATGTTTGTCGCGTTTAAACTTGTGTAAAGTCTTTGCGCAAAAGTACATTATATTTAGTTATTTTAATTGTATTTCTAATTGTATTTCTAAAACCAAAAAATGGTACTGTGTTGTGTCCCAGTGTGCAAAAACCGTTCCGACTCCCAAAATTGGAAAAAACGTAATGGGAGTTACGTGAAAGTTACATTTCACAGGTAATAAGGTTATTTTATTATATTTGAAGTAAATATATATTCAAAATATATTTAAATAAGTGTAGATGCATAGTAGTAAGTCCCTGTCTTAAGTGTAGATGCATATTTCTCTTCAATTTTTATTATATTCCAAATTCAAATTCATAAGTAATCACTTCTTTAGTATTAACTTTGACATTTGTATTAATCTGTGGTTAGTAGTGTTTCATAATTAGCGGTACAGAGCATGCGCAGAAATGCAACCAATCAAAACCAGGCATACTTGGGTGGGGGCCCGTCCCTCAAATGGGGTTTACGTCCCTCGCCAACAAGCTTGCCTTACGCTCCGTCCCTATATTCCTATGTCCATGGACGGTACATGTAGCTAGATCATAGGTAGCTCTGGAGGTAACGGTTTTTCAATTAAAAAATGTCGACCATCGGTACAAGCGTTGAGGGCTCCGATTCATACATACCTGCGCGCCCGGTCGCGCGCTACCTTTCATAGCTCACAGCGTTGCCAAAGTTTCGAAGTCGGCTATCATATTTTAGGAATATGTTTTTAAGATGTTGAACTTTCAGAAAACGCAAAAAAAAATCGATTTTTTTAAACCGTCACACTAGGGAGACCCCTTAAATCGGCTGCTTTCCATTCTCCATTTTCCGGTTACTCAGTTGTTATTAGAATTTCGTCACGCGACCTGGCGAGTACGCCAACCGGTCACTCTAACACTGCCAGTAGGTATATACGGGCCTCAATTATGAATCATTAGCGTTTTCCTGCCGAGCCGTAGTCGTTTTTTCCGTTGACAACGAGGATGGCGGGGGCGGAAGTCGTTGCCGCCGATATTGCCGAAGCCGCCTCCGGGCGTAGCCGAAGAAAAACAAGGAACGACGATAGTCCCATTATCGGGAAAACTTACCACTCGTCGAACAATTCTGCACCCGTGCATTTTCATTGTTTTTCAGACCGCTGCGCCCGCTCCGACAGTCTCCCACCCCTCTATTTGCACCTCGACAAATGGAAGCACGATTTAACGAGCTTAATTCAGAAATATGACGAGTGTGTGTAATAAGACACTTCTCGTCATTTATGTGGCTCCTATGAAAACGTATAGCCATGTACTCAACAGACACAAGCTACCAATTTTCCCACGCGATGATGCCTCAACAACTCTCTTCTCGTTTCTGAATATCTTGAACGGATGAAACAGACACGCAGTTAACGGGCGTAACTTTGTTCTGTGAGAGTTTGAAGTTACGCTTACAACGCGAAGATCATATTTTCTCTCTGTATACAGTAATTCGTCGTAATAGTCCCGACGAACGGGGCTGGCGGCGGGACAACAACGCGATGCGGACACCATTCGTAGCCGACGACAACTTCGTGTCGACTCTTTTGTTCTCTCGCACGTTCTCGGATTCTCTCACTCTCGACTGAAGGATTCCAAGAAATGGTGGGGATAGTGAGCGGGACTATTACGCATGGTAAAAACGGGACAATAACGACGAATTACTGTATTGCACAAGTGCCCCAGAGTCAAACGGAGTGTACGCCGTTTTCGCTATTTGCTCCGTTCGTTTTCCTTTTCTGGTGCAATGTAGCTATAATGGCTAACAGATACAATTTTTCAAATAGAAATCGGGCCGAGAATCTACAGCGGTTACGCCTGCACAAATGTGCGGTATAAATTATATCGCAGAGTTTTGTAACGTTGATTGTTGAGTCACTCAAATTCAACAATCAATTTTCCCCGATTTTTTAAACATCGTCGGCTTTGTGTGCGCACAGTAGAGTGTTTGGGAAAGAATTTAACAGTGAGGCGAGAGGGCGGCTTTTATCGGTGATGAGCACACTTGGCTCGTTTAACGTTTCAATTATCCACAGCCGTTCGAGTGAAGTATTTGAGTAATTTTGTCAAGCCCCGTAAAGACAATGTGACGGATAATGCATTAACGTTACTATAGGACCGACAAAGTGACATATAATGGCGTTGGAAGCGCCAGCCCTGTGCGTTACATATTGCACCTATAAAAGTCAAACGTCTTTCCTATGATATTCCGAGTCAATATACTTTTCCATCACTCCGATTCACTTTATGGCATTTGTCCGTTTTCCCGCGCACTCGAATATTGTAAAACAGGGTGACCTGACTATCGCTGAATCTCTGGCGAAACACACGTCGGAAAGTTTTCTAAAATATTTTCTAAGAACTTTTAGCCCAAAGGTTAATGTTTGATGTTTTAAAAACCGTTCAATCATAGCTTGTTAAATCTATCCTGCGGTTACCATATTCCCAGATAACTAACCACCGCTGTCACGCGACCATACACGCCTGTAACTAGTTTACGAACTTTCAAATTGCAAATTAGCAGTGTGTCTAATAACACGTTCCACGCAATCCGCAATTGCACATTCACGCTATATCGCAAAACGAAGCGAACAAGTTCCCCGCAGACCGCACACCTTGCCGCGAATTGAGCAGCATTTTCCCGCATTCTCAATTCCATTTAATTTTTCGCCGTTCTCCCCGTCGCCTGGAGCTTCTTCATTGCCGAACACAATCAGCCGCCCGGCAGCTGGTGACGCTGATACGCCGCCGTTCCAAATCAGAATAATATCTAGCGGTGGGCTTAAAACTCTACGAGTCAGTCGAAATTTATCACAAACATTTTTATTTCAGCTTCGCGCCTTCGGCGTTCTAACCGCTCGACGCAACTATTGCTATTTTTTTCAGAATCGAACCAGAAGGAACAGCAGACTCCGAGAATTCAAGAACTCGGGGTCCTGAGAATGCCTGAAGTTTTGATAACGAAAGGGGTATTTAAAATGATGGCCATTCGGTGTAGGAGAAAATTGCTTGGAAAGTTGGACGGGAGAGAATCGGGTGTCCATTACTAATCGCGTCACGCAGCAAACGCTCGAGGGATCCGAGTCGGTCAGCCGCGCTATCCGAAAACGTGGCGGTGGAGGTGTGCGGGAGATGCAGAAGCTGTTGGCTGCGTACCACTCGGCGGACAGGCATGACTTCTATGGGATGTCGCGCGTCCCTGTACTATTTTGTCGGATATTAATGGAAGCCGGCTTGATAAATGAGCTGGTCGTGGGAGGCACGCGAAAAGATAGGGGAGACTCTCTCTGGACTACCATCGTTCCACGACTACCGCCTCCGGGCTTTAAAGAGAAAAGCCAGTCTGCTGTCCTCTCCTGCTACACCTACCCGCCCAGCTACTGGGTGGCGGATAAATCACGCATATCCCGTGCCCGCCTGCAAATTCCCGATTCGACGATATGATAGTGCTCAAGGGTAAAGCCGCTCCAACCGTCCAACTGAACTGGCTTCTAAGTGAAAGCGCAGTCAAGCTCCCGCCGTCGAAAGGCACGGCACACCTGCGCGGAAGTCACTTTTAATCCATTTCAATTCTGTGCGACGACAATTTCTTGAAACGGTCGGTGTCTACTTCGGCGGCTGAAATGGTACCTCGTAGCTCGTACAGTGCCGCAGAGTGTCACCGTAGAAGGATGGCAGTGTTCCCGTGAAATTCGCGTGTTCGTCGCTTGAAAATTGTCCCCCGGATCGGCCGTTCGGAAGCTCGTTTCGACCGGTGACATAACTGCGCCGTTCAATATTTTTCCTTTCGCCAGCTCATTTATTTAATCCCGCGCGGCAGATAGCCGCTATAAAATACATAACACCGTGAAAATATTTGCTCGCTTTTCACGTTCATTAGCCCTTGATATTTCTGCTGTCCCCTCCCCCTAGTTTCGCTCACCCGCCCCCCCCCCCCGCTTTCCCGGCACATTTTTACCTTTCGCTTGTTAATTTTCCGTCACGCACCACAAATTGTTCTGCGTCGCGGAACTCGTCATTGATTAATACGTACACCGTGTCCGGGGTTTCAGTGTTTTAAAGTTATATACGAGCCTACGCGAGATTGCGGCCATAAACGAGGGCAAACAACCGGATTGCGACCGTGTAGGGCTCGCTACGTTTGTGGTGCAACTCTTTCGTGCGACTTGTCGGGCGGTAAAAAATTTATAACCGGCATAAGAAGCATAGGTACGCGTCCCTCGCGAACCGCCTCGCGGACGCTTTATTCCCAACGTGTCGCGCATTTAAAAAGCTTAAAAGGGGGGATTTCACGTGACGGGTATTCTCGTCTTGCCCGACCATCTTGCGCGCGGTAGGATTTAGTCGCGCGTTTATCCCTAAAGACACGCTGGAACGCATGAATTCCGGAGCACCAGGGGTGAGCGGATGTTCGCGCGTAAATCGTAGAAAGAAATACGCGTCCGTAAATTGGGCGAAACGAGGAGGACAGGGGATGAATTAAAACGCCGAGTCTCGTATTTACGGAGTCCCTTCATCTGGCGCACGTACAGCGGCTGTAATAGGAATTGACACGTAGACGCGGCGCGTACGCGTTGCGAAACGCGCACATCATCCGAACGAGCTAATTACGCGTGTATCGAGTAACGAGACAAACCCGTTTATCGATTCGAATTACCGAGAGATCCTGAATTAACGGGCACGAACTCTCCGAGTTGCTCTCCTCTGAGTTTCTCTGTTCGACGAGCGACCAACCAGCAATACCGATGCGTGTTTAACGGGAGAAACTGGAACCGGTAGCAGGGGAGGTCGAAGAAGCCACAAGCTTCTGCTCGTTTCGCTAACTCGTTCGACCCTTTTCACGATCGCATTAATTAACGCGCAAATGACAATCGACCCCCCCACCCCCTCGGCATTCGGGCGTAATAGCCCGAGCCCGTAGCCGTAATCGCGACGGATTTTCATCGTTAATTATGAACCGATGATTTTTGAAATAATCTAGATCGGAGGCGAGTCGATTTGCATGTTAATCGCCGCGTACCATCGGCGTCGCGCCGTCGATACAGAATGCCGGTAATTAACGACGCGTTTTCAGCAATTTTTCCGTCGGCCGGATGAACCAACCGCCCGCTGGCAATAAAACCAAAAGGACAGATCCGTTAGCTACACCGACGACGGGGATGATTAACGATATAATCACCTTTCCGCGTCGCGTACCACACACCCGTCACATCGTGCAGTATTAATTTTCAAGTGGCCCAAAACTACATCGTTAGCTCCGATCAATATGCGGATGATAAATCGAATCTTCTTGCTCGAATTTCTTCGCCCTGTCCGTAACCATTTAATAGCATCATCCGCGGATCTATCGTCCAATGAAATTTCCAGCTGTATTGTTCAGTGAAAGCCCGATCGGAACACACGAATGAAATGTTAGACTCTGAGGGGTAGTTTGTTAGAATTGCGCTCTCCTCGGCGCTGTCGAAACTTCTTTTTGCAGGTGCTCCTAACGGTAGATTACTGTCCGCAATTTGGTACTTGTGCTTCAACAATTGTGATGCTGGAACTTGCATCGAATCTCTGAGCGCGTCGTTAACGCCTCTTCAATAAATCCCCTTTGGAAACTGATCCCTGGGGACTAAATTACCATGTCTTAGCTATCGAATGAATCAGGACGTTAGGCCTTGTCAATTGTCAATTTAACATAGAATTCGCGCACTGATTGCAGCGCGACTGCTGGTCTAATTGTAAGTAGGGCAGATTCCGACGTTGCGTCACTCGAATAAAACAGAGTTAGGGTGTAGGAACAGCGAAATGAGGGGCGAAATCCAGTACTAGTCGGTGATTAGTCGATGTTAGTGGATAAACTGAACCAAGCGGCGATGGTACTGCTTCAGATTCGATACGAGTTCCCAGAAAATTAACGAGAGATCAGCTGAATAATCCAGGATTCAAGGGTTGTATGGAGGAACAGTGGGAGCTTCGATTCGTCGGAAGGGCAAACAGGAACAGTTATAATCGACATGGTTGCTCGAAATCAAAGAGGCACAGAATAAGCATCGATGGAACGTTGGTCTCATTTGCCAGACGCATAACAAATGGAAGTTTGAGGGAGGAATCTCCGTAGCGCCGGCTAGGTTCCGTACGTGGCAACCAAGTTCGCTATATCTACTTCGATTTCCAACTATTCGCAGAAATTCACCGTCAGCGTATTGGCGCAGCTCCGGGGAATACTAATCAAGTTTTCAGGTGGCTCGTAATAGCGAAGGGTGGCAGGGGGGCAAGGGGAAAGGGGAATTAATTCCAACTTCAATTAATACCTACGGAATACCACGCTTAACAATTCCGACATTCCAATATGACGAGCGCCTCCATTGTTTGCCGACAGACGATCCTGTATCGGCTACCTTCTTTTTCGGCTCTACCGACTTCCTGGTATTTTCACTCGGCACAAGATAACAGGACGGGACAGAATTTAATCACCTAAAGCTGTGTAATTTCAATTAGTCGCTGGAACGATTAATGGACAAAGTCTATCGGATCCTCGGATCCTCGAATGTAAATTCCTGTCAAATACACAATAAATAATGAAATCTGTATACCGCCACCTTTACTCCTTTCGAGGTTTCTTTGGAAACCCACATGATATGTATAATATTTGAAATCCTTTCACGGAATCACTTAAACTTCATTTCACGTCAGTCTCGATGCAATATTTCTTAATTTAGAATCAATTTCCCAGCCCGAGTAAGATGCTGAATCAGACGCAATTCTGGTGCTATTCAAGTGAAATCAGCACGCTGTTCCGACTACGGTGTAACGCTGCTTCAAATGAAAATCACCCGAAGGAAATTGCAGGAGAATGGCGCTGCGTATCGTTTGCTCCCTGTGAACATATGCTATCGCGGAACAGGCATCTAAGGCTGATTCGTTTAAACGAGACGGCTATCACTTTGAACGTTAGCGTCACAGAAGGTGCGCTACTTCGTCGGTTCGTTATCAAAGTTACGTTCCTCCAAGGCGGACGGTCGCGTTGCTTCGGAAGTGGTGGTAGCACGTCTTTCGAAGCGAACGACACGACCAAGCCGGCTGGTTGGAACTAACGAAAGTCTTAATAGCGAAAAGCTCGGCTGTCCTCGAAGCTGATGGTTGGCGGGAGAAAGGAACGCTCCTATTAAGCAGGATCGCGCGATTACGCGAGGCTGTCGCGGAGGGGTACGTTTTCCAGGACGACGCGGCGGCATCAACCCGCTCCAATTTGGCCGTCCAGGAAGGAGCGCGGCACAGTAATACCCTGGACAAGCTGGAATCGTGCTTGTCAGCTCGGTTACCGCGAATAATGGATGTGACGGTAACTCACGTTAATGAAGCGCACCATTTACATCTCCTCCACCTTCCTGCGCTACCAAATGCGCGTTTCACCCCTCCGTGGCTTTGATAGCTGCGGAAGCATCAGCCCCCACGGCTTCTGCGTTCCATTCGGCGAACCCTCTAGCTCCGCCACGACTAGTGACTACCAGTCGCGGAATAGCGGATGCGATTGGCAACTGCAGTCATTTCCTGCTGCGTGTATCCTCCTTAGGATAGGAACATTCACTAGATAGGTACGCCGCGCGCTGTTTCTTGGGATGGCAGATAGTAGACTAAGAGCATGCGAGCATATGTCTTCTAGAGTAACAGAGTGCCCGTCCCTATCCGTGTTAATCGCATCTCGGTATTCTCCACTTTTCTTTCAAAAGAATGGAAACGTCGGGTACAGGGTGATGACGTCAAGCGACGCGGAACACTTCACTAGAACGTGGTAAGGAATTTTCGAAAGGATACTCGACCGGCCGCGGTAATTCCGCTAGGAATCGGGGACAAGAGGACTCTTTCTTTCGGAAACAAGCCCGGAACGTGGAACACGAGCCAGGGGCGACCTGCGACCGTCCGGAAATCGTGAGCAAGAAATGGGTGGGCGCGAGACGGAGCACTGACCCCCTTTCGCCCCCAAAAGCCTCGAAAAGAATGGGAAGGAATCGCACGAGTCGTCTGTTCTTTCGTCCTTCGCGCGGAGGATTGAAGGTTGAAGGGAACTCACAGGCTGGTTGAGTGCTAATGGCGTCTTGGGCCGAAGTGGGACTCCGTGGATGCAGTCCCTGGGGCGGCGCACTCCCCGCGGTTCAGAAAATACTTTTGCCTCGACGCCATAGCTCCAAAGAGCAGGTCCCTCGGCAGCTCAGCGCGGGTAGCAATTCACACCCCGATAAGCAATTCGCATTTACGCGTTAGTCTGTACGTTAGTCATCCATACCGTGCATTTACCGTGTATTAACCGTGCTCCAAAGCACGGGTCAACTAGGCCATTATTGATCGCCGAACACGTTAAAAGAACTCGAAAGTGTAAGGCAGGGTTAACCCAGCTCGCGGTCGCATCCAACCGAACCCTAACCCGGATCACGGGAACCCACGGAACGTCTAAAATATATAGAACGTCTAGGTAAACCTAGATAAACCTAACTCGTATGTCACCTTGACGTTGCTGAAACATGGGACGCTTGCGTGAATCTAGATAAATCGAACTTATATCGAATCTGGATGCAGCTATCGCATAGAACTCATAGAAGTATACTTACGTGCAGAAATTTCGGTTGGTTTAATCTAAGGTGGATTCATAGGTAATCCATACGGTTAACACAGACATCCGAAGTTTCGCGAGGTTAATTTGAATGCAGAGTAGAATGAAGTAAAATACAGCAACGAGCAGGATTACGCGATTAGTCTGTAAAAAATGGTTTTTGAAGACTATTATCACCGTGTTAAGTGCAATGCATATTAAACTATGCGGAGGGAACGTTAATTAGAAAACGTACATAGTTCTTGGTCTATGAAACTTTAGCCAAAACTCAGGTGTACGCAAACTATCGATGTTCCGCGAATAAATTTTACCCCGAAGCTTCTGAACTTGCCGGCGCACTATCTGCTCCACTTACGCTATATAGATATGTTGTATAATTCAAACGCGGAATAATCAAAAATTCAACGGTGCGTCTTCCACTAAAGACCGTATCATAAATTTCAAACTTCCTAAAAACAGAACAAAATTCCACGAAACCTAGTGCCCCTTACTTAACGTACCTAATTCCCGCCGGATGGTGTTTCTCTCGGGGGTAAAATTTGCAAGGGCATAAAAAAAACTGCTGCTAGTACGCGTGTTCGGAGTTCGAACGAAGTACCAAACAGCTGCATAGCTTGCCGAGCCGAGCCGACGCGAATTCATTATCCGAACATACTACTGGCTAAATGTGAAAACGATCGTTTCCCATGCAACGAATTACCTTCGTAAATCAAGAGATTCAGCCGTGGCAAGATTCCATGGGGAAGTATCGAACGTTTAAAGACACGCATATATGTATGTATAGGCGAGCAATGTTCGCGAACGTTCGCGTCTTGCGTCATTCGTAACGGCCGGAACCCGTCGGTCGGCCGTTCGATCGCGAAATTATTTCGCAATCAGTGCCCGCGGCAAGATTAATTCGAGCTTCGGCTCGACCGCAACCCCGAATCCACGCCACCGACACCCATGGAAACAGAGAAGCAACCTCCGACACAGGCGGCGGGAGCGAGAGGCTGACGAGAACCGGAAACGCGCCGAGACGCCTACCGGCCACCGTCGTGATATATGTGTTTTAATTCCGCGGCAAAGCCGTCCTTTATTTATTGGCTTTCGTTACAGGATATTGCGACAGACTTCGTCACCCACCGCCCCTCCTCTCCCTTTCCAATACCTATTTTTTTCTCTCGTTTTGTTTCCTCCTCAAATACACACATACCCGTGCTCGTCTCCTGCGCTTCTTTTCCCCCCTGAAATCTATCAAATTCGTTCCACCCCTATTCGTTCGGTTCCGCTTTTCATCGTTTGCCACCGTACAGTCGCACCTTTCGGAATACATTGGCTCTGCGCTACCTCTCGCTGGCGTGCACCGATTGGAAATTCCCACCAGTCCATTAATATCGAAAGTAATCGAGGTACACACATAATTAAGTTACGCGGCTCACCCTGCGAAGCGTTCAAATCGTGACTCTCGTGCCGACCTTCGCTCACCATCCTCCGGCTTCAGTTTCCAACCGTATCCCCGTGCCCATATCTACTTTTCATTCCGTTCAACTGTCCCTCCCTTCGCCCTTGCTCCTCCTGCCGCTGCGGTCTCCATCGTCGCGAGCTTTCCATCTTTGTCCCGCGACCATTTTGCTTGGCACGCGAAATTTGTCGAGCGTCCAATAAATTCGCCAGTATGTGCATACGGGTTAACCGAGTAATACGATTGCTCGTGGCGAACATTGGCGTCGTTCCCTCTTTTCGTCTTTTTCCCCTTCGCTCTCGCGCGGCTTCCCTCCTCCACCTTCAATCCCTTCGTTACTGCACAATCTCCTCCACTTCGTGGCTATTCGTCTTCCCCCGGCCATTTTTTTGCCGAATGGAGATATCTCAGCAGGCACGAGCGCATTCGCGAGCCTGGTGGTACGTCGCTTCCTACCACCCCAGAGACTTCCCGGGGTACATACTGCTAACGCGAGAAAAAAAAAAAAACATGAAAACTGACAGATATCTCTGAAAATAGCAGTGCCACTAGAAATTTAACATACACCCATTTTTTATGATGGCAGAAGGACGAAATGGAAAGGAGCTGTAAATTTTGCAAAGATGTTTCTCCTCGGGTCCACGATTATAGCGCAACTGTATGTAACAAGAGTAGCACACGAAGAGCATCGCGCAAGTTTTATTGTCAGCAATGCGATCAAATTATTATTATTATTATTATTATTATTTATTATTTATTGTCAGCAATGCGATCAAATTCATGGTGGATCATCATTATCATCCGCGTGACCACTTAGACAACACAACGTGTTGCAGCATTACACTCGTGTTCGTTGTACATTGCGTAACAATTTCTAAAATACATCTGCTACTTGTCGGAAATGTCGCTGTGCGTGTTGCAAAAGAATTCTACTGCGACATACATTACATACGTTGCTTCGATGAGGAATATTACATTCGCGGTAGCCAGTGGCGTATTTAGTGTAAACAGTGCCTAGGGCAAGCGTAGAATTTGCGCCCCCCCCCCCCCAACCCCTCATGCATATCATTCCAATTCCATCTTTTCTATTCTACTTCTTTGTTAAAAGTGTTCATCACACAAAATATATTATTTAGTGTAAACCGGGCAGGGTCGATTAAATAAGTAAGTGAACATATAAGTGAACAACCAGTGCTTTAATTGCATAACACACAAGCGTAGTAACAAAAAGAGATACTCTGCTTATGGTTCTATAATCTACAATAAACTCTTAGCACGTGAACCGGCGTGCTCAACGCATGGCAAGACGAATCGAGAGTGGACCCAGCCCGGAAGCATGCGCGCCGGGAAGCGAACTTGGGCGGAACTTCGTCATCTCATTTAGAATTTAGATAATCCTTTTGAAGATACTGGAGCTGGAAGGGCGGAAGAGACGAAAGTTGGAGACAAATGAAGCCGAAAAGTGCAGCAAGTTTTTTTCGAAGCTTCTCTAAAGAGGCATGCGAAGCACACGAATAACAAACGTAAACTACTAACATTAACCATCCAAATAAATTTATTCAAGAAACACTATTTCCTTCGGCTTTTTTGCGCCCCCCGGCATTGGCGCCCAGGGCACGAGCCCTACTTGCCCCACCCTAGATACGCCTCTGGCGGTAGCTCTTGAAAATTAATGCCAGGGAGACGTGAAAGTTGTTGTCTTTTGATAATAATTACTTTATGCCACAATATGAAGACAGGCAAAATCCACTTTCACCTGTCCCGGGCTAAGTAAATATCTGACATATTGCTTGGAGGATATAGCGACATACGTATTTTCTTTACAGTTGCTCGGAGTGTTTTGACAAAAGACAATAATGGGCAGCGATATTTACAGGGTTCGCAGGCTCGTAGAAGTGATTAACATAATAATATTCAATCGATATTTTACTAACAAAGGCGAGGGCTGATGGCACCACCAAGTAATTTGCTTTACCACTTACATTTAAGTGCCCTCCGATGTATAATCAGACGAATTCTATTAGCGTCTGGTGTCACGAAGGGGGTCCGAAAATCGACCATGCTTCGTTTAACTACTTTCGACAGAACACCATGCAAAATCCAATTACGTCCGAAAACAGGGTCGATAACTTGCTCCACGAGAAAAAAGCTTCTTAAAAGGAACAAGTGCTTTACGTGTAACGACATCGCAACGAACAACACTCGTAATCATTAGCTAAGTGCGGTGCATCTCGAGTTTCCTTATAGAAAGTTTAATAAAGGCGATTCTCTAGGCCAGGTATGGTGTAATCTCATAACGCCAGAACACCGGCTCAAGTAGGCGTAAGTAAACGTTTCAGACGCCGTTAAAATGTAGAATCCATAATCGACATTGGCCTATTCTACTCGCAACCACATCCAATAACGGTTCTTCGCTTCGGTGGCTCTGTAAAGTAATTCCATTTAGATCTACTGCGTTTTCAGTTGTCGAATATCATTCCGAGCCGTTCCTTCGTTTATTTCCAGATCTCGGCTCGCGTTATTCCCATGTATTAGTGTTAAAGTTCGGTTAATCCGTCTTTATCGACGATTGACTTAACATTTAGAAGGGAGGCGAGTGTCTAAGTCTAAGGTGACCAAGAAGGCTGCTGGAGCTGCAGTTTCGACTATACGTGCACGGTGACCGTATAAATCACGTCCATGCACGAGATGAAGCTCACCGGCACGACTGACCGCCCCGTTTTCTGATTTACGACCCGAACTTCGTCCCTGGGTCTTATCTTCGTAGATATTTTCGCCTGCGAAAAACCGTCCACGCCAGGTATATAAAGTATGATAGCAGCGACAAAGAATTTATAGTCCTGATTAACATTTTAACGATCTGTCTTTCGCGACTCGTCCCTGCATGGCATTATATCATTTCCCTTCGAGATTATACGCTTGCCATTTGTTGGGCGTAGTAAGCTTCATCCATTGTTTCCAAGAACTCCTCCAACCGCGCGCTCTGTTATTTCTCAACTGCTTGCTCGCATGTATCATCGCTTCCGACTTTCTTCGACAAGTGTTCGAGCGGGACACTTGGTCTTTTATATTCCTGCCGGGCGCACGCGTTGGATATTAGCAAGTGATTAAGCGCAGTATGCCACCGATTTGCAGGTGCGCGCACTTGCCGGCGTTACGATTCCATTCAATTTAATCGCAGAGACCTACAGGCCCGTGGAAGCCGAGGAGATTAATGAAAATCTTAATCATCAAAACGTGAATGTCGGCGGTGGTGTGCGGTGCCGTCTTTCACGGCCGCTGAATCTCGACCACTAACCGGGATCAGCCGATTAAACGGCAGCTTCACCAAATCGTTTTCCACGACAATGCCGTCGACCCCGTCTACGTACGCAATTCCCACGGCTGTTGCGTTAATACGCGTACACGGCATAGATAGCGAAACGCAGAGAACGCAGGTGCATTATATTACGGGAAAGACGACGACGACGAAGTTGCACGTCGCAGGTTTACGTAGTTTCCCCTCCGATAGCTCCTCCATCCGATTTTATGGAGGGCCACGGCACGTTAGATAAATGCGCCACGGGCTTAATTAATCGATCCTGATTTAATAACGGAACAGATGATATTTTTCAAGCTTCCTGAATCGCTTGCGAACAGCTGCGCCTTCCTCCCCGAGCGAATCGCGATCTAGGAATTCCTCGCGCGTCTCCCCTTTCGTTTCGCTCATTACATCGAACAGGCTGTCAGAATTTGAGAAGTTCCAACGACTCGCTTTCCTGCTGTTATATAAGATGTTTCATGAAATCTCGAAAAATTTCGCCCCCCACTTTGTGATCATTTTTGAATACTGAAATCGACTCTGCGACTCGAAGTCGGCTCTGCACGAGGACATAGGAAAGGAACAAAGTTTATGACTGAAGAATAATTTGCATGGCTGGGTATATCAAATGGAAGCATCGTAATAATAAACTGCTGCAAATGGTGTAATCGTCGTTACCCGGGGAATCCCTGTATCTCGACACTTCCGGATCGAACCGTGCGTGTAAGAGATATTTCGGAGGGAACGTATCGAATAGTTTTACTGCGAATGCAGGGTCGCTCGTGAAAACGGCGCGCGGAGGTCGTAATGAAGAACGGTTTATATACAGTGGGTCTGGAATCATGCTGGGGCAGGATATAGAATGAAGCTTCTACTAGGCAAAGTAAATCAAAAGGGCGGAGACGAATCTTTTCCACTGGGAGCTCTTCCGAGAAAAACAATTTTGAGAGTGAACCTAGTGTTCTGGAATGGACTCGATTAAAATGTATACAAAGGTAACAAATTTTACGGTGGATCGAAAGGGGCGGTAGAACAGAAAATAGGGCGACGTTTATGTGAGTGAAAGATCATAGCGGAATAGCGAATAGGGCAACCCTCCGCAACCAAATATATAATACATACAAGGAGGAGGAAGTTACTTCGGTAAACCCTTGAAAAATGAAATGAAAATGGTCCATCTGGAGAACAGCTAGAAACTTGGCGCTATCTAAGGATGTGCGTAAAGCTTGTCGCACCTGCGAACAGAGGATCGAAGTACAGTTTAAAGTAGCTGTAATTCCTGCCCCTACTGGCAAAACTAATGCCTCGATTTAAGTATATCCTCTAAGCGATGAACTCAAATATCATTTCGGCCCTCTCCTATTACACAGTACAACAGTCATCTGGACTTGTAACATTCAATAGCCGTTTCTTATAGGTTTTCGTGCGCTGAAAACGAATCCGCAAACCGTTTGTCGCCATCACCCTCGGTTTTTGAGAAATTCGATTTTGAAAAAAGCTGCAAATTTTCGACTTTGAACATGTTTTATGCCGAAACGGTAATAGTTATTCGGTTGCCCGTTGCGTCAAATTATTCTATGCACCCTCCCGAATACAACGATATAAGTTATTATTGCATTATGAACATTTAAATATGTTTAAACAACGATCAAAGGGAAAAGGACACCCGAAATGCACCCATTTTGGCAGATATTCTTCAATTTATTTCCAAAACTAAGGGTCTGGGAGAAAATCTGACCATTCCACGCGATGCAGCAGACAGTTTTCCTTCGGAAAGCGTCAACAGAAGTGGTAAGTCTCGTTTTGTTTTCAATACAGAAGCGAAATAGTTTGGCAAAACGCGCGGAGCCGGCAGGGGTAGTCAACGGCGCGGCGTCCGGCGCGGCGTATCCACAGCCGCTCGCGCGCGACTCTCACCGTGCTCCAATATTGTATTTGTTATTTATAAACTATTTAATGAAAAATTATTAACTATTACATAATAAACTATGTAATAAATTTTCTGTAATTTCAAACTTTGACTTTTTGAATATGCAAGGTGTCGGCGCTATGTGTGTACAGTTAGGTACATCAGTTCCTAATGTATTAAAAATACCAAAGAACTGTTCGTGTGAAAGGCATACTATACGACGGGGTAAATTCATTGTCGAAGACGATTTTTTTACATTATTATTTTTAAAAGATACAGGGTTATCCATTTAAGACTGGCGGCGCTGCGCGAGTACAAATGAGAACGGCAACAGCGTCACACGCATTCTTACTAGATCAATCATATGTCGATACATCCGCTATCTATGGGCTGTTGCTAAAAGTATAGGTTCGTGTAGGTCATGTACATGTTGCCCTTCTCATTTGTTCTCGCGCGAGCGCCGCCAGTCTTAAGGAGGTATAGGACTATTGGACGACTAAAATCGACTGTTTCTTGTCGGTTGGATTGCTTAGATACCAAATAATCACCATACCGGCATTTTTCACAGTTTTTTATATACGCTTTTACAAGTAATGTAAAATAAAAAAATAGTCAGAATGTTGAAAATTATTCAAGTTATTTGATGCTAAAGATGGTCCCCCGCAGCGCGCAGCTGTAATCGGTGTACATAGTCCCAGGTGAACTAATCATCTAAAAGCAAAATGCCTTGGGTTGAGTAATTTCTACACTAATAGTTATCGTGTAAAACTTTGCTAGGCGAATTTAAACAAAAATTGTAAAAGTTACACACGGATCAATTTTTTCCCCACATTTTTTTTGGGAAAAAAATGTGTTTAATCAGTTATAAAATGTGTTTACAAACATCCAATGTTGATGCGGAAATTCCACACGATAGAGAAAGGAATTCTACAGCTCCGGTTAAAATTTTAAGTGAAAATATTCATTCGTTCAAGAGTTATGATGTACACCGTGTTTAAAAATGTAGTTTCGAGATAAACGGCTTCAAAGTTAAGTCCCATACGCCAATACCGCTCTGCGAGGCCGTTACTCGACGGTGCACTCAATTACGTTCAGCGCTATAATTTCCGTAATTATTCGAATTTCCTCACGATACATTGTTGTAAATGTTCACGAAGCATGGCACTTTCAGAATTAATAATAATAAAAAAATCGATTTTTCGAGATTTCAATAGTCCTATACCCCCTTAAATGGATAACCCTGTATCTGTTAAAAATAATAATGTAAAAAAATCGTCTTCGACAATGAATTTACCCCGTCGTATAGTATGACTTTCACACGAACAGTTCTTTGGTATTTTTAATACATTAGGAACTGATGTACCTAACTGTACACACATAGCGCCGACACCTTGCATATTCAAAAAATCAAAGTTTGAAATTACAGAAAATTTATTACATAGTTTATTATGTAATAGTTAATAATTTTTCATTAAATAGTTTATAAATAACAAATACAATATTGGAGCACGGTGAGAGTCGCGCGCGAGCGGCTGTGGATACGCCGCGCCGGACGCCGCGCCGTTGACTACCACTGCCGGCTCCGCGCGTTTTGCCAAACTATTTCGCTTCTGTATTGAAAACAAAACGAGACTTACCACTTCTGTTGACGCTTTCCGAAGGAAAACTGTCTGCTGCATCGCGTGGAATGGTCAGATTTTCTCCCAGACCCTTAGTTTTGGAAATAAATTGAAGGATATCTGCCAAAATGGGTGCATTTCGGGTGTCCTTTTTCCTTTGATCGTTGTTTAAACATATTTAAATGTTCATAATGCATTAATAACTTATATCGTTGTACTCGGGAGGGTTCATAGAATAATTTGACGCAACGAGCAACCCAATAACTATTACCGTTTCGGCATAAAAGATGTTCAAAGTCGAAAATTTGCAGCTTTTTTCAAAATCGAATTTCTCAAAAACTGAGGGTGATGGCGACAAACGGTTTGCGGATTCGTTTTCAGCGCACGAAAACCTACAAGAAACGGCTATTGAATGTTACAAGTCCGCAAAAAAGTCAAAATTTGTTGTACTGTGTTATGGAAGCACTACTAAGTTTCTTCCTCTCGAACTTCCTATTTAGGAAGTGTTTGCAGTTGAAACCAGCTTGATTGCGCGTTCGCTCACACAATTAGCACGGGGAATGTTCAACTAATTGCTTCATCTAATGTTTAATACCTGCCTTGTATGAAGCAGGTAGAATGTTGTACCTCTAATATTGAAATGCACTGGCCAGCAAACAAAGAAATTTCCTCGGGGACGGAATGTAGAACTATCCAAAGCGTTGCGGTGGTAAAGACAAAGAGAAACGCTGCTTCTACTTACATACGTAGCCTTGAAGTATGCACACATAAGGTACTCTGATTTACAATATTAGGTTACTGCACATTCGTAACGCATTGTTCCTTTCAATTAAGCTTCAAAGGCGTGTAACTTTTTTCAAAACTTAGCGACTGCTTCAAACTGCTTCGTTTACAATAATTCTCTGTGACATTTGCGTAGACTGAACTCAGCAGGAAGAGGTTGCAATATCGGATTATTAGAATTTAATCAGGTGTTAATATCGTACAAGTATCCAGAGGCACAGAGTCCATTTTCAACATGGGAACTTCAGTGTCCAAGAGGAAAGACATTGCTCGAGTCACGAAAGTGTGGAAGCCAATCTCACAACTTGACCACGGATTTGCCCGAAAATGGTACAGAGAAGTGTAGCAGGGAACCGGTTGGAGCAATAAAACTTTCGATATCTCCTAAGGGGTTCCAGCCCGATGTAACATCTCCGGCAACCCTCGTGTACACGACTCATGAATATTTAATCCCCGACAGTGGCGAATCGAATGTTAACAGCGTGCGAAAACCGAGAAGGGACGCCGCGTCAACGTATAAATAGTTATACTCGTCGCACCTGAGTGCCTCGAATTTGGTCGATTTAGAAGAATAGTAGGCACATGGCGGCGTCAACGTTTTCAATAAATGCCAATCCTCCCCCGACAAAATTCATTTTACGGCATTAATGGCAGCACTAAAATATATCTACCATCATGAGGAAGCAGATCAGTGAAAATTCATAATTGGAATTCCTGCAGTCGCGCGTGCATATTATTCACCGCCGGATCAATGAAAACCTCTTCGTTACGGCAATTTTTGGGGAACAACAGAGAGGTGCTTGACAATTGTCGGTACTTGAAACGTTGATTACGACCGGACGGCTGATATTCATAGGTTTTCTGAAACACAGTGTCGCGAGGTGGCCGCGTTTCGAACGATACATCGATGCAGCAACAGTAGCAGCGGTAGGAAACGTCACACGGCACAACTGAAAAGGGCGGACGTTTCGTTGCTCCCTAAAATTGATTCCCCAATGTGGGGGTGCGTGGTCGATCCTCTTGAAGTAACGGAGGGTCGGAAAGAGACAGCGTAGCAGGAGAAGGACGGAGGCAGAGGACGAGAAAAAGATGGAAAGTCGGTTGCTGGGTGGCGCGCCGAAGTGAAATGGCGAAAGCACGGGAGCGAAAGGGAAGAGCGGAGAGTTACCTCGTTCCCCATAAATAACAAACAGATTGGACATTATCCAAAATCAATGCCAGCGAACAACCCGGTCACGAAAATCGAGGAGAAACGAGAGTAGGTACTATTATTTCCGGATTCCGGGCACCGTGTCCCCCGCGAGCGAGATCCAGGGAAAAAGAAGTAGAGGAAATGGGAGAGAAGGAGCGTAAGGAGAAATATAATTGGTTCGTCGATAAAGTACCGAGCAGCGATGCTCGGACGTCAATCTGCTCGGAACTTAATTTCGATCTCGATTCGTCCAAGGTTCCCTTTGACTCGTCACCTTCCGTCGAGATTGGTCCGAATTGAACGGCCAGGAAACTTCTGCCGAGTGGAGCTTCCGATACCAAAGAGGAGTCAGTCGATCATTTAATCGACTGCGACGATACAGCCTCTCAACTCTTAACTTTACGATTCCCTGCAATCTCGAATCTCCCTCCGGCTTTCGGAAAACGCGCTTCCTAAGTACCTAGTTCTCTTCTGCCCGTCTTATTTCAGGTGACACCCTTTCATACGAAAGGGAACGATTAAAAAACCGTGACATTGAATTTCAGGGGTGTCGAGTATCATCCCGCGCACCGATACAATGAGATCTGCAGAGGCAGGGTAAATCGATACCCTGCCCCCCTTTCCGCGATCAAATAACTTCCCCATTGCATCGCATAGTTCGACTACCAACTAATTAACGAACAATTAAAATTAATTTCACGCGACAGCGAGCCAGAGTTATCCGCATGATCGCCGTGCCGACAGATGTTCCTGTTCTACATCGACGATCGCTTGCCAAACCGTGGAATCTGAATCCGTCCCAAAAGCGCAGAATTCATCAGGATAACAGCTTCTTCACGCTTGAACACTTTCCCTCTGATTGTTTGCAGCACAATGACGCTCGAGGTTTTACGAGGGAATAGTGTGCCGCCTCCGCGCGAAACGTGTCGCGAAAAATCGGCACATCGACGCGCGAGGTTTAAAGTCGCATGTCTTCAACGAACGCCTCGCCATTATCTGAGGAAGTATCGCGGCGGAGAAAAGAGGAGGCGCCGCAGAGACATCGGAGAATTTCTGGGACGTTTCAGGCGGCGATGTCCCCAGGTTATGTTCCAACGTACAAGGAAAGAAGCTTATCCCGAAGATGCATATCCCGGCGAGCGGGCGCATCTTGCGTACTTAACATATAAAATGGTATCTGTTTTTCAACTTTGCCGTGATAACGCCTGAATTGTGGCCGCCGGCGCGAAACAGTTATTCGATCACGGAGGATATTTCGTCCCGCGCGTAAAACCGGAGCCCCGCTACGCTGGACCTCCGGACCGGGCAGCAGTTTCTTGAAATTTCAAGCTGAAAATTAAGGCTGCTTCTGAGCGCGGCTGCTCGCGACACCGGTCGCTTTAATTCCTCGGTCAAAAGCCAGTAATGGCCATTTACATTGTAACCCCGTCATGCGGTCGTGTTACTCTGCTATTAGTCTGAAGTCTCCATTAATTATCTCTGGTGAAATAGTACGCCCCTGCAGCCGGTCTGACCTCGGCCAGGCCGGTACGTTTCTGTGAAATACATCCAGGTATTTAGGCATTTCGAATAATTAACCGCACGGCCAGCCTGCTCCCGATTCACTCGATTACCTAGTCCATAGTTTAGTACGAATGGCTCCGAATCTACAATGAATTACAAATACTGTCATCGAATCGGTTGGGTAAGCGATCTCCGCCCGGTGTTCTCGATCACAAACAAATGCATCGTCTCCGTAAAATATCATCCCCCTGGCACGTGGAAAATCCCGGTATTCGAAGGCGAAATGTGTCGAGGGACATGCGCGCACTGCTCCCGTTTCAATATTTCAAAGAAAATGTTTTCTACGGAAGTTGTGGGGATTTGCGTGGTCATCACTTTCTATTGACTCGAAAAGTTTGTCAGGAAATTTTCCTTGCACGTGACCTTCGATGAAAATAGTTTCTCTGCGCGATGTCCCCTGCGAGATCACGCAACTTTTACAGAGAGTGTTGTGCAGAATATTTTTCAGGGACTAAACAGTCGGGGAAGCATTCCAGGTGATGAAGTTAGAAGTAATATTCTAGATTTCGGAGACTTTCCAGTAACCAACCCAGAATACCATTTTGCGGGGAACATTCTCCTCGGTAATCGCCGGAGCCCGTAGCGTTTTAAATTATACAAGCGTAATTGATCGTTATTGATGCAATGCCCTGTAAATAACACCAATTCATGCAGCACTGAAATAAATATACATATACATAGGGGTAGTGGCTGGAGCCGCGTCCACGCATACATGAATTCCAAAAAACCCTCGGGACGCGTCCTCCTTGGGGACACCGCGAATTACCGTGAAACCAACGACTGCCTTTTCCCCCGCGCATTCAGCAGATCGCGGGCTTATGAATTTTAAAAACGCGCCAATTCCATCATTGGGTTTTAGAACGTCGCGGTGGCGCGATCCGCCAGTCGTGACATTTACCGCGCGACACTCGCGTTAATATTAATTCTTGTCCGTGCTCTGATATTCATGCCAGTAGCGAAGGACCCACTCATTGCATTCGTACAATCAGACGACGCGACGCAAACTAATTCTTCTCGCTCCCGAATTTTTATAATCCGCGCGTTAAAATTGCAAATAGTATTTTAACGGAATTCAGTTATGTTACACACGTAGGTATGTGCGCGCGTTGCAAACAAATGCTGCAACGATCGATAGGTTTATTCGAGCCCTCCATCTCGAAATTCTTCCATCACTTTCGAACATTCACCGGCAGGGGCTGGATTAATTTTCAAAATCGCCTAGTAACGCATACACGGTTAGAATTTACATTAGATTACAATTGAATTCGATTTTGTTCGCGTTAAATAACAGCAAGGATCGTGCGGTGGACAGTTGGATTACACGATTCACCGGAAACATGCATATAAATATACGCGGGCGCAGATAACGCTCGAAAAGTGCCGTTCAACGACAACTTCGATTTCACGCGATAATAAAGGAGATTATGGAAATGCCCGGCATAATAGTGAAATTTATCGACCCTCAAAACGTGGTAATTCGGCTGTACCGTTCTGCAAATCCCGATTAACTTAATTACCGGGCATAAATTATCGGCTGCAACAATTTAATGGCAATCGGAATTTCATTTTCCCCGGTAGAAAAAAAAATATCGCGAATAATCCGTAACAAAGTTTTGGGAGCAAAATAAAGCGGGAGACGAGACGGGGGATGGAAGCGATAATCGAGGGATCTATCCCATCCTCCGTATAGTCATTTCATTCGCAACGATCAAATAACAATAGCCATATTATTTCGAAATTGCGGCCGCGACAATTAATTATCAGTAGTTGCCATCTGTTTATTCGAGAGCGGGGCTTTCGGTTATGGTAAGGTCATTTATTCAGTTTAATGAACGAGGTGGCGAGGAGATTACACGGACAAATCGTCCCGGCCGTTTCAAAAAACCTTTTAACATCAAAGGAGATCGCCCGCGCCTCTCGGAACGTAACAGCCGCAATCGCGTGTAAAAGTTTCGACGGCCTGACATAAACAGCCAGCCAAAAAAGAATCTACACAAGGAGAGGCAATTCCGCCCTGCAGCTCGGCCAACTTGATTCCAAAGGAAAAGGATCAAAGCGTTGGGTTTATGAAAAAAGAGCTATCGACACCACTTGACTCACGGCTGATCTCACCGCAACTTTCAGTCCGGGGAAATAACGAGCAGCGAGTATTTCCCTGGCTGACCCAACGCGGGATTCCTATAATTTCACCGGATTTCGGTTGCGTAGAAAGTGCCGGACCAGGGTGATTTTTTAACGAACAGGGCCGACTCCCCTCGAGAACGTTTCGAGACTGCTGCCCCGCGAAAACACCAACAAACGAGCACATCGCTGGCAAAACCCACCCGCAGCTCTAATCATGCCCTTTACCGTAATGTTTGAAGCTTTAAATTAAATGACTATGAAGAGCAGCTTTGGGAAATACCGGCATCCCTTTTTGCGCACCGTTCGGCTATTAGGTTTCCATGGCAGCGTAATTGTATCGATTGTTTGGAAAATCCCCCAGAAAATCCTGGCCACTGCGCCATCATTTTCGGAATAGACACGCCGCGCGTCGGTCTCTCCTTCCAATTGTTATGTTCCTTCTTTTCGCATCGGCACGAAAACAAATACGCACCAAAGCCCTGACTTTATGGGAAGACGCGGCAACGAGTCCTCAAATGAGAATTCGATCGATTTATTGGCGTTCAGAGCTTGTCCGTGGCTTTAGACGTCCGACGACTCTATCCACCGTAATAGTATCACCGGGCAGTATGCTCCCTCGAAAATCACGTCTCGTTAATCGATCGTATACTGATTCTCGTAATTATGAAACATTGAAGGGCCATCGGTCAATCTTGATTCGAGGGAGATTGTTAAATCTTCGCGGCGATGTAGTTACGACGCGTAATTACCGGGCGTTTCCAGGTTCTGCGTTCAATCCACTTGTGCCGCGGCCGCAACCACGTTCTCCACGCCCAGCTGCTTGATACACTGCGAAATTGATTACTGTTTCGCCCACCCTGCCTTTCTGTGCCCCACCGGGGCCTTTGTTCGGATGGTGCTTGTTTATTTCAGACCTTACAGCATGCACGCAATTGAGAGATTACAATGGAGAGGCAGAGTGGAATCTCATTTAATCTTCTCGTTCTGTTTTTCCTTTCTGTATTCCGATACCACCAGCGATGCGCTGTGCACAGTTTAGGTTAGCGAGCCCTGCCAGCTAAATCCCTAAACATTTTTTTCATCACTCAAGAATCCCATAAAACAGCACCGGCACCGGTCCACTGATCACCGGTTGAGGAACACTGTCATGAAAGACATTGTTCACTGTTCTGGTAAGTTCACTACGGTTGCCAGTTCGGTGTTATGAATTAATTCCATTAGCATGGCAGAATTCCGGCAACGTTTCGTCACGAGCATCCTCTGCGGCTCGCAGCTTCGAAATCGCTGCTGGATCCCCGCACGTTGGCCCTAAAGTGCGCCGCCACACAGTAGGCCGGATTCACTTATGTTGCGCCATTTGGGTCTTTTTTTTAACACATCGGAATGCCATTGATACCAAAAAATAGGAAAAAATTATTCCTTTCTAATGATGTATAATATAATATTTTTGACATTTATTTATTTATTTTTCATTTTTTAAACAAAATTTTGAAAAAAAAATTTGAAAACTATTCATTTGGTACTTTATTTAATGCCCTTTTCAGTGATTATATGGAATGTTGGGGAAACTTTTCGTTTTCAGGTTATAAGGAAAAGTCGAAAAATAAAGGAATGCGGTCAAATATCGTTTTGTTTAAATTGAAGGCGAATCCTTTGCGCTAAACATCATCTTCTATTAGTAATTAATGTAAACAATTTATTAAAAAATAATTCTGAAAACAGTCAGTAAAATTGCGACATTTCTTAAAATTGGCAAGGAATATCTTTCAAGTCCCAACGAGTCCCGTATTTTTACAAGGGGGAATCTTTTCAGTGCACCTTCCTCTATGTATACAATCACGCAAGAATCACTTCCACCTTCGTCCGGTTTCGAGAAATATTTCGGTTTGAACTCATCAGCGTCGCGTCCTTTTCTTCACGTTCATGCGTTGCATCCTTCTTCGAAGGAATTGTTTAGATTATCGGCACTTGAAGTGTTTATGCTATGATGTAGATAAGCCTTCGACTTGGTCCTGTATTTTCCATTTCCAATCAGTTGAAACTGAACCAGCAGAGACTGCACAATGACGTTTTCAAACCATTTCCAACAGATTTGAAAGTTGCATTCTAATTTTTATAAGTTTTTATCACTTTAAATTTTATTTTGTTCAGTTTGTGTTTAATATATTATATGTATATGTGTATATATCTTATTGTGTTTAGTGTATATTAACGCGTTAGTGTATAGTACATATATATATCTTTCGTTTAGTTAAGTTGAAGATTTGGTTAAATTATATTTTCTTTTAAATCTATACCACATTTCATCTCATTTGTATTTGGTAAGTAATTTGTTACATGATCTATTTCTAAAGCATCTTCTATTTCTCACGTGCAACGTTTCCATTATTCAGACTCTTAATTATTTGAAAAGTATGGAAGCATTTCGTAAGCATAAGGACTTATACTTGCTACTAAGTAATGCGTCACAAGATATGGGAAATTACTTACTTTTGTATAAAAATATAAGTGAGAAGATTCAGCTTTCACCACAAAATTTGAGATTATTAAAAACTGCATTGAAAAAATTTGCTTGGAAATTGAAGCATAGGTGGGTTCAGTCTCGTTATAAAATATATGTACTATACACTAACGCATTAATATACACTAAACACAATAAGATATATACACATATATAATATATTAAACACAAACTGAACAAAATAAAATTTAAAGTGATAAAAACTTATAAAAATTAGAATGCAACTTTCAAATCTGTTGGAAATGGTTTGAAAACGTCACTGTGCAGTCTCTGCTGGTTCAGTTTCAACTGATTGGAAATGGAAAATACAGGACCAAGTCGAAGGCTTATCTACATCATAGCATAAACACTTCAAGTGCCGATAATCTAAACAATTCCTTGGAAGAAGGATGCAACGCATGAACGTGAAGAAAAGGACGCGACGCTGATGAGTTCAAACCGAAATATTTCTCGAAACCGGACCAAGGTGGAAGTGATTCTTGCGTGATTGTATAGAGGAAGGTGCACTGAAAAGATTCCCCCTTGTAAAAATACGGGACTCGTTGTGACTTGAAAGATATTCCTAGCCAATTTTAAGAAATGTCGCAATTTTACTGACTGTTTTCAGAATTATTTTTTAATAAATTGTTTACATTAATTACTAATAGAAGATGATGTTTAGCGCAAAGGATTCGCCTTCAATTTAAACAAAACGATATTTGACCGCATTCCTTTATTTTTCGATTTTTCCTTAAAACTTGAAAACGAAAATAATCACTGAAAAGGGCATTAAATAAAGTACCAAATGAATAGTTTTCAAATTTTTTTCAAAATTTTGTTTAAAAAAATGAAAAATAAATAAATAAATGTCAAAAATATTATATTATACATCATTAGAAAGGAATAATTTTTTCCTATTTTTTGGTATCAATGGCATTCGGATGTGTTAAAAAAAAGACCCAAATGGCGCAACATGAGTGAATCCGGCCCACTGTGCGCCAGGATGCAGCCACCGTGCAGGATTCGCAATCGAGCGATCCGAACAGACCGAAAGACGAGGCTACGCTCGTAAAAGAAGGCACAAAGACGTAGGGGAAGGTGGCCGCCCGCGAACTTTCCACGTAAGTTAAGGCCTGTCTTGAAAAGGTTCCCTGCCAGCGGAGCTGAGAAGTTTCGGACGTGACGAGAAATCACGACCGTTCTCGCCCCATCGATCACTCCGCCGAAAATAGTTACGCGCAATTCCGCGACCGGGGATCCCGCGATAAAGTAAATTGTACGCCGAGATAGACCAATTTCATCGTCACTGGCAACAGCCAGGCTTGGTATTCCAGGTCACGATTCTCGGCCCTTTTTGCCTTTCAATTTATTTGCCCGGCATCGACGGTGTCGGTGTAATTGATTACCATTAAAACTGATCACGGCAAGTAACGCGAAAACACCGAGTGCACCAAGTGACGAACGGTCAAACATTATTTACTGTGCAGTGACTGTTGAAGCCACGGTTATATTTATGTCCGTGTCGCCGTCGTATCTTGGTTTTAGTTTTCTGGCGTACGAATCGTACGTGCTAGTCAGCATTTAGCAACAGTCATCGTCTTCGTAAGAACAAGTCTAACTTATACGTAAAACTACTTTTTTCCTTTTGTATCAAATAAACCATTGTATGTAAAAATACAATCGTTCTCCCTACGAAACAGTGACGTTCGGCGTAATCGAGATGGACGAAGCAGTCGCTAAGACCATCACGGTGCAGCTGAAAGGGATTCTCTACGGATATACTTAGATATCGACACTTTTAATGAAGAATATTGCACGTGTCCGCGGATGAACGTGGACGTTGCTCGCATTGAGCGAAACGAATTGCACGACGCATACATGCCTACCTACGTGGGAGGAAAAATCCAGACACTCGAGCGCCGGTGGTGGCGCGGGCGTGTGCAAATGAAAAATAGCAGCAAGTCTCTTGAAAGGAATGCGTGTTAGCTGCAAGTTTGCCAGTGGCAGTAATTTGCATATAAACCATATTTTACCGTGGCTACAGGCGTCACGCGTCATTCGGTATTGTTTTAATACGAGAGATGTCATCCGAACCAGCGTGCGACATAACGAAACCCGCTCGCGTACAAAACAGATGGCTCGCGCGCGTTCCAACTGCACCAACTGCAATTGCAACCAAGAAAATAGAACGGCCCGTGAAACGCCTCTCCTCTTGCCTGCCAGCCTGCCTGCCACCCAGCAGACTGCTCCGATTTAATTTCTTATAGCTTCGCATTACACGCCCCGGGAAAAATAATGCCCGTGTCTGTGCATCATTTATCTATCCTCGCGGAACACCTCGCAAGATTCTACCGACGTTCCTGCGTTTGATAAAGATAGGTGCCGCGATCTGCCAGACATTCCCCTCGCTCAAACCCGTTTCCCCTCGCGTTTCCTTCCTTTCTGTTGCATCGATATCTCTCCCTCGGCCGGGAAACAAAGCTGTACCTTTTACTCTACTCGCTTGCGTGTATCGTAAGAGAATGGAACAGACACGGGACCCTTCGTCCGTCTACGATCCACCGAGAAAATACAACGGATAATCGTATCGATAATTTGAATAATAGAAGAATGCATTGCTCGAGTATAATTGGAATAGCCCATGTTCCACTCCACTTCGTTGTATTCTAGCCCGCTTCAGTTGCCACCAAATGTCTCGAGAGTTTCCCCAAGCCATGACGTTACTCGTGAATTTTTCCTGCCCGAGTATCGCTTGCCCGCACAGCTTCTCGTCTCCGGGCGATGTAAAGCGAGCGAATCGAAAGTTCCTCGATAGTCGTCGGGCGAAAGAACACGAATACGAAGCGGGCGGATGATAAATTCGCCCGAAAAATGCTGGGAGCGAAGGGAAGAAAGGCGTGGGCGGTAGGGTAACGTGAATCATCGTTTAGACTCCATTACCAGCCGGTGTAGATAGTTCCTTCGCCGGTTAAAGAAAAATACAGCCCGCAAGCGCGTTTCCCTTGGTCGTTGATAAATTGAAGCCGCGCGGCGCGGCGCGGAGCGTCTGGCGTGACTGGGCCCGACTTCGTCTACTTTTATTTATGCAACCCCTTTACGCCGAGATGTATTATTTCGCGACAACGTCAACCGTTGAGTCCCTCTTTCTTCTCGCGCGATTCATTCCCCGCTGATGCTAAGAAGCTTCGCGACACCGACGCGATGCAACTCAGGATTTCCCGCAGCGCGACTCCACTCGACTCGACTTCCCCATTTCCCAGAGATCCCGCTGTCCCCTCAATGCTCCATTTCATTTCCCTCGCTCTTTTCGCGTCGATTTCGGGATCGATTCAAATGCCTTCCAAGGAAATCATAACGCTGCAGCAAGGACGAGTGTGTGTATTTTACTATTCATTTCCCCCGATGATAGAGCTGTTCGGGTACTCGAATAAAACGAGCCGAGCCTGGCTCGGCTCGACTGACCGGGTGAAATCAGTAAATCACCAATATTTGTACAACACGCATATGTTAACAAAACGAAATTGAAAATTGAAATAAATAAATAAATAAATAATAAATAAATAAATATGTTAAAATTGAAATAAAACAATAAAATGAAAAAAATAACACAAAACCGAGAAAATAATGAAATTTTAGTGTTTTCACACAATTGTCTCTAGCTTCGGTGTTTACCCATAGATTTTCTTCAGTAGTATCTTATTTTCTTCGTAACAGTGCAGACTCGACGTAAGAAATGAGAAACTGGACCCATTTTTGCGATTTCGATTTTTCCCAGATGATTAAATGAATTGTCGATGTCAACTCGGTCGAAACAAATGACTTTTTCCAAATATTTCCATCGATTTCACCCGAACTACTGACCCGATTTCAAAATGCGGTAAGGTAGATTTGTTGATGATTTACTGATTTCACCTACTCAACGCAGTCGCACTGTTCGAACCACATTCAAGGCGTACGGATTTTCCGAGTCACCCGAAACAATTCGAGCTAGCCCCTTCTTTCGAGCAGCCCGAACAATTCGGGCTATCCGATTCTTCCGAGCGGCCCGAAACGATTCGGACTACCTGGATTTTTCAAGCCGCCCGAAACAAATTCGAGCTACACGGATTTTTCGGGCCGCCCGAATTTGACGGGTATCCGGCTCGGCTCGAAAACCGAGTCCCGGCTCGGTCCGAACTTCAAGCTGCCCGAATATTCGAGCACCCGAACAGCCCTACCCGATGAGGTCATTAGAACGACCATTACTGGTCATTCAAATACCCGCGACACCTGTAAAAGCACTCGCGCCCAGTTTGTAGTCTACGTAATGATATCTCATTAGGTGCTGACGTTTTAGTTTGCCGAATATGGCATCACCGAATTCCGCGCGGAAAGGTGCAGTCATTGTGGCGAAATGCAATGGCGCGGTGCATTGCATCGTGGAAATTTCGACAATGTCGACCAATTTCGAGCTGATTAGCGGTTGCACGGCCCGTTATCTGTACGCACAGAACGCCGCCCATTTGAACATCCCCATTTTCAAAATTTTCCGATAAACTCTGTCTCTTTCGTATTCCCGCCTTTCCATCCGCGCTCAAATCGCGATACTCGTTGCAGCTGCGCCAGGTAAATTAGTGTCTTTGACCGGGCTTGACCGATTATTCCTAATACACACGGGAATATGTTCGTCTTTTCGCTTTATCACAAACGCTTCCACCCGTTTGCAGTCTATTTTCCACGCGCGATACCTACTCTGTTCTTATTATCGGCAGTATTCATATTCCGCAACCGTTGCCAACCGCTTTACGTTAATCGTATTATACGGAAACGGTTTATTTTCGCGATTACTGTCGGGAAATTATTGGTGGAAATAAATTGCGGAAATAAAGTGTTTCATTAATGAAACAACATTGACCGATGTAATACGTTTTAAATTCTCACTTCCTTTCAATATTTGATTTACACGCGGCATGCGCATACAACGGCGTAGATTTATGCGGAATATTCGTTATGTCAGGATCATGGGCGCGTAATGACCCTATAAGTCGGGGAAAAATCGATCACCCAACGAAATATATAGCGCGTAACATCGTATCAGCGTGAAAATAGTAGAGACGCGGAACGCTGAATTCGCGATTCATTCGGTCTCTTTGCGGGGTAAATTCGAGGCGCGACGTTAATTAAAAGCGTTGCGCTTGTGGCCGGAAATTTCCGTGGCGCGTCTGATTAAAATAATTCGCCACTTTTTCAGCGACATTGCCCGGGATTTCATACGATTTTCTATCTCTTGCCGCGCAACTTGCGGAGATATTACTCTGGATCAATTACGTCCAAAAACTGTTTCATATAAATAAAACAAGACCGTGCAACCCGGTGTAGCCTTTATCAGTAGACTTCGAAAGCAATATTTGTAAATGATTAGAAAATACGAAACTCAACACAACACACGCATTAGAATCGTTAAGGTAAATGTCCCTATTTCTGCTCATGTCCCCATTTCTGCTCATTTCGTATTTTTCTTATTATTATAAGCGTTACGCTTGTACTATAGTTGCAACAAAATAATTCCAAATTATTTGAACATTTACACGAGTGTTGCACGAGGTTGGGGCTAATCAAAGTGCAGCATAAGCAACGAAAAACTTTTAAAACGTGAGACTCATGATTTTTCGATCGTGTTCTAGTTGGTTGTGCTAAGGAACAGGGTCACTATTGGTATTCGATAATGGGGCAGAAAATATTTTTTGCAATAAAAGTTCTTATTTAATAACAAAAACAAATATGTGCTCTGGATTCAGATTTTTTTACTATTTTTAATTTTTTTAACTAGAAAACAGGTGAGTAGGTTTAGGGTCAAGTGAATCGCCGTTATGTCCGCATTTCTACTTACCAAAATTTTAGTAACATAACCTCACAATTCAATGTATGCTGTAACCTATATTTCTATTCGAAGGCATTTTACTTTTTGTCTATCATTATTTTATGCTTTACTGTTGTGTTATAAAACCTTTCCATAGAAGATGTAACTTACTTTAACCTGAAAAGGCAACATATTATGTGAGCAGAAATTGGTACAAATGGTGAGTAGAAATACGTACATCGCTATTTTTCGTGAGCAGAAATATGGACATTTATTGCATTGTATTTAATTACAAATTACTAATAGTTAAACATCTTGAAATATATTTCTTAAATAGTTTTCGAATTGGTTGATTTATGATTAAAGAATTAATCAATTACACTGCAACTATTGATCACAAACAAATCTTTTACACCTTCTTTATGACGAGAAACCTCTTAAATGAGCAGAAATTGGGACATTCACCTTACCCTTTTATTTTCTGGCAGGCATAATTAATTAAATCGTCCGTCCGTCGAAATTAAATGTAGAATGTTTTCTCAGCCGGACTCGTTATTGCTCTCGTACTCATAAAGTGGACGTGCAATTCGTCGTTTAATACTGGAATTTTTTACATTTCTCATGACGTGGCCCGGAACTCGGCGCTACATCTGAGAGATCAATGCCTGGGGTGTGTAATTGAAGGAGATGTGGGAAATTGAGATTGCACCTTTGGCCTGGCCCAACCCGCGGCTTCTGTTAACAATCTTGTAATTTTCCTTTTGCCCGCCGACCACAGCTACTAATGAATTCTTTCTTCAACAAAAAGACGATAGAAGAGCTAGGTGGAGAAATACAGCGGCAAACGTTTTCGAGGATTCAAACGAGCCCCACAGTCGGCAAACTTCTACCTCGCTAAACAGTCGAATGTTTATTACAGCGAACCAGTACAAAGGAATATAAATACGCCTTTAATCCCTTTAATCACATTATGCTTTAAAATGGAGGGTCATTCTGAATAATACCGAGAGACGAGATTACCACGTTGATGGTTAATTATGCGAGGTTAAAATGCAGTCCTGACACAGGAAGCTAAGCATCATTCTTTTAACCTTTGCACTAGTTCTTTTCAGGTGAGGTTTGTTCTCGATATCTATTCACATCCACTTGCGTCATTCTTCGCCGAACTAGGTTTGAAACGGTGTTTAAATAAAAATTCCCCAGAAATGTTTTTATCCAGCGGAATGGTCAATATCATTCGCGAGGAAACGGAGGCCAAGAAAAGACGCGACTGAACGGTGGAGTTAAATAAATTAACTCGCCTCTAAAAGAAGACTGGATGAATGCAGTGAAATATAAAAGAAGAGGAGAAAAGCACATACGTGTTGTGTTTGGCCAAGATTCGTACAAATAAAAAGCGCCGATTTGATGAGAGAAACCAGAGGAAAAGCAATAGGAATATTCGTATTAGTTCACGAGTCGAGAACAGCCACGTGTCTTCGATTAATCCGTTTCTTGTTCCGTTTGCCGCGAAACAATCCTGAAAGTCGGTGAAAGATTAATGTCCGGATACACGGCGGACGCCGCATAAAACGAAAATTCCGCGCGAACGATAACGAGTAGTTTGCAAAAAGCTGCGGCTTTTTCTCGGTATTGCTTGAATACAAATGGGAGAGCGCTGTACCATGAAGCATCGATTACTGCTGTTTTTCCCCTCGCCTCCTTGTTTCGCTGAAATTATGTTTGCTCGGTCACTTTTTCGTTGTTCGATCATTAGCTCTACTTAGAGGGTGTCTTTAAAGGCTCTGACCCAACTTCGCAAAGATATTCCACTCGCGTTGAAGAGGAAAAGAGTTATTGGGACGTAAATTTTGAGACGTCTTCCTCTTGCTAGTGAATGATCGTGGTAGAAGTTAGAATCTGTTCTCCAAGTTCCGACGTCTTCTAATTCTTTCTCATATCCTGGAAAAACTGTCGCAGTGGGCGGGTTTAACGTCGCTACTAGAATCTATTGAAATACTTTCATCTAGAGTTGCTTCGCACGTTACGGGCGAATCCATTCCAATTATTATTTCCGAAGCTCCGCCGTTGAATTCTGTCTGGGCGTTCAGATCACACTTGATCCTCGAGGCTCAGATTTCCATTTCGAAATGGCCAGAACCAATGTTTGACGTTCCTTATTTTAACAATACACCCGTCATAAATTTTCTTGGTATTCATGGTATTCTTGTTAGCCTGCATTCCTTTAATTCAATTCGAAAACCAGGTACCTAGTACAATATAGTTCGAACTCGCCTCAGCACTGATGGAAAACTGAATACAAACAGTCGCCGGACGTAATGCTGTTTGAACGGCCAGAATGGCGCTTATTGTGTCAAAAGCGCAAGAAAAAACGCAGAACCATGAAATGACACAATTTACTTGTATACCTTTATCGCACTCTCAGTATAAATAGAATAATAACAGCTTCCAAAACTCGAGCAACTTCTTAAAGCCGTCCACTGTGTTTTATAAATACTGTGGCGTGCTAAAACGTGAAATGGTCTGATTACATAATCGGGCCGGAGAGTTATGGAAAGAATTGCCCTTCCGTTGGACAGACGGTTGCAACCGGCACGTCGTCAGGCGGTTAGCGACATGAGAATAGAGATGAACCGATACCGTCAAGATATCGATACTTTTACTCATAACATGTATCGAAAGAAAGTATCGATATCTACTCAGTATCAAATCAAAAGTATCGAAACCTACTTGTATCGAACGAAAATTAGTACAGATTTTTTTTATCAATATATCAAGAGACACGGTAGTGTCTCGCGCCAAGTATATATAGCTATATGCGCAGCGCGAGTCACTCGTGGCTATATAACGCCGAGCGGTTTTTGGAAGAACCCTGAGATTACCGAATCTCAATAACGGCTGATCCGATTAAGTTTTGAATGGCCTTAATGGATAGCTTGGGTTTGATTTACATAAGAAAAGTGTCTTCGTTTTGTTCCTACGTGCCTTATGAGCTGAGATATTCCGATGCAAAGTTGCAATTTGCCGAATTTTATGTTAAGAGATTTTTCTCCATCGTCAAGTGTGGGCCAGAGGGGAACATGAAAGGGAGAGGAAATGTCTCTGGAACGTCGTTCATTGGATGAAGGTTCCGGCCTATCGCGTAACAAATTGTTGTCACGTGACAGCCAGACAGCACATCTGTCAAGGAAAACGTAACCTAGGTAGTGTCAAACCATCATAACCTGCCAAATGTCAAATGAGGTAAGTAGTCAACATTTTTCCAATGTCACGAGTTTTTACTCCATATTGGAGATTGAATTATTGTCTCAATTAACAAGGTAAGTCGCTAAATTTTTTTAATACATTTTTTTGTTGAGCTTCTAGAAACGAAGGGGGCGCACAGCTGGACATTGCCCGGATAAGGTTCGATAGAGAAATATCTTCTTACGCACAAGTTTCTATTATACCAGGCATGTACAAAATAATAATAATGCATTTAAATTGCCAGATATTTTTATACCAGTAAGCCATTTTTAATTTAGAGTTTCTACAGGATGATTCTGGAGCGTCCTGGTACCCCGTGGCGAGGTCAAGCCCCCGCAGTGCCCCACCGAATTTTAGGGCTTTCGACCCTCGAAGGGGTTGGAGTGCCTATTAAGAAGTGAGAAATCTTCAACTTCCGCATTTCTCATCATATCTTTGCGAAAACGACGCCAATTGATTCCTTACGTTTCGCCGATGAAACTGACATCAAGAATGACGTAATTCGGAAAATAATGAAGGAAATTCCATGAAAAATTAATTTCCATAACCTCAAGCTAACTTCGTTAATAATAGTCCGATTTATAAGAAATTTGGTATGATTTTCGTCGGAAAAACATATGGAATCCATCGGCATCACTTCCATATCGATACGAAAAAGAATGAAGAATTATTTTTTTCTGAAACAGGTATGAAATCCTCGGTCAACCCCGGCAAATCGTGGTCTACCCCCCGCAGTTTAAGGTGAAAACGTGAAATATTCATTTCAGCTAGTGATCGGACCGATACCAAATCAATACTATCGATACCAGCCCGGAAATTATGATGCGGTATCGAATAGTATCTAAGACGTAGGTATCACGAATATTTATACCCGTTTGATACTTCTATGAAAGTATCGATACCCGTTTGATACTTCTAGGAAAGTATCGATACCCGTTTGATACTTCTATGAAAGTATCGATACCCGTTTGATACCTCACGAAAGTATTGATACCTATTTGATACCTCTATGAAAATTGCAATACCTGTTTCATATTTTTCGCAGTTTTGGATACTCATTTAACATTTCAACGAAACGTTTATATTTATCTGATATTTAAAACAGTTAAAATAACAACGGCAATAATATTAAATTAAAGTACATACTTATTTTCATCCCTAAACGATAATACTTAGGTAGTGATACTAAAGTTTTGCTCTATATTGTTCATAAAACCGTATTACTGAATGTACATAATATGAATATCTAAATCAGAGAAGTAGTAGCATTCCATAACCTAAAATTCATTGATCTAAATTTTTTTATTCTTAGGTAATATTATAATACATCGAAATCAATAACACTAGATATTAATAATATCATATTATAATAAAGAATTAAGAAATACTATTTTATCAACTGTAGTGTCTTTCAGTCTGTTTCTCTTTTTACATAATAATTCTCCGGCTTTTGAAAATACGCGTTCCGCCGGTACAGAAGTTGCCATTATGCAAAAATATTTTTTGGCTAAGATGGACATTTTGCTGTACTGCATCACGTTATTTTTCCAATAGATCAGTGGATGTCTTCTTTTCTCCAAAAGAGGCTCTTTTAAATAATTATCTAACTCTGAAAGTATACTATTTTGCTATATGAAGTACGCTCAACAACGCGTTTGTTGATTTCTGCGGTATCAAACGAGTATCGATACTTTCGTAAGGTATCAAACGAGTATCGATACTTTCATGAGGTATCAAACGGGTATCGATACTTTCATGAGGTATCAAACGGGTATTGATTCGGTGTAAGCACTTTTGGAATTGATATCAATTCAAGAAATATCAGTATCGAAAATTGATACCAAGTACCTAAAATTTCAATACGTATCGATACTGTCCATTGAGTACTTTAGTATCGAATTGATTGAATATCATCAATAGTATCGGTATCGGTCCGATCACTAATTTCAGCGTATTAAAAAATTCTTTATTCTTTATCGTATCGAAATGGAAGTTACACCAATAGATTTCTTATGTTTTTCTGATGAAAATCATACCAAATGTCATGTAAATCGGACTACTTTTACATTAGGAATACAAATTGCTTGTGTAAAAGTAGTCCGATTTACATGATATTTGGTATGATTTTCACCACATTGGCATGAATAAGATAACGGATCATGTGAACAGTATACAGGAAATTATATTATGTTTAAGAATGAATTAATATTGACGAAAGATATAGTTATTAATCGTTTACTATTATTTTCATTGCAAGGTGATAAAATAGTCAAAGCAATACGTAAATTTAATATATGTACTATTACCCACAACCAAAGTATTGATAGCTAGACAATCATATAAAGTTATGAATGCTATATTTCATAGTGGTTCATGTATTGAGGATGGCCATCACACCAGCATATGTAAAGAAGAAGGAATGACTGGTAGTTGGATTGAAGCTGATGACGTGCAAACTAAAAAAAAGGCAATGGCCCAGAGGCGCTAAAGATCTTTATATTTTGTTCTTACAAAAAATGATAGTAAATAAATAAGCCAATTGCGCCAATTAGATAATTGGTCATCAATAAAACTACAAAATGTGTGAAATCCCCACAAAATTACCTTTTTTAAAAAAAGGTACAAAAAAGAGCGCCAAGTATATAACCCATTCAAAAAGAATCGCATTTAAAAACATTGTCGTAAATTAATATAAATTTATTAATGTGCTATATTTTTTAACTTTACAAAAGTAATGATATACTATAATTGCGCCAATTATCACAATGACTATTTATACAAAGACAAAATGTATTAAATAATATTAAGCAGATATATTTTTATACAAATAAATATTTTAATACGAATAAATATTTTATTCAAAATACTTGGCGCTGCTCTCCGATGCTAACCTACTTGTATCGAACGAAAATTAGTACAGATTTTTTTTATCAATATATTTTATTAACGAAGGCGTATTTTATTGTACTATTATTTATCGGGGAGTAGCCTTTAGTTACAACGAAGTATATAAGTACGTAATTACAAAGCAATATGTATATAATAATTAATCTATATAACGATAGAGAAAAAAATATATACAGTTGTTTCGCGGTATGCAAACAAGAGAAGTAAAACATATAATGGGTGCGTTCCAATTCGCGCATTGAGCGAGGAGGGGGTTTAGGGGGCTGAGGGTGAGGATGAGCGCGAGGAGGGGGTTTTGGGGCTGAGGGTGAGGATGACCGCGAGGGGAGGGGGGTTTTGGGGCTCAGGGTGAGGATGAGCGCGAGGAGGGGGCTTTGGGGCCCAGGGTGAGGATGAGCACGAGGAGGGGGTTTTGGGGGCTGAGGGTGAGGATGAGCGCGAGGAGGGGGTTTTTAGGGCTCAGGGTGAGGATGAGCGCGAGGAGGGGGTTTTTGGGGCCCAGGGTGAGGATGAGCGCGAGGAGTGGGTTTTGGGGGCTGAGGGTGAGGATGAGGATCCACGACCCAATCACTTCAATACCTATCCCTTTCTAAATAACAGAAGAAAAGCACTTAGACCTCGGCTTGAATCGATTTCACAATCAATCGAATTTTCCAAATGTTACTGTTTTACGGCCAATAAATAAATTCCCCTTATCTAAGGTTTCATCTGTATCAGCGCTTCTATCATCAGATGCACGCACGTACATCCGGCTATGCGATCTCGTATTACCTATCACCGATTATACGGCTCCTGGGAAGATTTTTAACGTTCCTCTACCCATTACTGTTTATAGTCACTTTTATAGCATCGTTTGCAAAATAAAACTCCAGCAACATACCGATTTGCCATTTTCAGACTCACAGTGATCGAGGATGGAAATACTGGTCGGAACTTTTAATGTTATCGCCTGTATCGTGGTGGGTCATTTTAGGGCTAGAAAGTTTCAATGAGCCCCTGTTATGCTTGCTAAAATCACCTTGTTCTAGTGTGAAAAGTATTTAGGTAGGTAGACGCACAGGACCGCTTAACTGGAACCCCTTTGATAACTTTGGGAATATTAATTCTAATCAAAATTCGTCTGTACGAAAATTGCGTTGCACAAACAGTCTCGTGCAACGCTTCAATCAACATTTTACCATCCCATGTGGTGCTTCAGACTTTGCACATAAGATTTCTCTTTAAATTCCCCAGTCACCTTCCATTAAAAGCAATACTATTTATGGTTCAATTTACGCGACTCGATTAATTTATTCTCGTTGATTGCACAATAAACGAGTGTCGCTTCCATAATAATTATATATTTGCAAGCACGCTGACTAACGTAAATCTTCGTCAGTGCTTTGTATTGAAAATCAGTGCACAGGATGCAATTTGCTAATAAATTTGCGGCTCCGCGGTTAATATAATTCTGTGATTTATTCGTGTAAAATGGCAATCGACGCCATCCGAGCTGACCCGCTATCTGCTGCACGGGTAATTAGAAAGCTGAGGACTTGAAAGCGTTGAAAGAGGACTCGAGGAAAAGTACACATTGGTGAAATGTCCAGCAACTCTAGCTACCGCGATTAACGGCAATTAATTAACGGGATTAGGCGACGATTTTAGTAACGCGAAACGGTTGCGTCGAAACACGATTAACGCAGGGGGCATTAGCGAGATTACATTAGCCCTGTGCACGACGACGCTGCGCCAGTGTTATTGCAGCAACGAGCTTACCGACACGGAAAAAAAAACTAAGCGTTTCAACGCTGCAAAACCGTTTCGGAGAGTCGTCGACGCGTGGTATCGTCGGCTATACCGAGTGCTATAGGTAACTCTCAATGAATTTGCTCTTTGATTATTTCCATTCACAGAGTTGCCGCGAAAACGTCAGCACGGTTTTGTTTGTAATTTCCTCGCAAATTTCACCGTCTGTTATGAAACGCTTTGAAACGCGCACTTTCCTTTACGATACTATCAAATGTTCTTTGATTCGCTTTCATAACTCGTGTTATTACATCTTTTATGCAATATTATATCATCCTCAAACGAACCGCTATTCACAACACCGATGCTGGTCTAGTTCGCCTAGCGAATGTTCCATTAAGTGTATTCACCGTTTCTCTTGGAAATACCGGCTTGCGGAACCCCGCTCGTAGGAATGCCCTTTTAATACGAGACGCGATTCCATGAAAATATATTTAACTAATGCGAATTGAAGAAGATTAACAGTGTCTTTTACATCTACAACAGCTATAGGATACAGACATGTAAAATTAAACGGATCCCTTTAAATGCATGCTCCTTTGAAAGTACCAACTGGTACTGCAAAAACTGCTTACGGATTGTGAGCACGTGAAACGATAACTCTCGTGCAGGAGCATTTGGCAATGATTTTTCGGAGCGACGCGACGCGGACGCCGCAGTCCGCGAACGAGTCTCGAGTTAACAATGAACGAGCCTAGACGGTGCAGCAGGTCTCGACATCTGCGCGAACTTTTGAATACCCTCGAGGAGGGAAATCCGCACGTTACTCGTTCCAGTTTAACGGGCTGCACATATAGTTGGTATGTGCAGTATACACGGACTGGAGGTAGCCCACTAGCCAGCCGCTCGCGCTCGTACGAGTCAAGTCGTGCACGTAGCTATGTGAGTCAGCGGTGCTTCGGTTGTCTCAGGAGGCCACACCATGGACAATATCCACCGACAGCCTCTATTGACCGAGCTGCTGAAATTCTACAAGACCGGAAAATTCGTTCAAGTTTTCGCCATCGAGCTAGCCCCAGCTCATATCTCACGCGGCACAACCTTCAGCCGCCCGCGGTCCGTGCAACGCGATAACGAACGACCATCTTTCGCAACGCTCGCGGTGCCTGTCGAGAGGATAACTCAGCCCCTGAGAGATCTCCCACATTTAATGCGGGAAATCAACCCACCGTTTCTTTCCAATTCCATCTTCGGCGCAGGCGATACGTGTCATCGTTACGGAGGACCCTACTGTTCTCCACGAGATCGCCCGACCAAACATTTGTACAACTGCTGTGTGTTTAGGTAAATCACGACCCTCGAGCCGGCAATGTGCAACAATTACGTGCGCAAACACGGAGCGCTGTCGGGCTGGAATTAACAGTTTTCTAACGACACGGCGATTAATTAAAACCGCAATCTTCCGCGATAACGATGCGATAAAGTTTGAAATTTCAGGTACGACACGAGCTACGTGCCTTGGAAATTTGATTAGAGAAGCCTAACGGTTTAATTCGCGGACTTGTTTTCGCAGGGAATGAGATTTTCGGCGAGGTGGGAACATCCATTGGTCACGGGATTTCTCAGAATCGCTCGCTTCTAGTCCGAGGGACCGCCTCCCGTCTTAATTCTTATTATCATCGAGGCCTGATTGAATAGCAGAGATCCTGATAATAGCGGTTCGTTACAGGAGGCGCGGCCTGAAATTCCACCCTGCAAGAAATTTCCCCGCTTTACGCGACGACTGCTTGTCAATCTGGTCACGCGCCGATCCACCAGACGCTGGCTTTGTTGCCGGGAAATCCGACTAATGAAGACTCAACGAATCAGTGAGATCGATATTACGGTTTATGGCTACGCGGTGGTACCTACGCGAATCCACGATAAATCTCACCCACCGCCTCACGCCGTGGAAGAAGCCGCAATAACACCGGAATTAATTATATATTGACGATATCGCCCAGGTAATGGCGATTCCATCCGTTCCGTGTAACTTAATATGTAACGATATCGGCCCGCCCTTCTGGCGTTTGGCCCTTCAAGCTCCAGCGACAAAAGGTCGTTGCGCAACTGGCAAATTAATTAAGAATGAGTCTTCGAAACGAGGCCGCGGGGCTTTAAATCTATATACTTTTATAATTGATATATTAATGAAAACGGCAATGGAACAGCGAGGAAAAGTAGCTACAATTGGGGTGGAACGAGAAGAAAGTTAACTTTACAAGTGGTGTCGTTGCGCTGCAAGATAAATTTATTGTAGGGGAGACCGGGGCAGATTGTAACAAAAAAAGTTTTCACAGTTTTTTCTCGAAAGTGTTTTCCTCAATCAGGAAATAATTTGCGTGATTTACTACTTACATATGTGGTGAACTAATTGCGTGAAAGTACGTGACAAAATCTTGGACACTTAGACATCTAGCTTCATCTTAAACAAATCTAAACCTTTGTTACAATCTGCCCCAGTCCGGGGTAAATTGTAACTAGTGATGGGACTGATACCGTATCGATACATATCGATACCCTTCTACAAATTTCAATCTGGTATTGATACATATCAAAGTCAAAGGCATCAAAAGGAATCGATGCTTCTTTGATACTTACATATCAGAATGTATCGATACCTGTTTGATACCTATACAAAAATATCGATACCTACTTGATACCTATACGAGAATTTCGATACCTGCAATATCTTTACCTCACGCTGAAGTGTAAATATTAAATGTTTACCAAATGACTGCATGTGGTGCAAAACGGAACACTTTTCGTGGGGTAAAACGGAAAACCTATTTAACCCAGTTCCACCAATCCAATTGTCTTGAAACTTTGCAGACGCGCGTAGTTATGATGATAATACAAAATTATGAAAAAAGAACGGAAGGCGAGATAGCATTACGCTGTCATCAATAAATATGTATAACCCATAACCACAAATCCAAACGACTTGAAATCAGCCTGTAACCACAAATCAAATCAATTCAATCAATATGCAATATAACCACAAAACATCAATGTCACCACTGACAGAGGATGAATCTAATTTTTGGGCTTCATTTGATAATTATATCGAAGGCAGAAATAGAAACTCATTAGATGGTAATGATGTACAATTACAGTTAGATAACTTTTTTAAAGAAAGTTGTTTACCCATAAAAAATCGTCTTATTTATTGGAAGCAAAATGCAACAAAATATTTCATTCTAGAATAATGTATATGTACATCATTTATTAATTAAAATTCAATTATATACGTAGTTCATGATACTGATTCCAACTCCTACTTCATTAGTTATATTATCAAATCATGATTGGTAATAAATACTATTTTCGTGAATTAGTAAATTGCAAATCGAAACTGATACTTTCGTATCAAATAGATATCATAACAGGTTTGCCATCTGATCACAGAATTATCAAATAAAAAACGATAATTTCGTACAGTATCAGACAAGTATCGATAATTTCGTAAGTATCAAATAAGTATCGATAATATCGTAAAGTATCAAACCGGTTTTGATTCGGTATAGTATTGATATGGTAGCGGTTGAAGAAGAATTGGTATCGATGATTGATACCAAGTACATAACATTTCGATGCGTATCGATATTTCCTATTGAGTACTTTGGTATCGAATTGATTGAATATCATCAATAGTATTGGTATCAGTCCCATCACTAATTGTAACACATCTGTTTTACTTATTTAAATACAAATATGAACAGAAATAAACATTTCTAAAAAATATAAATGAAAACACAGATCATTATTAAACATTTGATATACATGAGTTAAGCAATCATTGCTTATTCATCTGATTCTATCAAAATCTTCTCCTGTGCTTTTTTTACTTTTGTCTTCATACTTTTTTTCTATTTTTTGGATTCTCGATTGTTCTGTTGTTCGTCTAGAGCATCTTTTTCCGGTGTGTCAGCAAATAGCTTGTTTTATCACCATTTGGAGCGGAGTAAGTATAGTAACATGTTACAATTTATCCCGAGGTCGAATTTTTGCGTTTTATCTCAGCAAACGAGAAACTAAACATCAAATCACTAAAATGCGTACACATAATAATAAATCAATGTGTACTGATTCGTTTGCGACAAAGAAACAAAAATTCGAACGGTTCCTAATGGCAGTTAATTGAAATAAAAGTGCTAAGACAAGATTTACTTACGTGCTCTAAATACTAAAATTCTGGGCTATTACCACAAAATGAATACATAACGCTCGTTCGTGTCGCTAAAACCGACGGTGCTAATATCGTCGAGCAGCTCTCGCATGCTGTGGGTTACCAGATTTGTCGTTCAAAAGCTTTTACTTATGTTACAATTTACCCCGTGTTACAACCTGCCCCGGTCTCCCCTATCGGTCAATGCGGTAGGTAGCATTCGAGATTCAATTGCCAGTTAAGACACTTATACTTTAAAAATTGGTTGCAGGTATATATTTACGATCATCGTAAGTGACAAATAAGCGTTCGGTCGTTACATAACTCTCAAGGATTTTCCGAAGAAAGAAAACCACTTGACAGTGTCCTCGTTAAGCGCGCAATTCGTTAATTGCCCGAAGAAACGCCCAGACGTAATGCCGAAGCAAGCTCCTTTTCCACGGCGGAATTTCCTCGAATTTTCTCGCGCGATAACAGAAACGGCTCCTTAATTCGTTTCGGGAACGCTTCTCCGTATCTCGAGCACGACTTTCCTTTGTCCGTTGTTTTCGGCCCCCCCGAAGACGTATCGCGACGCTCCGCGAAATTGTTTTCCGCGGCGGTACTTAGCATCGTCGTCCTTTGCACTCTAACTCTAAACAGACACCGAAAACGTTGTAATCGCTCAATTCCCGGGCTCGCCCGTGCTCGTAGCAGGATGACTGATCCTTGGTGTAACCGTGGGGACATTAGCCATTCCTGATAGCCGTCATCGCTCAAGTTTATGCATGCGAGAGATGATGCAACGTTGCACGCATCCCGCGGAAACGCACAGCTGTGCCCCAGCCCTCGTCACCCCATAAAACTCCATGTATATTCGGACGACCGCGTCCCTGTAGTCTGCGCGCATCATAAATCATACAGAAAAACCTGTGGCTAAAAAACGCCCCGCAATTCGTGTCTATCATCGAGCAATAATTAGGGAAGCGTAAAGCGTTACCTATGCCAGCGACACCACTGAACTTCCACGCAAATTCATTCTCGGCGAGGGTAACCAAAGCTTCCGGCGGATTTGAACATAACGCGCAGTCGTTTTGAATCAGTGACTGTAGAGGGTGGAGTCGCAGAATGCAGAGTAGCGCGAGACATGCGAAACGAGTCGAGGAGGAAAAGTTCCGACCAGTTATGCGAGCGTTACTTTTACGTGGCGCATATGAAGCGCGCTGTACAATGGTGGCTACACCTGCCGCCTGCCGACATCTGCGCTATTCCCGTGTTCTTGTCTTCCCCGATATTGGCTGCATCGAGCCGAGGGTACTTGGAATATTTAGCATTTTGTACGGGAACTAATTTCGCCCGGTCACGTAGCCATTCCTACTGCGAAATCCGCGATTATGTCTGACGACTCCTCGTGACAGAAACGTAGATGGAACAAAGGTCCTCCGGGTGGAATCCAGCTCGGAAAAGTGTAAAACATCGTGCGGAAACTGTTTCGTAAAATATACGGCGGTCTAAGCTTCTGAGGGTGTCCTCCTATTGGGAGGTTACAGTTTGTCAGGTATTTCTAGACGTGTTTCCCTAACGTCCCAGGAGACGCTTCGCCTTGGTTCAATGGTGGAGGAAGCGGGACTCGGAATCGAGAAATAAAATGCGATGTGGGGATTACTTTGGGAATGGGCTAGCGACACCAGCATCCCCTTCTCGGAATCAGTGGTAGACAGTATCGAGCATATGTCGCTATGCTGTTGGAGGAGCATTGAAATTGCCCGGGCCGATTTACGCGGTGCGATTCGCGCACGTAGCACGAAAGGTGCAATTACACGGAGATATTCCGCGCCCCGGGCTAAACGACGGCCTGTACACACGGGCAACTGCCTAGAAAGATCGCGCGCACACCCACCAATCCCTGTGCAAACGATCCGAAGCACGACCTACCTATTTGCGAACAGGACGTCGCATGCACGGTGACTGCGCAACGGAATATTCATAATTTCGCCCTGTGCTTTTGGGGTCGGTTAACCCTTCCGCTGTGCGGGCCCTCGAAACTCTTTGCATTCGTTGTTTACGCTCGTTATGCCGTTGTAAATGCACCGAAAACAGGAAAGCCGTACTTTTCGTTTCGCAGAGGCCGCCAACAACAATTGAATTTGGAAGCGACTTTGGAGGCTGGCTTGCGGTCACAAAGAGACAGACACTCTACTGAATGGAAATTTTTAAAAAAAAAGTTTAATATTCTTTGGTTAAGGGGCTTTCGTTCCGGGACACCCTTGCGCACCCTTACGATCCGAGCTCTTTATATTTAGCCTTAAACTTTACGTGTTATTTGGCAGTTACGCGAGCTGCACAAGATTGCGTTAAGGCGCGACACGACCTTTTTAATATCACTGGCTCCGTACTACGCTAGCACCAGCAGGGGTGAACGCGATTTAAACGAATCGCGATCGGGAGAAGTTCTTTCAAGTGTCGATTTAACATTTCCAAAAGTAATTTAATCATCTCGAGCATCAAATCGTGCGCCGCGCGATAACACGAATCCGTAATCGAAAATGCTTGAGCCACGTTAAGTAATAACGTCGCGACGTGTAACGCTAAGGGCATGTAAGTGGAAGGTAAACGTAGAAACATCGATATACGTATTGACGTTAGACGTGCACACACGCAGTGTGCACGGTGACAAGGGTGCGCCCGAGCCCTGAACAAATAACACGGACAATACACGTGCGCGTGCTTTGAGGTTTAAGTTACATGTGCACGTATGTATGTCCGCGGGTAATCCGTCGCCGCGCCGCGCGAACATACATCACGATCATGTTCAAAGTCAGGCATATAACTTCACCAAATGGCTGGGGCTTTTATCGTAGGCTAAACTGTAGTTTGTCCCAGCAGAAAATACTACGCAATCGCGATGGTTGCGGTTGCGGTGTTCGCTTTCCAGCGAACACAACGGAACGAGGGATCGCAACGAATTCGGCGAATTCACAGTGAAACGGCAGTTTTACGAAACAATATTTTGTTGTTCGATGCTTAATACGATAGACGTATTTTATCGTGTTTCATTATTGATCCAATATCGCGTCAAGTTGTTGAAACCCTTCTGAAGCTACCATCCATCCGTTCGACTCGTTGAACGTCCGAGGATGATTAATGATTTACTTATACTACCAGCTTCCTTCGCGTAGTCTCGGGCGAAGTGCAGCGGGGTGATCGATATTACGCGCTGAGAACAATATTCCATCGACTTAGACCGTTCGTTCCTAAGTTACTCAAGTTACTGCAAGGAAATACTTGTCATCATGGAAAGAAGAAATTCTTTGCTACACAATGGCACATTCACGGGGCAAGTCTTTTCTCCCTAGACTGTTGCCAGTTTCTGGGTAGCATTTTGAAAACACCGTGTTCCTTGGCCCGTAACGGCAAACACTAAGTGCACTAACAATAAGGGTTTATTTCCACGACGAGCTTTCCTCTTCAACGCTGCAGCAGTTGCCGTGCAGCCGCGTATGCAAATGTTGGAAGAAGAAATGGAAGACGAAGACAGAAAGGGGACTCGTATGAACGCGATTCAACGCTGGGAATGGCCGGATATCTCCAATTATGCGACCACTCGAGCCGTTCCGTGTCCGACATAACCGTTTTCCGAAAGTGCCGTTCCAGCATTTGCTCCGTAATTCTGACCGTAAATGTACACATATAGACCTAACACGTCCCTGCCGGATTCGATACCAGCTCGCGAAACTTTAGCCCCAAGTCGAGGGGACGGGGGCTATTAGCCCGCATCAGGTCCGCTTCCGGTGGCGCACTTAATGCAATTACCGGCAAAACTCGCGCGAAGAACGGCTTTGCTCGCTGAGCCATCCGAATGAATAAAGAAGCTTGCTTTCGGAACGGACCACCCTGGCCCCTGTTCGCGATGCTTTAACGAGCCTTGTTCTATCGCGACGCGACGACCGATCGGTTCTTGCTTCGCGCGGAAACAGGGATGCAGTGGCCATTTCTTTAACCTGTTCTGCAGGCGTTAGGTGTTGCAAGTTTTTATACCATCCGCGCCGCACAGTTGAACGAAGTGATCACGTTTGCGAATTCTCTACGCGTCCGTTAGTATTCGTACGAAAAGTGCACACGTATATCGCCTTCACTTTTTGTTGTTTTATTGTTTTATTGTTTCACCGCACGGTCCTGGGAGAAACTGCGTTACTTACGGGCTGATCTAATATATCAGACGGACGGCAGAAAGGCGTGGTGCGATGCTACGTTGGCAAATGAAATTACCGATATTACCGTCCAGAAAGAGAACCACCGCCCCGCGAGGATACGAAAGGGCGTACTTCATAGTCATGGTAATTGCCCGAGCCGAGCGCGAGACGTAGAGCATAGTTTATAATTAATTCATTGGATTAAATTTTACTTCGCGTAGCTAGTATGCATTTACGCGCGTCCTCGCCGCACGTTCTTCGCACTCAGGCCTCTCCTTCTTCCTTCAATTTATGCGCCTTCGGCCGACACCCCCGTGCCGTCTTTATCAACCCTTAAAACGAACCTATCGCTTTATCCAAACTCCAGCTACTGCGATTGAATTACGTGCCCATCGAACGCGTGGTAAGTTTTCGAGCGTACTTTGGGGGAGTGCTAAAAGACGGTCTAACGTAATTAGCGAAGTTTGTTTCCGCCGAACTTTCCTATTGAACGCCGCTAACTTCTACCGACAGGTAAATGCGTGAGTAACCGAGGAAACGGAAAAGGGAAAGAAACTGACAAAACAGTGAACTGTTTATATCCCGCAGCAGCCGTCCGAGGGATTCAAGATAGCAGTAAATTGCACTTAGGAGTGAATTACGGGCGTATCCTATTTTTTTTTTTTTTTTTTTGCGGAATCCCCGGTGCGGTGGTGATTGCGTAGGGAAAACAGGGGTAAAGTTGAAATATCGAGAGCAACGTGATGCCTGTTAAAACAGCATCGGGGTGGAACACGAAGTTAGGGCGTTGCGCTTCACAGTGAACGGCACGGCGAATGCTTCTACCTATAGATATTTGATACGCGTTTCGTAAATGAAATCAGGGTAGCGGCTGGGGAGTCGCAGCAGTTCCCAGTCTCTTTCTCGAGGCTCCCGTTGCGGAAGGTCCCCGTGAGAAATACGGCAAGAGAGCAAATTACGAAAGTTCGTTGTGCGATGTTGAAGTTCCCCTCGAAACGTCGGATTCGTCGCGTACCTACGGATCAGACTCTCCCAGGAAATATTCCGGCACAGAGGGGCTAACGTCTCTAGACTCCTCGATGCATCCTTTCTTGACACGTCACTGCCGTGTTATCCGCGCACGAACGTCGCTCCACCGTCTCAGGGGAAGTCTAGTATCAATTCGACGGTTTCTAGTGGCTACACGTTTCCCAGCAACACCGTCTGAACACCTCAACCAGCCACATGCATCGTATTCACAATTCTTCTTTACTGCGATGATTAATGATGCCGTCTACTTTTTTGTCCAACGACAGATTAAAGGCACCAACGATGATTTTGGTAGGAAACTTTGGTAGGCAACGTGTCAAACGGAGCAACATTCTAATGATTTAACCGAGGAATTGAAGACCACTGCGCACTTTAAAACATTCGTTCGGCAACCCACATTTTTTGCCTCAAAAACCTGGCAAATCTTTGAAAAGGGAATTTAATTTTCTGCCAGGTCGCGTAATTAACATCGTGATTGCTCGCGCGAAAAGTTGCCCTATCGGTGTATCGTTCAGAGAAGCGGGAGCAGTAATTAAAATCGACGCCGTAACCTTAATTAAGGCGCGTTTAAAATATTTCCAGCGCTCTGCATTTTCGCGCGACGGCAGCTTCTGTCGAAGCATAGAAATCGAGATGCACAACCGAGCGGAAAGGAATTTGCATCGGCCGCGTCTCGTACCACGGGACAGAAGGAGTTACACGAGGAAATGATTGCGACGAAGCGTTCTAAAGATACGCAACTCAATTGCCTCGCGTTTCACATGGAATCATCGGTATCCTGAATCCTTGCATCCTTTTTAACCCTTTCGACCCGACATTTTGCTATTTGGATTTTATTATATTTTCTTGCAGAAATCGATTGTACTAAGTGGCGGATAGGTACTGATCAAATTTGAAAGTTGTATGTCAATTTTAAAAATTGGGACATATGGGTCCCAGCAGTTTTTTTGAGTGGGACATATGTGACCCGGAAAAGTTAAAGAGGGTTAAACACTTCTTTCCGCTCCCATCGATCCGTGATCGAGGGAAGGAGCACCCACTCTCGCTGCTAGGAAATCAACACCAAAGGAAGTCTCTCGCCTAAAGTCGTAGTCTACGCATCTTACGCTATACTCTAATTTCTAATTCGTTCGCAATCGTTGGTTCTTTCTTTATGAAATATATATCAAGACGCTTGTGATATTTCTGATTAAGATAAGACTAAACAGGAATTATAATTTGGACCGTATTCAGGAATAAGTATGAAAATACCTAATGGGACATATGTGTCCCGGAAATGCATAGGGACTTCTCTATGCTCAATAAGATAAGTAAAAACATAATAATGTAAAAACTTTTGCGCAAAACAGTTATATCATACTATAAACTGAGAAGCTATGATAAAAAATTTCAGAAAATTGTTCAATTACGTGTGCAAAACACGAGATTTCTATAATTGAGACTCTGCAGCCAGACACCCTGCCAAAATAAAATTTATCCAGCACGTTACGACGTTGCTTATTCTCATGATTGCCAATCAAAGATAGTAGTATATACTCAGATTTACTAAAAAAGAATAAAACAACGCACATACGTGGCACGTATTGTTTCACAGATGATGACAAACATTCACTGGGACATATGTGTCCCAAGAGGGTCGAAAGGGTTAAATCAGCCCCTTTCAGTAGCGACGATCGAACAGCGCTCCGCAAGAAATCGGTGTCTGATCTCCATCGCAAATTCTTCTGCTTTGAAAAATACGTGGGTGCCCGGCACGTTTAATTCGACAAAGACTAGAAATTCCACAGTTCCGATTAACTGCTAAGGGGAAAAGAGCTATTTAAATGTACCACTTGTACCTGTGCCACTCCGCGGAAGAAAAATGAGGAGGTAACGATTCGACGCTTTAATCGGTTGTTGCTTATCTTGATTATTTACAAGTGAAACCCCGTACGTGGAAGCAATTGCGATGGAAATGAGCGGCATACTGTTTAGCATATTCATTAATTAAATGCAAAAACAACATTGAATTAAAGCCCATACACCGCTTCTCCATTTTTCATTTTAATTTCGGTTCAACATTATCGCGAGCGATTTCCCTCTCTCCGAGGGAAATTGATAAAACGAATTCAGCGTCGTCGCGCGCGAGCTCCGGCTTCGTTAAAAGTTAAGTACAATTTCCATAACGGAACATATTGAGTTTCCAGTTCGCGAATAATTTATTTTTGAAAATAATTTCGCGCCCTTCTTTACTCGAGCGACCGCGTTAAGGAAGTTTCCGGCGAAACTTTGCCGATGACTGTATACAAATTTCGGCATGCAGCGAAACTACTTGCATCAGCTATTTTTCTCAACTTTCGTAAACCGCTTTAAGAAGTTCCACGCACGACACCGCGACTATGTTATCGAAATTTCAGCTCATACCCTCGACCCTGAATAATTCACCTAAACTTTCCTACGGGAGCTAAATGATTTTAGTCGCGATGTAATAGAAGTCGTTTCGATTCCGTTCATTCTGCAGCATCGCGTCGTAAGATAGAAAAACCTTCCGCCTCGCGTTTGACGGGTTTCCTGCAAGAAAGACCGTTACCGTGTCAGCGACGAGCGAGAATAAATAACAGACATTGAACTTCTTTGGTCGGTGATGCAAGATTGATACGAGAGAATATCGCGGCAGCGAAAATATATAAGCTTTTTCGCAGCGTTAATATCTTGCCTCGTACATTCAAGGAACGTTTTGTCAATGCTTCCACGTCCACCGATTACCGAAGGCAATACACATTCTAGACTTCCAATATTTCTCTTATTTATAGTGACAGAGCCACGACAATTTTCTATCGCGATTTCTCTGCCGAGCTACCTCGCTGCAAGAAACCAGTCTGTTGGATGCTTCTTGCAAGACATTTTCCTGAACAGCACAGGGCAGCGTCTAACGCTTGTTCGCCTCCAAGCGTTGATATAATACATTCAACAGTCGTCATTCTGGAGTTGAAGCTACATCGGAAGGAGAAATGAATTTAAGGGTTGTATGGATGGCAAGGAATCGAGGGCATCTAGTGAAGTTGGCTGCTATAAAATTCTACCTGTTTGCCGGCGGGTCGACATAAATAAATCATGAAAGCATGTAAATCAAGCGGGGCCTATGTTTCTGCCAGTAAATAAATATACATACGTATTCTTTCCGCAGCAGGCGACCGCGTGTAGTTTTACCGATATAATCCGTGAATCGACTACGCATGAGACTCTAGAAACCGTCCGCGAAGAAAAAGCAGAAAAATCATATACAAGAAGACGCTCGTTAAACTTTCCACATTTTAAAGGCAGCCTGCTCGCTACCGCGAATACTAAAGCACACTCTGCATACGAATATTAGCTGCTCCTCGCGGAGTATCGACGAGGTGTTGGCAAACTTGAACAACTCGTGCCACCAGCAACCACTATTTGCAGTGTCGCCGGCGCGTTCAGCGTAAAAAACAAGTGCGCGCAAAAGTGCACTCGTGGCCGCGTAGGTAATTAGTTTGGGCTGATTCCAGTTATTTCTATTTTTCGATACGTTCGACAGGACTTCAGGCTGCCGTCTCATTTTTGTTATGGTCCGAATCGATCGAAGCGCCCCTTGTAAACAGACGGACCCTAATGAAACTAATGCGGCCGGTAGAAAGAACTTCTACAGAGGTGACATCTTCAGGTACTCTGTGTAGACGAATTTTTGACGCATAGTTGCCGCATCTTCTGTTCTCTCTGTCTCTGCCGCGCTGTTGCCAAAGCTCTTTCTATCGAGAAGTCTTGAAGGAATTGGTAAATTCTGTGAGAGCGCTATCTACGGTTGTAAGCTCTGCAATCGGGTCAATCGCGTTACAGGACTGGTCTCACACAAGTATTGAAATAGTGCAATAATGTTTTTGTCATTAAATAGTCTGTTAAATATTACAAAATCGATCATCAAACAGTCGAAATTCACAATATTGCCAATTACATGTGACAGCTAACCCGATTTGAGTGCTTTAATTTTTGCCACCAGATTGCGTAGCGGAAATAAGAAAATGCCAATAGGTACGGTACGAGAGCTGCGTCTAGCGTCAGAGCCTCGCTGAACGTAAAAGAGGATAGCAATAATGAAAGATAGAGAGGTTCGGGAGTGAGGTTAGGAAACATGACGATGAAACAATACTAATATGCGTATCAATATCTTTTTATTTATACGTAGAAGGATGTGATATCGGGGAGTGGGTGTGAACCCTAAATCTAAAATTGTAGCTTCGGGTATTTATTAGTTTCCGAAATATTAATAAAAAATTGTTAATTTTTTTGGAAATTTTTTTTTGACGTTGGTGCAGGCCATCCTGCCCGGGAGCCCTTCCGTCCCCCTATTTTTTATTTTTGAAATTTTGTAATCACAGTCTCATTTTTAGCATCGCCAAACTCACCTCGGTTTGCTACCCATGCTTTACGGGCCCGCGCTACTCTACCCCCCACCAATACTAATACTCGGGATAAGTTGGGAAGTGGAATGCGTTGTGTCGGTATAAGTCGGCAGAAATATTGTTAATAGGGGGGACCGTGGTCTTTTGAACGCATTAATTGCCGAAGCTATCATTTTATATTTCGGGTCTGTCCACAACCCTCGTAATACCCACCAAGTTTCATCTCGATCGGCCACCGGTTGGGGCTAGATTAGTGCGGAGGGCGTGCAGGCGCGTAAAGCATGGTAGCGAACCGATGTGAGTTTGGCGATACTAAAAATGAGACTGTGGTTACAAAATTTCAAAAATAAAAAGTAGGGTAACGGAAGGGCTCCCGGGTAGGGAGGCCAGCAGCAACGTCCAAAAAAAATTTCCGAAATAATTAACAATTTTTTATTAATATTTCGGAAACTAATAAATACCCGAAGCTACAATTTTAGATTTAGGGTTCACGCCCCCTCCCCACCCCTCCCACAAAACCTCATCTCGATCGGCCACCGGTCCCTTTCGGAAGTACAGCCGAAAACATTAATTTTTTGGAAAAGCATATGTTAGTTTTTTGTGTTGAAAAATGGGATTTTTGCAAATAATTCATTCTAGTTCACACGATAACCACACAGATTAAGAAAAATTTTGCGCTTTTTGTTTCCGATGACTGCGACAGCCAGAATCATGTTCGCCAGCTACAAACTTTTTTAAACCCTTCTTACTGCTATCATTATAAATTTGAACAAAATTATTATTATTGCATACAAAAATTTAAACATTTTTCAAATCTCAATTAACCCTCCGTATCCTGTGCCTGAGTCAATTTAAACACACTGCTTGAGGTCGCTAACACACGGTGATGGAACTGTGTATGTAAGTCGCTGTCAAGCGATTATTTAGCTGTCGGGGGTGTCATAAAAGCATAAACTGGGCCTTTCCAGTGACCGTGTTGGGGCAACAATGGGAAGCTCGAGACAATACCATATTTTCCTTGGAGAAAACAAAATGGGCATACGGCCTCTGCAGTCATAGAATTCTCCACCACGAGACCTTATACCGAGGAGTGGGGAATGAAAATACCACGGTCGAGCTCGAAGGCGGACTTAGTGTGTACCCCTGGTGTATGTCTTACTTCATACCAAACAACTTTGTACGAAACGTGGCAATTGTCAGAATGTTATTCCGTTTGGGTCCGAATATTTTTGGCGTTGTCACATTTTGCCACATTCAAAATTGTTTTATAAATACAGACCCTCAAAGTACACAACTTTCCTCGATCTTTTGAAAATTACCTATCGTATTTGGCAAAATGATATTTAAATCCTTCTTATTTTCAAATGGACTGTAACATATTTCAATTTGAACAAAATCCCAAGAGTTTATCCAGATATTATCTTTGCCCATCTCTGTCCAGCCGCTTCGCGGTGATTCATTCAAGCCTCCCTGACGACAAAATAGTAATAGGGGAAATGCGGCAACAGCGCGATGCGACTCTCCATACGTATCGGCAACTATATCTTTCCTACATTTATCGGCTAGCTTGGACTTTCACCGGTTCTGATGCTACATGGGGCGAATATACCATAAGCGCCGGTGGCGGAGAATCCTTGAAGCCTCATTCTGCCATTTCTCGAGTCTGACTCAGTACACGATTCATAAATTCATTATTATTTCAACGTACGGTGGTCTGGTGCGTTTGAACGCACCAGACCACCCTGCACGAATGTCTACTGGAGGCAACTATACCCGCAAAAACTACCTTTTTGCCGATTCCAGGACGAAAGTTGGTTGAAACGGTTTGTTTTCTACATTGCGTATACGTATACGCTGGTGCTACGTGGCTCGACTATACCAGTGGCGCCACCAACGGAGAAGCCTTGAAGCCTCATTCTGTCAGTTTTCGAGTCATAAATTCGTTATTATTTCAACGTACGGTGCTTATTAGCATTCAAACGCACCAGACCACCCTGCACTGATGTCTACTGGAGGCAACTATACTCTCAAAAACTTCCTTCTTGCCGATTCCAGGACGAAAGTTGGTTGAAACGGTTTCGCGTATACGTACACGCTTTCCCTAGCTTGTGTGAGCGTACGCACACATTCAATGCCCGGTGAGACGGCAGCCTTAATGACATTTAGACACAACGAAGCAAATTGCGAAGTACATGTTCGAAAGAACGCAAGGGAAAGAAAGGTGCTGGTCAGCGACGATAAAGATTTTCATCCGTGACGAAAGTCCCTGCCGTACGAACCTTCGTACTATGAACCAACAGCTACGACTCAGTGTCCCCGATTTATCCGGATACCCCAGATTACCACTCTCAGCTGGCAGGATATTTTTTAGTGTTACGCATCAAGATATCGTAAGTCCGGTGCTATTTTTTCGCCTTATCTCGCCTTTTGACGTTTATTCACTCGTTACCGAGGAACCTACAGTTTCCTGTAGTAGGTCGAGTGCTCCGCCTGGAAGCTCTCAAGCTGGTACAATCCTCATGGACACAAAGTTTCGGAAATTCGGACACTATCGATCGCTCCACGTCAGTTACATCCGAGTAAAATTTTATTAACAACGTTTTCGTGGAATGTGTTGCACGAGATTATTATTCTATACCTATGCGTGAAATTCGTACGATTATGTAAAACTTAAGGTGAAAATGGGGCGCTTACTGGTCTCCACTACGGTCCCTTTGATCTTCCTGGTAGGTCGAAACTGTTCCCAAGTATGATTTACGCGGCTATAAGGTGCGTATCAGGCTCGCCGGCCAAGAATCTAAGAGGACACTTTGATCCACTGCGTATCGTAAAACGGATAAAGGGTCAGGGAAACTGCTTTTCGTTGTCCCTTGCTCATCGTTCCCTCGTTTCGCGTCAGCTAATATCAATGGATACAGGTCACCGATAACGGAATAAAACGTAACGAGGGGGACGTCGCAAGTACTTGGCGCAAATAACCCCTGAAATTGATGACTCTTCCTAGAAAAAAGCTTCATTCAGCTTCCTCGCCCGAAACGCATGAAATTGATTGCCCGAACTATTTTCGAATATGATCGAATTAGAGTTGCAAAGTGCCGTAAAGTGCGGCCGTCCTAAATTAAAATTTAACGCAAACGTGGCATTCGAGTGACCCCAATAAAAAATTGTGCTTTCGTTAGTCGCCTATATAACGCGTCGCATATATGCATAACCTCGTTTCTGCCTTCTCTTGTAATATATTACCAGAACCGGAAGCAAAAGGGGCGAAACCGCCAAACTTTCCTCGATATGTATCCGGGCGATTAGTTTGACTATTATTCCCCCGAAACGCGTTTGGAAAAGAACGAAATAACAGAGAAGATTTCTAGTAGAATCTGGCGGAAACCCAGTCCATCGCAGGGAACGAGCTGAAGAAAAGTGGAGCGCAGAGGACTGCTAGCCGGAGTGTTAAAATCTGAAAGAAGCAGTTGAGAGATAGAAATACTTGACATTATCAAAGGGATCGGATCGGATCGAGACTCTCGGAAATATCGAAGGCAGCAAACTGTCCAAGAGTACTGACCAAGAAACTCAAAGTAACGCGGACAGCGGAGTAAGCGATAAAATTATCGTGTTCTTCAAACGAGCAACAACGCGTCGCGTCGGCTCGGCTCGTCGAATGTCAGAAGAGCTGGTAAAAGGTTTGCTGACGGAGCGGCGTTCCTCGGAAGCGAAGTAACTTGTCGCTCCAGTTCTTCAAACGGTGCTCCGGAACTTATTTCGAAGCTCTTCCTTGAAGAGGCACTGCCGTCTCGCGCTCCTTTCGATCCATACGGTTCCCACCAATCAAACAAGATTCGACTCTCGGCGTAAAAGTTTAACAGAGCCTGTTCGTTCGCTTTAACGGCCAGCGTCGGACCTTTGCGTATAAAAAAAAATGGAATACCGTCGACCAAGCCCATAGAAATAGACCAGCGACGGATAGACCCGATCGATTGGTGAAAAAAAGACGAGGGCAAACTTCTCAGAAGGCTTACACTTTCACGGCTCTTTTTGCCTTTCAGGGATCCCGTTGCGTTTCAGTTGCTTTTACGATAAAGTCTCCATAATTCGAACTAAAAGGGACTAATGCAGGCTCGAATCCAACATTCGTCTACTTTGAGTTACGATCAATTAAACGACGAATAAGAACCAGTTCCCGAATGGAGCGGAACTCGATTGAAACGAAGCTGGAATTAAGTGAAACGCAAATTGCAGAGAGCTCGACTGTTTAGTCGTTGAAAATAAAATTAGCGCCTTTCGCCGCCTGTTCTACTGCAGAAACGACCATCTAAATCTCCGCCTGTGAGATTCACTCGAACCCTCCGAAACATCTAGTATTCACCTCTGAACAGCAATAAAAAAAAAGGGAAAGAGCAACGGGAGATAGGAAGCAGGCTTGTCGCTGGGAACTATCACCGGCATAGACAGCCGGGGAGATTGGCGTGAAAGCCGTAAAGCCCGTTTCGAACTGTTCGTTTGTTCTCCGATCGGCGAATTCAACGACGCTTTCGCCCCGAAGGAGGAGAGAACGCGTTGTCCTTTCTCTATCTTCCTCGCTAACGATCCCGTAGCCGCGATCGATTCTCGCAGGCAGCGGCCGCCCGTAGATTGGCTGCGGTGAATTTTTCGTCCGGTCCCTTTTTATTTCTCCCGTGCAACCCGCCCGGTAATTCCATTTCGGGCTGAAGTGAGTCTGGAATCGATGAAACCGTATCGAGCAATGACAAAACCATTATCGAACGTCTGTAACGAAATTAATACCACCGCTCGATCCGATCGCTCTGTTTTTCCACGAGACTCGCCCTCGCTCGAACCGAGCCCAGTTGTTTCGACGCGAGTTATCGCTGTGCCTGCAGTTTTCAGTGCGGTAATTTTGAAATTACACGCAGACGAGACGCTCTTTCAGAACGCATTTACATCTGGTCCATTGGTAATCGTTTCATCGAATTGTATTCCCCGTTTATTTTAAGCGGGCGGAAGATCGCTGTGAATCGATCGTCACTTCGTTACAGAGCTGCATGTGCATTATCGATAAAGGGAGCGGAACGAGTTTTGTAATCGTGTCACAAAATCGAATCACGGAAGAGTACACGGGCTTTGTTTTAATTGCGTGCAACGATAACTTGAAACAGTTTCATTATAATCTAATTAACTAAATCTGCAGAGTATCGTCGCATCCTCAGACCCGTGTATTTACCGTTTCAACCGATCAACCGAGAGAAAAGAAAATTTGCGAAAATACGCTCCCGGAGGCAATCGGGTCGCCGTGAATCCCAAGTAGAATAAAAGTTTTACTGGAGTCGTGGGCGATCCCTTCCCAGGGACCTCCGACGTACCGCGCACAACCACTGTGATTGCTGGCGTATCGGTTGACAGTGGATATTAAGATAGCCTTCGCATCGGAATAAACATAGGCGAGAGAATATCGCACACTAAAAGCTGAAAACACGTATTTCACTTTACGACGCCCTGCTGTGCAGGTACGCGTGGCAAAGAAGCCTCCCGTGCAGGTGCACACGAACAAATAAATATCGCGATTTCACGGACGAGCGCGTGTGAACCCACCATGTACGAAATAATGCCTCGGAAATGGATGTTGATATTCGTATCAGTTTCAAATTTCCTGCCCTAAATTGGCATCTATCAGCAATTATAAGATACGTGTCGAAAGTGCTTCAGCTGGACACTGAGGAGCTTATAGCTTAATCTACGATCACCGAGAAACAGTGGCCGCACGATACTTTTCGCTCGAGTCAGTTATTTCGTAATATTTGCCTATTTGGTAGCCGCGTCATGCAATCAACAAAAGACAGACACGCAATACTACGCGCGGCAAACTGGAACAAAATTGAAGGCTCTATTCGCGTCGAAACTACAGGCGTTAGTCAAGCTTCACTTTACAGCGTATATTTTGTTCCGTAACTAGGTTTGAGCATAGTGTAATTGCAGCACGTCCCGCAACCGCGTCGGCTTGAAGTCGAAATCAAAATGCATACTGCAGCTGCAGCAGGAAGGTGAAACGGTGCCCGTGTGCCCGCAGCAACCGGCATTGCTGAACATTTCCACCGAGCAGATATTTTAACGCTTTGCCGGCGCGGCGCCACGCGAAATTCCTCGCGTTTTCGTGACCGAACGAGAACAATTATTCCCGAAACGTCTTACTTCGCGAGGGGAATCGAGGACCCCCGGGATTTTTCAGAGCATTTCCACCGAAAATGGATCGCGTTTCCTCCGCGTGCTATCTGGGGGTAGTTTAAATGACACGTTCGTGGGTATATCATTGAAACGGGCAAACAGATTTAGTGAAACGGAACGCAAGTTCGCTGATTTATAGCCCTGATTAAACGAAATGCCAAAGTACATCCATCCGGGGAAAAATAGGAATAATGTAGGGCGATTCAAAAATAAAGGGAGGCACACTCTGGGAGCGGGTTCTGCCACCCTTATTCGAGACTGTTCGGTCAGAGATTACCGACAATATTTTCGAGACAATATAGGGTGACTGTAGGGGAGACCGGGGCTAGTTGACTAACGAGGTTAGTTGACTAATTCTCTTTAATTCTTGTATTATGGAATAAATTATGCTGCGATTCGCAATATTGGAGCATATGAATGACCAGCTTGCCATTTAATGTGTCGCCGTGACAAAAACTTGCGTGTTCTGTCAGTGAGAATGAAAAATCTAAAAAGGTCGGCTGGAAGTAAATATTTTCGTTTCGACTATTTATGAATTTTTGTCCACTAAGTACTGCTTGATGTTATTTCATGAATATTTTGTGGAAACGTGATACCTTGACTATAATTTACGGTATTTTATTTTATCCGGTGCGTGGATGTTTTGTACGTACGACCCTTAACATGTTAACAATGTCGGATGGGGTTACTTGACTAAGCATAGGAATACTACTAATAATTGCATTTTTTTATCCTCAAGATGCAGTCGAGGCAAAGAGTTTAGCTGCTCAAGTCCACTTCCCCCACCACAAATCCTTCCAAACTCACCCCTACCAGTATTACACCCTATCCTCCCTTCAAACTCTCAGGCCTTCCAAATAGACCATAACAAACCAGTACAAAATAATTACAGTATCTTAGACCATGATAATTAATAAAAAAAAATAACACTGTGGAGGAGTGAAAAAAATTAAAAAATTTATTGGTCGTAGTATACATATGTACGCGTTTCGTATACTATATTGATGGAATTGGCAGCGTATATATACGTTTTTCACATTATATTGATGTACTGTGACAGCGTATATATACACCTTTCGCATGCAAAGGGTTAAAACTGAAAAGCAAATGTCAAGTCAACTGACCCCATCATATTTGTCAACTAACCCCGTAGCCGGGGTCTGTTGACTTATTCGTCTCACTACTCTAAATACAATAAAAACTACAACCTAGACTCAATTAAAACGATTTTCAAAATTATGCCTGTATACCTAATGAAATTTGGAAACTTCTGGTATGCAGTGAGTCAACAAAATACTAATGGTCTATTTATAAAAATTAGAAATGTAAAAAATTAGTCAACTAGCCCCGGTCTCCCCTACCTAATATCGCCAGTGTTCCTAATATCGCCACTCGCTATATCTCTTAAAGTAAGCTCTAAAATTTATCGGTTAGGCACTGAATTAGTACCTAAACATATGTAGGAAGACATACTATAATTGCAGCATCATGTGATCAACAATTATAGACAGGGAAGGATTTTAGACAATCTTAATAGTGTAAAAATTTATTGGACTATCACAATTTTACGTCACATTCGGAGAAGGTAAGTCTAATAAATCTGTGAACGCAAGAATATCTACTAGAAATACCTAATTAATGATGTACTTAAGAAATGAAATCGATTCAAATATTTTTCGTAATGAAAATAGCGTTTTTCTTTTAGCAGTATGCGTGTTCTCAATACCGCCTACCGGAGAACAATGGTTTCGATGTAATGCTTGTTACAGGTGAGGTCACGAAATGTGCGGAGTAACCGAAATAAAATTTATTTGTCCAATATGTACATCGGAACGTAAAAAATAAAATATTTTAAAAATCTATATTTTCAAATTTCTATACTCTTCTAATAAAAATGAAATCAAAGATGGATAAAAAGATATTTATAGAGCAAGAAATAATAAAAGCACATGTGAAAATGACTTTAAAAACTCATATGTACATGAATTAATTAATATTTCTTGAGTAGGCGATATTAGGTACACTTTTTTCAGGACCCGATTTTTGCATGTCTTACGTTTTTTGAGTCCTAATTAACAATTTGTAGGTTTCAACGATTCTAACATATGCTACATGAAAGATGAATAATTTCTCTTTACTTTGAAACGAACTGCATGAAAAAATATCAATTATTATTCAATCGACAGCGATTTAACTTTTGCCTGGCGATATTAGGTACAGTCACCCTACATTCGATAATTCTCTTTAATCGTGGCAAACATTTATATAAAGAAGCAACCTACAAGGTAGATCCTGTCAACCGACCCGGGGATCGTAGGGAAGAAACGAGTGTAGTCTATAACGAAGCTGGTGGCGCGGGTGTGTAATTGGCGAAAGGAGAAGGAAGAAAGGGAAACGTAAAAGTGGAATATATCGTGCAGAAGCGGACCGCGTTTCTGGCTTTCTGAGCGGCAATAAGCGAAGCCTTGACGACGGTGCACTAAGGCAGAATTGAGGAACATCGCGGGGGTAGGAAGAAGACGAGGGAGAAGGCCGAAGGAAGAGAAAGAGGAGGAGTATCAGGGCAAAGGGAAATGAGCAGTCGCTAAATTTTTCCGCGCTAAAAATTGCTGAGAGCAGCAGCTTAACGGAATAGCTTCTGCCCGTTCGAGGGACATTTCCATAACGCGGAACGTTTTGGAATTTTTCAGACGCGGAAAGAAATATTTCGTCCATACTTCCGAAGCAGCCTGCCAAGAATGGCTACAGAATATTTTCTATCGGAAAAGTTTCATCTTTGCGCCTTGATGATTTTCAGCTGGGGCGCATTAGCTAACCCTTCAGCCGTAGTAGTAGCAGTAGCAGTTCGACAGTGCATCGAAATGTCATGATTATGATCGGACTTTGCTCGTTACAGATTTTTCTACCGTAGTCGATCAATGCCACACACGGAGTTCGTGTAGATACAATATTGCCCCGAACGCGCTGACTATCTTGCACAACTTTGACAACCGAGTGAAAATTATTTACAAGGATCGTACTGGTGCGATCCAACTACTTTTCGCCAAACGATTAAAATCAGTGACGCGAAATTATTCCGATTTACGAAGCCGAGCAATTGCGAAATACTTAGGTGCAGCGTTTTTATGCCGTTCAAGTTATTGGCGATAAGATCTTTAATTGTCCCGGGGGAGGGGAACGATCGATATTTACCGGCTGCGAAAACGAGGTCGAGCGGATCAGACGAAGAAGAAAAATCTCCCGGAGAAATTACATCGCAGGAAACATCGAAATGTCTCCGCGGCCATCATTCTCACCAAAGCCACTTGTAACGACCAGCAAACGTCATCTGTTGAAATTATACATAAATCAGTTTCTACCGTTTCTGAGTGTCCCTGCGAATCTATTTCCATCGCCTCTCCGGATCGTCAAGATTTATTTTCAGAGGAGTCACACAATTACCTTGATCTTTCACCTCTTAATGGGCGCAGTCTGTGGTATAAAACTCGCTTTATCTCAGGTCTAAACAGACTTTATCGAAGCTGCTGTTAGAACTAGCGAGACCAGCTGCCGAGATACGAATCTACGACATGGGGTGATCGCGAGGTAATAGATTAGTATCGCGAAGGATGCGCGAGCTGAATCCCAAAACTTTTTCCATTCCTAGCAACAGCCTCGCGCGAAGTTTCAGCAGCGCTGAATAATAACGCGAATGGATCCAGCGCCGGATCGGGGCGTGAATACCCTCTGATCCACTTCGCGTGCACGAGGGTTGAAAAACTCGATCGCTGACAATGGACCATCTCGCGGAATCTCACGCTGCCTCGCGCAAACGTGTGCGGGAAAGGGAATACACGATACAGGAGGGAGGCAAGAAAATCGAATGGAACAGAACACGCCAGTGCTCCAATGACAAATATTAAACAGTGCACCAGTGGCAGTAAGCATTAAGGCTATATAGTATTAGATATTGTTCGATAAACGCGCGTCCAGGATAGAATTTGCGTTAAAATTATTGTAATTCAAGTTGAAAGTATTACTACCTACAAGTGGATTAACGACCCGATTTCAATTGGTTAAAAATGGCAAAGCAATCGAAGAGATTCGAGCTGGCAGGGAAGCCAGGATGCAAGCAACACGCATTGGAGAAGCACGCTGGTGTGCGTGCGTTGGCTGGCATAATAATGGAAGCACATAATCGCGTGTTTAACGTCTCGTCATGAGGCCCCGATCCCGCAGGAGCGGTGCATTGCGGCGATCCTCTATTCGAGAATGATAAATTGACAGTGAACGCGTACGCTCGCCAATGGGAATGATGGTCCGTGTAAAATTACGTACCGATAGCTCTCTAACCACGCCGTACACCAACAACGCAAATCATTCGGAGCTTCGTGACTTTTAAGACGCATTCACTCTTTCCTCACGTTCGTTGAAACTAGAGCTCTTACTACCTGCCCGCCCGGGTACTCGAGTACCCGGTGAGACCCCGGGTAGAAAAAAATTACTCGGGTACCCGGGTAGACAAAAATTACCCGTGTGTCCATGAGATACCCGAGTAACTGAAGTGTGATGAGATAGTTGAGAATTTCGATTTGACAGCCGATGGTTTTTCGACTTTCGATCATTTTCGGCTAACCTCAGTAATGAACGGAATATGCTGTCAAATCGAAATTCTCAACTATCTCATCACACTTCAGTTACTCGGGTATCTCATGGACACACGGGTAATTTTTGTCTACCCGGGTAGCCGGGTAATTTTTGTCTACCCGGGTAGCCGGGTAATTTTTGTCTACCCGGGTATCCGGGTATTGCACGGGTACCCGGGTAGTCGGGTATCCTACGGGTACCCGGGTACCCGAGTAATTTTTTTCTACCCGGGGTCTCACCGGGTACTCGAGTACCCGGGTACCCGGTTACCCGGGCAAAAACAATAGCTCTAGTTGAAACATAAATTTCGTGTAACAACCCAACTCATTTTCCTATAATTCTTTACCTTTCGTCCCTTGGACCGAAAAACACAAACCCCGAAAAATCATGGCAGAGAAGTTTCAATTGCAGGACGTCCACGCGCTCGCGGCTCGATGAAAATTTGTCAGCCGAAAAATTGAATAGTTTGGTTACATTAAGCCCGGCGGTATGCAATGTTGGTTTGTTTTTAATATCCGCCCGCCAGCAGATGCACGCTCTGGAAAACGTCCAGCTCCGGCGAGAGGGTAAATCGACAGGATAAATAGCCGCAGTTTGTTAAATGTTCCAGGGAAAATCAGGCTGGCCGGCAATTTTGTCGAATCGAACGTGTAAAGCAACGTATTGTTGAAGCGTATCGACAAATGCACAAGTTACGCGCGCCCGAGCGGCCCGGAGTGCAGATGACGTACCGCATTGTACTTTATTGTCCGCCATTGTGTTGCAAATCCAAACAAACGGACGGCAAAGCGATTTGTTTATGAATGGAGCCTTACCAGGCGTCATACATATTTATCTAGCGCGGCGGTGCTCGTCGTTATTAGCACGTCGCGAGCGTTACCGTCCGCGCTAATGTCCTCGGGATTCGACAGCGATTCGCGGCTAAATGACACCAACGCGCCAGCGTTGACAGTTTTTGTCACGAGAAACGCGCGGCCACCGACGAATTCTGTCGGAACGCGTACTCGTCTTGCGTGCAGGCAAATTTAATCGACGCGACGCCCTGGGCACTCGACCATAAAATCGACGGCGTCGCTGCAAAATTCGCCGCGGCACAACGTCCCTTTTTAATTTCGCGTGATCAGAATAAAAGGCAGCGGGTTTTTTCAGTGTCCCTCGGCTTATCGACGTGACCGTTCGTAATATGGCACAAGAGAACCGCGAGGCTCGAATAGGTTGGCAAATACATATCTAGAAGAACTGCGAAAAGATAAGCAAATAATACAGCTTCGGTGACGTTAAGGAAAGTCGAGAATTTCTAACGCCCTACTCCAGAGGTATTAAGTCCCGTTCAGCGAAATGATTCAGCGTAGTGGGAATCGACAAGGGATGAATATAAATACGATTCTGATCGGAAATCGAGTTTGGAAATAAATGTAAGGGCGGATAAATTCATGCCGTTATAGATAAATATATTTCTCGGTGGAAGGTTGAATGCAATTTTCAAAGTTGATTTTTATACGCCAGATTCTTCAATTTACAATGACATTCAACTCTTCCGAACAAGGTTCCCCTCTGTTTGCTTTGCCTTATCCTACACGTCGAAGGGAATACTTGCGAGGAATCTAGTTTAAACTATGTCAAAGAAGAGAATACGGTTTCCTTCAATTGTTACTAAATGCATTGTAGGGGTTCGTAATAAGTTTCCAGGCAAATGTGCGTTTTGAAAAAATAGTGGCCAGAGAAGCTAGCCTTTGTTGATACCCTATATCGTTGTTAAGCACACCTGGGGTCGTAATTCACAAAGATTTAACGTGCCACGCGAAACGCCGTACAAGAGAATATCTTAACCCGAAACTGGAAGTTCCAATGTAACGTATACAAGTGCTACGCTCGGTTGTTACCGGCCACGGTTTCTCTTTGAGAACTTTGCCCCTTGATCCTGTTTTGTGGTCAACTCAGCTAAGTTTCAACCGTGTTCTCATTTAAATATCTAGGTATATAGGGCCGCGCGTAACAACAGACCGCAGTGGAATTCCACGATTGAGTAATTACGTAATTTGGCCGTCTACAAATTAGCGGCATCACCATATACATTCCTAGGCAACCTTGCGGGTGTATATAATTTAGTCAAGTCCATTACTCAGACACTGCGCCCAATCTTCGATCAAACAACGCGAACCTAACGATCTTACGCAGGGTATCCGAAAATCATGGGACAAATTGAAGCGTGCTGACTCGTCGCATCCGAAGAAATCAAAGAGTGACTTACCATTTTGCAATCCTAACCCTAGTAGCATTTTTGTTGGCCAACGGTAGCCAACAGTTGGGAATCAGTTGGGAGGTGGTTAGTAGTTTCGCCTACAAACCTTCTTTACAAGGCCCAACCTTTGAATGTTGCATTTGCATCCCGACAATTTGCCTACGGTTGGGAATCAATTGGGAGGTGGTTAGTAGTTTCGCCTACAAACCCCGTCTATTGGGCCAACTGTTTAATATTGCACTCATCTTCCGGTGATTTGTCTACGAATAACCAATTCTGGGCCAACTAATAATGCCCTACGGAAATACATTTAGTTAAAGATAATAAAAACAAATATATAGGTTCGGATGAAAATAAAATCATATCCCAAAGTAATTGAAAGAATTTTGAACCCACATTGGCTACACTTTTTATGAAGTCTGTCTGGGGGAAGAGAGGGTTGAGTGGAACGGTTGACGTCGACAGTCACAGGACGCAAGCCGCCTCGCGAGCGAAATGGTCCCGTCCGTCATTTTGTACACTGTTTAAGTTTAAGGCTACGGTTATACTGGATCTTAGAGCATATACGAAGAGAACTAGTTTAAAATGAGTCCACCTAACTTTTTAATTTTGCCACTTGAAATTCTAACATTTTCCCGTTACCTATAAATAATAAGTATAATTCAAAATCCAACCGTTTGCCTACCGTTGGATTACTATTACATATAGTACGGTAGGCCCTATAAATGGTTGGGCAACAGTAGGAAAGCCTACCTTGGCCATCTGTTGTTGGCCCAACCTGAAAAAAAATGCCAAATCTAACTGTTGGCCAACTAATATTATGTGCGTGGCCCAACTGTATGCCAACCAAAAATGCTACTAGGGAAACTTCGTTTCCAGAAGACAGGCAGACGAACTTCAGGAGCCCTTGTCCACGAGAATTAAGACGTTGCACAGTGTTATGCGTATATGGGCGTTCGGGACAAAACTCATAACTTCTGAACTAATCAGTTTTCGTCCTGAGTACCCTAATACTTTTTTAAAGAGAATATAAAAATGCATCGATTGGTGTATAAAAAAATATACAGTTCCATTAAAAAAATTAAGCCGATCTTGATTTTTCAGTGAATAAAAAGTTTTTTATTAATATTTACTTTTGCAATTTGTTGTCAACTGAATACTGACTAACTTTGGTTCGAAACATTTTTTTATCAAATTATTGTTAACATTGTATCGCGTTTGATTGCTATTTTAAAACTGAAGACAGCATCCAGGATGGAAAAGTCATGGTAGATATCGTATAAACAATTGGAAAAAGCATATTGGATGTGTAGATTCACATAAGGGTCGTATGCACGAGGAGACCTAGAGACTACGCTAAGGGCCGGAGCGGTGAACGTCTTAATAATGATTTTGGCTATTTTTTCTGTTTCGTGCAAATTCGTGCAGTTGAAATTGACGTTAATATAAAGTTTAATGATCCCTAAATTTAATATACAAAAAATCAGGGAGGTATTTTTTGGTGTTTTTTTTAAAGTCCCATCGAAGTTGATAAACATTTAACATAAAGAATTAGTACAAATTGTTAGTAGTGTAAAAAACTGACTCGGCAGTTTTGAAGGTATGACAGTATTAAACACAACTTATAAAAAGCAAATGAAAAGCATAAACATTCTGCCAATGGCACGTGTTTGAAAAAATGCACCGAAATTTGTAATGAATTTCTAGTATCACTTTTGACAACAAATTAGTAAATTCAGCAGAAGTTATGGGTAACAGTGCACCTACGTTCCTTTATTAACATTATAAGATGCAAGAATTTGTGGATCAAACACTTCGGATTCTTGACTTTTGTCCATTACGCGTAACACTGTGCGTTGGTGTAAGAATTAAAGTCACATTCATTTAAAAGAACTGAGTTTAGGGGAAAATTATGTTAACCCTTTACGTCCGCGTACACGTTACTACTTTTTCTTGCGCACTCTCCGAGTTCGCTGATGCAAAAGCGTCCCACGCATTTCAGCGCTACGTCGCGCGCGCAAGCTCCGTGGTCCGCCCGGGGTGTTTCAAACTACTTCGCGCTACACAAGGCTTCTTCCCTTCCAACCCTGGTAGACAAAAAATTGTTAATCTTGCGATGAAATAACGCGTCACTCCCGTGGGGGCAAATCTGCAAATCGTAAGACTGGAACTCGAGGCAAATGTGCAACGACATTTTTCTTCACCCTTAGGAAATTAAGCGCACAGTAGTGGCGATAATAGTTTACTGGGGGGACAAGTGCGTAAAATGATGCGACGCAGACGAAACTCAGGCGTTTGGCTCCGGAACACGGGACAGTTAGAAATTGAGCTTAAATGGGGGGTGAATTGATTACCCCAAGGACAAGAAAATAGATGTAACGTGGCGGAGAACGGATTCAGTGTAACTCGGTATAATTACGTGCGTGTGTAGAGCATAATGCCGGCCGGTTTCTAGGCCGACATTAGAGTTTACTTGGTGTCCATAGCGGCGTCGTGTTACCTGTCCAGAGTTAATTAACTTAATTAATGGATTGGCCACGCCGTCGGAGTTTACTTAGCGTTGCCCGGCTACGTAGCAAACCCGACAACAAACATCAAAGATAAATCGCCCAAGTTCTGCGCGGGCCTATTGAGAACCGCTCCTTACGAATAAACAGCAGGCGGCGCGGGCGTCAACGAACAAAATTTCAATTACCGACTCGCCGCTATTCAGCCCGAAACCAGCGTCATTGTTCGAAAAGAAGTACATGCTGCGCCTTAATGAATTCTATTGTTGTGTCAACTTCGGCTTGTAACGCAGCGATTTCTGCTGGCTACTTTTGCCAAAACAAAGGCTCGCGGGAAATTACATCAAGTGCCCTCTCAATCGGGATCCGACAATTATGAAAATTTCAAGTTGCACGAGGACTCGGTAATCGCGCTGCAATTTGAAAGAATGGGGAGAATTGCGCTCGGAGCGGGGTAATCGGTTACCCGATTTTTACGTAATTGTCGTATGAAAGGAGCGGGGAGTGGCTCGATCCCGTGACCATGTACCTTCCTGGTGAAATTGCGTTCCCAGTGATCCCGTGGAATACACTGGAGGGTCGGGATCCTGAGGATTTTGTCCTAAGCGTGCCATAAATCGAAAGTTTTCTGCTTGCGGCAATCGGACGGCAAATCGGATTATGAAATTGAATAGTCCTGCAGCCAGCTCTTTCCCTCGCTCTCCCCCTATTTCTCTCCTCCCGCCGGCAGGAAAAGAGGAAGGGAAAATTCTACCTTCCGGCTGTTCCGTGGGGATCCGCATCCTCCACATTTTATTTGCCCTTGGATCTCACCGTGCTCCGCCCCGCCAATGGATCCACGATATTACGTTAAACAAACACAGCAGCAAATACGAAATGAAATCAAGCCAACACGAAACGGCGAGCACCCACCCTGCGCCGTAATCCCCGTCGTAAATGGCTTCGAATCGCCGAACCTTCGACCATGAAAATGCGTTCCGAGTCCAATCGGGCACGAGCTACGAGGCGAATCACGAATCAGGGGATTTCGTGTACACTGTACATATCTGTTTTCAGACATTACCCACAAATGTTCGATCGTTTTCCAGGTTTTCCTTCGTGGCAACAATTTTCCACGTGATAAACGTTGGCCCAGCTTGATGATGCGAAATAAAGGTTTATGCTATAGGTTTGAATAAACTGAAGACAGCAGAGACTACATGCACGTACCTACAACGTTCAGATTGCAGAGGAAATTGTAATTGTATATTAGTGATCCTCTAGGTAGTGATACGCAGATGTGGCCGCCGTTTTCTATTGGTCGACACCATTAGTGACCGAAACCGGAAGTAGAGAGAGCAAGTAAACAAGTAGAAAAAGAAAGAGATACTGCTCGCATGTAATTGGTAGGGGAGAGGCTTGCAGGTTGCCACCCCTAAGCTTTTTTGATCATAACTCGTCATAAAATTAACGTATCGTTGATTTATGGTATAAGTTGGAAAGAGGAAGTGTTGAGCTACAATCCTGAGCTACAAATCATGCAAACTCTCGAAAAAGAAAAATTATACTGCAAATTATCGAAAGTATCTAAAATTGTCTCCTTGAAATTTTGGCTTGCAGGTTGCCACCCCTAAGCTTTTTTTATCATAACTCGTCATAAAATTAACGTATCGTTGATTTATGGTATAAGTTGGAAAGAGGAAGTGTTGAGCTACAATCCTGAGCTACAAATCATGCAAACTCTCGAAAAAGAAAAATTATACTGCAAATTATCGAAAGTATCTAAAATTGTCTCCTTGAAATTTTGGCTCGCAGGTTGCCACCCCAAAAAAATTGCTAAAAGTGTAAAAAAACTCAAGTAAAAACCTGATTCAGAAAACTTTTCAAAATTTATTAAGTTTTATTAATAAATTATATTATTCAGATTTTCTTGACCTGCGTGCTGCCATACTAAAAATTTATAAAAATGTAAAAAATAAACCAAAATATGACTAAAATGCAATAAAAACACTTCACTTCAAACTCAATGACATTTGAGTGTAAACAAGCGGGAAAGAGAGAGGTGGCAACCTGCAAGCCAAAAAAGGAGGCAACTTGCATTCCGACGCATTTTTAGGAAAATATGAGAAAAAATTGTCAATTCATGATATGTTTGGAAATTTTTTTGGCATATGTAAATTAGATAAAAAAGACAACACAGTACGTATAGTTATCTTGAATTGTCGATGAAAATGTTCAATTTACGAGCACAAGGAAAGCGCACAATTTCAATAATTCAGTTTCTTGACAAACACTATATTACCCTTCGCTCAGCAAACACAGCGTTATTGCGTCTGTCCGCTCCAGAGGTTATAAAATAGTGACACCTACTCTTTTAACGTCGATGTGAGTCAGAGTTGAGGTTCTGACACTGCTAGAAAGTCGAAATACAGCAGGGGTGGCAACCTGCAAGCCTCTCCCTTACGTGCCTAGCCCCACCACCGTTTATCTGCGTAATTTTTCCTATTGGGCGAAGCAATAACATCTACCAATTGGATTCCACAACATTGAGTGAAAAGTGGAATCACCAGCAAACTTCATTTAATGCTATCATTTTTGAACGTGCAAACTATTGCTAACGCGTGCAGATTTTGTAAGTATGAATATTTATGAGACAAAATTTAGGATAAAGCTAACCCGTCAATGCACGAGTGAAAAATATTTCCGAATGTACATGAATGGAGTTCCAGGACTAACTGTTTTATCTATATTTTTATCTTACATTTGTCTGCTTAGTGCAAAAATGCCTGGCTGCTGCGCGGATACAACGTAGTGGAGTTAGAAACGCAATGTACAGAAAGGGCGAGGCTCAGTGGTCGCTGTTATTATGCCTGACCCGAAATTTACCTTTTGTAGTCTTTTACCTTTTAAGTAAAGTTAGAAAACCCTACGTGCTCCGTAGAGATCTAGAAACAGTCTAATGTATTTAACGTAACATGTTTTAATTTGTATGAAGAACGGCAGAAGGAAATAGTACAACTTCAGTTTTCTCGATTATTTCAAAATGTGCCCGCCAATTTGCGACTTCCGCTTTAGGCCAAAATGGTGGACACATCTGCGTATCACTACCTAGAGGATCACTATTGTACACGGTGTAATAGACAGGTGTTCCGACCACGGTGTAATAGACAGGTGTTCCGACTCTGTACCTTTTACGCCAGCGATTTTGTGTGCCGATTTCTGTTTAATTCCCCTGGCCGTCGCGAGAGGCGTCGTGACTTAGAAGGCATATACATATGTATTAATGAGACTGTAGTAGTAGAGATTTTAGTGGTATTACTGGGCTTGCCAGACACAACAGGCCATATGTAAATGCCTTTACGACATCGCCGAAATCTGCCGGCCGCCAGAAGAACTAGGACGGAAAAGTCACACATTCTGGACAGGAGTCGGAACACCTGTCTATATTACACCGTGGTTCCGACTCCTCTTCAGAATGTGCGAATTTTTCGTCCTAGTTCTTCTGGCGGCCGCTAGGTTGGCGCTCAAGGAGAAAAGGCTGACTTTTTGCGCATAATACGACTAAAAGCTCTACTACTGCAATCACATAAATGCATGCGTACATGGATTCCTTATCACGACGCCTCTTGCGACGGCCAGAGGAACCACACAGAAATCGGCACACAAAATCGTTGGGGTAAAGGTGCTGAGTCGGAACACCTGTCTATTACACCGTGCTATTGTATATAACGCTGAAGCGCCGTCGTTGGCCTGCACCTGAAATTATTCAGCCTCCGAGCGAAATCAATATTTGTCGCAATAAGTTGGCACACGTGCCATAACAAATATTATGTTTACAACCCAATTACTGCCGCGTGGCAGTCAATGGAAAAGTGTTTACCTTAATCGTGAGTTACATCGCTGTATCGTAGTATCGGCGCGCGATCCAACTATGTACCGAAGGAACACAATTAAACTTTCAGGACAAATGGGCAGGATTATGCAAATGTTGCCGCGCCAGTGGAAGCTGGTGCCGCGCTGTCAATGCGAGAAACGATTTCGAATACGCGGCCAGCTCTACGCCCAAATTCTAGCCAATCCCTGAAATTACTGCGAAAGCTTCGCCGCTACTTCTCCCTCCGAATTTTACCTCGTGACTCTCAAACGTTAACGAGGAAAGATATCTCGCGTGTTTTAATCACCTTATGGCTTACTTCGAGGGGCGAAAAATCTTGCTCGGCAAGCTTCGACGTTGGGATTAAGGCATACATTAAAAATAGAAGCTGGAAATTGGAAGGTGGAAAAAGTAGAGCAGTCGTATGGAGTGTCGGTGCTGTTTCATAAGGTTGGTCGTGCAGAGCAGGGATTAGCACTCATTGGAAGTACATAGATGCATGCATACGTACAGCCACGGTTCGGGAAATCTATTACAATACCAAAGTAAAGTGATGAATGTTCGAACCGGAAGGGAAACCGAGCCGGAACGGGTCGATACGTGGCTTGTTTCGGTATTGATTTCCATTTCAAATCGGATGCAGTTGCAGTGCTTATCGGATACTGGTGTCTCAGGTCAGGTCAGGCTACACGACGATGTATTTGCATAGATACCATCTGATTGAAATAAGGTGAACACTCGACTCGATATTGCGAAGTATTTCCTCTTTAGACTCCATCGAGATAGCCCGATACCGAGCTTGAAAGAAAGGATATACATGCCTCCATCTTCGATAACTATCGCACCTTCCAGCTTCGACGGTAATCGCCTAACGTTTTGTTTATCGACTCGAGAATGCAGGGTGAGCGAAGCAAAATAATGCTCGCACGTGCCTTATTAATATCTAATAAATCCGAGCGAAGCAACCGGGAACTTTGCATTTCACGCCTACCACAGTTCTTGGCCATTTCGAAGCTGTATTAAAAAATGCATTTTATAGCTTTATGTTTCGCGAGCGACCTCCGCCTCTGGTAACGGCGGTAAGAGCCTGTATAGATGCTGGAAATAATTAAGTTGCGCCGCATGTTTTCGATCGCGCGGTCAAAACGATAAAAAACATGCAACGTGTGGCGCGCGTTGCATTCGATATTTTATAGCTGGCTTACACGGTAAAATTATTTTTAAAATACAAAAGAGACCAGCTGGAAGTTAAAGCGTTCTCGCGAGCGTCCATTAAAGAGAAAATTTGTTAACGACCAAAGTTTTTTCACCTGGCGTTCCGTTAAGTAGATATATGGATGTTAGCTTTGAAGTTCCGAATGAAATGTTGCTTCAGGCTTTATCGGGCCGCGAGAGCCATTCCATTTCAAACTCGTACTAGAAACACTCTTTTTTTTTTTTTAGCTCGCGTTAAAAATTATGCCTGCAAAGCTGCGAGCCGCGATTGAAATACGACGAGCGACCGGGGTCGTTCCGATATATCCGAAAGTTCTACAGAAATAAACGTTGAATCGTTTCCTACGTTCAATCGCGATTTACCGATTCATTTCGCAGCGAACGATTCCGTGTACCAGTATCATTTACGGAATGTTATCTGATCGCGAAAACGAAGATGTATGTACGCTGCTTCCTTGTGTGCTCCGCTTCTGCTAGCTTCCCTCGGAAGTATCGTTGTCGACTTTTCATCAAATATATTCCAGTCTCTTCCAGTTTAGGTAAGGCATTGCAATTCCACGACGGCGGTGGAAGGAATTGGACGACAACGGGCGAAGAATCTCGACGGAGCCCCGGCCGCAGAACGAGCTTCTAATCATTCGGCGAAACAGCGATTTGCGGAGCCGAGGAGCCATCGACTTTCCTTCTGCGTGCAGCACCGAATCTGGAATAATGGATCGTTTGGAGTACAAAGGCAAGAGCGTCGCTTGGACGGAGCTACCGGCTCTCCTTCCAGCGGCGATCCTTGCGCGGCCATTACGACGTGCCTGGCATTCCCTATTACCCACGATCGCTTAATTGATCGTTAACTCTGGACTCCTTTGATAATGAATGCGAACACGCGGTAAACTGGCAGGGAAATTTCGATTTCCGAGCAACCCTTCCCCCTCTGAATATTTCATGGAAATAATCGAAATTCATTGGTTCACACTTGCCGAGGACCGACCGATCGACCAACCGATCCTACAATCGGCATAGTCAAGAAACCGGAGGTGATTGCACTTCGTGTTGCAGCAACAAACGGTCCAAGGATCGATCGCCTGCCGTCACATGGAATATTATTTTAGGAACATCCTGTTCTATTCAGATTCTTGCGGATTTCGCGCCAGTAGTAGATAGTAGACTTGCGTGAGCAAGTTTGATGAAAGTTTAACGATCGATAACGACCACTCCGGCGCGAATAGTTTTGTCCCCGTTTTCGCAGTAGAATGGAACTTTCGATTCGAGGATAAACAGACGCGCGCCGCGAGGTCGAAGTCGAGCCCGGACGAAGCTTAGTGACTTCTGGAATTGGGGCGGTCTTTCAAATAATTCAAAGATTTTTTTTAATTTCCACGGGACAGATAGCGACGCAGAGGAGCCGGACGAGCGTGCGACCGGTTGCAAGTGACGGGCCAACCTACACTTACTGCGCTCGTATCGGATTCCGATCGTTCATTCGCATTACGCAGAACTTTTTGCACGCCTACCGACGAACGACCTCTCCCATTTTTCACGGGAGTCATTTAAATACGAGGATTTGTAATTTCCATTCCGGAGCGAGGGCACTCGATCATCCTGGAATCGGTAATCGCGATCGGCGACCGAGCCGTTTCGCGGGGCGAAAGACGAACGCGATACGTTCGCCAATAATTAAACTGCAGCTACGAATTTCCACGAACGCGCGAATAGCGAATGATAAAATATTGACTCTTTGGAAAACGCGGGCGCTTAACCGTTCTAACATTTTATTTGAAATCGATACTGTTGATTTTCGCGAACGAGCGTGCCGAGGCTGCGTTATTAAAACCAGAACTTACTAAAATCATCTCGGCAAGTGACTGGGCGAAATGTGTGCTATGTAAAGTTATATCGCTTTCCCAATTAATTAATCGTAAGTAGTGATGGGACTGATACCAATACTATTGATGATATTCAATCAATTCGATACCAAAGTACTCAATAGGAAATATCGATACGCATCGAAATGTTATGTACTTGGTATCAATCATCGATACCAATTCTTCTTCAACCGATACCATATCAATACTATACCGAATCAAAACCGGTTTGATACTTTACGATATTATCGATACTTATTTGATACTTACGAAATTATCGATACTTGTCTGATACTGTACGAAATTATCGTTTTTTATTTGATAATTCTGTGATCAGATGGCAAACCTGTTATGACATCTATTTGATACGAAAGTATCGGTTTCGATTTGCAATTTACTAATTCACGAAAATAGTATTTATTACCAATCATGATTTGATAATATAACTAATGAAGTAGGAGTTGGAATCAGTATCATGAACTACGTATATAATTGAATTTTAATTAATAAATGATGTACATATACATTATTCTAGAATGAAATATTTTGTTGCATTTTGCTTCCAATAAATAAGACGATTTTTTATGGGTAAACAACTTTCTTTAAAAAAGTTATCTAACTGTAATTGTACATCATTACCATCTAATGAGTTTCTATTTCTGCCTTCGATATAATTATCAAATGAAGCCCAAAAATTAGATTCATCCTCTGTCAGTGGTGACATTGATGTTTTGTGGTTATATTGCATATTGATTGAATTGATTTGATTTGTGGTTACAGGCTGATTTCAAGTCGTTTGGATTTGTGGTTATGGGTTATACATATTTATTGATGACAGCGTAATGCTATCTCGCCTTCCGTTCTTTTTTCATAATTTTGTATTATCATCATAACTACGCGCGTCTGCAAAGTTTCAAGACAATTGGATTGGTGGAACTGGGTTAAATAGGTTTTCCGTTTTACCCCACGAAAAGTGTTCCGTTTTGCGCCACATGCAGTCATTTGGTAAACATTTAATATTTACACTTCAGCGTGAGGTAAAGATATTGCAGGTATCGAAATTCTCGTATAGGTATCAAGTAGGTATCGATATTTTTGTGTAGGTATCAAACAGGTATCGATACATTCTGATATGTAAGTATCAAAGAAGCATCGATTCCTTTTGATGCCTTTGACTTTGATATGTATCAATACCAGATTGAAATTTGTAGAAGGGTATCGATATGTATCGATACGGTATCAGTCCCATCACTAATCGTAAGTGACGCGATGATTGTAAAACGAACTCGAAAGAGTTCAAATGGAGAGGATTAGGAATTGAAGCTAGCGGGATGAAACCGAGGAAGGGGAAACTCAGAGGAAAAACAGACGGGTACATTAAATATCTGATGAAACGGTGTAGCAGTCGAGTTGTTATCCGAAGCGAAGGCAGTGCAATGTAGAGAATCTCTGGAAATTGAGGAGATCATTTGCCAGGTCTTCCTCAAAGATCGCGAGTTAGGGTCGTCCCCATAAAACAATCGACTTAATCGTCCCCGAAGGACGGTGCAGCCAGCAAGGAACATTAAGTGCCTCCACAAAAGAAACTCAATATCTCGAACGATTTCACGATGTGGCAACGTTCCGATGGCTTTGTCTCTCGAAATAAAGCAGTTACGGTGAAACGGCGTACATGCCAGCAATACCACGGCGTCTAGTCGTTAATTGCCCGTGAATTTTGCAACTATAAGACCAGTCGGATAGGGGAAAGTAACTGAATGCCACTACGTCGATGTTCGGACGTTCAACCGACTTATGGAGCTTCCCGCCTGCTATTTCGACACTTCGCGATCGATTCTTTGGCGAACGTTCGCACTGAAATATTGAGAAACAAAGGTGATACGGGGTCACGGGGCATGCGCTAGTTAACAATATTTTTGGAGGAAGAGGCAGATGGCTGGCAACTATTCTTCGCGCAACCGTATATTCCGCGGACGGGACGTAGGTAGGTCAGAGGGAGGTTTTAGACGTTCCTGTGGGATCGTGTAACAAGGCTGGTTCCATAAAACGATCGATGTAATCGCTCCCGCTGGACAGAGGAGCCGACCTGTAGCAATATGCTGCACCCTGGCGAAGGAGCGAGCTAAGCCGAAAGATTCGCTAGGATGGAGAATAGCCGCCATCCTTTTTCACCGGTGGGCCCTCCGCTCCCCCGATGCCACTTTCCTTGAAATATCACCGTGACTAGACGCAAATTCGTCTACCATAAATAACAATCGCGGAATTCCTACGGCGTCGTGGCTCGTTTCACTACCTTCCACCCTCCGCTCGGTCAGCTTTCGCATACGCGTGCCTACATTGCCAGCTCGTGCGGTGCAAGATTCGACGTGATTCAAAGGAACGTCTTTCCGCCCCCTGGGAACACGGGGTGTAATGGCCGATGCGTCATTGGTCGCTGAACACGCTACGCCTCCTTTCTTAGCATAGGTACCTACAGAAGTTACATTAAAAGAGCAACATTGGTCACGGATTCACGGAATGACGACGCGACGCGCCGTATGTTGTTTATCGCTCGGTGCCCCGAGCTCTCCGGCGATTTCGGTTTTCGATAGGAACGACCGTTCGGCGTGATATAGCCGCGGAAAGTACAACGGTTACCGCATATATTCCATAACCCGTAACCCCTGGCAAGTTTCGGTCCGAGCGTGTAGGAGGAGCCGCCGCGAGGCGATGCATGGCTGTACGCCATAAGTTTCGCTCGTATGGAACTTTATTCCGAGGTATATCGGTAGTAAAGTTGCCTCGACTCTCCTAGAAACTGGCCGAGGGCTGCGTATCTCTTTTGCTTCGTAGGTACGATGGAACGCCGCGCCGCGTCTCCCTTAAACGCGTGCAAACTAAAAACCTATATTTCTTAGGCTATGGGCGAGTAACGCTTGTTCCTCGCCTCCCCCAGCATTCTCACTTGCTAACAAACGGTTCGCCCACCTAGAATTAGCGCCACGATCGACTGGTCGATGTAGAGGCTGTTATAGAAGGGAGGTTTTGATCTGCGCACGACAAATGACTCGAAATTTGAATGTTTATTCACCAAAGGGGAAATGAAAGACTGATTTGTCATCGGCATTGGCCAAGGAACTGTTGAGGAGCTCCTTTTGTCGTTCCAGCAACGTATCGAACGGAGGGCTCCAGAATCGCCTCGTTTCCATCAGCGAGCAGGTACGAAACGCTTCGACGGATCGGGCGAATATTATTTTCATGAATTCCATCCCCGGCAAGAATGTTCGTCCCGCGAGGCTATACATCTCTCCTCGAGGCCTTACCCTTTCTTTCTGCTCAGCCCAGGGAAACTGCCGTTGGCAAGACTCGGGAAATTACTCGGAATCGATTAGCGCCATGGGACGGTACATTAATCAAACGGGCAGCACAATTTCCGCGAAATACGCACCGCACGAGCGAGAGGCGGTACGTAAATACAACTGGATGAAAGAAATATGCTGACACCCTGTGTCACACCCCCAACCTTTCAACGCTTGTCAAAGATTTCGAAGAATCCTGCTCTGCGCGTATTCGATATTCCCCATATTGTTGATCTTCTTCTGCGCTTTGTACGCTCCACATTCAGCTTTTACCTTATTCCGCGATTAATTGCGGTAATCAAAGCCAATATTCTCATCCAGCGAACGAGTGGCTTGTTTAACGAGTGAAACGCATACGATTCAATTCGCGAGGTGAAGATAGTCTATCTCAATGGTAGGGATGATAAAGTCAGCTTGTTGTAAAAATATAATACTTTGTGAATTGTAACTGAAACGTGTTGCTACTTTAAACCTTGAGAAATGTCATACGTACTGCTGATGATATGGAGCAAGTGGTTTTTAGTCAAGATTATTTTGCGTGTTTTTTCTTACTGATCCCTGAAAAGTGTGAATTTCCTGTTGCTGAGTCTTTTAAGTTAGTGTCCTTGTCGCGTGTTCCGTAAAAAGACACGTAAATTTGCTCTCTTTGCTGCAAGTAATCTATGAAGCCATTACGCTGGTATATACGTACGCTTTAATGGCCTAAGGCATTTGTATCCTTCAGTGGTGTGTCGCGAATGGGCCGTGAAGAATGCAAACCTTTGCGATTTTTATGTACCCATAATGGAAAACACTGAGCTCCAAGTAGAAAGAAATTATTTTCCACGAGTCTGATCTTAAAAGCAATGGTATTGAAATAGAATTCGCCTCGAAGTAAAACTTTCTTCGTTTCAATTCCTAGATATCGAGTGCTTCAACTGCAATTCATTTGTCGGGCTTTTAACGAAGTACGAGCGTAGAAAAAAAGGTCTAATATTTCCTGTTACATCTCCTCTAAGGATATTCTAGTCGATTAATCTTGCAACAGTGTTCGAGGAGATTCTACTTCCGTGTATAATCTCCTACCCCGCATCGGTTCTTGCCCGTTCCAAGGAAATTCATAAATTCAGCTCGTTCGTTTCGCTCCTCTATAAATCCGACTAAAAATTTCCAGAAAGTCGCAAGAAACTCATGCAACAAAGCTATAAATTTCACAGCTCCTTGGAGAAGATTCAATACAGGTAATCAAGGGATCTCTGTGCGACAAAATAGTATCGCCGTGGAGTAATATTAATTCGATTGAAAAATGTGACATTTCAGCTAATCTTTTACCACTGAGAATAATAGAACGCACGTATCTTGGAATAGGAATTGCAGATTATTAGAACGAATCTACGGACTCGTGGAGCGAAAGCGAAGCAGTGTGTAAATATTTGTCGTTACACCATAAATATGCATGTCAGTGGAAACGTAGAGGAGACCGTCAAATCGATCACCCCGAAATTTTATTCTGTCAAACGCTGGCCGTGTGCTGTGCGTCAAATTGTCACCTGTGCGCCATTGTTTTTGCTTCGCTATATGTTCCGTGTAAATGGGCCACCAGGGGAGTTTGTCTTCATTTATTTGTTTAACAATCGAAGCGTTTGGGCAGCGAGATAATATAAGTCTACCATCTGTATGCTTTTCAATACGTTAATCGGGCGCGTGGTAAATCTCTTGAAAATATTGCGTTAGCAAACATCCATTAATAAAGCGACCATTGAAAAATTGACTTCTGTTGGAATAGCCCTTGTGAACGTTTCGCTTCCATGCCAATGTTCCTTCGTGGTGAAGTCCAGCTACGACGGATTGTCATTAACTCCTCCTTGCTTGCTGCTCTCCCCTTTCATCTCGCGACGAGAAGGTTTCTCGCGCCGGAACCTGGAAGCCTGAGAGTCAATGGTTTTGGCGTTTCATGGCTTCGTTCCACCGTGAGACTATTTATTGACGCGCGTACCTACCCGCTCATTTACACCTTCATTGTCGGACGCGAACGCACCCTACCGCGGAGGGCTGTTCATTAATGGGTTTGTAGATTATTCCCAAGGAAGGGGGGTCTTTATCTCTCCCCTTTTTGCATTTTTGCAAGTCAACGCGCGCGCGATATGAAAATTAAAAAGTGTTCTAAAAGCTGTGTCGCGATGTTCTTTGTACTAACGGACATTCAGATCCTTCCCTTCCAGGTTTTTAAATAATTTTTCAACTAATTTGCTCAATTTTGTGGTAGCCTTCGTAATATTCGGGGTTGCTTAATGATTCTCATGCTCCAGACTTTCAGCTCACAAGGGGAAGGCACACCTGCTGCAATCGGTTCTGGAATGAGACTAGGTGGACATTGTAGTACACACCTAGTGTTACAAAACCATTAAGGGTTTTATCAAAATGGGCCTTCGTTTTCGAGAAATTTGAGTTCAAAGTTTTGCGCGATTCTAGTAGTTCAGTTGCGCAAACGTTGTTTTCAAGTAACGGTTGTAGCTGCGGTAGTAAGGTGTTCGGCTACGGTGCCGGAGGTCTTCGGTTCGATTCCCCTTGTTCACCTCATTTTTTTTCTTTTTCTTTTTCTTACCGTAGTAATGCAATGGCTGCACCTAAAATTATTTTGCGTTGTAATGGCTGCGTCAAACAATTTTTATTTTGTTCCAATAATGATGTTAATAGTATTTTATTTTTATTTTTCTTACCGTAGTAATGCAATGGCTGCACCTAAAATTATTTTGCGTTGTAATGGCTGCGTCAAACAATTTTTATTTTGTTCCAATAATGATGTTAATAGTATTTTCTTTTTCTTTTTCTTACCGTAATAATGCAATGGCTGCACCTAAAATTATTTTGCGTTGTAATGGCTGCGTCAAACAATTTTTATTTTGTTCCAATAATGATGTTAATAGTATAGTATATTATTACAATAATCCCTACGGTCAGGTATGACCGTCAGCTATTCGACAGTCTGCAGCCTCGACGACTTCGGCATATTTTTCAAATATATAAAATCACTCGCACTTGTAGATGTAGTAAATTTAATGCATCATCGATAATAATAATAATATTAATATTGTTGCAATGATATTATTTGTAATTTGCGGTTTTATTATATAATTTGTAATCATAATACTGTATGGAGTATTATTGTAATAATATATACTATTAACATCATTATTGGAACAAAATAAAAATTGTTTGACGCAGCTATTACAACGCAAAATAATTTTAGGTGCAGCCATTGCATTACTACGGTAAGAAAAAGAAAAAGAAAAAAAAGAGGTGAACACGGGAATCGAACCGAAGACCTCCGGCACCATAGCCGAACACCTTATTTTTTTTTTTTTTGAACAGATGTTTATTAAGGAACACAAATAAATCATACAAAAATTTCTGGTATTAAAAACATTAGAAAAATACCAATGGATATTGATTTTTGATCTGTTTGTTCAGTGCATCTGAATCTTACAGTCCTTCGGTTCTTTGGTGTGTCTAGCTTAAAATATAGTTTCGTGTTTTGTTGGTCTATGATAGTCCACCCGATTTGGAGTTATTTACTAATACTGATAAAGGGGAAAAAATGTCCAAATTAAAAAACCCCTGAGTCGCTTTCGTGTATTGAAATCTTATATCTAAACCTTAAGACTAACTTAAAACTAGAGGCTATTTACAGAGCGTTTATTCGAGTATTGCTCTACATTTTCATACAGTTTGGGATGGGTGTTTATTTATTAGTATATTCGCACCAACGTCTATAGAGTTCAGGCATGTGTGCACTGTTTGCGTTCAACCACCAGTATTTATTGTACTTAAGCCTATGGAAATCATAGAAGTCTCGCTCCGGGATCTTAATAGAATATTTAAATAAAGTCTCATCGTATAAGTTGGTGTTTTGGTTAAACGCAATGCGCTTATTAGCTTTATTGCGCCGCCAATGGTAAATTAACGGCGTGTTATATTCATTTTGGATAAGGCCCATCTTATCACAGAATGTGAACGCCTGCGGGGAAACATATCCCGATGCGATTTGCCTAGTGGCCGCATCGTCGTTTAATGTCGCCAGAGCTTTGACCAGATCATTATCTATGTTTGGGAGTGCACTAAGGTAATCCCTGGTCAGTTTTATGATGAAAAGGTCAACACGTGGAATCTCTGCCTTATCGTAAAGGGTTTTGTTGCTCACAAAGTGCTGCGAGTCGGATGATCGTGATCTATATAAGCCTAGACAGGCACGTAGGCATTTTCGCTCTAAGCATCTAATTTGCTCGCTGCTAGTGTGATTGAGGTTCCACCATATGGGTGCGGCGTATGTGATTATTGGTCTTATTAAGAGCATGTATAGTATTGTTTTTGCTTTCTGCGATAGGTATTTGTTTCGAAATAATCTGCTATTGCTCATGAATGCTGCGTTGGCTTTCTCAAGTTGTAAGTCTACATGTTTACTTCCTCTCAGGAGATAATCAATATGGACGCCCAGATATTTTACCATTTTTTTATGTGGGATTTAGCCGAACACCTTACTACCGCAGCTACGACAGTTACTTGAAAACAATGTTTGCGCAACTGAACTACTAGTATCGCGCAAAACTTTGAACTCAAATTTCTCGAAAACGAAGGCCCATTTTGATAAAACCCTTAATGGTTTTGTTACACTAGGTGTGTACTACAATGTCCACCTAGTCTCATTCCAGAACCGATTGCAGCAGGTGTGCCTTCCCCTTGTCAGCCCTTAAGGGGGTATTCTACCCAAAAATTCGATTTTTCTTTTGATTTTCTAAAAGTTTAGGGTTTCGAAAATATGTCCCTAAAATATTAAAATGAAATTCGAGAAACTCCCAGAGTTATAGGGGCTTAAGGGATACCCTGTAAGGATACGCGTGGTCTTCGTAAAATAACGATAAATATACACTTCATTCCTCCACAAAATGCAAGTGTTAAGCGATTTTGTTATTGACGTTCCCGATTGTTCAACGCGAATAGACCTGTATTCCCTCGATTGTTCCGCGGCACAGTCGGCACAGTCAGCACCGAAACAGACAGAGCTATTCCCTTGATCTAAAAGGAAGTCTGATATTCATTAAAATGTAGGACGAGCGATGGCAGTGTTGCACCTTTTCTCGTAATTAAAGCTCGCCGCTTTGTCAGCATTAGCGTTTAACAAGCAACGCTTTTAAAAGTTGAGTCGCGGAATTTCACTGGAGAAGCTCCTACCTCGAACAGAGAATAAACACCTGAACACGCTGCTTTCGTTCGAACGAGAATGAAAATCGTGACGTTGACTTTCTCGCGAATCGTTCTTCGAGTATTGCACTCCACGGAAGTATAATATTATTTCTCGATTGCCCGTCCCTACGCCCGTGCCAACCCCCTCGAACAAGATGAATGGGCGCTGTCTTGGGAGCTCTGAGAAAAAAGCATTATCGCCGCAACTACTTAAGAAAAACATTATCCCGAAAAGTGACGGGCGAGGGACGCTGAAACCTTCAATGCAGAGTCCTCCTTAAACGCGATCTATATCCCTTTTTCATTTCACTTTTCCACCTACCGTCTCCCCGCTCACCCCATCTCCTTTCCCTCTACGTTTCTCATCTTTCGTGAAACGATTCCGCCTCGGAGGAAGGCTCTGATGTTTCACTGAAATCGCGCTATTTCCTCGCCCGCTTTCCCCGGCTCCCGAATTAATCGGATAATTCGCGTTTAGAGCAATTGCTTCTATTTGTTAAGGGGTTCTGGCTATCCGAATTTAATCAGATCGTTGCGCTGAGCGTGCTAAAACGAACAGAAGTATACGATCCCTCGAGCGGTGCCCATTCTGTGGGCGCGTTTTCACGTAAATTGAAAAGGAACCTGCTCTTTCGTTATCGATCATTTGCCGACAACGCACCACCCGTTTATGAAAAATGTGGCAGAGCGTAGCTGAGCAATGTAGACAGCTTAAAAACTCACTTACGTTAATGCGCTGTCAGGAGAGTATCCTACGTAATTATTAATTTCTACGGGCGAAGATGTATGGGACGGGAAATCGAATGACATCCTCTTCCGCGAGGATGTACCGGAAGTCCCGGACTGATAGAGGGAAATTAGAATCCTCCAACGAATGTCAATGAACTGTCGGCGTTTCCAAACGTTAACTCGCCTCCTTCTCGTACTGTGCTCCAAAATGACAAATGTGCTATTGTTCAATCTCAGAATTATATATGTAGGAAAGTCGGGGTTTCGCAAATAAAATAATCAGCCACGCCAGTGAATTTAAGAATAAGCAATGTAATAATAAAAGAATAGTATAAACGAATAAATGAATACAGAATATTACTGTAATGGACACAAGGATAATTGAACTAAGGTAAATGTACCAATAACGAGCCATGCACCAGTACCTAGCCATCTGTTGAAATATTAATAATTGTTAAACTATGCACGTAAGATAAAATACATATTTGGTGTAATTTGCATTATTTAATTGTTCGGTTTAATATCTGAAGTTATATCGTCTTGTTTTTTTGTCTAGATATTTAGAAATACCATTTATAGTCTCGAGGCCAGATATATGACGCGTTTTCAGACATTCGTTATGATATGGCTAAGAAGAGCGTGCTTCTTGTTAAGAGCATAATTATTATAGGATAATAGTTTTTTTAGATAGAAAAAAAGGGTTTTAGAATCTTGAAAATATTTGTAACACATAGAAAGAAAAAATTTGAATATGAAAACTATTTTTTATTTGAATATTTACATGGCTATTTATCGGTGCAAACAAATCTTGTTAGCCCAGTAACTAACCACGTGTTCAATAAATCGGGTGAAGTGAGTTGCAAATGTTAATCGGCATCGTCAGAGCAAAATTACGAAAAAAGTGTGAATTTTTGACTCGATATTTGGAATAAAGCCTGTAAGTATTTTGATCATAAATCATAATATAAACATTATTTTTCTAGATAATAATGATAGCATTTAATTTAAGTTTATTAAAGTTTATGTATATGTACAGTTTAATGAATTTGGTGGTTGTTTTGAGTCTTATATAAAATAACCACAAACTTCTATTGATAGTGTAACTAAACTTATTGTTTTTTGCATTTATTTTCTAATCTGTTTATTATGGTTATTTATACAATAATTTTATATTTCTGTACTTCTTAATTTTCCTTAACAGATTTTTCAATTTAAGACAAAGAATCAGTTTTTAAAATAATTTTTACACGATTATAAAACCTATGGCTAGGTACTGGGACATGAAAATCGGGCCGCTAGGTCAATCGCGTGAGGTTGGCTATATGTATATTGGTACATTTACACGTACAAATATTCTTGTTTATTTTACGTTAAATATATAAAAAAACAAAATTTTGTTATGTGAGTACTGATGAGAAACAACAAAGTCTTTATGAATGAAAAAAAGTTTCACTTAAATTGTTAATTTTATACACAATATTCATTATACTTTGTCACCGTTTCCTTAAACGGCTCGTTATTGGTACATTTACCTTACCGTTTTATGAATAATATTTATAACGATATTTATTCAACTAAATTAAGAATATTAGAGATTCAACTGTTTTGAACTGGACTCCGTGACTGAGACTGGTGGCTTTTGGAATAGTAATGCTCTCGAATAAGGGAATGCAATGGGGTTTTAAAGGTTTCGGAATGTAGGAGAGGGGATGACAAGATAGGGCGGAAAGGCAGGATTTTGGATAGGTGACGCATTAGCTAAGATGACGATGGGTAGCAGGGATGACGCAGTGTTTGCAGAGAAAGTCAAAGGAAAACGATAAGTAAGGGTCAGTACATTACATTACAACGCGACTGCGCCCTCAGCATGCCCGTCAACCACTCCCTGATCGGCACGATCGCCGAGGACCGCCTCGATTCGACCATCTTCGCCGAACTTCGTCCTCAGCCGACCTCCGTCTTCCAACTGCTACTACCATTTCTACATATATTATAATACTATATGTATATCACGCTTTCTCACTGGAACAACAGTTCCTGCGAATATCATATGTATAAACAATTTAGGGGAGGTCCGGATTAGGCGATAGAAAGACCACACTTTTTAACGGATTAAATAACGAGTGCTTTAAAGATCGTGGCGTTTCATTGTTTTAGATGTGAATATAGAAATATTTTTCAATTCAAGCGCGTGGGAAACGAAAATTGAAAAAAAAAACCAGCGAATGCAGCTACCAATAACTTTTCATTCATTCGTTTTACTTTTACGAACCGTATACACGCACACGCATGTGTGTGTGCGACAAACGCGTGCAATTTGTGTGTGTAATAAAATTGGTCAGTCGTAGGTATGAATACCTTTTTTGCAACGTCGACGCTGAAACCATTACAAAAACTTCCACGGACAAACAAAGTACATTCAATCCATTACCGCAAATAAATCTATTGATCTCGCACTAGCTTTTGATTAATTCCTTTTCGTTATGCGCAGCATAAAAGAAAAACACGTACTTTCAACGGATCAACCGACGTTATCCAATAATTGGATAAAGCCTTGTTAAAAATAATGGACATAGCTGAACTGATATGGTGATTATTAATGTAGGTATTACTAAGGTCGGGGCCAGATATATTGGCCGGTGAGTTTCATGAGGGGTATTCTCCCACCACACCGTTTGCCTGCCTCGGTGCTCCTTTTCTCAACGTTTTCTGACTCGCTCTCGTTCCATCTCGCTCTCGCCTTCACAGAACAAGAGTGAGCCAGAAGTGGTGGGGATAGTGCCAAGCTTCTGGCGTGTAGGTCAAACCGAGCTGTCAGCGTAGAAATACACACATCAGAATAGGTGTGCGTTAGCTCCGAAAAAATTCAGGAGCTTTATTGGTCAGAACATTGATTCCTTCTCGATAGTTTCATCTCGTATTGGTCTACGCGTAGCTTCGTAACGCACACAACTATTACGCTAAGAATAAATAACAGCCAAACAGCTAGGTTCAGGCGGAGCCGAGCAGCGTTCCCGCTTAGAGCATAGGGTAAATCCGGGACACGCGGTCGACCTAATATAAAATGGCTATTAAAACTAATATAGATATTACTTATTTTATCAGAACAAACCTAATATGTTGAGAATTTTATGCCGATTCAGAAAAACTGGTCGATATTTGCTTTAAGACAATGTTTACTGTAAATCGGGTTGAAAGCTGAAGTCATGACATCTGACCACCTCTCCCGAGGTGCCGGGAGAAATGGTTTTCGTCGTTGGCAGAGACCACTCACATAATTATTCATGGAAAATTAACAAAGGATAAAGCAAAATTATTTAGGAGTGAATACAACTACGGATTCATTGATATTTAATTTGTTTACGCTAAACAAGTAAAGAACACATCAAAGAAAAAGTGAATTACCTACTGGCGATTAGCAAGGCAAATGAATACAAAAGTGAATAAATAAACTAAATAAACAAAAATAATATTAAAATAATAATAAAAAATAAAAAAATAAACAAAAATAATAAAAAAATCATAGCTCGACCATCTCACCCTTCTGCAGCGAGACATGGTCTTCTCGTTAGCTTTGAGAGGAAGAGTTAATATGGCCAAATACTTTGGCTGCATTGTCCCTCAATGTCTCTACTATCTTATTATTCCAAACATTAAAGGAAAATACACTTAGAAGTATATATTAAATACGATTCTGTACAACCGCTGTTTGACAAAAGAGGTTAAATGTAACATCAATTTACCTTTTATAGCTTATAAATCCAAAAAACCACAGAAGGAAGCGAAATAACGCTATTCATTCAACTATTTGGCTTCTAGAGAAGTAATTGGTCTGCACTTTAATGCATTTTTACGTATAGACTCTGAAATATAGCGACACGACCAACTCTCCGGCCCGACCGCGTCTCCCGGATTTACCCTATATACATGGAGGTATCATTGCCTTAGAGTGACTGCCTCGAAACTGTCGGCAACATCACGCGAGAGAGAAAGACATGTGCCACTGGTGCGAGCGAGAGAAGTATATGTCCCATTCGACCGATATGCGCATGCGCCGATATCGTGCGAGAGAGAAACACATCTTGCGAGCGAGAGAATCTTACTTCACTCTCTCGCACCAGTTCGGACGATGGTCTCTCTCTCTCGCACGATATCGGCGCATGCGCATATCGGTCGAATGGGACATATACTTCTCTCGCTCGCACATGTCTTTCTCTCTCGCACCATGTTGCGGACAGTTTCAAGCTTTCAATGAGACCTCCATAGTATATGCTCTAAGCGTTCCCGTTACCCTACCATACCCTTCGGGGGCAATGCAACTCCAACTGACAAATCCACGATCGTCATACGGTGGTGGTTGATTTCTCCTCAATCGCTGCTCGCGAACACGAATTCACCGGCCAATATATCTGGCCCCGACCTTAGCGTCCAAGAGCCGACCAGTTTGGAGAACGGAAAGCTCCACCTAATTATCGCCCGGGGCGAGAATTCGCCTCTTTGTGGCTAATTACTCACATCCAAGGGAATGCAATACACTGCTGTGAAAGGCCTGGCGTATCTTGAGGCTCGCGAGCGCACGAAACGCGAGAAATCCGCGGGACAATAAAGCGGGAGCGTGAAATTTCGGGTGACACGACGTGACACGCATAAAAGGTGCACGCTCTGTTCCAGGCCAGGCAACCCTCGACGGCGGCAGCAACGACAAGGACGACACCGTCAACAAACTCGTATGCAGAACGAATATTTGTTTCGACCAGAGGACAGAGGAGCAGCCAGCTAAATTACAAAGTCAACGGGCGGAGAGCCCGTGGCCTGTGTAAGACCTTTTACCCTGTTTTTTCGGGCCAGTTCACATTTAGCCAGGGTATGTGAAAACGGAAAGGCACAGCGCAGGAAGCCACTGCGTGCTGACGCAGCTGCAAATAAAAGCTACCTGCCCACGTTCGTAAACACATCGGACCATAATAGCACCTCTTATCATGGTTTCGCCGGCTTTCCTACCGCCATAGAGAGTCTGCTGTAATCATAATGTTTCAGGAGAACCGTAAAATCAGCGCTAAGCTAAGCTCTAAACGGAGCTTGTCGAACGTGCTTCTGATGTGTTATTAGTATCGCTATACTCGCTGTCGAACATGAAAGTATCGCGAAATATGTACATACGTTGCCTGGTAGGAGGACGACTCCCAGAAAACTAATTCGAAACGTTTAACACGAACTTCTCGACGAGACTTTTGCGTAGCTTTCGGGTGCAAACAGGGGGTAAGCGTCTACAGCATGCTAAAAGAGAGCCACGAGGGAATTCCTTGTGAGACTGAGTCGCCATGAATAAGAAACGACTAGTTAGCCGACTGTTTGACATCGTATTCGGTATGATTCGACGTTAAATTGAAATTCAGCACGTAACCGGTCTGGCGAGATTTTTTACGACCCTAAGTTGGAAGCGGCGCTATACTTTTTGATTTAACATCGCCTCCCGCAGTTACTGATGAGTTGGCGGCAGTCCAGTCGGTTGAATGCTTTCTGGAGCATCTTGTCCCTATTGTACCAACCTGCAAGCAATCTCAATAGTTTTAAATCATTTCTCGCGCGAGCTCGCGGCCGGCTGCGCCTTTGATCGCTCCTCCTCGAGCATCTTCAAGACTTCCGCGAAAGCACTTTCGCCAGATTCGTGTTTGAAAGGGGCGACAACCCAGCGGGCAGAGCTCCGGCACGCGAGCTCTCTGCAGAATCTTTCCATGGTTTTGCCTTTCGAATTTACAATGCAATTACTTCCAGCAATTAATTCCCAAATGAAGGTATGAATCGTTAACGTAGCAGTCAATAGCACTGAAATGAAAACAAACTGATATTCCAATTTTCAGAGAATGTACGCCCGCACTAAGTAGTTGCGCATTGTTTTTCAGCATTCCCCGAAACGTGTCAACCCTCTACGGTTTCCTCGCAATCCTTTTAACTCAGGTCTAGCACAGTAGTGCTCCTGGTGCAGAAACACGAATTAATTCCACGTAATGCTTTCTGTATGCACGTAATATAATGTGAATTCCAACAATGTATGCTAGAAAGAAACTTTAACCTGATGTTATACTTTAAAAATCTGTCTGTTGGCTTGTTTCGCTTTGACGCACTACTTCAATTTGCTGAACGACTGTCCACGTAATTAAAAAACATTTGTAAACAGACAGTCTTGTTGTACAGTGACAATATTTTAGAGAGCCGAGGAAAGAGGAGCCCCGGTGAACTATCTTCAAAGCACTCCATTTTAATCCTGTGAAATTGATAAAAACTGTCTACTGTTTACATTCTGTCACCTATTTGGTTCAAACTTTCTGCCAAAAAAATTGATCTTCATTGCAGGGGAACGAAATCTGTGTAAGTCGACTCCGTGAACACTGTATTGCGCTGCAAACGACGAGAACTAAGTGCTCGTGAAAATTCTATGGGACGACGTCGGCAGTTTCTTGGACATCTGTCGAGATTGCGTTAGGAGGCATAAAGCAGACAGGATCGAAGATCCAATTCAAGGGAATACTCCTCCGCGATTATCGTCGCCAATTTATTAGCGTAAACAAGCAAGCCTTGACGTTGCATAGATCATCCTTAATATCGAAATTAAGCCAGTCTAACCAATTGCCCTGCTCGGTCGTCGTGGAGACGGAATTTCGAAGCTCGGCCCTTCAAGCAGGCGGATATTGCCGCTCCCTATATTCTCGATCGTAATTACAGAAAGATTAGATTTCGCGGTGACACGATGACAGCAGGGGGGCGTGCGAACACCCACCGATAACGAGAACGAAAAGCCGCGGCAGGGTGCAAGCGAAAGAACTGCTTCTACGTTTCCTGCCCGCCGAGATAGGCGAAGGAAACGGGAAGCAGGTCAATCGAAATCGAATCTGAATAATGTTTCGCTTGCTTTGTGAAAGCGCATTAGAATGCTAATATGGACTAACATTTATCATGCTTCACCCTTTTCCACCGTTTATTTACGCGACACAACTGTATGGAAAGGGCCTGGCCACTTTAACCTTGTAACAATTTATTGGCTCGTATAAATGCGTGCGCGAATACTTACCGCTTCTGGGAGCGCGCTGGGGAGCGCAAGATGATAAACGATGTCGTGATGTCTCGTGCAAACCACTCTAACTCGCCTTTCGGACAGTCCACCTTCGTTCTTCTCGTCCACCTTCGCGTCCACTTTATTTTACGATGCGTTTTCAAGGGCTCACTTCTGCCTGGTTACTTTACCTCCTTTTTCGGGGATCACTAGTCCTTCCTATGTTTGAGGTATAGGGTAGATGTACCATTTGTGGCCACTTGAAGGATTTCCGTACCACTCACAGATACATAACTTACAAAAGAATACGTACACAAAAGTAAAGAATATATAAGTGTAATCCAAAATATACAGATAATTAAAATATTCTACGTTGAACAATGTTTTAAACATAATTATTTAAAAAATCATTATATTATCGTGCCAGACTGTTTTGCACAATTTGTGGCCACTAGAGTACCATTTTTGGCCAGCCGGCTTTCCATTTGTGGCCACTTATAGAATTGGTAATACGAAAGACCCACAGTAAGAATTGTAGTTTTTAATTTATTACAAATGTTCACTACTGAACAAATAATACAATACTTGCTGCACAAAAATAATATTAACTGCCAATATCCTTTTTACTTTTTCTTTTGGTAGCGACAGGTTTTGCTTTTTCTGTTTTTTTTTCTTATTCCTTTCTTCGAACTTTATGGCTTTAATCTTTTTATTTTCTTCTATTTTTGCTAGTCTTTTTTCTTTATTAATCATTCTCTCCTCTTCTTTGTTCTCCTTTTCTTTTTTTTTGGCCAACATGATCTCCATCCATTTGTCTGATGTTATTACAGCAGGTAAATGTTCAACTGCTTTCCGCTTTCGCTTTATGATTTGCTTTTCGGGCCATAAAAGAATTTCGTTGAAGACATCATCGAATGACTTTTCACGAATCGTAAAAATCTTCCACTTTAGAAGAATTTTTTCGCTAACTATTGTATAATAATTTTACAATAATTAGGTATTGTACGATAAGTTGCTAATGAGAATGCCTACTGACCAAAAATGGTTGTACCGTGGACTGTTTATGGCCATTACGTGGCCAAGAATGGTACAATTCCATTTTCGATGTACCATTTTTGGTCAGGGCCTAATTCCACTAGAGTTTAGGTTATATCGTTGAAATTCTTTTTTAAATCTCAAAAATATTTGTTTTTTAATATAAATATGTATAAAACTTCATCCATACTCTTGTTAAATACAGTAACTAATTGTTTTCTTACCAGTCGTATGCTAAGCACCATTTGCAAGGATGTGGAAAGTTATCAAAGATTTGGACATTCACATATGATAATTAAATAAAACGGGACAACAAAACAGTATAAAGTAGTAGAAATGTTGCCAACATAACCCACTCTTAGACAGCTTCATTCATTGTGATGAAAGTAAACTAAGAATACTTAATATATCGTAATTAATAAGATAGTGGCCACAAATGGTGCAGTGGCCACAAATGGTACATCTACCCTAACAGAGGTACCCGGCTAGAATTCGTACTAGTTTTAGAACACGTACTCTAGTTTGCTCTTATAAATTTGTTAAGGGGTAACACCACTCTAGAGGCAGAAAAAAGACCTAAATTTGACAATTTATTTTGGGAGTATGACAAACGGAATAGAATTCCTTTTCAGGGAGTTTATTTAATACATATTGAAGTACGAAAAACAATTTTTTTATTGTCATTTTTATACAAAATGGTGGCGACAGAGCCCGTCGTCGAAAACAGTTTTTTTTTAAAACACCGCCACGGGAGGACGGATTTCTCGGCATGTATGAGTCCTGGAACAAAAAACAAAAAAAATTATAATCTATATACAATTGGCTTTGGAAGTACGTAGCCGTTTTTTTTTAAATCAATTTTTGTGGAAGTGGTACACTTTTTAAGAAATGAATCGATTTTTTGCCCTAAAAATGAGCATTAAATTGTTTATAAATGACAAAGTTTACATTCAATCAAAAAACGGCTACGTGCTTCCAAAGATAATATTGTTGTGAAGCTACTGTAAAAATTTCAAATCGATCCATGCAATAGTCTTTGAGAAATCCGTCCTCCCAGTTTGAAAAAAGTGGTTTCGAGAAAAACGCGTTTAAAGTTTTATGAACACTTTAATCCTTTAAATTTTTGTTTACCTGTAATCTGCGATGCCTGCACCATACATTTGGCCATCCAGGTCGAAGTTCGTCTCCTCCTCTTCCTTCCTAGATGCTTTTAAGGATATTCGATTTTTTTTAAATCCTAGAGTGGTGTTACCCCTTAATGCCACATGTATTGTCGCGTTACCCCAATAACAGAAAACCCATTCGACTCTTGGCGGTAATTTTTTGATCGCGCCAATAAAGTTGTGCTCCGATTAACCCACTTGGAATTCAAACGATAACAATTATGTCCAAGCAGTGTTCGTCCGACATCGATTCAGAAAAGTAAATGCCACGAAAACGAGACATCGATTTTACGCAGTACTTCGAACTTTACGATTCTCATAAATGTTTAATTGAATATTACGCAGAAAGAGGGCAGCAAAACAGAATCGTAAGGGAAGGGTTTACGACGGAGATCCTGGGGGGGGGGGGGGGGATTCGGACGTGAATTTGACGTTTGTGACCAAGACGTCGGCAGTAGCCTTTTCCCTGGTTAAACAAATAAACGCAAGATGTAGGTACGTACTTTGCGATCAGCGATACCGTGCCTGCTTCTAATGTCACGGATAGCCAGGTTATTGCACAACGATATCACTCGCTGGGAATCCAATTTTGGCCAGATGATATAATAGATTTCCGGTGGCCTAGTTCAGCCAGCAATTTATAGACAAGGATTTAACTCGAAATTAAAACTGCACCGCCCTGCGAAGGGAACAAGGTCCCATCGCGGCGACCTCCGAGCTCCGTTCCGAATTGCGGTCAGAAACCAAAAAATCCTCGGCCAATCGTGAGTCGACGCTTCAAGTTCTCGAAATCGGGAAGACACCGAGAATCCCTTGCTCCGCGTACCACGCAAGATTCGCTGACACTGAAATACGATGCCGATTTAGGATTTTACTGTGAATTGGAAATGCCCGGTTTCGCGGGCTGAAGAACGCTTTATGAAACTAAAGTATGACGTTCATTTCCAGATCCGGGCGAGGATAAAATGCGGCCGTAACGAGTGCCATTAGTACCGAGGCGTAACATATTACCGGGTTGCTTTTCACTTTTCACTGCGCAGAACGTGGATCATTTAAAATATCGAAATTGAAAATCGCGTACGTTCGTTCGGCAGAGGATCCGCGATAAATTAGCCGGGCGGCCAGTGATTTATTCGCACCATTTCAACGTCACGAACGGTATCGGGTGTTTAAGATTCGACGGGAAAAGTAATAGAAAGTTCCCTCGCAAAATGGAGGCACGATAATACGTAGTTTGCAAATGGAGCACCGAAAGGTCGCAGTTGATGTCTCTCTCGTTAACGTAACATCAATATTTCTCGCAGGCTCCTTATCCGATCCCGACTAAATCCGATAACAAAGGACAAGCCAATTCGTCCGTCGACGCTTATAATAGGTCCCGCGAACTCATTGTCTCGATGAAATAAAAAGTGGAGGAGACTTTTTCTATCAGGCCAGTGACAAACGTATCTGAGGAGCGTCTCATCAGCGAGCACGGTCGCTGGGTCTCTTTTCCTCTTTCCTTTCATCGCCTCTTTCCTGCTCGTCCCTGTCTCTCTCGCTTAGCGTGCAATGTTTGCAGAAGCCTGTGGGCTTCTGGTGGTCCCGGCGCGCCTCGCCTCGCCTCGCCGCGCCGCGCCGCGGCGCTACGAAGACGAGCCGAGCGGAGAGAGTCCTCGTCTAGCAGTCTCCTTCTCCACCCCCCGGCGTAGTCTACGTCTCTTTATTTCACGGCTACCTTAGAGATAAGAGCGCCACGGAATAACGGCTCTTTATTATATACGGTAATAGGCGAACTTCAAGCCTGGAACTTAACCGTGCCGCCCATTTTCCGCTGGATAAGATGCTTCCTTTACCTCGACATAGCCAGCCCTCATAGTACTAGCCTCTGTACACCGGCTTTCGCCCTGTGTGCGCGCTTCCTTGCCTTCGAGCATTCACCAGCGGATACGCCACCTATGTGCAATATTAAACCGACGGGAAATTATTTGCTGGGAATCGGTTCTTGATGAACTTGCAACGGGGCTATCTCTGATTGAGGGATCCAAGGGATTAAAGTTAGTAGGATGTACTCCTGTATAGGCCGTTGCTTCTGATACTTGAAAGTCAATTGAAAAACTCGTATGTGTGTGTGTGTGTGTGTAGGTGCACGTACGTGCGGACGTAATCCATTCGATGGACCTTTGGCTTTCGTGCCACCGAGGCATTGGCTCTGGTAGAAAAGGTTCGGAAGTAAATTGTGACCGTCTGCCGTCTGCCTCTTACACTTGATTCCACATTAGAGCATACAGATTTCGCGCAGCCACGACCCTCAGGCGACGTTGCTACGCCGACTCCCCACTTAACCGCCTATGTTTTTCTCCGTCGCACGGCCTTCTCTACTCTCTCTGTTCGCTTTTCGTGCGGGACTGTTTGCGTTGACAACGGTCAGGTCCCGCGTTTGGGATGTACCAGTCAGGGTAGAACCCCCAATTACTGACACATTAAGGACTGACTCTAATATTATTGCATAGTATCTGTATTTATTGACTAAAAGTATAAGTTTTTTATTTTATTTATTATGGTTTAATATGTTTACTTCATGGAAAATATTTTGTGGGTCTTAGAATTTCTATTTTTATATATAAATTCATTAATCTAAAAAACATATTTCGAGATCTATTACTGACACCTCTAAAACCTGTGTGACTGAATTACTGCCAGCTAACCTAATACTGTTTATTACTCATTTTACAGTTATGTCGTCTCATGTACACGAGCAACTACTGCTATGACAGTAATACCAAAATGCTTGAAACGCTTGTACCAATCACTGTCACCCATATATTAATTAAAAAGGCTTAAGTAATCGTTATATTACGATCGTTGTGACTTTCTATGATACTTATATTGTACTAAAAAATTATTGTTTATTATGTAAATAATTTAAATATAGTAATTATAGCCCTTTCTTTAGTGCCCTGTTTTCTCTTTCACTAGTAAGGAAGTCGCCATTTCCACTGTTGTCATCAAATTAAAATTTTGTATCGTCTTATAGAAATTAATGAAAAAAAAAAATTAAATTGTGCATTTTCTAGCGGATAGATTATAGGTTGAATTACATAATTCTTTTTGTGTGTGACTTTACAACGTTTATTTATTCGTTATTTTGAGTAAAATAGCTTAAGGTGACAGTAATTGGGTGGGTGTCAGTAATTGGGGGTTCTACCCTATTGTTTGGAAATTACCACGACCAATCGCATGCGGTTCAAACCGTGGGTAGTAGTGGGAGCTGCGCAGATCGGTCGCAAATCGGTAGGGGCGTCTGTATGCTCTTGTATGGAATGCAGTGTACGCCTTGCCACTAAACGGCCCGGCTAAATGGAACCACCAGGAATAGATAATTTCCGCCCGGTTAGCTGTTCTTTGAGCAGCCGCGATTAAAGGAATCGTGGCGTTTACTCGGCCCGACGAAACGAGAGCCACTTAGACGTGATTCGCGTCTCCTCGGGAAGCTGCTCGAGTGATTCTAAGAACACCAAATAAAGTTAAATCTCCTCCACCTTGTTGCATTAGGCAATCAGGACCGAGGAAGCTTCCTTTGATTCGACGAGTCTCCCGATTCTAAACTCAACTTCGATCGCAACAGAGAAAAATTACGCCTGCTACAGGAATGCAACGTCTCCCGCGACAAGACACTGAGCTTCGTCTAAAAAGGAGCTGCGTTATAGAATTCCATTGCTGTCGACTAACGCGCAACATATTCTTCGCAAATGTGCTTTGAAATTTTATTAAAATTAACGCCGTAAAGTTCGCTCAGCTGCAGGATACACGTAACTCCAGAGGAGGGAAATACGATTTAGCCAATTTCTAGGAAAATTTCGCGTCAAAAGGCACGAGCGGTGCATAAAGCGGCACAGAAATTGGAAAAACTAGGCGAGTAATACCCTAGAAATAAAGGAAGTTATAAAGAACGCGGAGCAAGGAACCCGGGAGGTTGGAAATTCCTGGTTACTATTCCGCGGAAAGATAATATCGAAAGATACGGACAAGGAGGACGACTTTGAAATGGAAATTTAATCTACCGGCGTATCCGCAAGTCGAATTTTCAATGTATTAACGTGGCGCGTTCGCCGCGCCCGGTGTGCCCGAACCAACCCGTTCAAAATTTTGCAAACAGTCCCTCTAAACGTTGAAATTAATCTCTGCGCAAAGCTGTTCGAGTTGCCGGATCCACCGATTTCATGGTTCAATTTGTTTTTCGAGTGTAATTGGCGAGCAGACGGCTCGAACTCACCCTTATCCCGCAATTTAGGTAGAAACTTGCGTATACAGAGACAGAGGTAGTCACGCGCGAGCGTACGTACGAGTTAAGTTGCCTTCAAAGCAGGATTTACATGGATTACGTTTCTCGTCGAATTGTAGAATCTGTTCGGGGATAGCAATCTCGCTTCACTTTCGCGTGAAATGATTAAAACGTCCCTGTCGAAACGAATCGGTATTTGGAGGGAATAATTCCCGCAAAATAAGGTTCCTCCGTTAACGGACATGCAACCCAGCGTAAGTAGTATGACACTACGCACGGTCAGTCGCGGAGTCAAGTTTGTACAGGCATTACGATACCACTCGTTTCCATTCTTACAGAACAACAGTAACAAAGAACAGCACAGCGGTATACTTATCGATTGCTAGTTTTTCTCGGTTGGTCTATTTCCTTCTGTTCCCCTGATTTCCACGCGAGGAAAGCGCGCCCACGGTATTCTATCGAACGGAATATTCTGGTCCTGTTGCACAACATCGAAAGTCAATCGAGCATTATCGGTACATGCCTAACGATCCTAGGACACTGCTGGCTGAAATTTCAGACACCTGAGGAGTCGCTATTGTGCCGAAAATCGATATCGAGTAATTCCATGAGTTTTTGCTGAACAATTCGTACGAGGAAATATGGAGACACTTATCGGATAAACTGATAAGAATTGAATCGACGAATTGGTGAACGCTGCGAGATCTCTTTGAAGACGTTTGAAGTGACGAAACTCGTGGAGGTGTTCGGCGACGCGCGTGCCAATCCTCCAGAGACCTCTTAAACTTCTCTTTCGCCAGATAATTAGGCTTACCCCCTATAATGGAACGAGACTTCTCTAATGAATTAATTAACTGATACCAACTTAAGGTACCTACCTAGACCCACCAACTATAGGGGCAGATATTGTTAAGCGACGCGGGGGGAGCAAGATTAGATGGAGAAGATTAAAACGGAAGCTACAGCAATTTTGTCCACCATCTTGCGTTCCTCGTAATTAAAGCATGGAAATCGTACGTAAGTTATCTCTAATATCTCAATCTGTTAACACGGGAGAAACGGTAACTGGTTGTCTCGTTAAAGCGAAATACACCACTGCTCGATGGTTCGAGTGCACTTGTTTCTCCCCTGTCCCATAGCTTAAAGCGGAACGTTCAGGGCTCCTCGTTTCTCATTAATCCATAAAACGGAAGTGTTACGATATAACTGCAAAGGCAGAAACCGTTCCGTTAACAGAAATTACTGGGAGCGTAGTTCGAAGTAAAAAGGGTCGAACAGCTTTCAGTCAACGCTAATGGATGCCGTCCCGGGCAGACATTTAAACGATCCATCTTTAAATAAGAATAACGAAGTAGCCATTCTGGCAGATAGAATTAATGAATTCCGGTACCTGCGAGAAACGCCCCGGCGTAAAATAGTGTTAAGAAGTCTTCGCGAAAGGGACAGGGGAAAAGTGAAAGGGGGCGAATTTTTATCGCGCGCGCGATTGTTTTTCAACTGCTCAGGAAATCCATCGGTCTATATTTCCCGTCCAAAGTGGCTCGACGTGCCATTCCGCCGCAACCCTTCCACGGTATCGAAACTATTGGATCGATGGCAATTTCGGGTGCGTACGTAGTTCGCACTACGTTTCGACTGCTCCACGCCACCTTGGAACGCATTTCAAGAACCCACGCCGAAGTTTTCAGAGCTGCTCGCACACTCACGTCGCAGAACATTCCATCGTAAATCGAGGTCGCTGTACATAGTTACATACACTCGCGTGTCCTCGCGTCAGCGAGACGTCGGGCGAAAACAAGCACGAATTAATTTACGAGCATTATTATACGAAAGTCTAATCTGGAAAAAAATTGATTTATTAGAATTGCCCTCTGGAAGCAGTGGCCCTAACAAACCAGTAATTATTAACCAACGCTAGCGTACAATCTCTAGTTCGTTACAACGGCGATGCATAGGGCTGTTGAATGCGTTCCAGAAACACGGTTCCGCGCGCTCGAAACATTCCGGCAACATTTCCCGAGATACTTGAGATTATCCGAGAATATTCTGCGTATTCGATCGTGATACCAGCAGGGCGTCCAAGAAACACTCCATCTATACTACATAATATACTAGTCGGTACATAACTGGATGCAGACATGTGTACTTGACACGAGCTCGTGCCCCATTCCTTGGGAATCCACTCGGAAAGCGTTAAGGGAAGTTTAAATACACGGTGCATACAAAAAATCCTCTGTGTTTTTGTTATAGAAAGGGATGAAACGGCGCCGAAAAATTGTCCGCATTACCATCGATAATAATGTACAAAGGAAAGCCTTTAGAGCCAAATCGTGACGATTTTTGACAAAGCGAAAGCACTCTGTTAGATTTCACCGCCATTCTCTGTGCCTATAATTCGGTGAAAGGTGCAAGTGCTTGGTCGGAATCTAGAACGCGCGAATATATCTATTGATCTCTCTCTGTCTGTCTCTCCTCCGTTCTCTGTACCTTGCCCCTTTTCTCGTCTCTCTCTTCTCCACTTGGAATAGATCATGGAAATTGGGATATGATCGTAGGCTCTCTCGCTCTACGATCGAGTGCCGCGCGAAACGTCCAAAATAATTTTCTGAAATTTTTCCCAATTCCAGTCGCATTTACCGACTCAGGGATTTATCGAGGTCTTCCTCGACAGGAAATTGAACAAAAAAGTGTGTATACGTAAGCTGTCGGTTATACGACTGTAGTTTCGACGGGTAAACAAACTTGAGAATCCCATTCTCCTTATATTCTGCTGGCGCTGTGGAAAGTGGGTTGCGTTATTGATAGAGATGCGTACTTCCGCAGCATACATTTGTAGATATTAATATTCATAAACTGAAAGAGAATCTGCCGTATTACACCGACTTGACTGCATCGACTAAAGCATCCAGGCCAGGGCATGCACTCTGTTCAGCTAATTCATTCCACTGATTCATAGCTCGCCACGAAGATCCCGATAAGCATCCCTTTATGCTGGCACATCACCGCGACTACAACTGAAGGGCTCTTCGACAACTCGTCGACCTTCTCTTCCGTGGGTAAGCATAGAAATTGCGTAGAAAATAGAAGCGGCAGTTTTAGAATCGATGCGAAATTATGCCCGTCGGCTTCTCTGAACGGTCCGCGCCAGACCTCGGTTGCCATCGCTGCAAGTAGGTACAGCTGCATTTCTATGTAGGACGCAAACGGATACAAATGATAGGTACCCTCCTACCTCTGCAACGTTTATCGCGTACGATTTTCATCTAGCGAATACGAATCTCTAGTCGCGAATAATCTCCCACCGCCGTGGAACGGAACACTCTCAACGTCGTCGAACATATTTGAGATTGGACAATACCTTCTGACCGGCATTCAGAGACTCGGCGCATCGCGGTTGCTTGGATTAGTAGTCGATGCTTGATGGACGATAAATTTCCTTCGGACCAGAAACACGCGGGCTATTCTCTGAACTCTTGAATATACATATCGATCTTGCATAGATGAGCGTCTATATTCGCATTTTCTGCCCCGTGGAACTTGAGTCAGTCGGCCAGCCAGTCGTTGGCGGACATGCGGACAGAACGATCTGCCAGCAGTTAACTTCCCACGGGACGGAGGATGGCATTCATGGAATTTTAGAAACGCGTTCGAAATTACATTATTCTTGGGTTATTCTTGGCATTTGGAAAACGGAGAGGTATGCTACGATCAACTGGATATTAATTCTACCTGCGTAACGCACGGCAGTTTTGCTCGGTAATAGTTGCTTAACCCTCGTGAATTGTTCCGTTCGGAACCACAGTCAGGAATGGAACATTGAATATTCTCGATTTCATTGTCGAACTTCAGCGTACCGTCTGTTGCTTTGTACAAAATTTATGAGGCTGAATAATTAAGCTGGGTAATGAAGTGGTTCTAAAGAGCTAATTGATCCTGCTCGGCACGTTGGATAAACAGGGGATAAGGTCAACGGCAATTAGCAGTATCGGCGGAAAGAAAACATGTAGGTATAACTAGAATTTCCATCCGTATACCGGCAGAGCGATATTCCACGTGTCGCATCGCCAACGAAATAATGATCTCTCTCCTGAGTTACAACGGGATTCGCGCTTTTTCGCGTCTTTATCGAGTCGCTGTGGTTCTCCGCGCGAGTGCCATCACCATTACCGCTACGGGCCAAAGATTGGAAGATCACAAGGAGCAGAGGCAAACGCGCCTTAACCGTGATGGAGCTGAACGGTAAGACGTAAGGAGAGAAAGGAGACGAAGAAACTGAAGAGCAAGAAGTAGCACTGGAAGAAGAAGAAAAAGGAAGAATACAAAGAAGAAGTAGAAGAAGAAGGATCAAGGTTGAATTCACAATACCAAAGTCGAGGGTGGGGAGGGGTGGAGTAGGGAAGAAAGAGGAGGAAAATAAGAGGAAGAGGGAGATAGAAGGGTGGTGGCTGGTAAGGGTGGGCAAACGGGCTGATATATATGCAAGCTATAGACACGCGGGCACAGGTAAGCGCGCACGCGCGCCAACCCACACAGCCTGAAGTGCTGAAGAAAGGAAGCACGAACAAGGGTGGTGTAGGTTGTGTGACGGCGAGGAGCGGAGTTCGGAGAGGCTGCACGGGGCGGCTGCGTGCTCGAAGCCCGAGCGGCGCTCGCGCAATGTAGTCCCTCGGCTATCCTTGACGCGGGAGCATCGTCGTTTCGAAACAGCCGCGACCTTCTCCCGTCGCGCGCGTTCCCTCGAAACATCCAACCACCGACACGCTCCTCGACATACCCGGAGTCACCCCTCTGAACGGCTCAATTCCGATGGACAAACCGCGCGCTGGTCACTGACACTCACTCCACGCGAGCCTCCTCCTTCCCACCGAGTCCTCTGGAAGTTTCTCTCTTTTTCAACGCTTCCCGGGGGTACGAGTTTCCGAGATCGCGCGTATCGCGTACCTACGATACAGATCGATGTATCGATGATCCGCGATGTGTGTAGTGACGTAACCGGTGAATCGTGATCCCGTTCGCGACCTGTTCGGTCGGTAGGACATGGATGGCACCCTGACCTGGACACGGTGGTTTACGCGCGACCTGTTTGCCTTCCAAGGCATTCCACTGTGCTAAATCCCTCGGCTGGTTCAGGAAATCGCGCTGCGAACGTTCACCGCGATACGCTTCCCGCCTGGTGACAGCTTCGACTCTTTGAGTGCTCCACCGTGAATCGCGGCCAATCATCCGCAAGGTGCCTGAGATCATCGACATGTTGGAGGGATCCTGATCGGTCTGGAGAGAGCAGGAGGTGCGATTCAAGTTTACGGGCGGACGTCGTTGTCAACTCCCGCGACGTTAGGACACACTGCCGACACAGTGAAGTTTGACAGAGGATTTCCAAAGTGCGCTAGGTACCCGCCGCGGTTCGCAGCCGTGTCCTCCGAGGCAGCCACGAATTTCCGGCACGAAGTACACGTAGAACTTCTAGTGAACAATCGAGTAATCCGTATAAAAGACTCGTAACACTGCCTTCTCGGTGCTTCGCGAACGAAACTGGGTGAGGTACGGTTATCGTTCGTGGGCCGATCGAACTTGGCACGAACTTCCTTTCGACGCTATCCCCGCTGAATGGAGCACCGAGAGACGCGCAACCCTCGCTACAAATAAATCTACGTAACCTCCGCCGAAAAAGAACTTTTCTAGTCTTCTTGTATCTGGAAGCGACGCTGCGTCAGATGAAGCGTCGAGAGATAAGTGCTTCCGTTCTAGAAAATCGCAACTGCGACGCTCCGAGAAACTTGTCGAACCTCGAGTGAAGTACGTTCGTCTTCCAGCAGTCCGATCTCTAATATCTGCACTGCTTCGTAAACGTTCACAGTCGAAGCATCGAATAGAGAAGCGGAATTTCTATGCTAGAGTTTCATCCCCGTGGAGTCGGTAATCCCTATAATACCGAATAGAGTGAAGATACGATCCTTGACACGGAAATCTCCGTAGAAGTGGCAGGACTTTTAGCGAGAAACTCGAGACGATTCACTGGAGGACTTGCGTGACAAAACGTTTGAGTGCGCGACTAAGAAAGAGTCGTTACTCGACAGTGCGATACTTTCCTTGGATCCCCACGGGACGCTGAAGCTGAAAGGTGCTGGTGGATCAGGAGCGATCCTCGACACTTGTTTACCCGAGCATTTCACCGACACGAGTCCGCGTTCAGTGCTCCGTGTCCTTCCGTGATACAACGCCGTGAAAAATCTCCGGCCACCTTCCGCTTCTTCTCGTGCCCGCTTCACACCGTTCTTCCACCAAACCTGCCCGCTCCTGCCGACCTGGGATAAAAGCAGTAACTGGAAGAGAAGTTGGAAACTCGCGATTAAAATCGTGAGAATTGCTGGCGTTCGATCGAAGGGGGCGATCGATCCCCGTGAACGAGACAACGGAAACGATGCATTATGCCGCGCGACTGTTAGACCGGGAATAAAGGCTGCGGGAGAAGAGAAACGACGCGATTGAGGGAAAATGCAGCGGCATAGCGATGCGCAGCGGGAGAAATTGCGAGAAAGAATGATCGATGGGACGTCTAGCGCGCGGAGGAAGTTACTTTAACGAGTCCCGCCTAATGCATCGGGAACGACTTTGCGGTCGTCAGTGCGGCGACAGACATAAAAGCGTCCACCCTTCCTCCCTCTGATCTTAGACCAGCGCAAACTAACCCCGTACTAGCGCCAACGAAATACTCCTGCCGTTAATTGCGTTCATTAGCCGCATCAGCGGTTCCCGCGACCGCCGAGTTTACGTTACGCTACCACCCTTTCTTCTGCCACTTACTCGCCAGTCCCTCCGCCTCCGAAATCGCGCAGTGTTCTCAAGGCAAGCAAGAAGGAACGGGGAGAAAGCTGTTATTTTTCTAGCATGCTGCTGACGCCAGCAAGTAAATCGAATGTAACAGTGCCGTTGTGTCGTTAACGAGTAAAGCCGGTAGCATTCGTGAAATTGTAGCTTAGCCACGGCAGAGAAGGAACTCGGACGAACGGGAGTTCGTGTGAACGGCGACTGTGAACGCTTTGTTGTGACTCGAGAAGAAGTTCTGTGAAATGCCACCTCGTCCGAGAAACTGTAAACGCTAGCAAGGCTTTCGTCGGACCGATGCGCGTCACTCGACAAAACGACTGAAATGCGCGCGAGATAGTATATCAATATGTGAATGAACCTCGCCGAGGAAAAGCGATGTCTACTTCTCTTCCCATACTCGTCTGTTTTATCATTTCTTTTGGTAAGTCGAAACACCTAACGCCCACCTTGTTATCGCGCGATTCAACGTTCCGGCCGGCATTGCAACAGTTCCTCCAAACTCCATTGAAACATTGCAAACTCTGCAGCCGCAAAGTAATTGGGGAAATTTATTATCACATTAGCTCCTGGTCGGAGAATCGATTTCAATTATATCGTAAAGTGTTTGTCGCAACAACATCGTCGCCTCCTGCTTCAACAGGAGCGTTCTGGGAAAACGCGTTTCAATTTCAATCCTGAGTAACAGATTGAACGTTGCATTCCATTGCAATTTGTTAATTGGTAGCTAACAGTAACTCTGTTGTAATTTTCAGAGACAGATTAGTATTCGCGGTGTTCCTTTGAATTCTGCGTAGCAACATATTGTCGATAACATTTCGTCCCGCGTGAGTGTAGGAGTCGGTGTATAACAGGGCGGAGCTCGTATATCTTTCAGTTTGATTGAATTTGATGAACTCCACCCTGGTGTAACGGAGAGGAGAAAGTACAACCAGCCCTCTGGCCAACCTGCTTAATTCTCAACGTAATTCGCAAACAAATAATGCCATTAATACTCTTCGGCTTTTCCAATAAAACCGTCGCTGTTTCATTTTAATACAGTGTAGGGGAGACCGGGGCAGATTGTAACATAAGTAAAATCTTTTGAACGACAGATCTGGTAACCCACAGCACGCGAGAGCTGCTTGACGATATTAGCACCGTCGGTTTTAGTGACACAAACGAGCGTTATGTATTCATTTTGTGGTAATAGCCCAGAATTGGAGTATTTAGAGCACGTAAGTAAATGTTGTCTTAGCACTTTTATTTCAATTAACCGTCATTAGGAACCGTTTGAATTTTTGTTTCTTTGTCGCAAACGAATCAGTACACATTGGTTTATTATTATGTGTACGCATTTTAGTGATTTGATGTTTAGTTTCTCGTTTGCTGAGATAAAACGCAAAAATTCGCCCTCGGGGTAAATTGTAACATGTTACTACGCTTACTCCACTCCAAATGGTGATAAAGCAAGCTATTTGCTGACACACCGGAAAAAGATGCTCTAGACGAACAACAGAACAATCGAGAATCCAAAAAATAGAAAAAAATGTATGAAGGCAAAAGTAAAGAAAGCACAGAAGAAGATTTTGATAGAATCAGATGAATAAGCAATGATTGCTTAACTCATGTATATCAAATGTTTAATAATGATCTGTGTTTTCATTTATATTTTTTAGAAATGTTTATTTGTGTTCATATTTGTATTTAAATAAGTAAAACAGATGTGTTACAATTTACCCCGGACTGGGGCAGATTGTAACAAAGGTTCAGATTGGTTTAAGATGAAGCTAGATGTCTAAGTGTCCAAGATTTTGTCACGTACTTTCACGCAATTAGTTCACCACATATGTAAGTAGTAAATCACGCAAATTATTTCCTGATTGAGGAAAACACTTTCGAGAAAAAACTGTGAAAACTTTTTTTGTTACAATCTGCCCCGGTCTCCCCTACTATCCTTTATCGGAGACGTTTCCTTGTAAACACTCTTTAAATATTCTTTTCAACAGCGTCTCCAGGTTTCGCAATGCACTTTTCATGCACGTATAATTGCCTTGCTAGCCCATAAAAATAAAAGTGCGCATTCCGCGCCGAGGAGAAGTAGAAAGACGACACTGGCAGGATTTTAACGGAGAAATAATTTCCCATTTATCTTTACTCTTGCATCTCCGTTTCTTCGCGCACCTGACGTCGAGATCCTCTCAAGAGAATCGCTTCTGCGAAAAGTTACAATGGTTTCCCTCTGCGGACGAATACTCGCGGTCCAATATCACGGCGAACCTCAAGAACTCGCCATGATCGATTGTTTTGCATCTTGTTTTCTATCAAACTCTGATACCTTCTTCTTTGATCCGTCTGTTTGTTACTGCACCCCCTGCCTTCCCTTTAAAGTGCCTTGCGGTTCTTCTTTGGGACATGTATCGAAGCTGCTTCATTTGCTTGATCGTAGTGCCGAAAATATTATATAATCGTCTTTACAATATCCTATACAATATTCATTGCTGATATACGACTCATTGTCAGTGTCAGTAATATGTTGAATCGAGTTAAATGGCTTGAGTTTAATTCGCGTCAGACTTTATGTGCTCGTAAATGTGCACCCTTGTACCGTATCGGGACCGTTGAAATGAAATGAACAACTGAATCCCGCTGAATGTTTCGGATCGTACGCTTCAGCTACTATTGTCCACCATGTAGAAAGCGAGGTTCAAGAATTGAGAAGAATGTACTGTTCACCCGCGACCAGTTTAAACGCGCGAAACTGGATACAATGGCGACACTCCTTTATCATCACCGTCGAAAAGAAAACGCTTCTGTTCTACCCTTGTTTGTTCCTATGCTCTCTGCGCCACCAAGTTCCACTACTTCATTGCCGTTATTCTTAACAGATTCTGAGTTGTCAAAAACTATGCGAAATAGTTCCGCGCAGGAATGTCGCACGGATGTCTATCAACTACGCGTCAAGAACTTGGGCTACTCGCAGTTCAGAGAGAAATGGTTACCCCTCGGAAAAATATGTCAGCTAGATTCCCATTAGATTTATTCGAGTGAAGCCAGTCGAGTCGCTCTATTGAATAGTCGACATGAAATTCTGAAATCCGCTGAATGCTTTGAGGCGACGCCGACGCGACGGCGACGCGCGAAACGGCCGCTATTTGTCTTAGGTTTTCGGTGTGCCGTGCAGTGTGCACCGCCAAAAACCAGAAATTAGTACCGCGCAACGCGTCCCCGCGTAAGCCATTTACATTCTGCCGACGCTGTTGGCCGTGTAAATTCGCGGCACTCCAGCTGGTCGCGTTTTGCTTTCTCGTGGGCGCCGCAGTGAACAGTACACTCTGGGACTCTCTGAATGCCCTTTGTCTCGGAGATAAGGCGTTTCCAATTCTGAGTAGAATTCTTGATTCGATCTCTGCCTCGCTGTCGCGAGTCAAGCTGGACCGTCGGCTATACGCTCACCCTCCTCCTACCGTGATTTAATGTAATTGAAGTTCACCAAGAAGATAACAGCTTCGTTACGAGGGAACGAGTTCTTCTTTCATAGCCGTGCTGTTGCTACATTTTCGTTTGTTCGTCATCGGCGAAAATTCCATCGCCTGGCTCAGCTGCAGATCTTGATTAATCCTCGAAAACGTACAAGAAGCTAGTGTCTTGGAAATTGCAGGCTAGAAAAATGCGAAAATGTTTAGAGAGCACAGGAGAGATGAGAAATTGAAGTCGAGTTGGAGCGGCAGCGGCGCAATTCGCGCCTCTGTGATTCGGCGTGCGGGAGTCACCTTGTTTAATCAGGCTGGCTTATGGGGCCAATAAAATTCCAGCTCATGGATTCATTTTGATCGCCCAGCCATGGAACGAGTCGGAGGCGCCGAATCGCCGATACAAACCAGTCCACGAGGTGTTTGGACGACGATCGAGGCCGTGGAAAGCGGCGTTCGGGTTTATGACGTTGCACCGTGGAACGACGCACGTAATTCCGCCACCTCGATGCAACCCGTCGGTGCGCCGTCGGGATTTTGCCGCCACGGTTCACCACCTAGCTGAACCGGCCCCAAGACTCGTCCAGACAAAGCGGCGCGTTAACGAAAATAATGATCCTACCCGTCAATCCCCCTCGATACAAAGGCTCCTGGATTAAAGTATCCGGCGTGCCGTACACGATCGATCGAATATACCGATTTGCCGGGGATAAAGCCTGGATTCGGCCGTGCTTTCTCCTTTGGTTACAACACTTGCCCGCTGCCCTGGCACTAGCAGCCAGCTTATACCTACAAACTGTCTGGCGATCCATCCGCTAGCGATACCCAGCGGATTAATCTACCGGGCCTAGATACTTTGTCCCATAGGCAGTTGACACACAGCGGACCTCTGCAAATGAAACTGCGTTGATTCCATTCGCCAACCGGTTCATTCCGACTTTTAACGAGCGCGCTTGCCGCGGACCTCGTCTAATGAGAAAATTAATTGACTCTTCAAAGATAATTGCCAGGCGGTTGGCGTGGGTGGCGTCAAGAGGCCGATTTCGTATACTTTGCCTAAGTCAGCTTTTTTCGATAGACGCCCGGAGTTGATTGGTATCGTTCGTTTGCTTTTCATTACCCGCCTCGGGACTCGCGCATTGCCCGAGACCGGCCGATGTCCACTGGCGTTTTCCACGTCCACGGTAATTTAGGAGCAACATCGAGATCCCAGCGAAATTTATAATAGATTACCGTGCGTCCACTGGTGTCGCGAGCGAATCCAACGATCAATCACGATTTCATCGCTGAATAAATTCAATTCATTATTGGCCGAGTTAGAGTCGGCTAATGTTAGCGACAATATTGACTCGTACGATGATCCGTCTGCAATTTGCGTTATTACTGACAAACTACGGAATACGTGAAACGCTTGCAACTGTTACACGGACTGATTATCGTGTTACAAATTTCCACCACTTTCCGCGACATCAAAGAACCACTCGGCCGTTTTATGCAGCTAGCTAATGAAAGTATCGACCCCCTGAAATCCATGCTACGACTGCGGTGAGCGACACAGGAAGGCGTGAAACGCGGACAGTGTTGGAATTTCCGCAGAAAACGGTAATATATTGTTAGACGGTATTATTGTCGCGCGTAGTAACGGACACATATTTTCTGACTCGCGGCGTAAGGAGGCATGAGAGGCTTCCAGGGAAGCCGCGGGACACATTTTCCTTCCAGATACAAGAAATTCAATTTGTACACGTCCTGGCTGCGATAAAACGAGCCCTACAAAATGAATCTAAACATGATACGAGGAAGACAAGACGAATGGCCATTATAGCGTGGTATTCTCACGTAGAACACTTAAGGGGACCTCCCACCCTTGACCACCTCAAAATTACCAAAAATGAGCCTCTTTGTTGAAAAATTGCAGGAAAAAACTATGAGACATATTGAAGAAAGTGGATATATTTCTGAAAGGGCTAGCCTTACACAACATAAAAAAAAATAATTAAATCTTAATAGGCGCCTAATTTCACCTCTGAATAAAACCACAGTAGTTCAAACCGCAAACTTTCACTTTTGAGATGATCACTGCTGGCCGACATGCTCCCAGGAGAATGAGGTGACTGAAATCAAAAAGAAAGAAAGAATTTACGTCAGGGCATCCCACCGCATGATGTGACCTACTTTCAATCCAATAGACAAAATTTGAACGACTTTTCTGACGTTTGGAAACTATTTTATAATTTTAAAGAAAAACTAAAGGTTTATAAATGCTTTATAAAACTGGTTGTAGAATTTTCCTAGTGATGATTGTAGGTCACATCGTAGCTATGGGTGTGCCAAAGCTGTGCTGAAAATTTCAAGACTTTATGTCGAACAGTTTTTGAGATATCATGTCGGCCAGCAGTGATCATCTCAAAAGTGAAAGTTTGCGGTTTGAACTACTGTGGTTCGTAAATTCAGAGGTGAAATTAGGCGCCTATTAAGACTGAATTATTTTTTTTTATGTTGTGTAAGGCTAGCCCTTTCAGAAATATATCCACTTTCTTCAATATGACTCATAGTTTTTTCCTGCAATTTTTCAACAAAGAGGCTCATTTTTGGTAATTTTGAGGTGGTCAAGGGTGGGAGGTCCCCTTAACGAAGCACCCTTAATTTTTCCCTCATTTGGAGAAAAAAGAATTCGTGTACGAACTTCGCGTTCAATTCATAGGCACTGTATACTCGTTCGAGACCAAAGATCCAATAGTTCTCTTATCCTCTTTCTATCCATCCGATCGTCTTCGAGTACTTTCGTCGCCGGCGACGAAAGTTTCCACGAGCATTGACTACACCCACACCCCTTCCACTGAATCGAGCCGCAGATGTGCGTGCACGAAACACCATAAGGAGAAGAAGTTTTCCAACTCGGATCCTCGTAGCACATCGTAGAGACAATACATAAACGAGAATCGAGTTCGCCATGATCGATGCGACGTTTAAAGTGTCCTCGAAACACAAAACAGTTTCCGCTGTGCCTGTCAACGATCCTTTACCGAGGCTTTTACAAATCCGTGGAAATTTAAACGCGTGCAAAACGAAATTTTTTGTTTTGCCATTTGCGCTAGCATTTCTGTTTTAATTAAGCTCGTTGTCCTTCTCTGAAACAATCGCGACATCGATGGTGATGCGAATTTTGGTGGCGGCTAATTACATATGGCAGTCGGGATAAAATGGAGAAAAGAGAGGTAGAAGTTAGAGGGTAGAAGCTGACGTATCCACTCGTAAAACGTACATTCAGATAGAGGAGTTAATGGAAACGAGGTCCAAGTGGGATGGAACGAAATAGGATTTTGCGGTGAGCAACCAAACCAGCCAGTATCCCTCATTGTCGAGGGGAGAGCCCCTCCGGTAGTTAGCCGTGACGGACAACCGCCACCCAACGAAGCTTCGAATAATTATAAAGCCAGCGCAAAGTCATCTACTTTGCCTGGGTCCGTTACGAAGGTTCTTCGAAAGTTCCAAGACAAGAATGACAGGGACGCGCGACGTCTTATGTGGCGGCGAACAGAAAATCCGCGTCACCGTCTCTGCAGGAGCTTGTTCTCCTGGGAACTTGTCTGGCTCTTTACCAGTTACTTATTCAACCATCTCGCGACTTTAGTTTCTTTTTTTCGTTCTGAGTGAAATTTCCGGGAAATGACGCTCCGATTATCGATCAACATCTCACGAATCGTTCGTTAACGTTCCTTTTATGTTTACGACTATTCTTATCGATAGTGCTGCGCTATTTAGAATTTAGAACAACACGGAGGACATTCCTACCACTTGCTTCTACAGCTACCCACCTCTACTTTACTTAGATCTCTCGCATATCTTAAAATACAGGCCGTTGATAAGTCTACTCGTGGTCACCACAAAAATTATTACACACTTTAGAAGGATCTCGTAATTGTTCCCAATGCTTTAGTGGCGGTAGTATTATACGTACACCTTTCGACTATGAAGTATACTTGCGATAAAGTAATCATTGCAGAAATATCTCAATAATATTCTGGAAGTAGACTGCCAACTGGACAAAAAATATGTCCAAGAAGGAGAGGTTGAAAGATGGATTAATAGATTCGGGCGTAAAATTAATTTCCGACCCAGCCGCCGAATCATAGATTATCCGATACTCTCTACGAACTTATTTCATTCCTGTTCGGTGGAGAAAGTTGCGGGGTCGAATATTCGTTTGTTCGACTTGTATTAAATAAACGCTGTTTTCACCACAAAGAACGAACTTGCCGCATATTATATTCCTTAATTAAAAATTTTGATTAACGAAAGGTAAAGAGAAATAAACATTTCAAAGAGTAAACTTGTTACGTTTCGCGAGTCAGAAAAATCTATAGGGTGACTGTACCTAATATCGCCAGGCAAAAGTTAAATCGCTGTCGATTGAATAATAATTGATATTTTTCCATGCAGTTCGTTTCAAAGTAAAGAGAAATTATTCATCTTTCATGTAGCATATGTTAGAATCGTTGAAACCTACAAATTGTTAATTAGGACTCAAAAATCGTAAGACATGCAAAAATCGGGTCCTGAAAAAAGTGTACCTAATATCGCCTACTCAAGAAATATTGATTAATTCATGTATACATGAGTTTTTAAAGTCATTTTCACATGTGCTTTTATTATTTCTTGCTCTATAAATGTCTTTTTATCCATCTTTGATTTCGTTTTTATTAGAATAATATAGAAATTTGAAAATATAGATTTTTAAAATATTTTATTTTTTACGTTCCAATGTACATATTGGACAAATAAATTTTATTTCGGTTGCTCCGCACATTTCGTGACCTCACCTGTAACAAGCATTACATCGAAACCATTGTTCTCCGGTAGGCGGTATTGAAAACACGCATACTGCTAAAAGAAAAACGCTATTTTCATTACGAAAAATATTTGAATCGATTTTATTTCTTAAGTACATCATTAATTAGGTATTTCTAGTAGATATTCTTGCATTCACAGATTTATTAGACTTACCTTCTCCGAATGTGACGTAAAATTGTGATAGTCCAATAAATTTTTACACTATTAAGATTCTCTAAAATTCTTCCCTTTCTGTAATTGTTGATCACATGATGCTGCAATTATAGTATGTCTTCCTACATATGTTTAGGTACTAATTCAGTGCATAACCGATAAATTTTAGAGCTTACTTTAAGAGATATAGCGAGTGGCGATATTAGAAACACTGGCGATATTAGGTACAGTCACCCTAAGCAATTGTAAATATCAACCTTTATAAACCACAATTTAAACAGTTTCATAGAGTTGCCATGCGGATGCGCGCCAGAGTAACAGGGAATTAACAGTCCCTCTTTCTCTGCATATCGGAAAATTTCTGTTTACCGAAAACGCAAACGAACGGAGTAAGGTTGGTTCTCCTGCGAAGCCCGGCGCGAAATTAGTTCAGGAGAGCACAGAGATGTGGATTATATCGCGTCGCTCGGTGTTTCCGTTTTAATCCATTCGCGATTGAGGATCCGCGAAATAAAGTTTACCAAGAATCCAGCTAGATTGTTGGAGGGAATGGGAGCGAAGCCGAGTTTACACGCTAGGTAAGAATACGTTTTGGTGCGACGGTTGTGCAATTCTGTCAGACCAGCGAGTCGCCGCGAATTTGGTGGTAAGTCGCGAGGCAGGTCGCGTCGCTCGTCGCGAGGAAAATCCGAGCACAGTGTTCCGGGGCGAAATTAATTTTCGTCGAAGTACGACTGGCGAAGTGTCGCGGATTGCGGTGCACGCGGCGCTGGCTGCTGCTCTTAGCCAGCTCGTCTTAACTCGTGCGCCGCTCGAAAGTTTAAGAGTCCACGGTACCGAGGACCTTTAAATTTCCCCGCGAGCAAGGAACGAGTTCGCTCTGGAAACGTTCCCCCCGGCACTAACATATGTATGCACGTTCTGAAACGCACGCGGGGAATTCGTTTCTCCCACATGCAACCAAGGGCGTTTACGAGCTCGGTTTTAATTACAGCGCGACGACAAGCGAGGAGTTTATTTTTAATCGAATGGATCGATCATATTAACAGGGCTACTCGTTTCACGATTAACAAAGCGACGAACTTTGGAACATTGGAACGTCGTTAGCTGAACGCGATACCAGGGTCCGGCGCTCGTTAACGAGGCATTAAACCTTTCAATGGGAAAGTAATAGATACTTCGGTTCGGCTCGGCTCGGCTCGACGTAGATAAAGGGCGGCTTATAAAGTTCGTTAATTTTCTTTCTCTGAAGACTGACCTTCGTCGAACATACTTCGGGGGTGGAGACAAGCCGCTTGAATCCGTATACATACACGTCTAGACAGTTGTGTAGTTGGAGATAGTAAGACTGATCGACAGAACCGCTTACGATGCTTCACTTGCAGATTTCATGCATTCTTCAATGGGGTGGTGAGAATGGGGATACACATTACGACCCCTAAGTCAGGCTGAGGTTTCTATTTCCCCGGCTTTTTTCTGGCCGATTGTTCCGTCGCTCGAAACGTGTTTACATTCACACCTGGCTGGTTTGCTGACTCGGCTATTCCTCGCCCACTGGCTGCACGCGCATGGTCAGCGGTAAAGATATAGGGAACCGGGTCAACTGATCCAGGTGCCAAAGTAAACATGCCTCGGGCGTGGGAACAACGACCCTGCAAGAAAAAAACTGTGGGATCAGGAACCCCCATACCATAAAAGAGGGCACGGAAGCATCAAGACCGGGAAGTCGGCGGTAGCCGAGGTGGTTAAGGCGGCTGGCCAGCGCGCAAACCTAGAGATCGCGGGTTCGAGTCCCGTTGAGGCGACTTCCTTTTTTCCGTGACCCTACAAAACGTGCGAAGGTAAGGAGCCGAGGCTCGCTTAGGGTCGTACGGAGTATCGCGAGGTTCATTCAGGTTCTCTTTATTCCCATTGAAGGATGCAGGGTGCGAATTGTAAAGTGGGATGCCGTATACCCAGGCTATGATACTTATTTCTGCTTAACTGCATCAAGTAATTAAGTGTGGTAGTCGACGTTATACAAGTTGTTACTGTGAACTTAATCCTCCTCGAAAACGAGGGCACAGTTAGGATACGAAGTTCTCCTTCTTGAACGAAATAGGAAGCGTTAGAGGGCAGATATCCCGTTTGTTCGGTGAAATCAATGCCCGTGGAGGAAGAGTGGACGCGCGAGTATCATGGTCTCGGTGGTTAGGGTGAGCCGATCTCAACCACTTCTCGACTGGAAAGCTCCGGTGGAAGCGTAGGTTACGAGCGTGTGGTCTAGTAAACTAACGAAAGAGAATTTGCCGCTGCGAAAGTGCTACCCTGCACGCGGATCGTTCCGAAGAGCAATCGCAAAGAAAAGCTCCGCCGGAATTCTTATCCGCGTTTCAACTTGGCCCGCTGATCCTCGGGCTTTGAATGCGCTTCTCGATTTCCGCTTTGAACCTTTGATCGGGTTTCGCCGATCGAACCTACGATTACGCCGCGCCCGCGTCCGCGCCGCCTGTTCTTTTCCCGAAAACAAATGGATCCCCGCTGAATTCACACACATAGAGAGGCAGCCACGCGCGCGCGCCAGCTCGTCTGCTCACGTCCCAGCTAAATCCCACTACGGTTTATTTAGATCTCTGTCCGCTCGTTTCTATCGATTAAGCGTTCGTTCGCCGAGCGATTTTATCGTCGCGAAGCTTTTGCGAGGACGTAACGCGATCAGTGACGCTAGAATATTCCAAGATTCCATTCTTCGGCGCCGCGTCGTTTTATCCCCACCTGCTTCGGTGCAACAAGGGCGTATTTACCATTCAAAGAAAGGGCGCACTTTGCTGCCAACAATCGCTCGTGAAATGCGCGCAAGCTCCAAGTGGAATAATAAAATGTATTGAAAACGATTGCTTGCGTTTCCTGTTGTGTAATTCAACGAGAGCAATTTAGAGGCGGCAAACGGCGCGATGGGGGAAGGAGAGTCGATCATTCGTGAACAATGCCACTCTATTGATGTTATTCCACTAGAATAGGAGTAAAATAGCTCGATGGTCCCCAAACTGTCGGACGCGTTACACGCTGTTACCCTCGCAGAACTGCCCCGCTGCTCGTCCTGATTCGCGATTCACCGACCACGCATGTTTCTCTGTCCCGTCAAAAGTGCTCGAAATGTTTTTGTTTTCCATCGATACGAAAATTTCCCCCTCGCCTGTTCGCGAATGCGAGCGCGTCCAGTGCCGCGGCGATCTTTCTGCGAACGATATCGCGGAAAGAAATATGCCATGGTACAGTTAAATGTTGCATAGCCGGATAAACAACCCTTCAACGCGGTCTTGTGAAAGTTCGTAATGTACCGAAGTAACAGCCTACTCCCCGCGTCGAACAGCAGGGCCGGGCTATAAATTACGGTGAAAAAAAAACTCAACCACGCGAACGTTTTACATTGTCACGGAATTCCCAACGATCGTGGAGCCCGTAATTCGCGGATATGCACGAAAGAACTTGGCAATATTTCCACAGATACGCGCCGGCTCGTCACGCGCCTTCGAACAGATTAGGTATGCGCCGTTGCGTCCACAATGGTCCGTCACTGAATCCTGAAAACAATGAAAAAATAAAATGACCGACGAATGAGATTGACACTCGTTACGAGTGTATTGAATATTCTACGCGCGATATCCTGCCAGCTTTATGTTGTCACGCTGCACTCGGATGGAAAATTGCAGCCGATACAGGATCGTTCTACCGCGACGGCTAATGGAAGTTACAATTAAAGAGGAGAACAATTTTTCAGCTCTGGTAAATAACTGTTGTGTGAAATAGTCTATGATACGTAGGAACCAGCGAAGGAGTTTACGGAAACGTTAGGACATCTTCTGAGTTTGTCCAATCTAATACGCGTCCACCTAGTTTTTCAAATACAACGACAACGTTCACGAGTGGGCGTATTTTAATTTCTTTGAATGTTCGCAGCTTTTCAAAGTGTCCTCTGTCCCATAGGCAGCGACTTTACGTAAGCTCTCGGGAGATCGCTTAACTGAATAGCAGCCAGTTAGCTGGAGATTATTTAATTCCAAACCCCCGCCCCCAACAGTCTTCTTCTTCTTCTTTCTATCTATTTTTGTCTCGACCCTGCCGTGCCGGCGAGATTAAATGCAGAGGGACTACCGTGGAAGCGTAATTTAAGCAGTTTCTTCGCCGAATGATGCCAAAAGATATAAAGGGCTGACAATTAATTCGTAATTGTCGCCGACTAACAAGGACCCTTGTATATTTATCCATTAAATAGTATATTCCCCTGCAAAGGAACTGTTGCGAAAGTGACGTTGCCCAGACGCAGCGGAGAGCAGAGAGGGCTTGATGATCAGCGTAGCGATTCATTTTCAGGTGGTATAGCGTCATGTCTACGAAATTTTCGAACCGACTTTCTGGAGGAATGGCCGACTCCTGGAACAGGACCTCATTTCGACACTTCCATGCAGTCCAACTTCACCGGTCTGGTGGGGAAGACCGTGCATCTGGTATGCAAAGTGAAAAACCTTGGAAATCGAACGGTGAGTTTTCATAAACTTCCACTTATCTCGAGCATTCCCCGGTGGCATTGTGCAGTGGCCGCCGAGGCATTCGTTATTGCTTATTACTTATTACCCTCTGAAAATGGAAGAAACTTCAAACGACCCCGTTCCTTTTTCATCCTGTAAATTGTAGCCGGATTACGATATCCAGGAACAGAGTGCTCGAGATTATTATACCGAGCTATACTTCTCGGATGGCAGGGAAGTGCAACCTACACGGGCGCGTCTAACTTACACAAGTTGGGCAGAAAGAGCGCGGATACGGGGGTGCCTGGGAGGGCTGAGCTAGGCGTAACCCGGTCTCCTTTATCCGGACAAAGATCAGCGAGTCCTTATTTTCTCGAGATCTATCCTTCGTCCCCTTAGCGGATCCCATTTTCCTTCCTGTCTACCTTTACGCTAAGAGCCTCTGTAATCCCCGGGAGCATCAATGGAAGCGGAAGTCGAAAGAGGAGCATCTAATAGCGGTATTTTTGGTGCGAACAACGCTCAAAGTGGCCACGATACACGCAACGACGATTCGTCGTTCTCTGAAACCCCCGCCGCCTGCTATAAGGGCTAGCAGGCTACGTGAAAACGAGCATTTTATGCGACATCCAAGAGCTGGCCACTGCTCGCCCGATATAAAAACTTTAATCTCTACTGAAAGAGGAGAATACCACTGGAAGATGGCCCGAAATGCAACGTTAATGCTTTCTCGCTGCACCTCCGATGCATCTTGAGTATTCTTGAGTACATTTTCGATGCACCCTGAGTGCATCGTCGACGAATTCAAGATGCATGTTTGATGGAACCTCGGCAGGCCGGGCAAGTAGTTTACTCTGAGAATTCGCAGACGCTATGAACCTTTGAAAGTCCAAATTCCCTTGGATAAGTCACCGCGGCTTACCTGTCCCAGTTTTGTGTCTGGTAATGGCAATTAACCGCGAGTATCGGATCGTACTATTACCCGGCGAAAAGAAGACTCCTAGCAGGCGGTCTCGGGCTGTGCAGTCCGTCGCTGTGACGATTGGTCGATTCACCTATTTGGACACACTTTTAAAGACGGGGCACATGTATTTTGGTTATTTGCTGAAGTTGCCACATACATTGTCGCACCGCGCGACGAAGAGAGCGGACGAAACACATCGAGACCGAGTGGGATACAGCGATCTGACCGGCGATCGTCAAAACAATAGCGTAGGCTACGCTTGGTCAGATCGCTCTATCCCACTCGGTCTCGATGTGTTTCGTTCGCTTTCTTCGTCGCGCAGTGTTTAAAGGTGTGCCCAAATAGGTGACTCGACCAATCGTCACAGCGACGGACTGCACAGCCTGAGACCGCCTGCTAGGAGTCTTCTTTTCGCCGGGTAATAGTACACAAGTCCGTTTCTCGGCATTAACTGCGCGGAGTTCAGCTCGTACCTCGTGGACACGCGTCGGTTTCAATTTATCGTTCGTAAAGCTGGGATTCCACTGAGGCAACTTTTTGGCAACCGGCAACCGACAACATCGTCGCATCTTTTTTCCGCATGCAACACATGCAATCAGTATCGCCATCATCGCAGGCGACATGTTGCCATGCGTTGCCTCAGTGGAATCCCACCTTAATGCAACAGTTGCCGATTGCTGCTCTAATCTGAGTCTAATCAAAGCCTACGCACTAGCCGCGCGCCATTCGCCCCAACGATTCTTACCTTGCTCTGAAAACACTTGTTAATAAATCTCGGTTTACGAACTATTTAGCGCGCCCACGAGAGTTCCAGCGAAATTAAAGGACAATAAAGGGAGGGTATAGGAGCGAGCAATTGAGCGAACGAGGGAACCGCGAAATTCGCTCGAAGCCATTCGTGGACACTTGGCGCCGCTCTAACTCCGTTCTGGCTCCGTGCTGGGCCCGTTTTAGTCGCGCGCGTACCCGTGAATGCGGCATTCTCTGCTGCGGGCACGGCGGGCGCTGTGGGCGCATGGAAAGCGGCGCGTATGATCACGCGGCTCGCATAGATTTCGGTTGGATTTCACCAAACAATGCCGCGACTAATGCCGATGACACACCGGTGTCATCTCGAGAACTCGCAGGCTGTCGCAGCTGCCAGGTTCGCGGCCGAGCTAGGACAATGCGGAGTCTCCATGGTGACGTCACACTCGCTTTGAGTACACCGGAAGCAGCGTTACGGGAAATTGGTTTATGCCACGAAGCACTCGTGAAACGAAATATCCTCGAAAAGACCCTCCACGATATCACCCTACCTCCATCTCCACCGCCCCCGATCTCTACCTCTCTTACCTTCTAGTTTCCCCTTTAACCCCGACACCCCAATTATTTCACCCGCTGACGAAAATTCAAGAATACACAGAGGTTACTCCCGTCCATTTGTTGCGGATCACTTCAGATTCCTCGAAATAATTAACTGTGACGAGGACTTGGTAGAATAATTATTAGAAAGAAAAGATAGAAATAATTATTTTGTAACACACTTCGTACGCATAGCAGATTTCGAGAAATTTCTATGGCTTCCGTTAAGAAACGCCACTCATTTACTAAGAAAATATTGACTGCATTTCATATTTATATATTATAATAATACATTATTATAATAGTAAATAGATTTAAATTTAGTTTAAGATGGTTAAACTTGCAAGAAAATTAATATTTTTTTAAACAAGTCTAAATGTTCGACTACTGGGACGATATAATTCAGATATCGGGACATCAGGACATGCATTTTTAGGTTGTCCGCTTACTGGGACGATATAATTCAGGTATTGAGACATGCAGTTTTAGGTTGTCCGCTTACTGGGACATCTGCATGTTTTCGTATTTTCATTAATAAATACGTCTACTATAATACATAAACTTTCTTTTTCAGTTTCCAATAGTATAATATTGTGTTATCTTCAACATTTCAACAACATTTTTTTATTTCATGATGGTTTTACAAATTAAATTAGGAGACAAACTTTGCCGCTATTCCCTAAGCCCCTTCAGCGGCCGGGTATTGGTACATCTAGAGACGCGGTAGCGTCTCGACGCCAAGTACAGGTTTACCTTACACCAGAAACGTCGACTTTCTCGAGTCTGAAAATCGCGACACGACAATGGGAGGGACCGTGTTAATATCGTTCACTTTTAATCGGAATAGCGATAAGTAAATGGCGCATGGAAATGGGAAAATTAGGTTTCAGTCCGAATTCGGTTGAATAAACATCGGCGGAGTTTTTTCAACGCGCCGCGAAATGGGACGAAACGAAGTGAAACATTTCAGGCGTACTTTGTTTATACGGCCTTACCTCGTCCTGATTTAATATTCTCCAATGTTTTCGCCGTTTAAAGCGGATCTTATAGTTTTTTCGCCTCGTTTTACTGCCTCGTAGTCAAAGTGCTTGGTCGGCGCGCCAAAGCAAAACAGATCGTCGGGCACTGTTTGCACGAGCAATTTTCATTTTTAAACGAGTTTCAAATTCACGTTCATCGAACGCGCTGCAATTCGTTTGCATTACCAAATGAATTTCGACGAGATGTATTTTAATTTTCCGCCCACCCAGCAGGTTCGCACAGCATTTTCAATATAACCATTTTTCTCGCGACGATGCGCAAAAGTTCTTTAAATAACAATTCCGCCGAATAGTATTTCGACGTTATTTTCACTGAATAAAACCGGCTGCAATTTGTGCAATTATCGTTGCATCGTTCCGGTCGATCTTTGAGCGACGCTTAAGGTCAATCGGATGTAAATGTAACTTAAAGTACCGGTGAATGCATTTGGCGAAATCACGTACACAGTTCACTGACCTCGCCGATAGGTTTTATTGATTTAATTATACGAGAATCTCGATCACTCGGTCTCGGAATTAGCACGACGACCGTGCTCGCTCAATACGCCTGTCAAACTTTTTATCGACCCTATAAAAGGGCATTCGTCCGATCGAGTAACCGCGAAAATTGCAGCGACCAATGAATCTGACCCATTTTTCCCTCGATCGACAAAATTCGCGAACGAAAGGGAGATGAAATGACACGCTTCGTTCTGACGTTTTATTTTTATCGGAACTCACCTGCTAAACTCGATAAACGATTCTGGATCGTCCAGATTATTGGAGCATTGCCCCCGGGCAATTATTCCCTGGACAGCTCGATCACGCAACGGTAGTTACGTGTCGTCGAGGTTATTTTTATTTCATCCTGTAATGTGATAAAATTTTGCTACAGGTTTCGTGGGTGAGGCATCGAGACATCCATCTACTGACTGTTGGTCGTTACACGTACACGAGCGATCAGCGTTTCGAGGCTCTACACTTCCCACACACAGAAGAGTGGACGCTAAGGATACGATATCCTCAGCGGAAGGACTCTGGGATTTATGAGTGCCAAATATCAACGACACCGCCCATCGGCCATCCTGTTTATCTAACCATAGTCGGTAAGTGTCGCGAATCGGAACTTTGTCACGTAGGTGCATGTGTTCACTCTGCCTATTTCAGGACCAATAGGTCTTCCTAAAATTTGTCAAACTCTCTTGAGCTATATAGTTAAAATCCCGTTAGAGGGAAGGGTAAGTCCGACGAAACGAGTGATGGCCTGACAGCCTCAGAAATGACTTTTGTATTCGCAAAGTTGTACTATTAGTTCGGATTAATAGTATTTGAAACATGAAAGGGTTAATAACTTTCAGACAGCACCAAGTTTTTGTGACAAATTTGTTCCGCTATCTCGTTACAGTCTATTAGATCATCTTCTCCGAAAATCGTTCCCCGATGACGATTATATCGCTACGGCAGAGAATTGCGCAATAAATCACAAGAGAATTTGTTTCTATAGGAACGGGAGCATTGTTCGCATCGAAAGTTGACACGTGCCTCAGAGGCATCATAAATATGAAAGCGCCGCGATATTCGCATTCGCATTTAACGCCGATATGTGGCCGATTTAATGAACTGTACAACGAGCGGGCCAATTATTTCTATAATTTCGATATGTTATTCAGTTATCGAGTTAGGAGAAATTAATGCCGCGCCCGTGATGTCTCGTCAAAATAAATGCTACCTATTATAACTAGTGATGGGACTGATACCGTATCGATACATATCGATACCCTTCTACAAATTTCAATCTGGTATTGATACATATCAAAGTCAAAGGCATCAAAAGGAATCGATGCTTCTTTGATACTTACATATCAGAATGTATCGATACCTGTTTGATACCTACACAAAAATATCGATACCTACTTGATACCTATACGAGAATTTCGATACCTGCAATATCTTTACCTCACGCTGAAGTGTAAATATTAAATGTTTACCAAATAACTGCATGTGGGGCAAAACGGAACACTTTTCGTGGGGTAAAACGGAAAACCTATTTAACCCAGTTCCACCAATCCAATTGTCTTGAAACTTTGCAGACGCGCATAGTTATGATGATAATACAGAATTATGAAAAAAAAAACGGAAGGGGAGATAGAATTACCCTGTCATCAATAAATATAACCCATAACCACAAATCCAAACGACTTGAAATCAGGCTGTAACCACAAATCAAATCAATTCAATCAATATGCAATATAACCACAAAACATCAATGTCACCACTGACAGAGGATGAATCTAATTTTTGGGCTTCATTTGATAATTATATCGAAGGCAGAAATAGAAACTCATTAGATGGTAATGATGTACAATTACAGTTAGATAACTTTTTTAAAGAAAGTTGTTTACCCATAAAAAATCGTCTTATTTATTGGAAGCAAAATGCAACAAAATATTTCATTCTAGAATAATGTATATGTACATCATTTATTAATTAAAATTCAATTATATACGTAGTTCATGATACTGATTCCAACTCCTACTTCATTAGTTATATTATCAAATCATGATTGGTAATAAATACTATTTTCGTGAATTAGTAAATTGCAAATCGAAACCGATACTTTCGTATCAAATAGATATCATAACAGGTTTGCCATCTGATCACAGAATTATCAAATAAAAAACGATAATTTCGTACAGTATCAGACAAGTATCGATAATTTCGTAAGTATCAAATAAGTATCGATAATATCGTAAAGTATCAAACCGGTTTTGATTCGGTATAGTATTGATATGGTATCGGTTGAAGAAGAATTGGTATCGATGATTGATACCAAGTACATAACATTTCGGTGCGTATCGATATTTCCTATTGAGTACTTTGGTATCGAATTGATTGAATATCATCAATAGTATTGGTATCAGTCCCATCACTATTATAACTTATCCTGAGGGGGGGGGCTTTAAATACATACGCAGATTCGCCGCGCTGCACAGTGTTACGCGTGTATGGGCGTTCGGGACAAAACTCATAACTTCTGAACTAATCAGTTTTCGTCCTAAGTACCCTAATACTTTTTTAAAGAGAATATAAAAAAGCATCGATTGGTGTATAAAAAAATATACAGTTCCATTAAAAAAATTAAGCCGATCTTGATTTTTCAGTGAATAAAAAGTTTCTTATTAATATTTACTTTTGCAATTTGTTGTCAACTGAATACTGACTAACTTTTGTTCGAAACATTTTTTTATCAAATTATTTTTAACACGTGTATCGCGTTTGACTGCTATTTTAAAACTGAAGACAGCATCCAGGATGGAAAAGTCATGGTAGATATCGTATAAACAATTGGAAAAAGCATATCGGATGTGTAGATTCACATAAGGGTCTTATGCACGAGGAGACCTAGAGACTAGTACGCTAAGGGCCGGAGCGGTGAACGTCTTAATAATGATTTTGGCTATTTTTCTGTTTCGTGCAAATTCGTGCAGTTGAAATTGACGTTAATATAAAGTTTAATGATCCCTAAATTTAATATACAAAAAATCAGGGAGGTATTTTTTGGTGTTTTTTTTTGTAAGTCCCATCGAAGTTGATAAACATTTAACATAAAGAATTAGTACAAATTGTTAGTATTGTAAAAAACTGACTCGGCAGTTTTGAAGGTATGGCAGTATTAAACACAACTTATAAAAAGCAAATGAAAAGCATAAACATTCTACCAATGGCACGTGTTTGAAAAAAATGCACCGAAATTTGTAATGAATTTCTAGTATCACTTTTGACAACAAATTAGTAAATTCAGCAGAAGTTATGGGTAACATTGAAACCTACTTTCCTTTATTAACATTATAAGATACAAGAATTTGTGGATCAAACACTTCAGATTCTTGACTTTTGTCCATTACGCGTAACACTGTGCGCTGGTGTCATTCACTTTTGATAATCATAAATGTCTGTCGGCTGATGGTGGTGCGCTGCGCGACAGCCTTAAGAAATGTGCGAACGCGAGCGGCATAGATTATCCGTTCGAGATAATAAACTTTAGAAATGTTATTTGAAAAAGTCGGAGATGGATTTCGCGCAGAAAGTTGAACTCGACGCGACAAGAAAAAAGGAGAAATGGGCGAACGGAAGAAACGTCTGCGCGCGCGTATCCGTGATCAATGTGTTTGAAATTCAGTCCAAGATAGATGCAGAGATGTGTATCAAAGCCGCGTGAAAGGGGTTAATCGAGGATACATACGAAATCCATGCAAAGATTTCATGCGGGTATACAAAGCAGGTGAAACCAGGCCGTCTGCGAGCTCGTATATCCTCGCAGGTATACCGTTAATGACGGCTCTGATATCCTAACCGGGTCGTACTATTAAATGAGAGGATCTTATCACACTGACTTGACCTGAAAACGTTACCCAACACGCCCCCCCACTTGTCCCCCCCAGTATTTTGCCACGCGATAAAAATATCGGCCATATACATATCGCATTTATGACAATATACATATTCCATCTTGTTGTTTCATTTTAACGGCCAATTATATTGTCATTTCGTTATTTTTTTCCATTGCGCAACCTACTGCCGCTCCGCTGCACGCGTTACAATACCTAGGTGTATCGGGAACGAAATTCTGAATGGAAAAGCGGGTTCGTACTAAAGCGAAGTTGAAAGATTCCACGGCAGGCATTTCGCCCGGATCTCGCGGATATCACTCGTTAAGTTCTTCATCCGGATTTACGTGAATGGAGAATAAAATTCTAATTAATTAATGTTGACGCGGCGAAACCGCGGTAAATCGACTACTGTAATATCTGGCATTCACGAGCGGCCGTTATAGCGAAATCCAAATAATAATTCCTTGCTGAATGAAAGCTCGGCTAATTATAATGATTTCAACAGCGTCGCGTGTAATTTACGACCCATAAAATTGCAGTTTCCCGTACACGACGCAGCGTGTACATCGACAAAATAAAAATGGACGAAGTAGAATTGGAAGGCTTGGTTTGAAAGTGTTACAAGCACGTGCTTACAGTTGAAATATTTGAAATCTGATTTCAGAGCCGATTACCATTATAGTGGGGGCTCCGGATCTGTTCGTCAACAAGGGCAGCACCATTAACTTGACTTGCGTAGTGAAATATGCTCCGGAACCACCGCCTATGATGATCTGGAGCCACAACACAGAGGTGAATAGCCCCAATGGTATTCTACAGTAGAGCCTGAATCGTCTTAAGTAAATGGAGTGACGCGTTGTTGGGGATAATTCCGTCGAGGCGCCGTAAATACACATTACACAGCGAACGCGATAACGCAGTTGCGCAACGGTGTGCAGTTAATGAAGGAAGTAATACGGCCAGGCGTTTATTCGTCGTCCATTTTCCGTTCTCGCTGGATTCTTTGTGACCGCTCAAAGGGAATACGTCGAGGAGAACGCGGCTGACACGTACTGCGCCCATCTTTCTACCATTCTTCTCGCGAACCTTGGAGCAAAATACCTTTTGTCTTCGTACGAGGCAACGGTATTATGCAGCAACGCGCGAATATCCGGTGGGCGAGGGTAGTTTCCACGGGAATATGAGGGAGCAGACTCGCGGTAGCTTTGAGGAAATGATTGCGAACCAAAAGTCGGATGTACCTGGGATCCAATATTGTTTCTTTCAACCGTGTGTGCATGCCGCAAACGGGGCCGTATAATCCATAGCTACATACATATCTGGCCAGCGTACAAGAACGTTTTAGCTCGAACACAGAAGTGCAGCAAGTTTGGTGGCAACCTTTCTGTACTTCGTTCAGATATTCCGGGACTTGTATGGTAGGTGTTGGGTATTACTGCGGATGTCCCGATTACTGCGGATATTCTAAAACAGATCATATTTAGTGTTGGAAAGTACATAATCTCTTGAAAATTTTTGATAAAATTATTTTAAACTCTATTACAGATAATTATTAATAAGTATGTACAGCAAAGTTATTATTAATTCTTTTATCGTAGTGTAAAGTACAGTGTAAGTCAAATTGCGATAAAAGAATTAATAATAACTTTGCTGTACATATATATTAATAATTATCTGTTATAGAGTTGAAAATAATTTTATCAATAATTTTCAAGAGATTATGTAGTCTCCAACATTAAATATGATCTGTTTTAGAATATCCGCAGTAATCGGGGCATCCGCAGTAATACCCACACTTACCCTACATGTACTGTAGCGGTATTGCTCGATAGAATAAGAGTTATTTTTTCAGAAAAACAGTAAATCAGTCGTCTACATTTTAGTTTTAATTTTTATTTCTCCCCGCAGTATTAGGTGCACTACTTGCCACCATGTGCATGTATTACTGCGGACCTACTACTGCATTTATTTTTTTTGAAATTTCTATAAATGTAATTACTTATTCTTGTCATAATTTATCAAAATACGATTATAAAATGCAAAGCATGTAGAAGCCCAGTTACTGGTTGGTTTACCCTACAAGTGATATTTGTACTAAGGTTATGTTTGGCCTGACATCAGACCGCAGTAATACATGCGCAGTAACTGGTGTTTCGTTAGTAACTGGCACGCAGTAATACATGCATGTCCGCAGTAACTCATGCAATGACATTTATCGACAAATCTCTTTGTTTTTAATTAACTGTACTTATTACCCCGCCCTTATATTTTTTTATGGAATTATTAAGGTCCCACCTTTCTTTTAAAAAAAGAAGGAGGAACTTTCATTCATTTGAACGCCGTATCGAGGGTTCTAAAGTTAACCTACGTTAAAAGTCCGCAGTAATACCCACACTTACCCTACGTAGTTTACGAGCAATTTATTATTTGAAGGATTATTGACGTTGCTACAACATAACACGCGACGAGAGAATCGTTCATCTTATTATCGAAAGGAAAAGAAGCATTTTATTCCAATTTATGTGTACAAATGTTCTGCTCGTCGGAACGGCTCGTAACCGCAGCATTTACCGGTCACGTAGAAACAATCCAGACCTAATCTGGGGGAGAAAATAGAAGCCATTCTAGTCCCGTTCCCCGTGATGGGAACCATCGAGCTCTTACTCTTTGCAAGCAATTGTCGATCGCACATCGTGCCTCTTCGTCGCCAGAATTCCTACTTATTGCGTTCCATAGAACAGGGAGCAAGTTGGAGAGTTTACGTTGCTCGGTTTATTCAACGGGAAATATGAAATTTATGAAATTCAGGCAGCGAGGCTGCATTTGCTCGGTCATTAAGAATCTAAAGAAGCTTTCTTCGCTGGGGTGGAGCAAGCTGCGAGCGAGTTGCACGTGTGAGAAGTGAAGGCGCACGTGTACGGGTAATTTTATCTGTTCGTCCAGGGAATTAACTTCGACTCGCCGCGTGGCGGTATCAGCCTAGTGACGGAGAAAGGCCCCGAAACGACCAGTCGTTTAATGATCCAGAAAGCGGTGCCAAGCGACTCCGGGATCTACACCTGCGAGCCGAGCAACGCGAATCCCAGCAGCATCAAGGTGCACGTGGTAAACGGTGAGTGCCGGGAAATCTTTCAAAGGCACTCGTTGATTTCGGCGAACGCCGAGCCACCTTCCCCCGTCACTGATTGATCTGTCGGTAAATATTTCACGCGCGCAGCCTTCTTGAAAGACAGGAAGCGTGCGAGGCTGGCCTGGATTCGACACCAGCGGAATCGATCGCGCCCGAATACATCTTTCGCGTATAAATACGTAGGAACTCGGTACACAGCCTGCCGGCGTCGAGTGGGTTTGATGCGCGAGATTGACACGGTTTACCAATTTCAATAGCGGAACGACAGCCGCGAATCAAAGGGTGAATCGTGCGGTTAACTCGGCGGGCTTTCCACTTCGATGTAAACGCTGGGAAAGCCGCGCCGCGCCGGATAAAACGTTTGGAGTAATTATTTCTCGGGGCAAACGTAATGTAAGAATGTAAATACGTGTGTTTCGAAGATTTAACGGAATAGCTGTGAAATGAAATGGCACGCGATTGAAAGTTAGCGAAGCAAATCCGATTTGCGCGGAGCATGTCGGGAAGGGAGGAAGGAGAAGGACGTTGAAATAATTGTTTCCCCTTCACTCTGTAAATTATTACAGCGCACCTTATCGCGGGCTGAAAGCGAACGCGTGGATTTAACGATAATTCGAAATAAGTTAAGCCGAGTTTCCGGTATGTTATTTATCAACTTCAAGCGTTAATTGCTCGGTACAATGGCCTGTACGGGCCTTACCTGACGCGAATGCAGATCGATGCGACACGTCGCGCACGGCGGTGATTTATCACCGTCATCGTCCTGACTGATCCGCTCGCAAACCTATGTTTGCGTTCTTTCTCTTAATTGTTTCGAGTCGTTACGCCCGCGGCCGCGATACCCTCGGGCCGAGCCGGAGCTGTCAATAATTTTAATAGAGGAAAGAAATGAAATTTCATACGATTTCAGCGAAATTTCTGTTGCAGAGGAACATCCGGCTGCGATGCATCACGGTGATGGAAGTTCGTCGTACGCCACCACATGGCCGACGTGTTTTATAATTTTAATAATAGCTAACGTAATATTTATATAAGAGGGGAAAAGGGAGGGGGCGAGGGGAGAAAAGAGATAATTACCCGACACGAAATAATACAGGGGCGATTCCGGAGAATCGCATCGCATCGCCTATGATCGTTAACGTTCTTTGGGTAAATATTTGTGCAGGGTAAAACCGAATATTACCTACGTTTACATTGAATTTCCGTGACCAAACGAGTTTTCGAATATCAGCACGGCACAATAATCGGTAAGAGCGTAGTATTTTGTTAAGATATATCATCAAGAACGAATAACTTACGACGTCAAAATTTACTGTATTATTTGTAAATAAATTTATTGTATGTACATATCAATAAAACCATTGTCTTTATCTTCCGACTGGTTTTTCTGAACGATGCTATGGGATTAGTCGGCCAACGGTCCAGCAGCAATTGATTTTAATCCCTGTCATTAATCGCGCATCGTACGTGATCGATATACCTCGCTAATATGTTCCGTCTTCCTTTTTTTTTTTTTTTTTCTTTTGTATTATTTATAAATAGGTTAAGTTACCGTCTTAGGTTAAGTTGTAAAACAGTCTCGGACTGAACTTCGCCTGTGCTTTTGTCGTTGTTTACCCTCCGTTTATTGTCCTCTGTTATATTTTTTGCAATAAAAGACGTTAATAATAATAATAATAATAATAATAATATCCCGATTCATTCTAACTCGACCGTTAATATTCTATACGAATAAGAATGCTACATCTGTCCAAAAGAATTTTTCCAAGAAATGGTCGTTTATTGATTTTCGCTGTTTGTGGTTGTAGAGGGAAATATCTCCCCGTAGAAGTGAATTTGTGAAAAGGGTAACATTGTCAGTTGGCAAAAAATGTGGCATAGTTGAGGCGCACGAAGCGCTACCTCGATGCACCACTATTTGTTCCCGTTACGCCGCGAACGATATAAAAGACTTTGCACGAAAAGTGGATTCTCCTCTTCAGCTCTCGCGAGCACATTCAGCGGGTATTTCCGGCAGGAAGCTGCCGAAAGAAACGTCGACGCAGCGACGACCCACGGCTAATGACAGCGTTAATTACTTCGTCTATCTTGCACCCATTAATTACAGCACGGTGCAACTGACTTTTCCTGGAAATCTACGCGGTCCTCGCCGCGGCGACCACCGGCAACTAGTAAAATACGAGCAGACCCGAATATCCTCGACCTGCAACGTACTCGGGCAGGCTGGGGTATAACAAAATTTCCACCTCTTGGCTAACAGGACGCGCTTGCCGAGCTGAAGGGTAACCGTTTTTTCGATGCTCGAAAACTGGGTCGTTTCGACGTTTAACGACTTTCAAGTAATTCTTCGCGTGATGCTGCCCCTGTCATTCGGTGCATACTATACTCTACCGAACGGAATAGCGGAAGCATAACACCCGACCACCCACGTTTCGTGAAAGCTGCGTGTTTTGATTCACCATCCAGCAACTATCGATCGACGATGGCTGGCTGGATGCACCGACGATAACTAGCGTACGCGTCAGTTAGCCGCGGTGCAACGGGCGGTATTCAAGTAGTCGATGAAATCGACTATTTTCGGTTCCCTCAGGCGTGGAATCATAGGTGGAGCGGTCCATGCGCGGTGTTGTTGTTGTTGTTGCTGCAGCTGCTGCTGCTGCTGTGGCTGTTGCTGTTGCTGATGCTGCTGTTTCATCCAACTGTTCATCTTCTTCTTCTTGTCCCGCTTTCGCGGATGCTCTTGCAGCGTTATCGACTTGCCGAACACGAAGAGGCAAGGGCCGAGATAAGGTCGGAAGTCGGGTATATTTTGCTTGTAGACAAGGCTGAACCCACCCGTGTCGGCGGCCGGGTTCACTGGCACATCCATTATCACTGGAACAAATTGAAAATCAGCACGATAACTAACGATCTGCTCCTCGCTTTCCTACCACTGTATCCCCATCCCCTTTTCAAAACCTACAGTTTGCCATTCCCCCTTTACGCGAATTACTTGCTCACTGAGCTCTTTCCTACTACAAGCTGGTGTTCATCATAGTGAATCGTTGCTTTGTTCGTATTCAACTGTTGCCATTTCCTCAAACATTCTTTCTACGTTACAGCGAAAGGACTATTTGAGTGTTACTGCGAGAGCAATCCTTCGCGGGAGTTCCTAACGACGGTGAGCGTCAACTAATTTCTGTTAATGATTAACGGCGTACCCTTTTACCAATAGATTTTGTATTAGCCGCGCTAATTCACGAATTAACGATCGATTCGTTTGCCGGATAAACAATGTTCTGCGATTGAATAAAAAAAGAAAATGCAGTGGCTTTCGGTTCAACCTAGATTCGACCAGAGAGGATTAAGGTCGTTTCGTTTGAAGCGTCAGCGGACAGAAAGAGTCGTAGGTTGGGCCCACTCGATCCGTATTCTCGTCCGAGCAAACTTGTTTCATCAGAGACCAGGAAGCCTGTATTCGATACTAGACGATTTCAAAAGCTCGTTCGAGTGTTCGCAAGGAGACACAGAACGTACTGTCCGTTGCCTTGCCCCGACCTCCACTCTCGGAAACTTTCTCCCGCAGCCTCGGTTCCTGACAACTTCCTTCTGTCTACGATCCCCTATAGATCAGTTTGCTAACCTTTAACCAAGCTCTGGAGGACACTGGAATAGAGGCGCTTGGTAATTCTCGAGCTGGGCGGGTGCATCCGGGGATTCGTGTTGATCTCGATCAACCAGACGGAAAGGTCCTCCATCACCACGAAATCGGCCCCGTACAGCTCGAAGCTGCATCGCCGCCTGTCCATCTGTTCCTGGGAGGCCAGCATCGTCAGAACTATAGCTTCTGACATTTTCCGGTAGATCTGGCCGTAATAGGGCTCCCCTTCGTATCCCACTTGCCTACCAAATGCACGAACGCGTTACACACTCGATTTCGAAAGGGAAAACACATCTACGGTCTACTCGAGTCTCCAGCGCTTTGAGTAAGAGCGAGTTTTTGCAATTCAAGGTAATTTATCGAATCTCGAGCTATCTGGTCTGTCTTGCCCGTCAAAGACGTTACCAGTTCTGCGCGAAGGAAACAACAGTAAGCCAATAACTGTGGAAAGAATAGTTGTTATCGAGATTGGAATGGCAGTCCTGAGCATATTTGCGCACTAGACCTATCAATCTCGAGGTCCGCAAAGGCTATCGACCGTAACGAACGGATAACCGAAACTTCTCGCATAACGAATAGACCGGTCGAGAGATTACTTTAAATATTCGTTCAGCTTCTCGCAGTCCCATCCCTGATCGCGAAGCGATTTTACGACTTCCTCCGTATTTCCACGTTTCCTCCTTCTCCGCCTCTCCTCGTCGTACTTCTCCTGAATGGCGGTATTGCAGATATGAATCGCTTCGTGATAAGTTGAGAAAGTGTAGGGCTTCGAGCTGAACCGAAGTAGTCCCTCCCTGATGGAAAAGGATAGGAAAGGATCGGGAAAATTCCTTGATGGAATCTAGCCGAATCTCTGCCGGAGAAATGCTTTCAAGAAACATCCGAAGGTGCTTCCCTTCAAAGAATCTTTTCAAAGAATTGCTCCTCGTGCGCGTTTAATAAGATCAGCTCTTATTCCCATTTATTTCTATGTCGAGCTGCTGTTAATTGCACGAGCTATTTTGTTAATCGAGAATTTTAATCTTCGATCTTGCTAATTATTGATCGTTTGACTATTTATTATACAACAAGGATGAGCAGCTGTGGAAATAAGATTAATCGTAATTACTTGAACGTCCATATTGTCATGGGAAACGTATTGGTGACCAAATACCATTGCCTTATGTCGAACTTCGTGTCATGAATCAGTAAAGGGCGTTCTGAAACGAGACGTTACACAAATGGAGCGAAAACACGAAATCGTGGGGAACGAGTTAAGGTTCGAAAGGGAGGAATGATCTACGCACCGACGTATTTTTGAACGATGAAATAATCCTTCGGTCTGCTCTTCACCTTTCGGAATATGTCCTTCAAGCTGTGGGATATGCTGATCCCTGTGCCGCAGCAAAGTTCACTCGGTTTCAGGATCCAAATGTTCCGCATTCCGTTCAGCTCGTACTGCGGATCGACCTCCTTCAACTTCGACAGGGTCGAATTTGCTGCGTCGTAATACTTCTACGAAATATACCGTCCCGATGAGGGCAGTAGAACGTAAAACTCTTTTACCCAATAAATCGAGTTCGCTGATTTACGAGGAAAGTAGATATTGTAAAAAGTGAAGAAGAATTAGCTGAAGTGTTTCCGAAGGGATGTAACATCGCAGACTCGGAGTAACCAGCTAGAGGCAAGATTAATCTCGAAGAGTAAGCGCATCCTCTTTAACTTTGTAACTTGCTGTTTAAGGTGTTACAGAAGTGGAAGACGGAAATGAAGGGAAAGCGAATCGGTACACTTATACACACCTGCAGCTGTTCGTCACTTTTCTCGGACGTATTTTCGATTCCACCCCCACCGTGGACAGCCGCGGTGTAATCCTCTAAAAACAAATTCCATTCCTCCTCGGATAGCTCGGTGACAAAGTCTTCATCTATGTTCTGGTGGTTTGCGCAAGCAATAAATTCCCCGCAGCGTTTTATGGCGAATTCCAGGCGACTCATTGGAATCGTGCGCTGTCCGAGGTCCACCGTGTCCTGGTCATCCTGCATTCTTTGTACGAACCACTTCAACAGGCCAGCGGTAGCGGTCAGGCGAAAATCCTCGAGGAAAGCTTTCGGCTCTCTGCTGAGGTTGTAACTTCGAGGGAATAGCACGCCCGACACGTCCCTCTCGTACAACCAGTGAGCTTCTTCCAGCAAACGAGCCATTCCTAGCTACATTATTTGAAATCGCAAATATTTCACCAGCTTCTTATCCAGCAGAAAAGATAAAGGTACAAGCAGAACCGCGCAACTCCCTTCCACTACAATTATTCTCCTAATAAGGAGTACCATCTAAAATCTTTTTCATCCCGCAATTCTTGTTTATTACGCGGTTAACGCTCTACGCGACGGCTTTCGTCGAGCTTCGAATTGAGTTAAAGTTCATAGAACAAGGCAATCATGTTCACCTTGGAAGTGTACACGGAAGGTTTTTGGTATCTATTGAGAACGGTGTTGCTGCTTAGGCCGCGGTGCCAATCCACAAAGTCGTTTCGGCAGTCCCATATAAAGTCGGGCGATTTGTGACGTAGTAAAGCGAAAATCACCGCTTTCTCGTTTAATGTCCCGTCCTGGTGGGTCAGGTCGCCTAACGACCTTGCTTCTAAGCTGGCTACGCTACCTGAAAATTAACCAGACAGATTAGCCAATGGAGGCTTTATAGTTTATGTGAAAGTTGCCCCAAGAACAAAGTATTTATCAAAGGTCCACTGCAGGTAGGACACCCTTTTATTTAGCCATCTTATCGGCGTTTATGTGGTTACTCTTTAATTAGAGAGAGTAGGGAATAAAGGAGAAAAAAAATTTAATTAACGGAGCCTAGCAGACTAACCGTAAGGTAGAGTTCTTGTTTTTGTGGCTTCGTATTTCTGCACCCAACCTCTTCTCTCTAGAGCTTCTTTCAATTTTGGCACCTCGCCGCGTATCAAAAATATTTTATGCCTCTGAAAAGCGGTAATACGCTCTCGTAAATATTCTTTTTAACCCTTGAGATTTTTATACGAAAGATTCCTGACCCTTTCAACATTTTTCAACTATCAAAGAATCTTGCACCTCTCTGCGCGATGAATTTTCCGTCTATAAAAAAAGGTATTGCAAAGTACGCGCGCGCGTTACCTTCACAGCTCTGGCGACTTTCGCCTTAATTCTTTGATAAGCCTCCTTCCTGATCCAGTGGGCTCTGCAGCAGTCCTCATCTTTGAGGATGACGCTGGTGTAGTTTACGGTGGCGTCTGTGTCGTGCTTGTCGAAGGTCTCTCGAGGACAGCAGGAACACGTGTCCATGTACGATTTCGGGAACGTGCCACAGTCAAGCTGCGGCAGACTGTTAACAGCGTTGATCTCATTGTCCTCCGTGTCCGGAAGTGGCCATTTCGGGTTCATTCTCGCCCAGTCTGCGCGATTGTACGGATTCATCGGGCTCTCCTTCTTTTCCAGACTGATCAAAGGAGCCACTTTGCAACCGGATTGGTTCGCTTTATCTTCGTTCGTGGTGGCCGTTGTCGTGGTATCTTTCGTGGCCTTAGTGTCCCTTGACCGACGGAGGTGAAACGTTCTAATTTATTACGCGATATCTACTGAATTTCATTCCTCTTCGTAATCGGTGATCGGCTGACCGTCACCTTAAATTCGATAACCGTGATTCACTTGAAAGAACGCACGTACCTCAGGTCGAGCGGCAAATCCATAATTGTATCAAGGGCTGGGTCTGTTGCAAATAATTCAATGATCCGTCGAATTTGTCGTATTATTTTATGTCAATATCCTGAATAAGGCAGAAAATCGCTGTTAGTTGATGGAAAATTATGTTGAGATTCGGAAAAACAAGAATTATATCCGTCGACGCGGTCACGCCAGGAGCATCTAAGGTCGAAAGCCAGATGTTGGCAATCGTTCAGAACAGAGATAAAAAAAAAGTAAGGTATAAACGATGAAAGAAGTGTGATGCAGTGTGCCTTGAGAAGTTCAATATGTATATGGGACACAAGGAGATTGTAGCAGGTGGAACGCCTGGAGCGATGCAAATATTTATCGGTGTTCTTACACTTTGAGCCTTTAATGGATGAAGTGGGAAAGGCTAAATCGATCAAGCCGCTTGCTTAACCTGACCACCTTATTGTCTAGCCAGCTTAATCACCCAAGTAATTAAGCCCTCTATGCAGGCAACTTTAGAGACACCGGTTTTTATCGTTATTAAAAAGAAGGCTACTAAGTTCACTCTAAGTTTTCCCACGTTTTCGATTCGCGAGTAAAGCACGCGCTGAATCAACGAAAAACTGTTTCATCGCTACAGTAGGAATGTTATGTAACGGCACATATGTACTTGTTTTATAAGAGGCGAAATATATTCTTCCGGTACCATACTTGCCATATTTAGTCCTATTTGTTGAATAGGTGACGAGCAATTTTGGGAGCACGAACTTCGCTACATCGTTCGAGGAATGGCGTCATCGGAGTCCTCCCTATCGCGGAAATGGTTGGCGGAAGTTGGCAAAAATCGTACGGCCGTACGCTGCTTAAGTTTCTGTAGAGAACGTTTTGCTAAAGTTTTATCGGTCCGCGAGGTTCGACCGGAGGCTTCCTCATTGGTGTCTTTGAATCGTCATTCCTCGAGTTCAGTGAAAGCCTTTTACGATAGTTCGGGGCACACGGTTCAAACCCACAATTTATTTCATGGTTCTTCTACTCCGAACGTTTTGGATATCTGCAGTTTATGGATTTTCCCTGATGTTTCGTCGGACGGCCATGTTCCGTTGATTCGATCGTCTATTTTCTTCCTCCATCTAAATGACTATGCATGCGCCACTAACTTCAAAGGAACGTTACGTTGTTTATTTATAATCTTCCAACCTCGCGTGTATTTCACAGGGTGCATCTAAAAATATAATTCTGGATGGAGGGCAAAAAATACAGCGATGCCTATTAAAAACAAACACAAAAACTGGCCCAAGAGTGAAATATGCTTGAGTGCATATATATATATGTGTGTGTTTATTTATAGAATGCGCGAAGTGTACATATATAGGAAGACCATATCCGCGAATTTCAATATCGTCGATACAGTGAAATATTTCGGACATCGCTATCGTTGGTACAGCAGAATTCAGTACACTCGTACTGTCAACAGTTGGACCTGTCAAGTGTTGCCATCTGCTCTCGTCGTATCCACGTATTAGTAGGTAAACATGTGGATTTATCTTTTGCGATTATCTTTTACGATATCATTTCTGTCGAGTCAAACGTTGCCTTTCCGATAAACAATAAGGAATTAGTTCTTCTACCCAGTCAAGTTTTCTATCCACAGTTGAACGACACACGACACACTATATTTCGGAAAATCCGTTCTGTTTAACTAGAAGCACGGGGTTTTCCACGGGCGGTGGAAATCGTGTCAGCGAAAACGCGCTTTCGATCCGACTTGCTGCAGCAGCGAATGGGTTAACTAGCTAAGTAACCGCGCCCAGTGCACTCTCTAATCACCAAAGGCAGCGGGCATGCTTTTTAACTTTCCATCATCAATTACATCCTTATTCGCATAGAAGCCCCTATTAGACCCTCCATTATTCTAATTACGTAGGGACCATTTCAAATATATTGATTAAGATCAAGGATGATCGGGTTATTCCTTTTTATATCTTGGCCCGGCACATTAATTTATACGAATGTTATTCCAATAATCGAATGAATGTATGATTAATCCTGAAAATTACTTTATGCGATACTGAACATTTTTGTTTGTTGATTCAACTGACAAATAAAGATAATAATGGACATTGTTGCATTGTCAGCGACAAGTTGTGCATCCAACAAAGCGATGCGGGTCCTCTCATTCAGAAACGATCGGAATCTCTAAAACAATACACCCGTCGTGTATTTGTCTACATAATGCGCCAATGCATTGCGCCATGCAACCTTTTCAAAGCAACATTTTCGTCAATTTCCAATTGCTTTTAAAGCGATCAAATTTTTCTAAAACAACTCGCAACGGCGGGTGGACAGAAACGGTTAGAAAATGTTATAGTTGCGGCGGGTAGAAAGCTGCAAAAATATCCCTCCTCTGATGGAAATACTTTCAAGAGACCGCGAGCGTTCCCAAACAATGCGCGTCGACTGTGAAAACTTTTTCGATCCAACAAATTTTTTTCTTTGTGACAAATTCTGCCCGGCCAAAAGCATGAAACTTTGCTCGGGGTGGCATTTATGTACTTCAGAACGGTATTCAACTATGTTCGACGGATGGACGAAGAAAAAAATGAATTCCCTTTGACTTACGCACTTACCTTGAGGCAGAGTTGGGCAAAGATAATATCTAGATAACATCTAGTTAAAAGGTCCTTACGGTTAGTCGTTAGTCAAAGGGTGACTAAAGTTGATGTAACTTATCTTTAGTCGAGGCGCCAGAGTTGAAGCTGGTTAGTCAAGAGCCTTTCGTCGTGGGTTGTGAGTAACGTGGTTTCAGTTGTCATTCAATTTTTAGTCGAGGAAACGACTAACCGGCGAAATCCTTTGCGGCCTGACCCGCGCGCGGTCGCCTACCGGTCAGATTCTACAGAATCTGAATTTGTTTATTTTTCATCGTATCAATATGAAAGTGGCGCCAATGGATTCTTGGTGTTCTCCCGATTAATTGGACAGAAAATAATTTAAATCAGACTATTTTTAACGAAACGGGCTTTGAATTCTGCAAACAAATTTCTCACGTAATATCCTTAATTATGGCCCGAATTATATCATTTTCGGGCCCATTTTCATCGGGAAGACATGAGAAATCGATTGGTAATACTTTTATTAACACTTATCAAAAACAGGCAGATTTTATGTGGCCCGTTGGTTTTATTGCTCTCGGCTGTCAACGGGCGGTCTACTGGGGCCCGAAAGTCCTCGCTCGCAAGCGGAGAAAGCAAGGCGTCTCAACAATCGAAAGATTGTACATACATATTCGTTCTGATGCTTTCGCCTACAATTATTATGGTGGGTTAATTAACAAAAAAAAAACAACAGTTTGCCAACGAATATTTAATGTTGGGCCTGCAATTATTATGGTTGGTTAATTAACAAAAAGTTACGACAGTTTGCCTACGAATATTCAATGTTGGGCCTACAATTACCATCGTCGGTTAATTAACAAAAAATTTACGACGATGATTAAATGTCATCTTACAACGCGTCAGAAAAATTGCTACATCCAGAAACGTGTTATTATATTGCACGTTGTGATACGTTGTGCACGTTTCGACGCTCGAAACCAGCGGGGCCATACAATGTTGCACACAATCAGTGACGAATCTGTAGGTCTGCATTTCTAATCAGTTCTTTGCGAAAGTGACGTCAATCGATTCCTCGTGTTTCCTCGATTAAATTGGCTCTAAAAACGATATAATTCGGAGCATAATTAAGGATATTACGTGAAAAATTTATTAGCAGAGTCCGTGGTAGCAGTTATTTGTTAGGAGTTTGTTGGGCCAATGACGTGTTATCCGTTGGCCAACTGTTGAAGTGGCGAGCTATTTTCAAATGAGCCAACGATTGTGACCAACGCAGGCTCAACGTCACTTAACATAAAGGCCCAACTAAAGGTTTCTTTCCAAAAGGCGTCTTAAAGAACTTCAAAAGACGTCTTCTTCAGGTTTGGTTTAGGAAAAAAAAATTTCGCGGTTAGGAGAGAATCGAACCCAAATTTTCCGCTCACGAACCAGCCACTATTCGCACCTACCCAACACACTTTCTCGAGAATATTTGTAATTTCTAGTTAAATATCTAGTACTAAATGTTTATAAAAACATTCGATCTTTAGACTTATTCTTTAAAAATTTCACAGACGTCCTTATTACGTATTTATAAATAAGACCAGAAAAATCACAACGTGCAATATAATAACACGTTTCTGGATGTAGCAATTTTTCTGACGCGGTGTAAGATGACATTTAATCATCGTCGTAAATTTTTTGTTAATTAACCGACGATGGTAATTGTAGGCCCAACATTGAATATTCGTAGGCGAACTGTCGTAACTTTTTGTTAATTAACCAACCATAATAATTGCAGGCCCAACATTAAATATTCGTTGGCAAACTGTTGTTTTTTTTTTGTTAATTAACCCACCATAATAATTGTAGGCGAAAGCATCAGAAAGAATATGTATGTACAATCTTTCGATTGTGAGAAGCCTTGCTTTCTCCGCTTGCGAGCGAGGACCTTCGGGCCCCAGTAGACCGCCCGTTGACAGCCGAGAGCAATAAAACCGACGGGCCACATAAAATCTGCCTGTTTTTGATAAGTGTTAATAAAAGTATTACCAATCGATTTCTCATGTCTTCCCGATGAAAATGGGCCCAAAAATGATATAATTCGGGCCATAATTAAGGATATTACGTGAGAAATTCGTTTGCAGAATTCAAAGCCCGTTTCGTTAAAAATAGTCTGATTTAAATTATTTTCTGTCCAATTAATCGGGAGACCACCAAGAATCCATTGGCGTCACTTTCGTATTGATACGATGAAAAATAAACAAATTCAGATTCTGTAGAATCTGACCGGTAGGCGACCGCGCGCGGGTCAGGCCGCAAAGGCTTTCGCCGGTTAGTCGTTTCCTCGACTAAGAATAGAATGACAGCTGATCAACGATAGTCACAACCCACGACTAACGGCTCTTGACTAACCAGCTTCAACTCTGGCGCCTCGACTAAAGTTAACTCAGGTAAGTTTTAGTCGACTAAGGAAAAAGTTGAAGTTGCTTTAGTCGAAACGTTATTTCAATCACTTTTTAGTCGAATGATGCCCAACTCTGCCTTGAGGGTTGTACATTACTTTTATGAATGGGAGCATTCTTATAAAAGGCAGTGTATACTTATTCCATCTACTGTAAACCTCTTATCCAATCGCGCGCTCTCGAAGGAGGAATGAGTTAGGAAGTTTGCATGAAAGTTTACTCTGTAAACTAGTTTTCCGTAGCTGGAACTTGGAGCGGACCGACTACTTACCGTACCGTGTAAATGGTAAACAGCCGTTGATGCGACATCGTCGTGCGAATTCATCTGTCCAACCCAATTAACACTTAGCGGGGGGGGGGGGGGGGAGGGAAAAAGCAACGTTGGCATTATGCAAAATCGCGCGTGTCGCGTCGCAGCTGCTAAATAACAGTCTCCTACGGTGCTTCGCACCGCCCACGAATAGACTCGCAGTGGTATAAATCTCATCACCAAGGTAATCTTGTTCGAAAACGCTAGAGTACTTTCGCACTTGTATCCTAGCCCTTGTAGAACTTGCAGGATGCGTTTTCGACGAAGAAACAAGTTACGAAGTTTGTCGGTTAAGTTCATGGTGTTGCAAAGGGTGGCGTATCCTCGTCTCGCCGCGCCTCACCTTAAACTTCGCTCGTCTTTTCTTCTCCTCCCTTCTGTGCCCTGCTCTGCTCTGATCTGCCCCGCTGTGTTGCGCATGCTGGGGAAAGCTTCGTTCGGAATGCCTTCAGCAAAAGATTCTCAAACTGCCGTTGTCGCGGAACGCCAAAAGAGTCGTGGGATATTGTACCATCTGTTGAAATATCCGATACGTATTCTTTCTAAGACACCTACTGGCAAGCAAAGGATCGGTAATTAAATAGTTGAGCAGTGTTCGAAGCTAGCGGTGCAAGAACCGTAACACGACGATGTATACGGGTTGGTTTACATAGAGATACAATTTTCACTAGCAAGAACACGATATTGGACTCAGTGTTCTCGAACGTTGGCGGTTTAAGGCGAAACTTTATAGCGTTACTACGCCGTATAATGGAATTATCGGATTATCCTATCGCCTATTTGAGAGAATGGTCGCTGTTCCGTAGAGAAGTCTACTAATTGTGGCTGGGCTGCGTTGCTTTTCGCACGTGTATCGTCGTTTAAGTGGAACCACGCTGCACAGTGGGGTATTTGGCCCCAAAACCCGGACATAAATCGATTTAAAAAATTTTGCGTAAACCGTAAAATTTTTGGTGCTCGAGGCAGTTAAATATCTGAGGAACAATGTATGAATATTGTTTTTTTCATTTGTGTACTCATGAAGCAACAGGCTTCGTCGAAAGTTAAGAGATTTTAGAGCTCGCGATTCATTCTTAACCGTCCTCTGAAACATCGTTGGCTTATTAGAGTTTTCAACATGTTGTAAAGAAATTTGGTGAATTCTTGCATTATGGAAGCTTCTCAGGTAGGTATATACTACACTTTCCAAACGGTTTTACTTTTTATCGTATATATTTGCATAGTTATTAACATTTGAAGATAATCGAGAATTCAGTAAATTTTCTTTACGATTATAAGATTTCATTAACGATTTTGTTATACTACTAAGCCGTGTTAACTGCTTTTGTTGGTGCCATTACATTTGATAAAGGTTTGTGAAGACCGTGCAAAAAAGATTGGTTCCGGATTCGTCCGGATTTAAGTTTTATAGCTAATTTAGCTAGAAATGACAATCGAGAGCTGGTGCGTTTTACGTACGCCTGTACGGTCGCGCTCCGCAGGCCTTCGAGAGATGTTTAGGAACTCTTCAATGAAAATGTTTAAACTATGAACACATATGTATTAACTGAGTGAAATGAAAGAAAAACTAAAATATAATATATAAGTACGTAAAAAAGACTTTGAAAATTTCGCCGTGTAGTCTCTGATGACACTGTTTCAACTGAATACAGACGTAAAGTAGGGGACTTACAATTAGTAAAAGATTTATCTATAGCATAACATAAACATTTTATGAAATTCTGTCTGCATTCAGATGAAACAGTGCCATCGACTACACTGCAAAATATTCAAAGCTCTTTTTACGTACTTATATGTTATATTTTAGTTTTTCTTACATTTTATTCAGTTAAAGTTTTGTTTTGTATAGCCTATATTTAGTGTGTGTTATATATATTTATCCTGTGTTTATTAAGTTCATTAGTTGAGTTCATATTTAACTGCTGTTTTGATTTTACTTTTATATTAAATTTCATTTTACTTGTACTTGGTATGTACGCTTAAACATTTGTCACATGAACTATATATTTTCCGCTTTTGTTATTCAGATGTTGCTTATTTCACGAGAATATATATATATCAGTATAGGTATTAAAATGTCAGCAAATTGTTCGATTCAAGCTGCGGGTCCATCTGGAATTAAACTGATGACGCGAGAAAACATAAAATTTATTAAAAAGAAAGCTGTCAAGATGCAATTCCTAAATGAAACAATAGATTTACTTCTTCCCCCTGAGCTCACGATTTGTGTAAACGAAGAATTTCTGTAAAAACATTAAAAAATGTAGCTTTTTTTTTAAATGGCTGTATCTTTGTTAAAAAACATCATTTTTTATGAGGTTCGACTTATCGTAAAGACAAAGGATCATACTTTCCGGTAGTATACATAAAAATTCCAAAAAATATTGTTTGCACTCCGTAGCACTTGACAAACATCAAGAAAATTTTTCAGTCTGGCACATTCCTCTTTAAGGGCGGATTTTTCCCCCTGGATACCGATTTCGATAAAATTGATTTAATGAGTCGAAAAGTAGAAAGTTTAAACTTTAAAATGATTTGTGTTTCATCAACTTTGGATGAATTTTAACAAAGTGATGGGGGTTTGAAGATTTTAAAATAGCCATGTCCGGGTTTTGGGGCCAAATACCCCACTGTGCGCTGCTAACAGCCGCGCGGTATGACCAGTTCAAAATTTCTCTGACAGTTGCGTCTTTGGTGATACTTCGGACGTCAATCGTTCCATTCAATTCATATTCTGTGCTCCAAGGGAATTCTAAAATTGATTGTCGCCTCAACGAGAAACATTACTTTATTTCGTCTAACATTCCAATTTCCCTGGCCCGGCTGTTGCGCGCACAATCAGTGGTATAGAACGTTACGTATTGTAGCGTGGATGGCCGAATTTCATTCGGAGAGACCATCTTTGTGGATATTTTTCAAAGGGAAAGGCACTGTATTACAGATTGCACCGTCGAAGAGAACGGGACCTTTGTACAATTTAAAGCAAAGTCATGTATTACGTAGATTCTTCTTTGGGAACTATTTTTCCCCGGGAACTGCTCTACATCGCGTTCTGTTGCTCTACTTCCGCCTAACATACACGAATTCAAACGCAGGCAGTAAGGTTTCCATCTTGCACGCTGCCTGTATTATCGCTATATACATATTGTAGCAGTGGGACTTTTCATACTCTTCACGCGTCCAACGGTTGTAAATTTCACGCCCCTCTTTCAAATTTCCTTGCTTTCAGCCGAGAGAATTCATTTCTTCGCAGGTTTCCGCGATAATTCAACGCTCAGCTGTCAAACGGTTTTACGAAAGAGGATTAGGCATTTAAGCTTCGAGCTTGAAAAATGATTGAAATATCGCCGCTGTGGCATTGAAATTCGACTATTCATGCGACCGGGTTCTGAAGGTAGGTGGCTGCGGGTAATCAAAGTCCTAATCCGTGATCTCGTTTCCTTTTACAGCTATTGAACGGTATGAAGTTCTTGGGTAAATTCCTCAGATCTGTACGATTCGGCGAAGTTTCGACGTTTGCCCGTTTGCAGTGTGGTCACGTATTCGAAACGCGTGATCAGTTCATCGCCACTGTGCCAATTAAAGTTTCCACAATCAATGTTCATACTAGTAAACCTATAAAGCTATTCTCGCAGTATCACAAGAATTCCGTCACGTTTCTTTCAGTGTGGTCTTTTAAAGCTCGAGCAGGTGTTGAGAAAATAAGAGGTGTCTGTACGGCGAAAGGGGTAAAAGGGTAAGATAATGATTTCTCCAATTGCAGAAATATCGTCCTTTCCGTGTTCCCGACAGAAGCGCTTCTTCTCTTATCTAGAGCCCGTTTCTTGCCCGAAAGTGGCTAATTACGCGAGAAAAACATACTCCTCGCCCTCTTCTCCACTCTTCCCTTTGTCTGCCGCGAAAGTAAGCACTACTTTGTAACGATCCCATTTTAAGAACCGAGGAAACAAACGAGATGGCAATTATTCTTGTAATTCTACCTTTTGCATTTCGTTTCGGATTGCCGGTGCCACGTGCTCGGGGCGCAAATAACTTTCCATCTCGCGAGATTTCCTCCGGACGTTCGCAGACAACGGGGCAAGACAAAAACAAGCATCCGCAGTATTCCCTGCCCTCTGCTATACGAAGAGGAATGTAATTGTTCCTCTCATTAGTGCCGTCTTAAGAGAATGTATTTAAGAAAAGTGTGCTCGAGTTTCTTAAGTAATATAAAATCCCCTGCTTCGTCTTGGATGGGTCGCCTCATTTTTAGGACAACTTGCAACCTCTGCGAAATTTAAACGCTCCCGAGTGTATTCTTCTGCGCTTTGAATTGGGCCGCGGCACGGGATGTGCGTATAAAATCAGCGGTAACATAAAAAATGCATTGAAACTTTTCGTGCAAAGTGAATGTCCCAATTTCTGCTCATTTAAAGGTTACTCGTCATAAAGGAGGTGTACAAAATTTGTTTGTGATCAATAGTTTTAGAGTAATTGATTAATTCTTTAATCATAAATCAACAAATTCGAAAACTATTTAAGAAAGATATTTCAAGATGTTTAACTATTAGTAATTTGTAATTAAATACAATGCAATAAATGTCCGTATTTCTGCTCACGAAAAATAGCGATGTACGTATTTCTACTCACCATTTGTACCAATTTCTGCTCACATAATATGTTGCCTTTTCAGGTTAAAGTAAGTTACATCTTCTATGGAGAGGTTTTATAACACAACAGTAAAGCATAAAATAATGATAGACAAAAAGTAAAATGCCTTCGAATAGAAATAGAGGTTACAGCATACATTGAATTGTGAGGTTATGTTACTAAAATTTTGGTGAGTAGAAATGCGGACATGACGGTGATTCACTTGACCCTAAACCTACTCACCTGTTTTCTACTTAAAAAAATTAAAAATAGTAAAAAATCTAAATCCAGAGCACAATACGGTATTTGTTTTTGTTATTAAATAAGAACTTTTACTGCAAAAACTATTTTCTGCCCAATTATCGAATACCAATAGTGACCCTGTTCCTTAGCACAACCAACTAGAACACGATCGAAAAATCATGAGTCTCTCGTTTTAAAAGTTTTTCGTTGCTTATGCTGCACTTTGATTAGCCCCAACCTCGTGCAACACTCGTGTAAATGTTCAAATAATTTGGAATTATTTTGTTGCAACTATAGTACAAGCGTAACGCTTATAATAATAAGAAAAATACGAAATGAGCAGAAATGGGGACATGAGCAGAAATAGGGACATTTGCCTTAGTAGCGAGTGAAAGAGAACGCCTGATTGATTAAACGCACATATTTGTTGATTAAATTAAACCTAGTACTCAAAGGCTCCCTGCAATTATTTAAATGCAAATATTGTATCGATTAAAAGCCGAATCGAATTCGATCACCAGTTCCCCCTACAAAAACAAGTAGAAAACAATTGGATTATGATGTAGTAATTATATTTACATTGTAATATCCCTTGAATTGCTCCCTCGTTTATTGAAAGCGCGTTTGTTTCCCTGTGCATATGTACTTGTGTAGAACCAACCAATATGCATAACATAATGCACTCGCCCTGGCTACGGACCTGAGACCTCCCGGACTTGGTATGCGCATTCGCGATGCGCAATCCAACTTCATATGCGATTATACATACCCCGCACACGAGTCTGAATTCTCCGAATTTTCGCGATAAATAAGAGGTTTCTTTTTATAGCACGTAGAGCGATAAAACCGTGCAACGATGGACTCGCGATAGTTGAACGTATTTGTGTGCGCAACTGCTCGTCACGCTCAAAAACAATAGTGCCGTGTGTCGTGTGTTCCGGCGTTCCGCTGTGGCGCGAACCAAACGAGTGCTCAAAGTAATTTCCCGATGAAAACGTCATCTAATACCGTTATCTAAAACGAAGTTAATTACGGGCCCCTGCGGGCTTCTCTTGCTACGGTTTGGCAGACCCACTTAACCCGCGGATCGCCAGTTTCGTCAGGAAGTTTGGCTGGTCAAGAGTCATCGAAGAAACAACCAACTTCAACTCCCACAGGTAAGGCTAAGTAGTTGAATTATTTTGCTTCGTTTCGTTCAGAGTTTTGACTGCTGCGATGCCGTAACAGGTGCACGGTGCCATTAACCCGATGTAAGAGGGTTACCACTGTGTGCACAGTGGCGATAAAGAAAGACAAGGGGGATTGAATGTTTCCCCTTTAAAATGGCATTCGGTCAACATTTACAAGCTAAGTGAGCTATTTATATGGTCAACAGGTATGACTCGTTCGTAACAAGTTTATCGATTCGGTGCTGAAGAACGGCCAGGAAATATTTGCGTCTCTTCCGTTTAAACAAACTTGTTTCTTCTACAAGCGGACCTTATAAGAGGGTACAAGTATTTCCGATTATTCGCCAGTTCCACGGTCATCGAACGATGAAATCGATACCAACTACTTGATAAGAGGGGAAAGCAATACCGCCGATTCAGAAACATCGAGCCGTTATTACCTGCGCTACGTGTCGTTTGGTCGATGTTTCTGAAGTTCTAATTTCGCGGATTTACAGCGGTGGGGAGCTTATTGGATTTGTAACTATCCCTGCATCCACCGTCTTACGTATTGCGTACCGTATATAGCGATACAGTGGAACCGACTAAGGACAGCGTTGCGTTAGGTCAGTGAAAGTGGGTACTTGATATTTTCTGGCTCCGTAGTAATTGGATACTTCGCATGGTCGCTATTTTCCTGAAAACGCCACAGTTTTCAACTCTCGAGGGTTTGTTCGTTATTCGCACTATGCCATTCAGAGATGGACACTCGATTCTATCAGACTCTTCGAAACGCGCGTCACTCGCACGTTGAATGAAACACGAAACAAACGTTACGGTAGAGAGCTGGAATTAATTTCAGTAGCGAGCAATTACGCGCCGCGATGAGGCGGAAAACATTTTCCGTCACAACGTACGTATTCGTTTCCATGAAAACCATCTCGGGGATAGTTGGTTTCCTGTAAACAACGTGAAAAATCAGTGTAGTAGTCGAAACGCGCGAACAATGACAGGCGCGCGTGCCCGTCCGTTTTCCAAGTGTGACGTACTACTTGCCTGCTGGCTATGGCGTCGGGCTTGATAAATGTATCCTACACGAAAAACCAGGCTGCAGTTTGCCGCATAATAACCGACGAACGGGAGAAAGAGACATTTAGTGCACTTAGATGCGTGATCTATCGACCGTGAGGTCCGCGAGCACCCCGGTCATCGACGATGGAATATGGATACTATATTCTATCCTTTTTTCGCCGCTCTAACCCATTTCCCTTGATCTATTAGCTTCCTTCGAATATACTTTCCACCGTAATGGCACCCGGCATACAGGCCGCAGCATCGTTAAGCACTGGGTTATCGCGTCGAATCGATGAATTCGATCAGCTTGTCGGTTATCGTCATCGCGAATGCATTTCTTTGCGATACATTATCTCCTCCGTAAGCGAAGACGAGTGGCAGGGTAATCCCGGGAAAGCAACAATTAAGCCCAAGTGGGAAATGATACGGTTTCGAAAGTTATAAGAGAACTTGAGAGTGAAGAATAGTTCAAACACACGAAGTCCTCGTGTCTTTACTCATTATACAGTGATTACGAGAATATTACTCTCAAGAGATTCCGTGTTTACCGAACTTGAACCACGTTTACATGACACGGAATATTTGCTTTTATCGCAGAGCCATTTAAGGGACGCTAACGTTCATAAGTCAAGAGCGCTGCAATTGTGTTCAGGGTATTGCGTTAAAATTACTGTAAAGTTCTGCGACAAGTTCACGGGGCGCAGATAAAACTTTACTCGACTCGATGGGAGCTGCGTAAATAAACAAAGGTGTGATTTACCAGCGAGGTAGCGAGATTACGGTACCTCACGTCAAGTGTAAATGTTTGCTTAATAGATTGGCCAGCCATCTTCTCTCCCCGTCTCTAGGGACATCACTAGTATATTCCCTTCCTTCGACGTTAAAGTATTTTGCTGCACGCCCTAAAATCGTGTCGCAACTGGGTAAATATTGAAAGGACTTCAAAGAACCTGGCACACCAAACCGAAAGCCCTTTGATCCTTTTATAAAACTGCCTCCCCCTCTTTGTTCAAATTCTAGTTTTTTACCCATTCGCCGAGTCAACTTAATTAACTCGCTCCTCCCAGAGTTTCCAAATTCCTGAAATTTCTTCACATTTCTCTATATTTTGCCGCAGAGAGAGTTCCCATGCCGCTCCGAACAACGCTCGCGCAACACTAATGAGCAAAGTTCGTTAGCGACTGCCCAATTGCTTAGTTTAACCGGTTCGAACCGAGTACGAACAAATTAAAGGATCCGAATGTAAAGTGATAGTGAGTTAAAGCGGGGCCACAATTGCGACTTCGGTAACTCGGCTGACCGAATGCAAAGCAACTTTTGATTGAATACACTACCACAAGTCTGCGATGAATCTCATCTGTATGGAGGTTGGTGCATGCGCGATGAATGCAGCAAACTAAAGGGAGTGGATTTAAACGAGGTAACTTTCTTTCAATAAGCTCTTCTTAGCGACCATTAAGAAGCTCTTGAAGCATGCAAAAGCACTACGGACTTTCTCCCCGATAGTTTTATCCAGATATTTCCCTCGAAACGAAGTTGCGAGAGGGTCGATGCAACCACCTATCGATTTGAAATCCGACTAACTGTAAAAAGGAAATCGCCCTCCCTTCGTAACTGAAGCGAGTTAATAATACGATCCAGCTTGGACAAACCTAATAAATATGGAAAATATTTCCGAATACATAATAGGTAGGGGAGAGGCTTGCAGGTTGCCACCCCTTAGCTTTTTTTATTTTCCCATACGCCGCTCTCAACCGTTTTTTCGAGCTCGCGTCTGCGAAGGGAAAACGCCCTAAAATCCTTTTGCTTATCACACACCACTAATGGGTGAAGTGCTCTCGACCATCTGGTTGACGATCATGGGAACGGGAGTGACACGACGACGACCCCGAAGAATTTCCTTATATGGAAATTTCCAACTAATCCCCACTCATTTTTGGGACTATATAAACCCTTTGGTTTCTACCCTCTTCGGTTCAAAGCAGTACAGTCACGCGTAGAGTAACGTCGTGTCACGCTCGTACAGAGTTGGTTAAATCTAGTAAGATCGAGCTAAAGTCTCCGTCGGAATCATAGTTAACCTCATAGAATCCGCGAGTTCGGTTTATATTCTATTTGGCTTCTCTGAATAACCACTCGTACGCCCCGCATCGCCAGTGCGTCAACACCGCGCAAATTAGTGGTAATTCATACACTTTTACTACACTATTTAATCGCGACACTTACATTTGTACAATAATTAGTTATTGAATACACGAATGGTGTTCACGTCTAAATTGAGTCAGATTCGTTAAAACCCATCTTTTACCCAGCGATCCTTATAATATTAGTAGCATATACCCACCGATACAACTTTACCGCTCGAGTTGTATCAAATATTAATTAAGAGTTACGAGGCAATACTAACATTTCCCGCGACTCCCTGATTTCACATCAGGGTCTTTCGCATCCAATACCAAAAAAGGAATCTTCCCCAACCTAGTGGCTCCCCGATTTCGCATCGGGTTCGTCCACGTTTAACCTCTCCTGCGGCTCCCTGATTTCGCATCAGGTTCGTCCGTATCCTACAGCTCCCTGATTTCGCATCAGGTTCGTCCGTATCCTACAGCTCCCTGATTTCGCATCAGGTTCGTCTGTAAGTCAACCACCTTCCGAACAGCTCCCTGGTTACGCACCAGGTTCGTCTGTGAATAATCCAACCTCCTAACAGCTCCTCGACTTCGCGTCGAGTTCGTCTGTGAACATCATCCTAGTGACTCCCCGATTTCGCATCGGGTTCGTTCGCGAATAATCACCCTCCTGCGGCTCCCTGATTTCGCATCAGGTTCGTCCGTGAGTGACTCCATTCCTAGAGGCTCCCTGATTTCGCATCAGGTTCGTCCTCGTTTCCGATAATCCTGCGGCTCCCTGATTTCGCATCAGGTTCGTCCGCCCTCTAACTAACAAATTCATAATCCGTATTCCTTGGGAAATACCCCTCTCGCCGGCCTCTCGCGTTGCCGCAGCCCCGGCTCGTAACAAAATTAACGTATCATTGATTTATGGTATAAGTTGGAAAGAGGAAGTGTGGAGCTACAATCCTGAGCTAGAAATCATGTAAACTCTCGAAAAAAAAAAATTCTACTGCAAATTCTCGAAAGTATCTAAAATTGACTCCTTGAAATTTTGGCTTGCAGGTTGCCACCCCTAGAAAAATTGCTGAAAGTGTAAAAAAACTCAAGTAAAGCTTCGCATATCGATGTTGTATGCCTTTGCAGTGCTCTTCCTTGATTTATTGTTGACTTTGATTGCTTTAATTGCGTCGAGCAACGCTTCAAAATCCTTAATGCCGCGTTCAGATTTTCTTGACCTGCGTGCTGCCATACTATAAATGTATCAAAAATGGAATAAATAAACGAAAATATGACTAAAATGCAATAAAAACACTTCACTTCAAACTCAATGACAATAGTAAACATCACACAATCATGAAAAATGACATTTGAGTGTAAACAAGCGGGAAAGAGAGAGGTGGCAACCTGCAAGCCAAAAAAGGTGGCAACTTGCATTCCGACGCATTTTTGGAAAATATGAGAAAAAATTGTCAATTCATGATATGTTTGGAAATCTGTTTGGCATATGTAAATTAGATAAAAAAAAAACAACACAGTACGAATAGTTACCTTGAATTTTCGAAGAAAATGTTCAATTTACGAGCACAGGGAAAACACACAATTTTAATAATTCAATTTCTTGACAAACACTATATCACACTTCGCTCAGCAAACACAGTGTTATTGCGTCTGTCCGCTCCAGAGGTTAATAAATAGTGACAACTACTCTTTTAACGTCGATGTGAGTCAGAGTTGAGGTTATGACACTGCTAGAAAGTCGAAATACAGCAGGGGTGGCAACCTGCAAGCCTCTCCCCTACCTACGCAAGGTGCACCGTTGGAACTCTGGCAAAAGCAACACAAGCTCGAGATTAATTCCATGTTCGTTCCAACTAACTATCATGTTTCCTATTGTCGGTGGAAAATAAAGAAAAACTCCTAACGATACTCAGACAGCCGCATAAACGGGTTGATAGTGAAGCTCGTAGAAAATGGCAAAACAGAGAATGTCGAGGGGAATATTCTATGGTTGAGGCTGGAATAACTGTTATGGTAGCTGGAGGAGGTGGTGCAAGTGAAGCACAAGATGTCCGAACACGCTTAATAAGGCTGCTAAAGTCAAAGTCAAAGCCAACGTTGGGAAGGTGAAGCGTAGGTGTAAGAGAAAGGAGACGAGCGACCACTAATGATTGGCGCGCGGGCTTCCGCACACGTTCGTCGAAAGGGGTGAGAAGTTTGAATAGGTTGCCGAGGGCGTAACAACGTCCTAGGCTTGTATGCCTCGTCTCGTCTCGTCTCGTCTCGTTCACCCTCACCTCTCACCGCCATATACAACTAAGTACAATATAACTCTCTCCTCTCGCTTGTCGCTACGGTTTGACATAACGGCCCTGAGCAACGGCCGAGTTTAGAACTAGCGACCTGGGCTTTATCTACGGGCCGCGGGTCAGATTAACGAAACAAAGAGCTACCTCGCTGCGGAATGTGGTATTTCGCATCTGAAGATTCGCCCCGACGCGACGCGACACGGTCCTTCGTCCCCTTCCGCCGCTTTTCACGTATCCAGATAGTGACGACCAACAGCCAGCATATATGTCACATCCGCCCGTTTCGTTTCTTACCCTCGCGTAGCTGCGTTTCACATAAATTTTATCTTACCCTGTCCTATCCTAACAATCTCCCCACACTACTCCATCCTCGAAGCTTTGTTTCGCCGGTTATACAGCTTTTCCCCTGTAAACGTCCCTCTCCGCTTGATTTTTGAGCTACAACTTTAATCTGGACCAAACTTTAATAACCTCGCAGCTTGCTACCCTCATAAATTCCTCGAGCTCCAATTACTTCGCTCTGACGTCATTTTCCCGCGTTTTACAAGTTTACCCGGAAACTCGCGACCAATCGAATCCTGAGCCCACAGTCGTGGCAGCCATTCATGGAGTTCGTGCGAACGGTTCGTAATAAGCACGTGTCGAAAGCCGACGAGACTTATGGAACCGAGAAGATAAAAGCATGCGTTTTGCCCCGCTTGGGTGTTTCATAAATTCCAGATCCTCGCCACTCCCTTCCCACTCGAATAAAATCTCCAGTATCCCATTAAATGTTCTTCGTCCGGAGACCTCCGCCGCGGCCGCGCCGTCCCGGGGGACAAATTTACGAATACATTTGGCTCGCGTTCAGCCGGCCGATGAAATCACGATTTCAACGGGAAAGGAAGATCGCGAATACAGAAATATGCGCGCGAGCAGCTCCGAGGTAATCAGAGGTTCGCCATCGCTGGATTCGGACATTCGACTAAACTCGGCTTCCTAATCTGATTTCGTCACCGACGATTTGCAGTTCGCAGTTGCCGCAGCCGGTATATTGGAGCAAACATTGCACGGTTCACGTCGTTCGATGCATAGTTAGCCGGACATTGTGCCGGGGAAGTTTGCTCGCATAGTTGCGTCCAGCTACGGCGTTCCTCTGCATGCATCTTCCTTCGAGTTTGCTGCTCTAATCTTGCTGGGGACAGCTGCAGAATAATGCACAGCTCTGCGAGATACAAAATGCACAGAACGGAGCAGCAAATATTGGCAGGCGATAAGGTCTACGAATCTTGAATGATAAGCGCAATATGGTAATCGTAAGCTTCTAAGGCGAAACTTTCGCGTTCGAAATGGAAGAGAAGAGAGACGAGAGGAAGCCATCGGAGAGCTTGAGGGTGAAACGTTTGAAGCTCGTTGCTGAGCTTTGATGACAAAGACGAACCACGGAACGGAAAGACCATTCGAGTGTTTCTGCTGTTACAGCAGGATAGAAATCCTCAATTTCATGCCTCACTTATCCTAGAGCAGCAGTTTTCCTATCGCTACTCCATGCACTCGAAGAACTTGGGTCCGAAAACTAGTGCACCTACGCCTGTCCTTCGAGAGCCAACCGTTCCTCCCATTTCTACTCGCGTTTATCGCGTGTTACTATCGACCTGAACGGAAGTTGAATTTAACTGCTTGATCAAAACAAATCTTTAAACAATGACTCTGAGGTTTTCCCGACACACCGCACTTTTCCTTGCGAACTGCTCGGTGGTTTGAAAGTGAGCGTTCCATTTTCCAGCATCTTCTTATTTCCTTTACACAGAATTAAAATGTAATTAGGACAGATTGCATTTCCTCGAAAGTTTTCTCAATTTCCATCATAAATTATTCCCAGGAGCCTGAATTCCTAACAAATTCGAAAGATTTGAATTTTTCTTCGGCACCTTGGCCCTTCGTTCTGCGAGTTATTAACTTTCCAACTGGACCGACGTTCGAGCGTTTCTTCTCCGAAGGAAACTACTCGGAACTCCATAAATAATCGGGTCGAAGGCAGAAGAACCTACGCAGCTGCGAGCTTCACGGCTTACGCTGCCGTTCGGTTCTCGCACTCTAGCAACAATGAATAAACAAACTCACCGGTCTCGCTTCCAAACTCATTCCAGTTCATCAACTACTTGCCTATCAGTTTGTTTCTCCCTATTCCTCGAGAACCATCTGCTCCTCGGTTAACCACCACGACCCTATTCGATGGTTTGATATTACTCATGTAACATTTAATTTGTAATGAAATCCGCGAGAGTTCTTCTACGCGAGTTGAATTTGATACAATTTCTCTCCGGCAAATAATTCTCGTTATTGTTTGACGAGCAGACTTCAGGTTACAGAATTTCAATCGGCATTACTCCAAAATGATAATACTTACCTACACAATTTACTCGGTGAGAGGCGGAACGATGCAGTTGCAGGTGGTGAATCTGGTACTCGTTTATACGGCTCAATTTGCTGGATTTATTCATGGTAGACCCTCAACCTCGCTCCTGCTTCTCCATTCAACTGTTTATGCGTTTCACGTCAGGACTTGCCCCTTTCTGCGTTCACCGTGTATTTCGCGAAGACGTCCTTTCATTTGTACTTTTTGAAAGACGCGTCTCGGATGCATAGAAACATATCTCGCAAAGTGCTTCTGGAATTTTTTTACAGATTTTCGCTCTTCGCTCCGACAGCTTTTATTTCCTCGAAGCGTAACACAATGAAACTTCCATCATATTGATTGAACGGAGAACATTTTTGCAAAATTAATCTGAACCCTTGGAGGTACGATATTGTCGTTACCGTAGGCAGTGGAACATTCGATTGAAATCCCGAGTTAACTTGGAACGTAAAGAAACTTCTCTTAATTCGACAATTTCGAAACTCTAAAATAATCAAATCAGATTCTATCTGAACGATTACACCAAAAAAATTTAAAAAAATGAAAACCGACTTAAAAAAAAATAAAAATGCGCTAAAAAGTAAAGAATAATTTTATTCCTTATTTATGCCTTATTAAATTAAATTATATTAAATAAGGAATAAAATTATTTTTATATTAATTCAATTAAAAATTAAAATTAATTTTATTCCTTATTTATTAAAACAATTTCCCCGATTAAAATTAATCTTATTCCTTATTTATTCTTTATTAAATAAGAAATAAAATTATTTTTTACTTTTTAGCGCATTTTTATTTTTTTTGAAGTCGCTTTTAAATTTTTTATTGTTTACTTTGTGGTTATTTAAGTTATATAACTACATTTATTTAAATAATGAAGTCGGTTAACGAAACAGATTTCTTATTTTTGGTGTAACTTCAAAACTACTTAACCGATTTTGATCATTCTTTTTCCATGATCTAAGTTGATTGAAGCTAAACTAAATGCAATAAGTTTCTCGAAAATCGGTCCAGTAGTTACGGAGAAATTCGCGGACCAACATGATACGTATAACATACATACAAATACCTCGAACTGAGAACCTCTTTCTTTTTGAAGTCGGTTAAAAATAGCGATAGACTAACGACGTTGCTGTGATACATAAATGGTCGTGGGCGTATTGAAGGGGTCCACAATTAAATTAGTATATTACAAAATAAAAATAAATTAAATTGTGAAGTAATTCCGCATTACACGACCCCGGTTATATTGCTTCCTACCTACGTATATAAATTCTAATAAAAAAATGGTTTCACTATTTATTGCCCCCACCTGAAAGAAATCCTAGCTACGCCCATGTAAATGGTGCGGCATGAAAGGTTACTAGCATCAATGACAATTTCTGGAAACTCGATGACTAGCCGCAATTAGGTCTGTAATTACCATCAACGACGTCAAAGGGCTAATTAGTAACATGTTCGCGTAGTGTAACAGAGGTAAGAATGCGGCCGCAATTTCCACCCACCGACTGCTCCACATTTAGCATTTCCAATCGCTCTTCGATATCGATGCGATCGCAACCCTTCCTTCTAGCGAACCCTTAACCAAACCAGATATTGCCACAGGTACTACACGTACCAAAGAATTGGGCGCGTTGAACTATCCCCAGTCGTTTTATCACCTAGACTGTTTACAAGAGAAATCCAGCTAGTATACAGGGAGTTATGGAGCGACCGGATGCAATTGAATGGAATAAAATTTATCGCGTTAGCTCTGGCTTGATTCGTTTCGGCAAACATACATGGTATATCGATGGTCTCGCAGCTATTATATACGCCAGTCGCAGAGCGATGCTGAAAGATGACTCAAAGGCGGCGGTGCTTGTAACCTCGAAACGAACGAAGCTCCTGAAGGAGGTAATCTTGAGATCCCGTGTGGTTCGTGTCAAGGGTGTAATTGAAGCCCGAAGGCAATCACGAGATTATCTCGGGCCATCGTTCGCTTGTCATGTCTCCCGACACCCCTTACACGCCGTTACCTTCTGCTAGGAACAAAGGCACCCATATGAGGCCGTCCGCCCCTGCCAACAAAGGGCCGATAGTTTCGGTTAAATGAAATACGGATCGGCTATAAATACCAATCTATCGATAGGAACTTTAATATCGACCATTTACCCACGTTGGGCCCGCTCGACTTGCTCGGGCAAAACCGAACAACGCACGCTCCGCTGGCTAACTTCCATGGTTAGAGCCATGGTTAGAGCTGGACAGAGCTGGATGAAAGTATTGATTTCAGCCGGGCACACTATCCTTCTCGAACAGTAAACAATTTTGCTTTCGAATCCGAATCCGTGTATCGATTATAATCGAATTATCTCTGAAATTCTGCCTACCCCTGGCATCGAGGTACAGCAGCTGTTGCATGTACTTTCTAGTGACTGATTGCGAGTTAGAGTAAAATTGGCTATGTCACACAAGCCGACGAGATATCTAACAACCGTTTGTCCAGAGTCTCTTAGAGTTAGCTATCAGAGCGAGACGCGTCTGATTGTAAGAAGAGCAAAGTTCAGCCGAGTGCACGCGTATGGTGTAACTTGTAAAAGGAACTTTCTGCCCGGCGTTAACATCGAGCTGCTGAATTCTCGCCGGCAAAATTCGATTTTCCGCTCGTCGTTGCTGACAGGGAGACAATGGCCAGTGTGGGCCTCGAAAGTGGTGCACTCCCTCGAGCGTTGGCAGTCTAATAGCTTCCTCGTAATAATCGGCATAAAACGCCGCCAGCCTCCCTTTTCCCTCGTTTCTCTATTAAAGTATTTCGCGCAACTCTTGGTCCTTTGAAGAATACGGGAAGACGAGCTCGAAGGCTTCTTCCCCTCTGGAATACGTGGCACGGAGAGCTTTTCGTTGAAAGCCACGTCGCGCGGCAGTTGTATACGAGGGAAAGCGAGTGGCTTTCGGTCCAGACGGCCCTCAAAGTACGCGTCTACTTTTTGCCCACTGTCTTCGAACGGGAGGAACACAGGAGACATCGTTGCAGATGCTGTTTCGAAGGGAAGCTACGACGAACTGCTCGAAATCCATTTAACTGCGGAATCGCTGCTCGTCGGCTTCCACCGCGAATAAGGAAACACGCAAAGATGCTAAGGCGTTCCGAGACTCTTTGCGTGTAGGTATGATACATTCCGGGTACTTTTTTTTTTACACAATGTAAGTACATACGCGTGAATAGGCACGAACGATACGCGGCAGCGTATGTATTGACATTCTACATACATTTTCACGGGACGCGAAACACGTAATACCTACTCGATGCAGCGCAAACCACAAATCTGGCGCTCGCTACTGAACTCACGCCACCATTTTATAACTCGCTTTTACGCAACTACGAAAGCAGGATGCACATCGTAGTTTGAACTAAAGTAGTTATGATATCGACCGTATTTGTAGAATAAACGAAATGTGGTTTCGGCGCACTAGTTCGGTCAGTTTTTTTTTTTTTTTTTTTAACCCTTAACTGGTATACTGTTTTTTTCAAACGTAACTGGTATACTGGGATCGTGGCAGACCCCAAGTAAAACAGGACACAGAAATTTGTAAAGTCGACACTAGATCCAACCTCTATGAATATTTTGTTGGTAGGTTATGTATAAAATAATAGAAGCGTAGAAAGTTAAACTATTATTATAAAATTAATTAGAAATTCAGTTTACAAACCTGGACAACCAAAAATTTTGCAGCGAACTTTGCGTGCTTGGGGTCATGGCCGACCCCAGGATACCAGTTAAGGGTTAAAGGTGAAACAAACTGTGGCTAGAACGAAGTCAAGTGCAAGACCGTTGACTATTAAACACATGTTCAAAAATTATTATTGACGGAAAACGACATTTTAAACCTTATTATGACACACTGTCAAAAATACCGCTGGTTGTTATTCATGTGGTAAAAGCCCGAAACACTCTTGACCGAACTAGTGCGCCGAAACCACTTTTCGTTTATCGTAGTTTGACGTTCACAGTACCACTGAATAAATGAGATGTTAAAGATTGTCGCCATTTTTCGATAATTCTCTTCTATTTAACAATACTTCCGAGCCGCAGCGTTGGTAACAATATTTCGCAAGCGAGTTCAAAGAAGAATACATATATTTGTGTGCTGAAATGTATCAAGAACAGGAAGAACAAGTATTCTTTCGCTACTCGGTTTTCGAAAACGAACGTCGCGGATGTGCACGGCTACGGGGAAGAAATCGCGAAAGTGTAGGTTAGAAGATGGTCTAGGTTGCAAAACGATGGCGGTCGGGAGGAAACCGGCATCATTTCCGATGTACCGTAGCGTCAAAGGCGTTCTGTCGTTTTCGTAGCTTGGCCAAAGGAGCAAGCCAGCTGCTCGTATTATGTCAAGGTAATTCGATGCGCACGGGTAAAGAAGGCCTGCTTTCCAACTCGACAGATCATTCGGTTGCTCAAACGAATCGATCCGGAACCATTGCCAGAACCGCCCTTCCAAAGGAGCACAATGAATGAAGCAGAAATTGCGATTTTCAGCTTGGCGTACTTTTCTTCCCCGTTCGCCACCGCATCCCCCGGAATATGATTTCATGGCGCTCTACCTTTTACCGTAGAATCTAACGGAAAAACGAGCATCAGTTTCCAGGTGTATTCTAACGCTGGAGCTGGTACCGTTACGACGCAACAAGAATGTAAAGACTACTTTTGAAGTTACAGAGATTTCTATCAAATTTTGGTAACGTTCGCATGTTACAGTTCCCTCTTTTAACTTCGAAGAATATTCCAGTAAATAACAGAAATAGTAGCCTCCAACATTTTCATAGCGTAACAACGAAGGAATTCAGTAGGTATATCGTTCCGTCTGCGACTCCGCGTCTCCCCGTTCAGATCTCATGAATGCAAACATACAATTATTTTCCTTCTATGAACGGCAGCTATAAAATACCCTACGACAATCGTACGCTTCCCATTTACATGGGCCACCATACAAATTGTTTAGTGTACAAAGCAAAGAAGTTTAATATAAAGGCTGGTCGAGCATTGCTCCTTATAATTTCACTACCATTTAGTTGGGACTTTTTTCTTCGTTCAGTGAATAGAAAATCAACGGGAGAATTGTGATTCCCGAACCGTCGGAGCTCTCCTCCATTCCCCGTGAAATCCCGCGAGATTCGATCCCGTGGTGCGTTACATTTTGAAAAGCGCAAAAGTCCACGAGGTCGGAATTCACAACACGGATGGTCGAGCAGAAATTAGATTCCAAGATGTAAGTTCCTCGATTCCAGCCCACACGTCACTGTCGTTGCACGAGATGCTCCTTGAAGCCGCTTTGATGTACCCTTCTACTATTTTCCCTACCACCTATGGGAATATAACTCTGAAACGTATGACACCATTGGGATGATATTCCTCGAAGGAAGAAAAAATACAGGACTGTTGAATTTTTGAAGTCAAAATTGTTTCCTATTCTCGCGAATTTACTAGCAATATCGATGATGTGCAAAATATTCGCCGTCAAAGAAGGATCATGGGATAGACATGAAAACTTCACCCCGAAGAAGATGAATGCCACCGCTCAAGTCCTAGTTAACGCTCCCGCTTTCACGATTAAATCGCTACACCTCTTTTTTACCTCTCAATCGCCTGACAAGTGGATGCGTTGGAGCGTTCGATAGGTAGCTACCCTCCTTTCTACGTTACAGTTTGATGAAACGTAGACTGTATAGAATTCGCAAATTTATTGGGATCAACTAGAAAATGGGATTAAGGTAGAGGGAAGAGCGAGTGCAAGAAATGGAAAGTTTAGTGTTGCGAGGAAATCGTTACGCAATGGAAATTGCAACAACGATGGGTCAGGTGACAGAGAATGCTCGTTTCTGTTCAAACACCGTTACCATTTCCGCGAAGAAAAAGAAGCAGGGGAACGCAAACGCAATCGCCGTCTGCAGTGGATTGCTGGGCGTCAAGGAAACGTTGAAATGCATGGACGTCGAGCTTTTCCAGCTGCTCGATATGCTATCGATCCCATGGGGGTCGACTCTGCAGAATCGGGTCTGAATTCGCGATGCTGAAAGAAAAAGGACACTGAAACAGCAGAACTGGGAGTAGAATGGCCTTTAGATTTTAAAAGGATACAAGGATTTATTCGAGTATTCGAACCTTCTTCGTCGTTAAGGGGTTACACCACCTTGGCGCTCGGAAAAATAGGTATAAAAATAAACTTTTTTTTTTACGCTGCCATTCATTATATAAAATGATCTTTATTTTACACACATATATAGTAGTTTTATGAACAATTTACAATATTAACGATTAAAAAAAAATAAAAAATGGCGGAGATATAAGCCGATAAGTAGGACCCTCTTTTGAAAATCCTTGCTGATGGTGTACTTGATTTCTCTGTTAGGCATTGTCTCAAACATAAAAAATAATTTTTTTCTTATTTAAAAGGGTAATAGCTAAAATGTGACGTAGGGAAAATTTTTTAAAAAAATGTTTGTAGAAATGACAGCTGTTTGAAAAAAAAATCGAATTTGCATCGAAATTTTGAGTTTAAAAAATTTATAACTTTCGGACATGGCACCCAATCACAAAAATCCTACGTCACATTTTAGCTATTACCCTTTTAAATAAGAAAAAAATTATTTTTTATGTTTTAGACAATGCCTAACAGAGAAATCAAGTACACTATCAGCAAGGTACTTATCCTACTTATCGGCTTATATCTCCGCCATTTTTTATTTTTTTAATCGTTAATATTGTAAATTGTTCATAAAACTACTATATATATGTGTAAAATAAAGATCATTTTATATACTTAATGGCAGCGTAAAAAAAAAGTTTATTTTTATACCTATTTTTCCAAGCGCCAAGGTGGTGTAACCCAGAGTTGGGCATCATTCGACCAAAAAGTGATTGAAATAACGTTTCGACTAAAGCTACTTCACCTTTTTCCTTAGTCGACTAAAACTTACCTGAGTTAGCTTTAGTCAAGGCGCCAGAGCTGAAGCTGGTTAGTCAAGAGCCTTTAGTCGTGGGTTGTGACTATCGTTGATCAGCTGTCATTCTATTGTTAGTCTAGAAGGCGACTAACCGGCGAAAAGCCTTGTGGTCTGGCCCGCGCGCGGTCGCCTACCGGTCAGATTCTACAGAATCTGAATTTGTTTATTTTTCATCGTATCAATATGAAAGTGATATCAATGGATCCCTGGTGTTCTCCCGATTAATTGGACCGAAAATAATTTAAATCGGACTATTTTTAACGAAACGGGCTTTGAATTCTGCAAACAAATTTCTCACGTAATATCCTTAATTATGGTCCGAATTATATCATTTTTTTGGCCCATTTTCATCGAGAAGACATGAGAAATCGATTGGTAATACTTTTATTAACACTTATCAAAAACAGGAAGATTTTATGTGGCCCGTCGGTTTTATTGCTCTCGGCTGTCAACGGGCCAAACAACAGTTTGCCAACGTTTGTTTTTTTTTGTTAATTAACCCACCATAATAATTGTAGACGAAAGCATCAGAAAGAATATGTATGTACAATCTTTCGATTGTGAGAAGCCTTTGGGCTCGGATTATCGGGAAAGACCTACCCACCCCACCGTTTTGCTTTCTCGCGTGCGAGCGAGGACCTTCGGGCCCCAGCAGACCGCCCGTTGACAGCCGAGAGCAATAAAACCGACGGGCCACATAAAATCTTCCTGTTTTTGATAAGTGTTAATAAAAGTATTGCCAATCGATTTCTCATGTCTTCCCGATGAAAATGGGCCCAAAAATTATATAATTCGGACCATAATTCAGGATATTACGTGAGAAATTTGTTTGCAGAATTCAAAGCCCGTTTCGTTAAAAATAGTCCGATTTAAATTATTTTCTGTCCAATTAATCGGGAGAACACCAATAATCCATTGGCGTCACTTTCATATTGATACGATGAAAAATAAACAAATTCAGATTCTGTAGAATCTGACCGGTAGGCGACCGCGCGCGGGTCAGGCCGCAAAGGCTTTCGCCGGTTAGTCGTTTCCTCGACTAAAAATTGAATGAAAGCTGAAACCACGTTAGTCACAACCGAAGAGCTAAAGATCCTTGAATAACCGGCTTCAGCTCTGGCGTCATGACTAAAGCTAAGCTAAATCATCGTTAGTCACCCTTTGACTAACGACTAACCTTAAAGACCTTTTAACTAGATGTTATCTAGATATTAGCTTTGCCCAACTCTGGTGTAACCCCTTAACTTCGAACGCGAATTGGCTTCATGCCTGCGACAAATCTCACTGCAATTACGACAATTTCGCGAATTACCAGTCTTTACTCAAAAGACTTACTTTTTTCGTCGTTCGTCTTTCATTTCCCTACTACCTACATATATAGTTTACCTACACCGGAGACACAAACACGTTTTACAACCAAATGAGATTTTTTAAAATTCATCATCCATGCGTTCCCAATAAAATTTCTTACCCCTTTGTTCTGAAATAAAAATGGCAAGGAACGTGGAATGGAAGGAAAAGGAAAGAAGTGAGTGCATCGAAAAAGTTGGCTCATACGGAACGATACGTCCGAAAGAATCATTCCTGACAAATAGGTATCGCGATGGTCAATGTTCCGCGATCACCTACGCAAACGAATCTCACGCCCATCCCGTCTTACGTTCCTGAGATTGCGTTTCGCATAAATCTGGCGATGGGGTGCCGATGGATATTATTAGAATAATCTTGATCAGCGGGGAATCGCTGTGCTGACGGTTTTAATTTGCGTCAGACAACCGAATCTTCTCCCGATTTTCCTCACACCGCATACCCAACGACGCGGTGACCATTTACTTCGTTAGAGAATTGAGAACGAATGATGTGGAAGGCGGGGAAGATGAACGTAGGTACCAGCGAGAAACGGCCGTTGAGGTGTGCCGAGGGGAATGGAAGCAGGGAGGCAGAGGATAGGAAAAAAGGGATGATGTCCGGAACTTCGCGTCAACAATTTCCGTCTACGTTTCTACTTTTTAATTACAGAGTCGCACGAGCCTCTGGCATTCGGTAGCGCAGACGACAGCCGCGCTCGACGAGGCTGCCTCCGCCTGAATCCCCCATTCACGCCATTTTTTGCGGTCTTCCCATTACCGAGATTGTGTGTCTTTCGCTTATTCTCCCTTCGTTATGTCTTCTACTCTTCGGCCCTGGCAACCTAACGTTCCAGTTCCCACCCCGTCCTCGGCAGAAATGAAAACGGTACGCCACGTACGTTAACTGGTTTCGCGTTAGTTGTTTCGGTATCGGTGGATTTTTGGCCAATATTGCCCAAACCCTTGCCCAACGCGAAACCTTTCATCCATGCGGGTAGAGTTACAAGGCGTGGTACTTTTCGCTATTCTTGCGCAATCGAGTCATCCAATTTCTAGAAGAGTTTACATTTGACGAAAAATTAATTAATCCAATCTGTGTTTCTTAAAATTTAGGATTTTTACGCGTCACTTTGGTTATCCCTGTTTGGCTCTGCAAGTAAGAAAGCTTCGAAACTTCGGTTAGAAGTTGGACGATTCGGATTTTCCTTCTACTTCTTCCAGTAGCGGGAAGATAGCGCTCAAGGTATCGGAGGAGCGTCTATTTACATCGATTTCCGCTTAATTCTCAGCTGTAATGTAGACAGGTATTTTATGGGAGAGCAATCCTTTGCGGGTGTAAAATGCGGGTGCCCCTTTAACGGCGATTGCTCTTCGCCTAAGCCTCGCCGAAAAATTAGGGGGTACTATCGCGGTAATGTTTCGCTCTTCTCAAAGCTAGGAAAAACTTCAACATTCTACTCCAGTGACGTACGAAAAACATTGCGTCAGATTCTTCGATTCAAATTTTCTGTTTTACAATTCACAACAGTTGCGAAGATAGCGAGTCTTCATTTACCGATAAAATGCACAAAGCAGACGAAAGAAAAATATTTGAAATACAATCGCATTTGAACTCCCGATTCTGTTGTTCCTTTCTGCTGAAGCAGTGGATATAACAGAAGTCCGAAGTGTTTTTAAATCTTTCATCAGCACTTTACGCGAAATGTTAGGAAATACAGAAGGTAAAAAAGTTTCGAGTATCCCGTTCAGACGGGAGTCCGTGAAATATTTCGATTAGCAGAGAAGTACGAGGCGGTGAGCTTGATTACATCGCGGTTCAAAGAAAAACGAATGTCCTTTGAGGGGAGCGAAGCGAATGAAAAGGGAGCTAAAGCGTGTCTGACTTATCCTATACATTATCTACTGCGCTGGCCGTAACATCGCTGTCATTTATCACTGACAAAAGTACAACCCTAAAACGGCCGTCTAGCAAACTCATTTAGTTATGTTAATGAAGCATTAAAGCCCGTGATAAGGGCTAGCCTCTAATTAAGCCTTACAAAAAGAATCGCGTCGCAAAAAGGGCGTACCTTTCAAGAGCGCTTGGATGATCTGTGCGATCGTTTAAACGCGGATTGCTTTTGTAATTTTCAACATAAAGCACGCAAATTAGCACGACAATGGCGGAGCCGATGTTATGCAAAAACAATTAGTCTGGTTATAATTTGGAATTCATAAGATCTGGGTGCAATTAATCCCATAAATTCGTTTTCCTCGTGAATTTAAGTTGATTTATATTAATATAAAACGTCAACTGTAATTTCAGAGTATATTGTGGCTTTTTCGTGTACGTGCGTTACAGAACAATGTAGTGAAAACACCGATGTAACAAGAGAACGAAATACATTATAAATTACATTTCGTAGCTTTCGCGTTAAAACATTTATGTGGCTACGTAAAAATTTGTTAGCCGAGTTTCATATAAAATTTCAACAAATACTTGTATATCGAATTTCCTTGAAATTTTATCACGGTTCGACCTGTCGTATTCGGGATCTCGATGTAGAATTTTGCTACCTCGCGAACCTAAATTCTGCTCAATTAAAATACACTTTAAATTGTCACTCTCAATCCTTGAGACTCGACGGAAATCACTTCATGTCGTAGAATCAATTTTACACTATAAAAATTCCTCTCGTTACGAATGTAACGAAAAATGCTGTCCATTTTTCTCCTAACGCCCGCACGATTTATGGAGTTACACACAGCCTCTATCCAAAGAAAAAGTCTGTATTCCACGAAAGTTTAAAAAATATTGGTCCATTCAGTGTTATTTATAGGATTCCGTGAACGGCAGTTTTTTCTCAAACTTCTTCGAATGGATGTTGAACAACGGAGCCCGTGTGCTGAGTTCGTAATGCGTGTAACAATACTGCCCTCCTTAGTTAAACCGTCCTATCTAGCATTTTTTCATTTTTTGAGATATGTTGAAATATTTGAAGTAACACACGTCTTTTACCTTTTAAGTAATGTTAGAAAACTCTAAGTGCTTCGTAAAGATTTATAAACAGTCTAATGTATTTAACCTAACTTATTTCCAAATGGTTAAAATATCCTATCTAAAACAATTAATTAATTGGTACGTTAATAATACATTACCTACCGGTACACCTATTACAAAAAAATATATTAGGCTGTTACGAAATAATGACAACATGTTTTAATGTGAATAAAGGAAAATAAGGACGGTACAAAGTAAATGATAAAACTTCAGTTTTCTCGGTTGTTTCAAAATGCTAGATAGGACATTTTAACTAAAGAGGGCAGAATAGTTCGCGGTCATTAATTGCGGCAACTAAAATGTAGATGAAAAACAATTGCTATTGCAAGACCTCAAAGAACGAAGAATACGCTTCCTTTATCTTCTCTCAGCTTTCGGAATACCATGCAGCGCTATTTTTAAGCACATTTCGTTTTCTTCACTTCAGACCGACGAGTCGCCAACCCCTTTTAAGTGTCACTTCTTAATGAAATCACAAGCTTGCCTAGGGGAACAGAATGCTCGACGTCGTTCAAGGGTGGATCCTTAGATCATCCTCAGGGATACATACTCTTGTTAGTATTTTTGCGTCGACATGCGTCTCCAATTAGGAGTTACACACAACGTGGAGATGCTCGAGAAACGGGAGAAGTATACTCATAGAAGGACTGTACCGACACCTACGCACCCTTCAAGTCTCGTCTGAAAACCCTTTCGCGTGTATCTCGCTGCTTCGGCTTCTGCTAGAACTCCTCGCTAAAAAAAGTTCTACTTATTCATTTCTATTTGGATCTCGTTACTGCCGTAAACGCATTATACTCATTACACTGCTTGATACTTTTTCGACAAACAGTATTTCCCCTTAAATTACCATAAAACGTAGCCAGAGATTGATAATCTGGTAGAGCAGCAGATCGCCAGTTCGCTGTTGGATAGAGGCTGTACTGGAGTCTTCGCGAATGTCACGTTGGAACGAGATATCGGATGCGACAACAAGCGCACTTACCTTATGGTAGTTCCGCGTATACGTACGTCAGCTGGGGCGAAAAAGCGACTGCGGGAAACTCCGAGGGGATCCGAATGCATAGCAGGAGCACGAGACTGTCGTGGTCCTTAAAACCATGACACGAGGTCCTTATGCATAATAACCACCGGTTCCCAAGCGCCCCTGAATTACACTTTTCCCAACGCTCTGACTTCTTGTTGTTTCGGCATCACGATGGAATTACACCGTGATACCGTGAACACTTCTTTCAATGTTTGCAACATGTTTTTCAGTTCATGGAGGAAAAAATATACTAGGGTAAATCCGGGACACGCGGTCGACCTAATATAAAATGGCTATTAAAACTAATATAGATATTACTTATTTTATCAGAACAAACCTAATATGTTCAGAATTTTAAGCCGATTCAGAAAAACTGGTCGATATTTGCTTTAAGACAATATTTACTGTAAATCGGGTTGAAAACTGAAGTCGTGACATCTGACCACCTCCCCCGAGGTGCCGGGAGAAATGGTTTTCGTCGTTGGCAGAGACCACTCACATAATTATTCATGGAAAATTAACAAAGGATAAAGCAAAATTATTTATGAGTGAATACAACTACGGATTCATTGATATTTAATTTGTTTACGCTAAACAAGTAAGGTAAATGTACCAATAACGAGCCGTTTAAGGAAACGGTGACAAAGTATAATGAATATTGTGTATAAAATTAACAATTTAAGTGAAACTTTTTTTCATTCATAAAGACTTTGTTGTTTCTCATCAGTACTCACATAACAAAATTTTGTTTTTTTATATATTTAACGTAAAATAAACAAGAATATTTGTACGTGTAAATGTACCAATATACATATAGCCAACCTCACGCGATTGACCTAGCGGCCCGATTTTCATGTCCCAGTACCTAGCCATAGGTTTTATAATCGTGTAAAAATTATTTTAAAAACTGATTCTTTGTCTTAAATTGAAAAATCTGTTAAGGAAAATTAAGAAGTACAGAAATATAAAATTATTGTATAAATAACCATAATAAACAGATTAGAAAATAAATGCAAAAAACAATAAGTTTAGTTACACTATCAATAGAAGTTTGTGGTTATTTTATATAAGACTCAAAACAACCAACAAATTCATTAAACTGTACATATACATAAACTTTAATAAACTTAAATTAAATGCTATCATTATTATCTAGAAAAATAATGTTTATATTATGATTTATGATCAAAATACTTACCGGCTTTATTCCAAATATCGAGTCAGAAATTCACACTTTTTTCGTAATTTTGCTCTGGCGATGCCGATTAACATTTGCAACTCACTTCACCCGATTTATTGAACACGTGGTTAGTTACTGGGCTAACAAGATTTGTTTGCACCGATAAATAGCCATGTAAATATTCAAATAAAAAATAGTTTTCATATTCAAATTTTTTCTTTCTATGTGTTACAAATATTTTCAAGATTCTAAAACCCTTTTTTCTATCTAAAAAACTATTATCCTATAATAATTATGCTCTTAACAAGAAGCACGCTCTTCTTAGCCATATCATAACGAATGTCTGAAAACGCGTCATATATCTGGCCTCGAGACTATAAATGGTATTTCTAAATATCTAGACAAAAAAACAAGACGATATAACTTCAGATATTAAACCGAACAATTAAATAATGCAAATTACACCAAATATGTATTTTATCTTACGTGCATAGTTTAACAATTATTAATATTTCAACAGATGGCTAGGTACTGGTGCATGGCTCGTTATTGGTACATTTACCTTAAAGAACACATCAAAGAAAAAGTGAATTACCTACTGGCGATTAGCAAGGCAAATGAATATAAAAGTGAATAAATAAACTAAATAAACAAAAGTAATAATAAAATAATAATAAAAAATAAAAAAATAATAAAAAAATCATAACTCGACCATCTCACCTTTCTGCAGCGAGACATGGTCTTCTCGTTAGCTTTGAGAGGAAGAGTTAATATGGCCAAATACTTTGGCTGCATTGTCCCTCAATGTCTCTACTATCTTATTATTCCAAACATTAAAGGAAAATGAACTTAGAAGTATATTTTAAATACGATTCTGTACAACCGCTGTTTGACAAAAGAGGTTAAATGTAACATCAATTTACCTTTGATAGCCTATAAATCCAGAAAAACACAGAAGGAAGCGAAATAACGCTATTCATTCAACTATTTGGCTTCTAGAGAAGTAATTGGTCTGCACTTTAATGCATTTTTACGTATAGACTCTGAAATATAGCCCGACCGCGTCTCCCGGATTTACCCTATCCATTCCCTACTTCCAGTGGCAATATGATTTAGATAATGGTGTTTCAATTAGCCTTTCTGTTAGCACAGCACAAACGTTGAACGAAAGTCTAGCGTACTGAAGCTGGCAAGAACATAAGGGTCATAAGGAGTGACATGTTACAGATGAACAGGCCCGACATGTCGGCTCCAAGGTGGATAGAAATGCGCGCGAATGATACGTGGATGGATTTAGGAAGTCTATCGGCGAAACGTCGCGGGGAGGTCGGATCGTAATTAGCCGCGAAAAACTGGGTCGCTTGTTTTACGCCGAAACCTGTTCCTCTCTGCCAAAGTGCCAAAACTTTTGGACGTTTTTGTACAGCCTAACCCAGAGCCGGGATTAAAACGGCGGGCTCGCTAGTCATCGTTTAAAATCCAAGTGGCCGGGCCAAATATGTATGTATGTATGCATCAAAGGCCGGGCGTATACGGCGCGCGGACGTGGCTCGCCACTTTCCTAACACCCTTGCCACGAAATAAACAGGCACGCTTCGTACCGCGACTCCCCCCAGGAACAGATTTTTTGTCTGCAAGAAAGTTTTTTCATTAGCCGCGAGCAGTCTGAGATACACGGATGCGGATACGGATGCGTCTAAATACGTGGGCTGCATGGCAAATGGGTGCATCCGGGGTCTCCGTCGAAGCGTAACCACTTTATTCCATCGTACTCTCGTGGATAGAGACAGGGTGCAGGGGTGCATGTGTCACGGCGCTGTTTCGCGAAACAAACGGGAACTCGTGCAGGGACGTGGCAAGAAAGTGGAATAATCAATTTCGGGTGCACGTGGCTCCGGTTAAAGACCTCTTTCGCGTTAACGTTATGCAAGATGGAGAATTGCGCGAGCATAGTTGGTGAATTAAAGGAACGCGAAAGGTGGCTAAATGCCGAAAATATTCACTATTGACCGTTCTTGCGGCCGGAAGCGGGCTAAGGTTCTAACTTTCTGATCACCCGTATAATTCGATTTCAGCGGTCGGCAAAAGGTAAAGTCCCGTGTTCGATCGGTTCTTTAGTTACATTCTCCGAGGTTCCCACATTACGGAATCGCGGGCACGTACCGAATGCGGCCGGCCGTAATTCACGATCGAAATTGAAAGAGTTTTTCCAGCTGCGAGCAAATGAGATCAGGGAAGTGAATCGACTGACAATAGGTCCCCGAGTTCTTACACCGTTCCCGGATACCTGTCATCGTTCATGCGCCGTGAAAACTTTTGATTAGGTCGGCTATTTTATGCGACCAGCGTACCCACGTATACACACAGCGCACGCGCGTGCACGTATGTATATCCTGCAGGCTTGTGAGAACTTCCCTAACAAGAGTCCAAGGAACTTTTAAGGGCGCGGAGACGGTACTCGTTTAAAATATCTGGGTAACTGCACTCGTCGATAACAATGCCGCGAGCAGAAACGGATATTCCACGTAACTCGTTAAATTCTACCTGTGGAATATTTCAAACTTTAATGCGGCCTCGTTGAAAGCTGGGTAAATGTTGAACTTGCCTCGTCCAAGGAGGCAATCTACACCAAGATGTTCCGATCACTTCGGTTACTTGTACGATACTTAACCCTTTCATCCGCCTCGGAACCTCGTGCACCAAATGTTCCTTGCGTTACGAACCCTGTTTTTTTTTTTTACAATCTGACGCATCCTGTACATCCCGATGAGACAAGAATAGATACCTATAGGAAGTATAGGATATGGTAGTCAGAAATATGTCCCTTCCAGTCAGATTGGGTTTGAAAAGTAATTAAAGTTTTCAGCAGGCGGAAGATCTTCCTCAGAGTTCCGAATGGAGTAAAAAGTTGGTTGATATCGAGACCCTTTTTCACGTAAAACGATCAAATATTCATATAACATAGAAATGTACGAACACCTCTTGAAGGGATTTTCCCATCCCGTGAAACACCATTATCGATGCCTACAAACGTGCCAATTATCAGTGTATGGGGAAACTCCGTTGGACCTCAAACGAGGATGTTTCAAACTAGACGGAGTGTAATTGCAACCATACAAACTACATTATAAACAGACGGCCGGTATCACGCGTTTGTCACCCGTTTATAGTTACCTATGATCGACAAATATACGCGTAGAACAGCCTAACGCTGTTCCATCGCGTTCTATGCGCTAAGGATAAGCCTGCGCAAATAGTGACATTAATTGCCTGCGCGTCGTCCTATTTGCATCCCATTATTCAGAATAATTGATGACTATTGGTAGCCTACGCGTTGAAACTCATTACCATATTTAACGTACCGATTCCGCTGTCTCATGCATACTTTCCGCTGAAAAATTCCTCGTCGATAGACAAAAATTGCAATCGCGATAGATTCACTTCCGTGTAATTGCGTTTCAATAGATCCCACCATCCGGCGAGGATTTTTCGAATTTTAATTTTTCCGCGCAGTTTCCCTCCGATGTTGTTGCTCTGTTAAAGTTCCTCTCTTCTTTATGGTCTTCCGTATATGATAGAATTATAATAAAAAAAAAATTGAAAACAGCATAAAACATACGTAGGTTCGGTATGAAGAATTTCACGTACAGAATTTGTTAAAAAGAACGCATCTCTGTGTTCTAAAGGCTAATAATGCGTCACGATTAATCCTAATTATCTAATGGTAATGTCGTAAAATATCGGGGAGATGATGATTAAATGCTTTATGATTACAAAATCTGAAACACTTTAATTTTCGCTAACGATTCTGTCCATACTCATTAAAGGGGAATAACATTTTGAGCGTGCTCATTATGCCAAATTATGGTTCCCTGGTGAAAACCATACTTGCTATCGTTGGTGAAGTCTGATCTTCTCAATATCATTATTCGCGTCCCTCCACAGATACGTCCTATCGAAATAATCCCGTCAAAGTAGATAATTCCCATTACATCCACCGCCCACGGGTCTCCTCCATGTGGCCATTAATTTTTGTCAGCATAATACCAATACCAGTATGTAGGTATACCTATCAACAGGACTTAAAACGGTGAAATTGGTTGCATTCGTTACAGCAGATATCCTTGTAATTATTCCCCAATTAAACTTCTACCTCGTAGAAATCAAACTGTCGAGCATCCCTCCGTTACAACATCCGTTACCGATCGACATTAATTTCTCGTGGTTTTGCGGTCTCTTGGCCGTTTCTTGGCAGCCAAACTCCCTCATTTACTTAAATTCTCCTCATGAAACTAAAAAGTGTGCATTAACGTAATTTATATCCCAATAAATCAGCCGCCCCGCCGCGAGAATAATTTCACGGGAAAAAAGCAGAGGATGGTTCTTTTCTCCGCGTAGAATTAGAATTTTTTTACGCTCTCGTGGTGGCATGGCGCGCTCGCATTCCCCGCGCGGCGCAAAGCTTGGTACGGTTCGTCGAATGGGCAACACGTCCAACACGTTCTACATATATCGTTATGACGGTAATTCCACGTCAAACGTACAACGCTTTTGAAACGTTCGAAAAAATTAACTGGAACGAAATCGAAGGCTCGAGATGCCAAACGGATGCCACCGCCACCTCTGCCGTTGGATAATCAACCGGATGCTCCGAATCAATGGAAATATCCGTGAATGCTACTCGAAGAATCTCGTCAATTATTGTACTCTGCGCTCGTCGAATAAGAATTGTGCCTTGGAACTTGAGAAATGCCGATTTGTACTGTCCATTTTGTCAGTTCCGGTGAATTTATTAATCAGCTGCTCAACGTCTTGGTGGAAATTCAGGGCCACGTGAACCACGTGATTTTTCTTACATGTAAGAGGACGTGGTTCCTAATAGAAGCGTACGGGAGCTGAATGTGAAAGACAAACGATTGAAATATAGGTTGAAAGGAGGGTGAACAATGGTGATTTGGGCGACCAAAGCGGGGCATCGTATGACCTAATTTTGATGAAATTGCGATCAGGTGACCGTAAAAGCTGCGCAGAGAGAATGCCAAAGAGAATTGCTTGGGATTCGAACGGCTGTTCAAGCTGGTATCGTATTTACGATATTGCCGTGCCGTCCAGTAACTGCTTTGTCCTACGATGTCGTTTGCCACGATCACTGGAAATCACTGCACAAGGTAGCCGAGCCGAAAACTTGCCGTTCCCTCGCCAAATGAAACTTGACTTCTATCTCTTGCTGCTCCTTTTTTCTGCTCCCCTGGCTTCGGCAATTTACGCACTCGTGATGGATTCTCGCGCGCCACCGCTCGACGCGGAGCGGGTCGAAGCTGAAAAGCGCAAGGAGTTGTTTGAAAACTATCGCCAGCAAGGTAACGGGGAGGGCACCAAAAATTCTCCAATGATCGAAGCTTCGCGCAACAATGCGAAAGTGTCAATCGGAAATCCCATTGGCGAGCAGCGAAGAGCAGGAAAACGTTTCGGTGTTCTGTCCGACCGTTCGACGACGGTGCCTATTTTCTGGCGGGTTTGTGCATTCTATGCAGTTTGCGTTGCGGGGATCACGTAGGTCAGAGTAAATAGAGAAAGAGAGTAACAGCGCGGGGGAGGGAGAAAGAGCGACAATGAAAGCACGGTGCACAAACCATCAGGACTCGGTCAATTGCCTTCGCCATCTCATTTGACGGCCATTGTTTCACGCGTGATAGATTTCCCCCGTCCAACTTTCGCCGGTCGCTTTTTTTTCTGTATTTAACGGCACGATACGGATGTAAGTTCGATTGCAGAAATAAAAGCGATTGCTCCAAACGCCGTATTCAAGCGCAGGGGCGAATGGGGTATGTAATTGCGTGGAATTTTAAGCGTTAGTAGAGGCGGAGGAGTTGATGCAACGCCGTGGAAAAAGCGGTTGGATGTGAATTCCGAGGGAAAATTCCCGATATTCGTGTCCGGCCGCCTTAAAATTTGCTGGGAACCAATCGCGCCTCTGCAGTCGACCGCCTCCGATAACAGAGGCCTATATATCACTCGGCCCTGCAATAAAGCTCGTCCTCCACGACCCGCAAGATCAAGCAACCCTTTCGTCTAAAAAGGAAGAAAATTTATGAAGTACGCCCGGCTGGTGGGTAGGTCTGACACCACTATAAGCCAGCTATGTGGTTGTTACGGGGTGAGCTTCGGCCACTTTTCTTTTTCCGGGATAAAGGGGAGGATAACGTTTCTAGAGTATCCCTCCTCCGGCGCCCTCCCTTTTTTCCTTTTCAATTGTTGACGTCACGGAGAAATCCGTATCGAAAATCGAGGGAATCTTTCAAAGCTAGTTTTTACCACGGAAAAACCGACGGGTACGAAACGAAATCGATACGCGCCCATGCCAATAAATGAAATTGTTGTCCAGAGATCGATCGAGTTCCAGAAACGTGAAAATAAAAAATACCTACCAACCCGCAGATCATTTTCAATGGAATTGAGTTTGCATTTATATTTCGCGGGAACGCTTTTCGGAACCTTTGTTTACGATGTTACTTTTGAAAATGAAATCTCGCTTTACCCTAGTAGAAGTCGATACGAGAATGCATTCGGAATGTACTTTAAAAGTCAATACTGCAGATGCCGTGCAACGGATTAATATATGATATAGAGCTGGAAAAATGGAACGGCACTCTGTTTTATTGTAAAATCGGATTCATCAAAATATATGCGCGACTGTGTAAATTCGCGGATGGGAACAATTTGCCATGCACGATATACGTCTGCTATGTAGCGGCTATTTCTGTACGTGCTTCCTTTGGTGGCCGAAAATTCTGGCCAGCCTAGCGACAACCGCCTATTTCCATTTCATGAAATCGCCGCGAAAACAAACGCGACGAGTTGCCGTGTTAGTTTTCCTTTGAACGCGCTGAGAGCGTTTCAATCGTTTTCGCCAACCTCGGCGGCCACCGTCAGCGACACGCGTAAAAAGAATTCCCATCGAAATATGAAAGACAGCGGGATTGTAATTGAAGTCAATTCGGAATGCATTCGCCGCGCTACGCCGCGCCACCCCGCGCGGCAAGAACCGCGGCGAGCGGTTCAGCGGCGCAAAACAGAGGTCGAATTCTCGTTCTTGTCCCGACACGGATTCCACCGACGCTTCGAGGAGACGTTTTTGTTAACGACAGCTAAAAACACGTTGAAAAGTCGAGCGCACGACGCGTTAACGAGCATTACACGTTGCGATACCGGCGCACCGCGCATTCCGGAACACCTAGTTGAGCGAAACCTAGAGTTCCTAGACACCAGCCCGACAGCTCTCAGCCGTTTATTAAGACTCCTCGTTAATTACGTCCGACATCTCTTCGACTAATTCATTTCACACTCGGCACCGAGCAAAATCGAGTAGATAACTTGCACGAATGTTCTGGGCGTTAATCCTAGATTCGCTATGTAATTTCGTTGGCTATTTGATTCGGAGACTAATCGTTACAACGTGCACACACGCTGTTTCGCTTCTCGTTTCGTTTCGTCCCGCTCTAGCCACGCAAGCACGTGAAAAGCAACGTGTTTTATCGTTCGTCGACGAACGTATAAAGCGTCGAACGACACACACTCGCGGCATATAAATGTCTGTCCATCCAGAAGCGCGGGGCCCCTTTTTCGGCAGTCAAGTGTTAAACCTTCTCGCCCACCTAGATGAATATTTCACGGGCAGAGACCGCAGTGGTAGGTACGCTAGCGGTGACATAAATCTTCCCTGTCAGTGCTTCGTCGCTCCTGTAACTAGTCTGGAGATTGTAAAAAACCGTCAGATGGTCTATCCGATGTCGCTGAGAACTACCCCGTTGCACTACGGGAAAAAAGTACCGGGCGAACAACTTTGGAAATGGAGGCTATTCGAGAAAGTTGCTGCCCCGTTGACCCCGCTTTAAACCAGAATCGTTCGCGTACACCAACGATTTCGCTGCTAATAAACAGCTGCTTTATAAAACTCCATCCCCTTTTTGCAAAAAGTCTATGCCATCGAATATTTCCGTGTCAATGAATTTCTAGTTTCTTACGATAATCTGGGACTACGATGAAAAGCGCTCGAACGTGTGCTTGCAACTTTCGGAAATATCACTGAATCGTAGGGTTAATAAATTTTTGAAATTTCATTTAGATGAAATCGTCGGAATCGTCGAAAGGAATTCATTTCCCGCGATAATGCTAGAGATATCGTTCGCAGACAAATCAAATTGAAAGATGGTGGTATTCCACGATCGCAGTTTCGATGAACAAATTTCCTGGAAGCGCCTCAATGGATTCTTAAACCGTGAAATACGGACGAGCAAACAGAAGTCCTGTTGGTTGAGCCCCATTTTTCGCAGGGAAACGTAAAAAGTACAATTGAGGCTACCTATAGTTCCATAAGATTTATGTTCAAGTGTTTTTAAGACTCTCCAGGCTCCGGGAGATTCACCGGGGAAAAAGTGTCCAAGGTGGGAAGGGAAGGAATACGTAGGTGTGTTCGCCAAATGGCGAAAACTGGCGAAGAATTTTCGAAAGAAATGTTGATCGACGTGTTCGATGGGCCAATTCTTTCTCCTGATTCGTCTTAATTCCATCGTTACTCAATGGTGATCGCTTCGAATTCAAGGTTCTTCGCGGCTTCCGCGTTGAATTATCGTTAAACCACCCTCTTAAAGTCCGCATCACATCTAAAGGCACGGGAAAGATTTATTTTCACTTTCGGTTTATAGGTGGATTTAAGCGTGTCACGTACATTCGGCTTCGTGGCATATTTATTGCCGGCAGAAGCTGCGATAAGAAAGATTATTATTAGCGGGAGCCGGGAAGGATTCATATAAATATCCGTTACAGAATCCCGGAATGGGGCTGTCGAGCAATTCATTTTTCTCATAAATTTTTATGAATCGGACCACTCCGGATCCACCGAAACTCACTCTCGTGCCCTTAGAAGGCGGAGGACGTGCTCGGCGTACAAGCAGACTACGGCCAGTTCGGTGACCAGATTTTTTTCCTCCCTGCTCTGCCGCGGCCTACCTACTATCACCCAACACCATCCTTATGCTCGCGGGCTTGTTTCAAGAATCATCCACCGACCATTCTTTAGTCCCAAGATCCCACCAAATCCTCGCTTGAAGAGGTCTTCAAATTTTTCTTCGTCTTCCCGCAAATTACTCTCTCAGCTTCATTTCCGCGTTGGCGGAGATAACACGATTTCGCTTTAATGAGAACTGAAATGTCTCGCATTTCCATGCGTACCATTCGAGCAGAGCGGACAGGGCAAAGAATCACACGGGGGGTGCAGCTATCCCAGGAGCTGCAGTTTCCGAGGAAATAGAAACGTCCGACACGAATGACCGAAGACGAATGTCCCGATGTGCGAAATGGCGATAGCGAACAGCTACGCGAACGAACGCCTTCCACCGTTCGACACCACTGATTCCTCGCTAGTCCAACTCGATTCTTTTTCCCTTCAGACACCTCTACTACCTGCGACGATTTCAATTCCCAGATCGCGATCCTACCTCCACGTCAACGCGAGGATAGCTAACGCTGGTGTAGAATCAATTTCCTACCGAACGACCCGTGTTATTCGCAGTACATTTACAAAGGGAAATATGGAAATCTCTTCTCCTCGGCCGTTCTTTGATGGAATGCTTCTTAACACCTTGGCCGGCTGCGAGATAGGACGAGATGGTAGCAAAACTTTGTAGAACGGTATTGAAACGGAAGCAAAAAATGCGCCCAAGCATCGCGAAGTGCGTGCAGGTGAGATGTGATAGAGAAATGGGCGTTTAACGAGGAACATCTGAATGCTTCTGTCGCAACAAATATACTGCGCTTGTTTAACGGAAAAATTCAACTTTATTCGACTGAACTAAATTATCGGACGGAAACGAAAGTTCAATTCCGACGGAGAATTTACTGCGCACCGCAGCGGTGAGCGTAACGGTCCGAACTCCGAGCACGCGGAGCCGAATGTCGTCGTAATCAATGGCCAACGTTTCGTCTTTCATCGGGACAGTAGGAATATCCATGCCAGACTGGCTCGCGGTGGCCTCGATTTAAATTTATCCGACGAAAATTCGTTTCTGCGAGTTTCCGTTTTTGGTCCAGCAGCGGCAGAGGTAGAAGAAAGAGGAAGCAGAAATAACCTGTCTCCGGAGGAACAGTTACCTGTACTTGAGTAACGAGTACTTGCATTAAAATGAATCGTTCGAGTCCAGCTCAGAGAAATCCTCGGGTCCGCTCGTACGATATAGGTAACACCGAATCGGCAGCAATTTTATTCCTGGAATTTTCCAGCGCTTTCCGCTACTTCGTTCGTCTCCTGGCGCGAATCAAAGTAAGTAAATTACCCTTGCTTCCATCGGGTAGAGAGAAGAAGCTGCAAGTACATACATTGCAGTCATCCTCGACAAGCTTCCGAATAGTGGAGAGGTGCTATAAAAGGGACACTTTTGTTTAGCGTCCATTTCTGACAATGTCATTATAGGTATTTAAAAAACAACTGCATCACAAAAAAGCGTGTTTATTTCCCTTCAATAAAAGTATATTGCAAACTCATCAATTGTAATAGAAAATAACAAAATCTTCGATTCTCAAAAAAGTGGGAAATGTCCCTTTTACGACTAGGTGGTTTTAAATGGGACAGTATAAGTCATGCAAGGGACACGTTAATAAAAATAAACTTATTAAGTATTACAATTATAATTCTAAATCTTAATGATACAAGACAACGAAATCTACGAAAAAATTAACTCTTTGTAGTATAAATCATCAATATTTTATTATTAATGACACATGGAACAGAAGAAATTGAATGTGCCTTTTATTCCGCATGACTCATTGGCCCATTTACCGCAAATTTACATACAACTGTTGCAAATTTATAACTTATAACGAGGGCTAATTTATTGCCACACATTTTTTTGACGATAAAGTTTGTCGCTTTGAATAGTCACTTTATTAATTCTTAAATTTGAAACAATACGCCATCAACTAATAATTCATAATTTAAAACAATGTCATCTATGTATTAGGGCTGGGACTATTTGTCGAATTTTCGGTATTCGAATATTCGAATACTTCAGTTGCTCAATTATTTGGCGAATATAATTCGAATATCCAAGTATTCGAATACTATTCGAATATTTAAGTATTCGATTACTGACGTATTCGAATAGTATGGTGTGAATTATAAATCAAGTTCTTTAGGTTCATTTTTTTACAAGCTTTTATTTAATTTCAGTTGTGAGTTCGTTAGTTTGTCAGGGTGAAATATTGTAAGCTAATTTTGACCCACTTTAACATATCCGATCGGCTTGAAACTTTGCACACATATGTAATTCCGATGACAATACAATATTTTCACTAAAAAGCATGAAATACTTTATAGTGAAATTTTTTTTTAAAAACAAGCTTTTATTAAAATGTACTAAAAATGAACCAATAATTTTGATACCGGCCGATATGACTGCCTGAGAAGAATTCCCACATAGGGTGGATGTACCAGTAAATGAACACGCACCAGTGAATGGACATTTTATATTAAAATGAGTAAAATAAGTTATTAAAATAAGCAACTAATTAATTAGAGACTTCTTTTAATTTCTTGCTTCATATCCAAACAATTTTTAAAGCTCGTGGAATCAATCGCGCTGCAAACATAATTTTATAAAAGTCTTCATTCATTAGTCTTAAGTGTTCATTTATTGGTGCGTTTACCCTATAACTAATTATAAAATAATAAAAATAAAAAAATGTACCAATAAATGAACACTTAAGGCTAATGAATGAACACTTTTATAAAATTATATTTGCAGCGCGATTGATTCCACGTGCTGCAAAAATTGTTTGGATATGAAGCAAGAAATTAAAAGAAGTCTCTAATTAATTAGTTGCTTATTTTAATAACTTATTTTACTCATTTTAATATAAAATGTCCATTCACTGGTGCGTGTTCATTTACTGGTACATCCACCCTATGAGGGAATTCTTCTCAGGCAGTCAGATCGGCCGGTATCAAAATTATTGGTTCCTTTTTAGTACATTTTAATAAAAGCATGTTTTTAAAAAAAAATTTCACCATAAAGTATTTCATGCTTTTTAGTGAAAATATTGTATTGTCATCGGAATTACATATGTATGCAAAGTTTCAAGCCGATCGGATATGTTGAAGTGGGTAAAAATTAGCTTACAAGATTTCACCCTGACAAACTAACGAACTCACAACTGAAACTAAATAAATGCTTCTAAAAAAATGAACCTAAAGAACTTGATTTATAATTCACACCATACTATTCGAAAACATCAGTATTCGAATACATCAGTATTCGAATAGTATTCGAATAATAACATTCGAATACTCAAATATTCGAAGTTTATTCGTAGCATTCGAATACTTGTAAAATATTCGAATAGTAAATTATTCGAATAGTCCCAGCCCTACTATGTAGCAGATGATACACTAATAACTTTACAGGAAAGTATAATACATATAGTGTCCACTGTACATTCAACGTCAAGTGTTCGCTTCTTTACCGAATGTAATTCCTTTAATTTTCGAAACCCGAGCGACAAAGCGTGCGCATTATATTCTGTTGCAATTTGCAATTGGAACGACACCGTTGCCGTCGCGTTATTTGCAAATGACTGGAGCATCGGTACTCTTGCGATAAAACTAAACACCAATTCATCCAAGCTAATTCCTATTACTTTACTATGAAATCAGTAGATCTGTTATCAGAATCCAAGTTGAAACGCCGTTGCGTTTTTCGTTCCGTTCGTTCAATCCTGACGGTCATAAAGCTTCGTTACCAAACCGCACGACCACTTCGCAGTTCGCACGGGAACAAGCGTGCGCCGGCTCGCTTCTGCGCGATATTTGTTACGCGCGCCAATCCCATTCTTACCAATTATTTGTCATACCTGCAACTGTTCCGAAAATTCCACAGCTAAGTCTGTAATAAAAAGAGATTTATCGCACGGTTACTTTCTCTACTTCAGCTAATTCTCTTGGAAAAGTTTGCCGTATTTACAGGGGTTGCAATTAAAGCGTGTAAAATCTGAGCGTATCAGAATTTCAACACTAACTTTGCGCGCGTTTATTTGTAAACCGATTATTGTAGATCTACTGCCTACGGCACCATCGAGGAGTACACTCCCCCGCATTTCTACGGCACGCTTCACCTCTTTTTCAACGAAATCCGCAGGCACGGATTATAAACCGGATTCGTGGAAGCCAAAATGTACCGCGAAACTGTATCCCATAATTTGCATGTGCGGCATACATTTATGCGCGTGCATTTCTCTGTTGCGTGCAGAAACATGCGGTCACGTTTCAACAGTACACAAACCCATTCGTTTTTGGATTAATATTGCGTTTCATCATACATCGTAATGACTACGTCGAAAAATTTCGTGAATAATAAAATTACTGGAAACGGCGAATGGCAAACAAGAATTAAATGGAGGCTGTGATATAAAATATTTCAATTACCCATTGATATTTTCTCCGCTCCTTTGTCGCGTGTATTTATACGATTATTGCCTGTCCTCGTTAATTTTTATAGCCGTTTCCATTTTCATTCAGGACATTCTGACAAACGTTACAACGAATATTATTGCAGTAACACTTTTTACCACCGTCATCCCTAGGTAGTAAGGCTGTTCGAGTACTCGAAAAAAGCGAGCCGAGCTAGGCTCGGTTCTTCGAGCCAAGCCGAGCCGAGTACCCGTAAAAACCGAGCGGCTCGGTAAAACCGAGTAGCTCGAATTTTTTCGAGCGGCCCGAAAGAACCGAGAAGCTCGAATTTTTTCGAGCGGCTCGAATATACTTGGAGCAGATCGAAATTTTCGAGCAGACCGACTGTGTCGAGTAGCTTGAAGCTTGAACGTTTCGGGCAATACGAATGTTTCGAAAATTTTAGGTTACGTTTGTCTACTGGAATGTAAATAATGGTTCTCAATAGGTAATGTGAATTATTAAAATGTAAGCTGTAAATGGAAATATTCTGTAACTTTTGAAAATAAGTACTAAATTCAAATCTTTCTTTTTTTCATCTTTTTCGTGTATTTATAAATGTATTCATACACTTCTCTTTATGTTATCTTTCTTCTCTTCTAACTTTTTATTTTTTTCTTACTTTTTTACCTTCTTCGTATCGGTTTTACTTCTGTCGCGCCATTGTTAACACAGGGCGTTACCCGCTCATAAATAAATAAATGAATAAATAATTAAATAAATATAAATAAGCGTAATTACAAAGAATCGTGAAGTACTTGTAAACATTTGAATATGTAAACCTTGCATTATTAATTTTTCAATTTCTCATTTTTTATTTAATTAATGCAAGATCGCAATACTAATCTGCTTGGAACAAAAAGAACGTATGAAATCACGACAGATAATAAGCATAGAATAATTATGTTGTAATAATATGTATAGTATTTACAGTATTTTACTCAATTGAATTGTACAGTATTATTTTTCTAAATTTGCGCTTAAAAAACATATTTGAACGCTTTCTCCGGCGGAACAAATATGTTTTTTAAGCGCAAATTTAGAAAAATAATACTGTACAATTCAATTGAGTAAAATACTGTAAATACTATACATATTATTAAAACATAATTATTCTATGATTATTATCTGTCGTGATTTCATACGTTCTTTTTGTTCGAAGCAGATTAGTATTGCGATCTTGCATTAATTAAATAAAAAATGAGAAATTGAAAAATTAATAATGCAAGGTTTACATACTCAAATGTTTACAAGTACTTCACGATTCTTTGTAATTACGCTTATTTATATTTATTTAATTATTTATTCATTTATTTATTTATGAGCGGGTAACGCCCTGTGTTAACAATGGTGCGGCAGAAGTAAAACCCATGCGAAGAAGGTAAAAAAGTAAGAAAAAAGAAAAAAGTTAGAAGAAAAGAAACATAACATAAAGAGAAGTGTATGAATACATTTATAAATACACGAAAAAGATGAAAAAAAGAAAGATTTGAATTTAGTACTTATTTTCAAAAGTTACAGAATATTTCCATTTACAGCTTACATTTTAATAATTCACATTACCTATTGAAAACCATTATTTACATTCCAGTAGACAAACGTAACCTAAAATTTTCGAAACATTCGTATTGCCCGAAACGTTCAAGCTTCAAGCTTCAAGCTACTCGACACAGTCGGTCTGCTCGAAAAAATTGGAGCTTCTCGGTGCATTTGGGCTGCCCGGTTCTTTCGAGCCGCTCGAAAAAATTCGAGCTACTCGGTTTTATCGAGCCGATCGATTCTTTCGAGCTACTCGGTTTTTACGGGTACAGTAGTTCCCCGTTATGAGCCCGGCGACCATCTCCACCATTTCCTGGAGGCCCACGGACGAAAGTGAGAGAACCGGACAACGAGCGAGAGGACACGAAAGCCACTGGCCGCGCGGAATCATGTCCTCAAGCCACTATGAGCCCGCCGCCAGCCCCGTTCGTCGGGCTCATAACGGGGAAATACTGTACTCGGCTCGGCTCGGAAACCGAGTCTCGGCTCGGTCCGAACTTCAAGCTACTTGAATATTCGAGTACTCGAACAGCCTTACTAGGTAGGTAGTTATCGGCGTCGCATGTTTAAACCGTTGGCTGTCTTAGTTATTTCTTGGACTAGTTTTTTAGCCTGTCTTCGCTAGGCGTTACTATCCTATATAATAAGACGCCTAAGATAACCACAATTTTTGTTGGACACTCTCCTAGAAACAATTATCGCTGCGAGATACGAAATTTCACAACTTTTGCGTACCAGAAGGGTACCTGTCTAATTGGTCTCCTGAAGGGCATTTCGAGGGGCCTCAGTCACATACGTGCCCAGACTCACTACCCGGCGATATCTGAGACCCCTAGAAACGAAATAATTCTTGATATTATCACAACAATTAATGTGTGACGAAGACCCCGAATCCAAGAAATTTGTGGAGCATATTCGCTCTTACAACAGCGCTTTTTCGTTTACCTCCACGAGAGGCCAATTAAAGGGCGCATTTCGACTCTGTGTTGAGCGCGCGTTTGCATATCCACCACTTCTTGGAATCCTTCGGTCGAGAGCGAGAGTGAGAGAACTCGTGAGCGAGCGAAAGAGGACGAAAGAGTCGAGACGAAAAAGCTTCTGGAAAAATTTTGCTAACAAACGAACATCCACCTTAAGCGTCTTATTATGTAGGATTGCCTTGCACTAAAACAGAATTCTGGCGACAATCAATTTTCGGTGACAGCTACCCAGTGTCAAAGCATAAATTTATTCTTGACGTTGATTTCTCATCTTCGTTTAAATATCGTTAGCTGCGAACACGTGGCACGAGTCTGACTGTTTCTACATTTTAAATTACGTATGACTCAGAAAGGAAGGGATTTAGGTTCGTTACGCCGATGTACGATTAGCTGCGCGGTTATCGTTCGTGCATTTCCGGCGAGATCTTCTCGAATTAGTTCTCTCGCAAACTATGGCGGAAGAAAGGTGAGGTACTCGTGGAAGCTGTCCCGAATAGATTCCTCGAAGATATGTGAAAAGTTGAGGGAATGCGACGCGATATCCCGCGCATATTGGCCAAGAAAATAAAGAAACTCCTTGGACGCGATAGCCCTCGTGGAGAAAATGTTCCGAGGTATCATCGGACCGACTATTACCAGCGAAACGGGCAAACTTGGAATCCCTGGATACCGATTGTTACAAGCTTATAAACTGTCCGGTGGCGGATCGAACGTACGGAAACGGGCAAAGCTGGTCGGGTTTCTTCGGGTTTCGTGCACAACATAGAAACGACGCAACGACGCGACCGAACTGCTGCAACCTGGCTCCCGTTAACGTTACCCTACCCTTACGACGGGCCATTTGTTGTCCACCTGCTGAGGAAAGCTTTGCCCATTCTGCGAAAGCACACTCCGCTATCGCGCATCCCTATCCTTCCTCCTCTCGATTCAACCCTACCCTCGCTCCCACTCACCCTGACAGCTGTAAATAAAGCTGACCGATGCCGATAATAACGACCTAGCACTTTCGGCTTCCTTATCACACTTTGTACAGCGCCACGTACCCTAAGTAGTTCACTGACAAATTAGCAAACGAGCACACGTGCTTCGAGTTCCAGCGTAATCGCCGCTGAGCGATTACTACGCTTCGGCTCCAGCAGTTGTGCATTTTTTCCAAGCTGGATTGACGGTTCTGAAAACCCGTTCACCGTTTCTTTAAACGATACGTAGGTACGCACTCGCTCTTCGTTTACTTTTTACCCGAGAGAAATATACGAGAATGGGAAGAACGTCGATTGCCCCCTAAGCTATGCAAAGGGGACCATCTATCGGGTCCAAACGCATACCCACGCCATTTGTACGGCGAAATGGGAAAAGCTGTGAAAGCAACACACATTTACGACGCTAACCAAAGTAACCTGGGAATACGCGGACTAGCAATTTTCTCAGACTTTGCTCCTAGAAGCGACTGTGGGTCGTAGCGCGACCTTATTACAACCTCGCACTGTGCACATACCTCTAATCCCCGTTTGCTTATGCAATGAATTTCGACGAAACGCAAACGGTGTAACTTAACGTATCAATTTGCACGGCGATTCTACAGTATACATGTGCCTTAAATGCTCTAATCAATTACGAAGTAGCGTGTGTAAGAAAAGTAGGCATATTGTTCGCAACTCTGGTATTTGAATGCCTTCGGCGTTATAGGTTTACTTCTCCGCGACCACAGAGTCAAGAGGAGAAGCTCGAGGACTCGCGAGCTTGATTCGCGGCAACACTCGTTCGTAGAAAAGTCAAAGTACCGAGAAACGCGGGAGTTCGATCGATTCGAGGGGACAAGTCGCGGGACGCGTGCTCGCTACTTCCAAAAGGATTCGCCTGACAAACGCGCCGCGATCAATCAAGCGTCATTCAACGACCATAATGAAATAACATGCGACGAACCGGGGTTTTTTCTACCGGCAAAGGGACGAGTTACATACGTCAACGATTTGGCTCGCTGAATGGCCATTCAATGATTTTTAACGAACAACGGGATGGAGAGGAGAACGCAAATTCCCCCAAAGCAGCGCGTCGCCCTGTACTTGGTTTGTCTATTCACGTCATGTCGCGCGGAGACATATCAATGGTGTAATTAGAGCAGGGGTGTTCTCCGTCGATTTCATTGTAAATTTAATTACGTTTAATCTCTGGCGACAAAAGTAAGCAAAAGTCATCGATGCTGGATGCGTGCATTCACTATTAGAAAAAAAGCGTAAAGAAAATGAACTCAGAACGCGAAGAAGAGAAAGGAACGTGTATCAGTGAATAGGAACGTGGCCGAATTCGAGCGGGTTAAAGCACGCATGCAACGGCAGGGTAATATGTGGGATTTTCGCGGCGGGGATGCGGATAAAAAAGGCAACAGAGGAATGGAAATAATGTTCCAAGGCAGAGTAGACTATTCTACCTATGTGCGGCACGGCTGCTGGTGCTTCTTCATTTTTTCTCGGCACAGGGACCGGAAGTGTACGCATATACGCCGGAAGTAAATTCTTGTTGGCATGAAAGGAGTTGAGAAATGGCAAAAAAAAGTGCTGAATTTAGCTGCAACTTTCAAAATTATTATTTCTCGTTAGAGCTACCGGCCCTTAAAAATAAGCAGTAAGGTACTGCCGGGGTAAGAAGCTGCGCAATTAAACCATCCCGCGCTTCCAGACGGTTATCGATGACTCTTCATGGTCTGAATTCAGCTAAACAACAGAGTTTCAGAGTTCCAGTTGAAAAGTGTATGCACCACGCGAGAACACTTGGCCAACGATTATTCAGTTAAGGGGGGACTCTACCTTGTTGGGCCGAAAAATCGATGAATTTGGTGAATTTTTTGTACAAAAACGGTTTGACAAATTAATTCGCGGTTTGACAGGCTGTTTTATTGTATCTTCAGCTCTTGTTATAAATTTTTATGTGACGGTAAAAAAAAGATGTGGCTGATACAGAGCGCTGACTTGAGGCGTTGAAAAAAAATCGGGTGGTCCTGGCGTTAACGAAATATACTCGAAGGATAATCTGAAACACAAAAACGAAAGAGATTCTTAATCTGTATGAATGTGGCTATCGATGGTAGTAGATTCATTAAGATAAACAAAGAAATGTTAAAATGGCAGTAACCGTTCCTATTTTTACTTAATGATGTTTTGCCGATTTTTGAGAAAAATTCGATTCATCATATTCAGAAGCCTGCCATTTTAACATTTCTTTGCCGCCGAAGGCTTTACGTTTACGGAGTACGTCATTTGACACTATTTTGAATTACAACGGCGGAACAGAGAATGGTTCGTTAAGGCGGGATCTCCTACCTGCGTCTGGTCGCTGCCGGTCGCAGCGACCCCACTAGTGCAAGGGAGAAAGAGATGTCATACTTCTCTCTTGCACTAGTGGGGTCGCTGCGACCGGCAGCGACCAGTCGCAGGTAGGAGATCCTGCCTTTACAAGTCTGCGGCGAACTTTCCGAACAGCGGGTAGTTTTCGATGCGAGAGCTTCGATGGGGCGTTGAAAAACAATTGGACCAGAAACAGTTCAGGAACGCGTTGATAAATTTCGCGGAGCATTAATGTAAATATCGTGCGGTGCAACGGCATACTTATTAGCATGCGTCTCATACATATATGTATACATAATGCTTTGCTTGAACGCGAAGCTGCATCTTCCGATTCGGCGCCGGCCGTTTCCAAGAGAAGCCGTTATGCAAATTTCCCGCCAGTACCAACAACGATCGTAGATCGCGGTTAGACACGTTTTAACTTTCGATAGAAATTGGCGATCTTCTCTTAATTGCTTAAACACGAATTTTGTATCGTAACGAGTGGGTCGTGGGTACATTGACAAATCCCTTTAAACCTCACCGAACCGAAGTCGTCGAAATCAGAGTCGAACGCAGGTATCCTGTATCGCAATGGATCGAGAAATGCAGGAAGGGCGAAGGAGAAACAAGCAGGGACGTAACTAGGGGGGGGGGGGGCAGCGGGTGTTTGTGCCCCGGGCGCCGATTTGCGGGGGGCGCCAAACGAAATGTATATCAGCGCCGTCGAAAACGTTGCTCGTGAGCATTATAAGGTGACCCTTCTTTATACGTCTTGAGTTTTTCTTCGTATTTCTTTGCTCTCACTTCGTAAGAAAATAATCCTTGAAAAAGTTTATTGCAATCGGACACCAGGCCTTAAAGTTTAGAATTCATCAATGGTGTGGATTTAAAGAAATTCTCAAAAATGGTAAGCCCTATCGAAATTTTGTCCAAATAATATTAAAAGATCATTCAATTTTCTACAATTACTGTATATTTGATTTTTTCGTGCTTCCAACCATTATTTACACAATAGCGTTTGAATATACGTCTAATGGTATAATACCTATATTGTTTAATGATATTATTATTTTATTTTTCGTCATTAAAATATGCTATAGTAAAGAGTATATGCTACTCAGGCCCGGATTAAAGGGGGGGGGCTAGGGGGGGGCTGCAGTCTCGGGCCCCACTTTCCAGGGGGGCCCCGTTCTAAGCCTTCAGTTCTAAGCAATTTAAACTCGTTATTGTTTAAATTTTTGTTACCCCCCGCCCGGCTTTTTAACCATGGGGTCCACGAAGGTTGGATAGCCCCGGGCCCCAAAAATCTTAATCCTGGCCTGATGCTACTGATTCAATCCCGCACCTCATGTACGGTGTATCTCTTACAATTAGTATGTTGGCAAGACATAATTTTGGAAAGGCTACATCAATGGCTTTATTCAAATTTATATATTACGTTATTTCATTAGGAATAAAGGAGATACACATTTTATGGAAAAGTAATTAAAATTGATCTATTTAAAATTTATTTATCTGTTATCAAACAGCAAACAAATTAGGGTACCTGCAATATGTTTGGAACCAGTTAATAAACACATTTATTATACCTTTTTTATGTAAAGTGTGGACTCAACCTCCTAAGGTGGGCAATACAGAGTGGTAAAATGTGGGGGGGGGGGGGGGGGGGCAAACAGAATCCTTGCCCCGGGGCGCTTACAACCTAGTTTCGTCCCTGGAAACAAGTGACGGGATAGACGATGAATATGCGTTTCAAATAAACATTTCTCACAGGTGTCCCCTCAAATACGTGTCCCCGGTCCTCCTTGCTTTGTGCATCGTTCTTGTATACCACAGAGATTAAAGTCGCGCAGAGTTTGCGTTTCGTTGGAAGTGCGGCAACTTTGATTTCGATAAATTATGCAAAGAGCCCGGCCGGGGAGAGTGTTCATGCTAGCCCTGCGAGACGGTAACAAAGCGATATCACGGCCGACTCTATAATCACGGAACATTATTCTTATTATCTCTGTTTCCCGTGGCGAACGCAAATTAACCTGTGAAACTTTGAAAGAAAGTACAAGCCTACCGTTAAATATGTTCGCTCTACGCGCTCCTATTATGTTTACTAATTACTCGATCGTTCTGATCTGCACGTTGCGCTGCGGGTCACTCGTTCCTTTTAAGATTTAAAGGCATTCGCGAATAGAGCCACACCACCTCGAAAACGATACACTTTTAGAAGATCGTTGTAGACAGCTTTCCAGTACACGTCCCGCTTTCCAATACGCAGCAGCATGTGCACACACGAGTAAGACTATGCTGGAGCGCGTTTCCCACCGAGAAACACTATAAATACAAAATGTATGCAAACCGTAGCGGAAACATGGCAATGTCGGATGACAGGGCGGAGTAAAACTTTGCATTTTAAGAGACGAGTAGCGTATTGAAATTCCTAAAATACTGCACCCACCTTATCACGCTGAACTCGGTTCGACGTACATACATATGTATACGTACTTGGCGATGCGTGCAAGGCCGCATGGATGCAAACCGTTTTCTCACCTTCTCGCCAGTTTTCTCAATTTTTCCCTCTCTTAGCATCTCCGTTTCACAGCGGTGATCACCTTCCGAGATGAATAACCGTCGGTAATGCTCGCTTGGATGGTCTCTGATCCGAAGGGAGAATCGGATTATTCTTGATAGCGTGCTCCGGGGGTAGTTGACCGTGCAGTAGGTTACGGAGAAATTACGAAGATCAGCGGAGGATGGGAGGAGGTCAGAAGTTAAGATGGAAACAATCAGTGGGAGCCCAAAGGATTTCCCGTTTTCGCGCGAGGCTGCGAGGAAGTTTGAAGGGGGCGAACGTCGCGTTCGCTTCGACAATTTGCTCTCTATACAGTTCGGATTCCGATGTAATCCAGAGGGTTGGCGAACGTTTGACCACGCGCCCATCTAACCACTCGCCATTACCTCGAGTGGGCTCGCGACAAACTTCGATCGTTACCGGTGGTTTGTTTTCGCTCGCAACTCGCCCGGGCATTCCATATTATCAGAGTTTCGAGATTTCAGTTCGCTCTCATTACGGATTCAGCGCGAATCGCTACGCCACTTACGCCCAATACCTTCCCTCGGTACGCTCCAGCTTCCAAAGGTAATCCAATTATCTCGCGATAATTACTCCCGGACCGGCTAGGACGCGACGATGCATCCCCCTTGTGCTCCATCCGATGTCGCGTTAATTCTTCTATCTAACGATAAGAAGGAGCGATACGCTTTCCTTTTCATCGGCCAGATGCTCCTCGCCGTTCTCACTCATTCGGAGAAGTTGCTGCGCTAATTTCTATCGCGCTAAAACTGCGAAGCACATATCTCTACTTCTGGAAAACTTGGATGCAGTTGCGTACACAATACGCTGTCGAAATTCTGGTTGTGACGCTGTGTCCTAAGCGCACGTTGCCGTAAAATGGACTGAATACACGTGTTCGATCCAAGATAACACGAGTCGCATTTAGAACTCTAGATATAGTTAGTTACCGATGGATGGCCAATTACTTAGTATAGGCTAATAGGAAAATGATCGGCAAGCAGAATAAAAGTTAATGCACGGTTGCGTTACTTACTAGTGTTATTGAGAAAACTGCGCTTGTAATTGGGACCAATTTATACGCCGTTTAAGATTTTCTGCACTACGCTCCGTGCATTTACCTTGACATACATTGATCTACGACAGCGTCGCCGAAATGTAACGAGCGTTATTAACGATGCTATTAGACGATTAGATAACTTCCAATGGATAAATGTCTTTCCCTATTTCTTTCGAAGCAACGAACCCCTGCTATGCGTCATCTTGCCCCGCGATGGACGAAATGTCAACGGTAATGGTGCAAGAAGATAACGTGGGTTGTATAAAAGCGCCGTAAATTTTTGTAGTCGGAACTACTAGCTTCAAACTCGCAACGGCAGTACCTAAGTGAAATTCAAAAAAAAATGAATCAACGAAGCCTCGCACTCGCCGTTCTATTCTGCGCAGTTTTCTGCTTCACGTCGGTAAGAATCCTGCATTCACGGTATTAAGGTAGTACTACCGGTTTTGAAATACTGTTTAGAAAATTCTGAAACTTTGTACAGTACTTTGTTTTGACCTTACACTGACTCATGTAAATTTTTGGAAATCTACACCAACCCAAAAAAAAGTTATTAACAATTTTACGTTTCCACTATTAACACGTAGTCTTATGGAAAATGACGTTTTCAACAAAACTTCACATTAATAGCCAGTTCAGTTTTTGATGAAACTGAGAGAAATATAGATTTAATATTCCATATACATAATGCATGTATCCAAATGTTGAATCACCAATTTTTATAGCTAATATAAGCAAATGAATAAAATTATCTGTGCTCACTCGGCCATTATACGCACGATTTGGAAACGTCGCAAAGAGGTTGGTAAGACCGCGCAGTTTGAAATGCGCTTAGTATGTACAAGCGATACTCGATGCTCTTTCTATCAGAATATTAAAAGAATTAGATGAATTAATACATAAATAATAAAATAGTATTATACAAAATAATAAAAATAACAATTATTCAAAAATATTAACTTTTATTGCAAGTAACATATATTTATAACATTGACGTCACAATTCTATATCCCTATGCAATGCTAACTTCAAGCTTCAAGCGAGCAGAAGAAAACTACACAATCAATCGTGCTACGTTGCCAAATCAAATCACCACGGAAGTCAAAGGACGATCTAACACGCACTTGACTCAAGGCGTATCGGTAGTACTACCTTAAGGGGACTAGGCAGTCAGATCGCTCGAAAATCAAGTATTTTTTGCGAATTAATTACAAGGAGATGAACACAAATTGTGACTAGTATGTTTGGGTAATGTTTATTAATACTATAAACAGTAAAATAGAAATGATTTGAATATTATATACATATGTATGAAAGCGCTACAGTCGTCTGACATGTAGGCGTTTTTTTTTGAGCCACTGTAATTTTGCAGTGATTCTGACCGTAAGAAATTTAATTGTGAAATATCCTCTGAAATTTATACTTTGCCCTGGCCCCTATTCTGCCCTGAACCTATTGAATAAGAAAAAAAATCAAAATTATAAAAATGGTGGCTGAAAAACGGCAAATTTTAAAGAAACGTCATTTTTCGCCAGGAAAAAGAGCCATTCTATTTTTATTTTGACAAACCAGGAGTTTTTACAGACTTATGCGTAGGTCCAGGTCGTAACTAGACATGTTTCATATATGCTGAATTTTTTTCAAATCGACTGATACCTCCGTTTTTTTTCAATCACTGCAAAACGAAGTGGAAATATGATTCCGAGAAAAACGCGCTTAAAGTTTCGAAAAAGGAATCTAGTCTACCTGCGTGCGCGCAGAAACGGTTTATGGCGCGCTCGACCTTTCCGGCTGTAAAATCGTCAATTTTTCGAATTTTAACATCAACCAAACGGCATTTTAATCGGGAAGGGTGGTACGTTCGAAAAATCCAACAAAAAAAAAATCGAGTTTCTGACTGCCTAGTCCCCTTAAATTGAATATCTTGTTAGATGTAAGAGAAAAAGCAAATGCTATTTTCCCTACCCTCTCGATGTTTTGCATTCGAGTTGTTTTCACGAGTACCGTTTGCGCGACATATATCCTATATCGTAATTCTCTGTTTATTTCACCCGCCGTCTGTGGTGGTAACTACAATCCGACAATGCAATGGAACAGTTGGTGAACGTCGAAGCAAGCTCAATACAAATTAAAACACCCATCAGCGATCTGTCAGCGTCGACCAGTATTGAGTCCGACAATGTAAGTGTAAATTATTATTACTCGGTACAATATCGTATCGAGATGTTTCAACCATTACATAATGCAATTTTATACGAAAGGAGTAAGGACACGAGGATAATCGTTAACTAAATTTCCTATGTTTTTAGTTCTTCAAGCAGGTAATACCGCTTATGATGCGTATTTTCAATGGGCCAGTAACTCCGCAGCTACTTCTGACGACTCTGATAAAACTCGGCGAATTACTTCTGTCCAGTGGAATTATTCAGTAAATAACTGTAACTGTGTCGTATGCTGGCTCTTTAAAATTAAGTAAAATACAAATGTGTGGTGCATAGCAGAACTTAGTGTTTCCTTGCCGACCGTGCGTTCATGTTTACTTCATTCCTGGCTAACGGCGCGGCGATTCCAATTATCCCTATATAATCGTACCTACACGCGCGAAATTAAAATCCCTCCTGGGACCAACCGCGAGAAAAGCCCTCGATTTCCCGATGTCTCGACGACTTCCACCTCGGGCTTTAGCTCTCACCCCCGGTGGAACTAGTTTCCACAATTAATAACGAGAAAGTTTCTTAGCTAAGAACGTACCTACATATGTATACTGTCGACTCGGGAGAACTTTGAATCTCTTCAGTGACGCGCTTCTGAAAGTTGTGCATGTGTACAGGAAGGAGATTAAAAGTAAAAGCTTTTTAAATATAACCGACTTTAAACGCGACGCCGCTCAGCGAGGATGAATGAAAGCACAAATGACGCAGCAACGTGAAACCGTCTGAGATAGGTACATAAAGTTCAAAGTACGAAGAGGAGGGGCAATGAATAAAATATTTGGCACAGCCACTTTTCTCAACGGAGGCACTGCATATTGTCGGGTTTACTACCGTCCAATGCAAATTCCTGGATAACATTAGGTATATGCAGAAGTGCGAGATTCTCCAGCAGCTGATCGATCGATTGCAGAATGTTACAATCGCACATGGGTAGGCATTCAACGTTTCCGTCGAAATTCAGAACACGGCGACACAATTCCGAACATAGCGCGTTCGACGACACTTCAAGTCGCAAATGTACGTTTCCAGCTATTACGGAATAGAAATAGAAGAAAGGTACGTTTCGTTCTGGAAAACGAACGAATTGTTCTGGGAAAGTGGGCTAAATCGTTGGACGTGGAAGAACTACCATCTCGTCTTATGACAAATTGTAAACGCTTACTGTACAACTGTCGCGCGAATAAGCGAAAGTTGAGTAGCGAAAGGTCCATTCAATCGGATCACACGAGGAATCAATCAACCTGATTACCTAATATCACGAGTATGTAGGCAACAGTTTCGTGAAGGTCGCTCAAAACGGTAGCTACGTAATTCTGCGCAAGTAATTAGGTTCCTTTTCGATTGCAAGCATAGCGTCACGATTAGCAAAGATCGTGGCGTCAGTTTCATCGATTTCTCTGGAAAGTAAAGTAAAAATTTCTACGATCTAATACCTAAGTGCATCGAAGGAAGCGGGTATAATGTGCACACAGAAAGCGAAGAGCGGAACCCTCGCATATGGACGGATGCGGAAGGTATACGTATAGTTGAGCATGCTATCTGCCCTATTCGTTGGCTGCTCTTTTGTATTCAGTAGTCGGTATTCAGTGGCGAGTCGATGGCTGCTGTGTTTGGCCGGGATTTTGACGTTGATGACGAGGAATGATAGATGCGTCCAGCATCCATTACGAAAAGTTGGACCAGAGAGATCGAGAGGCAGAACGTTACGCGATTGCTGATGCCGTTTCGCGGAACCTCCACAACCAACGGGATATGTACATACACACGTCCCTCCGCTCTTTCTACGCCTTCAACTTTATACAATAGACGTCGCTAAAAATTCCATGTTATATTCCCCTTGGTCCCTTTTCTGCCAGTAACCCCGCGCCGTCGAGCGTGATACACTTGTTTACCCCTAGCGCGAAACTACCCTATTTTTCCCCCAATATACCGCTGACATAGATGTACGGCGGGGTTAGGGAAAACTGAATAATCCTCATTTCATGGACCAAGTTTTTCCTTACTACTTAATTGCCCTTACCGTGCGAATAGTTACCATAAATGTATCTCTAGCATGTACGTTTTCGTTGCTCCGTCGACACGAAAGATAGAATAACGGAAGAAAAGTGTACGCACAGTGGAATCGTACAGAAACCGTAGTTACCTCTGATTCGCTAAATAAATAACAGAGAGGAAACGCGCGTGATTATTTTGTCGAGATGCAGGAGAAATGGGGGCATAACGCGTAACGGGAGTCTACCCGAAACGAATTAAATTTCACCTCCTCTCATCTAAATTGCTCAAAAGTGTTGCCCTATTGCAATCCGGAATACCCAATTGCCTCTACAGAAACAAACAGCTTCTGCTTTCGTATTTCCGCGTCTGTGCGATTCCTTCAATTTCCCGTTTCGTAGCCACAACTTCTTCGTCGTTTTAGCATTTCGTTTTTCTGATTGAAGCTCTTGGAATCAATGGTCTTCGCGTGTAGACTTCTTTCAACTGAAAAGCCATTTCGAAGTGGCGGATTTTAAGCCCCCCTTTCGAAGGCGCAGGCAAGTAACAAAGCTGCTTTGCGACGCATCGATATTTGTAAAGTTTCCGACCAACAAGTTTAATGGAGTCTCGATCGCGAGAGCTCGTGCGTGTTAAGGCTAAACGAAAGGGACAAGTTAGAGACATGGAACGGTTCCGAAGAGAGTTCCTGTGTAAACGCAAAGGACTCTGAGAAAGAGCGACTCAAACTGTCTAAGGAGCTTTAACGCTTCCTGCAGAGATGAAATAAAGTGAAGCAGACGCATTAGTAGCGCGTCGCTTATCGATTTCGCGCGTAAGGTGTAAGATGTATAAGGTATGTTAAATGCGACTCGAGCCGCCTACCTAATTTAAACGAAAAACCTTTTCGTCGAAAATCCTGCTCCAATTGTATTATACCGGTCGCCTCGTAGCTGTCATCTTCGTACTTGGGTGTGAATTTGATCATTCCTTAGAACCAATCATCGTTCGTCGCAGCTTTCAAAAGTCCATCTTCCTCTTCGCGTAACACGGTGCAAGTCACAAAGACCGAGCGGGAGTTGAACTGTGAAATTTTTAGCGCGAAATCGCGTGCACGCCATTTCTTAAACATCCTGTAGAGTGCGGAGCGTAGACCGTAGGCAGTAACTTGGGCCACGTTCCGCGTAATTGATGCAATTCATATTCATAAGCCGGAATCAGAAATGGCGAAGTAGGGTGGCTGGCGATGATGAATCCGAATATATCGGAAGCAGTGAAATAACGCAGCCTTACGTTGAATGCGCGAAACGAACAGGGAGGAACGATAATTTCTGGGCGGAACGGAGGGAGAAAAGGACAGTACGTTATTACGTGTCTACAGTATCTAGTCACTGGTAAATATGAATGGCTTTAATATTCCGTAAGCACGAAGGCGCCACTTTTTAAAGTTCATGCATACCTCGGACGTGACCGGAAAATATTACAAAGCCCTGCGGAAGCCCGCCGAAAGGAAGTAGACCTCTATGCCAGATAAGAAGCTGCGCGTGTCCCTCAACCTCTTTACTCCACGATCTTTGGCATTTCCATCCCATCTTTCTTCGTCGTCACCTTTCTAATTCACCACTTTTCTAATCACACGATCGTCCTGCAAACGCGTCGCGCGTCGTTTTTCAAAACATCTGACCAAATCGAAATTTTCAAACGTGCACGCTGTAACGCCGCTATTAATACCGGTTCCTAATAAAAGTTCCGTATAACAGCGTATTACGCATAACAGAGCTCTAAACTAACGTGAACGCAGCCTGTTGCTACCTGAAAGTAGGTAGTAGCTCTATTTAAATGTTACGATGCAAAATCTTGCGATTACTTATCGCGTGTCTGTTGTATTTTTCAAGTATTTTCCTCGTGTAACGTAAACGTGGATAGGTATTTAAAGCATCGGACTTATGGTTTCCCTCTTTCGAACGGAAATTTACTTACTCTTTACTAATAAGGCATATCGATCGACGTAGATGTGGGGCCAAATTATTCCGATAAACAATAGGTGGTAATTGCGCATTAAGACTGATCGTGTCTAAATATTATGTAGGTATGGCAATTACGAGGCTGCGGGTGTGCAGCTTCGTTCGTGCAACTATGCAAATCCGTTTGAATAGAGCCTCGTCCGAGATGACCAGCACACGCGGCAACAACGAGATTTTTCAGCGTCCCGAACAAATTGCGCGGGATAACGATCTCAAAATTAAATTCTCCATCGGGCTAGAGGTTACGCGGATAATGAGTTCCGCAGTATGCCGAACTTTACTTAATAAAAGAACTGTTCTTACCAGCACCAGGGAAAAGTGCAAAGAATAGCGCATACTATCCACCTGCTAGCATTCTTTTTCTTTTATATATGTATGTATATATATATATATATATATATATATATATATGTATATATATATATAAAACTCGAGCACGCGATTACATGGTGCACTTCCGACAAACTCGGTGACCCAAGGTTCACTTTATATTAGCTCGCCAACCCAAGGCTTTGGCCTTAGCTAGCGTCTGTCTTGCTTTTCACTGAAGCGAATCCTCTTAATAAACGGACAGTACTGCTTATTGGCTTTCGCGCGACAACGCGATCCGAATCTTCGACGACATACGTATAATCGAATAACGAACTCGAGGATCGCGAATACTTTCGTTGCGGATGACAGTCTCCCACGTAATACGATGCTCTGCAAATGGGTGCAACGAACGTTGCCACGATGCGGTCTGGTTGGCTAGAATGATTCGTTTGTCGAAAGCACACCGGTTACCGCCAACTTTATATCAACAGATGTGCAATAAATCAACGGCTGTCATTTGCGAAACTGATGAACAGCGAAATATACTTTCAGCTTTTAAGCTTATCTTCGTCGTATCCATTCGCTTGTTCTTTTTTTTTTTAATCGTGGTAAACGAGATATCGACGTGCGTTACGAAAAGTAGCACGTTTCAATTTTCTTACGAAAAGTAGCACGTTTTGGTTTGCCACGAAAAGAAGCACGTTCCATCGTTTCTGACGAATATTAGCACGTTTGGTCTTCTGCCGCGAAGACTAACACATTTGACTGCCTCGCCACGAAGAATAGCACATTTCGTACTGTTGCGACGAAAACTAGCACGTTATACTGTTTCGCCACGAATAATAGCACGTTTGGGAATTTATGGCGAAAACTAACATATTATCCGGTTTGGCCACGAAGAATAGCTCGTTTTGGATTATACTGCAGACTGCAGAAACTATCGCGTTTCAGCGCGTGGGCAGTTTAAAAGAATTCAACTGTTGAAAATATTGTTTAATAAATAATAATTCAATCTAATCTCCAAAAGACAACGCATATGAAAATTTTAATCTACATAATTTAAGTAAGGGAGGGTGCGGGAATTGCGAACGCGGGGTAAACGCGAACATGCTACTTTTCGTGGCAAACCGCTCTAACGTGCTAGTTTTCGCAGCGAAAACCGAAACGTGATAGTTTTCGTGAGAACGAAGGCAAACGTGCTACTTTTCGTAAGAAAATTGAAACGTGCTACTTTTCGTAACGCACGTCGATATAAAAGAATAAATAAATAAACTCCAGTCGCGTCAGTTACAGAGCCGGTAACGTTCAATTAGACTAATCAGAGAAAGCGTCGCGACGAATGAACCGACGCGAAGCACGAATCACTCATAGCTGAGACCGTCCGCGCGTATTTATATATTTAATAGGATCCTGACCGGCGCGGCGCGGCGGCCCCCGCCTTAATTCAAAGCAATTTACATTGCACATGGTTGCAGGAGCGGGGCTGGCTTAGCGCCGCCATTTGTCTTGGTTGAATTTAATTTCAGCCTGGCCAAGTAAAGTGGCACTTATTCTTAACAGACACCAGCGGACATTCGAGCACCATCCCAGCATAGTCGAGAGTAGTCATCGCGCTCGGTCGTTGTCTACCCCTTGGCATTTTTTTTATTTATCCCGGTATTTACGCTTCGTCGGGCAGCTTCGGTAGATATATTCTGTGATCGACACGCAGCCAAGGTACGGAAAAAGGTTAACGAGCAACGCTGGATTGTCCCATGCATAAGTAATACGGTCTTCCCGAGGATCGAGCAATAAATCAATACGCAGAACCACCGCGAGTCCAGCAATTTGCTAATTCATTATTCGGTTCGAGTTGAAAAGAACGGAAGTAATGCGAAAAAGCTCGCCATACATGGAGGAGAAGCTATTGATGTGCAAGCATAACAGCGCCAAAGATGACCTCAAAACTGTTGCTGAGGAAGCTACAACGTTACGAGGATGTCACGAGGCATACGTCATGTAGATACTTCACGTGGTAAATTAAGGGGTTATGCCTACCTGCAAGGTCTGAAAACGCAAGTATTTTCGGGATTTTTGGGGGGAAAAACTTGAAGAGTTTTTTAAGCAAACCTTTATGTATTAGAAAGTGTACATCTTATATTACTTGTAGTAATTATTCCAATGGAAAATATAAATAAATAAAAGAAATATCAGTGATCTCCCGGCAGCGATTTTTTTTCCAGTAGTTTGCGGTGATCACTCTAACTTTGACCAGATTCATCTGAAATGAAAAATTCGACGGAATTTAGTTAGTATATTAAATTATCTTGTCCTTAATCGTTCATTATCCCGAAAAATTAATTTGCTACAAAATGGCGGCTGTTCAAATTAAAATATCGATTTTCGCCGCAAAAATCGCTCATTTTTCATCTGTAAAACAAAAACTACGCAACGGAAATGAAAAAGCCACGATTAAGGACAAGATAATTTAATATACTAACTAAATTCCGTCGAATTTTTCATTTCAGATGAATCTGGTCAAAGTTAGAATGATCACCGCAAACTACTGGAAAAAAAATCGCTGCCGGGAGATAACTGATATTTCTTTTATTTATTTATATTTTCCATTGGAATAATTACTACAAGTAATATAAGATGTACACTTTCTAATACATAAAGGTTTGCTTAAAAAACTCTTCAAGTTTTTCCCCCCAAAAATCCCGAAAATACTTGCGTTTTCAGACCTTGCAGGTAGGCATAACCCCTTAAAATCCCTCCGGGCCTTGAAAAAGTACTCGGGACGCTGGAAAATATGAATGTGTATCGGGCGATGTATCAGCAATTAACCGCTCCCAACAGATAAATTTTTACGCTTGTGAACTGTAAACAGAGTCACACAAACGATACACACCTATGTGTAATTATTGCTGGAAAAATCGGGAAACGCGAAGGGTCTGAATGGAGCGACAGGTTTAACATTCTGTCCCGAAAGATTGCGCTAGCGGCTAGACGGCAATACAGTGGGTCGAGGGACAGTGTGGCCAATGAGCCGGAAGTCGCCATTTTCAGTTCCAGCCAGATCAAACGCGCGCGATATTTGAAAAGCGTGGAATCATAGTATATATATAGTGACGTGTATGTATAAACTTAATATTTAATTTTATTAATGAAAACTTAGATAAATATTTTATAGTTTATATCAGTTTATAATTATATATAAATTATATATTATATATCATATGAATATATAAATATATAATTATATAGTTTATAATTATTAAAAAATATGTAGGTACAAAAATGTTTAAAGTAAAGCTCAGATAATTATAATTCAATAAATACTTAATTAAAAATAAATAATTAAATAAAAGTAATAACGGTAATGTATGACTTGTAGTTCGAATACTTTATCAACCATAGTATATTACATAGTAATTATATTAAATAATTTATTAAAATATATGTAGATACACAAATGTTTCCTTTGTTTTGATGATGATGATGAAGATGAACCGTATGCCTTGTATTTCTTGATACCTGAAAGTAATCAGATAAATTTATAGTACAGTAGTTTATTTACTTAGAATCTAAAAAAAGTTCAACACAATATTTATAAAGAAACAATGCATGTATATAATATTTAAATACAAATTTTTCATCTAATACGCATATGCATAGCCATTGTTTTGCTTGCAAATGTGAGATTTTTTGGAACAGGTTTATGTTTCGTCGAATAAATTTTTAATCTAAAAATTACAAAGCGGCGAATAATTTTGGTTTTTAAATTGTGACATGGAGGTAAAACATACAGTCCGCTGAGAAATGATACTACAAAAATAAATCCAAGAGTAGGTTAATTAGTTTCTTATAATTGAATAATACAAAAAACAAACTATTTCCATTACAAAATATGTATGAATTTTCATAACAAAATATTATAAATACATATGCTAATGCAAGTAAATTTATACAAATTCACATAATAAGCTTATTTATTATTGCATGTTTTGATACTATAATTTAATTTAATTTATATCACTTCACACAAAGCAGCTGAATGATGTATTAGTAATCCCTCATCCATTCCACCAAGAGTCGTGCAAGAGAGTTTCCAACTCTCTCTTCTTTGAGGGTCTCGGGGAAAATAATTCATTTTAGCCCCATTCTTTGAGCTATTTTTACACCCTTTGGCAAAACAATGAGGCATCTGAAATAGTGTTTTAATTATCAAGATGTAGCTTAAAATTTGATGTTATTTTAAAGTTATACTATAATTTATTGTTATACTTTGCAAAATAATTATATTTACTTTTGGTTATATTTACCTTGATTTCCGTATTTCCGTGACGTATTTATTGCACTTATAGAGTACATCTCTGAAGTTGTAAGAAGTACAATTTGAGAATGTGTAAGTATATATGTATACTGATCTATACATAACAGCTACCGGAAGTTGCCTGAAAATGGCGGCACCAATCAGCGGCGAGGAACACATTGGCCACACTGTCCCTCGACCCACTGTAGACGGCAAGCGGCAGTTTTCTCTTTCCAAGGGGTTGAAATATAACAATCTCTTGTCGTCCATTTTTAGAAGGAACGGGCGTCATACGTTAAAATGAATGGAGCAAGATGAAAAGGAGAAGGAGCATTTGAATGCAAACGGCGAACCGCGTCAGACACTCGACGTTTCAGCGGAACACCAAGACAACGTTTGATTAGCATTTTCATCGCATCCCAAAAGTTTCGAGTTCTTAGAAAATTCGAGATTACAAATTTTCATTAAAAACTTTCGACACCGATTTGCATAAGTATTCGCTGTTGTCTCGCACGCCGTGCCGCCGACTATGGGGCACTAAACTTCCCCACATCCCTTCGATCTCTCCTTCTTATCACTTATCTAGTCGAATTCATACCAACCTAACAAACTTCGAACTTCATATGTCGATGAAAGGATTATTATTCCACGGCGAAGCAAATTCGCTTGATTTCACCTCGTATTTACCCTGCATTTTCCTATCGTTAGGACACACGTCTCGGATTTCATATTAATCCAGTGTAACCGATACAGCGAAAGCTTTAGAGATCCCAGCGGTTCGTGCAAGTAAATTACATAAAAAATTCTGCCCACCTCACTGTACCATTAATTACTTGGAAAAATATCGATAGAAGTACGTTAGCCCGAGAGAAGTGTGTTGAGAATACGTCGTCGTTCACTTCAAACGAATCAGTTGCGCATAGACGACGTACACGCCAATCAGTTTCTGTGTAGGTACTTTGGAAAAGAACAAAGCGTGAAGTTTTGCAGTGGCATGTCAGCAAAGTCACAGGAAATATAAACTCGGATATTTTACATTTCCAACATTACCAACTTCGTAAAGCAGGCAACGTACAACGCGTACATGTGTTCCTTTGCGATGCACGCAGTCGTGCAATCCTTACACATGACAAATCCAATGGAATGTTAACACGATCCATTCGCACTGCCAGCTGTGTTATTGATCATTATCGAACAGCAGGCAGGCATTCCCGATCCGAGTTGTAAATGAAAATTCCCGCGCAACGAGTCGCGCTACCGTTTTCTGTCTGCTTGTGCGTCACAAAAATTTCGAAGGACATCCAACGCGTATAGATAACCGTTCATCGGCGGAAATTATTCATTCCTTAATAGTTGCAAGCTGACGAATTCAAATAACAATATCACTTCCTGGAAAGACATTTGCCTGCATTAGAATGAAACGTTACATCGGACATATGTATGTACGAAAATACTTTGAAAGTCTATAAATACGAAGCGTAAATGAGATTCACAAAACTGTTGGTCTCATTACCGTCCTCGGGATTAGCCTGTTCCCTGCTGGGAACCAATTCGAAAACCGCCCTCCTTACTTCATTTATAAAACTGATTTCGCGCTGCCACTGCATACTGAAATAAATTGACGACCCTCGAGGAGCATTCTGCAGGTTCTTCATCGCGCAACTGAACCACGTAATAACGTGGCAACGCGCGGCAAATGTAGAAACTCGGATGAACTAGTCTGGAGAGAGAAGGTCTCCTCTTTCGGCTGGTTTACGGTCACAACTTCTGCAGGGAATGAATATTTTTTTTATCCCAGAGGATAATGTTATCGCCAGTTTACGCGCACAGTGTCGCAGAGGGGATTGGTTTCCTGGAGCGGGTTGCTTGGCTAGTGCGCTCTCAGAAGTTGGGCCCTTTTCACGGATCATATCACTTGATTCGAGCCTAGCTCGTAACGCGCGTGTCCCATGCCGCGCCGCCTATCGCAGGGTGACTCTTTGATTTATTAAAGCTCACGGTTCCGCCTCGTTCGTATCGTATCCACTTATCGAGCTGTCCCTGTCCCTGTCCCCGAACGATCTGTTTAACGTGCGCATAAAAGCGTCCTCCTACTTTCTCTGCCCCGGGGGCAAGTAATTTCCGAGGGATTTCGCCGTCTGTTCGCACCACTGCTTCCGAGAGGGAACGAATCACCCTGCCGAACTGTCCTCGCGATCTTGCTGCCCGATTTATCTATGATCCACCTATAGAATCCCCGCACTACGTTCTCTCGATTACGGCTCGTTAAATCCGCCGAATAATTCCTCGCGAGACAATGGTCCTTTCATTCATCCCTTTCAATATAGGCCACTCTGGCTTCGCTGGGTTCGCGGATGTATTCCTTTTTCCTTTAAATTCGAAACACAATGTCGCGAGACCTATACTTTAGTTTCGTTTCTTTGAAATTCGTTAACGAAGAGATAAGTGCGCTTTACTGTTACCACTCCCGTTATTATCTCTAGCGGAAAGTTCTCTTTATTATGTAGCATATGTAAGAGTTTAGGCAAATTAGGGAACGGCCTATGATGTGCAAGTTATGACCATAGGTGGCGTCCCAACGAAAGTAATGTAGCGACGGAGTATAAGGGACCACGTAGGCCGGTATTCACAAACGTGTCTTAAGATTAAGCAAATGCTTAAGCATTCGGCATCCTTTACTAGCTACTAGGGTTAGTAGAGGATGCCGCATGCTTAAGGGGGTATACCCGTTTGAACCCTCGGAAAATGTGTACATTTGGTGGATTTTTTTACACGTCAACGGTTTGATGCAGATTTCCCGTTTTTTTTACTATCTTTACATAGTATTATGAACTACTCAAAAAAAAAGTTTCAGTTAAAAAACTATTGTTTTTGGGAAATTAAGCATACACATCCGAAAGTCTTTCGATTTTAGACGGCTAAACGGTGGCCTTGAAAACAGCTGTATGTCGTGTCTGAAATCAAAAACAATAAAATTTTCTTATAAAGTATGTCAATAGCTATCGTCCAACGAAGCCGATTTTGAAAATTTTGAAAAATAAAGAAATGGTGAGAGATCAAAGGTAAAGTTAGATTTTTCTAAGAGAAAAATCCACCTTTTTTCTTTATAAATAATAAACGGGGAATCGGAATAAAAAAAGCCTTCGTTGGACGATGCGGAATCTTCTTATGATTCTGCATGCAAAATTGGAAGTGAATTGGTTGAACGTAGCGCGAGTTTTTAGGGCCACCGTAATGGAAAATGTAGTTGCGCTGCGATCGGTCGAGCCGCCGCCCCGTGCTACCTGTATTGCTTCACTCAAATGCCTATAACTTCGTCAATTTTCCGAATTTTTACATCGGACTTGTTTTATAATATTTCTAAAACATCAATCTATGAAAATATGTAAAAAAGACCACCGTATTGAAAAATGTAGTCCCGCTGCGATCGGTCGAGCCACCGCGCTGCGCTGCCCCGTGTACCTGGGTTGTTCCATCCAAATGCTTATAACTTCGTCAATCTTCCGAATTTTTACATCGGACTTGATTTATAATATTCCTAAAACATCAATCTATGAAAATATGTAAAAAATAAAAAATCCGTTTTTTCACACTGTCAAACGGGTATACCCCCTTAAGCATTTGCTTAATCTTAAGACACGTTTGTGAATACCGGCCGTAGAGTCGGCGTAGCCCCGGTGTGGTTAACGCTGCTGATCAGCACGCGGGCGGCTCGGGTGTGATTCCCGGCGCCGGTGGCTCTCTTTTTCCATCGCTTTAGAGCACTAAAGAGGTGAGTATGCGCATCCGCCATCTTGGGTCCTCTGAAGAGAGAAGATTATTGAGCACCCGCCTTTTTCAGTATTGTCAAATTCGCTTTATAAACTAAATATAAACTTAAATATAATATAATACTCTAATAATGTGTCGTGCCGCCGTGTATCAATATCAACAACGCATATTTTGTTTATAAAGTGAATCTGACAATACTCAAAAAGGCGGGTACTCAACAATCTTCTCTCTCCAGAGGACCCAAGATAGCGGATGCGCATACTCACCTCTTTAGTGCTCTAGTCGCTTACATGTAGCATACGTAAAACCGAATTTGCATAATTTTTCGGCGGAGGACAAGTATTCGATACGTGGCAGATCAGGTTTCGACAGTTCTCTTATATTCTAGATTTACAAACATAGTATCCATAGTATCTCCTCTGGAAGACAGTAGCGTATGATAAAATATTATGCCGCTTACAACTCAGCTTGTTTATGACTTAGTTCCAGTCTTTATCTCTGACAGTTTGCAGTCATGTTCTTTTTACCCATTAGCATCTAATGCAGGCTTTTTGGTTGCGTGTCCGTTTTACTCGACAATTTCGTTTGAATCTCGGTAATTCTGCCGATCGCTGTGGCGAAATATGATGTTTATGCCACTATCGAAATCAATCGAACCGTTAAATACAGCTGTCCAACTAGCCTGGGCATCGTTCATTCCATTTGCCCATCGTTCATACCCTACATAGGTATGCCGAACATGTTTCTTTCGAATGTTTTATTTTTTACCGCGCCTTGTTGGTCCAAGACCGTTCAAGTTCATTTCAGTGGGTAATTTTAGCTCTGTATCAGCAGTACGACATCTTTAGTTTAACTTACATGTCAAAAGTTTGTTAATACTTTTATACCGAATACTTTTACGCTCCGGTGTTTGAGCAGTTGCGTTTGAACTGTACTAAAAAATACGTTTAAACCTTATTCATTGCCGCTGTATCTTATGCACTAAGCGAATACCTATTCGATACGATGTCTGAAAAGAATCTGTACAGAAACATTTCTCCGTTTCACCCTGTAACTATATCAAGCCTAAAGATTGTATTACTTATAGACATTATATAAAATTGATAAATATTTAACAGAATATAGCCCGTCATGGTTTCGATAAAAAAGAAATATGTCTTGTCTACCGCATTGTTATTTTTTCGAACAAAGGGACCCGAGCTGCGCATTGTTCGCGCAAAGGTGCGATTTCACGAAAATCGTTAAAATTGCTTTGGAAACCAAACTCCGATGCGTTCCCTTTTTATCCACCGTTTAACGCGCTGACTTTCATGAAAAACCGAAACAATTAACTTCGTCAAAACCGATACAATGCTGGCATGCGAGCAGAGAATCTATAGAAACCTCGGGTCTTTTGTAACTTATTACCTCAATCAACAGACTTCCGTAAATTCCATTTACTTTAAACGCAAAAGTGCATCGTGTGCCTCTGGAAAATTAGAGAGGGGACTGCTTTAATCAATTAATTAAGCGAAGTAAGCAACTTAAAGAAAACAAACATGCAACGCGAATGAATTGGGCCCAGTTTGCTTCACAGTTCGGACAGACTTACATTTTTTATTGCACCCTCGTGAGAATATATTTGTGAATATGAATACAAACGCGATATAATACGATCTGCTCTTAATATTATACTACGTCTGTTCTAGTAATTTAAACTCATCTAATATTTGCGCGACAAATCATATGGTGCTTGACATTATTCCCGTCAGCAGAATCTCCTTAACACTTTGCTGACCGGTCACGAGTATACTCGTGTTGCTGACCGGTCACGCGTTACCTCGTTCGGAAGCGCCGCGCCGGCCCGGCCGCACGGAATATTCAGCCAGGTGTTGGTGTGTCAAAAGTATTTCCATAAATTCTTCAAGCTAGCATTTAAAGCTAGAAACATAAAAATGCAATTGCGTCTTGCAATTAGTGCATGACACATAGCCCGCTTTAGTTTAGCCGAAGGCTGTTCCTATTTAAAGTGAACATCGCCTTATATTCCACGTTTGTCCAGTTCTGAGAACGACAGGGATCCCCTGCAGGTGGTGGGCATACAAAGTCACATATCATAGGATTCTGTCACTAAAATTATTAAATCGAGCTAGGGGCTACAGCGGCACTCGTACAGATTAAGAATATTTTGGAAATTTTTGTTTCGGATAAGCCTGAACCGGGAAATCACCTACGCCGTGAACATACTTTTTTTTTAGGTGTCGGATTGACGCTGTAAAAAAACCATTGAAACAAATTACAAAAATTCTTTTCATTTTTTTTTTCTATGATATAAGAATAGCTTAATAATTACCAAAAAGATTTACTTCGTTATATGTTGTATTTACTGAGAAAAAAATCTTTACAAATAACTTCATTTTTCGGCCGATCAAAGTAGAATGACCTCTTAAGTCACGCTCAAACTATGTAGGTACATACTAAATGATTGCAAATCGGCTGTTTGGTAGAGCTTAGTTGTATATCTGTCATCCTATGCCACGCGATACCACCATGTATGTAGCTAATACTGATTATTTTCCGATCGCTTAATGTTGTTTCAGTTGTTACCGACAATCGAAGTATGTGGAAGGCACTCCTGGTTATATCCTTCATCGCTACCGCAGGTAAAAATAAAATTATATGTATAATCTTTCGCAAACTCACGATTCCCTGGCCAAAAGACGTTTGCACACGGTTATCTGTACAACTGTAAACCCAATGTGAACGCTGATTGTAACAGCTGTTACGAAACTGGCACTAATAAATGTCTTATAATTCTAATCAGCCGCTATTCTGCCGCAGGCGATTAGATGAATTTCAGGTGTCGTTGTCCTTTGCAGCCTTCTTACGTGTGCCGGTGTTGAATTATTAACATGTTATCATTAAATCACAGGTAACGCGAACGATTGCGTGCCTCGTAGTTTCGGTCCCAACGAAATCGTATGCGTTTGCAATGCAACCTATTGCGACTCTACACCAGACAATAACCCGAAGGTCCCTGAAGAAGGAAGCTTCTACTGGTATGTCTCGACCAAAACGGGACTCAGAATGCACATGTCCAAGTCCTCCTTCGGTTCCTGCGGACTGTTTCTCGGAGCGACCTTAACAATAGACAGCACGAAACAGTATCAAACGATTCTCGGTTACGGAGGTGCCTTTACCGATTCTACTGGCATAAACATAAAGAAGCTTAGCCCAGCTACTCAGGACCAACTGATTCGGTAATAGAAAACACAGTGACGCGTGATCAAGTGAAACAAGTGCCTTAATTTTTAAAAGGACCATGGTGCTATTGTCGCTCGTACAAAATCTGTAATTCGAGTAGGCAATTGTGTTACCCTAAACGCAAGTCCATGTAACCGACAGAATTTCACTATCTGTAGGGCGTACTACGATCCCGTGAAAGGAAGCAGATACTCGTTAGGTCGCGTTCCAATTGGCGGTACCGATTTTTCGTCGACACCTTATACCTACGATAACGTCTCAGACGATACCTTGTTGGAACACTTCGCACTTGCTCAGGGCGACTACGATAATAAGATACCGTTCATACAGAACGCTATGAAATTGAATCCTGACACGAAGTTAGTCAGTGCCGTGTGGTCACCACCAACATGGATGAAAACTAGCGGCAGAATCAACGGGCTTGGTAAAGCAATGCGAAACATATTCTCCCGCTAACAACAAGTCCTTCTGCAGACAAAGATCTCGAACTTTTAATGATTCAATAGGTTTCTTAAAGAAAGAATACTACCAGGCCTATGCCGATTACATAGTGAAGTTCATGGATGAGTATAAGAAGAAGGGCCTTGATATATGGGCGATTTCACCTGGCAACGAGCCTCTGAACGGCATGGTACCCTTCGGTCCCCTTAACGCCATGGGATGGACACCTGGAACCGTGGCCGACTGGGTTGGTGATTTCTTGGGTCCAACTCTGGCTGCATCACAACACAATAGCACGCTCATTCTGGCGCTCGACGATCAAAGAATTGAACTGCCCCTATTCGTCGAGCTAATGTTGGCTAATGAAAAGGCAAAAAAATACACTTCGGGCACGGCTGTACATTGGTATTTCGATGCCTATGTTCAACCGTTTGTGTTGGACCTCACTCATAATGCATTTCCAGATAAATTCATACTCATGACTGAAGCATGCACAGGTAGGGTTTTCAAGTACTATTCTTACAAAATATGTCTACCTATATAAATAATTAAAAATTAAAAATTAAAAATTAAAAATTGAAAATTGAAAATTGAAAATTGAAATTTGAAAATTGAAAATTGAAATTTGAAAATTGAAAATTGAAAATTGAAAATTGAAAATTGAAAATTGAAAATTGAAAATTGAAAAGATATTTTATTTAGCTGAACTTATATCCTAAACAGAAAGTGTAATTAGATCATCAAAATAACACCGTTCTACGTTTGACAGGAAGCTTGGAGTTTCCGAATGTTAATTTAGGATCCTGGGAACGAGGGCAGAGGTATATGTTAAGCATACTTGAGGTAAAAATCTTCTAATATCAACAATTGTCGTAAATAAGTAATGTTTGTCGGTACGGACATAATGCTAAATATTTTCCATTTAAGTATATGAACCATTGGGCGGTTGGATGGATAGACTGGAACCTGGCTCTAGATAAAAGAGGTGGACCATCCGGGCTTAAAAATTTCGTCGATTCCCCCATTATCGTGAATCCAGAAACAGACGAATTTTTCAAACAGCCTATGTACTTTGCTCTCAAACATTTTAGTAGATTCGTTGACAGAGGTTCTGTCAGAATTTCCATCACGGATAGCCTCACCGTCAAATCTGCAGCCTTCGCAACACCTTCGAACGAGATTGTTGTCGTACTCTACAACAAGTAATTTAAAATCCAATACACTTAATATTCACGTTCAAGTAATTGTACACCAAGCCCTTTTCCTGCGCTAATGCAAATCTCATTTTGTATTACAGAGGTATAACAACGACGACTGTATCTCTGAAAGATTTGAAGAAGGGTTCCCTTTGCGTCGACTTACCTCCAGAATCTATGAATACTATAATTTATAGACAATAGAAATTGTGACTCGCTGATGAAAATATCATCAACATTATAATACTACCTGCAATAAATTGTGAAATACTTTTAAACACGTAAAATGCATATTTATTTACTGTGCCTAATTACCTGCAAATTGAGGAATCCCCTTTCTTTCATTCTATCGTAGTGTCCTAAACTTGGCTAGGGATGGCCCGAGCTTCGGTACCACCAAAGCTCGGAAGAGTGACACTACTCGGTTCTATTTATTCTAATTACTCTATTTAGGTAGTTTTGAGAAGAGTGAAAGTGTGTGCTTGGAAAATGTGGAGTGCAGGCAGTGTAGCGCGAAACTGGTTGTGTCGAGAAACTCTGACCTGCGAGATACGGTAAGGAGAAAATCTCTTGTGAGAAATTATATTACATTAGTTATTGTTTTCCGAAACACCGAGTTCTCTCCTTTATTTAAAGGTCCCACATTATACGTGTTCTTTCTACATTTCTATTTCATATCCTTGGTACAAGGAAAATGTTCGACCTACACATTAATGTGCATCAATTTACATCTACACCAAGTCAGTAATTATGTATATCGGTGACCACTTTTACTACTTCTCCTGAAATAGGACTAGCATCATTTATATCGGACTAAACGTTTCTCCGTTCTCGTTCATTAATATTTAGTACACACCCCGCCATATGCACAAAATATTCGACTTATGTATTGCACTAGCTGCTTGCTTAGTTCTTCTGCTTTTCATTTGAACAGCCGCTTCGTCGAGGAACGTCTGGACCATATTTACCTACATATGTACACTCCATTCCATATAACAGCCTACCCACGCCCCTGCCGATTTACGACCGATCTGCGCAGCTCCCACGGATCTGACACACGGGATTGGTCGTGGCACTTTTGCGATAGGTCGTGGCACTTTCCCTGCCGGTTTCCTACCAATCAACAGTATATCCCTGCGCGGAACGAGTACGCTCTAAAGTGGAATGCAGTGTATACCTATATCCTTTGAATGTCACCTTCATACAGGTACTATTTCTAAACCACGGACATTAACTTTTCGATCAATTACCGCTTGACATTTAAGATCATATACAGCTAGAGAATGTAAGGTCAATGCTCCTTGATTGGCCCGGTTGCGATGACGAAGCTTCCGCGTAAGCGTCTTTGTACAGCAGAGATAACATGCTCTTACAATACACGGTTCATTCACCGCACGTATCTGCAGACGCTTAAAAGATCTGAAAAGATCCTACAAAAACCGCTGTACAGTTTGTCTATAGGATTATAAGATATCTACTCGGCCACGACATGGCGACAGCGCCGCAATAATGCTATTGTGGCTGTTATATATGGAAGGTGTCAAAATAATAAAGTCCTATGATTACTTTTAAAACGTTACCAAACATTACCGACACTTCGCTGGTGACACATGAATTATATGTTAAACATTTGCGAATAAGATGACAAGCAAAGCCACAACCAATACGCATGCTCTTGCCCCTACCACGCCCCGGCGTGTAAGGAACGACGACTATATAAGAAGTTATTTGCCATTTAAGGCCAGCTTACTTATTCTTAGTTTCAATATAAGATTTGCTACAGGCCGGTTGGAACATGAAGAAGGCGCTTCTGGTTGTTGCTTTCTTCCTCGCCACAGGTAAAACTAAACATGGGCCTTAAGGGGGTATTCTGGTCTGACGAGGCGTTTTCGTCGCGTTACTTTCGGATTTTTTTTACAAAGAACCCATCAATTTTATTATTATTTAGTTTATTGCTACATGTTTATTGATGTTTAAACTATCTTTACAAATTTTGTCAATGAAAAAGAATTAAAATCAAACGCAGTTGATTGTTTAAAAGTAATGGTGGAAAAAAAAACATGGTGTCACGGTGTCCATGATTGGGCTCGTTCTAGTGATCTATAACAAAAAATGAAAAGAGATTCTATATCTGTATGCCTGTGGCTATCGTCCCTACCAGAATTATGATAAAATATTTTGTTTTTAAACTTTCACAGACCTTTAAAGTTGAAAAATTGTGCGAAAATCGAAACTTAATTTTCAAACCGCCGCCATTTGCTTAATTTTCAATATTTTTTTATCATTCTGGTAGGGACGAAAGCCACAGGCATACAGATATAGAATCTCTTTTCATTTTTTGTTATAGATCACTAGAACGAGCCCAATCATGGACACCGTGACACCGTGTTTTTTTTTTTCACCATTACTTTAAAACAGTCAACTGCGTTTGATTTTAATTCTTTTCCATTGACAAAATTTGTAAAGATAGTTCAAACACCAATAAACATGTAACAATAAACTAAATAATAATAAAATTGATGGGTTCTTTGTAAAAAAATTCCGAAATAACGCGACGAAAACGCCTCGTCAGACCAGAATACCCCCTTAACACGGACACCTGGCGGATCATAAGATATGGCGCCGTCACATCCTTCAATCATTAACGCTGCCCCAAGTGATACAAGACATATCGTTAATTACAGGTAACGCAAACGACTGCGTACCTCGAAGTTTCGGTGCCGATCGAATCGTATGCGTTTGCAACGCAACCTACTGCGATGGTCTGCCGAACAACGCGCTGGACGTTCCGGAGGACGGCAGCGCAAACTGGTATGTGACGAACAAGGATGGTCTCCGGCTGAGCAAGTCGACTGTGAAGTTTGGCAGATGTGAGGACTCTTTGTTGAATCTACCCCTGACTGTAGACACTACAAAGAAATACCAATCCATTCTCGGTTTCGGAGGTGCGTTTACCGATTCCGCTGGCATCAACATAAAGAAACTCAGCTCGGCTGCTCAAGACCAACTGATGCGGTAATTATCATCGTCTACTGTTACAATGCTAGTTACTTGTTTATTCGATTCATCAAACATAGATAATCATTGCTTGAGAAGTAAATCATTCACGAATAATTCACAATATATATCACAACCGCGAAATGTTTTTCGGTATGGAGCATTTCATGTATTCCACCTATACATACAGAGACGAAACAACTGTAGCCCGTAACGTCGGTATATACATACCCATATTTCTATCTGCATTCTCCAATCATACATTATAAGCGATAATGCAAACATTTTCAAATGAAATTTTCCGCATTTACAACCATTTCCCAGAATCGAAGGTCACTGCTTTTCCAATGGCGTGCTTATATACAAGATAAAGTTTGTTTAAAAATTCAAATGTATGCGTCATATCAGTTAGACGTCATTACTGTATTACGACTTGCACGCGGAAACTTTCATCGGCACATACATTATACACATATATATTCGACAATTCAGCAGCGAACTGGCTTCAGGCAAAATATGCACAATGCAGTTAACCGAATCTCATTGTTGGCAGGACGTATTACGATCCGAAAACAGGAAGCAAGTACGTCCTGGGTCGCATACCAATCGGTGGTACCGATTTCTCGACAAGGCCTTACACATACGACGACGTCAAAAACGATACTACACTGAAACAGTTCGCGCTCCAAAGGGAAGATTACAAGTACAAGATACCATTCGCGAAGAAGGCCCTTGAGTTAAATCCCGATGTAAAGTTCGTTAGCGTCGCGTGGTCGGCTCCAGCGTGGATGAAGACAAACGATGAAATCAATGGATATGGTAAGTTTAGCAGTAGGTACAGTAGCGAAAAAAACAGCTATCGAAAACATATTTCCTTTCTCCTAGTATGAGCCGCTTCTTGTGACGTAGGTACCTACCTTGATTTTACAAAAAATGACATGTTAGCTATAAGCTTTATTGAAGTCGAACGCTACCAACATTCTGATCACCGTTTAGGTTTCTTAAAAACGGAATACTATCAGCTCTATGCCGAATACTTGATGAAATTTTTGGAAGGCTACAAAAAGAACGAACTCGATATATGGGCGATTACAACGGGTAACGAGCCGTTCGATGCCTACGTACCGTTCGATCGTCTTAACACAATGGGATGGACTCCCAGAACAATGGCAACGTGGGTCGCTAATAATTTGGGTCCCACCCTAGCCGAGTCGAAATTCAACGAGACATTGATTCTGGCCTTAGATGATCAAAGATTCAACTTGCCTTGGTACATAGAACAGGTATTTGCTAATAAGAAAGCGAAACATTACATCTCTGGAACAGCTGTACATTGGTACGGGGATATGATAGCTCCTCCATCGGTGTTGGACAGGACACATGAAGGATATCCAGATAAATTTATTCTCATGACCGAGGCGTGCGAAGGTGAGCTTACCGAGCAAAAAAATCCTCCTTCGTCGGTGCTGTAGAGTTGGATTTAACAATAAATTAATTTCATTTTAACGAGAATAATTTGCGATGTAAATGCTTCCGCCTATATTTGCACAGGTACCGAGCTCTTGCAACCCAAAGTTATATTAGGCTCGTGGGAACGAGGAGAAAAATATGTCTTAAGCATAATAGAGGTAAAACAAACTAGCCTGTATACCTACGTGTATGTGCAATGGTGTTGCTTGAGAAACATTCGCCACAATAATGATATTGTTTGTAGTACCTGAACCATTGGGCAGTCGGTTGGGTGGACTGGAACATTGCCCTGGACAAGACGGGTGGACCAAACTGGATTGAGAATTTTGTCGATTCACCTATTATTGTGAATCCAGAGACGGACGAATTTTATAAACAACCTATGTACTATGCTCTCACACATTTCAGTAGATTCGTTCCCAGGAATTCGAGGAGGATTTTTACCACCGATAACTACTTCGTCAAAAGCGTAGCCTTCCTAACACCTTCCAACGAAGTTGTCACTGTACTATACAACAGGTAATCCTAAATTAGTTTTAGCGTTGTATCTGAAGCATCGTCTCGTTCATATTTACGTAAACCTCGGTGTCTTTGCCAAAATTATACCCAGTCTTGGTATCGAGGGATCGAGCTGCTGTACCTACTCCGAAATTATAACTAACGATAAGACATCATTTTCGTGTTGCAGGAACATTATCGCGCAACGCGTGACTCTGCTGGATCCGCAAAGGGGCACTATTTGCTTGGAATTGTCCCCACACTCTATAAACACCGTGAAATACAAGCAGTGAAAGTTGCGTTGCAATCAGTATTTAATTTACCATCGCATTGTAACTTTATCTGTAATAATAAACGATAATTGCAATACATGTTGGCTAGTCAATGTAAAAATGATTGATTACCTAGATCAACCCACTATTCTCGACCTACCTTATTCTAGCTCTACATGTAGAATATGTAGAGCTAGGAACAGAGTAACATCTGATATCTAATGCATCGAGTCATCGGACACTATTAAAGTCTGTTCGTTTTACGAAGGGCCTTCGTAAGAATCTTCATATTATAAAACAATATGTTGCATAATTCCATTTTTCCATTACCCAATTTCCATAATTCTTCACTGTATGAGTAACTGATATTTTATTATATTCATATATACAAGATATACGAAAAATTTTACGATTCACTGAATAGTCTATAGTCTGTATGCCATAGAATAATCTATGTCCATAAAATTCAAACCATTACCTACCGCTGCAAAGGAACTTAGCTGACGTTGCTAAGAAACGTGTAACATGCGTGCATGCTGTGCACAACATTTTTGTTAGATATTTTTAATGGAGAAACGGAATATAGTTATCTAATATTAACAATGCTTTCGCAGCTTTATAGCCTCATAAATTTAACCGGACCAACGTGATCGGACCCAGACCAGAGATGGGCAAAGAATTATTTGAAATAAAAATTTCGCACACAAATTTTTATTTCAAATCATTTTTTGCCCATCTCTGACCCAGACCTACATACATGTATATAGCGCGGCGTAACGTGTGACAAATCTGTACACCCCTAAATGGGTTGGGTGGGGCATGAAAGTTAATATTACGCAAAATTTGCGACCAATTAGCAACCTGCTTAACAATCTTATTAAAGAAAAACATCGCGTTTCTTTATTCCGAAGACGAAGCCCTGAAAAAACATAGCTGGCACCGCGTTGTATTAATACCCCATTCGTGATATGTATGTAGGAAACGGAAAAAGGAAGCCTCGGGGACGCGGGACTCGAACCCGCGATCTTTAGATTCGTTGCGCACTGATCAGCCGCCTTAAGGTCCACGCACACATATCCGTTCCGTCTCAGTTCCGTGTCAGTGTGCCATTGGTAAGAAGAAGAGACCCTCTACGCCCCTCTTCTTCTTACCAATGGAACACTGACACGGAACTGAGACGGAACGGATATGTGTGCGTGGACCTTTAGCCTACTCGGCTACCGCCGACTTCCCTATCCTTCTAAAGGTCGGTTTATACAGCGACCGAGCCGAGCCTTCCGAGCCTTCCGAGCCTCTATAGTATGCTTATGGACGGCGCCGGCAAGTTTCCGTCGAGCTCGGTGGAAGCTCGGAGGCCCCCCGCTGGGCCCGGGCTCGGAGGCCACTCGTTGAGACGGCTAGAAGGACGGACCGAGTCCGTGCCCTGTCGAAGTGCAACGCTGCTGGATTTTATGCTCCCAACACGTAGGGTAAATGCGAGAGACGCGGTCGATCTACCTACTGGCGATTAGTAAGGCAAATAAATACAAAAGTGAATAAATAAACTAAATAAAAAAAAAATCCTAACTCAACCATCTCACCTTTCTGCAGCGACAGATGCTCTTCTCGTTAGCTTTCAGAGGAAGAGTTAATATGGCCAAATACTTTGGCTGCATTGTCCCTCAATATCTCTACTATCTTATTATCCAAAATATTAAACGAAAATAAACTTAGACGTATATTTTAAAATACGATTCTGTACACCACTGAGAAAAGAGGTTAAATGTAACCTCAATTTATCTTTTATTATTATTATTATTATTATTATTATTAATCGACGGGAGAACCCTTTAGAATACAAATTATTACATATAAATACAGAGAACAATAAGTAAATATCGCATGATACATGGCATGAAAATAGAGAGTACAAAATCAAACTAAACAAAAACAAAAACAAAAACAGAAACAGAAATATTAACAAAACCGTCTACAAGCGGCAACATCACCGCGGACAGCGATAACGCAAAATAAGATAAATTAAGTAGGTGGCAGTCTACTAAGCAACTGGCCCCTGAACGTGGCGAGGGAGGCTGAGAATAAATCCAATTCCGCTGGACACTGGTTTAACTCGTCCATAGCGCGATTTATGGGATCGAGAGTATAATGGTGATATTCAGGGACGCGCGGAACAAAGAGAGGTCTCGGACGCAGTGACCGTTGCGGAGCTTGTAAACAGATCAGTGACACGAGCCCGTGACAGTTTATATGTCCGTGAAAAACTTTATATAAAAATAATATGTCCGAACAGACACGGCGGACGCTCAAGGTGGTAAGTCCCGTCTTTCGCAAGGCTAGACTATAATCGTGATCATCAAACCGCATTGGGCAACCTGACACCCTCATGGCAAGCCTGAGGAACTTGTGCTGGACCTTATAGCCTATAAATAAAAAAAAACACAGAAGGAAGCGAAATGACGCTATTCATTCAATTGTTTGGCTTCTAGAGAAGTAATTGGTCTGCACTTTAACGTGATTTTCCGTATAGAGTCTAAAATATGGCGACTCGACCAACTCTCCGGCACGACCGCATCTCCAGGATTTACCCTAGAGGAGTCATACCTGACAAGCGAAGGTCCCGAGGTGTAGCTTCATGACTTTATTGCCTGCGCCTTTTTAGCTGGTCGAAAACGAGTGACTGATCAGTTCTGAACAAATCTTCGACCAGTGAAGACCTTTGAGTTCTATCATTCGGAATGTCTTATTCATTTCCTATGGAGCACTTAGCAATAATGGCAATTTTATTGGAAGAACCTCAAAACAGAAGAAGGCAAAGAAGATGGAGTGTCCACCCTCTGTGGAAAAACAGAAGCCAGCAAGGAGAATTTCAAATGTACAATACGCTAATTGACCACGAGGACAAATTTCACAATTATTTTAAGATGTCCAGAAATACGTTTGATGCCCTACTGAATAAAATCACACTACTAATAAGCAGAACCGATACAAACTGGAAGCGGTCGATATCACCGAGAGAACGGTTAGCAATCTGTCTGAGGTAGGTACAGAAGTTTATTTGTTACATGTGCAGGAAATAACAGAAAATAATAATAATAAACGTACACAAAACGCAGAATACAAATATGCAGGGTGTCCGCGGGAACAGTAAACAGCTGGATATTTCCTAACGTATTCAGAATAGAAAGAAATGTTTATATGCAATTGCATGGTTGACGGGAGCTAATTTACTAGCCGCAACAAATTTTTTCTTACATTATTATTTTAAAAGATACGATGGTCAAGCTTGGTTTTTTTAAATACAACTATATATGTTTTTAGAAATCAATTGATAGTGCGTTTCAAGACAGATTCAATAACCTGTAATGTATACACATTATTTCAAATAGTTTTCGACATTGCGTTTGCAAATTTACTCTTTTTGACTGGAAGAGAACGCGCCCGAATAGGAAGCACCGAGGGTGGTCTTGTTTACGCCACGGGTGGCACGCGCTAGACATTGCCTCTTGAAACAGATACCCACCAATAGTCTATGCCAGAAGTGGCAGCCCCAAAGGCTAGACAATAAGAAAAATGCCACCAATATAGCAATTAATAAGTATTATCCAACATCACTACGTTTCGTGGAGGGACACGGGTACATTACAGGTTATTGAATCTGTCTTGAAACGTATAGATCGACCGCGTCTCTCGCATTTACCCTACGTGTTGGGAGCATAAAATCCAGCAGCGTTGCACTTCGACAGGGCACGGACTCGGTCCGTCCTTCTAGCCGTCTCAACGAGTGGCCTCCGAGCCCGGGCCCAGCGGGGGGCCTCCGAGCTTCCACCGAGCTCGACGGAAACTTGCCGGCGCCGTCCATAAGCATACTATAGAGGCTCGGAAGGCTCGGCTCGGTCGCTGTATAAACCGATCTTTATTCCGTATCCGCCTCTTATGTTATGGGGGTTCCTGATCCCCACATGTATTACGAGTATTATAAATTGATATATGTAATAAGCAGAAATCAATGCCAAGTACCGATAACTACTTAAGTGGTCTGGAAACATCAGTCGTTACCGATAGTTCTTGAATGACGCAAGAACTATGTATTAAACATTTATGAATAAGGCAACAGGTAAGCGAACAGTAAGAGTGAATTTTGTTTTTTTTTACTACATTCCAAAGTTCGAAACACCAATACTATATAATAATCCATCCATTGTTCGACGCGAGCTAGTTCAGTTTTAAATCTAATCTCACCCGTGAACGTTTGGACTATGCGGACAGCACTTCTGGTTATTGCTGCTCTCGTCGTTAACGGTAAGAGCGAAACTTATTGAGACTTTGTAGAGCAGTTTATAGCAGAAACAGAAAAATTCGAACAGCAAAGAAAATATTAAGATCGGCGCAAGACTGACGCATACATAAAACTGTAAGAGCGTTAGACGTTAGTTGGCAGTCCTATGTGCAGTTCTACGTGAAATACATACGTCAGTCTATCTATTATTTAGAACTAACAAAGCTATTGTTAGAGTCAACCTGAAGCGCGTTACTCTGTCAAAAGGAAATTGTGTAAAATAATCTGCGATACTTCTGTTATTCCTCTTCTTGATTTAAGAATAACTTGACAGGCAATGCGAACGACTGCGTGCCTCGAAGTTTCGGTACCGATCGAATCGTATGCGTTTGCAACGCAACGTACTGTGATGGTCTGGCAAACAACGACCTAGAAGTTCCAGAAAGTGGAAGTGCGTACTGGTATGTGTCAAACAAGGCAGGTCTCAGGTTGAACAAGTCGGAGGTGAAGTTTGGAAGCCGCGGCAGCGACCCGTCCAGTATAACTCTTAATATAGATAGCACGAAACGGTACCAAAAGATTCTGGGTTACGGAGGTGCCTTTACTGACTCTGCAGGCATAAATATAAAGATGCTCAGCCAGTCTACTCAAGACCAATTGATTCGGTAATTACCAATATTTACTTGACTTAGAAGTAAAGTGATTAAACGATTAGGTACGAGCCTCATAAATATCCGAATAAACTTCAGTTCAGAAAGTATAACTTGTTACGTGCATATCGAGTAGCAATTGAAAAGTAAATTTCGGATGCGGAATTCGATAAACAGCGAGAAGACCGTCTTAATTCTTCTCATAGGATTTGTTTAAAACAAATTAAGTAAAAGTTGACACTATCGTAACTGCAGTTTACACGAACGAAGTACTTTAGTACGCATAACTGATCGAGCTTCTTTCCGAGCAGAACGTATTACGATCCGAACTCAGGAAGCAGGTACACCCTAGGTCGCATTCCAATCGGTGGTACCGATTTCTCAACAAGACCTTACACATACGACGATGTCGACAACGATATTAAACTGAAACACTTTGCGCTCGCGGTGGAAGATTACAAGTACAAGATACCATACGCAAAGAAGGCCCTCGAGTTAAATCCCGAAGTAAAGTTCTTCAGTGCCGCATGGTCCGCTCCAGCGTGGATGAAGACAAACGATAAGATCAATGGATATGGTAAGTTCAGCAGTACAGTGGTGCCAGAAACGGCTATCGAAAACGCGTCTACGAAAGCTACTTAGTCGAACGCTAGCAACCTTCTGATCACCGTTTAGGTTTCTTAAAAACGGAATTCTATCAGCTCTATGCCGAATACTTGGTGAAATTTTTGGAACACTACAAAAAGAACGGACTCGATATATGGGCGATTACAACGGGTAACGAGCCGATCGATGCCTACGCACCCAACGACCTTATTAACACCATGGGATGGACCCCCGACACGATGGCTACATGGGTCGCTGATAATTTGGGTCCAACTCTGGCCGTATCGCGACACAACGATACAATGATTATGGCCCTAGACGATCAGAGATTTACCTTGCCTTGGTACATAGAACAGGTGTTCAAGCATGAACTAGCAAAAAAATACATCGTAGGAACAGCTGTACACTGGTACGGAGATGTCGTTGCTCCTCCTTTAGTGCTGGATCAGACGCATGGCTCATATCCGGATAAATTTATCCTTATGACCGAAGCTTGTACAGGTACGCTTTCTAACCAGAATCTTCATAAATGATTCTTTCAAGCTAAATTCAGCAAGTAACCACCTCTGTAGCTTAAGTATTTTAAAAAGTATAACAGTATGGGTTTACATTGCTACAGGAAGCTATATAACGGATTATCCAAAAGTTTTGTTAGGATCATGGGATCGAGGAGAAGAGTATATTTTAAGTATAATAGAGGTAAATATAATTATCATACATGAAGTTGTCGTATACCTAGATACTTAAAAAATGGTTAACCGAATAACGGTGTAAACTGTTTGTTTGAAGTACATGAATCATTGGGCAGTCGGTTGGGTTGATTGGAACATTGCTCTGGACAACAAGGGTGGACCAAATTGGATTCGCAATTTCGTCGATTCGCCTATTATTGTGAATCCAAAAACGGACGAATTTTATAAACAACCTATGTATTATGCACTCACACATTTCAGTAGGTTCGTTGACAGAAATTCTACCAGGATTAATATCACTGATAATGAGCATGTCAAATCTACAGCCTTCCTAACACCTTCGAACGAAATTGTTGTAGTACTATACAACAGGTAAGACCACATTACGTGTATAAAGTTTTTTGCGAAACTTAGACACTGCAAGACGGGGGGTTGAAATTTGCAATTTCAAGGTGAACTCAGACGCTCGCCGAGCCACGCGCCGTCTGAGTTCACCTTCACATTATTGAGGCTTCCTTTCGTGTTACAGGCAGAATAGCTTGCAACACGTGACTCTGGAGGATCCGCAGAAGGGTACTACTATTTGCCTAGAATTGTCTCCATTTTCTATGAACACCCTGAAATACAATCAATAATATATACTTGCGGTTCCACGAGTATGCTGCTTAATGCTATTAGATTGTAACTTGGACAATGATGAACCACACAAGGGCGGATCCAGAGGGGGGCGATAGGGGCGATCGCCCCCCCCCCAAGAATAATAAAAAAAAATATATATATATATATATATACACACACACACACATTTATATATACATATATCTATATATATATATATATGTGTTATGTACTTTTACATGTTTCACCCCCCCCCCCCCCCCCCCCCAAGAAAGGCTCCTGGATCCGCCTATGGAACCACAAACACTTTATGTACATAAGAAATAAAGTTACCGATTAATTTTAATCGAGGCTACTTCAAATATATTTCTGTGAAAACTCGATTCCACAACCTGGCGCGTAGATTAATGATGAGAAGTACGAGAGCCGAGAAAATAAGATTTGAAGGCTGAACATGATCCATTGAGCGTATTTATAGTATTTATACTCGCCAACTCACGAAGAATCATGAACTTGTTTTATCCAGCTCTTGTAAATATTGATAAACGGATCATCCAACTGGCAACAAGATCACCTGGAGAAACATTTACATAATTGTTACTCATACGTATGCACAAAGTACTCGAAGAGGTATTCGAAAATTTTTATTTAATTTTTATTTAAATCTAACGGTTGGGAACGCCGAAAGTTGACACGTGTCTTATCTTGTGCATAGATCACGTACATTGTGCATAGTTATCTGTCCGTGTATGGCAGAAAAATGTCATAAATAGGTAGGACAGACCGGGGCAGTTTGAAAAAAAAAAGTTTTCACAGTTTTTTTTTCGAAAGTGTTTTCCTCAATCGAGAAATAATTTGCGTGAGTTACTACTTACATGTGTGGTAAACTCATTGAGTGTAAGTACGCGACAAAATCTTGGACACTTAGACATCTAGCTTCATATTAAACAAATCTGAACCTTTGTTACATTGTGCCCCAGTCCGGTGTAAATTGTATAAACATTTGTTTTACTTATTTAAATACAAATATGAACACAAATAAACATTTCTAAAAAGCATAAATGAAAACACAGATGGTTATTAAACATTTGATATACATGAGTTAAACAATCATTGCTTATTCATCTGATTCTATCAGAATCTTCTTCTTCGCTTTCTTTAATTTTGCCTTCATACTTTTTTCTACTTTTTGGATTTTCGATTGTTCTGTTGTTCGTATGGAGCATCTTTTTCCGGTGTGTCAGCAAATAGCATGTTTGCTTTATCACCATTTAGAGCGGAGTAAGTAGTAACAATTTACCCCGAGCTTGAATTTCTGCGTTTTATCTCAGCAAACGAGAAACTAAACATAAAATTACGAAAATGCGTACACATTATAATAAACCAATGTGTACTAATTCGTTTGCGACAAAGAAGCAAAAATTCAAACGGTTTCTAATGACGTTTAATTGAAATAAAAGTGCTAAGACAAAATTTACTTTCGTGCTCTAAATACTAAAATTTTGAGCAATAACCACCAAATCAATACATAACGCTAGTTTGTGTCACTGAAACCGACGCACAGTGGTCCTAAGTAACACTTCTAGCGACGAAAAATTCACATTAATCAAATTAATAAGGGGAATTTGCCTTGATAGTATATCTATATTTACGTAACCTTGAAATGTAAAAAAAGCTTCAGAATTAGTACTTACCTCTTATGGTGTGTACACGAAATATTACATCGACGATGTTGAAAACACAAAAAGGCTAGTTTTCCTTGGTTACTTAGCAACGACGAAGGCGAGATCGTTCGACAATATAGCGAATGATGTCGTGGAACATACTTAAGGAAAAGAAATTGTACATTTCGGACATGCCGTTTTATAATAACAATACTGACCGCCATCGCCATTGCCAACTGACCGCGATTGCCTCATTCTCCCCTAATATATTAATTGTTTGCAGACCTTTGCAGTTAACTTTGGTTAAAAAGAAATTCAGATGAACAACAGAAGTAGAGGAAACAATAATTACGGCAGATCCACGCAAATCTGTGAATTGCGGGACTTATATATTCTCAGTAAAACTAGAATCGCTGTAATATGTGTAATGAAAATGAAGTTACTGCTACTCGGAAGTTATGGAAAGAATTTTAAAACAAAATACGTTCACATGTTTACTTATCTTGCGATAATATTTATACCAAATTATTCGAAACTACACAAAATAAGAATATATTCACCGATACGTACAGCAGAACGCACAAACAGATACTGACGCAGGCAGAAAAATATTGCCATTCTTGCTCCAAGTTCGTGAGGTATACGGGAAAACCCTTGTGCCAGGGCATTATTTTATGACAAGGAGGTAGTCACCGGCTACCCGAGACGCGGCAGAAATAAAAAATTTCCGATTCTAACAGCATTCAATTTTTCAATTATTCGTCGCTAGGCTTAATATTTGGCCCACTATGCGACGGTGCTAATATCGTCAAGCAGCTCTCGCATGCTATGATTACCAGATTTGTCGTTCAAAACATTTTACTTATGTTACAATTTAGAGGTGTACCGACTAGGGTTTTGGCCAACTAGCCGACTAGCTGATTAATCGGCCCCCAAGAAGCCGACTAGTCGCCGATTACAAAAGTGGCCGGGTAGTCGCCTGAACCGACTAGTTGGCCACTATTCAGTACATCTCTAATAGCAAAGTTATAAAACTTGTTAGAAAAGGAGAACGAAAAATGGGTAAATATTCACAAAAAGGGAGCTGATCAATCGGCCTTTTTTGCCGACTAGTCGGCCACTAGTCGGTACATCTCTACAATTTACCCCGTGTTACAACCTACCCCGGTCTCCCCTACTATTACTGCGCGTAAAGAAGGCTCCTGGCAGGCGGTGCACACTGCCGATATGACCGGTATTCATAGTCGCTACTTATTCTTAAGCAAATGCTTAAGCATTCGGCATTCTTTACTAGCTACTAGGTTAGTAGAGGATGCCGCATGCTTAAGCATTTGCTTAAGAATAAGTAACGACTATGAATACCGATGTTACGTACGCAGATCTATCTTTGACTTTTTAACCCTTTCGGGTGTCCGGAATGCACGTGACCCGGCAGGGTCACCGTTTCCTGCAGTGGTGTGATGCAACCGAGTTTTCCCCGAAAGCCTAATATTCAATGAAAGCACTCATATCCCCACTACTTTCTAGCCGAATTTCACTGTATAAAAAGGACCACGAATCCACACTCGAGGGCTCATTTCAAGTTTAGTACGTTTAGACGAAACAGTCTTACGGGATCGAGTAACATTCTCCTTCAAGCATTATTTCAAGTTTAACCATACAGGTGTTGTAATCATTAAACTCTTTGAGACCCCCGCATTTCTCACAAGGAGAGTATTTTAGGTGTCCGCCTCCGATCATTTTGATTTTTGGATATGTTATAGAGGACCGAAAAATAAGAAATACGTGTTTTTTTATTTTTCCCCGTTTTCATATTTGGGGGGTGAAAACTGCGTTCAAAGTTAGGGTTAAAAACTCATTTTTGTGGAATATCTCGAGAACTATTAGAGATAGGGGAATAGTGTCAATGGACGAATTTTGTGTCTTTGAATGCGAAATATGACTGACTCACCAGATTTTCAAAAAGTCCACAAAAATGATTTTTCACCCCTAACTTTGAACGCAGTTTTCACCCCCCAAATATGAAAACGGGGAAAAATAAAAAAACACGTAGGTATTTCTTATTTTTCGGTCCTCTATAACATATCCAAAAATTAAAATGATCGGAGGCGGACACCTAAAATACTCTCCTTGTCAGTGCGTTAAAACCGAGAGGTGGACTTAGGTACCGCGACAAACAAACACTGAAACAATTGTAAAAGACTGAACTTATAGAATATAATTAGTTATTTCTAATTCAGAGTTCTTTTATTTGAATCAATCATCATCTGAATTTCCTCTTCGAGACCAACCCACATAGATACTCCTTTACCGCTCAAGGTGTATCCAGGGTTGCCACCTTATCACCATATAAATCCCGGAGTGCCACACATTCCAACCCGGAGATTCGAATATAAACCCGGAGATGGAAAAAGCAAAAAAAAAAGTTTTGTTCTCGAATATCCAGAAAACAGATGTGCGATTCTTTTAAGCTCAAACAATTCAGAATTTAAAAGTATCTGTTTATTTTAATTAATAACTATTATTGTATATAAAATTGATACCACTGTATAATACCACAATTTCTTATTATCTCATTTTTTCTACAACCCGGAGATTTTTTCAGTAAAACCGGAGCCCGGAGATTTTCTTCAAAACCCGGAGTCTCCGGGCCAAAACCGGAGAGGTGGCAACCCTGGGTGTATCATATTATAAAGTTACGAGGCTAAACTAACATTCCTAGTGGCTCCCGGGGATACCAGACCCCGGTTCGTCCACGATATCCTACCTCTTAGTGGCTCCCGGGGACACCAGACCCCGGTTCGTCCACGATATCCACCTTCCTAGCGGCTCCCGGGGATACCAGACCCCGGTTCGTCCGGCAGCGCCGGCGGAAGGTACGGGCGAAGCGGGCGACCGCCCGGGGCGCCAATTCGCGAGAGCGCTTCAATAAAAAAAATCGTTGTTTAATTTAGTTATTTTCCTGTTTTCTTTTTTTAGTATTTCTGTTATTATTCAAATAAAAAACGATAATTTACCAAAGCAACCATAGCAACTTATATCATACGTCTTTTTTGAAAGAATATTAGCTACATATAATAAATTGTCGTTCTAAGATTACCAGATTTAGTTCTTTGTACGTATGATCATCATTCGCCGTCATGAAAAAGAAATGAATCGCGCTACAATGGTGCGACGTTGCGAGGGCCTCGTCGCCACGTCGATGAGACGGACTCCTCCGTCGTCCTTTGTTTTTTAAGAAACACGCTTTTGTATAACATAGGACATTTCAGCGTGTCGTATTCCCGGGAATAGGGCGTACCGATACGGAAAAAGTTACTCGTGGACTCTGAGAAATATTTTATCCTTACATATATTTATACGTATTCGCAGTTTTAAGTTCTAAATGTAAATGTCTATTGAAATTTAGCTATAAGTTTTGTTTCGTAATATTAAAAGTTTACAGCTAGTAGTTTTATGTTGATAATATTTACTTGCAATTATTTAGTGATACTATTTATTTACCGAGTGTAAGGTGAAACACAATTAGCTGTAGTCTTCAAATAATAAGGTAAGTGTATAAATTACAAATTAAATCAAAGGATCATTGTTATTTCTAATAATTTGCAGTGCTTTTTAATAAAAGTTACATGTGAATTTTGAAATGCGGGTAAAACATAAAAATCTTTTGACTTTCTTTACCCATAGAATGTCGAAAAAACTCTCAGGAGCGCAGAATAGAAAGATAAAACTAAATCAGTCAAAAGAAAATGAATTTTCTGCACGTCTGATGAGTTCGTTTTTTGAAAAGAAATGTGAGCCAAATATGCAAAATGAAGAGCGTAAAAACACCGAAGGAGAAAAATATGTTGAAATCGATACAAATACTTTTGAAGAGGAAGAGGAAGAACGTGATGATAATCAAGCTAAAAATGTAAATACTGACGACAAATCTTCATCTGAAGATAGTGAAAATAATGCATCAGTTACACTACAACAAGAGTTGATAGTAGAAATACTGAAGTTTCTAATTATTCTGATCCTGCATTATGGCCCTCAGAAATGACCAATTTAATACGTGATCTAATAATAGTGCAAGATCCTATATTACCGCAAGGTCCAGATTCTCGATTTCCTCTGAATAATGAAAAAATACATTTTATCATAAAATACTGTCATCGAATATTATCAAATGGAGAAGTGTCGCAGAGGCGTTGGCTGCTCTATTCCGAGTCAGCAGACAAAGTTTCTTGTTTGTGTTGCAAATTATTTAACCCGTTAAGTTCTTCCAAATTAAGTTCAGAAGGAATTAATAATTGGAAACATATGAGCGAGTACCTATTTAAAATCGCATGAGTCATCCACAGATCATTTTAAAACATGTAAAATGTGGCTATTGGCAGCAAGCAATATTCGAAAAGTTTGTGGTATTGATAAACAGTTGCAAGAACAAGTGATTAAAGAACAAAATTATTGGAGGGCAGTTCTTGAAAGGTTAATGTCTATTACTCTATTTCTATCAAAAAATAATTTGGGTTTCCGAGGGACGTCTGATAGGCTTATGAGCAATAATAACGGTAATTTTCTTGGTTTGGTTGAACTTTTAAGCCTATATGATCCAATTATGGGGGAGCACATGAAAAGAGTACGTAATCAAGAAATACACAACCACTATTGTGGAAAAGATATCCAAAATGAATTGATTAATTTGCTTGGTGATCAAGCAAAAACGACTATTATTCATAGAGCTCAGCAAGCAAAATACTTTTCATTAATATGTGATTGTACACCAGATATAAGTCATACTGATCAATTATCGATTACAATCCGATTTGTAGATTTAAACAACATGTCATTAAAAGAACATTTTTTAACATATTGCGAAGCTCCTGTCTCGACCGGGGAAGCATTGTCCGATATTATATTAGAAGAAATGAACAGGTGTAATTTTGACATGAATAACTGTCGTGGCCAAGGCTACGACAATGGTTCGAATATGGTTGGAAAAAATAAGGGTGTAAAAAGTAGGATTAGCAGGTTATATCCGAGAGCATTTTTTAACCTATGTGGCTGCCATTCGCTGAACTTAATTGTTGGAGATGCGGCGAAGAGTTCAGTAAAACCAGTTTCCCTATTTGGAGTTCTTCAACGTCTATATGTTTTATTCAGCGCATCTACTAAAAGATGGGCAATTTTAAAAACGCACGTTACAAATTTGACCATAAAGCAACTATGTGAAACACGTTGGGAATGTCGTATTCAGTGTGTAAAAGCAATCCGATATCAATTTAAGGAAATATGTGATGCATTGTGCGATATGGCGGAGAAAGCAGAAGATATAAAAATTAGTTCGGAAGCAAAATCTTTAGAACTTTTTTTTACTGATTATTCCTTTATCGTCGCTTTGATTGTTTGGTATGATGTTCTTTTTCAAGTAAATCTTATTAGTAAAATGATGCAATCAAAGAATTTAGACATAGCCGACTCTATAACCTTAATTGAAGGTTGCGCTAAATTTTTAAATGAATATAGAAATACAGGATTTGAAAGTGCACAAGCCATTGCAAGAGAAATAGCTGAACAACTTGAAATTGAGCCGATCTTTAAAGTACAGCGACTAAGAAAGAAGAAAACTCTTTTTGATTACGAGGGAAAAGATGATGGACAAAAAAGTCCCGACATGTTATTTAAGATGGACGTATTTCTCCCGTTAATTGATACAGCGATTTCTGCAATTGACGATCGTTTTGAAACACTCCAATATTACACCAACATGTGGAGTTTTCTGCACAACATTAAAATACTTCCCACACGTGAAGATCTTGTTAAAAAATGCATGGACTTACATTTGTATTTGAAAGATGGGGAATCATGTGACATAAACGGGTCAGAATTATCTGAAGAATTAATACATATTCAATCGTATTTTGCATCTCTTCCAGATTTTAAAGATGCAATAAAAATTACACCAGGATAGGTACTCAAGTTTATTCATGATCAAAATTTGGACGACATATTCCCTAACATATGGATCAGCATGCGGATTTTGTTAACAATTCCGGTGACCGTTGCAAGTGGAGAACGTTCTTTTAGCAAATGAAAGCTGATCAAAAACTATTTGCGTTCCACTATGCTTCAAGAAAGGCTAAAATCTTTTGCCATTCTATCGATCGAACAGGACATGATTCAAAAAGTTAATTTGACTGAAGCTCTCAATAAATTTGCTGCAGCTAAAGCAGGAAAAAAATTTCTTTAGAATATGTATTTATTATGTATTATAATAAAAACTAAATAAAACTGTATAAAGTAAAACAGATGGTTTCTTTTATTAAAAAGTTAGGAAAGGGGCGCCAAAAAATGGTTTCGCCCGGTATCATATCGACGTGCGTTACGAAAAGTAGCACGTTTCAATTTTCTTACGAAAAGTAGCACGTTTCGGTTTGCCACGAAAAGAAGCACGTTTCATCGTTTCTGACGAATATTAGCACGTTTGGTCTTCCGCCACGAAGACTAACACATTTGACTGCTTCGCCACGAAGAATAGCACAATTCGTACTGTTGCGGCGAAAACTAGCACGTTATACTGTTTCGCCACGAAAAATAGCACATTTGGGAATTTACGGCGAAAACTAACATATTATTCGGTTTGGCCTCGAAGAATAGGACGTTTTGGATTATACTGCAGACTGCAGAAACTATCACGTTTCAGCGCGTGGTCAGTTTAAAAGAATTCAACTGTTGAAAATATTCTTTAATAAATAATAATTCCATCTAATCTCCAAAACAAATGCTACTTTTCGTGGCAAACCGCTCTAACGTGCTAGTTTTCGCAGCGGAAGACGAAACATGCTACATATTTTTCGTGGCAAACCGCTGAAACGTACTAGTTTTCGCAGCGAAAACCGAAACGTGATAGTTTTCGTGGCAAATCGCTCAAACGTGCTAGTTTTCGCAGCGAAAGACGAAACATGCTATTTTTCGTGGCAAACCGCTCAAATGTGCTAGTTTTCGCAGCGAAAACCGAAACGTGCTAGTTTTCGCAGCGAAAACCGAAACGTGCTAGTTTTCGCAGCGAAAACCGAAACGTGCTAGTTTTCGCAGCGAAAACCGAAACGTGATAGTTTTCGTGAGAACGAAGGCAAACGTGCTACTTTTCGTAACAAAATTGAAACGTGCTACTTTACGTAACGCACGTCGATATGTACTGTCACGCCGGCCCTGTTCGTCCGCTACTAACAAACTCTAAACAAATTCAATCCTCGGCCTCGCAGCCGCCATTCTCATTGCCCTCATAGTCCAGTGAAATTAGGATTTGTCTTCGGAATAAATCCCAGCCAGCTAAATTTTGGTATGGGCCTTTATTTGGTCGTTTTAAACAATATGTCAAAAGTCCCCATCGATCCGAGTGCCGCTAAAAATTTTACAGAGAGTTGAAAAATAAAATAACAGTTTTTCGCGAATATCTCGTTATCTAGCAGTTTTGCGACAAAAATAGGTCTTACACAATTTACACCCTAGGAAATTCTCTACAAAAAAGGTTGTATGAGTTTTTTTCGTAAGAGTAACCATTTCCATGTGTGCCGGGTTACCAAGTTTCAACCCCCATACTTTTGACAAGGGAAGATCCCGAACCCGGAAATTCAGAAAATTATGAAACTCTGTAAATATGTAGCGGAAGTCCTGCTGAGTACAACGCAATTTCGTTTGCTGCCCAAATTCACTCCAAGAGGGTGCAAATGACCCCTGAAATTTTTTATATTTTGTATTATTACTCGCGAACTGTAGGAGATAGAAAAAAGTGTTCAGGAAAAAGTTACTTCTCTTAATTAGGACTAACATTTGGTAAATTATAGTTCTTACAGTTCTTACGGTGCGTGAGTTATAACACAAAATCTAAAAAAAAAACGGATTTTCAGGGGTCAATTTCACCCTCTTAGAGTGAATTTGGGCAGCAACAAAAATTGAGTAATACATACCTATATATCCTCTACTTATCCCCAAAAATTAAAGTTTAAATTTGTTCACTCGAAGGGGGTGAAATTGACCCCTGAAAATCCGGCTATTTTCTGATTTTGTGTTATAACTCACGAACCGTGAGAACTGTAAGAACTATAATTTACCAAATGTTAGTCCTAATTAAGAGAAGTAACTTTTTCCTGAACACTTTTTTTCTATCTCCTACAGTTCGCGAGTAATAATACAAAATAACAAAAATTTTAGGGGTCAATTGCACCCTCTTTGAGTGAATTTGGGCAGCAAACGAAATTGCGTTGTACTCAGCAGGACTTCCGCTACATATTTACAGAGTTTCATCATTTTCTGAATTTCCGGGTTCGGGATCTTCCCTTGTCAAAAGTATGGGGGTTGAAACTTGATAACCCGGCACACATGAAAATGGTTACTACTACGAAAAAAACTCATACAACCTTTTTTGTAGAGAATTTCCTAGGTTATAAATTGTGTGAGACCTATTTTTGTCGCAAAACTGCTAGATAACGAGATATTCGCGAAAAACTGTTTTTTTTTCAACCCTCTGTAAAATTTTTAGCGGCACTCGGATCGATGGGGACTTTTGACATATTGTTTAAAACGACCAAATAAAGGCCCATACCAAAATTTAGCTTGCTGGGATTTATTCCGAAGATTGGGCAGATTTCCGTCTAATTTCACTGGACTACAGTAAATACTTGTTAGGAGCCCGTCGAACGGGGCTGGCGGCGGGCTCCTAACGCGACTGGACACTATTCCGCGCGGCCACTGGCGCGAGTGAGAAAACCCAATGAGCGAGCGAGAGGAAACGAAAGCCGACGGCAACTTCGTGTCGACTCGTTCGTTTCCTCTCGCTCGCTCATCGGGTTTTCTCACTCTCGTCCGAAGGATTCCAAGAAATGGTGGGGATAGTCGCCGGGCTCCTAACGCGTGGTAGAAACGGGCTCCTAACGAGGATTCACTGTACAACCCGGTCTCCTTTACACAATTTATTTAAGTCACATTTTTTAAGCTAATATGCAATCGGTATCTCCTATCATCAATCAACATCAATCGTTCCATAAATTATGATAATAATATGCAAGAGATCAGTGGCGGACTGTGACTAAAAATATTCTTTGCCAGGAAACAATGGGGGCCTACCCACAACTATAAGGTTGTCATTAATGTTTATAAGAAATAACGTATGCATCGGCCTCGCATAACCCGAATCAGAATTATTTATTATATTCTTAAATATAAAGTACCCTCGAAAAATGATTTTATTAAATTAGTAATACAACATGTAAATTTTAGTTGCATGCAGTAATAATATTGGGACTTCATTATATTTTCCAGCCTCTAAATCCAAAACGTCATTAACATTTTTAAGATATTTTCTGCTGTTTAAGGGGCCCACTTCATCAGGCGCCATTTGTCATCGGGCAAGCTGACACCCTGGCCAGCCCACCGCTGCAAGAGATTATTATTTTTTGTACCATTAGCTTCGAAGCGAACCTCCGTCTATTATAAATATAACTAAATAATTATACCACACAATCAGTCATTTAAGCAATGCTGTTAAAAGTGTTGAAAGTAACGCACGATCTTGTAAGTACGTTCCAGCTGTTTACGTTTAAGCCTGGATGCACACAAGCGGCATTTATCATTTTGCAGCCTTGTCATAACTTTGTGTTCTAGCAGTATCTACATACATGTATATGGAGAGATACATGAATATCCTTGCGGCGGTACTGTCGCATTTAACACGACTCCAAAATGACCTAAGGGGCGGTGAGACGTGAAAAGTTTGAAAGTACATATGTGCATATTTCGTTTCCCCTCCCATCGCTCAAAAGTACACAGAAGCATTGCTATATAATAATGAATCGAAGCATCGGTTAACATTAACACACCCCGATCTCTACCTGGGACAACCAATACTCGCAAGATGTGGAAGGCAATATTAGTCGTTGCCGTCTTTCTCGCCGAAGGTAAAACTATCATCGTCCTATGTAACAACTGCTTTTAGCGTTAAGAGCTGCGTTACTTTCTGTATAATTCGGTGTGAAATATCAAAGAGATTGGTGTAACACCCACGAATCACGGGGAAATTTGTTGATTACAGGTGACGCGCGGGGATGCGTGCCTTACATAGTCGACAACCAGGTACTCGCATGCGTTTGCAATGCAACGTATTGCGATAGCGCAGCGAATTATGATCCGCAAGCCCTGGAGGACGGGGTTTCTTACTGGTACGTAACAAACAAGCAAGGACTCCGGATGACGATGTCAAAGACGAAGTACGGAAATTGCAAATCTTCCGCCGGCGAAGTAACAATTAAGGTAGATACTACCAAAACGTATCAAAAGATCCTCGGCTTCGGGGGTGCCTTCACCGACTCTGCTGGCATGAACATAGCCAAGCTCAGCCCAGCTACTCAAAAACAACTGCTTCGGTAATCACCAACATCCTTCAGTTAAATGCAATCGAGTTCCATTTGTCATCGTTGCGTTTAATTATTTCGAATTTTAAACGGACCTTTAATTAAGAAACTGTAGTTTCGCATATTTTTTATGTGTACGTAACCGAATTCTGCTATTCATAGGGCCTATTACGATCCAAAGGAAGGCAGCAGGTACAACCTAGGTCGGATACCAATCGGCGGTACCGATTTCTCGATAAGACCTTATACCTACGACGACTTCAAGGATGATGTTACATTGAAACACTTTGCGCTCCAAGAGGAAGATCACAGGTTCAAGATACCATACGCGAAGAAGGCCCTTGAGTTAAATCCTGATACGAAGTTCTTTAGCGCGGCATGGTCGGCTCCTGGATGGATGAAAACTAACGGCCAATTCTATGGATTCGGTAAGTTTAACAGTAATTCACTGTGCACTGTGCAACAGAACAGAAGAATCGTTCTTTCTTTACTCCAATATGAATTTATGAAACCTTTCCTCTAATCTTAGGCGATCTATTTTCGCTATTTAGTAGTGACTCGTCACTATTTTCATATAAATGCTTCTTACAATTGTGTAGGTTACTTGAAGAAGCAATACTACCAGGTCTATGCCAATTATTTAGTCAAGTTTCTGGAAGGATATAGAAAGAATGGTCTTGAGATATGGGCCATTACGACCGGTAACGAACCAACAATTTATTTCGAGGTCCATCTCAGAGTTATCTCGATGGGATGGACGCCGACAGATATGGCCCATTGGATTGGCTCTTTCATGGGTCCAACTCTGGTGAAATCAGGGCACAACGACACGCTAATTTTAGCCCTCGACGACGACAAATTTTTATTGCCTCGCTACGTCGTTCCGACATATGCTAATAAAAAATCGAATAAGTACACCGCAGGAACTGCTGTGCATGCCTACTTTGAGAATTACGCACCAGCATCGGTACTGACGGAGACCCATAATGCCTTCCCAAATAAATTCATTTTGATGACAGAGGACTCCATAGGTGAGCTTTCTTCGTCAGAAAAATGCGACTTAGGTACTGCGAAGAAATTAATTTAAGTAATTTCACTCCGTATTTGTGTAGGACCATCGACATGGGGAGAGAAAGATCAGGTGACAAAATCCTGGAACTACGGAGAATCATATATGTCGAGTATAATGGAGGTAAAAGAACAATTCTCTGAATTAAAAGAAACTCATACCGATCGAGATATTAGCAGACTAATTGGCAAGGGAAAATATTTTCTTTCAAGTATCTGAACAACTGGGCGGTCGGTTGGGTGGACTGGAATTTGGTCCTTGACGAATCCGGTGGACCAACCTGGGTCAACAATACCCTCAACGCCCCCATTATCGTGAATCCAAGCGGTGATGAATTTTACAAGCTACCTATGTATTATGCTATCCAGCATTTCAGTAGATTCGTTGAAAGGGGGTCTGTCAGAGTCTCTGTCACCAGTGACCCCGCCGTCAAAACTGCAGCCTTTCTAACGCCGGCGAACGACGTTGTGGTCGTACTATACAACAAGTAATTCAGACTATATATTTATACGATTATAATACCTGAGTCAAAATCGAGTAATTGAAACTTATAATTTATCTTCTTGTTGCAGCGCCAGTTATACGCAGCAGATAACTCTACAGGATTCTCAGAAGGAGTCTCTTTGTTTGGACCTGTCTCCAAATTCTATGAATACTGTCATTTACAAAAACTAACAATTGTGTTTAATCTCTATATTATACCTGTATGCTTATAGCGTTGCTTTATAGTGCTGCTAACGTGTAACATTGTCGATAATAATAAAGATCGATTACATAACATACCCTGCTGTTTATTTATTAAATGTAATTATAGTCAACATAAGGTTTGCTGTTCGCCAGCGAGGTATAACATACGCATATTTAATTGTAAGGAAGAATGTCTCTTTTGTTACACATTGTTCTTCAGTTATCATAATGAATAGTAAAAAGTAAGGATAAAGCCTTACACGTGCCTATCGTTTCGAGTTACGCTGAAAATTATCTCCACACGCGTGACAAATTTTACGAGTCTTCTTCGTTCCACCAAGGGAGGTGGTGCGAGCGGAACCTACACTTATACATTCTCAATGTTACTACGAGCAAAAATATGCCCGCCTATGTTTGAGAATTTTAAAAAATTCATTATTAGTAAGATCTGTCACAAGTGACAATCAGTGGGCGTAAAGCCGTAAATAATACCGCTGGGAACGTAAAATTCGTTTCAGGTGATAAACAACGAACTAGATATTAGATATATGTGACGGCTTACAAGTGGAGGCGCATTAAGAATTCTGCTTCCCCTACTACCTACTACCCATCGACACCCATAATAACGTGGCTATATAACAATTCATTTTGCAAATAACGCATTTACTTCTAATTCAACTTCAGTCGGCGAACATTAGCAGGATGTGGAAGGCATTTCTACCCCTCGCCCTGCTTCTCGCCACAGGTAGGCCGAACCGAGTTGTTCATAAGAATTGTATTACAAAACTGTCTTGCATCGCCTAAATTCTAACATTAATTAATTAAAGGCGACGCGAACGACTGTGTACCTTACAAAGTCGACAACGTGATACTCGCATGCGTTTGCAATGCAACATATTGCGACGCACCCCCCGATTATAATGGGCAACTTCTTGAGAAAGGACTCTCTTACTGGTACGTGACGAATAAGCAGGGACTCAGGATGAGTATGTCACAGAAGAAGTTTGGAACCGATCAGAGCTCCACCGCCGACGTAATCCTTAACGTAGATGCTACGAAAAGATATCAAACAGTTTTCGGTTTCGGGGGTGCCTTTACCGATTCGGTCGGTATAAACTTAAAGAACCTCAGCCAGGCTACTCGAGACCAACTGATGCGGTAAACACCAGCTCCCGCCAATGAAATACTTCGTTCGGTGCGAAATATGTATACTTCAGACGTGTGACCGAGCTTCGCTTTTTCTAGGACATATTTCGATCGGAAAACAGGGAGCAGGTACAACCTGGGCCGCATACCGATTGGTGGTTCCGATTTTTCGACAAGACCTTATACCTACGATGACGTGAAAGATGACACTAAACTAGAACACTTTGCACTCGCGCGCGAAGATTACGATTATAAAATACCATTCGCGAAGAGAGCCCTCGAGTTAAATCCCGAAATGAAATTCTTTTCTGCCGCGTGGTCTCCCCCAACGTGGATGAAGACAAACGGCAAACTGAATGGTTTTGGTAAATACATTTGTTAGTTTGTTAGTCGTTTGTAATATTCCTTAATCGTGTACAGCGATACATTAGCGGTGAGCGTTTTTCAAATCATATATCAAACAGCATGATTCACCTAACGATTGCTTACTTAGGTTTCTTAAAGGACGATTGCCGCCAGATATACGCTAATTACCTAGTAAAATTTCTGGACGAATATGAAAAGAATGGACTGAAAATGTGGGCGATTTCAACGGGTAACGAGCCAACAAATGCTCTCAGACCTAATTTCCCCCTTATTAATATGGGATGGACTCCCCAAGGAGTGGCTGACTGGGTCGCTGATTACTTCGGTCCAACTATGGCGTCATCAAAACATAATGACACCCTAATCTTAGCCCTCGATGATAACAGAATTGTATTACCTTGGTACGTTAAACCAATGTTTACTAATGAAAAATCGTCGAAGTACTGTGCTGGAACAGCTGTGCATTGGTATTATGATGCTGATCAACCAGCCGTGGTCTTGGATTTAACTCACGACGCATATCCAGATAAGATCATCATAATGACCGAAGCATCTGTAGGTACGCGAGCTCTCTCTATTCTTAATAAATATCCTCGATACAATCCCTAATAACACTACAAATTAACGGGCAAGAAAGAATTTATTTACTTCGATTTAACGACTCCCATCATTCTCTTCTATATTTATGTAGGACCTCGCATATGGGGAACTCCGAGTGTCGTGGAAGGCTCGTGGCATCATGGAGAACAATACATTTTAAGCATAATAGAGGTAAAACAAATCACATTCCCAACAAAAAAGATGTATGTATTTTTAACAAGAAAAATCACTTTCCTTCAAGTATATGAATCATTGGGGGATCGCGTGGGTGAACTGGAATTTAGTCCTTGACAAAGTCGGTGGACCAAACTGGATATTCGAGGACAATGACGGCACCATTATCGTGAATCCAAGCACGGATGAATTTTATAAACTACCCATGTTTTATGCTATTCAGCATTTCAGTAGATTCGTTGGAAGAGGTTCTACCAGAATTTCTATTACCGACTCCGACACGATCAAAAGTGCAGCCTTTCTAACACCGTCGAATGAAATCGTAGCCGTACTATACAATAGGTAACGCATATCTGTATTTAGTATTGCATGCCGACATTGCCGATTCTGCCCGCGGCAGTTTTATATTTCTATTTTATTCCATGTTCTAGGGACAATTCGACGAAACGCGTAACTCTAAAGGATTCGAAGAAGGACGGTCTTTCCTTGAATCTATCTCCATATTCTATGAATACCATAATATACAAACACTAACAATAAATTGCAAATATATTGAAAACATTTCTGCGAACGTAGAAAATAATTGTTCAAACGGATATTTTAATAAAATGAAGCAAACCAAACTGTATTTAACTGTTTTAATATTTACAATGTCTGAATACTTTACGCATCTGGATAATACGTCTTTGCCCATCGGCCTATTTTCCTCTTCTTTGGATTTTCTCTAAGACATCTTGGTATGTAAATCGGCAAGTGATCATCCAGTCTTCGCTTCATCGGTCTGTAGCCATACTGCCATGGATCGCGTTTCTTATCCATCGGTCGAGTTTTGTGATCAATCATGTAAAACTTCTGCCAAAGATATACTTCGGGTATTTTGCTGTAACATAGAAAACACAAATTGTGATTTTCCGTAACGATAATGTTTCTAGTTTTCTTATTAATTTCGCGCGTAGAAATTTTTAACGACAAACAACTGCAGAGTCACGTACAAATGTCTCGGTCTATTAGACACGAGATTTTTGAAGTGTTCTTCTAACCACGTTCTTCGCTGTACATCTGGAATATCTGCAATACGTTTCACCGACTCCCCTAGATACGGCTTCATATTCACGCCCGTTCTTTCTTCGGGCATGTTAATGTAAAATTTCATCAAACTTTTCAATACATCTTCGTTAAAGCCATGAATCTTCTCATTCTCGACTGTATCAAATAATTTCATTGGTTCTGTTATCCAACACATATTGCGCACAGGATTTTCATCTGCATACTCCGAATGTAATAACGTGGTATTCAGTTGATAGGCACAGAATGTCCACCATTGGCCATTTGTTATAACGGTTTGCGATACTAATGGATACGTCATGTCATTAACTGTGGAAAAACCTGAAATCACAAATAATTAGGAGCTTCTTCCTTTTCAAGCATTAAATTAATGTGTTTAACCCTCTAGGGACGAGTGGGACTCCAGAGTCCCATTCAGATTAACACATTTTTATTTACGTTCCATCAATTAGATCGAGATTTGATAGGTATAGTGACCTTTAGTAGGCAGAGAAGAAACTGTTGTACCATCAGAACCCAAAATTAAACTTTTTTTTGTTATAAACAAATTAAAAAAAAAAATTAACGAGTACAGTAATTCGTCGTAATAGTCCCGACGAACGGGGCTGGCGGCGGGACAACAACGCGATGCGGACATCATTCGTAGCCGACGACAACTTCGTGCCGACTCTTTTGTTCTCTCGCACGTTCTCGGATTCTCTCACTCTCGACTGAAGGATTCCAAGAAATGGTGGGGATAGTAAGCGGGACTATTACGCATGGTAAAAACGGGACAATAACGACGAATTACTGTAGCTTCCAAATCCGAATTATAAAATAGACTATTTTAACGCTCAAAAAAATTCTACGTTAAGTTTAAAACATCCCCGTCCCTAGAGGGTGAAAGGACAGAAGATCTCGGAGACAATACCTTGATAACAAGCCTGAGACAACAACCAACTGTAAGATGCAAAAATAGCTTGCACCGTAAGTGCTTGCGACTCATCCTTATAGTTCTTTGGCCTTTGTAATAAATGATTCGCATTATGATAAGACAATAGACCGAATTCGGAAGGGTCGCCGGGCCAGAAACCAGGTATACTAGTAGCGTGTTTATACTCAAATTTATATCCCAATACTCTGGGATCAAATTTGTATACGGGAATACTGAGTTCCGGATTTTCGGATTCGTGTTTAGGTATAATTTCTTTCAAAGGAACACGATGCCTTAATTGCAGAATAGGAGAACCAACATATTGAACTGGCATATCGACCGGATCGTTTGCGTATTCCTTCGTGAATTCTCTAGCCTCCTTTGATTGTTTCAGAATGTGCGGAGGATCTATACCACCGGCGAACCAAAATGCTTCTACTCTAGGTTCAAAATCTACCTCAGCTTCCATTAAATGAGGTACTGTCGAAGAAAGACTGGTTAATAATATTCTGTTGATTTGATAAGTAACTGCATTTGTAATATCATTTCGCAGTGCTTCGTTGTTCTCCGTTTCCCCTGTTACTCCTTCTTCTCTCCTACAAATTATATTTGTTATGATAATTACAAAAGATTACTCGACAATAATGTTCTTTGTAACGTGCATAATAATATTTGTTCGGTTAATTAAGATCCACTGTGTGCTATGAGCACGATGCCCGAAATGAGACAATACTTATACTCACATTCTACTGCAATACTCGAAAATAATAACGTCCTCTATTTGTTTCTTAACACTTTGTATCTTCGTATCCAACTCTTCGGGTGTAATTAAATTATTATAAAAGTCGGGTAATTTATGGTCATTTACGACATGGGTTCGTGTAATGTATCGAGCTTGAGGCAACGAGTCATACGGTATATCTCCTTCTTTCAAATCCAAACTTTTCCAGCCATAGTAACGTGGCATATTAATACCGTATAACTTCTCCTCCACGGTTTCTAGCTTCTTAATCTTATTGTGCCATTTCTCCTTTTCTCTCTTCATTACAGCTCTTGGGGATAAGTCTAATATCGGTGGGTACATCGCATCTTCCGCCGTGTCCAACTTCGTAACAGCGGGGAGGGTATACTTTCGTGTGACATTTTTCCTCGCTGTCGTAGAATGATTTAACAAGCACTTTCGTACTTGAATGAACATGTTGACCATCGATAAAAGTCAAATAAATCTCTATTGCCAATATTAAGGTTATACGTGGAAACGTGACTATCACGCTGCTCTTGTACTGTTAGCCATATTTCCTCTCAGAGATTGTACTTAATTTAAAGCTTAACTGTCATCATTTAGAGTAAAAACTGCAGATTATGAAAATGTTTAAATAAATAAATATATATGCATGTACACTAAGGGACATAATCGGCTTCCCTTCGGAAATTTGGCAACGTTGCATGTCGGGTCCCCCTATGTCGAAGAACCACTGAGTTATGCCTAGTGACAATGGTGACAATTTTACAAGTTATTATTTAGTTTGTTAAAATGGATTTTGCTTGATAAAACATTACACGTAAGAGGATGATGGGCTCGATTCCTCATCTATTTGGCAAAGAAGTAGCATGTATCGTAGGTAGAAAGTTTTTAGACTGCCAGGCCGAAGTCTAGGTAAACCCACGAAATCCCTATATCGGTGTTCCAGCAAGGGAAGGCGAGGGAAGGCGTTTTGGCCGCCGCGACCCCCAGGTAGCCGCCGGGCCGCATAAGCCCCTCTCACTTGCACATAAAGCTCTGTCCTTGTTTAGCACCATCCCTGTCTACCGCATGCTCTCCGTCATTCCCATGCAGCGAATTGGCGCGAAGAGGCTAGTTATTTCTTACGAAGGAGCAATATCGATGGTCCTCACTTTCTACCTACGATACATGCTACTTCTTTGCCAAATAGATGAGGAATCGAGCCCATCATCCTCTTACGTGTAATGTTTTATCAAGCAAAATTCATTTTAGCAAACTAAATAATAACTTGTGAAATTGTCACCATTGTCACTAGGCATAACTCAGGGCGCCTTCCGTTTCGCGCATTGAGTGCATAGACAGCAGGCAGTGGTGATTGGTGGTTCATACGGTGAGTGTATAGACTGCATAACCTGATTGGAGTATTCGAATTCGACATAAAGAAGGGAGAACTACGCATGCGCGCATTATGTGCATTGGCTGCCTATAGTTTGATTTTCTGTAGTTGCTGCACACCTCATGCGCCAGAAGTTGGAGGATTCTAGGGAATTCTACGAATCAGGTTATGCAGTCTATTTACTCCCTGCATGAACAACCAATCACCATTGCCTGCAGTCTATGCACTCAATGCGCGAAACGGAAGGCACCCTCAGTGGTTCTTCGACATAGGGGGACCCGACATCCAACGTTGCCAAATTTCCGAAGGGAAGCCGATTCTGGCCCTTAGGCCGGTATTCACAAACGTGTCATAAGATTAAGCAAATGCTTAAGCATGCGGCATCCTCTACTAACCCTAGTAGCTAGTAAAGGATGCCGAATGCTTAAGCATTTGCTTAATCTTAAGACACGTTTGTGAATACCAGCCTTAGTGTATGCGCCGACTTATTTCCCTTGTTGCCAGACAATTTTCAATTTCTACTGCCGACCAATGGGCAACGACGAAAGTTCGTTCACCATCGGGAGAGTTCCACTTACGCTCAAATCGCCCGCGCCCACGGCCGTAGGATTTTTCCGTTTTCGTAGTAAAATGAATATCATAAATTATATGTTCCTGTTTTCGAGTCGTAATTTATAGTTAAAAACCTGTATTTTCCGGTAATGGCTCTTTCACAGATTTGTCTCCTATACTTCAAGAGATTTTCATAAATTTTGGAATGTTAATTACGGGCGTTGCGGGCAATTTGGGCGTAAGTAGAGCACTAAAGAGGTGAGTATGCGCATCCGCCATCTTGGGTCCTCTGGAGAGAAAATATTATTGAGAACCCGCCGTTTGGAGTATTGTCAGATTCACTTTATAAACAAAATATGCGTTGTTGATATTGATACACGGTAGCACGACACATTATTAGAGTATTATATTATATTTAAGTTTATATTTGATTTATAAAGCGAATTTGACAATACTGAAAAAGGCGGGTGCTCAATAATCTTCTCTCTCCAGAGGACCCAACATGGCGGATGCGCATACTCACCTCTTTAGTGCTCTAGCTGGCTCTAGCGATGAGACTAGAGTTCGTTGGGCTATATAAGGAAACAATCCTTGAAATGCCACTTTTGGTATAGTGTATCTTTTATTGTATCTGTGCCAAAGAAAAAATAAACCTAACCTAACCTAGTGCTCTAGCGTAAGTGGAATTCGTCCGATCGTTCACCAATGGCAAAGGCCTGGCAAAGAATAGATATAAATTATATACCTCGTCTGTGACTCTATATTCTACCTTGTCTGTGATATTACGTTTAAACTGATGAACGGTTCACAATTCAAAAACAAGTATCTTATGTGTTTATTTAGAAACGAAAAAGCTAGTTTGTCAAGCATAGTTCGTGACATATGTATACTTTATCTGTATACTAAAGAAGAACTCCTGATTTGAAGACGATTAGTAAACATTTAACTTTTAAGCTTTTATACGTATGTACTTCTCTTTTAACGAATCTTATCGTCCGATGCGTTTTATTATTTTATATTCTGTCTACGCGTGACAATGGGAATTATTTGCTAAGTATGTATTATTTAAATAATGCGTTTTAAAATGTGTGCATCTATAGATATGATTTCAAAAATATGTAAATAATCTTTAATCATTCCATACATGTGTACATTTTGTTCGCTTTAACGTTATACATGGCAATGTAGATATATTACATATTATTAAAAAAATGGATCTAGAAGCGTCTATAGTCGAACGTTTGCAAAAGTTAAGGCAATGGCAGTTAGAGCAACAAGAGCGATTATTGAAGCACCAACAGATACAGAGAGAGATGTTAACTCAGGAACAAGATTGCGTATGTAAAGCATTGGAGCTGTCGTTACAAGAGCTGGACATGGATGGAAGTATATCGCGTAAAAGTAATTTAAACGAAAGCGAAGGAAGCATCGATATTAATAATAAGCAGCCGTCGGTGTATAACAATTCGTGGGAGAAGAACAGCAGCATAGAAACGATGAATAATAGCGAATCGTCTGTTAGTCGATATACGAATGATTTCGAATGTATAAATCCTCGACGATCTCCTGCGGAAAAATTAGTCGAGAAAGTAGTTAATATCGATAGTCGTACAAAAGAACGATGCAAAGGCAAGGCGACGTCTGACATAAAAATAAGATTAACGTTACCTTCTCCGAGACCAGAAAAAGATGTAGAACGCTATATTATAGACGGAGTAGCACCATTGCCGTCTATTGAAACTATAATTAATCACAGCATCGACGATATACCAATTCCTTCTCCGAAGAAAGATTTTCATACGTTGCTCGAGGAGAGATTAAAAGACTCTGAAACTAAGCCTTCCGAAGGAGCTGATAATGCTCCAACAAATAAAGTAAAACAGCCGTTCCTGAGGAAAGGGGAGGGTTTGAATCGGTTTAAGTTAAATCGCAAGTTGCAAGTTCCTGCGATAAAAAAGAGATCGCGCAGTGCATCTTTCTCTGTTAATACGCAATCGGATTCGAAACATTCTAAGGGCGAACCTAAGTATAGTCATACTACTCGACCTCCGAAAAATACGCAGCCAACAAGGAATGCGCATCGTACCGCTGTATCGCAGAAATGTCTATCTTTAAAGGATGTGCCATTACCGAAAAAGAAAGTTCGCAGCAAATCTGAGTCTAGTACTGCGGTTACTCGATTGGAAAATGGTCTTGGTAAAGTCAAGAACATAGGCGAGTTAAACACCTCAGACTTCCAATCGGGAACACAAAAGGAAATGGAGGAAGTAAGAATATTCGAACTGTTAGAAGAGAAAGCAGAGAATTCTAGTTTCTGTTCCACGTCTAGCACGGTCCTTGCGTTCCTACAACAATCGACGCCCTTCAAAGCGAAGAAGCAAGGACGCGATGCAAAAGACTGTGTAGTTAATGTAAAACAACGGAGTCCGATAATTAAACATCCTAAGGCACAGGCAACTTTAAAGTCTAATCAAGCTTATATATGTACTTCCAATAAGACCAACGATTCTTACTACAATTTTGCATCCTTTGTGAGTCAAACAGCTTTACAACAAGATGCTAAAGAAAATAATAAAATGGACATGGATATAAAAAGGCAGACTTTATTAAGGAATCAAGTTCAGTCCATGCACAGTCAAGGAGACTCTTATGACTGTTCTAACGTAGAAAATAATAACGAAGCGGACGTTAGTCTTCACGTCAGATTCTCTGAGTATAACGAGTACAAAACTATAGGATTAACAGATACATCGAGTATATCGACTGACTCGTATCTAATAAACAATTTATCCGACGAAAAGGTTTGGAATGACACTTTAACTCCAGAAATATCTGACACGGAGACCGTGTCGCTACCATTCGAAGAACTACGATCGCCTATGATAGTCGAAGGCAACGTACAGAATAATAACTGCGCATCCAAATTTGAACAATGTAACATGCAAAAAGAACTAAATTATGAAGGTCTACGAAATACAAGGCAGGAGAATGATTTTAATTGCAATGAAGACGCTAATCAAGTCGCTTATAACGATGAATCAGAATACTCGGATGTTAGCGATCGATCTCCCGACGACGAACAGAGCGCTTTGCACGAATACAATAAAAAGAATTTAACATCGCAGGACACTAATGCGCTTTATGATACTAAAGAGTCCCCAAAGAGTTTGGAGGAACGTGACAATCGAAAAGCTGATAAATGCGTAGGTAATTCTAACGATGTGATTGTAATCGAAGATCGGAAAGATCAGGAGAATTTGCAGGAAATGAATGACACTATTTTTAAGTCGGAGCTTTTAAAAAGCCGTTTAGTAGAGCTCGAGCTCGAGATTAATATATTTCGCAAGGAAAGTACAGCTTTATCTATTCAGCGCAAGAAGCTACAAGAAGATCATAGAACCCTGCACAAAGAGTTTTCGGAGAAGGAGAAAATCTTAGAGGAGAATCGGAAACAGGCGGAGGATCGTTTGCAAGAAGAGAGGAAGAAGCTGGCACGTGAAAAGACTGCGTTAGAAAGTAGGATGCGAGATGCGCAAGAAAAAGCTCAACAAAGTAAATTGGAGAGGCAGGAGCTACAGAGTTTGAAGCAGGAAATAGATAAATTAAGGGACGAAATGCATGTAAAGGAAAGTAGATGGAATGCTGCACAATCCAGGCACAAGTGCCAGATGAGAGTGTTAAAAATGGAGAATTTAAAATTAAAGCAGGAGGTCGAGAGATTGCAAAGTTTGAAGAAAACTAATGTTAGAGGTAAAGGGAAACCTGGAACATATTCAAACACAAAAGCAATTCATCAAATTAATAAGCAGCTTAGCGTGCAGCATAAGGAGTCTAAAAAGAACCACGATAATTCATCGTCGGATGATAGCGATCAGAAGTTGGTAGAACCAACGATGAAAGCAACGGGTATGGCTGACGCTCAGAATATAGAAGAAGATAGATATAATTGCGTTGGTAATAAGAGCGTTATTAATGAAAAATTACAAAAATCTCAGACAAGTATGGTAAATATTGCTAGGAAACGTAATTTATATGAAAATCTAATTAAAGAAGCGACATCGGATATGACCGGAGTTCAAGAACACCCGCATACTTCAGAAAATTTCAGCGAGTCTAATGCCGAGTTGCGTGATAAATTAAGAACCTTAAACAGGAGGACGAATACATCGGAAGATGAAGTTGCGTCTAGTAATCCCCATCCAAATGATAATGTTCCGTTACGCATGGAAAATGATTATGCGCATTTTATATCTCCCACTGAAATGTCTGTCGAGAATCAGGATAACAAGCTGCCATCGATATCACCGGATGAATCGTCGTTAAATGCGCATACGAAAGCTACACCATCGTCTTGTCCGAATAGTTCTAAGATCGATAAGCGGGACATAAGGCAGATTCAACATCCCGATGGGCGTACAGAATATTGGTATCCAAATGGAAATGTGAAGAAGATCTTCCCGGATCAAGGTCTGACTAAGCTAATATATTATAACGGAGATGTTCGTGAAACTAATACAGATGGAAAGGTAAAATATTTCTATGCGTCGACTCATACGTGGCATACAACAATGCCGGATGGCTTAGAAGTTTTAGAATTTGCTGAGTAAGTTACTATGGAGTTCGGTATCTGAGAGCTGACATGTAATTACACATTGAATAACATTTTCGTTATTGTATAGTGGTCAAGTAGAGAGGCGATCGCGGACTGGTACAGTGGAAGTATCATTTCCAGATGGCTCGGTACGAATCCTAGAATCAGATGGCTCTGAAAAGTGGACACTACCGGATGGAACATTGATTCAAACTTTTATCAATGGAGAAAAGATCCTTACTTTACCAAATGGGCAACAAGAGATCCATACTAAAGATCACAAAGTAATAAGTAACAATGTATAAACGCGCGTATTAATATTTTGATCGTAGACTGACATATACTTTCGTGTATTATAGAGACGAGAATATCCTGATGGCACTGTTAAACTGATTTATCCCGATGGCACTCAAGAAACACGGTATTCGAATGGTAGAATACGTCTTAAAGATAGGGATGGTAATCTTTTAATGGACTCGTATCAGTAAAAACCACATACATTGTAATAAATGTGTGATTGTAGATAACATTCAACAGTTCCTGTGCACAATGCAGTTCAAGTTATAATCACAGTATAAATAATATTTAAGTAGCTGCAGAAAAATGGAGATTATATTTTACACTGTTATAAGATAACGAAATAAAAAATTTTAATACGGTACATCGTTATGCAATAGTTTCTATTCCATACAATGAGTGCAGGTATAAATGTGACGAGGATGTTTTATTTTATTCCAGTCTTTTCCTTTTTTCATTCTAAGATTTAAATGTATCGAAGGTTTCCCGCTCTCGTTTTGCAAGATGGCTGAGAGTACACCGTCCCTCCCCGCGTCCATAAGCAGAGGCGGATGAAGGTCGGTTGAGGCCCCGGGCGCAAAAGAAAATATTGGGCCTCTTGGCTATTTCGGAGACGGTGTTCCGTCGCCCTCCTTAGCAACAGTTACTTCAAAATTGCGCAGCGTTGCACAGTCTTATACTTTTCTCGCTTATAATTTTACGATCCGCTTACAATATGAAATCAAATTTGGTGTCATTAAAAAAAAAGTGGAAAGTTGGTTTTTATGGGGCCCCGGGCGCGCGCCCGGTGCGCCCGCCGTTAAATCCGCCTCTGTCCATAAGTCTACTTTATGTTTATGCACCGTCCTTTAGATCCACGCGTGAAACCGCGTGAAACGTTGAAACACGCGACACCAGCGCCAATCGAGCTGAGGATTAGAAGTTTTTGGCCGACCATGGATTTTGGTAGGAGTGCCGAGTTAGCTGCACCATAGCCTTGTGGTAACGTCCGGTAACGTAACTACAAATTGGGACGATGTCTACGAGTTCAAGTTTTAAAAAATGGGCCACCGGACTTGGTGCATTAAGTGGTGCAGCATTGTTTTATTTGAATGGCTATGGTAATAAAGAGTCTCTAAAGGTCCACAATTCCTGGACGACCAATACTACACCGTCAGTCAAATGGGACCATAATTGGGATAGGTTGTACTCCTTATCATTGTTGTCATCGTTGTTGATGAAACGTATCAGTGACTTTGTATAATTTAACGTCAATATGTAATTAGGACTCTGTTTCTTGTATTTCTCCAATGTTGATTATAGATAAAGAATTCGGGGATACATATCATTTATCGCTTCAAATGAGAAGTAACGAGTCTCTTAAACGTCCGTAAACACGATACACGGCTGTCTTACATTTTTCTTTTTATTCTCCTACTCGTACATAACTGAATCCTCATTTCGGTTTATAATTTCATTTACAGACGAGACCCAAAGAGCTTAGTAAAACCGATTAAAATTCAATCCGAATCCGATGAAAACACGTACAACAAAGAATTAGCTACAAAGAAATCAAAGGCCATTCGTCATATAATTTTGATTCGCCATGGCCAGTACAATCTCGGAGGGAAAGTAGATATTGACAGGACGCTTACAGATCTCGGTCAGTGTTCCGCAAATAGAGGTTATGTCACCTTGAAAATGTTAGTAACGACAAAAATCTTTATCCATTACAAAGGTAGGCAACAGGCAGACGCAACAGGGAAAAGATTGCAAGAGCTAGGTTTTCCGTATTCTATGATCGTAAGGTCGACAATGACTCGAGCTCAACAGACAGCTAAAATTATAGAAGGAAGCCTTAAAAATATAGCTGTAGAAGACGATTCGTTCCTTACCGAAGGTGTACCTATACCGCCTGAACCGCCGATTGGACACTGGAAGTCCGAGATACATGTAACTTCGATATACTTGTCCGCAATTGAAAATACACCTTCCAGCCCAGTTTCATATCTTTCAACAATAATAAATTTCAGTTTTACGAGGATGGACCTAGAATAGAAGCTGCATTTAGAAAATATTTCCATCGCGCCGACCACAGCCAAGAGAAAGACTCTTACACTATTCTTGTGTGCCATGCAAATGTTATTAGATATTTTGTGTGCCGGTAATCTATGCTTTTATATTTCATTTACATATCGACGTATATGTGTGCTCTTTAAACATCGTTATTTCTTACAGAGCACTGCAATTCCCACCCGAAGGCTGGTTACGCCTGTGTTTAAATCATGCAAGTATTACGTGGATCTCTATTCATCCTAGTGGTAGAGTAGCATTATTAACTTATGGCGATACCGGGCACATGAAGCCCCAGTTAATTTCATCTAGCTAAAATTCAAGAAACATATATTTTGTATAATAAAAGAATACTTACACCTTTTAGGCACAAGATCATTTTCAGATTGTAAGTTATATAAAAACGATGTACTTTTATTTATTCATTTTATTCACAAAAGTTAAAACGTCGTAATATCCTGGTAGAGAATCCTACAGGCATCTTGAAATTCTTTTTAACTAAATTTACCTATAGTACTTAAAACGATTCAAAGACTGATAAAAAGTATTTATATTTACATGGAGTTTTATCAGCGTCATTAATAGTACAGAAACAATCGCATCTATATCAGGTAGAAGAAGTGTAGGGAACTTATGAGAAAGACAAGAGCCCAGAGCAAATGCGGCCTTAAAGTATGTGGTTGGAAGTAGAGCTGTTCGGGTACTCGAATAAAACGAGCCGAGCCTGGCCCGGCTCGACTGACCGGGCCGAGCCGGATACCCGTCAAATTCGGGCGGCCCGAAAAATCCGAGTAGCTCGAATTTGTTTCGGGCGGCTTGAAAAATCCGGGTAGTCCGAATCGTTTCTAGCCGCTTGGAAGAATCGGATAGCTCGAATTGTTTCGGGCCGCTCGAAAGAAGGGGCTAGCTCGAATTGTTTCGGGTGACTCGGAAAATCCGTACGCCTTGTACGCACTGTTCGAACCACCACATTCAAGGCGTACGGATTTTCCGAGTCACCCGAAACAATTCGAGCTAGCCCCTTCTTTCGAGCGGCCCGAAACAATTCGGGCTATCCGATTCTTCCGAGCGGCCCGAAACGATTCGGACTACCCAGATTTTTCAAGCCGCCCGAAACAAATTCGAGCTACTCGGATTTTTCGGGCCGCCCGAATTTGACGGATATCCGGCTCGGCTCGAAAACCGAGTCCCGGCTCGGTCCGAACTTCAAGCCGCCCGAATATTCGAGCACCCGAACAGCCCTAGTTGAAAGTACATATAGTAGTTAATGCGTACAAGAATATCATTTTGCATACCACTCGACTGTGCCTCGATTTCACTATATTTCTTGCATCTGATATATAATAGTAATAGTTTCGCATTATACCGTATTCATAGACATTCTCAACAGATAAGACTATGTTAAAACGATCCGTTCAGATTGATTATAAACATTTGTACAGAATGCATTGTATCATTAATACAATTGACGAACGTATTAATGGTAGGTATTTTACACTTTTTTAATTTACATGTTACGAATTCTATAATAAAAAGATGTATATCCTCTACTATAAATACAGTTTTGGAAAGAAATGGCAACAATTAATTAGAACTATTTCGACGTATAAATACCGTTAAACCAAGCCTGTGTAACTGTTTGCTCGTAGACATATTTTTTGGTACGAAAACAGTTCTATCTGTTCCAAAATGCTCCGCATTGCTCGTTAGTTGTACAAGACTGCTTTAAAAAATTATAGCTATACACCGGATAATCTCATAGCTTTTCTCTCGTAATATCTCTGTAACGCCGCTTCGAACGTAGGTCCGACTGTTCTCTTCTCCCAAATTTTCGACCTCTCCCTCTTTTCTGCTTCTATTTTCGCTTTTGCTGTAACTTTAAGTTGATTTATTTCATCCTCGCTCTTCTCAGTCTTCTCACCATTCTCTGGTACACCTTCATTATTCTTTGTAGTTAAGGCATTCTCCGTTGTAACTTCGTTACGCGTCGCATTGGATTCCGAATCTTCAGTTTCTGGTCTTTTATTGTCAGGCTCTGCTATATCTTTCTCGACATCTTCGCGCGTTTCAGACAGCGAAGCGTTCGTTGTATTCTCAACTGGTTCTTGAGTTTCTGTATCCGTATCGCTTTCTTCTTCTATTATTCTTTGTCTATACTGTCTTACTGTTTTTGCTTTCTTACTCGCAATTGGTACTTCGTTCGGCGTGGTTGTACTTTCTTCGTTATTTACAGTTCCTGCTTCGTTAAGTAAGTCGGTTTTATTTTCACTTGTATCGTCCACCTTCTCAGATTCGTCGGGGTCTTTAATAGTCTGTTCAAATAAATGTCTATAGAATCCGGACATATCCTGCTGTTTTTTAACATCCGCTATAGCTTCCAAGTTATCCATCCTACATTCTTCTTCTTCCATTTTCTTGAATTCCTCCAATTTTGCCCTGTAAGCGGAGGTGACAAAACTCTCTTTGTCCGCGAACATCGACCCCTCCGCTTCTCGTTCTTTCTGCACCATTCTCTCTATCCTATACTCTTGCTCTTTTTTCCTCCGTTCCGCAGCTTTCAAAAGATTCTCGATATATTTTGGCCTTTTCTTCTCATTTTTCGCCTCTCTTAATTGGGTTTTCGTACGTTCCATGTTATCGTACACTTCGTCGTACTGGTATATCGTCGGGTCCTCCTGTAACGCTTTCTGCATATTTAATTTGGTCTGCTTCTTAATTTTATTTTTCTCCCCTTCTGCCTTGAGAGCCTTCTTAACCCAATCGGTACCGTCCTCTTCGTCCGAATCATTGTCATCTGCAAATATATTAGTAGGCCTTGGGGGCACTGGTTGCTGTTTCTTCGGTAAAATTAAACCATACCTGAAATTATTTACAATGATCAACAAATTCTATACAACTGCGGAGTTCTTGTATTTCTTATGACATCTACGATAAAGGTTATAGTTTATTATTCACATTTCCAGATCACTCACTGTTTTCCCTCTTTGCTGCTAGACATATTTGTGGCACGTTATTTTTTAAGATACTGACAGCCTTAATAATACAAATTGTGAATATCTCTACAAACTGAAAAAGTACGCAGAACACGTAAACATAACCTGTACCTTTCGCGATCTTTCCAATAGTGCACAATTCCTCTAGTTTGGCAGCGAATCACGATGCTCAAAAAATAGGGAAATACCTATTAGTGTTTAAATTTTTATTTAAATGGCATAAGTTGTATAAATATGATAAAAAAAAATCAATTATTCAAATAACAAGCATGCAGAAGTAAAGCAATTGTAAGCGATTTAGTACAATTTATTACAAATTGTATTCCGAAAAAAAAATAATGAAGAGGAACGAGCTCGTCAATATTTAAAAGCAAACTTCCTTCTTCTTCCTGGTTTTGAACCCCCACGCGCGACGTCAGAGATACGAAAATTTTGTATCTAGATTAAAGTTTTTAACAATGGACATGAGATAAAAAGTTTATCCAATAATAGAATGAAGATAATCTGGGTGGCTAAGAATAAAGAAACGCATATTGTCGTTCATTTAGATAGCATTTTTACCTAGGTAATATTCAACGTTCGCATACACACTCAAGTATCCATCGGTAGTATCGATATCTTTCCAATAAAAGATTATATTTTTTTTTTAAGAACATTTATTTTAAAGGCTTCTAAATCATTTAAAAGCTACTTATTGAATCATTTGGTTGACAGATAGATGATTCGCGATAATTCGTTCGGAAACATTTTCAAGAGAAACTTTCTTTGTGATATACAGTAAGAATACAGTGGGTAGGGACGTATACGTATATGCATCGTTTATTGTGACATCCCACCCTACTCTGCCCACGCTTGCACTTGCGGACGTCATCAGTATGCAGGGTTCGGCACGATTAATCTGCAGTGATGGAGGCGGGAAACACCTACAGGGGCGGTGGTAATGGAGCGCGAACTGACTCCAGCGCCAAGCCAGCCAAGTGGCCGCAACGCGAAGCCAACCACGGCCAACCAGCGTCGCCGGCAAATAGATCGTCGACGTTGGTTGGCCACTTGGCTGGCTTGGCGCCTGGCGACAGTTCACGCACACATTACCACCGCTCCTGTAGGTGTTTGCCCCTCCATCACTGCTGATTAATCGTGCCAAGCCTGTCAGTATTGGTATGCCTTGATTTGATACCATCAGTAATCAGTATGCCTCACCGACATTGTGTATGGTGGATCGCGTAGGATGCCTTGTTGAAATTAACAGCGTTTATCACCCCATTGCACAAATATATTTTCAAATATGGTACGAATAGGTACTACGTGTGGTGCTCTCCTGTTCCTTTCTTCGCTTATCGGGATTATTAACGGTCTTGCGATAAATACCGATGAGACGTTGGACGAAGACTTCATCATTCCTCACTACACAAATTATGAGGAGCTTAAACAGTTGTGCAATTCGTTGGTCCAGAAGTATCCGAATTTAGCGAAAGTGTTCTCTATAGGGAAGTCGGTGGAAGGTAGAGATCTATTGGTTCTCGAGATCTCGGAGAATGTCAGAGAAAGAAAGCTGGGCGAACCGATGGTGAAATATGTTGCCAATATGCATGGCGACGAAGCTGTTGGCAGAGAATTATTGATTTACCTTGCCCAACACCTACTACATAATTACGGTAAAGACGATAGAGTTACAAAGTTGGTGAACAACACTGACATCTACCTTATGCCGTCTATGAATCCCGATGGTTTCGAGAAGTCCCAGGTGACGCCCCCGTTATTCTTTATCCGCGCGAATTGAAATCAATTTAAGAATGCCTGTTAATCCGATGCTTCCCCGTCTAGGAAGGGAAATGCGAATCCAAGAAGGATTTCTCGGGGCGCGAGAATGCAAATCATATCGATCTGAACAGAGACTTTCCGGATCAGTTCGACAGAAGAACCAGCCAGCTTCAGAAAGGCAGTAATTTGTTAGACGGACGTCAGAATGAAACTATAGCCATGATGACGTGGATCGCAACAGAGCCGTTTGTATTGTCTGGAAATCTTCATGGAGGTGCCGTTGTGGCCAGTTATCCATATGATTCTGGGTAATAACTTGTCGCGTATAACTTTATCATACATTTTACGCAAAGTATACAGCACACCGTAAGGAGTAAAGATAAGAGGAAAAGTTTCGTGCAAACATAAGCTCGTAAATGCATAAAAAGTTAGAAAAAATGTACGAAATAGCGACGGACTGGTTTTTCATTCGATACAGCTTTCGACGCGACCTCGACGAGTAAATACAGCCTGTACAAACAGGCTAGATAAATACCACCAATCGATTCAAAGACCAGTCCGCTGTTATTTCCTACTTTTTAATAAAGCATTTATGAGCCCGCGTTTCTAGGACATTTTTTTCTTATTTTTACTCGTGGACTATACTGGCACCGTTTTGCGGGAATAAACTTTGAACACCCTGCACAGGTTTGCGGTACTTACACGATACGAATGTTCTTTTCTAGAATCGCAAGAGCTTGCTGCATCGAAAGCAAAAGTCCAGATGACGAGGTATTCAAATATTTAGCTCACGCGTACGCAGACAATCACCCGCAAATGCACGCGGGTAACGCCTGCCCTCCGGAAGTGTTCAGAAACGGTGTCACTAATGGAGCATATTGGTGAGTGTAAATGTTCAGGTTCGTACTACTATTTATTAGAGATGTACCGACTAGGGTTTTGGCCGACTAGCCGACTAGCTGATTAATCGGCCCCCAAGAAGCCGACTAGTCGCCGATTACAAAAGTGGCCGGATAGTCGGCTGAACCGACTAGTTGGCCACTATTCAGTACATCTCTAATAGCAAAGTTATAAAACTTGTTAGAAAAGGAGAACGAAAAATGGGTAAATATTAGAGATGTAGCGACTAGTGGCCGACTAGTCGGTTAAGCCGACTATCCGGCCACTTTTGTAGTCGGCGACTAGTCGGCGAATAGTCGGAAAAAAAGGCCGATTGATCGGCTCCCTTTTTGTGAATATTTGCCCATTTTTCGTTTTCCTTTTCTAACAAGTTTTATAACTTTGCTATTAGAGATGTACTGAATAGTGGCCGACTAGTCGGTTAAGCCGACTATCCGGCCACTTTTGTAGTCGGCGACTAGTCGACGACTAGTCGGCTTCTTGGGGGCCGATTAATCAGCTAGTCGGCTAGTCGGCCAAAACCCTAGTCGGTACATTTCTAGTAAATATTCACAAAAAGGGGGCCGATCAATCGGCCTTTTTTGCCGACTATTCGCCGACTAGTCGTCGACTACAAAAGTGGCCGGATAGTCGGCTTAACCGACTAGTCGGCCACTAGTCGGTACATCTCTACTATTTATGAAAAAAATGTTATTGAAGTTAATCTATTCTAGGTACGAGGTTATCGGCGGAATGCAAGATTTCAATTATGCCCGCTCGAACGCGTTCGAGATAACGTTCGAACTTAGTTGTTGTAAATATCCAAGCGCCTCGACAATGCCGGAGCATTGGAGGATGAACAAGGAATCTCTTATAAAATATCTGGAGCAAGCGCATATCGGAGTGAAAGGTGACTGTATATTCGTTAAGAGAATTATCGCGACACTATGTAGCGAAATATGCTTATTTGTATTCGCGTCGTAGGTCTTGTAACAGACTCGGACGGCCAACCTGTAGAAGCAGCATCTATCATTGTGGATGGAATAGACCATAATATTTCAACTACAAACCGTGGAGAGTATTGGCGTTTGTTACTGCCTGGTACTTACTCTATTCACGCAGAAGCATGGGGGTGAGTACACTTTAAATCTATAATATGGTATTTCTTATTAAGGTGTGTATCTCGTCGCTTCGGTCGAATTATGCGATCCGATGAAATGAATTTTAAATATCTCGGCTCCTTTCGCCATTTCAGGTACCAACCAAGCGAACGAGTAAGCGTTACCGTAGAACCAGGTGAACCAATCATTGTCAATTTTACTTTAAAACAGGACCTCCTTGACGACCAAGGTAATCAAGACGTAGATTTCCCTCGTATGCTACCACTTTTTAATCAATATCCTGCACTTTATAAACTAATTGTCTCTTACGACGATAGCAACTAGTAATTACTCTTACGCATTGTTCGTGTACAATATACAACTTTCGGTTACTTATTTATTTATCTGTTTTTTTTTTGTTTTTTTTTATAAATCAGACTACCATTTATGTCTGAGAAATGCATTTATTTAAAAATCTCAATTACATTCCTTTCGTTTGTGTGGAAATTTATTATTATCTTCGCGGACGTATCATTTATAATCGTTTTGTTATATTTCTCTCGTTTTCATTTTACAGCACTGATACGATAATATAGCAACACCAGATTATTTGATACTACCTGACATGACAACATAGTTTATCATAGTTTATATATTTATTAACATAACCGAGCATTGAAAAATACACACAAGGTATGGAGAAATAATATATGAAAATGTTATTACATATCTGCAGGAAAGTAGCTATTTGAAAATCATTTGTTCGTGTTTTACTTAAACTACTTCCGTGTTAACGAATAAATTGTAAACTGTGATTCATTTTTTAATAATGTAATTCCTATGTTAAATGTTATTCGAATGAACAAGCAATATAGTAAATACTTTGTTTTCTTAAGTATGTCCTTAAAGTTTTAAGTAAATGAATTTTTATTTCAATAAGTTTTTTGTAAAATGAATAGAGATTTTAAAGAGATTTATTATTCAGTTTATTTTGGACGATGTAACGGTAATTTTTGTGCAATGGAATAATGTATAAAAATGTTCAAATATTTTTACTACCAAGATATATGAACATTTATTCTGTAACATTATTAACAGTGGCAGGAGAATGCAAAACAGTGAATAATGTTTATGGGTATATTTGTAATGCAATGTATAGTATAATACATCTGGATTAAGTGTATGATATCTGGAATTAAAAATAAAGCATTGTATTTGCCTGAAACAGTGAGTTAGTTTTCTTAAATATGTTCCAGCCTCTTCCTGCGATGTTTTATCCACTTAAGTAGCACAGTTTTTTTTTTGTGCAAACCACAGTTTGTTGTTTCTCTCTTCCGTTAAGTTTTTATTTTCTCTGTACCTTGTGTTGTGATATGTACGTTTAAAGCTTTTAATTCTATATTTTATTCACCATTTATTTGTAAGCTTTCCTCTTTATGATGTGAAAGATTTATCAGATGTGTTTAAATCTATCTTTCATTTGAGCTCTAACGATATCATTCTAAAGCATGTTAGCCTTAGGATATGTTCACGAGTTCTATGTTGCTTCTCTGTAATTGCTGTATTTCTTTGTACATAGGAAAATTAAATTTAGACAAAGTCGAGGAAATTATAAGACCGATAGATGAATATGGATTCTTCCACGATATACAATTCAAACATCATAATTACCTAGCGATGGAGGAGTACCTGAAGCGTTTGCATTCAAATTACCCACACATTACACACCTTTATAACATAGGAGAGTCTGCGAACCATCGTCGATTGTACGTCATGGAAATAACAGAGAATCCTAAAGAACATAGTCTGAATAAGCCGGAAGTAAAGTACATAGGAAATATGCATGGGAACGAAGTGGTTGGCAGAGAAATTTTGTTGTTATTACTGAGGTATCTCTGCGAAGGCTATGAAAGCGACGCAAGGGTCACGAAAATACTAAAAAATGTCAGGCTGCACGTAATGCCAAGTATGAATCCCGATGGCTACGAGATTTCCAAGGAGGGAGATGTGTACGGAGGACAAGGGAGAGCGAATGCCCGTGGTGTTGATCTCAACAGAAATTTCCCCGATCAGTACGAGATGAACGATGTACGAATCCCAAGCCATTAATTATTTCAATATTTCCCCGTCAATTCTACTTACTATTCATATTTTTGTACATTACAGTATAACAAAGAGCAAGCGCCTGAAACAAAGGCAGTAATGGATTGGATCGCCAAAGTCCCATTTGTACTTTCTGCTAATTTTCATGGAGGAGCATTAGTAGCTAATTATCCATACGACAATGGGCCGCAGTACACGCATAATGTTCCGAACCTAAGCCCGGATGATGAGGTTTTCAAAGCATTAGCGTTGGCATATTCCAATGCTCATCCTCGTATGCACCTCGGAGAGCCGTGTCCTCCACTTCCAAACGAGCGACTAAACTTACCAAGCGTGCTCGAGGAACGCTTTCCTGGTGGGATCACCAACGGAGCTGCCTGGTACTCTGTCAACGGCGGCATGCAAGATTATAATTACGTTCACAGTAATGCTTTTGAAATCACAGTGGAAGTGGGGTGTACAAAATTCCCAAATGCAACGGAACTGGCAAACTATTGGTTAGAAAATAGAGAGCCTCTCCTGCGTCTTATTGAAATGGTACTTGCTTTTGCGTTAATCTAGCATGTTAACGCGCACGACATTGTAGTCTGAGTCAATCTTTAATTTACAGTCTCGCAAAGGTGTACATGGAGTGGTACGCTCGTCTATTGGCAATCCGGTGCCTCGCGCTAAAGTATCCGTGGATGGAATTAAGCATGATATCTATGCAGCTGACGGTGGAGACTATTGGCGTCTTCTAGTCCCGGGGAAATACAATGTTACGGTTAGCGCAGTGGGGTACGAATCGCAGACGCAAAGTGTGATCGTACCAGATGGCGACGAGATTGGCGAAGGAGAAGTAACAGTGGATTTCACACTTATGCGAGACGACCCTCAACATTGGTATAATCATGTGTTATATACTTGTTTCATGATCACCAGAGTAGGGCATATTGTAATGTAACTTTTATCAAAATTGAAATTTCCAGAATAATGATATTCATGTATCGTGTTAAAAAGGATCATATTTTATAAGGAATGATAAGAATTTCGTTTCATGAAGAAATTTAAAAGCTCTACAAGACATTAAGTAAATATTTTAATGTTTCATAAAGTATATACTGAACATAATTGAGTGAATTCTAATGTTACTTTACTATAAACATAATATATAGATACGATTACAGAGATGTTTATATATTATATGATGGTTTCATTTTTTTTTTTTTATTATTGCCTTGAGTATTTCGCAGAAACATTGATTTGTTTATGAATTAGTTATATTTCTGTATTAGTTTCCTTCGATTTTTAATTGGAAGTCCATATCGACTGTGTATGCATTCTATTATTTATAAAAACATGGTATATCTAAAGGATCTAAATTCCTATTTCAGGTCATCTGCGTATGATTTTCGATTAATACCAAATTTGCAGAATGGGTATTTAAAGAATGCCGAATTAAGTGCAAGATTTAGTCAATTAGAAAGTCGTCAACCGAACGTTGCAGAATTTCAAGCTGGAGAGTCGTTAGACAGCATGGCCATCCATTCTTTGAAGATTACGCGAGATGTAAGCATCCTCTTTAAACTTTTATGCGCCACTTACTACGTTTACATAGATTACTTAAAATGTCATGATTTTTGATAGATGGGAGGGCCGGAAGAAAGTAAATTTCATATCGGTCTGATCGGGGGACTGTTCGCATCTCAACCAGTGGGCAGAGAAGTTTTGTTACGATTAGCGACTCATATTCTTATGGGAAACCAAATCGAAGACCCTCCTATGCAGAGGATATTGAATAATAGTGTTTTACATTTTCTTCCTGGCGTGGATCCAGGTTTTGATAACATAGTAAACATTCAAGATTGTAATCCAATGGAGAGTGGTGAAATCGGTGAAAAGCTACTACGAAAAGATAATACTGGCTCCGACGAAACAAATAGAGTTACTAACGCATTTAAGCAAATATTATCTAACGAAGGATATGACGTAGTTGTTATACTAGGCAGTGGATCGCTTAAAGTCGGGTATTGAAACGTTCAAGCTATTCGCATTAGAAATAATCCTGAAAAGTATCCTGTTTAATTCTCTTTCTCCTTTAGTTACACAGACAATAATTCGAATGTATATAAAACTCTAGCCGAAAATTATCAACATTCGCTGCATAAAGGGACATGCAATTTCCTGAATAGCGAAGTTAAAGACGTACAGGATTACATTCAACATGCATATAACATACCTGTAGTAAGTAGCATATATCTATAGATTTATGATTATAGTACGAATTGCTGCATATTGCTATAATGACTCGTGGTACTTTTAGATAAGCATCAACTTGTCCTGCTGCAAGTACCCACCCGCAGAATCTATTTCAATTATTTGGCGCGAGAATTTGTTACCCCTGAAGCGACTTATTCAAAGCCTGACGACTGGTATTCGCGGAGTGGTAACGGATACTGATAATGTTCCTCTAAGAGAGGCTGTCGTTCAGATCGGGGCAAGAACGTATCAAGTTTCAAAGAATATGGCATACTTCAAAATTCGCCTCCTCCCTGGCGAATACATATTGAAATTATTCTGCAAAGGTTACATCGAGCAGTCCATGAAAGTCAATGTGATTGACGAAAGCATAACTGACTTTAATGTGAAAATGCCGAAACGTCGTATAGATGAAACGAAGCATCAAACCTACAGCGAAGATCCAGAACCGAATGTTGTGAACCAAGTTTTAACCGAACTGAATGACAAATATCCGCGATTGTCGATTTTACACACTATTGGGAAGTCGAAAGAGGGTGTTCGAATAATGTGTTTAGAAATCGGGGTTGAAAATAATTATAAACGCGTAGGTCGACCGTCCATTGCTTTTGTAGCTGGCATTTCGAATGGCGTGCCTGTAACGTCCAAAGTTCTATTGCACTTCGCCACATATCTGTTGGAGCATTATAGGAAAGATACAAGTATTACGAGCTACTTGGACAAATATACAATATACATCGCTCCAGATTTATCCCAAGTTTCTAACAATAACGAATCTTGCTCTTCGTTCATTACGGACGATCTACGATTTCCTATTAATGATATACTAACTAGCGAAGCGAGTACAATAATTAATTGGTTCAAGAAGATGAACGCGATGTTAGCAGTGAATCTGAATATCGGTTCGCAACATATTGAAATTCCGTTTGCGGGAAATTATGGAAAAATGCCCGATTATGTGTATGAAACTGACGACGAAGTTATACTGCAAGAACTTGGGTCACTGTATACAAAGAACAATGTCCATATGACTTCGAAAAATTCGAATTGTAATCAAGATTTGAATGTGAATAGCAATGGTGTCATTCACGCTGGATTGGGTATCGGTGGGAAGAGAGAGGATTCATTGATAGATTACCTTTATCTAAATACAAGTACTCTGATGATAGATGCGTATGTTACTTGTTGCGACACAGACGACTCGAAGAATGTGTGGGAAGATAATAAAGCTAGTCTACTAGCTATGGTCGAGAAGCTTAGGGATGGAGTGAAAGGATTTGTCCTTAATAAAAATAACGAGCCAACAGAAAATGCTGTTTTATCTCACAACAAATCGGCTCATCATATCAAAAGTGGAACAAATGGAGCTTATTGGATTCTACTTGAACCTGGCACTCATGTTATAATTGCCCAAGCACCCGGATATATTCCACAGACTAAAGTTGTCACCACGCCCGATGTACATAATATTTTAAACCTAATATTTAAATTAAGATATAACGACACGTTCCTGGGAATGCACAGAATGGTCTTTATCATACTTATAAGTAAGATATTAGATACTGTTTAGATATCAACTATTTTTATTACATTACACTTTAAGCGGAACTAATCGTAAATTATATTCCCGCAGGTGCTGTATGTTTAGGATTTGTTGCCTGCGCTATGTTCATCTGCGCGCATTGTCAGTCTTCCAAGCAACCCGAAAAAGCTAATCGAAATGGATATGCGTTCAGTTTACTCAAAGATGGTGCAAGTTTCTTTGACGACGATGAAAAGGAAATTGAAATATTCAGAAGGCCACCAAACGGTACATTCTGTTCCAATAATTATCGTACCATTATCTTCTTAATGTAAAGTATATTATACTTTTGATTGTCAATTCATATTATTTCAGGGAAAATGGAAAAAGACGAAATTACAAAACCATACTTCGATGATGATAATATATCCAGCTCTGATGATGCCAGTGATTTAGAATTCATTAGGCCAGCTGAAGAATTCGAAGACAGAACATTATTAGAGAATAGATAGTGTGCTTTACAAATGAGAAAGTTCTATGTTAAATTATATGAAAAACGTGAAATCTAAAGAAAGAAAGTAGTCGCCTTCGATTATCTCGTTCACCTGCCACTTCAAGAACTTATTTAGGATGTAAACGATAAAGAACGTCCTTACTGCCTACCCGGCACAATAATATTAAAATAAGAAACACTGTAATATAACTTTTTCTAAAGTATACATATTTTAACGATTATATCTACCCGTTGATAGCAAAGCATTTTATTGAAATTATGTACTTACTACGTTGCTAGAATTAAATCAAGATAAAAAGATAGAATTTCTAGGTACAAGACGAGTTGTACTTAAAGTAATGCAAGAGGGCAAAGCAGGATATGTATAATTTAAATGTGTGCGTATTTGAAAGTCTATATGAATTCTATTCCAAGGCGAAGAAAATATGTTTAAAAGGTGTAACCAGTATTTTTATACGTAAAACAGAATCAATTTATGCAACAATGCTGTATACATTCCAGTGACTTTTGTATGCTGTTTACATGCGACTTGTAATCGATTTAGTACAGCAAATTATTGTGAACATTGAATTTGCAAAGCATATCTTCTATGGACATTGACTGTTACCTTTAAAAGCTATTATAGCGCTAGATGCTATACACATATAACATTTTGATGCGTATTATTAAATTTTTTTAATGTACTTATAGGCATTTTGACTAATTTTTACTTATCACTTTTTCTATCCTTAATGCTGAAAGGGAATATTTATTGTAACGACGTATGCAATGCGCTTCGTTAAGAGAACACAAATGATTTAAACGTAATCTAATTTTCTATATATATTCAAATTATTGAGAACTTATATTAAATTATTCTTGACGAATGATTTAATTCAAGAATGAAAGACTATAAATGTGACGTTCACAAGTTTCCATAATCGAACGCATATCTTTAGTGGAGTAAGGTGTAATGTAAGTTTAGTTAAAGAGAAGTATTATTTTCATAGGGAGTAATGATACAATTACTATTATTACACATTATCATTGATAATGTATGTTATCCGGTTGTGATGCTGTTAATTACATATGTACATGTATAGTAACGCGCTTGTAATTCTCATGTGACTAAGCAACCAAAACTTGAAATAAAATGAGTAGATGAATAGAGAAGCGAATGATTGCGTTTCTTATTATAGAATATCTAGCTGAATTATGCATTATAAATATTATCGGCAGAGTACTCAAATTGATGCAGAATCCTTTTACCGCCATAATTTGAACTCGAGCGATTTAGCCGCCGCCGCCAGATAAAGAAATGTCTACAGTCCCGTCAATTATATAGCAAATTAATCATGTTTAACTTCGTGATATCCGTTTTTTCCAAAGCGAAGCAGAGCCAGGGAGCTTAGGTTAGGAGTGATTCATGATGCAAATTTTAAATTTAATAACGCTAGGTAGAGACCGTTCGAAAAACTGAAGACACGGTGTATCGCTACAGCCAATTTTAATTACCACACTACAGGAAGGATAATACCGGCAGGTTTGTACATCTGATATTCGAACATATGTATTCCGTAAAACTATGCACAAAGAAATAAGGAAAAGTCTGCAACACAGTCGCGGACACGTGATGATTGTTTAACAATCATTTCTGCGCTTCTTTTTTCAATTTCCCTTCCTCGCAGTATCGTAACTCTACAACATATTTTTAAGTAAAATAATTTCAGAGTTTTTAGAAGACTATCGATCACTATTTACACGGTCTTTAATTGCACAGGTCATTGCCCATACATCGGTATGATTTAATACTGTCTCTGGATTTCCCCAGATCATTTGCATCAGAAATGTCGAAGCGGACACAACCGGCGTGGGCAGCGCCGCGGAAGAAGGACACTTCGGTTCTGAAATTATACAACAGTTTAACCAGGGAGAAAGAAGTATTCGTTCCTCAGTTCGGAAACCGCATATTGTGGTACAGCTGCGGGCCTACCGTGTACGACGCGTCGCATATGGGGCACGCCAGGTAATAGAAATTTGTTCGCGAGGCGGTATGATTTTAAAACTTACGTCTACGATTTCCTTTCGTTCTAGGTCGTATATATCTTTCGATATATTGAGACGTGTGTTATCCGATTACTTTGGATACGATATTTTGTACGTAATGAATATTACCGATATAGACGATAAGATCATAAAGAGAGCCAGGCAGAATTATTTGTACGAGAAATATGTAGAAGAAGCTCGTACGCTCGACGAAGTTTTGGACGACGCCAAAAGTGTGATGTGCACTTTCGAGAGCACGGTGAGAACCACAAACGATCCAGATAAGAAGGCCATGGTGCAGAAAATGTTGCTCAACGTCGAGAAGGCGATCGAGAATCTTAACGATGCGGTGAAATCGAGAGATACGGCCAAGATTACGGAGTTTCAAGAGGTGCGCTCGCTTTATCTGTATTATCAGCTCGTTAGCAGCGAATGTTCGAGTACTTACAACATTAATCTTTATGGACGCAGCTGCTTTTGACGGAGGCGCGAGATCCTTTGGCGGAATGGTTGGACAAGAGGAAGGGAGCGAGCGTCACGGAACACTCGATATTCAACAAGCTGTCGCAGCATTGGGAGTCGGAGTTTCATAAAGATATGGATGCTTTAAATGTAGGGTCGGATGAAATCGTGAATTTGATTATATACTGGCAAGGGGAGGACACCAAGCGATAGACATCGATTTTGATGAGCCTTGGCACGATGGATCTATGTCGAGAATAAGTAAATACGTGTCCGAGCGTTTCTGCCAATGGGCCTTAATAATAGGGATATTTACATGTAAATTATTAAACATTTCATAACGCTCATGAAAAACATAACAGCCATAATCTGTACTTACAGATATGCCGTGGAGCGTTCGGTATGACGTCAGCGTGGTGTTGTTGCGGTAGTGAGTTCGATTCCGCCTGTGTATATATATTTTTTTTATACTTTATTTTTTCCATACTGTATGGATAGTGAGCAAAAGGTAACGGTAAGTAACGTTAATTATTAATTCTTTTAAATGGATAAATACAATTAAAGTTTTTTTTTAGTTTTTTTTTTAACGTGGGGAAATCGCGCGATGGAGGCTGTGGGGTTTTAGTGGGTAAAATTCCCACACTACCCTGGCGCCCTCGGGTGATTCCCCTCTGGAGGTGTCGGGGTGTCTTTCGAAGATTTCCCCACGTTAAAAAAAAAAAAGAAAAAACTTTAATTGTATTTATACATTTAAAAGAATTAATAATGAACGGTACTACCGTTACCTTTTTTCGCACTGTTCATACAGTGTGGAAAAAATAAAGTGTGAAAAAATAAAGTATAAAAAAAATATATAGACACAGGCGGGAGGAATCGAACTCACGACCGCAACAACCCCACGCTGACGTCATACCGAACGCTCCACGGAATATCTTTAAGTAGAGATTATGGCTTTTATGTTTTACACGAGCGCTATGAAATGTTTAATAATTTACATGTAAATATCTCTATTATTAAGGCCCATTGGCAGAAACGCTCGGACACGTATTTACTTATTTTCGACATAGATCCATCGTGCCAAGACTCATCAAAATCGATGTCTATCACTTGGTGTCCTCCCCTTGTGAGCTTAAAGTGAAAAGGCATAAAAGTACGAATAACTCTTCTTAGGTATTGCGACCAAATGTTTTAACGAGGGTCAGCGAGTATGTTCCTGAGATAATAGCGTTTGTCGAAAAGATCATAGAAAATGGGCTTGCGTATGAGAGCAATGGCTCTGTGTACTTCGATGTCGCTACTTTCGACAAGCAAGACAAGCATTATTACGCAAAGCTGGTTCCAGAAGCGTATGGAGATGCGTCCAGTTTACAAGAAGGAGAAGGTAACGATTGAATTTCTGTTTGATCGTTCAATTTTAATCGAAGCTTTTATCTATTAGGAGACTTGAGTATCTCGGAGGGGTCCGAAAAGAGATCGCCGATAGATTTTGCTCTTTGGAAGAGCTCCAAGGACGGGGAGCCATGGTGGGAAAGCCCTTGGGGTAAAGGGCGACCGGGCTGGCACATAGAGTGTTCAGTCATGGCATCTATAATTTGCGGAGAGAGTTTAGACATTCACACTGGCGGAGTGGATTTGAAGTTCCCGCATCATGATAATGAAATAGCACAAGCAGAGGCGTATTTCAATAATTCCGATTGGGTTAGATATTTCCTTCATTCTGGCCATCTAACCATAGCGGGCTGTAAAATGTCAAAATCTTTAAAAAACTTTATTACCATACAAGATGCATTGAAGAAACATTCCGCAAGGCAGCTCAGGCTTGCGTTCCTTTTGCATTCGTGGAAAGATACGTTAGATTATAGTGATAATACACTGAATATGGCTATTCAATACGAGAAGTTCTTAAACGTATGTAAAATCGTCTGTTACGTATCTCATAAATTCTCGATTCAACGATATCGTATAGCATGTGTATTATTATAAAGCTCTCCATTCTCATTTTAGGAATTCTTCTTAAACGTAAAGTGCGAAATTAGATCTTTAGGTTCGCATACAAATATTAATACTTTTTCTAAATGGACAGATTCCGAAGTGGAATTAAATGAAAAGTTTTGTGACGCGAAGGATTCTGTGCATAATGCGCTATGCGGTATGTTTGCAACTGGTTGTACATTGTAAAATGTAATTCTTAACATATACTCCGTTACAGATAATATAGATACGAGAAGCGCGCTTGATGCAATTAGAGATCTTGTGTCGCATTGCAACATTTATATGAAACAGATTAAACAGCCGAATACCTTGTTGCTCAGAGACGTTGCGGTTTATATAACGAAAATGTTTATTGTTTTTGGTGCAATATTGTCCTCGCACGATAACATTGGGTTCCCAGTGGACGATAAGATTACAAATTCGAATGTACGTTTCATGCTTCTTCTTTCCCTCTGCATTTATAACATGGATATTTTGTTTATGGATTTTATTTAATCAGCTCGAAGATACTGTTATGCCGTATCTTGAAATTTTGGCGAATTTCCGAGAGAAAGTGAGGAATTATGCTAAAACATTGAAAGCTAACACTATTCTGGAGGAATGCGATAAATTACGCGATGACATTTTACCAAATATTGGAGTGCGCTTAGAAGATACCAGCGAAGACGTTTGTAAAGTTAAGCTAGTGAATAGAGAAGAGCTTCTGAGGGAAAAGGAAGCTAAAAGGAAACTAGAACTTGAAAAGTCATTGGAGAAGGAACGAAGGAAGGCGGAAGCCGCTGCGGCAGCTGCGGCGAAAGAAGCACAAAGAAGAATCCCTCCCTCCGAGATGTTCAAGCTAGAACAAGATAAATATTCTCGATTTGATGGCAACGTAAGTGAATCGTATACGAATTAGTACAAGTTCCTTGATCAACATACTTTATTTACAAACATTCTCTTTTCAGGGTCTGCCAACCCACGACGTCGGTGGTAAAGCAATCACCAAAGGACAGATAAAGAAACTGCAAAAGTTACAGCAGGCACAAGAAAAAAGATACAACGAGCATCTTGCCTCCATTGAAAACGTCGCGTAACATTTCCCTCCGACGTATAGTATTATTTTGCGCATTAAAGCACAATCAACTAAGGAATCTATTGGTCTCATACCGGGTCTCAGAAATATTTATTTTCGCGTTGATTTTGTATTATTACATTATTCATTAATTTATTATTGCTTGCACGGAGATGCAACGTCGTACATATAATGTTTATACCGATGCTGATGTTTGCACGGTATTTAATTAAACGGAGCAACGTTACTCCTGCATTTCCCTGTAATCGTACGATTAACACAGTTACCGTACTTACGCAATGACTTATGTAAACACTTATATAAATACTTGCATAATAAATTTCTACATTGATGCTTACTAAACTGTGTACGAATTCGTGAAAGCACAAGGACCGCGCCGGATGCTTAAAGCAGAAACAGAGAATATTACTGCCTGGACGGGAGAATCGTCATTCTGAATCGCGATGACACTCGGGCGGCGCGTCGTCATCGGGCTCGGGCGTCCTGAAACAAAATAAACTTCGCACGTTTCCATCCCACCGGATGGACGTGACACGTGATGCTGTCCATTATTAAAGCATAATACCCCTTTCACAATGACGCGCGCGAGCCGACAGCGACAGCCTTATAAATGTAAAGCGAATATAATGGCAGACTCGCGGCGAGGCGGGCCGATATTCATCCCCGCATTCAGGGACAGTGAAAACGCGCGGCGAGCGAGCGGGTCGTGTATCGGGAGCTTCCCGAGCCGCGGAAAATACACCACTACGATAATGTCTCGTCCCAAAAAGGTGAAACAATTAGAAAATACCCTCTCGACTTTCGTTTTCCTGTTTCCTCATCCGACGCGACTGTTCCACCCCTAACATTCAACACCCTCTGCGCGTTAACTTAGCAGCTTCCACTGTTAATTACCATCACCCGCACGGTAAATTCCATTATTTATTGTATCTACTTATCGCAACTGTCAAGAGTTCTCGTAACTATATCAATCCGAAACGTGTCCACCGTCGACGAAACCACGGAATTCGAGTTACTGGATTTCACTCGACGGCTCTCCTTTCAGGGCGACGCGTTAGCGGCGCGCACGAAAGGGAGGAAAAAAAAAGCGAGTTGACGTTAACAATGCGTGACGGTTGGCGCAAAAAATATGCTCTCGAATATGAAGTCAAGAGCGGTGAAAAAGCAAACAGACTTTTCACCTCGGCCTCTCTTTCTCACCCTCCACCCCCTTTCGCGCTCTCTCGCCCCGTCTTCCGCTCGGCGGTGGCTGGCCGAGGTGAATGAATACGTAAATTTTTTCGTGAAAAATTCCGATTCCCGCACCCCAGAAGTCGAAAGGTCTCGATTCGTTTGATTGACATCTGAATGTTCCTCGTATGCATATAAAGCCACCCTCCCGCCTCTCCCTTCCCGCGCCCTCTTTGTCACTCTCGATCACGGAGCCTCGTTCCGTGCGCCGCGCTCCCTTTATCCGAAATCGGCGCTCCGTAACTGTTGTAATTTAACGAGCACCACTTTTTACTCGTATTACCGCGAGCCAGCAGCGCACGTAACCGCGTCCCACCTTCCCTTCGCTTCTTTCACGCTCCCATCTGTTTTTCCCTCTCTGTTTCCGCGGCGCCGCTGATCAGAACTTTTTCAAGCTAACGGCGCTGTAAAGAACGATCGGAGAAAAAAATACAGGTGAAAGCACTGTGTATGGAGTGGCTTCGTTGGGCGGTGAACGTGAGACGAGCTCGTTGGTAAATTAGAATAGCACCCTGGACTTTGTAATCCGAACGAGTACGTTACACATGGGTGTTCGCAACGGTTTCTGGAAATCAGCGCTGTTACCAAAGTGGAGGGGACCAGTTAAATTAGCGAAAGAAAAAGCAGTTCGTTGGGGGAAGAAACTCGATACACGAAAAGTGACGAGTAAACACCTAGGAAGTGCGAAAGCTTTCTTAAGGGGGTAGTGAACTATTTCAGCTTCAAAAAATCGATTTTTTTTTTTTACTGATTCTGAAAGTCTTATCCTTTATGAACATTTTAAACAAAATGTCATGAAGAAATTCAAATAATTGTAGAAGTTATAGCAGCGAACGTAACTGAGTGCGCGGCCTCGCAGAGCGGTATTGGCATAGGGGACTTAACTTTGAAGCCGTTTTTCTCGAAACACCATTTTCAGACACGGTGTACATCATAACTCTTGAACCAATGAATATTTTCACTTGAAATTTTTACTGGACGTGTAGAATTTCTTCTTCTACAGAGTGGAATTCCCGCATCAACATTGGATGTTTATAAAACATTTTATAACTGATTAAAGACGATTTTTTTCCGTAAAAATGTCGAGGAAAAATTGATTCGTGCGTAACTTCCACAATTTTTGTTCAAATTCATCGCCAAAGTTCCACTCTGTACATTTTGGTGTATAAAGTACTCACCCCAAAGCATTTTGCTTTCAAATGATTGGCTCACCTGAATCGATGTACACCACCTGCAGCGGTGCGCCGTACAAGGCTATCTTCAACGATTAATAACTTCGACAATTTTATACATTCCAACGATTTATTTTTTGGTAATTACTCGCAAACGTGCCCACAATAGATTGTGAAAAGCAGGACTATAACGATTATTTGGTATGAACGTAATTTAGTGTTAAAGAAACTATCGATTTTACGTATCTAATAGTCCACTACCCCCTTAAGAGGGGCTCTCTGCGTTCGCCTGGATCCTACCGATACTTATTTTCTATCGTATAACAGCGTAGATACTTATTTTCTAATCGTAGATACTGCATAATTCAATTTGGATTGAAGAGGAGGTAAACATTCGAGGATGCGCTGAAAGTTGTCCGCACAGTTTTCAGGCGGCTCCAGGACCAAATGATCGCGAAACGGGGATTTGAACGTCGTTGGTAGGTATGGAGGAAGGGACGACACGTTCGCATTGCGATGGAATTCGGATACCAACGCGACACCATCGAGCCAGACATAAATAATGTATTGTTCGCAATTGGAGGCCACCCATCCCCGGCGTGTCTGCTCGAAGGGGTGGCTGGGGGTCCGGCGGAGCCCACTTTTATAACTCCATCGGCAATTTCCAGCTACCCTCACTCGTCGGTTTTCGATTTACACCGCAGGCTCCACCGCGCGCGCTCTTATCCTTTTGTTTGATTTATTTTCTCGCGCGGAGGAGTGATTTTCCGAAACTTTTTCCCCGGCGGGCGACCGATTATCGCTATTGTTGCGCCCTTTCGGGCTCGACGAACGCGTCGAGCCGCTTGAAAAGTCGATGACAAATCGCCGATCGGCTGCGCCACACACGGGGATCGTCTTTATCAGTCCTGCTGACGAAGGATCCCAATAAAACCCCTGCTAACACAAATCTTTCCGAATGGCCGTGTCTATATTTCTAGTTTACCTTGTAGGAGTGTATGAACGTTAAACAATGGTGGACTAAAGTATGACGAGAAATATTGAAGCAAGATCTAGGAGGGAGGGTCCTTATTTGTGCCGGTGATTATGAAAGTGGTCCAAGTTAAAAATGTAAAAGAGCTGAATTTATCTCTTATTTTGTATTACATCGATTACACAAACGCAGAAGTCTAAATATCGCGAGACGGAAAAAAAAATAACTTAGATGGCTTAGAGCACTTTCATAATCATCGGCATATTTATAAAAATAATTACAAGTTCCAATATTCGCCGTAGCTAATCACAACCCCTTTGAAATCATGAAACGTGATAGAGAGAAGAGCCAAGTCGAGCTAATTAACGTTTATAAATGAGCATCTAAACGATTCGAGCACTTAGGTATCTTCGTCTAGCGAGAAGAATAACAATTGCCAATGACTCGCACAACTGAACAGCCACGCTCAGCCGATGTTTTGCCCCTCTAATTACCACCGAGCACTGCTTCCGCAGAAAGACAGCTCGGTCGCGTGTTGCCGATCCCGCGTGCAAGGCAGACCCACCCAGTTGTGTGTTTTTCTATCGCAAAAACAGCGTATAAATACGGCTTGTTACCCCGCGGGCCCCGAATCCGATTGCGCCTCGCGCCGTGTAATGCCACCCTTTTATGTTAATCGCTAACCCTTCCGCGTTTAACCAGCTGCGCCCGGCCATTGTCTACCGTCCCGCTCTCGTTTTTTTTCAGGCAGTTTTTCTTGTCGCGGTGCCCAGGAGCGCGCTCCGGACAAAACGGGACGCACGCGCCCAGCCTCCGACCACGTGTCTGATTCGCAGACCGTCGACGACGCAACGAGGGGGTCAGTTTTTGCTCGAAGGAGAGAAAAACAACGGGGGTCGCCGCGCGGAGGAGACGGCGAAGGGTAAGGATTCCCTTGAAAAAACTGCACTTAATGAAAGCTGGAGGCGGATGAGCGGTTGCAAATCGCCGTAACCCGTTTTCCCGCCAACCGTTTCCACCCCTCGAGGATGTGCTCGCCCAAATCGCGTTATCCGATTAATTCGCGACGTTTGCATAAGCGCTTCATAAAGGTACGAATCCACGATGAGATTTTACATGAGAATTTTCTATCACGAGGCAAAAGTCTCATCAACAACTAAGTGTAAATAATGGAAGTCGGCGGGAGAAATTTTTGAAAGTATAGGTACATATATCATGAAAGTTCATTAAACTAATGGCAAAATAATTTTAAACATAATAAAATAATTAAATAATTGTCTCATCGTGGATTTGCACCTTAAGATTCTACACACTTGTGTGACCAAAACAGTGAAATGGAAGAGAGACAGAAATGCAAAACGTGACGTGAAGCAATTAATGTCAGTTTTCATGGGTAGAAATTGCGTATGCAGTTCCGTGGAAATTATAGTAGATTGGGGGGTAGAGATTGGAGCTTGATGGGGAGGATTAAAATCGCCAATGAAACCAGCAGACGGGGAAGAAATTGCAGGTCTCGAAGACCTGCCTTCGAGTCGAGGGTGGGCAGACTTTAACCCTTTTGCCATCGAGGGCATGCGCAAGGGTAGGTCTGCAATGCAACCTCGGTAATTGCTGCACCCGAGACAAAATGGCAGACGTTCGCAGCGATGGCGGAATTATCAACCTGTAACAGATTAATTGGAGGCAACGATCGGACATTCTTCATCGTCGCATCGACCACTTACTGTCCGTCGATCGATGTAGCGACCTATGCCCGGCGAATAGACCCCGAAGGCGGTGGGCCTGGGAAATTGGATCCGAAAGCGTTTGATTTCGGAAACGCGGCTGAGTTTAGTAGCCGGCAGTGTCTATAGGTTGCCGGTGTACGCGTAAAGTCATGCTCCGGTGAAAGGAAGCAATTACCAGGGAGATTTGAGGAGGGCAAAAGAGGATCATGGCATCTTTCCTCGTTTTTCCCCCATCTTCCCTCTTCTGGTCCAGTCTTCTTCGGGGTTGATGGCGCGGCTTGCTCCGTAGTTAGCGGGGCGTGTCTTCAGTTTCTTTGAATTAAACATCATGCCCGCTTCAATCAGCCCATCCCTTCGACCTCTTCTCGCTCCTCTCCGTTTCTTCCTCTTTCGCTCCGCGAGCAAACCTCTCCTCCTCTCTTCTCCCTTCCTCCCTCGCTCGTCTTTTGGCCGCTTTCTCCGTTCCAGGGCCGTTCGAGGACGCTCCGAGGGATAGGGTGGAGGTCGAAGGTGAATCCAAAGGGCAGGCCCCTCTCTCGCGAAGACACGCGTCGCGAGATACATTTCTTTATAAATTTGTAATCAGCCCTTGCACCGTCTTTCACGCCCCCTGTCCTCTGCGCGTTTTCACCCTCACGCGAACGCTCTCTCGTATTTCCACGATCGTATTCCGCGCTGCTCGCCTCCAACGCAGGATTCTAGTATCATCATCGTCACATCTTGACGAAAACGTGTCCGCCTTGCCCCCGTTCCCTCACCACGCTCAAGTTCCATTCGTTAGTCTAGGGCACGTAGTTCCCTCATCGATATTAATACCGCCCTTTATGATTTAGCTAGGCAGAAGATGCTCGCGACAGTTTCCAGCGGAGGACGCGGGCGCGTACGTAAATCCACTGTTGGAGCTGGAACGTCTCTCTACGAGGGCGCATAAGTCTCGGACTCAGGTGCTCCGCGCTCGACAGGGTGTTCATACCCGGCAGCCTCTGGCACTTTGCTTTTACCGAAATTTATCTTCCCCCGCGTTTTACGGGGGCCTTGCAAACTGGCGAGGAAGAGGCAAGGACGTCGGACGCGCGAAAAGAGTATAATAGACAGCGCCCTCGGTTCGGGGCGACCAACCCCCTGCGCGGAAAGGATGTTCCTCGAGTAGGTTCGTGTTTCGACGGGTTATCGAGGTCGCGTGCGCGGGGCGCGCGATTAGCCGCGTCTACACGCGTTATGGAGATGGAGCGTCGCAGAAATGATTTCGGGCCGGCGCTCGAGAGGCACGCGCTTTGGCGGGATATAGGGCTTTTTTGTGTCAAATCGATCCGCACCCGATCGAGCGAGGGTGTCACGCCGGTGTACGGATACATAACACTTGGGGCGTTCCAGAAACGATGTTAAAGGGTGTCTGTTCCTGCGCGTATAAATTCTGTTAGGGCTACACGCTTAGATTATCCTACACGCGCGTGTACCGTTCCACGGGCCCGTGGCGTTGCTCAATTTTGCAACGCTTTTAATCGTTTCCCAAATTCAGCAATTTATACAGGCTACTCTGAATATCTTCCAGTTACAAGATTCCTATACTCCTGCTTGGCAAGACTGAAAATTGATCTCGCGCGAAGGTCAGCAGACCATTAATTACGCAATTATGGAAACTTTCGGTGCTCTTGATTCCCCCGCGAGAGCACGAGTCAAGTAGGAATAACGGCGTCAGGCAGCCTGCAAGGAATCCCCAGTTCCTGTTCCTTCGTTGGTCTGCTTGCTCCTCCGCCTATCAATCCGCCCCGGCCGCCTCTTCACCCTTCCTCTTCCTTATCCTTTCAACTTCTTCGGAGCGGCGAAGACGTACGGCTCGATACCCTACGGCCGAGTTGCTACGGAGCACTCGAGAAGTCCACCCCAAAGATTTGATCAGGAGAGAAAAAAAAAAGGAGAGATACGGCCCGGGCAAGGTGGAGCGAGGGGCCGAGGGTGGGACCCCAGCAGGCACGGGGCGAGGGTACCAGCGCGGAGCGCCCGGCTAGCACCGCACCCCACGCTATGAAAAAACTTCGCTACCCCTAACGATTTTTTTCTCTCCTCAACCCCATCTCGACGCACACTAATTACGTTTTTAAGCGAAATTACTTGCGAGGCAGCGCGGTGCTCCTCGCCGACGCCAAACGGTCCCCGACTGGCTCAGACCTGTCATGGCTTCTCGGCGGGGGTAGGTGGGCGAATGAAATACCGCGCGCGGGGGGGGGTGGTGCACTTTTTTTCTGCTGAGAACAGAAGCCCCGGGAACGAAGCGGGTGGCGCCCCTCTCCCGTGGCGTTATTTCTGATTATGAAACGTTAAATGGCATCGTCGGCCTCGTTACTCATCCAAATTTTATTCGTCCCGGCAATTGGCCCGGCAAAGGTCCTACAAGAATCGGCTGGGTCAGCGGAAAGTGGCAATTCTGGGCTCCGCCTTCTCTGAGCCTCTTTGCCACGTCCCGCCGTGATCATTGCTCGGATTTTCGCCTCCTCTTTTTGCTTAATTTCATCGGCCTCGTTCGAACTCGCGAGTTCCTCTTTGGGCGTAACCCCGGCGGTTACGTCTCTCGCGATCTTTCATTCCTATTCATTTCTGTTTCTCGAACCGCAGTATCCTTCTATCTATATGGTAATCGAAGTTCACGAGTTTCGTTCCGGGTTAGGAACCGTAATGACGCGTCACGTTCCGTGTTCCCCTGGAAACAAATTTCTTTTTCGTCAACCCTTGCCAATATCGGCGGCCGATCGCGATGCAGCAGTTACGCGCATCTCATGAATAATTTCGGGTCTCTCTCTCTCTCTCTCTCTCTCTCTCTCTCTCTCTGCTAGTCTGTGGGTCGATCGGAAGGCTTGCGGGGGTTTGGTATAAGGGTGCAACCGGACCTAGGCTCGCTGCAAATCCCTCTAGATAAAAAAGTGTGCGCCCACCCCAGGCGCTATCACCCTAGCCGATAGTAGTGACTCACCCACGATCACCCAACCCATTTTTTTTCAACCCCTCAGCGCCACGGATCCGTGGGTCCGCGGCTGGCCCGTCTGAGGGGGATGAATCCTTTCGCCTCGTGCTTATTCCTTGTACTTTGCTGCTCCTATCGGAAAGGGTTCGACGACCCTACTGGAAAATTCTCTGCCTGCGAGCCTGTCTATCGAGCCGTCTGTCCAGAACAGAGAAATATTCGACGTCACACGTGTCCCCATCTTCAGAAAAATAATCTACCCTTGAAATATTGATAACGAAGCCTAGGCCACGTTCCTGCGCGTTTAAGGGGTTCACTGAATAGCGTGTAAGGGTCCGTGATCCTATGGTCCCTTCGAGGTAAAGAACAGAAAGTTTCTCTATCGTCTGGAGAAACTTTGTATAATAGTTGTTCAAAGAAGAAGATCGATCATCTCTCTGTTTTCCTCGGACACCTTCCGCGAGATCTGCTAATGGACTCTCATGCGATCCCGCCTGCCTCGCGTCACTCTTCGTCTTCGTTATTCATGCCCCGTTACTAGATCCGTGAATATTTTCGCTCCGGGTACCCTTTCTTTTCGGTCGAAAGCGGGCGTCGCCTTTTTACGCGTGGCATTATTTTTTATGTCTTATGCCGAGCACTCTCTCTGTGCCCTGCTCTGTCGCCCATCGACTCGCCCCATCCCATCGCGCCTTTCCTTCCTCCTTCGCTCTTTTCTCGCGAGTCTCCTCGGGATCTGCTGTACCGCGACGGGCGACACCGTTGAAGGGAGATTGTAATTTTAATTTTTAATTTTTTTTTCACCGATCCCGCCGTTCAGGGGCCTGCTGGGGAGCATGGTGCAGAGAGGTGGATACAAATTCTAAATAGTTGATGAGATATGGATTTCCCTAGGTGGATTGATTAGGATAACCACCGTGCCAGACCCGCGGAGATTCCGCGTTTCAAGAATGTTCTCGATCTCGAAGGCTCCTTTGCCCGCAACGAGGCGCAACAAGCATCAAAGAGGGAGCCTCGATATCCTCCTCGCAACGGGACGTGGAACATCTCCACGATAATTGGCAGGACGAGTCGAAGAATTTGCTTAGTCGAAAGCACCGGCCATCGTGTATCCGCCGTTCCCAGTATCAGCGAACTAATCTCGCCTCTTCTTCCCTTCAAGAAGCATCCGCGGCCTCGCCCTCGTTCGTCTTACAAGGGAGGAAGATCTCTCGACCACCCTTCCGCGCGACTGGAACAGAGTGACTGGAGGGGCAACGGGGTGGCGAAGAAATAAGGGAACCAGGGAGGAAATATTTTGACCCTGTCCGCCGTCTTCCTCTAGCATCCCCCTTTCCTCTCGATGGCCGGAGGATGGCAGGGAAGGGGAGCGGTAGCACGCGCGATCCCCCTCTCGAAGAAGTATCTTGCGTAATTAAGCAACGCGGCCGTAATGTATCCAGCGTGCAGGGGCGGCCATATTGCCCCCGGTGTGGGGTGACGATGGGAGGGGGAGGCTGGAGGCCGCGCGAATCCAACTACGGAGGGTTGCTACCGGCGAGAAGATGGAAGGGTGAAGAGAGCCGGAGAAGAAGGACGGAGCTAGACGGGAACAGAGGGAAGAAGAGGAGAATGGCCTGCGGAGAGAGGAGGATCGGCGGGCAGGGCGAGGGTAATGATATGCCAGGGTAGTCGCAGCACCGACGACTCTCCGACCCTTCATCGGCCGATGGAAGGCCAAGAGGGGCTGCGTCGCAGGATCGTCTCAGCGGCTTCTTCTTCCTCTTCTTCTGCATCCTCAACCCCGTCTTATTTCTTCCTTTCCTCTTCTTTATTTAATTCCGCAGCAGCAATTACAGCCACTAGACACCCACACTGCGATACGAACGATAGGCGTACAATCCGGCCTCCAGCGAGTTTCCCTGTCCCTGGTCCCTTTGATTTCTGCCGAACGCTTAAAAGTATCCCGGTGAAAGAGGAAGATCGCGAACGGCGCACGGCTATTTAGTCACCAGCTGGAGATGGAGTCTATTTAATTTATGGTGGCGTTAAGGGAGGATATTTTAACGAGGCCCACTGCGATTCGCTCGTTCATGTTCACTGAATTAATCTCGGAGTCATTGGGCGTGAGCACCGCCGTCAAATCAAGTTACATCTGCTCGGCGTTCGGCGCGAATAAATCATGCCCTTGATTCGCTTAAGTCGTTTGCATGCCATTAATTATACCGGAATAATGATCGGTTCCCTCGGTCCCTCCTCTAACCCCCCCGGTTGATCGTGCCAACGGGGGTCGCGAGGCAGCTCGAAACGCGCGAGGAACGGAGAAAATTCCGTATTCCCGGGAAACGGGGGGGGCGACGAAATGTAGAGAACTGGTACGCGGGGCTCGCGTGAGTGCACGCGCGCGCGCGTGTAGTTAGGAAATATCGTGTGCATGCATAAATCATGATGAGTCGCGGTTTTATATACCTATACGTGTAAGTCGCATGCTCTGGTACCGGCTACTATTATGTAAATCAGCCGTGGCACACCATGGTACCCACCCATAAGCGATAAAATATCCGCTATACAAGCCTTCCATTGTGAGGAATTCATAGTGGCCTCCCAGATAGGCTGCGAACGAAGAAAGACGCGGTAAGGGTGTGCCCGGCCGCCGGTCGCCCGGCAAATGTTCCGCGGAATAAATTTATTTAAAATTAAAAGGGATAGTGGTGCTGCGCGTTGTCCGTTCTGACACTGTTACACGTCCCTTGGTTCGAAGGAGAAAGTGGCACGGAGAAAACCGAAAACAGACCTAAAGTGACCCTTCTAATGATAAAGGTCACTGTTTTTGTTTTTCCCCAATGCAGTGTAAACAAGGGGATGATGCTGTTTTTAAAGTGTGTGGGCGACCTTCGGCACTCCGAAATACGTGCATCTATTGTGAACGTCACGATTAGGTATTCGTGTATTTCTTCGTGTTTTGTTTAAATTTTATTTTGCGTATTCTGTGGTGTCATTAATTATATGAATAGTGGCTTTAGAGTAGCTCAGAGATTCTTTCTAGGTCGTACTGCGAGATTGATTTAAAAACGCTCGTTGACCTTGGACTTGAGCACATTTGTGCCTGTCAAGGGAACCGATGCCATTGATTTTTTTCTGCGGGACTACTGCCGCTGTGAACCCCAAGAGTACACGGGTGTATTATAGCCAGGGAAGATATACAGCAAGGCCACTTTGACGAACAGCTGTACTGTCCAATTTTCCTATCAAATTATCGTTGACATAAAATACGCAGAAGCACATAGGGTGGGTGTACCAGTAAATAAGCACGTACCATTGAATGAACATTTTTTATTAAAACGCGTAAAATAATTTATTAACTCTCATCCGTTCCTCATTTCACGAACTGAATCTGTCCCTCGGTGTGAAATTGACGCGGTGGTAAATGATCGATGAAATGACAAGGTAAACAGTTACGTTTCGATATTTTTTTTTTATTCAAATTGATGAGTGAACATTTACATCTTAGGCTTTTCACAACTTTCGCATAAAATAAAACGATGTGCAGGACATACTGCTTGTTTACAAGAATCACAAATAACAGAACGGTATAATTTATTACAGGAAAACTGTGTCAAATTGACACGAGAGACGGATGAGGGTTAAAATAAGCACCTAATAATTAGAGGCTTCTTTTATTTTCTTGCTTCATATCCAAATAATCTTTGTCGCATGTGGAATCAATGGCGCTGCAAACGTAATTTTATAATAGTGTTTATATACATAGTACTCTTAACTGATCATTTATTGGCGTGTTTACCATAGTTCTTTAACTTAACAAAATGAATTTTTAGTTTCGACCGTAATAATTGATAGTAAATTTTTAGTTTCGGCGCAATGGTTCGGTCAATTTGAACTGATAAATAAAACAGCTATTTTGCAAATTATATCTTATACTCTTTCGACGTTTCGATCTGGATTTAGATCATCCTCAGGAAAGAATTATAAATTATATTGCTATTGCTATTAATATTCGATTAATTCTTATAATTCTTTCCTGAGGATGATCTAAATCCAGATCGAAACGTCGAAAGAGTATAAGATATAATTTGCAAAATAGCTGTTTTATTTATCAGTTCAAATTGACCGAACCATTGCGCCGAAACTAAAAATTTACTATAGTTCTTTAACTTACTATCCAGTCTCCAAAATTGCTAACTGTTCCTATTCGAAGCGCTCCAATTCCGAATAAAATGCAAACAGAACGATTCCCAGATAACATTGATCGCACAAATTTCCTTCCACTCGCTGAGTCACCCCCAACAGCGTTAGTACCTGCTCCACTAATTCTTCCCATCAACTCACCTGTGGCGTACTTTCACAGAAACACCCTTTGTTACCGTCACAGTCCACTATATCTCGCGCGGAACAACCCCCGCCCGGCCGCTCGCGAAACCGTATCATCCCTTCGATACGATAAATCCCACCGTCCTCTGGCGAGTGACAGCGCGAATAGGAGCGAAGGCGAACGGTAAAATTCATGCCCGTTCCTTACGCGCCGGCGGTGGTGGTTATCGATAAGACCGCGAGCCCGGCGTCCCCCATAAATGTAATCCATAAAATGGATGCCCGCAGGAGGAGCGAGGAAATAGATCAAAACTAGGCCAGGCGAAAATCGCGCGAATTTACTGCATATTGGAACACGGCCTCCCGTTACGAGTTCTCTCGTTCGAGCAACTGCCCCGGCTCGATTTCGAGACCCCTGACCGATTTGCTTACCGGCGAGCCTCGGCTCTTCAAGGTGGAAACTCAAAGGCGGGTAGTTAGTCGTTGGTCAACCCTGGTAATTGCGCGTAACCATGGAAATGCCTGTTTGTTTGGGGGCTCTTTTGGTCCTGGTGGCGAGGGCGCGGAGGGTGAAAGGGTGCACGCTTTCGAGGCCACTGAATGCAAAGAAGGGTTGTAAAGGGTCGGCCGGAAGTCAAGGACGCACTCGCTGACTTGGAGAAACTCGGCCAGCGTTCTGGCCCTTCTCTCGTCCTTTTTATTTTACGCCGATGCTGCGCTCCACGCGCCACGTATTACCCAACGAACGATAAACCGGAACTGTAAGATGTTTAGATTCTTTCTATCCACCGCGTTTCGGGGGTAGGTATGTTTTTCTCAGCGATACATTGTTTGGAGAATTTGGAGCACTTTGATGCCCACCGAGATATAACGTTATTACACATCGACAGCTGTTAATAGACACCCATAAACGTAAGGTAGATTGTCGACCGATCCCATGTACTTGAGAAGAGAGGAACAAATTGTGCTTCCCCGCTTCGTGCATTGGAAGGTTCTTTGTGCCCCCGATCCCTCGTCTGCGGAACATTGGGACACAGGCAATACATCAATCTTTATCGAGTAGTTTCGACCACGCCACACTATTAAATCCTGATTCTTTACCAATCGACTACGTGATTATCTATACCAACCCCTCAGCTAGCGAACGATAAAAAACAATCGCTTATTTCCCCGAGGCTACAAAAAGCAGAGCTTGAACAACAAAAATGTCCCTCCTCGTGTGGGCAATTACACGACTCCGCGATCACTCTTTAAAACTCCAGGCCGATCGTGGAATCTCGAAGCGACCCGCTGCAAGCCGCGTGGCCGACGAGAAATTCTCGTGCCCGTTGGGAAGCGCGATCGCTAATTTCGTATTCGTCCTGGTAGCCGGCTCGCGGGGCTCGAGGGGGGGGGGGGGGGAGCGAGGAAGAGGATCGCGTCGGAGGAAGGGAGAAAGGGACGGGAAGGACCATTGGAAGGGTGGAAAAAAAAAGGGTCGAAAAACGCGGCGAGCGAGGGAGAGAGAGGGGCGCAGCGCGAAAAAGGTCGGCGAGCGAGAGATCGGCGAAGAGAGGGGTAAGCAGCGAGGCATCCCCACTCGGTGGGCCATCCGCCCCTGAAAAAAGAGTTAATATTGATCCGTTTTTTTATTTGAGTCACCCCCAGGTTTTTCACCCTCGCTATTTTTTCTTCCCTCGGCTGCAGGGATCGCCGCGGTGCGCCGCTGGTACGACAGAGACGGAATTAGTGTTTCTATAGCAACTCTCTACCCCGTCCGTTCGTTTCTACGCCCGTCCGTCAGTCCGTCGGCCCGTCCGCTCGTCCGTGCAAGTCCGCTGGTCCGAATTATCCCTCCCGATTTCGAGACGTTCGTGGCCCTTCGTCCCCGCTGCAGAGAAGATCCTATCCGCGAGGAAATCGCGACGTATAGGCCCAAGGTTTCCGCAGGCGTGATGCCAAGCTGCGCCCTTCGAAGGACGATGGCTTCCTTCGGTATATAATCGTTGGTAAAAGTGGTTCCTGGGAGCACGCGATAGGTGGGTCCGGTTAACGTGGACGCGCCAGGTGACTCGCTTAACACGATGGATGTAAGTTCTTGTAGATTCGCTCCGGGATCGAAGATTCCTCGCGATGAAGACGGAAGAGGAGATAACTGGTGAGGTATGTTCTGAAGTAGAACAGGGAGATATCTCCGGGTGTTTGATATTTAAATGGGAGGGAAGCGGTCGAGGCGATAAAGCAGCAAGAAATGGCGATAAATTGCAAGGCTGGGACTCAGGGGCACAATATGGGTCATTTATAACGACTGATAGACACGTGAAAGCTTGCCGCGATCCGACGCGCGCAGTTTCCTTCCGCTCCGAGTGCAGCGGATAGCCGTGAGTTAAATTCACCCCCTTGAAATCAGGAAATATGAAGCCCCCCCGATCGCGTTTTCGTATATATTCCGCCGCGGGAGGGTCGGCCCCGCGGAATATCCTTCAGACTGGTAAGTCGATGCATATTTCAGAGACTCAGCCGCGCTTTGTTCCGGAATATGCTCTGAGCGAGCGTTCCTCCTCCTTCTTCGTCTCCATTTTCCCTCCGTTCTTTTGCATTCCCTTTGACCAGTTCCCTCCCAGCCTAATAACACCCTTTTACCACTCTCCCGTAGCCTGGAATCTGTTTAATGCTCACGATATCGGCTCTCCTTCTGTGATGAAAGCGGCCCCGAGTTTCTCAACGTCCCCGTGGCCCCGCGAAATCTAATTCAACAAGGATACCTTTGCAATAACACAATTAAGTCGAATAGCCCGCGACCATTGCTACGAGTTTCATCCTCGTGGCACGCGAGGCCGTACATTGTTTGCTCCCTTGGATAGACCAGCACAGGAACTTTGTATTAACAAGTATTCGATTATTCAAAATGGCAAGCTACCTGGAAACGGAGTCCGATAATAAGGAAACGAAGATTCCTGGCGATAAGGGTGGACCTTCCGCCGTCGGATTAAATTACACGTCGAGATGGCGAGAGGTTGCCATCTCCGTCCTCGAATTCGGTTACTGTAACGCGATAAAGAAGCTCGTAGGTCCATTCGGTCCGATTCTTATGGAGGGGGTTCCGTGGGGGCTGAGCTACTCCTTGCGCGGAGTCGACACGGCCGCAGCGAAGTGTGCGGAGTTGCAGGCTGCAGGGGTTACGTCCACGGGGGTGATTCTCGAGGGGTTTGACAACCCCTTGGCCCCGACGGTGTCACCTAAGCGGCCGAGCCCCTTGGATCGTTTCGTGTTCGAATCCTCGTCTTTACGAGGGCCCAGCTTACTTTTACGTAGAACTTGTGGAAGTTTCGCCGGGCGTTTCCCGCGGAGCTACGTGATTGCGCACCGAGACACACGCTCCAACACGCGGCGGTGTCTTTAAAATACACATCTTTATCGGCGTCTCTCGCCGCTCCACTTCGGCGATCCCTGCCGCAGAGAAATTCGATAAAGGCGCGATCTCACGTGGAAACAATTGACTCGGGAGGTAGCCAGGTATCTACACGGCAACCACGGCGAGTCTGTGGGATTAGAAACGCGGACGCGGTAATTATCGAATTACTGCAATCTTTATCTTACAGGCTGATTATCGATGCCCTGACGCGAAGGGTATTTGTTATGCGCTTCCGATATAAATCGTGTTACTACTCATTAGCCGCGCTATTTCGAACGATTCTGAAGCGATCCCGTCCCGGCACCTGTCACTTAGAGAAGCGGACTGGCCGCAGGGCATTAGCGGGCCAAGATGACAGCCGACAAATGCACGCGGTCATAAAAGATAGGATAGCAGGTGAAAACCTCCGTGGTACGCGTCTCCCATTTTATCGATGAATTTTCCACACAGACGGAGGGCAACGCGTTGCGCGCCTCGTCCAAATCGTCCGACGACAACGGCGCTTACGAGCTCAATTTCCTGGGCGCGTTTGTAAAGGTGTCGGAGTCACTAAACTTCGTTCCGTCACGCTCCTGTATTTATAAATCTTCGACTATTCACGCGGTCTTTCCCTCCGTCCCCTCCCCGGGGGAATTATCGACAGGAAAATAAGCTTCGTTGAGATTTCCATAATCAGACGCTGGATGACGCGAGCAACGATATTTATTTCGGCATGACGATTCGTGTAAGATTGACGAAGTTTCGGGAATTAGGGTAAATCCGGGAGACGCGGTCGGGCCGGAGAGTTGGTCGTGTCGCTATATTTCAGAGTCTATACGTAAAAATGCATTAAAGTGCAGACCAATTACTTCTCTAGAAGCCAAATAGTTGAATGAATAGCGTTATTTCGCTTCCTTCTGTGTTTTTCTGGATTTATAGGCTATAAAAGGTAAATTGATGTTACATTTAACCTCTTTTGTCAAACAGCGGTTGTACAGAATCGTATTTAAAATATACTTCTAAGTTTATTTTCCTTTAATGTTTGGAATAATAAGATAGTAGAGACATTGAGGGACAATGCAGCCAAAGTATTTGGCCATATTAACTCTTCTTTTCAAAGCTAACGAGAAGACCATGTCTCGCTGCAGAAAGGTGAGATGGTCGAGTTATGATTTTTTTATTATTTTTGTTTATTTTTTTATTTCTTATTATTATTTTATTATTATTTTTGTTTATTTAGTTTATTTATTCACTTTTGTATTCGTGTGCCTTGCTAATCGCCAGTAGGTAATTCACTTTTTCTTTGATGTGTTATTTACTTGTTTAGCGTAAACAAATTAAATATCAATGAATCCGTAGTTGTATTCACTCATAAATAATTTTGCTTTATCCTTTGTTAATTTTCCATGAATAATTATGTGAGTGGTATCTGCCAACGACGAAAACCATTTCTCCCGGCACCTCGGGAGAGGTGGTCAGATGTCATGACTTCAGTTTTCAACCCGATTTACAGTAAATATTGTCTTAATGCAAATATCGACCAGTTTTTCTGAATTGGCATAAAATTCTGAACATATTAGGTTTGCTCTGATAAAATAAGTAATATCTATATTAGTTTAAATAGCCATTTTATATTAGGTCGACCGCGTCTCCCGGATTTACCCTATAGAATATCGAACCGCGATGGCTATATATGGTACCTACATCAATTAAAGCGATTAGCAGAAGGTATCTACGCTTGTGACATCGCATAATTGACGTGAATATTTCATAGCTGGAGGAGTCTGAGGTGTGTGGAGGCAGTCAATATTTTTCTCCATGCAACTTTCCGTCTCCAGATGAACCTCCAAACATATTTTATCGCACGATTCAGGGCTTTGCGGCGCGAGGAGTGCAGTTCCATTTTCTACCGTCTTTGAGTTATGACGTGTAATATATGTAAAAGAATCCACATCGTTTGATGCGCGTTTCATGCAAATCCGATAACAAATTAGCGATTTGTTGTAAATAAATAAAAATAGAAATATTAATATTTTTATTCTAGAATATTTTTTCGCCAAAAAACAGAAATAAAAACTTATTCACTAAATAACTACTACTTCTTGTGTGAGAATATATATTTGTCAATTTTAATTTATTAATAATCGAACATCTAACAGGCGTGACAGTGCAGGTTGGGAGCGTTTCGTTTGAAAAAAAAAAAGTATCGCCTCAGTTCGTGACGCGTATCCTCGAAGGTCGCAGCAGCTAGCGGCCAGCGATTTTGACTCGTGGCAAAAGGATTCGCCATATGGTCTGCTGCTTATCGTTAGATGTGCCACGAGAGCCGAGAGCATTCGACTCCCGAGAGCCAACGGTGCTTCGAGGAACGAGGCCCATTTATTTGGCGTGTGCTGTATAATTAGGACTCGAGAGCTGCCCTCACCCAGAGAGCTTATTGTCCTTTTTTTCTCTCCCCCCCTCGACCCTCCCCCGGTCGGTGGAAAACGAGTTTCGAATATATATTGCGGGCCGGCCGTGCGGTCGGTCGAATTTCGGAACCGATCTTCCGTCGCGTCCAGAGGGAACGGCGCTTCCGGAAGTACCTGGTCATCGGCAGAGAAAGATGGGGGCCAACGGTAGGGAAACTACATCTCCTCTCCCTTTTTAATGGGAGCAAACGGGGGGAAAAAGCGGCAACCATTCGGGCAATAAACTTCCGAAACTTTTCCGAGTCCATCCCCCACCCGTCTCAGTTCCTCGTCGCGTCGTTCCTATGGAAATCGAAGCCGTAGACAAACGCCGTAGACAAAAATTACGCCCCGAAGGAGATCGCCGCGCCGCGGCCGTTTCGTGCCGTCCGAGCCCGAACGTGGTCTGTCGATCTCTCTTTTTTCCCCACCGGCTCGGCCATATGTCGGGGGACTGTAGCCCGACTTCCGTAAAACGGGAAGTCATTTAAATTTAGGCTGTTTACGGAATTCGAGCGACGAGCCGTGGAAGAGGGGTGGAAAGAGGGTTGCGCGAGCCGCCGATAAATCCTGATTCCTCCAAAACTCTTAAATAGCATTATTTTTAGGCATTAGCTTAAAAAAAAAAGTAGAGTGTCGCCGACGATCCCCCTTTAAAGCTCTCGATTTCTCCGCGATCGCTCAGGGGCCAGCATTCTAAACGTTTTAAATGGAACGTTGATTCCGCGATCGGAAGTAAGCGGCGCTCATTGTGTCGGGATTTTTAAGGGAGACGCTCGCTGCCGTTCGACAGGATCGAATGGGTACAGCCAGCGAGTGTACAACTATGCGTGCCTGGATTTCACGTAATTTTGGGTTTCTCCGGGTAAATGGTATCGCGTTTCTTAGGACGCTGCATCGGATTGGCGCATTGTCAACGGGCGGGCCACCTAAGGGGCCGAGGGTGGCAGTCAGGATCCCTTTCACCATCCCTCTTTCTTCGGCGGCAGCACGCGCGCTTCGCCGCTATAAAGGAGCTTTTTTTTTTACAGAAAGACAAGGAAAAAGAAACACGCACACACCGCGGCGAGATGGGACGCTGACGTGGTGCGGCGGAACAGGGGAAGCGGCTCCTTCCCTTGTCCCGGCGCGCTTTTCAGGGACGCGTGGCGTGCACACGACGTCATTATTTCACGTCTGTGGGCCTCGAGCGATGGAAAATTTACGGCTAGCCACTGTTTTCTCCGGAAAACTCACGTCGGCTCCCATTAAAGTCTATTTAACGATCGTTCTTAATCTTCGTGGACGCGAGCGCCGCCGAAGGACTTCCATTACGGGTGTTTCGACATCGCTGATAGAAAGCCGCGCGCCGCCACCATTCTCCCTCCATCCCGAGCCGCGCTATTTCTGTTTTAATGAACATTGGGGTTGATGGGACAGTCGAGTGTCTTCTTAATGACAAACGCGACCATCATTGCGCGCGCGCAACTGCGTATGTTTACGTATTTTCCTGTACGGTACTTCAGGTAGCGGCATAGCGGTCCAGGGACCCTCCGAGGTCGTCGGAGGCTGACCTCGGAAATAGTCCTCCAACCGGTGCCCCGAAATGGGATTTCTTGATGCGTTTTGACAAAAGGTCGCAGCGTCAAGAGGGGACTGCGTGTGTACGCGTTTCTGGGTGAACTGCTTTGCGTCGAGGAGGAACGAGAGACGTTGCCTGAAGGCTAATTGAGGCATTGAGAGCAGAAAAGTAATTAATTTTTCCTATTTTATTAGATCAGTACAGCCTATTGAAATACATTATTGCTAGTAACTTAACTTCACTAAAAAAGTGGGTTAGTCCGTTTTTGCTCTCAATGCCTCGATTCACTTGCATTCTATGTAGGAAGAATCCCACATTGTACCTACATTAACACCGTCTTAATCTGGACCTGCTGTCATGATACCACATTTACCAATTAGTATTACAGATTCAATTACAAATGGCCCTAAAGCACCATGCGAGGATTCCTCGGGCGATCGTGGATCTACGAAGCATGGCTGCTACGGGAGACACCCGTCTGCCGACTCATCGCGAATCGATCGCGAGGAGGATCAAAGGACGATTGCTCGGTGACGGGCAGAATTTGGAGAAACCTCTGTCCATGGATTCCCGAGCGATCCAAGCCCAGTCAGTCTGGATCCCGCTGCATCTGCCACGTGCCCCCACATTACGGCATAATGTGTCACTGTGCCACGGGCGCAGCTCTGCCCCCCCCCTCACTTGAGCGATTTAGCAGCGCCAGCAGCCTCTCTTGTTCCCCGCGCGCGCGAGCATGCCGTGCGTGGAATCCTAGATTTTGGAAACTTGGTCGGATTGAATGGCGCAGCTGAATGCAGGTCGCGCACCGTTCCGGCGAAAACGAGTGAGAGAGAGGAGCGTAGAGTGGCATGGACATGGAGGGAGGGTGGGAGGGGTGACTGGGCCAGTTTTTCAACATCCACCACCCCATTGCGCCCTCTGCTCTCTCACTCTCCCCCTCGCTCGTCGCTTTCCCCGATTCTTCTCTCTTTTTCCCTGGTTTTTCCAGCGATACTCGACGCACTCGGCGATGCAAGATGCAACCTCGGATGAGTTGTGAAAATATTGACGCTCTGCGGCCTGGCGACAGTTTGTTCCCGAGCTCCGGTGGTCCTTCAGGGGATAATGGACTCGGGGGATAATCGATAAATCGATGGCTTTCCCCGAGCGATTAATATCCTGTTGATTGTTAAGCATCGCGCGTTTAACGAAATGAACTTTAAACGAACTGTGGGCAGGGCAAGGGGGTGTGGGAGTGAAACAATGACGAGAACGATTAAACAGTGAGCTTTTAATAATAAAAATATTTTGACAGACCAGTCAACTCGATGGAACATTCATTTAAATTGAGTCGTGTGTATATATATATATATGTACACACACACACATATATATATATATATATATATATATATATATATATATATATATGCATGTGTGTATGTGTGTCTGATTGTGAGAAACACCGTATGTTACAAAGGATTTCTTTCTTCATCGACTCTTAATCCAAGGTAGGAATTCGACATTGGCAGCGACGTAGTATGATAATAATAATAATATTAATAGTAATAATGTTAACTACAGGTAGAGCGCTATTATTAATTAAATTACTTAGAAAACGGTCTATATTCATATTTGTACGCGCAATATCTCTTCTTAATACTCCGTTTTACATATTCTCTTCGTTTTCTCTATTACTCATTTTATCGCATCCTCCCCCAATCTCCTTAACTATTTAGGAATACTATTTAAAATCAGTCTTGTGGTTGAGATATATTAGGTGTCTGGTGAGGTAGTGTCAGTTTCATAGTATACATCGTGTGCCACTCGGATTCTCTCCCCGTACACGCCTATCGAAATCACAATTATATCGACGAGAGGCCAACGATTTTGCTCCCTCTGTTCCGTTTGCATACGTGCAATCCTGTACCAATGTTCCCGTAGACCGGTGTGTGTAGCCCATTTCCAAAAACAAAACGGAGCTCCCCTAATCTCAAGTGGCCATTTTGCTCTTATCTTCCTAATTAGCGAGTTGTGAGAATAAATCGTCCGTCGTATCGCAGAACAGTGTTAATCATCATCATCTTCCCTTCGTTTAGTAGTTAGTTACACACGCATAACATTTGAATTTGTACCATGTGTCGTCGCGTCCGCTGGCACTCGAGGCCCCGCGCCCCGATCTGTACAACAGCGAGATGAATCGCCGCATCGTGGAGGATCACCTTTCGACCGTTCGCAAGTTGCCTGACACCTCGATGGAATACAGAGCGACAAATGAATCTCCCGAGATACAGCGTTGTACAAATCCAAAACTCATCGATCCACGATGGGGTTGCGGGACGCGAGGCGCTCGAGTTCGCGCGAACCATCGACCTCGTGCAAAACGATTTAGCGTCAGCGTTGACTGTACAAAATTATAACTATATACGTAGCTCTAGTTACATAGATACAGAGAGAATAGTATACACCGTAGGTACACCATACGCAACTCGGTAATTCGGGAACGATGGGTGGGAGAGGATCGAACACGCCTCGGTCCCAATTCTCCCGTCCGTCGAAATTCTTTCAAAATACCCGTTCGTTCGCGGAAAAATTGATCCAGCTATTACGATCGTGCCTGCTCGATCCCGCGCGCGCCCCTGTCGTTCCGAATTCGGTACACATCTTGTACACCGATACAACGTTATAATTCGACACGAACATACAGGTAGTTACATGTACACGTACGTTTTCTTACACATTTAGATTAACAGGACAACAACGATAATGATTAATTACGTTCCATTAATACGAATAGGTACTCGACGCGAAACTCATCCGTGCCCCTCTGCCTAAGGGCCATTTCGGCCCGCTAGAAATGAAACGTGGAGAACAATTGGCCCCGTGTCGCCGGGACGGGGCCTGCAGGAACGTAATACACCAGTTATCATTCGGAACTAACAACCATTTAACTAGGAATCGATCATCTTTCAAGGTACCGTGTTCAGAAGTCGCCGAGCGGAACGGCCGTCGTTGAGTACACGCCAGGATCACGTTCTGACGCGCTCTCTGTCGCTTCTCTTTCCGCCGCGGCGGGCTTCCGCTCGGCGACGATCAGTGTGTTACAAAACTATGATAGCATACCTCGTTTCTCGTTACGCTATTAAACGTCGATTAAACCCGATTATCTAAGCGACAGGATCGACATCGAGGAAACAGAACCGACGAGCGTACCCGTTCTACCTTTCGCTCTGGCCATGAAAGGTATATTTTCAATGGGAACTGTCTGTACAAATGTTAAATGATAACCAGAGACACGGTGTTATTGCATTGCAGGTGTCGAGTCTTCATTTTTCGACTCGGATGAATGTCTTTTTACACCCCTATTGGTAGATGTGATTTGCATTTTACGACTGAGTAATCGTTACGTGTATGTAAATTTCAATGCGCCGCGGCAAAAGTCAGGGCGAAGCTCGTATTATTGTTTAATAACGAGATTGGTCCTTCGTCGATAAATTATGATACTCGGTGAATCATGTCACGTGATCGTCTTGATTATGTTTGCATTAGACTGCTTGCTTGAATTTCTTTGTGTAGGATAATTTGGTTCAGTGGAATATATAATATATAAATTGCTGTGGTCTGCATAAGAATACTTTCTGTGCATTAATTATTAAATAAAAACGAGTAACATATAGTAGGATTCTAATAAAAAAAAAAAATAGCCTGGTGAGTGTCTTCTGATGCAAATGATCGAAGAATAGTTTGATCAGGATGATCAAATTACGTGGGTTCACTCTGTAAATCCGCAGTTTAGTTACAATCTTCTTTATATCGAAAGGTGGGGGTCTTCTATGTACAGATAGACTTGGGATTAGTGGTGGCTTTGCCTTTTTGTCAGGGCACGAGGTCTAGGCCTGCTGACCTCTGTCGCCATGCTCAGCTTCGTGACACACACTACGCGAAAACAGTTTGAGGAATGAAAGGAACGAGAACAGAGAAATTCGAGGATCTGAGCGTCTTCTATTCGAGACTGTACACTTGCTCCTCGAAGTATACCAGCACGTAGGAAGAGGGGAGAAAAAGAAAGGACACTTCCAGCAGGGAGAACAGGCGTTGACGAGAGATCCGCAACGTCTCGGTGGGACGAGCTCGAGGTGCCTTCCGACACGTGTAAAAAGGGTGGGTGCCGTGGTTTTCGAGAGAAAGGAGGAAGGAAGTGGGGTGGAAAATGGTTCGAACGTGAATAACGAGTGAAAACTGCGCGGTATGAGCCGGAGACCTTCGGGAAGAATGTGGCGAAAGTGTAACGTTAGAGGAGGGTGCCGTTTTACTCGTGGCTTTCCAAACGAAATTTTCACTTTTAGCAAAGGGTCGCCGTTTCTCGGTCCTAACACGTGTCCTTTTCCACCAGCGTAATACTATCGATATCGAAGCTGCGAACTATGATACAATATTAGAAAAGTCATTCCTGCTTTGGGGAAACGATGGCCCTGGCTCAAGAGCCGCGGTACGCGTATGCGATCAGGTGCAAAGATGCTCTCTTCTATTGCTCATCGAGCTCTCCGAAAAATCGGTCAGAACAGCCGACGCAACAGACGTCCTCGGGGGCAGACGCGCAGGAGGTCGTTGAAGAAATAGTTGCTCGACACAGGCCCGGGCCATTCACGCTTCCTTTCTCACCTACCCTTGCGAAACGGCCGTACGAACCGAATAGAAGCGAAACGAGGGCAATTTCGGGCCCCTGGCATTCACGGGAACGATATTTGCACGAAATGCAGAGGTGAAGGCCCACCGCTCTCTCTCTCTCTCTCTCTCTCTCTCTCTCTCTCTCTCTCTCCCTCCGCCACCTTTTGTGCCCCGAGAAACCCCAAGGAGGTATGTACAGTGTCAGGTTATATTTCCAGGGCATTCTTGCTTCTTCGCCGAGCCAGGGGATGGCAAACGTGGGGGCTGGATCAGACCCGGAAGAGGGAGGTGAATGACGTTTGGCCCGTTCTTCTCTCGCCACACGAAAGTGTCCCGGGACTGACCCCGTGGAACAATGACTCGAGGTGGCCTCGGCTCGCCGGCCTGCCGCCGATGAAATTTGCATGCCCCAGGACCAGGCGCATGTACGCGGCTCACGAAACTGCTCGAAAGCGGGGAATTAAAATCTGACTACAGAGAAATATGTATGCCGGACTTAAGTTTTGATGGTAATAAAATTTTAACTCAACCGAATAATGTATGTGTGCAGAAATTACGAAGCATTTACGATAGAGATGTAAGGGCGTCACAGAAGTGTACGAGCGCGTAGAAGTCAACGGTATCAACAGATAAACAGTGCTCTGTCACAGGAGATGTAAATATTGGTAGCTTCCGTCGGTCCGAAGTCGTCGTGTAGTAAAGTTTTACGTCGTAAGTGTACATAGTGTTAATGAATTCAACAAGATCGGAAACGCAGATATGCGAGAGACAGTTAATAGAAAAAATTAAGGGGACGATCCGAATATTTAAGAAAACTTGCTGAAATTGTTAATGGCAACATTGGAAAAATTGTTCATCCCGAGGTACAAATAATTTCCACGGTTCGAACGCTTTTGTGACCAGTTAAAATTTTATATACACTATCCTGATACTTGTGCCTGACGGCAGTTATAGTATTTCCTTCGAAACTTAAGTCCAACGTATATGTATATTTCTCTTGATTCTGATTTCAATTCTAGGCGTTCGACTACTTTCGTGAGCCACTGTAAATCAGCGGACCATTGAGAAACGGCGTAGCGGTGCCGGGCGCTCGCGGAAGGAAGAGAAGAAGAATGGAGAGCAAGATCGCAGAGCAAAGGAGGCCGACGTCCACGGTGCCCCACCGACGGCTGCGAAATTTTCAGCGAGCTGGTATATCATTGCGAAAACTGGTTCGCGCGAAACAGACGGCCGAGCTAGGACAAAGGCTATCACGGGGATCATCCGTAGGAACCGGCTGCTGGCCACAGAGGATGGACAGGGAAAAAAAAGACGGAAATCGGAGAAGAAGAGCGAAGATGGTGGCCGATTATGCATGAGAATAAGTCGAGGAGGATCCTTCCTCTTCAGGATCCTCGGTCGTCTAGAGTCTACGTCGGTGTCCGCAGGGTTATCCGAGGGGTTATTGTGTGGATTGGCACGAATCGAGGATTTCATATTCACGTCAGCGTATCGTTTTACGGGGCGCTGGTATTCGCCAATGGCGAATGCAAATGAGCCTGTCACGGACAGAGGACAGTTGCGAATCTCCGTTTGTTCGGTGGTTCGGGGGAAGATGTTTGAGGGCGACGAAAGGTGGGATTATTTGGACCGAAGTTGCCGCGCTGCGTGTGTTTCGGAGCTGCGAACACGATCTTTAATACCTGGTGTATATCTTTTTTTTTTAGGGGTCATTATCCAATTAAGAAGGAACCGTGAAGGACAAGGAACAGGACATGTTATCTCGAGCTCGTTCGTGGACGAGGGAACAGAGTCGCGTGGTCGATCAAGTGTCACGGAGAACGTGCTGCTCCGTGTATAGCTGTACGTATAAGCGTTCCATTCGAGAAGCAAAGGCAGGTTGTGTATTTAGTTAGCCGTTGTAGCTCCGCGTGTTTCGTTCCGAGATCCGCGATGACGAATGCTAGATAGATATTAATTGAGAAATGAGAAAAGATGAAGCGTGCTCGCGATATTGAATGGAGAAGCTATTCAAAACGAACGTACTGGTATACAAGTTCCTCTGACAGTAAAAGTAGCGAGGTGGAGTGACGTCGGTTCCGTTGGTCCTCCGTCGCTCTCGCGCTTCGCCGATTTACTAACTGTTCACCGTCTTATGTTTTTTTAAGTTCTTTATTTCCTCTGATTTTCGTTCCACTGCTCTACGATCATCGATTCAGTTTCTCCTTTCCTGTCTCTTACCTCCTCTCATTTGCATTTATTTTATACGTACACCTTGCGGTTGCGCGCCGCGCTGTTGCCCTATTGTCCTTTGTAAAGCCGCCGGGCTAACGGACTCGTTAAATACAAATGTACATACATACATTAGGAACCTTTGCGCCCGAAAAAGAAAGCTCGGGCTTCCAGGGAGCCTACCCTCTTCGAAACGTCTCTATCACCCTTATCTATCTAAGTATACGTAATATATATCTATATGTGTATATATATATATATATAATATTAATTTTTCGACAAAAACCGAGAACAAGACGTTTCGAAGAGGGGCGGTTCTTCGGGATTCGGGGACGCGTCTTTCTTTGTCGAAAAATTAATTGCATAAATTACGATTAAATCTATAAAAAGCATCTTAACAATAGTGACTGTGAACCGGTGCTTGGAGGATTCTTAGCGAGGATAAAATCGTGAGTTGCGAGGTTCGAGCTTCACTACCCAGAGCGAACGAGAAAGGCTCCACACGTTTACACCGCCTACATCGATATATAGACTCTCCTACGATATCGTTCCCTATCCTGCTCGCCCCCGCATTCAAGGAGTTTCCCTTTCCCCGTGGGTAGACGCGTCGAACCACTGATCTATATATACATACTGGGTTCGGTATGGGCCTAAAATGTCTGTGACGATTCCACCGCGGTATACATATACGAATAGAAGAAAGTTGTAAGATTCGCGCTGCTTGAGACGCACGAGCGAATCCAACTTAATTTGATCAACTTGATCGAACCCTCCTTCGATCACCTGGATCAGGAGCAGTGACGCACCCAGAGGAGAGACTACGAACTGGTGTAACGGAACTTTAGTTAGCCACTTCTTTCCAAAGCGTACCAAGCCACCTTTTTGATCAGGATCCTACTGTATGTTAATTATTGCACAGAAAATATTCTTATATAGACCACAACAAAGATCACGTTCGTTTGATTCACTTAAGAAAAAGTGAAGAGGACATTGAAGGATTGAGAAGAACGTGGCTCACTAAAGATCTCCTTAGTGTGGCGAGTTTGTGGATTCCACTGAAGCAAGTTACCATACGCAAAGAAATTCAAGCAAGCACACTGATGCGAAAGTAATCAAGACGATCACGTTATGTGATTCACCGAGTGCAATATTTTATCGATAAAGGACCAATCTCGTTATCGAGGAATATGTACTAGATCAGCGCGTCGAACCGAGTGAAAAGAAGAGTTTGTACATGGCTCGCCTTTCTACGTAGCCGTGTGTCTACGTACCCCTAGAGACTCCACTAGGACGCGTGGCCGACGTTAGCCGGCGCCGTGTTCCCGAGGGTGGCGAGGTGGTGGGCGTACTGGTTGCGGTGATTCTGTAGGAAAAGGCTGCTGGGGCTGGCGTCGGACACGTCCAGCTCCTCGTCGTCCTCCTCGTGGATGGTGTCGCTGCTGGGGCTCCGGCTCATCGGCGAGTCCCCGCTGCTGTGCGAGTGGGAGTGCGGCCTGTGCATGCCCGTGGACATGGAGAGGTCCTCCGGCTCCGTTTGCTCGGGAAGGTTGACGGGGATGCCGGACAGGTTGAGGGGCAACGGCATCGGTATCGTGCTGGTGACCACGGGGCTGGGTAGCTGACGATGCGCCGGTCTGACGGGCGTCATCGATTTCCTGCTCGCCTCCGGCTCCTCCATCTCCACGTCTATGTCGATGTCCATGTCTTCGTCCAGGTCGTCGCTGGCCAACGACGGCGAGGCGACCTGCGACCTTGGTATCTGGCCAGCGGCGCCGGTGCCGCACTTGTGATGCATTAGGTGGTGCCTCCTGCGGAACCGCATGTGACAGTGCTCGCACTCGAACGGTTTCTCGCCCTTGTGGATCAGCAGATGAGCTTTCAGCTGATTCGAGTCGCTGAATTTGGCCGAGCACAGCTCGCATGCGTACGGGCGCTCGCCGGTGTGCACGCGTAAGTGGCGCCGTAGATTCGCTACCTGGACGAACTGGCGGTCGCAGTGGCTGCAGTGGTACGGCTTCTCCCCCGTGTGCAGCCGCATGTGGGTCTTGAGATGGTGGTCCCGCGTGAATCTGTAATCATCGAGGAAACATTTCGTGAATATTAAAACCCACCTATATACATAGAAGTTTAATGAAAAAAAAAAAAAAGAACTGCGTGTCGCTTTCTTAATCGATCCCTTCCACTATCGCGAACTTACCGTTTGTGGCATTCCGGGCACTCGAACGGTTTCTCCCCAGTATGCGTGCGCTCGTGGTTCTGCAGCACGTGCTTGTATCCGAAGGATCTCGAGCACACTCCACAGGTGAACACCTTGTCCCTTCCGTCTTTGACCGCCTCGGGGCTGACCGAGGTGGGTGGACTGAGCGGTGCCGAGCCCTCGATCGACGCCTGCACGCTCTCCGTCTTCGACTTGGCGCTCTTCCTCCTCGTCGTCTGGCCTTTCTTCGACATCCTGTCGCCGCTGCTGCTCACCACGTTGTTATTATTATTGTTATTCGCGGCGGCGCTGTTGGCGGAGCGCCTGGACGTGGACTTGGTGCTGAGCGCGGGCGACACCGGCCCCGGCGAATGATGGATCGGCGACGGCGGAGAGGACGCTGCTGGTGGCGCCCAACCTCCGAACAAGGTCTGATGGTGTCTGTAGAGGGAAGGGCTCGCGGCGAGTGTCGCGTGCAAGGACACGGGGATCCCCGCGGCCATTAACGCTGCCGTTCGACTCGCGGCAAGGAGCTGCTGGGGCGTGAGCATCGACAAGCCTGCAGCCGCGCTGTTCATCCCTGGGAACATCACTTGCGACGTGTTGTTGTTGAGGGGCGGCGAGAGCGGTTGCTTTTCGGACTCTTGCTTCATGTCGAGATGCTGGCTGCTTAAGAGTCCTGGAACAGAGGGGAGGTCCTTGCTGTAGGTGGGGGATGCGCAGTGGATGTATTACCGAGGGGGAGGGCAGCTAAATAGTTCTCCTATGTTTCTTCTAGCTCGGAGTGTTTTCAGATACTATTCATGAAGAAGAAATGTGCACCGTGCACCGAAGGATTGTCGATAACAACTGCCACGGAAATCCAGAACCAAATCACTCTAAAGTTATTTTTTCAAGCACATATACCTCGGAACACCCACTACGATAAGTTAACGATACTGCGGTATCGGTATGGCGAAACTGTTAGAAGGAACGGTGACGAACAGCGTCGTGTTTTACAACGAACCGCGTTGTGTAACCCAAAGGACTCGACCAGGGTACGTGGAACGGGCGTGCGATGTGGAAAAAGGACGAATGTACGTGTACGGTGTGCGAATCGCGCGGCATTCGACGATCTTTTCCACCCGCGCGCCTCTCCTCTCCTCCTCGCTCCATCGCCCGTACTATTCCTCCTCCTCGTCCCTCCTCGCCCTCCCACACACGTAGCTCACACGTGAGGCCCGCTCTCGGTCCTCCTCCATTCACTCACACTCTCGCACGCGCCGGTTCATTCATAAGCCTCGACTTCCCACCCACGTCACCGCGATGTGCACCGCCTCTCGAGGCCAACGACTCCGCGAAACTGCACGTCTATCGCGACTTAAAGGTCATTCTTTTCATGCACCGAGAAACAGAACATCACCACTCACCATTTTTAGATGCGTTATGTACTTTGAACAAATTACAACTGGCTTGGAATGAATCGCAACGCGAAAGGGATGAGAATGTACGAGCGAACTCGCAAGCCCCGAAGAAAACGCATTGATTTTCATGGGCCCTTTGGTCGAGAATAACTTTCGGGGGGACGAGTAATTTGACCGCGAAGGATATTTCGAAAAAGGGCAATTGGGGTTGCACCTCCCCGATGATTGCTCATCCGCGTGACTGACGTCACGGGCACGCTCCCGTCGTAATTAAATTACCCGCAGATCCATTTAGGTAACTAGTGGAATCTCTAACGTTTCAAACTTATCGCGGTAACATTTTGCGGAGTAAGAACAGAGGAATCGGGGGGTAATTCCGGGAAACAACGTATCGAGCACGCTCGCCCGCCACTTACTAATTAATGGACCGTTTAGAGGAGGGGCGCGTAATGAGAGCCGGTTGAATCAATAAGGGTGCGTAAGGATCTCCTATTCTCTTTCTCCTCTGCCCGAAAGCTCCCTTAACGCGGAGCTAGGATTCTTACAGCCTACAATCGCCCGCGTTTCCCAGCAACACGACGACGAGAACCGCCCCCGCTCGAATCCCTTCCCTAATTGGTCGCAACCCCGATATTCCTCCCTTCGATCCCTTTCCCACCAGCGCCAAAAATTCTCCCTTCCCCGATATTCCTTTAATTCCTGTGATATCCCGAGAAGAATCCTTACCACCCCTCAACGAATATTACCAGCACCCCGGAGCATCGTATCACACGCGCGAGAAATCCAATCGTATCGATCTTCGATCCGCGGTCCACGTGAAAATCGCGCGCATTGCTTTGCAAATTAGAAAAACGATTTCGACGGGAATCCGCGGGGACGTCAGAGGCACTTGACGGTTTCTAAAGCGTTTTCTCGCAATCGCGCGGCGCGTATTTTTAGTCAGGCGACGGTCGGCAAGCGCGAAACTCAGTCGAGGCTGATTTTCCTGGCTGCACCACCTCGCTGCGGCTCGGTCTCTGTGCGTCAAGCAATTTCACATGTTCCCGGCTTATCGATGTTTACAATGTGTCACAACACGCGAGCGCGTGTCGCCGCGCCGGGCGCTTTTAGACCCTGGCGCCGAGCCAGGCGTTCGCTCCTGCCCGCCGCGAGCACGCGAAGACGTCGCCTCTTCGTTCTCCACTGTCCCGCATCGGGCCTTTCCCGTTTTTTCCCTCGAATCCCACCGACAACAACGCGACGCCTCCATGCCGCGAGTTTAGAGAATAACACCGCGGTTAGATCATTGGACCCTGACGCTCGGAGAATGAAAGAAGAGGGAATCACCTTGACGGTGGGCAAAACAAAGGCGAGCCGAAAAGACGCGGATCGCCTCTGTTTCCGATGGTAACGCGATACAAAGCGCGCGGATGGAATACGATGGAGATTCCGTAGGAAGCTAAATCGCCGGGCTGAACTATGTATGCAACGTGGGAATGATATTTAGTTGGTCGCGCCGAGGCTCGCCCTAAGAGCGCAATCGCTATCGCCAGGTTCCTAAGGACGGCCGAAGCTGCGCGTGTCACGCGGGGTCCACGTACCTGCGTTGATTTGCGCCTCCTGGAGATAAGACAGTGCCATTCTACGATCCGTGCTGCGTGGTATCACTTTGACACTCCATCCACTTCTCTGCACAATAGCGATTCACTTCCGGCGAAATAGATCAAGTTATACGGGAAACGTCGAGCGAGTATCGCGTGTACCTGACGCGCTTCACTGCACCAAACAGCGTGGGCGATCGAGAGGAAGCCGCGTATACGCAGTATCTCTGATCCCGCCTTTTGCACGGGCCGTCTTCGGGCTGCACCACGCGGCGACCGCCGTGACGAAGGGATCCTCTTCACCGCTGTGCTCGGGAAGAGCTCTCGATCGTGTCGCGTCTCTCCGCGAAACTGGCACGAGTCTCGACGACGTTGAACCGATATCGAGGGAGGACCGAATAGTCGAGCCGCAGACACACTCGGTGGGACCAGAGTCGGGGGGTCAACGAAAGCAGGGACGAAAGTACGTAAAAAACGATGTTTACTACTCTACTATAAACAACAAACGTCGCCGTCCGACCACGAGGAACGCCGACGATCAACGACGTTACTCTGGGCTGACCTAACCCAATACTAACTGACAATCGAGTCGCGCTCACTGTAGTCAAACATCCCCCACCCTGCCGCCCGCATCCCCCACCAGTCCGCCGGCGTCCCCCACCCTGGCGCGCTACGCTGTACCCTCTCGAATCGCAACCCCGGATGCGCGAGTCGCAGAAACGCGCCTCGTAGGGGGATGAACCCCCCGTGCGGCGCTAGGCGAGAGGGACGGAGACGGACGACGGCGAAGACGCGGAGGGTGGGCGCGAGAGGGTAGATGGGGTGCGTGAAACCGAGAGAGAGAGAGGAATGCCAAATGGGTGGGGGGGTGAAGGGGAGAGCGACGAGACAAGGTGAACCTGCGACCGTGATCTTTAAGGGTGGGGGGTGAGCGAGCACCGGGAGGACTGGGTGCTTCTCTTTCGCGCCGCGATGAACGAGGACGGCCGCAGAAGGCGGGTAATCGGCGAAACCTGTGACAGAAGAGATAGGGGAGCTTGTATGGGGTGGGGACGGTGGTTGACGATATTCCGCGGGCTATAAACCGAACTCGTGCATCGCTCACCCTTTGAGATCGCGAGAAGCAAGAGCGATAAAATGGGGGGCGGGTGGGTGCGAAGGGAGATTGTTACGGGCGCGATCCTTTCTTTCCACGAGAGCCATCCTGCTAATGCGTGTTCCGGCTGCCTTTGTTCGCCGGGGGTGTTTGGGTGTCTCATCGAACGATGAGAGTTTGCGGAAACCTCGTTTCCTGTGCTGTTTTCTTGGCGGTCTTTCTTTTTCCACGGGACGGGGCGTTCAACTTTACGGGTATATGTAGTACAAGGTGGAATTAAATTGAGAACATGATATTCAATTGAGTTGCATCCATTAAAAACGGGGCAACGTGTGGGTGTGCACTGTCACTATGTGTCGTGCACTACAGGTCTAGATTAGACTTCCAGTACAATGTGTTAATACGGGCACGTGTCCGTTCCCTAGCGCTCTAGAGTTCCTTTCTGTACAACCGAGATTCACAGATTTCGTGCAATTCTGCCTTTATTACACGCCGCCGGCGCACGTGCTGCTTCCACGGAACTTTAACGTCGCTTTTATTATTTCAGGATCGGTCGATAGGTATTGCATCGCGGAGTACGGCTATCCACAACCCGCTCTCTGTCTCCTTTCAAACCGTCTGGCGGACATACGGTTGTTGCCATTAAATATACAGCGGTAGGCGCGCATCCGATGATTATGCGTTCGGCAAGATGCACGCGTTGCGTTCCCCACGAAACTCGCAGCGAAATTTCATAGGTACTTTTGTACAATTTAAACGTAGACTTAATTAATGGGTCTTTCTTTACCAAACCGTCCCCCGAAATTGCCCGCATTCTCAAAAAGCAAAAGAGAAAAAGCAACTCTCGCCATTCCATCCCTCGAAGCATCACGCAACGTTTATTTAGCGGATTTACGGTTGCACAGTCTCATGGCCCGAAACACTCGTGCCTGTCCGCACGAGGGAATCAAGCGGGTCTCGAACAATGCAATTTACGCAGCCTGCACCGCGGTATCGCGACAAACCGACGAGGCATCTCCACCCCGGCCCGCGACTTCCGGGCCGCGATAACGCGTGGCCGCAACGCCAGTGAAAGTACAGGGCTCCCACTGTTTTTTGAAAACGAATTCTATCGAAACGCAATCCCTCCCCACCTTCCTCTGGTTGTGCGGCACCCCAGGGTCGGTTTTTTTTCACGGGGGTGAAAAGTGCGTGCACGCGCGCACTCCATCTCTCTCTCTCTCTCTCTCTCTCTCCCTCTTTCTCTCCTCCTCTCACCTGCCCGCGTCGGGCGTGCTGAGCGCGTGCCTGCAGCCAAAACCTTGCCAGGACCGCCGCGGCACCCGTGCGCGATAAAAAAGTGGAAGAATGCCCCCGGCATGGGCGCGTGTGCAACCACCGTGGCCCCGTGAGTGTGTACGAGCGATAGAGCGTGCCTCCACACACGCACAGGCTCGTGCTGAGCACCGGTGCGCTCGCGAGGACACGCACTCCACCCTGTCAGCCTGTTGTCGTCATCCTTCGGGATAGAGACGGAGAACCGTGTCACCGGGGGGGGGGGGGGGGGGAGGGGGGTTGAAAAGGGAGGAGGAAGAGGGACAGTTCTGGATCGGAAAGCGAAATCTCCATCCCGCGGTTCGGTGAATTAGAGTCGATGTGTATATCAGCTTTCCCTTCGTGTACTTTCCTTTTTTTTGTTTTTTTCTTTTCGGGTGATGTTACATCAAGGTGTAAACTTCATAACTCCAACATAGATTTGGAAGCGTCTGAGCGTCTATCGTCGAAAGAATCGGTTTGCAACGCTACCTCTGCTTGCAGCAACGAAGATACAAAATCGAGAAACGAGACATTAATGGAGGAGATTTCCAGTACCCAGCCGGTTAGATGGAAAGCCTGAGGGGGCGGGATATTCATCGAGATGGAGTGCGAGCAGTAAGTACTTCCGTACACAAGCCAGGCGAGATATCGTAGAAAAAAAGCAGGTATAGGGTCGGATTTCGTATAAATCGTGAGTGAAATACGGCAGGGCTATAAAAAGGGATCTAAGTTGGAGCACTGTATTGTGCGTGTTACGTAAGTGCAAATCCTCCAGCAATTTCGCGCGACATCTTCGAGCGCTCCTTCAACCGAGGACGATCCTCCCCGCCGTCCCTGGATTCGTAATCCCTCCCAAGCCGTAAAGGGTTGCGAAACACTCCAGGGGATTTCCATAGCCACGCTGCGGTTACGCAATCGTTGGTAAATCGCGAGAGGAAAAGAGCAAACAGAGACGGGGATGCTTTTTAGGCGCTTAAGCGTAGACGATTGCCCCACGGGCGCGAGGAAAAACTGTTTACAATGGCCAGATTATTGGCAATTATTACGATACTTAACCCTTGGCCGTCCGACGTGAAAGCGTGAGCTTCTACCTGGCGCACGGCCATTGTGCGCCAGATGAGGCTCCTAACCCTTTCAGACGCCCTCCCCGATACCTGCCACGCACGCTGCTGAACGTTAGAAAGTTAAGAACCCACCCATTTGTCAGTGGGAACTCGATACAGTAACGTCACCCCCTCGATCTTCCATTAATATCATAACACGTGAACGCCATGGAAGAAAGGAGCTGCTCGTTCACCGTACGATCGACCTTAACGCGCTCCAATATACCCAGATGGCGGAGGGAAGAGAATTCCACGTTGCCCCGGAAAACGGGCCACAATTAAGCAAGACGGGAATACAGGAAAGCCAAACGGAGCGGTCGCTTTCGCCTTAAAAACATGCAAGAAAATAGTCCAACGGCTGGGCAGTGTTTCGCTGGCAGTAAAACGGACGGTTGTTGAACCGTCGTTCATCCCTGCTCTACACGATCAGCGAAATGTCACTGGGCCGCGGTAGGTCGTTAGGGGCCGTCAGCCAGTCTTTAACCCAGCGCGGAGCGTTTTGCTCGCCTAAACTCTCTGCCTCTGCGTGTAATAGGCTGTATATAGCGAGCGCCGATAGCGTCGCGGTAAAGCCAATGATGGTAAAACTGGAGGGCGAGGAGGACTGAGCGGCAGGGGTATAGCCAGTGGTACCGGCAATTAAAATCGGGAACGCTCTAGTTTCGCACAAAAGCGGGGCCCTTAAAAGTTCCGACCTTTTCCATGGCCGCGGACGGCTGTATCCAAAACAGAGCGTATTGGGGGCTGTTCGGACTTTTATACTTTTACTGCGCAAATTATCAGGTATGAAAATAGTGAGGGCCCGGGCCGGTCGTAACCGAGAGCGGGCGCGAGGCCCTGCCAGGACCTTGGAAAAGTGACGCTCCGGTTCTTAGGCGCGCGCACAACGAAATTGAATTATATTGCACACGGTTTTGTGCGCCTCCTTCGGGCAAGATGCTCGGAGGAATAATAGGGGCTGTTCTGTTTTTCCGGCACCGAGCATTGTGACCTGCGAAATTGAATTTTTCGACCGTCTATGGCGGCCGAGGGGCGCGGGCGCTGCTGGCTTAACTTTTATAATTAGATTTACAAGATCGCACCGCTCGCCGGCAAGCCGGGTTAGAGGGATCGTTTTTCACGGTCACCTGGAGGCCTGTCGTTGCTGCTCGCGTTGTAAAGTCGAAAGCAGATTTACGCTTAACCATTTTAGTTAATCCCTCGTGGATGGGAGGACTCGACTTGTCGTTCTACTTGCGCGGATGGAGATCCACGTGTCATCGGAGGTTCTTATCGGTGAAATAATGGTGAAGTTCCGGGGTAGATAATTTATTTTGTACTGTCGAGTTGAGCTTAGGTTGGTGTAGATTTCGGAAGTTATCTATTTTTGGGATGATTTGTGCTAGGAAAGAGGGCTTTCGAGATTATATATTGAGATGAAGTGAATGAAGGGTTAGATGCAACGGTGTAATAGCATAAATAATTCGTCGATTATCATCTCGGTATCTTCGTCGCGAAGAAATTGAACTGGTTCCTTATTAGGGATGGGACCAAGTTCAATATGTACCTACTCACGAATCCGAGTCAATTAAAACAAAATTCTAACAAAAATCTTTAATAATCTTTAATGATCTTTAATAATCTTTATAATTTTTATAATCTTTTTTATTCCTTTTTAATCTTTTATCTTCTTTTGTATTTCGTATTATATTCTTATTATCTTATTTCTTATTATTTTATTATGTTGTTTGTTTATATATTGTTATATTTCTTTGTTGTTTGTATTTAAGGTCAGGCATAGTAACAGCATACTAGCTGCGCCTCGCCTTTTACTCCAGTAATAAAGACGTTTAATAATAATAATAATAAAAAAAAAAAATAATAATAATAATTCCAATACAAAAGTTTCACTTGATGGGATTCAAAAACTAGCCGTAAGAGGTGACGTTTCATTCTATGTACCTACTTCCAAAGTACTTGGGTTATACAAGCTAAGTAGTTACTTGTAAGTACTTTGACGTTTGAAAGAATTGAATCTTGTAAAAGTAGTATTCGAACTCCGAAAGACAAAAGACAAATTACACAATTGGCACAGAATAGAAAACTCCTGGTTAAAGTAAGGGAGACCGGGGCAGATTGTAACAAAAAAAGTTTTCACAGTTTTTTCTCGAAAGTGTTTTCCCCAATCAGGAAATAATTTGCGTGATTTACTACTTACATATGTGGTGAACTAATTGCGTGAAAGTACGTGACAAAATCTTGGACACTTAGACATCTTAGCTTTATCTTAAACAAATCTGAACCTTTGTTACAATCTGCCCCAGTCCGGGGTAAATTGTAACACATCTGTTTTACTTATTTAAATACAAATATGAACACAAATAAACATTTCTAAAAAAATTTAAATGAAAACACAGATCATTATTAAACATTTGATATACATGAGTTAAGCAATCATTGCTTATTCATCTGATTCTATCAAAATCTTCTTCTGTGCTGTCTTTACTTTTGCCTTCATACTTTTTTTCTATTTTTTGGATTCTCGATTGTTCTGTTGTTCGTGTAGAGCGTCTTTTCCCGGTGTGTCAGCAAATAGCTTGCTTTATCACCATTTGGAGCGGAGTAAGTATAGTAACATGTTACAATTTACCCCGAGGTCGAATTTTTGCGTTTTATCTCGGCAAACGAGAAACTAAACATCAAGGCACTAAAATGCGTACACATAATAATAAACCAATGTGTACTGATTCGTTTGCGACAAAGAAACAAAAATTCAAACGGTTCCTAATGACGGTTAATTGAAATAAAAGTGCTAAGACAACATTTACTTTCGTGCTCTAAATACTTAAATTCTGGGCTATTACCACAAAATGAATACATAACGCTCGTTTGTGTCACTAAAACGGTGCTAATATCGTCAAGCAGCTCTCGCATGCTGTGGGTTACCAGATTTGTCGTTCAAAAGATTTTACTTATGTTACAATTTACCCCGTGTTACAACCTGCCCCGGTCTCCCCTACTCATAAAAGGTTCGAATTTATTCAAAGCACTTATAGAGAGTTCGAACCTACCTATTAAAAGTATTGTTCTTCTTTCTCCAAGTACCTACTCACGAACTGTTCGAAACTATCCAGCCAGATTCGCACCTACTTCCAATATACTTCATCCCATCGCAATAATTCATTATCACTCGCTAATCTACGACTCAAATGTACCAACCTACATCTATCTACCAGCGATTATTTGTGGTTCGCTAATTCTCAGAAACGATATTTTCCTCTTAGAATTATTAGTCTTACAAGGAGAGTATTTTAGGTGTCCGCCTCCGATCATTTTGATTTTTGGATATGTTATAGAGGACCGAAAAATAAGAAATACTTGTTTTTTTATTTTTCCCCGTTTTCATATTTGGGGGGTGAAAACTGCGTTCAAAGTTAGGGTTAAAAACTCATTTTTGTGGAATATCTCGAGAACTATTAGAGATAGGGGAATAGTGTCAATGGACGAATTTTGTGTCTTTGAATGCGAAATATGACTGACTCACCAGATTTTCAAAAAGTCCACAAAAATGATTTTTCACCCCTAACTTTGAACGCAGTTTTCACCCCCCAAATATGAAAACGGGGAAAAATAAAAAAACACGTATTTCTTATTTTTCGGTCCTCTATAACATATCCAAAAATCAAAATGATCGGAGGCGGACACCTAAAATACTCTCCTTGTTAGTTACGATATTTTTCCTTTTCAAGCCTCTAATATCGCGTAGACAAAGCGACACGTTCCACCCAAGTCCCCTTGACGTTTCCTTCGACGTTCTCCAAAAATATCCGCCCCGTTCGTCGCAGAAAGGTGTAAACACGCCAGTCCTCTCTAATCTCGATAATCCAACGCGCTACAAGAAAGCAACGTACCGTTTGTCTCTACCAAGGAACAAAAATACGCCTCGCTGCAAGTATACATATCTCTTAACCCGGAAATTTCGTTCGCCCTCCTGGACTCCCCAGAAACCGTGATCCGTCATCTGCCTAGGCGAGGACACTTTCTAGAATTCTCTGCGATTAAACAGTTCGTTTCCCGATACAACGGCTGGCGTATTTTTTTCCGCGCGCTTTCTCGCCAGAAACGGAAACCCCCCAACGGGAGCCCCGATGCTCGTAACAGTCGAATTTATGCAAACCAATCTACCTTGAAATCTGCCCATTGTACCCGGGAATCACGTACGGACGCTCTGTTACAGATTAAATCGATATCTTGATCTGCGGCTGACGAGCAACCGTTGGTCACGGCCTCCCAAAGAATCGCTGCGCCAACCTGGCCAGATTTCGGTTGCGTCTCTCTCTCGAGTGGACGTTTTTTCGACGCGGTGACCGTTAGATAGAAATCTGGCTGCCAAGCATCTCCGCGCATTTAAATATACCTTCCATGGTAATTGAAACACCATAGACGGCCCTCTTTCCGCGTCCACGTCGATTCGACCGCGCTCGGAATCGATTCGAGCGATTCCATCTGCCCCGAGAGAAATTCGTTGGCCACGTTTCCACCGGTAGCCGTCCCGCTCTGACTTTGAGCAACGACTGTTTAGAACGGTCAGGTAGCGCCTGCATCTTTTTTACATGAACGCAGGCGAGCCCTTTTTTTTTATAAGGATCAGGAACGTCGAGTTGAGAGAAGAGAGTCTTGGTTTATTGGAGCCGAAGCGATCGATCGGAATCTCATTTGGGCGCTCGATTGGGAGGTTCGATACGAGGTTCAAAAGGACATCGCCTCTCCGTTCGGAATTTCGAAGACGCCCGATTCAGTCGAATAAATATTTAAGAACGCGCTAATGGGAGAACGCCGATAAACGGGCGCGCCAAGTGGAAAGTTCTCGATTAGAATCGGCCACGACCGTCTAAAGTCCTCGAGGATCCGTGGCGATAGCTTGGCGACAATCTGTACGAAGCAATTGCGCGTTTGGTGGCAGAGAACAGGCGATGGGGCGTGTTTGCTTGGACCGTAGACGCCGAGATAACGAGGCTTACGTGTGCTCCAAAATGGCCACGGATCGACTAGTCTATCTTCTCATTACAGAGCGTGCACAATTTAACGCAAGCTTATTATAGAGCCGTCTAATTATCTGGTCCCGATACCGCCTAATAGCCTGGTCTAATAATACCGATCCTGTATTAATTCCGTGCTCGCCCACTGGCGAACATGTGGTGTGCGAATAGAGATATGCAGCACGAAGCACCAGCTGGTCTAGGAGAAGACGTCGTTGCTTTCACTTTTTCTTCCACCGATCGTATCGTGCCTAAATCGAACCGCTTTGGGGTTTTTCGCTAGGGGGTTGCGAAAGAGTTGAACTTTGCACTTGAAAGGGCCACGAGAGTGTGGGGTTTTAAAAGCTTCCAATCTGGTGTTTTAACTTGGATTTCGTTTGAAATTATTGGTGAAATAATTGGAAACTCGCGAGGCACTTAAACCTATTATAAATTCAAATATTATGTCCCATCGTACGATTCGAATCGCGAGCAACTCAACGTACAACTGCGCCCTCCTCAAGGGCGCCCGTTCAATCCGGAAAGTAGTGTGCCCCGAAGAGGGGGTGAAGGAAAAAGAAATGTAACCGATCGAAGCGTGCGTCCACGCATCCTTGGCATATCAATGCCACGAAGGGCTGACAAAGGAATGGTCCCCGTGCTGGTTTACGCGGCGTCGTCCTCCTAAGCGGATAGAAGGCACCCTACTGAATTTGTTCTCCATCCCTTGAAGATCCCTTCGCTTCCCTACGCGTCCACTCCGCGACTTCCGATTAACCGAGGATCCTTTCTGCGTGAGAGACGGGTCAGGGGGGGCGAAGGTGCGCGAAAAAAGGTCGCACGAGGTGGCCAACAGTTGACCAGGGCGCACCTGGCCCGGTTAACAGATCCATCGATCTGGATTGGGGTCCGCGGTGGGGACCGTTGGTCGGCCGTCCTCCCTTTCGTCAAACGGGGATTCGATTCGCGGGAAGGATGCGAGGGACGATGGTCGCCGTCGCTTCCAAGACACTCGTCAAGAACAGATCAGTCTTCCGCGAAGAATATCGAGCAAACACTCGCGACTGTTGGATGTTGACGAGATGGCGCCCGTGCCTGATGCGTCACTGTCCGATTAACGCGAGACTCGTGGCTGTGTCAACTGGCTTTCTAATCAAACACTGTGCCTTCGGCAGGCTCGGCGACGTTTTATTGACTAGAGAAGCTATCGTTTTGTACATGGCCCACGGGAGAAGTTCGACGAGACCGGTGAGAATCAAGGGGACCATTCGTTTCGACAGTTTCCTTCCGTTGGTCAAACGGTTGCGCGATACGATCAACAATTAGTTTTTTTTTTATTTAACAAGGAGGAGTTCCTTTGCCAAGGTAGAGGCTGCACGCTCCGAGAGCTCGAGCGTTTGGAGTCCATAGACGGGATCGACCCTCGTCGAGGAACCAACCACCGAAACGGACTATTTTTATTCGGAAACGTATGCAAGACGGAAAGAAGTACGATTAGATCGTGCGATCCTCTCTCGTTCTACCTTTCTGCCATTCCATTTCTGTCTGTCTTCCCCGGGCAGCGTGCTGCTGCGTAACAAGGGCCTAACAGAGCTGTCAATCCGTCGATAAATTGAATGGAGGACCTAAAACCACCCTACATTTTCTGCCGTCCTTCACCCCCTTTCATCTCTGTACCGCGTACTCTTACACCCCATCGGCGGTGGTGGCTGCGACCCGAGGCTCGCACGGTATATATATATATTTTTTCGCTATTCCTTCGTAACAAAAACGTCTGTCTCTGCGTTTGACGTGTGATTCGGCCACCCTTGCCAGCAGATTTAAGGAAGCAGAAAAGTGACCGGTAACGTCCCTTCCTCTCAACTGCGTCCTCGAACACATCGGACAACTCCAAACCTTGATAATCGCTTTCTCGCGCGATCGTTGCCGTTAAACATACAATTACAACGTTTGTCAAGGTTCGTACTTTCTATTCCGTGGTTTGCACAAGAGGTTGAAGGATTTTGAAGAAACAATCGAAAGGAAAATATAGCAACGTAGCTTCGCAAATTAATTTTGAAGGGAGTACCGGTAATTTAACCATAGGAACGTATTTTTTATTTATTTATTTAACGGGAAATACCCTTTAGTTACAACGCAGCATATAGCTAAGTAAGTAAGAGGCAGTGTATAATAATTAACCTATATAACGGAGGAGCAAAATATGCAGAGTCGTTTCGCATTATATGTAAATACATGAGCTTCCCCTAGACCCAATCTTCGCTCTGTAGAATCTACTTTCGAGACATGTGAGCCAAGTCAACGGGATGAGAGGAAGAGGAAGAAAGAAGCATTTATCCTTCCTCCTGTTTGCGCTCCTTCCCAACATTGATACAGTAGAATCTCGCCAAGAAAGCAGCCCTTTCTCGATGAAAGAACCTCCTTGCAGAGACGTTGGTGTACAAGCCCGCGATCACGTCGGCAAATAGTCGTCGACAACGGGATACGTGTCCGAAATAAGTTGCTGGAAGAGAAAGGGCCCGCCGTAAGAGAAATGGGGTGATGTGCAGAGTGCAGGGGAAGGCTGGCGAGAAGGGCGGAGGTAGCCGACCCCACGCGACGCGCGCGCGCGCGCGCGCACACACACGGACGGATCCCCTGGTTTTTGGATTTTCGGGTAAAACGGGACGGTAAAGGGAAGGCTGGTGAGTAATTCGAGGCGGGGTACGGGCTCGTGTGCAGGGGTTTGCCCTTACGGGATCCGCTGCACCCTTCACCGCTCTGCCTCGCTTCCACCCCCGTTGCGCGATCGCCCTCCCGATGGGGGCAGGTTTGACCAATATTCCTGAAGGGTGAAGAGGCGAAAGAACAGAGGGAAAGGGGAGCAAAGAGGGAGAGAGAGAGATCGCTTTATTCGTACCACGGCACCGCCGACTAATTCGTGCGAGTAGCTCTGCGCCAGCTGCGATGGCGTCCAACGTCGGCGGAAGTCGAGGAACGAAACCTGGATCCTTCGATTGTGTTTCATTTAGAATCAGGTAATTGACCATTGCTGGCTAGCCTTTGCAGAGAAAAGCAGGCGAACCTGGGTACTTTTGCAAGCTTTTATTTAGCTTCACTTGTCAGTTCGTTAGTTTGTCTGAGTGAAATCTTGTAAGTTAATTTTCATCCACTTCCACATATCAGATCGACTTGATACTTCGCACACATACGTAGTTCCGGTGGCAATATAATATTTTCACTAAAAAGCATAAAATAATTTATAGTAAATTTTTTTTTTTAAACACAAGCTTTTATTATAATGTGCCGGTATCGAAATTATTGTTTTACTTTTTAGTATATTTTAATAAATGCTTGGTTTAAAAGAATATTTTTACTATAAGTTATTTGTGTGTAGAAACATTATTCTCGTTGATATCGTTTAAAAGAATCACTAGTGGGATGACGCACTGTCTGTTTAACTATCGTCGTTTGGAAAGACTCTGATAGCACGTGAAACTGTATTCCGTTCCGAAGGCAAGGGAAACGGTTCAGTGGAAAATCAGATGGCTTGTTGACTACTTACATATCCTTCGGGCATGCAGGACATTAGTTTGGATACTTTCTAATTTCCATACTCTGTTGCACGTTTGCCTGAGGAGTAGTTCTAGGCGTCGTTATCTAAACGCATTCCTTAAGCATCGATTGAAATTTCTGAATACACTACATCAGGCATCGGAATTAAGTGATCTTTTCGGCCGAGTTTCAGAGGCGACGCCTCCTTTCTCCCGCCGCGCGTCTTGGCCCCCGCGGCGGCCCAGAAGCCTCGAGCGCCTCAGGCCCGTGCCGTATGAACCGCGCGTGGCGCATTGGAGCGACACCCGTATCAATAGGTTTCCACATCACCCATGGGGTACTATTATCGATGCGTTTTTTTTTGGCAGTGGTATCCCCGTCGAAACGTGCGCGAAAATCTAGTTTTCCCAAACATGTTTAAAATTTTGATAATAAAACGCGCTTTTCCACTCTATTTTTTATCACGCGGCACAGTGGAATAGGCCTACAGGGGATACCACTGACAAAAAAAACGCATCGATAAGAGTACCCCATGGGTGATGTGGAAACCTATTGATACGGGTGTCGCCCCAATGCGCCACGCGCGGTTCATACGGCACGGGCCTGAGGCGCTCGAGGCTTCTGGGCCGCCGCGGGGGCCAAGACGCGCGGCGGGAGAAAGGAGGCGTCGCCTCTGAAATTCGGCCGAAAAGATCACTTAATTCCGATGCCTGCACTACATGGATTCGACGAACGTGATACAATACTTTCCCACCCAGATACATCGCTCGACATTCCTCTTCCCCGCCTCGACCGCGCAGCGTTGAAATAACGGACATCGATTCCGTTTCTTCGACGAAAGTTGCCCGAGGGCTCGCAGGGATCGAACTCGTTTCGCCAGCTACAATGATCGCGTCCCTTCGACTTCCAGCATATTCAAATATTTTTTTCCTCCGCTCTCCTACTTGCTGAATCTCCGGCGAACCGTGCGACTACTCCACAGTGACAACTTGTCCTGGCAAACTGCACGAGCATTGTCCACGGGAATACTTAATAATAGAGCCTCGAAAGTCAATCATCGCGTGTCATTCTTTCTTCCCTTTCTGTATTCTCGTCATCGCATTTCAGAATTTCCGACTGCCAAAATATGTTACAAGAACTCCACTGAAGTCTACTCGACTGATTAATCTTATTAACAAAAAAGTTGCAAGTTTCTTTTCTACATCTACAGCGCCCCTCCCTTCCATCTATTTCAAACTGAAACACGAGACTTTCGTCCGGGAGAATCCTTAGAAAGCTTCCTCTTCAACTGTACAACGAAAGATTGAAGTGACAACGCAGATGTCCACGCCATCGTCCCCAGCCACCTCGCAATTAAACCTTGATCGATACTTGCAGCCGCGCTGAACGTCGTTTGTCCCAGCAGCACCTGTACGACACCTCGTCGATACTTCTTCATTCCCTGGACACTCGGATTAGGTGCCCAGAGAGGTGTCTTGTACGCGATCGGGGACATTACGTGTCCGTTTCCATTTTCGTGTCCCGCACGCCTACGGTCCTATAAATTAAGTCCCGCGGCTGCTTCGGTGCTCCGTTCGATTTATGCACCATTAACATAAGACAGGTGTGTCTGTCGTTGCGCAGAGCCCGGTTCTATCTTCAAAAGCCAACTGCATCCTGGCGGAATTAATAACAGGCTACGAAGTGATTCGCCGATTTAGTACCGCGCCAAGTTTAGACAAGGTGTAATTGTTTTGCCGTCGGGTTTACAGCTTAATCGATGGTGTATCGCGTGATCGATACTCGGACCAGCAGCGAAACAGTTTCACTTGTGTGGTCCACCCTCGCGTTTTTATCCCGCGGCCCTTTATTCGCCTCTGTTCTTATTGCTCTCCTTACCTTCTTTCATCCAGGTTGTTGGAGGGTCTGCGGCATTGTCGCAGATCCATCGGCAAGAATGCGAACCCGCGGTTCAAACTGCCACGGTCGATTTAATTTCTCGCTGATTTGGACCTTCCAGGGGCCTACGTGACCGGCACTCGAGCTTTCGACTTTTCCAACGAATTAGAAATACTTTGGGTGGCTATGAATTTTCTTCGATTCTTCAGCGAATTTATGTTAATTGTGAGTTTTAGAAGATTTGTGATATTACAGGATATTTAAATTTTTATAAACTATTTCTCTTAATTATTAGAAAGGAGTTTGAGAGTCTAGAAACCAGGGAAATTGTTCGAGTATGGTGTTTAACTTGTATAATAAGTAATAAACTTTGATTTTCCAATTATCCGGTGTAAGTGGAGTGGTGTCGAGTATTATTAAACACTGATTGCTGCGGTAATTTCTGTCACTCGACCGCGTGGAGCGAGGTTATACGCAAGGTAGAAGGTTGATCGTCCACGGCGCAGAAGTTACTTTTATTTATACCCAGCGAAAGAAGAAGTATGCCCAGTCAACTGGCCTCCCCTTTTTCCTTTTTCTCGTTTCTTCCACTTGGTGCCCGGGTCCTCACAGTTTTCTCGCATGGGCACACCTCAAGAGGCAGCTCTTCTCGCAGAGCCGCTCTCGCAGCTGCACAATCGTCGCCCACGGTGCAAGGTTCATTTAACATCGCAAATACACAACTCTTTAACGTCCCTGTCGCGTTAAACGTCCTCCTGCCAAGCCACTAATGGACACTGACAAATGGTCCCGAAGGATAACCGGGGCTTGGTGGGCTCCACTCCTCCGCATTCTACTCTCGCGGATTATGGCTGGCGCGTTGGCACGATCGACCGGATCCCCGGCGGGCTGGAGAAGTTACTTTGTGCATTGTAACCTGTTGGAGGTCTGTACTATTTCGCCAACAATTCCCGCAGGCTTTCTATCTGAAACCGATACGCAAAAACCTTCCCCCACGATATCTTCTCCGGTGAATTATAAATTATACATTATAAACACCCATCGATGATAAATTCCCACTCCCACTTTAATCTCTCCATCTAATCGCAAAGAATCCCTATATCTTCCACCGCCGAAGCATTCCACCCCCTTATCAACCAGCTCAAAAAGGACCTCCCTCATGACAGGTACAAATCGACATCATCACCCTCAGAGTGACAGCACCCACTGCCTCCAACTCGGATCAGTATCCACGTGTGACTATTTCCGCGTCGCCGCCTCGGTGCCACGAGAAATTCGATCGTGGAAGGTGGAAAGCGAGAGACTGCCGTGTCCCTGGGATGAAGGAACAATACGAAAGACAGGGGTTGCTTGGCGTTTCTCAAACGGAGGATCGTCTAAGCAACCGTACACGTCGTTTCCCGTCCCTCCCTTCACCGACTCATCCTCCGTCTCCTGCAGCTTCTGCACACGGCACACGGTCCTCCTATACAGACGCGACGGATCCACGCGACCAGCAGCAACAGGCTGCCGCTTCCTATCCCTCCTGCGGGGATCCCTCGTGCCGATGGATCATTTTATTGCTGTTCGTGCTCTCGGAGGCAGAAAGTCTGCCGGGTCTCTCTGCACGCCACCGGTTATCCCGGCCTCTCCTCGTCCTCCTCCGTCCGCCACGAGGCTGCCGGTCTCTCGGCGTGAACCGTTTCACGAACGAGGACACAGTGACGGAGGAGAGGACCTCTCTCGTCTGGCTGGCGACAGGACCAACTTCAAACGAGCTGGACCGCGTGGTCCGCTCGCTTGCGCGACGGGAAAGGAAGAAGAAGTTGAGTGGCCGTATGGATCTCGTCGATCCCGACCGAGTTCCTCGGGGGGCGAGGACCGAGAAACCTGCCGGCCACTCTTTCATGGTCGATGGCAAACCCGGATGCTTCGAGAGCACGCGGTTCAAGCACATCTCGCTCTGCGCTGATTTCGGCTTCCTCTCGTGGCGGGGGGTGCTTATGTTTCGAGGAAGTGCCGTGGAACGGATTGTTTGCTCCATGCAGCAGCGAGACGGGGTGGGTTTTTCGAGGGCACTGATTGTTGAAGAGTGATTCAAGGAAATGCATCGATTCTTTGTGTAATTGAAGTGCAGGATCCTCTTTCTGTAGGTTTTCGAGTGTACCTCGTATTGTCTTACATGATTTTACCTATAGGGGAGACCTTGTGTACCTTGACGTTAACAATCGTTATTTAACTGTTTCAAATACCTAGTTGTGTTCACTTTGCAATCCGTCTTGAGACAGTATAGAGAATTTTGTATGTATTTTCTCAAGTTTTCGTTTACCATATGTTAAAGAGGAAGGACCAAAGTATATTTTCGCATATTTGTTATTAAGTAATTAATGCACACAAATATGAAAAAAATTGAAAACTGAATAACGTATCAACCAGCCCCGGTCTCCCCTATCTATGAAGCATTAGGCTTGAGTTCGAGGGTACACCACTGTGCGGGTAGAGTCAATTTAGGGGAGAATTGATTAGAAACTGATTAAAGTACGCTTTTCATAATTGAAGAGTTCTTGTAAAAAGCACTGTAAGTGCCGAAATTGAAACAAAAATTTCCTCCGAAAATGTCTCCGTGCAAATGGTAATCTTATAGTAACTATAGAATTTGATTTTTCGCACTCACAGTGTTTTCTACAAGGACTCTGCAATTATTGTAGAATTGTTGGAATTCAAGGAAGAGGGGATTCTTGCCCTTGAATTTTTTATAGGATTTCAGGGTGTGTTGCGGATCCTTGTAAAACTGCAAGACTTGCAATGCGCGCGCGTCGTTTCGTCCCTTCCCCGTGCGATCCCTTGTATGGAGTCGTTAATATTTGTTTCTTGATTCGCACCTAAGCAGGTGCTGGGCACAAGGAGCGGCATTGTGCCGGATTTACAGAATCGCCCACGCGCTTCGAATCTACGATCTGAGAATGCTCCGTGCTTCCGCATCCTGTCCCTGGCTTGGCATAATTTTACGTAATGCCGCGGTGTCAGGGTCCTTTATATCGCGGCGTATTTGAAAATCGTGTCGACAGGCGATCGTGACGTCTATATTTGGTACATTGACAGCTGACGTTTTTTTATATTTTTGGGGCGTCGGAATCTGAGGAAGGAAAATGGGATGAACTATTCTTATGATTGCATGTGGACGTATAATAGCATTATGGGTTATTTAAGAATTCTGGTACCTATAGGTTCTCTCAGAAAAATGTTGTATTTAATATACACAATCTTGAATATTCTATGTTGGGATATAGACTTTGAATTTTGAAGGGGTTTTCTGTAGAATACAGTAAATTTTTTAAATTTAGATTTGCTATATATGTTTCAGAAGAATGTAAGTCGATTGTCAATCTGAAACTCAACTTAATCAATTAGTAAGTACGTCACTCGTCAATTTAATAATTCATACGTTACAATGCGCTGTAAATAAACGGAAGATGCGGTTCCAGCCTCTTGAAAAAAAAAAAGAAAACACTTTTCGATCTCGAGAAGCGCCCGAGTCACCGAATCAAACGTTCCACTTCCCCAGAGACCTTTCCTCGACAATGAAATCTATTCGCGGCACGCGTTTGGCCGCGCGACGAAGGAAGAGAAAGGAGGAAAAAAAGAGAGACACAAAGGGACCATCTCCCCGATACTGTCAAATTTATATCCGATCGTAGGGCTGAGAAATCGGCCGATCGGGCAGATGTCGGTATGCTCCGGTGATCAAGCTTAATAATATTTATGCAACGCGTGTGCACCGTATTCGCCCTGGATTTCAAGGGTCCTTTATTATGTTACCTTTCTCTCGTTCGTTTTTTCTCGTGGGGGCGAGGCTTTCATGGATTAAGACGCGAATAAAATGGGATTTGATGGCGGGGACGGGACAGGGAAGCTACTGGAAGATAACGACGAATATGTGAAGAATATAATGGGTTACTGCAGGGGTCCTTTTAATTCCTCAGAAGTAAACATTTGAATTATCACTATCAGTACATATGTAGAAGCCATTAACACAGATTATAATTCATAAAGCAAGTTACATAGTACTTACTATAATACTGGCAGATAGATGTCTGCGTTAATTTCTACAGCAAACGAAGCTTGATTTTAAGATGGCCGATAAGCGACATCGATTCAACGAGAACCCTTTCCCTGCACTCTGTCGTCCTCCCTACCACGGTCGACCAATCAAAGCGCCCCGATTCATTTAACCCTTCTGACTGCGTCGATCCCATCTTCACCGTCGTACACCAACCCTTTGCAGCATCTGTCGAGTGTACTCTTTTTCGTGTAATTATGCATGCCAGGGAAGCCTTCGTCCGCTGGGTTGGTTAAAAGACGGAGAAGGGGCGTGCACCGTTCACCCCTTCTGCCATCGAACGGTGCCTTTCATTTTATCCTCTGCAGCTATTAACCCCTTGCCTTCCAATAGCGCATCTTAATGAATTTTTTGTATATATATATATATATATATATATATATATATATATATATATATTAAGCACACTATTTTATATGGTACGTGGAGGAAATGTAATATTTAAATAATTACTTAACTGGCAAATATGAGTTGACAGGCTTTCTGTTACACCTTCCACGCTAATTTCTGATACCCCATCAGGGGGATGTTAACTGCCATTTCCTTTTACGATGAAAATGAAAGGAGAGCTGCGTAAGCACACGAACCCCCGCAGATCCAGAGTAAATGGCGGTTCAGAAGTTTTTCGGTACACCTAGCTGTGCAAAGTTTAAACCCGGCCGCATGATTAATGATGTCTAGATAATCGTGGCTGAGCCACTGGATCCGAGAAAGCCTTTAAAATAATCCCCATAAAATTACGCCCTAATGCCGCGCCCATTAATCCTGCATCTTATCTTCCAGCTCTTGGCCGCCTGCGGAACTCTCCGCTGAATTGTTGAAGCGGCGCCAGGAGGAAGCTGAGATTAGTGATTCGTTTTCTTCGAGGGACCCCGAATTCTTCATCGTCTCGCTCGTATGACGTTCGTTAGTACAGTCAGACGTAATTCTTGCGTCGCTAAGAAGTTTGGAAAACCTTGCCAGATAAAAGAATCTTTATCGAGGAATTTTATTTATGTCTGGAAAACCTTTTCCCGGGGAACTTATTGTTTGGTGTTTAAATATCACAGGTTTTATTTTCATCGTGGAAGTATAAGACGGTTTTCTTGGACGTGTACCGTGCGATTTGAAATATCGCTGGATGGCAGTAGGCGGACAATCGATTGCTCGTCGCGGTGACTCGAGGGTGTCGAAGGAGAATCTCTGGACACGTTCCTGGCATGGAAGTTTTCCTCCTCCCCAGTACGTTTAAGCCGACGGCGCTGGCGGAATTAATTATTTAGGGGACAGAAATAGCGCCCCTGTCCACCCCCTCGATTCTTTTTCTCCCCTGACCCCTGTTTCGCCGCTTTCAACCCCGGATCGTGGCTCGAGCCTAACCCGAGGGCGAAGATATAATTATGGGCGGTGGGTGGGCTTCAAGTATTCATGTTTTCATTACGGCGTGGGCCTTCTCGGTGGCGTCCAAGTAGAAGAAGGGATTCCCACCCCCTAACGCCATGCCTTACAGTCGTCCTCGCTTAAGGGTACAAGGCAGTCGTTCCTGTATAAAATGAAGCATTTCTGTTACAATTAATTACAAAGAAACAAATTGAAACTGACACTTGTTCTTTGGCATGAAGTTTATTAACATCGTAAGCTTTAAAAAACTTGTTTGTTTAGTCAAAAATATGCATTATATATGACACTACAGATGGATCATTAAAGAGGCTTCTTAAAAAAAGTTTCTTTTGTTTTGCAGCGATAACTCAAAAACGAAGGTTCCAATCGATTCAAAACAAATTCGAGCATCTTTACAAAATGTGTAGTTTCGGACCAGACCTAAATTAAAGTTAATGAAAACTCTTATTCTTTATGAAAAGGAACTAAGACCTCATCGTTTGGGGCTTGGGGGATGGTAAAACCTCATCAATGGGGCCTCAATGGGTTTTAGTTTATTTTCATAAAGAATAGCTTCTTTCGCTCAAACGAAATACATAATACGTTAATTAGTAGAGTATTACAAAGAGAATAAAGGGATCGAGCTTCCCGCGTGATTCAGGCGAGTGAACCAAATTTCGAACAACTTCGAGAATGGAATTGTGACGCAACGAAAGGGCACGAATAAAGATAGTCGAGGAATTTAGCTCCTAGCTTTCTGAAATATCGGACGGGTAAGAGATGGCCAATTTTTCTCGCCAAAGACCGAGCGCTCTGACCAAAGATGTTGCTGGCTGGGCAAGGGGGCCCTCCCTCTTTTCTGCCAGTGTTTTTGCCCGGTCCGTTATCTGCTCTTTGTTCTGCGGCGTTCTCGCGCCCTTTGTCCGCGCTCCGTTGTCCCTTTTGTAACTTTTCGAGATCCTCGGCCATTGTCTTTCCCCCTCCCGCCCGGGTGGCGAACTTTTTTCCGCGAAAACGCGTCCCCGTTGCTAAATTAATCGACGCCGCTTTCTCCCCGGTAAGAATGGGACGGCGGAGGGTGGCGGGATCGGCCATTAAAAATTCCTGAATCAGTACCTCCTTATTCCTGATTAACGGCCTATCTGCCCTGGACGATCCTTCATCGGGGCCGCCGAGGACGCTGAGGAATCCTTGGCAATTTATGGGCGTCGACTGTGGCGCTCGACTAACGCCGTGAAAAGGAAATTTCTGCTTCTCCCGCGATAACAAAGGAGGCTCGCATAATGCGCGACACTTTCTCTCCTTCCGTTCCTTTTCATCCTTCCTCGCGTCCCCGGCGTCCGTCTTTTGATATTCCTCTGCGCGCCCGCATAGCCTGCGCCCTTGTAGCGCGCGTTTCACCCCGAGGAAGGATCCGCCAGCACAGTTTCGCGGCCGATATTAATTACATCTGAATTTCTTATTTGCCATCGTCAGCGGGCCTCCCGGCGGCGGGGAGATTTTTAATAGGAAACTTCTTCCGGTTATCTCGCGATGGAGGCGGACCAGAAGTGCAACGATGCAAAATGGGCATCTCCTTTTTAACCGCGCTGCTCCCTCCTTAACTCTCGATCATTCCAGTCCGGGTTAATTGAAAAACTTTCCTGGCCGCCGTATCGCCGCCACGAAATATCGAACGAGAATTTAATCACGGGCCAACGATACCGAAACGGCCCTCGGAGGAGCGGGCATCGTTCACTTCGCCTACACGAGGTACGTAGCTACGTACAGCGTGCTTCGCTATATTCATTCACCTCCCCTCTCGCCCTTCCCGGTTTCCCATGCGATGCAAAGCGATCGTGGGTTAATAATGGAAGGATATCTCGATATCGTGACCATCGCGGTCTTTCCATGCCCGTTGGAAAACTTTCCCGGAGAACGTATTATTTGCAACGTGGGGGTCGCGCAGCCCCGTACCACCGGTCGCGGGAGAAGGAAAAGAGACAAAGGAAAGCGGTCGGAGATGGTTGTATTGGATACTGTGACTATCGATCGTAGGCACAGCCGAGGGGTAAGTTATTGGTCAGTTGCATCGTGCACACCCCGTCCGTCGAGGGGGTTAGCTCGGCGGACGATGGGGGGATCATAGAAGGGGGACGTAACCCCATGGGCAGCGGGGTGGGATGTCCCTGGGACGAGGAGGGCCATGCTTGCTTCATTTTCCGGAATTATGGCTCCGTTTCACGCCACCATCTCCTGTGGCCGCATCTGCGGTGGCGCACCATTTCTCCGCCACGCGATTCTCGTCTCTCTTCCGAAGAAAATGCACGAGCTTAGGCAATAGTGGATGTAATCGAACATCGCGTATATCAACTAATTGCACGGTGAGTTTCACTAAGTTCAACTGCGTCTCATTTCCCACGGCCGAGCGCACTTTGCGCCGCGACCGCGGTAAAAGTTGCTGGTAAAAATTTAATACGGAAATTTCCTCCCTTCCTGGCGGAACCTACGGCGCCGCGGGCGCAAAGCCGACTCTGAATTCATAGAATATTTGATGCCCGGTGCCGTTACCTGCGATGGACTTGTCGGCGGACTTTTTCAAAGTTGCCGCCGAAAAAAAACGAGAAAAGAGGCGAAGGGGAAAGAGAGAGAGTGAGAGAGAGAGAGAGAGAGAGGGGGAAAGAGACGAAGAGGAGGAGAGGAACTTTCCTGACCCTTGATATAAAAGTTCCCTCGCAGGATCGTGACCGGTGGATATCTTCGGATCAAGGTATATCTCTGCGGCGCATTATTCCCCGCGAGGGACCTCCGCGAAAGGGCGAAAAGATCGATAGCCCTGGCGTACCGCGGCACGTAAGAACTTTTGTTTCGCCGTAGGAACAGATAAAGTATCGGGGGAATAATGGCGTTTCGCCAGGGCAACGGCGGCGGCCTCCATTTCGCCCTGTCGCGACACTTTCGCCTTCCCGCTTCCTCCATCTTCAGACGACGCGCTCCTGAATTAATCCCCGCTGCGACCTGACGCGCTAAAAACTTTCGTCTCGCGTTGCTTCCCCTTTGATCTTCGCCCGTGTCGATCGCGAAGGGGGATGGAAGATGGGGCGAACCGAATCTGCGGATGCCTGACGCGTCACGTGCGGGCGCGGTGAGCTTCCGCTTCATGTGGAGAATTTATGGGGGATGTGGTTTCCTCCAGAATATCCTTAAGCAATCTGCAGTATTCTGGTAGTCGTTGAAATCACCTGGGCCTTTCTAGGAGTTCAAACTTTAGGCGCCTTTTTCCTCTTCGCTGAATCGTTGGAACTGTGGAGGAGGTAGATGTACCTCGAAGGCAACCCAGGGTAAACCGATTTGTTACCTCTCGCGAGCTTGCAACGCGAAATGAGTATGCACTTCGGGGTTCCAAACAAAACGGTTCGATACGCGCGGAGGAGCCCGGTAGCCCCACTGGGAATGAGAGTTTCTTTTCGCTGCTCCTCGGAGGTGGCGGATCATAGTTGCAGCATCATGTTCGAAAGGATCGAAGGATGTTCCCCGATGGTGTTAGCTAATTTTACGCCGGTGTTTTTCCCCGTGATTCCGAGAACTGGTAAGATTAATTAGTTCTCGTTCGGGCGGCGAGTCGCTTAAAGGAACTCGTAAAACCGTTCGCGCGTGTGGTGAGCGCGGCCCTTAGAAGATTAATTACTTCTAAGGGTGTACTGTTCTTGATTCCATTGTGTCGCGAGCGCAGCATCCCAGTCAATGTACCGTAGCTTCCTGTCACACCATCGAATTAGATAGTTGCGAATTTAATTTTCATGTAGCCTCGATATCCTAAGGGCGATACCAATCTCTTCTCCATTTCATTGCTCGCCAACTATTAGATGCCAGTAAATCGCATTAACGACTCCCACGCTGAAAATTATTCATCGACGATCGTAATTCAATTTAAGGATCAAGCAGAAAACGAACGCTTCGTGGAAGACGGTCCTTGAGGGCTAGTTTTATTTGCTCGAGGTCGTTTCGTGCTGTCCAGGGTAAGGCTTACACGTGGAAGACTTTGAAGTTAGAAAGCTTCCCGAACGAGATTACGCGCGCGGCAAGGAGCTTTTCGACACTTGTGCGGTTTTTTTCCCATCCATCCCCGCCTCCCGCCTTGCTGGCTCCACCTTCTCCACCTTCTCCACCCTCTCCACCCCCTCGTCGCTTTATGAGCCCTCGGCGTCGGTGCTCCCTAACGATCCCGTCACTCTTTTCCCTCGTATTTCCTTTTTTTTTTCTCGCATCACTCCCGCGTGATGGACTAACCGAGGCAGACGGTAAGTGACCTTTGTCTAATTACGGCGAAATGTCGATGTAGCGTCGCCTACCCCGTAACCATGGCGTCGAATGTCATCGATTCAGTCAACGGAGGGAAACTGAACAGAAGGGACCGATCTATTTATTCGGGGCAAGAAGAGCCTGCTCCGGTACCAACTAACGCATCCTGTGAAAAATTCTCAGAACCGTAGAACGATATTTTTCGCGAAGAACAAGGAGTTTTAAAAAGCGAAGTGCAATATTACAAGGAAGGCAAACTAATAGCTTATAGCACCTAAATCATCCATATTTAGATCCACTGTTGCGTTGGTCCAGTGACAGATTCGTCTTTGATTGGCTAGGAAAATGAAATTCATCCGCGAACGACTATTGAACGCGTCTTATGGCGAGTAAACGCAGCCACGCGTAATGCCGGATCCGTCGCGGCGACGATCGGGGACCACCGTGATGTCAGAAGTTTTGAAAGAACGGTTTCTAGGAAGCTTATTCACTGGAAGCCAGGCTTTCCTGATTTCTCCACCGGGAGAACTTACGGGCTTCTTTCATCCCCGTCCTCTTTCTCTCCACCGCATTCCCAATTTCTCCTCCCTTTCTCGCCGTAACGTCCCGCCGTAATATCCGTCCGGGGCGACAGAGGAGGAACGGAGTGGCGACCTCTCATTATCGGTACCGACTAATTCACGAGTGTGTTCCAGGCCGGGCGCGCCGCGTCCGCGGAGGACCCTTTCATCCCCTTTCGTGCGGGGCACTGGTTGAACGCCACCTACTTCCGGTGGACCACCGATCATCGCGTGCACCGATAATTATTGGCTTTTAGCCTGCTCGAGTTTTCTAAAACCACAACCACCGTTCCTAAAGAGGGACCCTGTTTTCCCAGGCCGACCGCCCGCGACGCTGGAATCTCGATTGTCGTCATCCACTGCGATTTCGGGGTCGGGAACATCCATGCAACGTTTCCAGTGAATCTAAAGTATTGATGGAATAATTGATGGTAGCCCTGGATATCGTGAGTGAATTATTAGAGCTCTAGTTTAACGGAAATAAAGATCCTTCGACAAACATAAGTCTGCAATCTACACTATAATACTTTCCAAGATTATCAACCCCTGAAAAATTCCATGAAGAAACAGTGCAAACTTTAAAGTTCCCTGTGCATCCAAATGTACCCATAACACTTCGAAACGACGTTACATTCGAGAAGGAATTTAGTGTATGTCGGATAATTCCAGCGTGTATAGTTATGTCGTTGAGAAGAGAACGGTTGCGCCCTTTTTTACGGATCGCAGGCGACGGAATGCACGGAGATGCGACAGGTTTAGCGATCGTGGAAATGGGGGTATAAAAAGGGGTGGGATAAAGAGAAGAATTTTCTGGGCTGCGTTATGAAAGGGGTTAGAGGGAACGATCTCAACCTGTTCCATCGAGTTTGCTTTTTTCCCCTTCTCTGTTCGGTGGGATAACGTTTAGTGACATAATGCGCTGGACCCAGAAAGGGTTGCCTCCCGATGCATTGTGCGATCTCGTGTACAAGGTGCTAGTGTGCGCGGAGCGTATACCTGCGTGTTTCCCGGAGACAGCGGCCCGGAGGGAAGGGTTGCCAAGGTCCCGACCACTTTCGGCTCTCACCCTTTCGGAATCCCTCCCTCCGAAACGTTTGACCCCTTGATCACTAGCAATGTGCGGAACCGTGCGGCTCGTAACAGGTGTTGCGCACGTACACACGGGTGCGCGCACGCAGAGGGAAGAGAGAGGGTTACGAGGAGCGGCAGAAGGATTAGGAACCCCTTCTAGCAGGTGAACATTAACCTGACCTCCGACCATGAGAGTTTTTCCGGGCTACCACGATGCTAACCGCGGCTTCCAAGCGAGATATAATTAGGGCTAGGGGAGGACGTAATTTCTTGCCATCCACCTGTAATTTTGCACCCCTGCTCGACAATGGGACACGTAGAATGTATGTTCTGTTGAAATTTTGATCTCTGAGGGTGGATAGTGTAAGGTGGCAGACGAAATACTTGGGACTTAGTGGAAAGCTGCAAGAGTTCACGACTGCAAATAGCTTCCTTCACATCTCGAATCTGAGTTTCTCCATTACCAATGGTAACAATGGCCACCCCGAAGTTAAGTAGCCTCAGCCCACCGTTGGAAGCTTTATCAATCAACCTCCATCAACGACCAACACGCCATCGAGCGTATTAATAACCGACTTGTGCCTCGCTTCTTCGTTTCGCCGTTACGTCTCCACTCAGTGTCGACACATAAATGTCCTCGCTCATTTTTTTTATGGCGCCTCGAACCTGTCGCTGTTGCTCGCTCGAGTAGCGACCTTTACAGCTTCCAACCACTTCATAAAGCATCGAGGTTTTTATCGCGTGGAAGGATATATCGCTTTCCAATTACGGTTTTCGGGGTGTGAGCAACGGGAGAGGGTAAAAAAGGGGTCGACGGGGCACAACCCTATCGATTCCCTCCCCCTGAAAGCGGGAGAATGATCCGTGGATAGGTTTGGCGCAACACTCGCCGCTCCTCGTGCGGTTGTGGACCCATAAGTGTCCGCATCCCGCCGCGCGGGCCAGGTATAAACGCATCCACGGTGACGACGAGAGGAGAAAGAGAGGGTTGCCTCGGTGCGTGCACGTGGGGTAGGTCCTGGCCTAATCCATTACACGACATATTAATTCGTCTGCGGTCTGGCGATCCAGGTAGCGCAGGAAGGCTCTCTTAAAAAAAGAGAACGCCGAAGAGAAACGCGCCGCGCACGCGTTCAGGTAGTCCCGAAAGGGGTCCGACACGAGGCCCCCATAAAAAAATCAGGCCCGGGGATGGTGGGGGGGGGGGGGGGGGGGGGAGAGAGAGAGAGGCATCGTCGGTGGAACGTGTCGAAATTGTACATCGTAAAGTACCTGCCGCTGGAACCGTATTTTTTACCACCGACGGTTTTCTACGTCATATTTCTTTGGGCCTTATCGATCGTGACTGTGTAAAGGAGGTGGCTGTGTATATTGTCACTTAGCAAAGTGGATCTGGTGGTCATGATCAAGGGATCTCACTCTTCTCTCGATTGCATCGCGATTTCGTGGAACTGGCAGCAAGAATTAATGGGGAGACGGGAGGGAGGGAAGAAGTCTCAAAGAGCGAGGTGCTCCTGCCAAGGATGTATTAACGCGAAGGAAAGAGGAAACGACCTGGCCCGTGCCTCGTGGCGGAAAACTTGCTTCCGTCGAGCGCTGATAAGAAAAAAAACTTCCCTCGGGCGTCGGCGAAGGAGGGAATACAGGAGTGGAGAGGTATCCAACGCTGGAACTTTGAGACATAGACGAGTGTACAGCTGTTCTCAGTCTACCATCTCTGATAGCGAATCGGTCGGCATAAATCCACCACCAACCATTATTTACGCACAGTATTCTTCCATTACTCTAACTTACTTCAAAGTCGTATTCTCCATTAAACAACCATACGATCTTTCACTCTATCTCCAAATTGCAACCACATATTACTTGCGAACAGTTCAGTGGACCATTGTACCTCCTTCCCATCGTCGAATCGAGCCACAACTCCCGCCCTCCCAATAAGCAAACCTACCTAGAACGTGCACGTTTAATCCCACCGTCGCAATCCATCGTTTACCACCATGGAACGTGGAACGGCGCGATCCTTGAGCAGATGCCGGCTCACCTCTTCCCGCCATTTCTTCTCCACTCTTTCTTCTGTCCCCGCCGTCCTTGCCACCCTTCTCCTTGAATCGCGTCTCTCGCGTTCCCGGGCCGATTTAATGCCCGTCCGTTTGGTCAGTAGCAAAAGTAACGGCCGGCTGGACACCTTTTCTTCTTCAACCCTCTTTCGGCGAGATCGGGCCAGGTTACGGTGCTCGGCCCTTGACGAGTCGTGGCCGAGCGTCCACCCTGCCGGGGTCAAGGGGTTGGCCAGCTGGCGTCGGACGGTTGTGCAATCTGCACACGGCAACCCCTCCTTTCTCTGACCGAGGAGACACGGGCAAAGGGGGCTGCAGCGCCAGAGAGAGAGAGATGCAGAGAGACTGGCAGCAGCCTCTGTGATCGGGGGTTGGCTGGCACCGCCGCTAACATTGCTCATTGTCCAAGCTCAATGGCCGTCTGTCCAGCGCCATTGTTGGCCATGATTTCGGGGAGGCCTGCGAGACAACCAGCTACACAATCCACCATCCCTGTCGCCGCGAGATAAACTTATCGCGCCGGTTGCCCCGATACGCACGATCCTACGCCGTTTGCAAATCCGCGCGCGACCGTTGATCGTGATTTATGTGGGAGTACGGTGGATCGGCTATGGCAGCCAGATTTCGCGATATGGAAACGTATGGGAGGGTAGCTTCGGCTGCCTCGAGTGGAATTGCGAGTTCGCGGCGAAGGGGGTGGGAGATAGGGTGACGGTGCAATTATTAGTGCTTTTTCTGTCACCTGGCCTGATGATATTACGTATGTACTACTACTCTTTTATATGGAGCTTCCTGGCTTCACGCGAAATACAGTTATTGTAGAGCACCTGCTGTATTTCCATAAAACGCGATAGTTGGTATAGACTCGTTACTTTTCAGTGTCTTTAATTTAAAATATTAAGTAAAGTAAAATTTGTTGGAGTTTTTCAATAAATTTGCACGGTTTTTCATAATTATGTCCTAAGTCCATATTTCAATTGCCCGTAAATTTGTAAATATAAAAAGAAGATCAGCTCAGATGTTAGACTTTGATCTCTAATTCAGTCATGAATGGATAGCGACTCGCCCTGCTCCACACGTTGCAACGATAATCCTCGGCTGACACTTGCTCCAAGAACTTGCTGAGACAGTATCGTGGAACATATCTGGCCCTGGCACCGTTATAACGGAAGCGCGTGTAAAACGGACCTCGTGGGTGTCGCGAAAGATTCCACAGGGCGAAGAGCATTCTAAACAGCCGGGGGTCTCATTAAGCAGCCAGGTTCGCACCTTTCCTGTGCAGAGATGACGTTTCCGGTGAGTTACGGGGCTGGCGCGTTGATATCCCTGCGCTTCAAGATTTATGCCGCGGCCCACCAACGGATATGGATAAACGACTGACAGGAAACAAGCCCACGGCTCCTCTAGGAATATTCATGCCGAGAAGTAGATTGACTCTGGCATTGTTCATGGGGCTAAAGATTCGAGGAAACAGGAAACGGGGGGAACTGTTGCCGAATAACAACGAGGAGCTTGGGACATTTCCCTTAAACCACGCTATATAAAAACACAGGATAAAGGGCAGGACGAGCAGTGGATAAACTAATAAAATTTCTTAAATACTATCTTGCACGTTGCCGTGGATGGATCGGTTGCACTGATCAGCCATTTTGTAAGCGATACCGCCATCGCCGCGATTCAACCCTTGCACAACCCTATCCCTCCAAGGGTCTCGTGTTCAGCCCCGACCACTCACCCCTTTCATACGAAGAAAGGGAGTTAATTCGAGCCGCTGTCACAACACGGCCATTCGAGCATCAATCTGTGCCTTGATTGGCTGAAATCGGGATCGCTTTCCATCGAATATTCCGTCACGTTTGAACGTAGTTAATCGAAAGAAACACAGCTGTTTCTTCATCCTGCGCGTGCATGATAGAAGGAAAATTTAATGCCAGTTACTGAATCGATAATTCGTGAGACGTTGAGTTACGATACGCTGCAGCCGCCATACGTTGTTCCCAAATTCGACCGTTTTTATGGATACTCGGCCAGAAGGCGACGCGACATAGCGTTATGGGAGTCTAGATTTCGGTACGTTACTCGAGAGACACGTGGTTCCTCACACGTGCCCGCTGGAATTAAGTCTTTGTCGTCTTCGTGATCCGATTCTGACGCCTGCACCTGAAGATTCCACCGCGCACCTTTTCCTTTCTACCTGTCCGCTCGTGCGGTAATATCTCGATATCTAACAAGCTGCGTTAACGTCCCAAGGTGAGAAAAACGTGGTTGGATTTATGGCCGTTGGATTCGAGTGATCAGAGGGTGACCGCGGTCCCTAAAAAGGTAAAAACAGCTTGTGCTCCTAAAAATACTATTCCAATGTTCTCGTCAACTGTCAACTAGGTATGTTCAACTCGGAACTTTGAATGTCTATCGAGGATGGTCCACTCCAATCGAGACCCAACGTCCACTGCAGCCCCCGCTTCGCAGCAGCACACTGGGATGACTCTGTAATTAGAAATGGCACCGAAATGTTTCGCGCCACCGATCAGATGGCAACGGTTCCGCATGCACACACACGTCAGGCTTCTGCAGTCGATCGAATCCAGTATCGAAACGACCACAGGGGTAGCTCCAACGTAGATATACGCGTGAATGCTAGAGGCAAGAGGGGTATTGTCCCTCGCAGAGGCAATTCCCATTTTATGGGGCATAAACTCGATCGAGAGGCTCGCTCACCGATGCTTGATTGGCTACCCGAACAACGTCATACCCGTTACGACAATACCAGCCGGATTAACGCTGCTCCGCGTTAATGCCCCCGAACTCCCAGCGTCCCTCCGTTTATCGCTTTAAACGTCGATAAGACCACCCTTGCGCCAATCAACCACTCCGCGAGTACAATCGATGTCGTCTCCCGTCTTCCCGTCCAAACGTCTTCACTATCCAGGTCCGTTGCTGACTGAAACACGTAGGTACACGTGTATTCCCCTTTTAAGAAAATGTACCCAGGACTGAAAAACGGGAATAGCACCGTGAAAGAATATATCATCGCCGTCTCTTTGACACGGTTACAATCCCGTTGAAAGGATTCGAGATATCCCCTCATTGTCCCCGCACGCGACGAGCGTAAAATAAAGGAGCGCGCAGGCGCGCGCCGGCCACCCTTCGCAGCTTCCTGTTCCCGTAAAATTTCCAACTTTTTTTCCAGAAACGTCTCTGCTGCCCCCCTCTCGCCGCTTCCTCCGACACGTATGTACGCAGATGCGCGGTTTTCCCTGCCGTGGCTTCCCGATCTTTTACCTACAATTCTCTCTCGATTCTATGGCCCCGGTTCTCCCTCTCTGTCCGCCTCGCCCTGGCCAGCTCTTCTAGCCGCGCGCGCTCCCGCTTGCACGCACCGTGCCACGACCCTCGCGCGTGTAACGAATCCGCGCTTTTTTCGCCCCTTTTTTCCGACCGAAAATATCCAGTTTTCGGGGTGAATGGAACGCACGCGTGCCCCCCGAGACGGGCAAAGATGGAGGGCAGGCGAAGGAACGAGAGGGAAACCGCAATGGAAAGCTGCACAGAGAGAAAGAGAGAGAGAGAGAGAGAGAGAGAGAAGCGATTGGAGGGGACAGAACCAAGTGCCGGATTCGAAAAAAGTGGTTAAAAATATGTAAACGGACGTAGGACGGGATTGGTAGCACGTGGAGAATGGTAAAACGGGGAGACAATGTGTCATCGGCACGCGCGTGTCTCTTCTTTCCCTTCTTCGCCTCTTCCTTTCGGCGTTTCCACGATCGTGGATGCTTTTTATGGACCACGATCGCGCGCGGGCTGCCTCGAAGGGGATCTTCCCGCGCGGAGGACGAAGGTGGTGCGACTAATTTGATGCGTAAGTACATTGGGAGACACATGGAAACGAGCTCCTCTTGCAGAATAAATTGGGGTGCACTTTCATGACGCGTCTTTGTTTCGGCAGAAAGTAATATACGGAACGTGCATATATGGTTTCCATTGCGCGGGTGATTTTCGGATAGCCCTGTGCTTCGCGGTAATTTATTTCACGAGGGAATAATTTATCAGCCAACGAGATTTTACGTAAGCGCCACCAATGAATCCGGGGCGCTCGGAGGAAACGGTTGGCTTGTTCTGTCGGAACGCGAAGGCGGGACACGTTTATCGATATTCAGAAAGTCACCATTGTTTAGGTCGGCCCTTTTCATTAAGGCCGTGTCGGTAGATTATGTGCAAATAGTCCGTTCGCCTTTTATTCCGCAGTGGCTACCTGTGATCAAAGATCCGCGCGGTCGTTAGCTATTTACAACCCTTGCGATTGCGCGGTACCTGGGAATCGCTTAATAAAGGTATTGGCTCGAGCGACGGGGTGATAATCTTCTGTGGTTTCAACATGGCATATCACAACAGGTTTAATCTGCTTATTCCAAATAATTCCCTTTACGGCGACCGAAGAAATCCCATTTGCCTTCAATTCGAAATAAATCCCCCCCCCCCCCTCTCCCTCCCCCCCAAGAGACAAAATTTGCGTGACTCGAGACACTCGAATGTCCACGCCCCGTTTCTCTTGAATATTTAATCCCGCTTAAACGATCCGAAAACATGAAACAACACCGCGGTCCACTCACGACGCTTCATCCCTTTTTTCAACGCCGCCGATTAGGAGCTGCCGCGGACAGACGCGGCCACTAATTATTGGAATTAGTGGCTCGTATTTGTTACGTGAAACACGGGAGGGCAGAGATTAGGGTGGGCTCTTGGGATGCTCGGAGGCTTTTGAGGTGTACGTGTGCGTGAGGAGAGAGACTTTATAGCGGGCGTGGCCGGTTGTTCACGGGGGCGTTCGAGTATTTTTAGTCGTTTGATGCCGGCACGCGCTCTCGCCGCTTTTTTAACGCGGTCGAAGCATCTGCCCTCGGTTAATGTCTCCCCGGTTTGTTTCACTCGCGCACACACGGAGCGCGTGCACAGAGGAACGGCCCCGGAATCGATGAGCGCTCGCACACACGCACAGCCGTAGAGAAAGCACGGATCGGCGGTGGTTTATTGTCTCCGTTGGAAAATGGGATTAAGTTACTCATTCAGAAAAGCGCGCACGGTAACGAGAGAACAACGTTGTTTTGCCCCTCTTTTCACCGTGGCGCGGGGCAAAAAATCAGAGATCCCTTCTTGTTTGTTAATTTGTCGAATGCCCTCGACCGACTCTTGTATATTGTACAATTTTTTTTTTCAGATAGATATCCGTTAATAGTCTCGACGATCGCGCCGAAGGAGAATAGGGGAAGAATCAACAGGGTGGAACCGCGCGGAGTCTTCGGGATCTCGTATACGTTGGAGCAATCGAGGCGATGTGATCGTAGGATAGGCTTCTGCTGTCGAGTGTCTCCCATTAGCCAAATTCGATGTATCATGTAATTACAGGCGGAGGAGCTGGTAGATGGAAATTATTCGTCTGAAGTTCGCCAATTACCGTCGCGGAAGACGTCCGATGGACGAAGAGGAGTCGGAGGAGCCACTCGAGAGGGCTAGGGTTACCTTAATGGACGATCCTTCAGGGTTCGATCGTTCGCTTCCAGCACAAGCTCTTATCTGGCTCGTGGAGGTTTAGACAGGGCCGTAGCTACCTGGTCGTCGGGGCATTGATGTAATAAAGGGGCCTGATCTGCCTCCTCCTTTTTCTCCCCCTCGTTATAATCTGTTGGGCTGCTGCTCGTGCTGCCCTTCCAGATATTACCAAACAGACCGGCGAGGACCACGCGAACGGGCAGAGGAGAAGTTAGATAAAACGAGGGGCGGGCTTGTTGGTCCCGGATCCCCGCGGAAGAAGAATGAAGGGGAGAAAAAACGAAGCCAGCTCGTGCTCAGCACGCGCAGATCGTGCGGTGGAGACAAGATGACGGCGATCATCGGGGGCCTTACAGGCTGCACCTTGGTACACGAGGGTGAACGGTCGGCCAAGTGGTAGGACCAGGAAAAAAGTACCGCCGTAATGTATGCCCACCAGTCTCCACGTCGGGGGCTGGAATCTCCGCTGCCTTTTTTGCAGGCCCTGGTAACCCCGACGGACGCGGAGATGGTGCTCCCCGAAGATTAATTTCTGAATGTGGACGGTGGAGGGTGACATTCCGCCTGGTGTTCTATAAAAGGAGATCGTTCTACGAAAACTTGGGCACCGTTACACCCACGGAGGATCTGAAACCCTATCGTACTATTCTGTGAAACCTAGGCTGGTAGAGTCGTTAACAACTACACCCTTCAAAACTACCCCCAGCATCGTCCCAATCTTGTTACCACGATCAGACGATCGCGAAACCGATCCAGATCATTCTCGAGCATGCATCGTTTCCAGGGGCCCGTTTGTAGCCGAAACGACGAGGTGACTCGTGGCACTCCGTCATGCGGGGGGAGAAAATGGATGGCTCGACCGGCACGCACGTTTCGTAAAGACCATCGTCGGCCATGCCCAACGTTTTCCCCGATATTTTTATTGCCGTGCCCCGAGCTGGATTGGTCCCCGCGAGAACCACCCTCGACACCCTTCCCTCGCCGCCCCCCAGCTAGCGCGAGTGGCTTGCGCGACCGGAATCGCATTCGCGCCAGCCGTGCAATAAATTCCGCCCGGCTATCATAGATTTATCATAGTCACGCACTCGCGCCCTGGCCACCGCCGATAATTGCCGGATTGCGGTGGTTCAGGGCTGACCGTCCTCCCCTCCGCCGATCCGCCGGGGCGGCGGAGGGAAACGCACGGGGGCCAGCGTCGGCAGGGTGAGAAAAATAATGATTCGGGACATTTTTCAATAGATCGAGGGCGTGCGGAGGGGTGAGGCCTGTCAGTTTTTCTCGAGAAGGCTCGATTTTCGCTTCTTCGTGCCTCGACATTCCTCTTTGTCAACTCACGTGGTAGTCAGTCGCACCTGTCAGGTGGATTAAACGATTGAGGGAAAGAGGGATGTTATTGTTTTTCTCTGGTTCACTGCATGTGTGTGTGTGTGTTTGGTGGTGATAATAATAATGTGTCTTTGCTAGGGTAATATACAAAGTTATACACAGACTAAAAAAATAATAATATTAATAATAATGGGAACGACTTTATTGCGCACATACGTGGTCTACATCAGTATAGCCCACAGAAAAGCTGTCTACGCGAAAGAAGGACCTACGGATGATGTAAAAGTCGAGGTTCAGCAATAACAACCGCTGCTTTTACACCTAAATATACGAAAATACCTAACAATATACAAAGAATGCCAAACAATACTCCTACATCCTTCTTCATCAAATTCGTCAAACATAACATCGTGGACCTGCCCATCGTAATTGGGCCAGTGTCGCCAGTATATTTTCATTCAGCCCCCCCCCCCCCCCCCCCCCCCGCGCAGTTAATACGGTCCACGGCGTTCTATTTGCCCGCGAACGGTCCTTCCTCCGACGAATTAACTCGCTGGACTAATAGTCCCTGAAAATAGACCATGGTCCGTACATCTTCCCGAATGATCCCGTCGTACCTAGGACCCTCCGTGTTCATGCTGCAATTGTAATGGCCACCCACCCCCGACGCAATCAATCGCCGATGTTTCCTGGGGTTAGCAGCCGCGCCGTCTTTATTTCCACGTGATTCACGTTGATCGCGGGGAACGAAGCGTGAGATTAAACGCTGCGAGCCTCAAACGAACACACTTGGGAATTTGCTTTCCCACTAGAAACTACATCCCCCTACGATTGTTTTCCCTGCAAGATCACAATCCTCGGCGCGGACGATCTGAAAGTCACGAACGAGGGGCCGAAGATGAGGATTCTATTATTTACAGACAAAATCGGTACCTATCGTTTGCAAGGAGAATGCTGTCGATAATCCTCACGTTTCGTAAAGAACAGAGAAATGAACGCACCTCGCAGTGTTCGACTGAATGGCAAGTGGCACTGATGCCTCCTGCGATCGCGTCGAGGCTCGTGATTGACGTCTATCCACGGGGATATTTCCAAATCGCGGCCACCTTGCGAAGAACAGGCCCCAAGGTGAACGGAGCGGCGCAGGATCGACCTGGCCGAATGACGTATCGAATTTTGTGCCAACAAAACTTCCGGCGTCACTTTTGTGCCCGGCTTCACGGCCACTCGGTTGCCGCAGAACGCTGCAAAAGACTCGTTGGGCGAGGAGCTGGCGATCCCAGCGCCGTTGGCAGCCCTTCTGGCCCGGACAAAGGAGTTGACAAAACATGACAATCATAACAGCCATAACTCTCATAACTGACGTGGGTGGATCGTCCCATCCGACAAAGCATTCTCCTGCGGTTCGAGGCCTCCGAGCTAGACAAACATCGCTCTGACAAGTCTGCGGAGTAGAGAAAGACTCACCCCTCTCACGACTTATCGCGGTATTACGAACGAATTATACGCCGATGTTTGCGGCGGGCGAATTCTTGGCGGTCCGAGGCTCGCGGCACAGAATGAGAACGGGAACGAGGGGTGCTCGCGCGGAGTTTCTCCACCGTCGAGAGTAGACGACGGAAATGCGATCGTCGCTGGACGAATTGGAAATACACGCGAGGATGGTGAATGATGATAGCCTTCCATTCGTTTTCCATTCCTATTCCTACCGTATTTCTACTTCCTCCTCGGTGAAGGGGCTAGCTTTTAGGATTGCATCGTTGCTGTTATTCAGACGTAGGTATCTGTTATAGAAATACTCAAAGTCCTATCCCAAGTGCTCCCAAGAATACTAGGTACTTGCCCGTTACAATGAGACATCGTCGAATCCATAAATCCCATGTTTCTCCATTCCGTTGGATTTTACAGCAATCATCGCTGGCACCTTCGATACACGGTCCATCGGCCCGGTTCAGGGATTCTGTAACAGATAAGTACGCTAGCTGCGTCTCCTCCGAGCAGCGGGGTTAAACCTAGGTCCAAATGAAAGCGCTGGGTGGACACGTTAAAAGGTTTCTTTACGAGGTCGTAACGAGGATCACGGGCTACCGTTCGCGACGCTTCGTGATCATAAACCGCATAACGCCGTCGTGCAAGAGCAAAGACCGCGCGCCCCTTCGCCGTCGCCCCCTCTGCTACATAAAACATTTTTGATACACCGGATGGGGTGGACTCGCCAGTGGAAACGGGGATCTCCGAGTTCCTCGAGATGGCGGCCATCATTTTTCCACGCGGCAACGAGTTTCGCGGGACTGGGTGTGATATTTCCGATAAGCTGAAGATAATGACACCCTCGCGTCGCGCTGTTGCTGAAACGGTACGGGCACGTTTCCTTTCACAATTTCGATTTGAGGAGTCTTTTACACCCTGGCCACATCCTAACCAGTTACATTTTCTGTAATCATACTTCCTCATTTATCGCATTTTATCTGTTACACCGGAGCATCGAAGATCCTAGAGGCTCCTCTGTTCCTTTTAAATAATCATTCTCGGGATGAAGGAATTATGCAGAGAAGTCACGTCAAAGATACAGCCCTTTGACCATCAATCTTTCAAGCACCTCCATCGCAACTCCTTTCCCAGATAACGAGTTTTATCAATCTTTTTCTTCCCCCCATTCTGCTTGTCCCTCCGTCTCGGGCTGTTATCAAAGGATAATGCGATCCGCCGTACTTTTTCGTCGCCTCCTTGCCTCTGCGGCATGGAAACTACGCTGCCAGGGTTCATACCTAAGCCGTGACGTTAAAAGTTAACCGTTTTACCAGTCTCTAAAAGGCCCCATTTACGGTCTGAATTATATATTTCCCAATGGCTCGCCGTCCCTTTCGTCGACTGGCTTGGATTTGCATGCTCCCCCTGGCCACGGCCGGGCCCAGGTCCCCCGAAGGACTAGCAAAAACGTTAAAATGCGGTTTATGACTTTATGCTGTCCGTATTTTAGCGATATTTGGAACAATAAGGGCTAGGGCTGACCTAACTGTCTCCCGGCACAGTGCTTTCACTCGGTTCAATGCGCTCTTTCTTCTTTTCGCGTGGGGGCAATTCTCGGAATCCGTGCGCGCATAAAATTTCTCCACCGAAGTTCTCGAACCTTGCGCCCGTTTTTGTGGCCGTCCCTTCCAACGGGGAACCGAAAGCGGTTTGGAAGAGCTTGGGTGAACTTTCACTGGCCAGTCGGAACGAGCCGCTCGATTTTTCGGGCAACCACTGTTAACTGTAGCGTTTCTTTCTTTACCGGGGCAGAAATTATTCTGCTTCTTATTGTCAGAAATGCTTCGTTCTTTACTACTTTGCGTTACATTATTAGATTTCTATCGCAATACAACTCGTCAGAGCTTTTTACTATACGAAGTGTTTGAGGGGTGAATGCTCTCGTTGCTTCAGAATCTGTTTTGTTCCCCCAATCTGCCACGCGCATAAATAGAAATAGTCTTTTATCGTTCATCAAACTCGAGCAATCAGCGCTTCGAACAATTTCAGAGTCGAACCCTCAACAATAGAATACATTATCGAGCACAATGCTGCACGGAGTTTGCACAACATCGTCTTGCACCTTCAGCCTTGTACTTCGATACCGATCAGGCGACCTTCATCCTAATCCACCTCCATTTCCGCTCAAAATATGCAAACAAGCAATAAGTTAGTGGGTGGTATTCGGTGTTCGCGACCGTGCATTTCGGTTTGCCGGCTCACGATGGCCCACAAATCACGGAGGACGTTTCTCGCAAGAAGCTGGCGGTCAGCAGCAAAGACACGAAGAGGAGGAAGGAACGGTACTGCTCCAGATTTTCACGGCTGTTAGGGAAGAACAGAAAAAGGTCCCCGATGAATCAACGTGTCCAGCAAATTGTCGCATGGTTTAACGTTTTCTGGAGCATGAAGGACGGCCTTGTCGTGGATCGTCGCTAGGGCTCGGGGTGCACGAAGGTTTTCCCTGGAAGATCCAGCGATAGAGGCGACGAGGTGTTCCGCGCGAAACACGGCCGTCGATTTGCAACGCAGATCGCCGGGCGTGCTCGTGACAAGTAGAGTTCAGGGAGAGACGGTTCTTCACGAGTCTCCCCGATGATCCTATACAAGCAACGCGTGTTCCCGGAGGTGCTGGATATCTTCGTAAGCCGTAAGCCAAACAGGGCTAGCCGGTAAACCACTCGGGCCGCGCGTTATCTGTTTGCAAGCGGGCCCCGGGGCACAAAGCTCGGGCGAGCTGGTGCCGTGCGCCTTTCCGAACGATAATATTGCGACAACGCTGCACAATATTTGCGTGTTTGCCCTTTCCTAGCTTGGATTCCTTTCTCCTGGAGAGAGTCACCAGCACGCGTCTCAACTTTAGCCTGTGTCGGGGCTCCTCGGACTTTGTCGACGCGCGAAAAGTCTCCGTGAGAGTGGAGCTTGTGATTGGTGCGGGGGACGGATTGTCCGCTGACAACTGCTGCGCGAGATTGTCGAGTGCCTTGATCTGTTGGAATTAGGTATTGAAGATTGATTGTCAACGCTGTGTACAGTGCGACTCCGTTTATCCGAGCATGTCGGAGGACATGACGGTTCAGATAGCTGGAGCGCTTGGATAATAGGAGTTCATTGATTCTCCCTTCCATCATGTATCACGTGCTCGAATACGCTGAATCTTTTGTTTTACTGAGTAGACGCAAGGAAACATTTGTATGTCTTCTGTGCAACGATATGAATTACGAGTTCGTGATAAGTAGAGTTCAGAATTTATTCTTGGGGAGAGCCGAGTTGAAGGGGTAGAAATATTTTGTATCGTTCGTCAACAAGTTAACAGAGATTACTTAGTATTAGAATATTACACGTATCACGCTTCGTTGTATTCTCGTTGATTCACAACGAGCGCGTAATGGAACGGAGTCGATGGAAGTGAAAAACAAGATCGACACCTAGGCTGTCAGAGTTCGCAGACATAACGGGCACCGTCGATGGCCCGTCAATTTTTGTGACAGCGGGCTGCGTCCCGCTTCTTACTGCAGCATACCGAGGAATCAATGCGAGACAGTAATTTCAGGGAGGGCGACAATGGTGTCGTAAAACCACGGCCATCCCGCGCTATATTTTTACGACGCGGTCCTCCAGGCCCGGGCAAAGTCAATTCCTGGAAATTAAAAATGGAGCGGTTTTTACCCCAATCCGGGCTAATGCTATTAGAATGAATGGTTACGAGGTAGGTACCTTTTTACATTGCAGCTAGAAAGGATCGTAAATTCGGGGGAAAAAATTTACAAGTCCGCTGACGTATTCTTTCGCCCTTCCTTATTGTCCAAGCGTTTGTCCCCGTTATTCGAGAGCCCTCGACAGGAAAGGTGGCGAGTGTTGGGCCGTCTCTGTTTCGCATCGCGTCAGCGCGGCCGCTCCAAATTTCCGTCCGACAGTGAGCCGAGGCTTCTGCGCCCAAAATAATTAAACCTCCGTAAAACAATTGTGGAAATCCAATTCCACGAACAGGCCATTCGTTCTTTAATCCCATTTCGAGCTTCTTTGTTAGACGTCGCTTGCGCTCGGTGGAAAGGCCCCGGGGCACGCCACACGCGCGCCGCCTCTGACCCACTGCTCCCCACGCACAATGGATCGAATCTTTATTCCGGGTAAGGGGTTCCGCTTTCGAGGAAGCGCAAGGGTTATTCCAGGAACGCAAAGACGCCCTAAACGAATAAAACCGAAATTGGCCGACCTAGGAGCGTACCGAGCGAACGTCCGTAAAAGTCATCCCTCATAAAACGCCGTCTACCACCACCACCCCTCCGCGGACACGCCACTCTCTCTTTCGACCGAGGAATTTCTATTTCTAGAGCAGGCAAAAGCATTTCCTGCTCTCGCCTGGCAAGTCGCTCGCCTAGTACATTGCAATTAAAAATTTAAAAAAAGTATGTACCTAGACGTTTCATGATTTGAAAAGTTGCTGGACCCAAAAGTTTGTGTGGTGTGAGCGTGGAGCGCTGGAGTTAGAACGAGAGAGAGAGAGAGAGAGAGAGAGAGAGAGAGAGAGAGGTGGAAGAAAGCTTGTAGAGTGAAGATTGGAGCGAATGACAGTAGAGAAAAGTGAAAGTAAAGGGAGAGGTGTGTCTGTTATTGAAGCCTACCAAGTTACATAGTTATATTCTATTATTCTAAAATTAATAAACAATTGTTCAGAAGTATGAAGTTATTAGTTGTCACACATTGTTTTACATGTATACATGTTCATTTTTTAATGTATCCAAGGGTTTCAAGGTGCTCCGTGCAGGGACACACAAAATCGATTTTTTTAAGGGATAAATGGAATATAATCTTTCAGAGTGCGACATTCGACGGGGATTCATAAATTTTGATTTTCTGGGTTTTTAGCGACCAGCTAGTCAAAGAATCGGAGCCCGGAGATGCTTTTTCGTGTATCGAGAGGACCGATACCAACTCTTTAAGCCTCTCCCACGGGACTACGTCAGGTCCCGTGGGACAGCGAACAAAACCGGAACATGACTCGGGAAATGTGAAAGGATTACCAGCCGTTTCGGTTTCACAGAGGGAAAAGTCTCCTCCGTCCGGCAAGCCCGGCGGACAGATCGCTAAGTGATTGTCGTCGCACGTCCAATGCACTCAGTATTTTCTAACTACCCTGGGACACCCAAAATGTTATGACAGAATCCATAGTGCGCTCTTCCCGCAAATTTCCACGCGCACCTGGAAACTTTTCCCCCTTTGCATCCAATTTTTATCGTACTAAGCCTCTGAATCGCCTCTTAATAATCGACACCACGATTCAAAAGTGTTTTTACGCCGCGTACAGTAGGGTGGAGTGAAAAAAACTTTTTTTCGATGATCAATTTCTAATAGTGCGGAAAAGTTGTCTACTTGGCCCAATAAAACGTGTAAAAAATTTCAGCCCGATCGGATAATTTCTTCTGTGTGCACCAAAGGCCTTAACTTTCAAAATTTTAGTACAAAACTTAAAATTAAAAAAAAAAAACAAAAAAAAATATAAAATACAAAATACATAAAAAAAACAATTAAATTATTAAAAAAAACGAAAAAAAATATAAAATACAGAAAACAAGGAGCCCGACGTACAGCTACCTCCGCGTGGTTGGTTCTGGGCCACTTGTTCCGTTAGGAAAGTGAGCGAAGAGCTGCATTTTTTTATAGTTTACAGTGCCATTCCTATCGTTCCGAAACCAGCCACGGGTGTTTCTTTGCTTCATTTACGCAACAAATATAGTCTTGGGTATAAAAAAAGGTAGAATCCACCAGCTGAAGAAAGTTGCAGTTTCTTAAGTTTTGTACTAAAATTTTGAAAGTTAAGGCCTTTGGTGCACACAGAAGAAGTTATCCGATCGAGCTAAAATTTTTACACGTTTTATTGGGCCAAGTAGACAACTTTTACGCACTATTAGAATTTGATCATTGAAAAAATGTTTTTTTCGCTCCACCCTAGCGTACAGTCAGCTCATTCGATTCTGGACGCTTCGACACACATCCATAGCCCACTTCACATAGTTTCGCGAATATTTCCACAATATTTCGTGAATATGTATAGTCTCGACGGGAGCCTATGGTATTAATGGCACTCAGGATTTAATCTTCGGGGGGAGTGGAGTTGAAAGGATAAAAATACTTTTAATGCAAGTTCAATAAAATTCATTAGGAGATTATAAAAATTTATTTAAAGAATGAAATCCAGTTTCCTTTTCTTTTTACATAACTCTTGAATTACTTCAGTCGTACTTACAATAATCTCCTTTTTCCTTCATCTGTGGGGGGTGCCAAGGCCCCTTGGCCCCCCTTCTAGGTGCGCCACTGTATGGAATAGCTTCAGGGCCCGATCTAGGGGGCGCCCAAGCAGGCAACTGCCCCGAGCGGCAAAATTTGTGGATGGCAACATTAGTTAATTGGTAATTTATGAATATTACATTTTTTTATAAAACAATGGGCTTCTGTTATTCAATAAATACCTACCCAAATTTTCACTTACTGTCAAAAATTGTATCTTAAATTAATTATTAATAATTTTAAATCATTTTTGCCCAGAGTGGCGGAAGAGCTAGATCGGGCCCTGCATAGATTTCCCTAAACCATATTCGCGAAATATTGTAGAAAATGACAGACGCGGTGACAATCGAACGTGCCGACTGTACATCCGGCAGAGACGGTTCCCGCCTTTTTCCACTGCAGCGGCATGATTTACGCGTTCCAATAAAACAGCGAGCCGTGGACGCCGAGGGTAGGGCCGGGCCAGAAAATCCAATTTGAACGTTGCACATGAAAATTGGATGAGGGCTGCATGAACAGGTACGCAGATCCCCGGCTAATTGAGAGACGAAAGGCACCGGGAATGGTAGTCGGTCGCAGCCGGAAGGCCCCGGTCTGTTCTCTAAGGGCTCGCAATAAATAAATAAACTAATAGAGCGCAAATTGGAACACGCGGACGGCGTGCACAGCCGCCGTTTAGGGCCAGTTCGTTTTGTAATTCCGTCCAATAAACCCAAGACGGGCCAGAGCAAAACGGGTCGCCTAATTACTCCGAGTTTTTACGGCCCCCGAACGCCGCTTCGAGCAGTTCGAGCGTCCGGGCAACGGGGTAAAATGGTGCCAGGAGGGGTACGAATGGGGGGGCTCCTGTTTGCTCTATAGGTTAGCACTGTGCTGCCCATTATGTCGCATGATCGTTTCAGCAACCCTTTACCTGTGGCAACAAGCAGCAGGCACAGGTAGGTACATGGTGGAGCTGAATGTAATTCCTGGAACGAAGATGGGTGGAACTGTGAGGGGTAGGAATGAAAAGCGATAGCTCGTTGGTAAAAGGGTTGCTCGATGTTTGGATACGATTCGAAGGCTCGCCGGGGGCATATGTTTCGCCTTAAGTGGAATGTAAGTGGGACAGTCCGAATTAGGGGCCTGAATAGATAATAGTCACACTAGTGTAGGCTGGTTACCGTCCGTAAGACAAGGGTGAGGATTTTATTAGCGACTCGGGGATTAATGCAAACAGTCAAAATATTTGGGGCTCGTACAATGGGGTTTATCGCTCGGCAGGGTGACCTACAGCGTAAACGCTCCTCCCACTGTGTAAATTGGACATTAAGCGTCATTATTTCGGTCAAAATAATGTTGCCTAAATAGTTACAATTAAGGCGCAGAGGCGTGGCCGCAGGTAAGTCCTGCCGCGAACCCGAACCCCTTGTTTTATTGTAACAATTGCGCGGCAGTTTTTTCTCGTCTATTATCTTTAGTGCGCCCTATAGAATTCCCTGCGAACGTAATACCCCAGTTTTTTTTTCAAATTTTGACGTGAAAGTTTCATCGAATGTCTCGGGAAAATAGAGGCTACCCTTTCTGTGTCGTGTAAATGGAAACAGTGAAGGAGATTTTGGAAACACTTCGACCACGCTTAAATCCCGGGATTAAGTAAAGGTGGGACAGTGTCTGGAATCAAGGGAAGCGCAGTGCTCGAAAATCTCGTCAAATCGGGCCAGTCTAATGCTCTTACACAGATCATACCTTGGCAAAGGAAATCCATGGTGGTCATTAACGTTTGTGAATTCCACTTATCGTCCGGCCATATCTTTCTAAGTTCCGTACCTTTGCTACCCCGCGAAAATTTCCAGGAATTGGTCTATTACATATACATAGAATCGGATTGTTAAATGTTGCTTCACGTTGAGGTGGTCGCGGACGCCAGCGAAAAAAATGGCACATTATTCCGTGGGCCAATTCAAGGAGCTGAAACTCGATAGTAGGGCTCCTTTTTTTGTAAAAAGAAGTGGTTGGGTTCCCCTGTGTTTACGTAATCGATGCGGCCCTTACCTCGTTGAAAAGCGAGCGCGGAGAGGCCGGAAAAGGGAAAAGCTCGGGGCCCAGCCGATGTCCAAACCGTCGTTCGATTCATTCCGCCGTTTGGAAAACGGTCAAGCGGTCCCAGACGTCGGTTGAGTAATATTATATTTGTTAATTGTGAAACACAATCCTGCGGTCCGAGTGGATTCTACCTGTGCGGCGTGGGAAGTCCCCTGGATCTCTCAGGAGCCGCGATAGACTTCGATTCTTCCTGCTCGGCCATCGAGATTTCAGATATTGTCGCATCGACTATATGGGCGAAACAATTTCACAGATAAATTTCTGCAACGGCAGAAACTAAGTTTTGATGATGATTTTCGCTTTCTACGAAGCAACAGTCAAAACAGCACCTTCGTACAAAATAAGGGGCTGAGTGTTCTTCCGCGTTACTTTATTCATAAAACATGGCATGTCGATGATCACGGATCTACACACCCCACCTGAAAGACAGAAAAGAATTCTGCAAAATCCGTAAATCACTGGTCCCAGTGCTCTTCACAGGAGTTCCGTGGACTTCCGTCGAATGGCTCGCTAACTTCACAGATTAATCGCAGATATGGCCCATTGAGATGATGGCGGGTGCGCTTTTTCCTTGATCGATGGAAATCCTATTACATAGGTCGCTGTGTATCAGTGGAGATGCTATAATAACTGGCGATCCGTTTCTGGGATACCCTTTTTGCGATACGTCGCAGAGAGCCCGGGGGTAGAGGAAAAGGAATTACCTGACCTGAAAAGAGACCCCTGTCCATCCTGAACGCTAAGCCGCCTAATTTCATCCCCGGTGTCTAGATAGTATTTCATCTTCGGCAAATCCCTCGAACAGGTAAGAACGGGGGTGCAGCAGCGGACAGGCCTCGATGTTCCCACGCTTCGGGTTGCAAAACATCGATGAGCCATGAGTGATGCGGCCCCGAAACATGTTATTTCCAGGGAAACTGTTGCGTGCCCTGGCCACTCATATCCGGTTATGGACCATCGTATTGAGTGTCCACTGAGCACGCTCAACAGCTCCGACCGATTAGCCCGAGCTTCGGGGAGCTTTCCTTGCTTCTCACGCGAGACGGTGGACGTAAATTGCCAATAAGATTAATTTGCCCGTGGCACCAATGACTGGGCTAGTTGTGGAGGGTGTCTTGGACGTAGGTGTCGAATAAAATGAAAACTACTTAAGCGACAAGATGTGCGGACTACTCGTTTCGTATTCAAAATTGGCGGAGCAGAACCAGATTTTTTTTAATATTATGTCCAAGTTCTTTTGAGGCTGGTTTTGCTCTTCTCTGAGTTCCTTTTCTCTCCTGCTTAACGTCTGTGATCTTTGATTACTGGAAGATCGTTGTAAGTGGAGTCACTGACCTTGCTGCTCTTCTATTTACAAATTTATTCGCTAACCTGAGATCATAAGCAATAAACGACGCAGGGAAGCCATGCTACCCGCGCCAAGCATCTCCTGTACGATTAAGTGGCGTCGCGTAAATATTTCGATAGCAATGACGTAAAACAGAAACGGTCATCGAGGTGTGCAAAAAGAGTGTTTTAATTTCAGACAATAAATAGCTAAACTTTGTGTCTGCTCACGTGTCAGGTTACTGAACTCTGAACGAGATAGATTCCGTCGCTGCACGAGGAATCCCAGATCGATCCATCATCCTCCCGTTCCATCGATGGAGGCAATAAAAGATTTGGCGTAACCCTTTTCAGGTATACATCGAAAGGTCTGTCGCGACAGAGACGCTGCAGCGTCTCTTATGTAAACGACCATACAAATATCGTTGGAGATCGTGTTACCTGCGCGGCTTGGGAAACCGTGAAATGCCCTTTGAAAAATGCAATTTTTAGGAAAAGGATCGCTGGACTCTGTCCCCCGATGCGCGCGTGTGTGTGTGTGTGTACACACCGTGGGATCGATTCACCCTCACTCCTTTCGGTGTGCACGTCGATCTTGCGCTTTCCACATTTTCCCCCGGCTATTTGAATAGGAATCAAACCGTGGGAGTGTTGCATGGGTTATCGTCGTTGAATTTCGTAACCATCCCATCCGAATTTTCGCAACCGCACTGTGGATCACCTGCGTCGCGCCAGGTAACGACAGCATGACGCGGTGGATGTTGTCGATCGAAGTGTGGGAACCAGTGTCGGTCCTATACGAATCTTCTTTTACGATCCATTACGAAGGAAACGATTGCAGCGTGCAGGGAAGGTTGGAACTTCATTTACTCTATTAAAGTCTCCATTATGTGAACACCGTTTAACCTGCTCGTCGAAGAAGTGACGAAGGAAGATCACCCTAGAAAGATTTAACGCGCATAAGGGAAAATTTACGATAAGAATAACAAAGTTACCTAAAGAGTAGCGAATCGAATCGAATGATCGTAAGAACGATATGCTAATTTCTAAAACTGAGATCTCAAATTTCCACTATTGTAGGAGCCTACCTACGTTCTGACACTGACATAGAAACTGCGGCTTCCATGTTTATTTTCTTTCCGTTCCTTCCGCAACGGCGGAGGCGTCGTTTCGGTTAACTCGACACTGTTTACCATCGGCCACTTAAGGGTGGAGGTGGCAAACGATCCCGAATCGCCCGCGCCCAAGCGGGGCGGCATATTCCCGATTTTAAAAATAGAATGCACGGCAACAGTCGTAGCACCCACTGCAAAGTTTCACACGGCGTGTCATGTGGCGCTGGACCTGCTTCCACCCTCTCACGTCCATCCGGTCACTTCCACCCTCCGAACGTGTTTAACCGCGTATTTTCTCAGCGAAGGGATGCGACTCGGGCCGCTCCCCCGCGGCCAGCAAAGAGATCGCGCTAGTGTCGCACGAAATTTCCCGGGGAAAATGGAAAATCGCCATTAAAGGTTTGACAAACGTTCGGAGCCGTTCTACGGGAGCTATGGAACGTTTTATAGTTTTTAATATGGGGCAGCATGGAGGGTAAGTAGCACTCGGGGGCGAGAAATAACGATAAACCGTTAGCGAGCTTAGTCTTCGCTGTTTATATTGCCTCATTATCGAAGCCGGCTATTCTTCGCGCGAGATGGTCGCCCGTGGATTTTTACAGCCGTCGGATAGGGAGATCGTAACATTTTACGAAGAGGCTCGGTCCTCGGTGGGGTGGCTTGTCCGTCGCGGAAGGAACAAACCACATTTCTGCCCTAAGTAAACACCAAACAGGACCCACGGCCCGCGTTGTGCAACCCGATGTAACCGGACCATGGATATTTCCTTTCTGCTCTTCGATACCACTACACTCTTTCTCTTCCTCTTCTTCCGCCACGATTCCCTATCTTCCACTTCCCCTTACAAGAATCACGAGCACGCTCTCCGGAGTTCTTCTACGGTTCTTCGGTACCTTCCGGAACAAAATTCAAGGGAACTGATACGTAATCTCTTGCGGTAGGTTACGAACAGCAAATAGGAAGCTCGAGCTTGCGCCATATCGCGCCCTTTTTGGACGCTCATCGGCAGTGAAGAGCGAAGCTCCTGGACGAGGTACGATTTACTTCAGCTACCATACGAACGAATGCTTCGATTAAGAATGCGGCGCTTGGGAAATGCGACTGTACTGCCAATATTTCGTTAATATTTAATTGTGTACGAATTGCGTACGTTTGGTAGCGTTTTTAAACTGTCACGCGACGACAGTGGCAGTAGTGCTCGATAGAATGGGAGTTGCAGAGCGGATGTTACACCTGTCGAGGGGATGGAGAATGGTAATTGTTGATGCGTGCTTGGGATCGTAGAAATTAATGTAATTCACGGGCAAACGAAAGGGTGGTTGTTGATGGATGGCGCACGAGACGAGGCATCGTCATTAATTCAATCCTTTGCTGGCATGCCTGATCGGGGGCAGGCCTCTGTCTCGAGAGGCTCGCGGCGATTAATGAGAGCCTTCGCTTAATTAAAATGTATATGGCAACGAAATGAAAGGGTACACCGATTACCATAGTAATATGTTTAATGGCCGACAACCGGGGTAACGTGGATGCTTGCACGGATATTAAGCCTCTATCATTAAACACGTCTGCTTGATTGATACTTCCTACGGCTCTCTATTCCGCATTATAATGTTTGCTTTTTCATTACAGTGAATTATTATCATCGAGCATAATGGATCCACCTTCCTTCCTAGGGCCACTTGAATCTGGGATGGAGAAACCTTGCTTCGAACTTCGTTCGAAGATGAAACCCTGGAACTCCCTGGAACGGGAACTAAAAGATACCAATCCCTCTTGTATAGAAATTCGATTTTCTTATATATTTCATCTTATTTACACCTGCACTAGGGTGGCTCTTATTTTCGAATTTTGAATTTTCTTCGGGGCACCCTCCACAATAGTTCCAAATAATTAACAAAAAATCTGTGTAAAGTTTCAGCTCGATCGGATAACGGGAAAGGGTGCCCCTGGGCCGTTAAACATTTAAATCATTATTTAACAGCTCGCGAAGTCGATTTTATATAACGTCTTCCAAGTTATTGATTAAATAAAAAAATATGCCAAACAAAAGTTGTAGTTCCGGACAAGGAGCATCTTTTTTTGGTGTATTACTATTTTTCGTGCGACAAACGGTTTTCGAAAAAATCCGAAAAACTAAAAAAAAAAACTTTTTTTTTTCAAATTTTGAAAGTTTAAATGCTTCTAGAACGCTTTTTATTTATGAAGGTGAACAAAAAAATGGAATTTTTTCAAAAACAATTTCTTCTTATTTTCAGTGTTTGATATGTGATGAATGTTTCCTGAAAAGTTGGGGTCGAAATTCGCAAAAATATCGGAGATATACGCATTAGAAGTCAAGCAGATTGGTGGCAGAGACGTAACAGCATTAACCTTTAGGGTTAAAAATGAAAAATACACATTTCTTTCAGTCTTCATAAATAAGAAATGTTCGATATACATGTAAATTTTCAAATTTTGAAAAAAAATCGGACATGAAATCTTGCACTTTTTAGGCAATAAAAAAGAAACTATGAATCAAATAAAATATCCACGCCGTCACAAAACGGAGTAACAGTGTTTCATATAGTCATGCAAAATTTGAAGTAAATCGGTTGAATAGTATTCGAGTAATCGTGGGTAACATGCTAGAAAATCATGATATCCAGAAAAATGCATTTGAATACCTCACTTCTGACGTCTATATCTCCGATATTTTTTGCGAATTTCGACCCCAACTTTTCAGGAAACATTGATCACATATCAAACACTGAAAATAAGAAGAAAATTTTTTTTTATCTTGTTTGCATATTTCGGTATATGCCCCCCTTAAATGTTTAAAAAATAGTCCTCGAAAATAAAAATTCCATTTTGTTTGTTCACCTTCATAAATAAGAAGCGTTTCAGAAGCATTTAAACTTTCAAAATTTGAAAAAAAAAAAAGTTTTTTTTTTTAGTTTTTCGGATTTTTTTCGAAAACCCTTTATCGCACGAAAAATAGTAATACACCAAAAAAAATGCTCCTTGTCCGGATCTATAACTTTTGTTTGACATATTTTTTTATTTAATCAATAACTTGGAAGACGTTATATAAAATCGACTTCGCGAGCTGTTAAATAATGATTTAAATGTTTAACGGCCCAGGGGCACCCTTTCCCGTTATCCGATCGAGCTGAAACTTTACACAGATTTTTTTTTAATTATTTGGAACTATTCTGGAGGGTGCCCCGAAGAAAATATTGAAAAAAAATTTTACCAAGAGTAAATAAGAGCCACCCTAACCTGCACCTTTCATTATCTTCAATTCTTCATAAAATATTTAACTCTTGATTCTTAAATATTCTAAATACTTAAACTCTTAGATATTTAATTCTTATTCGCTTAAAAGCTTATTTCTCCAATAGTTGCTCCACAATCAAGCTACAGTTACAAATTCACGCGCCAGGCTGGAAAGGGTTGAAACAGCAGTGTTACCAAAGGAATGTTCCGTTTCCACGATTACCCTTCTAGTTTACGAGCAGCTCGCGCCTGGAAATGCTTCGAACGCGTTTTTTCTGGAATACCTCGGAAAGTTGGGAGCGCGATAGGGAAGCACGCGAGGATAAGGTTTATCAGTGCACCCGTGTACAGGGTAGGAGGACGGGTGTACGCGCGAGTAACGCGCGGTTACTCACGCCGCTCGTAAAGTAGACAGATAACGCGCGGAACTTTAGTCGCGGCCACGTAGGTGATTTAAATGGCCACTTTGCCTAATTGCGTTATGTTTACGAGCCTCGGGACCGTGGGCCGCGGTGATAACGGGAACGCGCGCTCGCGGAAACCGTTCAACGAGATACATTTAACGATGCTCCACCGCATTTTTTACGGAGCACGACTGGCGACACAAATATTGAGACTTTCGGCGATCTACTGTTTTTGGAAATTTATAATTTAGATACTGGAGGAGCTGGAAATCGAGGAACTGTCAATAATTCTAGAAATATTTTGATAAAGAAAGGATTGGACGTAGATGACATTCGATAGGTGGTGAGGTTGATTCGCAATCTTCGATTGAAAGTAGATATGAATTGGATAATTCTTAAGACTTAAGACTAGATGTTAGAAATGAGTCGACTTGCGCGGAGATCGTTATCACCGAGTTTGTTCCTCCGATTGCTGTAGTTTTGGAAATAATTACAACGCCGATAGTTGTCGAATCGCCTTTCGCATTAACATGGATTACCGCCCCCGGATAAGTAGATAAATTATATCCGCATGGGCGTCGTTATTTCTCCCGTCTGGAGCCGCTCGGGGCTGCCTGAAACGAAGAAGCACGAGGTACGGGAATACATTTTAATTATCGACTCTATCCTCGGTTCAATCTCGCCGAGGTGAAGCAAAAGTCGAGGAGGGAGCTGGCAGGTGCCTGCTCCTTGAATTCTAAAACGCTCGATCGGCCGTCGATCGGCGCCAGCCTGTTATTTAAACGAAAATAATACACTTTAACTCCACTTTGGCTTTCACGTAATCTTTAACCCCTGCAAATGAATCAATAGCCTGTGCCAGTGGGGACGAGAAAACAATTTTCAAACAAGTGGTGGAAAAAAAACATCGATTTCCCGATAGCCCCGGCTGATTAAGATTTCGTGCGGTTTTGTTTGCTCATTTTACGGGCACACGGTTATTATTCAAAGTGGTGCACCGTCACTGAGGGCGAGAGCAGAGAACGTGAAATTGAAAGATCGTAGAAGGAGCGGGTACGGAGGAGAGGAGGAGAGGAGGAGTGGAGGAGGAAGGAAGAAGGGCAGATAATTACAAAGGTTTAGAGGGCCGTGAGGGCAGCTGTGCTCACCCTCACCTGCCCCTCTCCTGCGTTGCACCACCGATGACATCCCTGGCCGGAAGATATCGCAAGGATACCAATGGCTCGGACCTCGTTCGAAGGAAGATACCCCCGAGAACACACAAATACTTAACGATGAGATAATTCTCTCAGGTTATTGTTTGTGCTGCTTTACCCACCCGCCGTCTCCGCCGGCTTTATCCTTGATAACGGAAAAATTTACCATGGATTCTCCCTTTCGCCGCTATCTCCACGAAAGGGAGCCTTCCTCGAGGTAAACAATTTTATCCTTTCTTGGATATCCTTCGCTTCTTGGATTAGGTCTGGGATTATATCAAAAGAGACTGCGCTATGCTGCGTTTGGAAGAACCAAAATGATCTTGAAAATTCGAAGAAGATAGAAGAATTACCAGAAATTAGTTGCCAGATGTCACTAAAAAGTAAATTTGACAAAGAAGTGTTTATGATAATAATTTATAGCAATTTACGCTGTACGATAATACATATAATGGTCATTAATTGTGACAGTATCTCCTACTCGTCACGCACTAAGTGCCCCGCAGTTGGTAATTAGCCCGTTCATCGATTTCCAACAAGACGGTTCTACAAAACGTTCACAGATAACGTCTCGCGGGATGAGCGAGCTAGCTCACGAGTAGTGTTGACGTTGACGAAGGAGGTGGCGTAAATCAACGATCGGTTTTTCGAAATTTATCGGCGCAACAGACGGCGCTGATGCACATCTATTGCCTAATTAGCCGGGTTATCCGAGTGACACGTGCCGGTGTTTCAGAGCCGTTGCACATCTGCGAAACTGAAACAATAGATAGGTCGATGCAGCTGTCTGAGAAAAGAGACGCGGTATCCAGGGGCGTAGGAGGAAGAGAGAGGGGCGCACGATGAAATCATTTCATTATCTCTCGTCCCTTGTTGCAGGCCAATTAACGTGAAGCTTAAATTATCCGTCGACGCGTGGTGGAGTTCCAACCGATCTACGGAGGAGTAAATCTACGCGTCCCCTGGGCCATCAAATTAATTGAAATCGAGTGTACGCGGAGGGACATTCCGAGCAACGTTCAATCCTTACTGCTAATAATGAAAATTCATTTTTCCAAATACTCCACGCCTACGATTGAAAAAAATCACCTACACTGCATTCCACATTAGAGCATACAGATTTCGCGCAGGCACGGCCCTCAGGAGGCGTTGCTACGCCCGACTCCCCACTTAACCGCCTATGTTTTTCTCCGTCGGCCCTCTACTCTCTCTGTTAAGGGGTAAAACCACTCTAGAGGCAGAAAAAAGACCTAAATTTGATAATTTATTTTGGGAGTATGACAAACGGAATAAAATTTCTTTTCAGAGGGTTTATTTAACACATATTGAAGTACGAAAAACAATTTTTTTATTGTCATTTTCATGCAAAATGGCGGCGACAGAGCCCGTCGTCGAAAACAGCTTTTTTGAAAACACCGCCACGGGAAGTCGGATTTCTCGGCATGTATGAGTCCGGGAACAAAAAATAAAAAAAATTTATAGTCTATATACAATTGGCTTTGGAAGTACGTAGGGGTTTTTTTTTAATCAATTTTTGTGGAAGTGGTGTACTTTTTAATAAATGAATCGATTTTTTGCCCTAAACATGAGCATTAAATTGTTTGTAAAAAAAAAGTTTACATTCAATCAAAAAACGGGCACGTACTTCCAAAGAGAATATTGTTGTGAAGCCACTGTAAAAATTTCAAATCGATCCATGCAATAGTCTCCGAGAAATCCGTCCTGCCAGTTTGAAAGAAGTGGTTTCGACGACGGGCTCTGTCGCCGCCATTTTGTATGAAAATGACAATAAAGAAATTGTTTTCCGTACTTCAATATGTGTTAAATAAACCCTCTGAAAAGAAATTCTATTTCGTTTGTCATACCCCGAAAATAAATTGTCAAATTTAGGTCTTTTTTTCTGCCTCTAGAGTGGTTTTACCCCTTAAATTTTCGTGCGGGACTATTTACGTTGACAACGGTCAGATCCCGCGTTTGGGATGTACCAGTTATTCCTTGGAAATTACCACGACCAATCGCATGCGATTCAAACCGTGGGTAGTAGTGGGAGCTGCGCAGATCGGTCGCAAATCGGTAGGGGCGTCTGTATGCTCTAATGTGGAATGCAGTGTAAGTAGTCACTGAAAAAGCGAAAAGGAAATAGTTGAGTATCACCTTGAAACCGTATCAACACCTTCCTTAATATTCTGCTTACGCGGTATGTACCTGCAGAGCTTCTCTGTTATTCCCACAGACATTTCATTCACTATTCCGCGAGTCTCCCTCTCCACATCAATCATGCTCGCCCTTATGAAGCAACCAGCCGCCACGTACGACGGCTTAATACGCCATGCGAGGTATTTAATCGAAGCAGGCGTCCATGGGGCTTCTTCCATCCGTCCTTCACGCTGTCGGATTACGCTTCTTGCGAGGCAACGATCGTTATCGCGGCTTGATACACCATCCCCCCGGCAAATTACACGGTTAAACACGGGGCCCCGAAACGAGCAGGAAGCGATCGGCGCACCTTTAAAGATTCCAATCTCATCGCTGGTAACGAGTTGTGACATGCTCCGTTGCCTCTTCACACTCCGCCATACCAATCCTTTGACGGGGCCGGAGAGGATTCCGCGACCATTCGTCCCTGCGATCGAGCCCGGCTCTTTGGAAAATCGCTCGGTCGTGCGATCCAGGCCTAGGGGTAACGTTTCACGCGTTTAATGCCGCCATTCGAGGGCCCCCGGGAACGGGCGGCGGATAATTGCACGGTTTCGGCGTTATCCATTGTATCGAACGTCCGAGTGGATTAACCCCTTGAGCAACATCTCTTTTCGGGGGGACTTGCAAGCGATTGAAAAAGATAATCTGTTATCGCGAGCGATCCAAGGTGTTCCGAAGGTGCCCTCGTCAAAGGGGGGACGTAATGGCACCAATTTCTTCGAGGACGTTCTATTTCTTAGCCGAATCTTGAAGTCATTGAGGTAGTCGAGTGGCAAAGATATCCCTTTCGAGTAGCTTCGATTGGATACGATTTTATAGTGGAGGTAACGTGGATATGGTTTAGCGGAGCAACAGTAAAAGCTTTACTTTTGTACTGGAGGGATTGGAAGTATCCGCCAGCCATGACGGAATTTTTTTTCAGAAGCACCGCTGTCGGATAGGTCATCTTACCAGGCACAAAATGCCATTCTTGGGTAATACGCGCGGGAGATATAGTCCTAATTCTGGATAGACAGATTTCTTCCCCCTTGACAGATATGCATCAGCTCGAACTGCGAGCGAAAGGTTTTGCAGGTACCGGATGCTTTGTATTGCGTCACTAGGCATCAGGTTTGCGTTCTCTGCTCCGCTTCTCTTTTTTCTCCGACGAAATCCTAGCTTGTCCGCCAGATCGCATCGTGCACGGAGTTGCTTCGAGGAATGAAGCCTGGAGCGGAAATTTCGTAACGCGGGATGCTTTGCTATTCGAAAAATACACTTGTGTAAGTGGGACATAGGGTGCTTTACTCGACTGAAGTTTCTTAACTCGCCGGGAGGTGAAATTGTTAGGAAGCTCCTTTCCTTTTATTCTGTAAAAATATTTGCTACGTTTCCTACGAACTAAACGTGAAACACTATGCTGCAGATATTTCTTCTCTTCACAAACAAAGGGTTGCATCTGATTGTAAGTATTCTCCGCGAAGAATACGGAATATGGAGGATTCGTCCACGTCATAAATTTTGATATTACTAACAGCAACCAAAGATCTCGCTACAATAATTTCCCAACGCTTGAGAAAAGGGTTCATCAGCTACACCGCGAGGAGAGTGTCGCAGCAACCCTTCCGTTTCCAATTGGCGGCGCAAGAATGCGCTTTACACGGACGTTACTCTGCGGTAACGCCGACACCGGGCCCTATAACTTACAGGGTGCCCTGACTCTTCGGCCAATCTAAAGAGCAGTAACGACACAGCATCCGTGAACTAACGGTCCGCTGCCTGTAAAGAGTTTAACTGGTGGGACGCAATAATTCAGTCCAGTCCCTATGGTCAGTGCTGGAGACCTGAAAGGGCTACGATATTTATGGGTTGCAGCTGATCTCGGACTATGTACAGTTCTTCTCCGTAGTCAAGGGTGAAACTCGCCCAAGTCTCCCACAACCGCAGCCCTTCCAGCTAAACACATCGTATTCACGTATTTCCCCTCGTGTCCCTTAATTTCTCTGCATCACACAAGAAACGACCTCAACGAACGCGTTCCTCATCCGCTATCCCGAGTCACTAGACCAGCTACAGAAAAAAGTATCCTCGCGGGAGCGAGTATTCAACCGCTTTCGAACACATCCCTCAGCTTACCCTTCCAGAAAACGTCCCCGCAGTATTATGCGAACGCATCCTCGCGTGGGGATACAAACATCCACTCTAATCCACCCTCGGTATCATCGTTACTCGACGCGTCTATTCCAAGGAAACCCTTTCACCGCGAATGGAATCCTTTCTCTCGTATACCCGAACTCAGTGAAAATCGTGGATCTTCCGCGACGTAATCGTATCGCGCGCGGGGGGGGGGGTAAGGAAAAACAGCCCCTGCAGCACCCCTTTTGAGATCGAATGGCGGGTCCGGTGGCCCACAGGGTAGCCGTGGCGGAGGCGCGGCACCGTCGCTGCAGAAAGTCTTCTTTGACAGGCAGATCTCCGTAGGTAGCGCTAATGGAAGTTGGCGCGACATTCGAAGGTGGTAGCTCGTGAAACGCGATCAGGATTTAACCCTCCGCAGCCTCCTATTGCCCGCCACGCCTGGCTTTGCTCGCCTGTAATCCGCCTACGTCGAGTGGACACCGCGCTCGGGCACAATATCGAAGAAATCCCTTTCTGGCTCTCCGGGCTCGTTTGTTACTCGCGCCATATGTGGTCGAATCTAAACAGGCTCGTGGCTATATCACTATTTTCCTCACGTGTCGTTACCTGTCGCGAGATCGAGTTTCCCCGATAGTCGCCTGTATCAGATCTCCCACCCTTGTGGACATTACCGCGTTCTGGGAGGATTCTTCCATTCGAGATCGCTTGAAACCGTCACCCTGGGTTGACTCCTGCTTTCGATACGCCGGGAGCCAATACCTAGCGCGGTCACTATATATTTAGCACACTTGTAATTTGAAAATCAGGTTGGTGCTATGTTTTGAGTAGGTATGTGAGATACTGTGGATGGGTTTAATTCAACAGGGTGCAGAAGAAATGGGGGTTAGCTAATTTAATTTATTAAGAAGAACACTTCTCGACAGTGGTGCACCGGGGGGGGGGGGGGCAAGAGGCCGTGACACCCCCAAAGAAGGGGTGTTGTAAGAAGAAGAGAAAACTGAGTTTTATGCTTTAAATAAATTCTGATAATCACTTAACGAATTTTATTGAATTTGCAATAAAAATATTTTTAAACGATTTTACTTAGCTTCGATCCTCTGTTTCTTTGTTTCTTTGTTTCTTTGTTCCTTTGTATCATGTTTGATTCAAATCTGGAAACTCGATGTTAACCCACTTCCAACTATCCGATGCACTTGAAACTTTGCAGGCGTGCGTAGTGTGGATGACAATACAAAATTATGAAAAAAAGTAAAAACTAGAAAAAATATATAAAAAAATTATGTTAAACGATTTTAAAACGCAGGAAAAACTAAAAAATAATTATTTTCTGGTACTACAATTACGATGGTGATATGTGACTTTAAAGAAAATCGTGGGACCGGATATTTCATAACAGGATACGATTCAATTTAATACAGAATCAAGCCTCGAAATGAGCGATGAATGATAAAAAAAAATTAAAACCGACTTCAAAAAAAAAAAAAAAAAAAAAAATTGCACTAAAATGTAAAAAATAATTCTTTCCCTTATTTAATCTACGACTCATATTTTTCAAGTCGGTGCCTCATCATTTGCACTGTGTAAATCTGGCGCCGGCTTAAAAAATATGAGTCGTAGATTAAATAAGGGAAAGAATTATTTTTTACTTTTTAGTGCAATTTTATTTTTTTTTGTTTGAAGTCGGTTTTAATTTTTTTTTTAAATTTTGTTTATTTTTAACTTTTTAGTTTTATATATATTGACAGAACATGCTGAGGAGATATGCGCGTACGTACATAAAATAATAATAATTAGGTGACAATAGTCTTTATTATTAACCATAACAGGCAAAATATTGGGCCAATGTTGATGCAGTGTACGATGGGACCACCGGGGCATCGCCGTCTTTCGAATAAAAAAAAGATCCTCAAAATTGGTCCATATGCTGAGGAGTTATGAGAGGACAAACATATAAATTATTATTAACTATAACTGGTAAAATATTGGGCCAATATTGATTCCGCGTAGAATGGGACCAACGGGGCACCATCCTCTTTCGAATAAAAAAAAGATCATCAAAATCGGTCCATATGCTGAGGAGTTATGAGGGGACAAATATAGAAAAAAAATAAAACATACATACGGGTCGAATACATAACCTCCTCCTTTTTGAAGTCGGTTAAAAAGCGATGAGATATCCTGCCCCACGATTTTCTTTAAAGTGACATATCATCATCGTAATTGTAGTACAGGAAAATAATTATTTTGTAGTTTTTAGTGCATTTTCAAATCGTTTAACTTAAAAATTTATTTTATATATTTTTTTTATTAACGGTACAACCTGGATTCCCCCAAGATTAAACCCTAAGTGCGCTACTGCTTCTCGAAGTCCTTCCTCATCCCCATAGGAATTCATTGCAATATCTTAAAGCGTGCTAAACGTCACAAAGTTGACACTAGCTAACTTCCTCTGAATTTCGGTTCCCAATACAGGATCCTCCGGGATTCGACACGTTTGAATCACATGTTGGGAACGCAACCACCGGTCTGGCCAGCGAGGATCAACTTCCTGTAGGCTCGATGGCACGCTGAGTTCGACCTGGCCAGTTGCAGAGTATTTAGGCGCGCTTGATGCATCGCTTCCTCCTCGTGTTGGAACTCTGAAACATCCTACTCTAGAAATGTATGAACTCCAAGAAGAATTCCCCCAACTCAATCAAAGCCTCCCACAAAAAAAAAAACTGAATCGAACACCTAGAATCTAGAACAAGCATTCCAAAAGGGAATTCGTAGTGGGGACCAAAGTCGACATCTGCACGTTCATTGAAATGCAGTGGAAGCCGTAATTAGCGGGAAGAACCTGTTACACGCGTTCAGAAGGTAGCCAGACATCTCGTGACGACACTTTCTCCTCCCTACACATGTTCGGCATTCGAACACCGCCGACGAGACTAACGATGTCATCGAGCGCACCGAGATTCCGTGCTACAAGACAGATTCGGATCTGGGCCCTGGAATTTCCTTTGGTGGGAGCGTTCTGAAAAGGACCGAGGCGGAGGCGGACGGTAGCGATAGTCGCCTAGGTGGTACAAGATTCCCAGCTAACGCGAGCCTGATTTATTGGCGCGGAGGGGGCAAAAAGTCGCTGCAGCCAGGCCTCGTAACCCTTACCTAACCGGAAGGCGTCGGGGGCCCTGGTCATCTCTAAGGGCCCAACGTGCTGGCCAGAAGCACCCGCAACCAATAACGAGAACCATTTGGGGATGCCCATTGTTGTCCAGGGCGTTTGTGCTGTAACGAGTCCTGTTGCAGCTCCAGTTTTCGGGACAGGAAGGCATCATTTTTAACCCAGCACGAGGGAGGATCCTTCGACCTTTTGTTGCGCTCGCATGTGGCGCCGAATTGCATGGATTCCAGCCTCCTTCTTGTTTCTAGTTTCAAGGAACGCGCTCTTCTTGGGAAACCACCGAGTCCTTCCCTCCCCTGCGCATTTCCATTCAATAGTCACAGTTTATTCTGTTTGTAGAAGCATCCAGATGACCATAGTGGCGACAAGTCTCGGGGGGGTGGATATCTTGAATCGATACGAATAAGGCTCCACACAAATTGCGGATATAATGAATCCGCCGAGTCTCGTTTCCTTGGCGGACCATTGCAGATCGAGGCTTCCTGGAAATCGAAGCGAGAAATCGGCCCAGAGGGTGGCTAATTCCGTGCATCCTGTGGGACACTCTCCACGTGAAATTTCCATTCCCATCTTTAACAGGAGCCCTCGGTTCCTAGCAATCTCTGGATGTGTCCATCAGGAAACGGGTGCATCGATGGAATAACAAAAAAAGGCACGCGTGGAACGCGAAGGTAGATTACCGAGGGCAGAACGGGGGAGGAAAACGTTTTTCCGGTGACCTGAGGGAGACTGTTGGCCTCGCGTAGCCATCCGCTAGAACCAGACGAATCTAACGGACGTCATGGGCGTGAAATATAAGCTGGAAGCGGTGCACTGCGCTGTGGCGTGCATATAACCAGCGTTGCAACATCTGCCGTCGACCACTAACAGACTGACAGGCCTACCACGCATTTGCGCAACTGTCGTGTCGTCGCATCGGACACCGGGGCGAGCGGACCGTTTAGTTTGGCCGTCGAATGCCGATGATAATGATAATTCCGAGCCACCAAGGAGGTGTCACCCAGATGTTCCAGCGCTATCAAAGCGTATTATCGTCCGCGGCATAATACGAATGAATTCCCCGAAGTAATTCCTCCCGACCTCTTTTCGCAATCGAACCTGTCACTTTGATAATGACTCGTTACAATTCTGTTGAAACAGATAGTGCGCAAAAAGTACCTGCGCCATTTCGAGGCAGCAGAAGCTTCTTTTATGAGTAAAGAAGGATGTTAACGAAAGTCTGAAGAGAATTATTCGAGTTGAATTGATCAGGTTTTCGTGGAAATCGTAGGCAAGAATATTCTGTGCTACTTAGTGAATTTTCTGGTGGTACGTTACGGTGTTGTGCGTGGGCGTTATTGGTTATAAATGTTACTGAGTATTTTATGCTAGCTGGAGGTTTCTCGCGAGGAGGACGAAAACGAATTTACCCAGTAAAAGTTAGCCGGGTAAAAGGGAAGCGGATACGAGTCTCGTAGGGTGAGTGGTTCAGGGAGAGACGCGAAGCCGTCTAATGATGTCACCTGAGATCATAATGGATGGTGGACGGGAATAAAGACTTATTAATGTCATACGGAGATATGCTAGTCGAGCATCTCTCTCGGTGACTAATAACGACGGCGAATAAAGAAATTGACCCTGACATGTTCGAGGCTCTGGGTAATTGTCCATTAATCTGGGTAACTTTATATTCGTTCAATCTCCATCGTCCCCCTATCACCGGCATCTTAAAGCGTGATAAGGACTGTCATACCTCGAGGCAGCTTTGCTCGATGCTCGATACTCCTGGCGAGATCCTCGCGTATCCAAGAAACGATTTTCGTCGTTGCAAAACGGCACCATAAAAGACGTGAACTTTGACTCGTAATTTCCTGCCCCCTTTTCCTCTACCTACCCTCTCTACCGCCCCATGCACCAAAGGGTCCGACTTTCCTCCACGCGTCTTTAGGCTTTTCTTCCTTTCCCTTTTTTTGTCTTTTCCCCGAGACTGTCGTCGAAGAAATTAGACCTGTCTCGTGTTTCACGGCCATGCGAACATCCGGTCCATACGCGGCGTGACGCCTCTCTGACCTGTGTTCGGCCCTCTAATCTCCGACTTTTGTAAAAAGGAGCACTTGGCTTCGGTAGCTTGTTCGGAGGAAATCACAGGTTCGTAAACTTTGCCCCTTTAGATCGAGCATTCTTTTTCTTAAGGACACGCGAATACGGACCAAATTAAATCCTTTATAACGCCATTATATCGGTGGGCTGATTTGTCGGTGCGAGGCTTTATTCGAAAGCCCTGTGATTATGCGACGTACGTGACGTCTCGAGATTCTTCGATTCGATTCTTCCCGTTGAAAAGGGGAAGCTCGGTTTACGATTTTTCCCGCTAAGACGATGATATTTCACTGGGCCAGTGAATGGGGCCGAGACTCCTCTATCGTAAATGTAAAGATCAAGTGAGCGAGATCGTCCCTTTTCGCCTTCACCTCGCAAATTCTTGCTCTAATCTGTGAGTAATTGTCCCGGGGACAAAAGGGAAAACGGAGCGAGCCTCGGGGACCTGACCCGACCTGCCAGCCTGCCCTCTCTTTTCACGCTGCATTTTTTCCTCTTCTTCCTCTTCGCACTTTGGCGATCAGCCTTGACACCCACAACCACGATTAATCTTCAATTATGGCGCCGCTGACAGCCGTACTCGTAACACTTTTATAGCCGACGTTTCCCTGTACGTTCACCCGGCTCCTTTGAAATTTATCTGCCACGGGACTCTGGCCGTTCTACGTGCGCTCTGTCGACTCTTCCAGGAAGAGGTCTCACCTTATTTTCGAAAGTGACGATAATCTACAGGTTGAATTCAAACGAGCACAGAGCTGTACAACACGTACAGCAGCCAGAAGAACCCTATAATTCCTCAAAACTCACCCCCACAATCAATTTTTATTTTTATTACTTTCAGTAACTATCAAGGATACGTTTGAAAACAAAGGATTGTGATCTTAATGAAAGTTCGTGCGAATGTAGAGCACATTGGAGTTTGGAGTATGCAAGCAATTTCTCCGGAGGGTGAACTCAGCCCTTAAAGTTATCGCGTTTCTTCGTTTTCTTAATATAACTTTATTTTTCTTTCGGTACTGCGATAGACCATAACTGAACAATTCTTATATTTAATGTTTTGTTCCATCTCGCAGCCTTACAAAGTTATATTAAAAAAACAGGAGAAGACGCGATGAGTTTAAGGGTTCATTTCACCCCCTCCAGAGTGAAATTCCCTAGGAAAAAGAAATGGCTCCTTGCGCACTAGGGTGGCTCTTATTTACTCTTGGTAAAAAATTTTTTCAATATTTTCTTCGGGGCACCCTCCAGAATAGTTCCAAATAATTAAAAAAAAATCTGTGTAAAGTTTCAGCTCGATCGGATAACGGGAAAGGGTGCGCCTGGGCCGTTAAACATTTAAATCATTATTTAACAGCTCGCGAAGTCGATTTTATTTATATAAAATCGTCTTCCAAGTTATTGATTAAATAAAAAAATATGTCAAACAAAAGTTGTAGATCCGGACAAGGAGCATCTTTTTTTGTGTATTACTATTTTTCGTGCGACAAACGGTTTACGAAAAAAATAAAAATTCCAGTTTTTTGTTCACCTTCATAAATAAAAAGCGTTCTAGAAGCATTTAAACTTTCAAAATTTGAAAAAAAAAGTTATTTTTTTTACTTTTTCGGATTTTTTTCGAAAACCGTTTGTCGCACGAAAAATAGTAATACACCAAAAAAGATGGTCCTTGTCCGGATCTACAACTTTTGTTTGACATATTTTTTTATTTAATCAATAACTTGGAAGACGTTATATAAAATCGACTTCGCGAGCTGTTAAATAATGATTTAAATGTTTAACGGCCCAGGGGCACCCTTTCCCGTTATCCGATCGAGCTGAAACTTTACACAGATTTTTTTTAATTATTTGGAACTATTGTGGAGGGTGCCCCGAAGAAAATTCAAAAATCGAAAATAAGAGCCACCCTATTGCGCACTGCAACCCCCGATATGCTCTACATTCACGCGAGCTTTCATTATAATCTTCATTTTCAGATTGGTACCATTTCCTTCTAAGAACAAGGTTTATGAGGGTGTTCAGAACACGACCCCTCGATGACGAGAGGAGCACCATACCGAAGTACCCGTCAGCATAAACTTTGCGAATTCGAGGAACAGCGCGAGAGTATCATCCGAACCCTCTACCTCTGAAAACGAATAAAGTCTCGCAGCGAACCTTCTTTTTTCTGCCGTTCTCGCATCGCCATGCCCCTTAATCATCTGTTGACATTGTGCAAGGAGAAATAGTGTCCTCAGGTTAAGGGAAGGGTATTATTTCGGTCGTATGGGGAGGGGAACGAAAAAAAAGTGCTCGGGGCGGCAGGGGCGATCGGGTCACGGATGATCGAAGGACTGCGAGGCAGGTATTGGTCCTCGAGAGGTGGCGTCATTTGTATCGGCAGAAATATGTGGCATTCGACGCAAGGATATTGATGCGCGTCAGGAGGGGTTGTCATTGTTGTCCCCTGCCACCCCCTCGAAGCGCGTTTTACCCGAAAGTCTTCCGTTTCTTCGTCTCTCCGTTCCCCCTCGCTACTCCGTCCTCTTTCTCTTCGCCGACCATAGGACGAAAGGACTGCACTTGATATATTGGAACTTTTGTAGCTGGAGCCGTGATGCTGGTTGCGCAACACCCGGCACATCCTTTTATACGACGCATCCTCGAGGATCCCGGAGGGCTCACCGCGATCCACGGATAACTCATCTGGCTGCCACGCTTTTCGTCCAACTTAATGCACCGTCCAGGAGCTCCGTTGCCGCGGAACTTCTCCACGCGATACACCATCGATCCTCCGCCGCTTCACGCAGAAACTAATTGCAAACGGGACCCACGTGGACTAATGGAGAGACGTGTCTGATCGGATGAGAGTGATTCGTCCGACGGAAGAATGGATCAGATGTCGCGACTTCAGTTTTCAATCCGATTTTCAGCAAATATCGACGAAAAATTTGCAGTGAAAGATTCTGTTGCGATGACGGAATCTTCTAATAGTAGTTCGATCGATAACAGACAGGAGGCTATCTGAACAGCCTGAATAGCTCTGAAGCTCTAATATCGCTAGGTTCCTTCAGGTCCCACCAAACGAACGTTACGGTTCGATTCAGGCTTCGATTAGAATCGAGAAGGAATCTCCCCGACGGAAGTGGTTTCTGCCTTTCAACGCGAGCTTCTTTCTTCCGTCTTTGCGCGTGGTCCGCTAATGGTGAGAATGGGATAGAGACAATAGGCAGAAGTATTACCACGTGACTGGTCGGAGTTTCATCTCGTGAAAAAAGGGCAGGCCGACTGGACTGTAAATCATTTCGAGGATCATTACGCCCTCCACCCCCCTCTCCCGCGCCTTCTTTTTCGTTACCCTGCTGCTCCGTCGGTGCCTGCCCTTTGACGAAGCGGATCGGCCAGCAAACTGAACGCGGCGTTTTTGCGAGAAGCGTTTTAACGCCGACATAAAACGCATCGTTAAGCGTGGAAAGGGGCCGCGATACGCTTCACCTCGTGCTTCGCCCACGCGTCCTGAACGCGTCCGCCAGACACATCCGCGCAAATGATGGATGCTCTGGTCAGGCGCTCGGGCGTCATTGTGAGGCGATTTCGCGAGCGGCCTCCAGAAATCCCGAAGTCACTCGCGCACCTTACGGAAGCCGTGCTCGAGATTTCACGGTCAACATATGGCGCGCGCGGTTCCCACGTCGCGGGGGTGCTCGACGCTCGATCCACAGAAAGCGTGAAAAGCTTGCGCTCCAGAACCAAGATCCACCGTTGCAGAAGTCCTCGAGTTACACGGTGCTGGGCATAGGTTGGGGCAAGGCCACACAGATGGATTCTCTTCAGTCGTGGAAAAAGTAGGGCGAAAACAATCGAAGTTGTGCATAGAAAGCTTCTTCTTCGGGGAAATCAAGAGTGAAGACATATCCAGTCTGGTGGGTTTCGTGGCAGAAGTCTTAACTCATGGCTACTGTTCTTATTTATGTAATTGCTTCTGAACGAGTGTTGCTAGGCGACGCTCGGAAGCTTCTGTTATTGAAGAGAACCTCGGCACTCGAAAGCTTGAATACATATAGGGAACACATTGCACAGAAAGCTTTCAGGATCGATTAAATGAAGCATTGTTGGCGGGCCCGAGGCGAGTTGCAAGTCAGGCCCCCGTGTCCCTTGAGTATCGACTGATTCGTCACCGGCTATCGTAGATCCGCGTCGATCTCTATGCAGGGGGATCGAAGGAAGAGTTCTCGAGACGTGACAATGCAGGGAGCAGCTGGCTGTAAGATCGGCGCGGTCGCGCGGTGAGATCGAAGGCAAGAGACGGGATAAATAAGAGCGCGTGCCTCAAGATCCTCGATCGAGCGTAGGGGGGAGACATTGTGGCTCGTGGCGGTCCTCACATGTTCTTGCTGGTCCACTGATTTTCCTTTCGAGTGATCTACCCAAAGTTTCTCTTCCGGCTCTCCATAGCCCTCTCGAAGCTGGCTGGCCGATGTAATGAATCTGTGGGTGAGTTCGGGAAGGGCTTACGTCTACGTTGGCTACCAAAGGAAATGTTCAACTCAAATAGAATTCAGAGGCGCATCACTGACATCGGTTTCATAATTTTCTATCAGTAAATGAATAAAAGTCACGTCGAATGAATGGGGGCGAAAATGTCAGGGTTAACTTAGGGCACAGCGCAAATATTTATCCTACATAATGGAGCTGTACAAGTACAACATTCAGGCTCACAAATTGCCGTGCGCACAATGGACACCCTGCTTTAGTCAAAGTTTGAATCGACGAGAGAGAAGCACGAGGTCCTTGGAGAAGTGTGCTCTCTCGGAGGAAGCATCGGGAGTGGAGGATGAAGAGGAGAGGAAGCTTAACGAAAACACATTAATAGGAGATGCAGCGAGGTAAAGGCCAGCGGAAGAATGGGAAGATTACGAGGAAGCTTGAGCGAGGGCCGTCCGAAAGGGTCGTAACCCAGCAATTATATCATCCATCCGCATCGTGGAAGTCGGCATACACTTGCGGCGCATTCCACGCCGGATAATAACTGATTTTCCGCCGTTCCCCGATGACTTCGGCCTGGCTAGTCAGTCAGTCAGTCGGCCCCTCAGGTAGAAAATGCGCGCAGAAGGCAATCTACGGATTAGTCGGAGGAGCTAGCCGAGAGCCACGAGGCTATTCCGTTTCCTCGTTTTCGCATGGAAGGAGTTAGAGACAAGACAGCCGCCTGGATCCGCAGAGATGCCTCGCCGCGATTCCTCCGCCGCGGCGAGGAACAAAAGGGGGCGTACGCTGTGAGCAGCGTAAACAGCAAATATAGGGTTATTCATTTTGCACTAATATCCGTGAAGTTATTTGCCGGCAAAGGCCCCGGACCCGGGATTGCTGTTCCCCGATGCGCGAACGGCGCGACCCTGGGCTCCGACGTGAGCTGCTGAAAGTCTCAGGACTCGGGCGCGTGGTATGCTTCATCGCAGGGTCTGAGTTTCCACGTTTATGCATTTGTATATTTGAAATGCCCAAATATAGGCTCGTGAATTGTTAAGTCCGGAAGCTTGAGTGACCACTCTAGAAAGTTTTGACGTTTCAGTGGGTGTTTTAATAAAGCAAAGGCAAGTGAAGTATGTAGGGAACGAAGAGGAGGTTATTTTCGTCGACCGTCCTTCGACCGGTAACAGATATTCTTTCTCCGCTATTTTAGGAGCATGCAAGCCCGTATTATCGTTTCCTTCCTCCTGTCCGGCACTTACGCAACCTCTACCTGTTCAACCCCTCATTTTTTCAATTCCTTCTCCTCTTTCAAATCTTTTTCGTCCAGGCAGCCACGTCTTTTAGAAACCATTTGCTAGGACGGGGACTAACTCAAGCGAGTATAATGCAAGAACCAACGTGGCTCCGTTCGCGGAAACCACCCCGTTATACGATTCCTCCTCTTATTCAACATCCGAGCCGAGGTTTCCCGGCATTTTGCATTCGATCGTGACTAATTTCGCTCGGCAAACCAGACGTCCAACTTTCTATCTCTCTCGTACCTAGGTACACTCTTTGCTCCACCCTTATTCCATTAAAGATACTAACGTTCCTCGTTACTCTTTAAAATAGGTACTGGCGCAAAACCTTTGTGAAATGATTTTAACTATCCAAGAATGTTACTGTTTCCACAGAATCGATGACCACGCGAGCGTGCTCGAAGGTAAGAACCCTTTTATGAAGTGCCAAAGTCATGGCTCTCGATCGTGCATGAAATCTCGGGGCGGATCCACCGACGAGAAATGAATTTAATCTCTCCCATTCTACGCGGAGGGACGAGAGAGCCTCGAGAGCAGATGCGTGTCCCGGAAAGATTCGAGATTCGAGATATCCCGCCAATTTCTCCTGCGGGTTGTCAATATCTGTAAGGGCCAGGACAATGGGCGAGGGGCAGGCAAGGTCTCTAAGATGCTCACTCAAGCTGAACAATAACATATTGCAGAACTCGGGAAGGTATTCGGGTGATGCGCGTGTACGTACACGCCGCGCATACACCCTCCAAGCGGCGTATACTTCGACAGCCACCCCCTCCCCATCGATGAGCGAGGAAAGTGAAACGGGGGTGTGTGCTTGTGTGCATCACGGGGTTACCTGTTTCCATTCGAGATCGACGCTGTTGCACGCAACGGAGGTATATGAATGAAAGTAGTTCTAAACAGAGTGCGAGGAATTATTTGTGTGGGTGTGTATCGAACGGGAAATAATCATTGATGTTGCTTATCAGTATAGAGCGTAGAATTTTGACCATTTCATGTCCCAATAATATGATGGTCTTCCTTTTAAACTCAATTTCCTTGAAACCTGTTTCCACGTTTCTATTAATTTTAAAAGCAAAGATTACTTGAAAATCAGAAGAACAGTTAGAGACTGAACTTTCCCCACGCAAGTATCGCAGAGACATGGTATTTACAGGGTTCTTATCAAACGAATCAGTCTTGAGTGTTACAAGATCTGGTCGTGCAAAGTACCTACAGGTCGAGGCCTGCTTGAGCGTAGATTCCCAAGCAGATGTAGCGCAGGCCCAGTACCTCCTCGCAGTTTGCAAATTGTGCGGCCTCGTAATGGTCAGGGTCGTAGGTATACACCAGGACTGTTTATCGTGTTCGCGTCGCAACGCGGCCGCTCTCCATAAAGCCATTGAAGAAGACGTTGCTCCAGTTTTGCCCAACCTGTAGATTTACGACGTGGACGCGTCACGCGGGGGGCCCCGGCTCTGTTCCCCGTCGAAAAGGAAAAGGTCGTCGCGCGGAATTGCACGGCCGAGTGCCGTATACAAAGTACGCTGTCGTGCTCCTGTAAATCACGTCTGCATGGGGAAATTTACAGCGTTGCTCCAGTTTCGGTCGGTGGGATTAGTGACGGCCGCAGGAGGAGTCCTGGGCGAGATGGGTGCTATCAGGGCGAAGGGAAACTGTACAGGGGATGTAATCGTTTCGTTTCACGTGGCTAGTTAAGAACACGAAGAGAGAGAGAGAGAGAGAGCGAGGTGTCTCGCGATCGAACAGCAGCCCCGATTCCGTAATTTCTTCGGGAAGGTGATTGTTCGGTGGCGAAGTGGGCCGCTAAGAACGGCTCCCTCTGCCGGCTCGTCCTCCCTTTCTGCGAAACTTGTCGGCAACAGACATCTTTCCGTCGCGTCGGCAGGGGCCGCGGAAGGCGAAGCAGAAGAAGCCTTCGACGAATCGTTAAGATTGCGTTCTCGACTTTTTCCTCGCCCTTTTATTTTTATGCACGCGGCGGAGTAACGAGGGGCTTGTCAGAGAGAGCTCGAAGGGGTGAAGGGCGAGATGGAGGCCGAGGATGGTGGAAGGAGGAAGGAGGAAGGAGGAAGACTCTAGCGAAGGAAGAAGCCGAGAGTTTAATGATATTCCTGATTACGCCGGCACGTGGAGAGAGAAAAGAAGGGCCGCGGAGCGAGGGAGGGTGGGTCGGTGGCTGGCGGAGAAGCCGAGAGCGAAAGGAAGGGGGTGAAGACTGAGGCTGCTCCACCTTACCGTGCCTACCCCGTGCTCATCTGAACCGACCACCCTACCCGCCACCCCCGACTCGACCTCCTCGGCCGTGCTTCTCGCATAAAAAGTATTGATCTGAGCTCCTTCTTGGCCCGTGAGCCCCACGAGCCGAGAGGGTTGAATCCACCCTAACTGCTTGCCCTGCCTTTATATTCATCATCCCTCTAGCGCCCCGAGAACGGCGGACCCTGTCTTCCGAGGGTGCTTCGACTTCCTCCCTTCTTTTCCCTCTCTCCCACCGCTTTCCCCTTTCTCTGTCTTTCACCACTCTGCGGCTTCCTTCTCGTCACCCCCTTCCTTCGCCCGTCGCGGGAAATCCAACTTACGCTCGCACAGGGGGAGAGGCTATTTTTTATGCCGTCTACCGTCGAATGCCAATGAGTTTTTCTTCCATTATTTCTGCCCGTGCAGAGATGTCACCTCGCGCAGAGGGAGGTAAATTGGCGATCCCCTTGGTCGCGTCCGCGCACGTGTTAGTGCCGCCATGCGCATCGTTGTGGAGGATTTTTCGGATTTCTCCGGGATGTTTCTTGAATTGTGAATAGTCCACGATGGCTCAATAACGACGATCCTATAATTTCTCCATTCCTTCGATAGCCCAAGAACGCGGGAGTGGCTCTCGAAACGGGGCAGGAGGATGCGGACTGTCGAGGATGAATAAGTGGAAGCAGAATTGAATTTTACCCGCAGAATTCACGCGGCCATCGAGTCCCGATTTTGTTGCCGGAGCAAACAGTCATTAGCATCCGCAAAGAGCGCATTTCCCTAATTTCTCCTCGCCTCCTCGTTAACTTATCGCCGTGGAAATTCGATTAGAATGCTTTCCAAGTGGAAAACCACTTCCCCCGATCAATTCTATCCGACAAACGCTTCGCATTATGCGCCACAGAAATGATAACAATTACGAATTCTACTTCCATTCTATTTCTATTTACAGAAGAGCCAGTCGTGCAAAGCCTGCCCATGCGAATAATACTCAAGTCTATCGAGAATTGCCAATAGGTACCTACTTACTTTATGCCTGTCAATACGTCCGTACCCCGAAAGCAAATTCCCACAAGATGTTGGTGAAGCGTCCTCCGGGTAGCGACAATTATCTGGGCAGTCTCTCTTCACTAACTGCGGGTTACACGGGCCTGCCCATAAGTGGCATTCCGCACCGTACCCTTTTCGCCGCAGATTAACCTGGGGGAACCCTTTTCGCCTGCGAGCGTCGCCGAGATCTGTCCAGAGCTAAGCGCTGTCGGTGCTATCTTTCAAAACATCGGAGATCCACTTAAATATTTCCAAAACCGATGAATCGTCCACTGATTCCGAATCCTTTCGAGGGGCCCGGGTCGTTTGGACTCTGTTGTGACAGGTCATCTTTGTCCTCCTTCTCTCCAGCCGATCGTTATTATTTATTTAAATGCATCGCCGCGATTCGATCGCCACCGGCATTGTGCGTCTAATGCGTTCCCCGTTCGCAGCACAATGAGGAACGATTCCGTAGATCGCTGTCGAGATTGTCGTCGCAAAGGTGGAGAAAAAATACGCGCCTTGGAATTCGTGCGGAAGGGTAGAATGGAAACTTATTCGACGCTTTATTAATCTGTCCGAATATGCAGTTCCTGTAGGCTGCATCTTACAGGAGATTGTCTCGTCGGGGCAGACCGAGCTCGAAAATAGCGGGGACGTTTTCCTTACAGAGGAATGGTATCGCTATCACCAAGTTTCCAATAGTAAGAGAACATATAGGCACGGAATAACACAGAGGCGGGTCGCGGTGGTTTATCGCCTTAGGGTCGTCGTCGTCGCGCAGTGGAAAGAAGGGTGGAAGAGGAACGAGGGTTTACAGCGGGGCAACGTCACCTTTTATTAAAGTTCCGAATGCAGAATGTGTTTCGGGCTGTTTCAAGTTCTGGGCTCGTTTCTTATTAACTGTTATCGGGCTTCTGAATACGCCCTCGTAGGCCCTGACTTTTAATTTCTTCCGCGCTACCCCTGGCGATCCAATGTAAATTCTGGGAATTGATCAGGCCGATTAAGCCCACTTCTCTTTCTGTTTCCCTCGAAACGAGATGGAATTTGTAGTCAGACGAACTCTGTGCACAGTTTACAGTTCCCAGACTTTCGCGAGGAAGCGAGTCAAATTTTTCTTATTGCTTCTGGTTCAAGATGGCAGTTTTTAGATTTGAATGGCACAGAGTAGTACACCTTACTGGAGGCATCAAGTGTAGCAGGTGAGCTTGTTGCCATTGGACACTGCGGCAGGGCGATGGGAAGAAGGGTTGGTTGCTATGGCTACGAGGAAGGGTTAGAATTCCGACCCCTTTCTGAATTCCGCGCGGTGAAGGGTTAATGAGATTGGACGAACGGCGCGGAGCTTCCCTCCACGCGGCGCATTCTCTTCTTCTTTTTTATTACGCCGAGCATGGCTGCCACAGTGATGCTCCAAAGCGCCGTAAAAACAGATTATGTATTCGCTGATGTATAGCGACGATCGGCGTTATTAAACCTCTCGTCGATGAAAGATTGTGTTCTTTATTTACACAGTCGTTGGAACGAGGGCTGATGGAAGCTTTACTTTCGGGGACAAATAGACGAATGAAAACTTTGTGCCATTAATTACAGAATAAGATTGATGTTGTAACTATAGCCATATTGTAGCTATTGTAACTACATTTGTAACTGTAATGGTGCGATAAAGAAATTTAATAAAAATAATAATATTGTTATTTCTCTCCTGAATTTCGTAATACCCATCATTTTTCAACGAGAGAAACTATGAAATTCGAAACAGCACGATTGCCACCCTCGCGTCTTCGCGGGACACCCCTTCGATACACCTTTCACAAAATCAATCATCCCGCAGCCGAAATCGATCGAGCAGCTCGAATCGAGGAAGTCATTCTCGACGTACGTCGCGTCCCTACCACGTTTCCATCCCGTGGACAAAACACGAGCCGTCCACGGGGGTAGCTTTCCACCCCTCGTGGTCCTTTTTACGCGGTTCCTTCCGCCCGAAAAAATATTTTCGTACCGTTCGATCCGAATGTCTACCTGCGTCACGCTCTCTCTCTCTCTCTCCCTTTCTCTCGCTCGACGGCCAGAGTCTTTTCCGCCTTTCTTGCTCTTCCCCCCCCCCCCCCTTTCAAGTTCGCGTACACACGAGCTTAAATCGCGGTCTGGCGGCGCGGCGTGACGACGACAGCCACGCAACCAGGTATGCCGGCCGTATGCGTGGGTGCGCGCTTTCGGCGCAGCCAGCATTCTTATTTCCATACAAAACCGTACGATTTCACCGGCTCAACCTTTGAGGGACGAGGGCCCCCCCTTGAGCCTCCCTCCCGCAGGTTGCCAGGGTGTTGCGATTTTTGAATATTCCGTCGGGGAGGCTCTGGGAAAAATTATGTAAACTGTGGCACAACTCCCACAATATGTCGGCTGCAGGGTAGGAAAGGGTGCGACGGGGGGGGGGGCGTGGGGGCATGTGAAAGTGTCTGGAACCGTAGTCCATTTAAACGGACTCTTTAAAGTCCCTGTGTCCCATATAGTCGCGGAATCCCTGCTTATGCAAAGCGTGGGAAATGGGTATCTTTTTTTCTGGGGTAGATTTCGGTTTCCACTCAGGGTCGATTGATGGGGTGGAGCAGCTCTGCTATCTGTTGTAATGTAGAGACAAAGTTTGGATTGAGAGAACGTAACTCTGTTACTTGTTGATTTGCACCTAGCTTTCGACTGATCCTTGAAGATGGTAGAAGTTGGAAGCACGTGAGAACTTCATTCTCGTTCCTAATGGGTTTAATTCGGTAACATTTGCACCCTATCCCATCCAATTTGTCTCTCCGGTTTGTCACTCCTCCGCTGCTTTCAGTGCCCACATTTCTCACCCCCTTAAAAGCGCGCACGCGGACGTCCTTTGTCGATAATATCAGACGCTAACGAACGAAGGACCGTTTAGGTATGCGGGTCCTGTATCACGTAAAGGAATTACGGAAGGATCGCACGAGGATTAGAGTGGTAGTCGCGTTCAATCGTAATCCACTGGACAGTTTCACCATTTCCATTCCTCGCTGCCAAAGTGCCCCATGAGCGTCAAGAAAGATCGAGTGTACATATAACCCGTTACACGTAACTTCTTCATCCACCGAATCCTCAGAACTGTCCCTGTAGCTTCCGATGTTCCGCAGGTGACGATTCCAGCGGCAAAAAAGTTGGTAGGATCCCGAGGGGGCGTGACGGAGTATTTAGTCGGCGTCCAGGACGATGTCCTTCCTGCAAGACCAACGTCAACGCCTCTGGACTCCGTTTCCTCGCGACAAAGACCGACTGCGGGCGCAAGATTGTTCCACTCTTCCGGTCCGGACGTTCCTCCGCGAACGGATCTGGCTTCCCTCCGTTTTCGGTTTCTCGTCGCGACGCACAGCCCCCCGCCGATCGATCTGCACAATTGTCAGAGAGTAGGCCATGGCACATAGCAACGTCCACCAGGAAAGAGTAAGGAGACGCTGACTACGCCCTGGACCGGTCAACTTGCTCTGTGCCCCGATCGAGGGACAACGCCCTTGAAAGGCGTCAGAGTTTAAGGCCAGCTCTTTTATTAGGGGGCGACGGCAACGCGCGGTTCCAAGATCGATAGGAATCCGTGAAAAGGATTGTTAAGGCGTCAAAGGGCCCCGTTCTGTTTAATAGATGGAACGATTTTCCCTCACAATGGGCTCATAAACTGCTCGTTTGTCGACAATGCGCCGGCGACAAATCGCTCGGAAGGCGGAGATGCGATGTCGCGTTGCCGGACGGTGGCGCGGGACAGAAATGTTCAATTAAGTACAGAGGAGGCTGTGTCACTTGGACGCTCTGTATTTGTAAAGAACATCCTTTCTTTTATAATGTGCGTTTAATGATCGGGGGTGAATGGAACGGTGTTTCTGGCTGCAGCCTTTTCCCCGGGAATCAATTGCTTCCTTCGCTGGCACGGCTGACGATGGATTACATTCCATCATGCCTCGAAGTCATATTTTTATTATCGCTCAGGCTTCGTAAACACATTACAGGTTTCTCACATTAGCCGGCGGGGGTGGAAGGCGGTCAGAGGGAGACGGTGGAAACGGAAGAACAACGGAACAGAGCGGAGGAACTCAAACAAGTCTCCGTTGTCGCATCTGTCTTCCCCAAAAAGTCAGACCTCTCGATCATTCCAGCTAAGAAACTCTGGCCGGTTACCAGGGCTCCCTTTTCCCACTCTGTTGCCCCCCTTCTGCGGCTTGATCACTGCGGTCACGTGGACGCGTTACCCCAGCTTTCCAAAGGAATCGCATGCAGTGACGAGAAATGTATCAGAAGTTCCAAGGAAATAAGCTTGTCGCGTGGATGTTGCACGTCCCCGTGTTTCACGATTGTCTTCCAATAATACGCGCTGTAGTCCTGTTTGCCTTACTCTCGTCCTCGGAAGGACGGATCTCGAATTCTGTGTTTCCTCTCGCGCATGACAGACTACTACGAGGGAGAATATTAGCAGTCCTTCGAAAGAGAGTTATTATTGCGTGATATGGCAACTATCGCGGGCGTCGTGTTAAATATCAACTTCTGAGGAGGGTAAGCAAGCTCTGTTGATGTGGCAATCAAAATTGGGGTATTAACGAGGAACGATAACATTTGATATAATTGATTGCGAAGGAAGAATGTATTTGCGAATCTTTGCTCCGCGAAAGAACGAATGTCTTCGATAAAGTGGCACAGTAAACCCTCAGCAAAATACAAAACAGTTGCCCTTTTGCTTTCTCAGTGTAACTTATCATTGTTCGTTAAATCATAACGTGTATATTTGACTTTTAATCGTACAGAGAAACGATGCAGCGACAGGGTCGTACGGTTTAGCGGATATTCTGTCTCGAAGTTGGACACCGTTGCAATCGGGTGCGAAATTTCGTGGGACTGATGTATCCCACAAAGCGATTCTAACGGAGTTATGTAAAACGAAAATGTCCGGGGATCGAGCCCCACCTTCGCCGCGCCATTCACGTCCAACAATGAAGTTTTCTGCATAATACGGCGGAGCGAACGGAGGACCAAGATTTGACGAGCACGGATGGAAAAAGGGGATCGGCACATATGCCCCGGGCTCAATACGCGTTTACTCAATACACACCCCGAAACTTTCAATGGCTTTGGGGGCAGTCGAGTCATCGATGCGTTCGATCCCTCCGCGCGAGGGATTCTCGTCGCACGACTTGGAGAGGGAATAAGTTAATGAACTTTCTATTGACACCTCAAAGGAATCTGTCTATCTATATTATTAGAGGTCCCTCAAACCTTACAGCTCCAGCATCCCTCGAAGAAACTACTTAGGATCATGGTTAACTCAACTTACGTGGATAAAAATTTTTATTACGCTGTATCATAGGGCAATAGATATCAGAAGAATGAACAGCGAGGAGGTATGCGGCTCCTTTTACAATTAGACAGCTCTACCCTCTTCGACGAGTCACCTACTTCATGGCCTCCCTTTTTATTTATTTCCACGCGTCGAGGAATTGCGTAAGCTTGTTATTTTGCTCGCGCCACTGAGCCAGAAGGAGCAAATGCGAGACGATCGCTATCAAGAGGCGGGGAAGTGTGGACAACAAGGAAAAAAGAAGGAGACGTGTGCTGCCTGTTGCTGGTAGCGGTGTTCGTAGCATGTACGATAAAAACGATGAGACAAGACCGTCCGAGGATCTGCTGCGGGGGGTGAGAAGATGTTTACGAGAGCGTAGCTTTGTTCCTAGGGTGGTGTACTTTATCACGAATGGCTGGCTGTTTCTCAAACGTACGCTTGGTGGCTGTGATCGTACTTTTATTGCACTCCAATTTCCGCCCCCTTCAACCAGCACCTTGCCAAAACGCATATCCTTCCCATTAGCATCGTCCGAGCTGCAGTTCACAGGCTTTAAATTGCCGTAATTCATTTACGCGATCCACTCGTTTCAGGGTGGACACCCAACGTTCCAGAAGGTTTGTTCTCTAGCGGGAATTGATGATTTCGGGGAACATTTGCCTCTTTTGCTGGCAGGTCGGCGCTCTCAGTTCTACCAGACACCGATCGCACGCGTGGAACTATTAAAGAGTTTTTCCTTCTGCTACCGAAAGCTCGGTATGCCCACCCACGCGGACGAAATGTATAAATCAGTTGAACGCGTACGATTCTCCATGGGCGAGGACCCATCTGCTCTGAACACTTCGTTCTTTTCAATAACTGTCACTGAAGGAACGTTATTAAGCTTATTAAGGATTCTTTGCATAATTAATTTGATTTATGGTGCGCGGCTGCTGAGAAACGTTAACAGGGAAATCGGTGTACCTTCGGATGAATATCGTATTGGGTCCATGTGATTACGAGTGCGAGGAATAAATTCTTCTTCAACGAGTTTACAATATTTTTTCTTTAAGCAGGAGCTTACCGAAAGGCTGCAGATGTTCGATGAAAACCACGACACTCGAATGGCACGCGTTAAAAAGCTGCCGCGCGAAAAGACGTGGGGCCAGAGTCCGAATAATTTAAATCGACTTAGCCGAGATTTCCGTTTTTTTTGCCGACGAGCCAACAGATGTGATCTGCGCCACGCTCCGATGAACATCTCGCTCCCATTCACGGTGGACACGTGCTGTTTTGGATTAATTTTTTTCACCGCCTTTCCACAACGCGGAGGAATCTCTAAAGAGCTCCTTCAGGTGCGCGGAACGTTGTATCCTCTCGAAACCAGCCGTCGAAATTGCGCATCAATGGGACGTTGGCGAGGAGGTCACCCTCCCGGGAAGGCGGACGTTTAGTGTTTGCGATGAAATTTAAGGGAGGGAAGAGCACGTTGTTCAAAGAGGCAATTCCGGCCGTTCGGAAGTTTCCCCGGTAAGAGCGTGGCGCCATCAAACAGCTGGGATTAATTGAAAAAAAGGAGGTAGCCCGCAACGATCGCGGGAATATATCAAACGGGGGAGGGGGATGGTTCGCATTAATTGGTGCTTCACCCACTAAACGAGCCAAGTTTCGAGCTGATCAAGTTTCCCCCGGATGACGTCGTCCCATCGCCGACCCTCCGCCACTTCCTTACAAGCAGTCTAATGAAAGAATAAATACTTGATGCGGCCTGGACCTAATTACACCGCGGCTGTCGAGGCTCAAGTCGAAACGACTACGCCGGATGAATCCGTAAGCGGGCGGGAGAGAAATTTCGGACAGGGGGAGGGCAATGGAGGACGCTGATTCTCACACTTTTAAGGGAGGGCCTAAAAAGCTTCGCGCTCCCGACCGGTGAATAATTGGTACTGGTACCCGGCGTGGGCTTTTTCGCTAAAAGCGCGCCGAGCCTTTAAATATTTTGCGCCAAGAAAGGGCTTCGGAGAAATGTCGAATTTTAAGTTTCTGGTACCCCGGTGAATGGATGTGACGATGGTAGCAGGGTGGGGGATGGATAATTTTTGAAATTGCGATTGATATTTGTATCTATGGGTAAAGATGTAGAACGTGAGAAGTAATCTCCAGTTGCTCTTCCACGTAGCTGCGTGGCATGATCAAAAGGAATATTAGATTTTCGTGGAAGCTCAAAGGGCCAAGAGCAATGGCCGCCGAAGGCACACACAGGGACCGTGCCACCCTTCATCGTTCCACCATAATTTCCGAGAATGAGATAAGCTACATCTCCCTGGACCCTCTCGGACCATGTTATGGGGGCTGCAACCCTCTCCCTGACGCAACCCCCTTGGTTCTTCGCGCTGGGGTTGTAGTATCCGGGAAGCTTTCGTGCAACTGACCAATGCGCCATTGGCTGGCCGTACTAATCAATAAATCGTTCTTTGCAGCGACCGAGCCAAACGCGCGCTTAGACACCCTTCGCTCTAACAACGCCTTTCTGTTCACCATTGTCGCGTTAGGCCGGTTAGGTCAATGGAACCCGTCCGCCATTCCTATTTTCTACGATATTTTGTCTAGCACCTTCGATCAATAAACTATTGCAAATTATTACAATCCATTGTTATTCATTAAACCGTCGTGATTTGACCTTCGAAGTTATTTGTGCGAATCTTTATGCACCCCTGGCGCTTTGTATTCCCTTAACTTTTGTCGTATGGCACCTTATCATAGTTCACGTTCCTCAGGAATAATTAGAAGGCCAGAGACCTGAATAGCTCATTATTAAATAATACATATCCTATATTAAAAAGAAAGAGAAAACCCGATAAGTTTAAGAGCTGATTTCACCCCTTCAAAGTGGATTTCCGCAGAACACAGAAATTGAAGACCTTGCAGTAAGAGGGGTGCAGCTCCATCTTTACCAACTTGGAGTAAATTAGAAAAAACTGTTTATAAAATTATTGCTCCGACTTAAGATTAAAAAGAGAACACTAATTGAAAAATATATATTCCAACACAATAAGTAGTAGTATATTATTAGTAAAATATTAATATTAATATTTCTATTCTTATTTATTTGCAAGAAACCGTTCACCAAACGATGAAAATTTTTTTTACGTTGTATATTACACGTCATAACTTAAAAAACTGTCCAAAATGGAGTTGCACTCCTCTCGCTGCAAGGTCCTCAATTGCTCGTCGCATATTCTAATATGCTCTACAGTAGGTATAATAGGAGAGTTCTGGATCTAGTGTTGGCGCGGGGGTGAGGTGGGAACGGGGAACCGCGGTTCGTTGATGCGGGGGTGAGGTGGGAGGTAGGAAGTTCGTCGAGGCGAGGGTGATGCGAGAGTGGGGGGCCAGAATAACTGCGCGCGTTCTCGGAACCGCGAAAATTCAAAGGGGACCGCCGCGTTTCTATCGCCCGAAGTAGACCGCACAATCAGCCGCGCAATCAGCGCGCACAGGCGCGACCCCGAACGATTCGCGACGTTTGAACGAGGAGCGCGCAAGAGAGAGAGGTGCGATGTGCATCTGTCTCTCTCTTTCTCTGTCTAGACAAAACATAGGTAGGTATTATGCGTAGAAGATGGATGAGATGGAAGTCGAAACTCCATCCTAATCATGAAGTCGACGTGGCAATCTCGCGCACGTTCGATCAAAATGTAAGATATTGGCGGGCCAGATATTTGTGAGGAAGGTTTCGCGATAGGAAAGCAGAAGAGATATGAGGGAATGGTGACTGCGATACGATTACTGCACAGAAAGGAAGCAACTGGCAGGCGGTGCATTCAGTCACTAACTCCGCCTGAATCACCGTCTGTGTGCATTGGATTGGAGTAAGGGTACATGGCCGATTCCGCCAATAACAAAAATACGTGTGCCCTGTCTTCAGGAGTGTGCGCAATTAGGTGACAAAAGCCAATCGTCACAGCAACATACTGCAGCGCCTGCCAGGAGCATTCTTTCTGTGCAGTAATAGTATACCCCTACTGCGAGACTACCCCTACCGTGCACCATACTTATCACAGTATTTAAGAAAGGTGACATTGCAAGTTTCAATCAGGATGTGGTTCGTCGACAGGAACGAGGTGAAGGTATGTGGTAAGCAATATCAATTTACCATGCGTCTACGAATCCTCGCGATAAGATGCGTATATGGGCCATTCCACGCGAAATCGGACAATTTTCGGAGTAACATTTCGAATGTTGGTGAAACTCGGATATGTCGTAGTCTTTAGTGATATATGAACGTATCTCGAAGGATTTTTAAAAATTTTAAAAATTTTGGTTCTTACAGCTGTTTGAAATATAGCGGTGACCTTTTTTCAATAAATTATAACTATTGAACTAAGAGCGCGATAAAAATGAGATTTTGGGAGCTTACAGTGGAATATTAAGAGTACCTAAGAGATATAAGAGTACATAATAAAAAGTATTTCACTCTAAAAAACAAATTTTTAACGAAGTTAGTTTGAAATCATGTCAATCAATTTTTCTTCATATTTCCTTCATTATGGCCCGAATTTCGTCGTTCTTCGTGTTTTCTTTATCGGAGAAACGCAAGGAATCGATTACCGTCATTTTTGCAAAGATCTGATGAGAAATGTGGAACTTGAGCTTTTTCTTACTGGGTATTATAATGATGTCCAGCCGCTTCGAGGGTCGATAGCCTTAAACACTCGGTGAGGTTCCGCGGGGTTCTACCTTCGCCACGGGGTACCAGGCGGCATCGAGTTTGTGCAGTGGGCACCCTCAAATACGAATTTTTCGAAAAAATGGATGGCATTCGTTTGTCCATCGTCTGTCCACGTTTGTCCACCAAAGTTTTAATTTGTCTACCCTCTAGAATCGAATTATTAATAAAAATAGCGAAAAAGTCGGGTTTATTTGACGTTAATTATTATAAATCGGAATTATTGACGTTAATTATTGACGAATTGACGTTATTTTTTTTAAATAACGTCAAACCTTCGTATGAGTTATATGTTAACTCTTTCTTTATGAATTTATTTTATAATGTTCGCTATTTTGAGTGCAAAAAATGGGATGTTGAATTTTTCCCGTATTTCTTAGGATTCTGTCCCACTGTAGCAATGTTGCTACGCCTCCTAAGGTCGTGCCTGCGCGAAATCGGTATGCTCTAATGTGAAATGCAGTGTAGACTCAGTTTGGAGGAGTCAAGCTTTTAGCCGCCCGCTAGGAGATTCCGCCATAATGGCGGAAAACAGACACTTATCGCATTGTGTTGCGTCTCGAGTAGCCTAGGTAGCTGCTGAGGCAGACGCGGTGACACAGCAGTCGAAAACGCGTCTAGGAAAACAGATGCATGCTTCTCTGTAAGAGCGGTGCTTAGGCCGCCGCCGCGACGGATCGCGTCTAGGAAATCCTACCTCAAAGGTAGGCGGCTGGCCAGCACGCAGACATCTTGGGTCCGATTCCCAGTACCGCGGCTTTTCCGATTTTTCCGGCTCCTACAATTCTATTATTAAAGTTACTGGTGTGAAATAAAAGTGTAATTAGTGAATCCCCCGAGGGCTTCCACGTCGCTTCACCTCATAACAACGTATCGTCTCGTCGCTGCGTCGGTCTCCTCCTCCGGTTGTGTCATACTGCTCACCCACCTTTCGTTCTATCGCGTCGAACGTCGACCGATCGGTGCCCAGACACAGCGCGTTCTTCTACACAGCGCAAACTATCAATTAATATAAAAACAAACTAACAAATGTGTAACTTGATCTAATTTTATAGCATTTCTTGCATATTCGGCCGGAATTGCCCCGCCTTCCCCATTTCTCTACATTCCCACGAAGGTTCATTAAAATCCGAATTTCTAGGATTGGAAACTCCCGTGTCGATTGGTTCACTCCCTATTTTCTTATATAACCACCCCAAAAAATCGGCTGCCCTATCTGTTCCGAGCAGGACGGCATTATTAAAAGAATTGCCCTCGATGTCAAATACTGTCAGATATTTACGTGACTCGGGATTTCTCAGGTCGCGAGAGAACGGAACCTTTTCCCTGCCAGCAACGGCGACGGCCTTTGAAGAGGAGGAGCAAAAGGTAGATAGAAAACGCTCGCGGATAAGGGAAAAGTATTCGACTCCAGGAAAACATCTCCTTTCCTATCGTTTCTTCCGTCTTTACGAAAACCCCGGGGCCATTGATCGATGGTGATGGAGATGCGAATAAACAAAAGTTGGCGGCAGAAGGAGGGTGGCTGGCATCATCAGTCATCGGTTTTGTCATGTGTGTTTCTGATGCGGACAGTGTATGGCGGATCTCCTTCGTATCGTGGCACCGGGGAAGCCATCCGCGGCGAAATTCCAAGGATCTGCTTATACAGAGCGAATCCAGGGATAAAAAGAACGCAGTGTGTATCTGGACAGTGGACATTTCTCCTTTCAGTCGCACAGAGATACTGGCATTCTCCTCTCGTCCACCTTAAATGCACTTTCTGACCTCCTAAGCTACACGACTTCGTAATATTCCACCCTGCGAATCTTAATATTCATGTTGGAGCCAACAAAAGACTTTACTATTAAAACTCACTTCCAGCAAAGTACTGGAGAATCTGCTGGATTAATATAAATTCCTCCGGGTGCGGCACAAAGTAATTACGTATTCGGAAAATCTGAGAATTTTCAGTTCAGCCTTCCTCGGCGAGCCGGAAGCTGAAAGAAGCACAAGGGGTGGCTCCATCGTATCGTCTCCCAGTTGCACGTGAGCGCTCGGTTTGCACAATCGGCTGCGTTTTCCTGGAAAAACGGAGGGTCAACAATAGGCTACGGCTACACCCTGCCAGGTAAGGCCATTTTGAATACGCATAACGATCACTCATTGTGATCCCCGGTACGGTCCTACGGCGCTCCTTTTCAGGCGTCTGGAAAATTGCGGGAACATTACGCGATTCGAACAATTTCCGCGATCATTCCGTGGGAAGGAGGAAAAGAATGAAAAGGACGACGGGCGAATCCGACGAGACTTATGCCTTCAACCTTCTACAGCCGCGAGGGTGTTCTTTCTTTAAAAACAAAACGGCGCCCGTGAATCATTGCAAAGTTATCGAAATAAATTGCGTCCTCCGACGCAGTCTCGGGGGTTAATTAATTACGAGACGATTAAACAGAGTGGAATGATATTTACCAGGCTCGGAGGGTGTTGGGCACTTGGGGGAGAGACGGTGATCCATTCCTATAAGTAAATTCCTCTCTTCCTGTTTTTTCCTTTCGCCTGCGCCTGTGCCGCCGCCCCCCTGGGCATTACGCGTTGTCCTACCGAGTCGAAGTTTGTTCCGGCAACTTAAGAAGACATCTAGAAACGCTCTTAGGACTTCGGGGGATGAGATAGGGTCCGGTTGCCCTGGATACCAAGTCGAATCCTCTTCCACCGTTTACTTACGCGTTTACTTCCTGCCGAATATGAAAACCTGCGGTATTATTGGTATATAACCAGCCGTCCTCGCGTCCCAATGTATTCCGCAGCGAATACGAGTCGGGCGGCGCTCTTCTTCCGCTGTTCACGCAAGCCTTCCTCCTTTACCTCCTTTCCCCCTTTCATAATCGATTTCCTCCTTCCTGGAACCGAAGGACAAGATTGTTCTTCTTCGAGGAGGACCCTACTGTCCCACGTTCATTTTCACAAAAAGTGAACGAGGCGGACGCCATTTTCATTTCTCCCTTTACGCGCCTTCGCGGGAGGCCCGCCAAGTTCTCCGTGCAGCTTCAAAGGCGAACTTTCGAGTTCCTCCGCGGTGAAGTTTGTCGAAGAAGGGGACAACTGCTCGTATATATCAGGAGTGCATTAGTGCTTTAAAATCGAAGGGAAGCTGGAACTCTTGCATGCGAGAGGATCGCAGTTCGATTGGGGGTCGTGGTGGCACTGATGAACGACAGGATTGCGAAACAACTGATGGTTTGAGGAAGTATTCCTCCGCTTGATTCTGAAAATTGTATAATGGAAAAGTCCGAAGCCCGTGGCCCATATATGCGACCCGGTGTTCGTATGACGCTTAACACCGATAACCATCTGAATTTAAATTTAATTAGAAGCACACTTTTAGGGATTGCCAGAGCCTTAGATTGCGTTACGCTGGAAGGGCTCTGGTGTTAGAAACGGGCTCCCTGCGCTTGGAAGGTCGAAGCTTATCAGGATGGCTATCGAAGATTGAATAGATGTTATTCAATCCGTGTTGCGTAAACTAAGTAGTATTTTGTAGAGGATTAAAGGATACACGAAACCCAAGTGATTCCTAATTAGGTTCTATGTGATTATCAGAAGAGTGGGTTAAATAAATATCGTTAAGATATTCTTTGGAAACCTTCGCGATCTAGTTCCCTTTTCAAAGTGAGTCAGCATGTCTACCATCGGAAGGGACAATTACAATTTCTTCGTTGGAATAGCACGGTACAAATTAAAAATAAATTAAAGTCTCTCCTTTCGGAAAACAAGGGCGAGAATAATAGCGGCTCGTTCCCTCTGCCGAATACAATTATATCAGCCAGTGCAAAGCGTTTCCTCTTAAGAGGGAAGGTGGGATGAACCGTAATAGAAGTTTAATGAAAAAATAACAAAGATAATTACACCGGTATAACTGCGGAGGTAAACAGCCACCCTCCCACAGCCGACGATCTTCGATTATCTTTTTCCAAGCACTAGCCTTATTAAACATATCTTGTATTACCAATATACCAATAACTGGATTGCTACGCCCAAGCTCCCATTAATGCTTGAAATCCTCTTCAAGAAACAGAGAGCTGCCTGGGCAATGGGTCACGATTATTTCTGCACTGGTAATTGAAAATACGTTTCTTGCAACGTAGAGAGTAATTAGATGATTGACAAGTAGTTGATGAATAAGATTCTCAGATTCACGACCTATAACAGCAACGCGAGTGACACTAGGCTTCTTTAAACATCAAAGGCACTAAACTATCCACGTCTAAATGAAACCAACGAAACCTATCGCCTTCTAAACATTTAAACACGCAACCTCCCCCAGTAATGTCTACCCAAACAGAAAAATGGTACCTGATTCGATCTTCCACGTTGTCGTTACACCGAAAGCCTGTGCATCTGCTCGATTCACCCCCGAAGCTCAGCATCCCCCAGTCCGATGGCCGTGGTCCTGTCAGTCAGCGTGCCGTTCCTCTGTTCCAATTTTTCATCGGTCCCACTACCCTCTTTCCACGAGCGCTGCGAGTGCAACCGTAGAGGTCAAGGGTTTAACAGCTGCAGGAGGAGAAACCTTTTACGCGTAGCTGACCGCTCCACCGCGGGGAACTACGACGAGGGCGAGTGGCAACCCCTACGTGAGCGTGTAACAGAAGCAAGTTACGCGAAGGGTAATACGCGAACGGGGTTATTACGCCAGCGATGGCGGCCCACCGCCATGTTAAAGGCTGCCGTTCCAATGTGCGGCCGCACTTGTGCAAGGGAGAAACAGATGCATACTTCTCCCGTGCACTAGTGGGACCGTCGCCGGCCGCAGATTGGAACGGCAGCGTGTAATCGTCCGCGCGTCACTCTCGCTGAATCATTCACGGCGACGAGAACGATAGAAGTTGTCCGCTCCCATTCTCGACCTTCCCGACCTTGAACGCGACCCATCCTGTAATTTCATTTGACACGCCGCGCCGCGCCGCCTTTCGATTATTTAGGTATCACACGTTCCGTGCTGTGTATCGCGTGACGTTGTTGACACAACGTTTACCGATGATACCTGGAATAAATCGTAATATTGATACGGTTCTTTCTCCCGGTTGGTAATCGAAGCCTGCTCGCTGGACGGCCCTGTAATTAGTGACGATGATCGTCGGAGGCTGCAGGGACTGTTCGCACCCTCGTCTGTATCTTTGCTTGCCCCTCGATCTGCCAAGTAAAAAAAAGCTCCCTCCCCCCTGGAGGCAAACGTGACGACAAGCAGGGGTATCACGATGGAAATACCGAGGACGGCTGTGTAGCAACAATAATTGTTTCCCTCCGGCCATCCACGTGACACCGATCCGGCAAAAACCACAGAAGAAGTCTCCCTCTGTCTCCGGCCCTCTTACTGTACGCTCCGCGTATTTTTAACTGCCTTTTTTCCTCATTTTTTATCGTTTCGCGCGGCACGAGCCAGACTGTGGCAATGTATGAACGAGCCTTGACGACTTAGCTAAGGAATATTCGAGGAAAACGTTCTTTAAGATATTCCAGAGAAACACTGAGAATGGAATACGTCTTAATCTGTCTATAAACAGCTCCCTGACAGGTACATCTGCAACCCTCCCACTATTAAGCTAACCCTTAGGTTAAAAGCTTGGATGATACGTTGCGGTTGCGTCGCGGCACCCTTTACAACGTCGCCGATTCCATTTTGCTTTACGCAAAGCCAAACAGCTTGCACCACTCGGAAGACAAGCATTCAATGGCCAACTGTCACGCAAATGCATCGGAACGATCACGTGCGAACCATAAATTGATTCTTGCACCGATTCTCACGCGATACCCCGCCGGTGTCGAGCAGGCCGTGGAGACACACGATATTGACCGACAGCAATCCCCTATTGGTTATCCATTGCGTTACGTGGCTAATAAATAACGTTCTCCCCTTTCCTTCGACTCTGCGAACAAGTACAGTGTTCTTGGAGGACCAGAAGTGAGCTTTCGCAGAGAGAGGTTGTGGGAAAACTGTTTCTCCCGCGTGGAAGCGTGTCACCTCCCAATATGTTGATCCTAAGCTTAGGGGTCGCTCTCCGACAGTGACCACTTGATCCCTAGACTACCGGACATCCGCCTACATCGCGTCGCCGTAATTTTCCGAGGGTGCACATGTAGGTTGGACAGGCGGGAATCGGGTTTCTCCGCTTTCTCTGTTCCCTTCGAGGACGCAGCGTCTTCCGCGTCTCGTAATTTGGCACTGTGAACACGTGGCCCGTGCCGGACGTAACGTGAGAAACTTCTGAAAGGGTGACTTACTCTGATGCTCGCACAGAGACAGTAATCGAACCAACAAGCACCACATATCAAAGCAGGAAGACAAATAAAAAGTGTTCTCATGGCTCGTAGCCTTGCAAAACTTTTTATTTTCACCTATTCCAAGCTCTCGATTTTCACTTCCCCTTTGCGCATCCCCTGCGTACCTCCCTGTTGATTCGTCTAACAGAACTCCCGTCGCGGCGTTTGCACGCGACGGTTTCTAGACCACGTCCTGTTTCAATTCCAGCCAGAAAGTCCATCGACTGGCCAGGATGATTGACGACCGAAGGGTTGCCTCTGCCGCGGCACTTGTGGTCCATAACGCATACTCAACACACGATTCCGCTGCTCCCACGTAAAACCACCTGCCTTACCGAAATAGAATGCACACGGTCGACAGCTCCCATCGCTTCGGTTCACACCATCGGTATTTCGAGCGGGACCTATCGAGCCACAAGCGTGAATAGAAAATCGTCGCAGAAGACAATTTCCACGGCCTAAAGTGTATACGACGCTGAAAAAAATTTCCGAATGATTGGAAACTGCCTAGAGCAGTCCGCGACACTGAATTCGACCTATCGTCGCGGGAGTTGCAGCCAGAGTTAGACTGAAGGCACTGCAACTAGCTCTAGCTAGACACAAAAGACACTTTATCTAGACGCAAAAGTGTCGTCGTGTAGACGTAGGGGAGACCGGGGCTGGTTGGCCCCAGGGGTAGGTTGACTAATTGTTAATAACTTTTCACTAACGTGTGCTCTACTGCTGAGCGATTTTCTGTAGAAACAAGTCACTTCTACTATGTCATTCATTTGTTTCCGACACCACCATTACACGTTGTTTGGCAGTTACCAGCGTTTATCGAAAAATTGGCTATGTAAGTAAATATGTTTTCTTAAAGATTTTATGTTTCCACGCTCTATATAAGTTACAGTAGAATTAATGCGAAGGGACTATTTTAAAGTTTGTTTATTAAACGACCTACTGAGACTGCGTTTTTGATTTTACATAAATAATTAAAGGTTATGTAGAGTATTGAAGTCAAAATGATCGTTCGGGGCTGGTTGACTAATAACGTTCGGGGTTACATGACTAAGCTGGTCAACCAACCCCAGTGATGGTTTAAATTGTTATTTATTATTAAAAAGTAATAAATATTTTATAATGAAACAACTCTCGTGACATTGTGCTATTTTATTACCATTCAGATAAGTTGCTAACAACATTTTCTTCACTGATTGCACCTATAGTCAACCTACCCCATACTGTTAGTCTACCAACCCCGACCACGGGGCTGGTTGACCAGCATGTAAGGTGTTAGAAAAACATTAAAATGCCTTAATTGTTGTCAACTTTAATAATTTAATCAGATAGCCAAATGTATGCCCTATCAAATATACTAACCGGTTTAATGATATTTCGTCCACATAATTTATTAAAAATCAAAAACTGAAAAACTGGCCTACCAGCCCCGGTCTCCCCTACCTTAATGAAACTTGCCCGATACCATTACGCGTCCTCGGTGATCGTTTAATCCGCAAAACTAGGTGATTAGAGGATACTTAGAGGATCGTTGAAAGGGCCCGAGGCGAGGTGCGTGCGAAACGCAAGGAACCGCCGAGACTCGCCTTAAAATCCTATTTTACACTCCAGTATCGGGTGGACAAAGGGGGTTCCTGGTCGCGGTCGGCCGCAAAATTACGCGAACCAGAATGCCCGGCCACCTTCTGTCAGTGGCGGGCCGCTGCCATTAGGCGGGTATTACGCTGACAGTAAGAAGCATTAAGGATCGCGACAATCCCTTCTCCGTTGGCTACTGGAGCGTGGACGCGGCGAGGAAGGACCCACGCACTCCGGGTCCCAGAGTGGCGACGGTACAGCCTCGAAGGCATGGACACCGGAAGAGGACACGCGGGACTCGCTTACTCCTGCGAGACGTGGATCCTTCACAAAGCTCGGCTCGCCGTAACGGGCTGGCACCATTGTTCTTCCATTATTGACAGCAACCCAGGCGTATACTCCTTACACCTAATCCTTTAATCTCTGGGAAATGGAGCTGTTTGTAGCAAACAGATCGTAAAGCCGTCATTGTGCACTTTCTCGCAACGGATGCAGAATCGACCTGGCCGACCCCCAAACACCAAGCCAGACCCTTCTTTCGGCTCTCGTAACGCGGACCGCGATCTGGGGCTGTGCTGTGGCCGTTTTCCTTCGGCAAGCAGAAGATTGTTGAGAGGGAAAACGGAGTGGGTGTAAATATTGCTCAGCTGTGCGTGTGAGGTGGAATATCGACGGGGTTCTATCGCTCTGTACGTCAGAATCGTATCTCATGCTGCATCGATGGTGTCCATTGACGAGGTGTCAGTCTCTAGCTCCTGTCAGTAGGCACATACTGTATCCTGAATGCAATAGATACTTTCTGTGTGATGGGATTATTGCACGAAGCAGAGGAGTGTTTGTATCATGGGAACGCCAGGAAAGAAAGTTACGAAATAAACAGGACGTCCTTTAAAATTCTACTGTTCTCGTATTTTTTATCTCTGGAAAGTGAAGTATCCTCGGGAATCGTCAGATCTCCAGGAGAAATGTAAGAGGAATTTGTGGAAGGAATCGTGGAAGCAGTCCGAATGGAACAAGGTTCAAACCCACGCGCTTTCCAGCATGGTCGGCGCATTTTCACGTAACTAAGAATGTAAGGGGGAGGGACGGGCAGATACCTAATCGAGATAAGAGACCCGCGCTCATTGTGGGCGGAAGGAGTTTTGTCGACTGACGAAAAGGAGCAATCGGCATTGTTACGTCACCGGGGTCGAGTTTCTGCGAATCCGAGCGAAGCCGATTGACCAGAGTTCCGAAGTAAGACGAGAAGGGTCCGTGGATCCGTCAGGTACCCTGGTTTCCCGAAAATTTCGTAACCACCTGGGCCAGGCTATCCAGGGAAATTATCCAAGAGCCTGCAGAGGGGCTGTCTCATCCCTTAAAATTAAAAGAAGGCGCGAATCAAAAACTGCTTACTCCTCGGATTTTAATCCCTCGTAACGAACACATCTCAAGTGCAAAAGAAATCGACGCTGAATATTTAATGTCCCATATAGGGGCTCGAAAGGTGAAAGAATCGAACTTAACTTCTTGTCAGTGCGCGATTGATCAGGTGCAAACAAAGTGTGACCAACTAGTTCCAGAAAGTAGAGAGAGAAAGTGGTGGACTCGTGTAAGGAAGAAGGCACAGATGCGTGCAAGAAGGACGAGGGAACTTGTACACGCGGTGGTGGTAAAAAGGGTGAGCTTCTTATCACGGCTCGATGGACCTAGGGCCAAGAAGTGTGAACAACCAGTTTTAGAAAAAAGTGGAGGTACCTTAGATGCGTGTAGGGAAGCTGAAGTCGTTATATCCTAGTAGAGAGACAGAAACAGTCCTGCAGTGGGAGAGAGAAGGGTGGAAGGAGCTTTCCTCGCGGTGGTTTTCCCTCTTCTTTCGACGGCGCTTGATTGAGGAGTGAAGAGGAATGGGGACTGACAAGGTCACAGATAGGTGCAAAAAGGACGTGTGATGAGAAAGAATGTAGTTGAATCGAGGCGCGATACTCGGCGTCCGGCGAAACTGTTCTCCCTTTCTCCCTCGGAGTAGAAAAAGTTCTCGACAAGCAGAGCTGGATTCGATGCTAAAAATCGTGGACATGTCGAGCAGGGATAGGTACTTTTGTAGCCTCGTGTAACCCTGCCTAGAACTCGAAAAGTAATAGGAGACGCGCGTAACGTTACCGCGTGCGAACCACAACCAGCAAGGAAACGTAGAAACACGGCCGCGGATCAATTTGAATCGAACTGCTACGCCCGTGACCCTTCGCCCCCTTTTTTCCATCGTCTCCCTGGAAAACCCAGTTTTTATCAGCCAGGGGGAAAAAGGATCTCAAATGCAGAGGCTTGCCGTTGACGTTCACTACGTTTGACAGCTTCCGCACACGCTCCTTTACATACACTTTTTCATTTGAATGGAGAACCCAGCCGGACCATATTCGAAACCCACTTTGAATTTTTTGCTCGTCTCCCTTTTTTAACTCCTGTTACGAGAGACGTGCTTGAAAATTACCGACAGTTTGTTATATGTATATGTAGAAGACTTTGTAATACAGAAAACGATACGTTCTGGAAACTTAAGAAAGTGTCTAGCCGGACAAGCATAGGGAAAACGGCCCCAGCACCAATTTTGGTATTTATGTATACCAAATAATGCTGTTTGCTAAAAAATCGCTGAGAGAAAGTACAGATCTCCACCTCCGTTTGGTAAGGTGATGTGGGGATAACAACCCTAAACTTTACCATTCTTTCTCTCATTTTGAAGCATTCAAATATCTTAAGTAGTTGTGGAGAAAAAAAAAATGGTAAAGTTTAGGGTTGTTATGCCCATATCACCCTAACGAGAAGGGTAGAGATCTGAAATTTCTCTCAGTGGTTTCTTAAGCAAACAGCATTATTTGGTATACATAAATACTAAAATTGGTGCTGGGGCTGTTTTCCCTATGCTTGCCCGGCTAGATCGTTGGCCAAATTTTCGCAAATTCTGTCCAATCGACGATTACATTCCCGGTCGAGGTACGTTAATCGATGTAAAATAAATGGGTTGACGCTTTTCCTGAGTAATTCCCGTCTATATAGCCGATGGATTAACGGTAATCTTGAGGTAGCATCCCCGCCGGTTCTCAAGAACTTCCGTGCAACTTGTTAATTGAGTATCAGCGATTCCGTGGAGGCGCTCGGCTCCTACGGTTCAAATTATAACCCGGGCTCTCTGCTGGACTAGACGGTAGACTCTACCGGGTAGAGGATGGCCGAAAAGTCGTTACCGAGAGTGGTTTCGCAAATTATCGTAGCCACGGAGTCATCGGCGGGCATATGGCGCGCGTGCCTCGGAAGCGTGTCGAAGATTGCCGGCGTGTGCCGTTCTACGTAAAACGCTTCAAAATGTTTCACCAACCGTGAACGATAGGAGCTGAAACCCGAAGCAGCCTACAGGCCATCCTCTTGTCTTCCATCAACGGCCGTGGTGCTCGCGTGAACGACACAAGCTTCCAGGAACTCTTTAGTTCGAGAACCTCCTTTAATTCCTGCGAGTGGCAGATAATGTCGAATCAAGTATTCCAGTAGTCGAACCTGTTGCTTTTAGCCCTCTCGACGATACAGAAACACAAAGCTCGGATATTAAAGAGTAACCTTTCAATAGCACACTCATTGAACATCAATTCACCCATTCATTGTGTCCCTTTTAAACACACCAATACGATTCCACAAGTTTCGAGTTAAAGCGAGGAGAACGAGGCCTCGGTGGTTATACTGTTTGAACGACGACCTTCTTTTGGATTGGATTAACGAGAGGCAACGATTCCACGAGGTGCACGTCCGCGAAAATGGTAGAAAAGGCAGCCGGTCGACTGGTCGCATTCGTCCTCCAACGAGATAAACGACTGTTTATTTGTCCCCGAAGGGAAGAAAAGTCCAAGCCTTTTTAGCCGTGTGTCCAAACATCGGCATTATACGCGAAAGGGCCGACTCCGATGAGGCGTGCGGTGGTTTCACTCGGCCGAGAAGCCTGTCTCCGTTTGCCCGGAAAATCACCGGGCCGTCCGCTGCAAATCCTGCGACTTCCTCGCGACTATCCTTTCCGCGCGGCTACGTGAGCGTGGAAGGTGGCCGGGTATCGCGGGTCCAGGATGAAATTGCCATTCGGAAGCTCGCCTTGTTCGCCCGACTTTCTTAAGGATCAGAAGTCGATACAGCATAGATAGCAATCAGTGTAATCAAGCCAGCTTGTTGGCAGAGAAATACTAGGGAACTGCGATGGCTTCCATGGAGATTTAGTAATTGGAAATAGTAGAAGCGAGGAACGCGCGTGATTAGATTAATGGAGAATTCGCGGTACTGGTGAGTTTTGCGGCGTGCCTTGAAAGGCAGTACCTTAACTCACCGAGAAATCGGGGATCATTAGGTGAACGGTCGGTTCAAGCCGAAAAGGGGCGACGGTTTCTCGCAACTGTCCGGTTGACCCAAATCTTGGGGAAACCGAAAAACTGACGGGCCGTACGGAATTCCGCGCAGATGGCGTTGTTGCGCCACGGTACATACATAAATTTCCCTTTTCTGCCCTTAGCCCCTTTTGTTGCCGGCTACGGTTCTCCTTTCTTTCTCCTCTACCTCCTCCTCCGCCCCGATGCAGCACGCTCCAATGCTTTAGACAAAGGACGGGGCTGCGTTTTACGAAAAAGGGGAACGCTGCGCCGGTAAATGGACACGGGACGGCCCCCGAAGAATGAAATCGCGGTAGCTGTCGTGTCCGTTTACGTTTAACCGCTTGTTTCAGATCCTCCCCGTTCTGATGCGAAACTGTCCAGCGTCCACCGTGGGCAACGGAGATTTGCAAAACGAACCAACATTTCCGCTTCTTGCCGTTGCATTTGTTTGAAGGAAGGTAAATAATTAAATATACGGTGCAGCTTGTGGCTCCCTTCGGAAGCTAGAAGAACTCCGCTGGCCCGAAATGTCGCTTTCAAACCTTTACTACCCTTTCTCGGACCCGAGGCTACTGGCACGAATTCTTTACCAATTCACGGTAACCACGGCCCATGATGAGTTTATGAGGGAGCGGTTTTTAACCCCTCAACCACGGGCTTTACGATACTTTGACGCGGTACCCGCTGACGATAAAAGAGAGAGATCAGAAGAGCCACGGGAAGGGCTCATCGTGTCCTTCACAGAAATCGTGTACACTCTGTCTCTCCTGCCAAGAGCAATACCATTGTGACGTTTCATTGCCGCCTTGCTATTATTTCAAATAATCAGATTCTTTCTTCCAACTATCGTAGAACCATTTTAACAAATATCTGCTAGAGTCTCACTCGTTCTAAACTCTTCTAGGTATACCACGTTGCTGTATTTATCAGTTCCACTTGAGAGAATTTATCAGACCCACCAAGTTCCAGAGCTTTGGAAGAGGAGCCAGAAGGAAAAGCACCTACACATTCGTCAGATCGTCTGCCTTTAAGTATGTATTCCTAACAGTAAGTGTATGCGCTTCTATCCGTGATCTCGCGATGAATGAAGACATCCACTCCGCCGATCCAGGGACACGCGTAGAATCTGCGTGAAAACGATCCAAAGGCGAGGCGCGCGAATCGCCAAAAATTTATGGTGGACCATCCTAGGGGCAGGCGGAAGAGAGGACAGTTTGTCGGTGTCCAACACCGGCGGAACATTTATCTCGAGTGTCACTTCGGCCAACTTTCACCGTGCACAATGTCACTCCGTTCCTTCCTTCCAACCTTTCCCTCCTCGGTTCTTGTCCACGTCGAAGGGTGTCCTCGAAAATCGTCGTAATGGAGCTTCATTCAACCGGCGAAGTACGTCATTTGCATTTCTTGCGATTTATCTTCGTCCTGGCTCGGTGTTCCACCGGGGAGGCACTTCTGCTTCTTTGTCATAATAGATCGCTACCGGAGGGATCGCAGTGATCGCGTACGAGCTCCGAGCGACTCTTCAGCAACGACGTTTAAGCTGAATTCTTCGGCGAAGCTGCTGCTGAGATATTCTATTTTGTAGTTCTTGTGGCATTGGTGTTTGTCGAGTATAGGTACTCCTGCCCCGGACTAGATGAATTTCATCCATCCTCAAGTGGTCATTGAGTGTCCTTATTCAACAGTGGAAGTAGACAGTAGAAGAACTGTCTATGGAGAACAAAATTGATGGAATAACAGAAGTACATATCTTTTGCACTGACTGTTAGCGCAGCAATTTGTTCTTCAAAATAGATAAATAAATGAAAGGAGCAGGTAGTAGGTAGTCTAGGCGGATTCTAACGCAGGAGCGCTGAAGGTGGCGCGGGGGAAGCGGGGAGGAGGAAACCGTGAGTGAGCGGACCGACCAGTCGTGACCCACCCACCGCGGGGAACTTTTCAGACCTGGCGTGGAAAAAATATCGAAAATAGTCTACGAATAAGTGTTATTTCGAAAGCACATTTTAATATCTCTAATAGCAATTTCCAATCAGAGTCTATCATCGTTTCATAATTCTACCAATTTATGTGTAGGTACCCTGTAATCGTGACGATGTACTGCGTGGGCTCTTTATTCTTCTAATGTACATACGTAAGAAATGAATTTACTTTTACTTAACTATGTATTGTGAAAGTAATATTTTTATTTGTATTCCTTTTACTAATATGGAAATTTACCATTAAGGATCCGTTGTATGGAAAGAAATAAAATTTTCAGAAAACCGTAGGTACTTTGTAGTTACTTTTTTTTTAGAGATTGATAAGGCTTTTATTAAAGCATAGTATAACTGTTGGGCCTATGGAAAGGAACCTTCAGTTGGGCCTTCATGTTAAGTGACGTGGGGCCTGCGTTGGTTACAATCGTTGGCCGATACGCGTAACAAATTTTCATGATAAATCGCAAAAGACCAACGTACTGTTGAGCTTGTTGGAAAGTCCTCGCGGCGTGCGCCTCGAGAACGTGTACATAAGTACTTACGTGTATTCCAAGTCGTTGCAACAACCGAAATATCAGTATTTGGAGAATTTATTGGCTCCGATAGATGAAATTGGCTACTTTACGTTTTCAAATAACAGTGACGTCATCCCACCGAGCGAATCGCTTCCGAATTCCATTTTTATTTTTGATGACGTGGCGTGCGATAAGCAAGATTCGATACGGGAATACATTGCAATGGGGCGCCACTCGAACGTTCACTGCTTCCATCTCTGTCAGACGTATGCAAAGATTCCCAAACATCTGTCTGTACCAACTTGAAACATGTGTACAACGATCCCTAATGCTCTGCAATGTTTTGCGTGTTTTCACGTTTATTACAATTAATACGTTTAATGTGTTAATTTTATATCGATGTTGCGTGTTCTAGGACTCGCCGCCGCCTACTCCGTCGCCGCCACCAACACCACCGCCGTCTCCGCTGGTATGTAATACTTTGCATTGTTTTGCATGTTTGATGTTTATTATGTTTAATGTGCTAATATTATATCGATGTTCGTATGTTCCAGAGCATGCCGCCACCTTCTCCACCTCCACCGTCGCCGGCGCTGCTTCGGGTCCCGCGGTTCCGAATCTGGCGGGTGGACCCGTGGGTGCGGCGACCTACATCGTTGCCGCCGGTCGGCTCTAGGATGGCCGCACTCATGAGGTCGCCGTGGGTACCATATCGGCCATCGCAGGCCCTGTGGCGGCCGTTGCTGCCCCCGTTGCCGCCATCACCCCCCCAACAGCGATCACCGGTATCATCCTTACAGTCGCCGCAGTCTCCATCACGTTAATTTTATTTTTTATATTCTTTCCTTTTTTAATTTGTATTTTTCCTTTTTTAATTCTGTATTTTTATTATTATTATTATTATTCATATTTTTATATTTTTTAGCATGTAACAATATATGATTATTTTACCCATATTGCGTATAAATGTTTTTTCCTCATCTTCCTTCTCCTCCTCGCAGTCGCTGCGGCGGCCTCGAATGTTCGTATCTTATGAGACCAAAAACTTTTCGAAAAAATTTTAGCTTTAGAATAAATGCAATTGTAAATATTGCATATAAAATTTCCATTGGCGGGTAAGGTCTGAAAATTTAAAGTTTGCGGGAAAATTTCTGCTGCGAGTCACGTCTGAAAAAATTTTGGGTTGGCGGGTCATGTCTGAAGGTCATCCCTTCCCTCGGTTAGTTCTGAAAACATTCTGTCCACGAGCCGGGTTTGAAAAGTTCTCCGCGGTGGTTGGGTCAGGACTGGGCGCTGCGCTCGCTCGCGGATGCCCCCACTCCGCGGCTCGTGCGCGCGCGCGCAGCCAACCCTCCACCCCGCTAACGCCGTGCGTACAGGTTCCTCCTCCCCCGCAACCCTCAGCGCTTCTGCGTTAGAACCCGCCTAGACTACCTACTAGCACATGATCGCTTCCACAGAACCGAGCACAAAAGTGGAGCCACTTCGTAACATTTCAATTTCTCTAGTCACGGTAATATTCCCGAACCCCGGGAACTATCTTCATCTGGAGACATGCGGCAAAAAGGGTTGCGTTTTATGGAAGCGGCGATCTTTGTCGCCTTGAACGGAACGAATTGTCTAACGCGTAGCTAACTCGGTGCTACCTCGCTCATCATGACTCCGCAGCACCGTCACAATGCCTTCATCGGTCACCTCTTCATGAAACGGCCGATATATCATTGCGAAGTAGCCGCGACTAAAGACGTCGCCGTCTTCGCCACGCTCCGAGCGCGCTCCCGCAATCCTCGGCTCTTCGTTCGCCAAAAAGGACGAACGACGCCAGAGAAGAACGGGATTTCACGTTCGAGGGAATCCTTTCGTTCGCGATCGTTATCCAGACGAATGTCGATCGTTCCCCGAAATTCGGCGCCTTTCTTCGCGCGTCTAGCGATCCGAGTGAATTATCTGGAACGTCACGAATTTCTGCATTGCGTTCCAATTTTCTTTCAAGCGAAATTTCCAGGCGTGCAATGACTGAAGATGATCCTTATACCCTCGTCGTACAGTGAATAGTGAATGGAAAGGGTGATGATTGTGTGCAATCATTTTGAGGGGAGGCATGGAGAATCACTCTGTTTCGTGAATTATTGATGCTTATGAATCATTCGAAGTGGTTAATATTAGAGTTCGGGGACTGGGGTGGTCCGTTACTTGGATTGAGTGAAATGTTGTCGGCGACATGTTTGCAAATGCAATGCCTGCAAGCACATAAGTTTTTCAAGGGAAGATGTCATACTCGTAAATGGCATAAAAGGAATCGTGTTTGATTTTTCGAGAATCTTACTGAACGTTTCGCTGATTTACATAATTTCCACGTAAGAAGGAAGAAGAAAAGTGGAGGCGGGAGGAGCGCCCGAAATCGTGGAGGAGCGAGCAGGGCGAAGGGCAAGGCAAAGGACCCTCGTTCTGCAAAATATCAAAGGCTCAGTAGGGAAATTGAAAGGCTTTGTATAGGAATAAGAATGTATCGACTGCCCTCGACAACCACTCAGCGCGGGGACAAGATTTTCGAATCTTAAACTTGTCGCGGCGAGAGAAAAGTGCGAGAATATATTTTCTGGGACGAGTGCACTTTGATGTTTAGCTGAATCAGTTTTAAGTCGATATTTACGTGTGTCGGGGACATTTAATGGTTTTTAATCATTCAGCTTTCATTTTGGAGAAACATTGAGATAAATCTGAACGTCACAGAAATATTATAGAATATTATCATCTATCGTCACATTAGTATTTTTCCATGAATGTAGATAATTAATTTGAATTGTAATGTAAAATTAGCCAGCTCCATATTCTCAATTTGTTAGAAAAAGTGGTCTGATATGTTGTTTATTGAGTTTGAAAGGCTCTAGGCTCTGAAAAGAGCCCATGGGTCCGTATGTACAGTCTAGCAGAGAGGAAAAGAATTACAGATCATATAAATATACGTATACATGATTTGGTAGTTTTATCGATGAACTTCAAGCAAAGTGTTAGCAAATACTTGAGCTTTTAACCTTAATCTCTAGTCTGTATTGTTGTTTAATATGAAAAAATAAAAATAAAGGCCCTATGCTCTGAAAAGAGCCCATTGGTCCGAGTCTGTAGGTACAATGTAGCAATTGAAACGCAGTATTAGCAGTTGAGCTTTTATCTCCTTCTATCATGAAGGTCCACTTAGTTACGCCACGATGTCGTTAGAGAGAAGGAATTGATGGAAGAGTTTTAGTTCCTTGAGGTAAGGCTTCGAGAGAAAGCATTCGATACAAGTGGCCTGATACTTTTGAAAATAGGAGTGTGAGTACACTAGCGCGCTCTAGCGGCAAAGCTTGGAAACGAAATGTAAATCTGTGATTTTACCCTTAGTGTTCAGTGGGCAAAGCAGGAAAAATGGAAACGGAATTGAACTTAGCCACAGCCGACTCTACTACTAGCCGTGCTATACAACGTGGCAACACCGCTCATGTGCGGATCGGGAGTCCTATTTTCAATAGTGGAGTTTTGTATTCAGCGTTATAATTAACGTTATTTTGCGATATAAAATTATACTAATATACAGTATTTTTTATTAATTAGGTATAAGGAATACATAAATATCATAACTATAGTAAGTAGAAGTAATATAGAAGTATATTAATATTTAGAAATGTGGTATATATTCTGTGGACTCTCGGAATAGTTTGGTGTTGTGATGCATTATATTTGAAATATTTACAGAGATTTCAAGATAATAGAAGTGTGAAACAAGTTAAAACCATCTTTGAACCAAATTGAAGGATTTAAAAATTGATAAAGGTATGTATAAGTTAATAGAGACCTGAAATAGACAAAATTATTGGTACGAAGCCAAACAGGTTAAGTGCCCGTGGAAAAGAGGTTAGCATAATTAGCTATTGAAAGGAACAATTATGCAGTTAATTATAAAATCGTGTTAGAGGACAGTATTGTAATTGTGGAAAATTTTCTCACCTCCCTAGGGGTATTTACCATGGCGCGTAACTTTTTTTTTTATTATAATGGGTTAACTTACATAAAATATGTTTATGATTTTCAGATTGCAAAAGTTGAGATTTCAAATTACCATCATCTATTATGGCTCACATTATGGCATACAATGAATAAATGAGGTTATCACTCCTTCAGTCTCTTTGTAAGTGATCAAAATATACATCGCCTACAGTTTTACCTTTATGCTCCACAATTAATAATCAACATATATTGCAATTCAATTTTTTAGCAACAGAATGGGACCCATACCCGGCGATGTAAATTTTAATGGAATCATCTACAATCGGCAGAATATTTTGTTGGTGTCCAATTTTTACGAGGAATAGCAACCATTTATTTTTTCGGTAATTACTCATCTTTGGGGAATAAAAATATAGAATTATAATTATTATCTTTTAAAGTACCATTATAATATCTCTTGCAATTCTTGGCAGGAAGACATGAACTCAATATGGTAGAAGAAAAGGAAGGAAGAGTAAAAATAAGCGACGCAGAGGAATGTCAACTATGCAACATGGGAAGAAGGAAGACTCTAAGCATGTTCTGTCTGTATGTCTCCAATATCAACAAGGGCATGCACAAAAAGTTAGGGAAAAAGAGTTCCCTGAAGTATTAAATATTAGGAACATCGAGGAAGCAAAGAATATGTTTTATTTTGTACAGTCAGTCATAAAAATAAGAAAACTCGCACTAATTGAAATGTAATAAGAGTATAAATAATATATAAAGTATAGATATTAGGCTTAAGTACAATGTAACACAGATAAAAGTAAGGATGTAGATGTGAGAACCAAACAACCTCCTTTGTAATAGGCTGTGAGCCTGTAGTACAAATAAACTTATTCTTATTATTATTATTAATTTCCCTTGCAATTGGGAACACACTAACACCGTGACATTATTAATGAATATGTGAAATTTGTAAAAAAAAAAAATATATGTACAACAAAATGTCAAAAAATGCTATAGATTGTATTAAATAAATGTGCTACGCACAAAAATGAAGATCTGTAGGGTTAATATAAATAAATAAAACACCTGGATTATTGCTCCGTATTTGATATTACAGGACTTCAGTACTACATTAATATAAACATTTAAAAGGTAAACGGGAAACCGAAAGACCGGTAGAGGGAGACACTGTAGCCGGGAGTCCGGTGCGGTGTTGCCATTTTACCTTCAGCACGGCTAGTACTAGAGTCGGCTGTGACTTAGCTTCCGATGTAAACTTTCCTCATCCGATACAGGAGCACAAACAGGACCAACAATTTCACAGCACCTTATGCAAAACTTTATGGAACTAGATTTTACTGTCCGAATCCTTAATAGGAAGTTAATTTCAGAAATATTACACAAAGTTTCTAATTCACTGTTTAAACATTTTAGAAAAGTGATAATAATTACTATATTGATTCCTGAATGGTATTTGCCTTAAGCATAGACCAGATATAGGATAGACCTATCACGCAATGTAATTTTGTGTCACAGGCTCAGGGTGCTCGCGAGCCCCCTTACCATTTTCGTCACATACCCAACGTTATCGACTCAGAGTGGAATTCGAACGCAATCCTACAAGCGGTTAGAATTGAAACTAAATATGATGAAAATTGCTACGAAAAATGCAAACGTCCGAACTTAGTTCCGAATTTGTTTAAAAAATATTTGTAACTAAGCAGGAATACCTCAGCAAGGAATTGGAACTTGGTATATTTCAATAAGGTGCTGAAGCAGAGAGGACTTTAAAAATTGTCAAAAACCCGTAAGTTCCAGTATCTTGCTGAAATATTCCAACTTGCACTTATCCTTCTACATATCTTAACACTATACTCGTGATCTGGGGTCGGGTAGGAACAATCCAGCAACATTTCAAGTTACATATTTTATTCTTACATTCTACCAAAGTATTGCAAGTTAAAGAAAGATCTTATATCCAACTAGAATATTTGACAATCACAGCCATCGGCTCGGTTCTCACCGATTACCAGGTCTCACCACGAGGAGGTTGCTGCGTTTCGAGACCCGTAGAGAGATAGATGGAATCAAAGTTCCATCGATCTCCCTGTACATGAAAGCCTTAGCCTACTAAACCAAAGGGATGGATGGAAACAAAGTTCCATCGATCTCTTCGGTTTAGATACAGAATCTAAGGAACTGCCAAGCAATCACCCGATTAAAAGAAATTCAGCAAAGAAGGAAAGACGGAAGGTAAGCATGAAACGAGTATTGGACGGCGCAGTTCCTACCACCCTGCTGTCCGAGTCGAAAGGGAAAAGCGCTCGGCGCCTCCCAGGCGATTCCTGTTGCTCCGAGCGACTCGTCAGGAGCAACACTAGGTGTGACCTGACTCAAGCCGACTAAAGGTCCGCGCACACATATCCGTTCCGTCACAGTTCCGTGTCAGTGTGCCATTGGTAAGAAGAAGAGGGGCGTAGAGGGTCTCTTCTTCTTACCAATGGCACACTGACACGGAACTGAGATGGAACGGATATGTGTGCGCGGACCTTTAAGTTCCGAATGACGGAAGGGGAATCGACCTCTTCCAGCCGCTTTTTGCGGGACGACTGGTGGTGCCATTTGTGCCATATCGTGGAAAATTTCTTCTGGCAAAACCAATATATACCAATTTTTAACCTTCAAATACAATACTTTTACTATTTTATTAGAAAATTTAATATTACTTACGTAATTTCGAAAGTATCCCAAATAATAAGACAATTATATAAATACACTACACACATACAAGTTACTTTGCAATGCTTTTACACTGTTTTGCACCGTTTTCCACCGTTTTGCACAATGGCGTCACAAGGCTATACCAATGAAGGACGCTATTTCTAAAACTTATATTCGGCTGTAGAGGACACCACCAGTCGTCCCTCACATCGCAGCCCCTTCCGTCTTTCGCTGTAACCCCCCGGAACTAGGCACTGTCCTTCAGGTCCATGCCCTCAGGCGACGTTGCTACGCCGCCTCCCCACTTAACCGCCTATGTTTTTCTCCGTCGCACGGCCTTCTCTACTCTCTCTGTTCACTTTTCGTGCGGGACTGTTTACGTTGACAACGGTCAGGTCCCACGTTTGGGATGTACCAGTTATTGCTTGGAAATTACCACGACCAATCGCATGCGGTTCAAACCGTGGGTAGTAGTGGGAGCTGCGCAGATCGGTCGCAAATCGGTAGGGGCGTCGGGATGCCCTAATGTGGAATGCAGTGTACCAAGCAATCACTTGATTAAAAGAAATTCAGGAAAGAAGAAAATACGAAGGGTAAGCATGAAACGAGTATTGGACGGCGCAGTTCCCACAACCCTGCTGTCCAAGTCGAAAGGGAAAAGCGCTCGGCGCCTCCCAGGCGATTCCTGTTGCTCCGAGCAATAATAATTGGATCTTATTTACCCCGAGTATTAGTTTACCGCCAACACTGAAATTTACAGTAAAATCTAATTCTTAAAAGCCTCGCAGAATGTTGCATGACGCATGAGGTGCGTGGGGTGCATGGATGCAACTACAAATCAAGTTACTTTTGAAACACGCATTGCGAAATAAAATTTTGTCTAGCCCTGAGAAATTCATCGGTTGAATGAAGTGTGTGCATGTCATAGTGCATATTATTTCGTGATTTCTCAATTCATGCATTAATTTCATCGATTACTGGACCATGTGGGAGACCTTTTAACAGGATTCTACTGAGATATACCGTTATCTAGAAGACTTTTTCAGAAACTGAAGGACGTTTAAAAACAACAAGTGCTTTTGTAATCGTGTGCAATGTGATTGTAGAGTCAGTGCCTGTGCCAGCAAAAAAGTGTTTCATAGAGTGCCGTGGCTCTGCGTGTGAGTGATGTGAACGCGAATTCCCATGAGGTGATAGGTCTATCGCTATACTTGGTCGATGTTAGTAACTAAGAGTGAGAAACAAGAACCTAACTATGTCACTCATAGGTACTATTTCTCTAAATATTCCTGCAATTATTCATTTACACGCATTCCAACTAAAAATTATTTATGCATTAATATTAATATTTTATAATACGTATAAACATTAAGATTTTTCGAACGTTTAAACATTGAGAATAAAATAAAATTCATTTGGCGTAGAAAATCATTTCCTAGTCCAAGTCCAAATGTTACTAATTGCTTGATGTCTCGAGCTGTATCGATCATAGTTAATAATGATTTATACTGGGCGATTAGTATAAATGTTGGTAACATTATTTTTCATAGCAATAGCCACTGGAATGAATATTTCAGCAGAAATATCAATTTCTTTCGAATAATTAACTAGCTTTCGCAACTTATTTGGTTGGTGCCAATCCAATTTTGGGGTTCGTGGAAAAGTTTTGTTCTGCAAAGGTCAAAATTGAGTTTTGTTATTTTCCAACAGATTTCTTTTATGGTTTTGCATGATTTATTGTATTTCGTGCATTTCTTCGATGGTTTAAAATTTATTCGATTTCATGTATTTGTTCGAAATACCTTGTCGGTGATCGCAGACGAGAGAAACAAGAGTTCACGTGTCATTTTCCACAGAATGAATTATAAACTGAAATCATAATCTGAATTTGTTCTACATGTTGTATATTTACATTTATAGTAGGTACCTATTTGTCACATCAAACTTTCTATATTAAAATATTAATAAATTATATTCTTCCTTGAATTCTCTGTTTCTATATTACGATATTGGAGAATATTATTTATGTAAACAAAGGAGGAATAAAAATAAAAGAAGATGAGGGTTCCTTTTCTATCATAATACTTGTCCATGAACAATTGTCACGAAGTATTCCATTCCTATCCCAGTAACTTTTGAAGCACACCTGTTTCTCATCAAATTAAAATTTTATAGTCGCTGAAATAATATAATACTACATAATATCCTTAAATTTACGAGCATATTCTTTAAAAATATTAAACACATATCCCCTTCAGCTTATCCGGATTCTTCAAACGAGGGTAGCAAGGGTTTCTTTATTATAGCATTCAATAATAAAATTTATACTCCTTTAGTATATTTACAAAGCACATAACAGTGTACTATCAACTCAATGTACCACCAGATTATTTCTTACTCCATCAAACAAATCAAACTACGTTCTTTAAAAATGCAAAACAGATTTTCAAAAAAGCAGTAGGTATCAAGACCATTCGATTCACCAGTTTTACCATATCATATCCGTTTCCGAATTCGTGCGTGCCAGAGGATTCAAGCACAAGCTCTTTAGGACCTGCACAGCATCCTCCCCATCATCCCTCGCGTACAAAGTCTGCCTCTTCGCGATCTCCGCATCTACAGATTTCCAACGAGTGCTACCATCCACGGAATTTTCCTTGTTCCTCTTCGTGTCCGATTTACCCGAGCGTTTCACAGAACTCTTCGAAGAAAACGTGCCAATTTTCCTAGCCTTGAACGACGACCGCCGCCTCCTCTTCTTCGTAACTTCACCCTTGCCTGCTCCCAAAGAAACCAAGGATCTTATCGTTGGGTGATCAGTCGCTTTATCAGACCTCCTCGAACGCACGGAACGATTCTTTTTCGACATTGTACTTTGATTCGGTTGTGGAGCTTTCCGCTTGGGGTGCGTTCGACGGTGGAGGTCGAAGGAGGATCGAGTCCCTTTGAAGATCGGCCTCAGAGTCCCTAAGACTCTGCTTCGGATCCGCATAGGTTCCAGAAGCTCGTGATCGTGCCAGGAAGCTACCACGGGCAAGCCACACGCGTTGTGCATCCCGACCAGCGGCACACCGATAGCTCGGTGCTTCTTCGTTTCCGAAAATATTTGGTAGTTGTCGGGGGAGTCCCAGTTGCGACCGCTGCGTCTCGCGTTTTCCTCGTACGCGGATATCTTCTGACCGACGTGCCCTCGTTCGAGATCCATCGTTCCCCATTTCTTCGCGGCTCGTGCCTCATCCTTCGACTCCTTCGCTCCATCATCTTCAACACTTACGTTAGCACACTGCTCCTTTGGCTTCTTCTGGCGAGACGAGTTGGGCTTCCGCGAGCTAGACTTATGAAAATAATCGTCGAAATCGCTGAAATCTTGCTCGTCCTCTTGTATGGAGATGTTGTGCTCGCTTCTAACTATTCTCCTGTCCAGCGTTTTCAATTTCGAGTTGATTTTACCGCCTCCGGTTTGGATCTCCCGTTGGTAATCGCACGAGTGGCAAGATCTTCTGGAAGGGTTAGCCGCCTTCGGGGATTTTGAGACTCGGGACAGTCGCGGGAGCTGGGTCCTGAGTTCAGGTTCATTTTCCACGAGGGGTGTACGGTTCGTTGAAGCGGTTTTGTGTCTTGATACTTGTAGGCCCTTTTCTGGCTCAGAGATAGAAGACTCGAATTGCAATTGGGGCGCCTCGGATCGCCTGAGCGTCCCAATGTTGTACGCTATTGACGCCCGGTAGTGCTTGATCGGAATACTCCTGACGGTGCCACTGCTGTGAGGCCTGCTCTTTGGCGCGTGCTTCTTGTCACCGCGAGATTTAACGGTATCGTTGATCTTCTTAAAATAATTCTGATGGGAAGGATAATCCGGCACGACGTCGATCGCGCGTTCCTCGTACAGCTGATCGCTTCGCAACACGTCGTCAGCAAGCTTCGCTGGGTTCTTCCATTCCTCGATTATGCTCCTCCCGAATCTCGATACGTCGTTGAGTCTAGGTAAATTGGTCGCGCTCTTCGTATTCTTGACATCGATCGATGATTTACCCTCACTGCCCCCTAGCCACCTTCATGATTTAGCGCCGAACGTCGTTCCGGATCCGTGCATTCGATTCTCGATCCCCATACCTAGGAATAATGCATCGAGATCTGTAGAAAAAGGATCGCGGATGAAGGGAGTGTGGGTGGGAAAGTGGGCAAAGTAGACTCCTCACCAAAATCGTGATCACTTTCGCTGAAGGGGCTGAGTGTTTGCGTGGACGTGAACGTCGACGCCTGAGATCTGGTCCTCTTGTTGCTCCTCGAACAAACGAGGAATGTGCTCAAAAGCGCGCCCACTTCCACGAAGATCACTGTCAGTCCAACCGTGAGTAGTATCAGAGCTTGGTCCTGAGTCCATTTCTCCAGCATCTCCAAGCAACCCTGTGAACGCAGAATTTCTTCAATCATTTCTGCAATTCCTTTGACTCTAAAAACGTAGTATTGACGCTTGCTCTCGTCCCTCAACGTCCATGCATTTAAATTCTCCCACTTCCCAAAGAATATCGATTTATAGATTAAAACGAATCGGCCTGCAGAACGATGCAAAGGCTTCTGCGCTCGTTTATACCATAATAATAACGTCATCATATTCGCGGACAGTGTCGGTGCACGATGACATTTCAATCTGCATTCAATTTCAGCGCGGACTGGCGTGAAATTAAACACGCGTCCACCGATAAGAAAACTTTCTCGCACAATGGAAAGCTGGCTGCACGTGAGCGCGAACTTTTTTTCAATAAGCCGCAGAGCGACACGGTCGTTTCCAGATACGATACCGATTAAACGATACGAGGCCGTCGCGTTTGCGCAACCCGCATCCGAACGGAGTTCCCTTCAGGCTGTGATATTTGCATGCGGGTCATTACTGACCGTGTGCGCGTGACACAAAGCGTATTGACGGTTGCTTTCGTCGTTCCTGTCGATGTTACGGCCATTGGAATGACTGCGTTATCGCGAAATTTAAAGCGTCGCGTGTACAGGCCACTAATGGCCTCGGAATCGCGCTCTACTATTGAAAGACCATGTATGTTTCATCTGGAATACTTTCCCGAGTCCTGAACGCTTCGAGTGACGCTGATGCTTTTGAAAAAATTCCCCCTCAGATCGGTCACGCCTTTCCGAGACAGTTTTGCTGATGGTATTTCAAAGTGTCGAGCGAAAAGAATGAGAGTGACTAAAGGGGTGGCTAGGTGTTTCGTTTCTGTTGCACAAACGTTGGTACAAAATGATTAATCCCCGCGACAATCTCTGGCAATGATGATCGATGTCCAGCCTGCCGTCAGCCTTGGCAGCTTGTCACAATGTTTACGCGCAGTGTCTTTTCGACTCGTTTAGCCGCTTCCTCATTACGCACCGCGGTGTGTCGGGCGTATTGGTGCTCGGCGGGGTTCAAAGCCTGGCAGAGAGTAAGATTGGCAGGTTCAGGGTTGAGGAAGGAGTCCGTCTCGTTGGCGTTATTCAGGGTGCAGCAACTGAGAGGCACCACTAATTCTCTTCGGCCGACTTCCTGCAGCCGCCACCACGAGGTGCCGTAATTGCTGCTTCCGTTTATGCCGCAGCAGGCAAACTGAAAAGGTCGGCGCAATTTACGAGTATTATTCGTTGTTGAAGGGGTGTGCGCGTAAATTCCTTTCGGTAAAATAGATTAATCGCGAGTCGCGGGCGTTTCGGGAAAGGGCGACTGGGACGCCCTTCCGTTCGCGAGCAAATGAGTCGTGAACTGCGTTCTCTTTCACTCGTAACGAAACGATTGTCTGGTTACCTATTGGTATTCAGTGGTAGCGATTGCTATTGACATTGGTGGACCTTTGGTTTTAGGTGGCTTGGGGACCAGAAATATATTGGAACCATCGATGAATTATACTTCGAACTGTAGATCTCGATGAACTGTTCAAGAAACTTCCCCTTTTGAGCAACTTACGTTTCTTAACCCTTGTACAAAAATGATTAATTTCTCCTTTGCCAATGTATTGTTTGGACCGAATCTGCTTCATGTCCTTAAATAACTAATAACCGTAAATAATATTTTCTTTAATTTTTCTTATTGCAGAAATGTAATAAGTTCTTAAAATATTAAACCGTAATAATTAAATAAACTGCGTTTTATTTTCGTATGCTCGTTTCTTGTAAATAATATGAATTTGGGCCAATTTGATCCAAATTTACTTATCCCTGTAACTTTACAAATTCCGTACAAGGATTAAACAGCCCTTAGGGACCTACAACTTCAGATAAGTCTAGCCAAAAGAGCGCATTTCTACTTCTCGCGTACTCTTCTAAGTACCTACTTAGTTACATACTCATCCAAAGGGTGCATTTTTTAGTGAATCCCGAACGTACCGTAGTTTGGGCAAGATCAAGGGCTGCGGTGAATTGTTCCCTGCCAGGAACGGCGTAGCTGCGTTGCAGAGCTCGTATCAATCTGGCTGGTCTGACGTCGATGCCCAAAACGTGGGGCCAGAACACGACGAGAACGCAAACGGTGCACTCGCCGAGCAGTAGCAGAACGATAGTAATGAGATACTGGAAACGTGAAAGTATAGTATAAAATAAACCGCGTCTTTTAACCCTCGGCGGAAAAGACTTTCGAGCCAGGCACTTCGTTACGTTTCGTTCGTAGCTACTCGCACGTACAGCTTCAACGCTCGCATCTTGCAAACAGACTGTTACTAATAAATACGTGGCTTTACGAATTCACAGCTAATTGGCCATCCACAATTTCTACTTCGTCCATCAGAATTCCGCGTGGCGGATCGCAGCGGGGCGCGTTCAACGGGCGGTGCACGCGTTCTCTCGCCTAATAACCGACTCCTGAATAATTGCTGTTTTTAAATGATACACGGGCTCGCCCTCCTTCCGCGGGCACGCGTGCCTGGACTTATGTAGATCCGTTTCCGGCCAGCGACGCGTGACCGCGCTCCGGCAAAGCGGGAAATCTGGTTTTACTTTGGTCTGCCGAGCAAACTGACCGCCGGGGTCCGGCCAAGAACCGCGCGCATCGCGCAGTCCTTGACTTTCAGCGATTAAAACGCGTGTTTACGCCGAGAGCGTCGAAGGGGCAGCGCGTATTAGCTGCATCGCGTATGGCTAAACCATTTCAAACTCTGGGTCCATGCCACTTCTCGCCCCCAATGCAATATACTATTTAGTGTAAGTCTGTGTAGGAGGGCCCTTCTATTCTTGCGTTACGTTTTATCCTGTAATCGATACGTAATTACAGTGTTTTGGTAAGAGAAAGTGGCTTACCAAGACTGTAACGCATCGATTGTAGAGGCAGGTGGCCCAGCACCCCATCAGACCCGTCAGCGTGATTAGAAATCCCAGTCCGACGATCGCGAAGGCCAAGTAGTAGAAAAGGGGTTGCTCGGGGTGGATATCCCCCGGTCCCAGCAGACGCGACAGCAGGATGCGCTCATCGTCAGCTAATAACAGCGCTCCTAATGACATCAACGCGAAGCCCGATATCTGAAAGTAAAAGCAATAATCTCGGATACTAATTTACAAACTGAGTTGCGCTATATACTGAAGAAAACTCTTCTTGCATTTGAATTTGGAAGTCTAAGTTAGGGAAGGGTAGTATTTCCTTCGTTCTTTATAATACTAGGACAAAGAGTATATATATATTCTGTGGATTGGATCGACGCTGAATACTTCTTTATCTTTTTATTTCTTTTAACTCACCAGAAAAATGACATTCGAGCAACACACGAAGCCTCGCGATATCCCCAGGTTTTTGGTTTCCATTTTAAATGGGGTGCATCGAGTCTTTAATTATCCTTTTCGCGGTAATGAGACGCCGGTGACAACTCGTCACGTTAATCCCTCGCGCTGACACTCCATTAATCGACGCGGCAAATGAAAACGTCAACGCGCAGAACTTCGTTGGAATTGCTGCTGCGACTGTGGCGCAGGCGCTTATCTCTCAATTTCGAAGCGCACTTGGTCGCGTGAACTGGAAGACTAAAAACCTCGTGCGTGATAGATGGTTCCACGGTGCCAGTACGAACACTGGCATCTGTAGGTGCGCTTGCGTTGCGTGCCCTCATGCGCGACCGACCGGATGGAACCGGAAGGAAATAGAAAGGCACCGAACAAAAAACTGGAGTGGGGTGAAATGCCCATATGTACCAGCTTATGCGATTGTTACAGATATGCCTGGTGTTTGTCAAATTTCAGTGGGGGAGTTGGGGACTCCAGACTACCAATTCACCTGCCTATTCAACTAAAGTTTGCAGCCCTTGTAACTTGATGGCACAGGGGGGCACGTTTGAGTGTAATACTCAAATAGGACTATTACATAGTCATGGACCAATTAACGAAGGAGTATAGATTCTGCTGTTTAGGACACCAAGATTAAGTCACCCTAAGTAACAGGGTGTAGATACAGTTTAAGATCACTGCATGTTCTCATACGTTGAACCAATGAGACAATCATAATGCGAGTGAAACTCGCAGGAAAATTTTGATCGTAATATTCCATGTAACAGGTAAATGTGTTACGTGGATTATTGTGAGTGTTCACGAAGCCTATCTCCTGCTGTCTGCATTAATTCAGCCGCCGCCGCAGTGTGCACTCCTGATTAAAATGGCCAGCGCCCTACTCGCGTGTACCTGTGGCAATTTTATACCAGACGAGAGAGGTAGAGCAGGTACCTATAAGAAATACAAAGCGATATGTGTATAAACTGTAATCTTTTTTATTAAATGTAAATATATCTGTACATCAAAAGGAATTGTGTTAATTGTACAATATTAGAGCCATTTTCAGAAATCTAATAAACTTTTACGCGACTGACCACCGCAGCTTCCGTGCGGTGCGGTTTCATCTTGTTCCCGCTGAGCTGTGTCGCCTAGTTCGGGTGGCAGATGTAAAACCTGAAATAAAGCGTGGGAAGTTGCGTATAATTTCTTGGATTTTATAGTTCAAGAAGCTTGTTTACCTCGATGATGAATTTCTTGCGGCGTAATTTGAACACAAGATCCCGCGACTCTGGATTGTGAGGCGCTATTGTGTTCAATGCAAGCATCTTTTTAAGATGCAGTAGGCCATGATAGTCCTTAAACAGGGGATTCGTTTCTTTCTGGGAGCCCATGAACGATTCTAATCCAATCGCGATATCTGACAAATGCTCGACTCTCTGCACAACGGCGTCCTGAAAATTAATCGCAGTCACTTTCGTGTATCTACAAATCACCCCTAATAACGTACATATAAGAAACTTACGGAATTATCGAAACATTCAACGGGTACCGTTATTACGGCCACCGCGTAATAGTACCTTAGAAGCGATCTAAGATAATACAAAAACTTGAGCAGATCTTGGTGCGAATTGTTCTCCACATCACTGAACCACAATCTAGATCCCAAAGAGTGAATCGCAATTCTCATGACCTGCCTTTTTGTTGGTGTCTCAAAGATCGAGTATTGCCCTTTCTTCAAGGTTTCGTGAATGCATTTCAGTAAGTTCGTATAACCCGAGTTTTCGAATATGCTATCCTTCATAGGGCAGCAATCGTCGCACCACTGCGTTATGTCCATATTGTCCGTCGCTTCTTTGTCCATCGGTTTCGTAAGGTCGTAAAAGTGTGCGAAAGTTTGTCCTCCGCTCGGTGACGAGTCGATTATTTTCATGTTCTGATACCTCCAGGCAATCTTCATTTGCTCGTCTGGATGTCGACTTTGGTCGCCCGACATAGAGTCTGTTATCACAGATGGTATCTCTGACACCAAGTGCGACGGTTTAATATCCTTGGATGCGACTAACAGCGGCTGGGACGTGGCTACACCTTCTGCCATGAAATACTTCAACATAACTTTTGCGTATATGCCATATCGATCCTCCTCTGAAAATGACAGTGATTTTCATAAACCCGAACATTCAGGCGTCGCGGAAGCTTTTATAGTAAGTCAGTTGTACGTACCAATAACAAATAAGGAACCTATAGGTACTCCACCGCCTGGAACAGATAAGCGACAACACGGCGATAGAAAAAGGAAACTGTTATTCGATCCGAACGAAGCACAGATAGTTTATCAAACCTATTATGTGATCCAAGGAAGGAATTCCCGTGGAAATAAGCAGTTGTGAATTCTTGATGGATGGTTTTGTCCCTGGTATGAAGGGAAACTTGCTACCCTTAGCAGTACTCAAATCCATCTTTAATGTCGATTTCTAAGCAAAAAGGACACTGATGTGATGCATCCAGAAGCTTGTATTAGCAACCAGATTTAACGATAAATTCTTCGGAAAACGGCTGTGCGTGGCGTGTCTACGAGATCGTACTGAATGTTATGTACGTGGGGCGGTAATGGGGGGAGCTAATTTTATTTCCAGTAGCAAACTGTACTACGGAATACAGAGTTGTTTACATCGAATTCTGTTTCACGTGCCACTTCAATCACTGCTTACATTTATAGGTTATGTGTGCAAACATCAAATGATAGACTATAAAATGTTATACAGAATTATGTATTACGATATGCTGTATACATCATTTACTCCATTTCAAGTGCTTGTTTTATACAAACTACGTGAAATGCTCGTGCAAAATAATTCAGTCCCTTATCGATCGGGTTTTAAAGTTTAGTTACATGGAGTGAACCGAAGGTGGACACACTTGTACCTGGTTTGCAGTCGGCAGTTGATGTTTCTCATAGTTGCGAACCCTTCTGCCAGAATGCACCCGTGTCAGTCTCTGCGAATTATAATTTACTGGATGCACGATGCATGCCTGCCGCTTTTATGCACAATTAAACTGTTTATAAGCGGCACGCGAATTAGCGAGCATTAAGGTATTCACGATTATTCTTCTAGTATGCGAAAGAGAAACACGGTCGTCCTTACAGTAACCTGCTTCGATTCAAAGTTCGCTATTTTTTTAGTTTGTCGAAGCTATCAGCCTCAACTTTTCAATTTGCAATTGTTTCTACGAGAACGATACTTTACTACCACTTTATAAGAGATTCGTAATATAGGAGCAGGTTAATTGGACCCCCTGTTAAACAAACATATTCACGCGTTTCATAGCGCTCACGTATTCGAAATAATTATCGTCCGAATATTCTTCCTCCGAACCCATATAGCGGTAGCATGTAAGAAACAGTACACTACGTGTAAAAATACAAAGAAAAGAATAAACAATTTTACTCAATCAATTATGTACTACTTGCATACCGATTCTCGTAAGATTATATTTATACATCAATTTTCATAAAGATTTGACGCCAGACTACGGAAACGCGTCCTGCGCTAGAGACCGCCACGGCCCAGAGAAGGGGAACGAAGTGCACGAGTTCGAGGGAGAGAGAGAGAGAGAGAGAGAGAGAGAGAGAGAGAGAGAGAGAGAGAGAGAAGGAGAGCGAGGGTACACGCGAGTAACCCGTCTCGTGAATGTTAGATTCGAAGCTGTGGCACGGGCAGTTGTGCAAAGGCACGGTGCGGAGGTATCCGGCCAAACACTGTGACCCCTCCCTGCTGTTATCCCATCTTTCTCCCCTTCTGGCGTATTCCGCTCGGCCGTCTTCCTTTCTGCTTCTCCCTCCGCTTTCCCCCCCGCCGACGAGGCGCCCCCTCTCTGTCCAACGCACGCCCGTTGCCGTCTATCCACCTCTCGCTCTTCCCCTCGGTCTTTTCCTTTCTTTCTACAGAGGCAAGCCAGGAGCACGCTGCCCTCGCGCAACTACCTGTTGTGACGTGCAACGCGCACTCGACGCACCGGGACAATCGAGGGATTCGGCTCGCGCCTCGTGCGCTGCTGTTCTCTCTGTATAATACCGTATACCTTCGTTCACGGTCGTCGGGGCGGTCGTGCGCCGTCTCCGAGCGCAAGAAATCCTTCCGTTTGCGAAGCGTGTGCCCGATCCGTGGAGGCAGAGCCGATATTAAGCCGCGAAAGGCTTGTTGCGCACTCCCACTATCATTCCCGCTTCCCCGTTAACCCCTCGCGATGAGCAGCGGCGAGCGAGAAGGAAAATCACAGGGGCAGGCAGGGAGCGCGCGGAGAGAGGCTCTTATTGAGAAGTTTCAGTTAGACTTTAGAGACTAAAGAGGGCATTCGAAACGCAATCAAGACCCCCGTGTCGGGGCAACGTTTACTTTCTTTAAGTCCGACACGCAGATTGGTATCGATCGCCATGTTGATGAATCGCAACGGTCTTGTCCACGGGAAAGGCACGGTGTGTTTGTTTCTGTAATGAACTTTCGTAGACCGAACGGACTTATGTAAAATTCATAACTATTTGCGCCTCTGCTTTTTCTTCAGGTAGATTTGCATGCCGCGAACGACGCGGAGGCCGAGGCTTTGGCTACTTCGTTCTCTGATTGACTACGATTAGGAAGTATGTAAGTAGTCAACGAGCTTTCCTCGATACCATTTACAATATTTTTTGGCTTAATTTTAACCAACGATCCCTCGGTTGGTTGGCAGGTATCAGTAAACGGTACAATTACATTTTCGTTGAACTGTAATGACTGGTGTATACTTGGTTGGATTATACGATATAATGCGTTTCGATAGTCTTCGTTTTGTTAAGATAAAAGTGCTAAGAGGAGGAATTAATCGGAAATAAAGGGCAACTACTTTTAGTAATTTCATGACGCATTCTAAACGTATACAAAGGAGTATTAGATAATACTGGTTCGTATATGGCGCCAATTCTGCTTAATCGCAGCGATCGCTATCAGATGGCGCGGCAGGCCGGCCGCCTCTTGTATACACGGAGTTTCCAGGCCCCCCTGAACTTAGTCGCGCGCAGTGAACGTTCCGTCCCGCCGTCGAATCTTCGCGCGCGTCTCGTCCAGAGAGAGAGTGACAGTTCGAAAATCAGTTTTACCCGGAAGACAAATGCTATCGTCCGTGCCGCGGTCATTGTTACGCTGTCAACGGGACGATAGAGGACGGACAGCGGGCGGTTTGAGTGTGCATCGCGTGCTCGGTTACCGACACGGGAAATATCGTCGGGATCTCGTGCGAAGCGCGTTCGCGTGGAGGCTGAACAACCGCGGGTGAGAGAGACTGGTCGCGTCGTAGCGACACGGACTTCACGGTGTATGTACATATATCGTGTCCTAGTCACGTGGTGTCGGGAATAAAACCGCGGTGAACAGTGTATCGTCGATAAGTCGCGCGATGTCAACAACCGGACAGACGAAACGTTGGCCAGACGCGACATTGCTGCCTGCCGGAGTGTACCAAGGCTGACGAACTTTGTTTACAGTGTGTATCGCGATCGTGCACGATGACGATAACGTGACAGAAACTTACCGCGAATTAAACGGCTGCTCCGGCGAGCGTGAATATCGGGGCGAGTGCTGGTGTGCTGTGCGCGGACGTACTGTACGCGGATCGAGCTGGATTTTTAATGGAACTGCCGATCGAAGAGTGATCGCGCGACCCCGCGTAACGTTTGGCCGGCCAGCGAGAGGCGTGCTTGGCGGATACGGGCGCGACAAGGGCGAAGAGGGGCGCATGCACGGCGGCGACATATTCCAAATGCGTCTTGACCGGAAGTTGAGGATCGTCGCATTGGCAGGGTGGCAGAGGATGGTCGGCTCGAGGGCAGCGGCGGGAGACGAGGTCGCAGCAGTAGCAGTAGCGCGCGTCAGGCGCTTCGGTAGCAGGGGTTCTCACTGAGCTGGCTTACCCTGCGGTGGATTTAGGGGGCTGTATGGAGGCCGGGGGGCTCCTGCCCCGCCAGCCCCCGCAAGGCCCCCCCGGCACCGTGCCTGGCCCGATCTCGGTCTGCGTGGGCCAGGGCCCAAACGGCAACAACAACAACAACGTGATCGGCCAATCGGCCGGGATTCACGATCTGAACGCGACCGGCCAGTTGAACATAACCGGGCAACAGCTGCAGCTGCAGCAACAAATGGGTCAGGCACCTGGTATGGGTGAGGTGCTCACCCCCAAGAGGCAGGCGGTCGTCGATCGTCTACGACGCAGGATCGAGAGTTACCGGCGTAGACAGACGGATTGCATACCGAGATTCGATCAGAGCTTCAACGGGCTCTGCGAGCAGAACATCCAGGACACGCTGGTGCTGAAGCAACGTTTCCTCGAGAGCAAGGCGAAACGGCAGGCGAAGAAGACGGACAAGAAGCAGAGCGAGCCGGTCGGTCTCTCCAGCGTTCACGTGGTGAGTCACTTCACTCTGCTTGCCCGCGGCCCTCTGGCACTCCGACTCTTTCGTTCGCGCGCGGGCTCCTGGCGTAGGTGCTCCCGCGCGCGCTCACACACCGGTCGTCAACCTTCTTGCCAAACGATTCTTATCGCCATGCTCTTTCCTTCTTTCATCGTCCCTGATTGTTTCCATTAAGTGCTCACACGTACGCGAGTATCGTATCGAATGTTCTCTTATTGTATCTTGTCTTTCAAATTTCTGCAAACTATCGATGTACCGTAGAGCTTGAACAAAGCATAATTGTAACGCAGAGAGTTTCGTGTGGTATCAGAATATTCTAGACACCAGTTGAGATTTTGAAATATAAGGTAAATGTACCAATGACTGACCAGCTAAGGCCACCAGAAGAATATATTGCCAATATCACGTAAAAAACTAATGCTATCCTAAGCTTTTTTGTATTTAATAGGTAGATTGGATCTTCCTTTATTTAAAAAAAATTGTCATGCATTCATTTTTATATTCCTGGCATATAAATAAACAAAAAATTCAATGAATACGTTTGTACCAATACATGACCAGTAAAAAGGCGATTGACCCAGTGCCTAAAATTCACTGTCCCAGTACATAGCCATGACATTTATAACCCGTCAGAATTGATTGTAATACCAAAAGAATTGTTATTTATTCTAAGGGTCGTTAAGAAAATAAGAAATACTAACAGATTAACAGATTAACTTGACATAAAAAATACTTCTTGGTACTTTGTATTGTATAGCTGTCGTTTTGATAATAATTTTTTTTTACACTTTCCTTTTCATTTTGCTTTGTTCTTCTTTCATTTTTCTATTTTACAACGTAATTAACAATATTATTATTGTATATTACTTAAAGCGTAATTCAAATTTTGAGGTTACGTACTATAGACAACAGAAAACGCGGAAAATATTGAATGAATGTATATACTTACTTTTTTAAATATTACACCAATAATTTTATTTACACTTTATCAATTAGTTTCAACTTATACCTAATGAAAACACTTTATACTATCAAAAAATACTCCTGGTTATACACTAGTACAAGTCTTTGAGTATACTAAATCGCGACTTGGCCTATGCATGGACGCATGGTTAGTTATTGGGTCAGACACGAATATTATGTACCGATATATAGCCACGTATTTTTTACATAGAATAGAATCTAAATGCGTAATACCGCGTTAATTACTTGCTTTAAATACTCTTAGGATTCCATAATTTATTCGTTCATATAAATAAACCCAATATTACAATAATTATATGCTTAACAAACATCGCTTTCTCCTTAGCAAATTCTGAAGAATCTAGCAAAATTCGTCATGCGTCTTTACTGTGATATTTCAAACAATTTTTTAAGTGTTTTAAACATAATATTTATCAAAATCATTTTTAGGGTATGAAGTTTAAGGATTATATAACACAAATTAATCAATATATTGTGCCTGATTGATATACATAGCTTAATAATAATTAATATCTGCATCAGTGGCCATGCATTGGTACATGGCTAGTCATTGGTACATTTACCTTATCGTAGATGATTTGGAGATTCTAATGTCTTCACAATTTGGCGGATGCGCAACGCTTCGCGGGAAGGTCGAACGCATTGAGCGCGATCCAGAAACGAAAACGGTCGGGGGTCACGCGATTGAGAACATCTAAACCGTAGTATATAGCGAGTAAGCGGCACTCGGCAAGTTGCCGGGTCAAGACTCTGCTGCACAGGTTCGGAATCGAAGCGCGGGCGTAATGAAATACCATGCTTTTTACGCCTATCCGATTTTCATTTACAAAGCAACGGATACGCTGCCTCCACCCGTTGATAACGCTTTTTGAAATTTCGCGCGCTAAGCCATCGACGTGCAAAGAAAAAACTATTTACAATTTAGATATTACGGATCTTCTTCATAAGCAGGTATTAAGTTCCTTTAATTCCATTCTGCAAATAAATGTCGTCAATTACGTTACTGGTAAATGATTTCGATTTTCGGCCCGAAGCACAGAATAATTCATCGTCGTCTTCTCTGTCGCAAGGCAAAATAAACGGGTGACTGCATTACGCTAAGATTTCCCTTCAACCACACTCGGGACCTCATAATAATAATTTTTCCCCCGCATTGAAAATCTGGAATATTGCTGGCAGATGTCCCGCGGAAAGTAGCTACTTAATAGTTCTCTATTCATACACTCTCGCGCGTATTGATCTTCGTGTCGTATTGAAAGTGACGCAAAGCAGGTGGACACGTTGAAGGAGCATCGTTAAGGTGTAGGTTCTTGCCTACGTCGGTTGCCTGTAGGCGTTCGATTCGAAACGTCCCATATTAACCTTGGATTTACGTCAATGCAGGGGCGTTCTACGCCGGTACGTGTACGTCATTGTCACGAACTTATGCCCGATGCGTTTATTGCGTTCGCTCCGACCTTCGCGAGGCTCCTTGGCAACCTTTGCCAGCAACGGGGTGTGAAGCTTTCTTTTTTAATTTTCTTCCAATCGCGTGCTAGTCGATACTCCCACGCGGAGGCTATACCTTTCCGAGTGCTCAGTGAAAAGTGAAGCCGACCTAGGCTCGACACGAGTGTTCCAAATAGCTTCAAGATAAGCTGCAATATATTCAACAAATCCTTGGAATAATTGCAGTGATTCGAGTATCGTGGGGAGTACTTTATATGAAAGAAATCATTAGAACATTATTATGACTAGGGGCAGGGCCGTTCCTGGCGGGGGTGCAGAAGGTGCCCCCGCACCTGGGCGGCTAAACCTAGGGGCGGCCCCGGGCCGTTTATTATAATGTAAAATTTTGATTAATAAGAATAATAAACGAAACTTTTTTGTATGACAACTGTTTAAAATTATGTATGCATAGATATAAAAGTAAACACTCCATATTAAATTCTTAATTAAAGAATATTGAATTAATAAGGACGGCAATATTATTTTTGCACCGGGGCGGCTAAAACTCAGGAACGGCCCTGACTAGGGGAGACCGGGGCTAGTTGTTACATTTTTCAGTTTTTATTTTTTATTTTTTTTTGCCCCGAGTAGGGGCTAGTTGTTACACAATACGGGGCAAGTTGTTACAGGATTAAATTTTACGAAACGAGGCTTAATATGAGTAATATAATTATATTTCCTTGGACAAAAGTAAATTTATTAATGGTAAAAATCTATTACAATAAATATACAATAAAAAATCAATTTTAAAAATAAAAAAAAACTACTGATATCAGTTGCACTAATTATCGTCGTCCGTTTCATACGAGCCACCATAGTGGCGTTCTGTTCCAAAAAATCATTTCGTGGGAAGCAACTACAGTGGCGTTCCGTCCAAAAACATCATTTAACAGAAAGCCGCTATAGTGGCGTTCCGGCCCCAAAAAATCATTTAGCCGGAAACCACTATAGTGGCGTTCCGTCCCTCAAAAAATCATTTAGCGGGAAGCTACTACAGTGACTCGTGGTAACTAAAGGGTTAAATTAATAAATTAATTACTAAATACAATGTAACAACATGCCCCTTGCCTTGTGTAACAACTTGCCCCGGTTGACACCATTGTGTATAAAAAGCTATAAGTTCATACCAGTTTGGTGTATTCTTATGTTCTTTGTACGAATCTGTAGCTAAAGGAACACTGATTCAAACGTGGTAATATTAATTTACATACATTTATCTGTCTGTTCGGTAGAAAAGATTGAAGTAGAAAGAGGAAAGTTACTATTAGTACCGAAAACACAAAAAACTGTAATAAAGTGACAACGCGTGAACCGACTACAAACAAACAACATACACAACTGTGTATGGTTGAAACACATCAGCCACTTCATCGTCGAAGTGGTAGTCCAAGCGAAAAAAATTTAAACTGCTTTGTAACAACCTGCCCCTGTAACATCTAGCCCCGGTCTCCCCTACAGTAAGAAGAGAAGTAATTTTGCTGGGGATATAAAAGGACAAGAAAAGTCTATTTTTATTCAGTTAATGTTTGGTTCTCCTGGTTGACGAGGAACTTTTTGCAGCTTAAAGGAACATCCAAGTACAGAAAACAGTTCGATTCATTAGTGGCAGCGTTTTCATTAGTACTAATCTGCGTAGAATTGCTATTCCGAATTCGTTTCGGTACTCGATCTTTTTCAAGCCTGCCTCGATAGTCAAATTAGGCCTGATCTCGAAACGTTCACGCATTACTATAACGGTTCAAATTTACCAAGATAAATAGGTTCGTTATTACGGCTCTGCTACAGAGAGGTCTCTTGACATACGTCGCTGGAGCGCAAAGGATCCTTCAAAGACCCCATTACACCTGAATAAGGAATGAAATCGATGCAAACAGGTGACGAGAATTTACCCAAGGAACTGTAATGTCGCATGCAGACGCGTACTCGCGTCTCAATATAGCAGCGGGGCTGTAAAAATACTGCATTGATGCGCTATTTGCAGAGCCGATAAGCGATAAGTGTGGCCGTCGTTGGTAGAAATGTGTACGCGCGTTAACATAACACCGTTCGTCGCCGATTATTCCTTTATCCGCGTGGAAAATTAATTTCCTCCATTCCGCAGCAATCTTGGCACACTGGTGCCGTGATTTCTTTCCCACTCGCACTCGATCCTCGCGCAATTTACGCTCCGCGAAGCCTGCTTGTAGTGGACGTCCCATGAAATAGCGCGTACCCAAGGTTCAGCGAAACTGCAGCTAACTGTTGGCGCGAGTTTAGAAGCCCGTATCCAAATGTCGTCCATTTTTAGAGCGGTTATCGTGCTTGTGTTCATTACGCGAGCGCGGATAGCATCGAGGAGAAAAGATGGCGACTGAAATTATTATCGTCCCTGTAAAATTCCTTCTGGGTTCGCGCGTAATCGCGTCGGCTGACCGGCAGGCAAAGATTGAATAAGAAAAAAGCCGCGACGACACGTGAAAGTTGAAACGCGGCTAGGCGCGAGCGGCCCGCGTGTTCGTTAATTAAATGGCGGTTGTCGTGTAACCGCGTGAAAGCGAACTATTATTTATAGTGGAATAAACAACAAGAGAGTTGGACGCCTCGATGTCTGGTGCAGTTAGTGGCTATTGGAATGGAGGAAAGTGTGGTGTTTACTTTCTGGAGAAATATGTAGGTCCAAGGTGTGTAAATAAGTGAAAAGTTCGGCTTCTGACTTATTCTTTATTTTCGACTTTGATTTTGCTACAAGGAGTCGTTGTGTCCCGATAACGGACCACCGTGCGTTCCTTCCCTCGCAAGTCCCCAAAATCGCTCCGGCACGCTCGATGTTTTCTTCTTCAGCGTACCACCAGCAGTCTCGCGTTACAAGATAGCGAGCGTTTACTATAATACATTCGCCATCGAGCACTGATAATTCGTCGCGGCGCAGATTACGGTAGTCTCCCGCCGCTTTATCGGGCCTCGACGGCGATTTTCAGTCCAAGTTAATCATCCTTTTATCGCGCGGATTATTATTTGCGCAGCCGTGTCCCGTTCCCGGGGAGTTTTGTCTCATCAATATCCATCTACTTTCACTACTTGCCGCGTTGTCTACTATCAGGATCGCTTGATGTATTAATAAAGTTCCAAAGGTCCGCTTCATCTTTCCTCCTCGCGAGGCGGTGATTTTAGATATCACCGCGGACGTCCTCGAATATTCCACAAAAACAGTCATTTATTCTCTCGCTGTACTCGCTGCAAACTGTCCATCCTCGTCGATCGCATTTGTCGAGGGAAGGGATTTAATTCAAAAATCACTTTACGCCGTTCCCAGCGCGCTAATGTTACGGCGGAGTGTTTGATAGCGCGGCGGATAAAGGGAAAAAGCGGGAAATCGGGAGGGAAACCGAGAAGGATGTAATAGATCCAGCGAATAACGATACACACTCGCAATTCCGCTCACATGCGTCGAAACGCCGGCGTGTGCGTGCATATATTACACCAGATTATATAGCCGCGACGGGTAGTGGTGGTCGTTTCGCTCATTCATAATCATGGCGACGCTGGTGCCTCGCCGCGAACAATGAGCAGCATGAGCGGCCCATACTCGTCGACCACAACACGGGGAAAGCTGTGGGAATCGCGATTTCCGCTGGGAAGTCGACAGCGCGGTGAACCAGATTCTTCTCGGGGCCCTCTTCCTCTCTTCATCCTTGCCGGCGTTCGTTCGCTCGTTCCTTTCTGTCGCCGTGTCACGTGTTCCCGATTTAGACGCCGAATTTCTACACCGCATATGGCGCGCTCGCTGCGTTCCAACGCTGATGAATCGCGGTTTCGATCGACTGGCTCGTGTAATCCAACCTTCGCGCGATATATCGTCAATATACAGGCTGATCGTAGAAGTCTGGGCGTGGCTGTAGCTTCTTCCTGATTCACGGGAATCCAAGGATCTAGACACAACAACGGAGAATCGGTCCCCATTGCTCAATGGAATTGGGAACACTTTGGCGCTGACCTTGTTTTCATCGAACATGACGCGACGATCATGGATGTTATTTAAGTCCCCGTCGGGTTTCGTTCGTGACTTCGGCATACACGTGAATTCCAAATTCGAACCGTCAACGTTCGATGGTCGTGTGTAGAGTAAAGGTGGGTAAAAGTTCGCAGCGGGTAAGAGTTCGCACCATGCGAATTTCATGGTTTGAGTTGTGGCAGTTGCCAATGGTGATTGGCAGTCAATTGTCAATCAAGGTAGAGTCACTAATGTCGAATTTCGTTGCTGTGTTTCGGTTTGTTATCTTACAATGCGGTAAGTACTGAATTCGTTAGTTCTGATGTAATATTCTCATGTTTGGGAATCAATATTATTCCTATAAATTGATCAGTAAATATTTTAATTAATATGCCGTCTGAAAGAGCTGAAATTCTTCTATTAAAAAGTGCTAATAGAAGTTTTCAATTCTCCTCACAGATAACAGGATTGATTAAACAATGTAAAAGTAGCTGTGGGGGCAAAAGTCCGCACAATGCAGTGGGGCAAGAGTTCGAATGCGAACTTTTGTCCCAAAATAATTTGACGGGTGTTATATGTTCATTAAACTTATTTTATTTCTAGAGTTTGCTAAATTAGTAACGAACACCGATTAAACCGACTATAAAAAATAATTTTGAAATTAATTATCAATTACAACATGGAAATAAATTTTGAGTTTATGATAGTTGAGCCACGCTGATATCAGCTTTTGATTTTTTTTTATTAATTTTTATTCCGCAATATTTGTCCAAAATACGTTTTTTATTAAGTTTTTGATTAAAAAATATGACTTTATTTTATTGTCTTATTCATTTATTGTTAGAACTTATAAGGGGGCAACCGGCTGAAAACCAATTAGTGAGATGCTTCAGATCGCTGGAGATAAACATAGAAGCAGGACTTTCAAAAAGAAAAATCGTTGCAGAATTGGGAATAACCGAAGCGTTCTTTTACCCCACAACATGCGAACTTTTACCCCACATAGCGGGTAAAAGTTCGCATTTGACACTTTTTGGAAATATTTATTTTATATAAGTTGTGATAGGTAAATTTATATCGAATAATAAGGGATAGTAGTTATTTCTCACAAAACGATATGACTATCAGTGTAATACCAAGGATTTTAGAGAAGTCTAAACTTTAAGTGCGCACTCTTGCCCCACATTACTCTAACGAGGGGAGGACGCGAATGGAACGAGCGATTTTTTAACGAAACCGGGCAGAAAATGTTGAGGCCGATGTGTATAAACAAATTCCAGAATATTAGCTGTGAATGGCCGGCCATTTTTATAAAAAATGGCTTTAAACAGTAAAATTATGAAGTCGTCGAATCAAAAATTGCATTTTCTGGTTAAATTATTGATACTATGATAATAACACACAAGACTTTTGTATTCCTTTCATCAAGATCTACCATTTAATGAAGTATAAAATCGATTCGACGACTTCATAATTTTACTGTTCATAATTTTTTATACAAATGGCCGGCCATTCACAGCTAATATTCTGGAATTTGTTTATACACATCGGTCTCAACATTTTCTGTCCGGTTTCGTTAAAAAATCGCTCGTCCCATTCGCGTCCTCCCCTCGTAAGTACAGAGGTGCTGTGTCGCGAGTTCAGGCTGTTCTTGGAATATTTCGTGGCGCTCAATAATTGTGGGGAATCAATCAATTATCGGGCATGAAATAAACACCGCGCCAGGAATAATATATTCCGTATCGACTGTGTACCATAATATCGAATGTCTTATAAAAAGAGTAAAGAGATTAAAAATTGAGTTAATCGAGCAGAAATTTCTCTAAGTGTTTATATCATTTTGAAGGGGTGAAGTCGAAGCGCAATCTTTCCTCCACCAATTTTCGTATTATTACGGGGCTATTAGCTCCACTCTTCGGGTTCGCAGTATCTTCTCAACGTACACACCGTTGGAATCATTTTGTCGTTATTTGTCCGCGTTCATCCTTATTCAAGCTCATCTAGCAGCAAGGATGACACGTGTCAGGGCGGGCGGATCCGTGGAATAAGTTTGGCTGAGTTGCCGTCAGTGGTGCTCAACCGTGGGCCGAGCATGTCTCTTCCCTTAGTCCCTTCGTCCCTACGCGACAGCGAGTGCCTCCGTCCTCGGAGCTGGTAACGCGAGAAGGATTCGAGGTTATTTGTTCGCGTTCATTCTTATCCAACGCAACCTCGGGAGTGACTCACTTGCTGAATGCTGAACGCCGAGACTGACGGGATCAGTCGCAGTGGTACTCGATCCACGCGTACTGTATTTGTGGGATTCCAGTTGTATTGAAATGATTTTATAGTTCTGCAATCGTGGGATTAAGAAATTATTTCTTCTAAGTATGTATCTCCTTTCCTTTTCCTAATCCCTATACCTATATAGAATATCTGTAAGATAGTTACTAATAGAGGAATTGACTAGCACTCATTTTACTACAATTTTGAGTTATTCAGATATTTTGAAGGTGGTCACTTTCAGCAGATCCTTCTGTTACTTCGAACAATCTAAATTAATATTTAATTGCTTCTGCTGTCCAGTTAATTCTCACCACGCGCGCGATGAAGATTGTTTAATGGACATTTGATAGTAATGCGATTAGCGGAGAGCGAAAAGAAGGTCTGATTCTCGGCCACGCTGGCTCCTCTTTCTCCATAACCAATCAACAACTCAACATTCGTTACAGCGTTGTCATTACAGCGACCCGACAACTCTTATTACGATCTATTAGCCAAACGCCCACTGACAATTTAGAACGTCGCATCGACCGTCTCCGTCGTTCACCTCCTTTCGTCTCGCTGCAGAATCGAACCGCGAATATCGACCTTATTCGTTCGATTATCATGTTTTTGGTCCTCCGGATGAGCAGTAGCCTGAAAGCTCGTCTGTGGCTTGACCTTTCGCACTCGAGATAGTTTCAAGGATATCTTCTGTTCGACTCCTACCTTTCGTGCACGTTACGCCAGCGTGTCGAAACGATAGATTCAAACTTAATTCCCGCTCGACCAGGCTACCTTACCGTGGACACTCTGCTCGTGAAACTCTTCCTCGATCGCTCGCGATGTAAATTTATCGATCAGTAAGGAAAATTGCGGAATATGAGGAAAGTTTGATCGACATTCGATTGCGTTCTGTACTTCAAAATGAGGTGCCATACATTTCCACCATCTAGAAAACTACAAAGTCTAGTTAATTATCTTTTACCATCTACATCTTTACAAGCTACTTTCGAAGCAGGACAATCATTAATTAACTCTCATTTCTATTCAATCCATCGCAGTATCGCAGAGAGATGTACCTCCGATTATTACACTCGATACGATTCACCGGAAAGTGCTAAGTAGCCTAAGTGTCCTTGCAATTGAACATGAAACGCCGTGGTCGATGGTTGTAGTCTATTCGAAAGGTATTATACAATTCCTGGATACGGCGAACTGCCATGGAACCCCTCTGACATTGATCCCCACCCGTGGTTTTCAATTCCTCGGAGCGAGAACGCGATCGATTCCGCTCCCCTGGGAGTGACTTGGAAACGAGTCTCGTGCCCTCGTCGTGCATCGGTGCGACGGCCAACAATGAAGAAGAAACAGTAGAAGCGAGGGCAGCAGAGGGGAGAAGGAGGCCAGTCTGGGTTCTGTTCCACCTACGAGCTCGTCTGGTCTGGTCGTGACCGAAGCACCTCCGCCAAATAGGTCTGCTCACCTTGGACGACAAGTTGACAGGACACCGGGAGAGAAGGCTGAAGGATACTGGACCACAGGAGGGAGCGGAGGTTCGCGCGTATTTCTATGTGCATGATTTGCATCACGTGTCACGCACCGGGTACCCCGATTGGCCAGATCGGCCAGAGGTTCTCAAATACCAGATCACCGGGTCGCGCGCTGCCCACGCGATCCTCTGATGTGCTGCTGCTTGGAATCCAGTTGGAAACACACTGATAGCCTCGATCTTTCCATGCTAGTAGCTCGACTTGTTAATTGGCTCCACTGTTCTGCCAGAAATAGCAGGGGTATGAGCAGGTAGTGGGTGCGGATGAGTTAACGCGACTTCTTCGAACATGGAAGCTTTCGGGTGTAGGTATTCCGGGAGTTAAGTCCCGCGGTACATGTCGAGTCTGTCGAGAGTGAGAAACATCCTCACCAATGAACGATCATGATCCCCGCTGTTAAGTCGCAACAATATCCTTAGCCACTCGTGGTGTTATCTTCGTGAAATGCAGATTGCCTTGTGTTCAATTCGCGGAACCTCAAGGCTGCATCGGTCGACGCGCTGCCCGTGCAACTTTGCGCTTCGACCTGCGCCATACGCTGTCATAACGGGACGAGGGAGGTGGAGGATAATTTCGGGACAGGGCACTCATTACCACGGCGACAGACATCGGGGAGATCGTGTCGCTTCCATGAACACCTTTCGAATACCGCTCAAATCCAAGTACAATCGCTCCCTCAATCTTTTCTCTCTTGCAGTGTATTGTGCCATAAAGTTGCAAGCTTAAATCTCGTTCCTCTGGTCGCCCTGTTCGTTATATACCGCGCTGACACGCGTGCAACAAGGGAAGTAAGAGCGAAGCATGTTGGACGGTGTTTCCGAGCAAAGTGGCGAGAATGCGCCAGAGATGGAGCATCCGTTCGCGTAGCAATATATGTAACGGTCCTTCTCGGAATTCCGAAGGGTTGGAATTCGCTATGTCCTGGCCACCCAAGGCGAGAGTGCGCGGCGCGCGCGCGTCCCGAACGAGTTGCGCGTTTAAATCGTTGCGTGCCTCTCCAGCTTCGATTACGTTTACGAGCAGTTCGCCAGTGCGTTTATAAGGAAGTTTATCGATGCGTCCGTCATAAACGGGAAAGGGGGCCAGGGGTTGACTGGAGCGCGAAGATGATGCCCATGGTACAATGTCCCGATTCGACGCGCATGGTCACCCATAATTGGCCGCGTAAAATCGGGGCCCTTCCTATTAGCGGCGTTCTTATCTGGCCACGCATCCACTAAGCAACGTAAAATACACGTTTTCGTGCATCTTATCTCCAGAAACACTTCTCGGCCTCCAAATCTCTGAGTGTTTGCATTGTGCGCACCACGATCCTCGATCGGTTGTAGATAAAAAGAAGGATGGTCCCGTTGCACCCACCATCGATCGCATTCGCGTTACAGTTCCCTCCCTTTGTGCCCTAAATTCATCTATTTAAGATACTAAAAGGCCATTTCAATGATTTGGAGAATATTCAAAGGCTCTTCGAGATTCCAATGCACGATTCATAATAGGTGTCCATAATTCCGAGGCGTCTAGCTGTTGAAGGATTCAGAACCGTCTTCCCAGCCTCGAAATACATCCCCGAACCCTGGGCCCTTGCCTGTCGAAGGACGTTTATGTGATCCTCAAAAGTCGCCAGCGCTTCTTCCCCTCTTTCTCCCGCCTCTCTTCTTTCTCCGTGGTTTTCGGGCCTATCGCTTCTCCGTGGCCAACAAAAGCCTCGAAATGCACCCACCGCCGTTCCAGGAATCGTCTGTCTCTCTGGCAGTCGTAGCCGTCTCAAGATCCCAATGAGCGCTCGCCTCTGCCCGTGCCTGGCTTTGCCTTCGGTGCGTGAGTCGCGCGTCGAGGAGCGTATGTGGGTGAGACCGGGCCGAGCGTGCTCGAATTCGTGCGCTCTCGCGCGGTGATCGTCGGGCCTGACCTTCGCTGGGCCTGGCCTCTTCGGGCCTGCGTATAATGAGCGTCAGAGTGCATCTTCCAGCAGGATCGACAACGCTCTGACCAAGGACGAGTAATCGACGATGTGTGAGATCCGTGAACAATGTACTTCCTGTGAAAAAGCATCCGAAGCTGACGACGTCGGCTCTGCAATCTGAAAACTGTAAATATCCTGTGATCCGCAATTTGCGGACATATTGATTCTGGTTGCGACTCGCTACGTGTTATACAAAGTGCTCACGAATGAGTAACCAAAGCAGGCTTAGTCCACTCGCCCGGAGGATAGAAAGAGGTCTTGCGCTTACGTGTCTGGAAACACTTAGTATCCTTATTCTTTATTATGAACGCCTGTTGGTCTGGTTTCTGGTCGAGGAATGACCCCAGTCGACAGGTTAATGGGAGTTTTGGAGCGGTTCCTGTTTTCTTTTAGTGAAGGAGTAGATTACTCCACAGGCAATCCTTTGATGAGCCTCTAGAACCTAAGGGGGCTGTTCATACAAACTCGACATTGTAGGTAGAATTCTGGAGTCCCTCTGACGCCTCCAATCGCTGTGAAGTGAATCCCCGTTCGGAGGATCGTGTTACCCTCTGTCGGATCTGCTGGGTCTCATTGTCGGTGAAAAGAAAGTGCGTCTGTCGCGATGGGCTGTTTTTCGTGGCGTAATAAACGCGGAGGAGTTATGGGAACCCGATGCCTTGGCGATTCGAGAGGAAGAAACGATCTGTGACGCGCAACCCTCTTGAACGTCAGCCGGTGTGGGGCTGAGGCGAGTGGCGCGTTTCGTTGCTTCCTCCCGTGCCTTCTGGCACGCTCTCGTTCGAGCCTACGCTTGAAAATGCTCCAGACGTTTGTCCCCTTCGCGGTTGCACTCTCCGGCGAGACGCAGGGTGTTACATTCCGGACGTATGACGCATGCTGCGGACGCTCGCGCTACGATTCCTTTTCCCTAGCCCCTCGAGGCCTGTTCGCGCTATCGAGAGTTCAATAAGGAATGCGCGTCTACGGCGGACCTGCTGCTGCTTCTCTTAACTCCGCTCGACGTTGTAACGCGCACCACGGCTCTTCGCTGTAACCTCGAGGAGGAATCAACGAGACGCATTGCTGCGTTCAAATATAAGTCTTCAGGATTATATTCCCCTCGTTCCTCTGTTTCACTTCGGTACTGAACTGGGGTGTAGGGGAGACCGGGTATGGTTGTCACACGGGTAGGTTGTCACAAGCGCTATAATAAAGAAACTATAAACAATAGGAATGTACTAATAATCCATGGCGATGCGTAAACATATCGTCGCCTCCTCCCCCATCACACAAGTCGTTGTGGAGTCGCATGGAGACACGATGTATCATTCTTTCTTTTCGTGCGCTCGAAGTAAATTATGCCGTATTTTCTATCAAGTAAGTATAGGTTGTTCCTTAGTATTTACTATAACATTGTTGCATTATTCTCGTAGTTAAGAGTTTTTTCTAACTTATTGTAATGATTTTTTTGCATTTTTTAAACTTTTTAATACATGAATAGAGAGGTGAAATTGTTTAACGGTTTGGGGCAAGTTGTCACAGAACATTTGGGGTTACGTATTTGCCGCATGTACAGCTAATCCCACTGTAACTTGCTCTACCTATCATGTGATATTATTTTCTTGTTTGTTTGGCAACAGTTCTCAATAATAATGCCGCAAACTTATAAGAAGAAGACGTCCAGAGGTGAGGTGTCACAGAACATTTGGGGTTAGGTATTTACCGCATGTGACAGCTAATCCCGCTGTAACGTGCTGTACCAATCATGTGATATTATTTTCTTGTTTGTTTGGCAACAGTTCTCAATAATAATGCCGCAAACTTATAAGAAGAAGACGTCCAGAGGTGAGGTGTCCCAGGAATTGATATTAGTTTCTTAATTGAATCGACTTTTTATTCATAAACTTAGCTATTCAAATGTGTGACAATCAACCCCAGATACTGTGACAACCAACCCGGCCTCGGGGTATGTTGTCACAAAATAGTTCCTGCAAATAATGTGAATTATCTCCTAATCTGGTTGACAAAATCCACAGGACCAATTTTTTTTATAAAGTCGAACGTACGTAGTTTATATTAATCTAAGTTTGAATCAACTTCCCTGCAGCTATGACCCGTAAAAAAATCAAAATAGGAAAATGAGACAACCATACCCGGTCTCCCCTACTCATCCGCACTCTTAAGAGTTTCTTTCTCCAAAACTTCTACCACCGCTGCTCCACTGGGAGGATTCTTCGATACTTTCAATAGATACATTTGCAAGGGAACATAGCAATAGAATTCCATACCACCACTAGACCTCCTTACAGTAGGATCAGAGGTGGGCAAAAATTTTATTTAATTAAAATTTCGAATAACGAATGAAAGTTTAAAAAAAAATCGTCACCCGTTCGTTAACCCGAGTTAATTTTTAACTAATTTCTTTAATTTTTATTCGTTATTCGAAATTTTATTCAATAAAAATTTTGCGCATCTGATTAGGATCCTCTGCTGTGCCACCATTGTCCATATTATTTCTACCCCAGCACAAATATCATTCGCAATTAATTGCTGAGGCGCTCCAACCAGTTACCACAATTCTGAACAGACGAATCCCCCGGGCGGTTCAGTCTAATTGCGAAAAGAGTTCGCTTCACAGATTTCTCGGACAATATTCCTCGTGTCGTGGTATCTTAAAGGCGGACGTCGCGTTAACGGTCCCATAGCGGTGTCGTTGACGCGGCCACGGAGCAGAGCATGCAGCGTTTTTAATGCGAGCGTAACTCGGAAAGGGATTGTGCCCGTGAAAGTGGACGGCGATCGCTATCAGCTCCTTTCTTCGCGGCGTTACACGTTTCCTCGAACGAGCGGCGTCCGTCTTTGGGATCCGCGGCCAGCCAGATCTCATCGTCCGCGCTCCTGCTCGCTCATGGACACGTATGACTCGCTTTCGGTGCCGTACAGTAATGAGAGGCATTTTAGTTACCGGTCACGTCTCGGCTAGATGGCCCGTACGCCGTTGAATACGCTACTACCCCCCGAGGGGGGCCTCGCTTCTCGCTCGCTTATTGTTTCAAATATATGAACTCGTGGAGGATTCCACTTGGTCGCCACGGTGTCGCTGTCGAGATCCACGCAGAGATACCAGCTCGTGTAGAGGTCCGTTAATGGACCGCCGTTTCTGCTGGAAACTTACCGGAAGTAGCCTCCATCGAGGACGTTGAAATGATTTCGCGGGCAAGAACGGCGTTGTATGAGATGGAAGGGAAAGAGTTCTGATTTGGTCGTAATAAAACTCGCCAAGTCACTCGGTGTCCCCTACTATTGGACGTTCGAGTTTGATTTTATGAGCGCAAAGTTATGGGAAGACAGCCGATTCGCTTCCATGCTCTTTCCTCTTCACTGGTTGCTGAGTGTCATTGGCGGCTTGTCTATTTTAGCGAAGAGGCTAGGCGCGACGAATCGGCTGGGCCTGTTTAGAGCACGCACGGCCCAAGTGTTCACCCCCGATTTTCCAAACGCGCTTTTGGGGAGCGCGTGAAGAAAAGGGGCAGTGCTTCTCCACACGTTGCAGAGCAGAGCATCTTTTCAATTATTTCCACTAACTTGTCCATCCTGTTCCTGGAATTCTACAATTTCATGGCTACAAAGATTCATATGGATGGAATATTGGTTAGAAGTCTCGTTCTGATTGGTGTTATTGACGAGTGAAAGGGAAAGGTAGAGACGATGTTGGATGGAACAATCGGGCAATTAGGATGGTTAACCGAGATTAGGATTTACGCGTCGATTTCCATTTCCCGTGGAAAAGTGGAACCGATGAGCAGGGAAAAGCGACGGAGTCGAGCTGGCTCTCTGCGTGAGCTCTTTGTGGTTGCGTGGCAGCAGCGAGCCTGTGGCAGAATCGAAGAAAGGAAGGAAGAGTATCGCCATTGTGGGGCTTACTGTCGGAATAATAATGCAATTGTCGTACTGAATGCCGAATGCGGTCTTCCCTCCTCCATCATGCACAAACTGCAAGCCTCGCTACGCGTTGCCATGCTCATTATGGGCCTGATGCGTCACACCGTGCAATGCGAAATTTGGTTGCTCGTCCACGCTGATCCTACACACGGGACACTGAAAAATATCGATGTCTGCGCCGAGAAGACGTTGGCTCATCGAGTTCAATTCAGACGATTCGAGTTTTGGTTCAGATTATCCAAAGTTTCCACTTTCACTCGAATTTCCCAAGATTTATTCAAGCCGTTCCGAAGTATCGATTACTCCACTCGCTCTCCCCTACCTCCACTCAATTTCGATACTCGACGCGAACAAAGCTCGACTAACCGTTTCCGAGCGCTCGAGTCCGTCCCCTGGAATCCTCTAATTTGAATTTGCACGCCATCAGGCTCCATGAATTACGCACGCGGCGCTGTGCCTGCGATATTTAATAACGTCCACTAGCCCAGTTAACGCGTCATCCACCATCTTGCTAGTAGTTGCTCGCGAGCGTAATGTATTCCAGCGTGTATTGACGTAACGCAGAATACGTTCGTTACGACAATGGGCTATTTATTTCTATTTAGACGGTGTGGCCCGATCGCGGCCGATCCGCCATGGAAATATGTAATCGTCCGCGGGACCGTCCGACTCGCAGCTCACGTACGCGCCGGACATTTATCAATGATGTTAATAATTTCACATGCCCGTCGGGGGATAGGCGAATACCAGCGGGCTACAAACCTACTGGCTGAATAATAAATAAGCACCTCCATTCCGTTTATTAGCGTGCAGAGGGCGGCGGGGGCCATTCTTGCGCGGCTTGGAATAATTCACTCCGCTCCCCTCCACTAGGGCCTATCCGCGCATTGCTTCCGGTTCTGGGTTAATCGGTACACACAGCGTGGGCAAATTATCGATCTCTCAGGCGCGCGGCGATGCACGGGTAACCTCGTGCTACAGCGCGTTATGATTAATTGAATGAGAACGGCGAGAGGGGGCCGACGAAGTCAGCGGATTGTATTACGTTTGGGTGTGACTTAGTGACCCTTCGGAACGAAAATATTTTCCACCTCCTTCTTCGGTTCGTCTTAACACGCGAGCGTTGTGCGCCACCTCCGCGCTGGTTTCTCGGAAGAATCGTGATAGCACCGCGTTGAAATTAGGCCCGATAATAATTGTTGCCGCTGTATATACATACGTACGATAGATGGTGACGCTGATAGGGTGTATTCGGTGAGAAAACATTTGGCACAGCGGTCGCGTGCGCTATCAGCGACAGCTCGAGTAAAATCGTTAGTCACGGCTACCTTTCCCTTCACAATGGGCATCGACAAAACGGATATTGCCCAACGCGCGTGCCGTCTATACACAGATACGCGCGTCGTCTTTAAACTCCCACTAGTTTCCGTATGACACGCTCGAGAAACTTTCTCCGTTCGACACAATTTCGTTGCGCCGGCGAGCTCGTCGGTTTCGCACAGATATTGCTTTAAAAAGCGATCGATCTTTATAGTAACCTTGTAAATCAACGTAGTCACGGCTTAGAATAAACATTGATTAGCTAAGCTCCTCAAAAGGGACGTCGCAAAGTGTTTCCTCGATCAAGACCTTACAAATTCGAGTTAATGATATCACGCGCGTAAATCTTCTACCACGTTTCATTGTTCCATTCAACACAAATGCGTGGACAGAGATAATCGTCCATTCTTTATCGATGCTTTCGAACGAACCCGCGTCGCATCGTTTCGGCGCCAGAGAGGAGGACGCCAGGCTGAAGCGCGCGCGCGCGCGCGCGTGGCAGAGCGGGGTGGACCGTGTAAAAGCGGCGCACGGTCCTCTCTCTGAGGCCAGATGCGACTCGTCGTAGGTGTCGTGTCGGATGGGTTTACCAATTGGTACAGAGAGTCGCTCGCGGTGCGTGTGCGCCAGTAAAAACCATTGGCGTCGGCCGCGAGGGGGTGGGGGCTCGATTTGTGCGCGCGCGATCGGTCACATTCGCGTAGACGCAGCACGCGTCGCCGCATTTCACACGATGCACACGGTCCGCGCGCACGCACGCTCCGTTTCCCCCTCGCTCCGCCAGAAGCTTTTCAAACCGGACACTGCTATTTCAGATGTAGTCACCCAATTTCCATCCTCTCTCTTCCGCTTCCTATCTCATCGCGCGCGAGAGAATCTACGGGCAGTTGTCTGCTCGGCGGTCCAGAAGGGAAAATCACCGATGACAGTAGCCTACTTTGCACTCAAGTAGTTCGCCACTGGAGATACATTGAAATTAATGGGGACGCTCGGACAGAGCCGCGGAGTGTCCGACGCTCGGCCACTGTGCCTCATCAGTGGCTCTCCTTTCTCTCTGTCGGCCGTTATCCCTCGAACGAGTGCGTGCCTCGTTCTTCCTCTCTTTTTCTATCGGAAGGCGCGCGCTTGCGCCTATGCTCGAACCAGTGCCACCCGTCCGTCGAGCGCCGCGCTGTTGCCACCTCCTCGCCTCTCTTCTCCTCACCTTCTCTGTACCTAAGCGCGGCAGAGCTCCAGCTGAGCGTGCCCCAGTGCCTCTCAACCGCGTCCTCCGATCTCCATACATCGCTGACATTCTGAGAGCCACTTGGCGGGCCGGTTTCCCCTTCGCTGTTTCGGGGCACGGACGATTTCCTTTGCCCCGAGTGGAGGTTACGTTTCGATTTTGGCCATGTTAATTCGACCCCTCGGAACGGCCCTCCGTGCGTTGCCCCGCGGAAATGCTCGAGCTCTAAGAGACACTGTTCCGCCGAGTTGATCACGAAATTGAAACCGACTCGAATTGAATTATTTTTCACCGTGTTACTGCGATCCCGAGGCCCGTGTCGAGATACCGAGATTAGACCATTGGCTTTATTGGGGAAGGTGTTCCTTGCCGGTGCCGGCAGCGCCAAGGCTTTTTCGATGCGAAAAAAAAAGGAGTAGCCGGCGCGGTTGTTGCGACAATGTAAGAGCGAGGGATTTGCTCGGTCGCGGCCCGAGGTCCGTTGAAAAGCGTAATGAACGATTTCGCAATGTTTCTTTATTGTATGTACGTACGATTTACATGATCCAGTAACTGGTTGCATAACTCCCTCGCCGTTCGTTACATTGTTCGGCTTGTGAGAAGCGCGTTAAAAAAAAGGAAGATTGCGGAACTTATGACGGCGCTCGCCGTTGCATTTCTTCGCCGTAGGAAAAAAGAGCCTCTGCTCGCCCGTCGATTTCAACCATCCTGTTCATTCCTCTGGCTGTGATACAGAAACGGAATGCATACGCGGACAAAGCGCATCGTCGCCCGTAATAGGGCAAAAAAATAATGCGGACGGAAAGGACACTTTCATTGATTCGCGGTGCATCGGCGGCGATGAAATTAAGTTCACCGATAGAGTCACCGGTTGAAACGAGGTTAAGCCACCGTAGAAGGCTACATTCGTAACCATATGGTGTCTGCGGTAATGTTTTATGCCAGGGAAGGGTTGCGCCGCGACACGTATGGTCGGCATGGCCCACATGGTAGCTCTGCGACGCTTTCGACCCCATAGCATCCTGTCTATGGAAAAGGTAGTAAACGAGGGGATGGTCGGAAGGAGAGAGAGCAGTGGCTACGAGGCTTCTGTGCAGGAGAATTGGAAGCCCGACAGGGACGCTCATATTTTCAGTTTAACGTACACGCCTAATTGATTCTTCCTGCTTATTACAATAAATCACTAGAATTCTGCTTCAGAAGCAAAAACTGAATGAGGGACATTCGATTTGCCAGCGGTTTCTGTTAAATTCATCACATAGCAAATTTATATATATAGTCTATTAGAATACATATTACGCCATACATATTTCTATTATCAAAGGAATGGCTATTCGAAAAGCGCGAGCTGGCGAGCAGGTGTCTTGTATCCTGTAGCACACAGGACTTTCGAAAATCTGATTGTGCGGTGCACCTTTGAGCAGCAGAGGATAGAGTACAGCTGCCAAGTGTCCTCAACGCGGCCAGGTAGGTATTTATTGATTCAGTGGTAGCAGTGTGCCTATAGTTAGGTACTGTGATGTAACTCTAGAACGGGGCACAGAGGGCTGAGTCGCTGGCAGAGGCGATAGGGACGAGATAGGGTTGGAGGTGGCTAGGATGATCGCGCCGACAAGGCGGCGAAGAGAAAACGGTTGTTTGTAAATGCATACTGATTTCCTCCTATCTGGGCAAGCTGATCTTTTCTTCTACGTCGAAGAAATTGATCGGTTCACGTTGGATTCTGTTTATCCTTCTTCATTCAATTCTGTGGCTGCTTGATCGATAGCACGAGTGATTCTCGATATTGAGCTACTTCTCCAAGCTTATATTCACAGCCCCTTTTTATGATCACAAAATCATGGAACATGGTAGGCTTAGTTTGAGAGCTCCCTCTTTTTGACCGAGCACAGAAATTTCACCATTTCTCCACCCACCCCTCGTGTTTCTTTTAAGGTAGGATACACTTTATGCCACTACCATGGATGTGAAGCATGAGTTCGTTTTACCCAGAGATGAGCTAAACTTTTATTTAAATAAAATTCCGACTAACGAATAAAAGTTAAAAAAAATCATTCGTCATGTGTCGAATAAAGTTAACTCGCGTAAACGAACGAATGACGATTTTTTTTAATCGGAATTTTATTTAATATAAAAAATTTGCCCATCTCTGGTTTTACCAAGGGAAAAGGAAATTCCTCCAATCCCAGTCCTACACTCGCCTCGACATCATTCCGCCACCCGTTCGTAGACAATAACCGACTCTTCCGGACCGGGCGACCGTACTAACATAATAAGCCATTGTTCGCCAGCCGATAAACAGGTGGTAAATAATCAATTAACGCTTATCTATAATTGGACCACCCATTGCGTACCCTTTTCCCGCGTACCATCGGCGTTTGCGCGCGACGGGACAACCCAGCCCGGGTTTCCTATCCACATTATCTCGACCACTTGTGATACAAAAGTAGCCTACCCGGACAGACCAGCTCGAAACGGCGCTAGGATCATGTATACTCCGCCAGGATCCTTTCGCGCGTATAAAGTGCATAGGTTGCGCACGTAGCTACAAATTACCGAGAATTCTATCACCTGCAATTGCGAGCCTGCGCTTCTTACTGTTGATTTATGTGTTAATTAGCAACAGCGAGATTATTTATTGGCCAAAGGCGGCACAATGGCCCTGCCCGCGTTAGACCCCGAATAATTATTAACCGGGGGCGGGGGTAATTAACTGGGACATGTCCCTTGGCTTGTTTATGGGAACAGAAGCAGTAGGCGACGACGGGGTCGCGCGACGCTCCGCAGGCCACTCGCGGCGAGAACATTTCGGCGAGTGCTATTTTCAGTGCGCACGCGCGCACCCGTCATTCGCGAACAATTAGCGGTGCGCTATTTACCGGAGGCGAGGACAGCTGTGTGCTAGCCTTCAAGGCAGCGGGTCGCGATTTATTGCGCGGATTCCGCCGTAGTCTTGCTTATCTTGCCATTTTTGCGATAAGCACGATTTTCGGGCACGATGAATTTTCATAATTAAAGAACGCGGCCGCGGTATGGCTCGCTATACGGAGCAAGTTTGCATTGGATGTTTGAAATTATTCAAGATTAAAGTGTTCCTTGAATGAACTTTGTTATTGTTAAGTCAAAATCAGGTGGCCACTGAAGGCGACTCCCAGTATGATTTATTTGGGAAGGATATTTGAATTTATCGTGTGATAGCTTGCATCTTAAAGCATTAGAGTATGTGTATTTGGGATATCGTCGAGAAGCTCCAGTGATTCGAGTAATCGAGCTATTCACACTATCCAAGCGGTACCACCCGGTGGTTAAAATTGGAGCTTTTTGAATGGCATTACTGCGATGTTTCTCAAAACTTTGTACCTCTTCCGAGCCCTTTTGTTTGTACACAATTACCCGCCCAGCAATTACTTTTCGCCGGTTTACTAATAACGGCCATCAGCGGTTGAGAGTAATTATAAGCTTCTCGGCGGGATTATAACGTTGACGAGGAGGTGGAAGAGGGTTCAGAAGCCAGGAAAAGAGCCAGGGTATGGTGCATCGGAGCAGGTCGCTCGATACTGACCACCTCACGCCTACGAAGGTAACCGTCTCTCTGTCTTCCTGCTCGTTTTCCATTTGTGTGACATTAATTCGTGGTTCTTTTATCCAATGATCGCGTAAAAACCAACTGCGAAACTAAATCTGAACCGTTCTCATCGATTCAGACCTCTTCGCTCATAATCCTTCAATGCCAATTAAACCTTGCAAATTTCGCTCTCTCCGTTCAACTTTAATCTTTCGGTCCGCCATTATTTCGAGTCAATTTTCTCGCAGTCATCGTCAATTTGCCGTGGCTGCGAGGCCGACGTTGACGCGAGGACCCACAGGCCTCTTTATGGATGGAAATGGAAACCGACGTGGGGTTGCATTTGAAAGGGTCGGCGGTCGATGGAGGAGCGATCGAGAGATCGGATTGAGAACCACTGGCGAGCAGCAGGCAGCTGAGCGGACAAAGAGCGAACGGTTATTGCAGGACGACAGTGTAGACTCGAGCAGCGGCACGCCGGTGGGCCTCTCTTCTCTCTTCCTCTCCTTCCACTCTCTCTTTCGCTCTCTCTCTCTCTCTCTCACGCTCTTCCTCTCTCACTCTCTCTCTCACGCTCTTCCTCTCTCACTCTCTCGTCGTGCTGCTTGCATCTAAACCTATAAACTACCTGCACCTACACTTCCTGCCACTCGACAATGAAACCTTTTTCCAATCGCGTCTAGAGCGGTCTGCGCGAGCTCCGTTTTCTAACTTCCAAAAACTTTTTTAATTTATCTTGTCTATGGGACTCGACGGGACTGGATGATTCTCTTCCCGTTGCCTGACGGGACGTCGATTCAAATGATATTTCACCGCCGTTATTATTCCCTCAGACATGGTGTTCCCGAAGTGGCAGGGCAGAAAAATTTTCTTAGTTGTTTAATTACCGTACTTGCTACTCGGAGTAGTTCCTTAAGAGCAGAGATGAGCAAAATTTTTATTTAAATAAAATTTCGAATAACGAATAAAAGTTCAAAAACACTATTCGCCATGTGTCGAATAAAGTTAACTGGGGTTAACGAACGAGTGACGAATAATTTTTTCCAACTTTTATTCGTTTTTCGCAATTTTATATAAATAAAAATTTTGCCCATCTCTGCTTAGGAGGGGAACCTGGTCAGGTGTAATCGGCAGAAATCAACATTCAATTTTGGGGAATTTTTTGTAAGGGAACTATACGTGCAATCTTTTTAAAACTTTTAGGCTATATTATTATGTTTTCCGAGAAGTGAACAAACATTTTTTTATTTAAAAATAATGCGATAATTCCGAATAGCGTAAGTGTTTCGGAGCACACAATATATAATTTCCTTGCAAAATATACCCAAAAAAGAACCTTGATTTCTGGCGATTACACCAGGTTCCCCCCTTAACTAAAGGAAACGAGTAACGAAAATTGGTGAGAAGGATGCTTGTATTATAATTGATTCTTGTAATTTTCATACACTCCTACGCAAGTAGACTTGCGCAGTACCGTGTCCTGTCTTGACCCATTTCTATTCTGAGATCGGTAGATCGGTTGCATAGGCTCAGCTTCTAGAATTCTGCGTGGACACATCTGCCTCCTCCGCGAAGGTGGGACAGGAACGGTCAGTGGTTGCTTGTCATTGAATCACAGGTGCAGTAATTGCCGTCGTCGTCGTCGCCGTCTCGAAACGGCGCAGTCGACGAGCAGACGGTAACCTTGTATCGGTAATACCAACTGCAGACAGAGAATTGGAGAACGAGAGGCGGAGAGAGGGACAGCTGCCGATCGGGTAGAAAGTAACCGAGTAACCTACGAATTGCGTAACACGAGTCCTCGGTATTAATATGCAGAAGCGGTGGACTGTCTTAGAAGAAACAGCCATTCCGTAGAACCTACAGATTCCGTCTCTTCAGATTGCATTCGGTCACGATTGCCCGATTGGAGCCACCCCGATGCATCATGAAAGTTAGGTCCAAAGGAAGTTCTGTTTTGAACGTAGAATATTGTATGTTTTCTCCTTTCAACACCTTCAGTCGTCGTACTTCAGGAAGAACGAGAACTCTATACCCATCCTTGCTATCTGACCCAAATCTACTTATTTCTCTTTCCAGTTCAAAAGAAGGAAACATAACGCGGTGGATTCTTAGAATCTAGAGATACGTGGAGGAATTCGTGGGTCGACATATTATTAGAAAACTGTAGAGCTACGTGCGTTAGGTAACATCTATGTGTTGATAAAAATTGGGTAGAGTAGATATTAGTAGAGGAAGTGCAGCATACATATTTGGAATTGCAGGAAATGTTGGTAATTTGGAATACCGAAGTATCTAATAAACTACTAACGTATTTTGTAACACCGTAGATCTGCAGAATAAAAAAAAGTCAATCTGCAAAACTTTTTCAGTTAGTATTCATTCGTTCCAACCATGGTTAAAATATGTGAAAACTTTAGAGTTAAGCACTTAATCTGCTCATTTGCACGTTCCTTCTACGGTTACGTGTCAGTTTTGCGATAATTTCTAGAACGCAAAGTGTAACATGAAATTGTAGGTTTCAATGCCATGCTGGTAATTCGGAATACCGAAGTTGAAGGTAATTTGGAATATTCCAAAGCTTAGCGATGCTTTTGTTTCACGCGTACCCGCTACCGGCTAAGTTTCAGTTACTTTTTGTTTTTTATTATTACTGACAGTTTGAAATATAAAAGTTTACTAGTTTCCCTATGATATTATGCAGTTTTATTTCTTCCCATCCTCTGCCGTAATTTTTTATTCATCTTAAACAAACTTGTATTCCAAATATACTGCACCACCTCTATTACGAATCTGTGGAATAATTGAGCGTGTATTAATTGCATCGTCGTCGGACACAATGTGTTGGCATTTAATAAACTGCATTGCCAGATATTCAAGGAATGTCCATTTAATTACCATCCACTGTTTAAACGGTTTCCTCGTGGCGAGAGCCGCTAAAAGCAATCCTTCCGCGTTCATCGTAACCATTAGTGGACTATTTTCACCGTCCACGGGTGAAAGTGTTGCCGGTTGTCCACGAAGAGGAGGACAGGAAGCGTCAATTTCTCCGAGAGATCGTGAACGACCCGGGCCACTCGTCCCCCAGGTGTTATCACGAAGATCGACTCTTTCGCCCTGCTTTCTCATACCGCGCCGTCACTTCCTTTCTTCATCCCCTTTTCCCTCCACGTCGAGCAATCTCCATAAACTTCCACTGCGTTACGTAAAAATCATCTGCAGTTCATTTACTGTCAATTGCATTGCATTTCTCTGCATATTTCGTCGGTGTCCTTCGTCCTTCGTAGTTCCAGTTTCTAACAAATTTACCGAGCACATCCAACTTCTTCTGCTTTCGTTTTATCCGCCGCACCCCTGTTCCTCTCCGCGTGATGTCCGCGAGTAATCCGGCGGCAGAGTCTCGGTCGTCGAGACGGTTAATTCAACGTGACGGACAGCCGATAGAGACACACGGGTATCCTTGAAGTGGCCCAAAATTACGTGTTCGTCCATCCCCGTCTTCATTCTACTAACTAACCGGAAACTGCCACACTGCCCCCGCAGATTGCATTGCAAACGTACCGAAAGTTACATTCTATACGGTAATCCTTGGAATTCACAGAAACGATCGATTCCACGAATCGATTCTTTCCTCCCCGAACGATGCGCCGTCCGTACGAGCCGAAGCGGCATGGTGTGCGGCTCGCGTTTTCCAGTCGCATCGCTCCAATCGTTACCGCAATCGAATTGAAAGAACGATTAGATACAGTGGACAATTAACCCAAATTACTTTCGATTACATTGATTAAATTACGGTGGACCCGATTAAGCGAATCCCCGGCCCGTAATTGCATTTGTTGGGAGCGGAGTCGACCGCAGAGTCGAGCGGGCGGCTCGAAAACAGCGTGTTTGCTCGGCGTCGCGCTGCCGCGACTGTTGCGAGTCGGAACGGCCCGCGGGCATCGCCGCCTGATCGGGGCGGATAGGCGCAGCGATAAGAGGTTTTCGGCGATGCTTTATCAACGGCCTGGCGTGACGTGACGCGCCGCGACCAGCATTACGGCATTAATTAGTCGGCCCGAGCGAAGACAACTGGTTGGCAAGGTCGCCCGCCGATGCTCTGGACCCTCTTCACCGACAGCTGACAGCAAACGTACGCGATCGAGGTAGTACACGCCTCTCCGTACTAATCACGCTGCAAACGTTTCCTGTGCCCAGTGCCGCTCAACCCGCGGGGCCACCGGCGACAGATCGGACGGTCGATAAGCAGAGCGCGACACCGACACTTCACGAATTTATTCAGATTCATTCGTATTGAAAATATCGGATTCGGCCGGATTATACGTGCACGGGTCTCCTTTTCTTGCCGGAGTCAGAGAAGAGATGGGTGACAGATACGCGATCTACGTAAAAGAATGCAAATGAAACGGAACGGTGAACGCGGAGGGAACTACGCAGCAGTCTTCACAATTGATATGTATTAGATTGACCTCCTCTGTGGCCAGGCGAACCTCCATGCTTATACGAATCCTCAGCCCCGTTTTTACAACTATCGGGGCGTTAGATCACCGGGCACCCTCCGGTAACACGTAGCGGACAGTATTTCCCTACGAACTCTTCGATAATTTGATTTCCACGCTCTTCTCTTGCCTCCTGCGCATTGGGCAGCCTTTTCGAAAGCGTTATCCCGCGCGCCACCCTGGGCTGCGTGCGCACTGGAATTGGAAACTGGCATTTTCTACTCTGCGGAGTGTGTAACAGGTAATTAGTTCTTGCGCGCGGCGTGCACGGATAGGGGGGGGGGGGGTGGAGAGGGAAGGAGGAGAGGGAAAGAGAGAACGCTATTAAGTGAATTGCACGTTCGCAGGTACATCGCGCAGGTACGTAGCGGCTGGTGAACAGCGGACTCGCGCGTAACGCAAAACTGGCATTACCCCTTAAAGAGAGGGAGTACCCTCCGCCCCGCCCCCCCCCCCCCCGCTGCCCTGTTCAAAAGCCTCCCAGAGGAAACCGCCAACGACGGCCGTTGTGGGGGCAGATTTTGAAAATTACACGGCTCCGTGTCCGGTGCGAGCGTGCCGTGCTGCTTGGCCGAATTGTTTCACTTGCGAATGATAGTGATTCGACAGGGGTCGTGTAATTTGTAGCCGGGAGGACTTTCCGGAAATCTTTCCATTGTGGGATAACAATGAACTGTAGAAGGGCTGGTATAGGTCGCCTCCTTTTGCGCGTGTGATTTATTCATTTTTGCTTCTGCAAGTTGTGGGTGGATAGGTTCGGAGGGTGTTCTGTATTAGGGGTCGTCCTTAAGGGGACCTTCCGGTCTAGAGCCCAAAAAAAATAGGTGATTTTTAGGAATTAATTAAAGGAAAACTACTATATATAATTTAATGGGACTTTTTGCATTGTATTATGGATGTCTTAAGTTATAGAAATATATTTTTTGTTTTATAATTAATCATTGCAGACGGCCCTGGGGAGTCGTTAAAGTCAAGACGTAAAAAAATTGATCCAAATCGGTGGGACCTGTATCTCCAAAAGTTATTATCCGATTCGACTGAAACTTATTTTATTTTGAAGATTATACTTCTGGCTAGGGGGGAACTAGAAAAAAATAAAAAAATGACATTTTTTTTAGAAAATAACGACACTTGAAGTTTGAAATCACTTTTCCCTGTACTTTTCGTCCTTTCAACGGCTTTGAAAATTATAAATTTTCAATTTTTTGTAATTTTTCTAGCCTCCCCCCCCCCCCCCTAGCCAGAAGTATATTCTTCAAAATAAAAAAAGTTTCAGTCGAATCCGATATTAACTTTTGGAGATACAGGTCCCACCGTTTTGAGAATACTGTTTCGAGAAAAACGCGTTTAAAGTTTTACGTGAGCGCCGAGTGGCTGGTTGTTGCCCATGCATTTGCCGCTACTCAAATGCCTATAACTTCAGGAATTTTACGAATTTCAACAAATCCTTTTAAACACGTATTCCTAAAAGGTTGAACATTCGAAAAATGAAATAAAAAAAAATCGACTTTTAGACCGGAAGGTCCCCTTAAATTGCGCAAGGCTTTTCACGGGACATCTTTTTGTATACTTTGTGCAGCTCGTATCGACCTGTCTTCAGACCCCCGGTAATTTCACTCACAGTGTTGTAGACTCGTCACGCATGCTTGCACCATCGATTTCTTTTTGTAGCTTTGTCTGTACCATACGCCTTCGTTATCCACTGTAGGTGACATTACGGGAATCGCTGTCCCATTAATTACCTCTGTCGCTGTGCACACTCGTCCATAATAGACGATAGTATTACGGCTGGCAGAAGTGTCCACTGAAGGAAAGCGAGGAAATGTCTTGTGCAGCTTTAATCGGATCAATCGACGTTCTTCGCGTGATCAAGTAGAGCACATGAGTCCTTGCCTTGAAACATTGATGAAGTTCCACTGAATTGACGTGAAGTTGTACAACGCCGGTTGAAGATCGTAGAAGCAAGAATATTTTCGTTAATAATTGAATCCACCTATAGCCTCCAATTTTTCTAAGTGACTCACGCTGAATTATCCGAGAGCACAGGGGCATAAACAAGATACGTAAACGATCAAGATTCATGGATTAAATGTACGGAGTGCTTCAACCGTACAATATGTAGAGGCTTTTAGCCACCGCGTTTAGACTCGAACACGAATTTTCAGCCGTGCATTTCACGCGTTTCGTGTTCGTGAGGGGGTCGCAGGATTTGCTCGCAGGGGTAGGGTCGCCGATGAGACGCGAGATGAAATAGAAGGGGACAGATCGACGCAAGGGATGAAAGTCGAGAGAGAAAGGCACGAAACAGCTGTGCCTCTTCCGTGGAGACAAGTCTTCGTGTACGGGCCCATACGGACGTATACCGTGTAATACCGAAGTTATGCACCCCTCGTCGACAGAGGTTCTCAATTCGGTGTTACGTGAAAACTGAAGGGCACGCATGAGTTAAATGTTCGCCAGAAACCGCATTGGTGCGTTTCTTCAACGGCTCTCGCTCTCCGTAAGATCGACTTTCACGGTGACAACATTGTGATTCTAATATTAGTCCGTGAATAATACCCTGGTATCGCAGCTCGCACGAGTCACGACGCGAAAGAAGATTCAGATCAGTGGAAAACAACGATCTCTGTCGTTCAAGCTGTCGGAGTTCGAGAGGCGTGAAACGGTTCTACGTTTCAATAGCCGCATCGCACGTTTCACGTCGCACTTAAAGCAACTCCGAAGAGAAAAGCACCACGATCATCTCCATATGAATCCTCAGGAAACAAGAATATACCAATGAAGTGATTAATCTCTTCTCACCGCGATGCACTTGCACATATTGGCTGTTCAAGATAGGTACTGAAGAATTGACCTCCTTCTGCATCCATCCGCCATGCAACAGCAACTTTACTCCATCATCCTTCGTTCTTGCACTTACGAAAATCGATCATCCAAGAAAGGAGGCTCATCCAGATTCCCCGCGTACGTCTGACATCCTAAAAGACTCCTCTACCGCCGTGGAGCTGGCAAAAGGAAAGGCGAGACGCACCGAGCAGGCAGCCGATTTGCGATTTCTTCTTCCGTGCGCTAGGCTGGCTGAAATCGGGTGTGGCCGATGTAACTAGGATTCGAGCTCCATCGAGATCCTCCTCTCGGTGGCATTGACCTTGGCGATCCACGGCGTCCGCTGAATATCCGCGTGGCTACGCGTTAACAGGTACACCGGCAATCACCGCAATAATGGTCGAAGTTTCTTGCGACCGTTAGGTATGGAAGGTTGGTGGAAGGCAGTGTGTAGCAGTAAGCGACGAGGCGCGGATAGATCTGCCGTTGTCAGCATAGCTCATTGGTTTCGCCGGTGGTGGATTCCACCTTCGATGCAGAGGAGTGCCCGCAGGTTGTTGATCCTTTCTTCCCTTTCTTCCTCTTCTCCTTCTTCTTCCTCCTCTTCTTCTTCTTCTCCTTCTTCTTCTTCTGCCTCTGCTCCTTCTTCCCGCCTCCTGCTTCTTCTCCTTTGCCCACAGTCTTCGCTCGCCTCTTCCTCCGCCGCCTTTTCCAACGAGCCCTCCTCCCTGCTCCCATAACCCATCCACGTTGCAGCGTACCTTTACAAGATTATTACTCGCGGATGACAGGTAAAAGGTACACGATCTCTCGCGCGCGAACTATGGGTGAGGTGATCGCTCGATGCTCCATGTACATACACGGTCGACGTGTTGTGGAAACGTGCCGATGGGATCTGAATAACGTTGCAGTTAATTCGAAAATAATTCGTCGATGAGCCGTCGATCGGGATAAAATGGTAATGGATAGAGCGGCGTTGAAAGGAGCGAACTGAAGTTTGAAGTTCAGTGCGGCATCACCGATTAAAAATAGAGTCGAAGCTCCGAGCAGTGGAATGTTACGACCAATCATAATACTCCGAACGAGCTTGAATCACTCTGACTTCACTCTGCCAATCGCTGGTTGCCAAACATCGCTCGCTCTTCCACCGCGCATGAAATCGCAATGGCGCCTCTCACTTTACTCCATCCTCCCTTTCGTAAAAACCTCTCCTCGGCTTTCGCGTTTATGTCCAGCGGATTCCAGCGTTCGTCGTAAACGAAATTATCGCCGATGCTGTCCGTCGCTCGTCAGCGGCTACCACTGCCCACTTGTACATAATCGGTAGCCTCCGATGCGCCGGCAGTATCGTTCCCGATATTCCATTGGAAAGCCTCGTTCTGAAGCTCCCGCGGGAGAAGTGTATTCGCAGTGAAAGGGTAGCCAGTCAAATGGCACATCGTCAGCGGCGGTAGTTGTTAAACGATGGTTTTTATCGGGTCTTGTTCAGGGTCCGCGGCTAAGTGGCAATTATCCCTGTATTCCTTCTGGAGGAGAGGGCAAGTTGACGGTAAACGAGCGTACCTGTTGGTAACGCAGCGAGCTTTCGCCGCGTGTCTAGGTAATCGCGGGGTGGGTGGACGGCCCTGTGTGCCGAGGGTGCTTAATTTCACGTGTGCACCGAGAGTACCGGCCGAGTGGAATTCCGCAGGCACGAAAGCTCCGCGAACGAGGGCTGTCTACGAGCGATGACGCTCGCCTATATTGGCTTCAGTAAAAAACGATATTGAATTTTTTTAGCGAGACACCGGGTCGTATCACGTTTACGCAAATAACGTGTAATTCTTTGATGATTTTTTACCGCGTAGACGAGTGAACGATGTGGAATAGAGCTTTGGAGGGGAATTATTTCAGTTGCGAATCTGGGACGCCGGTTCACCTGAACATCTCAGAAATAGACTCGGCAGAAAATGCCGAATAAGCATGGCCACACGAATTCCACGGGTTCGATTGACCTCGGGGTGACGAAATACGAGTTTTTACAGCATCGGAGAAAGCTAGAGGCTCGATCTAACCTGTCCAGCAACTCTGACGCGTTCTTTGCAATTGCTCAGTGTCACGCGCGAAACGAACGTAATTAAAAAGCGACAGTTATTCGATGAAATGCGCGCTGGAACCGGTTGTCCCCGTTGTTTCGCGAGGCTCCCGCTCGCGGAACGGGCGGCGAGGGCGACGGTATGCAGTTCGCATCGCTCCAATGGAAAATCGTGTCGGATTATTATTGCACCGCGCGTATTATAGACGTATTATGTGTACGTGTGTGCCGATTAAGGCGGCCACCGGATGCACTTCGACACGACAGGTCGCGCAGTTCGTGTACGGGGGGTAATCTAAGCGTTACGAGAGCAGCTAGAGTGCCATTTGTCGCTGGGACTTCTCTCCGATCTGCTCCAATTAACTTTATTAATCCTTCCGCTTTCGCGGCCCGGCCTGCCTTACGTCAATCTCATTACCCTGTCTATCTCGTGTCTCCGTTACGCAAAGAAGCTTCGGGAGATAGGCACTTTTGTCACAGGCAGGCTCGAGAACGCAGCAAAATTTGACAACTTCGAATACTCCTCTGTTTGGAAGATCCGTCCCATCGCGATTACTACTTAGGTATATTCGCCTAATTTGTCCAACATCCTCCTTACGTAATCCCCATCTCGTTACGTAAACGAGTCGAAGACGCGCCCGCCGTCGATCGACTTCTTTCTTCACGCCACAATGGAAAGTATACCCACATTCCGCGTAGACAGTGCGGACGAATATTGAGCAACGCGCGCGCTCTGACGCAACCGACCGTCGAGTGTACCTAGCCGCGCCGGGGATCCGAAACGGCCGGCGACAATCGGTCGCTCGCTTCGGTATATCCTCGACCGAAGCCGGGGAGTGGACGGGAGCCACGAGACGGCCGCCGCGCCGTCGGGCGCGCGGCAATTAGACTCGGCCTAATTGAAAGTTGGACTACGCTCGGGCCGGTCGGAGGGCATCGGTTGGTGTGTCTAGGTCGGCGGTCGAGGTGCGTCGGGCGGTTCGGAGGAGGCCTCAAGGTCGAATTCTTCGAAGGTCGGGCAGCGTCTCGAAGGTGTGGAGGCAGAGGTGGGAGAGAGTGGACCAAGGAAAGGGAGGAACGATCGAAGGCGAAGCGAGAGCGAGAGGGAGAGGAGAGGCTCGAAGATGGCTCTCGTTCAGAATGGACAGTAATTGCGCGCTTGCGTTCGCCCGTTCTATATGACCGAGCCCCGAATGATTTAACGAATATGGCATCCGGCATTCCTATCGGCGGAGATTCGAGACGCGCGACTTGCACGCCCCCTCCTCCCGCCGTCCCTACCATCCCTCCATCTATCTGGCCACCTCGCTGAACCCGTCCGATTCCCTCGGGGGAGTATAATCGACCACCGGCTAATACTAATGGCACGGAGGCAGGCCATTGAGGACCAGTCGATAAATACACCCCAACTGCGTAAATCCACTTTGTTCGCGGTGGCGCGCCGATACGCGGCGCCTCTGACTTACGAGGCGGGCCGCTGACTTACGATCCTTATATTTAAAAAGTCGCGAATTTCGCGCGCTCGCCCGCGCGTAGGCAGCACGCTGCACGGCAATAAAGTCCCTTAGCCACGCGGCCGACGGGGCTCGCGCGCCTAATGGGGCAAGCTTTTTACAAGCGCTGCGCGTATTTCTTAAATTACTCGCGAACGAGTCCCTTGATTCACGAGATTAATTTCCCTTCCACCGCCGCCTGCTGCTCCTCCTCGATTCGCGCGGGAGAGGCCGATACGTCGGGAGGATGTTTGTTATCGCGCCTCGTCGCGGCGTAAATAAGCGTGTTTACGATCTTGCGGGTAATGGGGGATACGGGGTGTCCAATACGCGTGCATAATGCTCTCTGCTGTCGGGTGATTTCGATTGTCGCTCGTAAAAGTAGATAATTCCCGGGGATTTCTGGCGTCGACGGTGTATGTTCCGGAAAGCTTGTTTGACAGTCCATTTTCATTTTCATCGATGCTTTGCATATGTTTCTAGACGTGGCTTGGTTCGATTAAGTTGTTTGCCGTTGAATGGTCATCTTTCACGGCGGCTGTAGTACTCTCGGGTATATCCTCGAGAGTTTAATAAGAATCTGCTGCTGTGGTAATGTTGCACTCCTCTTGGGAACTGGCTGGTTAAAATTGATGTGTCGCAAAGTTTACGGCGCTTTGCTATCGAGCAGTAGGTACTTCGCGACGATTTTAGGGACCTCGACTGGGTAAGCCGATGTTGATATAAGGGTTTCGATTTATTCCAAGTCTGAAAGCAACCTCTAAATTAGGACCGATCACGGTTTACTTAAGGGTTACCTCTGGCTGTAACTTTAAGCAACGTTCAATTGATAGCTGCATCTCCGCTTTGAGGATGCAATCCAATCAGCTACAGCTTCATCAGCGATTGCTCTTTAACTATCCCCGGGCCTTCTCTAATCTTCCATCCCTTTCAATTTCCTACCTTTTCCCCGCCGCTTTTTCTGTTTCGTTGTTCCACAAAGCGTAGACGCTGCCAAGTACGCGCCCACATTTGCCACTGACGAAAGTCATTACCGTTCGCATTGAAACAGGAGTTCCTTTACGGACGGCGCACAAAGTGCCTGCACCCCCTTTGAACGGTGGGTTCGTAAAGACGCGAGGAAGATACGGTCGTTTACGAATGCCTGGCGCAAATGTGCAGCCTCTCGAGCAAAATGCTGCGGAGCCCGTAAACAATGCGTTAATGCTCGAGTTAGTGGTAGGAATAGTTGACGCGCGTTAATCGAGGAGCAAATATTTAATTCCGTTTGGCTCATCGCGATACTGCGAGCCATACATTGTTGCGGGGGTCCATTCAGCCATCAATGCGTAGTGAAATATGCAACGCTCAGATTTTAGCAATTGAAAGCAACTGCCACGAGACTGACACGGGGCAATATTCTTCGTTCACTCTGTATTGCTTCCGAAACCTCCGAAACGCTGTGGTCGAAGAAAGACTCGCCCAGCTGTTATCAAGCCCATGACTAACAATAAGTCACGTACGCTCTGAAACGATATACGAGGCGCAACGGACGTACTGGGGCACGCGTTTATAAGTGCGAGAAAAATGGCACGATAACGCTCAGGAGACGAATAACAAGAGGCGAAGGAAAGTTACAGCCTGCCGTCCAGAACGAGGACATGCATCCTCCGAGCGTCTAGAATTTTCCGTTCCACAGATATCTACCCGCGAAGCGTAACGACCGATGCGCGATTCTCGGAATTTTGCACAAAAGTTATTGAATTTAAAAAAATAGAAAGAGTCCGTCACGCTGCCCCGTATCTAAAACGAGATACGTACTGTCTACTTGCACAGAATTCGCTGTCGCAGTTGTTTACAATCGGTGCGGCAGAAGAGACGCGGAAAAGAATCGTATCACGTGTCGAAGGGGACAAAAGAAAAGCTGCGATACAGAGGACTCGAGCTAGATAGACTGAAAACGACGATGACAACCGGCATATACATAACATCCCGATCATAACGGTCGCTCTGACACGTAGCTGTCAGTGGCGCCCGACAGGCAGGAATAATGATAATGGTAATCCGCGCGGTAAGGCGAGTAAGCGCGCAACTCTCCTCACCCCTTGCGCGGCTCCCCTCCACGAGACGTTTCCCCCGCCACGGGCCGCGGCGTTGTGATTTCCCCCCTACCGCGAGGGCGACGCTGCCCTCCCCTCCCTCTTTCTCTGGGCAGGTTCGGCCAGCGCGATGCCTCGCCCGCGATTCAACCTGTTTTCCACCCCTCCACGTGCCGCGATCGGCTAGTTCCCCTCCGTTGTGTTTTCCTCCCCACCCGCCCTGTCTGACGCGCCCCCTCCCGCGGCTCGCTGCCAGCGCATGCGTGCGCCGGATGCGTGCGTGCGAGCGCGGGCCGTGTGCGCTGGTGCGCGCGCGTGTTCGTGTAATAATAATAAGAAGAGAGCAACTCTATGAGGAACCAACGGCCTCCGACCCGTTCACCCTATGCTAGGTGGAGCCGGTCTGATACTGTACCCTCAGTGGCTCTCAACCTGAGGCTCCGGATAGGGAATCGGTATCGTTCCGGTGCAGGAGCAACCTTTCCGTTGTGTATACGGTACGCATAAGCGAATGAGTACCGTATAACTGTAGTTTGGTAATGTTTTTGCTGCCTGAGTGCATAGCTGCTTCATTTGTTCGTTTGGTCAGAAAGTTTGATCGTTATTGGAATTTTTATCAGCTTCGTTCTGGGCTATGGAATTGACTTCGTGTTTGGAACTGGAAACTGTACATGGAGGAAATTACGTGTATTTTTGTCACTGACTTAATTTTACGTTTGTGGTGTAATTGGAGTGAAATCGACGTCGCAGTTAGGACTGCTGAAAACACGGGGAGTTTAATTATTGTTTCAAGTACAGAGGTCTAAGCGTCCGTTACAAAATCCGCGTAATAATTAATTTGCTCGGCGCGTACGTAATCGACGTCCATCGCGCTGCGAGAGATACGTGCATCGCAACGGTCGCGTTTACGTATCCCTGTTCTGCGCGAGCCTCTGCAAATATTGTTCGGCCCTCCGCGCGGTGAGAGCCACTGCGGGTGTGACCGTGAACGAAGAGGCAGGAAAGCAAGACAGCGTTGTGGAGCAGTATCTCTGTCCTCGCCCTCTGCCTCCTCGCCATGCCTCGGCGTGTTTCGCCTGTGCCTACCCCACCCATAGTTCCCACCGAGGGCGAAGTGGACACTAGGTGAAACGGCGGTGGGGGCGACGTGCCACAGAGGGGAAGCTCGTGGTACCGTAGACAGTGGGTACGCCGATGGGAAATGGAAGGGGACGGGGGCAAACGCGGCGAGGTTAGGTTAGCTTAGGTTAGACGTGCCGCCGGAGGAGAGCGGAACTGGTGTCTGAAGAGCGAGAGAGAGGAAGGTAAAGGGAGGTCACTCCAGAGATAGCCGAGAGATGACACCACCGCACCCACACGATCCAATATAGGGGCAACTGCACTCGTGCAGGTGTAACCGTGCCACACACAATCACCCTCTCCCCTGTTGCCTTTCTCTCAATCTTCGCGACTGCCTTCCCCACCTCCGAACCACCGTCTTCTGGATCTTTTCCTATCCGACTCCGGCGTTTCTGTTTCGCGTTACGTGTCCGCCGTCGTTCGGTTACGAGAGAGTCCGCCGGACGATCCCCCGTGACCCCTTCCCCCCCCCCCCCCGGCCCGTCTCGTGTTTGCTTTGGGAGCAGGAACGCGAGTACGAATACAATTGCAATTATAATTACGATTACACGGGATTGACCTGTCGCCGCTAGTGTGCATGCGCATGCCGGCAACGTCGCAAATCCACGCTTCCCCTCCGCCTCCCCTCCCCTTCCTCCCTCGACCATTCGACTCCCGCGGTTCCGTCTAGCTCTCTTCCTCGCGCCCGCTCGCTCACCCGATCTGCCTGTCTTCGTTACGCGATACGTACACTATCCGGCGTCGGTCTCTCTGCGCAATACTGTCGCCGCGCCGCCGTTGCGAACGCGCGCGGTGCACTGTCGTCATCACCTTCGTTCGCGATGTTAGGTCACACACCAACTCGGGAAGCAGATTAGACGTCTTTCTTTTATACACGGTGTTTCGTTCCCGGCGATCGTGCCTTGAGAGGTGAATCGAGCGCGTCGCTCGCCGAATTCCAACCCCGAAGTTCTCACGAGCAGCGAGCCACCCAGATTTTCGTCGAAGACGAGACTGCGGCGTGCATCTGCGCCGTGATACGCTCGGAAACGAAACACTGTCGCTTTCCAAGGACGAGCGCTCGCCCGACGAAGTTTGCTAATGTTGAGCGATTAATGGCGCAACCGGAGCGACACATAATTATCGAGTTAAGGACCATTAAGATAACTTAAGTGTTATTTTTAAGCCCCGTTATCGCTCGTACGATGTTTGCATTTCACGACTTTCCTGATTAATGCTCACCGATCGGCCGAGCGGGTTGCCCGGCATAGCCGAGAGAGAGATTAGACAATACACGCGCAACAGCGCGGCTCCTCCATGCTAATTTATTCAACTTTCCACGCTCAATCGATTCGACCGTTGCTAGACTCCGGCTATCTCGTTCGCTCGCTTTTCCAGTATTCTTCCTCTAATCGTAGTAGGTCATTGAATATAATTACAGCGGGTAGGATACCGTTGTTGATACCGACATTATTTTCTGCGTTTTATCGCTCGATCGTAGCTGAGGAGCGCGGCACGGTCCCTCCTATATAAATAGCTGACACAGGAGGAAGCGCATGTATAAAAAGACGTTCGGCGACTGCTCAAAGCGATCGAGCCCCGACGGTCAAGGTGCTTGGAATCTTTTAACATTTAAATCGCACGAAATCACGGGGACGCGCGTCTGGGATACCGGGGCTAGTTGATACGTTATCCAGTTTTCAATTTTTTTCATTTTTGTTTGAATTAATTACTTAATAACAAATAAGCTAAAATATTCTTTGGTCCATCCTCTGTAATATATAGTAAGCGAGAAGTTGTGAAAATACGTACAAAATGAAAGAAAAAATTGTTATTTGGACGAAGGTAAAATGTATCAATTTACCCCACTGCGGGGCAAGTTGATACTGCTCTGGGGCATGTTGATACGTCTGTAAAATATCCGTTTAATGAATAACTAATAAATTTGAAAAATATAATTTTAATTTAGATACCTTTCCAACGATATAGACTAAAAATGAACAAATACGTATTCTGAACACCAAACAGATTTTTGAACAAACATAGAAAAACATGAGGTGACTTCTTCTTTTTGTTAATATATTTTAATAAACTCATTTTGTCAATATTGTATATTTTCGCGCTTTGCCTTAAGGGGGTATAGGACTATTGAAATCTCGAAAAATCGATTTTTTTATTATTATTAATTCTGAAAGTGCCATGCTTTGTGAACATTTACAACAATGTATTGTGAGGAAATTCGAATAATTACGGAAATTATAGCGCTGAACGTAATTGAGTAACGGCCTCGGAGAGCGGCATTGGCGTATGGGACTTAACTTTGAAGCCGTTTATCTAGAAACTACGTTTTCAAACACGGTGTACATCATAACTCTTGAACGAATTAATATTTTCACTTAAAATTTTAACTGGAGCTGTAGAATTCCTTTCCCTATCGTGTGGAATTTCCGCATTAACATTGGATGTTTGTAAACACATTTTATAACTGATTAAAGACGATTTTTTTCCCATAAAAATGTGGAAAAAACTTAATTCGTGTGTAACTTTTACAATTTTTGTTTAATTCGCCTAGCAAAGTTTTACACGATAACTATTAGTGTAGAAATTACTCACCCCAAGGCATTTTGCTTTAAGATGATTGGTTCACCTGGGATTATGTACACCAATTACAGCTGCGCGCTGCGGGGGACCATCTTTAGTATCAAATAACTTGAATAATTTTCAACATTCTGACTATTTTTTTATTTTACATTACTTGTACAAGCGTATATAAAAAACTGTGAAAATGCCGGTATGGTGATTATTTGGTATCTAAGCAATCCAACCGACAAGAAACAGTCGATTTTAGTCGTCCAATAGTCCTATAGGGTAGATGTACCATTTGTGGCCACTTGAAGGATTTCCGTACCACTCACAGATACATAACTTACAAAAGAATACGTACACAAAAGTAAAGAATATATAAGTGTAATCCAAAATATACAGATAATTAAAATATTCTACGTTGAACAATGTTTTAAACATAATTATTTTAAAAATCATTATAATCATTAGAGTACCATTTTTGGCCAGCCGGCTTTCCATTTGTGGCCACTTATAGAATTGGTAATACGAAAGACCCACAGTAAGAATTGTAGTTTTTAATTTATTACAAATGTTCACTACTGAACAAATAATACAATACTTGCTGCACAAAAATAATATTAACTGCCAATATCCTTTTTAATTTTTCTTTTGGTAGCGACAGGTTTTGCTTTTTCTGTTTTTTTTTCTTATCCTTTCTTCGAACTTTATGGCTTTAATCTTTTTATTTTCTTCTATTTTTGCTAGTCTTTTTTCTTTATTAATCTTTCTCTCCTCTTCTTTGTTCTCCTTTTCTTTTTTTTTTGGCCAACATGATCTCCATCCATTTGTCTGATGTTATTACAGCAGGTAAATGTTCAACTGCTTTCCGCTTTCGCTTTATGATTTGCTTTTCGGGCCATAAAAGAATTTCGTTGAAGACATCATTGAATGACTTTTCACGAATCGTAAATATCTTCGACTTTAGAAGAATTTTTTCGCTAACTATTGTATAATAATTTTACAATAATTAGGTATTGTACGATAAGTTGCTAATGAGAATGCTTACTGACCAAAAATGGTTGTACCGTGGACTGTTTATGGCCATTACGTGGCCACGAATGGTACAATTCCATTTTCGATGTACCATTTTTGGTCAGTGCCTAATTCCACTAGAGTTTAGGTTATATCGTTGAAATTCTTTTTTAAATCTCAAAAATATTTGTTTTTTAATATAAATATGTATAAAACTTCATCCATACTCTTGTTAAATACAGTAACTAATTGTTTTCTTACCAGTCGTATGCTAAGCACCATTTGCAAGGATGTGGAAAGTTATCAAAGATTTGCACATTCACGTATGATTATTAAATAAAACGGGACAACAAAACAGTAGAAAGTAGTAGAAATGGTGCCAACATAACCCACCCTTAGACAGCTTCATTCATTGTAATGAAAGTAAACTAAGAATACTTAATATATCGGAATAAATAAGACAGTGGCCACAAATGGTGCAGTGGCCACAAATGGTGCAGTGGCCACAAATGGTACATCTACCCTACCCCCTTAATGATATTGAGTTTTTTCTATTGCGGCACACGCTTTTTCAAAAATATCCTTCGATATTTCGCCACGATTTGTCTTTTTGATATAATTTCGAACCATTGTCCTAGAATTAAAAAGAAAAAATTCAATTAAAAGTAATCGGGGAAAATTGATACACTGTATCAACACGCCCCAGAGAACACTTATCAATTTACCCCACAGGAAGTTATTATGTACAAACATGTCCATAAAAAAATGTAGAGCATATAAACAAAATAACAAAACGTAATTACCTTACCTCCAAAAACTCAGTGTGATGCCAAATCAATTTGGGTTATAAAATTCTCTATACCGTCTCAAGACGGTTTGGAAACTGAACACAACTACCTATTTACTTTTCATCTGTATAAACGAAAACAGTTAAAAAATAATTGCTAACGTCAAGGTACACGTACGTACGCTGGATCGTAGGAAAGAATTGAACCACAAACTTCATAATATATCTCGCTCAAATGGAGCTACATATATACGGTGTCTCCTACTTAAATATGCGCCGATCGTCGCCGCGTCCTTTTCACGCGCAAATTCTTTTGCTTCTGGAACATTTCGATGAGGTAACGCGTTATCCCACCGGATATGAAGAACTCCAGAAATAGATCATTTCGATAATCGCGTCGACTTTGTTACACCAGAAACGGAGTAGAGTTAGTGATACATGACAGTGGCAAAAATAAGTTTAGGCTTCGGTGAGGGGACAAAGTTCAGCGTAGATCTCTCTTACGAAATCTGAATTTTAATCGAGGGAATTGTGAAGGAAGAAGTGGATCATATAAATAAACATACACGAGGTCGTTTTCATCATGATATACATATATATATTCTTTTAATTCCTCTATGAAAGGGAGTGCATTTAGTAGGTATATGCGACACGCACTCGTATTTATTTGACGGGTTATTGAACGGTCGGGTGTAAACAAAAATAAAAATTTCGCACGCACGTACGCATATATAGTACCTCTCTATTTAGTCCCTCGCGTTGAGATGCCATGTCCAGGGGACGTTCTCATGGTGAATTTCCAATATCAAGCCCGTACCGATCGCGAGCCTGCCATACACTACAGCCCGAGTCACCGGATCCACCTCGCGGCTTAATATCACCGCTTGTCGGACGTTAGCATAAGCAAACATGGGGTTGAAATAGCGACGCGCCACGCTTCAATAGTCGGCCCATCGATAAGTAGAAGAATGAAAAAGAAGACCGTTCAAACATCCATGGCAACCGACAAAAAAAGGAATCCCTTTCGAACAGATTTCTCTTTCACGTTAAACCACCAATTAACGTTTCAAAATTGCATAAACACTAGTGTTGTAAAAATGAGCTTCGAGCCGTGAGCTTCAAGAGCTCGAGTCGCGGCTCAAACCCTAAAGGCTCGAACCCTTAAGGCTCGAAGCTTGTAGCCTTGAAAGCTCGAGCCTTTAAAGCTCGAGTCTTCAAGCTCGAAGGCTCGAACCTCGTAGCAGTCGTAGCCATGACAGCTAGCTCGAGTCGTATAAAATATAAATTGTATGTAGTGAAGTGATGTATAATTGGTGGAACCATAAAATATTATATCAAGGACTTGGAGTTAACTTCATTACTATTAAACACAAAAGCCTCCAGCTTCGAGGCCCAAGCCTCGAAGCTTGAGTCTCGAGCTTCGAGAGCTCGAGCTTCATATGATATTAGCATTAAAGGCTGAGTCTTTAAGGTTAAGGTTTAAAGCTTTGAAGACTCGAGCTTTATACAACACTAATAAACACAGTATAAACAAAATATATGAAGCAACGTTTATGGATAATCTTCACTGCGACCCTGTAACTCTGTGATCAACTGTCAGGCTCCCCTCGCCCCAGAAATTTCGTCCTCCCGTAAACTTCACCCCAAATACAGCAGATACATATTCCTTAGTTTCGCGAAGGATTTTATTCCATCGAAGTTTGCACGCGCTCGTAGGGCAAGGCGCGACGGAGAACGCCCTCCCTGACGGAAGATAACAGGCAAGAAGGGGAGTTTCGATTGGTCGCAGATAGAGAGAAGCGGTCGGTGGCGAAGTTGCGGGTGTATTGTGCCGGATGAAATTAAACCGGATTTCACGGGGGATTAAATGGTATTTCACAACCCCGCGGGGCTATGCGCGCGCGTGCGCCACGCAGAGGCCACCCCCCTGTTTTGAATTTGGGCGTGAATGTGACAGTCGGTTTATACGATTTTCGGATTGATGGGCTCGCTGCGTGGAATGCCAGGAAATGACGAAAATAATTATTATCCGCGGAGTGCTCCGTTCGTGTTCGTGTTCGTGTACGTGTCGCCCTCGTTCCGCGCTCTGTCGGTGCGCGTGTAAACGTGGTCGTCTGATACGCCACCGCGGTACTTTCGACCGTTGGATATTAACTGGACGCGGAATCATTGGACCCGGTTGCCCGCGTGCCCGACCGTGGCCACCGAATTGGCAAAACCCGAATTCACTTGTTCCGCCGATAAAAATTCACCGTCGATAGAGAATAACATACCCCCCCTCTATAATATCGAGCATCGCCCCCGCGTGCCACTGACTCGGGCTGCGATACTCCCGCGTTGCTGGATTTAACCGTCATTGTTCGTTTCTTCCCCAAACGTACCTGTGAAAAGTAGGGCTGTTCGGGTGCTCGAATATTCGGGCGGCTTGAAGTTCGGACCGAGCCGGGACTCGGTTTTCGAGCCGAGCCGGATACCCGTCAAATTCGGGCGGCCCGAAAAATCCGAGTAGCTCGAATTTGTTTCGGGCGGCTTGAAAAATCCGGGTAGCCCGAATCGTTTCGGGCCGGCGGCGTACGTCTTGAATGTGGTTCGAACAGTGCGTACAAGGCGTACGGATTTTCCGAGCCCGGATTTTTCAAGCCGCCCGAAACAAATTCGAGCTACTCGGATTTTTCGGGCCGCCCGAATTTGACGGGTATCCGGCTCGGCCCGGTCAGTCGAGCCGAGCCAGGCTCGGCTCGTTTTATTCGAGTACCCGAACAGCTCTACTGAAAAGCAGCATTTGCGCAATTCGCTTCGATGGCCCGACTTCGACTGTACGCATGGAAAGTGTGGGAAAAGGGCAGACGCGGTTAGAGCTCTTAATATCGCCCCAAATTCCAAAATAATCGGAAATTGCGTATGAATACTTGTGTCTTATAGAATCCATCACCCAAATGAAGCCAAACGCAACAAAGGCGCCAGGCATTGTCGCGGGGATGCGCAGTCCGCGCCGGAACAATATCGCGGCTGCTGACGAGCGGCGCGGCGCGCATCGCCGTAAGCAATGCATCAGCTTCGGCTGACCAGTGCCAATAATTTACGATTATCGATCCAGCCGTGGCGCTCAAATTTGCTAATTACGCAATAATTATACGGCCCGCATTAGATCCCCGGACTACGGCGCGCGATCAGCCCCTCCCCGGCCGGCAGAATTATTGCCCGAGGTTCGCCCGTGGTCCAGGCGTATCGAGCGGGACGATACCAATTCGGGCTCGTCGCTGTCAATAGTTCATAGTCAGGTCGCGACGCGTATGAATTGACGCCGCGCGGCGCAGCACCTGCGGGGCGATCGAATGCCCCCGTTCTGCCTATAGTTTCGCAGCTAGCTTTTGCGAACGGGGAACGCGAGCGCTCGTTCGTGTGCACGCGCGCGCAGGAGAGAACGAGCCCTGGGCTCTGTTGTTGCGTTCGTTCGGCTCGTTCCACGGTGCGCACGACGCGATGGGCACACGATGGACAACGATGCTCGTTCACTGTGCGCACCGAATCTTCCCGCGATATGCATTGCTCGCCAGCTTATGCGCTATTAATAACTTTGTAATAACGTTGACTCGCGTCAACCATCCCGGTTCGTCGCGCACGCCTCGGCTGCACGAGTGCTTTGGATTCGGTTCGTCGAACAGCGAACGCTGCCACTCTGCTATTAAGCTCCCGAGTGTCCTGTATCTGTTGGTCGATTGTTCGTTTAGGGGGAGTCAAGTTTTATTCGACTGATGAAGGGGCAGCTTTCTATATTGGGAATGGGAGAGCTTGTCGCTCGAAATTGCAAACAGCTTAGTCCAGCTTGTTATCGGATCGATACGAATTTCAGCCTTGAAACTCCTGGTCTCGATAAACCCAGCTTTCTAAAAATAATACGCGGTTATCTGCGGGTGCGTTAAATATAGCAGCTTGTTGAAAGGAATCTGGGAAATTACGCCTTCTTCACCTCGAATACTCTCCCAAGTGTGATTTTCTCCTCCCCCCCCCCCCCCCCCCCCCCACCCACCCACCGTGGATCGCTCGTAATCGCCGGCCGACAGGTGTCTCCGCTGTTATCAGGTCCCTTTGAATACACCCGCGATATATTGTCAGGCTGGTTGGTGCGTGGTTGCCGCGCGTGTGTCTTCATTTAGCGCGGCGATAATCGCTCGGCAGTTATCGCTGGTGCGTGTGCATATAACTGCGTGACGCGGTAGGTAATGCGCGTCACGCGTATCAGCCTCTTCGCGTCGTTTGCCGCGCGATACGCCGCCGCCCGTAATGAGATTACTTAATTACGATGTCCGAGCGGCCGACTTTCCGCTGGCGGGGGTAGGCGCGCACAGTGCCTACGCCCTCGCGTGCCGCGCAATTAAACCTCCGCGCGCCCGCGAAATTAAAAAGCGATCCAGCCGCTGCCCGCCCAATTACCTTCACTCTGGATTTATCGCTGTCCCGTTAAGCGCCGCGTAAATCGATCTCGCGAGCCCGCTGCTCGCGCTGGCCGCGGAGCGGGGCGAGATTTTTCAGGGCAGCCGTCGGGAGCAGCTCGTCTCTAATGCACGCGTTCCTTTCTGTTTCAGGTAAGTCAGTGTGGAGTAACGGCACACCATAGCCGCCGCCTATCTTGCCGACTCTCTGTCTGATTAAGCTACCGCATGCACGCGCATGCGGCGGCGGTAAGGATACAATGGAACAGTAAATTCGGTCTTTAAACGAAGGCGTTAACTGTGACAGGACGATCGAGAACCGTCCGCGGTGCCCTGTTTTACCGTCTCGTGCACTCGTCAATGGGATCAATGGAAGCCGAGCGAGAGATGGCGTACAACATAGGCCGCTCTGTTTACCAGTGTTTGTTTGCCCACGTTTTTTCGAAGGCGATTGTTTCGACCCTCGAAACCTGTTTACCTTGACATCCTGGGTGGCTCGGCCCGCTTCCTTATTTCGCTTCCACTGGCGCCGGTATGAGTGGTCAGCGAAATAGAGTGGGTCAGCTCGGCCGGGGCGTTAAAGTAAACAAGCTTCGGGCTCCGCGACAATGGGCTCGAAAAAACGTGGGAAAATGAACGGGCGAGCTTGGGGTCGTAAGAAGTGTCTCGCTCTTCGCACCTCTCGCTCACCTCACCTCCCATTGATCCCATTGAAGGATGCACGGTAGCTTAAAGTGGAACGACTTTAAGGCGGACCCGCGACGAGTGTCTCAGCGCCTCCGCCGAATGTACAACTTTCAGGAAGTTCTCCTGACGAACCGAACTTGTTAAATTATGTACTTTAACGGCTGGCTCGCGTTACTGCTTCGCTGTACCTTTATCAGCAAGTGCATAGACCTTGTACGGTGAACTTGTTACGCAGCGTGCGTTTAAAGGAACTCTATAGCTTTCCATGGATCGACATCGGTCGAAGGTAAGCGAACTGGGGGTGATTTTTAAAATTCTCGGAGCACACAAAGCTAGCTAGAAATTCAGTTCCCAGAGGGCAATTCTTATCGCTTGGTGCATACTGCAAATTTATCTCCGATTATGTTTAAAGTATCTCGGTGCCGGTGCTATTTCTGAATACGCGATCTCCAGCTGTGCCCGTGCATATTCGATGCGCGAGGGGTTAAGAAGCGGTAATCCTGTAATTCCATCGGATCGCGGAGCGAGAAGAACGCGCGCACTGGTCGTCTGGCGAGATGGACCAGCGTCTGGGAGAAACGGAAAGCTCCGTGCAGCCTCTTGTCTTGAGGATGGCCTCGTAGGTAGCCTCAAGTCTTGGCGCACCCTGCAAAATAGGTTGCCTCCGTCTCGTTTCTTCTTGGCACTTGCACGGCGCCTCGCGCCCTCCTCGCCCGCCTCCCGCTCCTCGGCGCGAAGGAGCAGGACGGAAGATGAAGGAAGACGACGATGAGACGGCCACGAAGAGGTGAACTAACAGGATCGCAACAAGTGACCGACCGCCGCGCCCTCCTTCTATTATCTCCTCTCCCTCTCTAGTCCTCCCTGACTCCTATTCCCAATAGTCTCTTCCCTGCCTCGCTTCCACTCTTCCTCCGCCTCTCTCTTCAGCTTCCACCTTCGCCGTTCGGCTCCTCAGGTTTTACGACCCCTTCCTCTGACACCGATTTTCTCGCCCTCCCCACGCTTTCCCATACGCCTCTCCGTCTTCCTCTGCCCCAACTAACCACGAAGACTCCACCGACGCGCCTGACCCCGCGCGTCGCCCGTCGCCCGTTTACCGACGAAAAGGCGAGGAGTTTCGGAAGGGATCGAGTGTGCTGTTCGATCTGTTGCTTGCATACGAGTGGAGGGCGGAAATCGGTGGAGTCGCGAGCTTCGTCGCGTTTGCCTTCGTAATACGCGACACTGGTGGTCAAGATTCTTTTGATAGCCTGGTCTACTTTTTGTACTTTGTTTAACTCCTTAGGAGGAGAGGTCAATGACCCACCACATAATGAGCTTCAAAATTGAAGAGTCGTTGTAGAAAACACTGTAAGTGTCCAAATTAAAAAAAAATATCGGAAAATGTTCTACGTGCCAATAGTGGCACTGTATTACAGAATTTGATTTTTGGCGCGGTTTGAGGCATAGGTAGGGGAGAGTGGGTAGGTTTGGGTCAGATTTCAATTAATCTCTAATATGGACCAAAATGAGAGAGAAACACGCTTTAAATGTGAATAGTTATAATTAGTAAGGTTCTACCATCAATGATCCATCATCATTTCATTTCATTATTCCAAAGAAATCTTTAAAATTATAAAAGTTCTAAAAGTAATTATTTCACCCATACCTCCCTTGAGTGGGGAGGTTTGGGCCAGGTAGGGGAGAGTTGCCAATATCGTACCGGTCACCTAAATCGTACCGCATCAGTTTCTCAAAAATTAATGAATACAAACGACGTCTGATGATAAAAATATCAAGTAAATGCGAAATAAGAAATAGAAACAAAACTTTTCGAGCTTACACCCTATTTTGTGCGTGCTACAAGCATTTAAAAAAATCAGGTATGATTGATGTAACTTTTTACCAGTTTATTTTAGCTGATAATAATCAAACAATGCAATTTTCTCCTGTATTTATGTATTTCTCTAAAAGCGGGTTTAATGTAGAATATTTTACATTCATTTTAAGTACATATTACATTCATTATAAAGTTTAAACTTATATTTATAAATAAATTGATCATGTTTACTAAATCGTACCACTACAATCGTACCAGTAGGATTTGACAACTCGTGTGTTATATAGGTTATGTACATATATCATATACATAGTTTATTGCGGCCTGTGTGTGATTCATATACATATGTATATGTAACTATATAATAATCATTACTGCATATTGAATAGTTTCTTCTCTATTTGTTATTGACACTATTTTTAGTGCAGGTACGATTTAGGAGACCGGTTGCCTAAATCGTACCTTTTACAGTATGTGACAAAAAGATTAATAACAAATTAATTTGTTCTGAACAAAAGGTTAAGCGTATAATAGTAGGTGCCTAAAAGACCAAGCTCCAATATCCAATAGTCATTTCCGTTCAAATTAGTACCAAATATGAAATATAACTTAGAATGTCTTAAGTGGTACGATATAGGCAACCCTCCCCTAATGGGGATAAATGGGTCGTTGAATTTTTCTATTAGTTTTAGTAAATAAAAAATGCACTTCTACTTATAGAAAATTAATACGCTCTTCAACAAACTTCTCGCTTTGTTTACGAATTCCCCTACTGCTGCTACAACGAATGATACATATGCAAATAAGGTATGCCTAACAAGGATGGAAATACACTAACTGACCCAAACCTACCCACTCTCTCCTACACCTACTTCAGAAATCGGACCTCCAAGGATTTGAACGTCCATCATGGAGAATGTCCAGAACCATCGACAGTGTTTGAAGAGATAAACGCAGCGAGAGATACCTTCACGAGGAACGTGGAGCCCTCGCACGCGCTCAGAACGAGTGTCACGATCCCAGCAAGCGGAGCAAGCAGCTATCTAAACATAATCGGATGAATTATCGTTCGAAAGTCGAGCAGCGTCGTTCCCCTGTCACTCGGGGCTAGAATCGAACGTGTCCAAAAGCTCGGGCGGAGAATTTACAACAGCGGCGACGACGCCGAGCGAAGCGAGCCGTCCCTGTTGCCATGCCGACATAGGCGAAATTAAACGTTTTCGATCGTCGTCCAGCCACACGAGTCAGCTCCAGAAACGACGGTGGCGAGCCGGTTGCGTAACGGTGTCACGTAATAACAACGAATCGACCTTCTCCTGCAGCCCGTAGCCACCCACCTTCTCTCTCGCCTCCCAGCTCGTGGCGCTCCCGGTGAAGTAGCCACGTTCTAGAAAGCCCTGAAACGTTTCTCCTCGAGCGTGCACGATAATACGCGTCCTCCGCTGGTCGCCTCTGCTCGCCACCGCTGCATCCCTCGGGCTGGAATCGACTAATTATGTCGAGTTTTATCGATCAAGGACACTCACCGCGCGGCAATTCGTCCGCTGCAAAATGCGCCTCGGCGACGACGCTTGCGCAAGAGGAGCGCGCGCGATCCTCGGGCAATCTTGAAAGCTGTTTCTCTACGATTTGGAAGGCCGTAAAGCTGCCTTCGGGGTTTCTTAATTCTCCGTGCCTAAATTAAGAAGGGCCGCAGCAGAGCGGAAGCACGGCGCTCGAATAGCGTCGCGTGGCTGGGACCATTGGACTTCTCACGGAGATCCCGCGCAATGTTCGCGAAACGAGGGCGTCGCGGCCACGCCGACACGCGCATTTTTCCCCCGTTCGCCCTTCGAGGCGTGCTTCCAGACCGTTTCTACTCGGGCATTACGCTATTTACATAAAAGTTGGCGCAATTGTCGAGGGCGATGATTAGCCGGGATTACAGAAATCAGGGGAGGAGTGGGAAACGTCGGTTGAAAAAATGGGTGATGCCGCGGTAGCTAACGATTACCCGTCTCCTCGCTCCTCTTCTCTTTTCTCTCTGTTCTCAGTTTCTCCTTCGCGATAGGAGAAACGGCGTGTATTCTCCGTGCCTGAAGACCGTTAATGCGAGCTCGCAGCGAGCAACATTGCGCTGCTGCATCGATAGGCTTCTAATTGGAGAGAGAAGATCCAGCGCGTATCATCGTGGGACTGGCAACTTTGCAGCGGATCATTACAGGAGGGGAACAGGCGTCGGCTTAGGTACTGTGATTTGCAGATTTGTTCGAAGCGCTGCGGATTATACAGGGTGGTTCGAGCTGCGTTAGAAAGCTTCGGAATATCTCTTCGCATCCTTTTCCACGAGGTCTATTAACCAATCAACTTTATATCTACATCAAGTTCTCCAAGTCACTGCAGTGCGATGCGTTTCAGGCACTCCAGCATTTCGTTTAATCTTTCCATCCCCCTTTCGAGTCCTCCTCTCCATTGTAACCACGTTCTCGCCTTACCACTGGAATTGGTAACACGATTCCCCGCTGTTACCGACGGGCTATCCCGTTAATAAACAAATAGTGTCCCGAGGAAGGGTCCGCCCACCCTCGGCGGTTCTCCGTGAGGGAGGGGTATTTCGCCGGCAATTTCCTCGTGTTCCCTTCGGACCAGCGGGGTACGATCGAAGCCAAGCCGTGCCAGTGGAGGAATGCCTGGAGGCCTTCGCTCGGAACAGTACACCGCGTTCCCTGTTGCCTGCAGCGGCGTAACAACGCGATAAGTACAGCGGCCGAGTCGAGTGGGTACTCTGGCGAGATAGGCCTGGCAGGTTTCCTCCCCGTTAAATCGCTGCGGACTGTACGCCCGCTGCACGGCGAAAGGATACGCGGAAAGGTAGCGGCGAAGTCCCCGACACCGTCCTCTGCATATCCTGCTCTCTCTCTCTCTCTCTTCGTCGCCCCAACTTCGCCTCCCCTTACCTGCTCCTCTTTCCCTCGCGCTCGCCCTTCGCCTCTCCCTGCCCCCCCCCCCCTCGCCTCCCGCCGGCCCTTCCCTGTCGACGAACTCGCGAGTTCATAGACAAGGACTTGGTGTTGTTCGCCGCAGGTGGGACTGTCGAGGAAGGAGAGGAGAGGAGCGACGGTGGGGCAGAGAAGAGCACGGCAAGAGGGGTGGGAACGTTGATGGTGGTGGTCGCGTCGCTAGAGGGGGCGGCGTACAGTCTGCGGGGCCGCAGAGGGGGTTGCAGCCGTGCACGGTAGGGGAATCGGGTGAAGTTTGAACCGCTGTAGCGCTAGGGGAACTCGAGAGCGTGTAAATGCGTGTGCAATACCGTCGGCGCGCGTACGTCGCCGCTCGACTGGGCGCGCGCGCGCGCCCGTGCACACACGCCCACGGCCGCGTGTGAGTCAGCTTCCTGTATCACCGGTCGACTCGTTCCCGTGCATATTGATATTTTCGGTATGGCAGGCACGCCGTGCCGTTCGAGGCCGTCGATATCATCCTCGCGAATTTTCATCGCGTTTCGACGACTCGCCCCGTGAATCCGCGCCGGACTCGTTAGAAAAGTCCGCCGCAATGAGCTGGAATAGTTGGGCGGCTGTTGGGGCAGCAATTCGGATCGCGGGATGGCAACGGTGGGGCGCGCGAAATTCTTGAAGATCCTCGGGCTGCGCGTGCGCGCCGAAAGTTTCTTTCCGTGCGAAGCTCGCTGGCTGGAAGTTTCGAAGCGACGGGGTTATATACCCTATCGCGGGGAGCTGGTAGAAGGCAACTGTTTGATAACTGCGACTCGAAAACATTTAAAATTCAGTGGATGCGCGATGGGACGCGATATCACCGCGCGAATTTTCGCTCGAGTGCCCCCGCTGGTGGGAGTTAATTCACGCAAAGAATAGGGGTTAATTGTAGTCCGATATCCAGCTATTGGGAGTGTGCCCAATATCGTTGTTCTACCCCCAACCCGGTACAGAACCAACGGCGAATATTTATGCTTTTCCTATTTTACAAACTGCCATTTTCATGCTGCGCACCTATAACAGCGTATGCGCCGCTCGCCAATTGGCCGGGCATATTTAAGGATCGATCATTCGAGTGCAATTAACGCGATACCGTTCTGCGCGCTAATTTATCCGCGTCGTTTCCACCAATTTGCCAGGAATTATAGTAAATCCGTTAACACCCCCGGCGTTTTCTGTATTAAACGTATTCACCGTAACAACATCGATCATTAAACTTTACCGCGAAACATCAACGGGCAGGCCAGATCATTTTATAATAACTTGCCCAGCGTAATTCACAATCCAGAGAGTGTCTCTCACCGACCACAGCATTTTACCCCGCCTCTACACTTGATTCCACATAGGAGCATCTCGACGCCCCTGCCGATTTGCGACCGATCTGCGCAGCTCCCAATACTACCCACGGTTTGAACCGCATGCGATTGGTCGTGGTAATTTCCAAGGAATAATTGGTTACATCCCAAACGCGGGACCTGACCGTTGTCAACGTAAACAGTCCCGCACGAAGAGTGAACGAAGAGTGGCGGCGTAGCAACGTCGCCTGAGGGTCGTGCCTGCGCGAAATCTTGATGCTCTACTGTGGAATCAAGTGTAGCGCCGTCTCCACCCACGGAGCCTCATCTTTTCCTCTCTCAGCCGAAGGTTCCGGAGTCGAGTTACTCTTCACGCCGGCTAACGATGGCTTCCATCTCCTCGCTCTCGGCGGCGACGTCCAGATACGTCCCGTCGTATTAGGAACGGCGAACGCATACACAGAAGCTCGGTCTACGCGTCCAGCCATGATACGCGGGTCCCATGTCCCCCATCATTCTGCACTCGAGCTCCACCGACGTTGTGGGTTTTCCTGCCGCCTCGCTCGTCCTCACCGACAGGCGAGCGGGTTGGGAAAGCGACGCTCTGCCGGGGGATGGGTGAAGGGAGATGGAGCTGGTCCACGAACGAGGGCCATTCGTCGAAACCCACCGCGCCGGAGAGCCTCAATTATTTTATCCTCGTCGCGAGCCGTCTAGCGAATTCAAAGGCTCGTCGAACGCGACAACGGCTGGGATGAGAGCGGGCTCGCAGATTTGTAGCGATCGCGATGGCCGCGGCGATCGTCGGCGCGTTGCCCCCGGCCGACCAATCGTCGAGCTTTCTACTTGACGCGGAAGATAACCCGCAGCACACTGCCTGCCTGCCCCCCCCCCCCCACCCCCCGCGCCGATCCCGTCGAAGATTCATTCGAATCGATCGCCACCGCGCCGCGGATCACGCCGGCCAATGGATTAGCGACTATCGATACGGAGTTACGAGGCCCGGTCCCATCAATCCTGCCTCTTTATTGGGCTCTCGACGGCCCTGATTCCATCCCCCGCGCAGTTTCGGGGAAAAGGGGGCATAACTGCGCCTCCGCGCTCGGATGCTCGGCGTCGTAAACATTGACCTCGTTCGCGATTGGCGACACGCTGGAGAGGCCGTTGAGAAAGAAACCTCGGCCTGGCCATTTTGTCGTAATATCCTGGCCATTGTGGAGCAACGCTGGATCCCTGCTCGCACGCAACCGGCGCTCTCTCGATCCTGCGTTCCTCCGAGGATCATCGTTCCTGTACTTCAGCGATGCCCCGATGGGCGGCCCGAGGGTACGAGCATCCATCGCATTTTCCAAAGCTCGCGTGGAAGGGGGTCTCGAAACCAATGAAGTTGCAGGCATGTAACGGATGAGGAAAACTCTAGTAGTGTGCGTGTAGGCTCGTACCCGTAGGCTTATATGACTGGGACTCTTGGAGCCCCAGTGTTCTACATTTTAGGAATTGGGAAAATAAACAGGAATTGACTAATGATTAAACAATAATATTATGTAATTGGACGAAATAGACTTGAACATTCCCACTTACACCTCTGATTAACAAAAAATTTCTTATTAAACGATTTTCATTCAGCTTCAATCCTCTGTTTGCGTGTTGTTTGTACGTATGTTTGTTCAGTTCAAATCTAGAAACTCAATTTTAACCCACTTCCAACTATCCAATAGACTTGAAACTTTGCAGGCATATGTAGTTTGGCTGACAATACAAAATTATGAAGAAAAAGAAACCCCCCAGGGTTTAAAAAATTATCCTGTCATCAAAAAATAGAACTCATAACCGCAAATCCAAACGACTTGAAATCAGCCTATAACCAGAAGTGAAATCAATTTAATCGCAATGAAATCAGCATGTAACGGTTACATGCTGATTTCAGGGTACGAGCCTACACGCACGCTACTAGAGTTTTCCTCATCTGTTACATGCCTGCAACTTCATTGGTTTCGAGACCCCCTTCCACGCGAGCTTTGGAAAATGCGATGGATGCTCGTACCCTCGGGCCGCCCATCGGGGCATCGCTGCTGTACTTGAAGACGGGGGCTATTTAATTCTGACTTATAGAGCGCGGGGTGGTTGAACGAACAAGTGGAGTTTACGATGTCACTGATTCAAAGGAAATGATTAAGCCATCTTCCCCGATACTTCATATGTCGGTGTGTTATACCGATGGTCGAGGGAACGAGTTACGCGAGATTTCGGCGATATTATGCGCGCCGGTTTTAACGATTCCCCCGAGTTGTTGTAGGTGTGTTTTACTGCACCGTAACGTCCAGTTAGGCGCAAATTAATTTACGAAGCCGTGCGCCGCCTGTACATTCTCATAATTTCGGGCCAATCTTTGCGAGTTCCATTAGCGCTTAATATATCGCGCGGTTATTCGCGGCCCTGCCGAGGCGTTGGTAAAACGAAAATCCACGAGTGCAGGGTTTTCGGAACGCTGGGACAGAGACGCAGCCTGTAATTTTTATGGTAACGCGGAAAGGCCGAGGCTGCGGGGAGGGCGTGCTCCATTTTTACTCGCCAGCTATCCAGGTCACGAAATTCGCGTTACGTCTATAGGCAGGTCCCACCATTGGCATGGTTCCCCTGTCGATACTCCGCGGCCCGACGACAGGGGATTCCGAAATACTCTTTTACACTTCCCCCCGAGGGGAAGCTTATTTTCCTTCCTCCCTTCGACGTTTATCCGAGAACGTGTCGATAAAGATTCTCTTCTGTTAAATCTTTACCTATCACGCTGATTAAGGACAGCTCGTCGTCCCTGCATCCCTCGATAAAATATCTCGCTTTCAACTATGAAAATTTCTTCAGCTTTCCATCCATCCCCGCTCAGCCTCTGTTCGCCCCCTTCCCTGCCCTCAATCTTCTAATCTCCACCCCATCAACTCTCCCTCCGTGTTTCCCCACTCCTCCAAGCTTCCCCTCTTCCTCCGGCCCCTACCACTTCCACTCTTCCCACTCTCGCCCCTCTCCTTCTGTCATCCCCCTCCCTCGCTCTCCGGCAAACTACCCCCGCATTACTGTTCCGAATCACCGATCCATCGCAAGACACGATACACTTTTACTTTCTACGCTATTCGTCGCTCGGAATTTCATCCACATTCGCGAACAGATGTTATGCGAATTATTTCGCTAATTATTTCCCCCCTTTTCTATTTAGCGAAGTTCTAATTCGGGGGTCTTATTGCCTTATAAATGCCTTGCCGTGTCTTGGAGTGAGGTACCCATGGCGCGAATTCGTGGATCATACGGCTAGCTTCGTCGCGACGCGAGTCGCAGGCGCCTTTGATGGCCGCGATACGAATCGACGATCTTAGATGTAATTTAGTGGAAGCGTCGCCACGGTGCGTTGCCCGTAAACCGCTCGTAAAGTGTAGCACGATCCTCGGGCAGCTGCACGTGTAATCTGATAATGCAGGTGCAACGAGCCGACGATGTCGGTGACGATATTAATATACAGGAATTATTATAAGCAGCGCGCGTTAGCGTCGATTCATTACTTACAGGACCGCTTTCACGGACGTTACTGTCGTCGCGCAATTATTTGGAGGCTGAGCAGGCCGTGTCGGGCGGCTGCTCCGCGGAAATTTACACTGCGCTTCGAGCCGCTTGCCTCTCCGAGCCGACGACGCTGGACACCCGTCGTCCCGAGATTCCATCGATATCGCTGTATCCGCGATTCCTTCGGGGTCGCTGTCGCTTAACGCTCCATCGAGGGTCCATTTCCGTGATTACTGATTCCTAACCGATATACTGATCGACGCTAATTTTTCCGAACATATGATTATGTATACCTACATTAATTGAAACATAAATGCCCGATAAAAGGCTTATACACTTTTCTTAAAAATCATGTAAGAAGTAAATAAGACAGCGAAAACAATTTGAATACAGGAAATTAACATACAACTTTAGAAAACTTATAATTAGGGCTAATTTATGGGGACACATTTCGTTGACGATAAAGTTTGTCGCTTTGAATGATCACTTGTTTACTGATTCTTAAATTTGAAACAATAAACCATCTTCTTCTAACTTATCATAATATATAAAGCAGAAAGTGTTTGTGTTTATCTGCTGCCTAAAAACTTTCGCACGGTAAACTCTGGGGTCACGAAATGTGTCCAGGCTCATTATACCTAGCTAATCCTGATGATTGTGACTATATTCAGAAAAAAATAAATGCAATTTTTTTTAACCGACTTCAAAAAGGAGGAGGCTGCAGATTCGACCCGTATGTATTTATTTTTTTATACGTTTGTCCCCGCATAACTTCTCAGCATATGGACCGATTCTGATGATCTTTCTTTTATTCGAAAGAAGGCGATGCCCCGGTGGTCCCGTCCCACACTGCATCAACATTGGCCCAAAATCTTGTCAGTTCTGGTTAATAATAAAGATTATTGTCACCTAATTATTATTATTTTATGTACGTACGCGCGTATATCCTCAGCATGTTGTGTCAATATATATAAAACTAAAAAGTTAAAAAAAAATATAAAAAAAGATTAAAACCGACTTCAAAAAAATAACAATCCACTGAAAAGTAAAATATAATTTTTTCCCTTATTTAATGAACGACTCTCATATTTTTTAAGTCGGCGCCTTATAATTTGCACCGTGGGAACAACAAATAAGTGAAAAAATTATTTTTTACTTTTTGGTGAATTTTTATTTGTTTGAAGTTGGTTTTAATTTTTTTTAAATTTTTTTATTATAAAATCAGAATCTAAATTTCGGGCGAAGCCGAGTAGTAAAGCTAGTAATTGATAATTTAAAACAATGCCATCCATGTATCAGATGATACACTCTTTAATTTCGTTTAACTTTTCGCGTGGCCGATCGGAATAAAATAATGTCCAGCACTAGGTATAGATACTAATGTGCAGCTGATAAATGGGGGAGATATTTCAACTCCAAATATTATTCTAACAAATCCCACATACTCGTAAAAAACACAATATCTAAGATTCTGATAACTTTAAACCCCGTACATCGGATCACCCTCGAAATCACACGATACCTTAACCTTATCATATTCGCCATATGACGAAGATCCATTAGCCACCCACTACCCTCTGTCTCGTCTACATCGCACCGTTCCCTGCAAGGAGAACCATCCCCCGAAATGTCATTCTATTTTTAATGACCCCGAGTGGGAGTCCAAGACTCCTGTTCACGTGCAGCGCTGTTCCCTTTCGCAATGTTAAGCATTCCCCATCGACAGTGGCTTACTCCACCGAAATCCACGCGGGAGCTTTCCACGGGAAGTAGTCCTCACAATGGCGTTTCTGGTTAACGAAACACCCGGAGAGGGTGGAGGGGGGGGGGGGGGGGGTTGAGGCAGACGGGCGATTAAACGAGTCGCAGTGTTGAAGTCTGTGGGAAGCGGGCCCGAGGAATCCAAGCTGCCGCGAAGCAGCGTCCTTAACCGCTGTAATTTACGAACATTTACGCGCGGCCAGTAAGAGCAAGCGCGTATTAATCGCTAGTGATGCGTGTAGCCGCCTCGTTACCAACATCCCGGAAATCTAGCGCGCAGCGAGGAGGCATCGCACAGGTGCGCGACCTCCGAAACGGAGGTCAGACGGAGGCCCGCGGGTCACGGAGGAAACGAACGATACGTTCCGGGGTCCACCTGCCGATGCGCCTTAATTGCATCGTTAGAAGCTCTCGTTAGTATCCGCGCGCGCGCGCGAATATTTTAACGAACAGCGGGGCGCGCGGGATAACGATTCCCTGGGTGGGCGCGGGGATCCGACTGACATCGAGGACGGATCCACATGGGAGGACGTTTTTCACCGACCGGGCGCTTAATAAATTGCCGGCAGGACCGCGCGCTAAACTCCGGCCTGATTGCAATCGATGCTGCGGTCGTCGAGATTTTCGAGTTTTAACGCCCGAGGCGAGTGCCGAATTCAGGCAAGCTTGAGCTCTGGGTGGCTTTTGAACGGCGAAGCTGGCAATAGTGGACCAGGGGGTGCAGGGAGTGTTTCTTAGAAGAGGGGATGGTAAACGTTGCGGGGTTGGATCGGGGGGTGAATTGCAAAGGTATTTATGGGCGGTATTTTCAGTCGCTACTTATTCTGAAGCAAATGCTTAAGCATGCGGCATCCTCTACTAATCTAGTAGCTAATAAATGATGCCGAATGCTTAAGCATTTGCTTAAGAATAAGCAACGACCGAAAATACCGCCCTACAATACATACGTAGGTATTCATCCTGACATTGAAATTTGGCATTTTGGGGGAAGAGGGACCTCGCCGTATCACGAAACGTTTTCTAATTCCGTCGTCCAGTCGCCCTCTTGTTAAAAAAAAAAAACACCCTTAAAAATGCACCAAGAGTCAGGGCACACCGTGGACCAGGGACAAACCTTCGTAATGAAAATTGAACGGCGGATTACACCGAACCGGGGATAAACAGCCGTGCTCCATAACAATTCGTCGGAATTGGCCACGGTTCTCCATTTTTTCCCCCGTATTTTATTTCCGCAGGCGTACCACCTCCATTCTCTCCTCTCGCGCTCTGAGCTTTTCCCCGTGGAAATTGTCCTTTTTTCCCTGCTCTCGAGCCTGGTTTCGTTACGCCCTCAACCCCCGTGCAGAGGCAACGGTGGTCGATGCTCTTTCCTCCGCGAATAGGCGAAGAGAGCGCAAGCTCTCGCGGATTTGCGTGTGCCCCGCTCTCTTTCCGCCCACGCACGCACGAATGATGCTCATCGCTCGGAAACACCACGGCTGGAAATGTTCACGTCAGTGGAGGGGGAGTCGTTCCTTCAGCTGGGGGAGGGGGGGGGGGGGGGTGCGAAGCGTAAATCTCTCGCGGCTGCTGGAAAATTTCGGCGCGGAAACGATGTTACGGGGCCGTGGATGGATCGATCGCGGCCACCGTCGCTCTACATCAATCTTTCGCGATTTTATTTTTACACCCCCCTTTGCGTTGTTCCGTCCCTGAAAAGCGTTGAAAGCCCCCGAAAATCCGATCCGCTGGCCGATTCGGGGAATCCCTTTGAGATGGGGCCAGCGAATCGGGCTCTCAACCCATTAGGCGTCGGTGTTTCAGTTTTCGAAGGCTTCCGAAAGCTTATCTTTTAGTGGCTTAAACGAGCCGCGTACCGCGGGCTATTGGTAGCATTCAGGGTGTCAGGCACGGGTTGGCTGTGGATTAGCCGCGTAATCTTGTTACCCCGTCGGGGGAAGAACTCGCGAGGTCGTGCTTCCTGATATCAGCGACGAAAAAATCTGAACGCGTCGTTGGGGGATGCTTGGGTGGCTGGACCTAATCGAAACCTAACCCTGATTTAACCTGGGCATGCCAGACTCGATTTGAATTTACTGTGGACTATGGAAATGCATGGGAAATTTGATTACGAGTGCAATCGGTGAATACAACGTTGGCGCACAAGGGAGAAGACCAAAACTTTCTTTTATTTCTTTCAAACTACGCGAGGTAACTTGGTAACCTCGGTCGCGTTATGAGTTCGTAAATTGTGTATCATGTGCGATGAAATTGAAACTCGAAAGAATCGAAATAGCGGAATTTATTCGGTGGAAAGAATTCGTACCTTTTCAGGATGTTCGAAATGAATCCAATCAACACCTTGTTGGCTGCAAGGAGGAAAAAGACAGCTTGAGAGCTGTCTTTTCGATGGGAAGGGGCGAAGGTGTTTTTTGGCTAACGTTTAACTACCGTCCCGCCATTGGAGCGAACCAACGGCGAGCGTGCAGTGTCGAAAGGTTCTCGATTATTCGAGAAACTTGGCACTTAGATCCTCTCAGGCGACGCCTTTTGCGCTCTCATTTCCTCGATGCACTTTCTTCGCTGATCTCCGTGAAAGTCGAGAGCGAATTACACCGCGGCGAAACCTCGCGTCGAATTAGAACCCGTCCAGAACGTCCGATCTCTCGAGCACTTTTTCCCCCCGTCAACGTTACGTTGGTTGTCTTCGTAAAAATAATTAGTACCCTCGACCTGTACCGTAACCACAGTAATTCTCCAATCGCCCGGTCGCTTTCGAAAGTGGGGCGCGTCGTGTCTAACTGAAAAGCCGGGATTTTACTCGGAAAGCATCCGCGATATTAATATTACTAACAAGTTCGCCGCGGCGATATTTTTTTTACACCCCAGTTGCTGGCATCCTGCAATTTTAAAACGTAATTCCCCGAGAGTCGTCGCATAAAACTTGGCATAATTTCCTTCGAACCGCCTCTATTCTAGGGCCAGCTTTTACAGCCCGAATTCACGCTGAACCTCGTCCATTGTGCAGCTGCTTTACTTCCGCCTCTCTATTGATGATTCCGCATAATGTGCACGGCGATGTCGACGCCTATAGTTGTCGCGGAATCATCGCTCATCGGACGGGAGCAGGGTATCCGTTTCCTAGTGCAAGGAGAGCGCGGCAACGCAACCACGCATTCCGTCGTGTCGATATTCACGTGGGCCAGCAGAAATAGCCTGGGCCGCGAGGAGTCGAAGAAGTTGTCGCAACAGGCGAAGGTCAATTAAATCTCGCAGTTACGGCTCGTAATCATTTTATCGCGTGACATAACCGCTCTAACGCGCGTCGCCTGATCACCGAGCAGCGAGGGGGAACGATCGACTTTTCCAGAGGATCCTGAATTTTCAATGTGGGACAGGGAAAGGCCCCCCCACCTGCCACCCTCTATGTACCGCATGCACACGTCCGTACCGATCACAGGTACGTGGCCAACGTGTGTACGTGGTTCGAGGCGCCCAGCCAACTTGAGAATAGTGGAAGCCCTCGTTCCGAGTACCTATTGCGTTCGTACATGGCGTATGTACGCGGCCGTGTGCACAGGGTGTCCCAGGAGCAAGTGGTCAAACTTTCAGGGGATTCTCTGCTTGCCCGGAGAATGAATAGGGGTCTTGGGATCGTGGACCTGAAGATACCTACTTTCTTTTTTAGTTACAAAGACACCTTGCCTATGGTGGAGGTTTGCAAGTCCGTTTGACACGATTAGAGATACGCGTATTCTGATTATCTTTCTGTGTAAATAGCATAGCAATGAGACACATTTCTCCGCGATCGTAGCTCCAAGAAGTTTCAACGAGTTCCTGTACCAGTACACGCTAGAGTGCTTATGCTCGGCAAAGGAAGAGTTTCGAGCCGCATGGTCGCGATTAAAATAAGCTTCCAAGCCACGTACTTCTAAGACACCCATTGCACACCGAAGCTTCCAACCAAGCCACCTTCGCGAGGCCGCCGGTACAGAGTGGAAATTATTCCGGCGAGCGAGGAAAGACGAAAGGAGCGCGCAGTGCGTACACCAGCAGACAGAGACGCCAGACCCCAGGATATATCCGCGATCGTTAATGCACGGGGCAATCCGTGGCACCAGATTTATCAGGCAATCCGCGAGATACGCTAATATCAACCTGGATTGATTTCCTGGGGCTCGTCGGTGAGCGGGAAACGCGATCGCGATTATTAAGCCTGCCAGGCGGCTGCTTCCGGTTCTCTAAACTCTTCCAACTGCGATAAACCTAAGGTACACCCCCGAAACAGTCGAGTGACCAATCTAGGACAGTGTTGTTCAAATTGATCGCCGGAGGATCAGGCTCCTTCATCCACCGTTCAAGATGCGATACACATGAAAAAGACTATAGATAGAGAGGTTCATTAACACTTCGAATGTCTTCGACGTGTTTTCACGCGTGTTTTGTATTTTTCGAGTGTCGCCGAATGTTTGCACGGAGCGAGTCGAGCAGAACTTTCTCAGCGGAAATTCAAAGTGTGTAGCGATACCTCCGTACTCGCCACAAGACGGCAACTCAGCTACCGATTCCTGTATATACCTGTTTCGTTCTACCTCCTAATGTCCCTAATATCTAAGACAGGGTCTGCTAAATAGGCAAAGCCTTACCGAGGAGTCTACTAGCAGGCCCAGGACGAAACGTGCGCCTCCTTCCTTTTCTTTCTCCTCTTCAGTCCTACCTTCAACTCCTCACCTCCAACTCCCTTTCTCCTCGGTGTTAAGGGGTTGTACGTAGTCAGGCGGCCGAAAAGAGGCGAATGTTTGTGAATTTTTCTTGATAAAGCGGAAGCATATATTTTTACAGAACTTTTTGCGCTTAAAAGAGCAGGAAGTTCTGTAAAAATATATACTTCCGCTTTATCAAGAAAAATTCACAAACATTCGCCTGTTTTCGGCCGCCTGACTAGGTATAGGTACCTATTACGTCGAGGTACATTAACCCTCCGAGTACTGGACTTCGAGTCCTGAGGCTGGGTCTTTGCAGACCCCACACCGATAGTTCACTAATACATATTCACGGTCGCTCGAGACCCTCACCGATACAGTACTCAGGTGGGGATGGTCGCTCAAGCTCGAGATCCTCGCCGAAATACTACGGAACGTGGTGGAAGAGGGTTTCGGATTACGTTTGGATACTTGTTCTACATATACGAAACAATAATAGGGTTGCGACTTGTGAATTATAAAAAAAATTATGTTTATTCAACATTTATATTAGTACGTGTATTGCATAAAAGTGTGCGGTTTTCTGTACAGTGGTTTTTACACACATATTTTTTACAAGAATCACATACAGTGTGATATTTATTATTGTTCCCCACACAGAAACAACATCTACACACATCTACGCTTGTGACCTGCTAGTTTTTTCTTCTTTACAATTTTTCTTCCCGTCGCTTCTACCGCGATTGCAACATTTGCATGTAGCCCTCCTTCTTCATTTTCAAATTTACTAGCCCGTCTATCAATATTTTTTGCTAATTCTTCTAAAAATAACTTTCGCCTCATTTTTGACGAATGTCTAAGTTCCCATGTAGGATTCTCAGTATGCCATATAACAAAAGCATTATATGCGGCGATGTCGATATAGTGTATAAATAATGATAATGGCCAACGGCGGGTGCAACGCCTACAAGAGTATTCCCTCACTAATTTATCTAAAACATCTACCCCACTCTTTGTGGAATTATAATAGTTTAAAAAAGCTAACAAAATTACGACACAGGAAAAAATACGAGAATGCAGCAAAGTGTCGTTGTCGGCGATACATTCGCGAATGCCCCAAGGCAACGCAGTCGCTTCGAGCTTCTGACTCTTTAGGCCCCAACAAAGTCCCCGGAAAAACCCGGTTTATGACACCCCCAAGCGCGAGGCGCTCCTCGACGACAGCTAAATGACCGCTTGACTACGAATAATATTAACCGCTCTGTCACTGTGTGCGTGAGCGTTCTGAAACCGTGGGTCAAAAATGAGACAGGCTCAGGATACGGAGGGTTAACAGAGATATCTTCGCTGACAGACAACTTCTCATTTAAAACACCACCATCCTCGAGCGTCTACCTATATGTACAAATTAACCTGCCCTGCCCAATCGATTCCAAACCGAGGTACCTACCCCTGGAACCAGACTCCACTGTCCCGTAATTGCGTCCCGTTTCGTCGACTTAGCCCGCGCGATGCCGAGGAGGAGACGTTTTCTCAAGCACAGGTAAGGACGGTGCACGGGCGATGCGTGTTTGCAGCGTAGCGGTAATAGGTGGATCGTATTCTCCCTGAGAAGAACGTAGCAATTCTCTGTTCGAGGGGGCCCCGATCCAGCGCAGAGGGAAGCGCCACAGCGCGATCCAAAGGGCGGATTTGCAGCGGCCGTCACCTGCAATTAGGCGGACGGTCGCCTGCACAGCGACGCGCCGCTACACGCAAGCTTGCCCTGGCCGGAGCGAGCCGTGTGTTTCGCCGCTCCGCTCTGCTTAGGGCTGCTCGCTCGACCCGCTCGAGTGCAGGCAATTTCGGCTTTGTCATGGTAATTTCCCGCTCGCACGAAATAATACGACGGCGACAGCGAGCGACCGCCAGGCAGATTTTTGAATATGCCTCCCTGGCTACGATTCCTCTTCGTTCCCCGGATCCTCGGGGATTCCTCTGTAATGGACTCGCCAGCCAACTTTTTACTCTTGCGGCGGATGTGTGCCGCGCGCAACTTTCCATCCTGGATAGATTCGTGAGCTTCGCCAGACAACCGGCTCGCTAATAAAACCCCACCTGTCCTATTACCAATCCAGTGAAGTACTTAGTATTGCATTCACACTGAACTGTGTAGATAGAAGTACACGTTTAAAGAGCGTTCAGGAAGTCGCGCATAGACTATAGCGACAAAGTCTCCAACCAGATAATTGGCAGAAAATCGACCCTACTTTCGATACAAAAATCAAGTCTCGCGAGTTGGAGGGAAGCAAGTTCCTACGGTGATGGTCCGCTAACTGCACCCGAATCAGGTGCACCGGTGTCGCTGCGGAGAAGGGTTCGCTTATCGAACGCGGAAGATGACATGGTTACGCTGGTTCGCCTGTTTGTCGGCTAGAAAGTTTAGCCGCGGTAAAGAGGACATCGCAGAGGCGAGCGACACGAGCGCGCAGAGGCGCAGGCCTGGACAAGAGGCTGCAGCCGGCATCGATTAAGCTGGGAATTTCGATTGACGTACTTGCCCGTTAATTAATTGCCTGCCACTATGTAATTCACCGCTTCCGCATTCTAGATCACGATTGTATCCCATCGCGGCGGCATTCTTGCCGCGCGCCATCGGATGCCGTGGATGTTTCTTACACGCTCGTCCCTGGGACACTCGCCCACTGAATCGAGTCTCGGAATCGGCCACGTAGAAACGGCCCGAGCCACTCTTTAACTTACGACCGTCTTTTTGATCCGCGATGGGGTTAATCCTAGCCGTTCCCCGTCCATCCTGGGCACCTGCGGACAGGAGCCAAAAGGTCGAGCGGACAGCGGTCGCTGATGGTGGTCACGGACGATATCGAAGAAATCGTAAAACGTGTCCATCTGTGCTTTCAGCTGGCGAGTCGGGACGCATCTTAGAACAGAGCTGCGTGGTGTTTGCTGATCTTTTCAGTGGCTCGAATGTTCGTGCTTGGTTATATACAGGGTGTGAAGCTAAATTCTCACTCTTTCGCGAGTCAAATTTGAGAGATCGTGTGATTTATACTTTCGAGAGGAAGAACAATTCTTCCTCAAGGACTTATACCGAACCAAGGATTTCAGACATTTCTACATCGAATCGGGTAACTTTCATTGCAACACTTGTCCAGTATAACGCATCTCCTGAAAGGTGTGACTGGCTAACGTGATTTGAAACAGTGGGTCCTTCTGCAGCGTGGTTCTCTGAACTGTCACCTATTATCTTAAAAAGCGCCCTCAGGCAAAAGTTACTTATATTTGAGGAAAAAAGGATCTACTTCCACTGGAACTTTTGCAACTGATCACCCTGTTGGTTGTAATAGAACATTCTACTCTAAGATTGATAGTGTCATAGACGCTGTCTGTCGATACCCTTTAAATTTACACCGAGTATAGGCATTTTCGACGGTAGAGAGCGTGAAAATGTATTCGGCGTGGCCGTCGACGTCGCCGAAGCTTCGCCGATAGGATCGATAGATGCTAGAAACGCAGCCAGCCAGCCAGCCAGCAGCCAGCCAGAGCCTCTGCATCTCCGGGTCGCCTGGAAACTGCCTGTGCGATTCTGTGCCAGTGGCGAGCACATGCATACACCGGGTCTATAGAGCAAGAGGGAACAGGCGCTCGCGCCTGGTAGCATGCTACCAAAAGGGAGCGGGGGAACTCGTGCGAGCCGACGGAAAATCCCAAGTTTCGGGCCGTTTCAAGCTTTCCCTCGGCCACGCCAGCGATTTTCTCGAACCGTGGCCCATTGCTCCGTTTCCTCCATGCGATAACGAACGGACCGTGCCTTTATCCTCTCGTTACCCGTGAACCAAGTGTGCCCTGGGCTTTAAGAGTGCCCCCTGCTATCAGAGAAACACATTTCACTGGGAGAAGAACGATGCTAGCAGAGTCACTTTTTACCAAAGAAGCATAACACGATTTTTTCAATTTAGATCCTTCAATTGTGGAGAATATGAATATTAGAGCACTGTTGTCTAAGGGCAAAATTAAAATAAAAGAGAAATACTCTAGCTTCCTGAATTCGTTTTATTGGAACAGTAAATCTTCCTCGTTGGTTGCCATCTATTCGCTTCTCGCGAAGTCGACGGGAGCACCCGCGCCGGTCACGTGACAGCGGATGAAAGTACCAAAACAGTGGATAGATGTACGCTTAAGGACGACGAAGGGTTGCCAGGGGGCAAGATTTCAGGCGTCTTGGAAGTTGCGACACCACGGGAACCGGCAGCGTTGGGGGGGAAACGGCGAGACCGTTTCGAAGAGCCACCTTCTCCGAAAGAACTTTCTCCCTGTGCAAACAGTACGGCGCGTTCAGCTCGGTAGGCGGCGAGGCGAGAAAATCGTATCTCGGCGATCGATCGAGGGAAAAGGAGCGTTCCTCGGGGCAAGAACGAGGAGGACGTGTTTCGTTTTGGCCTCGCGACGAAGCAGAAGCTGCACACGGCGAGCGGGCGCGGGCGTTTAAACGGTTCTTTTCCGTTGTTCCAGGGGCTGGGGGGTGATGTAATCCAGCCGTATTACCGCTCCAAGTGTGCCCTCTAATCGACTTATCGTCTTAGCGTAATCGATCCGCGAGATCCAGATCCTGTGTGCGCTCCACGAAGGAGGAGGGGCAGGAACACGAAGCGCTAGGCGATCGTTTGGTAACGAGGAAAAGAAAGGGGGCCATCGGCTAACGCTGCCCGGCCGGCTTTGGTAATGTAATCGCTTAATCGATGCCCGGCAAGTAGGCAGACAGGCGAACGAGGAAGCTGACGAAACTCGTGGAAATGAGAGGCCTATCTACGTACCGAACAATACAGTCTGCGAGGAGCTTCGGTCGTAACGCTGCCCGACGCGAAATCAAGATCGGCTTCCTTTCGATCTCTCGTACCGTTGTCCTCGTGTCCACGCCTGCACGTCGATCACGCGAATTTCAGTGTATAATAGCAACGCCTCCTTTCAGGCTCCCCTTGGCTTCCCGTCTGTCGGACCACTCCTAATTTTAAGTATTTTCATATGCAGTGGCGCGCTCGTTTGCAGATCTTTACCATTTTACCAAATTCCCTATTATGCTCTTGATCGATTGTTAATGGTAGTCCTGTGTATTACTAATCGAGGCTTCTTTTCTGTTGCAGGTAAGTGCAGTATGGTTTCCTTCGAGCTGTGGAGATCCAGACTTATGGGTAAGCCTAAGTCCTTTGTTTTCCGAGGATTTGTTCCCGAACATTTGCAGGGCGATTAAATAAGAAATATTGCGCCGCAGACCTGGGGCGTTTTAGCCAGCACACGAAGATTCGTGAAGTACTATGGTATAGGCGGTGGCTGCAACGTGTACACACTCGTATGTCGCGTGTATTCTTTCACTAGGTCGCAGACGTTCTAGAGATTGCATGGCAAACGCGTGACGAAGCTCGAAGAGCAGCTACGCAACGGTGACACGAGGCAAGACCCGCTGCTACAGCAGCGAGATCAAAAGGTGCGTGCAACGGCACACGCCTCTCACTATTGCGAAAGTTGTTCGGCGCAACAGCAATTCCCAGATATATGAAACGCTCTGTCGAAGCAGATGATTTACCTACCATGTAGAAACATATCGTCGTTCTCACTTTGCACCGGACCCGGGAATAATCACGGGAGCAATTCGATTGGATCATCGAACGCATTCCAATCAACACAGAAGTTCAATTAGTGGTATAATGATATTAAGATGCATGCCACTGGAAGTGATGAAAGAAGTCCTTCAATGTGTATTCGCCTCCTCAACTCTTCAGTCAGAAATTACCGGAAAAGCCACTTACTCGACTCACAATCAGTTTATCGCCCAGGAAGATGGCTCTGCAGCTCCTCAATTAAAGTAACTTCCAATCGACTACGAACGCTCTCTTCCATGCCCGGCGACTTTCCATCGCACTAAAAAAATCATATCTCGTTTCGACTAATCGTCCGGTGGAGTGCAGTCATTTTTACCGATCCCATTGTCCGTTTACGACACTTTCACCCTCTCGCTTTCAGACGGAGCCTCTTCCGCCTTCGGCCGTAACACGAGACCGTCACGGACGACTGAAAGCGACCAGTGCCGCGTAAAAACCGCGGCGAACGAAATTGTTGTTGCAAAGTAGACAGGTGTATCTCGCGCAAGAAACGGCATAGCGAGCGTTCTCCAACGAGAACAGGTTCGATTACACGGGCCGGCTATCCTCGGGGAAGCGGATAGAGATTGGTCCGCGAGGAATCCCACTTTCCCTGCTTCGCTCGTTATCGACAAACAGACGGTTTATCGTGGAAATAAAGGAGCGCTTCTCGGTGTCTCTTTGAGCATGACGCGGCCGATCTTTCACTTCCTGCCGGTGACGAAAGAAAGTGACGGGGCCCCGTCGACGAGTCCAGTTGCAAAATCATCCGAGGACAAATCGAACGGTGGCCGTTCTAGTCGAAAGCAAGAAATTTTCGATTGTAAAACGATCCTCTCTCTCTTTCTCTCTCAATCACCCCAGAACGCCCCGCCTTTCATCCTGCCCGTCACCTTGCGCTACAGTCGCATCTTTTCGATCAGACGCATCCCCAAACAGGGGGACGCTGGTAAATACCTTCTGTTTGTTCCACTGGGAATGATCGACACGCTGAGAGATTCCACGCAACCGTTTCAACATGGTGCATAGTCCGAAGTCTGGTGACCAACCCTGTTGTGATTAAATATCCCTCCCCGAAGGAATATTTTCATTCCGATCAGTGCTGGATTAACCAGTAAGCAAAATAAGCACGTGCTTAGGGCGTCAGGAGAAAGGAGGGCACTATAGAAATTTTCTGAATTTCGAAATGTCACTTTTGTTAGAAACACTTTTTAGTCAAATTATCGGAAATGCCTAAGAAATCGTAAATTGCGTTGAAGTGATTAACCTGCATAAGGGGTGCTCGAAATCTTTCAACTGCTTAGGGCCTCTAAAGATCTAAATTCGGCCCTGATCATCTTCACTTCTACTACAGAGCTTCACAAAATCCTGTACACTTGCTCGCTTAGTTCAGGTTGCTCAGTTTTCGTGTACCTAGTTCAACGACCCACTGAAATCGCAAGGTACAAGAGGAAGAGCAGCTTCGAAGAGCAGTGGTCCACTTCCAAGCGCCTCACTAAACGATTCCCTCAGTTTCGCACTGTACGTTCGGTCGGTTGGCTGTTTCCGGGCGAACTCAGCGGACAATTGGATTTCCCCGCGTGACGATGCATCACGGCTGACAGGTTGTAATAGTATATTAGGCTTTGTGCAACGGCGACCGGACAACGGAGATTTAAGGAACGCCGAGTTATGGCGCCTTCGATCAGCCGCGCGCAGATTCGAGCGTGTCGCAGGGCGTTCACGGCCGATCGGCCCGCACCCTTTTGCCTGGAATTCCATATGGAATTCCTGCCCGGGGAGAAAGTGAAATGCCATTTCTGCCGCGAGACAAAATAAAGCGACGGGAGGAGAGAGAGAGAGAGAAAAAAAAAAGGGGGGAAAGAAAGAACATCTCCGACAATGGGACCACGGTTCTACTGGACGAGAGATATGCCTCGGAAAGCTGCAGATAAGCATCGGAGTCGTTCGGAATCGGGCGAACAGAGCGCTTATTAGCTGACACAGATTCCTACGCTACTTTCGGCGCCTTATCCTCTGCCATCGCCGTACGAGCGGGCCGATATTTTCTATAATTTTACACAGGCTGTCTCGCGATGCAACGATAACATAAACATGCGCCCGATATTAAAATCACCTGGGGTCCGCTCGCGGAGCCATCGATACTCGATAGAAAGACGATGCCCGCGCTAAGTCACCAGGCAAGTTGAAAGTTTACCTGGACTCCGTAAAAGAAAGCGATGCAGATTTTGAAAGGTCGGCGCATCAACGTGCAATCACGCTCCCGTTCGACGCGCAGAAGCCTTCGCGGATGGGATACCAGGCAGCAGCAACACAGTCCCCAAATACCGTGCATTATCGTTACGAAAGAAGAGGCAGACATCGATCGTGGCGTGTGCATTGGATAATTTCCGATGCAAGTTCAATTAAGCCCCGGCTGCAGCTCCTGCGCCGGAGGAGAGGGATGGCAACGGGCGTGTATGCACACGCTGCATCTGCAAGATTACCGCAGACCGCAACGGTGTATACGTACTTTGATACCAGCGTGAATATTTCAGGGTGCCGGGATCGATGTATCTGAACCTAGCATTACTTCGGTCACGGTGCAGAGTCGTGGGGAACATCAGCCGAGTCGCGGCGATTTCTCGAGGCCTGGCCCGCGTTTCCCACGAAATCTCCGCCAGCTTCTCCGAATCGCACGGGGCAACGCTACCTCCGCAGCCCTTGGCGCAAATATTTTTTCCATGCGCGCAGAAAACCGGGAGGGAACGAGTCGCGACGGAACGCGGCGTTTCCAGAGGCAGCCGTCCATCGGCGGGCTCGGCTCGGCCCAGCCCACGCCAATGGGTGTCACGTCCGCGCGGAGGATATGAAAATATCGACAGACACCATTCGCCATTCCTGAAATGGATTTCGCGAACGCTCGAAACCATCGATTGGCGGTCTACGCGGCCCTCGCGCGATCCGCCTGCCGTTAACGCTGCACCCCGTTTTTTGCTTCCTCCCCCATCCGGCTACCCGCCGATGGATTTCTGCCGCAAATACTGCGGATTCCGCATACTGCACCGAATACGTTCGCCTTGAAAAATCCTCGTCTTAACGAACTTGAATCAGCATTTTACATTGCAACCCCACCAACAGCGGTTTACTCAGAGAAAGATGCTGGAGATAATAAAACCAGCGAGTAAGGTATTTAGGGGCTGAACTCGTTTGATTTCCGATTTGTGTTGATTAAAATATCTGTATACCGCTATCCGAAACGAGGGGAACCTCGCAACCCACCATCGACGCTAATCGCGATCGCTTTGGGGCGAAAGAATCGCGCGACACGCGCCCCCGTTTGTTCAATAAATATGCAGCGGAGCTGGCGGCACCGCTCTCGGTGATTATACCTACCCAGGTGTCGGAATAACGTCGAAACGACGGCCGAACGGTGTCGATGAGTGCTGCTTGCGCAACGTCGACCAAGAAAAGCTGATTACACAGGTTCCCTGTAATCCCGTCGTTGTCAATCCGCTTGCTTTGCAATCGGCCGGCCACCGTGACGCTGCCCGATTGTGCAAATCAGAAACTTTACGGCGGCCGTTCGCGGGTAGCGAAATATGTATTCGACGTGCGCACCTCGATCGCCTCCCCTTCCTCTGTTTCCCATTTTCTTCGCGGCTCGCGTGGCTGAATCGCGAGTTGCGCAGCCGTTGAAGCTGCGACGCGAAACAGAAATTACCGGGGGACCATGTGGAAGTGTCCGCTGATGCGGGCGACGCACAGTGGTACATAATGACACTTTTTGTTCAAATCACCGTACCGTAATTTTTTAGTAAACTTGACGATTTCCGTTTTAAATTCTTCCCAATTAAATTCTCTATCGATCCGTCCAGCCGGAATTTTGAATTTCGTTGCTGTTTTTTTTTTATATTTAGCGATATATACAGCACTTTTAGAAAATCAGTGTATGCGGGCTTTTTTGACCGCCGACAGTGGGTTGAAATCCCAGAAACATGGTAAAAATATGAAGGGAATCTTTGATATTTACAAAAATGAGTATACTAAAGTTTTCGCGGTCGCTGATTACGAATCTGAACTCAAAATGGCAAAAACCAAAATGGCGGATCCAATATGGCGGACGCGTATACCCAAGAAATATCAGATTTGGTCTAAACTTGGTATTCTAGAGTTTCCGAGGTCGCTGAGTACGAATCTCAAGTCAAAATGGCCAAAAAAAAAACAAATATCAGGGAATATCAAGATGGGTCGATTTATGTATTAAAAAATATATGGTTCCATTTAAAAAAAAACACCACTGCCGTCGTGGAAGCATGTGTTAATTAAATATCTCGTTACAACAATAGTATTAGGATTCACATCTGAAAATAACAACAGATATAAATATTTCAATTAACAGTGTTTGCAAAAAGAAATTATTTTCATGGACTGGGAACCGTTTTGAATAAACTGAAATTTTAGGGATTGGAGCAAAAACGAGCAAAATCTGAAAGTTAATCTCAGTTCTTTAATAATCAGAGATGATAACTGTGCAAACAAAAATGCTTGATCGGACTTGGAAGTTAACTAAATGTTTAATTGTTTTTGTAGATCAGCTATGGTAATTAAGGTTATACGAGGCAATTTTTAATTAAACATTATGAAGGTATTATTACTTGCCGCAAACGTATAACAACAAAAGGTAATTAAATAAACACCTGAAATTGACGACTTCATCGCGAAACAGAAGTTTAAAACACAGAAAACACCAAAAATAGCTACACAAAATCGTTTGATAAATCGCTTGGAATAAACATGTAACGGAGTTCCTACACTTGATTCCACATTAGAGCATACAGATTTCGCGCAGGCACGACCCTCAGGCGGCGTTGCTACGCCGACTACCCACTTAACAGCCTATGTTTTTCTCCGTTGCACGGCCTTCTCTACTCTCTCTGTTAACTTTTCGTGCGGGACTGTTTACGTTGACAACGGTCAGGTCCCGCGTTTGGGATGTACCAGTTATTGCTTGGAAATTACCACGACCAATCGCATGCGGTTCAAACGGTGGGTAGTAGTGGGAGCTGCGCAGATCGGTCGCAAATCGGTAGGGGCGTCTGTATGCTCTAATGTGGAATGCAGTGTACAGCTAACTGTTTTTTACCGACTCGGGTAAGGAAGGAAGAGTTGTAGAAGGCTGTGGATATACGTTTTATTGTGCGCACATATTTCAACTAGGGTAGAAGCCCCAATTACTGACACATTAAGGACTGACTCTAATATTATTGCATAGTATCTGTATTTATTGACTAAAAGTATAAGTTTTTTATTTTTTTTATTATGGTTTAATATGTTTACATCATGAAAAACATTTTGTGGGTCTTAGAATTTCTATTTTTATATATAAATTCATTAATCTAAAAAACATATTTCGAGATCTATTACTGACACCTCTAAAACGTGTGTGACTGAATTACTGACACCCAAATTACTGCCAGCTAACCTAATACTGTTTATTACTCATTTTACGGTTATGTCGTCTCATGTACATGAGCAACTACTGCTATGACAGTAATACCAAAATGCTTGAAACGCTTGTACCAATCACTATCACCCATATATTAATTAAAAGGGCTTAATTAATCGTTATATTACGATCGTTGTGACTTTCTATGATACTTATATTGTACTAAAAAATTATTGTTTATTATGTAAATAATTTAAATATAGTAATTATAGCCCGTTCGTTAGTGCCCTGTTTTCTCTTTCACTAGTAAGGAAGTCGCCATTTCCACTGTTGTCATCGAATTAAAATTTTGTATCGTCTTATAGAAATTAATGAACAAAAAATATTAAGTGGGGCATTTTCTAGCGTATAGACTATAGGTTGAATTACATAATTCTTTTTGTGTATGACTTTACAACGTTTATTTATTCGTTATTTTCAGTAAAATAGCTTAAGGTGACAGTAATTGGGTAGGTGTCAGTAATTGGGGGTTCTACCCTATACCAGGGATAAAAATCAGATGTTTAAACATTCTTTTGTATTTCGATTTTTCGCCAACTTTTGGGGTCTCCTATCCCACTGTGCGCCGCTTCCGAATTTAAACTCAGATTTTCAAAATTGAAAAGCTTTTTAACGATGGCGAATTCAATATACGGAAGCGAAATTTCAGAAAATGAGCTTATTGGGCTACATATCGCTAAATATAAAAAAAAAAAACAGCAACGAAATTCAAAATTCCGGCTGGACGGATCGATAGAGAATTTAATTGGGAAGAATTTAAAACAAAAATCGTCAAGTTTACTAAAAAATTACGGTACGGTGATTTGAACAAAAAGTGTCATTATGTGCCACTGTGCGACGGTTAATGACTCGTGGATCGCGATGACCGGGCACTCTATTCCCGGCCGCCGGATAGAAAGACACCCATGCGCCGTTTACGCGTTTCGTCCAACCCCGCCAGATGCATAATTCATCCATTGTTATTACTGTTATTAAGATTATTGGCGGCTTCCTTGGCCGCGCTTCGCCACGGCCCCGCTGAAACGTCGAATTGATCGCGGGTCCGCGAT